>OX637872.1:5027500-10027500 GCA_951802675.2 Boloria euphrosyne
GAGAGAAGATTGGATTCAATGTGGGACCTGCCAAGAGTGGACACATGAAGCCTGTTCTTCATATTCGGGACGTGGCTCATATTTTTGCGACGATTGTTTCGATTAATAGCGTTTTCTAATCAGTATTCGTTTTGCCCGACCTGAGTATTCGTTTTGCCCGCCCTGGTAGGGCAAAACGGATAATATGGACAATTTTTTTTTCAATTTTGTAGAAGAATTTCTTTATTTTTATTTCTATTTAACTTTAATTATAAACGTCAATTACGCAAAGAAGTATTTGCCAAAGCTAAGAATAAATATGATTATAATAGATATTTTTAATTTTATTTTTAAATTAACATATCCCTTTTGCCCGTCCTTCATATACTTATGTATCAATATGGAAATAGCCTAATCTTTGTGTTCATAATATGACGCTGATCTATATTATTATTTTATAAAAAATCATTCAACGTAATCATTACGAATGTTATTCTATGATTGATTGATTGTTCTGATTATGAAGTGACCTTTTTTTAAGAAATGGCGTTTTTTTTATATATAGGTATTTATTTCTCAGTAGGTAATGTCCGGCAATCTGACCGGGCGTGAAGCTAAGGAAAGCTATTCCTAATAGGGTATTTTGGTCCATATGAAAACCAATCTAAAAATATATTATTAAGATAGCTTAGGCAAAAAGCATTCGGAAAAAAATTGTTTTAGTTCATAAAATAACAAAATAAATTTTAAAACTAAATTCAAACTTTTCGGTTATTTAATCTATTTTAAGCATCTCGAAATAGTAGATGCCACGTTATTACGTTATACTGCTGTGTAAGCAAAAATAAATCTATTATTTGTTCGGTGTTTTTACACTAGTATTCTTGCATTCAGGAACAACACAATAACGATGAGTAAAATAGTAACTCATTTTAAATTTAACTATAAACAATTATTAATTTCATACAAATTATCAGCGCATTTGTTTACAAAACGAACTGACGTACTGACCACAGAGTAATAATGGCGTCCACTGTGTTTAGTGTTTTCGACCGATGAGGCGCGAAATTAGAAATTTAAAAATTTTAATGCCAAACAAACAAACATACAAAAATTTGTAACACTTCTCGATTGAATAAAAATATTGTGTTTTTAGTAGTTAATTATCACTACATAATCTAAATGAGACACTTTTCAAAAATTGATGTAATACCCCATTCTTTCGGTATAAAATCGCTTAATTTAAAGTGTAAAGTAGTGCCATGCTTGATACCTTCGGCTAGCAGCCGAATGGGCTGGCACGCCCCATATAGTACCACTCTCTCACAGAAGACCGGCGTGGCAGCTATGCTGTCGCGTTTCGTCCGGTAAGTGAGAGTCCGGGAGGCCCACTCCCTAACCCTCCTCCCTCCCTCCCTTTCTTGAAAGGCCGTTAACGCATCTGCATGCCCTGCAGTGTTGTAGATGTTCATGGGCGGAGGTGATCACTTCCTATCAGGTGATTCCTCCTGCCCGTTTGCCCTCTTTGTCGCATAAAAAAAATATAATCCTATTTTCAGTTCTTGAGGATGTTCTAAAATTTTGCGTAAATATCATAATTTTTTAAGCGCCGCTTCAATCGAATTCAGATTTTATAGTTAACAGAAAGGCTATCAGTGACATATTTTTCATGTGTCCACTGATTTTTATCATGATGAATGGAGATTTTTATCACCCCTAGCAAATAAACAAATTTATTAATCATCATTAGATTTTTTATATAAACTAGATGTACCTGCGACTTTATTCACGAGTAAAAAGGAAATTGGCGTTACTTCTCGTGAGCAAAATGCTTCTCTTTAAACGATCTATTAGATAACTTCAAGTCGCAATAAATTCTAATAATTCTATAACAAAAATGTTTTCTTTTCTGTCTAGCTTTTGTAAGATGTTCAAGAAAATAAGGGTGTTAGTCAGAAATTGAAAATTAGTCGTCAAACTCAAACAAACTCATCCCCTTGAAGGTCTTTCACAGATATTTTACTCTACGACTGTTTGAGTTATATTGCTGTACTCAGACAGTAGTAACCCAGAGGTAACGTGCTTGCTCGAGTGCGTGTTGAGTTCAAATCTGAATCTCTTACCTCTTATATTTTCATGTGTGAAGATACCTGCATGTCTGAGAGAACCTAGTAAGTTCTCGAAAGACATGTGAAGTCCGCCAACGTGGTGGACTATGGCCTGATTCCCCTCAGATTGTAGGGAAACTCGTACCCAGCAGTGGGACGTTAAAAAGTACTGAAAACGCACATTGCAGAAATGTAAAAGGTCTTATGCAAAATGATACAAACACAAGAATGACCAAAATTTAAACTCCCGTCCAACTTCTGAAGTATGATCTGAAATATTCTCAAAAAATGAGATCCACTCTCAATTCACCCTCGCTTCGGTCTGGTTCGAGCCTAGGTATGATCGTTTAGTGATTTCCCTACAAAATAAACAGTTCTGAACTTTTTGCTTTTCAAGATGTTTTTTTAACAACTATCGCCTGACATACCTCCAACAAAAAAAATATATATTACCTATATATATATTCGGTCTAGCCATTTTTGAGTTTTAGCGAACAGCAATTGTTTTTTTATATATATTATACAAATTATTTATTGCATATGCAGCTACAATTATTTAATTTACTAATTTTTTTTGCTCTGAACCACTATTGTCACACGATGACATAGCAAAGAATTGTTATTAAAAATGTAAAAGAGTTTCCTTAATGAATTTCAGATGTGCTCGTACCAGAAGCTTCAGCATAATTTATAGTCTCAGATAAATTATTACCAAGAACAAGCATGTATCGTCAGCAAATGACATTATTTTACAACTGGGTAGAGAATTGTCTGTAAGTAGTAATGTCTGTTTAAAATTATTTTTACTGAAACGACAGGTATTTGAGTAAAAATGTATGTAATGCTATACTTTTAAAATTGAACGTGTTGTCACCCTACACAAAAATGAAATTGCCTCAATCTTAATGAATAATCAAAAAAATAGAATAGATAGGGTTTATAATTTCAGATAAAAAACGACATAAATATAGAGAAAGGATATGAAATATACAACAGGTGCAAAATGAAGCTTCTAGTAGTATTCCTCGCTTCAGTTTCACGTAATATTTACCATAATGTTTGGTTATTATTTCTATTTCTTGTCGAACAATTAAGTCTTTTTCTCTGCTTTATAAACTGCTCTATTTGGCTAACTCTATGAGGCGGCCTATATTACTGTGTACTACTATGTACTATGTAGTAGTTAGGTATGTACCTAATAGATTATGATTAAAACTGTCTAACATACCCTTTGCTTTTAGTGTGCTCTAGCAGTGCTATTCCTGTAGTGCCAGGGGACAATAGCCACTATGTAGAAGGTGAGAGCAGATATATTTGGATGCCCGATAATGATGGTAATCCTGTACTTGTAGACCTACAGGAACCAGTTGATGAGGCACTATTGTCACAAGCAAGAAATGGTGCTAATAACCAATATTGGCTTTTTACCAGGTAAGTTTTTCATTTAAAACTTAAAAGCTTTATCTCACTATGCCTGTGTGTATCTATATAATATATTTAATTTTCTATTCTTCTCAGCAAACTCTTTTAATTAATTTTCATATCATAGGTTGCACATAAAAAAGAACAGTTCGCTACTATTGGGATTCTGCCGTATTTATGATAGCGTAAAGCGTTCCAATTTTTGTTAAAGTTTTTTTTTTTAATTAATTCCTCATATTTCCATTTTGGGGACCTTACATGAAAATCGACTCTTAAAGAGTAAACTCCGTTAACTTGAAATATTAGTTTTATTTAAATAATAATAATATGTTCGGACGTTATTACATAATCGCCATCTAGTTCCGTGGTAAGCTACGAGGCTTGTGTTACGGATACCAGATTGTTGATATACTACACATATATACATTTTAAATACATACATATTATAAATATAAACACCCATGACTGGAGTACAAACATTCGTGCTCAACAAATGACCCAGCGGGACTCGAACCCACGACCGCTGGCGCAGAAAGTAGGATCACTACCAACTGAGCCAAACGTGTTGTCAAATATGATTTATTAATGTAAATAAACTGTTGTATGATTTATAAATTGGTATAGTACTATAAAAATGGTATCAGTATGACAATAATAAAGCATTTGGTGCATAAGTTTTAAATGAATATATTATCTTACAGACAAAACCCAACCAGCCGTCAAGTACTAGTAAATGGGAATGCAAACTCAGTAAGAAACTCCAACTACCGCGGTGCTCGAGCTACAAAAGTGATTGTCCACGGTTGGAATAACAATGGCAACACTGAAATGAACCCCCTCATCACATCTGCATTCCTTGCCGTCCAAGACGTTAACGTCATTGTGGTAGACTGGAACCGCCTTGCAAATGGAGCCTACACCACCGCAGTGCGTGGAGTCCCAGATGTTGGTAGACATCTCGGCTTATTCATTCAGTGGCTTTTCAATAACTTCGGTGGAAATTATAATAACCTTCACTTGGTCGGCTTTAGTTTAGGAGCTCATGTTGTAGGAAATGCTGGACGTACTGTTGGAGGACGCGCGGGACGTGTTACAGGTGATTATTGATTATATAATTATCAATATATTATATTAGAAAAATGTAAACCATTTGAGTTTAAATGTAATATTTCATTTTTAGGATTGGATCCTGCTGGTCCTCAATGGGGAGGAAACTCTAATGCTTTGAACCGTAATTCGGGTATCTATGTGGAATCGATCCATACAGATGGACGCGCGCTTGGTATAATGGATCCAATTTCAGACGCCGACTTCTATCCTAATGGTGGCAGAAACCCACAACCAGGTTGTGCTATCAGCACTTGCTCACATGGTCGTGCTCCTCAATTTTTCGCTTCAAGTGTGAGAACAAACCACTTCGTCGGAAGACGGTGTAATAATCTTAATGAAGCACAGTTAGTAAGATGTGCCGGGGCTCAGCATCGCATGGGTAACGGCGTTGTCGGCAAAAGAGGGTATGTTGAATCATGATTTTTTTATTTGCGTATTCATTTACACCTTCCTTGTGAGACTGACATAGAAAGACATTTTTTTAAGTTTTCGCAATTTTTCCTGCTGTCAGTAAGCAAAGAAGCACGATTGTAACGTATTAACAATAATACATATTAACATTTACTAAAATCCAGCTTAGACATGCATATACTTTCGTAAACTAAATTATCTGATTTAGGCTAACATGATTGTCGAGATGTATACAAAAAAAAACAAAGAACAAAGTAGGTATACATAGCATTATTTTAGGCGTTAGTATTACGCGTAGTTATATAATAGACATCATAACAACAACATTCACATCACCTAATTCCAAATGAATTAAATTTTAATAATAGGTAACTAGTTCATGGACGAGTACCGTATAATTCTAGTACTGAACTATATTTACTTATTTCCATGAATATTACGCTTTAAAATAGAATTTAATTAAAATTTCTTTGTTTTTTAGAACGGGACTTTACGGATTAGCGACTGGAAGGGCTTGGCCTTTCTAAAACTGGTGGGAAAACTGCAATTACCTGAAACAAAATAAACACTTCGGTATTTTTGTACATATTTCTTGAATATATAATTACTATTCATATTTCATATTGTTTTATTTTTTTAAAGTTCTAAAAGAATCCGTAACTTGAACTTGAATCAGAACTATCTATGAAATATTTTATATATATTTTCGTCAAAAATGTATATTTAAAAACAAATTTTGAATAAAATATTTTATACATAGGTATAAAATATTTGGTTCAAATTTCGAAATAACTACTCCGTGTCAAGTTCATATGGGTAACATTAAAGCTAAACCGACAATGGAGTAAACACATAATATGTATAATGTATGTTGTATGTATATGCTTAATAGAGACATTTTATGTAACCAATTAATTTGTAAATGTAAATATTAATTAAAATTGACTAAATTTAAGATTAAGTACCAGTAGTAACCCTAATGGTACCTACTTGTTGTCATTGCGCACCGAAGTGGACAGTCACCCAGATGCGAAAAGATTAAGTTCTTGGTTTATTTGTTGACAAGTTTAGCTATGAATGAAAATTATATCCAAGATACATAGTATACTTTGTTTACTTTTTTTTTCTAGCGGGCTTGAAACCATAAATGCTGGCGAAGCCGCGGGTACTGCTAGTTTATAATATATTGCGCCTTAGGTTTGGAAATAGCATTTATTTCAAAAGTAAGTACTATTTGCTCTCAAAATACTCGTATGCCGCATTTAATATTCTTAAGTATCATTATATTTAGGTATTAGCGAACTTCACTCTCCTTATCATCATCATCAGACCTTTTTAACGTCCCACTGCTGGGCACGGGCCTCCCTCAGTAGGAGGGGGATCAGGCCATAGTCCGCCGCGCTGGCCCAGTGCGTGTTGGCGGACTTCACATGTCTTACGAAAACTTGCTAGGTTTCCTCACTCACCTCAGACATGCAGGTTTCCTCACGATGTTTTCCTTCACCGTAAGACAAATGGTAATCATGATAGAAATGATTCGCACATGAAAATATCGGAGGTGCGAGACCCGGATTTGAACCCGCATCACTCGGTTATACAAGCAACGCGTTACCGCTGGGCTACCACTGCCTATTCTATATCTCCTATTTGCAAGTAATTTTTAGTGCAAAAGTAAGATATATTTTCTGTACTGTATAAACTGTTACGTTGGTTTCAAAAATTTGAAACAATCGTAGATAATATATTTGTCAACAGTTACTTCAAGAGCAGTGTACGGCAGCGGTTATCCTGACACTTTTCTGAGAGCAGAGTGAACTGTAGGAACAATCCCACTGACCCTAAAAATCAGCCGCGCCGCGTCGGAGACTTTCTAGCTGGTGAGTCTCACCTGTCTCGTGAAAGGTAGAATTGTGTGGTTACTATAATTAGATATTATTGTTTCATTATTCCTAAACTTGATTCGTATTGTACCAAATTCAGCTATTTGTAAAAAACGAAATCTTTGGTTATATACTGCCTAGGTAGAGCATCAAATGCGCGCTAACATGTCAAAAATTATCAGTCAATTATTGACTTCTAACAGAGACATAAACACACATGCTTGTAATTGCTGCCTTTTTTGTTTTAATTGTAATGCGACGCTCCATCTAGATAGTATATAATCAAAGAGACGAAATATTCATAGAATAAAGGAATTTGCGCGATAATGCCATTCAATAAAGTCAAGTTTTAGAGAATCTGGCGTCACTAACGACAACCGCGTTTTATTCAATATCTTCAGTTTTTTTTTAAAATACCTACGTAGAATTAAAATTTTATAAGGTACTTCGATGCCATTTTGAAATATTTGTAAATTGTGGGTAGGCACTGTCTGTAACGAGTATATAAAAGCCTCTGAGATGTCAAATACCTTAGTCTCTCCCGTGACCATGATTGCTGTAAAGCATTCGAAAATCGAAACGTCGGGAATCAAAATCTAAATAAATCCGCGACAAAAACGGAAAAGATAGTTTCATTTATAAAACAAAAGAAAGACAAAGGTCAAATAAACCACGAGCTCAGCAGATTTGAAGAACCCTTACCTTGTGACCCTCAGTTTACCTGAAGTAGATTAATGAGTAGGATTACTGTGTGGGAGGATAATTAATTTACAATTAGGTACTTCGTTTATTTTTATTTATGTACTAGCGACTTACCCTTGTTTTGCTGGGGTTCTTCCCTAGCTACGTTTTAGTATGGAATAGAAAAATAATATCTGAGACGGACGTACGGCCCGACGACCGCTCTTGAAAATTTAAATTCTTGACTTTTTTTTTCTTCTATAATAGGTATGCATGAAAATACGTAATCCTTCCTCTTAATCAGTCTGTCTATTGATGAAAATCGCATTAAATCCGTTGAGTAGTTTTAAAGATCTTAGCGTACAAACGGCGGGAAGTTACTTTATTTTATATTATGTACAGATTTTAACGCTTTGATAATAAAGAATAAAAATATAAAAATTGGTTTATCACTTAATATTATATATTAATTTACGTATGTATTAAAAGATGTGTAGATAAAAGTTAATGAACGGTAATAATTTTTAATCTTGCTCTTATCAATTCAACAATTCCACATTAAAGGTACTCATTCTCGTATATACATATATACTCATATGTACACAGTCGGTTAAGCTGTTTGAGGTTAACCATATTATGAACTTAGCATGGTATAGCTGTTTGATGGTTTGATATTTACAACATGTTTTTGTAATAGTATTTACGTACAATATTTCGAAGACAGAACTAGAAGTACTGAAATAATAATATTAGGACTTTTAAAAAAAAAACAATATATCGAATAATATGTCTATATTCAGGAATTACTTAATCAAATACCGGTTTCTAAAATAATTTATTTTGTGTTTCAGGTAATTGCAGTATTCCCATCAGTTTTAGAAAGGCCATGCCCTACCAGTCAGTAATCCGTATAGTCCCGTTCTGAAAAACAAAAAAATTTTTATATTCCATAATCATAGTTAAATAATATATATTTTTAAGTATGAAATGAATCGAAACTGAATATTTTTTCCAAATAAAAATTAAGAACATTTTTTGGTTTCGAATATTAATGGAAATAACCTATACAATATATATATATATATATATATATATATATATATATATATATATATATATATATATATATATATACTACAAAAAGTGATTAGAATAAATCCTTGTGGTAATATAAATTTATGCATATAAAAAATTTATAATTCAACATACCCTCTTTTGCCGATAATGCCGTTGCCCATGCGATGTTGGGCACCGGTACACCTGCTTAACTCTGCTTCATTAACATTATTACAACGTCTTCCAATGAAGTGGTTTGTTCTCACACTTGAAGCGAAAAATTGAGGAGCACGACCATGTGAGCAAGTGCTGATAGCACAACCTGGCTGTGGGTTTCTACCACCATTAGGATAGAAGTCGGCGTCTGAAATTGGGTCCATAATACCAAGTAGACGTCCGTCTGTATGGATGGATTCCACATAGATACCCGAATTACGATTTAAAGCATTTGAGTTTCCTCCCCATTGAGGACCAGCAGGATCCAATCCTAAAATAAAATGTTACATTTAAATTCACCCTTGATTTTACTAAATATAACTTAATAAACTAAATATTAATATATAATCACCGGTAACACGTCCCGCGCGTCCTCCAATAGTACGACCGGCATTTCCTACAACGTGAGCTCCTAAACTAAAGCCGACCAAATGAAGGCTGTTATAATTTCCACCGAAGTTATTAAAAAGCCACTGGATGAATAAGCCGAGATGTCTACCAACATCTGGGACTCCACGCACTGCGGTGGTGTAGGCACCATTTGCAAGGCGGTTCCAGTCTACCACAATGACGTTAGCGTCTTGAACCGCAAGGAATGCAGATGTGATGAGGGGGTTCATTTCAGTGTTGCCATTGTTATTCCAACCGTGGACAATCACTTTTGTTGCGCGGGCAGCACGGTAGTTGGAGTTTCTTACTGAGTTTGCATTTCCATTAACTAGTACTTGGCGGCTGGTAGGGTTTTGTCTGTAAACAATATAAACTTTGGAGAAATACGTATATACCAATTGCTTATTATTATTATTTTACTGATTTTATATAACTGATCTATACTTATATTATAAAGAGGCCAATTTTATTTATATAAGTACACTATACTGATCGTATAAACGTACCTAACTAGCTACTTAAAAAATATTTTGAATGTCAGTCACGCAGTTGGTGTAGAAAAGACGGTAAGGAGAATGAATATAAATGGATTACAGTAAAAAAAAGAGGAAATGAAATAAAAAAGAAAAAAAAATATTAAGCTTTTCATAAACTTACCTGGTGAAAAGCCAGTATTGGTTATCGGCGCCATTTCTAGCTTGTGATAATAGTGCCTCATCAACTGGTTCCTGTAGGTCTACAAGTACAGGATTACCCTCATTATCGGGCATCCAAATGTACCTGCTCTCACCTTCTACATAGTGGCTATTGTCCCCTGGCACTACAGGAATAGCACTGCTTGAGCACACTGAAATTAAAAAGATATGTTAAGACATTTTTTTAAATTTAACTATTATGTAGGCCTACAGCCTTCTAGTGTTAGCAAAGTGGAATAGTTTACGTAAACGAAGAAAACAAGAATAATAATTATTCGATAAGAACTTGTAATGACAAACAATAAATATAAACAATGATAAAATAGTAACTATTACATGATACTGAAGCGAGAAATACTACTAGGAGCTTCATTGTTGTACTAGTTCTATATTTCATATTCCTCTACCATATTTATGCCGCTTTTTATCTAAAATTATGAACTCTATCTGGTATAGTATAGGTGATTATTGATTAAGATAGAGACAATTATATTCTTGTGTAGGATGACCACACGTTAAATTTTAAAACTTGATATTTTTTATTCAAATACTGCCCTTTTTAGTTTTAACCATAGCGCTCTATACCAACTCTGATTAGACGGATCTTATTTCGTAATCCTTCTGGAGACACCTGAAGCAGAAAAAATTAAGTAAAAAATAAATAATGTAAATAAAGATGGTATCTATATAAACGAAAGCTACCTAGCAGTCACTTTTAATTTTTAGTGTTTTATGAAGTCAGTTTTTTAGTTTGTTTGATTTTGTAAGCTAAATATTAATAGCCTCAGAATAATACTAATTGTGAATATCAAAGTGAAAGCTTTTGTCAAATTAACTTAAAACGAATTGGCAGCTTATTAAGAAAGTGGCTAAAGATAGGTTATTCAATAAAAGCTGTCTATTATTAGCCATATGAAAACACACACCATAAAGCTAATCTATACGAATAATAAAATTCTAAGTGAGTCAAACCCTAACATAAAATATTTTTTTGGAAAATCTAATTGAACCGACATTATTATCGATATAATGTCAGTCTGTCTGTGACCGCATCACTAAAAACCACTAGACAGATTTGAATAAAATTTGGTATGATATTACTCTATACTAAAATGAGTAATGTAAAAAAGAAAATGTCCCAGAATATACAAAAAAGTACTGAACGCATTTTCTTCAAAATAATTTTTGTTGTTTTTGTAAAAAATGTTTGAAACTATTTTATCTCATTATTTCAAAACTTAGAAGGGGTATGTAGCAAGTATACTGGAGCTTAAAATAAAATCTAATATAGTCATATTTTAATAACGACGAATAACACCTCTCAGCCGCGATTGTCATTAAAAATACCACGTCTGAGGATCGAAGGCGGTACCTCCTCTTATCCATATGATTATTTTTAATTTCTCTTACTTCCACACGAAAGAAGTCGCAGGCATATTTAGTTTTCATTTTTAATCTGATCATGATTAGATACTAAATCTGTTTATTCGCTAGGGGTGATAAAAGTTTCCTGAACATTCATCATGATAATAATCAGTTAACGCGTATAGAAAATACGTCAATGATATAACTACCGCCTTTTTCAGCCGCCCCTGGCGAAAAGGAAGGGTAATGATTTTTTTAGTATAGACTAGGTATGTTTATGATTTTAAACCTTAGATCATAATAGGTCTAAGAATAGGTCGTAGGCTATTTTTATTTCTTTAGGTGCTAAGAGTGACCCTCTTTAGAATATTTTTTTATTTATAGAATTTATATGGTTTGGCATCAAAAAATACCTTATTTTCAATAGCAATAAGAACGCGGGCGGAGACGCGTGAATCGTTGGTAAAATATAAAGTTAAAAATAATATAACTCGACTTTATAAAACAGTAGTCTAAAAAGGACGAAACAAGAAAAAAATTCAAATAGAAATTAAGAAATGCAAAGGTACAAAAATGGTCACGGTAGAGCCATAAGAATAGGGCGTAAGTCGCTAGTCTATCGATCTAATAAAAATGTATGATTTCCTCTAAACTTTATTCTTTAGCAGTCATGGCGAAAGAGGATTCCTACTTTTGTTTAAATTATATAATATACTAGCATTTCCCGCGGCCCCCACCACTCTAATGACCGGAAACTAAATTCTTAGATTTCACATATCGTGTGATGCTTCACAGCCGGTTTTTAACAGTTACTTGATATTTCTCAGAAATTAGAGATTTTCCTGCAGTAAAAAGTATCCTCTTATCCTCCATATAGCTATCATCATACGAAATTTCATTAAAATCTGTTCAGTGATTTACTTGTGATGCAGTCACAGACAAACAGACAGAAAATAAAAATTCTAAAAAATGTAGATTCGGCCTCTGTATCGATAATAATTACAATTTCGATAAGAATTCCAAAAAATATTCAATGTACCTACAGATTCAACTAAGTTAGAATTTTATTAAATACATAGATTAATAATTATCATTTCTTTAAAAAAGGTCACTTGATATACAAATCAATCAATCGATTGTAAGTTATATTAATGTCAAAATGACGATTCAAAAGTGCTTTTAAATAAGGTAGGTATATTTTGATTTGATTTGCAGAATAACATTCGCAATAATTATGATGAATGAATAATAAAAAATAACATAGATTAGCGTCATTGATATATTGTACACTGTACACAGATTAGCCGATTACCATATTGAACGCCTAATTTAATTGCGTTAAACATTGATATACTAGGAAAAAAGTACTAATATTATAAGTACTTTACTTATAATATCATTGGCGTTAAACTTTAAACGTAAACTAATTTAAATCGTTTAATTGCCATAACTGAAATAACAAAAAGTAAAAAATAATATTTTTAATTAAGTAGTTATTTTTTGAGTCGGTTCCAGCCAAGAAGTACAGTTTTATCCTGCCTTTGCAATGAACTTTCGAACGAGTATATATTTTAATTATTTTTACAAATTGATTGATTAATCGAATCTGTTTATTTCTATTTCTTACTAGGTATACTGTTTAATTAATGACGTTAAGGAATCCTAATTGTATCTAGCAATCTTGATCAAGACTTTTACTTTTCCTGACCTTATTCGACAATTCTTCCACTTCATAAAATGAAAAAAACAGCACAAAACTTTCTATTTACAAAACTAAATAAATATAACTACTTTTTTTGCATTTATACATAATCTAAACGATTTAGTCATTTAATTTAATTCTATTATATAAATAACTAGCTGTGCCCGCGACTTCGTTCGCGTGGATGTCGGAACTTAACAATGTATTTTTTAGTGCGAAGCGCTGTTTGAGGATACCGATACAAATCATTTTTTTTATTTATGCTAGTGCTTCTTTATAAACAACATTAGTTGTGGAACCATCAATTCAAATCATTATCAATCAAAATAACTTTTCCATCTTCTTGTAGGGGGTATGTGCCATCGCCTATTTGTAACAATAAATTGGAAAACTCCTGTGCATTTTCGCAGCCTCCTAACTGTGCACGCATATTTACACTCAGGTGTGTAGATGAGTGAGACCAAATTCACATAACCCTAATTTTACTTCTGGAATTTCTCTACTTCTTCACTTTAAACTCAAATATCTTTTGATAGATTGAACCGATTGCAATGAAACAAAAACTAAATGCTACTTCAAGTTACGTTCAATCGTTGTGTATAAAAGTTATCTACATTGCTTTCGTACATTTTACGTGATGCCCGGATAAATAAACAGACAAACTGACAAACAGACAAACAGACAAAAATTCTAAAAATGCTGGAAATGGGTTTTATTGGTTGTCCTTTAACACCCTGGCTATTTTTTTGTAATTTTTTTTTTTATGTACAAAAACGACTTTTCTACAGTTTTATTATATGTATAGATGTTCTCCGACCGATTCCGGCCTTGGCGGCCAATCTCATGGAAGCTACAGTTACTGAGACTTATTAAACAGAAAAAGTCAATAACTAAACTTGGCCTGACCCGGAACTCGAACCCAGGACCTCTAGATGTGTGGCCGTACATGATTGCCACTACACCTAGGCATTTTAGTACTATTATATATTATGGAAGTATATAAATTCATTGCACTTCTTCAATCTTTTACCACCCTGATTGTTGTAGATATGAAAGGATAATTTATTATGAAAAATATGATTCCAAAATAAGGATCGAAGCAATTTCGTAGAATGGAATAAATAGTATTTTGTTTATTCGACGCCTTTTCTAGCACATACTCATATTTTAAGACGAGACGTACTTACAAAGTGACCGAGGTCGTTATGCCTATACCAGTAAAATCTAATAACGAAATTTGATTTATCGTGTAAGGTGAGTGGAGATGTGATTAGAAATACATACTAGAAACAAATAATTTTTATTGATTGTGTAAACTGTATAAATTAATTACAGTATTCCCGTTTTTATCATACTTTTATCAATTTTATATAGGCCAAGCTCTTCCAGTCCATAATCCGTAAAGTCCCGATCTGAAAAACAAGTACAGTAATTAGTAAATTTGAATAGAAATAAATAAACCCCAATAACTAGAATAAGTCACAATGACTAAATAGATTTTTTTAAAAGACCCAGTTTAGTTCGACGACACTCTGGTTTAAATATGTAAATATTATCATCCTAATATCCGGTATTATTAAATAAAGTGTCATGTTTATCAATCCATAATTTCTATCATATTATATAAACAACATATTATTATGGCTTATGCCGTAAAGTAAATAATCTTTTACAGAAAATCTGCAATTGATCTGTAAAATCTGATCTATTAAATCGTGATTACTAAAACTGTTTATCTGTTTGGGATGATAAATAAAAAAAATATCCTTAAAATTCATCATGATAACAATCTATGAAGACGTACAGAAACTTCCTGTTACCCATATAACAGAATTCATTGTCTAGAATTGTTTGGAATAATTTAATAACAAATAGATTGCAAAGATTATATCTATTTCATAAAGTAAATTATGAATTAAAATTGATTCGTATCTTATCTTTTCTTGGCTTTTCCCGTCGATGGATCATGACCATAGATTAAGCTAGTAAGACTTAAATTGGAAGATATGTTAAATCAGTTTATTTTGGAGACGTAAACAAAGTGCCAACCAATAATATTCAAATTCAAAATATTTAATTCAGCATAAAATTATTACAATTTTTTACTGAACGTCATGAGTCTACTACCAGCTCGGAAAGAAGAAGCCACTAACCTGAGAAGAAATGGCAAAAGAAACTCAGCGGGACTAATATTTTTTTTTGTCTTAGTCTGTTTTTCTTTTTTAAATTAAAATGAAATTAACAATAATTCTATAAGTTGAAATAGCCTGGAGGCGATCACATCATTCCCAAGGCGTACTGTCTTCCAAAAATCATTAATTGAATAATATACTTTAGTACACTTGAAACGTTCTTTCACAATTTTTTTAAATAGCATTTGGATACAGCAAACAATAAAACAAACACTTCGTATTATTTTTAAGACTAGAGTTCATACTGACATAAATAGAAATATGTATATCTAATTCACCAATTAATATTTTCGTTACGCACCAACGGTACGGTTTCTGTGCAGTAGATAATACGAAAATGAAATAATTGGAACTTGAATTTAATAACTTAACTGATCTTAATTTTTAAAATTTTCAAACTAAGTTATTACGAGTAGGCACTTAAATTTTAGCGCATTCAAATAAAAGCTTGTTTTTAACTTTAAGTTTTTTTTACTTTTAATTTTCTGACTGACTTATCGATCGGTCTGATCTTTATCAGATTAAAACTGCAATTGTTTTAAACTAAGTGTTTTATTTTATCTTTGTCGACTATTATCATTATTAATGCAAAATCAAGGTTTTATAAACGAAAATAGAGTTCTCTATTATATTTACGCAAAAATAAATAAAATAAAATAATGATGATAATGATCAAGATTATTTAAATAGCGAAAGTAATTCGAAATAATCTCTGTAACTTAAAATAAAAATTTTGAATTATCCGTAATTTTTTTGCGATTACTTCTAAGATATTCCTTTAAATTATATGGTGTAAATAGTAAATCATCATATCATATCATTATAAACTTATTTAAAATGATAAGGATTAATACCACGGAAGAGAAAATGTTTTTTCTATTTCGTGATTAATACCGTGTTTACTATTTGTGTAAATAGCTTTCCAATTATCGCTTTATAATTGCCCATTTTTTAAACTATTAAAATGAATATAATACTATATTTCTTATCTCAAAAAGACGACAACGTGGTAGGCCCAGACGAAGATGGCGAGACGAGTTAGACTCCTTTCAGAGAGGCTGGCTTGCTAAAGCAAAAGACAAGGACCAGTGGAAGAACAGTAGGGAGGCCTTTGCTCTGCAGTGGGACACTACAGGCTCATAATAATAATCTCAAAAACTAAGTAAGTAGTAGTTAGTAAGTGTACATTATTGGTTCCCAGGACGGAAGAGCCTTTGTATTTCTTTTAATTTCATTATGTTTTAGATCCATCTATCAAATTTTAAACTATTTCATAGATAAATAAAATCAACGTTGTAAACATGTAGGCACTTTAGATAATACTTTCATAGTACTTTAATATGTTGTAATTTTAAGTAAAAGATAGCATAGTACAGATTTTATCCATTTGTGATCCATTCACATCAATTTGTGAATTCTAATCTAAATTTATATTAAAAACGGAAAAGGTTTGACTTTTTGTTTGTTTGTATATTTATGATGGATGAATTCTGCTGAATTGATTATAAAAAAACCTTGTACCTATAGAAAGCTATAAATAATATTATCAGTAACATTGACTGTACTTTATGAATTACAAAAATTAGAGATCCCTATGAAAATTGTAATAATGTAACCCAAGATACAAATTAGATCAGTTGTAAATCCTAAAACTCATAACAAAGATGAGAGTATAATATATTGAAATAAAATAATAAAAGGTAGAAATCTATTAGTGTGAGAATAGATAAAAATAATATTCTCCAGGCTTAGTTCGGTCATTATCACCACCCCCCACAGCAGCTGAACATAGTTACTAACCCACCGAAGTAAAAAGTTAAAACTCAGTACAAAATAAATCAAATGCAATTTATATAAGTATCATTTTTTTAACGTTAATATTTTGTAATGATTATAAATAGGTGCAATGTTGCAGGACAGCAGTATCTGACAGTTTTACAACCACCGTGTTAGTTTATCAACAAGTGTATTAAAATTTCTTGGAAGGGAATATAGGTATAGATAAATGTAGTCTATAAAAACCAGTCATAATAATTTATGCGTCAATTGTTGTAGAAAATACACGGAAAAATAATGTTCTCTGTGAAATGTGCTCTCGTCTTGTGTGCTGCAGTTGCAGGTGAGGCGAGGACTGATAACTTATAACAAACGTTTTTGAATAAACGTTGTTCTTAAAGTTTCTAAGTGTTATTTTTAATACTAATAGTAGCTTTAGTACTAAGCGTTTTGAGAGATTCTCAACTTTTTATTTATTATTAAGTGTAGAACAAAAGTGCTGCACAGATGGCTTAGTGCGCCTTTTTTAATTAGTACTAGACTTTAAAAAAATCAGATACGCCGCAATGAAGACTTAAGTTTGATACTTGTAATTTTTAAATATAACTAAGGATCTTTTGACTACAATTCTTGTGACGCGTATAGTCCTCATATAAAAGAGTTATCTATAAATTCAAGGCGAAAATGCGTGATCTATATTTATTTAATCTCCTCTGATATTAAAATTGATTGTAAAAACGGTATCATTAGCCAATTGAAGTATACTTAATTATTTTATTTTATTATATAATAAAGCTACTGGTTTATAATAATTATACAGTATTCATTGATATGATTTTTTCCAGCTCACGGATTTTCTCTGGGCCCCACTGACGTTGTCTTCCATTTATTTACAAGGTATATAAAATTTAAACATACATTTAATTTATATAAAAATATTTCCTGTTTTTTTAATTCTAAATTTGAATAACTGCCGCACTCATAGTCACTTAATGAACCATTAAGTCGTTTTTTAGTATGGAGATTCTGGATTGAATGGTTTATTAAGCGACTATGAGTGCGGCGGTAAGTAGGTATACACAAGTTTCTATTAAACGTATCCGTATCTGTACAATTTCATCAATATTGGATTACAGATAATAATTATTAACAGACATTAATATAGGAGCAATTATTACCTTTATCAGCTAAAATGCAGTAACTTGATAAGGACATTGGATAAATAATTAAAAACAAACTTTCTTATTTTTGGTACCTATAGGTATTTTGTAGTAGCTATTAACGATGCAATAATTTAATATGACGTTACTATTTTAGAAATAATCCAAGACTAAGTCAAGCTCTACTACCATCTCTGGCGTCAATAATGTCGTCGTCTTTCCAACGGGCACGTCGTACAGTCTTTACAATTCACAACTATAACAGCTCTGTATCTGGAAACTTTAACGCGTTTACTGTACCAGGTATAAAATCAGATGTATATATCTATATAATATATAATATATTTTCTGTGTTTGTATCATTACTTTATGTAAAAAATGTCGCATTAATATTAATACGAAAACTACATAATAGTCCTGCGCATTCCTTAAATCTTTGCATTTAACAACAAACTCAAAATGCTCTTCGATTTGAAGACAGCTTATATTTTGGTTGAACAGTTATGATACATTTGCCGATGCGGTGTGTCACGTTAAAATATTTGAAAACTAGTTGAATTAGTTAGTATCAAAGCATTTTAAGCACATTCACTCTAACTCTTGAGAAAATAATATAAGATAAAGATTATTATAAATAAATAATAATATATTAAAAATAATGTAGATTTGTATGCACGACCGGTAGTATTCATTTATATTTGTGTTATAGCCCATTTAGGGACCGAAGATATAAACATGATTGTTGTTGATTGGAGCCGAGGTGCTTCAAGCTATACATTTGGTCTTAGTAACATTCCTCAAGTCGGTAATGTCGTCGCCAAGTTTATCAACATCCTCAATGATGACTTTGGATACAGTCCTGAGAACATCCGCATTGTCGGTCATGGTCTTGGAGCTCATGCTGCTGGCATTGCAGCCAGGGCTGTCAAAGGAACCGTGCCTCGTATTATTGGTATGATTATTTTTAATACTTACAAAATTATAAATATGAATGACCAATTTTATTTAGTTAAGTAGATTATCTAAGTAGCTTAAAACACTAATATTTATTTTATTGATAAAACTAAAGCTCAACATTAGCTACTTAATAAAAACAAAGATACCTTGAACTGAACTGTTTCGACTATGCCGATTTATATGTATACAAATAATGCGATTGTTCTGTACAGGTCTTGATCCTTCCCTCCCCGGATGGACCCATCATCCCGAAAAACTGGGCAAAGATGCTGCACGACTGGTGGAAGTTCTTCATACGACCGCTGGACTTTACGGCTATGATAAGCCACTTGGACACATTGACTTTTACGCCAACGGTGGTACCAGTCAAATTGGTTGTGGAAGCGTAATTTCTTGTTCCCACACATACGCTTATATCTATTACGCGGAGTCAATCAACGCTGAGTCCAACAACGGAAACAAGTTTGTCGGAACAGCCTGCGATTCATACCAAAACGCTACTGCCTTGCAGTGCTCTGGTCCAAGGGATGCCACTTTCGGTGGAACTGGTGATAATGCTGGGTGAGTTATCTTATTTTACTTGCAAAATCAGCTTAAATATTTATTTATAACTAATATTTTGCGCTTCTTGAACGTAAAGAACGATTAGATCATCATCTCAGGCAGATTGAATTAATTGGGGGGCTGAGAAGTATTATTATTATATCGTATCAACTGCTAATTGATTTTGGTTTGGTAACGTTTTAAGACCGGATTTCTTACATCAAACCTTTTTGGAAATGTTGTTCTTTAATAATGTTTGTACCTATACATAACTAATATAATAAAATTCTAACTAGATCGAATCTGCATACTTCATATTTTTTTAGTAAATTTTACGATTTATCATTGTTATAATAAAGAGGCTGAAACTATAGCTTTTAGAACTTTAGACGACAGTCTGTCTATGACCGCAACACAAAATAACTGGATATATTTACATGCAATTTTCTATGCTAGTTATATGCCGGTCAATATATAGATACTTTTACTGTAATCTATACTACTCCTTAAAACATAGCTGCTTATTTGAATATTATAATATTTTCAAAATTGCACTTTTCTTTATATTTGAAAAACCATTATTATATTAATATGCTACAAAATTGTGTTTCTTATGTTGCAGTGCTAGCGGTATCTACGTGTTCTTAACAAATATTTCGCCACCTTTTGCCCGAGGTTAAGCCCATCGCTTCATAATATTGTTAAATTTTTTAATGTAAAATAAAATAAATACAAATTTTACTCCGTCACAGTATTTTTACTAATTTTGTTTGTGCTGCCTATATTATACCATTGTATTCGTGCGTATATCATTAACATAACTTTATTTAACAATACGATGGTTATAAAAAAATGCTAAGATGTTTTTCTTGTAAATAAATTAAGAAAACCCGCTCGTTGAGGTTCATTCATTTTTCCTAACGCCTACACTTAACACCGGAGCAATGTAGCATTCTAATACAATTTATAAACAACAGTAGTATATAATCTAATGTATGTATTTAAAAGGTTAATTTCAGATAATCAAGATATCAGACTAACTGATACAACTTGAGAGGTTCTTTGTACAAGCAGTATATTGAGAGGTGAATGGACAAACAATTAAAGCGTATTATAAATCAATTGATATTAATATAACAATATACTTAAAATACATAATATATAAATTGATAATATCTAAAAAGTAAAATGCATTTACGTTGAGAAGATTTCTAGCTTCTGAAGATTTACGTAAATAGCTTTGCCAAAAAGTAATAATATGTATGTACTAGCGGACCCGACAGACGTTGTCCTGTCCGCATGCGCAAAACAACGTTGCCTAGCAACGACTTGTTTATAATTGGATATTTCATTTATTGTGTAAATGTATAAATAGCTAATTAATTCAAAAAATACATGTTGTAGTGGACCGAATTGTGAATCTAAACCATTCTCGAATGCACTCGAACACGCACAAAACATTTCATCAAAATCGGTCCAGTCGTTTAGGAGGAGTTCAGTCACATACACACGCACACAAGAAATATATATATTAAGATTATTACTAGCGGACCCGACAGACGTTGTCCTGTCCGCATGCGCAAAACAACGTTGCCTAGCAACGACTTGTTTATAATTGGATATTTCATTTATTGTGTAAATGTATAAATAGCTAATTAATTCAAAAAATACATGTTGTAGTGGACCGAATTGTGAATCTAAACCATTCTCGAATGCACTCGAACACGCACAAAACATTTCATCAAAATCGGTCCAGTCGTTTAGGAGGAGTTCAGTCACATACACACGCACACAAGAAATATATATATTAAGATATACAAAATTTAAAGTATGATTGAAGCTCATACCTTATGTATTATCATGTGTAGGTAGGTACCTAACTATTTTAATAATAATATCGTAAAGCATTGTTGGCTGGCAACGACTTCAAAAATATCAGATTAGGTAGGTATCTATATAGGTAGGTAGGAAATGAAAACACTTGTTCAGTATTTTTCTTTACTTTTACTGTTAATATTTTATTTAAATTTTATTCCATTTTTAGTGCAACCACCTTGGTAGCTTAATTTCGTTTTTTGGCTGATTTTATGCAGATTTTTTCGAGTTCGTTTTTATTAATAACACTACACGTCACTGAATGACGGTAATCAATGAAAGAGTTTCATTTATAATGTTAAATATTCGGGTAAACCTATGAAAATATAATATAATACTTAAGAGAACTAAAGTCTATGTCGAAAGAAAAATGAAAGTAACATAAAGTTTAAGTCGCCTCGGACAAGGTATAATAATATATTTCTTTTTCGAACCAAGCTAGTTCTACTATGCGCCTTCATCATGAGTATTATCGTAAATAGAAAATAATAAATGTCAGAATTAGATAGGTTTGATCAATGATATTTTAATAGTTTGATAATATGACATATGTACTTCAAACATGCATTTTCCTGGTTTTCTCGTAAAAGGTCTACTCTATGTCAAAGGAAATTTTATGGGGTTATCTTGGGACCAACTCTAATATAATATATATCGGTCTGTAATAATATCGGTCAAGCCGTCTCCAAGAAAATGGTGAACGAACATAAAGAAAAAAACACACCTAAATACGAATAAAATTCTTCTTCTTGGAAGTCGGTTAATGAATTTATTGGTTTCTATGAAAAAGCATTCAGCTCATTATTTTTTATTTTTGATAAGAATATATTATCGTGCCACTTGGTAGCGTCTTAAATATATATAAATAAAATTGATTAGAATTGCGTATAAGAAGGATTAATATGATTTACAATCTTTATTAAATAATTTTTTCGTTTACCTACGGTGCATAATTATGTATAAATTAATATCGATTGCATACATTTTCTACGTAGGAATTTATTCTGGTAAGTTTTTTAGTAATAAAATACTTTTGTAAAATTTGTTTGTTTGTGAAGATGTTGGGCGTTGGTATGCTCATCAGAATTTCTTCACCTCACTTTTTATAAGAAGTTTTTACATAATCGACAAAATAGGATCATTTTTACAATTGCATTAATGCGATTGTATACGTTATTGTATTAAGATGCATTTGCACCTGCTAAATTATTGCTGGTCACGGGCCTTCTTCAATATGGAGGGAAGTTAAGAAATATAATTGTATATATATAATCGACGAACAATATTTGTGTTTTAGCGTCAACGCAAATTGTAAACGATGAAGAACCGCGTTACCAGTATGCTCCGGATTCTGACGGAGAAATGCATCTGGTCGACTCATGGACATCAATTACTGATCTGTTAAATGTAGGTAGTAGATACAACCCCTCTGTATCTAATGTGTATCATCTGTTTACAAGGTAATATATAATACATATTTACTTTCTAGTAGTTTGATTAAAAGGCAGTGGTAGCTCAGCGGTAACGCGCTCGTTCTGGATAACCGAGTGATGCGGGTTCAAATCCGGGTCTCGCACCTCTGATATTTTGAAACTTGTCTTACGGTGAAGGAAAACATCGTGAGGAATCCTGCGCGTCTGAGAAAATCTTGCAAGTTTTCGAAAGACATGTGAAGTCCGCCAACACGCACTAGGCCAGCGCGATGGACTAGGGCCTGATCCTCCTCGTACTGAAGGCGGCCCGTACCCAGCAGTGGGACGTTAAAAGGGCTGAACACAGTTTGATTAGTAATTCATACTCCTTTGGTAATTATAGCTATATATCTGATCTTTCGTGTATGACATTTTTAAGTAGCTTCTGTAACTTTGGGTACTACAAATCAAAATTTCTAAATAAACCTATTGCAGATTGCAGGTCTATTTTTTAAATCATTAAATCCATGCGCCTTAGTTCTCACTGGTCGTGTCAAGTACTCATCCCGCTGGAGTATAAAGAGCGATAGGAATAGAGAGTGCACTTGTGTTTGCGTGTACACTTGTGCACTATAATGTCCCCTGTGCAGTAGGCTAGGCTCAATGAGATTGGACACCATGGCCGAAACTAGTCGGAAAACATTATTATTATATTACTAACTAAAGAATGCAAAATTTTGTAAGCTACTCGTCAAAACAACACTATAAAACGTTAACTAGCTTCCACCAATTTGTGGTAACTAGATTGTTTATTCTTTTTCCCAATCAGAAATAGACAAGTACACTCCCAAATTGTGGCATCAATCCCATATAGTTTTTCTGAATTAAGAACTTCATTAATCTAATAATATATGAATAATATGTTTTAAATTAATTTCAGAGAAAATCCTACTTTAAGCCAGCCTATCTTTATCCATAATTCTGATTTACTGTCGAGAACGAATTATAATAGTACAAGAAGAACTGTAGTTCTAATCCATGGATGGAGAAATTCGGCCGTATCAGCATTCAATAATGTTCTAGTTCCTGGTAATATCATATGATATAAACAATATATACATAATTCCAATTAAACATTAAAATATTTAATTAGATTCGCGGTGCTTAATTTTAAGGATTTACAGTTTGACTGCAATTAATTTCTTCACTTAATTAATTATCATATACACTATTAATACACTACTAATATATATACAAACCAAATTTTAACACTTTTCGTGCAGCAAACGCAGGGACAACCCCGATTGATGCTCTTGCGGATCTGTTTTTGTTACTTATGTGCTAAATTAGAGTAGTAATAGCTATTATTAAATGTAGCATCCCTAAATATTAAACGTTTACAGACTACTCGATATCTATTCGATTCGCTTGATTTAAATTTTAACTAAATGTGACAAAAAGTCTAATAACAAAGCTACCTTTATTAAAAATATATATCAAGCTTGTTATTTGTAATATTATTTTTAGCGCTTCTGGCTGCTGAAGATCTTAACGTCATAGTGTTAGATTGGAGCTCTGGTGCCAATTCAATTGATTATAGAGAAGTAAATCGAAACTGCATATTATCTGGGACGGCTGTAGCTAACTTCATTAAATGGCTAAATGAACAAAGTGGCTCTACCCTTGAACAGTATCATATAATTGGTCATGGTGTTGGTGGACATCAGGCTGGTATTGTTGGGAGAAATTTGGATCGAAAAGTAGCCTACATTACTGGTAAGTCTTTAAACAACTATATAAAACGTATAGCTATATATTATAAGTTAAAAAAATATTAGGTTGTCTGTAATAAAACTATCTTTACCATTATATATATTATGTCACAGCCAACTAGCTTAATTAGGCGTTCAATTAACTGCCTAGCCTTTTTAGCTGTTCAAATAGCGGCTTGAATGATATTCAGCTGGCTAATGCTTAGTTTGCCATTCGTCGATTTTAACGAATATCTAACACTTTCTTGCTTTCTGATATAAAATAAGTGATTTTAGGTGCAGGATATATGCCAAAAATTAAAAAAAATTACCTTAACCTACCGAGCTGAAAATTTATTATTTCAAAATCCCACTGAAATTTAAGTTCTCTCTCGCAGGTTCTTACGGAACGGGACGTGGAAGGCAAATTTTTCGTGCGCGCTGCCCGGTTTACCAATTTGTAAGACGTTAGCACGTCAAAAACGAACAGGCTAGGCAAGTAATTAAATGTCATCGTTGCCTAGCTGTTATATCATTTAGGCCCCTAGTTAAAAGTTAAGAGCCTAGGCAGTTAATTTAATGGCTTATTAAGCTAGTTGGCTGCGACATATACATACATTTACATAGTACAATCATTGTAAATGTGAGAAT
Source organism: Boloria euphrosyne (assembly GCA_951802675.2). Classification (NCBI taxonomy): domain Eukaryota; kingdom Metazoa; phylum Arthropoda; class Insecta; order Lepidoptera; family Nymphalidae; genus Boloria; species Boloria euphrosyne. The sequence goes on from OX637872.1 coordinate 5,052,833, forward strand.
TTTTTTCTTTCAGGTCTCGACCCAGCACTTATTGGATGGGTCAACAGCATTTTCCGATTTAGACCTATTGATGGAGTTTACACTGAAGTGATTCATACCAACTATGGCGTCAATGGGTATCTATCTGCTTTAGCGCATGTAGACTTCTATCCCAATGGCGGTATATCTATGCCTGGATGTAACTCCAATATATGCGATCACGAAAGAAGTTTCCATTATATGGCAGAATCTATTAGATCTGGAGGATTTACAGGAACACAATGCATAAATTATAATGCTGCTATTTTAAGACGGTGCAGTGGGCCTAGACGTTTGCAAATGGGAGGACTTAAACCTAAAACTGGGTAAATAAATTCATATTTAAGAACCAAAGAAAATACTGAATCATCTCCAACAAGAGCTTAAAAAAATGGCAAATCAGTATATACATTTTTTTATGTTACGGAAATGATCCTTGTAGGTAACGATTAAATAACTTTAATGCTTTTAAAAAAATGAGTTAGTGATAAAAAAAACACGAATACAAACATGTATACATGGATAATATCGGCGGATTAGCAGTGACCTATTAGAAAAACAACGCGAGCCCTCACAAAGCTCAGCTTTTTGCTAGTATTATAATTAACGCCTTATTAATAATAAAACTATAGTACATTTCTATCTACTTTTTATTTCAGGGAACGTGGCGTATATTTGGTCGAAACCAATAGTTCACCACCATTTTCACGAGGATAGATACAGAAAATACAAATACAACAGTATATTGAGTCAAGTTACCGAACCAAAACGGATTCTATCACCATGCTGTGTAATTCTTAATATATGATTGTCATCAAGATATTTTCTGACTCATTTTAATCAATTTAATCCTATTTCACTTTCACGAAATAAGTATTTCTAACTTTTCGTTATATTTTTATGCTTAAATAGACTTATATGAAGTTGATTCCCGTTTAAGCTCGTTCCTAGTTATGACCATTTTAACGGTTAGTAATACAGTCTCGGCGATTTCCGTGATAAAAATGTCCTTTTCAACGTTCAAGTTATCCTCATTATCTAAATTGGCTTACCGGATTTATGTTTATACATAGCTTTGATAGCATAATTTGTAATTACTATTGTATTTGTCGATTTTTTTTATTGTTATACAAGTGAATAGGAAAAATATTTTTTTATCATTTAGATTTAATAATAGCTACGTTCTACTGAGTACTATATATTTCTTTATTTACTAGCGCGTATTTAACTTTATTTACTAGTTTAACAGTTAGTCATTTCTACACAAAATAAATACTTTTCAAGTATTTTACAAGCTGATTTTCGGGGATTTCCCAATTCTTTTTTCTTCAACCACACATGACATGTACTTATAGGTACTTATAATACTTACAAGAAAGTGTGGTTGTTGCTATAAGTAGAAACCAGTTGTACCTAATTGTAATACAAATGAAAGTTTAAGACATGTTTTAAATTTATTTTAAAATTATTCTACATTAATAAAAAAATACTAGTTAATTATTATTAAAGCAATAAATAGGAGATACACCGCTTACTTTTTATAAAAGAGAGCGTTAACATGTTGGCAAGCTACAACTAGTCTACAAAATGCTTTTTTGTACCTAAATCTACATTTAAAATGTTTAATATCACAATTGATTAGGATGTTTTAAATGTTTGGGAGATCTTGTCTGTGGTTCAGTTTCTATTGCGTCGTTTGTTACAGGCTTAATTGTAGTTGTTTCATTTTTCTTCGCCGGAAGATCTAGAAGACTACCAAGTAAAGCAACACCTTGTTCAGCCGTTCGATAAATGTTCAGTAAAAATGCTTCGGCGTCAAAGTCATTACTGTCTTCAGTAGTTTCTTCGGTAGTTCTGTAGGAAACAAGTAATATTTTTTAAAGATGTAAATAAGGTGCGAGTATGATATAGATAATATGTATAAGTGTTGTTTAAGATAAATCTTACTCTTCTACTTCTGTTTCGGCTGGTGGATCTTCCATTTCCATTCCGCCTGCAGAAGATCTGAAGCATCCAATTGGAAATTCTAATTGTGAGTCTCCAAGTAGCCTTAATTCCACCTCTAAACAGCCACGTAGTCCGTCAGAAGTGGGTGCTAGGTCATTGAACTTGGCACAAACTTCTGCATGCTTTCCGAATATTCCTAGACATACTGGAGCTGGGTTCGATCCTGCAATATATATAAATATAAATATGACAAAATTTTATATCATTCGTATTCCCTTTGAATGTATTACTTATTAGTAGAAACGTAGGAGAAAAAAGTTAACAAACGTGGATCGATGGGTAACGTCTTTGTAGGCAATACTTTAATTCGTGTTAGTGAAATTAAGATTTAATATCTTACCTTTTATTTTGGAACTGTGTAGAAGGCTTTTGTCATATGATACCTTAACTGAAAATCCTTCCTCGGGCGAGATATATTTCATGTGCACACATCCTAAAATAATAGGGTAAAGGCGATTAATTATATTTTCATTTACACAATTACATTATAGATACAGATTTTTTTAAATGCGGTTTGTCTTCAATGTCGTTTTCACATTTTCCCTAAATAAGAACTGAATACTTTTTGGTTTCTAAACTTAATTAAGTAATTAATTAATTAAGAAATCAAATATAGCAATATTTGCATATTCCCAAAAGGACAACATTTTTGGGTGTACAACCGGATAGTTATAAATTCTTGCAATTCTTTAAATAATGCTTACCCGGTCCTCCAAGATTGAGAAATGTAACGTTAAAATCCACACAACAAACGCAGGCTGGTCCCTTGCACAAGCAGTTTCTGTTGGGTTGGTCATCGTGAGATTCGGGGACTTCTATTGGCTTTATGAGCGCATCTTAAATCATAAGAAATACATATTCTTAAAACATTTTAAGATTAAATATTCAAAAGTAATATTTTAAGTAATTGTTAGATTAAGTACAACGAAAATAGGAGGTATTATTTATAGATTCGTTATAGTATTACTTTTCTTTTTTTAACTGCCTCGGTGGTGTAGTGGCTAGCATGTACGGTCACACACCGAGAGGTCCTGGGTTCGAGTCCCAGGTCGGGCCAAGTTTATAATGAATCTTTCTGTTTCGTTAGCCTCAGTAACAGCCCGGAGTTGGGAAGTTGGTGGTGGTTCACCCCCGTGCCTCGGAGAGCACGTAAAGCCGTCGGTCCTGCGCCTTAGCTCTCACTGGTCGTGTCGAGTAGTCGTCCCACCGGAGTATGAGAGTGATAGGAATAGAGAGTGCACTTGTGTCTGCGCGTACACTTGTGCACTATAATATCTCCTGCGTACTTGGCCAGTCTCAATGAGATTGGCCGCCATGGCCGGAATCGGTCGGAGAACATTATTATTATTATTATTATTATTATTACTTTTCTTTTCTTTAGACAGAAATGTGGACTATCTTGTCGTGGTGTAGATAATTAGTTCATTAGCGTCCAGTAGTTCAGCAGTCCAGCGCGAAGCCAAGAAATACATTGGGAGGTAGCTCACTTCGGTAAGCGATGTACCAGGGCCGTTACTCCTGGTACTTCTCTGACAGCAGAGTAGACCATTAGTGTAAGCTCTTAATCGCGTCTGCTTCGGAAATCGACAGACCTGCCGCCGTCGGGTCGTCGTGGTTGAGTGCACAAGTGATCCTACGACACTATTAAGACAGATTCCGTTGGATTTCGAGGGTTAGTAGTGGCATCTCCTAAGCTGATAAGTTCCACATGTAGGTGGTAAACCTTTTTACGATTCCCAACGTAAAAATTGTGTGGACTATGGTCGGATACCCCTTGTATTGAAAGTGGACGTTGAAAAGGGCTACAACTAAAATCTCGTCGATTTGTGTAATGAATTTACCGCTTATATGACAATTTAATAATTATCTTCAAGTAAAAATATGCCACTTGAATATAATATTTATAGCCGGGCTTCCTGGAGGTAGATAAAGTAAGGTAAGTAGAAGAATCGGAATGTGACAAGTAACAAATGCATAAACATTCGCTTGCAGGTGTGCTTATAGAATGAAAATGTTATGTCTCTAATAAGGTTGCATTAAATAATTTGTATAAAAAGAAGGTTATTCAACTGTTACTCATCCAACGTACTTTTTTAAGCCACTTTCACATATCGACTTTCACTTGAGGTCATTGTTGTTAGTTCGAGATAAAGGTTTTTGAATGGGTTATGCAAGTCTTATGCGTGTACAATTCAATGTAACAGTTGAATAATATTTTAATATATTTGTTATGAAGTACTTCATAGACTTAAAATTAAATATATGTTAATAAAAAGTTACATTTCAAAATTTAAAACCTCAATAGTTACATGGCATGAAAACTTAATTTAAATACATAATATTAATTAAGTCAGCGTTTTTTGAACGTCCCTTTGCTGGGCACGGGCCTCCCTATAATACAAAAGGGATCAGGCCATACTGCGTGTTGGCGGACTTCACATGTCTTTCAAAAACTTGCTAGGTTCTCACAGACATGCAGGTTTCCTTACGATGTTTTTTCCTTCACCGTAAGACAAGTGGTAACCGTGATAGAAAAGATTAGCACATGAAACCACCAGAGGATTTGAACTCGCATTAATCGGTTATACAAGTGAGTGCGTTACCACTGGGCTTCCACTGTCTTAATTAATAAAAAATAGTATTTTAATTTAATTAATTAAATAAAACTTAATTTAATACATAATATTAAGCTTAATTCATATTACATTACAATTCTAACAACTTTTAGTTCCGTTAGACACATCAAGTTTATCATCTATCATAGTGTTCTACATAAATTAATCATACAATTATCATGCAAAAATGGCATGCACTTACCTAATAAGCTCTGACTATCAACGAACGCGAGGAACGCGAGTAAGGCTACTGCCACTTTAACCGACATTTTCGTTTAAGTAAAAAAGCACATAAAATTTTATAAGATACTGAAAGTATAATTGAATTTAATTAAATTTATATCTGTTGAATGGGCGAGCTTCGCCAGCGTCGAGCCAACACTGCTCCTTTTCTCGAATGTCAGCCGGTTTCTCTACACTCACAATAGAAGGTGAAATTTAAAATAAGGTATAAAGCGGCGACATGCATCAGTGAGATGCACTGAGAAAGCGAGGATAGGTTAATATTAAACTATATTTAACTTAAGGTCTAAGTTTATTGAAAAATTATTATTTTTAATGATCGATTGATATCATGATAACCCAAATACAACTACTATATCTTAAATCATACTAGCAATTCACGCGGCTCCGCCCGCGCTCGAAAGATGTAAATTTAGGGTTATAAGAATTTTTGATGCAAAATCATATAAAAGTGAAAAGATAAGAATTTGGTCTAAAAATAAAAAAATAAAATATCTGGAGAGGGTCACCCTTATCACATAGGGGAATAAAAAATAGCCTACGGCCTATTCTCAGACCTATCAAATATACACAAAAAATTCATGAAAATCGGTCAAGCTGTTTTGGAGGACTTCGGTAACAAATACTGTGACACGAGATTTTTATATTTAGATATAATATATGTATATACCTAAAATGAATATATTATGTATGTGTGTTCTTACACGGAAGTAAATAAAATTTTAATATTAATAGAGCATAACTGCATCAAACATTCGCAATTTACAAAACAAACAAATGAAAGCAAGAGAAATTGATTTCGGCTTTCACCAACCATACATAATATAGTTCATACGATTCATAAGTAATATGTGTTATGTAAAATAAATCGTTTACTAAGTAGTCATGTACTTAAGAATTTATAAAACGATAGAAGCTTTCTAATTACAGTTAGTTTCCCTTTTAAAGCAAGACTTATCCTTCTTTTACAAATTAACCTTTTGTTATCTATATATTAATACGTGACGTAAAAACTTTGTGCCCCTTTTTACAAATATTGCGCGGACGGAGGAGTATTAAATTTCGCACACTCATAGTTTATATACATTGAGTTATCACACGAAGTAATCTTTACTGTTTTAAGTTCAAATTAACAGCTTTTCCCTTAATAGATATGAAAGTATAAAAGGTACTAAAATCCAAAAATCTACTTAAAAAGTTTTTGTCTGTCTGTTTGTTCAAGCTATTCTCTGAAATAACTGGACCGATTTTAACAGGACTTTCACTAGCAGATAGCTAATGCTATAAGGAGCAACTTGGACTACATTTTATTTTATTTGAAAATTATAAAAACCGTTTAATTTACTTTAGCTTACGGATTTGAGCCCGCATCACTTGGTTATACAAGCGAGCGCGCTACCTCTGGGCTACCACTGCTCACAATACATACGTATATGTGATTTATTGATAGGGATAGCTGATGAGATACATATAAACCTTTTTGTACGTTACTATTCTACAAAAAAATATTTTTAAAATATAAGAAATTTGTTTTCGCAAAGGCGGAGCCCTCTTGTGTTTGGAAAAAATAAATATTTCTTAATTTATTTATTTATAGATACACATACATATACGCACACTTATTCCTAAAACTAAAAAAGTACTTTCTATCAATATTAAAATACTAGGCCTGCCCAAAATAGATAGCTCGTATATATTTTAATATTCATGTGTTCGATTTCCTCTATTACGTCTCTATAGACGATGCTGCCGTGTTGATAGAATGCCTTGTGCGTTTAATAGTACCGGTGCATATATGGCCAAGTGCAATGCGCTCCACTAGCCCACATCGAGGTCAATGAACAGACATTTTAAGTTTAATATTAATCAAGCCTTTACTAATTAATAATTACAAAGTCTTTGATATAGAAATAAATGAAATCTATAAAACATATGCTTACAATTTATTGTCAAATCAAATGACATAAGTATCGATCGTCAGTTATTTTCATTCGCACTAAAATGTATTACCTACTTACTTTCTGTTTCCTTTTAGTTATAATATAACATAATCGTATATAGCTAATATATAATGCTATATAATGTTTAGCACCTGGTAAGTGCCTTATACCAAGTAGTCCAGTTCGAAAAATAAACATATCGCAGAGACGACTTTCTCCAGTAGAAAGTGACCCGCACGGCGACTTGGGCTGTAGACGGACATAGTGCGGTTCTTGTAGATTGTCTCCTAGAAGTATTTAATTTTTATTTATTGGATCTTTTTATGGTATGGGTATGTTGAAAGTAAATTTACTATGTTTATCTTAGCAAAATATATTTATTGAACATAAAAAAATCTATACTCGTATAAAAAGACTTTTTTTTTAATTTATTGTAATCAATAAAAAATACTTCAAACATTTGTTACATAGTTTTATATATTTATCTAGACATAATATAAATAAAATTGAAGTGTCTGTTTGTAATTTCAAATTAACAGATTTTTACTAAATGCACGTTAATACGGAACTAAGATAAAAAAAACAATTTTTAAAATTTTTGTATGTCTATCTCTCTGTCTGTATGTTCCGCCTAACCTCAGGTAGGTTCCTCGAAACTGTAACCTTTAATGTCCATTTCAGAGGGACTTGAACAAGCAGATAGGTAATGTTATAAGGAGTAACATAGGCTACTTTTTTAGAAATTGTATTTACAGGACAGATTTTTGTGCTACAAAATTTTTATTTGGCAGGGAGCACTATAGAGCAACGACGAATTGGAGCGAAGAGAAGAAGGAGAAACGCTAGTTATAAAGTTTTCTTTTCAATGATGATTATGGTCGAATTTTGACACATACACAGTTACACTCTTGACAGAGTGGTCATGGTCGTCACTTGAGCGCTGTTGACTATTGTAGGGGTAAACAATAGATTTAATTTAATAGTATTATTTTATTTTTTCACTTAACACATTTTTATACAGAAAAGCAAAATTCAATTTTTTTCGAACAATTCTTACTATCTGCACTATATCCGAGATCATTGCTCTTAAAGTGAATGGTCTAGAATTTTCTGAAAGCTTTTTCACTTATATAGAAGTAAATAAATTGATATACATATTATAACTTAAAGTATTAAACCTTCTAGAACTCTTCCAAAATTAGTGTTGAAAGTTAAATAACGAAATATTATTTTAAGCGGCATTAATGCTACTATTTCCTTGTGTATATGAATTTTTGTTTAAATGCGTGACACAACAAAAGCGGTCAAGTGCTAGCATCCATCCTTCACACACCGTCAATGAGTGAAAGAGATGGTATTTGCTTTCCATACGTTTCACATTTCTCTGTGGAGTTATATGAAGTCAGTTGATACAACAGTGTGGTTTGGTTTAGGGCAACTTCTAATGATTGTAATTTAATTGGCCGTGAACGCTCAAGCGAGTGTGACTCTCGATCGGTTGTGATACGTAATAGAAGTTTTCAGGTACGTAATTTTTGTCCAAAATTATATTACAAATACCTATAATATGCATCATAAAAATGAATTGCTCACTTAAATAATTATTCTAAGTAACAGTATTATAAAATGTACACGATAAATACAATAATATATAAGATAACAATATGAGGGAAGTTCCATAGAAAAGACTTCAACGAGCTCTTCATAATATTAAATTTTCTCTCAATAGAAAAATTCGTTTACTAATAAATATAGAAAACAAATTTCATAACATGATTTTTTTCATAACAAAATTTTCATACTTATAATTATTATAGATGTAATATAAAATGTATGTGATTTTAGATAATAATTTAATCAAATGTAGAGTTACGTAACTTTTATAGCTTATTTGGATTGATAATTAGAGCGTATATTTTTTTTTCAGGCTGGGCAGGGTCTTCAGAATGAAGCTCTCCCTGGTGTTTGAGCTTCTGTTAATATTTGTGCTATTAGCATTTGCGGCATCTAAAAATATCGGTTGGTATAAATATAATATCCTCTTCAAAATTAATTTTGCCTTTGGTTTGATTTATCTTTGCCTTTTGTTTTTTTTTCATTTGGACAAGATATTACGAAATTTGAATCCAAGAAGTATATATTGTACTCTATATATTCTTTTCAATATATTCGTTATATTATATTTGGCGTGACAGCATAGATTAAGTAATAGCCTGTAATTAAGTTTCTGATTTTATATTTATAAGGTATTTGTTAAAATTAATTATAAAAGTTTTAATGAAGATAATAAACTTTATTTCAGGTCGACAGAAAAATAATAAAAAGGAAATACAAAAACAAAATGATGGTATTCAAATAGAAGATAACAGCATAAATAAATATTGCAAGTGTTCAGAAGCATTTTGTAACTGTTGCAGAGATTTTGCAGTACCGATCATAAATCTAAACGGTCCAGGTAAAATTTTAATTTTGAATCAATTGAAATAAAAGAAAATTGTATTATAAAATATTATAGTAAAATAAAGTAATGTAAACTTGACTTCTGTTCCAGGATGTGCTTCACTTATGTATTTAAATGGCGATAAGATGTCAGTATCACTAAGTTTCGGTAACAAAGTAATTACCAACCGAACACTTTCAGGTACGTTTAACTTAGGTGACTAATAATTAAGTCAATAGTTATAACTTGGTGACTAATAACAAAGTACAATACGAAAACTATATTATATTTTTATTTTATATTTCTGTACTCTTTTTGATATTTTTCAGGTCGCAAACCAAGTCCCGTTTGTATGCCTCTCCCCGGAGGTATATCAAAGTTTTGTGGACGAGTTTATAATATTGCAAGATCTGGAGAAGAATTCAGAGCTTGTTTAGGCTTAGAGCTTCAAGCTAAAAATGCTGTAGAAGCAGCTGTTAGGGTATCCTGCTTTAAGTTTGGCTCTAGAGGCGTAATATCTGAGCCAGCTGATCCTTTGCCATTAGTGCCACAGGGTGAAAAGGATACTGATGATGATGATGATGACGACGATGATGATGACGATGATGACGTCGGGTTTGGACTTGATGCGGACGATGATGACGATGACGACGATGAAGACGATGGTGACGACGAGGAAGATGATGACGATGGTAAAAAAAAATTAGATAATTCCACTTTATCCTTAAATTTATATTTTACGTAAAATATCTGTACTTGGTCTTTATCTATATTTTTTTTATTTCAGGGGGCCTTGAAGCCGTCAATGGTGTTGATAGTGTAGACTACACTGGATTCAGTCTTTTAGGAGAAGATTTGTTAGGAGACTTATTTGGAGGTTCATCTGGCGGCAAGAAAAATAATAAAAATAAAAATAAGCAAGCGCAAATAATTTCAACGTCGACTCGACGGCCCCGGCCTTCTCGTAGACCAACAATTAGGCCTTTTAGAACGTCGACATTAAGACCAACTACCGCTGTAAGAACTACAACTGTTAGAGTTCGACCGATTAATCGCAGACCTACCCGAAGACCTACAAGACGACCGGCAAGACGCACTACAACTGTCTCTTCTATCCAAACTGAAGAAAGCTCAACCCTTGCACCAGTATCGACTACGGTACCTGTAAAGATCGAAGAGATTAAGGTTAATGAACCATTAAACGAAAATATTGAAATTTCTCAGAGCGCTGAAGTTCATCAAGTAATACCAATTACTCAAAAACCTTTGGTTTCTCCGGAGACTACAAGTCCTAGTGTTACATCATTTGAAGACGCTGGCTTAGAAATGTCTTTAGCTCATATAACAGGTCAGCTCTCCCTCATGCCCGTGACTCAAATGAAACCTACGGAAATAAAAGATACTAGTGAGCAAATATTTACTGAAAAAATGCCTATTGCAGAAGAGGTTACCTACGAAAAAGTGCAAACTATAACATCAAAGCCACATTCCACAATTCCTTACGCCACTGTAGTAGACGATGATAGTAATGAAGGTATGGTGCAAATCGTTCAATCTCTTGACTCACATTCTGAAGAACACGCTGCGGATAGCGAAAATGTGATAGAAGATAATAGATCCCATAAAGATAATACACCAAGTCATCATTATGAAGGACTTTCTTTACCGAAGAAAAAACATCGCGGATTCCGATTTGATGATATAGATGTTCTTGATTTAACAGGTATCGGTGAAAGTGTTGGACAACAATTAGGAATTTTTGGCCGACACAAAAGGCAAAACAGAAATAAGGAACCAAAACCTCATGACAATAGGGGTGTGAGTGATTACGATGATTTGCTAGGATTAGATGCTTTAAGTGAATCTATGGGACTTCCTGATATAGATGATCTGAGCAGAAAAGATAGAAGACGGCAAAATAAAATGATGCGTGGACTATGGCCTAGTGCATAACAAACTTACTTTAGCTATAAATCTTAGTATATTATTTATTTATTACACCACTTTAATTTATTTTCAGTGTAAATAGTCATCCTATTCTTAAGTTATTTATTTTTCGAATGAATAAAGAAATTTTAAATATGACCATTTTTTGACTTATTGATTTTTATATAAAATATTTTTAGTTTAAAATGAATTTTCCAAGACACTCAAAGAAAGTACAAAATTTGCCAAAAAACCTAAAACATTATATATCTACATTCTTCTCGTACTATATAGTTAAACAATATGTATTTCGAAAATTAAATTTGTCATAAAATATTTAAGTTGATCTTCATCTTTTTCCAAATTTCCATTTATTTTTGTTATTAAATCATACAAGTTCACCTTAAGACACTCTGTTTCTTAATATATTTCATAAATAAAAAAAATATGTGCATCATCCCTATGTTAAATGTACTATAATCAGAATCAAGAGGATCAGATACACTTCATGCAATGACTTTTTAAACAAATGCTTTATTTCACTTGATTTATATTTGCAATATCGTCCTAATAATATAGAAAAATACTAAATTATTAATTACTAAGCATTTTATCACAACAACAAATTTTATCTTTTTAATTTATGATAACGACATGGGGATCAAGACCTTTCCCCATGTTAAAAACATCTTTTAATAATCAGAAAAAACCAAATTCATTACATTTAGAGAGAAATTACGTAATTATTACAACAATATTTCATCATTATTTGCAAGCAAAGGATTTAATGCTATTTATATATTCATAGTATCATTTAAAATTACTTGTCATATTTAAAGTAGCACTTTCGAAATATAAAATGCTACTTAAATAGAAAAACATATGAAGTGATTTAAATATCTTATCGAATAACTAGTCAACGCGCGTCCTCAATACGGAAAGTGGGAATCAATAGTCATTCAACAAACGACCACTTTCTCCTGTTCGTGCATTAAAATTTAAAACTTGTTTACAACGTTCATTCACCGTGCAACTAAGCCAAGGTTCGAAACTTTGTTACTGGACAGTAGTTAAATAGATGGAAGTATCATGCTTCACCTACAATTCGAACTGGAAAGCCTGAGGAACCTGTTGTAATATAAATTGACAACTTATTTAAAACATGTTATATCCCCTGAAGTTATTAATATTTATGATTATTTACTGTCGCTTTTGTTCTGCAAGACATGGTAAGCATATTTAACAAACATTTCTAATTCTACAAAAATTTAAAAGAAGACTTTGTTCATAAATTTAAAGTACCTACCTACTTAGCAAGTTGTATACGTTTTATATATGTCTATTCTACATCATTTATCTATCATACAATCTATCAATACATGTAAGATATGGTTCTACAATTGTTCGAAATGCAAGCAAAGATAGATGTTTTAATTTTAATTTTTCTATCTGTTTAATTAATTGTGCACCACTTAAAAGTAATGGACCAACATCTTGTTTTTAATATACTTACTTACGGGTAGAGGCTATAACATCTAAATTAAAATATTAAGAAAGTTTTATTTCAATTGAATTAGTAAAAACAAGTCTACAGCTTTTACTTCCTAGTAATTATACGTGCCCATATCTACACGTTAAATTTTTATTTTTCTTTACTGAACTATTAAAAATATATCTTGTATACAATGTCTTCTACGCTTGTTTGTTGTAATTGTTAAAAACTAATATCAAATATTTTTTACTAAAGAGACAAAAATTTTATTAATGGATAATCATTTATTTATACAGGTCAAATTATCGATAAAAATGATGTTTCATATGATGTTATAAATTTTAAAATACCACGGACGGTATGGAATCAGGCTTTAAATCCCACGCCAGTTCTCAAATCTCCAGTTACTATCACCATACCAATACACGTGGCACAAGAAGAGGAAGAAAGTGAAGTTGACTATATAGAAAATGAGCCATCTGAAGAGCCTATAATAGAGAATGTAACGCTAGTAAGTGATGAGCCAGTGGTTCCTGTTTCCACAGAAACTGTAGCTGCCCCAATTAATGTTACTCAAGCCCCAGTATTACAAGACGAAATAACAGAAGAACCAAGTCAAGAATTAAATGGTCAAGTTACACGATTTCCTTGCACCTGTGGGGGTGGACAATGTGGCTGTTGTACGGGAACTATCTTACAGCGATTTAAAATGAAAGCGTGTGGAAATATGTCTTTTGTGCCTGAAGACTTTGTTTTTGACGTGCGATTAACTGTTAATAACAATACTGTTGTTCGTAGAAGGGTTTCAGGTAAATGGACTATTTTTTTATTTTTTACCGTTGAGTGATACTTAAGGATTTTTTATTTCATTTTAAATATTTTTAAATTATTTCCAGCTAGTGACCCTCCACCGATATGCTTTAATCCGAGGAGAGCACCCTTTGTCCGTATTTGCGCAGAAATAAGCAATATACGCATTCGAAATGGAAATGCTTTTGCTTGTTTGGATATTAATGCGGATATTGCAAGCTTTCCTATCTACTCTGCATCCTTTAGATGTTTTGGGTTAGTTATTACTATAAAGTACTTTGTCTTATGAGTTGCTTTATGCACTTTTATTTTTAATTTAACTTGTGACACAATTAAATACCCAAAATATATTTATTTCAGTCTAGGATCATCAGGACTGCAAACAGGTTTAAGGCCAAAACCTGTTTCTTCAGGACCAAAGCCTGTAAATCTCTTCGGCAGTGGTAATAACGATGAGGGGGGAACAATATTGGATGCAGCAGGAGCACTTATAGGCGGAGAAAATGGAATATTCGGTGGAGGAGATGGTCCTCTAGACGCAATCGGTGACGCTGTAGGAAATTTATTCGATGGAAGAGATTTTGACTAAGATTTTTAAATAATTAAGTGTTTTGTGTGTTTATAATTTATTTATTTGTAAGTTATTATAAATATAAGGGTTATTTATTTGTAAATAAACGTAATCAAAATTTTTTCTTTTACTTTCTTAATGCGAATGTTCTTATAGTAAAGTACTCGTACATTGTTTGTCCATAAGTACGTTGCTATTTGCATTACATTAATAGCATTCGAAAACCTATAAAAACGAATGTTTAAGGTGCCGTTGTCTGCATTGTTTATAAATTGAAATACAGTAAACGCACATTTCACTCGATCCTTACCTAATTGCAGTTAAAAAAATATTTAAAATAAAATATTTTTTTATGTGAAAGCGCTGAGAAATTTAATTAGATTTCGCTTCCACCATTGAACCGGTTCAAATCTGTTGAAGAAAATTGGGACGAGTTTATTATTCACAAGACCGGCATTCGCGAAGCTTCGCTTCACAGCAAAATTAAAGGTTTATCATGAAACTATATACTATATTTGTTATAGTGACAATATTTGCAACTTCTAAAGGAAATGGTAAGCAAAATGAGAATTAATAATTATACTGTTTACTTTCTAAGCTATTAACCATGCTTATGATTTTAGTGTCACCTGTCATTAATGATACAGAAATTTACTCAGAAGATGTTGAAGTACTCGACACTACTGTAGCTCCAATAAATCGATTAAACTTAAGAAAACTTTCCACAATATCTTATTATGCCAGGCAAAGTCAAGGATCGGAGCAAAATTCTACATCATCGAGACGCTGTGTTTGCAATCTAGGAGTTTGTAAATGCTGCACAGGGTACTTCATGGATTTGATAAACCAAAAAGCTTGTATGAAAGTCACTTATCATCCTGGAGATTTTGCTTTCGATGTTGCTATGTCTATGAATGACAGAGTTCTCTATGAAAATTCTATTTCTGGTAAGTACGTCTATAACAAAAAAATCCTTTGCGTTCAATAATAAAATTACCGTTTTAAAATCATTTTCAGGTAAAAATCCAAGACCAATATGTATAAGTCCACCGAGGTTGTCGAATTTAAAGGTATGCGCGAAGTTTTATAATATTTTCTTTCCTGGAAGGAACTTTCACTTTTGTTTAGCGATGACTGGAAAATGGCGATCATTTCAGTTGTTTAACTTCGTGTTCGACTGCTTGAGGTGAGTATTAGCTCATTTATTACATTTTTGTAAATACTGTATATTTTTATTAGACTGGAGGTTTTAAAATTATAGTTAATTTTGCAGAATGGGTGCAAATGGAATAACAATGTTAAGTCCAGAAGAAAATGGCGGAATTTCAATTCCAAATCCTCTCGGCGGGCAGGATGCTGTTATAGACGCCGGAGAAGACGACATTGAAGATTATGACGAAAATGTTGTAAAATCGTTGTTAGAAATATTTGATGATTAATATGCTTTTTAAAATATACATTTTTAAATTTATTTATCCAAAGATATTTATTGTAATTTTTTAGTTTAATAAAACCTTTAATTACATGAAACGCATTTCATTACATTTACCTTATTATCTCTAATCGTAAATTGTCACAGCTTCAATAATAACAGCTTATTACATTAAAGTCGTTCGTTTCTCGTTATATACTCTCATTTTAGTATAATTTATTTAATAAAGAGAAACTGTCTAGACCAGCAAAAGTATAGATGGATGGATATTTAATGACGTTCAGTGGTGGTGCGCCAAGTGCGTATGCGCAGGAGTTTCTCTCTAGAAAGTCCCGTTTGCCAGTTGCGTTTGTGCACAGCACATCTTGCATACAAACAATTACTATCCAACCTTAATCTGCTTGTCTCGACATAAGTTACCGATATGCTGTCATTTCAATAGTGTCCCTTGAGACGGCAACAATAGATACAATAGTTGTAGCGCCAAAAAAATGAAATCTTTAGTGGTGACATGTTTTTTATTTTTTATGGTGTGTTATGCAAATTGTGGTAAGTTTAAATACCTACATATTTATTATAATATAAATAAATATTTTTTAAATATTTTTATTTGTTCATATTTTATGCTAAAAATGAATAATTATCACGGTTTTTATTTACGAGAGATTCATGTTTAAAAATATAATCAAAAATATACTCTATATTACATTTTTAAACAACTATCATTCAAGTAACAGAAAATTGTTTAACGCTAGTTATAAGTAAGAGTAAATTAGTAAGGATTTAAGAAGGCGTCACTTTTTTTCAGAAGATGCTGCCGAAGAAAGAATATTATATTTGGATACCATTAAAGAAGACAATTCTATGGATGTTACAGATTTTTCTGTGTTCTATGACATTGAGACAAATAAGGTATTTATTTTTAGTATGTTATTTTCTGTCTACTACATATAAGTATTTCTCAATAAGAGTTTAATTTAATATTAAAAGTCAAAGATACGTCTTAAACTACACAGTACCTTTTTTCTGGTGTCCATTTGACTTAACTTTCTAGGACACTTTTACGCAGTCAGTTTTATTTACTGTTTTATTTACAGCTTTTTAGTTTTCGCCAGTTAGTCATTTAAATAATTTTTAAGCTTTTAATTTTAAGCCTATATATTTTTGTGATTGTCTCTTCCAAAATATTTATTTTATGTCTCGTCGACATAGGAAATTAACTTTGGGCTTCAAGGAAATTTACCTTGTTAAATCAGCTCTATCATCTATATATACTACCATCCATAATACAATCTTTTACATTACATATCTAAAGTAGACATTTTTTATTTCTAAAATTATGTAGACTATTGAATAAATGTTTCAGACAATTAAAAAAATGATGCCCAGACCATGGTACAAGCCGGGTTGGTTATTAAGATTACCTTTTAGAGGCGGACCGTGTGAATGTGAAGGGTTTCAATGCCGATGCTGTACTGGGATTAGGATACAAGCATTTAATTTTGATAGGCGAAGTAAGTATATAGCTCGGAGCAATTCAATTACCAAAACCAATTTAAATTGTTGTTAAAATCTTTTTGTTTTGTTGTCTTCTTGTTTTTCATCTATCATTCATTCACTAACACTTTTATTTCATTAATTATCCTACAACAGCTACTTGGGCACAATTAATTATTATTAAGTGTGTGACCATATTACTTCTTTACGTTTTAAACGGTCTGACTTATCAGACGAAGCAAGGGTAAGTCGCTAGTGGTGATGATGATGTCCTTCTGACCGATTCCGGCCACGGCGGCCAAGCTCATTGAGATTAGCCATCTGCGCAGGAGATATTATAGTAAACGAGTGTACGCGCAAACACAAGTGCACTCTCTATTCCTTATCACTCTCATATTCCGGTGGGACGACTGCTCGACACGACCAGTGAGAGTTAAGGCGCAGGACCGACGGCTTTACGTGCTCTCCGAGGCACGGGGATAAAACACCGCCAACTTCCCAACTCTGGGCTGTTATTGAGGCTTACGAACTAAACTTGGCCCGACCCGGGACTCAAACCCAGGACCTCCCGGTGTGTGACCGTACATGCTAGCCACTACACCAAAGAGGCAGTGGTAGATAGTTAATGAAATTCAATCTTTTATTTTATTCAATATTTTAATTGACGTTTTGTGAGTTTTGAAGCGTGAAACATGCATCATTCAAATTTTTTGTTCTATCCAAAATGTCAATTAAAATGAAATGTTTTTTTTAAAGTTATTTCAGTAAAACATTGTGAAAGTGACAATTTTCTACATTGTGTAAAAAAATAAAATTGATTTATGTTTCTAGCGTGTACTATTTTAACGTATGAACCAGTGGAATCTACCGTCAATTTGGAAGTAAGCATGAACAATGCCAGTGTATTTCGCGACAACTTTTCAAGTAAGTTATGAGTTATCAGTTTTATTTGCGTGACTTTAGCTAACGCAGGTAATAAAATTGAATATTTTATTTTCAATCTAGTATCTATTTACTATAAAAGTATTTTTGTTTATTTTAATCATTTTTTTCGTACAGTAGACTATACTTTAGTAAAGTAGTAAGGTAACCATATTTTTTTACTTTAACGATCAGCTTAAACCTTAAAAAAAACGCACTCACTGAATCGATTGAATGATTTTCAATCCAATGACTGCATGGGAGGTATTTTATAGAGTTTTATAATATATTTAAAAAATATTATATGGTGAAAAATAGTAACATATTATATATTTTTATTTTTTAGCGCGCAATCCACCACCTTTTTGCATACCAATACCCGTACCATATTTACCACCAGGCCTAATGGATATGTGTGTCAGGCTCTTTGATATATCAATAGTAGACCAAAAACTCCATGTTTGCATGGACATGGATACAAGGATTGATAAAGCACCCGTTGTGGTAAGTTTTTTACGTCTTATAATTTGATAAGTTTTTGGACATCTTAATAATAACTTAAGGATTTACTTCCCTTATACAATTTTAATTTAAATATACTTATTGACTCTATGTTACCGACCAATCTCCTTCGTGTCTTCTCCATTCTACGTGACACTGGCGAAGTAATCTGTGCTCAACTGGCACGCTTGAAGCCATTAATAAGAGAATTAAATTGAATTGAATTGAATAACTTAATAATGACTAAATGTTTATCGTCAGCGTGGCGTAGAGGGTCTGACTGTCTAGTATCTATCTGAGAATTGGGTTATATATATTAAAAGTAATAAATTGAAAGTATGTTTTTATTCTATCCAGATCCTTCATTTTGATTGTATGGACATGGGTGTGGGTGGAGTTGGTCTGTCCAAGCCAGGTGGCGTACAACCAGCAGTACAAACTGAACCACAGACCACAACTGAACAAGCTCAACTTAATGCTGATGTATACGATCCAGTCACAGACGACGTAGAGACTACTTCAAAATCACTTTTCGGAAATAGTATAAAATATATATAAATAATATTTAAAATTTCAAAGTATTATCTAATTAGCTTTGAATATTATTAAATGTATAAAGTTTTAGTACTTAGTATTTTTATCCATATAACATTTATTCATGATTTAATATTTTTCAAATCATATCGTAGAACGACGACGTCTATTTATAATAAATAATGTATGTATATTATATTATAATATCTAGAGTTTAATTGTTATAAGTCTTAAAAATGTGTTCCGTAGTCATTTATGTAAACATAATATTAAGTTATTTTAATGTACTTAATTTTAAGCAAGACGGTATTAAAGCCTTGGTAAATTAAAAAAAAACAAAGTAGTTAAGCATTTTATTTTAATTTCCTAATTAGATATGTATGTAAGTACTAAATGGTAAACGTAAATGGAATTATATTTCAGTCAGAACCAACCAAATTAACTTAACATTTTTTTTTATTTTTGTCAATGTATATCGATTAGTAATAGACTATTAGAAATTAGTCCGGCGAATGAATACCAAAGAAAAGACCGAACTTCAGAAAAATTAGGGGAAAGATGGATTTTTGAATGAACCTTCTTTTTGTGGTTCTAAGCAAAATTCCAAAAGTTTCCATTGATCCATGTGCCGCTATAGAAATTATTCGGGGTCAAAGGTCACAACGAACGGATTTTTGCGATTATCTCGTTAACGGTCATAGTTATAGAAAAAATATATTATCAAATTTGTAGCTTACAAAATTACCAACAAAAAAGATAATATAATTTTTATTCGGAAAACTAACAGTTTTTGAGAAAAATGATTTCAAACACACATATATTCCAATCCAAGGACAGAAAGTATTTTATTGTGGGCTCGATAAAGAAGGATATTATACAGCCAAACTTTCTCGTTTGTCCTACGATCTTGATGAACCTACAACGCACCTTTCTTTTGTTAGAGAAGAAATGTATTGTACCTGCTCTATGTATTGGTCAATTTTGAGTATATGAACAACAGTTATATTATCATGTCTACTTATACACTACTACTAGAATATTGAAATGTTACATTTTTTAGGCTTTTTTATAGGACGCAATTTTATTTTTTTTGATGTGAAGGGGGGTTAGTACAAGCTTTCTAGCTAAGAAGGCTCATGTAAAAATCCAGCTTTCTCCTAATTTTTCGAAGTGCAATGTCTTTACTCTCTGGACTATAATATATGTATTTTAAATACAATAATTATGTCCAAATAAATTAAATATGTCCATATTTTTTCGCAATATTATGTTATTAAGTTCATAATATTATGTGGGACGGCTGCAGTGCTTCTGTCAATTCAAGCAAAAAAGGAACAGGCAGATATTGCTTTAGAATCCTTTTCTCCAAACTGAGGACACTTTCGACCTTCCTGTAACTTTGTTAGTGGACAAACCAAAATACCAGAATTGAGTTACATATTTGAAGTTCACACAATTTTTCATTTTAAGTTACCCAAATCGACCAAAATCGAAATAGCATCAAAAATAAAAAAGATGTAAAAAAAAAGAAATGAGATCATATTATCAAAAATAACATGTAAAAATGCATGTTTTGAAATACAATACTACCCCTTAAGATTTGAAATCTAATGTAAAATCAAGTCGGTATAAAGCTAGTATAGTATTATGTGATCTGTGTTACAAAGTAACTTTTCCTGAAATAACTTTAATACATTTATATAGTTTTAAAAAATTAAAAAAAAAGTATAGTTTCCGATTTTGTACATAGCAGATTCTTTTTGATTTTTGATTCCCGACGTTTCGAATGCCTTACAGCAACCATATTCGCGAAAGAGATTTAAGATTTTAGATGTCTGTTGTTAGTACCTAGAAATATTTCAAAAAACTCAACATTATCATTATTTGTGTAATGCCGTTGCGTTAATTGTATAAATCGAACGTAGGTATGTAATTTGTGTGGCTTTATTGAATCTTTTATATATTTTATCTGTATTTAACTTTTTATTTTTTTAACCTGGGGATGTATGATTACTGCTAGTATATTATCTATCAGTATATTATCTATCAGTCTATCTATACTCTTTGGATTACTGTCTAGTGTCTGCTGGAGATTCTGGCGGGAACCTTGAAAAAGCGCGGTTGACTTTAGAAAATTAATTTTAAATTTTTCCTATAAAGTGATTTTTTTATAGTCAAAGTGAATTTAAATATTGCTATTAGCGGCTGAAAAGCACAATAGCAATGGAGATAAACGAGGGGGGCGGGTCTAACCCGCCCACCTCAAAAAAAATAAAACGGACACAGCCTAGGGATGAAGGACAATCGGACTCCGGCGGTGAGCGAGATGCGTATCTGCCCTATTACAAACCGGATTATAAAAGACTATATCCGGAAAACTCAACCAACACAGACTTTAAAGTGTATGTAGAATCCATAAACGATGATAGATTGGGTAACAAGAGCCCTATATACTTAAATCATCTTTTCTCAATGGACATAAAAGGTGTGACGGGTATTCAGAGGGTGAATGCCAATAAAATAGCAGTTATTTTCAAGCAATATAATACGGCCAATAACTTTATTAATAACACTACTTTCCTCACAAAATATAACATGAAGGCATTCATACCGGCAGCGCAAATTGAAAAAACCGGCATCATTAGATTTGTTCCAACGAATATATCTAACAAAGAACTCTATACAAGACTTTCTTCAATTTATGAAATAGTGGCAATAAGAAGGTTTACAAAGAAAATAGGACAAGAGCGCATTCCATTACAGACTGTAAGCGTTACTTTTTTATCTAATGTACTACCTGATAATGTTCAATATGATCTATTCTCGTATAGAGTTTTTGAATACATTCCACCATTATTACAGTGCTATAGGTGTTTTAAATTTAATCATTCAGCAAGGATTTGTAATGGTAAACAAAGATGTAGTATTTGCGGAGGTGAACACATGTATAAGGAATGTGATAAACCAACAGAAATCAGCTGCATAAATTGCAGTGGGCCTCACCTTGCGATATCTAGATTATGTCCTATTAAAGCAAAAAAGATCATTGAAAAGAAAAACAACATATCTTATGCAGGTGTCACCTCTACAAAACAAGTCATCACCAATGAAACAGATTTTCCTCCACTCTCACCACCAAAATCACAACTTGTAAATAGTAATGTTATTGTAAATAAATCTATAAATATTCCTGTAAATAAGTCTGTACAAGATGTAAATAAAGCTAAAATAGTTAATTCTAAAGACCTTAAAACTCAAATAATTTCCAATAACGATGTACTTATGGCCCTAGTGCAGACGTTGGTGGAATTAGGCAATAAAGATGATAGTACACCGACTAATATTAAAACTATTAAAGATACATTATTAAAAAACTTAACATAATGGATTGTGTAGGGCCTAGTTCTACACAATCCAAGTTACGTCTTGCGCAGTATAACATTCAAAGTGCAAATAGTAAAAAACCTTTATTAATCCAATTTTTAAAACAACAAAATATTGATATTTGCCTTCTTAATGAGACATGGTTCAAAGATAATAATTTTAAAATACCAGGATATAATATATACAATAAAAATTCAAACAATACACATAATGGAGTTGCAATACTAATAAAACCACACCTTAAGTATAATATATTAAATACCAGATTTTATGAAGACATTCAAACAGTTGCTGTATCTGTATCAACAGGACATAGTAGTTTAACAATTCTCTGTGTATACTGTCCACCTTCAAGTGGACGGATACGAATTAATAGACTCCGTTACATTATTAATGATCTACCAAAGCCCATATTTATGAGTGGTGACTTTAATGCTCATCATATTGCATTTGGTTGTTTGTCAACGAAAAGTAGAGGTCTGGATTTATTTAATTTAATTGATGACTTAGATTTGTGTATTTTAAATGATGGTAGACCTACAACTATAAATCGCCCTAGACAAACTGCTTCTGCCATAGATGTAAGCTTTATAAGTGGCAGCCTCGCACCACTATGTGAATGGTCTGTACATGATGATACAATGGGAAGTTACCATTATCCAACAATAACAGAGATTTCATTACATATAGATAAATATCATCTCAATTCCCCTGTAGATAAGTTCATATATAAAAAAGCTGACTGGAAAACATATACAGCTCTTTCAAAAACAATGTTTAATCATTTGATACTTCAACCACATGATCCTATTTCAACCTATAATAATTTCTGTTTTCATTTAGATACTCTTAAAGAAATGTCAATTCCAAAGCTCACTAAAACAAACACTTTCATAAGCAGACCACCAGCTCCCTGGTGGAATAGTATATGTGAACAAAGTGTTATTGCTTCATATAATGCACTAAAACTATATAGAAAAGAGTCTACTATTGAAAATTATATTAATTACAAAAGAAAAGATGCCCAGAAAAAGAGAACAATTTCAGAACAGAAAAAAATAGGATGGAATAATTTGTGTAACACTTTTAATAGAAATACTCACATAAGTAAAATTTGGAATTTATTAAAAATGTTCAAAGGCATAAGACCTAAGAATAAATCATATACAAATGAGTTTATATCTCCACTCTTAAATAAATTATCAGATAATAGCAACTTAATTGAAGTAGATCAACTGAACATTCTTTTTGAAACCAACAATGATAACCCAAATTCTAAATTTTTACTGGATCCTTTTTCATGGTCTGAATTTTTAACAAGCTTGCACTCTAGACGAAATACAACTCCTGGCTTAGATGATTATCCTTACATCGTAATTAAAAACTTAGATGTATCTGCCCAAAAGTTGTTTCTTAACATTCTCAATTTGCTTTGGCTTAATAAATGTATTCCACAGTCATGGAAAACACAGTGTGTTGTCCCAATACTTAAGCCCGACAAATCTCCTGAGTTTGCTAGTTCTTATAGACCAATTTCCTTGTCATCATGTCTTGGTAAAATATTCGAAAATATGGTGAAAGTTCGTCTTGACTGGTATGTTGAATCAAAGTGTTTCATTCCACATATACAATATGGCTTCCGTAGAGGGCGTAGTAGTGCAGACAGTTTCACCTCTTTAATCTCTGACCTAAAAAATGCAAAACATAGAAAATTAAACACTGTTTGCGTATTCCTAGATGTCCAAAGTGCTTTTGACAGTGTTGATCCTGGTATACTAGTTCAAATCATGTCTAGGTTAGGTGTGCCCGGGCACTTATGTAAGTGGATTTTTAATTTTTTGAACAATAGAACAATCTATGCTAGACATAACAATATTTTATATGGACCCAAATATGCCTCAAGAGGCACAATGCAGGGTGCCACACTATCTCCATTGCTGTACAATATATACACAAGTGAAATTTGTAAATATGTAAATAATAGGAATGTAAATATCTTACAATTTGCTGATGACATTGTATTATACAGCAGTAATTACAACCTAGAGATTGCAATAGATAACATGAACAAATCCTTATTTCAACTATTACAATATTATAATGATTGTTTACATTTAGAAATTAACCCCTCTAAAAGTAGTGTTATGTTTTTTGGCAATGAAACCCCAAACTCAAATGTTATTTACAATAATGAAATTATAAATAAAGTCACTTCAAAGAAATTTTTAGGAATAATACTAGATCCAAAATTAACTTTTGAAGAACATATTAAATATATATCCAAAAAAGCTCACACAGGACTAAATGTTATCAGATCACTTTGTGGTGTAACATGGGGTGCAGATCCTAAAATATTGTCAATATTGTATAAAAGTATTGTAAGAAGTCACTTAGATTATAGCTCACTCGCTTATATGAATAGTTCTCATGTAAATAAATTAGACATATTGCAGAATAAGGCTTTAAGAATAATATCTGGTGCTATGTGCTCAACTCCCATAAGGGCCATGGAAGTTGAGACAAAAGTGATGCCTTTGATTTTGAGGCGAATTTTACTTGCTGAAAGATTCTGTCTCAAACTAATAGCATCAAATAACATTCAAATAATAAATAAAATTGTACCTTATATAGATAGATCCCCAAGAAGACCATTAACAACAGCACACGGTCTACTATGTGGTAATTCTCCAACACTGTCTGATATATTTCTGGAAATAGACAATAATTTTTCTAAAATCAGAAAACAGTTTCCATGGCCATGTTACTCTTTCTCTTATCAGTGTATTTCACATCCAATTAATGTAGTTCAACAGACAATAAACAATAATTCGGAAATGCTTCAATTTTTGGAGGAAAATACAATGTACTATGTTATCTACACTGATGGGAGCAAAACAAGTGATTATGTACATGCTGCTCTATATGATCCACAAGCAAAATTTTCTTCAAGTTTTATTCTGCATGAACCCTGCTCTATATTTACGGCAGAGGCATATGCAGTGTATCAGGCATTAATGCGTATTCGCGAAATCAATAACAATAAATGTTTTTTAATAATTTCTGATTCCTTAAGTTTGATAACAGCTTTAACTACCCTCACAGTCAAATACAAGTCTAATTATATCCTTTACTTCATTAAGCAAATAATTCACCAATACCACAGTAAAAATATCCAAATTTTCTTTCTATGGGTGCCTTCCCACAAAGGTATCTCTGGCAATGAAATGGCTGATAAAACTGCATATGAAGGAGTTAATGCTGTTGACGTTAGAAATACAATGAATGTTCCTATGTCCGATTACGGGTTGGGTTTAGAATCGTTTGGCAGGAGTTGGTGGTTGAAATTTATATATTTGATAGAGGTATATTCACTGATCACAATAATAATAATCACAACAGAAGGTAATTTATATTTTTAGAGAAAATTAACGTAATATTATCACTGTTAGAGTAGGATAACAAATGTGATTTCGTATGTTAGACAAGGACATACGATTATTATGTCAAAAAAAATGTTTTATCTATGTTAAATGGCGCCAAATTTAGTTCCGCTTTTCTTTCGATTTGTGTGAATGTGTTTTTATTGTAAGATATTAATAGTGTTGTATGATGATTTTTTTCTTTCAATCTGGATAACATAGGTTCAGAAGGTTAATCCTTAGAATTTTTAGTTCTTTCTAGGTGGATTAGGTTAGGTTAGATATATGACCACAACGCACGAGCCGAGCGAAGCGTGCCGCGGCAGCGGCCGGCGAGTGCCATAGTCCGACTTTCTTTCTTTCGACTTGGATAACATAGGTTTTGCGGGTTAATCTTAAGAATTTTTGTTATTTCTAGGTGGGTTAGGTTAGGTTAGATATATGACCACATCGCACGAGCCGAGCGAAGCGTGCCGCGGCAGCGGCCGGCGAGTGCTATTTTCAAAATCTATTTTCTCAGGAACTATGAATTACCTTGTAATGGGAGTTATATAGGGATAATAGGGAGCATCCCCTCTTTACCTCCCCCACCTACCACCACCATTGTCCTGCCAAACGATTCTAAACCGCAACCCCGATTACTTGCAATGTATTGACCAAAATATTCAAAAGTTGTGGTTAGAAATGTGGAAGAAAGATCAAGATACGAAAGGAAAATGGTATGGAAGCATACAAGAAAGCTTACCTGCAAGACCTTGGTATCATCGTATGCCAGATGCTTCTCGAGACTTTATTACTATCATAAATAGACTGCGTTTCGGTCATAATACTACACCGTCACACCTTGCTCGACTCGGCATTATTGCGAATGGAACCTGTTCTCATTGTAATTCAAGTGATGGATTATGGAACTGTGGAGCATGTTATCTTTGATTGTCAAAAATTTTTGATTGACAGACTAGTGTTGGCCAGTGAACTCAGTGATGTTGAAAATAAGTGTGATTTATTGTCCCGCCCGCCGCCATTAAAACAATTGTTACAAGACGAACTTACTTATAAGCACATCTACAAATACATAAAGAATACAATTAAAACAATTTAATGGGATGTGCTCATAGACATATTATTACGTATACGAATAAATAAGAGTTGACCTAAAGGTTGTAATTACCAGGTCAAAAAATCCCAAAAAAAAAAAAAAATAGTGTCTGCTGTCACCTGTTAGTAGCGGCTTTAAAACATTTTGTATTTTGTAATATTTTAAGTACATTTTCAGTATATATAACCAAAATTAAATGGTAATATATTTTCTTTCTTTTAGTAGATATTGTTTTGCTTTGAATTATGGATGATATTGGCGATTTTAATTATGGTGACGGGTTAGTAGTTATGCATGTCATCTTTTATTTTCAATTTTATTCTTTTAAAAATTAGATTTATTACTTGTTTTATAATTTATTTCTTTCATTATTATAGTACCTATATTAATATGATTTGTGCATTTTTATCTATTTTGCATATATTTTTACTATTTTATTTAGTTCTATTACTAGCTTGTAGCATATTACTATTTACCTAGTTATATGTTAGAAATGTCTTATTTAAAAATTCTCGCGCAATTATTATTGCTCTCTGAATACTTTTTACAGTTTATTTATGTAATTTTTAATTATACATGTAATAATAAATAAATCTATTATTAAAACATGACATAAGAATAAATAGCATTATTATTATAATACACATACAAATTATACAGGACAATGGAATCTTTACCAACATCTCCAGAAGTCACCTATAATTGGGTCGACATTACCTCAGATTTCTTCAAACACATCCAAGGTGAGAGTGGGAACATATAATTAAATCAAAAGTATGCTAATGTTAACAATATACCTATTTATATTAATTATTTTTTCAGATCTGCAACTAGGAGAATTACTTCATGATGGACATTTATTTGGTTTATTTGAAGCAATGTCAGCTATTGAGATGATGGATCCCAAGATGGATGCTGGGATGTTATGTAATAGAGGCAACCCTAAGCCTTTGAACTTCCAACAAGCTGTTGCTGTAAGTATCTTTTTATTTTTAAATAACAGCACAGTGATTATTTGTATGCATATGTTTTCGTAGATGTCTTGTTTAAGGTAACACTAGATAAATGTATTATTTTTTAAATTTATGATGAAATTAAATAAAAATTATAATTTTTCAGTGTGGTAAACTAAAAATAGATGACTTAGAGCCGAGTGAGATTATTGGTATCATAGATTCAACAATGGCCTGCATAGTGTCTTGGCTGGAGGGACATTCTCTGGCTCAGACAGTATTTACAAATTTGTATCTGCAGCAGCCACATTCTATTATAAATAAAACATTAAAGGCATATTGCATTGCAGTGTACAAGTTATTGGATTGTATCAGAGATTGCATCAAAAAGTATGTTATTGTTCATCATCTTATTATATATTTTTTTTATATTTCTCTTTTATATAATTTAAGAACTGAAAGTTGATTTGATTTTATTTATTTTTATTAAAATTTACATACTAAATTTAGATTTAGAAATTGAAATGAATTTTTATTATTTTTGGTTTAATATCATGTAATGAACTATAGTAAAAAATATATTTTTTAAAGTATAAAATCTAGATATAAGTAAAATATAAGTTTTTTTTTCATTAGAGCTCAAGTGTTTGAAGAAGAAGATTTTTTGCCAATGGGCTATGGATACCGTCTTGGCTCAAACCCACAAATGGGTAATAATTATGATGCTAGTCTTGAATTTAGTGAACAGAAGTGTATTGCCTTGCTACGGGAACAGGAAGAAGAACTGCATAAAAAAGCTAAAAGCCATGAAGATGAAGTATGTATTTTTAAATGTAACACAATTTAACTATTTAGTTTTTTAAAGTTAGAGACATACCCTCTTTTTTACGTTATATAAGTATGTTATATATATAATAAATGTTTAGTAGCCATTGTAATTGTAAAATATATTATTCTTTTGTGAATTTTCTGATGTCTGAATTTGATATTCAAGTTCATATAAATTAGTTCAGTTGTTCTTCAGTTAGAAGTAGTGTCACTTACCTGACTTTGCTTTATATTAATATATAATAAAATATAAAATAAATAGAAAAATATAATTAAATTGTATTTGCATTACAATTACTAATATGAGACTTGTAACCAATACATAAAATGTTCAATTAATCTCAACACATAATATTAATTTTATGTAGATTGCAATGCTTATTTTGAAAACAAGCTTAAAATGAAAATTGAAAAATGATGTGTTTGTTTATTATGTGATAGTTTAATAGCATATTAATTGATCTCGTTTAACTTAAGTTTGAGTTTTAACAGGAAAAATATTTGATACAGTACTTTGATAATCTTTCACAGGCTAATGATCTGTGGGCTGCACTTGCAGCTAGAATACGCTTTACAAGGATGTTTTACCAAGCTCTCTTGCTTATAACCAAGAGAGACTCACAGTCAGGGGCAGACTGCGTCGCTTTACTGAATGGATGTTCTGAGATGATGAAAGTTATAGTAAAAACAGTTGGAAAAGGAACTCAACCTTGTGAAAACTGTAAGTTTCCTTGTATTTTAAGTTATGATTGTTGTCTTTTTTTCTTGTAACATAACACAAAAATACTTAAAATAGAAAAATCGGCCTAGTGGTAGTCGGACTCGCGCACTCGCACGCTCCCTTAAATATTTGTTTTATTTTAATTTAATTATTAATTTTTATAGTGAATATATAACTAAATATTCTGTGAATATTTCAAGAGTTTACCTGTTGTCATTATTGGGTGCTAATGGGGCTGCCACGATATTGTAGTGCATCAGGCATGTTCGCTGAAGCTTGTACTGACAGCTTCAGTACAATCATGCGAAAGCGATGTGCGTCCATGATGCAGCGCTTGCGTGACAGTACCAATGGCATCCTAAATACATTGTCTGACCATTGGGACTCGCCGATTTTTGAGAGGTGGATGCGATTGCACACTGTGAAGTGAACACTCTCAAATATCGGGGAGACTAATTATAATTTAGTATATTAATTTTATTAAGTTTTTAGTTTTAATTTAACTGTCTAATTTTTATCAACACAAAACATTATGGAACATTGTTCTGAATTAAAAATTATTATTATTATTATTATTATCAATATCGAACAATAACAAAGAGCAAAAAAGTCATGTTTGTTGCATGGGAGCCCACATTAATAATATTTATTTTATTCAAGGTTCATGAGATACAGCCTCGTGACAGATGGACTGTTTTACCCTTTGGGTACAGAGACTTAAAAACTTAGATTTACGTACTTTTAGACCTAAAAAGTAGTGACAAAATCCATATTTAATGACATTCCAGCTGACAAACCAAATCCCATGGGATTCGAACCAATGGTCAACCAGCGACTACTGCCGCCAACTTTCCCGCGCTACACTCGCATCAAGCCCCGTGCAGAAGCGTTACAGTACTTCGACGAGTTAGTGTCAAGGCTCCGACATGCTTGGAAGATCACCTCATGTACCAATTTTCATACTGCTTTGGTATGTTTGTACTCTTGTGAACTGTTCTCTTTGTCCTAGTATAATTTATTAAATTCATTTTTTATTTACACTTCAATTTAGTGGTAAAGAAAAGAAGTTTTATTGGAAAAAATAATAATATAGTGTTGACAGAAGTGAAAAATTATTACTTTGGAATATGCTTGTTTTGAATATTTAATTCATTATAGTACAGATGATATCTAATCAATATTTATATACATCTTCACATACTTCATTTATTAACCCGTCAACGCGAACAAACGAGACACAATAGATTTTCAATTGTTATAAATCTATATTGACCGCGCGCCCGTTGATAGGTTACACAAAGATATAATACGACGCTGCGCATCGCCAGATTGCGTCGACACGTCACACGAAGCATTTTGGTGACGATAACCCATTACCATTTGTTTCTGTCATTTGTTGTTTGTACTATAGTTATGGTTATTAATATATTTATATATGTAGTATATCATCTATTTGATTTTCGTAACACAAGCCTCGTAGCTTCCCACGGTACTAGATGGCGCTGTGTGTTAATGTCCCAAAATATTTATTTATGACAGGACTTTTTCATGGAGTTCAGTCGGTCTCGTGCCTGCATACTGTCCCGTTCAGCACTTCAACTGTTGTATCTAAGCCCGTCGCCGGCCAGCGCCGCCGCCTCGCCGCGACCCACCGTCTTCCTTGACATACTGCGCGAGAGTGTCAAGACCTTTGTCAACCCTCCTGCTATTAGTGCGAAGGGTGGCGCTAATCCACCGGTAGGTACTATTCTCTACTGTTTTTTTTATTGGGGTCTTTGCGACCGTGACGATTTAACCGTCAGCTACTCTTGTGGTTTTTTAAGGTAGTGGAATTTGAAAATTTGAAAACTTTAGCAGGACCTTTTTTTACAAGCGCAACGGTTAACCCTGCGTAACTTTAGTTAGTGTAAAGAGTAGTGAGAGAGAGGGACAGAGAGAGCGATCCATCTACTTTAAATTATATTCTTTATTGCACTTATAAAATGTTACACAGATATTGCATATTAAAAGGTATAGGCAAAGGTGGACTTTTAGAATTTTTAAATCTTAAATGAAGACAAAAAGTGTATATCGTGAAATATAAAATCATAAATAAATATTAAGCTAATCAAAATTATTTCAAATTGCATATAATATATTACAGGCACGTGAGTTGGTGGAAAATTTCCTACTGCGGTGCGTCCGTCCGTTCGCGATGTTAGTGCAGGTGTGCGGACACAACCGCGCGCGGCAGCGGGACAAGCTCGCACTGCTATTGGACGACTTCGCTGCTTTGCAAGAAGAGGTCATTATACCATCATATATATTTTATGTATATTTCGCAGCCAACTAGCTTAATTAGCCATTAATTAACTGCCTAGGCTCTTTACTTTCAACTAGCGGCCTAAATGATATTCAGCCATTTGATTGAACAGCTAGGCAAATGACTTGGATCGACGATCGAGGCAAATGACATTTAATTACTTGCCTAGCCTCATTTTTGACGTGATAACGTCTTATAAATTGGTAAATCGGGCAATGCGTACGAAGAAGTTGAATTCCGCGTCCCGTTCCGTAAGAGCCTGCGAGAGAGAACTTAAATTTCGGTAGGGTTTTAAAATAATAAATTTTCAGCTCGGAAGGTTAAGGTTATTTTTTTTTGGCATATATTCTGCACCTAAAAATCACTTATTTTACATCAGAAAGCAAAAAAGTGTTAGATATTCGTTGGAAATTGGAATCGACGAATGGCTTAAGCATTAGCCAGCCAGTTTATTAAATGTTGTAACGAACGATTCGGCTGAATATCATTCAAGCTGCTAGGTGAACGGCTAAAGAGGCTAGGCAGTTAATTGAATGCCTAGTTAAGCTAGTTGGCTGACATATATACATATTTTTGAACTGTAATCGTATATCGCTTTGTACTATTGGACTTGGTGAATGAGGGACAAATGGAATAAAAGTGTTATATTACGACCGTCATGATATTTATTTATTGATTAGAATCTGTACATTAAATATATTTTTTAGAAAATCGTATTGAAATAGTCATTACACATTTGATACAGTGTACGAATATAGTGTATAATATGTCCCGCGCCGTTGGCTAGTCTCAATGAGATTGGCCGTGGCCGGAATCGGTCAGGAGAACAGGATTGTGTACATGAGGCGGCCTTATCGCTAAGATCGCTGTCTTAGCGATAAGGCCGCCTTATGTACACAATCCTGTATTATTATTTTTTTTCTTTTTTTTTTTTCTTTGTGTGTACAATAAAGAGTATTATTATTATGTATGATGTGTGTGTGTGTGTGTGTGTGTGTGTGTGTGTGTGTGTGTGTGCAGGCGGAGAACGTGGACGCGCTGGTGAGCGTGGCGGGCGAGGCGCGCGCGTGCTTCGGCACGTGGGTGCTGTACCACGTGCTGCGCGTCATGATCGCCTACCTGCTGGCCGGCCTCGAGCTCGAGCTGTACAGCGTGCACGAGTACCATTACATATTCTGGTAATTACACAAATACCCAAATAGAGCAGTGGTAGCCCAGCGGTAACGCGCTCGTTTGTATAACCGAGTGATGCTGGTTCAAATCCAGGTCTCGCACCTCTGATATTTTCATGTGCGAATCATTTCTATCATGATTACCACTTGTCTTACGGTGAAGGAAAACATCGTGAGGAAACCTGCATGTCCGAGAAAAACCTAGCAAGTTTTCGAAAGACATGTGAAGTCTATGGCCTAATCCCTCTCGTACTGAGGGAGGCCCGTGCCCAGCAGTGGGACATTAAAAGGGCTGAAGACAAAAGAACAATAGTTCACTTAATTTAAGGAAAATTATATAACAAAAAACTTATGTAACTAATCATACAATAGTGCTATTCAAACATATCTTTAGATATAATAATATATAATAATAATATGTTGGGACATTATTACAACAGCGCCATCTAGTTCCGCAGTAAGCTACGTAACGTTCTTGCCTTGCGGATACCAGATAGTTGATATACTACACATATAAATTTTAAATACATATATATTATAAATATAAACACCCATGACTGGAGTACAAACATTCGTGATTAGCAAATGAATGCGCAGAAAGTAGGGTCACTACCAACTGAGCCAAACCAACCAAAGTCGTCGATAGTACACATACACAAACGATAGTATGTGCTGTTAATTTTTTCTATAACAAAACGTAGGTATCTATACGAGTTCCTGTACGGCTGGCTGGTGTCGGCGCTGTCGCGCGCGGAGGGGCTGGCGGGCGAGCGGCGCGCGGACCGCCGCGGCTGCGCGCGCCGCCGCAAGCGCAGCCGCCCGCACGCGCGCGAGGCGCTCATGTGCCAGGTCATGCAGAACATGTGCGGCGGGTTCTTCAAGGTATGTTATATTCAACTAGCTTTTCCTGCTGCTTTGCTCGCGTTCTAAAGGCTGGAAACCAAATTCTTTCTTAAAAAAGAGTTCTTTCTTTCTGAAGTTATGTTAAAACTGTGATATCTCGTAAGATATTTATTGAAATCAAATGATGCCAACAGCAATTCTATTCAAAATTAAATACTTGTGATGAATAACTTTTTTATTTACGTAAGGATTAATATCATGTTTATCAAACACCTTCGCAAATAATGCATTGTCTTACAATAAATTTGATTACCACCAAAAAGGGTTATAGCGAGTCGAACTTAAAAGATAGACAGACAGATGCTATCGCGGTCTTTTTTTTAGAACTTTTAAAAACGAACAATTCCGTCGTACATGATTTTTGCATAACTTTAACCGTTTACGCAACGGAAGCTCTCAAAAGGAATATTTTTCTCCCGTTTTTGCATCATTTTTCATTGATGCTCCACTTCTATAGGTCGTAGCGGGATGTAATATAACTTATAGCTTTCCTCGATAAACGGACTATCCAAGACAAAATGAATTTTACAAATTGAACCAGTAGTTCCTGAGATTAGCGCGTTCAAACAAACAAACAAACTCTTCAGCTTTATAAATAGTATAGATAATGACCTCCCTACCAATACCGGCCAAGGTGTCCAATGTCATTGAGAGCCAACTGCGCGGGAGACATTATTTTACAAGAGATTTTAGATTATACAGGTCAACAAAAAAAAACTTTTTTTCTGTGTCTGTTATTTAATGACCATTGTCTGATTGTTTACAACATTGAAAAATGACGAAAAACTCAACTGCTTTTGTACTTTATACGAAATAAAAATATGCGATTTTTACCAAATGCTTAGAGATTTCCACTCTTAATAAGCAAGCGAGAGGGGTACGGATATCCGGTGTGGAACGGGAAGTGACAAAGCAGTCACAAAGTATGCGCATGCACTTTTTAGAGAAGTGTTTTGTTTGTCTGAGCGTTAAAAAGTCTTCCAAAATGTGTAAAAATGACGTGGACTCCTTTTGCTACATTTTTGGGGAATTTATTAAACTAAGAGCCAAAAAAATTAGTTTATCTACTAATAAAAGACTTTGTGAAGTCTATGAAGCTTATTTTAAAATTCCTATTAAAAGTCAGGATAAAATATTGGCGCCACATTTTTCAGAGTAGACAGTAGAGCTGATGCACTTCACTATCAGCAGCACTCATGGCCTAAAGGACTAAGTTTCAGTTAGGAAAACATAATATTAGGTTATACCTATACACCTGTTGTGGATCCTAAGCTAATTTTAATGCCTCTGTTGCATAAAAAAATAGGTTTAATGAAGCAATTTGTCAAGGCTCTACGTCAAGATTCTGAAGCATTTCAATATTTAAAGACTTTCACACATAAAATGAGTTTTTTTTATGAATTTCACTAATTTACTTTTCAAACTTGATTTTCTCAAAGTATGACCTCTTTAATATTTTTCCTTTTTATTCTCAAAATAGGTATTAGTGTACAGATAGTCCTTGCTAAGTTTCATAATGGGCCTAGAAGTCGTTTGAGAGCTAGACGAGTCGCAACGCCGGAACACGGCGCCGCGCTGCGGCCACGTGCGCCGCCCGCTGAGCATAAATTTTATCATAAATATTAAGTATTATTTATAAAATAAAATCAACCATAAAGCGGATTCATGACAACTATTAATTATCTTTTCACGTTAGCAAAAATAGCGCGAAAAACAGCCAGCCGCTGTCCATTTTCTTTGTATGGGATGAATAACTAACAGAAACTTTATCGTATTCCCTATATAAATAATGCAAAATTATAAACACTCGGTTTTTTTTAATGATTATTATAAGTTATTTATTTCTATATAAATAATGCAAAATTATAAACACTCGCTTTTTTTAAAATTATTAATATAAGTTATTTATTTCACAGGCATTAGTAGCGTTCAAGTTGCAAGGCAAGATACGTCAGCCTCAATCAGAGTTCGACAACGAAGCGGTCCGATACAAGCATAGATTCGCGCCGCTCTCAGTGCTGACGCCCCCGCAGGTCCACTACCACGAGTTCTGCGAAATAACGCAACCGTTACAGTAAGTCATACGTTACAGTGGATAGATTTTATTTTTTACTAGCAAAGCCTAAGTTACTCCTTATAACATTAGCTATCTGCGAGTGAAAGTCCCGCCAAATTCGGTTCGTCCATATACAAGATACGTTACGTGCATACTGCACGCACAACATAATTGTTCCGCGACACACACATACACATTTAATAACATTGTATATCTAAACACACGCTATAAGTGCGACTGGAAATACGCAACGCGTAAGAGTGAAAGAGACAGCTATTCGACACGCGTGCTCGCAATGACAGGTGACAGCTCGACTGACTGGTGACAAATGGAACCAATCCACGGCACGCGTTTGGTGCGTTTGTTGCGTATCTTGTATATAATGTCATTGGGTTCAGTTCGTTTCAGAGATTACCCGTATTGAATAAAAATTTTAAAAATTGATTTTTTGATGTAAGTACCCTATATACTTTCAAATTATGCATTTAGTGAAAAGCTGTTAATTTGAAAGTAAAAACAGATACTTCAATTTTATTTATATGTCCTGAGTAAATGGTTTTTACGCTGTCTGGTATTTTTTTTGTAAGTGTATTTTTATATTTGTAGGATTACTTATACTATTATTCTTTCCAACATACTATATGTGTATACTTATACTATTATTCTTTCCAACATACTATATGTGTATACTTATACTATTATTCTATCCAACATACTAAATGTAGATAGACTTAACTACATGGGTGATGTTAGTGGCTAGCATGTACGGTCGCACCCGGAGGTCCTGGGTTCGAGTCCCGGGTCGGGCCAAGTGTAGTTATTGAGTCTTTCGGTTTAGTCTCAGTAACAGCCCGGAATTGGAAAGTTGGCGGTGTGTCACCCCCGTGTCTCAGAGGGAGAGCACGTAAAGCCGTTGTTATTTTGCTATTATAGTTATTACTTATTAGTTATACCTAACTTAGTCTGCTTCGAGAAGATTCTATTTTAAAGCCTACATCTGCACTACTAGTTGTACGACCGCTGGCGCTGTTACGTCACTACAAACTGAGCCAAACAATAAACATGTTTTAAAATTGTTCTTGTTATCTAAATGTAATCCAATCCTTTTTGAAATTTGGCATAGATCATTTTTATAATACTGAAAAATATATATTTTTTGTCTCATAAATTGCAATACCCTAATGTACATTTATATACTCCATATATCTAGAAAAACGTTCTAAAATTGTTTTACAGACCTTGTTTTATGTTCCCTTTTAGATATGAAAACCCAGTAATTTTATACGTGGCCGGCTGCAAACATTTCCAACAGGCGCGTACGTTGTTAGAAACCATCACTGTACCAGATCAAGAGGTGTGTATGAATTGAATATTGTGCCATATTATTATTATGTGGAGATAAAAATATTTATTATTTATGTTATTTGTAACTTTTTTTTATATCATTCGTAAAAACATTGAATGTTGAATAAAATAGTATTAAAATATAAATTAAAGTCAGTGTATAGTATTCTTAATGGTTTAGAGTATGGATGTCGTAGTTTAAAATGCAATATAAAATATAAATAATAATTGACATGCAATTGGCAACATTAGATTAGACGATTGTTATTAAGCTATAGAATGAACAACAGAATAGGTACATACAAAGAAACAAAACGAAGTCACAAAAAAAGCGTACGCGTCGGTGTGTGTGACAACAAACATATACGGTATATGTCATCGTAAAATTGTAAATACCGCTAAATTATAATCTATTTCTTCGTGACATTGGCTAAGTAATCTGTGCTCAACTGGCACGCTTGAAACCATTAACAAGAGAATTGAATTGAAATTATAATCTATGGCATGCTATTTCATAATTTGACTGTTTCATAATCATTCGTTAAATGGTAAAATATATGTTACGGTTTACAATCTTTCGACAGTTCGCAATCTCGCGAGATTGTAAACTGCGAAGTTATTATATTCAAATCTATGGAAACAACACAAGAGTCGTAAAATCAGAAAATTTAATTCCATATTTCTGTCAACAGGTATCGGATCTCCTTAAAGTAGCAAAAACAAATTTCGTAGTCCTAAAACTGTTAGCAGGCGGTCATAAGAAGGACTCCACAGCGCAACCAGAATTTGACTTCTCCACACATAGACATTTTCCTATTATAAAACTTGTCTAAGCACTTCTGTTAGTTAATTTAGGTTTTATAAATACATTTGTACCGAAATAACATAGAGTATTACACGTGAAGACGCAAAAAGTATTTTTTTTGCTTTCTACCCGCGAAATATATAAGCAAAGCCTATAAAAAATAGTCTGCCAGTATACGTGACAGCCAGCCCAAGCTGCCATACACTCGCTTGGGACATTAGTGTATGGCAGCTGGGGCTGTCACGTCTGTTGGCCGACTATATGTTGCATAGGCTTTGATATAAGTATGTGCGAATGTAGTGTTTTGAAATTTTCTAAGGACTATTACTTTTTATAATATACATGTTTTTAGAAATATATATGAATGTATAAATTATATATATGTGTAAATAAATTCTTAGTTTCGTAATAAGTGTGAATAATATTATTAATTGGTTGAAAATTGTACGCGTATTTCAAGTAGACTAAGCGACGATCTGGATACGTTTTTTGGTTTAGATTGCGTTCTAAAGGCTGATTTACACGGATTAAGTGATTAAGAAGTTAACTAAATTTTAACTTAATTTTAAGTGATTAAGTGCGTGTAAACAGACAATTTAGTAGCAAGTCGCAAGTTAAAATTTACTTAACTACTTAACTGATAAATTAGAATGTTTTCTATTTTTTCGATTAAGTAGGTGGGCGGGGCTTATTTCTGGATCCGTTTGGAAAGGTGATGATTATATTATGATGATGTATTATTGATTTG
The DNA here is from genome assembly GCA_951802675.2 of Boloria euphrosyne. NCBI lineage: Eukaryota > Metazoa > Arthropoda > Insecta > Lepidoptera > Nymphalidae > Boloria > Boloria euphrosyne. Next base: position 5,091,514 of record OX637872.1, read on the forward strand.
GCGCGAAGGCAGTCGAACAAATAATTAAAAGTATTCGTTCGATATACTCACAAGAGCCAAAAAAAATAAAGATTTATTAAAAGCGGGCTCTGGCATCGATTATATTGAATCTTAAATTTTTTTATTATTTGAGTATGGTTATTTCTATAATTATTTCATCTTTTATTTCGTCCAAGACCTCACTAATAGCAAATTTAAGCACAGAATTTACGACTTTATTACGTTGTTGATTGTCCATCTTGAGTGAACTAAAGAACTTAACTACTTATCTACTTAAATACGTTTGGACAGCTACTTAAATATAAGTCACAAAAAATTAAGTTAAAATTTAGTTAACTACTTAATCACTTAATACGTGTAAATCAGCCTTAATGCATTTTTTTATGAAATTGTACGTAATTTTTAAAGTATATTAATAATGATTTAAGTAAATTATTTAAACAGTGTCGCTTATGTATACGTCATTATCATATTATATATTAGATATTTTGATGGACGATCGAAATTAATGTACGTTGTAAGTGCAATAAAATGTTTTATACATCTGAATAAGCTTATTATTTTATACCCTATAAATTTTTGCCCCAGTCATATTCGATTGGTATACGGAGAATAAAAGGTAGTACGAGTATATTGTTAGGAATAAACAAGAAGGAACGGTAGCAAGTCGCATCGCACCTATCATGGAGATTAGAAACCTATCTAACTAATATAGTATCTAACCTCCATGGCACCTATAAAAAGAAGTGTCAAACTGATGACAGGCGCTTTTGCTTGTCAAACGTCGAAGCGTTCACAAGTGTTCTTAGTTGTTATTTCTTTTTTATTTATAAAGTCCACTTCTGGTTCCTAAACATATAGTATGTAGGATATTTATGCATCTTCAGCAAACATAGAAAACTGTCCTTAACTAGGTGGCGCCGATGTTGAGATCCACATTTTTTTAAAAACACCAAGTTCAAGATATGACAATTTCTTTAGGTTCATTTAGATATTAAATACTTGTCTAGCATTTTAAGACTTTAGTTACATCCCTACAGTTAAATCCTTAAATAAAAAAAAAAAAACTAGTTAGTTGCTTGCACTTGCTTCGCTCGGGTGCGTTTCTAAGTACATTTTATGTAGATATGAATTTTCTAGTATATTTTGTGGATGGATCTCTTCAGGTCATCGTGTTGTATGATGTATTTTAAGTTTGTTAGTTAGTGTTAGTAATGGCTTGATGGATGTCATGATACGACCAGTCATTGTACTCCCGTGGGAATGAAAGATTTCCCGAGGTAGAGAGTATCCTAAATGTTGACCCAAGTAATAAGTTATCATTACACAAAGTTTGGTTAAAATCAGTTTTTTTTATGACAGATGGGCTTACTCTTGACATTTAACTTAGCTTGAACATAGATAAGGTCTACGATGTAGCGAGTTTGCCCAGGAGAAGCCTGTTAACACGCACCTTAAAGAGTTTCAGGTCATACGCATTCGGAAAAACAGATGCAGGCAGGGCATTCCACTTCTTGGCTGTGCGCATTATAAAAGATGATGAATAGCGCTTAGTGCGAATGGTCGGAATGTCAACCAAGAAGGGATGATATCCTGCAGTAGGTACGTCTGGTATTCCGATGGAAGTTCTGCAATTTTTGAGTGAAACGCGCACATCGATTTGCAAGATACTGTATTATTTATTGTACGTATAGAAAATAATATGCCATTTACATTGACTATAAATTTTATGACATGTTTGAGATAAACTAATACATAAAAGATAATTGTTTAATTTGAGATATGTGTAATAAAATTTTGTTTTATCTTCAAAGAAAACTTGGACTTAAATTAAAACAATCAGTACATAAATAGATTTATTTTATAATTTATTCTCAGTGCAAGTAAATGTTATTTATTCTTTTAAATATGTAGTGAATAATAACATTAAAATGTGGCATGTAAGTTGGTAACTACTGTTCATCTTCATCTTCGGAACCAGCATCCGAAACGTCTGTATAGCAATCTTGTTCTATTGCCTTTACATTCAAGAAATCTGTCGCTTGTGGCCCTGAAATGTTAATAAACATTAAATTATTATTATTTATACATGTTATTATGTACAACCCTGTGAAACATTACGTTTTATTTCTACATAATATAAAACAAAGTCCTCTGCCGCGTCTGTCTGTTCGCGTTAAGAAAAATAACTATAATAACTATACTTCCGATTTTCATGCTGTTTTCACCAATGGATAGAGTGGTTGTCGAAGGTTTAAGTATTTTTTTTTTTATGTGACAAAGGGGGCAAACGGGCAGGAGGCTCACCTGATGGGAAGTGATCACCTCCGCCCATGGACATCTGCAACACTGCAGGACTTGCAGATGCGTTGCCGGCCTTTCAGGAAAGGAAGGGGGGAGAGAGAAGGATGGGAGGAGGGATGGGGAGTGGGCCTCCCGGACTCTCACTTACGGGACGAAACGCGACAGCATAGCTGCCACTTCACGCCGGTCTTCTGTGAGAGAGTGGTACTATACGGGGCGTGCCGGCCCATTCGGCTGCTACCCGAAGGTAACAAGCATGGCACTACCACGTACTAAGGTACCTATATAATTTGTCAATTTTTTCTATACATTTACTAGCGGAACTCGCGGTTTCGCTCACGTATATATAAAACAAAGTCCCGCATTTGTACGCTTAGATCTTTTAAACTATGCAACGGATTTTAATTTGGTTTTTATCAGTAGATAGAATGGCTCTAGAGGATGTACTCGTATAATAAATGCATATACTTATTTGGAAAAAGCTGATAAAAATATCATTTTAGTGAAACCTATACTAGTCTTTAAAACGTTTCTAGAGACAAACCCGAGCGAAGCGCACGTGACTTGCTAGTTGATAATAAAATAAATAATAAACTTCCTTATCCATGAAATTATTCATCATTTTTTTTTGAAAATTTTCATTCAATAATTTATTTACTAAATATTTTATTTATAATTTAATAGGAAATTAACAGCGAACGAGAGAAAAATTATGCTACTCAACCACTATTTCTTGAGGTAGATCTCAACAACGAGACTCTTCCTACGGTCTCTGCTGTCATAGTAGTGACAGCCAACAGATGCAACTCGCAGTATACCTATCTACTGTCGATTGCCAACTAAAGTTGTTAATTATATGTCGTTTGGTTTCACACCCGGCTGGATTGCCGGACGCTAATAAGCTTCCCCACAACGTCAACCCGCACATTTGAGAGGATTTCATTCGATTTGCATTAACAAGATCATTCACGATAATTTCACGCTATCTTGACTGATCCGCCTGATGAAGAATAAATCGATACAGAGTACTAGTAACTGAAGGCCACTATTAACGTAGGTAGTAATTAACCTATTACGACGACTCATCGGTACATAAATATTTATAATTTTTTTTCCACATTATACACTACAGTTTCGGTTAGCTTCTTTTACCGTTCTAAGCCCTTCGTACTTCTACCTGTTTAGTATTTTTAGATTTTAATTTATCGAGTGAGAGTTAAAACTTAAATCTCATAAAAATATTATTTCAAATTATAATCAGGGAACTTAGTCAAGTTTGTTAAAAAATTAAAAATAAAGGATAAATTACATTCAAACTATCTTTTTCTTACTTCTCTGGTGGTTATATTATCAAAGATATTTTTTTTGATATATACGAACTTCTTATTAGTAATCAGAAAAAATCAAGTTAAGGTAGCAGTTGTACTTTTTGAGATTTTCGTGAATATTCGATAAATGATATTTTACTTTTATAATATACATATAATATATTATGTACTATATGAAGAAGATAGTTATTTTAAGATTAATCGGATGCAAATTATTTCATTAGGCATAATTTTTTATTCAACACCGGTGCTTGACCTGCGACTGGTCTCTGTTGTATTGTTGTATTCTAAAAATAACATAAATATAAAACCATAAATAAATACAAAAAATAAAAATATAACATCATAAATAAAAATATGTACAATTAAGTATCCTCCTTCGCATTTACGTGAAATTGGTAATCTCAGAATATTTAGATTATTTGAATTGAATTACAAAAAATATTTATAAAAAATTTGTCCTGAATATGCGTCCATCCCTTAGTGTTATACTTATTATGATATAATATGCATTTTGAATTTGAATTTACCAAATTATTGGTTTTAATGGCTGCAATAATTATTTTTGACTAGCTATCATGACATTGTTCCAGTTACCTTCCATATAAATCACGCTTGTACCGAAGTCCTGTATGGGTGTAGGCGTAATGGGTCGATTTGCCATCGCTCTTGCATTCTCTTCGACTTCTTCTTCGCCTTCCTCATCGCTTTCTATTATAATTTCTATTTCTTCGCAATCTTCTACCTAAAATAAGCTTTAATATATTACAATAGTTTGTTTACCCATGAAGCTAAAACTAGTACTAGTAGAGTAAATGTCCCGATTTAAATGATTTAAAAATGTTCTATGCCCAATTACGTACAAAATTTCTAAGGTAAAAAGGTTTCCTATTAAAACATTCTGAAGTAAACAAACCCGTATATCAAACGATTGTTGTTTATTCTTGAAATCTTGCAAGAGTCGGGCAGAGCTCGGTACAGCATTTGGTGTCAGCTTGGCATAACTGGGGGACGGTGTACCTTGGCCACTATAGCCTTCATTCACGTGGTAACCCGCCACGTCAAGGTTTAAAGCAAATTGTGGCTTGCCCATACATCGTCGTCTTCGTAACTGACATCCTGAAGTTGACTCTAGTTCATCAGCCATGGTTTTACTGAAACTCTTTAGAAATATATAATAACTTTAATAATTTTATCATGTAAGTATTTTATGCCTAATGTTCAAAATAGAATTTGCACTAATGAGTCGAAAATAACCTAACAGATTTACAAAATACGTATGTTGTATCAACATGAAAGCAGGTTTCAGGAGATCTTTGAAAGAACTAGATTTCCAATTATATTGTTGATATCTCAGAATAAAGATACAGGATGCTGCAGGATGCTTTAAAATAAGTGATGTCTACTTTGCTGGAAATCATGGATTCGATCGCATTCGTGTTTGAATCGGTAACTGTGTGTGTAAAATCAGTATGTGATTGTGTGTATCAGAACTAAGCGGTTCCAATACAAAATCGTGATTTGAAAATACATTACTAGGCTTTCTGGTTAAGTATTTTGTTTATTTAAACCCAGAACGTCTTGTGCCCACAATGCTTTTTATGAAATTCAAGCTCATTCTGGTTAACTTAATTTTATTTATCTAAAAAATGATGGAATGAGATACCTTACCTGAGACAGTGTCTTCAAGGAAATATACGTATTTTTAATTATCACTAAAAGAACTCTAAATAGTTTTCGAAACCTAGATAAACTTCTAGGTGGACAATGTCGGCACCGACTAAGAGGGAGTTTGTACAACCCAACGTGAAGCCATATGATTTTAATCTGCGGAGTTTGGCTTCAGTAGAAATAAACCTTTTTACTGTAACAATTTTATATAAATGATTTTTTTATGCAATAGTTTAAGATTTTAATAAACCATCTTCAAATTATATTATAAACAAATTATTAAATTTTGAATTTTGAAAGTCGAATCTGTTCTACATTAAATCTTATTTAAAAGTATTATTTTCTACTTTTTAGTTTAGATTTATTAAGTTTGGAAGTCGGTTTTTGTTTTTTTGTTAAAAATAATTTTATCAATCATAATCCTATGTGAATGTCCTATGACATAATCTAAAATGACTGCATAATAAATTATTTTTAACAAAAAAACAAAAACCGACTTCCAAACTTAATAAATCTAAACTAAAAAGTAGAAAATAATACTTTTAAGGACTTTGTTAATTTTGGAGTCGGTGCCAGCCAGGTATTTTGATTATGTTTACAAATTGATAGATTAATCAAATATGTATCTATTTAGGGTTATTTTGCTTTGGCTGGCACCGACTTCAAAATTAACAAAGTCCTTAAAAGTATTATTTTCTACTTTTTAGTTTAGATTTATTAAGTTTGGAAGTCGGTTTTTGTTTTTTTGTTAAAAATAATTTATTTTAAAATTTTCAGCGGAAAGTAGATCTATACGTATTGTGTTAATGACTATAAAAATTTCCTTCTATTATGAGGTAAACCTTATAGCCTGAAAGTATACAACTATCGGTCCATAATTGCGTATTATTTTGAAAAAAAATTCTTTAAACTGCTAACCGTTGAGGAGTTGTACCTTCCATCATCAGTTACGGTACGTGACTCAAATATCCATATAGCCTATAAAAGATTCGGCCGAGCATCGTTAATTTGCTCCTAAGAATTGAAGAGTTCCGATACTTTGTCATGGATCCCATCATCAGAACCTTACCAAACTCTCATCAAACTACCCTTGAAACATATCCTTTCCATTAAAAAAAGAATCATCGAAATCGGTTGGCGTGATATTGAGTTATTCGTCCATTTGTCGCGCAAATACTTAATGCAAATTTGAGACTTTTATGGTTTTCTCATGGATGCCACTGTCAGAACTGGACAATATTAAAATGGGACCACATGGGAAGCACTACCTTTCAAATAAAAAAAGAATCATCAAAATCGGTTCACCCAGTTCAAAGTTATGAGCTAACAAACATAAAAAAAAAAAATACAGACGAATTGATAACCTCCTCCTTTTGGAAGTCGGTTGAAAACTAAAAAACAACGTAAAAAATCATCGATCCCTAAGTTCCTTATTAGAGATCGAAGTAGAAAATCTTAGGTATACCTAGGACTTTTTAAAACGTTCAACACTTTGTAAATCACAATATTATTGTTATAAGGTCATATCTCAAATATAACATTATGGTGGTGGTCTGTTTCGCTTTTCTGGATCCTATAATCAAATATTTGTGAAACTTCTTTATTTTCCCTACCAATTTTACAATCAAAATGATGTCCATTCCAAACGTGTTTTTAAAAATAAAATATTTACGTCTCAAAATTATAATTTCAACATATAATTAGCATACGCATTTACAAAAACACATTATTTTATTTACTATGTAATAAAAGTTATTTTAAAGAAATATTAAACACAATAATAAAAATTGCCTGCTAATTATAGTAAAGTATTATTATAGGAAATAATATATTGTAGGTATACATTTTTAACGTAGCAATTTATCTGCAATCATAGATATGGTTGTATTAGTCACGGCTTTTATCAGCATTCAGCCTACTGAAACCTAACTACTAAAACTCAAAAGAACCTCCTCTATCATATATGATGGGGTCGAATCTTAGTAACGCCTATGAACCAAGCCACAATGTCCTGACACAAAGGGCATAAGGTACCTATATTATTTTGTCTAATATATACAAATCTCGTGTCACAGTTTTTGTTATCGAACTCCTCCGAAACGGCTTGACCTATTTTTATGAATTTTTTTGTGTATATATTTCGTCCGGTAGGTCCGAGAATAGGTCGTAAGCTAATTTTTATTCTCCTAGGTGATAAGGGTGCCCTTTCCAGACCGAAAAATACTTGGGTTCTCTCAGACATGCAGGACTGCTCACCACAAAACAAGTGGTCAAAACAAGAGTCTCGTCTTTAATGACTTGCACATAAGAATTTCAAAGCTTGAACCGTAAATAGATGCTACTTATATAAGAATAATTATAATCAGAAAATATTTAGAATCATTTATCTGTGAACTTTGTATTAAAAATATGTCATATATTTTTGTAGAAAATAAAATCTCTTGTTCAGGTTTACCTTCTCTGTATCTTGTAAGGTTTCACCACCTACTGAATGTTCATATTTTTCGATATCTACAATAACCTATATTGTATTAAAACATTATTATTGTTAACTATTCTACAAAATATTTTAGTACTATGACTTTTTAAAACTAACTTTCTTTCGCGGCTTAGTTCTTCTCGAATGGCCTTAAGTTTGGTTCTTTCACTCACATCATTTACTTCTATAAGCTGTGAAACTAAAATTATTGCTAATTTATTTGCTTTTATTTTTAAGATTCATCCCGGAATCCCTTTTCTTTAATAAAAGCAGCTACCTAACTAGAACTGAAATTAAACGCCTATAAATCGTCTCCCTGTTGCCCAAATATAATTTGGTTAGCCATAATAATATAAAACTGAAATATTGTATTTTTTTAGATTCGAATGCACTATTATTTTAAATCAAGTAATATTTTACTGACTATTCATTAAGGAATGTTACTTTCAATAAGGATAACGCAGTAAAATTTAGAATTGGTGCAGATATAAATATGTAAATTACAGGAGCAGAGTCCGGGTTAATGCAAACATGAATGGTTTAACATATTTGGTCGGCTTCCATTAGCTTTTAAGTAAAGATTATGTTTTTTGTCGTATAAGATTACAGCCTGGTGACGATTGTTTCTTTTTATTCAAAATACTTACGTGTATGTATCTCAATATATCCCTATAAAGTTAGTTATTATATTAAAATATGTTTCAAGTATAGTTCGTATGTATGAAATTAAACTGGGCATAATATAGAAATATAATGTAAATAAGTACAAACAGCCGTTTTTAACGACTGCCGTCCAGTTTCCTGCTACGCCTGGGCATGGGTCTTTCTTCAATGCGAGGGGGTATCAAGGCATAGTCTATGGCGTTCGCATAGTGCGGGTTGCTGAAATTCACATGTCCTTCAAAAACTCTCAAATATACAGCTTTTCTCACAATGTTTTCTTTAACCGCAACTCGCAAGACGTTAGTAATAATTCGCAATAAATAAAAATATGATGTGCAAGACCCGGGATTTGAACCCGCTGCAACAGTTTCATCATCATAAGTCTGCTACATACTTAGATTCTTGGCACGAGTATAATTATTACTTATTAATAATTAATATTACTAGTACTTATTAGGTGCTAGACTACTTAATTTAAATTTTATCTTGCCATTTGCACTAAGATTGAATTAAATTAAATTGTATCAGGTCAAGAGCAGTATCAGATACTTGATGATATTGAAAGTAATATTTCCTCACATCTTAAACGGTCTATAACCCACTTTTTATTGTATATAAACCAGATATAAATGAATTGAAAATTATTATCCCAATATAAGTTCTACAGTAACGAGCAAAATGAAGACAATTTTAATAATTTGTGCCATAATTTCAACAGTTATCGAAGCTCATGTAAGTATGTCAATATCAAATCGTACAATAAAATCTTCAGAAGTGTCACGTTAGTACTTGTATGTAGGTCGCATATTGTTTACTTTCTTACAGATATAATATTACTATGCATATGTTGTTTTTCAAATGTAAATGCGTTTTCTTATTTAAATGCTTTTGTCTCAATAACTTCAATAAAATAAATGAAGGCTAATATCTATTACTAATTAGTAAGAATTGAACCTACATTATTTGTAATAAACAGTCACTAAGCCAAAGGGCTCTAATACCACTAACTATTCAACTGCACTGACTTGTAATGGCGTGATTTTTTAGACTGAGTTGCCGAAGCTTTTAGCAAGAATTATTCGAACTTAACACCTCATAATGTTAATGAATAAATAAAGAACCTATACAGCAGAGATACAAAATCTGTAGTGGAGGCATACACTATATCAAAATTGGATTTTTAGTTTATCCATTACAAACAAACATACAAAAAACCATTTATTAATTATATTATTTTCCCTCATTATATTATTATATTAGGTATATATTATGGATAGATATCAAATTTATATGTATGTATGATAGATTTTTTTGTTTATTTACAATTTATATGTCATTGCAGAATGTTCACCTTTCGCACGGACAAAAGGAAAAGGTAAAAGAGTATACAGCAGAATGTATTAAGGAGAGTGGTGCTAAACCTGAAGTATTAGCTGACGCTAAAAAGGGCCTCTTAACTGACGACGACGGTTTGAAAAAATTCATATTTTGTTTTTTCCAAAAGTCTGGAATATTAAGTCATGATGCCAAGTTGAATTCAGATGTTGCCTTGTCAAAATTACCCTCTGGAATAGATATGGTAACTGCTGCAAAGGTACTAAATGATTGCAAAAACAAAAAAGGCGCCACTCACGCTGATACTGCATTTGAAATATTTAAATGTTATTATACACATACAAAACAACACATTCTATTTGAATAATACATAACTAGATAATTAAGTACGACGACACGCTTGGCTCAGTTGGTAGTGACCTTACTTTCTGCGCCAGCGGTCGCGGGTTCGAGTCCCACTGGTGGCATTCATTTGTTGAGCATTCAATGTTTGTTCTCCAGTCATGAGTGTTTATATTTATAATATGTATGTATTTAAAAATGTATATATTGTGTAGTATATCAACTATCTGGTATCCGTAGCACAAGCCTCGTCGCTTAGCACGGTACTAGATGCTGCTGTTGTAATAATGTCCCAACATAATTTTCCGATAAGAATAATATTTATTTATTTATTTATTTATTATTCTTATCGGAAAGTGTATTGATGGATAAAGTAGTATTCAATTTCATTTGTTTTAAGTGATACTATTTATGTACTTATGATGGTCGTAAGATTTCTTAATACAAATAGACTAAGAAAACCAGAGGCGGAAAACTATAAAATAAATTATACCTTAGGATAGATTTTTATTAAAATAAACACTGTTTGTTGTTGGTTGACTTGTGTATGCGTTTTATTGTTAAAATATTACCTTTGGCCCTTTATATTTTTAAAACTAGCGACTCACCCTCGCTTCGCTCGGGTTCGTCCCCAGGTGTAACCTCTTTAGTATAGTCTTAAAATGACGTAATTTCCATATATAATCGCGTAAGAAACGCTTTCATTCGACCGTTTTTTCTCCGATTCACTTTGCAAAACAGACTACCACGTTAAAGCCTTTTATTTTTCGGTTTTTTATATAACCTATGACACTCAGCAATAATGTGGCTTTCTATTGGCGAAAGAATTTTTAAAATCGGTTCAGTAGATCCCGAGATTACCACTTACAATTTAACAAATATACAAACATACAAACTTTACTTCTTTATAATATTAGTATAGATAATTATATTTTTCATTTATTTTTCCTTTAAAATATAAAACAAATTTAAAACCATGTAACGCAACTCGATTTAACGACAAACTCCCTAAAGCGTTAAAATTACTTTGCTTTGGTCGGTTTAGCTTGTTTTCTATACAATGATACACTCTATTTAGCATTACACCCACATAGTCAAAATTAGTAAAAATTACGCCGTGCATTAAAGAAGCTCTGAAAGCAGCAAAATTATGGGTTAAGTACTTTCTTTATCACCAAGATGTGATGTCGCAAGATACGAATAAAATAAGTAAAAAAATATAACAAAATTACTGGTGCAGCAAAAGACGTCAGACGAAAATAACAAACTATACGCAATAGCGTTTTAATAAGAATTGCTTTTTACCTAATTACTAACACTAGTTTGTAATACGCATTTTCTTTGTCAGATTTTCATTTTTATACAGATTTTTCTTCTTTCTATTTAACGACAACTCTCTATAACGTCAAAATATGCACGGCCCCTTGAGTGTCGCTATATAGAGTTTACACTGTATAAGAAATAAAAAAAACAGTATTTATTTATTTTTTATTTTACTTTTAGATTACTTTGGATGCAAAGTTTTTAGTAAATATTGATATGTTCTTTAATATTGTAGAACATTTTTTGCTCTATTATTAATAGAGTCCGCAGCGCATGCGAATAAAGTCATTTTATGGCATTTTTTTACAACTTAGGTTAAATTATTGAAGTTTTAGAAAGAATCCTCAATTTTTTTAGAAATAAATATAGCCTATGTTACTCAGGGATAATGTAGCATTCCAATGGTGAAGGAATTTTTGAATTTCATCCAGACTTTTTTTTTATTTTTCCTCTTTATAATATTATATATTAATAGCAATACCTGCGGCCGTGTTATAAGGACAGAAATGCAATTCATAATGTTAAATGTTTTTAAAAATATGTTTCTTATTTCATAGAGCTTAGCTAATACGGGCTACGTGGACGTGGTAGAGTATGTGATAGAAGCCCAGTGGCAACCAACTTAAGCAGGTTTAAATACCGGATCTCGCAACTCTGATTTTCATATGCGAATCATTTCTAACCTGATTACCAGTTGTCTTATGGAGAAGGAAACATCGTGAGGAAATCTGCATGTTGGAAAGAATGCAGTTTTTCGGAACGCGTGTGAAGATGGTCAACCCGCACTTGGCCAGCATGGTGGACTTTGGCCTGTTTCCCCTTAAAATAGAAAGGGAACCTGCGCCCAGTAGTGAGACGTCAACGTTATGGGCTATTTTAGCCAAATTATGTAACTCTATTATTAAAAATATTGTAGTGTCTAAAAATAGCCGCTTCTCCTTTTCCTATCATGAAAAATATTATCAAAATTAAGGATAGTTTTATAATTGAAGTAAAAGAGTATTCACAATTCTTTTAACGAAAATTTCTTTTCAGAACAGGTATATGTTACGTAGTTTTTGAGATATTATGAATTATTTTTTGTCACTCACTTTGCCAGTTAACTGCATTGCAAACTGCATTTCCTAGTAAGTAAAAGAGAAATTAAAATGAAACATTTTGTTTCTTTTTTTTTAATCGCAAATATTTGTAATTTATTTTAAAGCGTAAGTAAGTAAATACAAAACTGTTTGTCTTAAAGGAACCGTAGATGTGAGGGTTGGCTGGCACTTACAGTAGTATTTAACTTCACAATCATTAAAATCATTTGCTCTACTAAGTACTATTAAGAAAATATTTTCATTTCAAATTGCGACCAACAAAATATAACTAACATATTACTTAACTTATAAAGATAACTAAGTTTTCCTTTGTTCATTTGAACACTACATACCTACTGCATAGTTCTAATAATACTAATTAACTCAACAAAAGGTCTTATGTGTGTATTTCTTAAACAAAAAAACTTATTTTGCACACAAATATCGACAACTAGTGACCAAAAGTCATGCAATGCTTTTTCCATGATGTAGATGTATCTAAATCAACTTTTTCAAAAATATATTATGGTGCCTAGATTTGAATAGTAAAGAATTTTATTACTACCCATACTATGTCTATGATATAAAGTTACTAATTTGTAGGACAAATACGTTTTAGCGTATTTAGACAAGCATGCTACCGAGGTAATTTCAAGCAAGTAATTTTCATAACTTCATACAAATGCCATATTATCTTAACTTTAAACTTTTATGGTATGAAAATTTCATATTTTATAACACATGGCGACATCTACTGAGAAATTTATAAATCACACCCAAATAAATATTTGTAGAGTTATTTTTATGTACAAAATCTGGTTACCCGCATCAATACATTATATGTATTGATGCGGGTAACCAGATATAATGATACCAAATTTAATCCAAATCCTTCTAGTAGTTTCCTTTCTCATGATGCGGTCACAGACAGACATACGGATAAAAATTCGAAATACAATAGATTTGGCCTCTATATAAATATGTTGGGACATTATTACAACAACGCCATCTACTTCCGCAGTAAGCTACGTAACGTGCTTGTGTTGCGGATACCAGATAGTTGATATACTACACATATAAATTTTAAATACATACATATTATAAATATATAGATAATCATAATCATCTTCAGCCCTTTTAACGTCCCACAGCTGGGCACGGGCCTCCCTCAGTACGAGGGGATCAAGCCATAGTCCACCGCGCTGGCCTAGTGCGTGTTGGCGGACTTCATATGACTTTCGAAAACTTGCTAGGTTCTCTCAAACATGTAGGTTTCCTCACGATGTTTTCCTTCACCGTCAGACGAGATCATGATAGAAAATGATTCGCACATGAAAATATCAGCATCACTCAGATATCCAAGCGAGCGTGCTACCGCTGGGCATTATTATCCATGAAGGCAGTGGTAGATAATAATGGTTAAAAAATATTTAATGTACAGATTTGGCTCAGTTAGGAATTTATTATATGTATAGAAGTATAATAAAAAAGAGTCAAATTTTATTTCAAGAATCAATAAAAATAATTCACAATTTCAACTCTAATCCAGAATTTTTACGGAAACACTGTACAGCACCGAACACAGCCTCGTACTTGTCATTATATTTGGCTTTATTACATTCATCAACAACAGTTTCTACCTTTTCTTTGTGCTCACTAATGGCTTTAGCTAACTTTTCTTTTATTATTTTTCCATCAACATCAACGTAACCTGAGTTAGTTGCAAGACAATACACATACTTTCTGATCAAATCAGAGTCGTCTAGGTCACCAGATAAATATTTCGGCAAAATGTCAATCGTCTCCAAACCTAATTGATCTGTACAGTCAGCTGACGCTTTTATTAATCCAGGGACAAATTCTTTAGGGATGATCCATATCTAGAAAAAGAAAGACAAAAAAAAACAATTAATAAAAAAAATAGTTAAAAAGTAAATAATTTTAAAGGGTTAAAAGTTACATCGTTTTTAGTATTCTCATGATGATGTTGTATATTAGTAAACAGAAAAAAATCATTCAATCTCTCCTAGAATATGGTGAATTGTATGATGAATTGGTATTTAGGTTTTATATAATTTTGTGGATTTTTTTTAATTTAAAACAATGTGTCAATATGATTGTTGTGAGTTCTATTATTATATTTAACTATTTAAGTCACGTTTTGTAATGTACACTTATCCCGAAGCTGAATACGGGCACAGCATTGCCGCAGTGCAGCCCACGGGAGGTGGCCCCTACGAGTAGGAACTAGCCATAGACTATAAAACTGGTCAAGTGCGGGTTGGCAGATTTCACAAGTTATTACGCTTGCTAAGTTTACTCCGACATGCAGGTTCCCTCACAATATTTCCCTTCGTCGTAAGATAAGTTGTAATATATGATAGATATTATGTTGCAAAATATTTGAAAACAATAAAAAACTTACTTTTTTATATTTTTTTCCAGCGACAATAGCAACAGACAGAAAGATAAAGCACCACACTGCTTTCATGTTTGTAATATATATATTTTTTTGTGGTTTATTCGAAGACTAATACATGTGCTTACCAAACTTCTCTTTATATATGCACAAGCATATTCTATTTTTTATCCATTTCCAAAAAAGGAAAAGTTCATAACTTAACCCGTTTTGCTTATGCATATTAGTCTCACGATATTTATTAAACTTTAAGAAAAAATATACAATTCTTTGACATCATTTAAAATGCTAAAGATTTCTGTATTACATAAAAAATAACTCTATTATAGATAAAAAAAAAAGAATTAAGGCATCTTTTTAAAACACGCGTGCGTACGCCAATCTTCATAGAATTATCTGCCTGGTATTTTCTTTTCATACAGTTACCTTTTTTTTGTTTCATCTTCAGAAACATATTAAAGCATACTACCTAGATATGTAGGTAACAGATGGTTATTTGGGGATCACTGGTTAGAAAAGGTAATTCCCTTTAATAATTAAGTAACAAAATCATCAAATCTCTTCTTTATAATAAATATGGTGGATAAGTTCTTTTCTTTCTTTTTTATTTATTTTGTTAAATTGTGTCAATATTATTACTGTGAGTTCGATTTACTGTAAGATTGTTTTATTTTACTATTATGTTTTTTATATATAGCCTATAAAGCTAATCAAATGCGGGTCGACAGATTTCTCATGTCTTTATGCTTGCTAGGTTCACTCAGATATGCAGGTTTATTTGTAATACTTTCCTTCGTCGTAAGATAAGTAGCATCACATCGCAATGTGCAAAATATTTTATGAATTAATGTATGACGGCTATAGTCAAAACTTACTTTTCTATTTGGTTTTCCAGCAACAATAGCAACGGACAGAAGAACAAAGCACCACTTTTCTGCATTCATTTTTGTAATATATTCCTTTTAATGTGTTTTGTTATACGACTAATGCACAATTGATACATGAGCGTACCACACTTCTCTTTATATGTACAAGCATATTTGCATTTTTTACCCGCTTCCAAAAAAGGAAAAGTTCCTAATTTATCTCGTTTTGCTAATGCATATTTCCCTCGCAATTTTGTTTTAAATATAATTCAAATTTATCACCATTTAAAATGGTAAAGATTTCTCTATCAGATAAAAATGAAAATCTATAATAGATATTAAAAAAAATGAATTAATAGCACGTTTTTAAAACATCCATACGAACGCCTATCTACACGATATTATCTGCCTGATATTTTCTTTTCGTACAATTACTTTTTTTATTTCAAATCTTTTATTCAGCATAAAATTATTACAATTTTTTACTGAACGTCATGAGCCTACTACCAGTTCGGAAAGAAGAAGCCGCTGACCTCAGAAGAACTGGCGAAAGAAACTCAGCGGGACTAATATATATTTTTTTTATTTTTTTCTGCAGGACAAAAATTGTATTAACAGTAGCTGCATTTTTTCCCTATAATAAGATTCTATATGACATAATACTATGAAAATAACTAAAGTGTACTACGCGAGCTGTATCTACGTCAGTAATAAGTCTAATTTTTTTTAACCGCGAACACTGGAAAACTAAGCCTATTCACTAGCCCCTCAATATGCAGATCCCATTTCAATTTCGAATCTATGATAATACCTAGGAATTTAGTAAACTCTACCGGTTTTATCATTTCCCCGCCTCATACTACACCATTATCAATAAGTTTAACATTAGGTGTCGTGAATTTTATTAATTTTGTTTTTTTGTTATTTAATAATAAATTATTCGAATCAAAGCAATAGACAACCTTTGAGAGAGTACCACTTACATCTTCGTACATAAGTAAGTTACGTTTTACCTTAAAAATAAGTGAAGTGTTATCAGCGAACAATACTATCTCATGTTTGTCCTGCACAAAAACTGGCAAGTCATTTATGTAAACTAGGAAGAGAAATGGGCCGAGAATAGAGCCTTGTGGAACCCCCATATCTAACGGAGCCCCAGGAGATCTCTTACCATTTACATCAACCCACTGTATTCTATTACTCAAATAGGAATTCAGGAGGTTGTGGGTCTTATTTCTAATTCCATCATCTTGGAAAACTCATTTACGGGGACGTCGAAGGACCACATACAGTACAATACTCATAAGTCTTCGAGCAAGCTGGGCGTAATTAACAGCTAAATTCTAGCGTTTGGGATTAATCAAGAGACTTAATCTGTCTCCGTGCTTGATATATTCAGACAAGATTGCATGAACTTTCATGCCTGTCCTAAAGACAGAATAATTTTTTTTTATGGGACAAAGGGGGCAAACGGGCAGGAGGCTCACCTGATGGTAAGTGATCACCTCCGCCCATGGACATCTGCAACACCACAGGGCTTGCAGATGCGTTGCCGACCTTTTAGGAAAGGGAGGGAGGGAGGAGGGAGAAGGACGGGAGGAGGGATGGGGAGTGGGCCTCCCGGACTCTCACTTACCGGACGAAACGCGGCAGCATAGCTGCCACTTCACGCCGGTCTCCTGTGAGAGAGTGGTACTATACGGGGCGTGCCGGCCCATTCAGCTGCTACCCGAAGGTAACAAGCATGGCACTACCACTAGACAATTACGTAATAGTTATTTTTGACATTTAGTAATGATTATAATTATTTTTTAACATTTTTAATTAAATCATTATATTAATTGATTTTGTTTTTTTTTCACAAATTTATTTATTATTGGTTTTTCAACGTTTTGATTGCTTTATAGCAATCATGGCAATCATAGATTCAAAGCATAAAATAACGGTGCCAGTACCTTACAATATGGAATTCCATATTCAAATATAAAATTTATTGAAATTAACAAAAAAGAAAAGCTTAAAATTGATGACGATTTTTATTAATTTTATATAATATATTTAATATAGGTACATAATATATAACTGTTTTTATAAATCTCTTAGGTCAAGAAAAAAGTATAGCGGTACTTAGAATTTGTTTATAACAAATTGTCAAGTTAACAAACAATGAAAATATTAACAAAAAAATGTTTTTGTTAACCTATGAACAAATATCAATTATGATTTTTAAAGAAAATTAATTCCTTAACTAATTGCCCAAAAGTTGTTATTGAATAACGAGTTGGGTCTATTGTATTTATGGAAAACTAGGTAGGTGAATAGGATTACTCAATTCAGTCTTGTTGGTCTAAAAACTGGGCTATCGGATAATATCGTCCAAGTCCATGATGTTGTCACACACCTACATTTAATAAATGTTTTGTCAACTGCTAGGCTGGAAAAATATTTTATTTTTATTACTATTGAAAATTCATACTTCTGGTATTAAAATTTTTTTACTATAGCATTTTACTATAGCATAGGGCAGTGGTAGCCCAGCGGTAACGCGTCGCTTGTATAACCGAGTGATGCGGGTTCAAATCCGGGTCTCGCACCTCTGATATTTTCATGTGCGAATCATTTATAACCTGATTACCACTTGTCTTACGGTGAAGGAAAACATCGTGAGGAAACCTGCATGTCTGAGTAAACCTAGCAAGTTTTCGTAAGACATGTGAAGTTCGCCAACACGCACTGGGCCAGCGCGGTGGACTATGGCCTGAACCCCCTCGTACTGAGGGAGGCCCGTGCCCAGCAGTGGGACGTTAAAAAGGGCTGATGAACAAAAAATATTTTTTTTGTTGTGCCATGAAAGCAGGTTTGTTAAGAAATCATTATAGGTAATAATATATTAAAACCTATGTACTTATCCTTTGTTTTATTAATAATAAAATTAAAAACCTAACAACCTTCGGTAATATATAAATAGAACTTCGATCTGTGTTTGTCATCTTGTGTCTCAGTAACTTTGCTACTCAAGTGACTACTGTTTACTTATACAATAGTACCATGAAGTTCTTGTGGTGTGTCCTGTTACTGTCCATTGTCCTTGTTGATGGAAAAGGAGTAAGTACGAAATAAAATACACTGAACTGAAGTAAAAAAAAAGTTTATTCATTAATTAAATTAATTTTAGATGAATTATAGAAAAAATCTCATCTCATGGTTTTTTTGCAGGTTTTATATAATATACCTGAGAAATTCATACCCAACCTTATACAAGCGTCTGCTGATTGTTTAGCTAAAACTGATCTGGAGCCTGATGCTGGAAAAAAAATAATCAATGGTGAAATTGACAATACTGAGAGTTTTAAAAATTTCTTATACTGCTTCGCTATACGTTCAGGGTATACTAACAAAAAAGGTTACTTTAATTTAGACAAAATGGCTGAATTAGTCGAGAACCATAAGAAGAAATCTCAATTTATTGATTCCCTCAAAGAATGCAATAAGTTGAAAGGAAGTGACGCTCACGATACTATGTACAAAGTAGCAATTTGCTTCCGTGATACGTCCCCTATATATTTTGCTATGTAATAATTAATCATTAATTTTGTGTAATAAGTATATAATTGTTATATTCAATATGTATTTGTGGTGATGTGACAAATTGTAGTTTTCGGTGTGGTCTGTATAAATCAAGTGAATAAATATCCATGTGAGTTTATTTTTGTCATATTATTTCTGATCAAATATTATTAAAAAGAGAAAATTCATGTTCGTAATTAGAAGTAATTTTAAAAGGTAAATTCATTTTTTTTTTTTTTTTTTATGTCACAAAGGGGGCAAACGGGCAGGAGGCTCACCTGATGGAAAGTGATCACCTCCGCCCATGGACATCTGCAAGACTGCAAGACTGCAGGTCTTGCAGTTTTGCAGATGCGTTGCCGGCCTATTAGGAAAGGGAGGGAGGGGGGTAGGAGGAGGAAGAAGGACAGGAGGAGGGATAGGGTGTGGGCCTCCCGGACTCTCACTTACCGGACGAAACGCGACAGCATAGCTGCCACTTCACGCCGGTCTTCTGTGAGAGAGTGGTACTATACGGGGCGTGCCGGCCCATTCGGCTGCTACCCGAAGGTAACAAGCATGGCACTACCATGTTTGTTACCTTCGTTAGTGTTATTGGGTTAGAGATATGAGTTTAATTATCACTATTTTATTTGTTTTTCAGTCAATAATAAAAGTATCTTTGTTATCCGTAAGTAAATATTTTAGTTTCAAAAATTATTTCCTTAAAATTAAAATTATAGGTAAATAGTACTTTATTAATAGCATTGCAGTATCTTTATCATTGCTGAATAAAAAATTTGTAAAACGTACGCTATATTATCTTGAGCTAGAATCTTACTTAGTTAAGTGTTTCAGGTTCAAATAGTTGTTAGAATTTATGGTGTTTTGAAAGCACATATTTTACATTTACACATGGATATGCAAACTGTATAGGTATGAATTTGACACGTTTACTTATACATAATGACAATGGATTCTAAAATAACTCATATATTGCATAAGAAACCCACAAAATACAGACAGACAAAATTGTCCCTTTTATGAGGTCTAGAAACAGAGTAGAGATTTCTATAGATAGAGATGTTACCAAAGAACAATAATAAAGTTAATATTTGGTAGGTTATATGGTATAATAATATAGTAGGTTGTATATATCGTCATTTTAATTAGTTTTCTTCCATTATTTCTACTATTTTTTTGTGTTTCGCTGACATAAGTAAACATAATGGAAGCAATTAAGTGAGAGGTATTATCTATTTATTTAAGATAAAAAACTAGCACTTAATAATTGCTTTGCCGCTAATTATCTCGCATTACCTCATGTAATCATAGTGTTTTGGTCAGGTATATTGTTGTTTTGTTGAAACGTTTATTGTATAAACGTATATAGTAAACGTTGAATCGTTTGCTTAGGAAACATCGAGTTTGATTTATATATCAATATATAATACATATTATAAAACAAATATTCGAATATTTTTTCAATGATTACTAAGGGGAGAAATTATTTAATACTAGGGGCTTACCCTCGCTTCGCTCGGGTTCGTCCATAGGTACGTGTTGGATATATTTACTATTACTATTTACATCGCACCGCCCGGTATGTATTTGACTTGATATATGAATTACCCATGGAGATTAGAAACCTCCATGGAATTACCATTGCACGCACCATGGCAACGGTCATAACATGATACGTCAAACGCCGTTAATTTTGTAAAGTTTTTTTAAATTTCCTAACTTTTTTCGATATAGTATGTTATCCTTAAGAGATAGGTATATGCCATCGCGGACTTTTTTGTAGACCTATATCAGATACACAATTCTACCATCATTTTATTATATCTCAAAGGGTTTAGGCAGCGTTTTCGTTGAAAGCTCCCAGATGGATTACTTTTTTCCAACACCTCCAACAGATATCATTATATTTTAGCCAATGTATACAAAAAATTGATAAATTATATACTTAAACCTTCCTGGAGAACCATTCTATCCATTGGTGAAAACTGCATGACAATCGGTGCAGTAGTTTTTGAGTTTATCGCGAACAGACAGACAAACAGACAGACAGACGCGGCGAAGGACTTTAGTTTTATAATATGTATCGAAGATATAGATAGATAGATATAGATGTCATTTCTATTGTTCTTATTATTAAATTATTATTAAAGTTGGCACGGCAGTGCCCCCGCCCAGTCGATATTATTAATAACAAAAATGGAGGTCGTCTAGGGAGGTCGTCTAGGGGCAAGCGTGTAGGTACCTCTGCATATTCTTAGGTATTATATCGAAGTTCAAGTCCCAATTCAGATAGGTTATAGCAGATCCTGTTATAGCTCGAAGTTACTCGTAGCAAGTTGGCGGTGTTGTTTTAGTTGTAATCGGAGAGCACATTAAGCCATCGCCCCTGCGCTTGATCTCTATTGATCCTGTCGAATTGTCATCCCATCGTAATATTAGATTGACAAGTATAACATTTAGTTTAAAAAACTAAAAAGAACCAAAACTGCAGACATTTTAATGATAACTGACTATACTAACTAAAACGGGAATATTTTTATTTTTTAGTATAAGAATAAAATGAATAACGAGGAAATTAATGTTACTGTGTAAAAAGCGTGGGCTGCTATGATATCATGTTGCGTTAATGTTATTCTTATACTAGAAAATATTTATTACTTTTAATTTTTTTATTAGCGTTTTTTTTCAAACCATATTTTCTATTTTTTATTCATATTTTCCATATTTTTTATAATATGTATTTTTATTTATGGCTTTTTTGAAAAAATATTTCAGTTAATCTGGTCACTGGTGTTTTGAAGTCGGTAGATAAAAATTGCGTTAAGCTCTTACTTTAATGCATTATAATAATATCTTCTGGTTAGTTCATGGGACTCAATGATTAAACGGATTGCTGAAATCAGTCTTGACATCAGCATAAAAATAAAAACATCAATAATTTTCGAAAATACCTAAAATAACACCAAAGATAATTAATTTCTATATATTATTTTGTTATTAAACATAATAATAAACTGCGATATTATATGTTTGCTTGATTATTTAGAGAAGGCGCTAAATACTTAGAAATAAAAACAATATTTTAGTTCACGGCAGCGGTAGCCCAGTGCTAGCTAGCAGCGCTATCGCTTGGGAACAGAATAATGCGGCTTCATATCCCGGGTTGCGTGCGTCGGATATTTTTATGTGTGATTAATTTATATTATAATTACCACTTTTCTTACGGTGAAGCAAAACATCGTGAGGCAACCTGTATATCTGAGGGAAATAATTAAATTTATGAACTACATTTAAATTCGACCGCCCAGATATATAGATGATGGGATTCTGAAATAAAATTTACAGGATTTTATAGTTTTAAAAATTATAACCTACTTAAGCCTCCTAAAAATTAGGCGGGTGAAACGATGTAAAAGTTTGGATGACTGAAAGTTTGTTATTTAATCACGCCAGAACGCCGGAACAGATCTGAACGAAAATTAATAGAATAATCTAAATTTCATTCAGATTCATAAGATTTTTCAGAGCACAATAATTTCAATAAAATATTCAGTTGCACTTATTTGACAGTGACTTAAAAGATTAAAATTGAAAATAAAGAAAACATAATCTTTATTTCGTTTAATAAACACACAAAACAATATAACCATAATGGATAATTCAGAGCCCTATAAGTGACGTTACTTGTATGAAAACATATTATAATATTTTTTTATATAACTACTCTTAACTCTAATCCAGAGTTTTCTTTGAAACACATGACTGTACGGAATACCGTTTCATATTTGTCACTATATTTGAGTTTATTACATTCTTCAACAACTGCAGCTACTTTTGCTGTATGTGGTCCTACTACTTGAAGTAGCTTATCTTTATCTATGTACCCATTGTCATCTATATAACCTGATTTATTTCCAAAGCAGAATATGTATTTTCTAACAATCTCAGAGTCTTCTAATTCCCAGGCGAAATATCTCCTCATGATGTCTTCGTCCAAATTCATACTTTTAACACAATCCGATGATGCTTTGGCAATTTCTTCTCCCGCTGCTTTAGGGATGATAACTACCTGAAATTAACGAAATGGTAAACGTAATATAATTTTGGCCTCGTACGAAGGTAAGGTTAAGGTTAAGTTTGGTAATGTGTTGAAATCTATTTACGGATCAAATATTACAAAAGAGTTCTAATCAGTAAGTTTACGTACATTTAAATTAGTAAGTACATTATGTATATTCAACTGTTTGGTCGGTTTGTAATAAATAAAATTATATTGGCCATTAAAAAAAAAGTCTTTTTTAAGAGTATTGGGTATAATTACAGTTCTATACATTTTTTAAAATATGTTTTATTAAGAACCAATGCCCTTAGATCTTTTATAATATTACGAAACGAAAGCACTCGTAATAAAAACTGACCTCAATAAAAAAGTCACTTAAAAGTACGAGTCGTATATAATAATTGTCTGATACCCAGTTTTCATTTTGTTACTATCTAATCAGGTATTTTCAATCAGAATAAGCTGTCATACAGTTCATACATGTCTTCAGTCATTTTTGACGTCCCATTGCTGGGCACGGGCCTCCCTTCAATACGAGGGGGATCAGGCCCAAACCAGTTTTTTTTAAATTCAATAGGTTTAAATTCAATAATCTTCTTTTAAATTCAATAATCCTCTTTTTTCTACACTTTAAGGGTAGGTATACTGTTTTCAAATTTAAATTTGACTAACTATAAGGTAAACACTATGGAATAAAAAACGAATCATCGCAATCGGATCATAAATGAAAAAGTTCTAAGGTAACAAATGTAAAAAAATAAAACCGTGAATCGAGAAACTTGTCTTTGAAATCGGTTGAAAATCTGCACAGTAATTCGAAGTATCTGGGTACAGCTCAAACAAATACAAGCTCAGCTGGGTGATGGACTCCAATGTCATAATTAAATTGGAAATTTACTTACGTTATCAATATTTTTCCCACAAACAACTCCAATAAACATAAAAATTAAACACCACGCAGTTCTCATTTTGACTTCTTGTATTGTAGGAAGTACTTGCTTATGTAGTTTAAACTTGGTTAGTGCATAGGTAATTGTAGCAGACATGCTTTTATATACACACGATACATCGTGTGTGTCATACCTATTTAAAATAATATGTTAACCTAATTGAGTAATATTTGCATTTGAGAATTTTCAATACGACTTATTTATTACTTACTTCATTTGTAATGAATTCATTTCCTGTATTTGAAATGGAATAAGCACCTACTATTAAAGTGGAAATATCTACAATTGTTTAAAATTTGTAAGATCGCTAATATAATAACTAAAAATTATTGGAAAATATGTGTTATTGCTTCTTTTTCAATTTAAGTTTATCATTAGCCTATTGCTTTGAATATCTATGTAGGTATGTAAATTCATTTATATAGCTGATTTTTACAGTACACTTTTAGTTATTGAGTATGCAAAAAAAAGAGTTTCTTTTGTATGGCAATCGAAACTTGTTAAAGTGTTTCTAGAGACGAGCCAATCGAGGTTGACTAGAGGATAACGTGTTATAATATATTATTTAATCGGTTTTTTTAAGAATTATTGTCCAAGTAATCCTGAATTTTAATAATTAAGTTAATGGCTTGATTTGTATACACAGTTAACGTAGACGATGGCGATTAATTAAATTATACAAATTATTTTCTCGCATTTTAAACATATGACAGGCCTGAAAATAAAAGGCAAAGTGAAAAATTTTCTTATCCTGTGTAAAGAAAATAATGAATACATATACTGTGTAGTTTAAATATTTCGATTTCGAATGGAAAAGTAGAGTTCTTTGTCTTTGAACTTATGATCTTAATTATTTACAATTCCTTTTTACTGATCGAAAATTAGTTGACTTTTTAAATTAAAAACAGCTCAAAAGTATACAATAATATGTTTATTTTCTATTCGAAATATTTAATAGAATAACAGTAAGTAAGAGTAATAACTGATTAAATGAAGGCAGAGGTAGCTTAGTAGCAACGCGTTCGCTTGAAGTTCGAGTGAAGCCGGTTCATTTTCGTGTTATACACCTTTGATATTAATGTGCGAATCATTTCTAACATAAGTACTAGATACTTGTCTATAGCAAGTAGAATGCAGTCCACAACTTAGCTAGTGGTAGACTATGGCCTCGTATTGAAGTGAGGCCCGTCCAGAGGGACGTTTAAAGAAGAATAGATAGAATTAATACCCGTATTCGTATATATTAATTAATGTTTGTAGTTTTACCTATACCGCACCTCATATTTAATATTATTTTTTTACATGCCTGAGAGTTTCTGGTACAGATCTACTAAAGAGATAAGCCATCTTTTGTCCACAATGTATCTCTTTTTATATTTGTATTTTTTTGTATTGTAACTAAAAAATAAATAATATGAATGCATTTTTTTTATAAGGTCGTTGTTTACCGAGAGAAATCTTAGATTTTATTTTTTAATTCCAACAATACAGAGATTATATAATTCCTGAAGAGAGATGTCCTAGTCGGTGGTAGTCTTCTGTGAGACCCAATTCTCTCTTTGAATACGGAGACGGTGGAGAGGATATATTCTGTGTATCGAGGGTATTCAGTTTTTAGCGAGTTGTGTCATCCGCATCTGTTAGCCGTCCATACGGGTAGTTATTAAGAAGTGTTAGCTATATAATATTATATGTACGTATCGTTATGATTACGATGAAAAACGCTCCCTCTTACGGTTATTGGGAGTATCATATAACCGCTTTTGCTGTGCGCATTGACATCGATATATTTATTCACATGCTCCGTGTACAAGGAAAGTAATAAAATATTTAAAAAAATTAATAAAGTCTTTTGGGTTACAAATAAATAAAAAATCTTTTATGAATAAAATATATTTTCATAGTTTATTTTTGTTTAATACATTTGCGAAATAAATTCAGAAATTTACTCTTTATATAAAAAATAGAGTCGAATAAGTTATGATGCTTTAAAGCGCAATTCTGATTGATTATAAAAACATACAACACGCTGGTACGCTGTTTCAAACTCGTCACCATATTTAATTTTATTACATTCATCCACAACATTATCAACCCTTTTCTTGTAGGGACCAACAATTAGAAGTACCTTATCTTTTACGATATCTCCATTGATATCTAGATATCCAGAGTCATTTCCCAGACAATGCAAATACTTTTTACCATTTTCAGAGTCATCAAGTATCTCATCGAAGAGCTTTTGCAAGGTATCTGCTGGCATACTATATTTTTCAACACAGTCCGATGATGCTTTTAAAATTGCGGGCACAAATTCTTGAGGTATGACAACGACCTAGAATTCATTGTTTAGCTTCATTTAACACGTATATATTGAACTATGATCGATTATTTTATGTAAGAAAAATAAGTTGCATGATCTGATTTTTCGATGTTGCATATTTGATCATTTAGGGCCGACCCTCAGTATACTGCCGTTCACAGTTCGTTCTCGGTTCGATCTCCGTCTGATAAAGTTGTATCATGTTTAAATTATACAATGTAACTCATTAACAATTAATTAATGATGAAGAAAACTTCTTACACTGTACTGTCGTGTACTGTCGAATGGATTGGAGTAAAAAATATTCGAGATTGATCTTCACTAGAATGGGATGTAACGACACTTGGCTTGACCGATAGTATGAGATCGGACCGAGGACTATCTTTGAGCGGCATTATAGTGAGGATCTGGCGTTATGTTTTGTTTTCCTTATACCTTTAAATATGCTACTTCAAGCACAATAAGTAGTGAATTATTTATACTTTTTTATCCATACATAATATTTATAGTATTACAATATAATATAAGATTAAGATTTGTATTTTTAAGAAAGGACATAGGCTACTTTTAAAGACGAAAAAAGGGCTGTAAAGGGTTGAAATAGGGGATAAAAGTTTGTTTGGAAATTACGTCATTTTTAAAGAAGCTAGAAGCTTGAAACTTATTATATAGGCTTTTGATTAGATCTAAATAAGTAAGACATTCGAAGTTTGTGAAAATTGTATGCTAAAGGGGAACCTAGTTAGTTATGAGTAAGTAAGTATGGTACCTATATAAATTAAATACTTTTATACTTACGTCATCAATATTTTTTCCTAGAACAAGGGCGATAGATAGATATATGAAGCACCACACAGCTTTCATCTTCATAGTTTATACTTAGGTATTTTATAGCGTAGTAAGTGGAACGTTCAAGAGTATACACAATACAAGTACAATACATAGCTGGCTTGCCTTTATATACTAGGTATGTATTTCTAACCACCTAATATATTATTAATTCAAATGTTTTTACAAGAAAAATGTAGATTGTTTTATATTGAACGGCTAAAGTACTATGACAATAGGCTTGTGTCCACTAAGAATAAATCGCATGGACGTCAGTTTCTAATGATCAATCATGACTTAGAGATCACAAAAAACTATATTATTTAATAAAATAAATATGGATTATTAATATTTCTATAAAATAAATTCAGCTTAGGTAGACATTCTGTCATGTGACAGTAAACACCAATCAGAACGCGTTGCGTCACACCTTGCGAAACGCCATTTTTGTTGTTGATATTTTCGTAGAGTAGAGCAGGTTATTTGACATTTTTCGTTTTAACATATTTCTTGTCGAATTGATACAGTTATTCTTAATTATATCTTCAAAAACTGGTACAGTTTGCTATGGAATCAGGATTTAACAACGCAAACAGTAGAATTTTGTCCAAAATCGATGTGAAACAATGAGCTTTGTTCATCGGATTTCTACAATGTTTAAACCTATACGGTAAAAAGATTTATAATGATAATAACTACTATTTATACTAGCCACTATTTGGAATATTAAGCAAACTTGCATTAGTTTTAAACTTAAATTGCTAATAATTTTCTATTCAATAAACAAATATATATTTGAAATTCTATTAGATGTACAGCGTTTTTCTGAATCATTTAGAC
Source organism: Boloria euphrosyne (assembly GCA_951802675.2). Classification (NCBI taxonomy): domain Eukaryota; kingdom Metazoa; phylum Arthropoda; class Insecta; order Lepidoptera; family Nymphalidae; genus Boloria; species Boloria euphrosyne. Next base: position 5,119,891 of record OX637872.1, read on the forward strand.
ACTCAGCGATTGTAGTCATTCTTTGTTTTCCATTTTCTTCCGTCTTCTTGACATTCGAATTTACTTGGAGTACAACCAGTTGTGATACTGTTATGTTCTTGTGATAATATGATACTCTATGTAATTAACCTTATCATTTGGCAACTAGAAGAATAAAAGCAACTGTGTTTATTAAAATAAATATGACACTGAAACAAATTTTTAAATCAGAATACTAAAACACCTGAATTCAAATATCATAGTACATAAAGTACCTACTAGTACTAAAAATTTTTACAAATACTAATTCTGCAAACCCAACAGCTTCAACAGCTTTAGATTTAGACATTCATCTTGTAAATATTTACATCAAAATGATCTCATAGAAATACATTTGGGAATCTGTAGATAAACTATTAGCATTATCTCTCCTTGCAAGTTTTATCCGCTTTTGCTGTATTTGTTTATCGTTTGGAATAGTTCTGCTTTTACACTGGAGTACTACACAAAACTTGTAATATGAGAAATTCATTTTTATTAAAGAAAACAAAATTATAGTAACTGCTCTCATACATGTTTATGTAACATTTTTTATGTTTGTTTCGTACGGCGTGACGTCATTCAATACGGCATGACGGTACTGAGCGTTTCCGAGGTAATTTTAAACTGGTTTTTAAAAATGCAAAATATTTAATGTAAATGATGTATTTTTAAAAAATAAAATGTTTTTCGCGTTAAATAGGTGATAATGTTCAGTATTAACCAATTTTTCAAATTTAGTCAACTAGCCAATCTGTTCAGCAGTATTCTCGTAATGACACGACGTTTGATGGATGGACAGACAGAGAAAAATCTAAAGACAATATAAATAATAGTATCGATATAAATAATGACACATAATATTTCAATGATGATCAAAAAATATTTAATATTATAAGACTAGTACTACAATCTACATCTTCAAAGATTTGTATTTTTGTATGTAACGAATAAACTCAAAAACTACTGGACCGATTTTATTGAAATTTGGTTCACAGATAGTATAGACCCTGAAAAAGGACATAGGTATACTTTTCAAGGTGAAAAAGGGCTGTAAGGGGTTAAAATTGGGGATAAAATTTTGTCAACACGACCTGTCGGACCGTCCGCGTCGGGGCGTCCTTGTAGAATGCGCAAGCGATCCTGCGACACCCCATTAAGACGTGATGGGTGCTTGGGTTTTAGTGGGTAGTACTGGCTTGCCGGTGAGTCCCACATAAGCACTTGTTTCCTACGGGTGGTATACGTCAATGCATTTTCCAAGGATAAAAAAATGAGATGAAAATTTGTATGGAAATTATGTCATTTTTAAAGCTACAAGCTAGAAACTTATTTTTAAGGCTTTTGATTAGATATAAATAAATAAGACATTCAAAGTTTGTAAAAAATTTATTCTAAAGGGGGTATCTAGTCAGTCAGTTTTATTGTATGAATAAGTAGATTAAAAACAAATTCATTGATTTGGAAAGGACATCTAATATTAAAGAATTAAATAAATAGTGAGACACGAATTGTAAATGTAATGTATAATTTTTAGTAAGAATAAAAAAATTGGCAAGAATAACCTACGATATAAAATTAAAAACAACGCGGGGTCGTTTTACTGTTCCGATACCAATTTTGTGTGAACCGATTATGCTAAATTAGACTACACATTTTGTTTGTTAGTTAAAATTAATGTAAACTTATGTACAATTTACCTAGTCGTAGACGGTCATTAATTTTAATGAATGCAATTTTATTTTAAACAATAACAACAAAGTCGTATAATTACAAATATTTTTGGTTACATTTTATTTTACTTATGATAACTTCGTATATAGAATTTTACAACTTTTAGCATTTATAAAATATAATAAATAGTTTAAGCCCATAAACTTCATCATAAATTTATACTTATACCATTTTGATTTTTTATATTTACTCCGCCCGCGTTCTAATCCCGGTGGTAGAAGGACGAAATTTTAGGGTTATTATAAGTATTTCTTGATGTCAAAGCATAAAAAAAATTTGTTCTAATAATAAAAAAATTAAAACTGAAGAGGACCACCTTTATCACCTAGGATAATAAAAAATAGCCTACTACCTATTCTCAGACCTACTAAATATACAAAAAAAGATCATAAAAATCGGTCAAGCCATTTTGGAGGAGTTCGATAACAAACACAGTGACACGAGATTTTTATATCTTGGAAGATGTACCTACTTAATTTTTACTAGTAAGTACCTAGTAGGTACCTAGTTTTTGTCTGTAACGCACATACTTACATGACAGGATATGAGTCATTTCAATTCTGAATTTCACTTTATTTTTACCTACTTTAAATTTTCTTCAAATTTAAAGGTAAATTAATAATTTTAAAAGGATTTTTTTGTTATTTTTAGTAAAAATACATTGAATTAAATTAATATTGTCTCTTAATAATATGTCTTTTAGTATAGTACCTAATAGACGTGGCATATTTATTAAGAAAATATGTAGGTAAATAATTATAAATAAATAATACTTTCTTAGATTTACGCGAATATTCTACATTATAAATGAAACTACCTTTTCGGATTTTGTCGCGGATTTATTTTGATTTTTAATTCCCGACGTTTCGCATGCTTTACAGCAATCATGGTCACGGGACAGCATTCGAAACGTCGGGAATTAAAAATCAAAATAAATCCGCGACAAAATTCGAAAATAGTAGTTTCATTTATAAATAAATACTTAAAAAATAATACCACAATCAAATATTATTAATGAAGCCTTAAAGATTAGGTTTCTAATCAAAATTATTCGTTAACTTTAAATTGCAAATTTTTATTCACTTTTAAAAATAAAAGGTCTGAGCGAAGCAGCTACAGGTCATCAATAGCTTTATAATCAGTTACTTTGTAAATTTAAAACATATTATATTACATTTTAAATATGTTAATTTATTATTTATTTTTGAATCGTTTCTATATAGTACTAGCGACTCACCCTCGCTTCGCTCGGGTTCGCCCCTAGGTACGTGTTGTATATATTTACTTCGCACCGCCCGGTATATATTTGAGTAGATTATAATATGAATTGCACGCACCATGGTAACGGTCATAACATGATACGTCAAACGCCGTTAATTGTATAATGTTGTTTTAAATTTCCTAACTTTTTTCGATATAGTATGTTATCCTTAAGAGATAGACATATGCCATCGCGGCCTTTTTTGTAGACCTATATACGATACACAATTCCACCATACAGCGTTTAGTCAACGTTTTCGTTGAAAGCTCCTAGACGGCATAAATTTTTCCGACACCTCCAACAGATATCATTATATTTTAGCCAATTTATACAAAAACTTGACAAATTATATATTAAAACCTTCCTGGAGAACCATTCTATCCATTGGTGAAAACTGCATAAAAATTGGTGCAGTAGATTTTGAGTTTATCGCGAACAGACAGACAGACAGACATACAGACAGACGCGGCGGAGGACTTGGTTTTATAATATGTATAGATTATTACTTTTTATCTATACTTTATGCAAGTCTAGCGACTCATCCCCGCTCCCCTTGCGTTTGTCCTAACGTCCTAAATTTTCCCGTATTGAAGTCCTACATTTTAATCCAGATCACTAGCGGTCACTTTTCCAAATTTCATCAAAATCCGTCCAATAGTTTTATAGTGAGGCGTTCCTAGACAGAAAAAAAAATCTAAAAACTGAAGTTTCACAACATAATAACAATTTCAATAAATTTTTCCAAAAAAATATTTAATGTCTGTATATATTTGGCTTAAAATTTTATTATAATAATATGTTATAAATTTATTATAAATAATTGCAATTTTTAGGATAATTTTTACTTCAGACTCATGTTAATCTTTCAAGGGGTTTTTCGGCATTCAAATGTTTATTACGAAGATATGTTATTTTATTTACTACGAAATTAAAATACAGTTAAATATATAGTTTATATATTTATTAAAACATCTTATTAAAATGATATAATACACTAAAATCAGTAACCAAAACAAAGTTTTGTGTTGTTAATAATAAAATTAATTTATTATGTTATAAAAACATCAATTATTCATCCTTCAAGTATTTTTTTTTGTATTCAGAACCAACGTAAAGTAGGCGCAGGTGTTGTACATCAAATTCCATTTTTTCCAATGATATTATAAGTAAAAAGGTGTAGATACGTTACCTAAACGACATTCTATCTTCAAAAACGGCACACTAACGCACACATGAATACAGAATAACTAAAAATATTGCAATAACACACTACATTACGATTAGTCGTCAAAATAGGATGGCATGATTCAAGTATTGCCAGTGAAAAAGAGACAAATATAATTCTCGACAGTGCGTCGTCAACGCGTTGGTAGGCCAATAGCCTAGTTTTAGTGTGCCACTTTTTGTGCGCGTATGACTTATCTACACCTTTTTTCCTAGTATATCAATGATTTTTTCTATATATCTCTTATATAACAAGGTGTACTCGATTAACCTTTTTAATTTCTTTATTGATCTCCAAAATTAGCCTATAATATCAGATTTCACTAATTGATTATTATAAATACTTATCGTGTACTTATTCTGTGCATGAACGGGCAGACTGGACTATGTCAGATAGACAAAATCATGACCATTTCTAAAAGATACGGAGCAACATTAGTCTTTCAGCACAAGAATTGTCCTAAACTTGTTAAACAGAATTCTAGCATAATATTGTACTTAACTAAAACAATATTTAACGTCAATTTTCACTTATAAATACTTAAAATTAAACATTCGAATAAGACAATCACAATTTTATACAAAATCGTTAACGTAATTAACAGCGAGTTTCTACAATATCAGGCTCTGTGGAAGAATTACTTGTATCGTCTCTCATAGAATCTCTTGCATGGCTCAAATCAGAGCTAAACCAGCTAAAATTAAAGCTGTTAGGATCTATCTGATCCTCAATATCATCTTCATCAGCCAAACGATTTCTTACATTATAAGTGTATTCTTGTGATACTGTATCAATAGTCTCCGATTCGTCAGAAGTCAAAGTAACTTTAGAAGGTCGGAAATGGCGTCCTATTGCATCGGAATTATAATATGCAAATGAATTCTGTTTTTTAACTAAATTAAAATGTTCGTCCAGTGGTACAAAATACGTTTTTATATAACCTCTGCCTTTCACGAATGTTTCGCCTCGATACATCGTAAGAATTCCACATTCGTCTAAAATGATTGCTGTGTTTTCTGTTATCTGAAACAAAGACAAAATTATAAATGGATGTAGCTTTTGGGCTTTTGATTTCAATTTATGATGACAACAGTCATGGTCACGAGGGTGACTAAGATTTTAGATGTCTCGAAGGTAACTATATGTACCTGTTACAGACAATGTCTACCTAGATTTTTAAAAATGATTTCGATAAATACATAGGTATCAACATTTTTTTTGTTTTTTATTCTAAACATTATTATGTCAAAATTTTTAAAACATAATATAGGTACCTTCTTACAGAAACAATCATTCTACGTATTTCTTAAAGCTAGTACTCAAAGCCTGAGTAGCCTAGAAAGTTAGTTATTTACGGGGAAAAAATTAAGTATATTAATAATGTTGGAGTTGGTGTTAAAAAGTAGTCTCATAAATTTCTCTCCCCAGTCAATTGTGTAATATCTAAATGTCAAAATTATTTGTCTGTAACATAGGTACACTTGATAAAATAAACACAGCTCTCCTGTAAATTATTTATAATTTACAAGTACCTATATTCCTATATTCATCGTAAATTAAATATCACTGCTTTTAAGTGCTATTGTTTCAATGCAAATACGCGGATAAATGAATAATACAAAAATACTGCAAAGTTAAATTCGACTCTTTCGCATTAATAATTATAAAATATGTAATAGAACAAAAATAGTTCAAAGTACTACTAAATTATCAAATTACTTCATCCATTGAAGAGAAGTAGTGGATAACTTTTAATATTGCACGATAAAAACGCAAAACAAACTTTTTAACAAAATCAATATGAAACATTATATGGTTTATTTTTTACCAGGCGAGGGGATTGTTACTTTAATAGTTGTATTATTGTGATTGTTTTAGTTAGATTATTAGATGGTCTATGGTCTATAGGTGTAATAAAAAGAAACTAATACATTAATTTTCATGAAGTAAGATTTTTTATTGATATAAATATATAATTCTAACATAAAAATAATATATAGGTATACGTAGTATCTCAGGAAAATCTTTTCCTACAAGCAAGAAATTACGTTTTTAGCCCAGAAGGTATTCCAAAATTAAGGTAATTAAAAATAAAAGGTGTTCTTATTTCTATTTGTAGAAAGATTATATTCATAAGATTATTCTATGTATAAAGATTAATCAAATTATTCTATATACAATAAAACGAATAACTTCCAACCATAAAAACTACGCCACCCTAGTTCAATTCTGGCTACATTTACGCACTACTTGGTTAACTAAAGTAGGTGCTAGATGGCGACACAAGCAGACAGAAACGAATAAAAGAAACGCCATCTTTTGACATTTCCAGCAATTAAATTTCCTAATAAGACTTTATAATACTCTCGTCAAGTACGAGTCGGACTCGCGTACGAAGGGTTCCATACCATTATCTATAACAATTTTTTATATATATATATATATATATATATATATATATATATATATATATATATATATATATATATATATATATATATATATATATATATATATATATATATATATATATATATATATATATATATATATATATATAAAAATATGTTGGGACATTATTACAACAGCGCCATCTAGTTCCGCAGTAAGCTACGTTACGTGCTTGTGTTGCGGATACCAGATAGTTGATATACTACACATATAAATTTTAAATACATACATATTATAAATATAAACACCCATGACTGGAGTACAAACATTCGTGATTAGCAAATGAATGCCCCCAGCGGGACTCGAACCCGCGACCGCTGGCGCAGAAAGTAGGGTCACTACCAAACGAGTCGTCTATTCGTCGTATATCTAAAATTAAGCTAGTCCTCTAAATTGTATGAGCGCCAATACAACTCAGAGGACATCTTAATTGGCGTCAACTATAATATAATATGTATGAGGACACACTTTAATTTTTCAACTTTTTTTATTTTTTGGAATTTTGTGCGTATTGACTCAAAATCTTGATTTTGAGTCAATACGCCTCAGTATCTAGTATAATTTCAACTTGCTAGATCCGCCCGTTCCTGAGAAAATTGGTGGTGACACATGAATAGACAGACGGACAAGAAAGTGATCTTATAAGGGTTCTTTTTTTACCTTTTGAGGTACGGAACTCTAAAAAGGTCTAATTTAGAGTTTGCTAAATCATTATAAGTCACAGTTGTATACTTAGTGACAAACTTACTTGTATCCTGCCTGTTTCTCCAGTAGAATCCATACGTGATGCCATGTTTACGGCGTTACCCCATATATCATAGAGAGGTTTAAGCGAACCGACCACACCTGCTGCAACCTCACCGTTAGATATACCTGAATAAATAAATATATAATTAAATAACGTTATAATTATTATTATTACCCTTCAATTTAAGAGCGATCAGGCCATAGTCCATCACGCTTCCCTAGTGCAGTTTGACGAAAGGTTTTTTGAAAACTTCAAATGTTCTCTTAGTTATGTGGGTTTCCTCGTGATGTTTTCCTTTACCGTAAGATAAGTGGTAATAATATTAGAAATTATCCGACATGAAAATATCAGAGGTGCGAGAACTTCAATTTTAACGTTTCGTTCAGTTTCTCAAGCGAGCGAATTACCACTGGGCTACCACAGTTGTTAAAAATAATAATTATAAGAAACGATAAAAGAATTTCTGTTCAAATAAAGAAATACCATATAAAAGAAAATTATAACATAGTATTTTATGAATGAACGTACCAATTCGCAGGCTCAATCCTTCAAAACTTTGAAATGAACCGCGGTTGAAATTTTGTAATTGCATCATCATCGCTGCGGCAAATTCAACCATAGTAAGTACGATCGCTCGATTGTATGGTGTATTTTTGTTTTTGTCTACTATTGAAGTATAGGAGGAAGAGTCAAAAGAATCACGCCTATTAGGGTCCAATCCACAGGCCGCCATATATGTCCAACCTGCCATTTTGATTTTCTCAACTTTGTGAACCGAACTCCCTGTCAGTAAAAGCTGAAACATAAAAGTAAATATAACGACATGAAACCAAACTGTCTTTTCTAATTTGTTGTATATGGGTGGGTTGGGTCTTGGTCATGAAACATTTATAGAACTTAGAAATGTAAATATAAGTCTCGAACGTGATATAAACAAATGACCAAGAGCGTAGATTTTTTTTCCGTAAGGAAAATTCCGCTAGGAGATTATTAATATTAGTATTTAAGTCTAACGTTACTTTGTTCATCGTACTTGTATGCCTATTCCCTGATATAATGCATTTTTGAAACATAACTTTAGAGTTAACCATTAAAAGAACCTGATGTCTGAGCATTGCTTAGTGTTTTATTTTTCAAATCGTGTTTTCTTTATTTCGGATAGATATAAAGAAGTGTTAAAAAAATAATAGATCTAAAAAACAAAAACTTATAAAATACAGAATTTGACCGAAAAAACTCACCCTATCAAAGTCAGATATAACTTCATCTAAAATGCTTAAAACAAATTTATCACTTAAATCCTCATCACTCTCTAGGCCCAATTTATAATCTGTTAGGGACGCAAACATAACTGCCACGTTGTCGTACTTCTCATAATATAACTCATCTAAAGATCTATTCAGATCCAAGTATACTTGCACTGCAAATTAATATATTTATACATACATTTGACTAAAACTATTATTAAGGAAAAGTATCAAAAAATATGTAAAAGGTCGCTGTGTAAAAAAAATATAAACAGTACTTTTATAGCGTTAAATGTTTTTTGTAGTTTATGTCGAAAGGACGAATTTAACATATTCTGTATGAACTCAATAAACAGGCTATGTTTCAGAGCGTGATTGAAAATTGATATAAAATAAACAGAAACATTTTCGTTTCTCTGGGAGAGACCGGTAAAAATAGAAGAATACTAAGACTCACTACTATGGTCTATGAAAGCAATGCTTATGTATAATTCTTACTCCTTACTAATATTATAAATGCGAAGTAACTCTGTCTGTCTGTCTGTCGTGCTTTCACGCCAAAACTACTGAACTGATTTAAATGATATTTAGTACACAGATAGTCTAGATAGTCTAGTCCTGAGAAAGGACGCTACTTTTTAAGGCGAAAAAAGGGCTGTAAGGGATTGAAATGGGGGATGAGTTTGTATAGAAATTACGTCATTTTTAAAGCTGGAAGCTTGTAACTTATTTTTAAGGCTTTTCATCAGATATAAATAAAAAGACATTCAAAGTTTGTAAAAAAACCTATCCTAAAGGGAATACCTCATATAAAGTGCAATGTAACAGTTATTATTAACATTTTCACTTACCAACGTGTGCGGGTAAAATATTTTCCAATAACATGCTGTTAACTTTTAACATAGTCTCTGCTTCTTCTTGTTCTTCACTTAATTGTATTTGCCATAAATAATCTAAACGATTTCTATATTCAGTGGTTCTATCAATCCAATAAAGTGTAATAGTTATAAAAATGACTGAAAGCGTATGAGAGACTCTAGGATCTAACCCTACATTCCAAGTAAGGTCAGTAGAAAAGAAAGATGTTTTAATTTCCCAAACTACCCACAAGTAAAAGATAGTCATACCTCCAGCAACTATCCATTTGAAAATAAAGAAAACCCTGCTGAATAAAAAGTTTAAAAGTAGAGCCAAGCTCCAACATTGCGTCACGTGCTGAAAGGGTTAAAAAAATTTGCTGAGAATGGAATATAATATACATCTATACATATAAATAAAATTGAAGTGTCTGTTTTTAATTTCAAATTAACAGCTTTTCACTAAATGCATATGAAAGTATATATATACTCGCAAATAGCTAATGTTATAAAGGGGTTACTTAGGCTACTTTAATTTTAGAAATATTATTTATTTTAACTACCAAAACCCGCAGCTTCGTTCGCGCTAAAACGAACCCGAACGAAGCGAGGGAGAGGCGCTAGAAGGTGATAATGTTTTTAAACTTTTATAGTCATTGACAATACAAATACATATAATTAATTTAAAAGTAATTGAGTTTAATATTATAAATTTCCTAAAAATTGAACTAACTGTAGTGGTGCAGGGGCTTGTTGATTACGAGATTTTAAATTAATTCAAAGAATAGTAGAATAATTTTATGTAATAATTCAAAATAATTACCCATGAAGACATGCAGTTCGACAGAACAAATTGCACTGACGGATCCACTTCGACCTCAACACATGCTATAACATTCACCATAGAAGTCGCGGCAAGCGCCAAACTAATCAGCAAATACACAGCTGTTCTAATCTTCGCCGATTTTATAATCGTTAGCGACAAATCGTAGATACATCGCAAAAATTTGTCTCTTGGCTCATCAATACCTTTGTATTTCGTCCATGCAAATTGAAACCAAGTTAAAGGTTGTAATATTACTAATAATATTACCAGTATGCTTAGTAAAACTCGGGAATACCATTTAAAGTTATTGTGCCTGAAAAATATCATAGTCATCTGTTTGTGTATCAATTTTAAGAGAGTATAATAGAATTATAATTTTCACTATGAGATATACCTATCAATATAAATCAGGGCTGAATTTGAAATGTGAAGTATGGGGCAATTAAGAAGGAGTGACTCTTAATAGGAGTAACATGGCGATGAAATTAAAAGCCTTTTGTCCTCCCTTTTTCAGTTTATCAAGTTTATGGAATAGAGTTCATTAATGTTATTCATTAGTTTTTTATTAAACACATATATGTATAATGGTATCTAGTCCGATAACGTCTCTTTGAAATAGATAAAAAATAATTTTAATGTAGGTAAAATACGTAGTAGTTAAATATATTTGTAGTGACTTACCAGGTAGTAGTCAATCCGTTTATCATCATTATCAATATCAGTATAATCAAACAGCAAGTTATGTAGTATTTGAATAAAGGATCCGGTTGCTGAAGAAATGATTTTTCTAGCTTTAGGTTTTTGTACATCAGTGAAAACTTATTTAGTCGCGACTCATGTTTCAAGTGCTCCCTAGAAAATAAAGTCAATTGTTTAAAACAGTCTTCTTTTCCGATTATTATATATAATTTTCTGAATATAAAAATATTTTAAGGTTTTTGTTCCTTGTTTTGAATTTACATACTTATTATATTTCACATCAATAAAGATCCTTGTTAAAAAAAAGTTTATAAGAATATTAGAAATGTAAACTAGAAAGATCTCGTCTTTTCTAAATCTCTCCTCATAAAATCTAGCCCTAACAGCTTGTACAACGATAAAGTAGTTCTTTTACGTTATATATATTTTAAATGCGTACTTTCCATTAGTCATGTCTTCAATTTCCTTAGCCATTTGAGCATCTGCTGCTTTAAGCATTTGTTGGTATTCAACTAAATTTTCATCCATAAAGGCAGTCGCTCCGCGGAAGGTTGATGATCTTCTATTTTCCGATCGCTACTAAAAATACATATAATATAATAAATTGCATTGAGCAGTTGTGAGCAAATACTTTTAATACTAAGTATAACGGCCTTTCATTTGTGCGTTTTATTGTAAAAGCTCTATAGGATTCACCTAATAGATTTTATTCTAATATGCAGAGTAAAATACTGAAAGTCTTTGTCTTCAGCCCTTTTAACGTCCCACTGCTGGGCACGGGCCTCCCTCAGTACGAGGGGATCAGGCCATAGTCTACCGCGCTGGCCTAGTGCGAGTTGGCGGACTTCACATGTCTTTCGAAAACTTGCTAGGTTTTCCCGGTTGTTTAATAATACTTATTATGATTAATTTTTGTCCGTCAAGTTGAATATGTAAATTAATAGTAGGTATATTATATATGTAATAACGTTTTAACACAATAGTTACTTACTCTAGCACGGGAGCGAGAAGTGATTATTTTGTTGAAACCAACAGAAGCTCTTCGAAATGGTTTGTAATCCGCTGGAGGCTACAAAACAAATTGAAAATTTAAACATCGTTGGCTATTACTTTTAACGATAGTTACAACCCACGTTAAATTTGGTAGATGCTATTAAAGTAATAGTAGATATTTCGAATTTACCTTCGGTGGTCTCGAGAGTAGGAATGTTTCCAGCTTATTCTTCATTATAAACGGGTCGCTTTGAGACGCAAAGTTCGGCTCAATAATATATTCTCGTGCATAATTCAAAAGCAGTTCTAGCGTTTGCTTTGTTACGTGTACTTTTCTGAAATATAAACTTTTTATCTATATATGTCACTAATTTATTTCATATTATTTTAGCTAATATTATAAACGCGAAAGTTTGAATGTATGGATGTTTGTTACTCTTTCACGCAAAAACTACTGAATGGATTTTACTGAAACTTTACAATGATATAGCTTATACCTCAGAATCGCATAGGCTGTAATTTATAAAGATATAGAGTGCACCGAGTTTACAAATATTTTTTGGCACTTTTACACGAAATTCTTTTCATTTTTTCTCATTTGTTATACTACACGCAATAGACTACATTCGATTTCTAATTCACTTGTCCGAACATATCACTTGTTACGAATCCGGGATTTTTTGCCAAATGTAATAAAATAACAGAGAGCCGCAATACATGTATATTCTAAATTGCATCAGATTCATTTATTCAATTACACTGCAGCCTTCCAACAAATCAAGTTCCAACGTTCAACGTTTTGTTGCGTGCAGATAATCAATCTCTCTGTCCCACGTCGGTCTGTCTGCATGAAACTGCAGAACTATTGTTTTAATGACAAGCAATTCAGTCTTTGTGCATGTGCGCCAGGATATATTGTGGGCCAAAACAATTATGAGATCGTATGTGGTACACAGTTGATGTAGTATTCTCTGCTTACATTCACTATTGTAGTTTAGAGAACTTGTTTGTAAACGTTTTATAAATTTGTATTGTTTTTTTATGACCAATGTGATGACTTTTTTTCTTTTTCATTCAAAACCATCATTATATGAGATATTTTCCTTCAATTATACTTAGACCATATGGATTAGTGAAAAACAGTAAAGACTTTAATATATTGTGCACCGAATGTGAACCAATAATAAATAAAAAATATTGTAAATATTGTCTGTTTGTCTACATAGCTAGTTAAAATAATACATACAATGGATTGACGTGATGCCTAAATCTTACCCTGCTTTGCCAGTAGATTCCATTTTATTTGCAATAGTGACGTCCTTCGACCAGATATCGAATTGCCATTTCCGAATGCCGATTAAACCGCTTAGAATTTTCCCTGAGTGCACACCAATTCTCATATCAATATTCAACGAACGTTTTTCTCTGAAATCATATTAGACTTTTAGTGCTTGTATATTTATCTGCATAATTCGCATTCAACTCTTGTTAAACTAAGCACGAAATAGATACTTAGGTCGAATGTGAGCTTTGTATGGAATTTAGAGATTTTTTTATGTATTTCACAAAAAAATCAAATGTTAGTGTCAGAGCATATAGTATTGTTAGTGTAATCTGTTTTTTAGTAAATTTATTACTAATTTTAATGCTTCAAGTAGCATGTAGAGCTCGTTTGTCTACACTTGCTATTTTGAAGGAATATTTTGTTTGTAGTGGTTTTTTTTCAGAAAATATACTAAAGTAGGGTCATATACCAAAGATGGAAGTAGTTTTTTATCTGTCTCAGATAATATGATGAAATATTAAAAAAAAAACAAAAATATAAAAAATTGATTAGTTAAAGGCGTACTTGAAAATTTATATATTATATACTTGTAACTTGTATTAATTATTTGGATCGATAATGTGCTTCATTAGTACATTAATTTATTGCCGCATAACTAACGTGTTATAGATAATGAAGGAGTAATGCATAAGTTTAATATATTACATATTTTGGTCTGAAGAAGATATTCGCTAAGCTCTAGACTTAGTTTGAGTAGCTGACTTGGCTGGTCTCCAAACAGATTTTGTGTATCACGTAAAGTGTAATATTCATGTAACATGCATATTACACGTCTTTTACATTTTAATATGAAAATGTACGTAAATTTTGTAATAAGCATTAACTAACTAAAATTTTAAGATACAACTTTAAATAATATTTTTTGTTTTAAAAACAAAAACGTTGACTCGCTTATATTTTTTGTTTGTGCGTATGCTACGGATTATTTTCCCCAATTTACAATCGATTTTCATAAATTCTAGTATCTGAGCTCATTTTTTAGTAAAAAGAAAAATCCTGAAGAATAATACTTTCTTAGATTTACGCGAATATTCGACTGATATCTCTCCCGTGACCATGATTGCTGTAAAGCATTCGAAACGTCGGGCACTAAAAATCTAAATAGATCCGCGACAAAATCCGAAAAGGTAGTTTCATTTATAATCCTGAAGAATGTTATAATATGATAGTTAGTCAAAAGCTAAGTTAAAAAATATTAACGTATTACCCATAACTGCTTAGTAAGAAATTAGTATCTACTTATATTTAAATTAGTTAAATCGTTATAATGGTTTAATTACAACGAAAACAGTTGCAATATAAAATAGTTAGGTATTAATAAATAACTATATACTATAATTTTTTTTGTTACGCTTAAGCCACAGAGAAATATAATTTATTTTTACAACGAAATGTAAAAATGCTATAAATTAAATACATTGTAGCGACTAATTAATAACTTACCTAACATCTTTAATGATGTGGATCATTTCAAGACCAAGGTCGACGCAATTCTTCGCGTGCTGTTCTGTTGGCTTCGGGACCCCGCTCACACAATAATAGCAATCGCCCAAAAATTTTATGCGTAAAACGTCATGTTCCTAGAAAATCGTTCTTATTTATATGAATATAAGAAAATTTCATTGCAATATAAGCCAAATTTATACTCACACTGTTGCACAGTGTACAAATTGTATATAATATTAAAGATGTTATAGTATATAACATTTATATTTTATATTATATAAATATTATGTAAAAATATCATTTATGTATGTGTATACTTACTTCAGAAGCCTCGTCAAACCTCCCAAACAGTTCATTTAGCAGCTCTACCATTCGCATCGGCGATAAAGTTGTAGATATTTTTGTATAATTAACTACATCTGCGTATAAAATGCTAACATTGTCATGCTCTTCAACATATAATTGACTGAAACAATAATTTTTATAATCTAGTTTATTCATTAAGTGTCTTACGATAACATGTAATAGGAGCTTAAATATTAAAACTAACTAAAAACTATAATGACAATTGTTATAAATATAATGGCAATTTTACTTTAAATGTAATTGATTCTCTCTAAGGGGTTGAGTGTTTTACTCGTACTTACGAGCGACTCATGCTCGTTCCACTCGAGTTCATCCCTGACGTTTTGATCTATCAAGTAGTTATCTCATGATGCATTTATAGATTGAAAGACCGACATATAGATAGAAATACGGACAAAAAATCGAAAAAACTATAGATTCAACCTCTATATCGTTAATATTGACTACTTCAATTAGGTACATTTTGTAAAAAAATATACAATGTACAAATTCACACTCAGTTAGAATTATGTGTATACATTTGAAATAACCCCTTGAAGCAAATGGGGTAATGTATCACTAACCATATTATAGAATGTGAACAGAGATTACCTAAAAGATTTCATATTATGGCTGTGGCTTTGTGACCGAATATCCAAGAACATATTTCGGATATCATGGCGCACTCTTGATACGATATGTTCAGGCAAAATACTTAACATAAGACGTTCCTGAAAAATATTTTACTTGTTATTATATATTGGGTTTCTCTTAGGAATAATGATTGATATATTATGTTTATCCAATTATGAATATTGTGTAATACATTAATTAAGTATATAATTAAAATAGTTGTTTATTATTAAATTAAAAATAAATAAAAAAACCCTGACATAAAATAATAAAAACAGCATTCTACTCATAAAGTCCTATCATTTGATATCCATATTGAGAGAGTTGAGAAAAAATATGCAATTCGCCATTTTGTGGTGGCGGCCATCTTGGACCGATTTTCATCAAATATAGCTAAGAACACTTCTGCCTAATTCACCTTTCAAACAAAAATAAACAAAATCAAAATTGGTTGATCCGTTCGGGACCTACGATGCCACAGACAGACAGATATACACA
This sequence comes from Boloria euphrosyne, assembly GCA_951802675.2. Classification (NCBI taxonomy): domain Eukaryota; kingdom Metazoa; phylum Arthropoda; class Insecta; order Lepidoptera; family Nymphalidae; genus Boloria; species Boloria euphrosyne. The sequence goes on from OX637872.1 coordinate 5,136,217, forward strand.
CACACAAACACACGGACACGTCAAACTTATAACACCCTGTCGTTTTTGCGTCGGGGGTTAAAAATTGATTTTATTCGCACGAATCATTCTGTATAATGTATCAAAAATGTGTGTAAAATCATCGTTAGCATCATCGAGATATATCGGCTGCTCTATAAAAAACATGAACAATATGAGTAAAATTATAATACAATTTCCTTATTTACCTCTTGGTCCTTAACAAATTTCAGTCGCAAAGTACTTTCAACACACGCCCGTCTGTCCAAAAACGAGCGTCGCGTGACTATCTCGTTCATCAGTCTAAAATAAATGCCCATTAGGTTGACACCAATTAAGAAGATAACCTCGCATGCAACCTGCAATAAGAAACATCAGACATTAAATTATTGAAATCCTCGCTGAATAAATACCCGTTCGATTTCTTGATTATAGTAAATAATTGCTTTTAACGATAACTGAAGGCAGCGAAGTTAAAAGTAAAATTATATTATATAATATAACAAAACCAATAGTTTGTCTTTCAAATTAAGTTTTCTGCTTACATAAAATTTTATGTACATTAGTCTTCATTCTATAACATATAACACATAATATTTTAAGACTGTAGTTATTATCATGTTTGCTCTTTAAAGAGCTCCTCTGTATTCCTTAATTTACTTTGTGGGCTATAAATTGAAAATATAAGCGATTATTACTGGTTATTTATCTTTATAAAGGCGTTTAGTTGATGATTGATAGATCCTTACATATTTTAAATCATAATCTTAAGCTGTTTTAATGTAATTACATTTTAATTTATACAATTTGACATCTACCAGCGCACACGTTACGATATAAGAATTTTGTTGTCAATCCTTTGTGATATAAATCCAAAACAAGATATTATGTTCAATGAAAAATTCAAATAGAATCACTTCAAACATCAAGCAAAGTTAAATTACAAGTTAAATTATTTTCAATAGCCTCACTAAAGTAAGGCTTGTCAAAGTTAGTTTCAATTTTCTAACAGAATACTACCAATATCAAGTACCTTTCGTGTAAAACGAATTGGCTCTTACACTTTCACATTAAATTAAAAAGTGTGTTAGAATCATCCCATAAAAATATTAAATGTTTGCTTCTATCTTCTCAACGGATTTTAAAAAAATCTGAGTAATCTGAAGTATCTTGTTTATCATAAATTCCTTCTTATCATTATTTTTTTTTTATAAAAACAACGAAACAATTTCACAAAACAAAGGTAACAAACACATAATTACGCTAAAAGATAAAACATTTAAAAAAAAACCGGAAAGATATCTGACCCTTACCACCACCTCCACCTTGGGGTCCTCAAAATAAGTAGAGAAAGCAAATACGAATATATATACAACGCTGACTGTAACTCCCAGGATTATTGCAAGATAATTGTTCCTCATTGGTAAGAATATGTACACAGATAGCAGTGCCATCGTTGAATAAGCTGGTCTTAAGGACATGCCTTCGTACGCTGAGTATATAGGAACCGCTATATCTGCAAAGAATTTTATGTGATGATAAATAATTATTTATTCAAATTTAGTTTCCTTGTTGATTTGTTATCTTACAGTTTGTTGTTTTCTTGAACGTTCACTCAGATTTGAGATTTCATTTTATTCATTTGAGAAAATGCTTAGGAACAGAACAATGCCGTAGACAAAAGCTAGTAAGAATATCATATTTTCTTTTTTATTCCAAGGAGTAAACCTCCATTTATATATACTTTTACTTTGTAAATTTGTCACAAATAATATTACACTTATGTTAGAAATTCGTACTATCAAAACAGTTATTACAACTACTGCCTACTTATTTGTTTTATTTTTATTGCAAAATGCTAAAATATTTGAAGAAAAATATTACTGCATTTCACTAATGCCACACAGTTCTCTATTTGTACCAGCGATTCACAACATCATGCAAAAATTGCAACTTAAATTAAAGTTCTTTGTAAGGTAAAGTTTAGTGACTGTTCACGAACGACACAAAATTACTCAAGCAACTTTAATAAAGCGACCATTGAATTAAAGATATGATAAAAATCGATATCAAAAACATATTCTAACAATCGATAATATAAATAATAAAACATATGTTAAAAACAAAAACAAATCAGCATTGTGGAAAAATAATGTCGCAATGTTCGATAGTACATGATACGCATTTTTATTCCATAGCGGTTAATCCCAGTTTATTATAAGTTTGAACGACCTTTTAAAATTACTCATTCAAAGTGAATAGATAAGGAACAATTGATAAGATCGTGTTGTGTAATTTTTCTTGCAATAATTGTTTCAATGGAAACAATATACCTAAGTATATGTATAGTGTAAACTGTAAAGTAATGCTAATTTGTAATTTTTTTAACAAAATTATCTCTGGATTGAATTTTTCATTTAATAGAATCATCTCTGGATTTTTGTCTTTTCTAGCAAAAAATGATAACAATGACTCCTTGCTTCGAAGGTAGAAGCAGACTTCAGCTTTGTAGAAGAAGTGGACACTGGCTTTCCATATAAAAAATTTAAAGATATTTATATGTTCAATATAAGCATCTATCTAAACTGAGGATCAAACCGAAATAAAATAATTGCTTTCTATATTAAAATAAAATGAATAAAGTAGCAATTAAGCTCCTATGGATTAAAGATAAAATATAATGTTTTAATACATTATCATAATAAATCACATCGTGTTTAGATTGTACTCGTATATGTACATTGTACAGTCTGTGATTTTAAAAGAAATAGTAAAGCACCAAACATTTTTTGTAATGCTATTTCCAAAATCATGTTCTAAATTCCCTACGAACTTTGTAAGAATTTTTTCTTAAGAAATATGAAATTTCATCTAAAGGATTAAAAAATAATCAAAGGTTTTATACTCGTATGTAGTAAGGATTAAAAAAACCGGTATAAAAATCATTCCCTAAACAAAGGCGCATACATTACGAAAACATTTGCTCTCCGTAGGGTTTACATTCTCTTTGCTGGTAGGTAGATTTCTCAGAGATGGCATAATATTTTCTCGCATCAAAAATTATCCCCGTGGACCCGCATAACTAGCTTTCATCATACCAAATTTTATAAAAATGGTTATAACTGGGCACTGTACAATGTTTTCTCGTGATGTGGTCACCGACAGACAAAGCAATAAGATTTAAAAAAAAACAGTAATGATGATTCAATATAGTTCAATTGAAATATTTACCTGAGATTACAAGATCAGCCGTAAGTACAAATGTAACAATAATGGGTATCAAAAAAAATCTCTTCTTAAGTGGAGCGTAGAGACACTTCCAGAAAGAGACAGCCGGAACTGCTATCCTCAGCACGTACATTCCCATTGATAAATAAGTTGATTTCCATTGTATTTGCTGTAATATTTTAAATAAGAACATGAAATAAGCTTAATCTTATATTTTTTAATTACATTTAATAATTAAAAAAATAGAGCTGAATCGTAGATAATAATTTAATTATACCGCACTTTATTTTTAAAGTTATTCCCCTTATAGGGACATTTCTTTAAACACAGTATCTTATCAGGAGTTAAATGTATTATTCATTTACATACATATATGTATTTATATTTTCTTTAGCCAAAAAGAGCAGTTGTTTGTTCAAGATTATGGTTTGAATATATAAATAAACGACAAGTGTCTTAAAATATAGCAAAATATGCACTTACCTCATTATACGTACTTGCAACTACTAAAACTATGTGGAGGGTTGAAAAGAATACTAGCAATGATACGTAAATGTAAATAAATGTTTCCCTTAATTTGTCATCGTATTTTCGATACAATCCTTCTAGGTCCTTTTGAAAGAACTGGTCCTGAAATCAAATATATTTATAAAACTGCTAAATTTGACGACAATTGCATATTTAAATAGCTATAATACTAGATAACATTGTTATTGACCACTCGGACATTTAAATGCCAGTGGAATAAAGCTAGGAGCTCTGAGATGTTCATAATATGCGAAACACTTTCAACATAAATACCACCAACTAATTCAACGAAGCTAATTTACGTAACTTTATTTTTGAATGACATGTTTATATATCTTTAGACCTCCAAATCCACTTTTGCTAAGGTGGTCAAAGTTTTCAAATCCAGGCATATTGACTGTTATTTTCTGGCATTAAGCACATGTCCTATCCAGACCCAGAAATGAAAACGTTAAAAAGGACAATAGTTAGTCTATAGGTACTATAAATAATATTATACAGAGGAATTTCGTTGAATGCGCTTATCTCTGAAAGTCATAATCTAATTAGTCATTAGCTGCCTATTTATTGAGGAAGACTATCATAATAATTATATAGACTATATAACTATTATAATATACTGACTATTAAAACGATCCCACCTAGAACGAGCGAACACGAGCGAAGCAGGGTGTAGTTACTAGTGTTTTTTTTAATACCAGAATAAATCTAATAACATTCTTGTGAAATAAGCTTAACTTTAAACAAATGTCAATGTAGTTCTTTTGTTAATATAATCTTATACCTTATTCATAAGTAATCATGATGATCACTCAGAAATAATTACTTTTTAATTCACAAACTAATTTAAATCATCCGGACCCAGTTTTACTTCTTTTTCTAAAAATAACCATCTACGCGGGAGATATAAGTAATGTCGTCGTAAACGATTTCGGGTATGGTGGCTAATCTCATTGAGACTAGGCATGTATGGAGGAGATGTAATGAAGCACGAGTGCGCGTTCTCTATTCTTCTTAAAACATAAGTGGTGAAGGTAGTACTGGCTCTATGTGCTCTCCAGAACATGATTGTAAAACTCCACCTTCTTCCTAACTCTGGTCTGTTACATAGAACTTGCTTACAAAAATCCGAAGCAATCTAAAGATTCAGCTATGATTCAAGCAGATATTTGTCTTGGACAATAATTTGAACCTACGACCCTAATTCTATGCTTATATAGTAATTTATGGCTAAAATATTTTCCAACCCAACCAAGATAAAAAATATGCAGATTTATAAATATTTTCTATAATCATTTCAAACAATCAAGTTATCTTAAATCATATTAAAGATCTACTGAATATGTTTGTTGATAAGAAATCAAATATTAATCTTGTGAGCACACGGTCATATTTTTAGATGGTTTATTATTTGTTATATCTATGAATAAAACTCTATATTACTAGCAATTCCTGCGGCTCCGCCCGCGTTCTAATCACTATTGAAAATGTAGCGTAGTAAATATTTTGCCAAATCATAAAAAAAATTAAAAAATAAAGGGCTAAAATTAAAAATTTGGAGAGGGCCACCCTTGTCACCTAGGGGAACAGCCTACAACCTATTCTAGACCTACCAAATATACACAAAAAAATTCATAAAAATCGATTCAAACCGTCTCAGAGAAGTTCGTAAACAAAAACTTTGACACGAGATTGTTATATATTAGAGAATAATATATTATATATTGTTATAAAAGTTGTGTTTTTAAATACCCTTAAGTACTTCCAATTCCACTGGTTTCCGCCAGTGTTTTCTAACTCCTGAGTCCTGAACTCGTACAGTGATGATAGCACGCTGGTAGCTCTACCAGAGTTCATAGAGAATCGAGCCAACAGTTCCAACGCTCCCACTTGGAGGACTACGGAACCTGTGGTCCGTGACAACGTATCGTCGTCCTGCTGATTTAAAATTTTATTGTTTTAGTTCCTTGCGTTTAATTGACCTCTAAAAACGTTGTACTTCGTTTCATGAATTGATAATATATTTTCTATTTACAAGTATTATATTATTGACTCATTTAAGGAATATTTTGCGGGTATTTTAATTCAGTTCTGTGAGAATTATCTACGTATTCATTAATATATTAAAGCACTGTTTTTGCCCCTAAAATAATTATTAAAAAAATATTGTAATTCATTACAATGACGATAAGATTTTTTGTATATGATGCACAAGTAATTAAAATATTCTTTAAGTGGGTGATAATATAACATGCTCTTTTAATAATACTACTAATAATAATAATGTTTTTCTTTTTCATCTCAAAACATTAAATCATACGAAGGTGCCCATTTTAAATAATGATGTAATGTCTAACTATTATCTTAGTTTTTTTTATATATAATATATGAGCTTAACTATAAATATCTAGTCAGTATTTTTTTTCAGAGTAAAATCACAGATCGATAATATCCACCACAAAGTTACTAAAAATGGCTAAAATGGTTAATAAAAAGTTAATATAATATTTATATTCTTTATTGTACTTTAAATATATATACATATACAGTAATGCAAATATTGCAAATTTGCTATATTGCAAAGGAATATTACCTAACTAGGAACGAAATAATATATAAATATCTTTTAAACATCAATATGATATTATAAACGAGTATTATAATTACAAAAACGTTTTCTTTGTGCCTTATGTAAGGAATCTGGCGGACTAATGGAATTCAATTCTTCAGAAACGTTTAGGGAAGAATAATTGCGGTTGCTTTCTCTATTACAGTATTATACTAATGTTATCAAAATGTTTGCTGAATCCAATTATAAAACCTTTAATGAGTCCTTTTTATTATATTCAGAGTAAAAAAATCGATAAAAAATGTTATGATTTTTCTTAGTAATTCAAAAAGATTTAAAAATAAGAAATTAGATATTCTTGGCAATAGAAAGCAAAGCCTATAAAACACATAGTCGGTCAACAGCCCAAGCTACCATATACTAATGTCCCAAGCGAGTGTATGGCAGCTTGGGCTGACTGTCACGTCCGTTGGCCGACTATATGTTTCATAGACTTTGTAAAAAGTATCCTATAATATGTTGTACGGATAACCAGTTTTCAACATACCAGAGTTCATCAAAATATGTTTAGTGGTAGAAAGTATGCCTCTGTATCGATAAAAATAACTATTTTAATAAAATTTTCCTAAAAATAAATAAATTTTATTATATGTACGTGTATATTGATTGAAAATTTGATAAGCTTAAACAACTTAAGCAACAAATTTAACCCTTGTATAGAATGTAAATTTTACCGCTTTTAAAGCGGATTAGGTTACTAGCTGCCAGCTCAAGAGCGGTGCAGTAAGAACGTCTCTTAAACCGTGGGTATTAATCAAACGCTACTCCGTAAATCTGGCTACTTCAAAGTATAGTTCGGCTTAAGTTAAGGCACAACTGCTTGGATTTTGGAGATTCTATGAATAATAATCACTTACAGTTACTTCTCTGGCAAAAGTCATATTAATGTACAGTGTAGGCAAAGTCAATGTAAAATTTTTTACGCTGTGTTAGGTAGGTAATATTATGTTTAATTTGCATTACAAGTCCAAGTTAAGTTATGAATGCAGTTTCAACTTATTTTGTATCAATATATTAATATGGAGGTAAACAAAAGGTTTTTACAAATAATATATTATATTTTGTATTTAGAAGTAAAAGATTAGTATTATAGTAAATAAATATAATAATATAATATAACTATTTCATAGGCGTTCCACGCCTAAAATCAGGCTACAATCATTAAGATTTTTTCATATTTGAATAGCAAAGTCACGAGCAAATGCTTAATGCTGGATTCGCACAAAATATCAAATATTTTTTATTATCCTACTGATTTTTTTCATACTACTTCCTGCAAATGATCATGTCTGTTCATTCTATGACTAAAGCGTTGAGTTTAGAATTTTAACTTTTACTGTGAACACGAAGTTTTTGACTTTAGTTTTTCATTAAAATGTTATGTAGACAAAAACGCACATGATATATTTCTACTGTATTTGGATTTTATCTATAAAATTTAATATATCGTAATGAAAAACAATTAGCAAGTATTTTCATTCCAATATATTTTTCTATCAATATTAAAGCTAATAAGTTTTCAATGGCATTTTTCGTGAGTCATTGTAGTGTAATCTCACAGGTAAATGACTATAATCTATTTACTTACAAAGTATCGTGATGTATTTGTTTTTGATAAAAAATTAATACTATTTAATTTTGATTACTATTTGATTGTCAAGGGTTAATCTTCAATGAATGCTAACTAAATTCAATTCTTATTCATATACAATATTTGTATGCTCCTTAAACAAGTGTTATAAGTAATGAAATTTTTTTGTACCATTTACGTATTTCATATTCTATTTTATAATAATTTTTAGTTGTATGTTTAAATGTACAAAAATCAATTTTGTACAAATTGTACCATAGTACAAAAATCAATTTATCGACTTAAAGCTTCAATGTAAAAACAGTGCTTTCTATGCATTGGCTTTAATAACATTCAAAGTTTATACATTTGTTGTTTTTTTTTCTATGTACTTTACAATATTTATATTAAATAAAACAACTAATAATTCTCTTTATTTTAAAATACGTGAATGGTCATAAACTTATATTGAATTAGAATGAAAAATGATAATGACTGCTTGTTGACACAGCATGGTGAAAATAAATAATAATAAAATTCGTGATTAGTCTCAAAAAGAAAGAATTCCACATTATCAATAATACACACTTAAAAATAAACACTTGCTTACCATTTTTGTCAGTTACTTAGGAACATGTTTCAAAGCCAAAACAAAACCACACAAAAGTACACAAGGACTTCACGCAAAGTGTCGACTGAGTAAGGAGTTAGTGTATTCGAATTGATAATAATTAATAGATAAGCGCCACTTGTCGGACGTAGGAATTAGCAGATTACGATAACTTTATCAAGACCAGTTTCGATCATTTGTGATGAATTACACTTAAATTCTTATATAGGTATTTCTAAACTGATTTCACTTGTAAATTATTTAAAAATAAGATAAACGACATTCTAACAACTATCGCGATGATAACGTGATTGAAAATTTCCGAGATATTTCAAAGCCTATTTTATTTTGCTATACATTTAAATGTAAAATTCACACATTACTAACTTTGTGAGACAACAGAAAACGAATGGTGCCTTCACTTAAATGTTTAACACTTTGTAATAGATGACCGACTCTTTGTTCTTGTTCTTAAAGGCAATTTTACACACAACACAGGTACCTCACACAACATAGGTACCGATAAAATTAATCTGCCATATAATAAAAAAATTATATTTTTACAATGGTCCGTTTAGTCTTAATTCGATAGACTTATTAGTACAATCTATATAAAAAAAAAACTTACTAAGTATTCCCAAAAAAGCCTAATACGATGTCACTAGTTAAAAAAAAATGAAAATAGGTTCACAAGCAGAGGAGGTACAGGACATTTTATCTTGGGTTATTTACATACATAATATGTCTATATAGTACATACTATCGAATAAACTTATACATAGGACGAAAGAGCAAACCAAAAAATTCAAAAACATGAAATTTCTTCGTTAATCTTTATGTTATCAATTTTCAACATTTTGCGATACTCAAGGTAACTAGACAAAACTGAAAGAGTGGTAGCTTTTTATATGGCTAATTTACTATTAAGCCAACTATATCATTAATAGGTCACTATAAATTTTTTTAATTGTAAAATCAAATATTACATTTTTTATGTTATACTAAATTAATTACGGTAATGATAGCCTATATTTTATAACTAAAAATCTTCTAAATCTCTTATGATCTGTAGCTTTGATCGTAGCGTTTGTTACTTCTGCCTCTGTTGTTATTCATTTCGTTGCAATTTACAGCTTTTAAATGTATTCATAAGTGATAATAATAATAAGAGAGTCATTTACATTGAGAAGTTGTATTTTAAAGAATTTAAAGTACAAGAGGCATTTATTCTAAAGTTGGTGATTAGAAAAGGATTGTCCATGCTAATAATAATAAGTTGAATTTTCAATCATAACATTAAATTAAAATAAATATAGAGTTGCATGTTGGTTGGAGCATAGTTTTTATATACTACTACATAGAAAAATAAAGACGTGTTTATATGTATATATAATTAATATATATCTGCTATGTATAGGAACTACAGACAATTTTCTTAACGAATCAGTAAAGTTCGTGTGAACTTGTAACTAACAAATTATACTGCTCGTACTAATTGGCTCTCAAATTCATTAGCAGCCATTTAGAGGACACCCACTCTACAGTAGAGCGTAGAAGTTGAACATTTCTATTGCATACTTTGACTTTCTGTTGACTTAAATAGAAACGATAACACAATAATTTAATTATTTTTCTGACCAAGTTTATAATGTAGCCTTAGAAAATTAAAATGGCTTCATCTTTATATATATTTTTAATAATAATTTATTCAGTATTGTAAAAAATAATGTATTGCAGAAATAATAATAACCTAATAAAAAAAAACTAATTGCATAGTGAATAGTTAAAAATAAATATGTAGAGCGCCCTCTATGGAATAATATGAGAACTACGTAAATCGGTAAGCGTGGCAGGCCGCTACAAGAGGTCGCTTGAAAAAGATTTAAGGTAATTTATGTAAATATATCATACTAGCAATTCCCGCGGAATCGCCCGCGTTCTAATCATAGAATAGGAATTGGTAACTAAAAATAGGAATTGGTAGAGTAGAACGTTGAAAATTTAAAAAGTATTTTATGATGCTAAATCAAAGTTATTAGCTAAACAGTAGGGAAGACGGTGCGGGGTAGGGTCGGCGATTGTATCAAGTGCAGAAGTAGCATGAAAATCGGTTTAGTAGTTTCTGAGTTTTGCGCGAACTCAGGTCAGTCAGGTTGGTCAGGTTCTATAATAGGTATGTTTTAATAATTTGTATATATATCTCGGACGTGATATATTTTCTCGCCGCAACTAGTATCCTGTGTGTTTACCCAGAAACATAATTTCATCAATATCTGTCCAGCGATTTCCAGTTCCCGGCCTCTGTATCGATAAATGACTAAGTACGTACATATTTCAATAAGATATTAAAAAAAATGTTATTGTACATATTCGTTTCGATTCGATTTGTAGATTTTATTATATGTATAGAAAATTATAATATGTAATATGTATTTTATTATTTCATCTTTAATACAATTGTTTAAGTAACATATTATATTTTTCTAATTAACCAGTAAAAATCATTTGCAATCTATTCAGGTACTACAAACAATCATATAAACTACTTTTTCGTCCGCACTCATAGTCACTTAATGGATCATTAAGTCATTCTTTATTAAGGGGATTCTCGACTTAATGGTTCATTAAGTGACTTGAGTACGGCGGATTCATAAATATAAAGCAGCATATAGAGAATGCGCTAAATTCTACCATCAAAACAACAGTTATGTGCTCATTATTTTTATACATAACAGTAGTCAAAAATATTAAACTTCCTAAGCCATAATTCATATACAATTCAAGAATAGTATCTACCATTAAACTAATTAAAATATCAACTTTTCCGTTCCCAAACACATAAAAGACATCCGGAAAGACGAATATAAAAATACATCAAAATAAAAATTGAAATACATTATTACTTTCAAAACTGCAACTAAATAATAATCGCTATCAAACTTTATAAATTATTACAATAACAACCGCTCAATTCCATTTCGTGAAATATAAATATTTACAAAGCTTAATGAAGAGGGATGTAACAGCTGAACTAAAGCTTTAGAATAAAAAAGTGGGCGGATGCCTTCAACAGTGTTGACAGATGAAATAAGAACGGGTGTAAAATATCTTCTAGTAGTAGGTATATCGTCGGACATGTCCTTTGTTATAGGAACAAAAAATTCGCACGCCCCGTCGTGAGGGCTTAAAGCTGATTCTACTTAGTAATATTTCATTCGAGGTCGAGCGGATTGATATGTTTCTTCGAAATCTTTATCGGTATAGAATGAGAACAGTCGTTACATTTGATACTAAGAAATTGTATTCATAAATTATGTTATTATGTTATTTTATGTTTTTGGGAACGAATGATATGAAATACGTATTTTTTACTAGCAATGCCCGCGGTTCCACCCGCGCTTGAAGGATGAAAATATAGGATTATAAGATTTTTTTAACGCCAAATCATAAAAAGTAAAAAATAAAGATTTGGTTCAAAAATAAACAATAGAATATCTGGCGAGGTCCACTCTTATCACCTAGGGGAATAAAAATAAGCCTACGACCTATTATTATCAGACCTACAAAATACACGATAACAAACACTGTGACACGAGATTTTTATATATAAGATTATAAATGCGAAAGAAAGACTGTCTATTTGTGGAACTAAATTAAATAATGTTTTGTATCTAAGGACAGTTAACTTCTGAACAAAAAATGAAAATTATGTAGGTACATATGTAATATTTAAAGGCTTTGAAATGAAATAGGATGAAAAAGAGTGAAATGCTTTATTTAGAAATCGTTTTACTTAATAATGTATAATAATTGGATTTCAACGTTATTAATGTTAAAGGGTAATGAATATTCAGTATCATAATTTCTTCGATAGATGGTCAATCAGATTACAATACTAAGGAAGTTGACGTGGCTAATTAAGTTGACTTTAAAAGGGTCGGCGTATCAGAAATAGTCTACATTTTACCAAATTTCCAGGTACTCTAATAGTAGTGATAGTGAAGGTATTTTTAAAAATCACAGGTTATAATTTACTACAATAATAAAAAAAATATATTTGGAACCCAACAGGTAGATATTCTGTAAAATGTTAGAATGCCTCGTGATTATAAGATATAGAAATTAATAATGCAATTTGGTACAGTTTTCATAGATTTTACACTTTCATTTATTTTTTCTCAATATGAGCTATCATTTATGTGTCTATAATTGCATGTGCAGTGGTAGCCCAGCGGTAACGCGTTGCTTGTATAACCGAGTGATGCGGGTTCAAATCCGGGTCTCGCACCTCTGATATTTTCATGTGCGAATCATTTCTATCATGATTACCACTTGTCTTACGGTGAAGGAAAACATCGTGAGGAAACCTGCATGTCTGAGAAAACCTAGCAAGTTTTCGTAAGACATGTGAAGTCCGCCAACACGCACTGGGCCAGCGCGGTGGACTATGGCCTGATCCCCCTCCTACTGAGGGACGCCCGTGCCCAGCAGTGGGACGTTAAAAAGGGCTGATGATGATGAATTGCATTCCTAGGTAAGAGTTGAATTCCTTTAACTATCTTATGTTTTATGCATAATATTTCAAACTTAAAAGATTTGATAAAAGTAACAATAAGTTTTCGTTATAACATAATTAATTAATCGATCAGTGATAGCCGAGTCAACAATAGACCCACAACACAATTTACAAGTTGATTATACTTTTCTCACACAACGGTACCTCCACATAATCAGGTACCTGTGAGTAAATATGTTTCGTGGCTTTATTGTAATATAAACAGAGCCCCAAGTAAACAAACCTCAACAATAGAAGCTATCTGAACCATATTTTAATATATTTAGACATAACCGCCAATTTTAGCTTTTTTTTTATTATTTGACATGTATGGAAAAATATTCAACCCCTTTACCTGTTATTATCTCAAATTTTTGTATTGTTACAAATGCAGCTGCACTAATAGGGATCTTCTTTTAAGCTTTAACTTTTACGTAGGCTTCAATTATGACGTATAATATTCGAGTATAGGCTTGCTTTAGCCTGCGGCTTCTAACGTGACTTTTATTTTATTTATATTGAAACCGCCGGGCAAATATGACTGCCTCCTTATATAAAACTTATCCACTGAGCCGATTGTTACCGTACAAATACGAATTGTTAAAAGTATTGAAGAAATAAGGCATATTCAGTCCTCGTTATAAGAAACTAGGAAAACCTAGAATTTCAATGATCTTTTCACCATATAAGTTCGAAAACTCAACCAAATACATCAGTTGATTTTAATTTTTAATATATTACTTTCTAGTAAAGTTTGCTTACTTTTTTCTAGTATAATTATTTATTGAATAAATAACGTATAGGTATGTAGGTTTTACATTTAATTAAATACACTTGTTTTATTCCTTTAATTTGAACTTAAATGAAATTAATTAGCAATCTTGTTTATTCAAATGATTGTTCCTGAATTTCCGCAATTCCCTAAATTAGTATTTAATATACCTCAGGTACAAGTTATATGTAACAATAGACTTAAAATATATTCTAATATATAAAAATCTCGTGTCACAGTGTTTGTTATTAAACTCTCCTCCGAAACGGGTTGACCGATTTCTATTATTTTTTTTTTGGTGTATATTAGGTAGGTCTGAGAATAGGTTGTAGGCTATTTTTTATTCCCCTAGGTGATAAGGGTGGCCTTCTCTAGGTTTTTATTTTTTATAATATTTTTGCCAATAATCCCTATTTTTAATAGTGATTAGAACGCGGGCGGAGCCGCGGTAAATACTAGTAATTTTATAATTTTGACACAAACTGTTCCTGGTTACTCTCTAATTTCTCTCTATCATAGGAGTATGTCTTTCTACTCTTTCTATGATTCTAGTTTTACAGCTTAATTAAAAATGATAGCTAGCTGATAGAATAACCAAATTATTAATAATTCGTAATAATCAGGCCTAGTAAGGACAAACGGTTTATTAATTATTTTCCAATTCTGACGAATCTATTTCTAGAAAATTTAATTAATTTTCCCACCAAAATTAAAAAGCTACTTCCAAGAACAATTTCTATATAACAAATTAGCAAACATAATTAATAATCCTAATCAATTTTTATGAATGTAAACACAAACTATGAATATAATCAAGGCTATGTGTAAACAACATGTCGCCATCGTCGTCACATAAACGGATAGCCCTGTGTAAGCAAACCCTCGGCTTCAGATTAGAAGCTCGTTAGTCCATCAAATAGATTATCTGTGTTGTGTAAGTCGGAACTGATATTGTATCTTGTATTCCGTATGCCTTTTAGTTTTGCTTCGTTACTTAGTATTGATTCCTACCCTTGTTTCTGAGAACTAACTTATTTTATTGGGAGAAGTCGTTGCCACAAAACTCTATTTAGACTATCTCTAAGCTTTTTTTTCCGCTTATTTTATAAAAATAGAACACGTACAGCTTAATTAGATGTACGTGACCTAATTTTCTTCTACATAATATTGTTATTGCGATTGAATAATATAATATAAACATAATTTGTATTTTTTAAAATTATAAAATACGGGTAGAATGTATAATGTATTTGGTTTACTTATATAATTAAGTTTGTTTTGGTTTGACTTTAACTTGGATTACAATTTTATTTCAATATATAATATCAACAACACACAACTCTTTAACTGGATTTGAAAAAAACTATTCTCATATACTATTTTTATATATATATAAGTAAAGTTATTTTAATAGTTGATACAATTTTTTTGATAAGTCTCATGGCTGAAAGTTCCGCTATAACTTAGCTCGGTTACTTATTTAATTGAATTTGTCATTGTTACTCTGAGTCACAGATCGCAATCTCTACGGCTTCCTGACGTTCAGTGGGCGGTGACAAACGCAGCATCGCCCAGTAACATCAGTCAGATGAACTGACTCCACCATGATATTGGCAAGATGCCATACTAAGATAATAAAAGAAAAGGACAGATATACAAAAATGCGTATTGTTAACAGTTCTAAAATAAAATCTGTTTCATTGTTACAGAGCATTGTATCTGTAGGATTATTTAAAAAAATGTGAAATTTAATATATTATGTTGGTTTTAGCTATACTCTACCATACCTTTACTTATTCTAATATTCTAGTAAAATTCAGTATCATGTATGCTAATATTCTATAAACTTTAAGTGATATCAGCATTGAGATAAATCGTAAAAAAATCTCTCTTTCTTACAGACAATGAGTACTTAGATACGATCTGTAAAAAATCAAATCGAGTACTCCGTTGCTGCATGAAAGACGAGCTAAGAGAAACATATTGTTCTTCACATACTAAGTATTAATTATTACACTTACTTAAGGTGATGACAGGACTCTTAATCATAATCTTATATAAAAGTAAATTATAAATATTTATGTAAAGTGACATGGGACATAAACAACGATTATAACCCATAGTGTAGTGGACATAACGTCTTTACATCACGTACTGGTCAGTGATTATAATTGATTGTGAAGTACTTAAACAAGCTATAGTTACAAATTTTTACTAAAAAGGTTTGTTTATTTCAGAATATTTCTAAAAATCTTCGATAATTGCGTCTTCCAGTTCAAAATTTTACTACGAGTAATTTCGTTATGCTTCGGATTATTATCAGAAAAAGTTCATATACAAGTAAAATGTACTTTACATTTTTGATTCATTCATTTTCACCTAACACTAACAATTCAACATTATATATCCATCTCAATAAGGTTACTATTAGAATTTAAACTCGTATGTTATGAATGTAATCAAACTCAAGTCTATTAACACCTGTAGTCTTTGGCAATAAAAACTTTAAAACAATGTGCTGTAAAAAAACAGGTGGACTTGGCGCTACCATGGACCTGGCTTTGTTCCAAAATGACAGGATAATAGAAAAGAGAGTAAACCACTGCGTATTTATACGAATATTCCGTTTTGATTTATACGCAAATTCAATTTATTATGCGTAAATGTTGTTGTATGACTTATTGTAATCCATTAATTTCACTTGTGTATATTGAACCGTTCGTTCCTAATGGCTATACCAATTATAAGGGTTATTTGAAGTATGTACTGTATATTATATTCGTTTGTACATTTGTAACACATAATATCTATTAACATTATTTACTTTTGTTTTGAATGTACATATATGGATATATCTTAAATTTTGCTGGGATATTTATAAAAACTACTACTATACTAGTATTTTCTCACAACTATGCTCTTAGTATTTAGGATGGAAGGTTCCTTAAAAAAGGACTCAATATCTAAATCAATTCTTTTAATTTAAGTCCGTTATATGGTTATAAAGTGAAAAAGTTAAAAACATAAACGCACCTTACAAAAGCATGTCTATGAAATCAGTGTGATTTAAAGTAGGTTATCTACATATGAAAATATTTTAAGTTTTATATTAAATATTAGGTACAACTAGGTATAAAAATGTAATAATAAAGAAGAACAATTGTTTTAAATAAATCATCTGTCCTAATTATATCCACAGAAATAGCGCCTACATGGAAAAAAAATGCTTAAAGGTAAAAATTTAAAAGTAATTTTGGTAAATTCTGAATTAGGTAAAGGTAATTCAATTACGGCGAATGCAGCCAAAGCGGCCTCCGCTGAGCTCCTGCAAAAACAGCTTTTGACAGCTCGGCTTTGGAGCTTATGCGAAAATTTATAGAAAATTGCATGAACACGCGTTGCGCTCGTAGGGTGCGCGGGAAACCATCGGGGGGTGTATATTTAGAATGTTTCAAGCCGTAGATCGTCAGTCTACGTTCAACTCGCACGGGGAGAGCACGTCGCCCTTTCTCTCGTTCCGACGATCGAAGCACGCCCGATCGCAATTAACATAACTAAAAAAATAATTAATACAGTACTTATTCTGTGTTTTGTGCCCTGAACTGGATTTGAAAGTGCCTGTGACTTACAATTTCAGTGACTGTAACATTATTTGTAACTGTACATTTGTTAGTGAATGGTCTATTGTAATTGAAAATTGAAGTATCATATGCGTTGAAGGTACGTGCTTATCGTTAAGTATTGCTACTAATTTCATATCAAGTTCCATTTTAATTTTAATGTTGTTCACATCAGAATTTTTAATATCTTATTATCATGTGACAGTTTAATTTATTGGAGTCAAACAGTTAGCTTTATCAAAGCTTCGAAGACAACGACTACATATTATGGTTTATATGACAATATTTACGTTTAGTTCCTATGAATACAAAAAGCTCAGTAGATGTCGAATACATTTTTAATGTTGTTGATATTGACTTGCGGTAAAACCACTTAAACTTTACTGTTTGAGTAAAGAAACCGCTTCCGTAGGCTCAGAAATATTCTGAATAGTACAAGTTCTAAGAAAAAAGTCCAAATGAATAAAATTCATAAATTTGAGAAGATGTGACAAGCGACACTTGATACACGGAAAAAGGTTGTTCAAATAGAAAATATTCATAGCCTCGTGCAACAAAGCGTTATGATTTATATGACGTTGCGTCGCGTTGTATCGCAAATGTGACATAGGTATGATACATTTTATTGGCGTATCTTTTTCATGTTTAAATATTTGATTTCCGGTCAGTGAGCGTTCGGTGAAGTGAGGCATGTGAAGAATTTCCACTTAACGGACATGGCCGACATGAAATGCCCTTAGATACCTAGTACTACACGTATATCTATTATTAGGTGTATTAAGATAGCAGTGAAAGGTTAGCAGAATCGATTGAAACTTATATGGTATTTTGTAGCTAAATAGTTGCTAATTAGTTGCTAAAACCCCGATTTTGTTGCTTTAACCGATTTCGAAAAAAAAGAGTTACTGCTATCTTAACGTTAAGCTAGCAGTAAACTCACGAAATCAGCGATAATTAAACCAAATTAGTACATTAGAATTTGTTGCTAATTTGTTGCTGGAAAATAGTGAAAGAAAATTTGGAAAAACTCTAGAATTGGTTGGTCCTGTAGACCTGTAGCTGTATCCATGCTATCTTAACATGCAGTTTTCTAAACAACGCGAAGGCGTGGATTTTGTTGCCTATCGGAAATAACATGAGCATGCCCTAGAGAGTCAGCAACAAAATAAACACTAAAAACCCGCTACACCTGGAGACCTGTAGCCAAGTTCATATAACCTTAACATGCGGTTTTTTACGAAATCGATGACATGGATTTTGTTGCTGATCGAAAATGACATGAGCACACCTCAAAGAGCCAGCAAGAAAATAAAAAAATAAATTCTGTTGCGCCTGGAGACCTGTAGCCATGTACAAAGTACATGTTATTTTAGTGTGAAGTTTACTTAACAATACGATAGCATGGATTTTGTTGCTGATCGGAAATGACATGAACACACCTCAAGGAACCAGCAACAAAACAAAAAGTAAAAATCTGCTGCACCTGGAGACCTGTAGACAATTTCATGCTACCTTAACATGCGGTTTCTTACGAAATCGATGACATGGATTTTGTTGCTGATCGGAAATGACATAAGTACACCTCAGTGAGCAAGCAACAAAATAAAAAATAAAAATCTGCTACACCTGGAGACCCGTAGACTTATTCATGCTACCTTAACATGCGGTTTTTTAAGAAATCGATGACATGGATTTTGTTGCTGATCGGAAAGGTCTCCAGGTGCAGCAGATTTTTATTTTTTATTTTTTTGCTGGCTCTCTGGGTTGTGCTTATGTCATTTCCGATCAGCAACAAAATCCATGCTATCGTATTGTTAAGTAAACTTCACACTAAAATAACATGTACTTTGTACATGGCTACAGGTCTCCAGGCGCAACAGAATTTATTTTTTTATTTTCTTGCTGGCTCTTTGAGGTGTGCTCATGTCATTTTCGATCAGCAACAAAATCCATGTCATCGATTTCGTAAAAAACCGCATGTTAAGGTTATATGAACTTGGCTACAGGTCTCCAGGTGTAGCGGATTTTTAGTGTTTATTTTGTTGCTGACTCTCTAGGGCATGCTCATGTTATTTCCGATAGGCAACAAAATCCACGCCTTCGCGTTGTTTAGAAAACTGCATGTTAACATAGCATGGATACAGCTACAGGTCTACAGGACCAACCAATTCTAGAGTTTTTCCAAATTTTCTTTCACTATTTTCCAGCAACAAATTAGCAACAAATTCTAATGTACTAATTTGGTTTAATTATCGCTGATTTCGTGAGTTTACTGCTAGCTTAACGTTAAGATAGCAGTAACTCTTTTTTTTCGAAATCGGTTAAAGCAACAAAATCGGGGCTTTAGCAACTAATTAGCAACTATTTAGCTACAAAATACCATATAAGTTTCAATCGATTCTGCTAACCTTTCACTGCTATCTTAATACACCTTCTATTATTTACCCTTACGGTAAACAAAGTAAAAACTTATACTAAATTATACTAAATGATTTTTTTTTAGTTAATTAATGGAATAATTTTTAATTATTTTAACAGTTATCTAATATATAAAAATTTCGTGTCACAGTGTTTATTATCGAACTCCTCCGAAACGTGTATATTTGGTAGGTCTGAGAATAGGTCATAGGCTATTTTTTATTCCCCTAGGTGATAAGGGTGGCCCTCTCCAGATATTTTTTATTTTTATTTTAGACCAAATTTCTATTTTTCACTTTTTTATGATTTGGCATCAAAATTCTTATAACCCTACATTTTTATCCCTCGGGCGGAGCCGCGGGAATTGCTAGTAATAATATATCGCTTTGTCAGTTTTTTAACGTACCTATATTTATTATTATTCAACGTCTGACTGTCGAGGGATTTAAGCTTAGTATTAAATCAGTGATACGCAATATACTTAGTCATACAAATTTTAAGGGAAATATTCTTAATACCTACCTACATTTTTTCTCCAAACAGTATTCAACGACAAAATATTAAATAGGTAACAGAATATCATAGCTTAATGAGGAATACACCTGTTAAAAATGAACGTTGTAAAAAAGTAAACAAGATAAATAATATGAAAAATTGCGTGCCCTAAAATCTTTGATAAAAACTTTAGGCAGTGTCTTATAATTTACTGTCGGGTTTCTTTCAAGATTTTTTCGAGCAAAAACCCTTAGAAGTACTCCAGCTTATAACTGTACTAGGAGAGAATGATATGTCTGATAAAAACATTTTTAAGAAGCTTTGTGTGAGAATATTTCCTTTCATACAACCTATGTAGGTATTTCTAATTTATTCGCAATAAGATATTTAATTTAGTTCGCTTTAGTTATGTTCATATCTAATAAAAAATATTATGCAGCATAAAACGAATTGATTATTTTTACCGTAGTCTGAAACATATTATTTTTGTACTAGCGACTCACCCTCGCCTTGCTTGAGTTCGTTCTTTTTATAAATTAAAAGGAGTCTTCCTTTTAACATTATCTATCTGCCATAAAATTCAGGTCAAAATATTTCCAGCTAATTCAGCGATTAGCAGAAGCAAACAGACAAATGGCTATATAAACATCGTTTTCCCTTATACATAAGTACCAAATAAGTATAATGTTAATGTCACAAACGGACACTTCAGTTTTATCTGCATATATAGATCATGATTATTAAAATAATATCGCTAAAATAACCTTACAAAAATTTTGATTAAAATGTTGTTCAAAGTAACACAGTAACAAAGTAAATTATTTTCTTTAAAAGAAATATTGGTTCCTACACATTAATTATCCAATACTTCTGAAGGAAGTACATTGTAAGATGATATAAAATGATTTTGCCTCAAATTTTAATAGACGCTCGAGACGGTTTGTATACTATTACCACCAATTAGTCAGGACGGGGCGGTTTTCTTTGATATTACTAAGACGATTGTAAACATTAAATTGATAGAACTATAGAGACCGCCCTAGAGACCAACTCATTGAACACATCTAGTTTAATATCGATATCGACAATCTCGATCGACAATGCACTTGAAATCACTAATTAGCTTTCGTGTAATTAAATCGATAGAATCTTAATAATAAACGAACCAATTAGATAGCTTCTTGTAGGTAATGGTGATGGAGACCTTTGCATTTTTTATGTAAGATTTGATAACAAAATCAATTATGAAAGTAAAATTTTCTTTTTCTTTATTTTATTATTAATTTCATTATAAAATTTTCTGTTACATTCTTTTGCTTATATATAATGTTTCTACTTCAGTCATGGGTATTATATTTTAACTTAAATAATATGTATTGGTATTCGTAATACAAGCCTCGTAGCTTACCACGGAACAAGATGGCGCTGTATGTAATAATGTCCCAACATATTTTATTATTCTTAAACTAGCGATGTATCCTTTGCTTCGCTCGTGTTTGTCTCTAAGCGTTTAACATAAGCTTTATTTCAGCGTGAAGGAGTCACAAACACATTATGTACATACCTATACTCACTAACAAACTTTTATTGTAGTTTTACATTTATCGTAGTACTTATACACATATAACACAAGGCTAATAAGCAAGAAAATATAAAATTTTAATATTTGTACATAAAAATGTTCTGTAAAACTTTTTCTTTTCGTAAATTGTGCAACAGTAGCATTGTATATACGAGTTGTAACCTCGCCTGAAAGTTTCCATGTGTATTAAATTTTCAAGTACCTTGTTTACTTTTGTTAAAAGTTTAAGTTTATAATTTTAGACTACTTGTTTCTAGTTATTTTTTGCAAAACTGAATCATGTAAGTTTCATTTTGTTTACCTATATAATGCAAGTAAGCTGCTATTTTGTAAATAATATATAAAATACTATTGGAATACTTAAAACAAATTGTTGAAACTAAAGTATTGTTCGAACACTTAAAATAAGTTAGTACAAATTAAAGGCAATGGTAAGCCAGTGGAAACCGAGTGAAGTGGGTTCAAATCCGGTTCACCTCTGATATTTTTATGTGCGAATCATTTCTTACATGATTATCTTAGATGATGCCTTAGAGTGAAGAAAAAGGTCGTAAGGAAACGTTTTTTTTTTTAAATAATTGTGAAGTTCGCCAACTTGGCCAGCCTTGGGACGTGAAAAAGCATATAATATAGGCTGAATACATACAATAAAGTGCTTAAAGAATTAAGCTCTGGATAACAGTTGATTGTTGTAGACATATAGATACCATAAACGTATTAAAAGTCAAAGTACGAACAAAAGTCTATTATGTTAACAATGAAAAAAATAAAAAAATACTTTCGACACGAGTTAAAACCCACAAAACATTTTAATTACATTTAAAATCAAGATATTTTATAATCGAGGCAAGTGTTTGACCTAACGCAGTTCCCATGTAATCCCCATCACGAAAAGGCGTTAAAAGTTTTCGACTCAAACTTTCTTTTTACATTCATAAACATTTTACTTCGCCAACTGCGAATCCCGTACACTTAATATTTTGCACTGGAAACACTGGAAATGCTTTCTTAGAATATTTTATATAAGTGACCGCTACAAAGTCAAGAATTTCAATTTCAAATAAATATTTTAACTGACTTTAAAAGAGAGGAATTGCTCAATTCGGATGTATGTTTATGTGTATGATACGCGATATCTTGAAAAATTATAAATTTATATATTTTTTATAGATTTGTTCAAAAGCACCACGTTTTCAATGCGTACTAAAACGGTCTTATTAATATACTAATAACGTATGTACTTTAACCCAATAACAAAGTATGCCGTATAATATATAATAATTTATGAAGCTATTAAATTACCTATAGGTACTATAAAAGAGAAACATAAAGCTTAAACAACATATTTCATCGGAATTATTTTTATGGAAAATATTTAAAGTATTCGTAATTAGTAGCTAGGAGTAAAAATTTTAAAATTTAGAGATATTGGTTTTATAGTACGTTAAATCTATGTTATGACGATCCGTATCGGTTTTTATTCAAATAAACCGTCAGTTATCAGTGAAATAACGTCCTTTATTGGCTAATTTTACTACCACTTATAGAAGTTGAAGGCAACTTAATAGGCGTCTTAAGTGGTTATAAAATTTATAACAACTTTAGAAATTTTTAGGCGGCGATTCATCTTCATAAATAATAAACGCCCAAATTACTGTACACAAAATTTATGTGTTTTGTGCTTTGATTGAAAATTTCAAATGTAGAGCCTATTTTTTACTTTATCGCGTGATCTAAAAATTTCTTTTTTTAAAGTAATAAATCTTCAACAGTAAACGCAATTTCTTAATAACTATTTTAATATGCAGTTCATAGATACCTTCAACTCTTGGGTATCGAACCAATTTATATGATATGTACTCACAGATGTCACACTTTATTTCGACATAGCCACCATGTCAAAACATATCATTAAATCATGGGAAAAAAACATATTTGTAAAATGATTTAAATATTTCCAATATATATATATATATATATATATATATATATATATATATATATATATATATATATATATATATATTTAAAAAAAAAGCCAAAAAATTACGTATAACTTTATCCTAAGGACGGAATAAACGTGGAGCACTCATTTTAAATTATAAATCGATGAAGGAAATACCTCGCTGTTAGGTTAAATGATAATTATACAGAGTTCAAATACATAAGTATATACTCGTAGTAGCATTTAATAGTTAGGCAAAAATATACAAACGTACAGTACTTGATTTTGTTTGTTATTTGTAATTTATTTACTTGTACATATATTAGTTTAATTTATAGGTATTACTGTATGATGTGATTATTGAAGTGAAACTTCTTTAGAATCGTTGTGATTTGAAACTCGATGAAACGAAAATGCGTCACGATAAAGAAAGAAATACATAAAAGTATAGGATTAAGTCGGAGAGAATGAGATAGAATACATTCCCATGTTGTCATTAAACAATTAAACTTTGTAATTATCCTACCCTTGTTATATATATTCATTATTCATCTCATTCTTTTGTCGATTTACTGAAGTTTTACTTCTATCGTGTGTGAATCGCACACACACCTTTTTTTTTAATACGTTAATTGATTCTATTTGTCTTCTTGTCTTGTCTTCAGCCCTTTTTAACGTCCCACTGCTGGGCCTGGGCCTCCTTCAGTTCGAGGGGAAATATTTATCTCTTTTTCATAAGATACATTTAGTATTAAAAAGTATAGATTAAACTATAGAAATATTCATTGAAATATAAGGATCTATTTTTTTAAAATTATAACTGACACAAAAATATTAGGGTTGCAATTTTCAATAAGACTTCACATTTAACAATCGTTAAAGGCACCCTTTCCGAGCTTAATTATAATTAACCCCGGAATTTTGGGGTGAATAAGTATAAATGTTATTATTACGATTCAAAAACATACTAAAATAAGGACAAAATTATGCTTTCATTAGTAACATAATTGGACAAGTACACATTTATACGAATGTACGGACATATAAACAACCTTTACTAGTGTTAGTTATCATCTCAGTGGTTTAGGTTCGATTTTCGCTTGAAACAATTTTGTTTTGTTAATATTTGTTTTTATCTCGTTCAAAAATGGCAGTTAAGTAAAATGAATTACAATAATTTCGTATATTATCAGGACTTTGACTTTAAAGATAAAAAATAAATAATATTAAGTACATATTAGTTTTGTTAAGGTACTACGAGTAAAATGTTCAACAAAATTTTCGTCGACATCCACTCAATTATACGTAATTTAAAACCAGACTACTGTTTTACAATAGAGTCTTACTCGATCGTTAGCGACCGATACATCAGGGTTAAGGGTATGCGATCAATATTCAATATCCGGACAGAATTCGCCTCTTCCGTTTGCGGATATACAAACCAAACTGTAACGTGATTCATCTCCCTACAAATAGACTTGATATTTTACAGTGTATTATAAATTCGAAAGCTTTTATGGGTGTAAATAACCTTTCCCGCTGAAACGACTAGACGGATTTTGATGAGATTTTGTATATAAATAAACTAGTATTTTTGACTCGGTTAGATTTGTATTTCTGTAACTACCAGTCCAATTTAAAAAATCTTATTGCATTATATAGTCTATTAGCGACTGGCTTTGCTCGGGTTCGTTCTCGAGTGCTTCCTGCCAAATTTAAAGTGTGTAGCACAAAAAAATGAAAGAAGTCTACTTACTCCAACCACCTTACTTACCTCCCTGCCAAATTTCATCGTTACCTATAAGTCCAACGGTTTTCAATCCTGATGTGTGAGTGAGTGAGTGAGTGAAAGACTTTTCGTTTTTATAAATTTAGATTTATAAAGTACAGGTTAGTTATTAATACTACTATACATAAACAAGCTATGTAAAAACCACTACCAAAACTAATTTAATATATAAATTTAAACCTGTGACTGTGTGTAATATTATGTGCATAGTATGTTTGAGAGATTTAATAAGAAAACTGGGTGCTTTCAAATTTTCTGTCGCAAAGTGTATAACTTGGCGGGTCGGCATTAAATAGGTACACACGCGAGGAAACTTTACAAACACTATTATTGAAATTTTCCCTCGTCGTCTAATAAACAAGATTAAAAGTTAAAGCTTCTTACAAAGTGTGTCGAAACTTAATAATTAATATTTCGCTTAGATACATTTTTATTTTTGTAATGTATGTATAAATACGTGACAAGCGGTAATCATGTTAGAAAAGATTCGCACGAGATATTCGCGCGAGACCCGGATTTGAACCTGCATCACTCGGATATCCAAGCGAGCGTATTTCTACTGGGTTACCACTGTATTAAATTTTATATAATACTCAGGTATTATATTTTTTTTTCAATAATACGTATAAATCAAATATCATTCTTCTACGTTGGGTTTATCTAATGTCTTAAATAAAAAAATAAATAAATAATTTCTTAATATGTGTAGGAAACCCTTTAAAGCATCCAATTTAGTTCCAATATATTTCATAAATCTCGGCAATTTGTATCTACATTTGTGTGTTTCCAAAGCTTATAAGCTGTTTAATCTAGTAGCTTCTAGCTCAGACGGTTATATGCATTTCCTTACATATCATTAGCTAATTTATGTTGAATTCGCTATTCGAATAGCTTGCATGTCGAATCTTATCCACACAGATACTCGTTAAGACGCCTTGCTATTTGGTTAAGTTGTTAGTTGAGAAATTCTACCAGTTACGCGATAGATTTTCGATTCGTATGCAATTACATTTAATTTACGTTCAGCGTTTTGTTAGGTCTGAGGTTCAGATAATGTTTGGTTTGTAAGTGCAATTTTGCACTAACTTTCATTTGGTTACCCTATTTTTTTATTTATTTTATTAATTATTGCTTTAATTTATTCTTATCTTATCATCTTTTACAAATAGGAACAAGCTTAAATAAAACAGGCTATTTAAATAAGACATCAATATTAATAACTTTCGAATATCTGACACAGTGAAGCAGATAAAATCTTTGAAAAATCTAACTTTTAAAATATTCTGATATGATCTCGGTTAACTACGGCGAGTTCGTTGTCCCTCGCATCTCACGGTCCATCCGACCGCGTCGCAGGTGCAGCGCGTACACCTGCCGACCCGCCAACTTACCATAAAATGCGATTTCAACCTACCCCGACTGAAACAATACGACATCTCGCCTTAAGTGCGACAGAGACAACACTACAATCACGACCGACATTAACTCAAAATACGGAACGGCCGATAGAATATCAGTGTTTACCGGCGCAAAAACCATCGGAATTTCATGTCTGGATGCTGTAATCATCTGCCTGAGACTTACTCTTAAAACAATATCTCTTTATATTTCATCAGGCAGGTGTAAACGTTGGAATACACCCGTCTTGTTCTAACGTAGTTTTGATTTTTAACCCTCCTGCATTGCCGTGAGCGTTCGCTTTCTCGCAGTTTTGTTTTACTTTTGTCTGGCATTCGTCTTGTGTAGTGTTTATTTATTTAATGTATGGTTTAGAATTTTATTTAATTGAATATTTATTACACTAAATTTTATTCTCAACTACTTTGACAAATATTCTAAAATGTGTATTTTTAGTATGACGACAAGTTTGGCTCAGTTGGTAGTGACCCTACTTTCTGCGCCAGCGGTCGCGGGTTCGAGTCCCACTGGGGGCATTCATTTGTTGAGCACGAATGATTGTACTCCAGTCATGGATGTTTATATGTATAATATGTATGTATTTAAAGTTATATATTATGTGTAGTATATCAACTATCTGGTATCCGTAACGCAAGCCGTAGCTTACCACGGAACTGGATGGCACTGTGTAATAATGTCCCAACATATTTGTTTATTTTCGGCCTTTGCATCCATAAAATGACTATTTCAAAAATATTTATATATATACATATAAATTCTTGCAACAAATAGGGACAAAAAAAATTAATTAATATCAACATTGTATAAAAAGACAACGGAGCTATTGTTGTAAGAAATTACAAGCGGCAGTTAAATGGATTGCGATATCAAAACATCAAATCAATATAGAAGCGTGTCCGAATCTCCATTCGTAGAATAACGGGCCGTAGTGTTTGAAAGTTTTTTACTTCAATGCCCTTTAGTTTCTTTTAACATTGCTCTATTTACGAATACTTTCGATATATAAATAACGGTAGATTTAAATAAATTACGGAATATTTTGATAAATAAAATGATTTAACTTGGTATTAAATATTAAGTTATTTCTTCTTTCGTCTAGGATATAATAAAAAAAAAATAGAAATCTAAACAATCTAGAAATCTATAAAAATCCAGGGAAACTCTAAAACACATAAAGTCCATCAAAATCGTCCCAGACGCTATGCAGGTATTCAATACATAGTACATACATATAAAGATTCTGTATACATATGTACGAGTATAGCTTAAGTTTTTATGCAGAAGTTGAACATTTAGGTAGTAGTGGATATGAAACGAAAAGCCGGAACTTTTGAAAGTCACGCTGTGACTCGTTGAACAATACTCTTTAATTAAAACCTTCACCGTGAGTCCGTGACGTATGCCGGAAAACATACTGCATAATTATTTAATTATAATTGGTTCAAAGATATTTAGATAAACTAATTTTAATGCAGACAATTAAGGGCAGTCATCGGGTAAAGTAATAGTAATAAAAAATGTTTGTGTCTATTGTATATTATTATAGTCTTGTGAATTTAGACCAGAAGTGAGATTTTTTTTAAAAAAAACAAGCTTACTTAATCGACCTCAATTTTTTGTAAGTATCTGAAAACGCTAAAATACAATTAAACTAATCAAAAAGACAACTAAGCTACCAACAATGATATTTTAACCCTGGAGTGGTCGCGTGGACTACATATGCAATCCACCTATACAAAATCGATAATTTCCAACAAACGATTTGCGTTAACTTGTGGCGCCTCCGGGTACTTTCAAATGAATGATTGAGCGGTGCACTCAGCGCAACACAAGTGTAGGACTCGCGTGGTTGTGTCACAGGAGCTCAGTAAAGTGCGTGGACTACAATTGTAATCCGCGCGACCAATTACGTGAGTATTTTTTTTACATTGAATTATTGTGTTTTCGTTTATTTTAGATAAATAATACTTTATTTTGTTCTGTTTTGTTAGATTATTGTAATATGATGTTTGTTTTTAGACAAAAAATGGGCAATGCACGTGATGCACTAATTGAGTCGTGGCTGGCTGAAGTTGATGTCGGAAATGATGTTTATGAAGCTGAATCGAGCTCCGACGAAGAAGTTGATAATTTAGAAGAGGAAGACCATCAATCGGAATCTGAGCAAGAGCAAGATATACCAGGTGAGGGATCTGACGAAAGTTCTGAAGAAGATAATCCACCTCAGCAACGTCGCCGACGCACGGACTTTTACAGTGTTCCATGTTTGAAGTAGCGAGAAACTCAAGAAGATGGGCTCTTACAATTTTCTTCCGCTTGCTGAATTTGAGTGCACTCAATGCATTGTGCATTTAGACAGCAAACAGAAATTATGAACATGTCAGCTGACGTGAGTCCCTTATTGATTTGTCTCTGGCATGGATGAAACCACTAGCGCAGAAGAGAGAGAAAAAAACGTTGCCAAGAACACTCACAATCAAAATCAAAGTTTTTTTTGGTATTACGTATGCAAAAACTCAACCCACTACCTCGCAAGGTACATCGAGCAATGTTGTGTGCCGTTCCCATGACTGTGGAAGAGCGTGCAACAAAAGTACTAGAAAGATGTGCACCAAGTGCAGTAAGTTTGTATGTGGAGATCATTTAAAGATTATGTGTCTGTCCTGT
Organism: Boloria euphrosyne; assembly: GCA_951802675.2. Classification (NCBI taxonomy): domain Eukaryota; kingdom Metazoa; phylum Arthropoda; class Insecta; order Lepidoptera; family Nymphalidae; genus Boloria; species Boloria euphrosyne. The sequence goes on from OX637872.1 coordinate 5,166,041, forward strand.
GCAGAAAACAACATTTAGATATAAATATAACTATTTTTATCAATTGTGACGTTAATTAGAACAATCCATGTGATTTTTGTGTTATTTTAGAGAAGATTTTTATTATGTTCATTATTTGTAACACAGAGGTTGTGATTTAATTGTGATAGTTATGTTTAAAAAGAGAAAACTGTACTGATTCTATTTTTATTTAATTAATAAAAGTTTATGAATAAATCCTTTGCTTTTTTTCAATTTGTATATGGATTACATATGTAGTCCACGCGACCACTCATAAAACTTTTAGGGGCGCGACCACTGCAGGGTTAAAGAAATAAACCAACAGAGTAACGACCTAACAATGCTACCACGACAAGCGTCAAGATACAACTACCCCCCGATGCAGGTTATGCATCCAATTTTATAGTTTTCTCCCCACTCCAACATCCTCTTTTCTGTTCATCTTCCACAATAGGTATAATTACAGTGCTGTAATATGTTATCTATAATTATAATTGTTTATTCTAATATTGTATCAGAAAGAAGCCTATTTCTACTTCCAATCGCTGTATATAGAATATGCGAGTTTTTCTTTAATCAATGCAATGCTTCAACGATTGTTGAATAACATTTTGCGCAAACTCCTCCGGTCACAATAGCAATTCTAAGTTAGCAATCTTGCCTAAAATTAACATGAGTCAATGCTCCCTTGTAATGTTCAAACGAATTAATGGTACCTATAATTATTCGAGCTAATTTTATATAGGATAAATGTTATCGATGTTCGTTTGTAAGATTTACTGAGGCGCGTCACGCTAACAATAGGCTCGTTCCTGTAATGCAATGTGCTGATCTGGCGGTGGATTTTGTTTTGCTCTCACCACGTTCTTGCTGGTCTAGACGATATATTTCCTAAGCAATAACAGCTTAAGACATGTGAAGTAATTTGAAATTCCCATGTATTTGTTCGAATGTAATTATACGTAAATTGCTCTAGTAAATTATGGAAAAGCAATTATTAGGAAGACAAATTATACATCTTATACGGTTAGAATATCTGTTCCTAAAAGTAATTTAAAATTGTTATAGTTATTTATATTGTTTAAACCCACCTAAAAGTATATGATTTTATCATACTGAAAAATAATGTTCTTTCATATTCTGTACTGTTTCTGGAATTCAGTTTACTAAGTGAACAAATCAAATAAAAAGCTTTTGCTTTGAAGGTAAATATGTAAGTTTATTAAAACAAAACATGAGCCGTGCTCATTTTCAATTCCAGGGAAGGAGTGCAACGGCGCTTTTTAGTATTCACGAAGTAACCATACGCGGTAGGTGTATTTAATTTTAATTATCTAGATCTTCCTGACACATTCTCTGAAGCATTCAATACAATAAAATCTTCAACAGATATCAAGTACAATGTAATTATACCTATGTATTTTTTATTCCTTGAAGCATATTGAAAAGCTTATGTAAATTCTATGGTATATGAGTTGCGAATATTAATTTTTGACTCACGTTTGATCAAAAAGTTAGATTTCGGACAGGATGAATGATTCACGTAATTTTATGGAATATTTTTTTAATATAGGCAGATACAATGTCGTCGTGATAGGAAGGATCTGTGTGTTGATGAATACAAATTAAGGTACGCGTTTAAAATTGAATAAAGTATCTATTTAACTAAGAATTTATTGTGTAGCTAGCGACTCACGCTCGCTCCACTTGGGTTCGTCTATAGTTCGTTTTAACTGTTAAAATAGATAGGTTATCTCGGAAATATTAATTTTCCTGCAGTTAAAAGTACCTTACCTTAGTATATGGTGACCCGGATAGCCAGTTTTCTCGTGATGCAGTGACAGACAGACCGACAGAAAAATTCAAAAAACTATAGATTTGGACTCTGGAACGACAATAATGATTATTTCGATAAGATTTACCAAACAATATATATGTACAGTTTTGTCTCAGTTAGAATTTAATTGTATGTATGATGGATGTGATTTATTGTGTTCTATTCAAAGATGAATTGCTTGTCGCTTTCAAGTTTGAACTACAGATCACACGAATATTACAGAACATAATCGTAGTCTTTTATTTACATTGTCGACTTGCCAATAAATTTCGTCGTATCTGTCGTGTTTTCGTTTGTTGCAATTTTCTCAAATTGGAAACTCATTATGGGAACGTTAGTTAACGATGTAGATAGCCTTCGGATCCATAATAGGGAGGTTCAGTTTCATCTTGCGAATGAGGCTTTACGGCCGTAATCATTAACGCAGAGCTGTCGTTAGCAGACGATGATTTGGTAGCTACATTAATTACTTTTGGAATAACGTAAACGAATCAACGTTAGTAACGAATGTGTAATATGGTTTAACCTAGTTATAAAATTTTATTTTCCATGTTCATTGATTCTTAGAAGCCATTGGGCTAGTAAGTACCTACACTGTAATACACAGTTTATGGTTCCATTAAGCGGTATACTTTGTGTCGCTAGCGCGTGTCTTTGTTACTGACAGTTTGCACCTTGCATCTCAGCTAATCCAGTCTGGAATGTTCATCTAAATATAGAACTGTATCACGAGATGATTGCAGTCGAACGAGTTTTGCGGTCTGCTTGCTCCTTCTGCGGTTAACGTTTTTTGCTCTTATATATACACTTTGCTATAGCTATATTGCATTCTAGTGGAATCTATTTCGTATTGTACTGTTTAAAGGTTTTCTTCTACAATACAAATAAAGTATGTTATTTCATATGTCTAGCAGCGAAATATCATTAATTTTCGTAAATGCTGCACTTTTGCTAGCCCTACAAAAATCACAGCACATTTATCTTTCTCAACATAAACACGCGAAAATCGCGCCGTTCTTCTGTCGCCATAAATCATTACCATCAAACAGTCCTCCTTACGACTCCGTCGCCTTTCATCGGACGCTTTCAGTCTGGCATCTTTTATTTAATTACAATAAGTGATTCCGCTATAATTCCGTCAGCTATTTTCAATTATCAAGAAAAAAATTCAAAATTTCATTGTTCAACATTACTCAGACATTTTAAAATAAGTGACGACGTAATAGTAATATTTAGTTTTAGTTATAGTTGTGAGTTTTATAGCAGTTGTATCATGAGTTGGCGCGTTGCAATAAATTCCGATTAAAAATAATGTTCCGGTGTTGGGAATGTGCGTTAACAATAGGCAATGATAGAGACGTCTCTGTATGAAGATGTTCACTTGGATGCTTTGTTAGGTTTAACAATACATTATTTTATTTGGCTGCGAGCCTACGCTGCCCACACGCCTCTGCTAATGGCTAGGATTGTATAAAGATGTAAAAATGAATGGCTCAGTTTGTAAAGGGCCAATAATAAGTTCTCATGCGGCTGTAAAAGGACCATTGTTAGGTTTTTTTCAGCTTATCGTGGCCTGATATAATGGGGTAGGTGTCAATCGGTGCGGGCCGGCAGGTGAACCGTCCAGCCCGCCGAGGGATAAAAATGGTCATAATTTAATTCTGCAGCTGCCCGTCAAGCGACGCGACGGTCGGTTCGAACTCGCATTGCTTCTTCCTTTTGTAATAATGAATTCCAGAAAAATTACAACCGACAGTCATTATTTTTAATTTGTATTCGGTTACGCTCGGCGTGAGTTGTAATTAGATGGTATTTTCTGACGTTACGCCGAATTAGCCGACTTGCGTCTGTTATGATTGCATGATAGTCTCGAATATGAACATTAACAAGAGATTTAAATTAAATGTAGCCTGAGGCTTTAAACGCCAGTTTCAAATTTATGTTTTTATTACAGTAGTATACAATTTGTTATTGAATATGTAATTATTAATAGATATTTATAGGTCGTACTGGGAATGGTATTTCAATTTTGTTATATTTAAATATTTTCCATAATTAAACATATCCAATCCGTACAACCAAAAATGTATTAAACTGATCTCCGTTTAATATTAATAATTAATATGGTCGTTCATTCGCTAGGCTTACAGCTTTACAGTATTAATAAGTATACAGAGTATTTAATCACAATCAAGATGCTTCAATATTAACGATTAAATTGACTTACCTTATATATTTTAAAATTAAATATTTGTTTGTCTGTTTGTTGATCAGATGTCAGAAATAGTAATATCAAATATCAACGTACGAGTACTTTTAACTAGATAGCGTGTGATTTGTTACATCGTAGATGATATGTGTGACAGTGAATTAATACTACGTATTATATATTTATATGTGGGCTATTATGAGTCTCAAGTAGAATAATGTTTATTATTTTCATATTAAAATTGTTTTAATATAAATATGAAGAAAATGTCTAAGAGGCGTGCGGCTCGCATCGCCCACCGTTAATCTCCTTTGAATAAAACATAAGATGCTCGATAACATTCTATTAGGGTTAAGGCATATTTAATACAGCTTACTATTAACAATATGGGGCGTTTGCCATCGCTTCGACATAATCTCTACGCACGCGCGCTTTATGTTAGAAGCTTTTGGAGAACGCTTAATTAAATCCTAATAAAAAGACTTTGAAAAGGGGAATTCTTAATGTTATGTTAATAATTAAAACTCCATATCTTCTACTTTACATCTCGTACTGCTGAGATAAAATTTTAATACTTTCGGTATGGGGATCTTAGATAGTCTTAATTAAAAGATATTTTTGAGTAATACTTAATTATGTATGTATGTGTATAGTTAATTAGGCACTGTCTAATGCAGTGGAAGATATGGGTACGATTATCATTTATAATTAATAATTAATGATATTATAGAACCTACCTACCTATTTACAATAAATATAAATTCATATTAATTTTGCAAAAAATATTACTAAGTACTAAAGTAAAATATGATTCAGAGCTTTGTTAGTTTTAATTTACATATTTTCGTAAATTAATCAATTCAAGTCTAGTAGTTTTATTCAAACTTAGTTTAACAATCTATCAAGAAAAGCAAAATGTTGCATTTTAATGAATACATTGTTTACTTTTTAATTATTGTTATTTGAACAGGAATAATTTAATTACACTTAATATTTAAAAACAGTTTTAGAAATTGCCTCGCATTTATGGCAATAACAGACAACATGAAACCTGAGCATAGTAAGATATCTCACTAATATATTCAGAATACATATATAATTTACTTCGACAAATAAATAAGCTGATGAGATTCCAACTTGAATACATGGTATAGTAAAATTATACGTTAGTTTAGTAGTTTAGTTGATTTCATATTAAAAGTAAACATCACTTCTAAGTTACGTTCTAGCGTTTAGATGTAATCACGAAACGGATACATTTCAATTTTCAATGCAACGCGTCGTTGATAGTTTATCTTCAATAATTATGCGTTAGTATTCCTAATAGGATATTAAATTAAATATTAAAATATGTGTAGTGTCGTTCGCACAATCTCATCGTTTCAATTAATCCACCCACGTATCACATAAACCTTCGATCTTTGTATACCTCGATCAATTTGCTTTATCTCTGGGCACTTCTTATCACCGAATAAAATATTTACAGCACAATAAAAGTCGTCCCGAAATAATAAACCTCATAACCGGATAATGAAAGTTTTGGGTGCAAGTGCGATAGCGAGGTGCCATGTTCCATCGTTAGATTTCTAATATGGCGCTAGCGTTCTAAAATTTGTTTTTTTTTCTTTATCAGGGTAAGATTGATAACTATATATAAGATGTCTATATATAATATGTTGTTTTAGGTGTCAATGTTTGATTACAAATGGTATATTATAGGATTGTCATTTAAAAGGTTTAACAGAACTCAATTTGTCTGAGTCTCTAGAATTTGATTTAACGACTGAGTAGTTCGTAAATAAATACGATTTATTCATATAATTCAAATATTTATTTACACATTAGAAATAAAGAGTAGCAAAATTATAAATGTTACTTAAAAAAAGCTGTAAGAGTATTTTTAGATACCTGTGCAATGTGACAAATATATAAATAAAATACTTACTATAAAATATAAAAATATTAATATTAAATTACATTACATAAAATAATACTCAACAAATAACATTACAGAACAAATTATATTGTAGATTCTAGATTAAAATGTTGCTACGAATAACGAAGAGAACATAAAATGGTTTGCTTCCGCATTAAGGAATGCTTAGTAGTACAGTACAGTAGGCAGTGCACGTCACGATCCGAGTGGGCGGTGCAGCCCCGAGCCGAGGGTGGCCTACAATTCACTAATACGCTTTGTTTGCCCAACGTTTCCTATACCGCGACCCACATCGAAAGGTTTAAATAATAACAAACGTCAAAACAAGTTGTATACCTTTTATTGTGTAATTAGACATTACTGGGCCTTGTCAAACTGTCATATCTACTCGGGAGAACATTTAACGCCTTTCGCCCGATTATATACAGCGAGATTAAGGCTAATTTTCTCTATTTAAAACGGAACCATTAGTATTACACATCTCCATTAATAATTTATGAAAAACTATTTTCATAAACGATATATTATATATGTATTTGTTATATAAATTGTAATTTGTATTTGATTTACCTCTGAATGCTGTAAGAATTAAATGCTTATTTAAAATTCCATGTTTATTTAAATAATCTCATTTATAACGTTGCTATTGACTTCACGTTTATGAAACTAATCACGCCGTATAAGCTGGCCACTGCTAAAGAGGGAGTTAGGGCCCGTCCTCACTATAATGCCGTTCACAGTTCGTTCACGGTCCCATCTCGGCCTGGTAAAGTAATATTATATAATATGTTTATATTATACAATCTTACAATAAAATTTTTGTAAAATTTCTGTGAAATTGAACGCGACTGGAATGGGTGCAAAACTTCAATGTTGCCGATTGAATGAATGCACCCATATATTTCTACTTTACAATATTTACTAGACCTTTATTTAGGAGATCGGATCAAGAACGAATTGTGAACGGCATTATAGTGAGGATCGGGCCTTATTGTGTTTATCTTTGAAAATTTTATGTTAATTCGTGGACACCTGCCGAATATATTTGACTGGCCGTTTTTGAGATTTACAACCGATTTTCAACTTTAAAACAAAATCATAAGAATTGTGTACATAAAATTTACAGACGCTGTAACACGCTGTTTGAGTAGAGCCGAGTGCACTTGAGTATGTAAACTTATTAATATAAACCAAACGCTGCGATGAGGTGTTATGTAAATTAATAGATGAATGTGCGAGTATGACAAGCAAACGATTATCGGATTACATCAATTTAAATATGTTTGAAGTATTAACTTGTATGTTAGATATAATGCAAAATATGCTATTGTGTCCATTTCTTAGATGCCTTTGTTGACAACCGCGTACACTAAGTGGAGTTTGTAAGACAATGCTTACATGGGCTACTGGTTCAATTTCAACAAACAAAATGTAAAATACAGACGAATCGACGAATTTAATTCCAAATCCAAATTATAATGAACATTAGACAACGAAAAAATATCGTACTAATTACATCTTTAAACTTATTTATCCTAAGCCATAATAAAAAATAAATAAGTTAGAGTCAAGTTATGCAAGAACAAGAATGTACTACTTATTATAATTAGATTCATTCATATCTTGTTACAATCTCATTTAATGTTTACCACAAAAGTACTGTTAAATATTTTAATATTGATGTTTTTTTTTATCATACACTATCTATGACCATATCAAAGTTTCCATTCGCCTCGATTATCTTAAACAAGAAAAGAGCTTTAAGTTATCACTTCTGTCAGTAACGCTAATCTTGCATCTCATGGAATGTCCGGAGTGATGTTTCGAAATCGTCACTGGACGCATTATTACCCGTTAATGCAGTGTCGAAACGTTTCACACTATAAAAATCAACTATTTAATATTTATATAATATTATATGCTTATAACTATAAAATATTTCATACTGTAATTGAGGCAAAAATAATAGATCGATGAAACTATGTGGATGATAAATGATTCAAAAACAGTCGCTACGATAGTTATGAACTGACAGAGGCTATTTCAGCGTAGCGAACGATTCGTGTAATTAATGTGTTCTGGTTCTGTTTGACTTGACAAAGAGTTAGAACTTCTAGATACTTGTTTCGTATTAACAGTAAGTAATTAAAAAGATTAATTATAGTAAAATAAATAAATAATTTTTAATCCATTGTATGTATTTTGGCTACTATAATATTGGAATTTGGTTAGATTTTCGCATATGGTACTTTTTGCATCCATTATACAGATGGGGTTAACATCTGTATACCGTATACGTAAAATCACTATATCGGTCAAGCCAAAGTTTTTGCTTTGTCATTCTGTAAGCTTAAGGTTAACTGGAAAATGGATAAAGTAAGTAAAGATTAATAGTTGCGTATATCTTAAAGATTATCGTGTATTCGAAAGTTACTTATCGAGTACGGTAGTGTAAAATAATAAAAAGTACCGTATCGTAAAAGCATAAATGTACCCAAATTACTAGGTAGCAATAAGTAGCACTATATTATTCAAATAATGAAATGTCTGATTTGGCTTATTACTCTGTCCATATATAGAACATTGACCCTATAATTTGTTAGATATCGATAGTACCGACAAACAAAGATTACACTCGCCAGATTCGGATGACTAGATATGTATCTATTAATAATATTCGAATAGTACCGACTATCTATAAATGATGAGTTTCATTTCAGATCAGATCATATCCTACATCAGAAGTGATTGATGGGTCCCGTTCGAAATTACTTAGTAATTCTATTACCACTGCTGTATTGTTTTCTTGTTCAATTATCATCGTATTAGCATACCCGGGCTTCTTTTGTAAGTGATTCTATTAATTTTCTTGCGTAAGTAAGATTTGAGTGCTTCTTAAGCGTCTTATGAGATTTGAAAATTGTTGATGTAGAATTGAACGTCATTTTTTATTATCGTACTTTTTAGCTTTGAGTTCTTTGAATATATCGATTTTTTTAATTATTATTATAACAAATATGCATGAAGAATACTCGACGACACTACAAATATTAATACCATTAAAAACTCATGTCAAATTCTTCAATAGCCAGGTACTTAACTCATTTCGTTCATTCATGTAGACGGTTCGTACATTTAAGTTTATCTAAGCGTATTTTCTGCAGTTTGTAGATTTTTTACCGTGGAATTTCAATAAATATTTGATTTTCAAATTTATGCATCTTAAGAGGCTTTTTACTTCACAAATCTATTATGAAGTTACTCTTGACCGGTTAACATTTGTTGTCAATGGTATGAAGCTTATTATTATACAGTGACGGAGCACAAACAAAATCTCTCGCGTGATTAGAATAGCTATTGTTTATAGCATGTTTTATTTATATTATAAATTGTTTGAACAAAAATTTACATACAAATATGAATGATACTAGTTTTTCAAGCACGAATTTTGTATTAGTTTTTTATAAATAAGAAGGTATATTGAAATTTAAATAACAAATTATGCATTCAACGCTATTATACTTAAGCTTATATCTAATATACTTCTTATAATTAAAATATATCTGTTGTTTTAGTAACAAAATATTATCTTATAATCGACCAATATTGTGTAGTCTGTTAAAAAATCTCAAAACAACTTTGATAAAAATTTTATTACACAAAATTAATTTCAAACCCTTAAAATTGAATTTATAATTAATCATTCTTTTGAACATTGAAAAAACATGTATAAAATGTGTTCGAATAAGAATGTTATATTTTAGTTTACTCTGAATTAATTGAGTATCCGACCCGAAATTCGAGCCTTCACTAATGATCGTAATGACTTAAATGGCTACAACAATTTTGAAGCTGTATAATAAAAAATCGTTTAATAAAGGAACGCTTCAATATTTTCGGGCCAATTTATTACTGGTTCCGTACGTTTAACGTTAACTTTTGACTTTGATGATTAATTACTCTATTGGCTTGAATATTAGAGTGCAATTATTTTGAAATATCGTATTCTTACTTTTTTTTACATTATATAATTTTCCGTGCAAGTTGTAGAGCTTCAAGAACTTGATTATCTAAATAACTTCATTCACCTATTTCTTCTCTTGGTTACCACTAAGAGATTCGTGATGGGTGGCAATTCTCAGTAGTAAGCATACGAATGAGATTTTTAATAATTTAAATATTTTAAACAAAATAGTTCACTACATCTCCATAAATATAGGTGCTTTATATGTATTGAATGTATGAATAGAAAATTTAAAAACATTAAAATGAAAATGCTTTGCTGTTTCGTTGCATGTAAAGGACTTCTAACAACCTCCTAGTGAACGGAAACAAAAAAAGAAATCCATGTTGAATATCGAAATGGGACCACACACTCGCTCGCCTGCGCACATCTCTTGTTAGTCTAATGATATGCACATTTATTTCAACCTCGAAGGTTTATACCGGTACATAAATAGAGGTGTGTGATCATTTCGATGTTTATTTCATCATTTCCATAGTTAACTAAAGAATTTGTTTATACATTTTCATTACATTAATGTTATCTATACGACTTTCCATTAAGAAGACTGAACAAATTTTAATACATTTGATTATCTCATTTCCATGCAAAGTAAGCAAATAGTTTCGAGGAAATCTACCCCTTTCTTTGAATACAAGCCAAATTATTGTGTAAACTGGCACGACGCCTGCTTACCAACCTTTTATTATATTTAATGCTAGCAAAATGTACGTAGAATACACCCTTTATTGTTATTTATTTTTAGCATACATGTGTAGACTATAAGGTTTTTAAATAAATGATAGCCCAGTGGTAAAGCGCTGGTTTCGGAAACCATATCAAGCAGGTTTGATTTCAGGTCTTGAAGATACAATCATGTGTTAATAATTATCAATGATAACAATTAGTTTATATATGAATTTATATAAAAGGCGTATCCTTTTAATATAAATAATTAAACAAGTCGTTAGCATATCCTGAGTGTTGGTCACGAGAATTCTCATTGTTTAGACTTTAAGTTTTGTTATGTTATTAGACTCGTTACTAAGTATGCATTTAAATGCACCGCTCAGGGCTCAGTGCATGTTAAACAATGATAATTTCTGCAGACCCTCACTGGCATTATAGATTAAAACATTTTAAATTACTACGCAAAAGTAAACTCTACGTCGTAGGTCTTAAAATAGAAAGTCTATTATTTCCCTGTGTGTAAATAATCTTCCTATAGGGTGGTGTTGTTCTAATCTACATATGGACAAACCCGACTAACGCATCTTATCTAGCACTTGTACAAGCAATTCTATGCCCTAAATAAAAGGATCTACGCCCTAATTAAGCTTAAACAATAACAGAAAACAAAATAATAACTTTTAATTTTCCGGTCTCAAACTAAGCACGCATATATAAATGAAGTCCCTACAGAATTTCATTAACAGAGCCATTATTTTTTAGCAGTCGACTTTATTGTTCAAATGATATAATATCTCGTTTGAATTTTACAGCTGCTTTTATAATACACATTTCAGTCTAACAACATTATCAAATAAAGATGTCAGTAAGCCTCTACGTTATTACGGTGAATGAATATTTTTCCTAAAATTGTAATAAAAACGATCATAATGTTATCTAGTTATAAAGCGTGATGGATGATTTGGCAGGTACGGGGGAGTTAAATAGATTTTTTCATACTTAATAGAAAAAGCTGCGCCCAAACATAAACACCTCTATTATTCGATTAACAATAGTATCCCAAACTGGCGAAGCGAATTCGAATCGGTCACGGCTGTTTAACATTCTTAATCGATCTTTTTGTATTCAGTATCAATAGCCGTTAATAACAATTTCATCTCATTAATAAAATCAGTGGAGCAAGGGAGGAAGCTTTTACGCCCTTAAAAGGTTCATACTCGTATTTTTCGTTTGTTACATACACATTAATAACATTTAATGTTTTTATTACGGTCGAATAATGTTACGTGACATAAAAACGAGTTCCCTGTCATTTAACGCGTGTAATTAATTTTAATCCTCCTATCTACTTTTTTTAGTAACATATATTATATATAGACTCTTCTATGTAGGTAATTGAAATATATTCCTATCATAACTTCAAAAATTTTAACTTAATTTATAAATCATATAATAATATCCATTCATCCATTCATATTTGTTGTAAAAGCTTCGAAACTTTATTCACACTTCGTTGAGTCTATAGAAAACTTTTATCAAAACTAATAACATTCAAGCTTCAATTTTTCTGCATCCATAATTCTATACTGCTAATTTATTTCGACGTCCGCACTACCGCAGACGTTTAGCGGAGAAAAATTAAGTAATTCATTCAGCACGAAAGGGTAGACTGTATTTGACGTAAAAAAGCGGGGTATGAAGCCATCATTCGAAATAGACGCGCATGGCTGGGTCCCAACGGGCGGCTGCCTCGTTCAACCGTTCGACGCATTCTTATTCCGATGTTTAGATAAACATTAATAGGTCCCTATTCGGTTTTATCTAAAAGTTCCCTTATTTCAATTATTTCCGGACAACGATTTATATGTATTGTTCCAACGTACGTTATTAAAACTCGCTCCTTAATTAATGCACTGCGTCAGATATTATCAACGCGGACGTGCCCCGTTTTGGGTTTGCATTTAGCATAATTAATCAAAAGTAACTAACACTTATATCTCATGTAGAATAATAAAAACACGAATATACTTTTATAGTAAAATATTGTTAGAAATGAAGGATCTGTGTCAAGAGTTCCACGTTGCTTGAGTTTTCGTTGTTCGCAGCAGCCACACGAGTGCAGAGTAAGCAAGCCAAGTCGGACGAACTCGGCGGCTAATGAAGATATGCGAGCGCACTCGACCGTGTAAACAAGCGCGGCCCGAGGCACTGTTTCTGTTTGCTCCCGCGGGATTAGTAATTTAAAAGTCAATGCGGACACTCAAAAGGGTCAATCGCATTGCGTCCGGAGTATTGAAAACAGATACCCTTTTCTGTATTCCGGTGGTAGCCCATGAAAGTTATAAGGGCTGAGTTGTTGAACTATGTAATTGACTTGGATCTGTGGTCGCAGGCTTTGTTTTCCAGGGGCCAGATAATCGAAAACGCCTCTGGTTAGCCCCCGATGATGAGAGAGAAACAATACGAAGTTGATATGTGGACTCGCCAGACGGTCCCTTGTTTGATTTACAAAGAGCTGTTTGCTCGAAGACTACGGTCAGGACAGGAAATTGTGCCTTACCGACGGTTTCGACTACGCCAACACTTGTTCAATTACTTCCTTTCAGCAGTTTAACTGTTAAACAAGTTAAAACGGCAATCGTTTTAATAAAGGACGGCAAGCGTCAGTCTCGACCTTTTGTGACGAAGCAATTTCCGTGTGACACCAATACTGTAGCAAAAACTAATATGTTACATGAAAATGAAAACAAAAAACAGAAGTGAAGAGACATGACGCCGCTTATAAAATAGACAAAAGCGTTTAGCTTCAACACAAATAGTGAGCTATTTAAGTCTGAAGCGGTCCCCGTGCCATTAATTTTATTTTCTCGCGCAAAACATGTCGGCTGTCGCAACGCATTATGCCGAGAGCGCCACACGCAGCATTCGAACAGTGTTTTATTTTGGTCAAACGTGGACGTTGCCTATGATTGACTTATCCGGGGGTAATTTGAGAGGCACTCGTGACGTGAGCGGTCGTCCGAAGAACGAAAAGTCCCGCAACTACCTCCATAGGTAACCTAATACCTCTCAAATGTCAAGCATCAGCGGTGACAGGTATTAAAATAGAGCTCCTTTAATGTAACCGATGCATATATTACAGATGGATCCCTAAAGTACCGAAAATACACTAGACTAATTTATATTTTATTTTCCAACTCAACAAAAGAGAAAAAGTAAATAAGCAAGCAATTATTTCTATTACAAGTTGATGTATAATATATGTAATATTATGATATTCATTCTTTAAATGTATTTTTCTTAATATTTTTTTAATTGGTAAATTGTAGTACAGTTTTCTTTAGGTGAATACATAAGGCAAGTATTTAATGGATAGGTTAAAGTTGTTACAATAGCCGGTTAAGTTGTACTACTGTGCGTAATCTATCATAGTTAGCAGCAAAGTAGTCTCTTTTGTTTACCAGAAGAAAATATTGACGGTCCCTTGTGATTTAAAAGTCTTTTTTGAAGAGAAAACCAATACGGATGTACCATCTGCATGTTGTCTTTTTCAAATGGCCGGGAACGTAACCTAATATGCCTCTCGGAACAGGATGAACCGGGATAAAATGAACAAATGCCATTGTAGTGAATCTAAATAGTAACGGAACGTGACTTCCAGAAATAATAATGACACATGTAAAGAGAAGTAGCTTAGCGAAATGAAAAGAAAATAAAAACCAGGATTGTTACAGCGTTAGCTGGCTTAACGCATCGCCATATTTCAATCGTATAGCCAGCTTAGCTACCAAAAAGAGCATCGAATTTATTACAAAGTGCGCATGGTGCGACCCCTACCTATTATTTATGGCACTCGGTTGGTCTGTCACAAAAAACGGACGGGTGCTTCGAATGTCTCAGCGGGTAGCTTCGAAATGTAAGCTGCAATAACACGCACTTCCTTCAAACCTAGAAAGAACAATATTCACATTTTAATATATAGTGGCACTTATGTCCTTTTTATTAGAAAAACTATTGAGGGATTTTGTTTTTTACTAGTATTCATATATCAGAAGGCAGTAATCTGGATTTATAGAATATACTGCATTGAAGATAGGTTTTAATGCGAGCCATGTGGTGGCAAATGTGGGAACCCCGCCAAGACATTGCCCCACTAAATGATTTTGTTACTCCATTGTTATGTTGTTACAACGATCATTTATATTCAATGGCATACTACTTTCAAAATATTTAAACTATTTAGCATTCTTATTTATACATTTTTAAATACTCTTTAAAATTAGTACACATAGATTATTGGTTTTAATATTATGTATTTTTAATGTACGTAACGTATTATATAATATATTGAAGTAATGATAAATAGATTAAAGTTTTATGTTTCACAAAAAACCTGTTAAGACCAGGTGTAAGCTCTTCACCCCACTCATTCGACAAGTACTTTTAGATTAACCGGAAACGCTAAAAAATTGCTTCCACAAATCTACGGGATGAGATGTCATTGAGTCTTTTGAATTAAGAAAAGAAGCGTACTATGCACAATTCGTTTTAAGCCCCTTTTTGTATTTAAGAACACTTAGAAGTTATTCTGAACGAGAATAATTATTGTAAGTTCATATAAAGGGAAAGACTTATACAACATCTGCAGTTTATACTATATATATACATACATACATATGTACCTATCGAACAAAGCGAAGACTGTACTTCGGGTGTGATCAATTTTAATCCCGAAATCGAGACAAATATCACGAATCGGGTCAACGACTATCTTCTCACGTTTGTTGATGACTTAAACCGTGATAATATTTATTAAATGGTTCACTAGAACCGAATGACATCTATAAATGAGCCTGTAAGGCCATTAGACGTCTTCGAAGATTTATTGTAGGCAGTACCCACATTTTTCCATGTGTATTTTGATATTGCCGACCTTATAATGCTAAGAATTTGACTGTACCGGGCTCATAACTATTTTACTTGTAATTAGTATTTATTACAAGTAAAGCGGCTTCGGCTAAAGCGACGAGATGATCTTGAGTTTGAAAGCGGTTTCGAAGTGAGTAATGTGGTCAAGGGACGGATGAGTTGAGCAATTAAAGCGGTTCTTGAATGAGAATGCCGTCCAAGATGTGGCGCACGATAACGGCAGAATTTATATGAAGGCTCGTATTATGCCTATGATTTTTTTCATTTAAACTTAAAAAAAGCCCTATATTAAATAATTGTGCTATGTATTATTAAAATCCTTATTTTCTAGACTAAAGAATCATGCGTAGATGCACAACGAGCCCACACAAATCGATAGCATGTTAACAAGTTGACTTGTTGTTGAAAAGATGGCTACTGTTGCTGTGAGAATTTGCCTGCCATCTGCCGGGAATACGATACTACTAAATTAATGTGCTACTTAACGCTTAAATAAACTGGCGCGTTTACCCCCGCCGACCCATCGTTCCGTATAAATCATATGATAATTGAATCATATGCTGCGTGTCAAAAGTAATTAACGAACTCTGCGATACGCATCTCGGGCCACATGTGCGTTTTTAATAACGTCTCGTCTTCGCTTCCTCTTGTACACGCGACTCACTCTAGATAACATCAAATAGCATTTCTTTAATATGTACTTACTGAAAATGATTACTTCATTCACTGAGCTGCGATGACTTTATTATATTAACTTCATTGTAAACGTAAATTGTAATATGGTGATGCTGCGGGCCGAGGCAATTGCCTATGTAAATACGATGACATTTTTCATCTTTAATTTTATTATAACTCCTTATAATTTATATTGGATGGTATAAATTGTTTTAGAGGCAATATTTTAAAATAATTCGTGTACAAATAACTTTAAACGTTTAATGTTTCACATTTTTAAAACAGATGTTCATGTCAAAGCATCATAAACAGCAGGGTTTAAATTTTATATAAGTTCGTGGGTTTGCGGTTTCATGAATCCTGACAGATAAATGAATGTATAATATATTAATATAACAAATTACGTATTATAATTGTGTTATTTTATATTGGTACATATTCGGATTTCTATAAATATACACCATCAATGATGTTTAAGATGAGCTATAAACGTTTGAATCACCAGGCGTCCCAATCACCTTAATGTAGCTGCTATCAAAAAAAACCTTTTAACGATTCGCTATTCACTCCCACAAAATGTTTTCTCTTAATGAAATTAAGAATGTACATTACACGTTGAAAGGCAAGTAATGTTCTGTGAATAAGTTTATTAGTATTCATGTATCATCTAAGAAAGTCATTTTTGTAGCAACATATTTCATTGGTGCTTACTTTAAGGATAAAATATCAGAGGCGTCACGTGCCCCCCGACGTAACCGACCTGTAATGAGACCCTTGGGAATACGAAGCAATATCTTAATACTCACCTTGCCCCGGAGTGACAAATACAGGGCATTCGCGTGGAAACTGTAAATAATTTATAACCGCTTGTTTTATACCGCGATAGCCTTATTTTAACGCGATGACAAGAAGTAGGACAGGCAAAGCAGCTGAGAAAAAAGTTGTCACCAATTTTTTTTTATTTATTGCTTGTTTCCTCAAAATAAACTATAGTATATCACACTTGAATACAAAATTACTGTTGAAATTGAATTCTATCTCTCACAGAGGCTCTTCATGGCACATAATTATTACATAGCAGTGTTACATTTTCTCTTGAGGCTTAGTAAGCAAGCACTTCAAAGGTCCTTACGTTAATGATATTCTGAGAGCATTCGAAACTAATATAGCATCAGTTGGATGACAAATACGTAATGAAAGTTCGCTTACGAGCTTTATGAGGATCAAAGGTGGTGAGTGGTAATAACTGTTACGTCTTCAAAGCTAGCTTCGTAGATAGAGCAGGACACGTAAAGCAGGCAGTTAAATACGAATGTGTATTAATTTATTTCGTCCTGGAAACAATCGTGTTCACTAAAAGCTTGGTAGTTGATAGTTGAATATGAAAGAGCCCATAAAAGAGCCATAAAGAGTGGTGAGCTTTAAGCGAGCTTTCAGAGTGATCGGGACTTTTATTTGTGTGGTGCAGCTGTTTTAAAGCGTTAATAACTTAATTCGTCAGAGTCGACGGCGCGGAAGAGGATTTCTAAACGTGGTTGCATGTGTAGGCGCCAGGAAATGAAAGATGACGTTAAGTTAGTGTTAACACAATACTATTCAAATTTATTATTATAATATATTAAAATTTCTTGAATCTGTAACGTCGAAGATATCTAAAACCTAGAAAATAGAATTATTTTGTACTTTTAAAAAAGTTTATTTATACGTATATAAATTATTAAGTAATGTCAAAGCTAAGCTTATTTAAACGTGCGCTCTTAAATCCTTATTCTATTCATAGTTTGTTTTTACACTAACGTGTACGAGTGTCACACTGTAGTTCTTAAATAAATGAAGTTTTAGTTTCCACACAGCCATTTGTGTTTATCAATGCTTCTTTAGGGGCTTAGTTATTGAGTATTGAAACAGTAGTTATTTCGGTGGCAGCTTAAAAGGATAATCGTTGTAACACCCTCGTCGAGCTAAAATTGTTATATCAATCAGCATGGATGTAACACCGAGTTTTAAAAGTGGATGAGTCTTTTAACTTTCCAAGTTATAGCTTTTACTTTAGCTTTTATTGCATCCCGATATTAAAGAACTGTTATTAGATTTTAGTTCATTTTTATAGTGTCTTTGTGTGTTTTGTTAGCAATATTTTATTACATCCACTCATCATTTTCAAATAATTATAGTATAGTAAATCGAATTATTATTGTAATAGCGAAAGTTTGTAACTTTATGTGTGTCTGTGCGTTACTCTTTCATGTTAAAATAACTGGACGCATTTTGATGCATTTTTGAATATAAGATAATAAAGAAAAAACAACAATTTTGCCTACATTACAACATTTAAAACTACTGTACGTAGAATGTCAAAGTATTTTCAAAAGAACTGTCATCACATTTGTTTTTATTTCTACATTTAAATAAGAAAGTGTCGTCGAGTATTGAAATATAATCCCAAGTTCACCAGTTTTAAGATTTAATTCCAATAAGTGTTACTGAAGTCTTGTTCACACAACTTCAAATTTAGATTCTCTTATAAATCTCTCTGACGCTTGGATAGAAGCCACTTTATAACTTGTCAAGTACTGGTCATCTTAACATTATTTTTATAAGGCAAGACTACTTTAAAAGTTTAAGCACTCTTGACGTTTAAGCTCCAAATAATTGTTAGATGTGTTCATAAGTTGATTATTGTAAGCATCATACATTACTCAGCATTTGTAATGTTTTCGTAAAATGAATGCTGTTTCATATATATATCTTCAGTTTTGTATGATATTGTTTTACTTTAAAAATATAATCAATAATACAAATCTGACGAAAATATTGTGACAATAATGAAATATATGAAATTTCTTACTTAAATCACTGTGCAAGCAAAAGTAAGCATAAAAAGCATGTCGAAACAGTCTGAAGCATTCATATATATATTCTACAACGCTAAACACTAATTGGAGACACATATCAACAGTTTTAGCTCAGGAATCGACAGTTCTTGTTTGATTAAACGCTACGGGAATACTCAACGAGCAACGCTGTATTTCAATAGACCACCCATCTCTTAATTAACGGAATTGGCACACTATGATTGGCTTCTATGACGTGAGAAAACATTAAAACACCTTAAACTGTTGCACATCTGCTCAAAATTGAATGTTGCTTTGTTAGTTGCTTCCTAACAGCGTTATAATAGCTTTTGTTTAAGTCCTATCACTATTTTGTATGAAAAACATCCAAATCTGTCCAGTACGTCACGTCAAGTAACAAACACACGTACAAACTTTCATAATATTTATAATTATAATAGACCGATTGAACTTTATGTCAAAATTATCGGAGTACTCTTCGGCAAGCTGAGCTTTCAATAAAAACAAGTTTAAATAATAAAGTCTAATAAAACTATTAATAGCTTTGTTCGTATTAACTTAATTTTATTATTAAAATAGTTCATTTTATAACTATGATCTTATTCCATCTTAATTTTTCTTTTATAATATTGAAACGTAGTGAAAACATTTATTAGATGTATATTTTAGTACTTTCGCAGATATATTTTGACTCAATTACTTTGTTATCAATGTTTAATATTAAACATACTAAAAATATAAGCTTAGTCGTTAGACAAAATAAACAAATTATTTTATATTATTTGTGTTTATCTAAAATTAAGTTAAAGCGTGTGTTAGACTCAAATATTCCTAAATGTATTGCCAAGGTAATAGGTAAATATTTTTATAAATATATTTACCTCGTCGTGATAATTTTTAATTTTAAGTGTTTTAACAACATTAAACAATAATTTATATATAATAATAATAACTTAATTTTATAACATAATGTTGCTTACGTCTAATCCCATAGAGAAATATCATTAATATTACCAGCTCTTCCTTGCAGTGTGTTTCCTGATTACTATTTGTCCTCCGGCTGTCTTTTTGGAGTTATATGAAACCGGAGGCAATATAGATTTCGGATTAATGAAATCAGCTCTGTTTTATATCATCTTGCATTTATTGAATCAATATATGGCAAATAAGAATAAACTTATTAGATTTGGTCAACGTTTTGGTAGAATATACTCTTTTGTTTAATTTTGTAGTACTTCAAAACTACCTTCTTAAAAAAATGTGCAAATGGTCTTTTCACCCTTGTCATATTAATATATTATAATATTTCCTTAACTGTACTTAAGAGATACGTTCATTCAGAAGATTTGTGTATATTGTTTTTTGCTTTGTTGTTATTATATAAATATATTAATAATAATAATTAAGCTGCAAACTGATTTTCTTCATTCATTTTTATTTGTAAATCAAGGGTGACTTCATATAAACTGAAAGAAAATCTTTCACATCTAAGATTCAATTTGAAGGTTTAATACTAACTTTAAAGTGGTTTTAAGTGTATTCAGCTTTTCAATGTCTCACGGCTGAGTTCGAGTCTTTCAATACGAAGAGGTCATAGTCTTCTATGCTAGCTAAGTGCATGTTGGCGGTATTCTGTCTTTAAAAAACTCGCTCGTTCTCGCCGACTTGCAGGATGTTTTGTTACCAAAAATCATATAACGTTTTAAAATCTAAGAGAGAAAGTTATTAAATGAAGTATTAATCCTAATCTATATCTATACATACTCGTACCATATATTATGTAGATAAATAAATCAGTTACAAATTAATTGCTATTTTCTAAACTTAACTGAATTTCAAAGGGTCAATGAAATTTGTCATTTAGGATCGCCATGTTAAAGTAAACAGCGGTTGTATGTTAAGGAAGTAATTAAACATTTATGAGTGCCTAAATTTGTCAAAGGTTTAAATGTTCGTAGTTCACATAATATGATTAATTTTAGTGGACTTTTAACTAACTATTTTCGTATAAATTCGATTAAGTTCTTTACAAGAAGCTTTTAGGTACTAGACGAGCATAATAAATCTGTATGAAATGCAATTTCTTGTAGTATATGTAGTTGCTTTCTGACTCAACTAAGACAAAATACAAAGCTTTCCTAGGAAGTCATGTTTGCTTCAATAGAGAAGTATATCTTTATTCGTCGTACAAAGAGATTCAAACTGTACTTTACGAGTGGCGATTGTATTTTCTCTGAATTATTACAATCTACGGAGTTAATCCAAAACCGTATAAATATTGCGACTTGACAGCGGATATAGATTGTGATAAAGAACATGTGGCAATATTTTGACTGTCGCCGCCATTGTGAGGTTAATATCAGAACCTAACAAAGACCAGCACTCTTGATTCCAAAAACGAATAAAAGTACAGTGAACGAGCGCGTGTCAGATTATACGTATAAATTATTAGGTACTTTTGTTCAAATCGAAAGGCTGGCCGCGACCCATTCAATTACCCGGCTCAAGGAGTGCCGAGTCTTTTCCAGATATTTGTGTAAGGGATTAGTCTGAGGATATCTGTTACGGTATCTCCGTAAGATAAGTACGAATATACGTCAACGTCGGACAACTAAGCCGATTATTTTAAATGTATTCACTTCCTTAATGGACGTCAGTTTTCACCCGCGCACCGACTCTTATTGAAGATTTGGTTGTGATCCGGCCAATGACTGGATGGTATTATTGCTCATTTATCCCACTCTTAGTAAATTATCTCTTCACTACCAGTAAGAGGATGAATATTTAAATTATAACTGACATTATATTATGATTTATATTTGTAGAAAAGTCTCTCCCGTGAGCATGATTGCTGTAAAGCATTCGAAACGTCGCGAACTAAAAATCAAAATATATCCGCGACAAAATCCGAAAAGGTAGTTTCATTTATAATGTAGAAAAATTATAAAATAATTTGTATTAATAACAAATATGGGTATACAATAGAATTACCGCTTCACCGCACTTCGATTATATAAAAACAGTCTATTTGACTTAAACAATGGTTACCTATATTATAGAACTTTGAAAGAAGACCAAAGTAAATATACATATTTGTGTTTAGAAAGTAAAGCCATAAAGATTGTTGTACATAACAAATGATTTTGATAAAAAAAGAAAATTAGATTGTAAATTGTATATAAATTATGAATTTTATTATATTAGATTCGTAACTTGTTTATCTTTAAACTTTTCGTATCATTTCATCTTTTAAAGATGTTTATGGGCACGATAAGACGTCTTATTTTAAAACGAGTTATTGTGTTACCGAATAGCATTCGCTTTTGATATAGATGAAAATATTACGTAATAACTGTATGGTCGCCCACCTGCGCGTATTGACAAATGCCTCTCACAGGCTTAACCGTCGCCTTTTGATCTAAAGACTCACAGATCCCGACTAAACACTTTAAAGAATTAAAATTTGATCTTACATTTATTATTTTAGTTATTTTATCAAAATTACATTTAACGTCGAATATTTTAGCTGAAGGTCGTATTTTTTCAGCGGATAATTCTATTACTTAACGCTATCAATGTACAATAAAAGTACATTCTCACAATTTAATGAATTCTTTTCTTTTTTATATTTCACGTAGCCTAAACTCTTTGCTTGATCCTACTTTGTTTAGATATAAATTGGTTTTCTTAGAATCGACATAAAAGATATCGCCAAACACGTTTCCGCCCAAAATAATAATATGTAAAGTAACACTGCGTCGTTACACATCATTACTTCACCAGGTGCCGCCATGAATACTGTAAATATCACATCAATAACAAAAATGTGAGCATTTTTTTCGGAGAAAATGCTTATAGAATAAAATAAAGTATCGTGACAAAGTTTAGCATCGTTTAGGGAAATACAGGCTTTATTTTAAAGTCAGCTTTCGTGTGTAATTTACCAGGTGAAAAGATATGTTATTATTACTGTTTAAATACATTTCAACATTTTATGAATATACGACTACTTGCGTGTTTGTAAACAACATGCGTGTTGTAGAAGTTCCTAAATCTCTTGAGTATGTATTTAAAAGCCTTTTGTATCATCAAAGAATAATTTGATAGATTAGTTAAAAAATTGTTAAAATGGCGACTTAAAGAGAGCTTTAGTAATTTAATACCGTATATCACACAAAATGATAAACGATTTTAAGAAATATTTAAATATTTCATGAAATTAAAATTAAATTAATGACTGCCTGTCACATTTTTTTACTATAATAAAAGTTACGGCTAACCCTTGTAGGTGGGTTTCTAATTTATAAGGGGGTAAACCCTTTATGGGGCTTGAAATTACCAACGTACTTTGCATTTTTATAGGTACCTAACGCAAATGCCGTTATAACACATGGCGATATAATACCTGAGTTTTAATAATGATTTTAATAAGGACTTTCAATTGAAAAATTGCTAAATTATATTTTTGTAACTTATAATATTATTTATTATAAGAAGACTAGCGGGTCTGATAGATGTTGTCCTATAAACACGTCACAAATCCGATTTTTTTTAAATAATTCTATAAATCTGGACCGTCTTGATGAAAATTTAAATAAAAAATCATTTTGTAGTATACCAAATTCAGAACCTATATCACTTTAAAATCCATTTATTTTCCAGACACAAAAAATGTCATTAAAATCAGTCCAGCCGTTTTGGAGGAATTCTGTCACATACACGTTAGTTACAGCAAAGAAGAATTAAATACAGAAGGATACTACTAAAACCGTGTCAGTAAAACTGCCATGAAATATTTTTATAAACCCAGTTTGTTATTATTTATCCAATCGACCTGATTCTGCTATTTTACTTAGCCGAGTAGATACAGAGAAATATAAACGCAGATCGTTTATTCGCCATCCTCGCTCAGTGTTTTCAGCGTATATAAATTCCTAACCTCATTACTGTTACGCTTCTTGAACAATAAAACTTATTTTTTAACAGCTGCCGTTTATTTCTGTGTTACGAGTATAGGATCAAATGGAGTTACTTTAAGGAAAACCATATATTTCTGAATTGTACCGAATAAAATTCCTATAAAAGTATTACATGCTTTTATAGTTATTATATGGCATTTATGTTATTTATTCATTGCTATTATTTTCATTTTAATATCATGTAATAATTATCTATTTTCTATTTCTATAATAATTAGCCCATATGTTACATTATATGCTTGCTTTATAAAACTAACAAGCCACCCTTGGTCCGCTTGGGTTCGTAAATACGTTTTAACCGTTAGTATATTTTTAATATAATTATCATAGATGGGGTATTTTTACAATATGGTTAACAGGATAATCAGTGTCAGTGTCGGACCACGCTCCATGTAGTATAAGATCGTAACATGTATCGCTAGTTTTAAGTCTTTTAATAATTGTGAAACGCCAAAACAAATATAAATTAAAAAAAGGCACGGGCGCTTAACGCCTGTGGATAAGTTCATTAATCTAAAAAAAAACAGGATATTCAACTATCGTCATATCTTGTATGAAAAGCTATACAGTGGTTTTCACTTGGTACGTCTCCAAACAGACAGACAAAAATCCCAAAAACTATAGATTCGGCCTCCGTATTGATATTAAAGACTGTTTGAATAAAATTAACCAAAAATATTTAATGAACAGAATCGGCTCAGAATTTTATTATATGCATAAATTTATTAAATGTAGTAAATCCAAATTACACTTGGTATAATACTTGTGTATTCGACAGTACGTGACCGCTATCGCGTGAACCGTATAAGTTGGGGTTGGTCGGTTATATTATCACTTGTCTACATCACGTTTCAACGTTACAACCAAAGTAAGGTTAGGTCTATTTTATCTTAGAACTTAATTACATGGATGGCAAATATGATGAATTTTAAATATACTATATTTAAAAAATAAATAAAGAATAAGTTAAATATGACGAGTTTAATCAACAATACAAATTAATAAAGTAACTTCAAAGCATACAGTATACTTTCAAATACATTATTAAAGGTACATTAACCTCGGAATAAATTTGGTTAAGACCAATTTTCATTAATAATCACTAAAACTAATTAGATTATTCTAATTCTCTTAAGGCTTATTCTAACTAGTTTAAGCGGTGTTTATAATTATTACTATTTAACCCCAAACCTAGAAATATCTCTCACGTTTTATATCACAAGTTTAAATTCCTACAGTCATTCACGAGTGCTGCGTATCTGTTATTTAAAGAAAAAAACAATCTGATTTTTGGTTTTTTTATTGATATCTATAAAAATTAATTATTTTTTCGAGCAGCAAGTACTGATATTACAATTTACACTCTACCTAAGTTAATTCATACTTTTATATACATATACTTTAAGATTTATATTTAAATATTTTTACAGTTATGAAGCGACTATTGGCATTGTTAATAGTCATAGACAATTTATTAATTATTAATTGTTATTCAGATTATCACATGTTACAAATTTTGCTTTTTACTTGATTGATTTAATTGCCAAGAAAAGAAAGAAATATAAAAATAAAGCTGTGGTATAGAGGATATTATATTATGTAGTTGTAAATATCAAAACGCATAGAGTTTTAAAAATTATTAACTTCATTATATTTTATATATTAAGCTATATTTTCATAAAGTTTATGATATTAATAGCACACTTAAAAGGCAGGTTTTAACCTTCACATTTAATATGCACTTTAAGACCGGGCTTGGTTTATGGTACGTAAATACTCGGAGCTTAATTATGTATACTTCGTACTTTAATATAATTTAAGTTCGCATATTAGAAGTCATAGCAAAAATATTCAAAGTTCATTACTTCAAATTCTGATTAATACTCAGATAAATAATCGAATTTAGAAAATATATTTTAAATTTGATTATTTTTGGGACTTTTTAAAACAAACGTGTTTTTGGTATTCCCTTTAGCATAATATTTTTACAAACTTTGAGTGTCTTACTTATTTATATGTTATCAAAAGCCTAAAAAATAAGTTTCAAGCTTTTAGCTTTAAAAATGACGTAATTTCCAAACATAATTTCATCCCTTACTTCAACCCTTTACAGCCCTTTTTTCGTCTTGAAAACAAGCCTATGTCCTTTCTCAGACTCTAGACTATATTATGTCTATTAAATTTAATTAAAGTCGGTCTAGTAGTTTTTGAGTTTAATCGTTACATACAAAAATACAAATTTTTCCTCTTTATAATATTATATTAAGTATTAGTACATAACACATGTTTGTCTCAAATTCTTCTAATTAGTAAAAAATATAAGTATAGATATGTGATACACTCAATAAAGAGATAATAAGGGACTTAAGCTACAGAAGGCCAAGGAAAAATCTAATTTGTACTTTTTGTCCAGTTTGGTCTTCATTAATATTCCAAATTTTCCGACCGTTAGCAGCCGGTATCTTACACCACCATATTAAAAAATACTGCAAAGTAATTTTCAGTATTATTTGTCCTGTTTTTTTCTATTTTAATGCAAACAATTTTACGAAAGTCACCGACGATTATATTTAAGCTTTATATAATAAATATTTTTAGACCTAGTTATCGTTAGAGAAGATATTTCCGAAAATTCATTTTCATTACCATTTTTCCATTATTGTGGCGTGAGCGGCGGTTGTTAGGTCGCAAACTCGGAATATAAATTAGTACACCGAATTGTGTTTTGTAATCAGCATCCAATTTATTTATAAATATAATCAATTTTGAAATATTATACCCAGCGAAATTTGTTATAATTATATTTCATACATTTTAACATATTCTTAACTACGAGTATTTCGCTCGATGGTGATAGATATGTTAATTTGTTTTTATCATACTATTTAGATTTACAGATACTGTCACCATTTCGCGATTTTTATTACTAGGCTATTTGTTACTCTAGGTCATAGTTTGTACGTGTCCTAAGTTATCTAACTTCAGATGTTTAAGCGCGAATGAGTAACAAATATACACAATATATTATACAAACTTTCATTTATAATAGTAAAGATAATAAAAGTCCAAAAATGTTGATGCTAAATAAATTATTGAAAAATATAGGCGTATGCACGATATAAATATACGTTTGAAATGTTCATAAATAAACAACCTACACGCGTCTTCTTTGCTCCTTACGTTTTACAGAATATATGACGCCCTGTCCAGACTAATCTGTATGAATTCTATACTAAGATTAAATCGAGTAGTGTGGAGAATTAAGTGGGAATACAAACCAGTTTTTAGAAATAAGTGGTTACGAGCTTAGAATATTCTTGGAAATGTTTCTCTACATTTGTAGAGAAACATTCTAAGAATGGAGAGAAAATAGTGGTGTCTCATTCGGATATTTGTTTCGAGCTGATGTAGTATGTACAGTTGACGTTGACTTAATAGTTTTTTACTAAATATTCATTGGAAATTGTAACATGAACAATGATCGCATACAATTATATTATAATCTATGTTGGCGACTAAAGTGGCAGCTGCGATGGCTAAACTACTCAAGTTACTTAAATACGTCTCGATAAAGTAATAATAAACTTTCTTAATTATAAAAAATAATAAAAGTCAAATATATACAAACAAAATAACCAATTAATAGAGTAATTATATTACGCATAACAGAAATGCAATAGTGGCTTTTTCTGCAATAGCTACGACGTTTCTCATTTCAAAACGTTTTCAGTCGCGCGTCTTAAAGCGATGGAAAATTTAAAGAGTTTGAAAAGAAAATTAAGGGGAATGGTGCAGACTGAAAGCGCTACCAAAGTCTTTGCATCTCGCAACTTTGTTACGTACAGAGAGTTATCTCGTTAAGGCGTTGAAAAAAGGAGGAAATTCAAATTAATCTGTAATGATTTTTCTCCCAAGTAAAGGGTTTCTGGCTAATGAGCTAAACTTAGTTTGTGCCTGATGTTCGCTTGTAACAGGTGTGAACTACTTTAGTTTTAAGCATTATTTTTATTATACTTACCTACTTATAACTTGAAAAAGTATATTTCAGTCTCTAAACTTGTTTATTTGTTTGTCGTTAAAAGAATGTATTCAAACATTTAAAAAACAAATCGGTTTCATATACACAGAGTATTAATCAAAACTATTGACCTAATTAGAAATATAAAACGCTCAGTGTCCGATTTTATTTCGTACGCATTTATTTTGTACTCAAACCACAAAAACAGTCGTATTAAAATAGATATTCCACGGCCGCTTGCACCGATACACGGTTAAGATAAATTTGTTTAATTTTTCTCTCGCTCACGAGCCGTCACAGTAATCGTATCTAGTATCTTTTTGGAAGCACAACCGCTAGAATTACAACATTAGTCATATAAAATGAACCCTTTAGCGAAATGTCAAAAGGTTTGCTCTTATCTTAGAGGTTAGAAGCTATACTTAAATGAAAACAAAAGAATGTTCTTTTACCGCTTGTACTGTGCAAACATCAACTTTCTCTTAAATTAGGCGGGAATACGACTGGCATTCATTTTAACCCCGTCAGTTGTTACATTGTATGTAAGTGTATTTAATCATCCTTTGTTAGTTAACTTCTTTTTTTATCCGAGTTATATTAAGTATCAAAACGTATTTATCTTCAGAAATCTCCTGGCATTTATTAATGTTTTGGGTTGAATTGGAGAGTAAACAGAAAAATAGGCTTTTTACTTAGTCAGACTGGTCAGTTGTGAAAAAGATTCAAATTTCATAGGGTGAGTGCTTAGGTGAAGAAGGGTTGTCTGGGGTAGTTTGTGATATTTGGATTCGACCGAGCGTCCAAGCAAACATTTCCGCTTGATTGAAGGACGACAGTTGCCTGGGACTACGCTTTTGAGCCGACTTTTCTACGCGTTTTGTTTAGAAACTAGAAGTTTTATTGTTCAGCTTCGATGCGGGTACCATTCGAAATTCCTACAAATTAAATACAACTTTGTTTCTAGAAAACATTTAATTGTATTTTTTTAGCGCCATGATAGAAAATATAGTATCGTAAAATTTTGATGTAACTAAGAAAAAATAAAAGGGTATATGAATTACAGGGATCCATAAAATATTACTGCTTGTTTATGAAGGTCTATTTTATGAACCTTAAACGGGAGAATCCTTTATCGATTCATTACATAATGGTTGTTATGGTCGGCCAAATAGATAAAAAATTTGATGTGTTACATCCATTAGAAACTTTTAAGATATTATTATATTACGTGTTTTTTTTTTATTTATGCAGTAGTAAAATAATCAAATTAATATTGACATTTCAGTAACTAAGACATTTGTGTTTTTATAAAAATGTATACCTACGTGTTGTTAATCTTAAAGCCTTTCAGTACATCATCATCATCATCATCATCAGCCCTTTTTAACGTCCCACTGCTGGGCACGGGCCTCCCTCAGTACGAGGGGGATCAGGCCATAGTCCACCGCGCTGGCCCAGTGCGTGTTGGCGGACTTCGCATGTCTTACGAAAACTTGCTAGATTTTCTCAGACATGCAGGTTTCCTCACGATGTTTTCCTTCACCGTACGACAAGTGGTAATCATGATAGAAATGATTCGCACATGAAAATATCAGAGGTGCGAGACCCGGATTTGAACCCGCATCACTCGGTTATACAAGCGACGCGTTACTGCTGGGCTACCACTGCCTTACAGTACACGTAGCTTATATCTTTTTATTTATTTTTATTATACAAAATTTCTTAAAGTAAAACATCGTGGACTAAATATATATATATGTAGGTACATTCATAATATGTAGATACACACAGGTTGAACATAACTTACCAAAAAATCTTATCATAATATTAAAAATAAATACTTTCTGGGACATAATGCAAGTACAAATATTATATACTTAAAAGAGGTAATATATAATAATAAATATATAATTTATTTTAATAATTTATTTCATCACCACGTTTAAAGAAAATAGAATACAAGAAGCAAATTTCCTACTGTAGCTATGAATTATTAAGTCAAACGATGTAAATCCTAAAGGAAAATAAATGTCTGAATTTACTTTAACTTTTATATTAGCTTTTGTTAATGTAAATGTAATATTTAGAAACATGTTTCATGTTAGCCGTCATGAATTTTGTTAGTATAATATTTGTTTTGTTTCAGACGCTCAGACGTTAATGTTCTGATTACAAAGGCTCATGATTCCGCACAATAAGAGTTTATAACACCAACCCACTGCCTATAGTCAGGTGAGTTTATTTATATAAGGAAATAATTGTTCAAACATTCTCGTTTTGACGAGGCTTTTAAATACCCCACCCTCTAGTGCACATTTTAATATTTTGTGGGGTTCATTTTAGGTATGGGACCTCCAAGGTAACTTTTGTTTTATACAACAAATATGTATCAGCATCTGCATTGACCTATATTTTACACATAAGTCTCCATGTATATTTCCAATATATGATCAATTTTAAAGTATCTCTCTTTATCTTTGAGATGTTATTACTATAGATATCTTTAGTAAAAATTAGTTTATTTATTCCTTTCATAGTTAAGAACATGGCGTTACCATATAAAATGTACTTAGTTTAGGCTATTTTCGTTGTAGTACTACGCAAATATAAACATTTTAACAAGGTTGCAGATTTTTTCAATAGGGACACCTGAGAGTCGTTTGTGCTTTGTTTTCTCTAAGCCGAGCTTTGCAAATGTTAAACTATTTGTTGATAAATTGAAAAACTGCTCTATACAACTGCAATAGTTTGGTTCCACTGTTCAAATTTAAATCCAGTTTTACTAGTTCTTTCTAAAAGACCGTTGAAAGCTATACGATGTTGCAAAATTGTCGCTAAAAAAGATGTCGGAGTATTTTTGTTTCGTTTCGATTTACAGTGAATTGGAAAACTTATTTTAAAAACCTTTTTATTTATATACTGAGTAGGTAAACTTATTTCGTAAATTGCACTATCCGAGTAGTATAAAATGTATATGACACAAGTTCACCCGAGAACTTTGAATTAATAGCTTTCTAAAATCTGAACGCTTTAATCGTAGCAAGTTAATCAAAAACTTATAATAAATTATAATAAGTTATTGATTAAAATATTATCCTAATAATTTTATGTTACATTAAAAGATCGTACCTTTCTAGTCAAAATATTTAAAAAATAAACTGTACCCAATAAATCAATCAACAAGTTATAACAAATTACCCTTTAGGGTTAACAGGATTTATCCAGTTTTACGCACTTCTGCGTCCACGATGTGCTGTCAAACATTTCCACAAACAAAATATGACCAATCATTTTTCAATGACACTCCCTTTGAACGTACATGGCACTGCAGAGATGAGACGTATCTTAGATAAAAGTATCTGAAATACAGATACAAGATACAAAATACGTATTTACATCTTGTAATTGAAATACTTTTTATTTTTTTATTTTGAATCTTATATTTAGATACATTTTCCTGGTATCTTAGTATTTTGAAGATACTTTGTTCCCCGAGATACTTTTATTTATTTATTATTATTTATTTATTTATTTATTATTATTAATTTATTTATTTATTATTATTAAAGTTTACATATTTTTTTGTATTAAATGTAACATTGTAAATCTCTTAGATTTGTATAATGTTACTTACATAATTCATTATATATTACATTATTAATATTAAATATATTATATAGGTAGGGATCCCTCGCCCATTTTTGCACTTGATTACTATCAAGCTAATTTTCCGTGAGTAGCTTTATTTTGATGAGACGGCCAATAATTTCCTGTACGCAACTCTCGATTGTGGTAGCTAACAGAGGTAGGAAGGATAAAATATTTCGATTTGATGATTCTCAAATATTTATTACTAACTGAATATTTTTCTGTTAAATGTCAAGATAACTATCTAAATTATTCGAAAAAATATTTGTCCTACAAAATCTATGGTTTGATCAAACAGTCCCCTCTTTCCAATATGTATCGATAACGAGGTCATCATAAATGATTAGTAACCAGCTGATTTTCTTTTTTTTACTTAGTTAATAGTTATGTAATTTAACAGACACATTGTCCTACAAATTGCGTGGTACGTTATCCCGGTCCTACGCTCAAAAGTAGTAGTACAGATCCTTGATGTAAAAATAATTACTATCAAGCTGAATCTTCGTGAATAGCTTCGTCTCGATGAGTCGCCCAACAATTTCCTATGCGAAAATTCTCAATTGCGGTAGCTAACAGAGGTAGCAATGATAAAATATGTCGATTTGATTATTTTCAAAAATTTATTACTAACTGGGCATTTTTTTGTTAAATCTCAAGATAATTATCTAAATTATTCGAAAAAATATTTGTCCTACAAAATCTATGGTTTGATCAAACAGTCCCCTCCTTCCAACATCTATCGCTAACGAGAATTCTTGACATTTAACAGAAAAATATTCAGTTAGTAATAAATATTTGAGAATCATCAAATCGAAATATTTTATCCTTCCTACCTCTGTTAGCTACCACAATCGAGAGTTGCGTACAGGAAATTATTGGCCGTCTCATCAAAATAAAGCTACTCACGGAAAATTAGCTTGATAGTAATCAAGTGCAAAAATGGGCGAGGGATCCCTACCTAATATTAATATATTATACAATATTGTAAAATAAATAAAATGAATATATACTAAAATGAACTTCGCAGTTTTTCTTTCCGAACGCAACTGAACGCAGCGCATCGTTTAAAAATTTTTTCGATATTGTCGGGAGCACTGACCTCTATAATACCACTGGACTGGCTGTTCCAAGCGTTTGACAGCAATTTTTTTGTGTCCATTTGAAGCGCCACTAGCGAGAGTCCCGAGAACTAATTTTTACGTATATTGCAAATGACAGCGAGAAGTGTTTGCTTACTGTAAAGTAATTTTGCATTTTCGTTGTTAATATAACATAAGTAGTAATCATGATGATACGGTTATTGATTAATAAAATCTCAAATATCAACATCATTAGTTTTAGTACCACGAACTCTCGCTACGTCCGACAGCGGCGGACAGCTCCAAAATGGCAAATATCAAGCAGCCACACAAGCACGTTGACAACAGCCAGTCCAGTGGTATTATAGAGGTCAGTGGTCGGGAGTGACAGATGGCGACACTATCTTTCTACTGAAATAAAAAAATATTCCTAAAGTATAACACTTGTTTGCCCAGCTCTGCCCCTGTGGAGACTGTTCTTCTTTGGGGACATGATCATGAGGCCTCATCGAAGGAAGATGAGCGACAATATGTTTGAGGAATTACTTTTACTCAAATCTCAACTAAAACAAAGATCAAAAGTCTCAATTTTAATACCTTTATATTTTGTCTTGTCGCATTTGCCTGATCCTTGTTATCAACGCGAACTATTTGAAAATTGTTTTCTCAAATAAATAAACTTAAGTTCAAGTAAATGTTGTTTTCTTACAAAAGTATTTTATCTTGAAAAAGTATTTGAAAGATAGGTATTTTGTATCTAGTATTTCAGATACCTTTTTAGAAAATTATTTATATTTGGTATTTGAAATGCTCTTTTTAAAAGTATCTTACATCTTGTATTTCAGATACTTTGTATAAGGTATCTTGTACATCACTGCATGGCAGTGTGTTTGACTGATGCGTATTTTCAAATATGTCAAAGCCTTAGTATAGCGAGTAATAGAAGTGGTAACCGGTAAAATGATTTTAGGTACAAGACGTTCTTAGGACCTCTAATATATAATTTTAGAAATACCTAAAGAAATTATAGTTCTTATTATATTTATGCAAATAATAATAAAAAATGATAATATTATGTATATTTTAAAACAATTTACATGTTTTACGAGTAATTAGGTGCTTACACAGTAGGTAGTGTAGAAAAGAATTTTTTTACGACGATTAATTTTGGTACATATTTAATATTTCAAATCGTATAGCCTATCTGTTACACTTTATTATAACCTGAGGTATTTTCCAATATGTCAATTATTATGGATGTATGCGTTCAAATGACCGCGCGGAGTGAGTGACGGGACATGCTTGTATGGGGCAGGTCTGCCATAAATCCAATTTTTATTGTCCAATTCTGTAGCTTACGTCGAACCCCCTGATATTTATTTTATACGTGATCGTTTAATACTATAATTTCATTGTTGTACAGTAATATTGTTTCAGACGGGTTTTTTACAAGCATCTATTTCGTTTATTAACTAATTACTAATGTATTACAATTAATCTGACACATGAAGACCAACCCGTTATACTTCTAAGAAAACATTTAATAAAATTTATTACCCCCAGATAGTTTAAAAATGGTTGATTAGGTTTTAAAAATTTGTAAAACACTTTTTCTAGTCAAATTCCTTGATTTTGTTTGTTAATTATTAGTAGATCCGTAATAATATAATGGCATACTTCATAACTTTAAGAAATTAAGAAAAAAAAAAACGACAAAGTAGTTACCTCGCTGGTTATGACTTAATCGAAGCATATATTATTATTTATGTTTAAAATTACTAATTTTATAAATTTTAGTCTATTCACAGCAATTTCCCTGATTAAGGGCATCGGTACCTGTGTAAAGGCGACAGCGCGGCAAATAGGTCGATCGGGTCGATGAATATTAATGTACTAAGCTAACTTAATATTTGGATAGGGTATTCTGTAATCCTAAAATATTTCATAAAGCAGGCTGTATTACGTAACCGTTCGTTATAACAAAACTAGCACAATATCATTTATGTAACGATAACTTCACAGATTGTTGTATCATAGTGATTGGCAAATGGTATCAGGATTTTAATTAATGAAATACATTATCTCTGACTGTCAGTACATGTATTTTTACACATTTAACGAAATGTACTAATTAAAATAATTTCAATTAATCCTTTTGAAAACAATCATTCACTTGTTCGCGTATCAATTACGACTTCAATATTTTATCGCTGTTCCCAATATATGATTGCGCCACAAAATTAAATCTCTCTTTTAATATGCAAAATACTGTCAATTCCAATATAATTTTGTTATATGGTTCACTATTAAACACAGCATCGAGAGTTTGAATAAAACCGAATAGCTGATGATAATATTTTGTGAATTCTATTTCGAAATTGTTGATTACCTTACATTCTATGAACATTGAACAGTATATTCTTAAGACAATACTGGCACTTACTCGTTGTCCGGGGCTGACATTGATAAGCAATGCGGGCACTAAATTGGAGCTCCGGTCGGTCAGACATTTAGACCCTGCATGGACATGCTTTTATCAGGGCCACTCAAAGGTACCTACTGCTATCTGAAAATGGGTCAATACGGATATATTCACATTTTGTTGAGCTTGCATTATAAACTTATGTTAATGTTAGTTCTAACCACTATTTTGCTGTAGTATGTAAGTAGTTAATCAAAGCTAAGTGAAAGTTTCATATCAAAGTTGTTTAAAATAACCGTTCATTTTAAAAAGTTCACAAGTGCAAACAGTTTGCCTTCAAAAGGTTTTACATCAGAAAATGAGATCGCGACAAAGAAAAGAAACTATAAACATCGTCGGTACAACATTTTACAAACAGGCTGTCAAAATGAATGGTGGATGAAAAATTCAGCTAAATATAAACAAAGGCCTGTTTGGTTGAAGCGAGAGGTGAGCCTCATTTCGGCAGGCGGATAAGTGCTTGCGTAATCTGTGCTTGGGCTCGTGTAAATGCAAATTGTCCCATAAAGTCATCTCCCCCCACACTTTCTCCCCTCAAACCCTCAATTCCCCTTTAATGAAGAGCCTTGAACATTCTCGGACTGAGAAGCCGCTCGTCACCTCAACTATACGAAATTAGAGTTGATTCCAAATTACTAACCATGTATCGGAGTTCTAGATTTGTTCATATGTAATCAAAGTTTGTAATAGCAGAATGAGTTAACGAGCGTTACCAATGGTAAGGGTTTGATATGCTGGTATAATTATGGCTTTTGTAGTTAGGAGGTTATTTAATATAAGAGGTCATTGATCTCCAAAGGGTGATCGATGTCTTGTCTTTTAATTGTGGTAGTCGTCATGTCGTGAATTTTCCGGAAATAGCTAGTAAGTCGGTACTATTTATTTTAATTACATAATAGATTGTATCCAAATTGGTCTCATATAAATTTCAAAAAAAAAAACTTTAAGCTAAGTAAAATTGCTTTCGAAGTCTACCTTTTAATTAATAAGTTATCATTCGAATTTAATAACAATCATAATTATTAATTAGGTAATCAAACTATTCCTGTATTGTGCTATAAATTACCGTAATGTCTTATACGTATCGTATAAATGGGCTATTACAGTTGATATAGGATCTATGTATAATTCTACTTTTATTATGTGCTCTATTTACACTAAGTTTAATAAAATTTAAGGAGTAGTTCTATGAAAATTACCGCATTTAATATTAGTTCCTTGAAATCGCTTGATAAAATTTAATTATATTATATAGGTACATATAATGCGTACTTTATACTACGGTACTTGTATAAACAATAATGGGTTTAATTCCAGCAATGGATAAATTTCGTATTCTAAGGATACTTATTAAACTAGATAGTATTTTGAACCTATTATTTTAGTAAAATAAAATTGAAAAGTGAACATTAAACGACTATTGCGGAAACCAAACATACGAATAAAAAGAATGAGGTAAATTTTTCTAATTGTTCAGTAGTTCTTCATTCCTTATTATGTCAAACATCATTTTTTATATTATAAGTGAAAATTTTAATCTCAGTTTAAATAAAATAAAAACTTATTAAGCCATAAGTAATTTAGTTAAGTTCAAATATCGGCAGTACTGTGAGACAATTTGCAAACGTCGAGGAGGCATTGTTTGTCAAGGACATGTCGTTCGCCCTACTTGCCTAATTTGAAAGCCGCCGCGAGCTTCTCATTAACGATTCGCGTCCAATAAATGTTTTATGAACAAAGAGCTTCCCCTTTAGCGGTTCTAGGTGAAACAATATGTACGCCGCGCGGGGACTCCGTGTTGAATTACAAATACGCCGACTTGACGTGAATTCGAATGAGTTAGACTATTTGTACCTCGGTCTCGCACGGGATATAGTTTCTTTGTTATACTTTTCTGTCTTAGTACTGGTACAGTAAGTTGAGAGAACGTTTGATAGCGCTTAACTGTCTGTAAAAAAATTTGATATGTACAAGAATTTTTGTTTCTACTAGAAATTTAAAAGTCGTCACTAAAATATTATTCTCCTAAGAGTTTTTTTGGCTTAATGTGTTATTTATAAAAAAGTAATGCATTGTTCAAAATAATTGGTCACGTTGTAGGAATATTTTTGCATTTTTCTTCGTTCACTATATTTTCTTACTGTATAAAATGTTGTTGAATATAATAAAAATGCCTGTTTATGCTAAATTACGAAGTAACAGCGAGAGTATTTTATAATAAAAATGTATCCATCTTAACTTCGCTCGAACAGATGCGCGGACATGTATAAAATATTCATAGATATAAATTGGAAAAATTCTTCGTTTTAGGCTTCATAATAAATAACTTTTACGTAAAACATTTAAGACATACTCAATTATAATCAAAACTGGAAGTAACAGTTTATCTAGGTTAGTTAGGTGTGAATTTAATCCCAGTCTGATCAATTACAAGGCATTTCGAGTTTTTATACCACGTTTTATATGGACCTAAATCAGTGTAGATCGTAACGAATGTTATAATTGTTGTATTGGTTCACGAGAAAAATAATTATGAGAGTTTAAATGGTATATTCACGAGCAGTGAAGCGAAACGATGGGAACGTTTTAAATTTGGCTTAATCTACATTTGATCCGAACGGAACTCTTAGTGGTTTTTTAGACCACAACGTGAATGTTATTTCATTTTGTTTACAGACGTGACTAGCCAATATATCATTTCACGCTTCACGTTCCTTGAATTTGAAGTAAT
Source organism: Boloria euphrosyne (assembly GCA_951802675.2). Classification (NCBI taxonomy): domain Eukaryota; kingdom Metazoa; phylum Arthropoda; class Insecta; order Lepidoptera; family Nymphalidae; genus Boloria; species Boloria euphrosyne. The sequence continues at coordinate 5,204,112 of OX637872.1, forward strand.
ATCTATACTAATGTATGGAGATGAATAAATCTAATTGTCGAGGAAATTTATAAATTATTCAACATCATATTATCTATAGGTATAGAGTTAAAGAATGTACGTATCGTACCTACATGACCTTCACAAGCAATCGTCAATACTTTTGATTCCTTCGAACCTTTTTTAAAAGTCTAAAATGTAACATGAGCCGCTTACAATTCGTTGTCGCTTAGAGACTATTAAAAAGTATTTAGAGAGATGCATCGATAAGAGTATATTTTTATTTATAAATAATATGCGGTTTCACGGTCCATATCCCATTTGACTTGAAAATTTTTAATATACCGGCTCCGATATACGATAGCCTCCCGATGGTTTACGTATTGCTTGTATAGCTCACCGCTGCTTCACACATTTATATTCTATAAAATCTTTAAAACTAACTTATGTTGTAGCACTTTGTAATAAATGTCATATTGGCATGATCTTATTTCTACTTAATTGTAATCGATCTAATAGTGTCTACAGTACATAGATCATGGTGTAACTGAGTACGGCCACTGTGGTAGACTTTGAGAGCCTCGTGGGAGTTTATAGTTTATACTTTCATGGGAACGTATTTCCGATTCTATCATATCAAATGGTGCGATTTACGAAGTTCTGTTACTAACTATAATTGCTTTTAGATATTTATATCTGTTGATGGGTCATAAATAATAAATCATGGGTCTTGAAACCGTACACGTATCGTTTTGTTAATAAATATTTAACCTAGATTTGAAATTAAATTACAACCTGCCGGGAAATTATGTTATACCTCAGATTTATTATTCATTTATTTTTAAATTCAGCCTGGCATATTTAATTTATGTGAAAGCTTATATGAGTACTGTTATGAAAAATTATTTTGAATAAAAAGCGTAATGTTACTAGAATGTTATTTTAACGGCAGTGTGGTATGGTGTTGTCGTTTAATGATATTAATATATTGTTTAAGTCAGATGTTTGATTTCTTTTTAGGACAAACAAACATGCTTGACTTACTTTAATTATTTGTTTTTATAAAATATCTAATAATAATTTCTGTTATTTCAAAACCATTGATTAATAAATATTATAGGTATGTAATTATAACAACAATTGAAAACACGCAGCGCCCTGGCACTTTAGTCTAACTTAACTATTTTAATGAATCCTGTTACTTTGTAGAAATGTTTCCACTGACTTATAAAGGACAAAACAGCTTGTTTCTCTGCTAGCAATTTGCAACGAGATAAAAACTCTTCTACGAGTTTCCTTACTTTTTAATAAACTAATCTAAACAAAAAGTAGTGTCAATGAATGACAGAATGCTTATTTAGTAAAGTAATAAATTTTTTGGGGATTTTTTTTAGTTATTGGTATGAGTAATAATAATCCAAGCCTTCTTAACCTCTTTCCTACGTCTGACCTCCTTAGAAACATGCTTAAGGCAAAAAAAAACGTTAACTCGATAATGGCTAACAAACAAACTAACAAACAAAATTGGCACATTTATGATATTATTAGCCTTAGGTAAAGGATTGCTTTGAATACTATATGCAGAACATAATATGTTACTGTGGCGGAAACATCAATAACTAGATAAGACAGCTATCGGCCAGTACAATGACCTCCGGAAGCATCTGACAGCGATAAGGCAGGTTCAGAGCGATCCATCTTACGGTAACTTCATTCATGTTTTTACTTCGCTAGTCCAGGATGTGCACCCGCTATACAATTTCAAACATGCATTACAATTTTCTTTCTAATAGAAATTTGAATTTCTCTATTTTTTTCATTACCCGTATACACGAGCTATGAATGCTTTTTTCGATATGTACAATTCGGTAGTGAAAATCTATTTTGGAAATCGTAGCTGCAATCAGTGTCCAAAGAGCAAATCGAATAAATCAACTATTGCCTTTGAGCATCGTAAACCATTTCCGAATAGATTTACAAGGTGATATATAAACGTCGTTTGAATATTCGGGTCGAAAGGCTTTAAAATGAAAACCGTATTTACTTAAATATAGACAAATATCCTAAACAAAAAAAAAATCATTTTAAATATGTTGCTTTGTTATTGGATAAAAATATTCATTGGATATAGCATTTCAGGTAGTAAAATAAATTTTGTATCATGAAGTACTGTTACGTTCGTAAATCTTAAATGTATTCTACTCAGCTCTTTACTTTATGTATCGTAAAATTGCAACGCAGCCTTTCTAGCTTCCAGCTATACGGAATAGAAGTATTATTATACATCTTTATTACACTCCGAGCGTATTGTTTATCAAATCTCGAGAATAGTAAAACGTATTGTGAATTTATCGCCGAGAGCAAACGTGAGGTGCCGGATAATCTCGCCGCTCGCGTGGCAAAAACTCGCCTTCAATGCAAGGGCTGCATTTTCTGCGACTGAATAGTTAGTTGGAAATGAAATCCTGCCATTCATACGCTCATTCATTCGTAAAACGCATTACCGTCGCCGAGTGCCCTAACCCCGTCTCGGCTGCAGTGTGGGATGCGACGGATCCCTCAATGTTGCAACAAGGTATGGGTATTGAAACGTAGGATTTTGTTGAAAGTTACGCTTTCAGAGATTTGAGCTTATGGGGTGAAGGCTCTGCGAAGCTTATGGGTACACAATGTGCTTTTTCAATCTGAATTTAGTATATAGATAAGATATATGAGTGAAAAAGTAATTAATCCCTTACAGTTTATAGTTACAGTTCTTTTAAATTATTGCTTAACGTTAATTTGTCGACATTACAGAATTTTAGAAATATATTGCAGTTAGTTTAATTATTTGATTTACATTATTTTTCATTAGGGTAATGAGGTCTCACATTTGCCTTATTAAAGGACCATTTTCATTATTTCCAATTGGCAATTCGCCATAAGAGGTTGCAAACTTTTATCTCAAAGGTTACATGAATATTGAACAGAATCAAAGTGTTCGGATTTCTTTATAGGGGTTTTATTTATTGAACGCATCGATTTCTCACGATGTAAGGAAAGTATATATCCGCGACTCATTTTCTTAAAACCCACTCAATTTAATAACCCTAAAAGAGCCGCTAGATATCTTTCACGGAATCCCAGGGATTTTTGCTGGGGTACTGTAGGCGCGCGGCTCGTGTGTAATGGCTTCCTAGTGATAACATACATCCGTAATCTCGTGAGCTACTTCATTACTTAGTCTTACTAACTTGCTAAAGATGCGGTGCAGATAAGATTGACTAATTTTCTCCGTATTTCCTCAGAAGTGTCGCGAATCTTCATTAGGTTTGCGTCATTTGGCAGGCTTAGTGGCCGATTCGGGAGATATCACCGACGCAAGCACGTCATTTGCAATTCTCCCAGTCACCTCCATTAAAATATCGCTCACTTCTTCATTTCATCCGTCTAAGATATTATAAGTTAGTATAATGTGACAGTAAACCGAAATTTTTATCATTTTCATTTTGAACCACATAATCATAAAAGGTGATACTTTATTTATTACAAGTTCTTACCTACAATACTATCTTTGTTCCAAATTTATTGAGTTGTTGGAATAAAAAAGTATTTTTTTGTATAAGTAATATCTGCGTTAAAAGTCAAAGTGAAAGCAAGTCGGTGTGCGCTAAAAGCCCTTTGGCAAGTGCAAGCAAGTTGGTAGCACGTGCCCCAGTACTAGGATACCATTACAGGGCCAAGTGGTTAAGTTTTGTGCTCGCCTCATGGACGATTCATCGCGTCTCGTTAGGGCTCACGGCTGAATGCCGTCTTAGCACTCCTCATTATTGCGTTTATAAAGGCGCCATAGAGAAGCTTGATTCACTAAGACCCGCTCTGTTGCGATGAAAGAGAAAATGAGATTGTGTAGATGTTTTGTTCAGCTAAGTTCTCTTTTTATGCTTTTAGCTGTAAGCTTAGGTTGCAGATACTAAAGAGATATTTCGTGTCAATGCACTGTGTTGTTTACTTGTCGATGTAATATATTTTAGTTGTCATAAGGAGTAAAATATATTGTAGACATGCCTAGAAATTAAATTTAATTCAATTAGATTTTTTTAATTTTTCTCACCAACGTGCTGTTAATGATGCAATGAATGTAATCATAATAAATAAATCTCACTTTAATTGCGAGAAAGCTTTGGAAGCTCTCTAATCTGGCATTGATTACAAAATCAATATCTAGGAAGCGTAACTATTGTCAGGTGTTCTCCCTTGCAACATTAATTTGTTAGCCACCGCGAAATAGGGTGTGGATACTTTATCATCGTTTATTTAGATTAACTTTCATAGAGCCTTAATTAAAATGACCCCAAAGACCGATCGTGCCACTAAAATGATGAAGGTATAAACGTAATTATCAAAATATATAGATTACGTAATACTTAATAGAAAAATATGATAATTGTACCTACCTTTGTTATTAATAATGTAGCATTTTACCTAGAAAGAAATATTGGGATTTTCTTGAGCAATAGCCATACTTAAGAAAGACAAATTAAGACTTTCCGCTCTAGAGGCTGTGAAAATAATATTCTATTACCATTATGTATCTATAATAATCACGTCAAACTATTCGTTCTCCGGAGATCTTTCTGGTATTAATAAGGTTTATGTCTGAAATAACAAAGCTATTAACCTAAAATAATTCAGTTTAAAGTGACAGAAAGACATGTTAATTCCGCCAACCTGTACTTGGCCAGCGTGGTCCATTATTGCCTGATTTGTATTGAGGGAGGCCCATGCCCAGCGTTAAAAAAAGTTAAGTTTATATTTGTTTGCAGTCAGTGTTTGTATTGTCTTCATTATTTCAATGCATACTTACTTTGGATGTTAATGAACTTATTGGTTAGTTTTTCGTAATATGATTTATCTAAAAATATTGCTTTCAATGTTTGCGGCAAATAGTTTAACTTGAAATCGGCTGCTTAAAATGACAGAATACGACTTAAGCAAGCCATGGAGGAGAGGGCTCGGATATTTCTTGGTGAGACGAGCGGTTACCCGACTTTTACACTGCCTTTATTGTCTCGCACCCCTCGTAAACCCTCCATTGTGTTAGTAATGTCTCAAGTTGTATTAACACCGTGATAACTTTAGTGGGTACGTTCAGTGTTGATTACTTCGTCCACAATTAGTACGGTGTAAGTGGATAGTTTTGATAATTTAAACGGGCTGATCATGTTGACAGTTATTAATAGGTCAGTATTAAAGCTTATATTGAATTTACAATGCTTAGAGAATGTGTAATTGTTATTAAGGGACCTTTCAAATTACGTACGAAATTCAGCGATACATAGATATATTATTTTCGTCGATATTATTATGCTAAAAATACATTAGAGACGCAAAAATATGCTATTCAAAAAGTTTTAAATACATATTCTAATTATACTTTTTTCTACAGATTTTTTGATTGGAAAGTTTCGAATCGTATTTAATAAATGTTGCAAAAGAATTTAAAGTCCATTAGACTTATCAAAATCCCTCATCTAAATGTCAAACACGTTTCCGAACTTTTCAATAAGAAAACATTTAAATTCCATTACGAGTGCGTTTAAGAAGCAAAATCAAAACAAAGTTTTCCTCACATCCGATATAATGAAAGGCAAATTAAAACAAAAAAAAACGTACTTACTTCATAAAGCGAAAGCTATTTGAATGCAAAAATTTTCTAACTCATTTAGCGGCTTCGATTGATGACGTTTGTAATAGGAAAGTTCAATAGGCAACAACAAAGGCCGATACAAGTTAACGATGCTCACGAAGGCGAATTTCATGACGGGAGCGCGCTCTGGCGGACAGGAAATTAAAAGACAAAAGAGTGCCGCTTGAACAATATAGGTTCGGAAATGGAGGGCGTGCCGTGCCTTTCGCTTCTTTATCGGGGCCGCTAACCACTACCACCTTAGTTCAGATGCTAAATTATGATTGAAATGTATTTGATTTGACAAAAATCTCTAGTGTATAATTTTGAGTCATTCATCGTAAAATATAAAAATTACTCGTAAAATGAAACATTTACTATAATTATAAATACATTAAAATAATGAGATCAATAGCAAATTATATTGAACATTTTTAAAATTACTTTATCAGTTCAACGCTGAAAATTTTTTGATTAAACTGAAAGGTAATAACGATTCAAATATAATTAATCCGCTTTTATACGGAAATCTTAGGCGTATCGAGTCTCGATGTATGGTTTCTGTAATTCAGGCGAGCTAAGTAATCCATTCGTATGGGGTGATATCGAATTGCAAGAGAAGACCCAATACTTAGATCTTTTATGGACTTATTTAAACAAATTTTAAGTCAATTTATGATATTAAAATCTTTTCGCTTCTTGCTTTGTAAAGTTGACACTGAAGTTGTTATGTAATTCTCAATTCTTTACTTACTATGTATTAGAGGATGATAAAAATATTCTGGTTTGTAATAATCAACGGCGTGTTCTCATCTTAACTACACCTGGACCAATATCCGTATTCCGTATGTTAATAGCCATCGTTAGTATTCTCATTCCACTCAATACGACCGTATATTGTACAGCTGTAAGCTACAATATAAACTCCTTTATTTGTTTTAATATCCGACGTTTCATATCGCAAATTGTATTCGTTGGTTTAGATAAACGAGTTATTGCACATTTGAGTCCGAATAGGATAACTGATAAAGCGTTGGAACGAACGCCATATTCCTGACTTTGTTTCCTAATTCAATTTGCATTCGGAATCAAAAACTTTCCGTGACACTGTTTTGCATTATTAATACTTTGGCATGGCGTGATCTCCCGAGAGGCTTACTAGAAGCTATAAATTGAATTCCAACCTTCGCAATTAGTTATTCCCGCGCGTGAAAACTTTCGAGATCGTTCGCCTTCGTTAACAGATGTTACGGTGCTATTCATTATACATTCCGTCGAATTGTAAAGCCGAACATTTAATTTAAAGTACCAAACGCTCCTTTGTTGAATATTAGAGCATTTGGCAGGTATTGTGAAGGAATCACTTGGGCGGCAGATTAACGTACAGTTTAAGCGAGCACCCGTTTGCGCAGGACATTCGTCTGGCGAAGCCGCGGAACAATAAATAAACGTACGCAATATTTCCTCCGAATGGCGAATACGAGACTAGCCGAAACATTAAGCCTCACGTCACGTGCGCCTGTTTCGTAGTCCCTGCAGTAAAGGACAGCAATTTACCTTTATAGTAATATGAAAATTTACGATATAGTGACAAAATTGGTCAAACGATAAAGAGTGGCAATGATTACTTGCGATACATTTTATATTGTTCGTTTAAGTTTTTATTTATAAATAATTGAGTCTCTTAATGTCTTGGTTAAGGTTTGGTAAATAAAATATCTATAGAAAAAAACAAACAATTGAAGGATATGTACCTCATTATAAGGCTTTGGTATTGTTTTAAGCTATTTTTGCACATTGTACTAAAGTTTGTGGGATGTATCACATTGTAGAATAAATTCCTTCTTTGGACAGGATTCATTTCGAAAGGCAGATGTTTTTGATGCTATATAGGGCAAAAAGTGCATCTGAAACAGTAACATAACATACCTAATTTATAGCTGTTTTTTTATCATAAATTACCTTACAAGTTATTTTTTTAATTTTACTTTCTAGAAATAAGTTTTATAGTATTCATTTTTTTAATAAAATAATTCTCTTTTTTATTACAGGTCCTCGGTGACGTATACATGAGATGTTATGGGCTCACGCGGCGTAGAAAAGTGCAGTTGGTTGGTGGTAGTAGTAGTATGGGCATGTGGTGCTGCAGCAAGAACATTATGCCCGCCGCGATGTGCATGCGACGACGCGTTACGAGCAGCATCCTGTGCGAATGCTGGCTTAGAAATCGTCCCAATTCAACTAAATCCCGAAGCTACTCACATCAATCTGACCCACAACGCAATCGACAATTTGCTGTACACCTTCGCCTTTTACACGCAACTCACCATCCTCGATATTTCTTACAACAGAGTACAAGACTTAGGTAGTAAAAATTTTGATAATAATTTGGAGATGACACATCTTAATGTTAGTCATAACGCGCTCAAACGATTAGATAAAGATACATTCATTGGTTTGAAGAGGTTAACTGATTTAGATTTATCGAATAATGAGATATCCAATATACATGTACAGACATTTAAGGATCTCACAGTACTAGAAAGGCTTGATTTATCTTGTAATATGTTAGTAAATTTCGAAGCTACCACATTCGAACCCTTAACATCGCTAAAAGTTCTATCACTGAAAAATAATTCAATATTAGAAATTCCATCAACAAATTTAATATTTACAGTTCGATTAGAGTTTTTGGATCTTTCTGAGAATTTAATCGAACAAGTAGAAAAGCATGGCATACCATATTTAAAAGAACTTAAACATTTGGATTTCAAGAATAACGTGATTGAAAGGGTGGACCAATTGGGCTTACACAATTTACCTTCATTACGCCATTTGGATCTAAGTGATAACAACTTGACATCGGTGCCTACTTCAGCGCTTTCAAAACTCACTAACTTATCACATTTATACTTAAGTGGAAACTTTTTTCAAAATATTACATCTTTGTCCTTTCAAAGCCTTTTCCATTTAAAACATTTGCATTTGAGCAGTCTATTCGATTTAGAAAAAATAGATTCAAGAGCTTTTGTAGATAACATTAACCTGCAAAAGATATGGATGAATGAAAATATAAAAGTACGTGAAGTACCACCCAGGCTTTTCCATGGAAATCCAAAATTGACGCACATATTTATGAGAAATAATGCGTTAGAGACACTTGAAGCTTCCCATTTCCCAATTGATACACTGCAAGAGCTTGAAATATCTGGTAATCCATTTGTGTGTAACTGCTCCCTTTTGTGGCTATGGAAATTAGGGAGAGATAGTGAATTACGCAATAAAAAATCTGTAAATTCAAGTACTGTGCTTAAAATTGACTATGAAGATGTGAAATGTTCTGGACCAGAACACTTGAAAGGTGTTTTATTTATACAAATTCCGGAATCAGAATTTGGGTGCTCAAGTGGGTGGGTGATAGTTGCGGTTGTGGTGCTAACTGTGAGTATAATAATAAGTGTAGTCGGTGGGGTTCTATATTTCATGGGACCCTTGAAGCGGTGTAAAGGTGATAAATCAAAGCAGGTGATGAACAGTGTTATGTTAAACGGTGATGTGTCCAAATTAGGAAATGGCTTAGGGTATTCAACTCGTAGTAAAGAACAAGATACCAAAAGGGATGTGGATCGGTATCTTATGATAGGTTCAACAGTAACTAATAACTTTCATTCTTTAAACCCTCCTTGGCATAGTATGGACAAAAATTCATATTATCAAGAAGACAGTGAAGAGCATATTTACCAACAGTTTGCGTATGAGACCATTCCTCATCACAGAACCCCAGAGAAACCACATATAGTGTACGTTTAACACAAACTTACAACTATGGACAATATAAACGTAATTTCATATCTCCGCCGTAAAATGGAGAACATTTATATTCATAGTGAACGACGGAGATTCTGAATTTTGCAATAATGTAAATAGTGATTACTGATTAAAACTGTAATATGTGATAGCTTTGTATATAGACTTGTAAATATAATCTACATATATAAAATTTTCGATTTTGTACTTAAATTGTCTAGTGATAACGTCGTTTTAATTGGCCTTTTATTATTATTCCTCTTTGAATGCAGTGTTATAGTTGACAGCTATTAGGTTTATGTTTGTGTATTTTAGTTTATGCAGTTAGATTTTTAATGTACACACAAATGTAAAGGTTTATGATATACTCATTAAAGCCTTATTGTTTTCATTTCCTAGTTCCTCATTACGAACGATTTGTAAAATGTAAAGTACGTTATTATATCATGTAATATTATTATAATAATATTCATGTAATTGCATAGAAACTATACATATTATATTTTCAATATTAGAACACCAAACATGAAAACTTTGTACAAATATGAGCAATATAGATTAATAATTTGAAATACTATAATACGTTAATTTTTATTGGATCATTGTTATAATGTATAATGTATTTAGAAGAAACCAGAATAACATGTTTATGTACTGCTTAGGATGATCATACATAGCTTATCTGTAAAGAAACACTGGGATGTTCTCTATAGTACTTGTGCGGTCAACAAAATATTCTAGATATTTAGAGTGATTTTGATTAATTCAAATTATAGAAAAAAAAATTGACAGTGACACATTTACAAGTATACTTGATTATATATATTTAAAAGAAAATGTACACTGAATTTGTACTGTAAAAGTCATGTCCGCATATAATAGTGGCAAGAATGCAAGCCACATTGATCATTTCCTTAATGGAATATTATGAACTTTTGTCAAAATGAAAATTGTTGTTTTTACTGTTGATTCTGTATTGTGTGTTTAAGACATTATATAGACTATGAACTAATGGAAATATCCCAGTGTGAATATAACTTAATATAGATATATAAACCAGCTGCTCTGATGGTGAGGGGTACAAATGAAATAAGTACATTATTTATTGGCTATTTTTGTAGATTCATTTCATGAGAATTATTTGAAGCATTTCGTTGAAAAGATATTAAATTAATATTTTTATACTTAGGAGGTATTAATTGTATGTACTTGTGGTTCGAAGTTACTAGCTGTTTTGTTTCATTTGAGTTATTATTAAGATTGCTCAATTAAGTGCATAGTACTTAATTATGACGATTATAGTTGTGGGACATATTATGGAAGAAATCGACGTTCATTTTTTCATAAACAGCCTGATAACATTTTCTTCATATTCTTAAGATTATTTTATGACAAACAAAGTTTAGTTAACTTAGTCATCCGATACAAGTAAAAAAAATCCTGTCCCATGATTAAAGTCGTTTAATAATAAATAGGTCTCTTAAGTGAAATAAATAGACCTTGTTATTTATTTAACATAATGAAGTATATAATAAAATGAAATACGTATATAATTATATGTAAATAATATTAAGAAATTGGCCTGAAATAAAAAGTAAAAAGCAATAATAATGTAATTGCCTAACCGTTAAGCGAGCTGGTAACTTCTGAACCATGTAAAATAAAATTATAGCTGAAATTAACCTTGCAATATACTTTTTTAATAATTCTATTTATCTCATATACGTTTCATACAACTATGCCTACTTCATAACCAAACAATTATACCTATTCAGTCGATAGTACAGTCATAGTGATAGCTTAAGTCTATTTATACATACTTACTACTTTTAAACTTTTGTTATGAAACTTATTTAAATATATAATGCATTGAAACAAACGACAAATAAACAAATAAAATATTAATCTGACTTTTATTATGACCAAAATGTACGAAACGGGAATCGAACCCTCTATCTATGGACAATGGAATTAAAAAAATATTTAACTCTTGCAAGTTTTAAAACATGTAATGCACTAATAGAAATAAGAATGATGATGATATTATCTTAAAAGAATTTTGTAATGAATTTTGTAACAAGTGCACAAGTACATTCTATTCACACTTAGCACAGAAATACACAGCACTCTCCATGATACGAAGATACAATATCGTTCACTTCCCTACTCTGGGCTGGAGCTTCTATCTACTAATAAACGCGAGACGTTTTTTTTTGTTCGTTCTAACTGCAAAAACTACCAAAAGATATGCATGGAACTTATTTAATAGAATTCCGAGACTAGCACGAGTACGCCTACTAACAGATAAAACGGGGTTAGTAATATAATATAAACGATAATTGTTTTTAAGATTGAGTTAGGAGAGACATATTACAAAAGAAAAAGCTTTATTTTCATTTCATATTTCTTTCTTTAATTATAATGAGAAATGATTTAAATGACATTTGAACTTTTCTATCTGAAGACGGAAAACAAAATTATATTATGAGGCTTTTAACACATAATATCATGGTAGAATGACAAAAACCTCTAAAAAAAATCATTACTAATTTTCCGAGGTTATGTCTTTGTTTTTGGGTTATTTGATCGTACTAGAAAGTACGAGGTTATCCAGACGAAAGCAAATCCTATGTTTTATAGGAATATTTATTCAAAACATATTCTAAGGTGGGGATTTTGGGCTTTCTTGAATGTATAAAGATGTCAACGTTAAGCCTTCAAACGTGATATCAAAATAAGTTAATGTATAAGTATTAAACAGCTTAATTTATATTTCACATTGCACGGAATCCTTCACGCTTTTCCGAGGCAAAGATATTCCTGATGTTAATGTTATATGACTTTATATTTTAAATCTGGTGAATTTTGCATAATTATAACCAATACAAGAACTTTCGTTCGTTGTTCTCAAAATAATTTTAGTTTAGTGAAAATTGAACCCGGTTTACTTAGTTCACCAAGCGAGTACGTTACCAATCGGCTTTCACTGCCTAATCTAAATAATATATTATGCTGACTATCGCTGGCATTTCAAAAAAACAAATAAAATTCAACTATTTATCATGTTATATTTTGGCAATAATATACTAGTGAAGTAATACATTTTAGTTACTAGAGTTGTTTTTTTTTAATTTCTTGTTCAACCTATTTCATACAGAATAATAATCGACGTACGTTGTAACTGTATAAACACCATTGTACTCATATTTTGAATTAAAATTCTATGATATTTTGCTATGATGACTTAATTTTACCATTGAGTTATTTTTTTATTGTAATAATTAGACGTTAATTAGTTTGCAATTGCAAATAAATATTACGCTTGCATATCTTTTATATAGAAAAAAAAATATCATTTTTAAAAACTCATTTATAAAATTTGATACATTTAAGTACCTATTATTATTTGAACTACGACAAAACAGAAAATATAGGTTTTTTAGTATATTTAAATACAATTATTTAAAATATAGATTTCTTGAGTTTTTAAATAATAGACTGTCATTGCATTAGGAATCAAATAATGATTTTGCAAAACCTGCTTTTATAAAAAAACATTGATCAAATCTACCTATATAATATGTTAGTGTTTGCCCGCGCCATATCCTTTATGTTAGGTAGGTATTTCAATAAAATATTTTAAATAACAAAATTAAATAAAAAAAACATCATCCTCACTATAATACTTAGTATAAATGCGAAAGTAACTCTGTCTGTGTGTCTGTAACGCTTTCACGCCAAAACTACTCAACCGATTAAATGAAATTTGGTTCACTGGTAGTCTAGAGCCTGAGAAAGGACATAGGCTACTTTCCAAGGCGAAAAAAAGGCTGTAAGGGGTTATAATATCGGGTGAAAGTTTGTATGAAAATTACGACATTTTTAATCTAGAACTTGAAACTTATTTTTTACGCTTTTACATTAGATATCATTCACTAAGATATTCAATGCTTATAAAAAAATATACTAAATGGGGTACCTAAAACCTAAATAATAATCGATTACGTTTTTATTAGCTAATCCAGAATTGGCGCATTCTCCATTCTTAATTCACTTTAAGCGATTAGATGCCACACCATGCTGAGGTATTAAAACACACTTTGCAATTAAAAATAGCGCGTTATTTGTAGTGAATATATTTTGAAATGTGAATCTGTTTTTTTCATTGAGTTATTATTACTACGTATAGAGTGGGCGCCTCAACTAGATTTATTCAAACACCTGTATAGGCCGATCGGCATATACGCGTTTAGTCTGTGCCGAGCGGCTGCGGTAGCTTGACGCATTGGAGTAAAAATTATTACGTCTAAATATGCCGTCATGTGTAGTGAGGTACTGTACAAACCGTTCAGGAAAATCAAATAAAAGTCAAGGAGTGACTTTTCACGCGTAAGTTTACTGCATTTTCGTTTAATCACGCTTAATTTAATAATTTTGTATAATTTTAAAGTCATGCCGACGCGCCATGCGGCGGCGGCCATGATTGTTGAAATCAAAGAGTAAAAAAAAGGTCTACGCAGAAGTGACAATATCGAGTTGCTATGTTAATAATTAATACAGATAATGAAATTATTTTGTAGTTCCCTATCAGATAAAACATTTTATATTATTATATATATATAATACTTTTTTATTAAGCTATTGCATAGCTTCTATCGCGGGCTTTGAGCGCGGCGACCGAATCGAGAAATTCCGTAACGAAAAAACCTAACACCAATAAGGTTTTATATTCTTTAATTGTAACGAACCTATAACCCACTTTACATCCACTGAGCCACAAGATCCTAAATTTTTTTTTTTAATAATGACATGGGTCTCATTTTCGAGGTTTCTCGGGGTGCTGATTGCGAAAATGAGGACCATTTTCTAATCCAAGATGGCGGACATCCGGTTTTTTTTAAATAAAGACATGGGTGTCATTTTCGAGGTTTCTCGGGGTGCTGATTGCGAAAATGAGGACCATTTTCAAATCCAAGATGGCGGACATCCGGTTTTTTTTCAATAATGACATGGGTGTCATTTTCGAGGTTTCACGGGGTGCTGATTGCGAAAATTAGGTCCATTTTCAAATCCAAGATGGCGGACATCCGGTTTTTTTTCAATAATGACATGGGTGTCATTTTCGAGGTTTCTCGGGGTGCTGGTTGCAAAAATGAGGTCCATTTTCAAATCCAAGATGGCGGACATCCGTTTTTATTTCAATAATGACATGGGTGTCATTTTCGAGGTTTCTCGGGGTGCTGATTGCGAAAATGAGGTCCATTTTCAAATCCAACATGGCGGATATCCGGTTTTTTTCAATAAAGACATGGGTGTCATTTTCTAGGTTTCTCGGGGTGCTGATTGCGAAAATGAGGTCCATTTTCAAATCCAAGATGGCGGACATCCGGTTTTTTTTCAATAATGACATGGGTGTCATTTTCGAGGTTTCTCGGGGTGCTGATTGCGAAAATGAGGTCCATTTTCAAATCCAAGATGGCGGACATCCGGTTTTTTTTCAATAATGACTTCAATAATTAATCAATTATAATATTATTTTTTTTCAATAATAATTTTAATTGCTTCAAAGTATGACTTTAATTATATAACAGTAAGCACCCTTAAGCATTTCATTGATAAAGAAGTATTTGTAGGTTTAATTCAACATTCGCTCAATCAGCCATCAACTTTTAATCACAGAATCCATTTAATTCGAGCCATTATAAATCAGTACACAAAAGTTAGATTGCATCACGAAGCAAAAACTGATCAAAGCTTAGATTACTTAACTAAACGGCAGAAACTGACAAAACTTATACTGTTTGAAGGAAATTAAATATTATTGTGTTGCAGTTTACATTCTTTTATTTTGCTACTAACGACCCGCCCCCTTTATCTAACCGACAACTACACTGAAACTGAGTGAAAATTCAGTTATGTACGTTATAAATAAAACTTATGATTTTTTACTGTCTTTTATTTTACTAATACACGTAAATATCATATTTGTCAATTCCGAACAATTATTAACCCCAGAGATCGACTCCTACAACTTACTTGATCTCGACTATTGTCGAAAGATAGTACCTACCTAGTCGCTAACTTAATAACCACCACTTGATACCTAATTAATTATTATTATGTCCAGCAGTGGACAACATCCAACTGAAATGATGATAATATGACAAGAAGAAGTAAAAAAAGACGTGTGGCACTCGGAGACTGCCAGGGTAATGCTATTGTATAGCTGTTTTTATCAACTTATGCAATTATAATTATTTATTTATTTTATTTATGCAGTATTTTTTCCTTTGTTTTTTTTCTTTGATATTAATTCAAGTTACACTTTTTAAGCGTGGTGACCGATAAGAAAACATTTTTTTTCTTTTATTACATAAATGAGAAGTTAATATTGTTCAAAATATTTTTACTATCTATTGAAAAAAAACCCGGATGTCCGCCATCTTGGATTTGAAAATGGACCTCATTTTCGCAATCAGCACCCCGAGAAACCTAGAAAATGACACCCATGTCTTTATTGAAAAAAACCGGATATCCGCCATGTTGGATTTAAAAATGGACCTCATTTTCGCAATCAGCACCCCGAGAAACCTCGAAAATGACACCCATGTCATTATTGAAAAAAAACCGGATGTCCGCCATCTTGGATTTGAAAATGGACCTAATTTTCGCAATCAGCACCCCGTGAAACCTCGAAAATGACACCCATGTCATTATTGAAAAAAAACCGGATGTCTGCCATCTTGGATTTGAAAATGGTCCTCAGTTTCGCAATCAGCACCCCGAGAAACCTCGAAAATGACACCCATGTCTTTATTTAATAAAAACCGGATGTCCGCCATCTTGGATTAGAAAATGGTCCTCATTTTCGCAATCAGCACCCCGAGAAACCTCGAAAATGAGACCCATGTTATTATTAAAAAAAAAATTAGGATCTTGTGGCTCAGTGGATGTAAAGTGGGTAATAGGTTCGATACAATTAAAGAATATAAAACCTTATTGGTGTTAGGTTTTTTCGTTACGGAATTTCTCGATTCGGTCGCCGCGCTCAAAGCCCGCGATAGAATCTATGCAATAGCTTAAAAAGTAATTGTAATTAAAATAATTAGTTGTATGCTCATTAGGCAGAATATAAACAAAGTGTCCGTGTCCCTTCTGCATAGTAATCTATGATGCGGTCGCCTCCTCCCCCGCGCCCCGGGCGGCCGCTAGTGGCGAACAGATTTTGTTCGCGGCGTCTACTCTAGTAATAATAACTCAATGGTTTTTTTAGTTTTTTTGATTTATCCATATCAATCAAAATAATAGCTCAAGTTCTATTAATTAATAACTAAGACAAACAAGCACAAAAAAAAGAAAAAGATATAAGCAAAAAGGAGAATTTTTGGTTATTTCGTAAATATTAACAGTCGTATTAATTTTATTTATATAGTAGTTATTTATAATTAAAGAGATAAAAATTCAATTATTCCGCCACAATTATTCGTTATTCGCATTCAACGGTAGGCAGGAGGTAAATGCGTTTCGGTAATGAGTTTCGGTTTCGGCAACAAGTTGATTATGATAAAGTCATTTGTTTCGCGACGTCAATCGATGACAACCATTCGACGTCGATAAGTGCCTATTAGTAAAAATTTTATATATGAACTGAAATCTTTAACTACAATTAGCCTCTAATACCTACAATTAGTTTAACTTATTTTTAATCGAAAAGATAGGCTGAGTTCAAGAAGTATTTTTAACTAAAAGGTCAATTAAATCGATTAAACTATCGAGTTCAGGGATGGATAAGGGCATTTTGTATATTGGCCTACAACTATTAAATTAATGTATGTTACTAAAACTTACATTTCCTCCAAATGTTGTAAATAATTGTCATTGTCTATCTGTTTGTATGCCGCGCTAATCTCGAGAATTATAGCGATCGACGGTAGCTTACATTTTATGTACATTACTTTCTATTAAAAATACTTTTTTTTCATAATATAGTTGCAAGTAAATTTTCATACCTATTTGGAATACATAACAAGATATTAATCTTTATAAAAGAAAACATATTATTCAGCTTTTATTAGAGTCTCACCGCCGAATACACTCCTTTCATTATGAGGGGCGTCAGGCCATAGTCCATCTAACTGGACAAGTGCAGGTTTCCTCATGATGTTTTCCTATACTGTGAGTCAAGTTGAACTCACTTATATCCATAATATAATGAGGGAGAAAATGAAAAAGAATATATATCGCGACAAGCTATGCATTAACACTAGTTTTATGAACGAAATAATTTTAAAAACATATTACAGCAAGCTTCGGCTTTCGCGATCAATTCTCGCAGGTATCAAGTGATTATTTCAATCTCGTTAAAGGGATTGGAGCATTGGGAACCGGCGTCTTGATATATTATGCAGAAAGCCGATAACAGTGAGTGATGTATCAATCACTAGTACGATATACCTACATACATTCAACGTAACTCTGAAGCTAAATAAATAATATTCGTTGACTCCTCTTATTATTTTAATATACGTTAAGTTTCGCTTAACGATATTTTATATTGCAATTATTATATTTGACATAGTTTGTCGTTAAAACGCATTACATAAGTAAATACTTATTACGTATTTCTCGCCGTTCCATCCGCGTTTTAAACGACTGGAAAGAAATGTATTAGATTTTACATAATATTATATGCTGTGATGATATATAGCCTTAGCCTTCGTCGATAAATCAGCTATCTAACACTAAAAGAATTTTTCAATTCGAACTAGTAGTACTTGAGATTAGTGCATTCAACCAAATAAACAAACTCTTCAGATTTATAATATTAGTATAGATATTTAATATTATAAAGGGTGGATATTAGATGAAAAGGGGTCTCTAAACAGTAGAGCGTACCTTCTATGGAGATAAATGAACGTCAAATTGTTTACGGTGGGTTGAAAGTACGTTTAATTTCGAAAATATGCCTCGTAGTAGCATATAATGGAGTAAACATGTACGACATTTGCTACGAAATTAAACATTATAACAACGTAGTATAATTTGTTATTCACTCCTGCAAAACTAAAATTTTGAAGTAAATTTTCTACTCAAAAATCTTTAGTTTTCGTTTCGTTTTCGGTTCGCTATAAATTAAAGCTATTCGATCTGATTAGACATAAAATATCGATAGATCTCCATCCCCCTGCCTGTGGGTGTAAATGGAGAATGATAAATGTTTTTTAGATTCGTGACGGCTGGCCCTTTTGGTTTGAAAGCAAATGACGTCACATAGACGTCTAGTGTTAATTGGTTCCGTAAAGAAGATAATATTGTACAATTTTTGCAACACTTCCCAAATCCAAAATTCGTTTCCCCTTCCGGTTGACGCATATTGGTTCTTTATTTATTTGCATCATTCGTATAGCGTTTCGGTTTGCTTGTAATTCGTGCAGTGTCCATTAAAATTTCGTTTCACGCTCAGCTTTAAGTCAGTTTATTTCAATTTTACACAACGATGTTCGTTAATAAATTATACTTTCATGTTGTGCTTTGATTCGTACTGAAAAAGCTTCTATAAAAATATAAACGTGTATATTCAACAATATGCGTAAACTTAATTTGATCATTTTCCTTATCTACCCTCATTAAATAAGTAGTTATTTGGCAGGTCATCATTTTCGCATCAACGCACGGTCTACGGGCATCAAAGTAAAAACAACAATCAACTGGCTATAAAGTCTGACCAATCAAACTACATCACATAAAAAGGTTTTAACGGGAAAAAATAAAGACCTTTTATCCGACCGTGAGAGGCTGTAGCGTCCTTTCAGCTGGGGTGGCAAGATTTATTTCACGACACTACTCGTTATGGCACCAAAGGGACAGCCCCGAGAATGCAGCCTGCAAGGGATCATTCCCCATTATATCCGCAGATCAGTAGATCCCGCTTGATATTTTGCGGGATTGTTTGTGGGAATTGGGATTAATTTGGTTGCCCCGTCTAATAAACAAGCGTCATATGTACGAGTAAGCCGAGCTAATCGCGACATAGTTTAGAAAAATAACAGTGCAAACAAAATACTGGTTACTATTTTTAATTGCATAGAGTTAATATTTTTAAAGGTTTATGTTATATTATTATGTTTCTCTTTTTGTATACTTTAAATTATTTAAACTAAATAAAACTAATAAATATATGATGTATGTTGGAACATTAACACACAGGACTATCTATATATAATAATAGGTGATTTTAATTAATACCTACATATTATAAATGTAATAACATTCATGTTAATCACACAAAATACATGTTTCTAGCGGAACTCGAACCCAAGACCGCTGGCACAGTATGTGGGGTACGAATAAATATACTGTAGAAAATGCTATCCTTTTAACACTCTTGTACCTTCGCGTAAGGCACATCATACGCAATAAAGCACCGAATAAAAACGATTGAGGCGTCAAAGGGTTAGGTAATGTTAGCAAGCATGAAGTAAACAAATATACGATATTGTAAGGAAATAAGCAAGAAACTTGGGGATTTCTTGAATGTTTTAGTGATCGTTTTTAGGCGATTGTATTTGCAATGCACATTACGAAATGAGGTTCCGATAATGTAGTAGTAGAAGTGTAAATAAATTTTATAGTCCAAGATAAAACCCATTAAGCGTGGTTTACGAGAGGCACTCCCCTAATGATGCGAGTGCTATGCAGGGGAGACTGGTTATATCACCGGGTACATTCGTATTTATGTTAACAAATAGACATTTCTTCATGAAACATAATAGTCGTTCTCACGCAACCTCTTTAGCAATCACACCCTAGATCTGGTAGCTGGTATACCAATATTACAGGGACAACAAGGAATACAGAGTACTTAAATAATTAGATTCACATTTACAATAAGTCAAATGCACAATTTTAATAATAAATATTTAAAAACAGTATGCGAATTTTAATCAATGAACGTGATTAAAATTTATTTATAAACTAGCGACTCACCCTCGCTTCGCTCGGGTTCGTCCCTAGGTACGTGTTGTATATATTTACTTCGCACCGCCCGCTATATATTTGAGTTGATTATATGAATTGCACGCACCGTGGCAACGGTCATAACATGATACGTCAAATGCCGTTAATTGTACAATGTGGTTTTAAATTTCCTAACTTTTTTAGATATAGTATGTTATCCTTAAGAGATAGACATATGCCATCGCGGACTTTTTTGTAAACCTGTATAAGATACACAATTCCACCATACATCATTTAGTTATATCTCAAAAGGTTTAGTCAGCGTTTTCGTTGAAAGCTCCCAGACGGCTTATATTTTTCCGAAACCTCCAACAGATATCATTATATTTTAGCCAATTTATACAAAAACTTGACAAATTATATATTAAAACCTTCCTGGAGAACCATTCTATCCATTGGTGAAAACTGCATGAAAATTGGTGTAGTAGACTTTGAGTTTATCGCGAACAGACAGACAGACAGACAGACAGACGCGGCGGAGGACTTTGTTTTATAATATTATGTATAGATAGATATACCTACAGTAATGTTTGCCCAATAGTCGAAATTCGACCACAATTATTATAATATGTATTAAGATACTATGTTTAAACAGTTAGAATCACGAAATAGAAAACTATTCCGTGGTTATAAAATATAGACTATAGAACTTACACGGGATATCTCTAAGGTGGAAAAAGATTGATTCCCCATATAAACCTTCATACTCCATTTCAGCTGCATATCATTTTTTTCTGAATCGTTTCATCTGTTTTTAAGTTAATCTGTTACAAGCAAACATACATTTTTTTCTCTCCATAACAGTAGGTAGTATGATGATATACTCGTCTATATAAAAAGTAACTGTATTGATTTTGTTATTGATAGCAATTAAACTCGTTAATACGAGTAGTTTGAACTACTTTGACTTTGCCCATTTAAGCAAAAAGATTTCATTTAGCACGGTCTTCTTTGATTACGAATAAGCTTCAAAGAATCTTTTAATTCATGAAACGAAATTATTTGGATATAAATAAACGGCTAAAAGAAGGTATTCAATTCTTATATATATTTTTGGTAATTTACGCTATATTTTCGCCATACGTGTACAACAGATATTTTTTTTAATAATGAAGCTTTATTAATACAAGAAGATAACTACATCGCATACTAGCAACTACTTCCTTAGCTCGGGTGCCTAGGTTCCTATGTTCGTTTTACATGTTGGAGCGGAACTCTAATTTTTTCTAAAATAAAAGTAGTCTAAGTTACTCCTTATAACATTAGACTGCCAGTTTTAAGTACCATCAAAATCAGACCAGCCGTTTTGGAGATTCCCGCTAATCATCTAACAGACAGTCATACAGACAAACTGACCGACAGGCAGACAGACAAAACTAAAAATTGATTTTTGCTGGCAAGTACTGTTTATAATTTCATTTACGTTTTTAGTAAAACCCTTTGTGACATTACAAACGCGCACTTCAATTTTTTTTTAACGTACCTATAGATGTATTGTAACTATTGATAAATAAAATTAATAAGTAACCACTATAAAGATTGCTTTTCTAATAATAATAAATATTTGCAAAAATTATAAAATTGCATGCATTTAACTTCAATTCATAATAAGAATGTATTACTTCGTTTATTTTCTTAAAACAACTTACCAACTTCACACTTTACTCTTACAAAATCCATATAACTTTTTATGGAAATCATGTTAATAAAAATAAAACCCAGCTTGCATTTAATTACTCAGGGTTTTCTATTAGCATATTAAGCGTTTGAAGGTAGCTGTGAATGTTTGTTGTTACGTTGTGGAGAATAACATTATAAAAATATGTTGGGACATTATTACAACAGCGCCATCTAGTTCCATAGCCTACGAGGCTTGTGTTACGGATACCAGATAGTTGATATACACATTATATAAATTTTAAATACATATATATTATAAATATAAACCTTTGACTGGAGTACAAAACTTCGTGCTCAAAAAATGAATGCCCCCAGCGGGACTCGAACCCGCGACCGCTGGTGCAGAAAGTAGGATCACTACCGACTGAGTCAAACGTGTCGTAAATTTTTTGAAAATTCAATTATTTTTAGAAAACGTAAAGAAAATGCGCGCGTGTTATAAGCTTTCAGCGTTGGATCAGCAAAGGTTTCAGACAGAAAGTTGGCTCTCGATGCTAATGTTACGAGAAGCCCGGATTTCAGTGTTTTTTAAAAGGATTCACTGCACACTCTTGGTGAATTCGATGCTTTTTAAAATATATGTGCGCAATAAAAGGATAGCGCTCGAAAACAATTTGAATACTGGTGCGGCGGAGAAATCAATACTGAAATAGTGTTCTGAATGTGGTATAAATTATACTCTAAAATATATAAATACACTTACGTCTCACCCGCGCGCCGAATTCGTCCCTGTGTACTTTTTACTTTAGTAATATTAAACATATGTAGGTACAAATGTAGATATATTATGTGGAAAGATATATATGTATGGAGAAGATAAGTACATACTAATAAAAAAATACCTATTTCCTTACTTGAAAAATTATGGTTACCAATTCAAACTTCCATTCATTTCCTTAAAAAAGGTTTTTCGGGATGCAAACTATCCTATGTCCTTTCTTATGTCTTAACTGATCCCCATTCCAAATTTCATCTAAATCGGTTCAGCGGTTTAAGCGTGAAAAGGTAAGACAGACAGATAAAATAACTTGAGAATTAATAATGTTAGTATGGGTTTTGTAAAAAAAAGTACTAGCACTTCACGATTAGTTGTATGCATAAGACTTATGTTATTAATTTGAAAAGAACCTCATTTACTTAATGTATGTTGTGCATTTGTTGAATACTGGTTTTTATTAAAACTGAAAGCCATTTACAGCGTTTTTTAATGATAGAATAGTGTGAAAAAGCAAACTGAATTTTTAAAAATAAAATTCATATTAAATCTTTTCTGTTTGCGATTGCGGTAGAATAATGTACGTTCTAGGGGAAAATAGAGGGTACTCCTGACTTAATACTACATTTTAAAAATTACCTTAAATTATATTTAATTTATGCTAATGTCAAATCTATTCTAAAATATTATGTATTTACGTGATTGATTCTCGAAGCGTCCAAAGCTCTCGAGTTTACAATATATTAACTATTGTCATTTTTCGCGGCTCTACCCATCTTCTAAAGATTAGAAGTAAAAAGAATAATTTTACGGAGAATACGTTGTAACTGTTAGCATAGATTTCTCAGAGATGAGATATTTTCTTGAAGTAAGAAGTATCCTATATATGTTGACTCGTATAACCAGCTAGCATCATAGCAAATGTCATCGAAATCTGTTCAGTGCTTTTTTCGTGTGGCGGTCACAGACAGACAGACAAATTTTAAAAACTATAGATTCGGCCTTGGTATCGTTAAGAATCACTATTTCAATTAGATTTCCCAAAAATATTCAATGTGCAGATTTGACTAATTTATTATTTTATTATAGTATGTACGTATATTCTTAATGTTGAAGAAAATTGACAATTGTATTATATTTCTTGATTAAAACGTAAAAATTTAATATAATAAACTTAGGTAACCAGCAAAATTTGACATGTAAAAAATCGTATAAATTAGGGGTTCTAAAAACGAATTTATCTTTTTTTACCATCAGCATACTAATGGTAGCAGCCCTCTATCCTCCCAAGCGGGCTTGGCGTCATTAAAATTAACATTGTAATCCACTTTAAGTTACTAAAAATCACAAGTTAAAAGTGTTTTCACTTTTGGTATTTAAAATCAGTGCGAAATTTTAAAGTGTAGATTTATATTAGAAAGACAATTATATCTTTTTATTATATTATTATATTTGACAAATTTTGTCATTACTATAACAAGTAGGTATCATTAAGATAAACTTTAATAATTATAATAATGTAATCGGCGTAGATTAATTTTAAGTATTCAAATGTACTTCTTTTGGGAAAACGTTTAAAGTTCGCAAACCTATGTATGGCTAGAATGGTGGACTCCTGTCTGACCCCCATCATAAGAAATGGCCTTTACCCAGCAGTGGGACATCAATCAAACGTTAGAGCTGAATTATTATTATGAAATTCAAAACAGACACCAACCGTTCCTATTGTTCCGGCATTCGTCTGTATTAATTATGCATAAGGTTTTAATTAGAGGGGACGATTGCAATCTGTCGGACATTTCCAAATGTACTGAATTATTTAACATTGCTTTAAAGTAGGTACAATGGATAATGAACTAATTTTCCCGCATAGAATTCTATTAATTTTAAAATTTGATTGACCCACATTCGCCAATTGTAATATGAAAACGTTTTGTAGCTTATAATTTGGTACGGTAGGTAGTAGGTCTTATGTTATGTTATTAAGCAAGAGTGTCTGCTTTAACATTTCCTTGGATTCCAGAATGGCCAGGAATCCAAGAAAATTTAATATTATAATTTTTTGATATGCATATAGTTAGTAATTGTCTTATATCAAATACTATGGGACTGTGATGCTTAATTTTAAACGGGTTCTTTTCTAATGCTTGTAAAGAACTAAGAGAATCCGTAAAAATGATTGAATTTTTGAGTTTAGCTATTATTCTAAGGCTTTGAAAATACCCAAGCACTCTCCAGAAAAAACAGAAGATTCTGGAGGGAGTTTTACTTTCTGAACAATATTATACTGGAGGTGATAGATTCCTACACCTACTGTACCGTTAAAATCATGTTTAAAGCATCAGTAAATACCAGATGGGTATTTCTTATAATACAGCAACTTGTTTTTCTCTTGTTTATATTCGTAATACATTATCTATGTACCATATCATAATTTTGTCATAAATCATTATTAACCAGACTCACCCTCGCCGCGCTCCGGTGTGTCTCTTGATAGGTTTTGAAAGATAGTGTTAATTTTTCAGGAATGAAACATTTTACCGCAATGAAAAGGTTCCAATATGTTGTGCCGGGTAACTATCTTATACCAAATTTTATCAAAATCTGTCCAGCGGTTCTATCGTGATGCGGTCTCAGACAGGCAGACTGACAAAATTTAAAACTATATATTCGGCCTCAGTATCCATAATTACGACTATTTCAATATGATTTAAAAAAATAATAATTAATGTACAGATTGATTTGTTAGAATCTTATTAGGCTTCGCTGGGCGTTAGTTGAAATAAATTAAACAATTCTTATAATTTTCTAATAAAATAAAAGTAGCCTAAGTTACTCCTTATAACATCCATTCCAGCCGCTCAGAGAGCTTTCCGAGATTAGCCGGAACAAAGAGACAGACAGAGAAAAATTTTAGAAATTGGTTCAAGTTTACTGTAAGTACCTTATACACTTAATATTATGCTTTAGTGAAAAGCTGTTATTTTGAAATTATAAACAGACACATCAATTTTATTTATATGTAGATTGTAAGTAGTACTTATGTAGTAAAAAATTATAAACGCTATAAGATCCCAATCATTTATCTAATTATTCAACTTATAACACATACATATTGTAACATTAATAGAAATAACAATTTAAACTCAAAATAAGTTTATCTCGCGCTCTTGATATGATATATTTCTCGTAACGAGGCTATGGATCGTACGCTCTCAATAATGTTAAAAACTATAAAAAAACAACATATCAACGAACTTTCACATTTATAAAATGGGCAATTACGTTTTTTAAAAGTATGGCGTTGAAAAAAAATAGTGGCCAGCTTGGACTATGACTTGATCATCCTCATATTGAGGGGAGGCGTGTGCCTGAAAGTGAGACGTTAGAAAGGGCTTAAACGTGCATAACATACATACAATTTAAAATATATGACATAGAATTTGCGTCTGACGGAAGTCTACAACGGCACACAGTCTAAATACGTCAGAAGTAAGATCTGATGTCAAATGCAATAATGCATAAAGTTTCTAATGAGTTTCACCTCGATGGAAGCCACAAATTGGATTATAATGTTAATATTATGATTCGCGTAATGGTGGCTCTGCGGGGAACAATTTTGGTACTTCGTAGGGCTGAATGTCTATTATTCTCATTTCAATAAGAAATAAATTACGATTTCTTATTAAGTTTTTCATTATACCGGAATATTCAACAGAGTTCAATTTTGCGAAACGTATTACCAGATTTTAATGAATTATTTGACGGTCACAAATTGTTGGTTTCTTTGGTGTAAGAGTTTCCTTTTATTATGTATGTAGGATCGAAAAGTGCAAATAAAAGCACTTGAGATAACTCGGACTTTTTTATATATTTAATACCTATTACAGCTATTAATATTCACATGTACAGCCGCGCAGCCATTATGACAAAACATAACATCTTCATCTTTAGGATAGTGTAAATTAAAACCATTTTTTCATATTCAGAATAATGAAATTTCTTAAACAAATTGAAGTAGTACAACCCATCTACTAGATACACAATAATTTTCCACAATGATGTTTTGGGTCTCATAAAACGAAGAGTTATAAGCGACACAACAAGCAATTTATTTCGTAGAAGTTTTTGGCGAGTCTTTATCAAATTTTCACTGCTCTATAAACTTTTTCAGTCAGTACCTAAACTTAATGACTTTATTGCCCGGATAGCATGCATTTCATGTTTTTAATTTGTAAATGGAGCTAGAGCTCTTGATATTTATTTACTGCGTTTTTACATGGCAGTTGAACTAAATGCTGTGAACACAAATTAAATTGAACTGAATTGGTAGGAACTTTATTCGTAAGTAAAATTGCATACGATTTTTACATTTATATTTTTTTATACTATAAATTTTGAAGTTAAACGCCGTTATGTTAAATATTTGACACATAAAACAGCATCATAATATTATTCGAAAGGAAAATGTTTTAAGGGAATCGATTCACTGGTGATTTTTTTGCAAATTTCCTTAAAGCTACTGAAAGATTCATGAAGGCTTTACGATGGAAAATAAAGTAAGGACTTTTAATTTTATCTAAGCCGAGAAAAAATCACAAAAATGTAATTGAATTGAATTCATTGAACCCCTTTTTGTCTTTAGGGAAATGGTCTATAATTATGTACTGAGTGATTTAATTTTTGTCATCAAAATATTAACGACACCATTTAATATAAATCGCTTGCTATATATCAAATATCAAAGATATTATTTTACAAATTCAAAATATAAAAAACATGGCTTTTTAAAATGACAGCAAAGATAAGCTCTCATGTCAAGTGCTATTCGTATGCTCGTGAACTGAAAAAAATCGTTTCAATGTTTTAGCGATTTTTTATATGCAAAATTAAGTTTATTCATTACATTGATTTATGCGTTTTAAGATTTATTTCAATATTCAGAAATTAATCTTAATTAAATAAGTTGTTATGACTAAGTGCAAAAGTGCCATAAACTGTGTTGCATTGCTATTCTCCCTCTATTATCGTTCATCTCTTGAAGTGTCATTCGGTCTTGTAGTACCTTCCTAGTGTTCATTATATACTTGAAACATATAAAAGTTATAAAGTGAAGTGTTTATTTTTATTAGCAACCTTAAGTCCATAACCCAATAATGGGTTTTGTTAACCGACTTTTCCCGAGAACCTCGTTTTTGGGATATACCTTATATTTGAAGGCTTAAGAAAAATAAATAAGGTTATGTTCTTTTATTGGGTACTATTATTTTTGTTGTTAATAATAATTATTCTTAAGATAGTGCATGTATATAATGTATATGTACATTCATATACTATATTTTCCAGTGTCCAGTAAATAAATAAATAATATCCTATAGGTACTCCAAGAACAAAGAAGTTTGTATTACATTTATGTCTCCAAATAACAACAATTTCTTTCCTCGTCATTATAACTTTGACAAATGTTTTTCTTTTGTAAATTTTGTTAAGGCCTCAATAAACTCTAATTTTGGAAGTTCATTACGTTTATACGCGTCCTGTAAGATTACGACAAAGGCAGGATTAAATTGTCAAGTAACGACCTTGATTTTACTTTCCCGGCTCACGTAATTGGTAACAAGCTCGGCTCACCTACGTGAAGTCGTTTGATGGCATTTGCGGAGTATGCCAACGAAATTAAACATTTACCTGATTTTCATCTAACATTCAAATGAACTGTACAATTTAAATTTTAATTACATGGGTCTTAGTATAATATAGCCTATATATGAATATCCAAGTATAAGTTAAGTATATTTTTTAACCCCTTCTTTGAATGCGAGTGGTAGACTATGGACAGAAATTAGCGCTTCTGGTTTTTTTTATTTATACTCGATGTTGACTCTTTTTTAAATTTTGAAGAATGGAAAGTTCGATGTGACCCAATTTTGTATGGCTTAGATTTTGGTAGAATTGAATATATTTATTTTGCACCTGACGGAATTTTTTGACAAATAACCTCTATAAACTCATTATAAGCTAATTAAATATTATTTATAATCAAAGCGCATTACAAAATCAGTATTTTAATAAAATATAAAATGACCTGTCAGTACTGAAATACATTAAATTAGCTATGTCCACGAATCGTTACCATAATTTACTATGTAATTTCAAAATATAAAGCATGTTCATTAAAATAATGTTGTGGAAATTCCCAACTTCACACGTGTTGGCCGTTAGCTGGCGCTGAGAGCGGAAACAGGCACATGACAACGAAATTCCATCAGCATTATGTTATAATAAGTCAACGCGAAAATTTGCGGTGCCTCGAGCCGCTTTTCATTAAGTGCGAATTGCTGGTAGAATAAACTTCTACGTTACACTGTTTTACTCAACGCAACGAGGCTATATATTGCTGAAGCTGAAGTATTAAATTATGGTAAACTTATACATAATTTTGAATACTTCAATGTGTAATATTTAAAATATTAGCAAATATATATTAAATTAATGTCCAAAATAATTTAAATATGCATAACAAAACAGAAAAGTAGAAACAATACCTATATTAATCATAATATCTTTAGAAGCGCCATCTGCCCTTTCTTCATAAAGATCAACCCCTAAAGGAATAATAAAGGCTTGTAAAATTATGTAAGCAACTAATTGTGTAATTTATAAATAAACCCTAAAAATTAGTTATATGAAATGTTTTTGACATTGTGATTTTATCTCCCAATATATTCATCGATTGTTTGACCGTAGTCGAATCCAATAAAACATGCCCCGCATCCACTCTACGACTCTCGACTTTGTCGCAATCCTGGAGTGATATCAATTTGCATGCACTCATCTCGAGTACCTTTCGAGTGTTGTCCCTTTGTTACATCGTTTTTGCCTCTTGCCTCATTTTGTTGTATTATTGGATCATGAATATAAACCGACGCGAAAGTCTTTTGTTAGGTTTGGTCTGACTTTTCCAATATAATTTTATACCTGATTGTTATTATACTGAACGATAGGTCTACGTTTCGTGTAGTCAGTTATTCTAGTTCTTTTTCGGGTGCTAACATGAAATAAAAAATTTAAATGCATTTCTACAAACTTTTTAGCTGATTTTGAATAATAAGATTTAGCTTTTTAAAAATATTTTCCGATTTTATTATTATGATTTTATGCGATGGTAAACACACGTCTGAAGAAAGATAAACAGGTTATGTAGACTTGCTTTACGGGCACTTTACAAAATCTTATCACCTAGGATTTTCAATTTGGAATGTAAGCTGCCGTTCTATAAGCTAGCCTAGACTTAAACTGTAGTAGTAACAAGTAACTAGTCTCTAGGGTTAGTAATGACTCATCAGACAAAGTAACACTAAAGTACTATTAAATTCAATTACGATAAATGTTTTGAGCTGTTAAAATTATTTGGAAAGAATGTCTTATACTGGTATCGGCATTCGGCAGTATTAATTGAAGGGAAAACCGCGTCAATTCACGCGCCACGAATAATACACGATATTTGTGGCTAGACCTTATAAGTTACGATTTTTATAATATTTTTGAGTATATTGCCAAATTAAAATAAATTTATTGATTTGATATTAGCTTATTATGATATACAAGTGATAATAATTATTAAATTTGTTTTAGAATTTATTATTCGCTCTTTATCTTTTCTTTGTTAATATTATAACTGGATAAAAATAGCCAATGACAAGGATCAATACATCACAATATAAATTCTATCTATAACGTGTATTCTCCATTCTACGCGACATTGGCGAAGTCAACTGTGCCCAATCGGCACTCCTGGAAGCCATTAAAATAAATAATTGAATTGAATTGAATAAATTCTATCTTTTTAATCTCTGTGCTATTTACATTAAAGATAGTTCGGTAAATTTGCCTTTACTTGTGTTTATAGGCGTAATAGGATGTGCTATGCGATAATGTGTTTTAGCTTTGATAGCGATATTACCTGCAATAATAACAGCAATAATAATATTTTGATATAAAATATTTCGCTGGCTTAATTAGATATAAGTTTTGTGCTATAAATATACTGACGAGGTACCATTAACTTAGCACGAAAACAATGAGACTACATAGTAAAATTCATAAATAAGTATTGATAATCTTATTTGATTTTTTATATCTAAGCTGGCGTAGATGTCGACTTCAATAGTTACTATGACTAAGTGATAGGCATGCACGATTAGACCTGTAGGCAGAATCAAGAAGAAAAATAATTAACACACATAACTCAGTAATCAATATAAATATACCATGAATGGTACAAGCAATCGTGCTCAACGGGACTTGAACTCGCGGCCTAGGGTTGCAGGGCACACAAAATGTGATCACTGCAAACAAAAGTTTCGTAAAGTATGTAATATAGTAGAAGATTATGGAACTAAAGTTAATTTGATATGCAAAGCATTTGAGAAATCCACATCAGCCTAGTATTGAATTAATCGAAGCGAACATTGCGACCAAACATGCGGCGTTGCGGAATACCACGTGCATTTAGACTTATTGCAGTGAAATATTCCATCATTTTTATAATGTGATGTTTTTATAGTTATTATAGTTTTTTCATTCATATATATATTGCGTTTAAATCTATATCTTCACAGATATTTTATACACTAGATTCCTTCCTTTTGCTTGATCTTCACCATACCCTCATTTAAAAAAAATATTTTTTATATTTTTTTTTTCATTTTTTTATATAAATTGAAACTATTACATCAAATGTACCTAGTAAAACTTGGCAAGAATAATATTTTGATTTCTGTATTTTGTCTTAGCTGAATGTATCTCATCTCATATATAGCTGAAAGCTCAGTTGAATACACATCATGGGAGGCAAACTCATAATTTGGGGGTCGAGACATGGTTCCTACTCAAGCATTTTTGCATTTTTTTATATTTTTTTCTGTCAAGAAAAATCCTTAACAGTCTAACTTATTTTTTCTAATTAAAATTGCAATAATACTTTTATCTCCTCTTACATATTGTTATAAATAACAATATCATCACCACTCATTTTCCAGCCAATAGTTCTTTTTATATAACATGCTACAACAACTTAATGGCCCGCAATCTTTCTAAACAATACCCATTCTATAAATCTTTCCCTCAACGTCGGTTTCCCTGAAAAGAATGCAATCTACAGGGAAATTCCTCTAGTTAAATGAAATTTTACCAACCAAGTGCATCGTATTGTCACGATATAATAATAACGAGGATAACATATTTACGACAATAATATAAAAAAAATAGATTGGCTTAATATATTATTTTAAAAAGAAAAGTTATGATTAGATTATAATTTACTTATAGCATATTAAATCAGTAATTAAAATAGAATTAGTATAACCAAAAACAATGAAGATAGATAGAAAATCAAATATTTTCTAATTATGGTAGTATAATTTTAAAGCTATGAAAGCAACATCACGTTAATAAACTAATAGCGTTCAGAATTTGAGAAATTCCCGTACCCGTAACTCGTATTCATCAGCGTCGGTCCCCTGCAAGGAATGCAATCTGTGGTGGAATGTTCCGAGTGGAATTAAATTTTAACCATTCGTGTGCACTGTGCCGTGACTAGATCTGCACCAACAGGTGATGCTTCTAAGATATTTTACCTAAAATCACAACAAAATGAATATCTTTGTTTTTTGCGAAGATATTTTCAAATTAAAAAATATTCTTATTGATCAATTTTTTTAAAGTTTCAAAAAGGAGTTGAAGCTCAATACGATGGCAGATATGTGACTCGATATTCCCAAAGTGTGATTTTAATTTTTTTATGTATCTTTACCTAGATTTCCATATAAATTATTAAAAATGCAATGATTTAAAGTAGATGAAATAAAATGATCAATATATATGTAGTATTTAGGTCAATTTCCCTGTTTTAATTTAATAAGATTGATGTAATAGGCAATTTAATATAAAGACTTTTATGTTATTTATTATGAGCATAATAATATGTTTGTGGATCACCCCTATAAAAATAAACATTATATTTACCGAAAATCAAAACTTCACTCTTAAGCCGAGCTTATTATATTAACTTAAGAGTTAGCGTTATGCTTTGAACTGTCATTAAACCACTCTCGCGATATTAAAGATGATTATAAACGGCAGAAGTCCGGACTAAGGGTAGTGGAGTCGACCAAGCCGGCGGCGGCCGGTTCATTTCCCCCATTTGCAATTCAAAAATCCACTATATCGTACCTCATTCTATCAACCAACCATCTCTTTCTTTTACCCCTAGTTCATATCTTTCTATTCTCTTTACTCAGTATTGCTATTCACTCCAAGCCTTTTGCAGACACTTTCTTGCATCGACCACGCAAAGAGATTCTGACAAATATCAGTCCAGAAGTTTATTTTGAAAGGATTAGCCATAAATAGTTCTTGCCATTACATTTTCATGAGGGCTCTGTGTAAGTGTAGATTTATGTTGAGAAAAGTTTTAGTTTACTGAATAAAAGATATTAAAATATACTTTTATTTGGCAGTTATATGGCAGTTGGCCAAACGACCTCTGTTCATGCTTAATTTATACTTGCTAGTGTATATTTCACAAAATATATCTCGAATTTAAGAAAGCTTTTATTTAAGTGAGGGCTTAATGATTAAATAACAAAAATCTTAGATCGACATTAAAGTGACTTAAAAATTATTAACTTTACGTGAACTTTGATGCCTTTGTTAGAAAATTGTATCTTAAATGTCTAAACTATCGCATAACAATAACATACATAAAACAGCCGAATTGAGAACAACGTACCTCGTCGACCTTCAATGAAGTCAGTGAAGTCGGTTAAAATATGTTGACATCCAATCTATTACCAACGTATGATTACTTCAAGTTAAAAACCGAATAAAAACAAAGAAAAATTGAGGTTGAGTGCATAACGCCCAACTTATTACCGTTTGACAAGTGAAGGAAGCACAGCAGACGGCTTCGAAGGATATGACAAAAAGTTATATCCTTTACCCTGCTTATCATGTTTTTAATGAAAATATAAATATACAAATATTTTTTAGTCATAAGTTGGCGTAGTTTCTTTATATTTTAACGCCAATTCGAAAGCTTACAACATAATATCAAATGAAATCGCTCTATCCCCGCCCCAGGCATCAATGCCTTTTCTCAAGAAGAGTTTTCCCAAATTCGATATAAAGTACTTATTTCGCGCTTATCTTTTATTTATTTGCTGATATCACAACCGATACGGGCCATGTGTAAATCGTTATATTTTTGTAAAAATATGCAAATAAATATGTTTTGCGCACGTTCATGCATTCCTCCATGCGTGCGTGCGTATGTACGTGCGTGCGTACGATTTGTAAAGGTCGTTTTGTTTCGATGAAAATGTATTGAAATATCTTAAAGTTACCATAGATACCTAATTAGATATTTTCTAAGTCGTAGCCAGTCAACAATGCTTTTAAATTTTATGGATATCTAATAGCTAAATATAACAAATTCTATCGTATCGCTTGCATAATAAGCCATTTACGCAAAAAAACAGTATATATTGTACTAGCGACTCTCCCTTACTCCTCTCGGACTCGTCCCTAGGAACATTTTGAGGGTTATATAGATTTCTCAGAAATTAGATATTTTCCCGCAGTTAAAACTATGCTATTTATTGACCCGGCTAACCAGCTCTCATCATATCAAATTTCATCCAAAATGCGGTCACAGACAGACAGACAAAAATTCTAAAAACAATAGTTTTGGCCTCAGTATCGAT
The DNA here is from genome assembly GCA_951802675.2 of Boloria euphrosyne. NCBI lineage: Eukaryota > Metazoa > Arthropoda > Insecta > Lepidoptera > Nymphalidae > Boloria > Boloria euphrosyne. The sequence continues at coordinate 5,238,742 of OX637872.1, forward strand.
AATAATGTCTATTTCAATTAGATTTTCCAAAAAATATTTAATGTACAGATTTGACTCAGTTAGAATTTTATAGTTGTATAGATATATATACATCTAGATGAAATCACGATACTAAAGTTATTACTCTTAAATGATATCTCATAAACATATTATAATTTTTAAAAATATGTAAACTTAATCTAAAAATGACGTATTTAAAAATCAATTTTCCTTACTTGGCCATTGCTGATGTCAGTGAACAATTTTCATCTCCCATGAAACCTTTCTAAATGTATCAATTTATGGCTAATTTTCAATTTCGTATCGCCGAAAACAGTTTGTATTTGTATGGGGATTGGTTTTCTCCTTTAAATAGTATGATATTGACTTTTAAAAGATATTATATTGATAAACATACTATTTTTATTGAGTTTACCTTGTTTTTCTCTAGCTCTATCTTGTCTTCAACCCTTTTTTTAACTTCCCACTGCTGGACACAAACCCCAGTACAAGGGAGATCAGGCCATAGTCCACCACTCTAGCCTAGTGCGTGTTGGCGGACTTCACATGTCTTTAGAAAGTTTGCTAGGCTTTCTCAGATATCTTTCCTTAAAATGTTTTCCTTCGTCGTAAGACAAATGTTAATCATAATAGATATGATTCGCAAATATCAGAGGTGCACAGCCAAATTTGAACACTCGGTTATCCAAGTGAGGGCGTAAACGCTGGCTATACTCAAATATAAATAGAAAGTAAATATTTTTCAATTTATATAATTATTATTAGTAAAATAAATATTTGTTCTATATTAATATCTTACGGACAAAAATTGTTACTGATCGTGAAATATTTACTCTAAATAAATATAATGTTAGCAAAATATGGTATAAATATAGATTTAATTAATATGATTAACCTCAAATCTCCAGACGCGATAATAACGGCCTTAATGCGAATAATTCTCTCATTAGCGACCCACATGCGGGAATTTCTTCAAGAGCGGTGAATTAAAATCGTTCTAAGAGAGATCATACAGCAAGGTATTTGATGATGTCTTAATTAAATAATTAAATAGGAACTTTACAAGAAAATATCTTAAAATGAAGTTCTTGTAATCATAGTATCCTAACTGAATTAGAAAAAAAACCATGAGTATGTACACAATATATACTGTGCTTCTAATTTTGTGTTCTATAGAGTTCCATAATATTGATTAGATACACTCTGGTACAGATTATATAGAATAAATAACATTGTGATTACTTATCTCAATCAAAGGTCATAAGTAATTGGGTTCGTATTTTGTCTCGCTTGCTCCGAAATCGACTATGGATAGAAATATAAGTATATTTTGCTTGAAACCAAACTTTTTAATTTTAAAAATATGTATAGTTATCTGTTATAATAAGCAAGCAGCGTCGAATGACCCAGCAAAGACGTCACTTAGTCACCCTCGACCTAAATCATAAAATAATGGGAACTGTGAACCATCAGCCGCAAATAACTTTACATACAATCAAATTAATTAATCACGAGAATCGACTTGGAGGCGAGTTAAAAAACTTGCTGTCGAAATCGTAGACGAAGTTTTAAGGAGAAGCTAACGAGGAAAGGGACCGTAGATGAGAGATGAAAGTTCAGGCGTTCAGTGCCAGTACGATGCGAGCGCAGCAGATAAGAATGGCTGCAATTTAAAACTCGATTAGAATTTGAATTACTGAGACGTGGTTAATAAAATATTCCGAATTCTATTGATAGATATACATAATATTTCGGAAAACTGCTTATTAGAATGATAAACTATCCATTTGAAATGATGTTAATTGATAAACATATCATTTGATAACAAGAGTAATAGCCGAATAAAGAAAATTGTAAAGTTACCAGAAAAAACTGAAAGTCCCACTTTCTATAGGATTTTGTTTGCCTTTGACGATATTTTAAAGTACTTAAGAAAACATTTGAAATTAGGACAGGGAAATATTTGACAAGTCATCTAGTTTTCTAAGTTACACTTTTTTTCAGTTTCTAAGAAATGGTTAACTATTTTAGACATATTATATTACGATAAAATGATTTAGGTGGGAGTAAACCAAATTTTTAATAATGTATGTAATATAAAAAAATATAGAGTTAAGAGTACGTAAATTACTCAATTTGATTTACATTGACCACTAAAGATACCATTACAATAAATAAGACATTTTAAGCTTCTACATCGCTTTTTAAAGAACATATAACACTAAGCCAATATATTACAATAAAAGAAAATGAAATAAGAGACGCACTTTGCATTTAAAGTGACTGTACAAGAATATTTTGCCATTGAAGGCCCACGTTACCTAACCGTTACCGTACTCTTATAAACCATAAACCGTCGAACGAGTGACAGAAGTTGGTTTTGTTTACGACCTATAAAATAAATCGAATAATCTAAATAAAATGACCGCAATGGTTTCAAGTGTACTAAAATATACCAACGATGCAATTATATATCAGTGCTGTTTCAATCGAGTGCCCGTTATTATTTTGGAGTACTTGTTAGGATATAAATGTTTAAAAATCATACTTGATATTATTATCTACACAAAAAAACGTGTAGAATAATAGTTACAGTAATGAAATATTTTTATGTAATACACTAATCGACGCACTCTGTGGGATATGATTTAAGTAAATTATCATAAATATTTTAGAATTCGTAAAGCTTAAAGCTTCGGCGTCGATTTGGGATAATTCGTGAAAGTTTCCCTGAAGTATATTTCTATATATTTAGTGTAGATGTAAAAATGGATTTTATTTCTTATATAAGGGATTTATATAATCGGATGCTCAATAATCGGAATCGTTATTCATCTACATTTACATCAGAAAAAAAAGAAAACTTAAATTTACACAATATTATTCGAGTAAAATAAGTTAAATTAGATCTTTTTTAATTTATAATTTTAAAAAAGTTTGAGACGTGGATTTGTTTTTGAGAAAATAAATAAAAAAAATGTGAAAATGATAGTCTGAATTTGATACCAGATAAGAGGTACTATAAAACATTTATTATGAATAAGCTTTAACATATTTCCAAGATAAATTCATATGCGATATAGGTGCTCTCAAAAGGCATTATCTGATTAAACGTTAATTCAACACATTCTAATGGTGGCAGCCGATGTTAACGGCTTCAGCGCCAATCAAAATTGCAAATGTATGCAATATTGCTTCGTTAACTACCATGTGTGTAATAACTGAATATATATTATTCAAAATAGGTAAAAACTAGGTTTATAACCCACTTTATTGACTGACTCAATAAATTTCGGCCTCGTTTAACTGTCTTTTTATTAAATAAATAGCTATAAAGTTGCTTTAAAACCATTGTTGGCTACAAAGTAATACAAAATTAATACAACGATGAATAAAGAGTACTAAGTGTCAATAAAGTTTAATTTTACTACTTAGCCGGATAAATAACTTAGTAATAAATTATAATTCCTAACTTAGAGTTTTGGTGAGATATCCTTTAAAACTCTCTAATAAGGTATCTGTAATATACTCAATTCTTTTTTATAGTTACAGAGCCGGGATTGAGCTTTCCTTCAATGCAAGGAATCGACTGTATTTCTTCTTCTTCCTGCCCTTATCCCACGCTATGTAGGGTCAGCACAACATGTCTTCTTCTTTCACTCTCCTCTATAATTCGTCAACGTAACGTCCACCCCTTTTACACGTATATCTTCTTTTACACAATCCATCCATCTCTTTTTCGGTCTTCCTCTACTCCTTTTTCCTTCTACATGCATATTTAACATTCTAACTGGAATCGACTGTAGTTATAATTCGGAAAAATTTTAGGTTCTCTAAGACGTGAAGGGGTTCTTTGGACGTTTTCCTTTAAAACTTATGTATTATGTGTGTATATTATATGCAATTTACATAGAGGTACGAACTTTTGTATAATATGTTTAAAGAAGCTCAACACTAACATATCTGATATAACGCATTATAATAACGTTAAAAAATATTTTGTCGCTACAAAGCACAACCAGCTTAGGTATTTATTAAAATGTTGCTATATTATTAATTACAACATTAATTTATAGTACTTAGAAAATACACAACCGTATTTTGCAAGAGTAATGAATATTCATAGAATTGAAATGTAACCTTCAATAATTTACGAGTATAATCTAGAATAATTGTGAATTCTAACTTGACAAATCTAATTTGACTCTCAATTACTTAATATTAACTGAGACCCTAATTTAAATTATCCATACAAAATATCTTTTGCAATTGTTTTGTATCGGTATTCTCATTTTACAACTAAATTACATTTCAATACTTATACAATTTACTTCATGAATATGATATTATGAGTTTTAAGTTCCTTCTTTGAAAAGGAATTCTGAAAGCTGCAAAAGTATGAGGTTCTCTATCTGGTCTTCAGCTTAATATAAGCCGTAGCCTTAATATAAGCTGTCTGGCTTGGAACGTGTTGGTAATGTTAATTGTTTTTACTAAATTAGGTATTTAAAGCTATTGACCTTTTTCTACAATTAAATTTCATACACGTTTGGCTTAGTTGGTTGGTTAGTAACCCTTCTTTCTGCGCCAGTTGTCGCGGGTTCGAGTCCCGCTGGGGACATTCATTTGTTGAGCACGAATGTGTGTACTTCAGTCATGGATGTTTATATTTATAATATGTATGTATTTAAAATGTATATGTGTCGTATATCAACTATCTGGTATCCGTAACACAAGCCTCGTAGCTTACCACGGAACTAGATGGCGCTGTTGTAATAATGTCCCAAAATAAAAAATAAAACATAAATACTGCTCATATTAATGGTCGTAATCTAAACGAAAACGTACGAAATAACACCAAGAGAAACTAGTTTCGCATTCAATAAACGAGATGCATATACAAATCAATTCCGACATCGCTCATAAATATTTCTGAACGTAAGTAATACTTATACGTCTTTTGATCTCACAGTCCCTACTTGAAATAATATTTAGCGAAATGGACTAGAGGGGGAGCCGTAATTAATTAAATTAAGTTCGGAATACGTTAGGAACAAAGTTAGAGGTTAGTGGCGACTTGTTAATAGTGGGGAGATGATCTCTCGGGGCTTGGGCGTGCCTCATCCCTCGGGTGCCGCTACCAACCTGCATGGTAATAACCAATCATATTGTGTTTACATTCCATCACCAAGTATGAATAATTTGTTATTGTCTCAACAAACATTGCCGTGTCACGGTCAGCATTGTCTCGCGGATTAATTTGCATCCAACACGCAACTGGTTTCAATAGCAGACGAATCAAAGAACCAATTTCCAGCCTTCTGTTAGCGAAAGATTAATACGAATGGAAAATTGAATTTTGTTATTATTTCCGACAGGATTTTGTAATGTCAATCGCTTTTTGAATATTTAAATAACGCCCGAAATGGCATTTTGTCCGATTTGAACTGGACTGAATTGTATTTGCGCTTAAACAATTTTACACGCATTGATTTAAAAGTTCTGATTAACTCTTTTATGCTAGACTTAATAGGATTGTATAAAAATACTATTTATTACTGGAATACAAAAACGTTTTACGTTAACAATTTTATTAATCTATTCTTATTTATTAACTTTACATACTAATGTAATAAAAAGTATCTCTCTCTTAACTTTTCATGCATATGCTACTTACTGATTTTGATAATACGTATAAGGCAATGTCATGTTATCTCATATTACTATTAGGTATAAGTCAAAAATATATTTGAACTAAGTCCAAAATATTATCACTATTAGTCAATAGTCACAACAACAATTTTATACAAAATACTAGCCATTCCCGCGGCTCTGTCCGCGTTTTAACCGTGGTAGAAGAACTAAAAATTAGGTCTTAAAATTAAAAAATAAAAAATCTGGAAGAAACTCTTATCATCTAGGAAATAAAAAATAGCCTACGACCAGCTATTCTCCTAATATATACAAAAAACATAAAAATCGGTCTAGCCGTTTCGGAGGAGTTCGATAACAAACACGGAGACACGAGATTTTTTTATATAATAGAGATATTCTATCTGATGAATACATGAAAGTACAGAAAATACAATATGATAGTAATAATAAAACAAATTAAAGCATATATTTCGTAAACAATTTTATTTGACGAGCCGCCCGTTTTTGTTGGCATTGGCGTCGATAGTTCCTAATATCCAAACACGACATAAATAATACTATGAACAGCTGTTACAAATCATCCATTGCATTACAGTCATGTCATGATAAAATATAGCTTGAAATAACACTAACTTTCAGATATTGCTCTCGGCTGTCAAATGATAATGTAAATTCATATCAATTGTAATTTTGTCCTACTTTAGTAAATCAAAGATTAAACATTGTTATCCTTATTTTAATATATATTACAGCTATTCTATTTTTTTTTTTCAAAATGTTAATATTTGATGTTACTTAAATTAAAAAGGTATATTTTTAATTAGCTTTAAGTTTTAACATAAAATTTTTTAATGATATTTGTTAATTCTTTTTAATATGTAAACTTTTTAACTACTGTATTAGTATTTTTTACAGCTACCAATTGGTACAGTCTTTTAGATTATTTATAAATTGGAAGTTCAGATTCGATTTTAAAAAACAACTAAAAGGAGCAAAGCAAGAGTGTACAAGGTTATAATTAATAAGCTTTCGAGTTTAGCTTTCCTAATCTTTGATAGCTAATCAATATTATTTCAAACTAAAAAACCCGACCCTGCCCGGCTTTACTGGGCGTAAATTAAAATAAATTAAAGGGTTTTCATTTTTTAAATAAAATAAAAGTTGCCTAAGTTACTCCTTATAACATAAGCTATCTGCGTGTGAAAGTCCCATCAAAATCGGTCCAGCCGTTTCAGAGATAAGCCAGAACAAACAAACAAACAGACAGACAAAAAAATGTTTTTTTTTTTATGTACGAGTAAGTACCGTATATAATACTTTCATATGCATTTAGTAAAAGGCTGTTAATTTGAAATTAAAAACAAACTCTTCAATTTAATTTATATCATGTACTGATGTACTAATATTCCAGTCCTTAACAATAATTGTAGCTCAAGTGATCTACTGTGCCTAGAAACTAAATGTAACCCTTTTAACAACACCCAACACATAAATCAGCTATCGCATTACAGGGACATCGTTATATATTGTTACAAATAACACTTCGTTTAACAAGTACCCTAAGCTTTGTTCCCTGTTCCCTGTGAAGGCAGATTAAACTCTAGCGAGCTTGGTTGCTCCTAATCAATTTTGGTTAGACAATATTGGATTTTAATTAAGTGTATCGCTGCTAACCCGCCAGCGCATCGATGTCGTCGGTTGTGGTCATTGGTATAATTAATTTTATTGCATTACTCGACAATGGATATAAAGAGCTATAACTATAGGTAAAAAAGCCTTTGCATTTTATATTGAAGACTCTTATATACTTATATACTTTATATACTTATAAGACTCTACCGATTTCCTACAGGTCCGTTTTATTAGTTTAAGGATAAGGATCTAACTTCGTTTCGTTTGGAGGCGAACCTGTTGACTTTTAGTAGCCTATGTTTTAGTTTAATTCATATCTATTAATTTGATCCAAATCCATCTAGGTATTTAACGTAAAATTGTAACAAACATACACACAAAATTTTTCTCACAATTTAATAGTAGTGTGATTACCCCGCTCCTAATTTTTACATCATTTTCTATTATTCCTCCCCATGGGACGCCTGATACCTTCAATTAGGATCGTCATTATTTTTGATCAAAAATATCATTTTGAATTTTACCTTTTAGGGGTTAATTTCCATAAATCATTTCTTAATTAATAACGATTTCTTATAACGAATCTACATTACTCAGTTCGTAGCATATTTTGTATTCTTTTAAGAAATAATCTTCATGTATAATTAATAGATAATTAAGTAGACGTATAATATAATATTATGTACTTAAATTATATTCTCCAGTTTCATTTTTAAACAAAAATTCTGCACATTAGAGTAGTGTAGTAGGTATAGTGTATTGCCTTACTTAACGATTCTCAAAACGAAACATGATGAATGTTTTATTAATTCCTTTGACATAGCCATAGCCATTCATTTTAATCTATTTGAATTTGCGATCGAAGCGATATGTATTTTTTATGAATATCCCAAAAAATCTTTTATTTTAAACTGCTCGAATATACGAAAAGCGTTATGGGAATAAAACGATCGACCATCGAGCACCGGCAATAAAATGAAACTATGTGTTCGTATGACGGCAAAACTGAAATATTGTTAAACTTGCAAAACGTCTGAGTGGTTAACATTTTGCGAAGCGAGCCCGCCAATTTTATGAAAGCCTTTTATTTCACCACTTCTTTTACCGAATCAATTGCTTTTTAAGAACTTCTCGTGAAACCCATATTGTTTAAAAACTGATGGTGTTGAGATTACAGAAGTTATTGAAAAGTCACCCCTATTCTTTTTAAAGTTTTCTGTTGCTTACATTTGAATAATATTTTTTGACTTTAATGGTTTAAGGAATTGTGGAGTTTTAAATACTAAAGGTTAAGAGCACTTTGTCAAGATATAGAGTAGGTATATAATATTACTAGCGGTGCCCGCGGCTTCGCTCGCGCTAAGAGTGAATAAAATAAATATTTTTGCTTATATACTGTTACTTATAATGTACCAAGGACTGATTCCCCATTTAAAGTTCTGGCCCTCTATTCTGAAAACTACTGTGTAGCATTTTCTATTTAATCTACAGCGCCAGTTATTTTGTAATCCTGTGAGATGTTTCTCTTAAATTTTAGCAAGAGTTATCTATATAAATTTGTAAGAACTCTATAGAACCAGTAATTGTGTTTTCACTTAGGAATGAAAGATTAATGTTTAATAAAAGGTATTTTAAATGTTTTCTCGTATAATAACGTAGCACTATACAAAACTTAATTCAAATCAGTTATGTACTTTTTGTGTGAAACGCACGCTTCGATTTACGAAGTTACTGTTTTTTACATACTGATAAAAATACTGCCGTGCTTGTGATATATACAGTAAGTGCCTTGTAGGCACTTTAGAGGAATAGGCGGCAAAAGTTTTTTCTGTTAACCCCCATAGGGGTTGATTTTCAAAAAACGCTTAGATATGTATCTCATAATTTGTATTGCAGAGCATTATTTTAGTGTCACGCAAAATATTTAAATAGAATTAAATTTCCCATACAAACTTAGCCACCCCCTATAACCCCCAATGGGGTTGAATTTCGAAAAACCCTGAAATACGTGTTTCATAATTTGTACTAAAAAGCATTAATTCAAAGTTTCATGCAAAAATGTGCAATAAAAATATTTTTCTCATACAAACTTTGCCACCCCTCTTAACCCATTTAGGGGTTGAATTTCCAAAAAATAATATGCCTATTTCCTTCTCATGAATGCAAACTATCTACATACCAAATTTCTGCAAAATCGGTTGGGTGGTTTAGGCGTGAAAAGGTAACAGACAGACAGACAGACAGAGTTACTTTCGCATTTATAATATTAGTATGGATTGTCAGTAAAAAATTAATAAAGTTCATACAAAATTTTCGTAAACATTATAATTATAGTTCTACAAAAGCATTTTAATAATAATTTAAACATAATATGTATATAATTCGATACTTTGTTGAATCGGTACTAAATATTTAGGTTCAATCTATCGCTCAACTAATTTATAACAAAGTATTTCTGAATATACCCTCAGCTATACCCATATGACAGTTTGCAAAAACGTTTTAATTAATACTAAAAATATGTCGTGGATATCCTGCTGCTTATTATAATAAAATTTCGAACGAAGGGTGGCTTTCAATGAATTTCATCCAGCTTGTTTATTTTGGGGACAACCATAGACTTTATATACAGGGAAAGGGGTTGCTCAATGCTAAAATTTCAGATTTTACATGTCTTTTAACTAACTATTATAACTATTATTGCAATACGAAATTCGATGTATTCATTATGGGGTGATTATTTTTTGTTTTTCGTTACATTCCATGGTATGATGGTTTCTGTAAGAACTCACAAAATAACTTATAAGATATATTTTTAAGTACATTTTACAAATAAAAAGAACGCAATACGCACGATTCCTCTTATCCTCTAATCTTTTTTGAGTTTTATATTGGTATCTACTACATAACATTTTAATTCTAGATTCTAAAAATTCTTAATTTTCTCCTAAAAATAGATTTACGTAGTAAAAATATTGTGACAAAGACGGTATGTGGTTGCATTTGTTAAAGGCATAAAGTTAGTTTTACGATTTTATAAAGAACCTTGAATGGACCAGTTATTTTTGAACAAAACTAACATAAAATGGTGCTTTATAAAGGTACACCGCATATGTTAGACCTCAGCTTTTATAGTATCTACGGTCACGATGAAAGATATCAATTTTAGTGAGCATAAAATATACTTTAAGTCCAGTGCTTTATTTTAGTGTTTATTTATACATAAGATTTTTATTATTAGTAATAATTATTGATAACAAAATTTGGTTTTTTCTATACTAATTAAAACAAATATTTATAATTCAATTATTTGCTTAACAGTTTATTATTATCTATTAAAAGTATATTTGTTGATAGCTTTTTATTGGTACAAAAAAGTTACAGTAATTTTTATATAAATCCTATATAAAACTTACTAAATGACAATATATTTTATACTATGTAATATCTTATATACATATATGGTATATAACAATAAAGAGAAGTACTTAAAAAATATAGATTCATTTGGGTTGCAACTAAACTAAATAAGTAAGTAAGCCTTAAAAAGGCTGAGTACCTAAAATAGCACTGATCTCGTTGCGTGTGCTAATAATAAGGTATATTTTTGTAATATAAGAGCACTAAAGGGGTTTGTTAACATAAATGTCAAGGATAAAAATGTATACTTCAGTAGTAAAATTAAGTATTTTGGTTTTAATTATATAAACTAAGCAGTTGTAGCCCAGCGGTAACGCACTTTGGATAACCGAGTCATGCGGGTTCGAATCCGGGTCACATCGCTGGTATTTTCATGTGCGAATCATTTCCACCATGATTACCACCTGCATGTCTGAGAGAACCAACAGCAAGTTTTCGAAAGATATGTGAAGTCCGCCATCGTGGTAGACCATGTCCTGAGTGACTCGTATTGAAGGGAGGCCCGTGCAGATTTCAGATACACATAGATATATATCCTTTGTTTTAGAGAATACATCATATCATACATCTTGGGGTGTAGTCGATCTAGCGATTCACGTGGACTACGATAGTTTTACGATACTGTGAGAGACTAGTGACTTGCCTCCTTCTAAATTCTTTTAGTTATTATAATATTACATAGTATAAAAAACACGTGCTCGTGGAAGGACAGACATACATACGAGTATGTACCATATGTTTCCATATAAACTTTACCATTTTTTCGCCTATTAGTAGAGTGACTGTACGTAATTTGCTAGATCCCTCAAAATTTCCATCCATCAGTCCATGAATTTGTTAAATGTTTCTATTTTGCATTTTTAAATCCCTCATATGAGGGGAGTACAATGCAGCAGGTACACGCAAACAGTGCCAATCGAAATTGCAAATTTGTGCTGGGGCGGCTCCGGTTCGTTAGCGACTTGTGTTTACGCGTTACCAACTAGGATTGTCAACCACCAATTAATTAAAATTTACTTTAGATTCGTGACAAAACTGATATTATCTATCGTTCATTCATTTTAATATGTTAATGGATAGGAATTAGAGGCAAAGAGTGATAATTTGAATAGCAGTGCTCATACAATCTACAAAGTTATTTATTTGGTAGATATACTATCATATTATTTAAATATCTATGGTATTAAGAAATTCCACAGATTCAATATCAAGTTTTATAGAATAAAAAGACAATGACAATCGTAAAGGATGATATCATTTTGTTTTCTTAAAATATTTTTTTATATATTTTTATTCAATTCAATATGTTTATTAATAACCTTGTAATATAAAAACACGTATAGGTAGACATACCTAATTATTAATATTTCTCTATACTTGCTTAGCAAGTTGCAACCCTGATCGTTGCTATGGAATAATGATCCTTTTTTACAGAACATTTTAATAATTGCAAAAATTATAATTTACATATTTTCGCCTTAATATACGATTAGTATTCATAATATCGGTATAACTGCTATATAATGCAAATAATAGGAGGTTATTAAGATATTTGTAACAATAAAATGAGTATAATAATATTAGACCTCAAACTTATGATAGATTCTTTTTTAATATAAATAATTAGTCTAAAGTGAGCATCATAGATTATTTTTTTCGTATAATACTTCTCTTTCCTTACAATATCCTTCTACTATTTTTTAAGTATATATTATGTTATTTAAATATAAGATTTTTCGACAGACGGAATAAATTAAAGCCCTAATTTTATACATCTAAAAGTACTAATTTTATACATCTAAAAATAACCAGGTCGGCTTTCATTACTTTTTTCTAAAGGGTCACCGAACGACATTTAGTTGATTACAAATATTACTAAGGTAGTATCTCTTTTGAGTTATTTTCGTTATAAGAGTTATTTTATCTTTCTAGCTTTCTTTGACCTTAAATTTTAAAGCAAATTCCGTGATTTACACACAGGTAAAACACAATAATAACGAACGAGATCTGAGAAATATTTGTGGACGTTATATAACTAGTTAATTTTAGTGTGCCCTTTTGTCCGCCTCCTGAGACAGCCACTAGAAACTTTGATAAAAGGTATGATGCTAGCTGATTATCCTGATTAACATACCTGTAGGATTTTTCATTGCGGGAATTCTAAAAACTAAAGATTCGGCCTCTGTATCGACAATGAGGATTATTTCTATTATAGTACGTTATACAATGCATATTTTGACATGATAGTTAAACAAAGTTAAAGATTATCAAGTAATATCTTATTCAAAATAATACCAATCTAATGTTATAATTCTAGTATTTATCCATAATTTATCTTTATGATAAATGGATGACGTTGCCTTTCGTTCCGAGCAAGCTATGCTTCTTCATTCATCAATTGATCGATCTGTTTGGATTTATCCAAGTTCGCAAAAGCTATACATCTGTCAAGTTTTCTTACAAACTATTGTTCATTCTGATAAAATTTTACATTTATATATACGGTTTTACTCTGTTCTTACCATCTAATCTTCGTGCGTATTTATGTTTTTTTTATAATATTGGGAAAAGTAATATACCTATGTCAAAAGTTTCTTACAATTTTTAATTATTATTTAATTAAAAATTGTAAGAAAAAAATTATTGCCTACAATATATTTAAAATAACAGTGATAGTTCATTGGTAATGCGCCGTGAAAACGTGTGAAGCGGGTTGAAATACCGGGTCGAGCACGTCTGGTAAAGAAAAACATTGTGAGGAAACTTGCATCTCTGAGAGAAGCTAGCAAGTTTTCGAAAGTTTTGTGCAGTCCGTCAACCCGCACTTTGCTAGTGTGTTGGACTATGATCTCATCAAACTCGTATTCAAGGGAGGCAGTACTTAGCAATGAGACATTAAAAAAAGGTTGAACATACATACAACATATTTCTATTTTCCTACTTAACTTATTATTAAAACAATTGAAAGATATCGTATGTATAAAAATTAAGCTTAACAAACTCGCAAAGCAGTTGTTACGACATTAATTCATTTAACACGTACTTATGTTAACTAGTCAAACCTCTCATTTACATAAATGTTTATACATTTTATCTAATAGAATAAGAACAGGTGCGACAAAGGTAATGTTTTGCCAAAATTAAATCAAGCATTCTGTGTCCCGACTCCCTAAACCAGGCCAATAAATCAGCATTACAAATTTTGTATGGGCTTGGCACCAAACAACATATTCATTTTTAAGTTGATCATACATTGCTCTACTTAAGGTCGTTTCCACACTATATCCTCGTAAGGCCCAACCTAAATTTAGGTCGATATAAATTACGACCCAATGTACTAAAAATAGGTACAAGTAGTAGCGGCCCAGAACTTCGAATTAGTAAAAAAGTATTTAAATGAAACGCTTATGAATTATTTCTGTTAAATGATACTTCTTATGCCTAAAGCTAACTATTTAATGGAAAAATTATGTTGAAATAATTTGTCCTCTTTTTGGGTCATCGGGCCTTAGTTTAAAGTATAATATTAGTTTTAAAAAAATGCGATCTACTTATTATTAATGAAACAAAACATGTTTTAATCATAATAATGAAATCATAACTTTATTAAAACTTTTCTTACTAAATAAACATAACAAGAATCACTAAATGAGTCTCATTATTAGGAAACAATCATTATTATTAGACATATTAATTATTTATGAAACAAAATATAATAGTACTAATCATGTAACAAAATAATGTTTTTACTATATATATAAAATAATGTCTTTACTAATCAATGGTAATATTTAGAATTATAAAAGTATTATAATATGTATTATAATAATAAAGATTTTAGAGCAGCATTGTTGTGTAACATAAAAATGGTGAACTAGTCTAAAATTCTCGCAGGAGGATTTGGAACTGAAAGATCGCCTTCAGAATCAGAAGATGTTGCTAAGGTATCCGACTGACGATTTCGGTTCTGAGGTCTATAATCCACGTCCACGTCATCAATATCATCGATATCTTCATCATCCTCAAACTCGAATAGGTCTTAAGTTGTTTGAATATCGTCTTCGTTCATAGCCTAAACAAAAGAACAGTAAATACCCAATGTGCTAAAATTATGACACAGAAGTTAGGCTAAGTTTTACAATAAAAACCCACCGACCTTATTTTGGGACATAGTTTTATCGTTCTCATATTTCTGCATTAAAATTACTTTTCAATTAAAAGAATTGCGTGAAAACAAAATATAACATTTCCACAACTATTAGCAATACAATTTAGATATTACCAAGTGATGATTATGAAGATATGAAAAGATTTACTTACTTATCTCCACGAGGTCTCCTTTCAGTCGAGATGATACATCAAAAAGACAGATACTTGGTTTTAAAATGCCAAGTTGACATTGTCAAAATTATAGATGCGTTTAAGGTTAATAACTTTTTGAAGGCAGATTAAAATTGGCGGGATTTTTGAAATCAAAAAATACATTTTAATATTATGTCATAATATTAGGTCGTTGGGCCGCAATCTCATGATATTTAAAACTATCTTGGGCCGAAATGTCAACATATTTTTGTCATTAATTTAGGCCGTTGGGCCTTACGAGGATATAGTTATAATAGCGAACCCGTCAGACGTTGTCCTGTACACATTGTTGAAATTATAAACTTTTACTCCTGGTGAAACATTTTAGTACGCATGCGCATAAGAACGTTGCCTAGCAACGAATAATTTATAATTGCATGTCATATTTTATTGTAAAAATGTATAATTAACTAATTAATTTTAAAAATACATTTCATAGTGGACCGAATTGTGTATCTAAACCATTCTTGAATCCATTCGAAAATTTCATCAAAATCGGTCCAGCCGTTTAGGAGGAGTTCAATTATATACACACGCACAGAAGTGTTTTATAATTATATAAAGATTCACACAGAAACACATTTGAATTCTCAGTACAACCCTTAAAAACTGATCAATTTGCCAAAAACTTCACAAAGATCGCATCTATGTGCCGCACGTGTGGTGTAGAATTTATTCTACAGAAGTCCCGTAGTTGAATGTTCGCTTTTGAACTCGGCCTGCAGTCCCCGCGCTGAAACTCAGTATACGAAGAAGTGACCGGCATTTAAAATACTTCTCTAAATCGATGTGTTGAGACTTTACTTCGAGTCCCAAAAGAAGAAAGTAATAAAAATAGTGATTTTGTGATGTTGAAAGTCTTATTTATCTTATTTATATTTAAAAAGGCAAATTCTAAGATTATATTATCTACTTACATTACTAATATCTACATACATTACATGGCTATTTATATTAGTTTTCGACTGTTATCATGTACTTTATACAATATTATAATGTAATAACTTTAGTTACATATTTTCAACACACTCTGTACAGTTTCCGTGGTGTAGCGGTTATCACATCTGCCTAACACGCAGAAGGCCCCCGGTTCGATCCCGGGCGGAAACATAATTTTTATATTTTCTTGATATTTTTTGGTTTTTATAGAGACGTATAAAAAGTAATATTTTGTTGTCTACATAATATATACATAATATATTAAGTAAAATCCGGAATACTTTTACTATTCACTATGTATAAATTTAATAGTCTGAATAGAAAAATCTTTATACTACCCTTATACTATAAAACAAAAGAATATAGAGTAGTAGAGTATTTCCTATTTCGAAGCCAGTCAATAAAATAAGTCAGTCTCTACTGTTTGATAGATAAGTTAGATCAATAGAAATAATATAGGTAATGCTTGGTCGCCTTGGGCCATAGGCGAAATCAATTTCAGCACAATTCTCATTTTCTAGATACTTCCTTTTTTTTCTACCAATCCGGAAGATAGAATTCACTGAGCTTTTGCTTCGTATATGGAATTTTATCTGCAACACGTACTTTGGAGAATATGAAAGCAAATTTCATTATAAAGTAAAATAAAAATGTTATATTATTATTGTAAGTATTGTTATAACACGGAATACTGTGTAGGTGACAATTTTTCTAATAAAATGTTAAAGTTATGCAATTAAGTTACGTTAATAATACAAATATGTGATGATGGGAATTTAACTATATATAACTTAATAATATATAACTTTAAATTCATACATATTATAAATATAAAGATCAATAAGAGTATCCTAGAGTATGCCCCCCAGTGGCAATCGAATCCGTTGTCGCTGGCACAGAGAGTGGGACCTTTACAGACTGAGGCAAACGTATAATAATAAGCTTCTTATGAATGTAAAATTAATAAGTCGATTATGGTTATAAGCACGATTTAGGATATAAATTTTAATTTTTAACTTAAAACTAAAAGTTAGGAAAAATAGTAATAGCAATATAATATTTTAAATTTGTTAATATAAAAACCGAATTAACTTAAGTGAAAACGATTAAGAAAAATTACCTTTTAAATTGATTCTGTTCCTAATTCCTATAACGTACAATGTTCATGCTTTATCATTTCCCAGCTTGTTTTATGAAGATTAACAAAGTGCTTCAATTTTTCCTCGCTTTCAAATGATTACTTGCCGGTGACTCGTGAAAATATTTGAGCATTAAACAGTAATTTATGAAATTACTCCTTATAAGCACCACCGCAATCTTTTGCAGGAAAAATTAAATGTGTGGCATTTGGCAGAATAATAGGTAAGTGTAAATTAAATAATAATAATAATATAATAACTTTTTATTCATTCATAAACATATCAAATAACATAAAGTACCAATAACAAATTAAAATTACAACAGATTGAATTTGTAACCTACCTGAACTAGGTTAACATCCTGTGTTTCAGGTTAACGTTTAAATATGCATTTCTTGCTTTTGATGTTAAAACAATGCAATAAATTTACATATAACTATGATAATAATAATAATAAAATTAAACTATGATAAAATATAACTATGATAAATGGTTATTTATATTATGAAATACATTCACATATTGTATTATTGATTTTTTTGTATATTTGTAACAAGTAATATAAAGAATGCATGTAAAGTCGCAGAAATACCTAGTAGGTTAAATCAATAGCTGATAATAATATCATCATCATCATCATCAGCCCTTTTTAACGTCCCACTGCTGGGCACAGGCCTCCCTCAGTACGAGGGGGATCAGGCCATAGTCCACCGCGCTGGCCCAGTGCGTGTTGGCGGACATGACAATAATATAACTCTTTAAAATTTTAACTTTCTGAACGAATACGTATATAAGAGAACAAGATATTCTACTGAAATGCTTTAGAAGTCATTTGAAATTAAGCAAGCAGAAAAATATATGAATCTTAATTTTGGTACCATTTATATCAAGTTCATCGAACGTAAAGGACTTGAGTCAACGTACGGACGATTAGTTAATTATGCCTTACGAAATTTATTTAATTTTCGCACACCGTTTATTAGAATATTGCTTTACAAGTGTAATCCATAAATATAGTAACAACAAAGCCTATGAAACATATAGTCGGCCAATGGACATGACAGCCGGCCCAAGCTGCCATTCATTCGCTTGGGACATTAGTATGTATGTAGACCAAGAAGATGAATGAAGATGCTTCAGTACTAAATTGTTATCAAAACCTATGAAACATAATGTAGTCGGCCAACGGACATCGGCCGTCCAAAACCTATGAAACATAATGTAGTAACAATTTATTACTGAAGCATCTTTATTCATCTTCTTGGTCAAGGGCATTAGTAAGAAATTAATTTGCTTTATACCTTTTATCATTTATCTTGAAAAAAGTTCCAACTGAACTGACTAATCATAACGCACCGAAATCGGTGGTACAGATACGATATACAAATATAAAAGTTCGCTTTTTGTACATAGCCTAGCTCTTTAAATACTTACGTTTTCGAAGAAAAAAAATAATTAGAACACATATATCTTTTAAGCTGTAATATTAAAAATCCTGTAATAAAAACCTGAAAAAGAATAAGTTTTTAACGTAATAACTTCTCATAGAGTCGTTTTGTGAATCCCCATTAGTACGTTTGCGTACGATTAAAAAGACTCTCCCTAGTTATTACCGCTGCCTTTCCAACCACTTCAGACAAAATCAAATTTCATTTTTCGACGTATGCATCAACGTTTTAGTGATTGGAAGTTA
The DNA here is from genome assembly GCA_951802675.2 of Boloria euphrosyne. NCBI lineage: Eukaryota > Metazoa > Arthropoda > Insecta > Lepidoptera > Nymphalidae > Boloria > Boloria euphrosyne. Next base: position 5,257,582 of record OX637872.1, read on the forward strand.
AGTTGTCCGCATTTCTCCATACCTACTAAGAAAAAATTGGTTTAAAAACCGTTCGGTTTTTAAATCAATTTTTTCTTAAGGAATTTTAGACACTACCGTTTCGTAAACATTAACTTATTTTTTAATTCAAAAAGATTAATTAGAAGAAGTTAATCATGAATTGATGTTTATTAAAAAGTCTTCGTTCAATTCATTAGGCTTCATTCAATTAAGCAATTAATAAATATTTGTTTTCTATGAACCATTTATAGTACTATAAATCAACCAATAACTTGAAGTATTATCCTTATTAAAGTTAAGTGTAGGGTACATGGGCTAAACAAGAATGTCACAAAATCAAAAATTTTTAATTAACATTGCATTCTATAATACGCTGCAAAATAATGTTCCCATACTTTTCAGCTATTTGTTTTTTTGACATTCCTTGTCTTACCCCTGTATCCTTCAAGTACGCTTTCTTAAACCTTCAAATAACAACTAAAATTTACTTTTAAAGAGCTTAGGGCGACATTGTGGTCGTTGCAAAAAGTTTTATTTAAAACTAGCATTTCCCGCAAACGCGTCCGCGTTCTCCCGGTTAATCCAGGTGGTAGAAGGACGAAAATTTAGGTTTATAAATATTTTTTGATGCCAAATCATAAAAAAAAAACAAAAAATGAAAAATAAAAATTTGGTCTAAAAATAAAGGGGATTAAAAAATAGCCTACGACCTATTCTCAGACCTACCAAATACACACAAAAAATTTCATAAAAATAGGTCAAGCCGTTTCGGAGGAGCTCGATAGCAAACACTGTGACACGAGATTTTTATATATTAGAAATGAAAGATAGAACAAGAATTTATATATTTTGTTGTAGAAATATTACTTCACTTATTACCTTAACTTACTGAAGTAGATTTCGCCAATCAGATGGGAGCCAAGATCGAACAAGATGAGCTTGCACTTAACTAATACAATATATTGTTATCACATAATCACATTTCAGCTGTGTACCGTTGACGTTATAAGGAAAATAAGAAAACATTTTTCCATTTGCTATATTTTATTTTTCCTGTACGTTTAAATATAAAAAAGGTTCCTGTTAACAATTTGTGGGTTCGCTGATAAATCTGGGATACTTTAATACAAGCCTATTATTTTTACATTAATACAATAATGCAAAAAATATTTTTATTAATTTACACGTTAAAAATAAGGGATATAAAGAGTTGTACATAATATTAACTTTAAGTATACATTTCTTAAAGATGGCATATTTTCCCGCAAAAAACTACATTTAGACCCGGATAAATAGCTATAAGGCAGTGGTAGTCCAGCGGTAACGCACACGCTTGTATAACCGAGTGATGCGGGTTCAAATTTTCATGTGCGAATCATTTCTATTATGATTACCACTTGTCTTACGGTGAAGGTAAACATCGTGAGGAAACCTGCATGTCTGAGAAAACCTAGCAAGTTTTTGAAAGACATGTGAAGTCCGCGGACACGCACTAAGCCAGCGCAGTGGACTATGGCCTGATCCCCCTCGTACTGAGGGGGACCGTGCCCAGCAGTGGGACGTTAAAAGGGGCTGCAGTAAGAAAGAAAAGTTTTTCTTTTTTATTTTTCCAAGAAGTAGACTCAGTTTTAAAATGTAGTAGATACGTATAGATAACTATATATGAATAATTGGCGCTATCCGGCTAAACCAATTGTGGTCTCAAGCGCGAGGCATTTTCTTTCATTCAAATGTTTTAGGTGATTAGATTTTATCTTGTGAATTAAGTGGTTTCGTTTTACCCCTAGTGCCGAAAAATGCTATAAATTTTCCGAAGCTTACCATTTGCCTGAAAATAAAGGAAATATATGAAGGAAATTTATTTGATAACCTTTTCACTTTATGTGGGAATGTTGTATCTATTTATTACTAAAATACATAAAACAACACAATTAACAAAAATATTGACGGTAGCAAATTAACTTTTTATAATATATATTATGTATCTAGACATATAAATCAAATTGAAGTGTTTGTTTGTAATTTCAAATTAACAGCTTTTCACTAAATGCATATTATTATGAATGTATTTTTGTCAGTCTGACTGTTTTTTCCGGTTAAATTCAGAAACGGTTTGACCGATTTCAATGAGACTTTCACTCGCAGATAGCTAATTTTATAAGGAGTACTTTAAGATAATTTTACTTTAGAAATTTTATTTATTTTAATTACGGGGCGGATTTATGTGCTAGAAACTTTAAAGGCAGGGAGCACCTAGGAACGATCCCGAGCGAAGCGAGGTTGAATACGTATTATAAGTAACATTTGTTTGTGTTGATGGAGAAGTTTTTTTCAGGTATAACAATATATACAAAAATAGCAATAACTAAAAGAAAGTACTTAACGAATTCAATCAGCTATTTAATGTCAAAAACATAACTGGACCAAAGTCATCACCTCTTTTTAATCTCCCACTGCTGGGCACGGGTCTCCCTCAGTACGACGGAAATGTACCAAAAGAACTCCTAAAATGTTTTGCGAACACGTATGCGGTTTCATTCTCTCCAAACATTAACTATGATAATTGGAACATTTACTTTGCCGATAGAATGCCACTGGGATATTTAGTGTAATAACACTTGTAAAACTTTGCACATCTGTTTGAACAAATTTGCTGACGTTAGAATGAAGCAAATCCATTGAAAATTCTTAAGAGCTTTTAGTTTTGAAATGTTCAACTAAATTGAATGAGACGACAGAGTATTTGTTCAAAAATGCAGCTTATTGAATCTATTAATATGCACTCTACAATCAAAAGACGTACCTACGTATAACGTATTAAGCCCTTTTAACGTCCTACTGCTATGCTCGGGCCTCTATTCAATACGAGGATCAAGTCATAGTCCACTAAGCTGGCCAAGTGCGGGTTCTCTGACTTCACATGTCTATTGAAAACTTGATAGGTTCTCTCAGTGCAGGTTTCCTCACGATGTTCACCTTACAAGTAGTAATCATGTTAAAAATGATTTGCACGAGCTGCCACTGTCTTGTATATAATATAATTTTATTAATATAATGAATAAAGCGTAACTACGCTTAGTCGAAGATTATTTTTATTAAACACTAAAGTTATTTATAAGTAGTGTAAGTTACAATAAGAATTAGAGTTCCGTTAAAAAATATCAAGGGACGCACTCAAGCGAAGCGAAGGTAAGTCGCTAGTTCTATATAAGATAATTAATTTAATTGTATAATGCCTACCCGAGTTAGATTCCTATTTAAGAACTGTTTTTTATGCTATTTTCCTTGAATTGTTTCGATTTAATTCTCTCTACAAAATATGTATGTATTTAAAATTTATATGTGTAGTATATCAACTATCTGGTATCCGCAACACAAGCACGTTAAGTAGCTTACTGCGGAACTAGATGGCGCTGTTGTAACAGTGTCCCAACATATTATTTATTTATTTATTTATTATAATATACTAGCGACTCACCCTCGCTTCGCTCGGTTTCGTCCCTAGGTGCACCCTGCCAAATTTAGACTTTGAAGCACAAAAAATGATGGACCTTAGTCCTCCTTAATGCGGACCTGTCGCAAAATCCGTGATGAGTGAATTTCGCTTTTATATATATACATAGATTTAGTAATATTAAAATAAATAAATAAATATAAATATGTTGGGACATTATTACAACAGCGCCATCTAGTTCCGCAGTAAGCTACGTAACGTGCTTGTGTTACGGATAGCAGATAGTTGATATACTACATATATAAATTTTAAATACATACATATTATAAATATAAACACCCATGACTGGAGTACAAACATTCGTGATTAGCAAATGAATGCCCCCAGCGGGACTCGAACCCGCGACCGCTGGCGCAGGAAGTAGGGTCACTACCAACTGAGTCAAACGAGTCGTCAAATATTATGAACAAAATCTTTTTAAAGTCATATGAAATATATCGCACTATTTAAAACCCTTAAGATCATCAATTAACATTAAATACGTAAAGAAATCCACAGTTCTTTTGTTGAAGCACACCTCACTCACTTGAGGCCCCACACTGGAAAAATTCACGCTAATTTCAAGACTCTTGAGAATGGTTTTGTTATAGTAGTATGAAAGCAAAGCTCTCGACAACTAAATATTTTTATTACAATCTTGCTTTTTAATTTTCTTTAAAAATAATTCTTATTATGACTTACATTGTGAAGGTTCATATAACTTTTTTATTATTATAGTGAAAAAGTATAATCTCTTTTTTCAACCGACTTTAAAAATAAGGAGGTTGAATTTTTTAATGTTTTTACATCAGATTATTATTATTTTTTGTTTGTAAGTGTTTACTTCCAGTCTGGTCCCAATTCAATTCAATTCTTTGGTTTGATGGCTTCAATGCGTGCCAGTTGAGCACAAATTATTTCGCCAATGTCACGTTGAATGGAGGAGTCACGTTCGAGATTGGCCGGTGAAATACTAACTTATTCCACAAAAAAGACTGGATTCACAGTATTAAATAGTATGATTTTATTTTTACAATATTACCTCCACCTAAAAACATATAAACGGCACAAGGGTTAGTTAATTTATACAAAAAAAAAAGGACATGTTAGAGAACTATTACAACTACTTCACTACTTACTACTATCAAAGCTTAATTTTATTATATTTAACAAATTTACATAAAAATGTACAAAGAGGACTAAACACAAACATCAACAAACATTGAACATTAAGGGGACGGGGGACCTTGAAAGGAAGAGCATCATAAAGGGGGCGAAGGAGTTTGGGGCAATTAAAGAGGATGTGGGAAGCTGAGCCTTCATCCAGACCACACTCGCATAATGAGTGGTCCCTTACCCTGATCTTAGCCAGATGAACAGGAGTACTTGCGTGTCCAAAGCGAAGGCGACTAATAGTAGTAATAACCCACCGTTCAGTATGTTTCTGACGAAAAAACCAAGGACGCTTAGGAATCTCCGCCTGGAGAGAAGCATAATGCTTTCCCTTAAAAGATTTTGATGAATTCCAGTAGCTGAACCATGAGTTGTCTAGATGAGTTTTAGCAAGGGGTAATACATCTTGAGCAGAGTTACTAAAGTGTTCAAGAGAGCCACACTGAGTAGCCACTTTAGCGCAAGAGTCAGCAGACTCATTACCGATAATACCGGAATGAGCTGGGATCCAAACTAATTGAACATTAAGATGCTTATTGAGGCATGAGAGTAAAGCTTCACGGATCTTTAATATAATGGAATACCTTGATTTGCTACGAAAAGGGTTTTCTTTAATAGCCAGTAAACAACTTAAGGAGTCACTAAAAATGACCGCCTGGTTAATGTTATGCGAGTGAACGAACAAGATTGCTTCCAATATGGCTACAGCCTCGCCTGTGAATACCGACGATTGAGGGGGGCATTTGAACTGCAGACTAATATTAAATTTAGGAATCCAGCACGCTGAACCAACACAGCCATCTTTAGACAACTTAGAGGCGTCTGTATATATATGGACGTGGTTCAACCAATTTTGATGCAAAAGAGCTTTAAACTTCGTGTTGGTATCAGCTGCACCCTTTATTAGACCAATATCTGTTGTTATAGGAGGGGAATAAGTCAAGGCAGGATAGGGGGTAGAGAAGAGTGGATTAGAGTTAAAAGAATTAATAGGATTAGGAAGGTTGGTAAATCTACGGAAACTATTCAAAAGGTAGGAAGTAGGTCCACGTGGAGCGTTAATTTCAGATAATTCAGTTAAACGGGGCCACAAAGGGTGGGATGAAAGCTGTAATGTTTTGCAGACAAAACGATCAGAAAGGAACTGGCGGCGAATAGGAAATGGAGCATCCACACATTCTACCTGAAGCGCATTGGTTGGAGTAGATCTCATTGCACCAATTACGATTCTGAGACATTTATACTGTAGTCTATTCAGCTTTTCTGAGGCTGCCTTATTAAAGGGGTCTAAGATAAAGAGTCCATAATCAATATGGCTCCGGATTAAAGCGTTATACAGTAGTTTTTGAGTATATGGGTGTGCACCCCACCACACACCCGATAGTGCTCTTAAAACGTTAACACCTTTCTCACATTTATCCTTAATATACTCCGAATGGGAAACTCCGTTCAGTCTGTTATCGAGAATAATACCTAAGAACTTGACTTTATCAACCACCCTAATAGGATGGTCTTCCACGTAAAAACTAAAATTTGGAATACTTCTTTTTCTTGTGAAAACTACTGTACGGCATTTATCCACAGATAGGGATAAACCATGATTAGAGAGCCATTGGTCTAGGTAGTGCAATGCAGAATTCAAACGAAACTGAATGTCCTCTATTGATTTTGAGCTAAAATAGAGGACGATGTCATCAGCATACTGTAAAATATTGCAAAAACTGTTGACAGACAATTCGAGGTCATGGGTATAAATGCTATAGAGCAAAGGGCTGAGGACCGAACCTTGTGGAAGTCCTTTCCAAACCCGCCTAGGAGGAATACCTAGCAACCGGTGTCTAACAGATATGGTTCTACCGGTCAGCAGATTACATATAAAATGAGTCAACCTCGCAGGGATACTCAGCTGGAGCATTTTTTGCCTGAGTACCGGAAGAAGAACATTATCATATGCAGAAGCAACATCCAGAAAGACACCAACCAAGAACTCCCCCTTGGCGAAGGCTAGTCGAATGTCTGTCGTAAAAATGCTGAGGCTATCTATTGTGCTCAGGCCCTTTCTAAAGCCAAATTGAGAGGGCGCTAAGATTTTACTGCTTTCCACTAACCATTCCAAGCGATTTTTAAGAAGATGTTCAAAGATTTTAATTTGAGTAGAAGCTAATGCAATTGGTCTGTAGGAATTGGGATCGGAGGGACTTTTACCTGGTTTTAGCACAGGCATTATAATCTGGGATTTCCATGCATCAGGAATAATACCTGAATCAAAAGATGTATTAATTGAATTTAAAAAATATTTTTTTGCCCTATCATTAAGTTTGGATAAAAATGAATAAGGAATGCCATCCTCTCCTGGGCATGAATCTTTTAAACCCGTTAAGACATTATTGAGTTCATCAAAGGAGAAAGAGGCATCTAATTCACAAGAAGTAGGAGTTGACAGGAAATCGGGGAAGGAATCACTATTAGGGACAAAAGGAGGAGCTAATTTGTCTGCAAAGTCGTTAAGCCATTCGGACGGATTATTGGAATTTAGCTGGGGAATTATCAAGAGATCTGCGAAATCTTTTGACATTTCTCCAGACTAAAGAGGATGGGCATCGAGGATTTAAGGATTCACAGAAGGTGATCCAACCAGACTTTTTCTTTTTTGAAATTAGTCTCCTAAACTTTGCATCACTACGCTTAAAAGTAATAAAATTTTCCTCTGTCATAGATGCCTTGTATGACATTTCAGCAGAATGTCTGCAGTTGACAGCATCAGTGCATTCCTGATCCCACCATGGATTGGAAGGCAACTGATTCTGTGAGGAGGGTTTTCTGGGGATGTTCAGGTCCGCGGAAAATAAAATGGCTGAAACAAAGTGGTTGTAACAAAACACAATATTTTCACTATTAACAATCTCCGGAAGTGTTTCAATCATGCAATCAACCGAACAAGCATAGTCTTCCCAGTTCGCTTTCTTAAGGTTATGAGAAAGTAGGGGTTTGGAATTTGGAAGGGGAATAATTTTGTTATAAATAGCTATGAGGATGGGAAAGTGATCACTACCATAGGTGGATGTAAGAGTGGTCCATGATAGTTGAGAAGCAAGAGTGGGAGAGGATATGGATAAGTCCACAGCTGTCTTGGGGTTCTGATTCGGAAGGACTCTTCTGGTTGGAGAACCATCATTTAAAATGCACATGTTTAGGTCGTCAAACATGTCAACCAACAAAGGAGAAACACCATCACAATAATAGCAACCCCACATTGTATGATGAGTGTTAAAGTCCCCCATTATCAGACAAGGACTGGGGAGGGCAGCTAGGATAGAATGTAGCTCAGGAATAAGGACAGAGGATGGGTGGGGAATATAAAGAGATAGGAATGAAATATCGAAGGCTCTCACAGCAACAGCATTAATGTGCTGGCTATGAGGGGGAAGAGAAATAGAAGAAAAAGGGATAGAGTGCCGAACAAAGATGGCACTACCTGCAAACCCATCACTTCTGTCATCCCTCAAACAGGTGAAACCTGAAATTCGAAAGCGAGAACCAGGCAACAACCATGTTTCCGAGATGGCAATAATGACAGGCTTATACAGGTTAATAATGGAGAGTAATTCATGTTTTTTGTTTTTAATACTTTTACTGTTCCATTGGAGAAAGTGGAGTGGGGCCATTGTTAATTATATTAAAAAGATGAGAAAGTTTTTGGGCAACGTTGGACGGTAGGGGGAGTTCATCACACATTGAGACAATACTAATTAATGCTTCTGATAAAATAAGTAAGAGAGATTTATGTTCTGAAGGGGTATTAACATTATTGTTAAGAGCACAACCATTGGACAAGGAGGAGGGACAATTGCCAGTAATGGCTTGGTGGGCTTCTTTATCATATCCCTTACCCAAAGGGGCCCTGGGACGAGATTGTCTAACAACAGTTTGGCGATAAGATCTTGTCTGAGAAGGAGAGGGAACAGGAGTTTGACCTTGAGAAATGGAATATGCGGGAGGGGTAAACATTTCCTTAGCTACATCAGAGTAGGATCTTTGGACAGGAGGAAAGCGAGCCGAGGCTTCCATGTAGGACACATTATCTTGTGACATTACAATTTTTATGGCTTGCTGTCTAGAAAACTCAGGACAATCCTTATCTATGGCAAAATGTTTACCTGAGCAGTATAGACATGTTGAAGAATCTTTAGAGATATCACACGCATCCCCAGTATGTGGTTGGGCGCACCTGTAACATCTAGGCTTTGATCGACACTGGGCTTTAATATGACCAAAACGACAACAACTAAGGCATTGGATTGTAGGGAGTTTATAGGTTTCTACAGGTAATGATGTGTGGTAGCAGAACACTTTTTCAGGTAGCATTTGTCCACGGAAAGTGATGACAACAGATTGGGTTGGAACCCATGTTACTACACCCTCACTAACATTTTTTCTGTTTAGTCTACGCGCTTTCATAACTGCTCCACAGCCATTAGGAAGCTCTAATGATTCAGCAAGTTCCTCCATTGACCAGTCAACCGGGACACCCTTAATGAGACCCATTCTAGTGATATTATATGTTGGTATTATTGCAACATATTTTGCCAATGCTAAAAAGGGGTTACTTATAAATTCATTAGCTGCCTGAGCTGAAGTGAACTGGACAGAGATTTTGTTGCGACCTACATTTTTTACCCCATCATGAACTATTGATTGAATTTTATTGTGATGCAAGAATTGGCCGAATTTGATAGCCCGTACAGTAGTTCCTGCTGCTGGGTCTGCAACTTCCCGAGAAACATGAACAATGAAAGGACCTTTGTCATCATTAGAACACGATTTAGGACCGTCTACCATACACGGGTGGACATAAACATTTTGGATAGAAGGAGTGGCTGAATTAGGATCAGTTATGGTTTTTTTATTTACAGATGAATCTACATTGCTATCGCTTGGTCTTTTACGGTCACGGATACAAGGAATAGAAAGCAAATTTTGATGACCGCCACCAGGATCCGGCGGCTCCGGAGGAGGGTCACCATCCATTGTAACGCCTTATATAGTTAACAATATACACTAAACACAAATCAACTACTTACCACCACCTATAACACACAACTACACACAAAACCAACTATTTTAGTACTTTAAAAAACAATAATCCTTATATTAAAGGCCGAAAGATCTCACTACACGTGTGTCAACCACAACAAGCGAGAGCGAAAAGCAGTCTGGTCCCATTAAAATTTTTGTATTAAAGTCACTGTTGACAGATATATTGTGTAAGTTTTCTTTCGTTAAATTATATAATAACAATGATGGTTTGAAGAGACTGATCTATAAACAAATTTATTTCATTTAATAAAATTAATTAATAATGTATACAAACACCATAACATATAATAAGACTAATTAGATTTATCTCCCTAGATTATGCACTAAATACAAGTATATTTCATGACAGGATAACTAATATTACTGCGATGATGCAAATGTTGTGAAGACGAAGTTCCTACACATACTCAGTTAGTAATCATTCTTGTCAACTCAGTGAAGACACGCAAACTTTAACACGTGGAAAATTGAAAGGCCTAAAGGAGTGCAGTACTTATATTATGTGCTTTAAGATCTTGTACTGGAATACCATAAGGTTGGAATTACTATGAATAGTTCTAACATAGGACTGTTCGAAACAGACCATGTCTATAATTCTAAAGGAGTAGTTGAAGCCGCAACCTGGTAATAACTTGATCAAACCCTCACGCGTAACTTTATGCCAATTGAAAAGTTGTACTGCACTAAAATATGTTAATCAATGGCAAAATATTGTTATAGTTATTTTTAAAAAGTATTCATGTTCTGTATTTAGGAATGATAAGAGAAACACGTCCCAACGTATTTATTTATTACGTTTATTGTTACAGTAAATTATATCTCTAACTGCTTAAAGTAATTGATGTTTGGCAATTTTGTAAATGGAGTAAGGTTTCTGTTGTTAATAAACATTATTTTATAGATTTTAAGTTCCATGAAAACAAACGTTGAGATTATTTTATACACTGGCGTTTTAATCGAATAATTTTGGGGAATCTCTTTTGGCTAATTTAATAATAATTTATAATAAAATCTACAAAATATAATTAAAAATATAATCAGTTTATTTTACATAAATATAAAATACTTATTCTATACTATTTTTTTAGGTAATTACTTTCATTTAACCTTCATATGATGTAACATTATAATAAATTGCACGCACTTACTCACAGCTATGGAGAGCTGTAGAGAGAGTAGGTAGTGGGTACGTACAAATTTACACTACATATCCGACTTAAGCTTTATTACCAACGTAGTCTGACTAGTTTTGCTACACAATATAACATCGCGGTTTATATATATAGTAGTTCTTTTAAAATTACTCGGGATGTGTACAGACTCGAGACAAAAGGGCTACTCTATCTAATAATAAATAATATAAATACTGAATGCACTTCTGTGTTAAGTCATATTGTATATTCTGTGGATAAGTGTACTGTGAGATTTTATATTATATAACGAGTAACCCTAGGTTCGTCCTTAGAATTAGCGCGAGCAAAGCCGCGGGTTCCGCTAGTAAATGCATACAAAAACTTAGCAAATTATATACTAAAACCTTCCTCGAGAACCGCTCTATCCATTGGTGAAACAGTGTGAAAATCGGTGCAAAACTTTTTGAGTTTATCGCGAACAAACAGGCATTCGCGGCGGAGGATTTTGCTTTAAAATATGTAGTGATAATATCATATACAAATAGATATTTCATCATAATACTATTATGAATTCATGATATCTATGTATTTATTATTTTGATCAATAAAATGTTCTCATAATACTTTTAATTTTGCTAAGCTAAATTAATGACTGGTCTTTTAATTAACTAGAAATCTCTGCACATTTCATTTTGACCCATTAAAAATAAAAATAATGGTGATGAAAGTGCTCTATTTACATCGTTTAATTCTGAATAGAATACTGTGTTTTCCACTTGATTTTTTATTACAAAATAATGAACAGAAAATGGCGTAGATTATCTCGCTGGAGGCGCATGGCAGAATAAGAAACTCTTGACACCTCATTTGTCAAAATCGGTCCAGCCTCTGAGCCTTTACAAAGGAACAAAGAAAAAGAGCTGAATTGTTATGAACCGCAATCATCCTTTATTCCTACGTAGGCAGCATTTGTATAAGAGCACAACTCTGTAAAAATCAGCAAATTGTCTCGTTGTTGAGAATTTCATAGTAAAAATGTTTAATTAGCTTATTAAAATAATTTAAAAAAAAACTAAATAAAAATCAATTAAAATAACTATTTTTACAATCAATTTTTTTCCCATTTCAAAATAAATAATAGAATTAACTTTGAAGGAAGATAGCCATATGTGTACATAATGTATGCGAAGATATCATCTAATATGTATTTAAAGTAATGTAAAGCTTTTTGGGTTTCTTTTTGTTTTAGATCACCACGGAAAAATTGAAATACTTTTCAGACATTTTCGCAAGAAAAATTCATAGACTTCGGAAATTACTCCATAAAACTATTCATTGAACGTGAAAGCTAACTTCATTTATGCAATTTCTAACTGTCGTTTTGGTAACGTTGTGAAGTTTCAATATAGAAATAAACAGGTATATTTTTAAATACAAAGTAAGCAAATCCGTTCAAGTTTTATTCGACAGTTCTCTCATTTATATTTTACAAGCCATTTTTTAATTTAAAAATATTTTTGTGTATTTACGAAAAATTTTTACATCTTTGTCCCTTATTATGTTATTTGTCACTAAGAAGTCAATACGAATGTAAAAAGATAGGCTTATAAAGAGGGCTTTTATGAACGAAAGCATAATCCTATAGCGGGTTATTACCTATCAATTTTGCTTTTAATTTAAAACACATTAATTTCACAATAGTCTGGTAGTTGATAGGAATCAGGGTGGTGCAGAAGCCGAGAACTCAATTTGCACACGTCAGGGGACTTCCCGACATCATGTTGGGTTGTCATGACCACTTACATGACGTTTCGGTCAGTAACTACGAGTACAATAATGCAAACAGTACATAAATAGTATGCATGAAAATTTTACAGCTGATTCATAATTAAAGAAGTTTATAATCTTTCGTTTAAGGGCAAAATATATTTTTGTTTAAATTAAGCCAACGCTTTTTATTATCATAATATACACTTTAATTATTATTTTTTTGTTATATAAAATAACTGATATTTATAGTATCATCAACGTACGTTTTGACTTGAGTTCCGGTTAATATGAGATTTAATAGACTGAATGCAACGGATAAATTCATAATAATATTTAGATTTAAAATACGAGCTCTTCATGAAACTTATAAGCTGTGCAGATTATATTATAGTTCAAAGGTTCTTAAGTCCGTTGGAACGACTGACCATTGGACATTACCGGTGAGAAATAAGGAGGTCCGTTGGCTTTACATGCTCTCCGAGTCATTCTAGTTATAATTAAAAATATTTAATAATGAAAACAATTAGTACAATGACAAAAATTATGTGACTAAAAAAGGCTTTATTTTTATAACCTTAATAAATTAATCTATTACTTATAAAAGATACGGGTGTTATCGGTTTGGTATCGGTGTATCTGTCGGTGGTATCGTAGCTCCCAAGCGGATGAACCGATTTTCGTTTAGTTTTTTTGTGTCATAGATAATTTTTACCTACATACATATTATTTGATACATTCTTTCTGATTAAAGTCGTGATTAATTAATAGTTGATAATAGTATACAAAAAATCATTACCATTAGGTATAAGGTAAAACAGATGCTACCAGCACTTATTGCATTAGTAAAATATAGTATAAGTTAGCTGTAACATGTTTCAGTTACAACAGTAATATGATTACTTCTAATGCATCCATTAGTACAATTTGGAAAGCAACATAGAAAGTAAAATAAAATATTATTTTATATTATAATTATTGTTAGGTTCTTACGACACGTCTGGCTCAGTGGGTAGTGATCTAACTTTCTGCGCCAGCGGTCGCGGGTTCGAGTCCCGCTGGGGGCATTCATTTGTTGAGCACAAATGTTTGTACTCCAGTCATGGGTGTTACTATTTATAATATGTATGTATTTAAAATTTATATGTGTACTATATCAACTATCTGGTATCCGTAACACAAGCACGTAACGTAGCTTACCACGGAACTAGAGGGCGCTGTTGTAATAATGTCCTAACATATTTAAAAAAAAATAAAATTTATCAATTTGCAGTATATTAATTGCTTTACAAAGAGTGTATATGAACTTCTATTAGTAATGGTCTCTATCCATTATCCAAATAAGGCAATAGACTTCCCCGCCAACTATCGCATTACAAGTTAATGTACCTAATACTAATCAATTTTGGCGCGCGACAATCAAATTATCATAGTCTGGTATCTATTCAATTTTTGTAATATTTCGATTGTTCTCGACCCTTATAATGTAGAGACGTCTCCAATTGATAAATTGGTTAAGGGCATTTCTTATTTTAAATCAATTGTTACAACGAATTTTTTTATAATATAAAAAAATGTTGCAATTTGTTGAGTTTAACTTAAAACTTAAACGAATATTATCAAAATTTGTTTGTACAATTTCGTTGGGATTTAGTTGGTATTACCGGCTTCTTATAAGCCGATGCGTTCCACATAATCTAGTACACGTAAATGCATTTCCCAACGGTAAAAAAAAAGAATTTATACTCCATTTTTCGCATATAAACGTGATAAGTGCTGGCTTCCTGTAACAAATATGCATGTACTCAATATCAATCAAACGCAACATTTGCAAATAATCTGTAATGTAACCTATATAATAAGTTATAACCCACATCGACCTACTCTCAAACATGAAACTTAGTTCAGTATATTATAAATTTTAGATTAGTACAAACTAGCAATACCCGCGGCTTCGCCTGCGTTCTTATCACTATAAAAAATAGGAATTGGTGGTAGAACGTTGAAAATTCTTTAGAATTTTCAAAAAAATCGCTTCTTGTAAGAGCTATTAGCTCAACGCAAGAAGCGGCGCTTCAAGCAGCGTTTGCATTTATTCTCGTGTCCGTATTTTTTACGACGTTTTAGTCAATGTATACAAAATAAATTAAAATACTTGACAAATTATATACTAAACCCTTCCTCGAGAGCCATTCTTTCCATTGGTGAAAACAGCATGAAAATCGGTGTAGTAGTTTTTGAGTTTTACGCGAACAGACAGACAGACAGACGCTGCAGAGGACTTTGTTTTATTATATGTTAGTACAGACAATAACAAAAACTAACATAAGAAATAAAATTCATATTAATAAAGTTGGAAAGAAGCTACAGATACAGAACGTAGTGTAACATAATGAAATAGTAAACAGTAATATTCTCCGAAAGTATAGTATGAAGCTAATTCAGTGTTCCACGTATATTCCACTCACGTACACCGTAAGTAACGGCATCTTCGCTCCGTGCATGTGACACCTAGCGTTAGGTGCCGTGAAAAATGGACCATTTCCCGACAAGCAGATAAATTTATCTTCGCGACTATTGCGACGCGTTATTTGGGTGTTAATATTCATTGGAGAATAATGTATTTCCTTGCAATTTTTGTGCATTTCAATTTATTTGATTATCTTAATATATATATTTCTTGTGTGCGTGTGTATGTGACTGAACTCCTCCTAAACGACTGGACCGATTTTGATGAAATGTTTTGTGCGTGTTCGAGTGCATTCGAGAATGGTTTAGATTCACAATTCGGTCCACTACAACATGTATTTTTTTAATTAATTAGCTATTTATACATTTACACAATAAATGAAATATCCAATTATAAACAAGTCGTTGCTAGGCAACGTTGTTTTGCGCATGCGGACAGGACAACGTCTGTCGGGTCCGCTAGTTGTCATATATGTTATTGACTATTATTTCCGTGTGTCAATAATATTTCTATGATATGACTTCATTAGAATAATAAATTTAGTCATTACTATTTACTGTCTACATTTTTCCTCTTAAACAATTTAAAATTTTGGAAACACAAATTGTATATTAATTACTAAATTTAATTTTTAAGTGCAATTAAGAAAAGTATATTATTTACGAGTATATAAAATAATGACCTATACTAATTTCTCGCTAAGACATAAGAACTTGTAGATCGATTTGAACAATTCTTTTTTGTTATGTTGAGGATGAGTATAAAAATTAATAAAAACACAAAGAACTGTTAAATTTTTTAGGGGATCACAAATCGGTAAAACCCGAGCGAAACGCAAGTGAGTAGCTAGTATATTAATATGTATTAAGTAATAATTCAACTTTTAAATTTGATAGAATGTAAAATGGGATGAGGTCATAGTTCACAAGTTAGACAAAAGCGGGTTGGCACGCTTCTCTCTAAGTAAGAAAAATAGATTCTCGCAGATATACAGGTTCTACCACGTGTTTCTTTTGAAAATGTCCTAGATTCGAGACCTATAGAAGTGTTCTTAAAGGTTTTTTTTCTTAAAATCATGAACATACTTCCACACGTAAAATAAAATCATGAACATACTTACCTACTCATCACTTTTTACACCCTATATTTGGTTGTGATAATATTACAAATAACTTTTTACAGAAAGTACTACTGCATCCGATTTCATTTTCGAATTCGAACTCACTTCATTTGGCTCCTGAAACATATTACGTTATTGAACTAATTATTCTTATCTTCTCTCTCTACATAAGAAAACTATATGTGTACTATAGTGTTATAAAATGGACATACCAAATAAATATATGTTGTCAGTAATTAAAATAATAATTATAATAACGTTTTAAATTAGAATGCCTATAGTTTCTTGTTCAATTTTAACAGAACAATTCTGCGTCGTGTTTAGTGTTTTACATACAATTAAATGTTTATGAGTTTCGTCCCTTAATTGCGAGTTCAAATGTGCTTTATATGGTAATTCGTGTTTCGTTATACAATAGTTCCCGGTTTGTTCGCACTACAGATATTTGGCTTGTTTATTATTTTATGTGCACGCCTTGAATATTGCCTGCGACAAGACTGCTGTGTGTGTTCTAATTATATGTGAACAATATAGTTTACAGTTGAAACTTTCTTAGATTTGCGCAAATATTTTAAATGTATGCAGCATATAATTAAATTTTAATTGAGTTGATGATAACATTAAATATTTTTGGGAAAGCCATTATTATCGAAACAGAGGCCTTATCTATAGTTTAAAGAATTTTTGTGTCTGTCTAACAGTCTATCTGCTTGTGACCGCATCACAAGAAAACTACTAAACAGATTTTGATGAAATTTGTTGTGCCGATAGCTTATTTGAGTAAACGTATTGAATACTTTTTACATGGAAAATTTTAGGTAAAATAGCAAAACGCTAAAACTAGGGTACGAACTCGAACGAAGATGACTAGACTATAAGTGATTCTAGTTTTAAATAAAGCTCGACTATATACTTCAAAGCATAAGAAACGATGTGAACCAAAAATCAAAATTAATCCTCGAAAAAATCGAAGCAGTTTTCGGATATATAATATTTATTTACTTACAATCAATATCATTGGCCCCTAATTAAAAGTAACCATTACCAATTAATATTTTTTTAAATTAATTAATTAAAAACCGAAAATTATATTTATTTTTAAAACAGTCAATATTTATTTCCCCTTTATTTTTAATAGTTTTTTATTCCCCTTATTAACAGAAACTAAGACCAATTAATTAAAGACGTATCGAACTACGAGTATTATTATTATTTAAAATACTCTTAAAATACTTATAGTAACAAGGTAGTCATTAATCCCTAGCTGTATGTTTTCGCAGACACTGAATATGAGTGGATGGCGGATATCAGCTTAACTGTTATTCCAGTCGCCACACGAAATAACAACTCGGCACCTACATGATTCTTCGTGCCTGAAATCATTTTCATAAATTTGATTGCGGTAGCCGTTACACAAGTACAAACCTACTTATGTATTATAATTGAGATTCGCATTTCGTTGAAATATTAAGCTTTAATTATAGAAATTTAAAGCTCAAAAAGCTTATTTTTATTTCATGTATCGTTAAAAATATTGAAATTCATTTTTTTATCATTAAAATTTTTATAATGTCAAAAGTTTCGTTAAATCTATAATAACTAGATATGTACTAAAGTAATAATATACTAAGTTAAAGTTTTAAAAATATTTTTGTATTACACGAGTACTTTGATGAAACGTTATTCCGGACGCATTTTTTTTTTGCATTTTTAGCATATTTATTAACGAGGCAGAGCAAGTATAGACTGACAAACTACGTTAATATATCACAACCAAAATAAAAAATCCACTAAATTAGAAGATGTAAATGTGTGGGATTAATATTTTGTTGTGTCTCACGTAGGATAAATAGAAAGACATTGTAATGCAATAAATATTTTTTGAAAGAGCAACTGCTGAGTTTCTCGCCGGCTCTTCTCGGCAGAACAGCATTCCGAATCGGTGGTAGCTTACTCCCAAGTCCCAGACTTACAGACTGACATTTAATTTTAAATTTAAAGTTTAATCATGTAAAAATGACGATTCAAAAGAACTTGTAAAAGTCTATTTGAATAAAGAATATTTTAATTTTGATTTTGACTACAAACTAAGCTTTCCAAAATAACGTAACGGAAAATTCATATTATAAAACATTACAGCTTCTACAATTTAAACTAACATTATCTCCAAGCAATTGGAAGGTATTACTCGAGGCGACATATACTCTAAAACTTCCGGAACACTGGAAACTAGGCTATCGGATGTGCACTCCCAACGACACCGTCACAAAGGAACGTCTCAGAATTTCAATAATGAGATGAATAATTAAACAGTTGCCATCATTGCGTATCGTATCGCATCAATATATTACTAAATAATTAACGCTGTAGAATACCGTTATTAAACATTGTTGTTTGGATTAATATATAATTTGTGAGTAGTAATTAATATAGATTTATTAGTAAAATACCTAAGCGAAATATGTACATTCGATTGCATATTTAGATTCACTTATCGAAACGCATGAGCTATCAACATCAATTAAAATACTTTAGTTATTAAATTTAAATGTTAATTGAACAATTTTATTACTTTCCTACTAGTAACTTGATCCGAATATCAAGATATAAGCATTGATCATACATCAAAGATATTTAAAATGGATTTCTAAAATAAAATTTTATTCAATAAAATTAAATTAAACATTCTTCGACAGCTTTATAGATCCTGGTGTACAAATATTTATGCCTTAAAGAGCGTCTTCTTTGTTTGCGTGTAGCTTCCTTTCCTCTAGTTGAAAGATGTCTATTAAAAGTTTATGAATATACACAACACAATGTACATATGTATTTGTATATAAATGCGCATATACGAGTACGTATTATGTACATTTATGAACACTTTCCAACACTAAAATTATTGGTTCTAGTTGTAGATTTTTATGAGTTCTTATAACATTTTTATTTACAAGTCTATTTATTCAAACTTTTTTAACGTCCCACTGCTGGGCGCGGGCCTCCCTTCAATACGAGAGGGATCAAGCCATAGTCACGCTGGCCAAGTGCAGGTCAGCGGTATATCATCAAGACATGCTACGTTCTCTCAGACATGAAGGTTTCCTACGATGTTTTCCTTCATCGTAAGACAAGTGGTAATCATGTTAGAAATGAATCGCACATGAAAATATTAGAGGTGCGAGACCCGGATTTGAACCCGCAACACTTGAATATCCAAGCGAGTACGTTACCACTGAGCTACCACTGTCTCACGGGTTTGGTAAGTAGGTCCTCTTATATATTTTTCCGTTTCCTGCTCTATGGCAGTATATTGATATATTTTATGTGATACTAACAAATGATTTAATTATTAGTGTTTACCAAAATATACTACCACTGTACACTGACTTATCTTCAGAAATATTCGGCCTTTTTTTGTCCCTAGCGAGGTATATCACTAAAAATAGCCATTATTACTTTAGAGATCATTTAAATTTTATTATGAAAGAATTTTAAGGTTTAGTTCACTAAATTAATCTTATTTAACTGTAACAAACAGGCAAATTTAAAATATTTATACAAAATATGCATACAACTTTTAAGATTATGTTTTTAGAAAATGCATTAAAGCTTTTGAATGTTACGTAATAAGATCAAGCTGTGTCAGACTGATAGCGAGTCTGACACCTGCACATCGTTTGTCACGGTCTCTGTTTTTCTTTCGGCGAAGTTGTTTTCGTTCGTATCTTTAGATCTGTCGTTCCCTCCGTTTTTACGCCAAATTGGTTAGAAATTCAAATGCTAGGGTTTAAAGTGTTCAATATGCGGGAACACAATTCGTTTAGATTGATGGCATGCAGTTAAGAGAATGGAGTGGAAAATTTTCATTCAAGTCTCTATACGACCAAATAAGATCCTCTACTGCATCTGTGCGCTTGTTCATTTATACAGCTGTGTTCGATAAAAAGTTAACGTTTTATTACAATACTAGCAATCTACCCTTACCTCGCTCGGGTGCATTCCTAGGTACATTTGAAACAGATAAAAATAATTATTGTGAATATACCTTAGAATATAGATATTTTTGCGGAGTTTTTAGTATACCTTTTTAAAAATTACATAAAATGCTTAGTACATATGGTGCCTAGTTCATTATGTGATGTATCTCTAATGTTTAGGCAAAATTAGCCACATAAGCGAAGAAATTTTTTTACTAAAACATCGTCATAGGTTAATGATATTGGACAAAATATGTACAAACTGTATTCATAAAACTTCCTTACTTATCCGGCTTTCTCTTAGTGAAATACTTATCCTCATTGCGAGTTAGTACCTGTCCGACTGCATAATGCTGTTATTTCGACTTGTTCCTATCTCTTGTTTCGTTTTTGACACAGTAAAATAAAAATTAACAATAATTTTGGATATCTCAGCTAATTTACTACATAGTATATTATGTACCCAATACTTTTAACTGAACTAATAACTAATGCCTTTTAACTGTCAATCATGTATATGTACTAAATACATTATTTTTCTGATAAGCGCTACATTGTATAAAATCATTGTTGCTTACATAAGTCGCTTACGGATTTGACTGCTGCTGACATTCCCCTCGTCAGTATCTCTTCCCTGGTCTTGACATTCGATAGGTTATACGCGTCTAAGCTTTAACAGGGCATATGATTTGTATTATAATAAATTGTAAAGAAAAAAAGACTGAATGAAATGAACTGATATCATTAATCAATTATTTTACAACGTTACTTTCAATAATTGTAATTTTTGGTGTATAATAATTGGATTTTGAATGAATATAGTTTTGTGATACCAAATACCAGTTGTTGAGTATAAATCTATCTACTCGGGCGAAACGTTCGAATTCATATGAAAATTGTTCTTAATATTAAAAAATGAAAAATATTATTTAATATATATTCCAGTAAATAGTTTTTTTATATCTTCTTCTTTGTCCAACCCTCTTCCCAGTTTAGCTGGGGCCGGGTCTCCTTGTACGGTTGCGCCAAAGAATTCTACTCTGGCTTGTCTGCGCACTCAGGTTCTCTCTCTGGATCTCTTTTTGCATATTTGACCACCAGGTGGCGCGTGGTCGTCCTCTTCCTCGCGAGCGGTCAGGGATATTCAGAACTTTGCGTATCGGATGGTCGTCGTTCCGTCTAAGAATATGGCCATACCAGCGCATTCGGCTTTCTTTTAGTTTTTCAATTATAGGTGCAACCTTAAATGATCCTCTGACATATTCATTTCGTTTTATATATTCAAATAGTTTTTTTTATATATCATAAGTAATCTCCTTATGAGGCCTTTGTATATTATAAGTAATCTCCTTCACTATCTAAGATACTCTGAAGCAAATTAAAGCATTTAAGGTAAATATATTTAATCGCTAATATTAGTATTGTAGCCGACTGTCATAAAAGGGTATGTCAGTTTACATTGCCATTTTAAGTGTGACAAGATTAGGCTTTCTGACTTCTTAACATCTTTAACTAAATGGATTATATTATCTTCAGCGTAAATTTGCAGTTATGAATCACGCTCATAACCGCGGGTGTAATTTACATCTTTTAGTAGATAAGGAACTCGACATTCCGAAAGGCGTCTCGCCCGCATGTTGTTTGTCACTATGCCCGCTAGCATTCACACTTATCTCCATATAACGCTTCTGTATTGTATGTTGCTATCTATTTGTTCTGACGTACAATTTGGCAACGGTTCCTTTTGTTTATATGAATTGTGATACCATTACTTTCTTAAATATAAAGCTTAAATTTCTAGCTTGTTAAATAATTTATTTTAATACTGAGATATACCAAACTAACTTTAACTCGCTTCCACTTCACAGCGGCACTAATTACAAAAGTTAATGTAATGGGATAAAAATTTGCTTATTCGAATGACCTACTGTCTCAATCAGTACTAAAGTATACAGTAATTAAGAGTATACACACAGTTCTTTCTTGGTTCTATATTGGTAAAATATAAAGTGTTTAAACACAGTAAGCAATAAGTGCATTGACACTATCAGTTAGAGTCAAATTCCGATCGCGTTTTAAGTACTTTACTCTTAATTAAAATAATTACATAATATTATTCGTTATTTATTAGGTATTTAAAAAAATCTCAAATTAATATTAAGGTAAATAATGCTATCGATAGTTTAATTCAATGTCTTTGAGCATAGTTACAATGTTATAGTACCGCTCTACAGTATTTAACTAGTAAGCAATAGGTACTATTTACTTAAGGTATATTAAAATAATTTTGTTAGAATATTAAAATGAAAAAAACAATTATCATATCAGTAGGAAATAAAATGTCGAATAAAACATGGAGAATTTAGATTTGTCACTTTCATTGATGTGGATACTGGCAGCTCAGTCCAATGTAAATTCTACAAACATATTTAAAAAAAACAATAAAAAGTATTTATTACACCTGTCAAGTCAATGTAATTACTAACAACACTTATCGTACGAGAGCTAGCAACGTCGGGAAAACATGCATTTCAGTAAGGCCAGTTTTTAAATATGGTATCTCTCCCACTCTCCCGGACATAATACGGGCTGTCTGGCTAGCGGTAGTGGTTGCGTTCATCAGTGCGCATCGTACTTGGATAGGTAAAATATCAATTTTTCAAAGAACTTTAAGAAGGTTCCTTTTGTTTTTATTATGTTAATTGCAACTAACTAACTGGAACAAACTTTTTGCAACATGAATCTATTATTGCCACAGTTCCATTGTTGTTTAGACGCTGATTTTAAATATAATTTTTGTTAAGGCTGAACTTCAAGTAGCAATATTTTGTTTAAACCAGTAATTGCTTCATTTTCCTGTTAGGCGCATTGACAAATGTATGTAATTATCGTAGTAAATTGATATTTTACCTATCCAAGTACGATGCGCACTGATGAACGCAACCACTAGCGCCAGCCAGATAGCCCGTATGATGTCCGGGAGAGTGTGAGAAATAGCATATCTAAACACTGGCCTTAATGAAATGCTTTCTCGAAAACGTTACTAGCTCTTAAGCAATTATTATGCAGTACATAGGTCTACCGTCTAACAAGTTTATTCGTACAAACTCCATGATTAGAACTGCTTGCGTGTCTACAATTTACACAGGTACAATACACGTAACTGCCCAAGAATATTAGGATTTTGATTTGCAAACTGAACCCTATCTTGTTGTGATAAGAAATTAATATTAAATATATTTCCTTTTCTTTCTCATACACCAAAGAGGATTGTTTCTGATTGCCGACTGCTTATATAGTTCTTGTCAATAACCCATAGTTCATCTACGGGTCATTTTGTGTGAAAAAATAAGGGGTAAAAATTTAAAAGGCAAAGATAATCCAGTGGTAGCGTGCTCACTTGATTAACCGACTAAAGCGGGTTTGAATCGCGGGTCTTGTAGTCCCTGAGAATTCAATTACAAGATTACCACTGGTCTTACGATGAAGGATATTGCATGTTGCATATTGGAAAGAACAATTTTTCGAAGAACAATCTATGAAGTCCGCCAACCCGCATTTGATCAGCGCGGCGGACTATAGTCTATAGATAGATCCTCTCAGATTGGAGGAAGGCCCGTGTCCAGCTGTGAGACATTAAAAAGAATCTTATATAAAATTTTGGGCAAGTAAATGAATGGATCTCAATACAACATTAATGTAATATTTAATTTTATTTTCTTATATCTTTCTTTTATTTGCTTATTGTTCTCGATGTTTCGAAACCAAATTATGTAACTACAAAAACTAAACTTACCTTTAACAAAATAAATATATTTCAATTTCAAATATTCAAATTTTAATAACTAAATAATTCTAATCAAAGTTGCTTTAATTTTCTCTCTAAAATCATAATAGACATTTATTTTATTAAGCTAGGATTTACATCAAAATTAAAACACAATATTCTGTAGTAAAACAATCACTTTTAAATTAATACTCAATGAAAAAGCAATCACGTGACCGCAACAGTCTGCGGGTACAGAATTAAATTTGTTTATTTGAGTTCTAATAATAAAGTATTTTCCGTTATCCCGTGATTTTATTAGAAAAACATTATTAGATAAGTAGTTATACCTCTTAATTTACATCTAAAATGGCAAAAACCAAACAAGTTAGTATTTTTTTTTTAATTTAAAAGATATCGACAAGCTTTAGTGTAATCATTTTTTTTGTAAGTAACAGTTACTCTTTGCAAGTTTATTAACTTAAGTCAGGTTCAGTTTTTCCACGTTTAGAGATAGAAATGTCAGTACTAAATCTCTTCCACCTGTTCTTCCCAGGAGTCAATGTGCTGAGATTTTTCTTTCCGAACTGGTGGTAAAAAGTTACATTCATTTAATTATAAGAGTATAATGGAGAATATATATTTAATTAGCACTTATGTATTTGACATGTTTCATGTAAATCAAGTTCATAATAACTTTGTTAACCAATTTAACGACGTATAAAGTGAAGTTGGTTTCGCTCGGGTTCGTCCCTAGGTGCTCACTGCCAGATTTAAAGTTTGTTGCACAAAAAATGTAGGACTTTCATACAAACTTGCGAGACCTCCTTAATCTGACCCTGTTGCAAAATCCGTTCTTTGCTGACGACTATTAACTATTAACTACCTCCCTGCCAAATTTCATATTCAAGCGGTTTTCGATATTTCGTACGAATGGATTACACTTTTATGTATATAAATGGATAGACAATTTTAACTGATGTATAATATGGTCATATTGATTACTATCATTGTCATCCTTAGAAAGATCCTTAAACAGCACATAGCGAATGGAATCGAGGGAAAATGTTACTGATAAAAACGATTTTAGACACCGATAATGTATTGAAAAAAAATTAATCTTTGGAAATTAAATAATTAAAACAATTTCTTCTCTATAGAAATTATTCAAGCTCCACTGTAGAAATTTAATCTTTGCGAGTAAGCGGATCATGTCAGCTTATTTATGTTTGTTATGAAACTACGGCCCCTTGCGCCGCACAATAGCATTAGCCCTTTCCTAAATAATTCTTCGCACTATGCTTATTTTTTATGATAATATTAATATTAACATAATATTCATTTATAACCAGTAATACATATTTATTTACAAATAAATAAAACTGAAGTAACATGAACATAACAACTTTTTGCTAAATGCGTATTATATAATTATTATTATTATTAGTACTAAGAAAAAACTCAATTTTTAACAATTTGTCTGTTGGTTTGTTAGTTTCCGTTAATATGACATTCACTGGCAAATAGCTGATGTAAAAAGGAGAAATTAAGGCTACTTTTGTTTTAAAAAAGAATTATGTTTTCGTTTAAAACATAAAGCAAGGGCGAATCGCTAGTATTAAATAATGATTAGATTTTTATAGTAAAATAAGCTTATTTTAACAATTTATGGTAGCGTATCCTGGATCTCGTAATATGATGAAATAAATTTTACAAAAAAAAGTTTCAGTAACAAAAACCTTTTCCTACCTAACTTTTGGTCCATAATAAACAGTAGGTATAGTGACAAAACATAACATTTGTTATAGATAAGATTTGTAATTAAAACAAGAATAGAGGTACGTTGTTTAATTTATCCTAGCACAGAAGTTCATTACTTGATCATTTGCTTTGAGTTCCTCGAGTTTCCTCGAGGGCCACAAGAAACAGTGGACGATATTTACATTACTTTGAAACGACGTATTGGGACTTGCAAGGACCTGAACACTAGAAAAAATCCTATTTGTATGCTAATGTATTTGCTGTGTATTTTCTAAATATATTAGAGTTTATCTTTTGTTTATAGTTTTATAAGATTCTTCAATAAATCTCTGTTAGTTAGTAAGCTCTGCACTTTATTCTCACAATCTGTGCAAATGAACAAAATTGAATTGTCAGTTTGTAATGCCAAAATAACAGGTTTTTATCCAATGCATATAAAATTGTAAACGGTACTTACATGAAAAGAATTTTTTTATATTTTTGTATATCTATATGTTAGGTAGCTGATGTTATAATATTATGAATAACTTAGGCTAGTTTTTTTTAATAAGCTTTCGGCGCAAAAAAATTAAAATCCATACAATTATTACAAGAATATGATACAAATAGAGAATTACTGTAGAATAATTATATAAATAAATAATAAAACAATATATAAATTCCGTAGAAGCTTATAATTTTAATTATAATTTTTAATGTTTGACTTTTATATTTTATAATATATATTTTGTAAATTGATATTAAGTACTATTACTTTACACGGTACACCAGCTATTACAACTTTAAATATTTTTCGTTAACAATAAAGTTCGTGCTTTATCTTTTTCCAACTTGTTTTATGGATATAAAACATGTTTTATTAAAACATGGGAATACTTTCCCCTCCAAATATAATAAAAATCGTGATGATGACTTGTGAAAATATTTACTCGTTGTGATATTGCAGTCAATAAAAATAGAATAATATATTGTTAGCCCAGCGCGCAGCGGTAACGCGCTCGAGTTCTTCGAAGCGGGTTCGAATCCCGGGTCTCGCACCTCTGATGTGCATTTTGTAGTGATCCTACCTACATGGATTTTCAACATGATTATCACTTGTCTAACAGTAAAGAAAAACGTTGAAGTAAAACCTGCATGTCTGAGTGATCTTACCAAGTTTTCGAAAGACGTGTGTCCGCCAAGTCCGCCAAGCCGCATTTGGCCAGCACGGCGTGGTGAACTGTGGCCTGACCCATCTCGTATTGTGGGGTTTTCCCAGCAGTGAGATGGTAAAAAAGGGCTAAATACTAAAAAATAAGTGATTTTATTTGAACATTCGCTCGCTTCATCCGGATGCGTGGGTGCACTTGTACACTCTTACATTAATTATAATTTGCCATAGACATTAGACATGGCGTGAAGGAGTCACACACATACAAACTTACGTATAGACTTGCATAAAATAAAATCACATTTATAATAATATTGTAATGTGTGGTGAATATAATTCCACATACTCTATAATCATAGAAAAAATTTACTATTGGTATGAAATATATTATATAGATAATACTATTAGCACGAAAGCTATAAAATATTGGAAATACAAAAATATTTTCTGAAAAATATCGTTAAGAATCAAAACATGGGTAATTTCCGCAATTTTCTACGGGCTGAATACGATTGTACCAATGTCACGAGTCGTACAATCGTCTAAGGGCACTTTCAAAAGATAATCCCGCCATAGGCTTTGCGATTATTCGTGTAGTAATAAACGAGCCGACGTTGAAACGTCACATTAGCTTGATTTAGGGGAATTACCTGACAACCTCGTATGCAGATGCCTTGATTTAACTTATCCTTTTATGTAGATAAAGGATATGGTCCATTATGATTTCAGGTATCTTTATTTACAAAGTTTAAGCTGTAAAAATATATTTTATGAAATAATATCCTAAAAAACCTTATATTTTATAATTCTACATCAGTTAGTGTAATATAATACCTTTTTATGTATAAATAATACCTTGCGAGAAATAAATTAAGGAAACAAATTTACTGAACTCAAAATAGATCTTCAATGGTATTATCAGTAAGTAAGCACAAAGTAAGTTATTTAGAAATTTATAAGCACATTATTCTGAATCAATATTGAAAATTGAATTCTAAATTTTTGGTAACAAAAGATTATTTAATACAAAATAATATATAGTCGTCCTTTAACCTTTCAGAATGAAAAAAGTGGCAACTCAAAGGAAAAAAGAATGTTTGCTGCTAATTAGTTACGGCCGAAATGGTCAAAGTAACAAAGTATGTACCTATACATACTTTAACATCTGAATTCCAACCTTAATTCGTACACAAAGAAAATATTTTTCTTGGCATGCTTTACATTATGTCTTTATAATGTACATACGTTGTATGGAGTACTTAGCCTTTAATTTTGTGAAGTATTTTTGTTTATAATATATAAATATTAATTATAAAAAAGTCCCAATCCGATGACGTAAAATCTGGAGTTCTGAAGTTTCTCGTTCTGAATTTAATGTATATTTCATTTGAAACACGAAAAATTTTTAATTAAATCGTGGGAGATCAAAGAAAATATACCGTATATTTTTGCAAGCAGTAAAATTATCCAGTATATTTTGAACTACCCGCGACAATCCGTTAATGAATGCGACCTGTTTGCTATAAATTTTATGAAAATTTAGGTGGCGTAGCGAAATAATTTTCATGTTGTCGATAGATACGCATGGTGCGAATCTCCATTAGAGTGTCTGTGGGTACCATTAAATAAACATCTGGCTTCCCTAGTTATTAGCGCAGCCTCCCTCGCCACTTGAAGCAGGCTGATACGGCACGCAGGATGCGAGGGTGAAATCAATTTCATTTTTGACACGTGCATAGTGGTAGGTATTAAAATAGATTTTTTATTTTGAAACTTTGTTTGAAAATCTTAATAAGGCTTATTACGGTAAGATTAATAAGTTTACATAATAGTATATATAAAAATAACGAGATATCAGTTTACTTTCCATCGTTTGTCTTCTTTAAGTTTTTATTTGATTCTACAACATTGCTATATAAGGGCATTTAAATTTTTACAGCTATGCTTCTTCTTCATTTTATGAAAATTGTAAAAGTTTTGAGTTATTTGGTATTAAGATAATATTAACGGATTATAATATTTGATATTGATAAAATGCTCTAGAGATGTCCTACTTTCAACTTCTCCGGTTACGAACTGGGAATTCGATTCTTATATTGAATGAATGCCTAACCTATTCTTTGTCTAAGGGAAACTTTTAGGTGAGAAAAAATTAAAATTCATGTTAGTTATGTTAAGCGGTCTTATAAATATATAATCCCAAAGTATTGACTTATTACTATAAATTAATTAATTAAGCTATTAATCCAATATTTGTTTGAATTCAGGAGACATTGTTCTCCTTTCAAATATTATATACAATAATAACAATATAAGTTGTAGATATAAGCACTATTCATTAAAGTAATAGCTACTAGAATATTAAAAAAATGTTTATCAGTAAAAATGGAACATGTTTTACTGCGATTGATTTCCATCCGCAAAGCGGACGACAGACCGGAACAGGACAAGCCAGCACTTATCTAATTTTATTGTCACCCGTCGACGTCCAAGCCGGGCGCTCCCGACGTTGCGAATGAAGCTAGAAAAGTATTTTCCCATCCGCCGTACATTTTATCGCAATAGGACATCTTTATTTTCAGACGGTTAAACTCAATTTTACATCTCACAAGAGAGATAAAAGAGGCTGCAAGTACGACCCTTTACATTTTGGTCACGTTATTAACCATTTATTACACATATGAATATGGTCGCACAAAAGATTGTATTATGAAGGAAGGGAAGTACAAGTTTTACAGTCTGGTTGATATAGACATTCGTTGTGGCGTAATATTTTATATATTAGACTAGTACTTCTACTACCACTACGTACTAAGGTCGGGTATTCAATTCCCCACATAGTATTGTGCTAACTATCAAATACTTGTATTTTATTTGTTGGAAATATTACAATAATTATTATTATTTTTTTTTTTATGTGACAGAGGGGGCAAACGGGCAGGAGGCTCACGTGATGGAAAGTGATCACCTCCGCCCATGGACATCTGCAACACCACAGGGCTTGCAGATGCGTTGCCGGCCTTTTAGGAAAGGGAGGGAGGGAGGAGGGAGAAGGACGGGAGGAGGGATGGGGAGTGGGCCTCCCGGACTCTCACTTACCGGACGAAACGCGACAGCATAGCTGCCACTTCACGCCGGTCTTCTGTGAGAGAGTGGTACTATACGGGGCGTGCCGGCCCATTCGGCTGCTACCCGAAGGTAACAAGCATGGCACTACCACTTGAAAAATACTACTACACAACAACGAATAGTGAAAAGAGTTCTCTGAATGCTTAAATCAGTTTTTTATTCCATCACAGGGAAACGGCTGGACGGATTTTGATGAAATTTAATACAGACAGGCTATTTAAACACCTTAATTAAGCAACACGAACACTCGAGCAAAGATAAATTCATAGTAATCTTAACATTATTACAAATACCTTTTTTTTTTATTAATGAAATGTTCCACAGGCATTAAGCGCCCGTGCCGTTTGTTATTTTTTAATCATTAACAGTTTGGCGTTTTACAATTTTTTGATACTTAAAACTAGCGATACAAGCTAGCAATACATATAGACTATTCGGACGTGGTCCGACACCGACTTTAATATAATATGTTTTTTTTTCTTTTTATATGTGATAGTATGTTATAACATGCTTATGAAATATGTACATATTTTCCTATTGTAAAATTATACCTACTTATGTTAACATTTTAATACTTAACATTATGTTTATTCTAATTATAATTTAAAATTACAAATACCTTATCCTTATACTATATAGGTACAAGGTACAGTAAATTTACCTTGTATAAGTATTTTGATTTGATTTGAGTAATATAAGTTAGACAAAGAAGCTTTTAAATATTTCGCGAGAACGCACACGATCTCATTTTCTCGGTACATTATTTCTTATAATAAATTAGAACATATCCCTACTTTCCAAACAGCGCTTTCGAGATGTTGGTTACAATAATAAGGTATTAATGGGAATTTATTTTATGAAAACTGGTAGGGTGAAAATAGTATTGGGTGTACTGCAATGAAACATCTTAATGAAAAATGATAATGACACACAATCATCTAGTAATATCTACGAGTCGGAAACGAATATGCCAAAAGTTATTTTAATTTATTTTTAGTATGTTTTTTACTAAGCAAAAACTCTTTAAGCTCTCAATAATTAAATCCTTTGAAATAGAAAATATCTGTAATTGAACCATGCTTTAGTTAACGCTAGCGTACTGATTGCAGTTAGACGTAAAACGAATGGCATCCTTTTAAATGAACTAGCGCCACTAAGAACTAAGCTTATCAACACACCAGCTATGAAATGAATTCTACTGTCTCTTTATCAGAGCTCAGCACTCCACCTGACTGATGACCCGCCTCGGGGAAAAATTTTGCCTTCAACTCAAAGTCTCTTATAGTGGTCATGTTTCAGTCTCGTGGAAGCGTAGGTACTTATGAAAAATAAGAATAATGTAGAGGATTTCTTAAAGTTATTACGTTTAAGGTTCATTTGGTTTTAGAAATAGTGGATTTTTTTTATTGAAACGCATAGATTTCAAAAAATAATACTTTAATTTCAATCAACTTCTATCTTATATCTTTAAACGAGCAATTCTTGTATATATATAATCTGAATCTCGGAAACGGCTCCAACGATTTTCATAAAATTTAGTATTCAGGGGATTTCTGGAGCGATAATTCTATCTAGATCTAGATTCATTTTCAGAAAATATTGTTTTATTCGAGTTTTTAATAATCACCTTTATCGATAATAATCAACTTAAACATAAACTTTTTTTTATTGAAAGAAAATAACGAAAAGGTGGCGTTTGGGTAGCCCAATATAGCCACTTAAACAGAAAAATATGACTCTTCGCGACATCTATCGGCGAATAATAATAACATTTTTCTTAAAAATACCGAGCAAAGCTCGGTCATCCAGGTTCTGCATTTTTAAAGTATGTATGTACAATGTACTTAATACATTTCACATACGAAAAAGTTCCTTGTCCGATAAAATATGGGTGAAAATAATCCACTACAAAATAACTTTGGAAAATCGAGCAATATATTTACTTATGAACGCTTGCCAAAGATTAAAGCGATATCAGAATCCTAAGAACAGTATATTTTTCATAACAAGAATGGCAGAGCTTTCTGTACCTAGCTAAAGATGAGGTTTCAAGAATAATGTGATGCCGATTCAAATTCAAATCTCTCAACATTGTGACAGTGGTATGACAAATGGGGATGAGAAACGAAACGTGGCGAACTATAAATTCATAAAGTAAAAGTGCATTGAGGGCCACAATCCCCTTGTGTCTGCGCAGTCGAGTGGCATCCACTCCGCTTGACTGATGACCCGTTGCTAGCCGAGAAAATGCCGCGATTGTACTCCACACGGGAAAATGAAAACTGTTTTTTTGTTTATTTCTAACACTTGAACTTTATTGTTGTTTGATTTAACTGTTGTTTACGTATTTTTATTAAAGAATATGTGTTATATTCTCACATTTATTACTAAAACTAACTTAAACATTTTATCCATACAGAAATCAAAATCAGATTCAACAGCATTGTACCGTTATTAATTTTCTTTAAAGAAAAGCGACTGATTTTCTTAAAAGAAAAACGTTCACTACCCAACACCCATTACTTTAAGCAGGAACTTTAATGTTCCGCACTTAAAACTTTAACTAACATTGTGCATAGGTTTTTCGATCTACTAGAAGGAACTCTTCACTCCTTGAATAAATATTATGACCGTTCCAAAATTATACAAAATATTCAATGTTTAAAATTGAAAAAAAAAAACAAATTATAAAAAATTTTTACCTACGTATAAAAAGGTATTTTTCGTAAGTATGAGCCTTATTTACATTACAAATTACATAAATCTATAAACATAATGTCTTATATGGCAAAGCAGAAATATTATATTCGACGACTCGTTTGGCTCAGTTGGTAGTGACCCTACCTTCTGCGCCAGCGGTCGCGGGTTCGAGTCCCGCTGGGGGCATTTATTTGCTAATCACGAATGTTTGTACTCCAGTCATGGGTGTTTATATTTATAATATGTATGTATTTAAAATGTATATGTGTAGTATATCAACTATCTGGTATCCGTAACACAAGCTTAGCTTACCACGGAACTAGATGGTGCTGTTGTAATAACGTCCCAACATATTTATTTATTTATTTATTTATTATATAAAAGTGCAAATATGAAGAAGATATTTCGATTTATTATATTTAAATGTCACAAAATTGCACTTTCCTTGAGAATACAAATTATCTGTTAATTGACCAAAATCTATATTCCTATCACCAAAATTACACAGTACATTTTTTGATAAACGATAATATATCTAATGTAATATTTAAAGTTACAAATATATGCAGGACTATTAAAAAAGCTTCATATCTAATGCCAACTGCTGTAGTTGCAGCGTAACGTGATAATAATTTGATCAGACTCTCGGCAAGCGCAACTTTATGCCAATTGAAAAGTTTTCCTGCACTAAAATATGTTATAACAACTAGTTTGAATGACGTACGTACTGTTCAGTTTTTAATTGAAAATACCTTTTAGTTACTGGATTATTTCGAGTTTGTTATAAATTTAAGATATTCTCGTTATATATACAATATAAATAATATAATATAATAAAGGTGTAAAAAATTATTATATTTCTAAAAAAAATACTTATCTATGATGTTTTATATTAGACGAGCTTGTTACATACTATATTAGTTTTGGTTTGGTCCGTTATGACCTAAATTTAGGTTTCATTAGAAAGCCAAGAGAATGCGAAGATGTTTTTAAATTACTGAAACAATGCGTTAGGCACATTCCGTCCATTAATGAGGTCGATCTTTATGACGATATTTTTTCTGCGAAGAAATATTTCATCTCTGAGAAATAACTAAATGTTATAACCCGAGTGAAGCCAGGGTGAGCCGCTTGTATGAATATTATTGCTTCAAGCTAAATTGTAACTAGAAACTATTTAGTCGTATTCAATATGATCCATATAAGCATTGCTGTATGCAATATTGCATAAACAATCTCGAGTTGGTCGCTGTCGGTAGTGTATAATAATACCATCATAGCTTCAACGTAGTGAGGTGTTAGCCTCGAACTAGTTCCAAGTAAAGGGAAGTATCCTAACTTAGTCGAGAGCCCTTCTCCCGCAGGTTGTTACCTAACAAGATTATTTCTCGAAACTCCTGTTTAAACTATTAACAGCTCTGAGTTTCAAGAGCTACGTTCCACTATATCGCGCGTAAAAGGTACATTTTATGTTTTTTGTACAAAATATAACTTAAACTTATAAACTTATATAAATATAAACTTAACTTAAAATATACCTAGAATGTTATAGCAGCTCCGACTATGTTCTAAAGACCGGAAACAAAGTATAATATTTTTCATATCCTAACCATCGCCAAAGCACATTGCATCCTATGAAATAAATTCCACGTGTTTATACGTTTTGTAGTTTTTGCAGTCAAAAGGATCAAAAGTTACGTCTCGCCATTAATTAGTATAGATATTTAAAAAACTTGAATCCCTCCTCTAGTCACACCCAACACAATAATGTAACGTTGGCAACATTTATTTACCATATTATAAAGTTAAATAAAACATAAGTTCTTTAATCGCTGTGAGAATGCGACAAGATCTCTTTTTGATATACTTAAATACAAAACTATATACCAGAAAGCAAAGAAAACTTTAAACTTTGATTTAGACAAGGCAGATGTATCTTTAGCTAATTCTATTTCAATTTATTATTCACAATACATTTCTTTAACTTAAAATTATGTATATACCCGTGATCTTGTCGTTTGTAACAGTGCCGAGATATCGGGAACTCTTAAGAGTTAGTGAAAAACGTGATAAATATCCAATTATACATCGTAATAATATTCACAATACTTAATAAAAATATAGTTTTTTTTTAATTATACAAAACTAGCAAACCCGATTGCTTCGCTGGGCTTAAGTTAAAAAAAAAAAACATTTTTATGATTTTCAGATAAAATAAAAGTAGCCCAACTTACTCCTTATGACATTACCTATCTGCGAGTGAAAGTCAAAATCGGTCCAGCCGTTTCAGAGATATTCCGAAAAAACGGACCAAAATTTTAAAATAGATTTTTGGATGTAAGTATCGTAAATATTTTTTTTGATGTAAGTACCGTATAAACTTTTTATTAGATACTATGTATATGCATTTTTATTTTGCTGCTAAAGAAAGAAATGTTTTAGGTGAATATTCTCGGAAATCGGTGGTACTAAGAATAAATTAAATTACAAACACATGTCTTCATAGAGAGCAGACTTAGAGTTCCACAGGCAAAGTATTAATTTGATCAGTGGAACAGCATCAAAGTTCGTCTTACAATCTCAGCCCAACTGTTGACTTATGTCGCTTGCCGATCGTGTTAGATTCGTTTTAACTAGTACTCGTACTAGGCAGCCGTTAGAGGAATGTCACTTAATTAAAAGTTTTCGATTCATCGATTAAAAGTCAATTTTAAGTTTATAAAATATAGTTAAATTATGTACATATTAATAGTTTATTTTCATTATTTTTACGCCTAGATCTTTACTATTACAACAAATTTTGACAATAGGTTTATTTCAATTCAATTCAGTTCGCAAAACAGTTGAGCACAGATTAATTCGCCAATGTCACGTAGAATGGAGAAGACACGAAGGAGATTGATCGATAACATAAGAGTCAAATAGGTTTATTTTCTGTAATATAATCTGATGTGTCATAAATCATCATACATAGATTTTCTAACAAATGTCTGCGCAAACAATGATTTCGACTGTTGACGGTAAGTCAACAAAAAATAAATTTTAAAAATGAATAGTACAGCTGTTAGTACTTAGAACTAGCATAATAATGTTTTAAATTAATTTTGTTCTTTAAAAGTATTCACCTAGTATCTAATTAAGTTCAAAGATAGTGATTTAAATCAAACAAAAATTAACAAAATTTATAACTTTATATTTTAATATAACTAAAAATTATCTACAAACGACATTCGTAACAATAAAGCTCAAAATGTATGGCATTTCGTACTACACTGTCTCATATCAGAATGACATGATGTTACTTGTCCAGTTGTCGATAGGAATCAGCGCGTGGCTGGAACTGAGAATTCAATTTGCACGCATCAGAGGACTTTCTGACATGACGTTGGCTTGTTATGGCCACTTATCAAACTTTAATAGAAACATAATATAGTGGTGTGATGAAATCATGAATTACAAGAAATTTAGAGTTTCAATTTAATATTAAGAAAAAAAAATTAATTTCGTTTAAAGAAGAGTTATGTAGTTATAGATATTATATTAAAATTATTATACAATACAGATTTGAAAATAATTTTCGTTTATAGTTTGGACTACATTGTGAACAACAAATACCTCAGCTGTAATTAGTATATTATATATTACTAGCAATTCCCGCGGCTCCGCCCGCGCCCGAAGGATGAAAATTTAGTTTTATAAGATTTTTTTGATGACAAATCATAAGAAAGTAAAAAATAAAAATTTGGTCGAAAATAAAAAATAAAATATATGGAGGCGACCACCCTTATCACCTAAGGGTTTAAAAATTAGCCTACGACCTATTCTCAGACCTATCAAATATACACACAAAAATCATGAAAATCAGTCAAGCCGTTTCGGAAGAGTTCGATAGCAAACACTTAGACGCGAGATTTTTATATATTAGATTCATCATCATCATCAGCCCTTTTTAACGTCCCACTGCTGGGCACGGGCCTCCCTCAGTACGAGGGGGATCAGGCCATAGTCCACCGCGCTGGCCTAGTGCGTGTTGGCGGACTTCACATGTCTTTCGAAAACTTGCTAGGTTTTCTCAGACATGCAGGTTTCCTCACGATGTTTTCCTTCACTGTAAGACAAGTGGTAATCATGATAGAAATGATTCGCACATGAAAATATCAGAGGTGCGAGACCCGGATTTGAACCCGCATCACTCGGTTATACAAGCGACGCGTTACCGCTGGGCTACCACTGCCTTTATATTATTATTAGATATAGATAGCCTTTATATTATATAATTATTAGATTATTCATTTATAATATGTGTATCAACTATCTGGTATGCATAACATAAAAATATCTCAAATCTGTCTCAGCATCCCAACACATTATAAATTATATTTGTAAAATATATAGTATAGTACGAGTATAGTTTACAGCCTCTACATCAGTTTCATCTTACTAGTCACATTTGTCTCGTTAATTACAATGGTATTCTATTAGCATTGGTCACCCTCTCTTTCCATTATGAAAGCAAGGAAATTGGCGGTCCCCACCAAATATCAAATTTCACGTTAATCTGCCTAACACTGATCAATTCTGACCGGCGACAATCGAATTACTGTCGTCTGGTTCCTGGTGCGATTTTTGCCATATTTTCCACCATTGTTCACTAGTGAAGAGAATTATAGCCCGAGATACGCTTAATTGGTTTGCCGTTGCGGTCGCCTGACATTTTCAGTACATTGCCTTTGTCATCGCTTTAAAATTTTCCACCAACTCATTTTTGCGAATTAAATAATGAATAAGGCATTCAAAAATTACTATGTAAAATATTTACAGTATGTTTTTTTTTCCTTTTTATTTTATTTATAGTTGCCGATAAATATTGATGTTTATATTATTAAGTAACTTCCTGTAGCTTTGTTTTATGTTAAATCACTGTTTAAACTTTAAGATATTTAATAGCCAAGAAATAATCTCCTTTAATAGTATCCACTATCCACTGAATAAATCAAGTAGTAGTGTAAGTGCCAATTACACTACTACTTAATTTAAATTATTCCGAACTTACGGGTGCAATATTTTCTTGAAAATATGGGACCATCTAATATGGGACAAAAGTGTATCTTACCATTAAAAAAGTAGGTAAATCGAGTTTGGATTAGTAAAGATAATGTAAATTAAAAAATACAGTAACATTAAGTACCTCTTTGTTTAAAAAGTTAAACTTAAAAAGTTAAAAACCTCTGGGTATTATTTCACTAAAATATATTTCGATAAATCAGTCATACTATTAGACAAAGGCTATAGAATAAGAATTTGGTTATCGTTTTGATATTTGTTTCATAAACATTAAACGCAAATTTAATTATAATCTATTAATTTATTTTTTAAATCTTTTAGAGGTTATAGCTTTTATATTCATTTTTGACAAACTTATTTAATCTTAACAAGAATAGAACAAATGGAAATCGAATGCACTATCATCAGTCTTATGTAGACTGGTTCACAACTCTAAAGCAGTATTAATAAAAAATAACAATGTACACTTAAAACTGTATTTATTTTATTTAAAAACATTTTCGCTTAACTCACAAAAGTGTTTTCTCAAAAACAAATTGCCTCACTATTTATTATTTTAATAAAATAGATTGTTTCAAAATAAATAACCGGTCCGGTGCTATTTGTAGCAGCACATGACGTAAAATTAAAAGGAAAATGTAACATTTAACCTTTATTATTCTTGTAACGTTCTCATACAATTAAAGGTTTACGAGGGTTATCGTATAATTGGGAGTTAGAATGCTATAGTAATTTAACTTTCAACATACAATAGGTATTTCTACGTAGAAGTAGAATTTTGCTTGTTATATTGTTTTATTGAATGATGTCTCGATTACCATTGTGAATGTATTTTTAATAGGAATTCCAAACATTTGTGCAGTTTCTTTTTCCTCCTTTTTGCCAACTAATACTTTTTGCTAATTTTTGTTTTATAGAAAAAAAAATATTTTTTCGTTAATAAGTATTTACTAGCAAAGAGTAGGTTGCAGCTGTAGCAGTAGTAGCAGTAGCAGGCTGTTTTGTGTGGGTTGGCTCCACACGTCTTTCGAAATGTGTCAGACATGCCGGTTTCCCATGCGATGTTTAATTCACTACCTATAACATTTGGAAAGTAATTTTGTTGGAAATGATTAGCACTCAGCGGTGCGAGATCCGGGAACCTGCTTCAGTCGGTTTTCCAATCGAGCGCGTTACCGTGAGCTGGCTTTACTTTCACTTATTACTATCATTTTTATGCAAATTTTTTTCTTAATTTTTATAATTGTACTAAAATAATTTAAAAAACAATTGAATTAATAGGAATGATTTATCATTTTAAATAAAACTATCATTTCGGATTTTGTCGCGGATTTATTTTGCTTTTTGGTTCCCGACGCTTCGAATGCTTAACATCAATCATTGTCACGGAAGTGCCTGAGATTTTCGTCTCAAAGTTATTTTATATAGCTATTACATACAGTCTTCTCATATTTTTAAAATTTTTAAGTATTACGATTTATCGTGTTACATTTTTACTCTAAACATGGAAAGTCGATATTTTTATTATATTTTAAAGTCAAAGATGCCTATTAAAGCGCTTTAAAACACTCTATATAGTAACGCATAATTGGTTTAAATTGTTGGCTTGCTCGAAATTGCCCGTAAACGTAGATGGATTGTAAAATATTTATGCCGTATAAAAAATGTTTTAAAGTTTATATATTGTGTCAAACGAAAAAACTGTAAATTCTATCTCATCTCGCTAGGGTGCATCTACAAGCTTGAATACTTTACAAACAAATGTCCTTAGAAAAATCCTTTTTATGCACCAAACACCAAGCACCTTGGCCGGCGTAAACAAAAGATTCCACCAGAGTTTGATCATAATCGAAATGTACTTTGAAATAACAATAAGTACTCAATAAACTTTTTTATAACAAAAGAAAAATGCTTCTACAAATTAAAATGTCTCACGAAATCTCTTTCCAGGACCACAATGCCCAACCACGATGCCCTCAACAATTTAAACTAACATTATCTAAGACAAACAATTGTGAAGTATTAACTTGGGACGACATATACTCTAAAACTTCTCGAGCACTGAAGTTCGTAGCAAACTAGGCTATCGGCTGTGCACTCCCACATTTACTCGTACAAAGGCGACGTGAAAACTTAAATAATGAGATGCATAATTAATTAGTTTACATCAACGTATGTTCTCTAAGCTACTCGTGTTTCTTTAATGTTTCAATCAGAGCACTTGTGCTAGGGAATTTGATATCCACCGTTGAGGCTGGATCATTAACATAACATTAAAACGTAATAATAATACTTAACTTCGATTTTGGCTATAGCAGCATTAGCCTTTGGATATAACTGGGCATAAAACAAATTAGCGAGGTTATATCGCAAATAGGTTTAAGCAGACATTTAGATAGTACACATACATATATTATCATTTGATATATTATATTAAATAATATATTTGATATAATACTTTCTTAGGTTTACGCGAATATTCGACATTATAAATGAAACTAGCTTTTCGGTTTGATTTTTAGTTTCCGACGTTTCGAATGCTTTACAGCAATCATGGTCACGGGAGAGACTAAGGTATTTGACGTCTCATAGGTTTATATACTTGTTACAGACAGTGCCTAACCACAATTTACAAAAAATTTTGAAAATGGCATCAGAGTACCTTATAAAATTTTAATTCTAAACATTTATATTTAATTTTTTTTTATTAAATTTAAATTGTCATTTTTATACGATTGCTCATTGTGTTTTCTAATTTTGGCGCCAATACATTTTATAATATTTTGGGTTTATAAATTGGAGTGGGGTGATAAAGAGAACCGAATCGCTGTGATTGCATTACACAAAGTTGGTATGTAGCCAAATGCAATTTTTAAAACTCTCCATACGCTTGGTATTAGTCAAATGTTTGTGTACCGGGCTATCAATAGGTACAATGAGACCTCCTCTGTTTGTGACAGAAAAAGATCTGGCCGTCCACGTAGTGTTCGTACGAAAAAGGTGGTCAAAGCAGTAAGGGAAAGAATTCGCAGAAATCCTGTCCGAAAGCAAAAGATTTTATCTCGGGAGATGAAGATAGCACCCAGAACCATGTCGCGTATTTTAAAAGATGACTTAGGACGTGCAGCCTATAAGAGACGCACTGGTCATTTTTTAACTGATAATTTAAAAAAGAATAGGGTGGTAAAATCGAAAAAACTACTGAAGCGGTACGCAAAGGGAGGTCACAGAAAAATTTTGTTTACGGATGAGAAAATCTTTACAATTGAGCAACATTTTAACAAACAAAATGACCGTATTTATTTTCAAACCTCTAAGGAAGCTTCCCAATTAGTCGGCAGAGTGCAACGTGGGCATTACCCGACTTCACTGATGGTTTGGTGGGGTGTTAGCTATGAAGGAGTGACTGAGCCATATTTTTGTGAAAAAGGTATCAAAACATCGGCACAAGTGTATCAAGATACCATTTTTGAGAAGGTAGTTAAGCCCCTTAACAACACCATGTTCAATAACCAAGCATGGTCTTTCCAACAAGACTCGGCGCCGGGTCACAAAGCTCGGTCCACGCAGTCTTGGTTAGAAGCGAACGTTTCAGACTTCATCAGAGCTGAAGACTGGCCGTCGTCTAGTCCCGATCTTAATCCGCTTGATTATGATTTATGGTCAGTTTTTGAGAGTACGGCTTGCTCTAAACGCCATGATAATTTGGAGTCCCTAAAACAATCCATACGATTTTCAGTGAAGAATTTTCCCATGGAAAGAGTGCGTGCTTCTATTGATAACTGGCCTCAACGCTTAACGGACTGTATTGCAGCCAATAGAGACCATTTCGAATAAGCTTTTTATATTTTAAATTGTTTTATATTTATGTATAAAACTAACACACTGTAAAAGTAATAAATATTATTTGCATTAAAAAAAAATATTTTCTTTGTGACAATATTTATGGCAAGACTAGGTATATTTATATATTTGATGTACCATATTAATTATAGGGTGATTAATCAGATTTCAAATCCAATTTTTTGTTATAGTTTTTAGGCGTGCCAGTTGAGCACAGATTACTTCGACAATCTTGTTTAAATTAATATTTCAAAACCAACACTTAAAGATCCTGCAACGTACAGATAATAGCGTGTCACCTGAACGTCATTTATCATGTCGTTGTTCTTTCGCCATACTTGTTGGGCTTATCATCTATAGACCTATCGACTTCCCTCTGTTTTCACGCAAAATTGCTTAACAATTTAGATTACGAGGGCTCAAAGTGCATACACAAGTATATACACAATCGTTATAATTGAAAGGGGTCATAAACAATGTATAGGGAGTGTAAGATAGATATTTTTAACGCACTTTTGAGTGAACCCGCAAAGGTCACATTATTCATTATTAGTTATGGTTAAGTATTACTTCAATCGCATTAGATTGCATCTGTAAAGATTGTTGTAATTTTTTGGTTGAAATAAATGAATAAAAGTATGAGAAAAATATTCGTAGGTAAACGCTTTCATTGTTATAAGTTAAGCTATTTCATAAACTTATGGTGTAGAATTTAGCGACAATATTTAATCTTTACTAAACCAAATGATTGTCAGAAAATTATTTTATACCATGGTTATCATGGTGTTGTATTGCTCATAACTTTCCATTGCATTCCCCTTGCAGATCTTCCCTATACCTACTTGATATTCGATACACTGTGTATACCAATGAGGTATACAAAATAAAGAATAACCAACTATATTATTTGTTCTATAATATATTTAATATTATTCGATATATAAACGTTTTATATTTTTGTTTTTTTTTGTTCATCAGTAAATAAATAATGAAAAAATATATATGAAAAGAATAAAAATTTTAGCTGTACACAGAGATTAAGCGTAAAGAAATACGCATAAATGATATTTTTCTTTTGAATAAGCGGAAAAAGCTAACGTTAGTAAAAAAATGTATTATATAGGCTTTTATTTTAGAAAGAGAAACTTGTGCTCGTATTAAAAGGCTTTTAAAATCCAAATAAAAGGCAAAAAAATGTATGAACAAAAACTTTACCATACAAATTTAAAACTCATTTCTGCAAATACATTTCTTCTAATAAATTCATAAGTATATGAATTTTTGAAGGGTTAGATGTTTTTATACCACTTATGACTAAAGTTTTAAAATCTAAACAGCGCTTTAAAACTAAATTAAGTTAGTAATATAAAAATTTTCAAAGCTTTTCAAAGTTTGAAATTGATTATTTGAGAGTCAAGTAGGTTTAAGAGTTAGTCAATAATATCTTTTAATCGTTTCGTGACTTTTCAGGCGAGAGACTTATCCTTAATCTTTTGATTGAGGTTAAGTCTCGATTATTTATTTAAATTTTGGGGCATAAATTCATTGTCAAAGGTTAATTTCGGTCAATATTTGTCTTAGTTTAAAATTAGTGGTATTACAACTCTGTTCCTCTATACAACCGCCTTGTCCTCACGTCGCTCAGTTACGAACCTAGGTGTTACTCTAATTCATTATAAATAATATTTAGGTAGGTTAGGTATTTGCTTTTGTAAGAAACACATTTATTATAATATTAAGTGTCAGTTTTCATATATTTTTAAAAATTTCTCTGTTTTTAAGTTTAAAACCAAACGCTCTAAGAACTTGTGTTGTACAGACTTGTGAACACAAACTATCTATATAATTATACTATCTATATAATCATGTTAGCACACTTTTTCATTTTACATGTCTCACATATTACATATAAGTGAATTAAAATGAATTACTTGCACAATACTATTCTTAAATAATTTTCTTTAATACCAGGTAAGTTTAGGTAAAATGTTAATTAAAAATTCTTAGTGGAATCATAAAAGTTCCCTTTGTTGTACCTAGATATCATTTAGAAGTTTACGACTTCTAATGAATTTGTAATAATTAAAGCACTGCTGATATTTTAGATTTAATTTTTCATCCTATGCATGAATAACTTTGATATACTCTTGTTTATTTACTATATTACAACTCGTAATCAATAGTATCATACATTTCATCTCATATATATATATATATATATATATATATATATATATATATATATATATATATATATATATATATATATATATATATATATATATATATATATATATATATATATATATATATATATATATATATATATATATATATATATATATAGGCAGTGGTAGCCCAGCGGTAACGCGTTGCTTGTATAACCGAGTGATGCGGGTTCAAATTCGGGTCTCGCACCTCTGATATTTTCATGTGCGAATCATTTCTATCATGATTACTACTTGTCTTACGGTGAAGGAAAACATCGTGAGGAAACCTGCATGTCTGAGAAAACCTAGCAAGTTTTCGTAAGACATGTGAAGTCCGCCAACACACACTGGGCCAGCGCAGTGGACTATGGCCTGATCTCCCTCGTACTGAGGGAGCAGTGGGACGTTAAAAAGGGCTGATGATGATATTTATTCAAATACTTACATTAAGTTATTTAAAAATAGCGTGTTTCATATTTCACTACTTATGAATTGCTTGAAATGATGATGATGATGATGATATATATATATATATATATATATATATATATATATATATATATATATATATATATATATATATATATATATATATATATAAATTTCATCAAAATCTGTCCATTGGTTTTATTTCAATTTCACAGACAGGCAGACAGACAGACAAATTCTAAAACTAGAGATTCGGCCTCTGTATACGACTACGACAGTAACAACTTTTTCAGTAAAATTTTCCAAAAATATTCAATATTCAATACAGATTCGACTTAATACTGAAAAATGACAAATAAAGCACTAATGAAAAGGAAACCAAACAAGCATTTCAACAATTGTATTAGAATTTAT
Organism: Boloria euphrosyne; assembly: GCA_951802675.2. Classification (NCBI taxonomy): domain Eukaryota; kingdom Metazoa; phylum Arthropoda; class Insecta; order Lepidoptera; family Nymphalidae; genus Boloria; species Boloria euphrosyne. Next base: position 5,302,275 of record OX637872.1, read on the forward strand.
TTCACTGAATAGATCTATGCTATCTTAATCAGTTGAAAATTAAAGATTCCTATCTAAGTTATGCTATAATTGAGTACATTATTCTTAGAGGCAGCGCTGAGAGCCCTTGAAGCAATAAATGCTAGTTGGAGATAAACAGCGTCGCTAGCCGTTTCTCAGGACTGAGCTAAGAAGCTAGATTTGTGAAATTGATAGAGATTCTTCTATATAAATGTTATATATTTATCAAGTATATAAATAGAATGTTTATGTTAAAAACACGAATAAGATGGTGATATTAATAATATTATTAAATTTACTATATTGGAAAAATAATACATTAAATGACATAGTTATAGACTTCTTCATATACACATACAATACATTTTAGCCAAGCCGTGTACGTGAGAGATAGTGCCAAGTAAATGTATTAGAGATTTAAAACACTTTATTTTGTTGAACAATATCTATGGGAAACCTACAAAGTAAAATGGAACTAACACAAAAAAGCTGAATTAACACAAAAAAGTAAAACTTGGGTTAAGTATTGACCAAACGCAGTTTTAGTTAAAATAAAGATCATTATTTCTATTGCTCAACAAGTATTCGCTATATGAGAAAATGAGATCCCCATTTTTTAACTAGCCAAGGTAGATATCTATTATATACTATTATTACTGATTTTATAAGTAAAACAACGAGTTTCAGCAATTCCACTTTTATTTAATTACTATTACAGAAAGCACTACAAAATGATTATCACAACTATTTAAACATTATGTCCCCACCGTTGGGTGTAATGTGGCGCCATCTGTCTTTTATTGATTGCACATTACCCCACGGTGGATGACAATACTTTTAAAATATTAATATCTAAAATATTACAAACTCATATCTGTATTAAATTACAAACTTGTAAATAATAAAATATAAATAATGAACATCAAATTAATATTATAAAATATTAGAACTAACAAAGTCTAACAAAGTATTAAGAATCAATATGATCTTAAATAATGAACAATAATCAATTGAGATACTTTAATTAACAAGAATCAATTGAGCAACTATAACTAACAATACCTAATAAATCATGTTATTTTTCGATATACCTAATATTATGTAGGTACTACATATTATGTATATTACATATAACAAAATTATGTATTTTTTATACCTTAAATGGTAAACTCAAGGTTACCAAGTTTTATTTAAAATTAAAAAAAAACATAATAACTAGATTTTTTCAAAACTGAACCGGGATAAGTAAAAGTGCAAAAAGATCACTATGTACTTTATTGAAATTATTGATAGAGGCCAGTTTTGTATTTTCATATTCGCTTATTTCTATTTTATATCGATAGTTTTTTTATCAAACTAATATTATACGTGGGAAAGCTTTTATAAGTGTGTATGTTTATTAGCCTTTCATACTAAAACGACTGAACGGATTTAGATAAAAAATTGTACACAGATAGGTTAAGACTAGGAGTAAAACATAGACTAATTTAGGCAGGAATTGAACTGATCAACTAGTACAGTACTGAGTCACTAGGTTAGCATAATATTATAAAAGTCCTTATTTTGGGCGTCTTTTGTTTTACACGACGGGTAATATCTGCGTCTTCGCTACTAGATAAGGGGTACAAAATTCCGAATTACACGTCTCGCCCGCATATCGTTTGTCACCATTGCCGCTAGCATCCGCACTTATCTGGCAACAGAATTACAGTATTGTACTGTGCTATCTATTTTTTGACATATGACTTTGTTTCTGGCGTACTTGCAACAATTCGCTCTCGTAGATCTTGTAGTGTGTACGTGATTTAGCACAAATTGTTTATTAGGCAATATTTGAAATTACAAATTCAGAATATTTTATTCAGCATTAATTTATAACAATTTTTTACTTAACGTTATGAGACAACCACCTAAATATTAAACTTATACTTATCAAAATGATGACATCACAAATTTCTTTCTACGAATCTGAAAATTATGAATAAATCTGAAATTAACTTTTGATTAATTCATCTTAAGCAGTCGAATTGTCCATTTGCCAGTTCTTTTCTCGAATATCTCGTAGCACAGTGTTATTGCAACCGTACATCTAAACTGCTTTCATACTAGAGCCGATTTATTTCGCTCCAGTTGTCTGCAGTTTTCTCTTCGCAAGAATAAACTAGCGTTTCACTAAATTAAATGAATAAAGCAACAACATATATTAATCCCGTATTTAATATAAAACTAAAGTATGTAAGTATATAAGAATTTGGTTCAATACATTTATTGGATAGCATTTATACTGTTAGCGGGACCCTCTAATTTTGTTCGCTCGAAGGAAAGTTTTATCTACACAGCTTGTATTACTTCAGTTTCAGTTATAGAATTAAACTTTTAATACATGATAAGATGATCACATTTTATATATTAATTATCGTCCTACTAATTGTGGGTACAAAGACATCGATATATTACAAGTAGTTATTAGAGGAAATAACGGACCCGACAGTATGTCTATACACATTGAAATTTTTTATAAACTTTTGCTCCTGGTAAAATGTTTCAGTGCGAATGCGCAAAACAACGTTAAAACGACTTATATATAATCGAATATCATTTATTATCTGAATGTATAAAAAACTAATTAATTCAAAAAATACATTTTGTAGTGGATTTTGACCGAATAGCTAACCTAAACTATTCTCAAATCTACTCGAACACACACAAAACATTCCATCAAAATTGGTCCAGTCGTTTAGGAGAAGTTTAATTACATACGCACGAAGTGCATTATATATTAAGATATAAAGGTTAAAAGATATAAAATCCTGCATGTATTACACTGTTATTTGTAATAAAAACTCTTTTTTAATAGATGCTGTAAACTTCGTGTAGAATTTCCTGTTTTACAGGATGTAGGTATATTACCTTTATTAATTCATACTAATTATATTTATATAATATATCTTTAGTAGGTATATAATATTTAAAAAGTTTTAAGGTGCTTAATATTTTCTTCAAATTAATTGCTTGGAAATAAATAAAATGTTTATTTCTAATAGTAATCTTTTATTTGCTTGACATAGTGATAACAGCTGATACTACCATAATTTTATTTTAGTAACAAGGTACAGTATATTCAATAACGCGACGAATAAGAATTCGAGGAAAAAGCTCGCTCTCACTTTGTTTGGTTTATTTGACTGAGATGAATTCAGACTTATATTATTTTGCAATACACAAAAAACTTGATAGGAATAAACATTGTAAATAGATAAATACTAAATTATATACAAAAACTTATTTGGAATTACGTGAAATCAACAATATAAAAAATATACTTAAAAAAATGTAGATTGACGAATACCCTTTGAAATTAATAGCCGATGTCCAAAAATAAGACCGTATCTAGTTTTATGGTATAGCTAGCAGCTTTGAGTTTCGTAAGAGCTGTTCAAATATTCATGAAAGAGGGTGATTCTTTCCGTATGAGGGACATCGTAGAATTCGAAAGCTAATGCATCCAATATTTCTACTGACATAAACAAACATCAATGGTTCTACGTATTGAAATGTAATTTAATTTGTCACATTCTGTATTACAAAGTGGCTTTATAATGAAATAATAGTGTCGTGGGTTGAAACAAAAACGTAACATGAAAGCGAATCTAGCGAATAGTTACTTATTCTTCTCTTGTAGACAACTGATTTTAATTGAGAAATTATTTCTAAAACGTACGTAGACAATTTTGTTATCTCTAGAAAGCACTTAGTTTCGATGTAACAAGTCTGTTAGATGTCAGGCCACAAACTTGCTCGCCACACTGATAAGTTTTAGCATTAAAGTGGTAAGAATGCAGATAAATAAATTAACTTTGCATTTGTAGTATATATTTATTGAAATTTAAAAAAACTATGTTGCAATTAATACCGCCTTTTACCAGTAAAATTACACAAAATATGTGAACACATTAAAAAACAAAAATATAAACAGTATTTAGCAAAATGATCAAATAGACATTAATAATTAAGGCATTTTATTAATTAAATAATGAACTTGATATGTAGTAAATTGGAAGATTTAATCTATTTGTAAGAGAAAACCGAAATTAGATCACTTATAGTTTTTACTTCATAATTAATTTAGTATGCTATTAAAAGTATCTACTGTACGATTCTATATCAACTAGTGTATGTGTTAATAAAAATGCGCATAGCACGACATTTTAAAATGCAAAACAGAAAATATTTTACTAACTATTTCAATATAAAAATATTTTATAATACGAATTGTCGACACTAAAATAGAATTGTCCTATAACTTAATTATATGACATAGGTTGGTCACGTCAACGTAATAGAGTTAAATTGAAACAATTGTTAGAATGGACTATAATTCAAGTGAAAATCGTTGCGATTACAGGGCGTGCTGTACTAAGTCCTGGTTTACCGAGGATTTGCCGCACATCTGTGACACCCATACGCCTCATTAAAATACGACTTTACCTTCTGTTATATTTACGAGAAAAGTATTTATTTATCTAAGCTAATTTTCTATATTTACATCTCCATTTAAACTTGTATATTATATTGAAAACGTTTAAACGTAAATTATATTAATATTTTATTCGATTGTCTTCTTATATTAGGTATATATTACGCGGAATCTAGGACGATCTAAAGAGTAAGTGTCACAAGTTTTTAGTTTAGTACGATACAAAATCTGTAAATATTTCTGTGTTGTTACGAACTGTATTTAAAATAAATAATAATCAATTGTTATAATTGAGTCAGTTTGTTAAAGTTTTTTTTACTGAGATGAGTTAGAAATCGACTTTACACTCTGTATTTCTTTTACTTACAAAGTCCGATGAGACAAAAATTTACCTAGATCGGTGAGAGATCATATTTCCATACTCTACATGGCACGGAAGTGTAAGACAACAACAAAACTTGATAGATAGACCAACGAGGTTCAATCACTCCATTTTATCAAATGTTTTTATAGTTTTTAATATTTAGTTACTTTTAATATATTATAAGTGTTATTATTTTAGTTTTCTTTCATTCCTATTCAGTTGATACAATGTTTGAATACATACATAGATAAAAAAAAATTGTAGTCAACATTTCAAAATAGAAATTAATCGGAATCGTAAACGAGTTTATTCACCATCTGGCGAATACTATCGGTGTCTCATTGGAAAGTGATACTACGTGATGAATAAGCAAGACTGTACAAGCTTTAAAACCGTTAAGTTTACTTTAATCCGAGCTTTTCAAGGCTTCTAATCAATTTTATAATTAAAACTTACAATACTCGCCGACAGAATTTATACAACCTACAATGGTGTTGCCAATTTAAAATTAAAAGAAACATTGGTATTTAAGGGAGGATCCCTTGTTATAAATCAATTTTCGTGATTTAATTAACTAATAATAATTCATCACAATATTTTCATATATTTCATCCCCTGAGGGTGCAATAATTTCTTTTTAAGACCTGAATTATATGATAAAGGTATATCATATAAGCCCAGAGATAATGCTAAATAGAGTGATATTTTTCTACCAGCACCGCATATTCATTTGCAACTTGCATATTCAGCTATCTCCATAAATGATGCAGCCGCTACTTGATGAAGTACATTCATAAAACTTTCTTTGTGTGTAAAGTGGAACGTTTTAAACGACTGACGTAAAGGACAATTGTCTATGTGCAGCGTTCATAGTTTTAGATGAAAATAGGCTATCGAGGTATACATTTGTAAGAGAATGAAGGAGTTCCATTAGGGAAAGAGTTACACGTAGCGCGCGGTCAAAAACTGCAAATTGTTGATGGAATATGCAAAAGGGACGAGGCTATCTATATGAAATAACGTTCAAGTTAAAAGTGAAAATTCGAAACTAAAGTTTGTTTTGCTTTACTAAAACCAATCTACGTATGTTATGAGTTTGAAAATACATAAAATACAGAATAAAAGATATTAATATTAGTATTTTTTTGTCTGAAAATTAAAATTTTTAAGCCGTTAAATTCCTATTCGATTATCTAACTATCAAGAAAAGAATAAAAAGAAAAGTATTACGAATAGAATATTTAAAATTTTATTTTATGTTATCACTTGAAATGAACTTTATCATACTTTTTAACATTATTTTTAGATCTAACGTTTTGCCCTTTTCTAATACACAAGGAATTCCTTTTTTTGTCCTTGTTCTTCCAGACGATGATCATAAGAACATGTTCACAGACTAAGTAAATGTCATCTTATTTATTTATATGAAAAGGCCGCCTGCTCTACACTTGCAACCTTTTTCAATTTCTTAAGTGTGGAATTAAAAAAAAACTTTGAAAATGTGAATTTGCTATTAAATTTCATCCGGCGTATTAATTGACATTTTGAACGATTACTCGTATAAATAATTAATTAGTTTAGATAATTTACATAGATTATGTGAACTTTAAATGCCCACAGTAAAAAAATATAGGTAGGTACATAATGTTATGGCAAGCATTCATCAATAAGATTAAAAAAAAAGTGAAATCACAAGCTAACAAAACAAATAAATTTTATTAAAGAAAATAGATAATATTTTCTACACTTCGTGTTTCCCTTGTGTGGTGTCATGACAGTTTCCGTCCATAGACGCAACATCAAATAAAGTTGTTTTACTTACTTATCTGAATGTGGGGGGTCGTACGAGGGTGCATAATGACCTTTCGCCTCTGGCTTCATACAAACACTTGTACACACTTAAAAGATTTTTCATCTGAATACCTTAGAACATATATTTTATGTATTATTATCCATGACGACACTTTTGGCTCAGTTTGTAGTACTTGGCCCTATTTGCTGTTCCAGGTCAGAAGTTCGAGTCCCGCTGGGGGCATTAATTTGTATGATAAGCACTAATGTTTGTACTCCAGTTCAGGGTTTTTTATATTTATATTATTATGTATATTTAAAGTTACATAATATGTGTAGTTTATAGACGATTTGGTATCCATAACACGAGGCACGTCTCTACAATTGTGCTGTGTTAAAGTCCTAAATTATTAAGTTTATTACAATACATGAAAGGATATTCGCGTGGGCACTTACTGCGGATTTTTCGGAACAAAAGCGTTATTATTAGTTTCACCAATAAAATTATGTCGCCTAACAACGACTACATTATGAAATAATATATTGTAAAAAGGAATATGTGCTTTGTACATACATACGTATTATATAATATTGTGTTTTTACATATATGTATATACTTAAAAAGATAGTAAATATAATTAATAAACGTTGAACAAAACTATTCTTATATACAAACTATAGGTGTACTGTAACGGGACAAAACTTGTCTTTATTAATCCATCCCTTTTTGACCCTAGTAATATCCAGGGATTACAAAGGCCGTCTTTAAGCGTAACAATATTAATTATGCGATGCTCAATCCTGTATTCTAAGGATAACCTTATGATAACGTCCTTGAAGTACCATTTTAGATACGATATATAGAGATCGTTTCGTATGGAACTATAATTGCTTTCAAATATCCTAACTATTTATAATGTTCATTGTATATTTCACATACTACGAAAGCCATGGTTTAGATAGTGATATAGTTGTTTAGAAGCTACCATAAGTTACGGGTTCGAATCCATTTGAAAGCATGGAAAGAAAGAGAAAGAAAAAGATGAAAGAAGGATATAGAAAGCTTTGTCCTATAAGACTTAGTGACTGCGTAAGATAAATTGATATTCTATTTATTTAAGACAAACATTTTATCAATGATAAATTCATTGCTTTGTTAAAGAATTTCTTTGTTCTTAATATTTGAATGATTATGAAATATTTAAATGATCCAAATTTCTAATACTTCGTAAAATTACTGGTGGTCTAGAACCGCAGTCTGCTTTAGGACAACATCTCAGCTATGCGAGTGGCATGGAGATGGGATACCACTATGTATATTATAACGTCCTCATTCCTTGTAAACCTATCTAAGTGAATTTTAAAAGTCAAGGAATACGAGTAGGTCGGTGTTATTAGAACTGATATTTTTGATACTTATTTAAAAACAATTAAAACTAAAAAAAATAATTAATTATTATTTCTATAATAATATTATATTTCTTTTAACATTAAAGGGATGTAATAAGTATAGATTATAATAAATTATTATGTATTTTGTTCAAATTAAAGCACACCAATTTCTTTATTTATCAGTCGCACTTTTTGACTTATCTATCTACATAAGTAGACTTAAAAAAACTGTAAGGATTTTAATTTCGCAAGTAAAAAAAACTTTAAGAAAAAGTAAATAAACAAATAAAAAATGTAAATAATATAAAACTTACTATCGAATGCTACCCTCCTTAAATATTTAAAATCTATACATTACAATTTTTAAAACTAAGTCGCTTTCCGCCATCTATAGGCATATTTTAGTAGAAAAAAGCCATTTATACCAATCGTTAAGATGTATCGCTAGTCTAAATAAAGTTAAAAATACTTATTCAGAGTCCCACGTCTACGTGCCAAGGTTTTTACATATTTGCCCGTGGTTTCAGAAGCCCATTAGGTGTAGGAACAAATTTATAATGCAAATACGATTACAAGCTCGCCTCGAGTTGTGAGAGCTAATGCACTCTACGCTCGCTATGAATTGCAAACTGCAAGAATTTGTCCCAATAGATAAATAAAACGTGTTGTTCATAAGAATATTACGAAATATAAATGCACGTATACAGTACCTAGTACCTACCATTTTATAAATATTGAAATTGGTGTAATAAATATTGTATTGTAATGTTTTCACTGTAAAGAAGGGTATTTAAATACCTAAAATTAATTTAAATAACTGATTACATAAAAAGTTACTGAGATTATAAGTATTTACTAAAAAAGTTGTCAAGAATACCATATTTTGTTAAAATCTTCTAATCAATTCTAGTTTTAATTAAGGCGTTTCGTCTAAGCTAGTTTTGACTAGTTAAAACAAAAAGTAACATATATAACATACATACATACATATGTATATCTATAAATAGGACACTACCGTATTAGCCTGTACTTGAGTCGGAAGAAAGACAATTCAACAAACAATCTCTTTTAGAATATTAGTAAGGTTACATCCGAAACTAATTGGTTCTCATCCGTTATAAAATTTGTGGTATCATCAAAACTTCGTGAATAAAAACTCACAATGGTCTAATTTCAATGTTTTCGAGGCCCGTTTGTTCAGTGGACTGTGAATAGGCTCTGATCGGCAACAACACTCGGCTGAATACGGCCAAAGGATTTTTTGAAAACATAAGCCAAAATATTTGCGTTTCCCTTTCTATTGTTTTTGCTGGTAGGAAAAGAAATTGTTTGTTTAACGATACCGTTCCGTATATTATATGCGCGCAGGTGAAACGTTGTTTGGCGAAAAAATAATTGTAAATCTGACCTGAATTCCTTTTTGTATTTGTGTTTATTCTAACATATTATAACTGGTAGGTACATACTCCCGAAAATATACATGTATATAGAAATTGATTTTGCAAGTTCTTAATTAATAGTTACTAAGGCTTTGAAAATAAGGAAAATTGTATGCCTGCTTCAAAATTTTTGTTTATTTCTGTCTGTGCAGGTTTGTTTAGAAATCGGTGATTGAATTTAACGAGAAAATTCTACGAAGGCTATATCAGAGGTCGCCTTAGAAATATTTTACAAACTTCACACAATTGGAGTTCTATCCGGAAAATTGAAAATGTGCAAAGCAAGCGAAGTCAGATAGAATAAGAGTTAAAAGGTAGTCTTTAATAAGATAAAATTATTATTATCATGATGTTAGTAAATTAGATTATGGTAAGTAGTTTGCAGGTAAACGGATAGGTTATTCCGAGTGCAATTATAACGTGAATTTTCACTACATTTCGAATTAAATTGTTACTATGCACCTAATTACTTTTGGGATGAGATAATGTACAAAACGAATCTGTTACTATAATATAAAAGCTTTAAGTCGCTTATAACGACATTAATTATATTTAAAATTTAAGTTTTTTTTCTCTTTACATAATTTTACAACCGTTACAACTTACATACATAAAATAGTGAAGTTCTAGAACTGGAAAATAGTAAAGCAATAATGCGATTGTTTTACACAACTAAAAATGCATGAGGCATAATCTACTATATAAAAATAAGTCGGGTTTTCCTTCCTGACGCTATAACCCCAGAACGCAGGAACCGATTTCCACGGTTTTGCATTCGTTGGAAAGGTCTCAGGCTCCGTGAGGTTTATAGAAAAGAAAATTCAGGAAAAATTTCAACAGAAAAGCGGGAAAATCTTTTAAACTATACTAAAGAGGTTACACCTGGGGACGAACCCGAGCGAAGCGAGGGTGAGTCGCTAGTTTGTCTATAAAATCGATTTTCGACGGTACTTTGTATTGCGAGAAAAATATGTCTTATATCTGACAAAAATATACTAATTGTTAAAACGAGAGATAGACGAAGCTCTACGAGCGGTGCCAGAGTAAGTAGCAAGTTATTTTAAAATTAAATTTCTTACCAGTAAAGTAAACAAAATATTCCGTCGAATATATTCACATCTGCAGCTCGCTTCCCAATCTGCGTTCTGTTATTATAGAAAACGTATGAGTTATACGAAGCGCCGTAACATTTTTTGTTATTAAAAATGCACATACGGATTCATAGGTTATAGGTATAGGTAAATAACTAAAGTATTCACTGTCATTTTCTTTCACTGATTAAACTCTAAAACTGACTTAAGAAATTGAATTTGGTAAATCGGATTTTGCAAGAGGCTTAAAGGGTGTTAAGGCAATTTATTGTAAGTAACAAATTAAAGTAGCCATAGCCGTGAGTAACGGTAGTATTATAATATTGTATTTATGCATATAATTAAGCCTAACAGAGTGGAATCTGTAGATTAAAATATATTTTTTTGGAAAATATTATTGAAATTGTCATTATTTTAGATACGGAAACTAAAATTTTTATTTGTGTCTGTTTGTGTGACTGTAACCGCATCATGAGTAAACTGCTTGACAGATTTTGATGTATTTTAGTATGATGATAGCTGGTTAATATGATGATAGGATACTTTTTACTACAGAAAAATATCATATGTCTGAGAATTCTAAACTAGACTTAAAAAAGTATCTCGAACCAACCCGAGCAGATCGAGGGTGAGGCGCTAGTTAAGTATAAAATACTTGTTTTATAGCAAATTGAAACCCGTTCACATTTTAAAATACGAGTATTACATATATGTGTCTTTTTCACTTTGTATTGTATACAATTTATATAATAAAAAGATATAATAGAATGCTAAATTAAATAAACACCTTTATTCTCCTCAAGTCTTAAATTAAGTTTGCAAGGCGCTTTCATTCTCCTTGCAATTAGCAACCACAATCGTTATAGGGTAATCCCTTTTTACATTTACAAGCATTTATACGGCCATGTAATTATTCTACGGAACGGGTCGTAAATAAACGAGGATGAACGTGGTATAAATCATTTGGTGTATCGCGCTTAATTCGCGGATAGAAGAACAAAGCCATGGAAGTAAATATACAAGCTTACATTACTGGAAAATTAGACTTCCTTCCTTGTACTACATATTTAACTCAATTTGTTTAATGCTCATCCATTTACCCTTTTAGACCATATTTATTATTATATCCAAGATTTTGTTATTAAAATTCAACAGTTTGTACGAAAACATTTTTAGAAACCCACATTATTTATTTATTAAGCCTACATCATATAATATTACTTATATGTTTATTTAATTTACCTAATACCTATACTAAAATTTATAATATATGGCCTTAAACTAACTAGGATTTTTGAAATCAGAATAAAAGTTCAATATTTTCATCATGAAACCATGCAAATTCAAAATATAAAAATAGTACATATTTTATTAAAGCTATATTTCTTTTGATGCGTTATAAATAATAAAAAAAAAGAATTAGGCTACAGTGTGAAGATAGTCCTTAATTAATCTACCTTTAGTATGTCGCAAGGTAATTGCAAATGTTGTGTTATATTCCGTAATTTCTATACACACTCCTCGTGTTTTACATCAATCAAAATATTGTGTAGTCCCGTATCATATTAATTTCTAAACAAAACTTCAAGAAAATTTTAGCTTATAATAAAATGTATATTCTACGATGGGCATAAAAACGTCTGGCAAGCCACTAGTATAAAAGAACCCCATATATATCATACAATATACAAACCTTACAACACTTCCCCTAATGTTCAGTGAAGTGTGTGAAATCAATGCATTTCCCAAAAAGTGGCTCAATCAAAACCTTCTGAATACCTCTATTCGTCAATCGTAGGCATTCACAAAAGAAAATTGGTCAAGCGTTAGATGTCCACTAGGTTGAAACGTCCTATTGTTTGGTGGGGTCCACAAAGATAGTAGTGAGTAGTGAGTAGTGTTCGATAATTTCATACGAATTGAAGAGCATTGATGATCACTGTTTAGATGGAAAAGATACATTGTACAGGAATATAAGTACATATATATTCTTAAGGTTCTAAAGTAATATAGAACAAATTTTATTTTGCTTTTAAAATTAAACTAATTTACATGGGATTCAATCAAAAGAATAACTAAGAAGTGAAGTCAGGGCAAGATCCTATTATTATCTTCTAATATATAAAAATATTGTGTCACAGTGTTTTGTGTGTATTTGGTAGGTCTGAGAATAGGTCGTAGGCTATTTTTATTCCCCTAGGGGCCTAGGTGACAAGAATGGCCTTCTCATGTCGTTTTTAATTTTTAATTATTAAGAATTTATTATTAAAAAATTAATTATAACCCTAAAATAATTTTCCTTCTACCACCAATCCCTTTTTTAAATAGTAATCAGAACGCGGGCGGAGTCGTTGGTATTGCTAAAATATAAAAAAAATAACTGATACAGATATTATTCGTAATTACAGAAATCAAATAACTTTCTTTTGAATAAGTATATTATAAAAATGTTTTGTAAGACTGGTTCCATATTACTCTAGATTACATTCACAATAATATATTACTTGAGTCTGTTAGAAACGTTTGAAACATTGTATTGTCAAAATGTTTGAGTAATTTATTTCTTTGTCGTTTGCAACTAGAAAAAGATATTAAAATACTTGCCTTTGTTTTCTGTTCTGTAATTTTGTCATGTCAAGTCGCAATAAATACGATCTGAGTAGATGATATAATTGAAGTTAAATAATAGTATTTGACGTGACCATTATTGTTCGATATTGTTTTCAATAAACGAGATTCTTACGTTCGTGATCGGAATAACACTTTGCAAGTGTGTTGAGACCAAATATAGAACCGAATACCTACTCAAATCCACATGTTCCTATCAACGAAATGTACTAAAACCAACTCATTAAGAGCCTTGACTTAATAATATTATAATTTTATATTGTTTTATACAATATTTTTTAAAATAGCTGTAAGCTGGTAAATTACTAAAACTACTTGGATAATTTAAAAGCTCTTCTTGATTAACACCTTCGAGTTAAATAAAGTAAATATTGTTTAAGTTACGTTTTAAGCAAGTCCCCTGGATCGTTCTACACTGGCAGTAATTTACACTAACAATTTCCCTTTTTATTTTTTTGCTTTTTATTTATTATGGGTAAATATCAAGATGAGTCAGATTAAGTATGATAGTGCAAGGATAAACTGACAGGGGATTTCATTAGATGCAGCTTAACCACCGTGAGCAAACATCGGGGAAGAAATTAGAGGTATTTTCTTTCTTAGATTCCATGTGATGAATTTTTATGACTAAAAGGAATATTAAACTAAAATTATTTGATACGTGCTCTTGCACGTAAAAGGAAAAAAAATTAGGTACTAATAAAGGTATAAAAAAGTATAGGCTAACGTAAAGTTTTTGTTTTATATTTTAGGACATGGTATTTTGTGCCTCATAATTATTGTTTTATTTCAATTTTTTAATTAATTTCAAAAACTATAAATAACCAAATAAAGATAATTTTACTAAAGTATGTTAATACTTAAAATATTGTAAGCTTTCTATAGCACTTAGCACTCTAAACGTATATTATATTATACGTTCATTCAGCTTTGTAGACTTAAAAATATGTTATTGAGAGATATAAGTATTTAATACGTTTTAACGATTGATATAGATTTCATGGAAATGAGATGTTTTAGCGGATACATATGAACCTTCCTTTTAAATCACTCTTATCTATTGATCAAAACCGCATTAATATCCGTTGCGTATTTTAATAGATCTAAGCGTACAAACGCGGGACGTGACTTTGTTTTATACTATGTAAAGATACACATAAAAAAAAATCTATTACACTTTAATGAAAACTTCACACAACATTATGACAGTCAGCACGAGAATCGATTTGACGGAAAACACTTAGGTCCACCCCATCGTAGTAAGTGCTTGCATTAGTGTGATATATAACTTTGAGTAATGGTATGTGGCCTTAGAACAATAACTTTAGGTGGCGTAAAAGAGTAAAACCAATCTCGCGTGAGCTCACAAAGGAAAATTCAAACAATGGGGAGATTTGAAACATCGCCGAGAAACAATCGGGCACAGTCACGGAGATGGATGAAAAGTTTGCACGGAACTGATTGCGTTATACCGAATAATAGAAACAGTTTTAAACGTTCTATCGTTGTTTAGATGACCCAATCCAATTAAGAATACATTTTCGGTATAAACAAAGGCAAATCTTAACAAAAACAAGGGTATGTTATAGGAAGCGTCTGCCAATGCGATCGCGACGACTTGGCGCCCTCGATTTCAAGCGAAACAATGATTGTGAGGGGAGGAAATAAAAGAAGGAAACGGATGCATAGAGCGCCTCTCATATTGTCTTACTGAATTTGCTGATGTCATTTATTAGCCACTAACATAAAACATTTTTATAGCTACAGATATGAGCCGATACCCCGAAATAGTTGCCTCCAAGCTGTCTTACGAAATAAGAACAAGCGATTTACTGTCTAGCATAAAATGGTATTGCCACTCACTCTAGTTCTAGTACATAATATTATATTATGATATATGTATATAGGTCGCCAAATAAACGTTTCATGGATAGAATTCTAAAAGCAAATACATAGTCTGCATGTCTAAGAAATATGTACGATACACAGTTGCTTTTAATTTAATTGTAAACATAAAAATCATGAGCAGCCGTAATATTAGAGACAAAGTTAGGTAATTTTTTTATAATAGCTGTTATAGCTAATATTTGACAAGCTATTTGTTTTATTTTAAAATCATAAGTATATTAGTCGAAAAATATATTATATTTAATAGGAATACAAGTATGGCATGTAAAATTTCATTTTGTAACTATTTTAAAATATTATAGAGTAAAATATTAATTTCTGAGTACTAAGCAAATAAAAATAAAAACTGTAGTAATTTGAAAATTAGAATATTAATTTTTGCAACTAAAAATAAAAACTATAGAAAATAATCGTATTTTTGTTAATATTCAAGTCGTATTGTAATATCGTTTAATTCAATTAGGAAGTATGTAAGGAAGATTTTGAATAGAAACGGGAAAAGCGGCAGGATTCCCGAACTGGGGAGAGATCGCGTGGCGGGTGACAAGACGTGTACGGATAAGCAACGTCAGACTGGCGTGTACAGCGGTCAGATGGTTTTGATATTTGAAGATAATAAATTTTTCTAATACTAATAGATGGCTTCTGATTGAGCTATTTAATACTTCAATTAAGCTATAAGACTTAATATAATATAATTCATTAATTCATATAATAAAGTATGGCAGTGGTAGCCCAGCTATTCAAATTCGGGTCTCGCACCCCTTGTCTTACGGTAAAGGAAAACATCGTGAGGAAACCTGCATGTCTGAGAAAAGCTAGCAAGTTTTCGTAAGACATTGTAAAGTTCCGCCAACACGCACTAGGCCAGAGCGGTGGACTATGGCCTGATCCCCTCGTTCTGATGGAAACCCGTGCCCAGCAGTGGGTCGTTAAAAAGGGCTAATGACACATATTATAAAGTTGTTAGAATGTAATAATACTTAATAGGTATTAAAATATGCAAAAACAAATTTACATGTTTAGTTGAGCACTATTTAGAATAAATAAAAGCAAATAAGCAAAAGCTTTTAAAAAGATTTAACATTAACATAAACTTACATACCTACGATAATTTCAGTTTGTGACAATAGGATAATATTAATGAAGTTGAATACGTTATATTATTATTATATTAATTTATATTGCATATGCCACTAACAAGTTTTAGTGCAAATGAGGATGAGAATTATGCATTTACTACAATTACTTAGCCAAACAATCAACACGCACAATTGCGAAGCAAATTTAATATATTACATACTGTAACGCGCTTTCAATTGTAGACCTTAATAACAGGTCATTAGTTGTTAATTTCGTTTATATACAGTTATATATAAATGTCAATAGCAATTTATATATATTAGGTGTGGAATAACTTTATAAGACAACAGATATGGGATAATTTAGTTGGTAAATAAGAATATTCAATACTAGTACTTTAGTGTCGTATAATTTCGAAAGCACGTATGAATTATATAAATATAAAGAAACTTATATTACTCTGAATGAAATAATATTGTAATAAAAGGAGAAGGGTGATGAAAATATGAAACGCAAAAAACATAAATTGCTAACTGAATTTGTCATAATTGCAATCACGTAAAGTATAAACTGGATATAAAATTCAATTCAGTTCTGACGGGCTGATGAAAACAATAAAAAAATTATTTAATAAACAGCTGCATGTGATATTTTTACATAATATCGTAAATGCAAGAGTATGTTTTTGATAACTTTCTGCGCCAGCGGTCGCGGGTTCAAGTCCCGCTGAAGACATTTATTTGTGGAGCACGATTGTTTGTACACTAGTCATGTGTGCTTATATTTATAATGTGTATGTATTTAAATTTATATATGTACATGTATTTAGATTTATATATGTGCATCAACTAACTGGTACCCGTAACACAAGCTTCGTAGCTTACCACTGAACTAATCTAGTTCGCTGTGTGATATAATGTCTAATAGTAAATTGTAATTATAATTCAGTTAAATTGTTTGTTAAAAGTAAACAAAAGACTCACTGCGGTACTTTTTTATTTTGCAAAACTGAAAGGTTTTACCCATGTTATCTCTTTCCCGCCATCCATGCAAATTAGAGTTGCTGACAAGAACTAAGTGCTGAAAAATCGCTCCCTTAATATATCTAATCAGTAGGGCTATTATATAAGTACTTTTATGTACCTGAAAAGCTAATTAACCACCATGCTTTATATCATACAAAAACTGTTCTATCCATTGGCAACAGCATGAAAATCGGTTTAGTATTTTTTGAGTTTATTACAGACCGACAGACAAACGCGGCAGACGACTTTGTTTTATAATATTTGTATATTTTATATGTACTAGAAAGTATTTATACGACACAATATTGTCATAATTACCAATAAAATCAAATATTATTTGATAATTAAATTTATAGACAAGTATCAAAACCTTTCAGTGTAGCTGCTCAATTTTTACTTGACGCCTGACGCCCAACACGACAGTGCGTTTTCATTATATGCAGCTTAGTGGCTAGGAGTAAATAAAGCAAGCATATTGCGAACTCGGCTCTATCTCACGAATTCTATCCGCCACGCGAGCACCGAGTATAATCCTCTTTTTACGATTCTAGTCGTCTACCGAGAATTTGAAATGAGAAAAATAACCTGAAATTCTTTGTGAGTGACTTGTGGCTTCGTGTTATGAATGAATGAATTTTATTTCGCAGCTGTTTTTATTAAAATGGAGCACCCGAATAATGTAAACTAGCTCCAGTTTTGTAAATTGATTAAGCTAACAGTGTACTCGAGTAATGTTGTTAGCAATTTTGTACGCTACTTAATTGAGTAAAGAATGTTCAAAGTTACTCAATCTTTAAGAAAAATATATTTTTACTTCGTTGTTAAGTGAAATGATGTAATATGGCGAGAATAGGTTTAGGAAAAATCTCTGGAAGTATCTCTTCGGCGTGAAAAAATCTTTTAGAATATACAAAAAGCTGCAGAACCGCGAGCAATCGTTAATTCAAAATAAAATAAATTCGTATAGCAAGCCAACCCAAAAAAATTAGCTCTAACCGTATCTACAAATATTAAAATGTAAATTTGTAAAGTTTAAAAGGAGCAAAATGAACACCAGTCGTTATAAAAATAAAAATTAAATTTTTGTATCGCGACTTTAACATTAAGGTCGGGGCCCTTGAACTTAAGTAAAGGCAAAAAGTTTTTATTATTCAAGAGAAAATATTACTTTATCTTACGCTCGTACCAACAAAGGGGTATTTGCTTTTTAAAAATCTCTGTCTTTGTTTCAAAAATAATACTTTTGAAATGGACATATTTTATTATTTGTCGTTTTGTTCAAACGAATTATTTGATAGAAATTTAATAGTCCTTTTGTCAGAAGATTTTTATTGTAATGAATTTTTATGTCTAAAATGTAAGTAAATATATTTTTATACGTATTTTATAGATATAATAAAATCCTAACTTAGTCGAATCTGTACATTGAATACTTGTTTGGAAAATCTAAATGAAATGCAAGTAGCTATTGTTAACAATACATAGTTTTAAGACTTTTTGTGTGTCTGTCTATGACCGCACCCCGAGAAAATCACTAGAATACTATAATAGACAGATTTTGAGGTAAAAACATAATAATAATAATTAAATAAAGCTGGTTATCTGGGTCAATATATACTACTCTTACTAAAATATTTCATTTCTGATAAATCTAAATCAACAATAACAATTAAAACGTATTCGCCATTAATATAATATTAAATCTAAGATTTTGGTTTCCGATCCTTACAACGTGGGAGCAGCCGCGGAAAATGCTAGTTCTAATTAATATAAATACTCTACTTTAAAAGTGGTAGTGCCATGCTTGTTACCTTCGGGTAGCAGCCGAATGGGCCGGCACGCCCCGTATAGTACCACTCTCTCACAGAAGACCGGCGTGAAGTGGCAGCTATGCTGTCGCGTTTCGTCCGGTAATTGAGAGTCCGGGAGGCCCACTCCCCATCCCTTCTCCCTTCCTTCTCCTTCCTCCCTCCCTGCCTTTCCTAAAAGGCCGGCAACGCATCTGCAAGCTCTGCAGTGTTGCAGATGTCCATGGGCGGAGGTGATTACTTATCATCAGGTGAGCCTCCTGCCTGTTTGCCCCCTTTGTCGCATAAAAAAAAACTCAGTCACTGGATCAAAATTATGGAAAGGTACATAGATACTAGCAAGGGTGAGACGTAACCAAACTTATTATTTTTACGATTGACGCCTCAGTGCAATCTCTACAATGTAATATTAATATAGCTTTTTTATAGTGATGGTAGGATTATATTATGACACTATCTAGCCTAAGCATTGAAAAAAGGTTATACTTGACCTATTTGCTTAGGATTTATTTTGTATCAATCAAGATATTATATAAAGAAATTGGAACAAGAATGCGTCGTGTTGCTATTTATTTATATACTAGTGACTTTAGCGCGACCGAAGCCGACTTAATATAAACCTTCGTACTGAATAACTCTATCTATTAAAAAAACCCCTTCAAAATCCGTTACGTAGTTTTAAAGATCTATGCATACTTAGGGACAGACAGCAAGCGGGAAGCGACTTTGTTTTATACTATGTAGTGATAAACTTGCAATAACCTTTTATTCAGTGAAATATTATGCATGCCCAGTAGAAGAACGTTAAAAAATGTCTAAATACTTAATACTTTCTTAGATTTACGCGGATATTCGACATTATAAATGAAACTACCTTTTCGGATTTTGTCGCGGATTTATTTTGATTTTTTGTTCCCGACGTTTCGAATGCTTTATAGCAATCATGGTCACGGGAGAGACTAAGGTATTTGACGTCAAACGACACAATTTACAAATTTTTTGAAAATGGTATCAGTGTACCTTATACATTTTTTAATTTTAAAAATTTATATTTAAATTTAAATAATTTAAAAAATAATTTATAAATATGGCAATATTATTAACTTATTTTATAGCTAGTATTATTATAATTACTATATTTTTTTATTTTTAATATTAATTATTCAAAAGTATTATGTAGTGTTGCTATTACAATAATATGTATATTTTCTTACCTATAAATTGTTTATGCTAAGTAACATTTTATAATTTAAATTAAGTATTAATTTGATATAATAAAATTACTTAATTAAAAAGGCTAAATACTTACTTACATATAAAGTGAAATATGGTCCAGAGAATAATTAACCAAAAATAACGTACGTAATATATCTCTTGTTTTTCTGCTGAAGTACTGTATTGTATTATCACCGCTCTTATATAGGTCGTTTTTTTGTTCAATTCAATTTAATACTACTAATCCTGTTTGGTTTATGACGCATTTTGTTAGCAAAATTGTATAAGCAAAGTAATTAAAATTACTGTATACATATGTAAATTATGTTTATGTTTTTTATTTAGGTAAAAGGTAAAAAATGTAGATGAAAATATTAATTATGTATTTGTTTGAATACAAAAAAACATTTTATATCGCGAAAAATTACTTTCCTAATAGGGTATTATAATACTCTACAACTTAGTTTTAGTACCTACCTATATTGGTTAGTACTAATTTAAGGACACGTTTGGCTCAGTCGGTAGTGTCCTTACTTTCTGCGCCAGCGGTCGCGGGCGTTCGAGTCCCGCTGGGGGCATTCATTTGTTGAGCACGAATGTTTGGACTCCAGTCAAGGGTGTTTATATTTATAATATGTATGTATTTAAAAATTTATATGTGTAGTATATCAACTATTTGGTATCCGTAATACAAGCCTCATAGCGTACCACGGAACTAGATGACGCTGTTGTAATAATGTCCCAACATATTTTATTTATATGCTTATTCTATTTTAAACACTAAATAACGTGCATATTGATCTGGAACGCTTAAGAGAGGATGTGAAAAAATGCGACTGGTCACATGTTTTTTCATCAAATAACATCGATGACATGGTTGACTCATTAACTTCCGAACTGATTAGACTTTATGATATCCACGCTCCGGTAAGACCAGTTCGCATGAAGCATAACCCAGCCCCATGGTTAACACCTCTGATCAGAAGAACAATGGCAAAACGTGATAGGGCAAAAACTAAAAATAAAAAATACCCAACCGAAGACAATCTTTCTGCATACAAAAAGCTCCGTAACATCTGCAACAGAATGTGTAGGGACGCCAAACGCCGTTATATTCACTCTACTATTCAGGATCTCTCCCAAGCGCAAGTTTGGAGATTCCTTGAGTCACTAGGTGTGGGCAAAAACCCGAATCCAGGCGAAGTCTCAGTTGACCTCAATAAACTAAATTGCCATTTTGCTACCCCACCTTTAGTACTAAACTCTCGAACCAAATCTACTACTCTTAATTACTTATCTAGTATTGTCCCACCAGACTCGTCCTCTTTCTCTTTCAAACCAGTCTCAGAAGATGTCATTAAGAAATGTATCCGATCCATCACTACTAAAGCCATCGGTAGTGACAACCTCAGCCTCGAGATGATTCTTCCTGTGCTCGACATCATCGCGCCAGTTTTCACCCACATAATAAACTTCTCACTGACCTGCAATGTTTTTCCAACACAATGGAAGAATGCTCTTGTTGTACCCTTACCCAAAACTCCAAATCCATCCAGTCTCAATGAGTATCGTCCTATATCTATCCTGCCCATTCTATCCAAAGTCCTTGAATCTATCGTCCATTATCAACTTTATTCCCACCTTACTTCATATAGTCTACTTTGTCCTTATCAGTCCGGTTTTCGTCCCTTCCATAGCACTGTTGGTGCGCTGCTGAACATCACGGAGGACATTCGGTATGCTATGGATAATACCAAGTTTACTGTAATGGTACTTCTTGACTTTAGTAGCGCATTCAACTCTGTAGACTTCAACATTCTTCTTGGCACACTTCGCGCAGTTAACATTTCCCCTGCGGCTGTAGACTGGTTTCACTCATATCTCTTCGGGCGCCGCCAGTGTGTGAGAGCTAATGACACTTCATCGGTGTGGTTGGACCTTACGGCTGGTGTCCCCCAAGGCGGCGTTCTTTCACCACTACTCTTCTCTGTTTTTATTAATAACATTTCCCGCGTCATTTCTTCTCCCTACCACCTGTATGCAGATGATTTGCAACTCTATCGACATTGTGCGTTGAGCGAGTTGCCTGATGCTATTGACGCCTTAAATAAAGATCTTGTCGCTATTCAAACTTGGGCCGAATCTTTCGGTCTCTTAGTAAATCCTAACAAGTCCCAAGCGATAATTATTGGTAGCAGCAGGTTAAGATGCAAATTGGATTGGAGTTCAGTACCTGCTATTATTTACTCCGGAGTTCCAATTCCATACTGTGATAAGGTAAGGAACTTGGGCCTCATTATGGACTGCACAATGACTTGGAAACCTCATATTAACGAAGTTAGTAGGCGTATGCACTTCACTTTCCACTCTCTGAAGCGTCTCCAATTCTTCCTACCCTTCAAAACCAAAATTATGCTTGCTCATTCTCTGCTACTGCCCATTCTCGACTACGCCGATGTATGCTATTTGGATGTGACCGAGGAGCTATTGAATAAGCTTGAGCGTCTCCAAAATCTCGCTATACGCTTTATCTATGGTCTGCGGAAGTATGATCATGTCTCCGATTTCCGAGCTCAATTAAAATGGCTCCCTATCCGCCTTCGCCGTGATATGCACATCCTTACTTTTCTGTTTAATATCCTTCATAATCACAACTTTCCTTCTTACCTTCGTTCCCGGTTCAACCTGCTTCCGACTCCGACACGTTCCAGGCGGCCCTGCATCACATCGATGCTTGAGATACCGAGAAGTAACACCAAGTATTTACAAAATTCATTCTCGGTACGTGCTGCAGTGTTATGGAACAAACTCCCCAAAACCTTACAAGAGAGCCCTTCTACCGCCGCGTTTAAAGCTAACATAAAAAAATTCATTCTAGCACAACATTGAACAATACTTTTTTTTTCTGTTTGCATCATGTATATATATTTATATTTGTATATATTGTATATATAATAATGTACTTTGGTATGTATTAGTCTATATTATATACTTTTATTATGTATTTATGTAATTCGTATATTATGTAGGTATATGTAGTGTATATTTTTCTATATTTAAGTATACATTTAGGTTATTCTTTTAATGTTTATAAATTGTTTACTTTTTAATTTGTCTTTGCACTTTTTCTTTCTGTCCCGCTATGCAACACTATCTCCCACGCACATGGGTTGACTGGAAGAGATCTCTTATAGAGATAAGTCCACCTTTGTCCACGTCACTTTCTATGTATTTTTTTTTCTTCATGTTTTTTTTTTGTGCAATAAAGAATATTCTAACGGTACCTAGTCAAAATATTTAACTGATTCAATATAATATACATTATACGCATATGTATAGTAGAGTATATTATCGCATCCCCATTACTAATAATAATATGTACATTACTTATAATAAAATTGGGGTTGGATATTAGAGGCGCAATGTAAGCCTCATCAACAGATTTAAGAAATTTCACTTACCCCTGTAAAATTATACATCGATTCATATATGTAGTGAAAATCTATTACTTTTATTATCTTTTAATTTTTATTATACGTGTTATATATTTTATTATAACTGCCTCGTTGGTGTAGTGGCTAACATGTACGGTCGCACACCGGGAGGTCCTGGGTTCGAGTCCCGGGTCGGGCCAAGTGTAGTTATTGAGTCTTTCTGTTTTGTAAGCCTCAGTAACAGCTCGGAGTTAGGAAGTTGGCGGTGTTTCACCCCCGTGTGTCGGAGAGCACGTAAAGCTGTCGGGCCTGCGCCTTAACTCTCACTTGTCGTGCCGAACAGTTGTCCCACCAGAATATGATTATCACTCAATAAGGAATAGAGAGTGCACTTGTGCCTGCGTATACACTCGTGCACTATAAAATCTCCAGCGCAGATCAAGGTCTCAATGAGATTGGCCGCCGTGGCTGGAATCGGTTGGGAGGACATCATATTTATTTACAGTTTAAAGTTATAGAAGTTGCAAGTAACTCAATCTTTTCTCGATTTTTAAGCTATTTTGATATTACACAGATGGCAGTTCAGTTCAAAATTCCAAACTATCTTTCAGTATATTATTGAAAAAAAGCAAAGTTAGATTTAGTACAAATATAAACTATGTACACGATTTAAACCTGCTACCGACCCCAATTAAAAAAAATTCCGCACCACGATTATTTACAGTGACATGTACCTACCTATATAAAAACGAACACTTATATAGTCAAATTCCATAAGAAACAAATGAAAAAGCAAACGAATATTGATTGATTGTTATTTCCTAGGGGAAGTCGCGACATTGTCCCCAAAAGTGCGATAAAAAACCTAAAGTTTAAATAAAAAAGGCTTTATTCCATCTTTCCCTCCGGTGCGACAGAACGAAATCCGTAACAATGTTTGTAAAATATGTTTTGTATTACTAAAAGTATTAAGGTCTATTTCAATAAATACAAGGCGGGATTTACTGGATTATTTTTATAACACGTAATATAAGGTACGTTGTGTAATATACACTTTGCTAGCGAGGTATTACTAGCCCGAGTAAGTAGGTACCTCATTATAAAAATAATCTTGCCAGAATATTATTATACTACATTTCTCGCTTGCTTTGCGCGAGTTCGTGCCTAGATACGTTTAATTTTTTCCTCAGTGGAGCGCTAATTAATTATTATTAATAGATTAGCCCAGTGAATGATCGTGTGAAGCAATTAAAAACATGAACGCGAGCGAAGCCTGCGGGTACTGCTAGTAAGAATATATTAATAAAATTAGCTCAAGGGATATTGCAATAATATTCACGTTGTTTTTGCCATAAATTTCAATTGGGTGAAATAATCGCCATCATAAACTTCCGCCATTATGGGACATAAATAGGCTCTTATCACAAAAATGTATATTGCTCTTCCTTAATTCGTATATTAGTAATTAAAGGATTTTTTCTGTATCTCATTTCGTTATATTTACCGACATGGGTTATGAATATTGTACTGTGTGTAAGAACAGGAATCGAACTCGTTCAAATAATCTTTTAATAGCGTTTTGATTATCACAAATTTAAATTGCAATTTTTTTTTTAAATATAATATAATTAAATATAATTTTTTTTAAAATCTTGAAATTTTTTTTTGTTGGGACATTATTACAACAGCGCCATCTAGTTCCGTAGTAAGATACGTAAAGTGCTTGTGTTGCGGATACAAGATATATTACATGATAGATATACTACACATATACATTTTAAATTTTAAATACATACATATAATAAATATAAACACCCATGACTGGAGTACAAACATTCGTGATTAGTAAATGAATGCCCCCAGCGGGACTCGAACCCGCGACCGCTGGCGCAGAAAGTAGGGTCACTACCAACTGAGCCAAACGAGTCGTCATAAATAAATTTAAAAATATTTACTTAAAGCTATATCCACTTATAAAATATAAGTGTCAGTTTCGTTTACTCTTGCACAAAAACTAACTTCAAAAGTAAAAATAGTTAAAGTTATTAAAAAGTTACTTGATCAGCTTCTTTGCGAAGTTTAACCATAAAGTAGCAAATAGAGTCTTTTGTTATACCACACAACTTCGGAATCAAATCTAAGTTTTATCCGGACAATAATGGAACGGATATCGATACGACATAGCGATAGTTGCGGGGACACTAACCGCAAAAATTTTATCAGTGAAATATTGAAAGAAAGTATAATTTATTTGATAGTAATATTACATATTATCATAAAATAATCTTTACGCTTTATTGTCAATTGTAAATTATATTAATAAAAGTTTTTTTTCATATAATTAATAAATTTTATATCGTCGAAAAACAGAGAAATTCGAGTTGTTAAATACCATTCAGTTCTTTTTAACGTCCCACTGCTGGTCTCATTTCAATACTAGTTCAGGCTATAGTCCAACACGCTGACTAAGTGTGGATTGGCGTTACTAGTATAGAGCACGATAATTATTTTGTTATAATTTGAATGTATGGTTCCCAGATATAAAGAATTTAAGAACAAAATGCTTTGAAATTTTCCACAAAATTTAATATAGACAACCATTATCTACTTAAAACATAAAATTTTTGAAAAATACTGTCACATTAATGATATTAATGTTAACTAACCGAGTACTATTAATTACTAAACAACATATTATAGCATACTTAAATAAATTATTCATAAATATTTTTATTCCATCTGTACATATACTATCAGTATTAGCAAGTGAGTCGTGAAGCGCTACATTTTGTATCCAGCTTTCATCTTACGCGATGACTGTAACAAATGATGAGGGACGGATGCTGAGCTTTGTATTGGTCTCGCTTGTACCAGTAGCGTTACATGACATGACTTTTATTTCTACTTAGTCGTGACTTTATTCTAGGTTATTAGATATACAGTATATTGATGATAAAGTGTTTTTCTATTATAATAAGATTATTTCTTATTTTTATGTGTTTTTAAATCATTCAATGTACTATGTAATTAAGGAGAGTCTCCAATAAAAGAGCCACATCGTTTCCAACATATACCTAAGGGTGACGTGTAATCTATGCTTAAATTCAAGACAGTAAGCTAGGCTTTACCACAATCAAATTAAAATTGTATTTTTTTTTGCCTTAGTACACATACGGTTGAAACCACATGGACTAATTATTGCTGTAATCTGTAATCTTATCTTTCGCTTTTATATATACATATAATATAAAAGCAAAGGTCACACACTAACTTATCACAAAATATCGAAAACCGCTTAATTTATATGAAATTTGGCAGGGAGATAGTTTATTATACTTAGTAGATGACCGCTAACAACGGCCTTTGTGACAGGGCCGGATTAAGGAGGTCTAAGGGCTCTCGCAAGTTTGTATGAACGTTTCTATATTTTGTCCTACAATTTTTTTATTTTGGCAGGAACACGCAGTTACGAACTTGAGCGAAGCGAGGGTCAGTCGCTAGTATTATTATTAATTCATTCAATAGGTATAGTGTTCACTATGTAGTATAAAATAAAAAAAAACTTTCCTCTTTAGATATAAATCAGATGACTAAATCCTTATCTTTTATTAGGATCTTAGGGTAAAGATATGGTACGTTTCGATACTTTACTTGCATTGGGGTATTTTATGGAGTGAGTATCCCTCACGATTCAATTTAGATTTACCACTAAGATAAGTTCTTAAGTAGTATTGAAGATCAGCGAGAGTCGTGGAGAAACAAAAGTAACTTAGTTAATTTGAATAAATTTGCCCTAATTTTGCTACAGAGGCAATTTTTATAATTTATTGTATAGATATTCTGTTAAATGAAAAGCTAGAAAAGATTTTTTTGGTTTAAAAAAATATGAAATTTTAATTCTAGTTTAATTACCTTATTTTTTTGTATATTTTAATGTTATAAATCAAATATTATAAATCAAACACTATACAAAGTAAATCAAACACGATCAACTGTAAAATAGGACACCAATTAATTTTAATCTTGATGAAAGTAATGAATGTTGCTGAAATGTCTGTATGAATTTTTAGGTGTGACTCGATATACCCCGTAGTACTATGCCGGTATACTATGCCGGTGGTCGCGGGTTCGCACCCGTTGGTGGAATTTAATTGTGTTTTTAGCACAAATGTGTGTATTCTAGTCTTGGGCCTTAATATTTATGATATGTACGGATTTAAAATCTATATAAATAAAAATGAATGTTGGTAAGCGCATAACTCAAGAATGGCTGGACCAATTCAGCTAATGCATTTATTGTATGTTCCTTAAGGTTTTAATACTAAAAAAGAGAAAAAAAATGAACGTTGTTAAGCGCAAAACTCGATAATGGCTCGACCAATTCGACTAATTTTTATTTTGTATGTTCCGTTAGTCACACGGAAGGATTTAATAATAATAATAATAAAAAAACAAAGTTTGAAAAAAAATTATACTAAAGAGGGTACTTAGAGACGAACCCGAGCGAAGCGAGAGAGAGTCGTTAGGAATATATATTTATGGTATAATATTATATTTATAAGTGTCTGTAACACGAGCTTCGTAGCTTACCATGGAACAACATGGAGCTGTGTGTCCCAAAACGTTTATTTATTTTTAATATCAGCATTACAAGACTTCGCAATTTGACTGAAGACATAAGTTTAATTAGTCAAAACTATTCAAATACAGTCGCTAAATAAGCTAACTAGGGACTTCATTAAGCTGCCGTCTTAACGAATTTGTATTATTTGTGACTTAAATTCCAACGCTCTTATATTTGTTTAACCTACAAAATCAAATATCTTTGAAGAAATATTTATCTTTGTCGAAATTAAGTTTATAATAATATTACAACTTACTAAAAAGGTCTGCAAAATAACTTATTAAAACCATTAATGGTGGAAAATGTAACTTTCTGCTCCGACTTGTGCCTTCAATGTCTTCAATCATAAATTAAAATAAAATATTAAAGAAACAGTAAATAGATATAAAAAACAATTTTAAATAGTCAAAACATCACAATAACATAGTCTAAATAACAAAATAGTTCTGAATTGGTTATTTTACTAATTTTAGAAAACTATTCAATTTAAAAGGCCCATTTTTAAGCTACATACTCGTATTATAGTAACGTCACACGAAAAACCTAATTTTCAAGAGATCTTATTGACTTTACTGTTTAATAGCTTTAAAAGCCTAGATTATTATATTATGATACATAAATAAAAAACGATGCAATAACCGCAGTGTTTGGACCTTTCTATTACCGTAACGACATGATATTGCGTTTACCCAAAAATCTTTATAGTGAGCGCAACCATTTCAGCCCCGACCTAATCAGCCGACGCTCCTTTGGTAGCTGTTAGTTCTGACACACGACGGTTAGTGGTAATATAGCCTTTAAGCTGCGAAACAACACTTTTATTAAAGGTATTATGAGATGTTTTTTATAAGATAAAGTAATTCATTTCGCCCATTTGGAGTTTCATGAGTACACATTATACTTATTATTATTAATGATAGTGAGTGAATGAGTATGGGAGTGTATGTTTATTATACTGTAAGGGCTAAATGTTACACATATTATAACTACGAAATAGCTTACGCTAAGGATTAATTACTTAATATAAAATATTATAGCATCATTTATGTTCATAGAGTTTTTTTTAATACAACACAAACGAAACTTACGCAATTTTTACGTAATCGCGCTGGGCAAAACCAAATCGTTGAAATTACCAAAATTAAAAAAAGTTTTCAAAATGTAATACATTTATATATTTTTTCATAAAATTTTGACTATAATCTAATTTAGAAGATCAAATTCAGATGAGCGCGCTTGAGTTTGTCAAGCGATAATTTTTCGTTTAAAATTCAGCTCATGTTGAGTGGAGGAGTAAAATATCATGAAGACAAGTAAGTCTCTTGGCACCTCTTTTTGTCATTACACGTACAATAAAAATTGTCGAAAATATTACAATATTTTAAAGCTCCTCCAGTGAAAATATTTGTACCAATCGTCTCACAACATCAAATAATCTTATTTGCTCACAACAAAAATCTGAAAAGTAAATCAATAATACACTTTAACAGAAGAAAATTCCCTTCCACTTTAAAATAAAACAGCGTCGCAATTTATAATACCGTTCGAATTGATGTAAAAGGCTCGTGAAATTGTCGAAAAAGGGATGCTAAGTGTCGACTCGAGTACAAGAGTGATCGGAAAAATTTGTCCCGCACCAACAATTTCGTCACGCATTTTACGAACAAATGTTGCCCTAAGACGTGGCGTACTTATTCTGTGCACGTTTTATTGAAGGTTAAATTCGTTCCTGACATCCATATATCGACTTTTATTCGAGTTGTACAGGTGTAACGCGTTAATGGTTTGTGTGTGATGCAAACAGCCGTAAGCCGTAACGTAACGTTCGTAGAGTATAGTGCGTAGTGTACACTACGCTGTTGTACTAATCAAAGCGTATTAATTGTGCCATTTGAGTGAGTTTCGAACATGTATAAACAAATCCTAACATTATGTCCGCTATATTATAATATAGTAGCAATGCGAAATCTGAACATTCTTTTAAAAACAATGACTGTAACGTATTATATAGATAACATTATAATAGTTTGCCTGTATATATTATTTCTTAATTTTCATTATAAACTTATTACTTATCTCAACTTTTAGGGTTTTTCTAACAGGAAAGCCTTTTATTCCCACGGGAAAACACAAAGTAACTGGTTCTGTCCAGTCGTCTTTAAAAATTTACATAGCTGACGTTGGCTTAATCTTAAGGCTTAAGAGACAAGGTGAGATAATGACCTAAAAAATTGTAGATCTTTTAAGGATAATAGGAATGTTCGCATTAGCATAATATTATATTATTATCTATTTTATCTGTTTAAAACGTACCTGGTAACGCAACTAAGGTGTCGCTAGTATATATAGTAAAAATATTTATTTTATATTTGGTGTAAAAATATCGAAATAATTCTATTCGGTCTAAAAATGTACACTTATATCTAATATATTATAAGTACGAGTAGTCTTTTATTGCTTACTAACTAAGCAGTAGGTAATCATTACCATACTTAGAAATAATCTATATATATATAAAAATGAATTGCTGTTCGTTAGTCTCGCTAAAACTCGAGAACGGCTGGGCCGATTTGGCTAATTTTGATCTTGAATTAATTGTGGAAGTCCAGAGAAGGTTCAAAAAGTGAAGTAAGTACTTAGGAACCCGAGCAAAGCGAGGGTGAGTCGCTAGTTTCAAATAAAATCATTATTGATTTTTTCGTAAATTTATTTTGATTTTGGTTGATTGGTGGTCAAATAATCGTGTAAATCAAATAAAGTATTTATTACAGTTTAGATATTAAAATTGTTTAAATAAACGCTTTGATAATAAAATATTTAGAAACATAATATATGTTTATGGAAACATATTACAATCATCATCATCATCATCAGCCCTTTTTAACGTCCCACTGCTAGGCACGGGCCTCCCTCAGTACGAGGGGGACAGTGCGTGTTGGCGGACTTTTTTTTAATTTAATAATACTTTTTTTAAATTTACGCGAATATTTGATATTATAAATGAAAGTACCTTTTCGGATATTGTTGCAGTTGTTAATAAAATAATTTTAATTCCATTTTATTTTTTGCTAATTGCCTATTCTACTTCTTCTGTATTCTATAATGCGTACGCAATTACACTAGTGTTATACAAACGGGTAATTTTAACATAATTACAGAGAATAGCTTATTTTACAAAGTTACTTACTGTGGACTATAAAATTCAGCCTTATAAAAAATTATATTATAGTTATTTGATTAGAAAATTCATATAAACTCTAATGTTGCCTTCCACATTTATGTTTTCAGCTTATAAAAAATGGCTCTATTTGACCCACGAATATTTACATATTTTTTATTGCTTTTTATTTTTCATTCCTTACTTCTTCAAGCAATTTAAGAAGGTTATTGAGATAGCACTGAACAGGAAATTAGCGGTTATATTATTATGCTACATATATTGCCCATATTTTATATATATTATTATTTCTGCACGGCTATAGTTAACATCGTTGACTTTATTAATTTTGAGCAGTTTCAAAATTGTTTTGTGATGCTAATTAAGTAAGAATACCTCATATTACTTTACCTAAGGAAGCCATATACAGTATACTCGTATTAAATGCGGACATACTTAGTTCTCATAATTTGAAAACTCGGAAAAGTGACACAAAACTATATAAGAAGCGATTAAATTCTATTTTTGTTACTAATAAAATATAATAATGCCCGAATCGGCAACCACGTGGAAAGATTCGAATAAGCGGCAATTACCTCCATTGATGGCGCACTAAAGGGACATAAAGCGAATAGCAGCTTTAGTTGCACTTTCATTATTCTCTCCCTCGTCCATTGGTCTTATTGAATCGGACGATAAGGTGCCTCAGTAATTTCCTGCCATTTACGATCATTACTCTTGCCCATGATCATCTAACTGCGGTTAGTAAATGTGTTGACAAAAAAGTGGACGCTAGCCAATACGACCGACAACGGTCCGGAAAGGAAAGTTCCCAGGAAAATGTGTGTAAGTACAAAATTGGGGTGTTAAAATTGAGGGTTGTAGAAAAAATGTTTCTTTTAAGACTTTCTGCAATAGTTGATAATATAATTTTATATTTTATCTAAATCATTTTGCCAGCAAAGCCTTCATAAGATCACAATTTTTTTATGGCATAATATTTTTGTGGTAGACACAACATGCTCTAGATATATATATATATATATATATATATATATATATATATATATATATATATATATATATATATATATATATATATATATATATATATATATATATATATATATATATATATATATATATATATATATATATATATATATATAATACAAGTATGGGTAATAAAACTGTCAAATAAAATATACAACTTGGCGGATATAATGAAAAAGCTATTAACAAAGGCAATAATTTGAGCTTTCTTTTCTTGTCATAGACTACAATGCGATATCTAAAATTAGAAATAGGCGATTACAAAGAGGGAAGCATTCACGACCATACAAGATCGATTAGAGGTCTAATTACACAAATTCTGGCTATCTCTAATTGTAGCGAACGGTATATTCTGCGTGACAGTATGTTATTTCCCCTGAGGCTGGCAAAGATATTGCACGGTCAAAGATTCAAAAAATATACTAGAAGCGAAATAGTTAAGGCGATCTTTATATTTACGTTCTATGTATACCTATGCTTCATATTTCGATTAAAAAAACTAAGAGAATATTCAAACTTGTTAAAATAAAAATTGTAATCGAATATTGAAATACCAAATAGTCCGATTTATTCGAAATCTAAACTAAAACCACTGCACGTTTTTAGCTTTTAAAAATTTAGACTATTTCCGCTCCATTACACGATTTTATAATAAAAATGCATAGAATTTTTAAAACAAACATTTAAATCTGTTATTTTAGAAGTAACACATACTCAAATTCTTTTTCTTTGCTTTAACAAAATCGCATTTATGTCGCTTCCTCAATTAATTTACTTCCCTGCGCCATATATTAGTCGCGCCTATGGTATTCTGGGCTAAAATTGTTTACTCCGCCGCACTCACCATGCATTGTTCTCTGATACTTTAGTTATACTCGCGTTAGTGAGTTTTTGATTAACAAATTATCCTTTATAAGCGAATAAAAATTATTTTTATATGACCTTTAATGTCATAAAGTTTCATGATTTTTGTGGCAAATGCTGAAAAATGTCTTCAAGCATCATGTAACAGACGGTTTTGAACGACGAAAATAACGTAAATACTACACTTTTCCCCCCTTTTCAGTTCGACAGATTAGACTGGAAGCAGTTTTGCGCATTAAAATCTTTATAATTTCCATGTTTTGATTTTCTTTCTCATTTATCTCTTTTTCATAGGTCTCATACATGTGTGTGTGTTTTTTTTAATTTATAATAACATAATAAAGATATTATTTATGCATGTATATGTTTATGTATGTGGTAGATGTAATTTTTTTCTGCGTATTAAACTTTATAACAAAAATTCAAATTCAGTACATAAGGATCTACGCAAAGCAACTGCAGTAAATAAATTTTAAAAAATATGAATAGTGTGGTAAGACCTTTACTTGTATACTTAGTTCGTCTTATTTTCGTGACGACCTTCTCGGTTCGTCTCTTGTTAAAACGTATTTTTTGGTTCAACGCATCCCGCTAAGCTGTGTAATCCTTTTGTCGCCAGAACGTAATTTGTGATTACAAACAAAAGTCCTTCTTTGAAGTACAAAGCGCAGTGAAATAACAGCCGCAGCGCACTTCTTTATGTCTTAATGAGTACTTTATTTTTTAATTTATTGTCTCTTAAATGATATATGTATGTACGAAGCAAAGTTATTATGGTATGTAAAATTAAATGATGTCACGTCTGTTGAATTTGTGGAAGAACACATTTATTATTCACTCTCGCTTTGCTCGCATTGTTTCTATAGAAAAACAAAAAAAAATTCCAACGGGAACCGTTCATTTTCCTGGGTACAGAGTAGAAGCTATTAAAGACTTAAATCTATCTCTGTCCCAAATTTGTAATTAACTAATGAAAAAAAAATATTTAAGAATATCACTTACCTACTTCTTTTTCAATAATTAATAATAATTAATAATAATTATAATATTACAATAATTTGGCCGAAGGTTTTTGTTTTAATTCTTTACAAGACTACGTGTTCTAGGTGAAAATCCTTAAATTTCAAACTTAAGCCACATGTCAACATACTTATTACTTTTTGTTAATTGAACCCGCGACCCTTAAAGTAAACGTTCTACCCAAAAACCTAACCACATAGTTTCTTTTAATCAAATGAGTGCATAGTAAATATTATCATTTTCGAACTTAACAGCAAATAAAATATTTGTATACGTTCATAATATCTTAATATGAAATTCATCATAATGTTTACCTACTTAGCTTTTCGTAGCAATACAGTACTGACGTGCATTTTGTTCATCACTATTGTTTGGGGCACAGGGCAGACGCGTGGCACGTGATTTATTGACTAGCCCGCTCTACCGTTTTGTATGCTAAGCAAACATTGTGGATTTTCATTTAATTATTTCAACCCCCGTAATAATGAAATCATAACATTCTTACCCGTAACGCGTGTTTTTTATTTATGTACCATTATGCATACTTTGCTTTTGTTTTAAATTGTATTTGAACAACAGTGTATGGAAAATTAGCATTCGTTCTGATAAGTCAACACCATGTAGGGTTAACTTTTTTAAATAAAATATTTATTATCCGGTTGTAATAATAAAGGGGTTAAAGGAATAATTTTATATTATATGGTTAGACATTATGCGCACACATTAAAGTTTTCAAATTCCTATTTTAATTACAACTTATGGTAAAGTGGTTAACTTATTCGAGGTTGCTGCATAAGAAAGTTTAGATTTTTTCAGATTACAGAAAGCATACTCACTCTGTAGTAGGTAACAGACCTTAATCTTATAAAAATAAATAGACTATACAGATCTTACAGACAGTTTGTACCTCGCGATGTCTCATTAAGATTGGCCACATTGGCCACATAGTTATATTTGTGATTTTTAAAAAATACAAGTATTTATTAAAATAATAAATGAAATGAATTACATTGATAAGTGTATAATTATAGGCTGGACTCAATTGGCTAATTTGTAAAATAAAAACCATAGAGAGCATTTTCACAAATAAAGTTATTTATATATTATTGACACAGTAATGTCTATGGGATCAGATAGGTAAGAATATTATCTCTCTACATTTTTAGTAATAGATACGACTCTTTCTTATAATTTCTGATAAGCGTAAAAAACTAGCCATTTTAATGTCTTTTACGCGACGGTAAAATCCTTTAGTAAGGTCATAAAATAACGCTAACAAGAGAAAATCCAATCACTTTTTTTCTAATTCTAGAGGTTGCTATACTGCTTGGCCTATTTCTATGATAACATTGAGATAGTAACAGGCACAGAACAAAGTGTGCGAATTTAACGCTGAATTAAATTGGTATTGCCATTCTAGTAGAAAAATTTAAATTTAGTGAGCGAACTTAATTCTTTAAAATTGAGTAATAAAATTGAATTAAAAATATGACTTGAATACAAACTTAAACTTAACTTTTTTTGATTTAGAACTTCTGGGACTGTCTGAAACTAATCTACCTCGTATATGGAATATATATTAAAATACAATTTAAATATGTTGACACATCACCATCTAAATAGTTCTATTGTAATTTGTAAGCTAGGCTTTTGTTATGAATACCAGATAATTGATAACACATAATTTTAAATACATACATATTGTAGAAAAAAGACAAACAACCACGGCAAGATTAGAAACATTCTACTCATCTACATATGAGTGCCCCTAGCAGGACTTGAACAAGCAACCGCTGGCACAGCAAGCAGGATCACGACTAACTGAGGCAAACGTGCCATCAAATATACATGGATATGACGTATTAATTAAAAATACTAAAATTTTAACTATATGGAGTATTAGCCTTAGCCCGGAGCCGAGCTCTTTTATCTTTCAACGCGTAAATTCTCGGATCCTATGGGATCGCAATAAATAGTTGAAATCCTGAACTTCGACCACTGACAGGGACAGGCTCGATAGGACTAACTCTTGGCTTTCTCTTTTCCTTTACATCCTATTCAGCTTGATAAAACTTATTTAGTTTCTTGAAGTATGTATGTAGCTTATAAAGTAAAATATACTTACATATAAGTACGTACATAATATATTATATTATGTATATTGCATGTATTTTTACTGTTTAACTTTTGTTTTTATGTGACCATCCAATAAAATAGTATTAAAACTGTCTACAAGACGTGTTAAGGCAAAGATTACAAAGTGTGAATAATCATGAAATGACACATCACATTTACTTTGTCTTAGAAAATAATTACCTCTCTCAGGAATCGAATTTGCTAATTTAGTAAGCATTAATTTTTTTATAAACGTAAACCCTATCAAGGTCGATAATAAGATTATAATGATATAACATTATTTGCTGCTGCAATTGTATCAACAATATATAATACGGACGACGACGACACGAACTATTTCAAAACTGTTAATTGGTTAATTGTATTCTCCAATATATTAATTATACATCAATGGATTTGAACGTAAAATAGGATTCAATCAAATGGGCTCATTGCTAAAATTATTTAATTATAATTACGATAGCCGACCGCATGCAAATAAATTCTGGTTGTATGGTTTAACAGATATTGTATTATTTTTTTTCATTGTATAAGCTAAAAATGTATGGAAATATAATGAAACTGTAATACGTATATTCATTTTGACGACACGTTTGGCTCAGTTGGTGATCCTTCTTTCTGCGCCAGCGGTCGCGGGTTCGAGTCCCGCTGGGGCATTTATTTGATGATCACAAAAGTTTGTACTCCAGTCATGGATGTTTATATTTATAATATGTATGTATTTAAAATGTATATATGTGTAATATATCAATTATCTGGTATTCGTAACACAAGCCTATTAGCTTACGACAGAACTAGATGACCATACCAACAATTAACATATTTATTTATTTATTTATATTTTCAAATTTGAATATTGCTTGTACTTATGTATTTAAAATTTTAGTGATCTTTATTATTTGGGACATTAACCTCGAAGTTTTAGTTTTTTGACTATAAATCAAAATATATATATATTTAATACAAAAAAAATATTTTATAGCTAGTACAAATAGTATTAAGGAATACTCACATACTTTGCTTAGCGAAAATATTTTTCAAATATTGTAAAAATGTTATGTCTAATTAGCAAAACAATCGTATATTAAGAATTAGACTCTCACGAGAATCTTAAAGAATGGTACTGAACTTGAAATTGTTAGAAGTGAACAATTCTTGTATCTATCAAGAAAAAACAAAAGAAAATATATTTTTTTTTAGGTAGAAGCCGACATCGTTTTACCCGTGTCAAGGTGTCACTAGGGCTAAATAGTTGGTTGAAATGTTCAATAAGAGAGTTGGGACTCTGAGGAATTCATTAATTGCTTGTAAGTTTACCTTTTTATTCGCTTATAAATATGTATAATAATACTAACCGCCGCACTTAGAGTCATGTAATGAACCATTAAGTCGTTCTTTAGTATGGAGATTCTTGATTCTTTTAAAAATAATTACTTAATTTACAAAAAAATATATTTCAATAATTAAATTAACTAAATCTAAAATTAGTTATATAATATAGATACGAGCAAAAAACATAATATATTTGTATTTAATAATTTCTGTGAAGACACGTTTTGCTTAGTTTCTGATTTCATAATTCAAAATCATGTTATTTCAGTATATCAATATAACCATAAATACGATTTTAATTTTATAGTGTTTATAGTGACCCTACGTGGTCAGTGGTAGCTGGTTCGAGTTGCACTAGAGGCATTCAATTGTGCGGTTTGCTAGAATATTTATACTCCAGTCCTGGTTGTTTGTATTTATAATCTAAATATATAAAAGCAAAAGGTCTCTCATTCATCACAAATTATCGAAAATATTTCATGAATATCGAAATATGAAAAATCGATTTTACAACAGGGCCGGATTAAGGACCTATTGACGAACTCGAGCAAAGTGAGGGTGTGTCGCCAGTATTGGTATATTCAAAGTTACATATTATGCGTAATAGTACCAGCTATCTGGTATCTACATCACAAGTCTCGCACCTACCATGGAACTATGTGGTTAATAGTTCAATATATTTATTTTTTTAATAACTGCATAAGTCAGTGGATTGCAGCAATTTAGCGGGCAAATACTAACTTTAATTGCGATTCCGTTTTTTTTTGGTCAGAAACAAACCAAGCTCTTTTATTGCTAGTTAAGGTGAAAAATATAGAAGCTGTTATATAATAATAAAACTGTAATAATTCAACCCTTATTACATGGCCAAATAAGGGTTGATAGAAATTACATGTCCCTTGAGAACTAGTTATATTCTCAGAGAAATAAAGATTATTTTAACCGGAGTGGTTCATGATGAAAATAAATTGCCAATTGAAAATCTCAAGGCTGAGGAAATCGATATTTAATAAATAAATATAAATATAGTAATAAATATGTTAGGACATTATTACAACAGCGCCATCTAGTACCGTGGTAAGTTACGTTACGTGCTGGTGTTACGGATACCCGATAGTTGATATACTACACATATAAATTTTAAATACATACATATTTTAAATATTAATACTCATGACTGGAGTACAAACATTCGTGCTCAACAAATGAATGCACCCAGCGGTACTCAAACCCGCGACCGCTGGCGCAGAAAGTATGATCACTGAGCCAAAGGTGTCGTCAAAAATTTTAATCTTTTAATTTTGTTTTTCAGAAAAGTATTCTACCACTGAGCTGCTAGCTGCCATTGACCAAATCTACTTGAACTTTGAAAGTTAAATTACATTCGACATACCGTAAAATGTGCTAAATAGTCAGATTACACTAATTGTGGATACTTTTGGAGTTAAGTTCGATTTTGCACAGTATGTACTTATGATTCAAATCAAAGTGCAGTGCTATTATATTTCCTAGGTAATAAGATTTTCTGATTTATATACTTATTATATTACTGTAAATTAACAATTATATATTTCCTACAATCACAATTGTTATGCTCTGGTACTTACTCTTATAATTTATGGGAGCTTATTACGACCTGCCAATATATCAAGATAGTGTTTAGATTTTTGTAATAATATGTTAGACGGTTATTGTAAAAATGGCCGAGATGTAATCAAACTTCTAAGTATAATTCGATTGAAAATTTAATTATAATATTATATTTTACATATTATACGTTTTATATAATAAACAACATTTTTTTTTCTGGTTGGCTGCTTCAAAACATCATGAAATATATAAATTAAGCTTGAAAAAAAATATAAATTGTCAGGATGCATCTTAATATCTTATATTTTTTATTTTGCTAAATCAACAAATAAACTCGAATATAAGCAGAAATTTTGTGAACAATATAAAATTTAAATGAATAATTAATTAAAATACTTACTTTAAAAAAACATCTCTTTTCGAGCTTATTTTGAAGTACTAAACTTGTACTTACTTAAAATAGTTAAGATAATAATGAAAATTTCATGACGGAACACATCCAATCTTTTCAATTAGACAGCTGTTCCATGACGTGCGACAGAAGTAGCCACCTACATTCTAAAGCATAACATATCACTTTAAACACCAACTGACAGATGACACATATCTACATTTTTCAACTTGTTCTTCTGAAATACGCTCTTCACTTCGTTATTTATTCTCACTATTAGTATTTAGAAACCGTTTGAAACATTTATTTTGACAAGCAAATTTGAATTCTAAGTAACGTCTTTAGGAGTAAATCTGGTGTGTTTTCAATTTAGATTTATTTATACTTAACAAAACACAATCGAATTTAATGAGAACAGACGTAGTCACCGTGTGATATTTTGGAGCGAGCTAATGTGGTTGCTTTGGGTTAACCAACAAATTAGCGTTTATTCAATTTACTGCGCAGATAATTATATACATATGCAAGACCTTTTTATTATAGCGTAATTAAGTTGCTGTTTTTGTACTACATTCTATTTTAAACTAGCGAAATGCGTGCTAAAGAAATTAAGCTTATATATTGCTACTGCTAAAAGTAACAGAGCTTTTTTGAATCGTAATTTTAAATGAGTAATAAAAAAAAGGATATTCAATGGTGTGCTAATAATTGACTCATTTCCTGCGAGTGTACTTAAAATCCCTAGATGAATACGTACTGCGTTTGCAAAATAATGGAGCCATTCATAAGGCTTGCGATATCAGGCGCGGGCCTCATCGCGGCACAATGACTAATAAGAAGTTAATCCGCAAATAAAAGTGGAATTGAAACAGAATTGGAACGCCTTTGCGCCGTGTGGGTAGGCTAATGTCGATTTGTCTTTGTCCGCGTCACTGAACTCGTCAGAAATAGATTAAGCGCTCTCTCCATCTAATGGTGTCTCATTTGTTTGGCTTTAAGAGAAAAATTGTTCTTAAAGTCTACAGAATCGTGTCGATGAGTATTGTTTGTTTCAGTCAATTTAGATGTACCTCTTGACAGTTTTTACCTACTGCGAATACACTCTCAAGTGGCGTTTTCCGTAAATTGTTTTAAGTTGTTACGCCTCTGTTTCCTATTCACCTGAAAAACTGTGTTCTGCTCTCGACATATTCTTTATTTTTTCCAAGCTTCGTTTGCTCTCGATGGTTAATGTTCGTAAATTCATTTTGTATTGTTTTCAAACTTTTATTCCTTCTCGTTAATCGAGTTCTCTCTCAGACGCTAAGTTTAGTAAGCTGTATTTAACTTAACTGTGAAATTTATTTTATAAATATTGTACTGTAAAAACAATCTGAAGTTCCTTAGCCATAACTTTTGTAAGTTACACGCAGGTTTATTTTTTAAATAATAAACACACATTCTCATTAATTTTCTAGTATTAATATGCATTATGATTCAATTACTCAAAATTACGTATTCACTGAGCGCAGAATTTTAATTTAAAGAAAGAAATTAAAAATCTGCGCTGGGTGAAGCTGTAAGAATCTCCCTTACACTAGATGAGCACCAGCGAGACGGAAGCGTGAAATTTAGGTACAGAAAATTTTGTTCAAACTAAGTTGATTCTATTATTCGCGGATTTTCCACCGCTGCGGCAACTTTGTGTGATATTTCGTCTTAATTTTTTTCTTCGTTTTTACTTAACATTCTCTTTTCAACTGAATAACTTAACTTGGTTAATGAATAAGCCCAGAATTCATTTCAAAAGGACGTAATAACTATAATATTTTTTTGAAGAATAAATGAACTAGTGTCGCAACACAAGTGATAACGTTAACATTTAAAATAGATTGCTTGATAGCAAAAACAGACTTGGAAGCCAATTTAAAAATAATTAATTTATTTCTATAAATCATATTTATTAAGAAAATGAATTGCATAATATAAATATTTATAATTGCGTAATATGAACCTAATTTAGTTCCAGAGACTTAAGAATAGTATAGACAGAGTTTCATAGATCCAAACATGAAGCAATAAGCTTATAGCATGAAAAAAAATGTTTAAAATCTATACTTAAATATTATAAAAACACGTACCTTTTCAATATATCTAAACTAAATTAGTTTCAATAGATAAATAAGGTTTTGGCTGTAATATTTTTTTTGCTGACTCCATGTCTATACAATATTTTAGTATGTTATTAGTCCCTCCTCCTATTTAAAATCTCATCGTTCGTATATATTCAGCATTGCTTTTAAAATTTGATGAACAAATATTTTAATGTTGCTAAGAATTCATTGCTATCAAAGTACCTACTGCAACAAAAAACTTCCGCTTTGTGCTTTAAGTAACCAAAATATCTATAGTTTTCTTACTTTTTAAAACAAAAATATTCTTAAATATATTTTAGTTATTTATTGTGAATATTTGACATTATAAAGGAATCATAATTATATTGAGATTATTGTTGTTATAGGTTTTAGGCTATATTTGTTCTGATAATTTGATTTGGAGTAGGTACCTCATAGACCACTGATATTTAGGGATATACCCAAGCGAATCGAGAGTAGGCTAGCACGCTATAT
Source organism: Boloria euphrosyne (assembly GCA_951802675.2). NCBI lineage: Eukaryota > Metazoa > Arthropoda > Insecta > Lepidoptera > Nymphalidae > Boloria > Boloria euphrosyne. Next base: position 5,344,706 of record OX637872.1, read on the forward strand.
GGCACGAGAGTGTAACACTGTCATTTTCAGTTTGTTACTGAACCAAAATCGACCGTTTTAATAATAGTACAAATCATTTAAAGCATACCAATGAGAAAGTTTAATAATTTAATCTAGAGCTTTTAGTTATATTACCGAGGGCTTAGCGATGTAAGATTCTAACAATGTTAAGAGACTGGCAGTCTTAATTATTGAATAAATTATTAAGGGACTATAAATCTTAATGCCTCTTTTAAAGTTAGAGCTTTGAAATAATTTGTTCACTAATGAAATATTTTACCTTTAATTATATTTACAGAATATCTAATTGAGAAGCACTCTACTGAACTCTTTTGATTTCGACTCACTACAAATAATAATTTGTAACAAAGCTTTAATCGTTTGTAAAATATTCGAGTCTATAAATATTATTTATTTTTAAATCCTGCTTATCAAAAAAAAATTAATTTGCCCTAAAAATTTTACAAGGGTACAAGTGTTTAATAACAAATACCTACTATCCTTTCACTTTGTATAGTAACAAATTATATTGACACTAGCGACTTATGCGTAGGTAACTACGTCTTTTTTTTTATGTGACAAAGGGGGCAAACGGGCAGGAGGCTCACCTGATGGGAAGTGATCACCTCCGCCCATGGACATCTGCAAAACTGCAAGACCTGCAGTCTTGCAGATGCGTTGCCGGCCTTTTAGGAAAGGGAGGGAGGGGGGAGGGAGGAGGGAGAAGGACGGGAGGAGGGATGGGGAGTGGGCCTCCCGGACTCTCACTCACCGGACGAAACGCGACAGCATAGCTGCCACTTCACGCCGGTCTCCTGTGAGAGAGTGGTACTATACGGGGCGTGCCGGCCGATTCGGCTGTTACCCGAAGGTAACAAGCATGGCACTACCACATGGTCTTAAATGTTAGTGTAAATTTTTCAGGAATGAGATATTTTCTACCAAATCTATCATTATACCAAATATCATCAAAATATGTCAAGTTGTTTTTTTGAAGGCGTAAATATTTCCAGGACACCCTTTATTCTATTTATAGCCTCAAAGTAATTATTGCTAACAATTTACTTAGAATGTTGCATACAATATTCAATAGTGTGGTATTACTGCGATACTTAAAACTAGCGGTTAGCAAAGCTTTGTAGAGCAAAGTAGCAACGCTTCTAACACGTACTTTGTAGAATATTCTTACACACTACTATACTCCTGTATAAAATACATGCAATTTAATCTTTCAATACCATTGCTCTTATTTTTGTAAGCCTTAATTTTTTAAATTTTTTCCCTGTAATATCGTTACCATTTTCCAAGTATTGTCTTGGAATACCGCACAATTTAGATATAAAATGTATTTTTTTTAATTTATTTTAGAAAAATTACACAGTTCTAGATACAGTAAAGTAGATATTACAATGCTACATATTATTACCTATTAGCTTCTCGCTTTCTCTCCACTCAGGATCTTCCTTACATTTAGCGCTAGCGAAATCGCGGATTCCGCTTTTTCGCAAATTATACACTAAAACTTTCCTCGAAAACCACTCTATCAATTGGTGAAAACAACATGAAAATCGGTGCAGTAGTTTTTGAGTTTATTGCGAACAGAAAGACGCAGCGAAGAACTTTGTTTAATAATATGTAGTGATCTTATCTGTATTGCTAGAAGTAAACCAAAGACATAATGGCATTTACAATATTAGAAAAGGCCAGATTTGGTTTAAATAATATACACCCACTTTTTATAAATACTTAAGAGAAACAAGGAATGATTTCAAGCCAAAAACGTCAAATCAAAAGTTAGGCAAGTACGTATTACACTTTGCCTTTTCTATTCTCAGGGGTAAAATGTCTGTCTGTCAATCTGTTAGAAAAGCATTTTAAGCAGTATAAAAAGCAGCTATATAATTTAACACATAAAATAATAACAAAGGAAAATGGTAAAACACATTTTCGGAAGCAAGTGTAAGTAAAACTTGTTCCTAACAGCACGGTGAACTTTATCTGGGAGAATAATACTTTGCTCTTTGTAAAGTGCTAGGCGTTTGCACCTGAAAATAGTTCGTAGACGCTTCGCGCTATTTATAACGGAACTTAAACATAAATAAACACAAAAGACGATTTCGTTAATTAAAAGTTTATAAAATGCTTATGAAAATAAATTAAATTTAGTTCAGGGTCTGTAAAACCTTCAGAGTATTGCCTTGATTAAAAATTGTCATAATGTAACTGGCGCTTATTAGTGACGCAGTATTTTGATTTGACCGGTATTGGCTATTACGATAGTCATCATAGGTTCAAATTTAGAATCGCATCAAATACGCAGCATCTCCAAGATCTTAGTGAGAATTAATATACATAATACATCAAAACTAGCAATTCCCGCTGCTCCGCCCACGTTCTTATCACTATAAAAAAAAATGGATTGGTGGTAGAGGGATGAAAATGTAAGTTTTTAAGTATTTAATGCCAAATCATAAAAAAAACTGGTCTAAAAATAAACAATAAAAAATCTGGAGAGGGCCACCCTTATCACCTAGGGGAATAAAAAATAGTCTGCGATCTATTCTCAGATCTACCAAAAACACACAAAAAATCATATAAAATCGGTCGGATTTCGACAACTAACTAATAATAATAAGTAAATTTCACAACTTTAGGGTTAAGTATAAAATAGAAAAAAATATAATGGAGTAAAAATAATATGATAGAATGAATCTATTAATTAATTAATTTAATATTTAGACGTAGATGTCAACTTTCCAGTTCCATCCCGAAGTATTCTGAACAGCGAAGTCCAAACGCCACTTAACCTTATTTTTTTTCATAAATCTCGCAATTACGATTTAGTACGCATCTTGTTACTACATTATATTTTTCTACATTACATTTTTTACGAATGAATGCTAAAATTAAGTGTTTTACATTAATTATAAATGTACAAGAACTTTAAATTTACTTTAAAAAGTAACACAGCTTCATGATAATATATAAAAAACTTAACCTTTCATAAATTAATTTGAAGCCCAGTCCAGTAGTCCTTCCTTGCTCAGATGCCTAGATTCTTACCGTATCCTACTCGCGGTATGTGTCTCATACTACGAGTATAGATATTCGTAGTCAGTCTACATAATATGCATATTCAATATGTCATCTAAACCTATCGACTTTATTCCTACCTATCGATTTTTTTTATTTTGTTGTAAATGTGCCTATATTATTTATTTATTTAATGATAAACAAAGTTTTATACTAATAAAAAATATATTTTAAACAGGGAACATAAAGAGTAAACGCAGGTAGTATATCAATTACATACGAGTATACCTATAGGTAGGTCTATACAGTACTAGCAGTACCCGCGGCTTCGCCCGCGTTAATTTTTTAAATATTAGGAGTCAATCCCGCGGGAACTCCGGGATAAAAAGTAGCCTATATGTTATTCTGGGTCTTCAGCTACCTACATACCAAATTTCATCGTAATCGGTTCAGTAGTATTTGCGTGAAAGAGTAACAAACATCCATACTCACAAACTTTCGCATTTATAATATTAAGTAGGATGGGTCATGGGATGGCGTTATTGCATGGATGGGTATTAAGCATTTCATCGATAAAAATGTTAATATTTATTATTTTATTCATTGGTAATTTTGCACCGAGTTCGGGAAATTCAGACATTATGTGATTACATTATCGTAAATCGAAATATTTTATTAAAAATTTACTCCATATATAATTTATCAAAGTAGGTAATATATATGTATGTTTGTATATAGATTATAATATAGTATAGGTAGTGGTAGCCGTGTGGTAAAGCACTCACTTAAAAAACCGACTGAAGCGGGTTCAATTCTCACGTGCGAATCATTTCCAGCATGATTTCTACTTGTCTAGACGAATCAACGAATAGAAATATAGTGGAGGAAATCTCATATGAAGTCTCAAAAGACATCTGAAGTCCGCCAACCCACAGTTGGCCAGCACGGTGGTGACTAGGGCCTGATCCTCTTCATAATGTAGAGAACCCTTGCCGAGCAGTTCATGCTGCGTATTCAAAAATTTTATGTTCTTGGAAAAACTCAGTGCTTAGTAAATTTTGTTGAAGTATTATAATTATTAGCAATATAACAAGATCGAAGTTTCGAAAAATATCAAATTTTGTAAGCTCCTTTGTCTCCTTAAACGTTCAATTTTGGAATACCGAAATAGACACCTTTTCAATAATGAAGTTGTCACAAAGAACATTAAGTTTTGCTTTATATAAGTTTTAAGTAGAAAGCGAGAGTAGGTACTATTATTTCCCATACAAATACATAAATTCAGCAAACTTAGTTTAAATTTTAAATTTAAATTGCTATATCCTAACTTTACAAATTCATATATTTATTTGTATAGAAATCATTCCAATGATTTTAGAAACTAAAACTCTTACTAGACTCTTTAGAAAACAGACACTTCAATTTTGTTTTTTTCGAAATTTTATGAGAACGTAGCAGAGCATTCTTAACTAGATAGAAAAATAATAATGAATATAGGGTAAACTACTTATAAAGTATGAGATATACAAATTTTACCGTGTTTAAGAATTGAACCCATGATCTTTGCGATAGTAGAACGTGTTAGATACATGCGTGCAATGCACGCTTTATAAAAATATCATTATTAACTTATTTTTACTACTTTAATTTAAGTTACATTATAATTGCATGCTCAACTTTAATTACGTAGATTCATTTAGGGTAGGTTAGACGGTAAGAAAATTTAATTTTTTTTTCTTATAAGGTTTAAAAATAACACTGCTAACGTAATATTTAAATTTGTAGATCCAAATATGTAATATTGAAATTTAAAAAGCAGTTGTTAAATTAGAAAAGCCATAATAAATGTACGAGACAAGCAGAAATAACACATTTTAATATACCTAAGTAACCAAAATATACGTACGTACGAATTTTATAAAGTAAATTTTAATCTACTTGAGCACGTATAATTAAATTTAAATTTTAGCCTATGGACAAGATTTATGAAGCTTTAGGTAGGATGAAGTTTGAGATTTGAAGTAATCTAAAATGCACGAATGCATGAAGACATAAATATATACCGGTAAAGCCCCCGCAGAGGCGACGTGTGACATCGGCTGCTGTGCCTCCTCCTGCAGTTTTCGTTATTTCCCCAAAGTCGTTTGTCATTTCTTACACTGGCTTCTCACATAAATACAAACACTCGAGGCGGAAGCCGTGAAATTTAGATATTCCTTTGTGTCGACTCGTCGGCACCCATTTTGCTTTTATGCCTTTAGATCTACAAATTTTCAGATTTATTCTTTGAATAAATTTTGTGGCAGCGCTTGTCAGCTTTGAAATTCAATTGATTTCGGGGTCGACACATTGGTGACGAGTACTTTCTTCTTTTATTAAGATTTTTTTCAGTTTTTGTCTATGAAACGCCTTTGACTAACCCCAATTTCTATTTACATTTGCGACCCTTCTAAATCCACTTTTCCCACTGTAATAATTTAATTTGTGCGTTTGGAAGCGTTGGAACTTGGAGTGTCTCTTAAATTCTGTCTCAAGTAGCATTGGCTTTGTAATATAAGTAATTATACAATTATCTCTATAGCTTTGTTTGTTTAATTATTATACTTCTTTAACTTACTTAAATATACTTTATTTTAAATATTGAAGTGTTTTTTTTGTAAAAACTAGGTATATTTAACCTTAATACCCGGAAATAAAATGCCTTTGATTTCTTAGAACCACTGTTTTGACAAATATATTTTATTTTAACAAGAATTTGGCGTAAAATCAGTAAGCACGAATACTTTGCAAAAAAGTGACCGAAAAATAGTTCGAACTATACATAATTGGCTATCAAAATGCTTTATGGCAATTATAATACCTACACTTAGGTCACGATTTAAGCGGTTAAAGCATTCCAATAACCAAAACTATTATTATGTAATATAATGTAAGGAATCTTACAAAACTATAAATAAACTGCAGAGTTAAAGTTAATTTTAATTTTATTTTATATTAAAAAATAATTACTTTTAATAAGATTTACGTAGGTAACTAATAACTAGCTTAATATTTGAATAAACGTAGAAATTCGATTTTTGCCCACTTCTAAGTATCGTAGCGACTAGAAACTTTACACATAATATGTACAGTAAATCGTATGATACAATAATTATAAGTTAAAACTCTTGCGATTAAATACTCTTTGGTAAAGTTTCTTATTACTCTTTGGTTACAGATACACTTATTATATTACTCTCATCTGTTAGTGAAATCTCTCTTTATATTTATTTTAAAAAATATTGTAAATTCTATTACTATTATACAAATTATCAGAATTTATTAAAGCAAGATCCCTCTGCTTTGAGGTCGGTCAAAAAGCAGATAGAAATTTCACTTTTCTTTGAAAATAAAATCCTAGCTGCTATCACTATAGTTTAACACAAATACACCACAAGTCAGCGCCCATCTAGAGCGGAAAGGGGAGACATAATTCAATCATAGAAGGCAATTCGGTCTTTTGTGTACAAACCGCTCCCGGAAGCTGGAACCCAACTCATAGATTTATCAAATTCCTTGCACAAATCTATATATCTTTTATTATTGGTATTACTTAATCTTCACCTAGATCTTAATCTTAATCTAGATCTAGATGATAATAATATTATGATAATCATCAGTAGGTACTTATAAATAAAACTGAAATTTCTGTTTTTAATTTCAAATTAACAGCTATTCACTAAATGCATATGAAAGTTATGATATACGGTGCTTACATCAAAATATCATTTTTTTTAATTTTTGTCTGCCTATCTGTCTGTCAGTTTTTTCCGGTTAATCACAGAAACGGCTAGACCGATTTCAACGGGACTTTCAGTCACAGATAGCTAATGTTATAAGGAGTAACTTAGACTTACTTTTATTTTATTAAAAAAAATATATAAATTGTTTAATTTATCTTAACTTACGCCCAGTGAAGTTTGCCGGGCTTGCTACTTTAAATATTTTTATTACTACATAATAATGTCATACTAAATTCAATATGAATGTATACATATTTTGTGTATGTGTTTTGTTTTGCTATAGAAAGTGAATTTATAACTTCATTAAAAGTTGAAAGTAAGCCAAGAAACTTTGCCCTAACTTCTCAAGTTCAGAATACATACCTGTTAGACAATTTATCGTTCTCAAAAGTCGTCAGAGTCTCATCAAACAATGTAATTAGACGAAAAACAAATGTTGGCAAGTTAGCAAATACTTTAGATCCCGTCATCTTGTTAGACAAACGGTAATTCGTCAGTTCCTTCGCTTTCTTTTTAATTAATTTTGACAAATTACCCTACCTTCTCAGTTTCTTTTTCGTTTTACTTTAATTAAATACTGAAGTGACACTCAACTAACAGCATGTCCGACAAAAGTGCCTCCTTGTCGTACTGTGTTTTGTTTATTAATTATTTTCAAGTATTGCAATAGAAATTTAAATGAGACCTATTTTCTCTTTGATCTAGAACCTTTTATGGCTAATGGGTCAAGTATTCTTGGGATAGTTTTTCCATTACATTCGAGAGTACGCTAGGAAAACTTGTTATCTTATTTTATTTTTAACGCCATTTATGAAAAAGTTGTATCGCCATAAGCATGTTTATTTTTTAAGATTTTCCTAATACAAAATAAATTTCATAATGTTAACTTAACTCTTGCTCTTAAAAAATATTGAATGAGCATATTATTAAGTAGGTATATGGAATTTACGTTTTATTCTCCAGTTTTCGCAATGATAGATGTAGTTTCGCATTAAACGTGTTTCAACCGAACTATAATTAGTTTATCCAAAGTTAATTTAAAGAACTTTAAATACGGAAATCGAACTTCTGGCCATAAGTTCAGTGCCACGATTTCACCATAGATATCATCATTCATCATCAGATCATTTTACGTACTAAATGTATTCTGTAAAAGAAAATGTAATATTAGTTACTCACGCCCTTACAAACGCGACATCAATCTTCACATTTTCCCCTACATAAACAAAACTAAACGCAATTTTCATGTCGAGTCAATAGCTTAGAATAATAAGTGATAGTAAGTAATATTCAAGGACTGTATATAATAGTCCCTATGGCACAACCATCGGTTTATTTTTCATATGAATCTCGATTTTAAACACAAATACGTTTTTCAATACGAGTTGTGTTCGAGTTTCAAATATTGATTAGCCTTGCTCTCATAGCTTAGTGAAGTTGGACATATTCCAGATGGTGAGAAAATGTTTCATAGTTTAACCTATAACCTCTGTGCAACGATTTTATTTGTTCCAGTGGTATTTTTTGATATTATTTTCTTAAAACTAAACTTTCAAAAGTTATATAGAAGTTCTAGGTAATAAAGTTCTATTAGGTAATTCCTTGCATTAGGTATTTAAAACTTTTTCTTTGCCATATGGGGCGAGAATTATAAACTACGAGTACATTACAGTTGCGAAAGTGAGAAATAGCGAGCTGACTGACTCACTCAGGCATTGCTATATCTACAGTATTGAGTAAGAAAACAACTTCTATCCTGTTTTAATAGATACTATACTGCAAACAGACAAACGTACATTCATACGTTATATGTACTATATTAAATACTATAGATACATATACAATAATGAATTTAAATTAGAATGTATGTTATGTTGTTGTTGTTGTTGTCCTATTATTCCGTTACGGAACTTAGGGCTGCAGCAGTTGTTTTCCATGCCCTTCTATCTTTGGCAAGTGTTTCGACATGGTTCCACGTGATTCCCGTCCTTCTAAGGTCCGCTTCAATCGACCTCCTCCAGGTGTTAGTTGGTCGTCCAGGTCTTCTTCGACCGGCAGGCTGCCATTTGAATGCCACTTGTGCAGTATTCCCGTCCTCTCTTCGTAAAATATGCCCGAACCAGCGCCTCCGCCTTAGACCTATCTCCTTGTATACTGGAAGTTGGTGGCATGCTTCCCACAGGTCTTCATTTCGGATAGTGTTAGGCCAAAATATTCGGAGTATAACCCTTAAACACTTAAACACTTAAAATATGTATGTGAGTTAAAAATATTTTGGCATAAATAGAAAAACACAGGTAAAACCTAACGCTGAAACTAGTAAATAAATAAAAAGATAACTACAAAACTTCGGGTACATTCTAATATAAACGGTGGTTACGCTACAATATATGGGAGGCAATCCCGGGAATCTACTTTTACTGCTAGCTGGAATACTTCACGTGCCATTAATTTTTCCTGTTTGCATTTTTTAGCATACGCTACCCTCAAGACGGGAGTTAGATCAGCTTTACGATTGTAGTTTAGGGGAGCGGTTTCCTTGCGACACTCGTCTGTTGTGAATGTGTTGGGCTCTTAAGTGAATTGATTTACAAGATTGTATTCGTTTATATTTACTTTATGCTTTGCGCTTCGTAGAATCAATAGCATATTTACTTTCCTAGCGGTTAATTTTGTGTTTGTTGCTTAGCTTCTTTATTGGTCTAGACTCTAGGATTTGTAATTGAGCATATCGTAGAATTCTTATATATTATATATTGTAGAATTCTTCAATTCCTGTGAGAGCAAGTAAAGTCATCTCTCATCTCAAGTCCTTATTCAATCTAAGGGAAAGCATTTACGCATAATTTGTGCATGTTACAGGTGGTTATGTTACCGGCTAGATGGGACGTCCCTCGACCATAACCCGACGGCAGGTCTGCTGAACCAGGCACTAAAACAAGGGATTGTTCCTTTGGTCCAGTTTGCTCTTAAAGAAGAACCAGTAGAAACCCGCATCGAAACGAAACTACTAAACTTAATGCGGGTATTTAACTTAGGCTTTCATCTCATAAAACAATCTGTTAAATAGAAGTAGAGTTTACTTTGTTTAAAGTTTATTTTAATTTTGTTTCCTAATTCCTATTCTCAATCATGTTTTAAGGTATTTTTAGTACATTACTTTTAATTATTATTTTTGCAGTGGGGTTTTTGTTTTTTTTTATTATTATTCATTTTATTTGCTTTGATTAACACAATATTCTTAAGTTCTTAACTTGTGTAATAATTAAAATAAATTAAGCTAAATGTGTTTCTTGGTTTAACCTTTTATCACACAAGAAATATTTGCTTGATTCTATGCGTGGATATAATTTATGTGGGTGTGAGAGCGATAGAATATTTTTTGTTCCTGAAATATAACTTGTCTTACAGTGAAGAAAAACATCGTGAGATATCCTGCATGTCTAAAATAACCTAGTAAGCATTCGAAAGATATGTGCCAGTGTGGTGGACTATGGCCTGATTCCCCTCATATTGAAGGGTCCGTGCCCAGCAGTGAGACGTTAAAAATTTTTGAATAATAATATAATAATAATATTCTTTATTGTACACCCAGTAAGGAAGAGATACATAATACAAAACATATTGGAATGCACAAGAGGCGGCCTTATCGCTAAAAGAGCGATCTCTTCCAGGCAACCTTAAGGTGTAGGAAATAGTACTGAGATAGAAGGGGCGCAATTTAAATGGGAGATAAAAAAAGAGTATATTAATCTATATGCTTACATATACTAATATTATATAAATAGACATTTAATATTAAATATAATATAAAAATAATAATAATAAATAAATATACGTATACTTATAAACTAATAAATAATACATTAATACATATAATATATATTTACCTAAAGTGTACAAAATAGCTGTATAAATTATGATAAGGTTTTAAACTAAAACGATTAAATATAACTATGTAATATGTATAGAATACTACTTTCTTATACGGCATATAAAATTATTATTGAACATTTCAATCCAAGAACATTACTTGTGACCAAAAAAGATAAATCGCTCTCAAAAAGTTCTGATTCATAGTATGTGCAATGATTTTAAGTATAAAAAATTATACTTTGGTTTACAAAAAAAAAATTGCGTAGGCTGAATCCTCATGAGCTTCCATATAAGAAATTGAATAAAACATATTTTAATGACTTGTCCTTACGGTAGAAGGTTATGAAGGTCTATTTAAAATATTATATGGTACAACATGAACGAATTTGTTACACAACTTTAACTGGAATATTACAAGTTACCTTAACTCTATACCAACTGCCCGGAATTGCAAGCTGTAAATAAAAAATTGGTATAAAAATACTTTACTTTTTCTTTATTACTTGTAGTAACATGTGCACTATAGGTAAGCCCAATTCAATTGTTTTACAAGGATTATATTTAAGATGACGTAAATTACATCGGAAACTTCTTAAATGTATGGTACATGGTTAACTTTAGTATGTGTCGGAAATATTTCAAATAATCAGTTACAAGTTTAATCCATTACCTATAAAATTCCAAAGTAGCCAGTGATTCCGAAATTGAGCAGTTGGTCACACCTTACCCCTCAACTGTTCTAACAAGCTATTATAAACCTTATAGCTTGGATATAAATGTTACATAGACAGCACTAAGTTCACGTATTTTGTATTTACTTGCCCCGGCGGATGTCGACGACAGTTACCTTATTTGGAATCGCTCCAGACTCGGGGGCAAACTTTTATGTTATTTCAATGTGGTTGAAGTGGAAGAATTGTTTTTCAATGACCGATTTGCAGGTAAATTTAGTGGATCAGATTTTGTTGTGTTGAAAAAGTTATTACGAGTGTAAGCTTTCGAGATTATTAAATATATGTAGTTGTGATATGTTTTAGAATAAATTCATAGTAACATCGGTTGGTTCTGATCGCTAAGACAATGGACTGCGTTGAAAAGTAGTTTTCTATTTGACCTTTTAAGTTTTAGTGAAAGAACTTTCAGGAAAAGTAGTGTCATAATACTTTCTTTTTTTTTTCTAAAATCAAAATAAATCCGCGACAAAATCCGAAAAGGTAGTTTCATTTATAAAAGTAGTGTCCTTATTTACCTAACTTTTAATAAACTTATTTACTTACATTTAAACACCTGCAAAGTTGAGTTTCAGAAATATAATAGAAAACAAAACTCAAAAATTTTCTATATACACATACATATTATAGGAATAAAAAAAATATTCTGAATTATTCTGCCAGAAATAATATTTCATTATTGAAGCAAATACCTGCTTATAAAGGTAATCTGAAGTCTGTTAGTAAAAGAATTTTCAGGAAAAGAAGTGTCCTTATTTAGTTAACTCTTAATAACATTAAATTGTATTTTAAACACCTGCAAAGTTGAGCTTTAGAAATATAATAGAAAACAAAACTCAACTATTTTCTATACACGTACATGTTATAAGGAATAAAAAAAAACCGAATTATTTTGCCCGAAATAATATTTCACTATTGAATTAAATAACTGCTTGTAAAGGTATCCGAAGTAGTAATCCGAAGGGTCAATTAGAAGATAAAAATATTATATAGGTATTTATTATTTTTTATTTATTTTCTATAAACATCAAACAGTCTTAGTAAAAAAGAAGCGATAAAGAAAATAAAAAGTTAGTTCAAACTATTCTGTACGTGAGCCAGATATGCCCAAAAGTATTCAGCCCCGAATCGGCGGATAAAAAAAGAGTGCCGAAAATTATGTAGTTTCCCTCTCTATCCTTTCTCGTTTAACCGCGTCACGTCCCTATAAAGGTTCTTTTTAGAAAGTTGGTCGGAGGCCAATTAAGCCAACAGGCGCCGACGTCCGCTCTTCCTGCGTTCGCCACCGTTAAATCGTTTTCTCCCAAGCTTTGTTGAGCTAAGCTAGTTATCGTGCCATCTTCCTGGCTATTAACAATAATAAAACAATTATTGTACTGTTAAATCAAGATTTCTTTCTATATCTTGAGACATTATTACACATAGCGCTATATAGTTCCGTGGTAACCTTCGAGGTTTGTGTTACGGAGACCTTGTTATATACCAGGTTTGGTCTAGAATCTAGATAGTTGATACACTACACATAATATAATATATAACATTAAATACATCCATATTATTATAAATATAAAGATCCATAATTGGAGTACAAATATTCGTGTTCAACAAATAAGTGCCCTCAGCGGGACTCGAACCCGCGCGGTCACAGCAAGTAGGGTCACTATAATCCGAGCCAAACATTTTACTGAACTTAAAAAAGAAATTATTGAATAATAATTTTCTTATTGGTAATAAATTTAGGAATACCTTTTACAATTAATACAAAAAAGAAAAAACGTGTACAGTTTAATGTACCTACGCGTAACTAAGTAGCTTGCATCTGTTCTCGAGTCCGATGTATTTGAACTTGATTTGTGATCGGATCGGATCCTTAATAGCTCCCGTATCGAGATTAAAACTTTGTAACATACTCGCATAATACTTTTACGGTAATTCCCGTATGATATTTTGTAAAAGTTATCAGGTCAATGCTCCAAAAACATCGGAGATGGAGCTTAATTTCATAATACATTTTCGTTGTAGTTCAAAAGTTCCGGAAAGCTTATAGGGATAATAATAACTGTAGACCTATTTGGCAATAGAATATATCGTAACAGTCGTAAGTTATTTGGGTGAGGAAAAGAGGCAAAGAAGATAAGGCTCTACGCAGTGCAGCAGGCGGGATCGCATTGCGTCGGGCAAGGCGGCGCCGTCGACTTGGCAGAGCTCTCGGTCAACGTCCTCGCTACCATAAAAGCCTCCAAAAGCTTGAGCCAAAACAATTTCACCAAATTTCTTGCCAGTGCCCCAACACGCATTTACGATCTTCCTTTGCTCTCGTTTAACACTTAATTTTATAGAGATGTGTTGATATTTTAGTGGAATTAAACGCGTTTTCGTATCTGTAACGATGTCAGATGGAATGAGAGCTAAATGTTAGTAAACTTAAACACCATCCAAACAATAAATTTAGTTTTTTGTGAACTTTTTTGTCTAAAATAATATTAAAGTAATATTATTTAGATTTTTTTCTTTTTTTATGTGAATGAAAAATAAATTTTGAAATTTATCGACTACTTCTAAAAATCCTATAATATATTCTTTGTACTATATTAATTAATTACTTATATCTGATCATTATTCGAATTTATTTGAGTAAATTGATCATAACTCATTTGTATTTAAATTTTTCATTAATTAATTTATTCTCAAAGCCATTTGCACTTTGTGCATTTATAAACAGATGGCTCACAAAATTTATTTCCACTTTATAGTAATTGGCCTCCATATTAATTAAATAAAACTAAAATCGTTTTTAAGAAATATAAATTTATTATCACAATTCATAAATAAGTTTCTAAATTCGATTCATCTAAGTGCTTATAACTAAAGTATAAATTAACATTTTATTCTAAATGAGACGAGATTTCTTTGAACAGGGGACGTACACTTCTGTCTTGTTATCCAAGTTTGTACAAAGATTCGAGTCTAAAATAGTTAATATTGTAAAATAATATTGTCCTTCAAAGAAGAATTACCGGATATTCAAAATAATTTTCACAAAATAGTTTAGGCAAAACCATATCGAAATGTCATAGTCGTGACAGACTCAGTTTCGTGACTTATGCGTTACTGTTATACATAAGTTTGTCGCGTCGCTTTACGAGAATATGTATATCGTCTACTTATTTCAAAATACTGATTTGTATGAGGAAATTGTTAGGAAATGTTCATGTTTACTATGACCGGCGATTTTTCTAGTTGACCTTTTCTAGTACCCATTTTCCTGAGTAAGGAGTCTCTAACCTCCTCACTTTTGGGCGGAAACCGTTTTCATCGGCGGTATAGTCCACTCTGTACATGAATCCATCAGGTCCGATGTATTCGTAAAATCCATTTGATGCTATTCCTTCGTCGATTGTATTTGGGTTCTTTATTACGGCGTTCTCCTTCGCACGAATTTTGTTTTCAGTTTCGAAACTAAAATGAAACAAAGTAATATTAATTTTAACGTCGTTTAAATGCCGATATGTTGTTTACTGACTATCAATATACGCAGACAATTTAGAGTAATAATATACATGCCATGTCAATAAAAGAAATAAATCAATAAATACGGTTTGATCTCTGACCGCGACATTGTATCAAAATCGTATAGCGGTCAAGGCTGTTCTGTTCATATTAGTTAAAACGATAACTAAATTATATTATTCACTTGGCTGTTTAAAATTTTAAGTATTTAAGAAAGTTTTATAAATGTAAATTACAAGAAAACCCTGATTATTAGGAAATGCTAATTTAATATCGTCCTTGAAAAACAACTGTCATAATGTTAAGTCACTTCTGCTTTACTGAAATCATTAATTTTATCTAACTGTCAAATTCCAACAGAAGAATTAGCATAACGTCTCGTCTCAGCTATCTTATATGCAAATACCATGATAAGTCCAATTTAACTATGCAAGGCCGACATTGTTTAGGCGGCGGCGTGTTTTATATTATTTTTATATATTACACAGTTTATATGTTACTATTTAGTTATGGTGTCAATGGATTCACATCTAAATGTCACACATTATGTGAGGTCATAAGGAAGTAGAAGATTAAAGTTATGCGAACATTTTTTGTATTAAAAAGCTCATCATGACTTACTTTTTATACATCTGTTATCAGATATTTAAGTCACGGTTGGGAATTTCGCTTTTATTTTTGTTCCTAAGTTCTTAATAGACTATCTCCGCACTCAGAGCCAGTTAATGAAACATTGAGTCGTTCTTTAGAATGACGATTCTCGACTTAACAGTTCATTAAGTGACTTTGAGTGCGGCGGTATGTGTTGTTCCAAGTTATATTTATTTATGTAGTTAGTTTCATCAAAACGCGTCCAGCCGTTTCAGCGTAAAAATTACATTATAAATAAAGATTTTACTTACAGAAAATCATATTTGTTCTCATCGTAATTGTGTTTTTGTTTGAGAATCTTGATTCCATTGTTCTTATAATATCCTTCTTTATAGAAAGGATTGTATTCTTGTGGCGGCTTCAGCACATGCTTGTATACATCTTGTGAAGCTGCTTCTACGTAAGGCTCATAATCGTGTGTATAAGGCCCGAATCCTCCATCATAGGGGTTATCTATGTGGATGTAAGGGTTTGGTATATGTATATATTTGCCTTCATCGGTCGGTATATACCTGAAAAATAAATAAATTTAAACGATTTGTCATATAGGTATGAGTATTATTTACCAGAGATTGATAAAAATTGTATTTTACTTATTTATTCTTAAGCAGAAAAAATCTAGTAACATCATGTTCGTTACTTATTCTAAGTACAAATATTTATTTATATATCTTTATTTTATAAAGTAAATAAAATATGGATTATGGGTTAAAAATATTACACGCTATATAATTTTGCTTTTTATTAATTGTACTTTCTACTTAGTATAAGATTCCTCCTTATTCATTAAAATTTTATATTTTAGTATGCATCTACTAAAATGCTACGAGACTAGCGCTAAAGTAACAATGTAATACTTTTTATAGAAGCTCATTTTATACTTTTGATATAAGCGGAACTTACGTTATTGATGTAAGCTTTAAATAAAAAAAGTAAATGTATACTTTTATTCTTAAAAACTCCACTCTAAATTAAACTTTATAAAAAAAAATATTATTTTGTATTTTATAGTAAACGGTAAAATAATTCCAGTTACAAATTATAAATAAGTAGAGTCATTAAACGTTAAGCTTGAAGTTAAAAAAATATATTGAAACACTTTTTTTTAAATTCAAGAGCATTATTTTTACGCGATGTAAATGTGACGTGTGACCTAAATATTATATTAATTATTTTATAAACGAATAGGGTGAGTACTCTACAATGCTCAGTCAACCCTACAGCTACCTTTAAAGTGATTCTATATTGTAAATGGATATTTTAATAAAAAAAAATATTATGATAATTATTAAAATTGAAATAAATCTAGAATTGATTTCTTTATCATTATCCTTAAACAATAGTATTTTCAATATAATATTAAACGTAATTTAATTAATTATTAAATATCATACGTATTATGCATATAAGATGGATGAACATGGAAGTTCTTGTGTCAACATTTAGCATTAAATTATTATAATACCTAAAGGGCATTAATAAACAGGTGATATTTACTTACTTGCCGTCATCACCATATTTATAGGGATTCCACTTGCCGTCTTCTATAGGTGAGGCGATAGCTGCGCATACGCAGAATGCAATAACGAACTGTAACAATGACATAAATTATTATTATTTAAATAAAAAAAAATTGTCAAGATTTTTGTTTATTTATTGGTTCATTTAAAAAATTAATAATGTAAAAAAAAATATTTTTGGATAAATTAGAAATATTAGGACAATAATATATTTATAATAAAAATAAATATACAGAAATAAAATAGACTACTATAAATAATTTTAATATTTATAATTAATTTAAAAAAAAAATGAAAAAAATATACCACAAAAGAGTTCATCCTGAATGCACTAAAATTCCAGAGAAATGAACACTTTGACGTATTAGATCAATCACTGCACTGCAACTTGGGATCACTATGCGGAAATCTATCCACTCGTATTCTCCTTAGAGGATTTCAAAACATTATGTTGATTTCGAAATCGGCGTTCGCTTTTATACATTTGCTACATCGGCTCATCTCTTCGCGAGAGCTCACATACACACGCGTGCCATCCTCGTCTTACACACACGCACACATACATTCAACACCTATACTTTATCTGCATACCATCGTTGTACATGACTTTATTGTTGTAGCGGTGTCATATAGAGTACATGATACCATAATAAGGTTAATTTCTGTCTGTGGGGGTGTGGTCACCTCCAACCACGCATTCCTGCTTATTTACGATAGCCTCTCACAGATCATTGTATTTTTGGAAACACAATCAGGATTTTTTTTATTTATTGTTTACGGAATTTTTGGCTCGAAATCATATTTTTGCTCCAAAGTAATTTATGGTATTGTAATAGGTATAATAAGGTATATAATTTTTAATTAGCTGGTAATAAATAAAATTGAGTTTGTAGTTTTTGAAAAATCTTATTATAGATGCAAAGGCGGAATCTATTGTATTTAGAATTAATGTTTGTATGTCTGTGACAGTGTTACGAGAAAACTACTGGATCCGGGTCAATCTGGTCAATACATCATAATACACTAGTGTTCTATACACTTTTTACTACGGAAAATTATCTCATCTCTGTGAAATGTACACAAACTACTAAAACGCTCCAAGCTAGTTAAATGTAAATGATTTTTTTTAATACATATAAAGAAAGGACTTTCTAAAATATATTTTAGTATGTCTAACTAATAAAATTCGCTTAAGTTTCGTAAGTTACTAAATCGTGGTGAAAATTTCTATCAAGTGACAAATATAATAATCGTGTAGTAAAAAGCTGTGAAAATAGCACGTTTTATGGAACCAATAAATTTTATTATAAAGCTCTTAAATGCTTTCTGATTTACTATGGCTTTACCTTGCAAAATATCACATATAAAATAACCAGCAATTTCCGCGGCTCCGCCCGTGTTCTAATCACAATTAAAAAATAGGGATTGGTAAAATGAAAACTTAAGGTTAGGTAAAAGCAGGCCTTTTTTATCAGTTTTTTTTTGGGAACACGCTAATTCTCAAAAGTAGTAAGTCCATATTTTTTGTACATCCTCCCCCCACCCATTGCCACTGTATTTTGAGTTTTACTCATATTTTTTTCAAATTCTTTAAATTTTTCAGTTTTTATAGCTATTTTTTGATATTTTTGATATCCCCTTTGGGGGCAACCGCGTGCCCCCACAAAAAAGCCCTGGGTATAGGTATTTTTGATGCCAAATCATAAAAAAATAAAAACCTGGAGAGGTGATGAGATGAATCATCCTTATTGCCTAGGGGAATAAAAAAATTCCTACGATCTATTTTCAGACCTACCAAATATACACAAAAAAATTTCATAATAATCGGTCAAGCTGTTACGGAGGAGAGAGATAGATGTTATACGTTTATCATTGTGAAGGAACTTCGATTTTTCTAATAATTAAAATTGGCATATCTCCTCTTGGTGACTTTTATTTGATTCCAATACAGTAGATAAGATTCTTATCGCATAATTTGCTCATTATTTTTATTACTTTACTAATGAAATATTTATAATATTCATTTAGATTTTATTTAAATAACATCTACGTACAATGTGCCCTTTAAAATTTGCGTCGTTAGTACTCTTATAAGTATTTTAAATCAACATTAGGTAGATACTTCACCTTTAATTAATTCATTGAGTTTTATTCTATTTATTACTTTACGCCAGATAATATATTTTCAATTTTTTTATTGTTTTGGCAACATTTTTGTTTTCGAGAATTGAGGAAATTACTAACCAATAAACGGAGACAAACAATTATTATCATACCTATAAATTATGTTTAAAATTGATAACGTTGTATCCGCTACCGTTTTGCGTATATATTCCAAACGCTTATCTATGGTTCATTATACAAGGAATATTAATGAATCACTTTGGGTTTATTAAGTAAATATTGATGTTAATAAGAATTCGATTATTATATTATGTTATTTGTCACATAAATGTTGAGAATTGAAGTAAATATTTTTGATTTCTATGAAGTTTCCATGTCGCGGATTTGTTATGACGCATCACGTTGGCGCCTTCTGGCGGTCGCGGTGATAATCATTAAATAATATAGTTTATTATATCGCAAATGAAAGCATTATGGCAAACTATACCTGGAATTCTTGATTCAAATGCGTATGAGTTGTATGCATTTCTAATGACGATAGAGCCGGATATTACCATTTAAATTCCCAATATGTTGAACAAATATATATGTTACAGCTAAAACCCGTTCTTAGTTACAACGCGTTTTAACTAGTTAAATCTAGTTTTGATAAAAGGCCTTAGTAAAAACTAGAATTGATTAGAAGATTGGAACAAAAATGTAATTGTCGATAAATTATATAGTAGGTATGTTGGGTAAATACTTAAAATCAGTTGCTTTTTGTGAAAATTATTTTCATTAAGTATAAGTCGCCATTTAAAATATTACAAATGTTGATACGAATCGTGAGCACGGATACATACATACCTTTCCTTTTCCTTATTACACTGTTAGACAATAAATTAGCTTATTCAAATGCTTAAATAAATGTTAATAACTGATTACATAAAAAGTAACCGAGATTTTAAGTATTTACTAAAAAAAGTGTCAAGAATACCATATTTTGTTCCAATGTTTTAATAAATTCTAGTTTTCACTAAGGTGTTTCGTGTAAACTAGTTTTGACTAGTTAAAACGCGTTGTAACTGAGAACAGGTTTTAACTTTAACATATACATGTTTTAGGTATATTCTATCATATCAGATATTGTTTTTGCCATAGAGATGATTTAAGAGCAGAGAATAATAGAATATATTTGTTTATTTTTTCAATTTTTAATTAACTCTATGAAAGGTTACGGAGGTCAGGTTATTTATTATTCCGCGAACTTTTTAAAGAAATAGGTATACTTACGGTTGCTTCGCAATATATATATTGTAACATTGTATTCGTTCGACAAAACATTAATTGATACTCAAGACACAGAGACAAATAGGGTATAAATACAAGAAATAAGGATAAACTTGTAAAACCCAGTTTTCACCTTCAAAAAGTAAATAGATCTTTTATGGGACAAGGTGTACGCATGTATAATAAAATTCCACAGTGAACTGTGATCTTGCCTTTGAAACAATTCAAATCTAAAATTAAAAATACATTATTGAATAAGGCTTATTACACTATGGCGGAATACTTAGAAGATGTAAATTAGTGGTATAAATGTCTTGTTGTGCCTCAAGTAGAATAAATAGATAAATATTGTAATGCAATAATGTAACCAAATATTTTTTTGAAAAGAGCAACTGTTGAGTTTCTCGCAGGCTCTTCTCAGCAGAACAGCACTCCGAGTCGGTGGTAGCTTACTCCCAGACTTACAGACTGACATTTAATTTAAAATTTAAAGTTTAATAATGTAAAAATGACGATTCAAAAGAACTTGTAAAAGTCTATTTGAATAAGGAATATTTTGATTTGATTTGATATTATGTAAAGGCTGAATGAAGCGAAAGCATATTAATTGTTATGCAAATAAATAAAACTGATTCTGTATTATGAACCGTTATATACAGAGCTTAAAGCTTTTTTATAGTTGCATTTTGTGCTTAGTAAAAAGTTTTGATCATGAAACGTGCGACTAAATAAATGAATACCGAATTATAAAGAATAGAATTTCTGCACGGGATACCTTTAAACAAAGTGAATTTTGTACCAAAGGAAACCAAGTTATAATTTTTTTTTTATATTTTTAAGATGTCCTTTATTCACATTCAATTACTAATTAATACGAAACACTTATAGATATATCAGTTTTAGAAATAAATTTCTTCTTATTATCCTTACATGTAGGTATATGTTAATATGAAGTAAAAATTTGTACCAATTTTTAAAAAAAATGTGCGAACTGAGGAGTATGAATGTTCGCACACTTATAGTTTATATAGAGAAGTGCGGAATACGAATATTTCTTATAATAATTATGCATAAAAATACATTAAATCAAGAAAAAAAAATGACACTCACTACCATGTATTTGATACACTGAATGTCAAACATAACCATAATAAATTCATTTATTTCAAAATATATTATATTAGTAATTAATTAAGCTCGTATTTCGAGATTTAGTTTTTAAATACGTCTCACATTTCAATACATTTAAGGCCTATCAAAATACAATAGATATAGCGGTTAACAAAAACTTGACCGGATCATACTCTAAGTAAAGTGACCTACTGCAAATCATCAGTTCTCTTGACATTACCGTTGTACTTTTTGCCGATAGCTTATAAACGTTATTGATTGATTTAGGACGTAAGATGAATAGATCTTAATTTGCGAATAGAATTTTAATTAAATATCAGCTATCGCGTGTCAGATTCGCACCTTGTGTTCCATATTTATACATATTTAATAATAATAATAAATTGTTTGTTTGATTGTCCATCGTTTCTTATCATCAAAACAGCGGATTGGCATGATTAATGATATATTTGCTACGTATAGAGAAGAAATTACCGGTACTTTTAATTCTTTCACTTAAAATGATTGTCCTCTGTAAAGAAAACCTCCTGGAAAGAATTGGCGAAAAACCCAACGAAATTAAATTTCTTAAATAGTATTATCTTTATAGATGACTAGCGACTCACCCTCGCTTCGCTCGGGTTCGTCCCTAGGTTTAAGGTTAGCGAAGCCACGGGTTCCGCACGGGTTTCTAAAATGTAATCTCCTCCTTTTTTGAAGTCGGTTAAAAAGTAGCCAGTGAAAGTCTCGTCAAAATCGGTCCAGCCGTTTCAGAGATTACCCGAAACAAACAGACAGACAGACAGACAGACTCAAATTTTAAAAATTGGTTTTTTGTTGTACGTATCGTTTATACTTTCATATACGTTTAGTGAAAAGCTGTTAATTTTAAAATAAAAACAGACCCTTCAATTTTATTTATAATATGTGTGTACTGTGTGTTGTAATGACAATGATTTATATTTATGATTAAAGTATTTTTTATTAATAGGCAACATTGAGAGGTTTTTGAGTTATTGTTTCTTATCTATGGTAATTATATTACTCTTCACTTTTTGGTCGACATGAAATGTAATAACACGCCGTGATTGTATTTTTGAGAAGAATAAAGATTTTGGTTTTCATCGTGAGTTATCGTTATAATCCTTAACACTGTGTAGTATAGATACATACAATATTCATATGTACAGATAAATAAATTTGAACTGACTGTTTGTAAATTGAAAATAACAAGTTTTTAGTAAATGCATATGAAATAAAAATAATGAAGAAATTATTTGTACGTGTGTCTATTTGTTCCGGTTAATCTCAAACACAGATGGAAAGATTTTGACGGGACTTTTTGTGGCAAACAGCTTATGTTATAAGGTGTGATTAACTACAAAAAATCAGCGATCCGCTCATAAAATAAAACGTATGTACCAAATTCTTTAAATAAAATTATAAATTTCTGTCTATTTCTTACATGTACGTGTTAGGGCAAACCGTCTTAAGGCTCCTGCCGGCTGTCATTATGAAGTACTTACTTACTAGCCCTATAGTCGTACTGTTGGGACACTTACACTCGCCCTTATTAATAGGGTCGTAATCCAATCCCTAGGTAACAAGACCCTAAATATTATCTGAAACTTAACAGCTATCATATATAATATTCCAACGGTAATATTAATTGGTGGGACCTTTATTTTAGACTTTAATAGACACTTGTAATCGAGGCTGATAGTGATATTGACCGTTCTAGTTTAATTAAAATCAATCAAGTTATTACCATAACACAGTGGTAGCGCGCTCGCTTAGGTAAACTCTGGTTCAAATCCGGGTCTCGCGCCTCTGATATTTTTATGTGCGAATAATTTCTAATGATTACCACTTGTCTTACGATGAAGGAAAACATCGTGCGATCATCGATCTGCATATCTGAGAAAACCTAGCAATTTTTCGATAGTCATGTGAAGTCAACCAACACGTACTAGGCCAGCGTGGTGGACTATGGCCTGATCCCCCTCGTATTGAAGGCGTAAGGAGGCCCGTGCCCAGCAGTGCGACGTTAAAAAGGGTTGAAGACAAATATAGTAAATAAAAATAAACGTGTATGCTTAATTAAAATGAATTAAGACTGTGTCGAAAAGTTTCATTAAGATACTGTTTAAAAATTAATTTTATATTTAAAATGAGTTGTAGATATATCGTTCTAAAAATAATCTTACATCACATAATATATACTATTTATTAATTTTAAATGCAAAAGCTTGATCTTTATTGATCTTTCACAAAATAAGCAACATTCCAGGAGCCTTTACCCTAAATACATTTCACGGATTACATAATAATACATTATGCCGCTATTTTTTCGGTAGATCAAAAAGTTTCTATCCGATATTAACCTTTCGCAAGTACCCTCGTGACAGCAGTGCGAGAACTACAAATTTTATTTTAAATATTTTTAACGCTATGAAAACAAGAGGTTATGTTTATTCTGGGTTCATGTTTTAGATTCGATATTTAGGTTAAATTTTTAAGGTCCCATATAAAACTCACGAGAAAAAACAATTTCCAAGTAACGTTGAAAGCTCTGTTTCACGGTCTATAATAATACAGTATTGTCATCGGAAATTCCTAATTTGAAAATTTAAAGACTTGAAGGTACTTTAAATTTTAAGGCATTTAATTTTTTTTTTAAAACGGTAGTAGGCACATTGAGTACTGTTTTAATAAATTTCTATTAAATTTTAAAACCATACATAAAAAAAACATATTTTTATAAAGTTTTCAGTGTTTGGTAATAAAACGGTAAGAAAGTTTAAAGTATCTAATTAAAATATTTAATATACATATTATTCAACGACACGTTGGTAGTAACCATACTTTCTGTGCCAGCGGTCGCGGGTTCAAGTCCCGCTGTGGCCATTCATTTGTTGAGCACGAATTTTTGTACTCCAGTCATGGGTGTTTATATTTATAATATGTTTGTATTTAAAATTTATATGTGTATTATATCAACTATCTGGTATCCGTAACACAAGCACGTAACGTAAGCTTACAACGGAGCTAGATGGCGCTGTTGTAATAATGTCCCAAAATATTTATTTAATTATTTAAAAAAAAAACATATTTTTGTATATTAATATTCATATTTTTATTAATATTAATATGATAAATATGAATTAAAGCTTTAGCAAACAAAATTGTTATTTTTTAGATATGTATCAGTTTAATTAATTAAGTAGTAAAATCTAGAGCTAATGATATTATATCCTGCTCCACTATAACTTTTGTGATAACCGCCTGGTGTTTTAGACAGACAACGCTGAAGGTCACTGGTTCGATACTCGCATATAATAAATATTTGTTTTTTGCCAAAACTGTGTTATCCTCTGTCTGAGAATTAATGAATGAACATCACCCGTAGTACAAGTATTAGTACGTGATATAATATGCCTTTTGCTTGTTGCTTGCTACCCACAAGGTAGCCTAGATAAAATGAATCAAATGAGGAATTCAACTTAAACTTTGATTTATTCACATAAAATATTTCATCTAGGCCATTGATCGTCGGATTTGTCGGAAATGTTAAGGTGGACATGGGTGTGCGAATGCGTCATATCGACGTCACGTCTGAACGTGTATTTGTCATCAAACGAGTATTTTTTTCAATTTAGAGGAAGAGATTTTTTTAATTACTATCGCATAAGTTCAGTGTAGACGTCACAAATACTCCATTAATATATTATAATTAAAAATTATAATTAAGATTAAGTAAAAAAAATAAATTAATGGTTCATTGAGGATTAGTAGGTATCACACAGATCATATTACGAGTATAATACCTACTAGTACTACTAAAGGACTCCCTAATTCGTTCTCTACATGTAGTAAATAATTTTTTCATACAAATATAATATATTGATATTAAAAAAAAACACAAAAAAGGGAAAATATTAATCTTGCTCAAGGAAAAAAGTGCTTTATGCATTCCTACGCGTCAATTAACTATAAATTAAACTACAGATTTTTTTCGCATTTTATAGTATTTTTAAAAAATCCTGTTACAAAATCCGGATATAACAACTCACCCTTATCAAGATGTTATCGCTTCATTTAATTAAGAGTGTTTACTTTGTCTTATGTGTAAAGGGAATTTTGTTTTATTGGAGTCACATAAATACGAACGAAAATAACCTCCTTTTGAAATTTTTATTAACATTTTTTTTCCTGGAGCGAGACATTATTAAAAATGTTTTTACTAGCATTTATATAAAATATTTTTCGTCTGGAATTTTTTGTATTAATAATGCTTTCAATTGTTTGAATTTACAATAACATTATGTATAATTTAAGTTAATACCAAGCTCTATTTCATTTTGCTTGAGTTAAAATATTAATAGATTGCAATGAAGTACCAAAGGATGTTTTTGGCCTGAATTTATGTATACACATATCATGTTGTAGTACGATCCTATCTCCTGAAGTAACTACTAAACTGATTTGAAAAATTACAGGTTATTTTTCACTTATATAACAATGTTGCAAAGTTATATCACTCTATCAAAATGCATATTAACATAGATTTGTAAATTAAAAATTACTTACTACTGTATCAATCATGAAGTGATGAAAGATAAACATAAATTAATATAATATAATTGTTTGAGAAACCTTTGTTTAGTGTTAAATCCAAAGAAAAGCGTTAGCTTCATTCGGCTAATGCCTATAAAGTTCCTTGGATAATCTTACTAATACGCCAATGTGTCATTTAAGCCAAGCGGAGGTCGTGTTATATTAACTGCCATTCAATTTTATTTTATTGAATCGTTGAGGCTCAAACATAATTTTAAGAAGATCTTTACAATTTCTTTACTATCCGTGACTAAAACTCAAAAATTCTAATCCCCTTTTACACCCACACACTTTCCCTTTTCTTCAAAATATCCTAAACCTGTGAATTACATATTTTACAGCATGTTTTTTTTTAATTTTCATTAACTCTTATTATGAATTGAATTAAATTAGAACGTTTGTTTAATTAAAGTTATATTTTATTTTTAATATAATATAATATTTTATTTTTATTTTTTTATTATTTGTGAAAATATATTTAAATTAAAACAATATTTAATAGTATAACCTCGTTAAAGCTTAAAAATCAACATTGTTCAATGAGGGAAATAATCGACCACAACACGTTGCGGCAAGCCCAAAACGGCACACGTGTCGGTAATGTGAAATTGCCACATTGATTTTCAGATTTTTATCAAAATGGCAATGTATACCTCATTTTTAACCTTATTTTCACTTTTCTAGTAGTCCTGTAGTCTGTGAGCGTATTGTGTGAAACAAAATATAAAAAAATCTAACTAACCGAAGGAAGGCACTATAGGAATTTAAGAGTCGGTTCTTATTGGTCTTTTTATATTATTCAACAACATATTATATATTTATACTTTAAATTTTTAACACTGGGAACAGTTATTACTAAATGTTCATCGTTGCAAAAAATATGATCAAATTAAATATTTTTCGAATAATACTAGGTATCAATATCTAGTTGTGTAACTTGTATTTGACGAGATATTTTAATTAACTTGAGTACAAAATTGCTGTGAAATTTAGGTCATGTCTTTGTGTATTTATATTCTTAAACTTTAGCGTGGCTTTAAAATTTTGTGAATAACATTAGTAAAGATCATCATTATACCTTATAATAACTTATGCATACGGATTCAAATACACCGTATTTTTGTCTGGAATAAAGAATAGATAAATATATAAAATAATAATAAAGAATACTCGTTATATATCTTTTTATTTTTTTTTATTATTACAGTTATTTTTTATGATTTTGTTTATTTTAACGTGTTACCTAGCATTTTTATTCCTTTTTAGACTTCCATACCTTTAAGAGTCAGTTCTAAGTAAGTGACGATTCGCCAGAAGACTTTATGGGTGTGTGTCGCAAGCTCGGTTGTTGTTAATCGTTTTTTTAGATATTCACTCATACGTTAATCCATGATCTTAGTTGATTGTAAAGGTGCAAAAATGCTGATAAGTTCTTCTCAGATTGTGAATGTACCAATGAAATACAAGGCATTCGAAGATTCCGTTACTATTTGACTAGTGAACATCTTTCTTCAGGAAGCGAACTATTTATTACAGCCTAAACCAATATTTCTTGTAAATACATAAGTACTTTTACTCCATATACGTTTTAAACTAACAAAAAAAAACTCTTACAAGTAATCATTCTTGTAGTCTTGACCAGGATTCTTAAATACAGCTCTGTATTCTCTCCTAATGCTATAGAAATCTTAATCCATAACATCATTCAGTCCCGCTGTTCCTTAGAATTCAAATATACTCAAATAAATTGACTTAGTGCTGTTCATACAATACTGCGCTAGTAGTAGAGTAACGAAATATAAATAAAATATGAATGTGTTCATACATTATTCACCCTAAGAATAGCGAAATATGAACTCTAAAAGAAGGGGTGATTCAGCAATGAGTAAATTGATTCGAAATAAGATCATATTTCAACCTTCAAAAAGACTTACAATAATAAAGTCATCAAAATGAGTATGAGAACAAAAGTTTACTAAAACTTCATGCTTTTTTTAATACATTTTTAAGCTTTTGGTTCCTTAGTATATTTACTCAGTTCAACACCAGTAAATAATAGTAAAAGAATTCAGTGTTTAGATAACTTTTTTTTAAGACCTTAGATTACCTTACAATATTATACCTGCTTATGTATAATGTATTTAATTTAAACCCTTATAAAAGGCGAAAATAATTTTATTTATTTTTAAGTAAAGTTATTTTAATATGATGATGAGAGATTTTATTGCTAACTGTAAAAATAATGTTTGTTAATAATTAAATAAGAATGTCGTCCTATTAAGACGGGGAAGGACGGAGAAGGTTCTGTTGGATGCAGTGCTAACTGGCTACTGTAGCTGGTGAGTCCCACATAACTACAGTTAGTAATATTGTATGAAGGTAGTGTGCGTAAAAACATTTCTTAACATTAAAAAATCTTCTAATAAAATAATACTAGATTAAAATATGTAACAGGTGTATTAGATTTTTTTAACTTTCCGGAAGATCAATATCTATAATCTCTCTTGTAAAAGCGGCTCATCTTATTACTATTCCCTTGGGTGAAGAATAATTAAGTCATTTTTTAAATAAGGAAATAAATTCTAGCGTAAATCAAGATACTCGTGAACCTTTAACGGCTATAATTAATTAAATGAACAAAAGTAATAACAATAATACGGTTAAATTAAAATTAAGTTCAATCATTATTATTGATAAAAATTAGTCTAGTATTTTGCATGACATATACGGAACCCTTTTATACAAACGCCCACATATTTCAATGCATTACCTAAATACCAATATGGATAAGTGTCGTAAACATTCGCTAAGGTAACTTTAATACGGTTAGTCAGAATATCTGCAAAGCTATAACAGAAATTACATTAAAACTGTGTAAAGTTCTTTGTCGTGAAGTAGAAAAACCGTAATATGATGTATTTGAAATTATTATTGATCTCAATTTTTATTTTTTAGATGGCTAATAAAATAAATATATCACACAAAGGTCACAAGTCGTTATTCCATGCTCTAATTAATCTATGTAGGTGACTCCGTAATGTGTGTTTGGACTCATCAATTTAGGTTTTGCGGTTTTATTAACCAGTTTATTAAAAATTATTGAGTATACCTATTATTTACGCTAATAAATATTTACAATAAAAAACATTGAAATTTATCTACACGTATAGTTCATCTCTTAATCAAAGCTTTTAAAATCAACAGTGTTCCCATAATCTATGGTTAATCCATATGCTAATTCAAACTAAGCCGAACATGTCTGTCTCTCTGCCTATCTGTGATCGCATGACGAGAAAACCTATGGGCAGATTTTGTTTTTGGCATGATAAGAGCTGGCTCCGGGTCAACTGATAATATAGGTTAATTTTTACTGTCGATAATTATCACATCATAAGAAAGCTATGCTATAATATTCATCTACGAATCCACGCACAGCGAGGTTGGGTTGCTAGCTAAAAATATTACATACTTACTTTTTTTATTGGTAATTATTATTTACTAACAAACTGAAAAATAATATTAGTTCCTATTCCTATTCCTATATTACCTATTATAATAACGCAATATTATACTCCCACACATATTTTCATATATGTACATAATGAAATATATTTAATTATTTTTGTGACTTTGATATTTTTCCTGGCAATTATTTTCCATTTAGAATAACAATAATAAAAATTCCTAAAACTCTTCCGTCTAGTAATGGATGGTAAAATTGCTTAAAGTATGCTTAAAATGTGTATTTTATATATTTTTTATATTATCTGACTTGCAGAAAACCTTCTTGATAAAGCACTAGACATAGAGTATTCTACTACGTACATAAATGTGCAATGTACATATTATGTAGAAATAGTTAACTGTCTAATATAATAGAATCTAATCTAATATAATATAATAGAATCGCTTATTTCTTTGTCGACGACTATCATTGATAGTTTTAGCATAATTTGTTAACTATTATAAATATAAAATAATAAATATGCTCGGACACAGCGCCATCAAGTTCCGTGGTAAGCTATTAACTAGGCTTGTGTTACGGATACCAATTAGTGATACACTACACATAAAAGTTTAAATACATACATATTATAAATATAAACACCCCTGATTTGGAGTACTCATATTCAATGCCCTCAACTGAATAAATGAATGCGGGACAAATGAAAGCCCCAGCGGGACTCGAACCCAGACTACTCGCGCAGAAAGTACAGTCACTACAAACTTTTTTTTTTATGGGACAAAGGGGGCAAACGGGCAGGAGGCTCACCTGATGGTAAGTGATCACCTCCGCCCATGGACATCGGCAACACCACAGGGCTTGCAGATGCGTTGCCGGCCTTTCAGGAAAGGGAGGGAGGGAGGAGGGAGAAGGACGGGAGTAGGGATGGGGAGTGGGCCTCCCGGACTCTCACTCACCGAACGAAACGCGACAGCATAGCTGCCACTTCACGCCGGTCTTTTGTGAGAGAGTGGTACTATACGGGGCGTGCCGGCCCATTCGGCTGCTACCCGAAGGTAACAAGCATGGCACTACCACTAAGAAACTGAGCCTAACGTGTCATCGTTATTTAGATAATTAAAATATCCGATTATATATAGCCCGAATATATATTATAATAAGTATACAGCCCGAATTGATATTATAACCGGGATCAGGTCATACTACCAATCTAATAAAGAGTTGCAAGTATCTCATTATTATAAGTTATACTAAGACTCTATGCGAATGTTTTTGAAGGATATTTTTACTATATCCGAAGAGGTTTGTTCCATCGAAACTATGAAACAGCTTTTTATTGCTTACGTATTTTGTATCGGTCTACTTAAGGTTAAACATGGCACGGCAATTAATCTCAATGACTGTGTTCTTTTTTCAACCACAAAAGAAGTTAACATAAATTGAGTATATAAATATATATTTTATATATAATGCTAATTCTAATGTATGAGTATCATATCTAAGTATACAAATAACTAAAATTGAATTAAAGTGTCTATTTTTAACATTAAACGATTCGTTTTTTAATAAATGCATATATATTTTACATTATAAATGCATTATGTAATTATAGATAAACCTACATAAAACATTTTTTTAGTTTTATCTGGCTGTCTGTTGGTTCCCGGTAATATCTGAAACTGCTGGACAAATTTCGATGGGAATTTGAATGGGAGGCATGTAATATTAAAAAAAGTAATCTAGCCTAGTTATTTTAGTGACAAAAAATGAAACTGATATCGTTTTGACGAAGCGCGTTTGAGTGTAAATGATCATAAACAGCTGATTATTGCTGCTGAATACATTATAGTTATGATTTTCTTTATATACGCCTGTCAATCTGTCATACTTAATACATTCGATTGCATATTCAAGCACAACATTACAAATACTTAAATATAAATGAATACTTTTCAAACCTCTCTCATTATCTCGTTTTCTGCTTTCATTCCATATTACAATACAAATATTTGATCAAAGCGTATTTTAGTCAATTTAGTAAATTAAATTCTATAAACATCAAAAGGTGCACAGAAATATGGAAGTCAATCACAATACGGTTACTTAACCTGAATAAAGTAACGGCAGCAAAATTTTAATAAAATATATTAATTTATAGTAATCGTAAAATTTATCGACAAATTATCTGTACAATTCATTTCGTCGTGAGTAATATTAAAGAACCAACACTGATTAATTTTGGGCAAAAGGCTTTATCTCGTGCAAATGACTAATTTATTTATGACGGTAATAACAATTTGTTAAATACTTAGGTAGCATCTGCATCATCGATATTAATGTAAAAATCAAAAATATTCTCGGTCATTTATTTTTATTTGAATAATTGTAAAATTTTGATTTCATTATAATTTACTCGAAGTGTTTTATGTGTTATTAAACGAATATAAAGAAAAGTAAATAAAGAAAAGAAAAGAAGTTCAAAGAAAAGAAGGCTCTCTTGAAAAATCCTCAGTAAACATATCTACCATATTTCAATTAGATAATAATTTTGTACTGTAGTTAATAGTACTATATAAAATTTATTATTAGCTGATATATAAAAATCTCATGTCACGATGTTTGTTGTCGAACTGCTCCAAAACGGCTTTACCGATTTTCATGAAACTTTTTGTGTACATTTGGTAGGTCTGAGAATAGGTTATAGGCTCTTTTAATTTCTCTAGATGAAAAGGGTTGCCTTCTCCAGGTTTTAATTGTTTTTATTTTTAAATCAAATTTTTATTTCTTATTTTTTATGATTTGGCATGAAAAAATAATTATAACCCTAAATTTTTATTTTTCTCCCACCAACCCCTATTTTTAATAGGTATTAGAACACTGGCGAAGCCGCAAGAATTGCTAGTAATTTATATAAATGACTTAATATTATCAGACTTCATTACAAGAATCATTTAAGTATTTGTTTGATTTACACATTTTTTGACATTATCTACATAAGCTTAACTTTCTTAGAAGAAAAATATTATTATATTAGTTGGTGAAGTAAGATAACAATATACCTACCTACTTTCAAATATTTTAAATAATATCTTTGCTTATAAAAAAGTTGAAGTGTTTGTAACGTCAAATTAAACAACCTTATACGAAATGCCTATGAAATTTTATATGGTGCATATAAAAAAAACAATTTTTAATGCTTTTGTTTTGTTCTGGCTATTCTTTGAAGCAGCACGAATGATTTCGACGACACCTTCACTGGCAGATAGCTAATATCATAAGGAAAAATTCCTTTTATTTTGGGTAAAAATAGGTTTTTCCAAAAAAAAAGCAGCCGAGTGAAGCGAGGGTAACGCACTAGTTAAATAATATATTCCGATATGTTTTATATAATAAATAAAATATTTTTGGTGCGATATTATTATGTCAGAATAATATTCTAGATTATCATATTTTAAAACAATAAATCTCTTAATGGTATTACCAAACTTAGATGCGGTTTAATTTATTTCGCGGATACACATTCCTCAGGCGAAATTCACCTACTCGAACTTTAGTCGAACACGCGTCGATATCTTCAATCGTTTGTTACGAACTCATAAATTTCCAAATTAACATACGAACTACACCGGTTGCTAATTTATGCAATATAATGCAGGAAGTGTTGTTTTATTGTTGTTGCTTCTTCTAAAATGTATTGAAATAATATCAAAACTAGTAATTTTTGAATATGTAAAGCATGTTAATTTATACGCATATAATACATATACATACATAATACATAAAAAACGATTACTAATCGCACAGATTATGTGAAATATCCCAACATAACTATGACCCTTTTGTGATTTTGAGATTAATATGGTTTTGAGGGATCTATAACAAAATGGTTGGGTTAATTCAGACCCTATCAGGGGAAGCGTCCTTGAATAATTGGGGCCGTTTGAATTTTGATACAGTATAATTATGGCCTAAACCCTGCAGATAACGAAACTTAAAAAATCTGTATTCATCCCGCAAGTTCCTAAATGGCTAATCTGACATAGATAACATTTTTACTGCTGAATACAATATTAAAGAGAGACAAAAATTACACACTTTGAAAGAAAATTGTTTAATTTATTGTGATTATACAAATTATAATAAATTCTTTAGTTCCGCTTGTATAAATTGCATTGCAGGAGCAAAGAGTCTCTCTTGTTTACTTGATGATATTTAAATGTACAAATAGCATAATATAAACTTAAAAAAAAATGCGCCATATTTGATGTAACTGAAAAAAATGCCACTAGAAAATATAATCGTAAATACGGTAAAAGCGCTCGCTTGGATAGCCGAGTTCAAATCCGGGTCTCGCACCTCTGATATTTTCATGTGCGAATCATTTCTAACATGATTATAAATTGTCTTACAGTGAAGGAAAACATCGTGAGGAAACCTGAATGTCTAAGATAACCTAGCATAAGACATGTGCCAACCCGCACTAGGTCAGCGCTGTGGACTGTCGCCTGATCCCCGTGGTATTGAAGGGAGGCCCGAACCAGCAGTGGGACGTTAAAAAGGGCTGAATAGAGTAAAGTAACTACACTTCATATTAAAGAGAATTTATATTTTTATAATACTTTGAATACGTATAAGGTGTGATAGAGACTCAATCGTTGGAGTACTATGCTGACGTCATATTTTCTAGTTTATTATTTACTATAGTTAATAAAACGACACATATATTTTATATGATGGAAGCGAACATTTATTACAGTGAAAGTTTAGTAGCATCTCAAATTAATCAAGAACTAGTTATAACTTTATAATAAGATTATGTTACTAATAACACTATCACACTAATACTTAAATTGAAAATTTGGAATGCTAAAATTTGAGAAGGTGCCTTATTCGCTGGAATTACACTTAGGCTATTTGCTATTAACAGAAAAGAGTAAGAGCCAATGTTATTTCTGTGTTTTATAATAATACTAGCGACTAGCGCTTCGCTCGGATTCGTCTCTAGATTTAGCGCGAGCGAAGTCGCGCGTTCCGCTAGTTAAAACAAATAAAATTTCTAAAATAAAAGTAACCTTAGTTACTCCTTTTACATTAGCTATCTGCCAGTGAAAGTCCCATCAAACTCGGTCCAGTTGTTTCAGAGATTAGCTGGAACAAACAGACAGACAGACAGACAGATAGACAGCCAAAAGTTTTAAAAAATGATTTTTTATGTAAGTACCGTATATACTTTCAAATGCATTTCCGGAAAACTTGTTAATTTGAAATTAAAAATACTTTACTTTTATTAACCTATACATAATAGGTGTAAAGATCAAACTGCCTCGATGGTTTTGTGGCAAGTATAGCCGTTCCGGAGATCCACGGACAAGTTTAAGTTCAAGGTCAAGCCTTAGCAATGGGGATTTCTATCAAGAAATTCTACGTAACAACCCGGAGTTGGATTCGGTGTTTGATTCACCTTCGTGACGTGAAAGATCGTATGGATCCTTTGGTTTATCCTGACCGGATATATCGATTTGTCATTCCACTGAAGTGTGAATGATAGGAATAGGGAGCTCGCTTGTGTCTACGATTACCAATTTGAATAATATCTCCTGCGCAATGATATTTCTGCCGTATCCAAAATCATCCAGGAGTTTTACACGCAACTAAAAATACTTCACAAATATTACTATAAAATAAGTTTTACGTGGCTCAAATAATGAATAACGTTCAATTATGTACAATACTCGACGTTATCTTTTTGATATTTGGTACAAATTCAAGATATGTCTAAATAAACGTTGTTATTAATTAATATACCTAATTAATTAATCAATGATATAAATATTCATTACAATTTACTACTTACCTACGAATACCTAATTATCTACGAATAAAATGGGAACGCGTATACGTAAAGGTAATATGATACAACATTCTATATCAATGGGTAAGTTTCTATTGGGTTCGTCTTTTATAACATTTTAAACTGATAGCATGTGACGCATTAAAGGGATACTTGTTATCTAATATTTGATTCTTGATCCAAGTATGATAAAAGACTATTACATTTTAACATTTCATATCGCAAAGGATCTGAGATAAAAGCATTTAAAACAGGAATAATTGAACAATTTTTAATCTTTTTTAAGTTTCAACGAAACTTTTTTGAATTTTAATGTAAAAATTACTATTTGGAATATAAATATTATTTGTAGTAGAATTTCACATTTACCTAGTAAATACTTATTATTTAACTAACTAGATACTAATTAGTCCTCTTTGTGCTAAGAATCAATCTTAAAAAATAACCTTATTGATGGACGATACAATCAGTGTAAATTAAAATATTTTAAACTGTTATTTCATATTTCAAAGGTCGTTAGATCAATTAATACATTTTCCATCCTCTATACAAAAGTCAATTAATTGTATATGGAATAAAACGTTTAGCAATATGACGAAGTTTATCAACATTATTCATAAACAAATTAGACCCGTGACATTCTGTAAAATCTGTTTTAATATATCGAATAGAGCATATTTATGTATTAGCTTAAACTTAGAAAAGGTTAGTAATAAAATTATATTATGCCTAATATTCCTTTCACGATTCTAAATAAAGGGATTCAATACATCCTATTGTAGACTAGAATGTGGCCTTCATTCGTCCTTACTCGACATAATTTTGGCAGTGTCGTCTCGCCCACCAACCATGACATTTCGCTCGCTTCCATCTCTTTAGTTGAATGATCCACGCGATTCCACTACAACGAAGTAAATATCTGAAAACATGTCTCAATAAGATAGATTATTATTACTTGCTGGTATCAATTATTGTACTTAAAATGGATGCGAAAGCTTTTGACAATTACTCCAATATTTGCCTTCAATTCTATAAACAGGTAAAGAGCTTCCCTTTATCAAGTATTTCTCGGTTCTTTAATTGATCTTTAATAATGAATGTTTTTGGCTGAAAAGCCTTTTGTCATTTCAATTCTTTTATTATCAATATAGCAGTTGTACCTATATAGTAGCAACTATATAAACATATTTTTTTTTCTAGTAGGTATAGAGAGTACCTTTTATATGAACTAGTAAACAAACTAAAATAGTACGTCTATATTTAAATCGTCCGTTTTTTTAATTGTTTTTGGTATTTATATTTAGTAATTTATTACTACAGATAACGTAACGTAAACTTAATCAATATACTCGTAGTTTGAAATGTATTATTTATTGAGAAAAATTACTAATGGAATAGATATAATTTTTTAACCGTTAAACTGGTCCATACTTTGATCATGTTTACGATAAAGTTAATAGAATGGTAATAAGACATACATTATAAGATTAAAATGTTAATTTTGATATATTAATTATATATTATACAAAAACAAAACTGGCAATTTTATTCGTTTATCTAACACTAGAACCACACTAAATCTTAATGTCTTAATGTGTTGCGTTTATTAAACGTTTGTGAGTGTAGCCTCAGCGTATAACTTTTTAATGAGATTTTTATAATGCCGTTGGGCGTTAAGTGACAGTTCTGATCATGATCTTTTTGGGACATCAAATGGATTTTACGCGTCTTTGATTGATTTAAATGGACAAGCGTATATTTGTTATTATGGTAGACTATGAGTGCGCAGAAAACGGACGTATGTAGGTAAGTAAACTAAATTTGAAATATTGGGTCGATATCGAGCTTTTATAGCGGTAGAGAGTGCTTTTTAGAATCATAGTTACTTTAAAGCACATAACAATGCATTAGAATTATTTGCAAAATATTAATAACATTTACGCTCAAGATACTTACACTCAAGTTTATTTATTGGGTTAATGAGTTTTAAGAATCAATATTAGTGTTGCCTTGGCATTAGGTACTGTTTGACCATCTGAGTATTGTTAATCTAATATCTGAGTATTGTTAGTCTAATAGGAGTTGAACTAGTATGGAATATGAATGAAAAACTAATTTTTTAATAGTATAAGTATAACTTAAAAAATAAAGTCAATATCTTATAAAATAGATAAAGTCAATTAAATTTTATTTGTATAATCTCACTTAGAGTGTGGGTTCCGAGCATATTAAAATTATTTTTATAGGCGTGACATAAAGAGCCATACAAAACATAAATCTCAAATGAACTGAAAACCGTTAATTTTACTATTGTAAAGTCTATTAAGAACAACATAGGCCGCGTACAATATTTCAAAAAGGTATATATAGCTTATGCTCCATCGGTATTCTCTTTAAAAAAAGATACGTCATAAGAAAAGTACTAAAACCTCATTTATTTTATTATATTACGTCATTTTTAAGGCTAGAAACTTGAAACTTACTTTTTAGGCTTTTGATTAGATATAAATAAGACATTCAAAGTTTGTAAAAATTTTATGCAAAAGGGGGTACCCAAGCACGAAGCGAGGGTGACTCACCCTAGCTACTTTATTATATTATAATATATAATAAATGTTTAATCATCTCATACTTAAATAATTTACCTACTCAATAAAGGTGAATTAAACCAAACAATAGCCATAAGCTATACAGCTGATATAGAGATGAAAGAATTCTTTACAAATTGATACTTACATTATATTTTAATCCTAATTTATCCCGTTAAGAATGTGAACGATAGAGGTTGTTTCTGAATAGGTTTTTACGTACATCTCTTCCTGTATCGATAACCTTTCAATGTCGGTGAAGCAATTTCTATCAATGACCTCTCATTAGAATTTTATCTTCATATAAAATTAATTGAATTATTATGAAATCATTAGAAACGTCCTTATAAATTACTATAGATTATTCATTATTGAGAGTACCTTTGATTCAAAAAGTTATTTGGAAGCAGTATATACCTATAACATGATAAATATGTATGTATGATACATGTTAATACTTAGAATTCAATATTAGAATACACGACGCTCTTATTAAAAGTTAAAAGAGGTTTGTTATTGCCTTGTACTTCTAAAGTTCAAGATCTCTTCAGAGCAGGTAAAGGATAATAAAATTATTTCGACTTTCTAAAAATTTATATTATGTTTAATACTAGTCTCTCACGACTTTCCTTTTCCCCTTTCTTCTCGTTAACAATGATAAAAAGTCAATATTTGTTTAAGAATCTTTACGTTTCCGTAAAAATATATCTCTAGCTCGGATACATTTTTTTCCCGGAATAAATGACAAATTCTGATTTGCGTCCTAATATTTATACGTGCAATCTCTGTTAGAATTCAGTTAGCCGTTAAAGGTACTAATAGAAAGTTACTTTTTAAAATAGATGCACGAGCTATAATACGATTCAAATGGCCAATATCAAATAAAAACTGCAACTTTCATCTATCTATCTACATAAATAAAAATGAATGTTGGTAAGCGCATAACTCAAGAATGGCTGGACCAATTCGGCTAATTTTTATTTTGTATGCTCCGTAAGTCACACGGAAGGATTTAATAAGAATAAAAAAATTCAAAGTTTGTAAAAAAACATACTAAAGGGGGTACCCCCTAGGGACGAACCCGAGCGAAGCGAAGGTGAGTCGCTAGTTATCAATAAATACAAATACTGTAAATGAGATTTAAGCTACCGCAGTCACATATGGTCGATGTTCGATGTAGATTTGAAAAGCTCAAAACTTTCAAGTTCATATCCGAATGTATTAGTACTTTTCGTCATTGAATCAAACCGAGAAGTAAATTTTTAGGTAAGCCTTAAATTGGAAAAGCTTTGTATTCACTACAAATTAACATTTACATAAAAGATATCGCTGCCAAACTTGTGGACAGTAAAAAATCGCCCATAAACGTCTGATAATTTTTATAGTGTACCATTTAACGAGAACTAAACCGTATTGTTGCTGTAACCTTAATTTATTTTAGCACAAAGGATATTAACGTCACTAACGGCCTTTAACCTCCCGTATACGAACTTTAATGCTGAGTAATGAGGGATGGAAATATTTTAAATACAAAATATAGACTCTATTAATATAATAAGAATATAGCAAGAATATATTAAATGCACTTTATTATTACTGACTGTAGTTAAGGAAAGTATATCTAATAATAAATATATTATATATAAGTAAAAGATCCATAAAAGATTCTATGAATTTCCTTTTCTCATAGATTACAAGTTTTAATCTCTCAATAGGTACTAACGTTTATATAAAAATATATATAAAAAAATGTTTTTTGCACCAAATCGACGAAAGTGAAGCAGATCAATAGGTAGTTAATAAAGTGTGTCACCGAAATACGACATCTACATAAATTGTGCATACTCTTGTACTGGGTGCACTGGGTGATATTTATGTTCGAGTCGCGCGTCCGCGCCGGCGCCTGCGCAGTCGCCACCGCGACGCCTGCGACATCCGCCAAATTCGTTTAATAGCTTGTACATTCCACGCATACTTTAAGATTCCTGTTTAAACGACTTGGTTATTGAGAACAACGAAAAACTCGATGATTGTTAAATATGTATCAACTTCAAGGGAAATCTCGTAATGTCTTTATTCTGGGGGAATTACTTTAGAGGTCGATTTTCCGTAAATTCTCCAACAATGAATATGTGTGATGTCATGGCTGTATTTTGACAACGAATGATACGGTTGTTCAATATTACTTACTATAAAACGATTTTATTTATCAATAAAACAATGTTAATTGACTCAAGTTAATTTTTTATAACATACTAAAAACTTACCCTAGATCCGTTCGATTTGTCTCTAGGTTCATTTTAACAATTAATATTTTTTTCAAAAGTAATGATGATTTAACACTCCTTAGTATTCAGTTAGTTTTTACTACATACTCCATACTCCGTTAGTGCTACATTTTGCATAAAAAATAAGGATACAATATGTTACAATTAGTATGTCGTTAATTAGCTGTTCAGGTTTAGCAGTAAGAATATAAGTCAACAATAGGTATATTTTTTTATTATAAAATAAAAGGCCTTTAACTTAAGACTAACTTTAACTTAAACTTAATTTAAATTTAAATGTTATTGTACTAGAAACCTTATTTAATAATAATAATAATTACGATGCATTCGAATGTTATTACGTATGTGAATTCGACACCAAGTAGGTATAGTATAACGGATTTTTCACGACTATATAAGTAGAGGATGAAAGGTCTTCAAATTGACCTTTAATAACGGTATTGATAACCAACCATCCAAGCGCCTTTTTGTTGACAAGAGTTTAAAAGCTCTTTGTCATCCAAATTGATGTATCGAACATACTCTGTGTTATGAGTGGGTACTTTGTTTCAATCAATATGTCAAAGATTACTTTAAATCTGTTAAAAACCCATATCTAAAAAAGGATTTATTAAGAAACTAAAGCTTGATAAATTAGATTAAAGTATTTAAAATATTTTTGTACAGTAACATCTATGACTGTACGTTTTTTCAAGTGAATTTTAGTGACATTATAACCAAAGTAATACGCTCAGTTACCTTACTTACTATGTTAACGATCGCGGGTTCGAGTCCCTCTGGGAGTATTCATTTGTATGGTAAGCACGAATGCTTCCACTCCTGTCAAGGGTTTATAAAAATGATAATATGGAAGTATTAATAATTATGTAATATGTGTAGTGTATTAACTATCTGGTATCCATAACATAAGCCTCGTAGCTTATCATGGCACTAAATGACGCTAGGTGTTAATGTCCCAACATATTTCAGTAAAGCGTATCAATTTGATTTATTATATACAAACTGATATCTCATAGAAAATAATTTTAAAGCAACAATTATTAATTACTGCATCAAATAATTTATTACCGGTCATTATAATTCAATACCCAAAAACTTTTTATTAGACAACGGTACATGCTATCTATTATCGCAATCGCTTAAATCTTTAAAGACACTATAACAGTAAGCGTTGAATGAAATTAAGATATCAATCATAGACCGTAGGTTGAGGAGAAAAAATCGATAAATTTAATTAGTAGGTACATTAATTTTTTGTTATGCTAAAACATATTTCAATATTCCTTATTGAATCAATAACAATATTTATACATTTTATGAATCAAATTATTTAATATCCAGTTCAAATCCAGTCAAATTTAAATAATTTTAAGTTCTCGAACTTGTCATGTTTTGCTCCAATTAAGCTTTATTGACGTGCGAAAACCACACGTCTAGCGTTCAAATATAACATGTTTTTGTTTAAAAATATACTTAATTATTTGTAAATACGTCATATATTATGTTGATGGCGCCATTATTAACAATTTAGATTACGGAGCGAGGAATTCAAAACCGTGGTGTCATTTTGGTCGGCGACCGCGCAAGGCCGCGCAGATCCGATGACCTCAAGACACACACGTGAAGCTACAAAGCAAAACAACTTATGAGTAGCACTTAATACACACTATAGTGAAAACCCTCGCTTTACTTGGGTGCGTACCTATTATCCTTTCGTAATATTATATACAGGTAGAGCCGTCTTTTGGTATATTATGATACTAATAGTTACTCGAAGTTATTGTGTATCATTGTACTAAATATCATCGAAATCAGTCCAGCCATTTTAGCATGAGCAACGTTATTGTGAAGCTGACGCACGCAAAACAATGTAATAGCTATTTTTTGCACGCGGTGTATGCCTTAATTCAGGAATTAGCTTATTATATTCCGAAATTAAGAAAGAATTATTAAATATATTTGTTTTATTTCATATACCTATTTCATTAGAAATAATATCATCACAAACACATTAATTTGAGGTTTAAGATGAATAAAATTTAGATTAACCTCTTCGAGCCCTTTCAAGCACTTACATTATAAATTACCTATTAGCTTTCTCTTACAACACATATTAATTATTTCAAATGGGTAAAATTGATTATTAGGTCAATGATATGATCTAGAAACCCAGTTATTTTAATCTTTAAATACAAATACCTACTTAACATTATTATGCATAATTTTTAACTGATTTTATGTGTTGTACTAAATGATATTTTACGACGTAAAACTTTAATTTTATTAAACGAACATAAAAATGTAAATATCAATCTTCTCTGCTATGATAACAAAATAATATTATAGGATTCCATTATAATATCATTTAGATCAAGTTTTCTTTTATACGTAAGTAATATATTATAGTTAAAAACTACGAAAATTGGAGCAGGATATTCAAAACAAAGTTAATATTCATGTGTGGACGCCAATTTATTTTCAACATTCCACAAATTTTTTCGTCAAACAAAACAAAATCCTTTTTGAATTTTGATGGAGTTAGAGTTTATTATCATATTATAACTTTTATTTATTTAATCATTTCGTATCACTTTCGAAAATGTGAAGTGGTTCTTTTTCGAAAATTCGTTCACTCAGACATGCACAATGCACAGGTCACACATGGAGGTTTTCTCACGATGTTATTCTTCACCATTTAACATGTGATAATTTGGAACCCACAAGCTAGAAAAAGCAGTACTACCCACTACAAAACCAGCAAACTTAAGACTGAGGGAGGCCTTACTCTAGAGGCGCTAGGCCTCATCCACGATCCCCACCCATATATTCATCATCAGCCCTTTTTAACGTCCCACTGCTGAGCACGGGCCTCCCTCAGTACGAGGGGGATCAGGCCATAGTCCACCGCGCTGGCCTAGTGCGTGTTGGCGTACTTCACATGTCTTACGAAAAGTTGCTAGGTTTTCTCAGACGTGCAGGTTTCCTCACGATGTTTTCCTTCACCGTAAGACAAGTGGTAATCATGATAGAAATAATTCGCATATGAAAATATCAGAGTTGCGAGACCCGGATTTGAACCCGCATCACTCAACGTTATACAAGCGACGCGTTACCACTTGGCTACCAATGCCACCCATATATTATAATTACTAGCGGTGCCCGCGGCTTCGCTCGCGCTAAGAGTGAATAAAATAAACATTTTTGCTTATATACTGTTACTTATAATGTACCAAGGAATGATTCCCCGTTTAAAGTTCTGGCCCTCTTTTCTGAAAACTACTGTGTAGCATCCTGCCGTGCCGCCACTGCTGCGCTTTCTAAAACTTATTTCCTATTTTTAACCAATTTTGCTACTATGTGTATCATAATTTCTTTGTGTGTTTTTCGTTAATGATAAACTGATGTACGTGGTTCATTGTTATGGACTTATGGTAAAAATTACTGTTAAATATTTTTCCTACGCAAATTGTGCCACCCCCGTTAACCCCAATAGGGGTTGATTTTCAAAAAACGCTTAGATATGTATCTCATAATTTGTATTGCAGAGCATTATTTCAGTGTCACGCAAAATATTTCAATAGAATTAAATTTCCCATACAAACTTAGCCACCCCCTTTAACCCCCAATGGGAGGAATTTCGAAAAACCCTGAAATACGTGTTTCATCATTTGTACTAAAAAGCATTAATTCGAAGTTTCATGCAAAAATGTGCAATAAAAATATTTTTCTCATACAAACTTTGCCACCCCTTTTAACCCTTTTAGGGGTTGAATTTCCAAAAAATAATATGCCTATG
Source organism: Boloria euphrosyne (assembly GCA_951802675.2). Lineage (NCBI taxonomy): Eukaryota > Metazoa > Arthropoda > Insecta > Lepidoptera > Nymphalidae > Boloria > Boloria euphrosyne. Next base: position 5,388,918 of record OX637872.1, read on the forward strand.
TTCTTCTCATGAATGCAAACTATCTATATACCAAATTTCAGCAAAATCGGTTGGGTGGTTTAGGCGTGAAAAGGTAACAGACAGACAGACAGACAGACAGACAGAGTTACTTTCGCATTTATAATATTAGTATGGATGAAATCCTCTTCTCTTTATTAACAATATACTATTTTTTAATACAAAGCACTTCAGAATATACTACCATCAAATATATATAATAAGAAAACCGAATTAAGAAACAAAATTAACAGACGCCGTACATTAACATTTATTGTAATAATAATACGGAAAATCATAACAGCTAAGATTTACGATATTAAAAATTATAAAAAATTTAAATCTAATCAAAAAGTGTATTATAAAACTAATTTTATGACGGTTGCTCAATAGGTTAATTTGATCGTCATTTAATCCACAATCGGTGCGTTTGTGTACCTTATATCAATCTCGTCTTATTTTAAATTGGTCAAGGAAGAATCTCTGATTGAATAAGTAGATATTACAATAAATTTATAATAAATTACAAATGTTTTCTTATTTAAAATAGATCACTCACATATTTGTTTAAAAGATTAAGTTGAGAGAGACCTGGCTCATTAGCTTTAGATTAGTGCATTTTTTTTATTTTCATAGTAATAGTAATTCGTTATATTATGATACGACAATATTTATGATCACTTAAATATCACAGTGTAATGAGAACGGAGTAGAATCAATTTTAAAAAACTATTTTTGATGGAACACTGGTCAATATTTTTTTCATACCCTATGAAACTTGAAAAATGCGCAGGCAATAAATATATAGATAAGGCATGCACTTATTGTGAAAGAATTAAAAAATAAAAAAAAATTGTTAAGTGTACTGAGTTTTGCATATAAGAATTTTTATTTCCATAACTTCTACTTCATGTGGACTATAAAATGTAGACCAAACTCTGCAATAGAAATAAACAACATTTATCTGCATATTCACTATTACTTAATACATAATTTAATAACTTAATTAAAAAGGATTATTAAAATAGTGAAAATTTGATCAATTACTTATTTTGAAAATTCGAGGAAAACTTATGAATAGAATTTATTTACGTAAATATATACTAATGTTCTACTAATCTTATTTTATTAAATTAATTATGTAAAATTTGAAAAAAATATACATGGAAAGAATTTACTTAATATGATCTATATAAGAAATATCATCTGTTTTTATATGTTTTTTATTGATAAAAGTTAAGCTAAAGCTCGTCCATAGCTACTACAAAAAAAACTGCACTGAATTAAACTATTTTTTTTGAGAAACTGTAATATACATATTATGTATAATATAATATGATATATTTATTTATTATCCAATATAACACAATCAAAATCAATTACTAACTAAAATGATTTCATTCATCGGCTTAGTGGAATCGATCTAATTTCTTTCATTCATTTATTAAGTATTTTATTATATTTTGACAAAGAAAATGAGCGAACCTCTTGACGTCCGCTTCTATACAAAAGTATTTATTGTAAGGTCATAGTGAATCAGTAATTTTCCCCAAACATTCAGGATGTAAATAAACAAAATCGAAGGTTGAGGTATTCAGAAACGATTTAAGCTTTAAACTTTCCGTTTTCTAAGAATGTCATTCTAATAGAATGTATTATCTTTTGTGATGGTTTCGTGGATATCGTTTAACATCAAGCACGATTGTGTTAGAACATTAACTTACAACATGATTCTATTTCTAATATAGCGGCTCGTCCTGGCTTCGCTTGTTAGATACTACGGCCTATATTACTTATTCGTTTCAGTTCCACTACATTCAAAGCAATGACTCTATAACTATTATAATAACGCTACTAAAAACAATAACACGAAATTTTCATTTATACATTGTAGTCTTTGATTTTCATCGTAATTGAATCAATAGTACAGAAATAATATCTCTATACCACGTCCAAATACAGTGTTTAAGTGAATGTTTTATACAATTCAAACATATAATCAGCCAGATCAGACGTGACAGCCCCAGCTGCCATACACTAATGTCCCAAACGAGTGTATGGCAGCTTGGGCTGGCTGTCACGCCTGTTGGCCGACTATATGTATCATAGGCTTTGCTTATACTATATTTACTGTAGATATATGCATAGCTTCACCCTTGATCCAGAATACAAACTGTTGAAAATACTTTAGTACAATAAATAAAATACGTTAGTAATACTTAATTTTTTTAATATGAGTTAATTTTTATTAATTTTAAAATGACACACAAATAAACTTCGTTTATTGATTGTTTTATCCACATATTATTTTAAATTAAAAAGAAATCTTTTCTGTTGAAGTTAAACATTAATCGAAACATAATGTCTTGCCTAACACTTAAAATTAAGATATTAAGTTATAAGTATGTAATGTAAATATGTGTTTTTTTATCCTAGAAGAAACAAATTTATTTTCAAAATAACTGAAATGTATCTATTAACTGTGAAAATTGATTTACTAAAGTCCTTGTAATATCACAGACGTACAAATTAACTCTTTATTAAATTATAAAGCATTATTTGTTTGACAACAATCTTGACAGCAATATTAATTCATAATACATGCAAAATAATTAACTTCGCATCGCTAATTTTATACCGACCTTAGTATTAGTAACTAAATTGTTTTTTTTTTTGTTTGGTGGAAATCGTTAAATAGAAATATTTAAAACAAGGACGATTCGGAACTAAAAAATTAATGTGCTAATTTAAAAATCCACTAATATTAGATACCCGACTGTCTGTGAAGATGTATGGATATATGTGCATTTGTTACTCTTAATACTATTGACGGAATTTTAATAATAATAGGAATTTTAATCAAACCTGACATATATAAATATTACGCTATAAGTTACTAAGAGGGTGCTAACATTATATAAATAGAGCCTACGTAAGTTTTTGAAGAAGTATGTATAATGTATAACACACACGCCAAAAGTTTTCAATATATTTTGATAAAATTTTAAATTAAATTTTAAATATTATGACACAAAAAAAAATTAAATTTAAATTTTAAGCAAGCGCAGAACTGCAGTAAAACAATAGTCTTATAATTCTCATTAATAATACAATGTAGGAAAGGTCTATTTCATTGAATTTATAGGATTTTAAGCTTTAAATAAACCAGTTTTGTTTTAATTTAATTATTATTGTTAATAGCTACCTAAGGATCATTCGACAATATGTATATATATTCTTGTGAATTTAGACCAGAAGTGAGCCTTTTTTTTAAAAACACAAGCTTACTAAATCGACCTCAATTTACTTTAAGTATCTGAAAAGGCTAAAACACAATTTAACTAACTGAAAAGACAACTAATCTACCAACAATGATATTTTTAGAAAGTAGAAACAAACCGGCGGCAGAGTAACAACCTAATAATGCAACCACGATAAGTGTCATGACACAACTACCCCCCGATGCCGGTTATACATCGACTTTTATAGATTTCTCCCCACCCTCTAACATCCTCTTTCCTATTCATCTTCCACACGGCCTTTCCTGACAGGAGACCGTCCTCGGGCTCCTTCATCTTCTAACCTGGGGGTTCAGAACCTCGACATCGAAAACCTGAGTGACGCCAGGAGCTATAGACATTACACTCTCATCATCTGCTGCCGTATACACAATTAAAATCATCAGACAAAAAATAACACAAAGTGCATTACTAAAACTTGCGTGTCTATATAAAGGTTTCAATTTGATTCATTCGTGGGCTAAGCTCACCTAGCATTACCTAAGCACAATGGATGTGAAACAAACAGATATCTGTACCAATTACCCGGGGCAGGACCCGTCGGGGGAGTGCGCCCTCACGACTCGCCAGAGAACCATGTCATAGCTTTACGTGTGTAAATCAGTACCTATAAAAGCATGTTTCAACCCAACCTAACCACAAATATACGTTACCTAGCATGACCTAAGCACAGTGGATGTAAAACAAACAGATATCTGTACCAATTACCCGGGGCAGGACCCGTCGGGGGAGTGCGCCCTCACGACTCGCCAGAGAACCATGTCATAGCTTTGCGTGTGTAAATCAGTACCTATAAATGCATGTTTCAATCCAGCCTACCCCCAAATATACCTTTAATGTTTGCTACACAAACATATGCAACGGTCAACGACCAACTCATAGTATGATCACAGCTCCAGGACGACATATCTGAGTAACCTCCAAGACACTGTCCGAGCTCACACACATTAATCTTAAGCTACACAAGGTATGTTCCATATACTAGGATCGCATGTCCGAGCGCACTCCAAGACAGCATCCAATAATATGAAACCGTACCCCACTTGAAGTGCACCTGTCGGCCAGGACAGCATATCTGAGTACAAAGACCTGCGAGACATGCTATCCCCAACCGCAAGATACATCTTCCCTTGAATGTGTCAACCCCAATACGAAAACACAAAATAAGCATCTTTTACATAAACAGTAAAAAAAAACATTTTTACAGTTAACATTTCTATAAAGGCCTGGCATAAAGCACAGCACCTACTATAACACAGATCGCGACTACCGCCACGCTCATGCCGAGGACTAAAATCTACATCGGCGACTTTCACTGCGATTTCGCTGGTTGTCTGACAAAATAAAAATACGATCGATCTAAAAATAACCGTTAATTCAAGTAACCTAATTTACTAATTTAAGACTGACCACCAAAACAAAACTAAACTATACACAGCGACCAACACAAAACACGAATTACCAAAATCAATGAAAATACACCAAAATCACGATAACCTCCGATAAAAACTTTTAAACAAAAACAACCGACAAATAGCACACGCTTAACAAAAGTAGTGGGCGAAACAGGGCCTATCCCACTTCTGATCTTGTGAATTTAGACCAGAAGTGAGCCTTTTTTTTAAAAACACAAGCTTACTAAATCGACCTCAATTTACTTTAAGTATCTGAAAAGGCTAAAACACAATTTAACTAACTGAAAAGACAACTAATCTACCAACAATGATATTTTTAGAAAGTAGAAACAAACCGGCGGCAGAGTAACAACCTAATAATGCAACCACGATAAGTGTCATGACACAACTACCCCCCAATGCCGGTTATACATCGACTTTTATAGATTTCTCCCCACCCTCTAACATCCTCTTTCCTATTCATCTTCCACAATATAGATACTTCAAAAATTGCATTAGTTAGTAATAGTTTTGATAAGACCCAAATTAAAAAAAAAACAGTTTGCTCGACTTTAAGTGACAATTCTCGATACATCGAGATCTTTAAAACAACGACAGTGTGACAAGGTCGGAGAGAGATCAGTATTAAGACCAACGGCTTCATCTGCTCCACCTCGGCGGATGTAAATACCGCCTCCTAACTCCTATTACTAAGAAGTTCTAAGCAAAATAAACCCAAAACCCAGGATCTCCGGATATATTATATTCTATTACCTACATTATTTATGCCATACGACATGTTTTAACTTTTAAAAATGGTAAATGGGCATAGATTGGGCTTTTATTTCGAATAAGTGATTTAAGTGTTTAAATTCATAATAGTATTCTGATAGCCTAAATTAAGGAAAGAGCAAAAAAAATTAGAAGTTATTGATTTATTACAGACTTTATATAAGGTTAATTATCATATATCACAAGTGACGCATCCCCGTTTCGCTCGAGTGTATCTTTGATTGCCGAACGGTACCCATTATGTTACTTCAGGTCATAATCTATCTCAACACTAAATTACGTCCAAACCCGTCCGATCGCTTCTGCGTGAAGAAGTAATAAAAATCCACACACAAACATACAAATTTTTACAATCACAATAGCAGTTCCATTTAATTGGTAATTCTGAACAATGCCTGCTCAGGATGCATATATGAAGAGTAAAGTATACTATAATAACGTACTATTTACGTCAAAACCTTGCATTACTTAACAAAAGATATTGCCATGTGAAAAATTCCACTTAAATTCAACCTGAATAAAAATATAATTCGTACAGAAAAGCATTTATTTTTTATAGCTCATTAACCTACCCGAAGCTTTTGTTCTTTTAATGAATAGCTATAGCCTTTTTATTTTAAGGCTCTAACGAAGTCTGCCGGGTCTCTTATTCTACTGTTAGCACCGTGGTCTTAGCTAATGAGGTTAGGATATTCCATAGTACTGAATTGAATACCTTATAATACTGTTCGTAGTACATTGCTTTGATATATAAATGAGAAAGTTACTCTGTCTGTCAGTCGTGCTATGACGCTAAACCTACTGTTCCGATTTAAATGAAATTTGGCACCCAGATAGTGTAGAGCCTGAGATAGGACATAGTTTTTTAATGCGAAATAAGGGTTGTAAAGGGTTGAAACGGGGGGATGAGAAATTGTATGGAAGTATCGTCATTAAAGAGTGTATGAAACTTACTTTTAGGCTGTCGATATAAATAAACAAGCGCAACCCGTGGTCTCGTTCGTGCTAAAGTTAAAGAGTGAGTCGCTAATTACTAATAATATCGACAGAACAAATGTATAAGTAGATGAATTTGCTTATCTTTATATTAATGTTTAAGTCATATAAAAACCAATAAGTTACATTCAAAAACAGTAAAAAATACAAAGATATTGTCTTTGTTTTTGTTTTCGAGTTTAACGAAACTACAAATTTAACTAGAATTACACTAGCTCAGCGGTAACGCGTCGCTTGTATAACCGAGTGATGCCGGTTCAAATCCTGGTCACGCACCTCTGTTATTTTTATGTGCGAATCATTTCTATTCTGATTACTGTTGTGTTGTGGGGCGCGGTAATAAGAATATAGACTTGATCGTAATTTAGTTTATTTTAAATATTTATACAACGACACTGAAATATGTGCAGAGCGGCCGACTTGACGCCATAGAAGAGGAAGGCCAAAGACAATAATGTTGCCACTTATAAAATACTATGTAACATCTCCCTTTGCAAATTAAAAAAAACTATGTTTTACAATGTTTGCAAGTTACATGAAATGGAAAGGTATCGTAAGTACAATTTTAATCTATGAATTATAATCTATGATTTTATGCTTAGCTTGAGTGACATTTAGTTTTGACAAGTAATGACAACTGACATTTTTTATAAATATAATAAGTAATTAATATCTTCTTATAATAGAAATAGATTTACAATTAAACTATTTTATTCTTATAAATATAATACTATCCTATCTTATAATAGAAATAGATTTATAATAAAACTATTTTATTGACAATATCGACGGGGTTTAATAATAGGGCGACCATATGAAGAGTATTTAATGTTTGTTGTAGTGTTTGTATTGTGTTGATCAGTGTTTGTTTTTGTTTCAGGTTGGTGAGCTGGACTGGATGAAGATGAAGAAGATGAAGATGACTGCGGTTGATCATGGACTGGACTGGAAGGAAGTATCACGGATACAGGTTGTTTCGGTTTTAGGATATGTTGCCTGTTTCGACGGAAGGTTCCTTCGGGTGACTGGATAATATAACTACGTGGCTGTGGACCTAATTGTGATATAATACCTGGTGTCCATGTACTTGTTGGTACCTTTTTATAGTATACTTTATCTCCAATGTTTAGTGGTTTAAGTTGTTTTGTGTGTTGATTATAATAAATACTAGATTTTGACTTTTGTGTTTTAATTATATTCTTCATTTTATTAGAGTCAATAGTGTCAGATTTTAAGTGATAGTCTACGACTGGAAGTCGTGTACGTAGGCTTCTGTTCATGCATAATTGTGTAGGTGAATAACCTGTTGCTTTAGGTGTGTTTCTGTATGTAAGTAATGCTAAGTATGGGTCTGTTTTGTCAGATTTACATTTCTTTAACATATTCTTTATAATTCCTACTGATCTTTCTGCCATACCATTTGACCTGCTCAAATATGGGCTAGATGTGATATGTTCAATATCCCATTGCAATGTAAAGTTTCTAAATTCTTGACTGTTGAAAGGTGGGCCATTGTCAGATACAAGTATAGACGGAATGCCATGTCTAGCAAATATTGATTTAAGATGAGTTATAACAATATTAGAATTTGAGCCTGACTGTAACAATGCAATTTCAATATATTTAGAAAAGTAATCTACTACTAATAGGTATTTACTATTATCAAAATCAAAGATGTCTATACCTATTTTATACCAAGGAATTAGTTTATAATCATGATAAATTATAGGTTCTTTAGAGTTATTTCTCTGGTAAGTAAGACAAATATTACATTGATTTATGTATTTTTCAATATCTAAATTAATGTTTGGCCAAAAAACTTTATTTTTTGCTAATCTAACACAGCTATTGATGCCTTGGTGACCTTCATGTATGATTTTCAATATATTTTCTCTCAATGTCTCTGGAATAATAATGCTATCTGACTTAAAGACTATGTTATTAATGACATGAATTTCATCTTTGTATGAAAAGAATGGTTTTACTGACTGACTGACTGACTTTTTGTGTTCTGGCCAACCATTTTGACAAAAGAGAATAATCTGACTAAGAGTTTGATCTTTAAGTGTAGCTTCTTCTATCTCTTTAAGCTTATTTGGACTGACTGACAAAGTTGACATTACTAAGTTTATGTGTAAGTCTATATCTTTTTCTAGATCTGTGAGTGTATTATCTGGCAAGGCTGCTCGTGACAAGGTGTCTGCTATGTATAAGTACTTACCTGGTTTGTATACTACAAGTAAATCATATGGTTGTAATCTGAGCATTATTCTTTGAAGTCTAGGCGGTATGTCATATAATGCTTTTTTGTATAGTGTAATGAGAGGTTTGTGGTCAGTTTCCACAGTTACCTGTCTACCATATATGTAGTGATGATATTTGGTGCAGCCAAAGAGAACTGCTAGTAGTTCCTTCTCAATTTGGCTGTAGTTTTGTTGGCACCTAGTAAGAGATGCAGAAGCATAGGCTATTGGCTGACTGCCATGTGACAAGACTGCTCCCAAAGCGTCCTTGGATGCATCTACAGATAAAAGCAAAGGTTTATTAGGATCATAGTAAGTTAAGACAGGTGCTGAGCTAATAATTTTCTTTAAGTTAGTAAATTCGTTTTCATGCTGTTCTGACCAGTACCAGGTAGTATCTTTTTTCAATAATTTTCTCAATTCAGTTGTTTCCTGTGACAAGTTTTTTATGAAAGAGCCTAAATAGTTAATCATGCCTAAAAATCTCTGAAGCTCTGTGACTGACTGTGGACTTTGCATTTTACATATAGCTGCAACTTTGGTTTCATCGACACTTACTCCCTCACTACTGAACACATGACCTAGGTATCTTACTTTTGTTTGACAAATGACAGATTTTTCTTTGTTAAATCTGAGATTGATTTCTCGTGCTCTCTGTAGGACTTTTTTTAGACGTTCATTATGCTCTGAGAGATCTTTACCATACACTAGGAAGTCATCCATCATGATCTTGACTCCTGGAAGATCTCCAAATCTTTTAACCATCTCACTATGAAATATTTCAGGCGCTGCATTTATACCAAATGGTAAACGTGTGTACCTATATCGACCATAAGGTGTAATGAATGTGCATAATTTAGAAGAATGTTCACTAAGTTTAATCATCCAAAAGCCTTTATTAGCATCAAGTGTGCTGAAGTATTTGGCACCAGCAAGGTCTGATTTGATCTCGTCAATAGATGGGAACTGATAGTGTGGTCTCATGATAGCCTGGTTGAGTTTACGAGGGTCTATACATAAGCGCAATTTTTTATTCTTTTTAGTAGTTAGTACAATTGAACTTACCCATTCAGTTGGTTCTTCGACACGTTTTATCACACCACTTTTCTCTAATGATAATAGCTCTTCTTTTAGAGGATTTTGTAGCTGTAAAGGCACGCGTCTGCACACGTCGACAGAAGGAATTGTATCAGGTTTCAAGGTAAGATTAACCTCCAAACCACGGATACAGCCTAGACCTTCAAAGAGGTCTCTATTTTCCTCAATAATGTCCTGTGAATTTGACTGTGCTGTAAGAGAAAAGCTGACAGTATTTACTTTTTTGACTAGGTTTAATGTTTTGCATGTTTTTCTACCAAGTACATTTTGACAGTTTAAGTCCACTATGTGAAAGTTTACTAAATAATTCTTGTTTTTGTATGAAATGTTGATAGTGCATTGACCTACTGTTGGGAGTATGTGACCACTGAATGTTGACAGTTTGTGTGAACTTGGTTTAATGTCTTTTGTGTCTAAGTTGAGTTTAGTGAAAGTGTTGGATGAAATTATATTTGTGTCTGCCCCAGTATCTAACATAAAAGAAATAATTTTACTATTAATAACAATATCTGCCATCCACTTGTCGTCCTGTTCTTCACACTTCACTGTTCCTATAAAATATAAGTCTTCGTTGCATTCTGGTTTGACATTTTCTTGTGTTACTGCACGGACAGTCCTGCTTGATCTGCACATGACTGCAAAATGGTTGTACTTCTTACATATTTTGCATTGGACTCCATTGGCTGGACATCTATAGCGGTGAACTTGACCACAACGGCTACAGGTTTCTTTATTACTTCCATATCGCTTGTGCTCTGGTTGTCTGTTCCATGAAGGTTGTCTTGATTGACTATTCTGTCTCGGCTGGGATGTCTGTCTTGTTTTAGATGTATGTCTTGACCTGGATGTCTGTTGTGTCCTGTCTCTTCTACTAACTTCACTGATGGTGGATGTAGCTGTACTTTCCAACAACTTGGCTTGTTTTCTAGAAGTTTCCTGGTGTTTCGCTATTTCAATCGCTTTATCTAGTGTCTGTGGCTTTTCTTGAAGAATTCTCTCTTTTATAAACTGGTTATTTGCATTGAGATTCCAACTAAAGATATCACGAAGAATGTCGTCTTGATTTTTGAAGTCACATTGACTAGCTATGTTTTTGAGGTCTGTAATATATTGCTCAATTGACTCATCATCTCCTTGTCGCCTGTTAAACAGCTTGTGGCGCTCTATTGTGACATTGATTTGCGGCAAAAAATGTTTTTCGAATTTTTGGATTAGCTCTTTGAAAGTGACACTGTCGATGTCAAGGCCAAATGAATAAAATATGTTTAAGGCGTCTCTGCCTATATAGTGCAACAGAATAGCTACTTTCCTGTCGTCTTTGCTGTCTTCTAGCATGTTGGCACGAAGGTATATTTTAAGCTGAGTGAGCCAATTTTTCCATTCCAATGGCATATTATTGGAATTTATGTTCAACGGCTTGAGAAGACCTCCCATGGCTCCTAGGTTAGACTGATTTTTATCTTCAGACATCTTGGGACGCTACCGTACGACGCGACGCAAGCGCAACGTGGCATGCGGTGACTTGATTTACGATTTTTACAACTTCTTGAAGCTTGATTCTTTTGCCACAACTTCTGACACCATGTTGTGTTGTGGGGCGCGGTAATAAGAATATAGACTTGATCGTAATTTAGTTTATTTTAAATATTTATACAACGACACTGAAATATGTGCAGAGCGGCCGACTTGACGCCATAGAAGAGGAAGGCCAAAGACAATAATGTTGCCACTTATAAAATACTATGTAACAATTACCACTTGTCTTACGGTGAAGGAAAACATCGTGAGGAAACCTGCATGTCTGAGAAAACCTAGCAAGTTTTCATAAGATATGTGAAGTCCGCAAACACGCTCACACGCCAGCGCGGTGAACTATGGCCTGATCCCCCTCGTACTAAGGGAGGCCCGTGCCCAGCAGTGGGACGTTAAAAAGGGCCGATGAATGAATGAATGAATACACTTACATAGTTTGATATATTACGCGCATGTAGTAGATATATCTTATGCATATCGCAAATAAACTTTCCAGAGTATCGAAAAAAATCCTTTCAAATGATTTCAGTAACAAAAATAAAATGCATTTTAGTGACAGCGCTTGCTCCCGAAGGTCGTCTCTCTTGACCGGTCAACTGTAAAGATTACAAAGTAATTTATAAGTATTAAAGATTAAAGAAAACAATTTCAATTCGAGTAAACATTTCAATACGATGAAGTTAAGCAAACATAATATTTTCATACTAAAATTATAATGTCAGTTGAAATCACCTTAATACAAAATAATTATTTTGTCTTTACAAATATTATAAATATTCTTACGTGACGTCTAAAATTTAGATCGTATCTGTTCTAATCATTTCGATTAGTCTTAATTCTAATTATAGGTTTAAGCGTTGACTCATATAATTGAAATCACGATACAAAAACTACATGTCTTATATAGCGAAATATTTAAGGCTTCTAATAATGTCAAGAGTACTTTTGGCCGTAGATTCGATTTCCGAGCGATGTAGTTTTTATATTACATTTCATTTAATGTGGAATTTTTAAAAGTTACATTATATATTTCTGACATGACACTGGAAAAAATAAAGGAGCAATCAAATAATGATCTGGGAGCACAGTAGAAGCGCGCTCGCTTGGGAAACCGTGTGAAGCAGGTTTGAATCCTGAGTCTCGCATTTCTGATATTTTCACGATTATCACTTTTTTCTACGTGGAAGGAAAACACTATGTAGAAAACTGCATGTTTTGGAAGTGTTTAGGAAACCTAGTAAATTTCGTAACACTGGTACACGACCATCATGTGGACTATTCTTTATTATTATTTACCCTTCGTATTGTAGAGAGGCGAATTACCAGTGCATTGTAAAAACTTATAACAAAGAATTGAGTACATTACTATTAGATAAGAGCTATTAAGAGCATGTTTCTCATTTTTTTGACAAATATTCTTTAGAGTGCACTAACAAGCAAAAAGTTACGAACTACTTCTTAGTATGGTGGACAATAATAAATGGATTAACAGTAATAGACTATCATGTCATAGATCTTTTTCTCGCCAGATATATCGGTATTAAGATAACAACAAACAAATTCTAATACAGCTGAGATAAAAAGTTATAAGTCCATTAATAATATTTCAATTGACCTTTCTAAAACCCATTTATCAGCCATACAATAAGATGATACGATGCTGAATACATATGGCTTTATGAGTTAAATAAATAATTAAGATTACATTAAAATCGCCTACAATATTGGTTTGTGAGCGGATTCAATATATTACTACAATCTATACAACAACTAATAACGCCTCGAGTTTCTAATTGATTTTGATAAGCCATTAAGCCGCTTTGATGGATGCTTTGTTGGTGTTTAGAGATCTCACTCTGTTCATACTTGTTTCGTGTACTTGCACACTATGTTAGTAATCTGTAAATATAAAGTAGTAATCCTAATAGTTTCAATGTAATAAAAGTCAATAAGGTGTTATGTATGATTTTTTCAAAATTTTGTAACTGGGATATTTATATTTAATGATAGACGAATTGGACTTTTTTGATGTAAATAAAACTACTTTTTTAGATTTTTGAGTTTGTTTAATTCTCAGTTCCCAACGCTTTACAGCCATCATGGTCACTGGAAAGACTAAGGTTTAAGACGTCTTAAAAGTCTTAAAATTCAACAGACAATGCCCATCCACAATTTAATCCGCAAAAATATCCAATATTTATTCGGAATTTCATATATTTACGTAAATCAAGAAAGTATAATGAATTTTTTTATGTAGAAAACATCTAATTATAAATAGGTATTGAGTTTGTTTCAATGGGCTTTTCTAAGGTCATGGAGAAATATTTTGTATTCAAGCTTTTATATAGATAATAGGTATAAATATGGATGATAAGTGGTTTGAGAATGATTTTAAATACAACGGAATATAAAAACAGTAGTGGTTCTGAACTTCTGAAGTGAACGACAGTTACTTACTCTTTCTATGTACGAGTTCCTTGCAGTATCTTTGGAAATCGTATTCTTTGGAAAACACACTACTGTAGTTATGTAATTGTGTACATTTTATTGATATTTACAAAAATATGCTTATATTAAATATAATTTATTATAATATGTACATTGTACATGCGTGATACATATTTATAATGTATATTATATTAATGGCTTCCGCTGTAGAAGATAACCTAATACTACTACTTCGACTTATCATGGTTTAACCTGTTAACGGCGATTTTATGGAAAAGTTTAAAAAATATCTCATGAGAATTTAACATATAATATGTATAATGTATTTAAATGCTAAATATCTTTCCAATACAATTACTTAAGCACACGTCTAACCAAAACACAAATTAATTAAAAAACAGAAACAGTTCCAATAAATGAAAAGGACGGACCAAAATGGAGGACCAATTACATTCTGAAGGGCGGTACGGCAATAACTTTAATCGAACGTCCTACTAATCAGGATGTACCGCAAACCGATAACACTTAAGTATAAAGACTTAACATGCTTCGAACCATCGCATTACTGTGGACAGGGAAATCTCCCCAAATATTTATCAACATGGTTCCGAAACCGCTGGCAGTGCGCTGCGTTCCACTGCAAATAGCAGATAAGCACGTACCCTGGCCACAACCAACCGTGCCTCACGGAATAAATATGTGATTTATGTTTTTAGTGCATAAAATACTCGTTGAAGTTATACAGAGTAATGGTAACAAGTCAATTCGCTTACACAAGGAATACGATAGCTTTCACGCAAATATCAGTTTGGCCTCCATATGAATCAATTGAACCGTTCACATTTTACGCCGTGCTTAAGAATTCATATCCGGGTTGAGATGACACCTTTATAACTTTTCCTGACAATACCGATATTAACTGTTCCTGAGATTTCGGTCAATAAAGGAGAATGTAATGTAATAAACATAACTTAGCTTACTCAATTTGATCGCAAAATCGAATCCCATAATAAATGCATTCTTCGTTTTTGAACTGAATGATCCATTATGGAGTATGGCCTAAATACAAGAACCGTTAAAGTGTTAATTTATGACATAATTCCTTATTTTTTAGGGTGCCGTAAATCTATACACGTCCATGTTTATTTGTTTCTCGGACCGTCTCAAACTCTCTTTCAAGGTAGATTTGTACTTATTTTTTGTTTCTAACTTTTCTTCGAAATAATGTATGAAATTTATGATATAATATGGTATGTATTATAAATAAATACGATTACATGTTTTGCGTAAAACACCCACACATTGTAGTACAAACATTCGTGCATATCATACAAATGAATGCCCCCCAGCTGGTCTCGAACCCGTTATCGCTAGAATACCTAGCAAGTAGCACTACACACTGAACGAAAGTGACGTTGATTCAATATTATACTAGTATGATAATAATCTAAGTCAGGAATTTGTATGACACAAATTACAGGTTGCTTGCATAAAATTATACCTCGTATTATGATAAAAGGCTTGTAAACACATGCCTATAAAGTTAATGAAGTTATTATATTAGTCTCCGCGCTATAATTGAGATACTTAATAAAATATCTATGATTTGCTAGCCCAGTAAATACGTAACATATATGATTAATGTATGTTAACATGCCGTGAAAAAATCGAACCTCTATGACATATTAAGTCACGGTACCTTATTCCACCACAGTGGCTAACTTTTATTTGCTATATAAATTTTTGTCGTCTATAGAATAACTTCTCTTTGACATTACGTAGCATACGAAAATTGCAAATTTTTATTTTTATCTTTTCTAATTCATATGGAATGCGTATAGTCTTTCTTTGTATAAACTTTACATTACACAATGAATTCATTACAAAGAAGCAGGAAGAGCGTCTTCATTATACGTATCATATAAATAATATTTATTAATAACCATATATCTTAAAGTTATCTACAATCTTAACTACAACACTTAATTTGTGTAATATGTGGCACATGTTTATATTTATAACTTCATACAGAATTGAAAGGATAAAAATTAAAAAGAAATATTTTTACTGTCGTGATAATTTTTACTAGGACTTTTATTTACACATATTTTTTCTATAAAATCATTCTTCAAATAAGTGACTTTAAGTATTTTTATTTTTTATTTTTATTTTCTAGCATCAAATATAAAGTTATTGACATTTTAAGATATTTGAGTGCACTTTCAATTTGCCGTCTAAAGGACAAATAATTTGATATCTACATGTGTATCTATTTTTTACTCTTTTAAAAGCCAAATAGTGAAAAATATATTATAAAAATGAAAAACCCCACTGCATATAAGCTAACTAAAAAGATGCAAACGGAGATGTATACGTTTTATCCTTGTCGCGAGATGTATATATACATTATACATGTGTCTCCGACTGCGTTACTCTCACAGTAAATGTGAATCTAACGACACCTCTCAAGCTAAAATCCATCGAGCCGTTCAGACCGCAAAGCGTGCCAAATAATTAATTATACATAAATGCATACCTACTCTCGAAATACATAACCCTCCTTCTGACGCAGTCGGGTAAAATTTCAAGGTGTTACTTCAAAATGTAGTCTGTACTACAAAATATATTATAAACAAATTGACTTACAATTTTTTCTAACAAATAAAATTTAATCAAAGCATTAGACTGTTGAAATTTCAGATCTAAAGTCAGATATTTTCTAATATAAGAATAGGCAAAAGCTTCCTATTTCGAGTGATTTTCTGGCACCGCCACCTTCATCAATCAATCCAGTCAGTACGCTTAAGCGACAAAATTACTTTTATATCAGATCTTTTTGAGATGTGTTTGAAATATTAACTTATTCAGCATTTTAGAACGATATGGTAGAGTTTCCAAGTTCATTTCCTTTTTAAACGACTCCGTGAGTGAACGTCGCGTTATTTATACAGTGATTTAATTGCTATATACTTGTATTAATTATTGTATTTTGGGATGTTTTGGATAAAATGTTTTTAAATAATTGTAATCACTCACGTCACTCTAATACTCCGGTGGGACAACTACTCGACACGACCAATGAGGCGAGTTGGGCGCAGAACCGATAATTTAGGCGCAGAGCTGAACATGGTCTCCGAAGCACACGGGTAACACAATTATTATATTCTTTATTGCACAAAAAGTAAACAGAACAGTAATTATACAGAAAAGTTGTGACAAAAGGTGGACTTATCTCTATGAGAGATCTCTTCCAGTCAACCCTGCATGTGAGAAATAGTGTTAAGAGCGGGACAAAAAGAGAAAGTGCACAGAGACAAATTGAAAATATACTTAAGGGTAAAACATACATAAGTAAAATATATACTTAAATACAATGAATATACAATTATATACATATATACATACAGACATACATACATACATACATACATACATACATACATACATATATACATACATATATACATATATACATACACACATGTGTGCTAAATACAAGTGATTACTAGACGAAATGTAGTTAAATTAAATTTGAGCAAGAAAATATTCTTTTAGCTTTACTTTAAACGCAGCAATAGAAGGGCTCTCCAGTAGGGCTTTAGGGAGTCTGTTCCATAATATTGCAGCACGCACTGAGAAAGAATTTTGTAGAAACTTGGTGTTACTTTTTGGAAAATTAAGCCTCATAGTGAGGCAGGGCCGGCAGGAACGTGTAGGAGTAGGAAGGAGGTTAAACCGGGAACGGAGGTATGAGGGGGAGTTGTGGTTATGAAGGATGTTAAACATAAAAGAAAGGATGTGCATATCACGGCGAAGACGGATAGGGAGCCACTTAAGCTGAGCTCGGAAGTCGGAGACATGATCATACTTGCGCAGACCATAGATAAAGCGTATGGCGAGATTTTGAAGACGCTCTAGTTTATTCAGTAGCTCCTCTGTCACATCCAAATAGCATACATCGGCATAGTCGAGTATTGGCAGGAGAAGAGATTGCGCAAGCATAATTTTGGTTTTGAAAGGTAGAAAATATTGGAGACGTTTGAGAGAATGGAAGGTGAAGTGCATACGCCTACTAATTTCATTGACATGAGGTGTCCATGTCATGTTGCAGTCCATAATGAGACCCAAATTCCTCACCTTATCACAGTAAGGAATAAGAACTCCACAGTAAATAATCCTAGGAACTGAACTCCAGTCTACTTTGCACCTTAACCTACTGCTGCCGATAATTATCGCTTGCGACTTCTTTGGGTTAACTAATAGTCCAAAAGATTCAGCCCAAGTTTTAATTGCAATTAAATCATTATTTAGAGCTTCAATAGCATTAGACAAGTCCGTTAATTCGCAGTGACGATATAGTTGTAAATCATCTGCATACAGATGGTAGGGAGAAGAAATGACGCCAGAGATGTTATTAATAAAAACAGAAAAAAGAAGTGGTGAAAGAACGCCGCCTTGGGGGACTCCAGCTGCGAGATCCAACCAGTCTGACGACAAGTTATTAGATTTCACGCACTGGCGTCGCCCGAAAAGATATGAATGGAACCAGCCTAGAGTTGCAGGAGAAATGTTAACTGCGCGAAGTGTGCCAAGAAGGATATCAATGTCAACAGAGTTAAATGCATTACTGAAGTCAAGAAGTACCATTACGGTAAGCTTGGTGTTATCCATAGCATACCGAATGTCCTCCGTGATATTCAGCAGTGCACCAACTGTGCTGTGGAAGGGACGAAAACCGGACTGGTAAGGACATAATAACTTGGATGAGGTAAGGTAGGAATAAGGTTGACTATGGACAATGGATTCTAGAACTTTGGATAGAATGGGTAGGATTGATATTGGACGATACTCGTTAAAGCAAGAAGGATTTGGGGTTTTAGGTAGAGGTATAACAAGAGCATTCTTCCATTGAGCTGGGAAAACATTGCGAGCCAGAGAATAGTTAATAATGTGAGTGAAAACCGGAGCGATGCAATCCAACACAGGAAGAATCATATCCAGACTGAGATTATCACTACCAATGGCCTTAGTAGTGATGGAGCGGATACATTTTATAATGGTATCTTCTGAGACTGGTTCGAAAGAAAAGGAAGTTGAGTCTGGTGGGATAATACTAGATAAATGAGAAAGGGTAGCAGATTTTATTTGTGAGCTTAATGTTAACGGTGGAGTTGTAAAGTGACAATTTAGTTCGTTGAGGTCAACCGAGACTTCGGCCGAGATCGGAGATTTACCCACGCCAAGCGACTCAAGGAATCTCCAAACTTGCGTTTGGGAGAGACCCTGAATTGTGGAATGAATATAACGGCGTTTTGCATCCCTACACATTCTGTTGCAGATGTTACGAAGTTTTTTGTATGCAGCAAGGTTATCTTCAGAAGGAAACTTTTTGTTTTTGGATTTTGCTTTATCACGTTTAATCATTATTCTTTTAATCAAAGGTGTTAGCCAAGGGGCCGGAGCATGCTTCATGCGAACTGGTCTTACCGGGGCGTGGATGTCGTAAAGTCTAATCAGTTCAGTAGTTAGTGACTCAACCATAGTATCAATATTATCTGATGAAAAAACAGAAGACCAGTTGCAATTCTTCACATCCTCTCTTAAGCGTTCCAGATCCATATGCTTAAAATTGCGCTGGAAAAGAATTTTGCCTCTAACCTTTGGAGAACGTAGTTTGTAAGAAAGGTGGATTAAGTCATGGTAGGAGAAAGGGGCAGTCATCTGGCCGTGAGATATTATAAGATTAGGTTTAGAGACGAACATTAAATCAATAAGAGAAGGCCTACAGTTAGGAAAATAGTGGGTGGGAGAAGATAATGAAAGAATATGCAGATTAAATGAGTCAGTTAATTCATTCAATGCTTGAGCTCTCGTGTCACATTTTAGTAAACAAGTATTTAAATCACCCATGCATATAACTTCATCATATAGAGTTACAAGATTGTTAAATATATATTCTAAATCAGAAAAGTAATTAATTTTATTATTAGGGCAGTAAAGCACTCCGAGTAAAATTTTTTTATGGTGAATAGTTATTTCTAAGAAAAGATACTCGAGAGATCCTGAGGGTTGTGGAGGAGATAACGACATAACTCTGGCAGAAATACTGGAGCGAAGGTAAATACCTACGCCACCACCACCTCGGCCAGTGCGGTCATTGCGATAAAAATTGTAACCTGGAAGTGAGCAACTAGTTGAAGGTAATGATGGTTTAAGCCAGGTCTCAGACACGAGAATACAATCAACTATGCCGGTGCTAAAAGATGTGAGAAAGTCGGTGTAATGAGCAAGTATACTCTGCGCGTTGATATGCACTAAGGAAAGAGAAGCCAATCTATCATCAAAGACATTAGTGAGTTTATCTAAAAGTGGTTCTGAGTCGGATAATGATGTGTTGTTACTACTAGCACTTTCATACTCATCAGAAGAACAAGAAAAATATTGATCATCTAAATTAGTTGACATAATAATTATTAAAATAATATGTACTTACTTGTATTAAAAATAAATAAATAAAATATATATGTACTTATATTAAAAATAAAAAAAATAAATAGATATATAAATATGATATTTATAAAATACAGAAAACAAAAAAAAAATGCAATTAACACTATCACGTGCATAGGTTAACTGTGAGAATGAATAACAAAACAAAAACACCAAAACAATACATAAATTTACATTTAAAAGAAAAGTAAAAAAAAACACTTTGAGTACATTAATAATTAACCATTATCTATATTAATAGTCATAAGTAAAAAAAAATATATATATACCTATATATTTTAATTTTTTTCAAAATGGCTTACAATTACATTAACAGAGTCAAATATACTATGCAAAAACTGAACGCATTATAATTTTAAGATATGACAGTTCTTAATAGACATCACTTTTGACAACTAAAGTAAAATGTAAATTACTTATGACAGATCAAAAGTGTTTGTTTATAAATTTGAATTGAAGTTGTCTTATAGAAATAATTGAAAATTAACAGAAAAAAGATATTTATGTACCCTACAGTATAATAAATGAACATATTAGAAGTTGTAATAATTATAACAAATAGTATTACCCGACCAAATTTAAATAGTGTAAACAAAATACCGTACTCTAAACATCTTTGAGAGGATACTGGGCAATTATTTGTTTGAGCTCCGATGAACAAATGATCTTAGTGCGCGTTTTATCGGGAAGGAGTACAACAATTACGCCGTCTGCTGACCAGCATCTTTTCATGCCGAAATGCTTGCGCGCAGCAGAAAACACCTCTTGCCGGGATTTTGTCAGAAACTCCGTCATCGTTATCTTGGAGCCCTTTAATGAAGTTTTGGCCTTCCAAATGTGTGTACGCAGTTGTACATTAGAGAAACGTACGAGTATTGGGCGGGCGGCAACCTTCTTAATACCCAGTCTATGGCAAGATTGGATTGCTGTGGACGAAATATCTGACATCTTCATTTGGTTAGATAATATACCGAGGATTTTTTGAAGCACATTTTCATCTTTATCCTCTTTTACACCATGGAATAAAAGAACCTTTCTGCGAGACTGCATCTCCAATCGATCCAGTCCAAGGGCAACCAGTTCCACTTGAGACTTGAGAATGCCAAGTGTTTTCCACATGAAGGTTTTAAAGGTGTTGAAATCAGCAGCCAGTGCCTTGACCCTTAAGTTTGGAGCTGTGGAACCTGGCTGAGTTAGATTTTTCTCGAATTCCCCCATTCTGGTGGAGAATATAGAACTGAGCTCATCCATACTTTTCAAGAGTGTTTCAACAGGTGTTTCCATTGTTAAGAAAGTGTGTGAGAGAGTGTATTCACAGTTAACTTAAGCACAGGTATTTATAGCTTAATTCATATAGATTTTAAATATTGTAATAATAAATATTACAGAGCTCACAAAAACACGTCTATACACTTTCACTTCTACCCGCGATAATGTGAACTTTCCAGCTACGTGCTGTTACTGAAGCTTTCTTGACAGAAAATTTAATAACTAAACTTGGCTGGAGCCGGGACTCAAACCCAGGACCTCCGTATGTGCAGTTATACATGCTATTCTCTACATTACTGAGGCAATTATTTTATTTAGATTTGGACATTTTTGGACATGTACCTTGCGACGACCAATTTCGTTGTGATAAGCCATTGGCACTTGGCACAGGGAACTGGCAGAGGGAATAATACAAGTTGATGATGCTTGACTCCGATCGGAAACTCCAATACAGTACAATCCTAAGACACTGAACAGTTATGATCAGTTTTGGTATAGAGATTGATGGAAGCTTGGAGCAGGACATGGGCTACCTTATGACACAAAAATGATAATCAAGGGGGACTCCTCCCCCTTGAAATACCGAGGATGACATAGTGGTTGAAAGTTTGTATTATAAACAAATGATTTCTTAAGTTAAGGATGAAAAAAACGTTATTCCCATAATTTTGGTAATAAATAATATTTAGGTGTTTTCGAATCAATCTAGGATAAAACAGGGTATTATTAAGTATTTTTTTAAAGTACTTACTTTTCTTTACCGAAGTAAGATATACATTTATTATCTGTTTTATACTAACCCAAGATCAGTCGCCAGTTATTATTTAAACATGAGAAAAGTAAAAATAGCGTTGAGCTTAGAGTTTATCTAAAATCACTTACTACACTCGTATTAGTATACAATTAAACTAGGTGTAGATTGCAGTAAGTATGAGCCTACGTGACCAAAAGCCGATTACACGGATAACCTTAAAATGGAATTTCCTATCGAATAATATTGCTTGCGAAATTCCAAACAAATTTTTACATTAAAATAATGTTTCCTCATTTCATTAGTCGTTGCTATTTTCATTTTTAAGTTACAGTCTATATTAATTAATGTAGAAGGGGTATTTTTTTCATGTGTTTGACCTCGCCCTATAACCCATGAAACTAAGAGTGTGAAAAAAGTATTCAAGTGTGAAGTATTTTTTTAGAATAAAATGAATAAACGCAAAAACTTGTTTCTTTAAATGACAACTACTTGACGGTTTGTATCTTTTAATTAATCTAAATATTACTTGTATATTACTGAAAGCTCCATAGAAAACGCCCAGACATTCTCAAGTGATGCGTAATTAAAACAGACAAATGATTTTATAAGCTGTGCATTAACTATAAAGTTACATATAAAGTATATCTTAAGTTTACAAGTGGTAGTGCCATGCTTGTTACCTTCGGGTAGCAGCCGAATGGGCCGGCACGCCCCGTATAGTACCACTCTCTCACAGGAGACCGGCGTGAAGTGGCAGCTATGCTGTCGCGTTTCGTCCGGTAAGTGAGAGTCCGGAAGGCCCACTCCCCATCCCTCTTCCCGTCCTTCTCACTCCTCCTTCCCTCCCTCCCTTTCCTAAAAGGCCGGCAACGCATCTGCAAGCCCTGTGGTGTTGCAGATGTCCATGGGCGGAGGTTATCACTTACCATCAGGAGAGCCTCCTGCCCGTTTGCCCCCTTTGTCCCATAAAAAAAAAATATATAAATCTTTTGAGATTTAATACTTAGTTCTTTTTATATATTACTAGCGGCTCACCCTCGCTTCGTTTGGGTCGGGTACTTCATCTTTTAAACCTTCTCTGGACTTCCAAAATAATTCAAGACCGAAATTAGCCAAATCGATCCAGCCGTTCTCGAGTTTTAGCGAGACTAACGAACAGCAATTCATTTTTATATATATAGATGATATGTGTAACCATTTTTGGGTAATTTAATAACGAAAAAGTATCCCACTCAGGGTTAGAAATCTTGGTATTTAATAAATTCAATATAAAATCACTTCTCGCAAAAGAATTTACGATAATAATTTGAATCGCGACGGAACTATTTTTTTAAAGCGTCGGATATTTAATGTCTTACAAATTAAATAATAAAATATTTAGAATTATTAATTAAAGTCTTAATTATAACAAAAATACAAATTTAACCGGAAATTGATTAAAAATGACGTATTTATTTTATTATTATACAGCGGAAGTGCAAATTAATTTACTCAAAAATATTAATATACCTAATTAGGCAAAAATTATACGAAAATGTTTTGTTCGTATATGTTTTTGCTTACATTTCGAGTAAAATTCTATGTTTGTAGGTGACTCCTTTAATATGTATAGAATCTATTTATGTACCAACATAATGACACATTCCTTACGCGACGTCCTGCGTGAGCGATCTAGACGCGAACGCGAAGCGGCGCGGCACGGCGCGAAAACAACAAATATTCGAAACCTATTGAAGTGGCCTATGTGACCAAACGCACGTGGGGTGCGGTGCGGAGCGGCGCGAAATGACGCGAACGCGATCTGTTGGCTTGATATTTTCGCGCGAAGTGGACGCGTCGGCCATATTTTTTTCAAGCAAAAATTGTTGTTGAATTAATGTCGGAAGTAGAACTTCTTATTAATGCTATCCAAGAACGTCCTACATTCTGGGACAAAAGGAATAAAAGTTATACACTTCTTCAATATCTCATATTTAAGACTAGCTGTGCCCGCGACTTCGATCGCGTGGACTACAGGATAAAATCAAACTATGATAAAAATTAAGATTTGTTTTTTTCTACGTATTTTTCCAGGATAAAAAGTATCCCATTTTATGCCCAGGATAATAAAGTACAATTGTACCAAGTTTCATCGAAATCGAACCGTTAGTTTTCACGTGATGCCTGAACATACAGACAGACAGAAAAAAAATTTTTTAATCGCATATTTGGGTTTGGTATCGATCCAGTAACACTTGACCCTTCTACAGATTTATTATATGTATAGATATGAATTTTCCAACAACATTAGCTTCCGTCCGCCCATGGCAAATGTTTAATGTTAACTGAACTGAACTGAACGGCGGCGGAGGGCGCGGAGGGGACGGTTCGCGCGCACGTAGGACAGAGTAGCCGCATCGCTCCGCACCGCATTAAATTCGCATCGGATCGTTTCGCAATCGCGTTCGCGTTGAGTCGTCCACGTAGGACACAGTGTTATATTCTAAAAATTAATATGTATATAAAAAGTCAATAAAACCGTATTATAAAAAAGTCATATATACGTATTTAATTGAAATTTCCAACGTTTGATGTGAGTCAACTTTTTAAATGACTCACAGAATTGTACAAAAGTAATGTGATAAAATTTTATTCCCTTAGTTTGACGTTAACGTTTAACTTCTACTCGTACTTCTACTACTATACTAGTTATTGAAATAAAAAGATTTTTTTAGTCTATGATATTTTTGTAACAAAGATGCTATTATGTTAATAACTTGGTAGTAAAGTCTAAAATTATATATTTGTCTTTTCAGATAGTTTCATCATTAAATAAAATTAATTATACTAAAACATGTATTATAATTATTGCTGATTAATCAGGAACAATTAGGTTAACGAAGAAAACGAAGTTAAAATATAAATGATATGATGAATGACGACACGTTTGGCTCAGTTGGTAGTGACCCTACTTTCTGCGCCAGCGGTCGCGGGTTCGAGTCCCGCTGGGGGCTTTCATTTGTTGAGCAAGAATGTTTGTACTCCAGTCATGGGTGTTTCTATTTATAATATGTATGTATTTAAAATTTATATGTGTAGTATATCAACTATCTGGTATCCGTAATACAAGCTTCGTACGCTTACAACGGAACTAGATGGCGCTGTTGTAATAATGTCCCAACATATTTATTTATTTATATTTATATTGCTTTAAGCAATAATAAAATCACTATTTAAATTTTCATGAACCTTTAAATAAAGTAAAAAGAACAATAAAAAAGGTAATTAATTAATATTTTTGTTGTAAAAATTTTAAATTAAAATGAAATATTTTTATATAGGTACTATATTTTTTTATATATTTAACAATGAATGTTACGTATTTTGTATAGAATATAGCGTCAAAAAATTTGAAAGCATCTGTCTATGTAGTAGTTTGTTGAAGTATTGTCTCATTTTGGTCCACTATAGAGCAAATAATATTGCTAAATTATAACTCCTGATATAGGCAATATTACGAAAGCTATAAAGAAATCTTTAACGAATAAAAAATAACCCGGGCAACGCGAGGTACAATGGCTATTACATATGACCTTTGATAAGTCTTAAGCCTTAAGCCTCTCCTGGGACCATGAATGTTGTAAAGCATCAGAACGCCGGATAGTCTAGATTAGAGGGTTGAAATAGGGGATTCCTCCCCAACGTGCGTTCACCTTGTCATGGAGGGGGGGGCTTAGTAGAGTCTTGCCGGACGCGAAACCAAGAAACGCGCAGGAGGGGCCCACTTCGGTGGGCGGTGCAGGGAGAGCCCACTTCGGGGGGCAGTGTGTCAGGTGGTTTGCTCCTGGTACTTTTCTGAATAGCAGAGTGGACTGTGGAGCAACCATTTTGGCTGTGTGGTCTGCTTCTGCAGACATGCCGGGCCGTCGCGTCGGGGCGTCAGGTGAATGCGCAAGAGATCCTGCGGCGCCCCATTGAGACGGGTGAGGGCTGTTGGCTTTTAGTGGGTAGTAGGTACTATCTTTTCTGGCCGGTGAGTCCCACTTAACCACTTGTGGTATGAGTCAATGAATTTCACAAAGATATAAAAAGGAGATAAAAGTTTGTATGGAAATTACGTAATTTTGAAAGCTAGAAGGTTGAAACTTATATTGTAGGCTTTTGATTAGACTGAATTTGATTTTGATAAATAAAAAGGACATTCAAAGTTTTTAATAATTACATCCTAACGAAGGTACCTAGAAACAAACCCGAGCGAAGCGAGGGTGGATCGTTAGTGTCAAATATTTTCGTAAATCTAGTAGAGTATTATACCAAATGCTTTTCCTTATCTTGATTTTTAAAAAAAAGACTATCAGTCTATTACCATTAAGAAATTTTCAACAAATAACTCAGCAAGAAAATTATAACTGCTGGTTTTTACTAGCCAAAAATTTTAAGAGGTACTTATAATTCGGCCCTAATATTATAAATGCAAAAATTGATCTATTTTGTGAACTGTAACAACTACTACTATTACTTATCTCTAATACTCAATGACCAATGTAGTATTATATTATATGTTATTATATATTATATAAAAGCGATTAATGTATTAAAGCTGATTTTCTTCTATAGTAAAAAGTTGCAAAGTGATTTTTTTAATGGAAGCTCCAATATTTTTAACCTTCTTTCAACGTATTTAATTTTTTGTTTAAACCTGACTTATTTCATTTATATATACCTAATATTTTATATTATGATAATCTACCAGGTTTTGTAATTAGATTCTATGAGATCTATAACGTGTATGTTTAAGTGACAGTAAACATAATAATGACTTCGATTGAAAGTTAAGTTTCTTTAAGTATTTTACGTGTTTTCTTAATAAACTAAATTATCAACCAATTTTCGTTATTTTTTTTTCACAAAAATCCAATACCAACTGTGACACAGTAACTTAAATAGTAATATATTAAATGTATCTAATATAGGTAAGATAAATTGTTATTTTGTCGATGGCCTCTTTTATAAAATGGAAATCAGGTTTTGCGGTTATGGACTAAATAGAAATACCTTAGTTAAGTCGTAGGATGATGTTATGTACCTAATATTAAAAATAAATAAGAACAAAAGGATGACATAGCTGTTGAGTTGTGTAAACATTTTAACCCTTAACCAAGATCACTATTTTGGCAAGTGGTTGGTAGAATCGTTGGTCCATTTGGACCCATAAATAACTTTATGACTTTTTAGTGTTAAACATTTTATTAAGTTATAGTTAGCTATTTTATGTGAGTAGGAGAAGAATGGAAGTAGGTATATCGTGTTCTATTTATATCAGTAACACTCTAACAAACAGTCAATGAGACGATTTTTTAATACTGCACAGTCTTTCACTGAGATAACAGGCGAAAGTCCAACGTCTTTACTTCATAAAAAGTGAAAAAAAAACAGATTTTTTTTTATCTTTAACGTATTTCTTTTTTATACTAAAAAAAACTTTAGGATACTTTTGACCTACTATTTCTGGTTAAAGGTTAAATAGCTTCTTTGTTCTCAAAGAATTTACTAGACGTGATCGCATTTTAAGTTTACTATAAATCATTGGCAATAATTTATTCCAAATTTTATTACCCATAAAGCCTTGTAAGGACGAATAAATATTTCGAAAATAAAAATAAAACGAAAAATCTTTTAAAGTGTTGTTATTATTTAATAGTGTTGTTGATGTGCATATAATAATTTCTCAAATAAATATATTATTTATCTACCACAGAATATTTTTTACAGATTAAATGGACACTTGGACTTCATAAAATTTCTCTGCTTAAACTAATAAATAATAATATTTATGATGGCTTATTACATAAATTTATGCACGTTTTTTTCAAATATTCCATTGATATACACTTATATTAAGTTATAATTAAATATTTAAGCCTCAAACAGTGCAATTTTAATATCGTTATTCTCGTTACGCTTCACAGAATAGACCCTAATAATTAATGTCTTGTAAGTGCAAGTCGGAACTATCTCTAGGCGTGAAAGCCAGTGGCATCTGACATATCCAATTAACACCGTATCCGACTGGCTAATATACCAGCTATCCTGCGTGGCTTTGATTTCTTCAAAGGATTCCGGCATTTTGTAGTGAGTATTGTTATATATGATTTAATTTGACATGGTAAAATCTCTTTAAACTAATTATTGCCTGCGGCTCTACTCGCATTGTAAATAGATATGTTGTTAAAAGTAGCCTACAGCTTAAAGAAGAAAGAAAAGAAAATATAAGATATCCTCATCCATCCATCCATCATTCTAATATGCTTCACAATTTGCCTGCGATAAAAATAGCCTACGTCGCTATTATAATTAGTTAAGTGTATTATAAGTAGTCTCGGAACACTAGGTATGTTCAAGAATTTCTTAAATATAATTATAATTTTTACTTTACTATTGGGGTAAGCATATAAGGATTTAGATTTTTTGGAGATCTGTTTTATAATCACTGCTTATGCTAAGTACCTATGCTTTTTAGAACTCGTTCATAGAAGCGCCATGTCAGCAATATTTCTAATTTCATATGCAAGAAAGTATCATTACTAGTATAAAAGTTGGAGCTTTAACCAGCTATTAATATACTGATGATGTCTGCTGAGGATAGATAGAGCTTTTGAGAAGATTTGCTGTATAGTAAGGTTTTAATAATTTTATTAGCGTCTTATTTTTTGTCCCTTTCTTTTTGTACGTTTAGTGATTCCCTTTTAATGTAATTTTCCAGATGTTTTTATTTATATTTAAACCACCCCTGACACCCTGAATAAAACAAACAAAAAATAGTTCGAGCCGTTTTTGAGTTTAAGCGATACTAATTACTAACTAATTAACTAATTAAACTAGACTAATTAACAACAAACAATAAACTTTTTATAAGTTTGAATAATATATCATATATAAGCTATATATGAATTGCCACTATTTTGAGTAAAAGCACAAGACGCTCTGACTCTTAACCGCGTAGATAATGAAAGATAATCTACTTAGATTTATAATTCAAACTTTAAACAATATAAATTCGATGATAGTATTAAAATATATTATTATATTTTTCGAAAACTATGAATAGTAGTCCTGATTTTTTTATTCACAATTATTTTTAACTAAATGTGTATGTTTGAACATAAACATTTAGGTGTCCGTACAACCTCACTCAAAAGGAGTTTTTTTTATTTATTAAAAACACCAACAACATAACATACAATACATTACAAAAACACATACATAATAACTGAGTTCTAGTAGGTATATTAGTCACTTATAGGTGTGCCAACAATTTACAAGCACTGCCAAAACAAAAAAAAGAACTGCAAACAAAAGTTAAAATTTATAGGGGGAAATATAAAGTAATATAACAATAAAAATAAAGCAAAAAACAGACTGCCAAGTAAATAATCCATAACATACGTTTTTGCACTCATAGGTATATTTTTTAAATATATTGATAACGATCCCCTTTAAAATTTAACCTGTTCTTTAAAACCAAACGTAATAAAATTACTGCATTTTTTATTAAATAACTTTAAAACTAATATAGGTGAAAATTACAGAACGAAGTCGGTAAATGACAATTTTGTATATCGTTTACCAATCAATCGATAAAGATATAGATTAACTATACTTAGAAAGTTTATTAAAATATAATTCATTCCCAATTTGATATATCTATATAATTAGGCTAAGAGAAAACAATTCATGAAGCACCTTTTTATCTCCTCTGTTTTTCTGTAACATTTACTTTTACTCGTAGATAGGTTTCATTACGGTCGAATTTCGGTCCGCACTAGGTATAGTAATATTACTAAAGTAAGTATATAAGCTATTTATATCAATATTAAACTCTAACATATGTATGATCAAGTAGAAATCTCAAAAACTGGTCTCAACCCGAATTCGAACTCACTAACTTCAATCAGGCCGGATGTTCGTAGAATCCTTATGGATTTATTATAAACGACAAAGCAAGTAAATCCCAGAATTATGATTATATACCACAAATACGTCAATTACCTTTAAATCTTCAAAACATGAGTTATTTATACGAATTGTATCTTTTGTAAGAGGAAATTTACATACAATACGGACTTACCTCACGCTTTCCTGGATATATTGACATTTGGATTGATATATTACATTAATTATAAACATTTTCCATTTAATTCATTTACTTTTCTTTAAGTATGATCACATTAAAAATGTAGTAAAATACGTTGTTTAATATGAATATTTTTATGAAGGATTAAATCCTTAAAAAATTATCAATATTATATTTAGCAGTAAAACCAAATTATTTATTATTAAAATGACTATAATGTTCTCTTATATATCTGTTGAAATATACATTTATCCAATAAATAAATATTTTTCTTTGTTCTTTTTCTTCAGCCCTTTTTAACGTCCCACTAATGGAGTCGGGCCTCCCTCAGTACGAGGGGGATAAGGACATAGTCCACTACGCTGGCCTAGTGCGTGTTGGCGGACTTCACATATATTTCAAAAACTAGCGAGGTTATCTCAGACATGCAGGTTTCCTCACGATGTTTTCCTTTACCGTTAGACAAGTGGTAATTATGATAGAAAATGATTCGCACATGAAAATATCAGAAATGCGAGACCCGGATTTGAACCTCGCATCACTCGGTTATCTAAGCGAGCGCGTTACCGCTGGGCTACTACCTAATATAAGTTTTTTATAAGAAAATGTATATATGTATGTACATATATGTTCCATACACACCTCTTTCCAGTCTACAGACATCAGACAAGTAATTTAATTAAATTCGGTATTTACCTTTATTAACCATCTTAATATGGCAGTTAAAATACAACAAGACGACCGTTAAAGACATTATATTAAAAATGTACGGATCAATAACTGAATAATAAAATATACATTGTTATGAGAGACATTAATTTTCGTTATAGCATTCCCAATACATTAATTACCTATTGGCACAATTTTAGAATTAGCGTATTTTTTGAACAGTTTTTTTAGGGTGCCGTAGAGAAATGATGGAACGGAACCCTTATAATTTCACCATGAATATCTGTACGTCTATCCGTATGTCGCAGCCATTTTAATTGAAGACTATTAAAGCTATTATTTCCTAGTAGTGACTTAGACTATTTTGTATTAAAATTAAAAATATTTGACAATTTCAAGTATCGTTAAGAAATTTTTTGTATAAAGTAGGTTTGAGAACTAATCGAGAAATCCCCTTCATTTCTGGATAAGGCTTCAAAGTTCAAATATCATGATTCGAAGTTTTTTTTTTCAAACACCCGCTGCGTACGTATTATATGCTTCTAAAGTCGTAAGCACTAAACCCCTTACCCTATAGGTATATGATTGAAATATTCAGAAAAAAATGATGGTATGGAAAAAAAATAAAGGAAGCTATTAAAATACTTTTAACTAAAACGTATTTTGCGTTTCATAAATTTGGCTGAACACGGACTTTTATCCACTTAATATTACTATAAAATACCAACGGACTTATATACTATCAATAAAATGAAAATGCAAAATAGGTAAATATTTTATTTGAATTTCGATTTTAATAAATACAACAACAAACAAAATAAAACTTAAATGTTTGAAGCTACGGAACTCTTGGCTTACAAGGCACACCAGCACTTGTCCGATTTTATTATTTCAACCGTAAATTCGAATTAAGTATTTATATTTTTAATAATCCTGTAAATTTTATCAAATAATAAAATGACTACTTGGTTAATTTGATAACGTTCTAGAATATTCTGATTAGTTTATTATTTATATTTTAAAACACGGAATTGTACACTAAAATGATTTTTCATTAAGACAAATGGACCCTTATATGGTGTTCAAAGTAGATTTGCATCTTTATGTATCCGCGTAGGATCCATAAGTTGTTTTTTTTTTTTATTTATCGATATGTTTTACTTTTTTATTATAAATGTCATACGTACCTTATAAAATAAAAAAAAATCCATTATAACAATAATTTAAAAAATAAGTTGAAGTTATTATTAATTAAAAAGTAAGTAAAAGTAAATACAACAAAATTTTAAATATGTCATTTTAAAAATAAAACAAAATGTTAATTATGTTATTTAATAATTACATGACAATGATGATGATGACAAAATGTTTCTGTTAAAAATATCACTCAGAATTAGTGATATGATAAAAATTTTGTTGTTTTTGTTAGAAATATGTTCGAAAAGAAGCCATCAAAACGTTTTTAACGATTATTACACTAAAATCATTCTGTATATTTTTTGTGTCGTGGACTCAATAAATAATTTACATTCAATAAATTATTATAAAATATTAAAAAATATTTTAAATAAAAAAAAACTATTTGTAAAATTGATTATTCATAAAAAATTATCAATAATAATATTAGGCTATGCATTCATTATCTCGTTTCATTATAATCAGATATCACACTCGCAGACTAATTGATCCACGGGACGCCAAAATCAAATTTATGAAATTTACAATGTATTATAAATTTATAAATCATTTTTAGATGTAGGTTTACAAATAAACAAAAATAATATGTTCATTTATTATACTAGAAATATATTTTTTTATACAACTACAATTTTCTTAATCAAGCTACTATAGTGACGTACAATGAGTAGGTATATTATAATAGTCACTATATTGAAGTTAATTTCTATACTATTATTACTACAAATAGTTGAAATAACTTAACTTGTTGAATTACATAGAAAATTGATATAAAAAATAAAAAAATGTTTTTCTTATTAAAAAGTTTTTTTACATTATTAAAATATGTAAATAAAAAATATTTAAAATAAAAATATAATGTATATCACTATATCATACGCGAAGCATCGGCGACTGCCATAAAACTTATATAACAGCTGTTCTGATATCCTGCCTGGCAGGTTTAATGGTTTATAAAAGTGCTATTAATATTCGGTGATCTATTATAATCAGAGCATGGCAAGGTCGTTTAAAACGAAATTCCGCAGATTCCTAACTTTATCCGTCATAAGATGAGACGCTAATTAACAATAGATAAACTGATGGCGGATAAAAGACTACGTTCTCATAAGATTAAGGTTGATTATTAAGAAATACTTATTAAAAAATATTCCAGTTTTTAAATGTTTCTTCTTTTGTTGTTTACATTTGCTTGTGTTTATGATGTTTGTTTATTTTTATTGCAATAAATTAAACTTAGAATATAAAAAGAATAGAAAAAAAATATGTTATTGACTATAGTTTATGTATAGGCCAGTTATATGATGATATATTTCAATTTACTTTAGTATAATTTTATGCAGATTTCACTAATAATGAGTATTTAAATGAGATATTTAGGAATTAATTGAAGATTCTTGAAAGAGAAAAGGAAGGAAAAAAGTTATGTTTTTTTTCTATACAATTTACATAATGTTTACTGTACATTAATAACTTTTTTTAGGAATAGGATTTTATATAACTTTTAATGTTTACATAGTTTGCTCGTAATTTTTATGTGTTGGTGTGATTTAACTTTATATCATGTTATGTTAGTACTTACATGAAATTGTATGAAGAGATTTACTTCTGTAGTAAGTATAACTTTATAAGTAGGTAATAAGATTTTTTTACAGCTTTTAAATCTACTACTACGTTTAAAATCTGTAAATCGTAAGCAATTTAGGAATTGAGAATAAAGGAAATTAGAAGAGTGTAACGAAATTAAAATTATTGATTGAAATGTTTTCTTTTTTTAAATTCAATCTGAATATTAAATAAAGAAAAATTATAAAATATTACTCACTTAGAAACTCTCGTTTTTTGTTTTTTTCTCTATTATTGTTTTTGGTTTTGGTTTAGGTAAGTATTTTTTTATTAATAGCGTTTTATTCTAACTACGATTTTTTTAAGTATTTTAGGACTTTTAGGACTTATATTTTCTCTTAAAATATTAGTTAACTAATTCAATTAGATTCGGCTATATTGTTATAGTTTTTTTTTTTTGCTTAAAATAATTAAGTAAACGTTTAATTATTATGGATACGGTTATATATTTCAAACATTTATTAGTTATCGCATTTATTGCTCACATATTTTTTCCTTAAATATCTCGACAATATGAATATTAGTAGATTATTAATCAAACGACCTTATGGAATTTTAAATAATATAAAAATTTGCAAAGTGTTATACCATAAACAAATATTATATTATAAAAATTAATCTGTCATTTATGACATAATTATCTGCGTAACGTTGTATAATTAATAAACAAACTTGTATACATTATATTTTAATTAAAAGACTTTTATATATTTTTCAAAGTCACATTTTATTATTCGATTAAGTAAATGTTATATAGAAATATACCTACCATACACACAAATACTTGCTTCTCGTCTTTTTCATTTAGAGAATCAATTGTCTAAGAATATAAAATGTCTTATTCAATGATATTATTTTTTTCCTAGTATATCAATGGTCTTATTATAATATAAGGCTATATAATAAGCTTTTGAAACCTCTTAAACATTAGTCTATTCCGTGACCATGATTGCTGTTAAGCATTTGGAACGTCGGGATTTTAAAATCAACATATATCCGCGAAAAAATCTGAAAATAAAAAAATAAAATGTCAAATATTCGCTTAAATGAAAAGTATTAATTACATAAATTAAGATTTACTTTAAGCAGCGTTCTCCTTTCGCAAAACACAAAAACTAATATCTTGTCCTCAATTCGATGTACGACCGGCTCTG
Source organism: Boloria euphrosyne (assembly GCA_951802675.2). NCBI lineage: Eukaryota > Metazoa > Arthropoda > Insecta > Lepidoptera > Nymphalidae > Boloria > Boloria euphrosyne. The sequence continues at coordinate 5,424,010 of OX637872.1, forward strand.
CTCTGTCGGCTTTTACTCTAATGCGATCCCGGTTTGAGACGCAATGAGAGGGCCAATCACCCCTGTGTAAAAAAGCGACAAAGTTAGTGGTCCTTGCCCTCTAGCGGGACAGTAATAATTTTAAAGCCCAAGCAAAGGATGTGCGATCAATTCCCTTACTACGAGTACCGTACTATATTTACTCACGGGTATGTAGAATATTTTATTTATAATATGCTTAATTTACCATTTTTTACATAGTATTTATGCACATCGTTGTATAATATATTATATCTTATTAAATATAAATGTCGTTTTTTACCGATTTTGAGTGAGAAAATTATTTGGTATCAATAATCTGTTCCGTACAAATATTTCTCGACTGAGCTTAGGCACGGCGGCCAATCTCATTGGAACTAGCCATTTGCGCTGGAGATATATAATATCATAGTGCACAAGTATTCGTGCAGATATAAACGCATTCTCTATTACTGTCAACATTATTTTCCGGTGGGACGACTATTCGACATGGCCACTGAGAGCACAAGACCGATGGCTTTATGTGATTTCTAAGGCACGGGGGAGTAAGACTACTAACTTCCCAACTTCGGGTTCCTGATCCTGAGCCTCGAACTCGGTATCTAAAAACTGACTTATAGAAATGCATGTTTTGTGAACTATTCAACTGTTAAACAACATATTGTCGTAGGGGTAGAGCATCTTAATTGATTCGCCATATACATTATGCGAACATTTATTTTTGGATAAGATTTAGCCTTGACATAAAATTAGTAAATATTTATATTAGTTCTAAAACATGCAAAGATCTCAATTGAGTATATAGATAAAATAAACCCATATACTATATAATGCTTCGTATTCAATGATTATCACAAAATTATGTAACAAATAAACAACATAAGCTATAATAAAATAAATAAAGTGATTCGTATTTTGATTCGGTAAAGTAAAGACATCAAAAAACTCATTGACAATAAAAAAAATTATTTAATTTTGTAAAACAATAAATCCATCAAAATTTTATTACCTATATTTGATTAGTTGGCTACTGCCACCTTCATTGATTATTGATACAGATCTTTAGTACCATGCTCGTATTTTATTAATGCGTTAGCTACCTATCTCTATTCGAGGTCTCGTAAACAAATATTAATATTAAATATAATATAATGATATACATCCGTCTACAGATCTACAGATAAGAGCAGTAGAGTGCTCCGTGCTATTTTAGTAGACTGCATTTCCTCAAGCTCTTGGTATCAGTTATTCGAATGCTGCTGATAGTTAATCCATTTAAACAGTAAGATTGAGTTAATACATCTACCAACTGGTATAATACATACTTATACGACTACTAATTGTTAAAACTGCATACTTTTTACTTTAGCGACTGGTATTAATACATACTGTTGGAGCTGTATTTTTACTTAATACACAAAGTAAACTTATTCTCAAAAAAAAACGTACGTAGTACTTCTAATCAACCCATATTATAAAACAAAGCCCTCCGCCGCATCTGTCTGTCTGTCTGTTCGCGATAAACTCAAAAACTACTACACCGATTGTTATGCTGTTTTCGCCAATAGATAGAGTGGTTCTCGAGGAAAGTTTTAGTATATAACTTGTCAAGTTTTTGTATACATTTAATAGCCGAACCCGCGGCTTTGCTCGCGATAAATCTGAGTCGCTAGTAAATCTAAACAGCAATAGATATTCTGTGGAATATGAAATATTTATAAATCATCACCATAAAGCATGATGATGCAGCGTCAAAAAAGTTTACGCAATGTCATCAAGGGGCGTTATTACCATAATAAATTATCGATTCATATCACGGTTGACCTCTATGTCGCCGACAAATTGTATGTTTGTTTGTTGTCTTCTTCATGCTATAATGGCTTAACGAACTTAAACTTTTACTCGTAAATTCAGATATCCTCCTGACCGGTTTAGACCATGGCGCCATGTCTAAGAGACTAGTCTGCGCAAGAGATATAATCGTGCACAAGTCAAAAGCATACACTATAAACTTATAGTACACTCAATATTTCTTTCAGATCAAATTCCGATGGGACGATAATTCGACACGACCGGTACTCAAGCGCAAGATCGATGGCTTTACGAGCTCTCTGAAGCACAGGGTCACCGTAAACCAAAGTTGACTCCACGGGGATCACACAACCAACTTCCTGACTCCGGGATGTTACTAAAGCTTTCTTAACAGAAAGAGTTAATGTTTATACTTGGCCTGACCTGGGACGAGCTCAGGATCTTCAGCTGAGCAGCTTATATGCTAACTACTACACTACTAATAAATGAAATTCGATTCGCCAAGATAGATATTGTCACATAGTTTACTCTGAAGACATTATTCCATGTATTACAAAACGATCGTTCCGTAAAATCATACAACAAAGTAGTAACTATGCAACAGTTAACACTCGAGATTTCTTAGTTATTGAGCTAGACATTAAACTTTAGTTTATTATCTAAAGCTTCCTTTCCTGTTTATTCTTTAAAAATATTTTTTATAAAGCAGAATATTTTGAAGCTCAGAACAATACCGTTATATTATATGAAATATTTTTCTACGTTTGGTCTATTTTAAGTACAAACTATATTAAAATCAACAATACACACAGTTAATTACATGATTGGTATAAAGTTTAAATTCGTTTTTAAGTGTAACTTAGCCTTATAATATACTAACTATGCGTATTTCAAATTTACCCTGTTACATCTAAAATACAAAGTTTGAATGTTCCATGACAGCTTATAATGTATTGCTATTAAATCTCGCAAGGATTAAATTCAGGTTACAAACAGCATACTTACTATATGGTTTCAAATAACTTTTATTATGGACTATATTATATAATACATTGCTCCTTGGCGAGTTAGAAATCATTGCATGACATAAATTAATAAAAACTTAAACAATAATAGTAACCAAACCATACGCAGGATATTATTTGAAGCATTTCAAGCATACTCTCCTAATTCTATCTTACATTTTTAACCTATCATTTTTCAACGTCACCATACTTGCTGTATAATATTTGCAATGTCAGAATAAAATCTGTGAAAACATTATATAATTAATATAGTTTAATATGTAGAATATTCTCTTTTAAGATTATATTAATATTTGATATTATCAAAATAGGTTTATCAGTTTTATCACATATACACAAAGATAAACGACATCTTGCCTTAAGGAATATTCTCAAGGGTGGCAGTCAACTTTAATCAAATACAGTGTTCTGATCTCGTTAGTAGATTTTCTTTATCAACCTCACAAAAAAAAATAGATAACAAACTAGGTAGCTTTGTAATAACCAATGTGGCAAAAACTTAAGTAAGTAGGTATTGGTAGTGTATCAACTATTTGGTTATCTATAACACAAGCTTCTTAACTTACCGTGGAACTAGATGGAGCCGTGTGTTAATGTCCCAGCATATTTGTTTGTCTGTTTATTTATTAATAGCGACTCCCTCTCGCTTCGCTCGAGTTCGTCTCTAGGTTAATTATTTTACAAACTTTACTTTGAATTTTTAATTATTTTTTTTAATATTAAAACCTTCCGTGTGCCTTAAGAAACAACAAACGAAAAAAGATAAAATAGATAGTAGATAGATTTTATATGCAAATATATTTGAACTATTTAAAAATAAACAAGTATTTAATTACATAAATGAATGTCTTTACTGAAACTCATAAATGTCATTTTCATAAAATATAATAACCAATAAAACACAGTTTGAACTGATGTATTCACGCTATAGGTGTAATAAATCAATTTTAGGGATTCCATTTATGAGTACAAAGAAGTCCTTGTTCTTTTCTCTTATTTTTTTATGAGATAATCACTAGATTGTTACGAGTATTAAATAATATTATAACAGTGTTGTCTGTTTATTTTTTACTAAATGTATTTGATAGCAAAATATTTTAAGACACTTCAAAATCTTAGTAATATAAAATTATCTGTTACTACTATTTTCAAAATTACTTAGAAAATTTTACTCAATAAATTGATTTATGTTTGTATTAATGTTCTTAAAAATAGACTGTACGGAATCTATATCACACCCAATGTGAAGTAATCTACAATAAATCGTTTTGTAAGTATCAATTTGTTTAAGACGATCTCGAACTTCGAGTTTTATCTGCGGCTGGGAACGTGAAAAATTCCCGGGCGAATTGTAAACGTGTTAGAGTAGGTACTGCGCAATATTTTCATTCGATGGCCTCAATCGAGTCTTGGTTACGAGCCATCAAGACTGTTTGGCTTGAACCAAAACCAACTTAATTATTATGCACTAGCTGTTTTCATCCCCTATAATCTACTAATGAGACAATGTTCCAAAATAATACAACTACCTTTTACTTAGAACTAACGTATGGTACTCTAAAAGTGTATTTTTAATAACTATATTACTAGTGTTATTAATATCAGGTATATTAATAAATATTTTAACTACTTTAAAGAAAACAATGTTTTCGGACTCTTTCTCGGAATAATTTTAATTTTAGGCTTCCAACGTTTTGTATGCTTTACAGCAATCATCATGAAGACAGATACAGGTCGCACCACAGTTAACATTTATCTAATTAATTAATTATGGAGAGTTTTGAAGTCAAGAAACGCAGGCACTGGAGGGCAGTCTGCATTTCCGAGTGGTGTGTTATGAAGTTACTCCTCGTACGTTTCTGATAGCAGAGTGGATTATAGAATTATACCAACAGTCAACCATATGTATGAAAGTGGTATACATAAATTATTAATGAATTTTTCAAAAAAAGGAGAAAAGAGAGTTTTTAAAACCAAAAATATTACTGATGTTGTCAGTTTTTTTTTTAATTTATTGATATTAAAGTATATTTAAAAAATCTACATTAATGAAATGGCAATGTTCAATGTGACATAAGTTAGGTCGAGCTCTATATGGCTGGACAAAAGTGTATAATAAATACTAGAGAGAGTCTATTAGACATGCAGAATTTCCTACTAAACGTGGTAATCATTTTAAATATGATGTACGAAGGTCAAAATTGCAGAGATACGAGAGCCAAGGTTTAAGCCCGGTTTACTGTATTCCCAGAGCGTATGTGCTCTCAATGGCTGATATTATACTAATATTTTAACATAATATAATTATTCTCAGTCTGATCACTCCGCGTATCTCCGAATCCTACTTTATAAACGAAATACCTACTCATATTTCATGTAAAATTGTAAGCAGTACGTTACAGTTTACAATCTTTCGAGAGTTTACAATCTGCCGAGATAGATTAAAATTTAACAGTATTTACAATTTTACGGTGACACCTATACAGTATATGTGTTAATTTTATCATATGTACGGAAAGCACGAAACGGAAGAAGTACGGAAACTACGAAAAAAATTATTAGAAAAAAACTAAGTATGTATTTATAATTACCCGCAAAACTTATCACTTCTTATTTTTTTATTCGATTATATATTAAAAAACAAATAAGTGCCCTTTTATAATCATAATGCACCCATACAATAATTATTCAAAATGGAACTACAAAGAGAAAAACGAACACGAGAATGCAAGTTAGCTGCGAAAATTATTTTATTATGCAAAGATGTCATAACAGTTTTATAGTAAAGAAGATTGATTATTGGATTTAATTAATAATTTTCAATTTAAGTTGAATTGGCTATCAATTAGGTTGTGACAGCTCTAAAGTAATTACCTAAATATAAATGAAAGAGGTATTTTCAGGTAAATTTTATGAACAACTGCTGTTTAAACTTTAAAGGATTGATTCGACCTTTGAAGCCATAACATATGTTATAATATTGTGGCAAAATTGATAGAATAGATTGTGTTTTGGGTTTAAAACTAGCGGATAAGTTAGAAGAAACTAATTAGTTTCCAAACCTATACCGTCATTGAAATATATTTCGTCTTTCTATATATCAACAGTATTACCAAAGCCTGTGAAACATATAGTCGGCTAACAGACGTGACAGCCCAAGCTGCCATACACTAATGTCCCAAGCGAGTGTATGGCAGCTTTGGCTGGCTGTCACGTCCTGGCCTTGGCCGACTATATGTTTCATAGGCTTTGGTATTACTGTCAACTACGAACTATGTATTACCTAGGTAATATTATTATCTTATTTTAGTAATAGGTATAGCTTATTCTTGGAAACGTCAATGATTTTTGGAATAATTTTGAACCAAGAAAGCTGTATAAATTAAAAAAAAATTCGTGTAGAATTTAGCAAATATATAGTTTAATGGAACACTATTTCTAAGCAACATAAAATCTCTAATAAAACTTTTGTTTATTTTGTGCTCGTTACTCGTTTATCTGACGGGATTATGTAAACTTATTTACATTTATTACAGCTCTTATCTTGAAATGTCCTTTGTTCAGAGTAAAAAATTCATCGAGATTTTCTAAATATTACCACATTGCTCCAATTTCTGGGAGCACTAATGAACTACAAAAGAATACGCTTTATCGTCAGTCGTCACATAAAAAGGATTAAATAATTCAATTTTCTATTTTAAAATGTGTATTTTATTCATTTGTAAGAGTTAATAAATATATTACTGTAGCTAATTACTTAAGATATAATTAGTGAAAGAATATCCTCCTTACATTGTTCTCTTCACTTTAATTCCAAAATAATAGTGTATTGGCAAAACTTTTTTCATTTGAACAGCCTTTAAGGTTAATATAAAAATACCTCATACAGAAATCGAAGTTGTGATATCCGATAGATACCAAACCTACCTACATACCAAATAACATTCATGAATCCTACTATCCTACTAATATTATAAATGCGAAAGTTTGTGAGTATGGATGTTTGTTACTCTTTCACGCAAATACTACTGAACCGATTACGATGAAATTTGGTATGTAGGTAGCTGAAGACCCAGAATAACATATAGGCTACTTTTTATACCGGAGTTCCCGCGGGATTGACTCCTAATATTTAAAAAATTAACGCGGGCGAAGCCGCGGGTACTGCTAGTCGTAAATAAACTTTTAAATAATAAATTATACCAATTACTTTCTTTTATTTTATTTTAATGTCTACAAAGCGAAAGCTTCACTCTAAAAAGTTTTAAGTAACTTTGTACCAATCAAGTGTACTCGGTTTCCCATGACACAAAGCACAATAGGATTTTAGTTGAAAACTTTGTTAGCGAAAGGCCAAGATTGCAAATTTCCCATCGGACCTAAACCAGTTTCTACTTGCAGACTATATCGATAACTTCCTCTGACGCCCGCTTAGATATTTATCACCGCTTAGAATTGCTAATATTTATGTCCCTTTTTTGGGATCTCAAATGATCTAATATTATAATAAGGAAATAAATTAATTAATACTGAAAAAAATATTATAATACAAAACTAACAACTTAATTATGTATAATTATGTATTATGTATGACATATATATGTAGGTAGGTACGTATTTCATTGATATTAAAAATATGACTTTCTCCATTTTGTTTAAGCAATTACAGAAAATGTAACAAAATTGTATTAAATCAATTGCTAATTGTTAGTCTCACTTAAACTTAGAAACGGCTGGACTAATTGGAATAATTTTTCGTTGTGTTGGGGGTATGTCAGGGGCGGTGCTAATATAAGAAAGTGGGAAACTCGGAAGTCGAAAAGTTTAGAATCCTTTATGGGAATCACTATCCGCTGAAACTATCACAAATCCGAAGCAAATTACTACTTTTATGTATTTTCAGTAATTACCTATTTGTTAAAACACAAACAAACACACGTTCGCGTTGAAATGTAAGCAATAATAGATTCTAAACTTACGCATGTATAAATATATCAAGTTGAAGTTGTATCAGTTGAGCAATCCTCGCCATACCATATGAACGTGTTATTCCGATTTCAAAATTTAAATATTTTACACAGTACTAACTACTTTAAAGTACTTATACCAGCATTAAGACTATAATTTCAGTATTATATGGTTCAATATTCGTAATTTCTCGATTTACGATACAATTACTACAACCTATAATAAAAGAAATAGTTTATTACCTAAGTATAGTGCACCGCATGGGCACCTACACGCAAAACTAATGAATTTTAATTATAAGTTAAACGTAATAATGTGATAAAACTTTAATGTTACTGACGTTGAAACGATCGATTTGCATAGGAATGTAGATTGAGTTAAATTTTGCGAGGTCATCTAAATATTATTTATCTGTAGTCATGTAATCGATTTACTTAGTAATACATAACTTAACTCGCTTAAATGTTTTTTACAGTGAAAAATATTATAATAGTGTTTAAACAGATTTTAATGGTGTTTTATATTGATCTGAAAAAGTATTTTTTAGAATATTGAACTCAAGAGTATCGTTTACTTAAAAAAATATTATAATCCCATTTTTTTCCTTTTTAGTCTATTTTTATTTAATATTCTAGTTTTGTGGACTTAAAAAGGGCGAACTAAGTAAATCTTTAAAAGTGCAATAAGCTGTTTTTCTATATTAATAATATTTTCATTCTAATATACATAATACCTACTCCGTCAAAGCTTGGCTTGGCTTGCTTCGAATATTTTTTTGTATGGCACAGCGCTATGCCGTAATTTAACTATATTTATCAATTATTATCGAAATTTGAGAACAAAAACATAAATTTATTAATATATAAATAAATTTACATAGTAGGAACAAAAACCAAGAGATCACACACTCTATCACCCGAATCTCAGAAACCTAATCACCCGAACGATGATGATAATGTATGGCGCTGTTATAAAATAACCATTAAAAAAAATTAATACCGGTCTAGAAGAATTAAGATTACTAGTTTAAAAATTGTAATGAAAAGGACTCTTTCAACATGGAATTAATTTACGCAAACGATAAGCCTCAATATTAAATAACATGGTAATTAGTTTTGAGTCCTATGTGAATATTATACCGATATAAGAGCATTGATGAACTCAAATACCAATCCTCATAATTAGTTGCATGAAGTTTATGTATGCCAATGCGGATTTCTGCGATAATCTAAAGAAAAATTGTATTAAAATAAAAAAATATATAATTTGAATTAGATTCTATATTTTTACTCATATTATTATACACTGTAAGCGGACTTTATTTTAAAGTCTTTTGTTAACCTAAAAGTCCAAAACAAAGTTATACATTAATTTTTGTATTTATATACTTAATAAGTTTGCTTTTATTGTAAATCGATTTTAAAGCTAGGATATCACGGTTAGGCATAAGATACGGCCATATTTAAATATGCATACATACATATGTATAGACGTGTATATAAGTAAAGGCACATCTTTATAGCACGAGGCGTATTGAGAGGAGTGCAAAGTATAGCAGAATATTTTTAATTTTTTATACTAGAAATAAACTGATAACTAAACAAACCACAGTTTGCAGGAAGTCAATTCATCATTCATTCGGTGCGGTAAACAATATACAAACTCTCAAAATGTATTATAAACCAACTTCCTTTACTTTAACTTTATAAGTAAATTATTCAAAGTTAAAAAAATATTTTATTAAATCTTTCAGTTTTTACACGTTCACAGACGTGACACACTTCATACACTTATAAAAAAAGTGAAAACGAGTATATTCTTTTTATCCACTATCACTGATAATGCTTAGAAAAGTTATCCTATATCAAAAATGGATATTATATATTTAAACCATAATGAAAATCAAATCCATGGTACAGTATTGTCCATAGTAGAAGTTTAGCTTTTTAATAAAAAAATACCAATATTTTAGAGATCAAATAATCTATATAACGTAATATAATATAATAGGTATGTATAAACCAATTATTTACCGTTAAAAAATCATTTTTCTATACTAAAGCTTACATTTTCCTCAAAATTAAGAAGTAGCAAAAAGAACAGACCAAATATTACAAATTACAAAGTCGTAGAGCCTTAATTTCGGTAGTAGACTGAGAAAAATGTTATGCAAATTTGTACAAAGTGTTTTTTCTTCAATTAGCTTTTTGCATGAATCCAGCACAGATTTGCGATTGTTCTGAAAAGAAAAGATTTATCTTAAATATATTTATTAAAATTTTAATACAAAATAAATTCTATAATAGGTTAGATTTCCTCTTAATTAGAAATAAAAGGCTTGCTTTAAGAGTTACATTAGATATTATATCACTAAACTTGTATTAAAATTTATCATAATATATGTACATAATATATTTATACAATATGGAGTTAATGGTCCTAAAAGAACTTCTAATTGAAAAATCATTTCCATCATTTTAACATATATAAATTCTAATTACTTAAGCAACGAAAATAAAAATCTGTACATATTAATAAAATTAAAGTGTCTGTTTGTTATTTCAAATTAATAGCTTTTCACTAGATGCATATTATGAAAGTCTTAAACTATATTTTTACTCGGTACTTAAACTATATTTTTTTACTTAAAATATATTTTTAATATAACTTTACTTAAAATATAATATTTTTAAGATTTTTGTCTCTCTGTCGTTTGTTCCGTCTAATCTCTGAAACGGATGGACCGATATTGACGGAACACTCATATAAGGAGTACATTAGGCTACTTTTATATTATTACAAAATTTTAAAAACCGTTTAATTTATTTTAACTCATGCCCAGCGAAGTAGTCCGGTAGGCTTATTACGTATCTAGCAATCCAAATGTTAGCTTTCTTATGTTTAAAAGACCATTAATATATTAAATATACAAACAATTACCAAATCAATGAATGCAAATACAAATGAATTTATGAAAAACTACGAAGAATTCTTGATAAGTTTAATACGATTTAGCGATTGGACAGTAATTATTGTACAATTTTCGCTATCGCGGGTGGATTGCTAGATACGTAATAAGCCTACGGGTTTACTCGTATTTACTATAAAATTTACAGGTTATGTATATTTAGATATAGTTTTAAATGTATTAAAAATTAAACATAATAAAACGTGTTTACACAGTTTAATTACAAAATTAACAACATGGCCGCGGGAAAACAAAATATGGTGGCCCGTACATATGGGAGCATGTCGCGTCTGCGGTTGCTTAAAAAATACAGCGGAGAAACGACACGAATAGGCTTTTACGAGAACCATTTATTTTATTTCAATTGTTGTCTTTATAAAGTGTTACGTATTTGCTACCTACTTATGTGATAATACAAACCAAACCTTTATTTCAAAACGTATTATATATGTGTAATAATTAAAAACCTTAAAAGCCGTAGAATATTAATAAAAAACTTGTTTATTTAATCAATAAAGATATATTTTCCAAATTATTAATTATGTAAATGTATCAAATAATGAATAATCTGTCATCTTATAATAATATTCTAGAGAATATTCTAATTACATATCCTTACAGGATCGAATGTAGGGGAGAGCGGAGGCCGAGGCTGCAATCTTAGGGATCCAGCATATGACCGCTATAGAAATTTGCAGGTGCTATAAGAACATCACGAAATTTGAAATTTGTCAACTTGAAAAGCTCAGTGAAAAAAGACTTCCTTAGTTTTCTGTTAACTTCAGTTTTGTTAACTTGATAGCCTCGGGCTCCCCTCAGATGTAAATCCGGTCTTCAGTACTTTCTGTAACATCTTATATTTTATTAGAAACCCGGAATTCCAGAAACATAAAAGTTAAAAAAAGAGAAAATAATGAGTATTTTTACTTACTGTTGATATTTTCAAAGTCTATGCCAGCCGACAATGCTTTAAATATTTAATAAAATGACTAGGAATAAAGTTTAATAATTAATGTATTATTATAGTTAAATATATTATTATAGTTAAATTTTATGTCCCGTTTTACTACATTTTACATGAATAATTGATGTAGAAATAGATTTTGACTTTAAAAAACTGCAAAATGCACCAGTATACTATCAAATGCCTTATAAAATAAAATACTACATTCACCAGAAAGATCTTTGTCTCCACTCACGAATAAGTGTCGTCTCTCGCTAACATTGATTTTACATGAATAACAATAAGAATAAATAATTATTAATAACTTAGCATTTTAATTATAATTAAGTGGTGCAGTGGCCCAGTGATAATGCGCTCGTTTGGATAACCGAGTGATGCGGGTTCAAATCCGTGTCTCGCACCTTTGATATTTTCATGTGCGAATCATTATCTAACATGATCACCACTTGTCTTACGTAAAACACGGACGTACGGAAAACATCGTAAGGACTTGCATATCTGAGAGAACTTTGCAATATTTCGTGTTGCCTAGATCACCAAGAATGCTCTGATTTGGATGTCCTGGGTTCGAGTGCTGATCTAAGTTTATTGAATTTTGTCTGTTTAGAAAATCTCTAAAATAACTATATAAATAACTTTGTTTTATCCCCTTTAATTCTTTTGTCACATTACTATAGAGTACTGAAAAAAAATATGATTACTTTTCAACTAAAACTACAGCGTTAAAATTATTTAAAGTAGATTGAATCGTTAAAATGGAAGCGAAAGTCCATATCCTTTTGGGTTTAAATAAGTTAGGAGTTATTTAAAAGCATTAGCGTAATTACTTCATTTGCTTAAAATATTGAAACAATTATATAACAATGAACCCAAAAACTTACAATATGCCAGATGGTGACGGTCAACGAAACTTTATTAAATATTAACTTTTAGAATGTAATAAAATAGAAATGCCTATAATTGGTCCTATTACTAGGCAGTGGTAGCCGAATGAAGTGGATTCAAATCCGGGTCTAGCACGTCCGATTTTATTTTCAAGTGAGAAGCATCTATACATATAATAAAACTGTAGAAAAGTCGTTTTTGTACATCAAAAAAAAATACAAAAAAATAGCCAGGGTGTTAAAGGACAACCAATAGAACCCATTTCCAGCATTTTTAGAATTTTTGTCTGTTTGTCTATTTGTCTGTTTGTCTGTTTGTCTGTTTGTCTGTTTGTCGGTTTGTCTGTTTATTTATCCGGGCATCACGTAAAATGTACGAAAGCAATGTAGATAACTTTTATACACAACGATTGAACGTAACTTTAAGTAACATTTAGTTTTTGTTTCATTGCAATCGGTTCAGTCTATCAAAAGATATTTGAGTTTAAAGTGAAAAAGTAGAGAAATTCCAGAAGTAAAATTAAGGCTATGTGCATTTGAACTCACAACTTCAAGTAACTTTTATACACAACAATATGTGCGTAAATTGAATTAACATTAAGTTTTTTGTTTCATAGTAATCAGTTCACACCTTATAAAAAATGTAAATTAATAAAATTATAATAGTGTTTGCGAAGTAAAATATTAAAACAGCGCCATCTACGAGTATTCGAACTAGAGATCAACTGCGTGCAGTATTGTTCGATAGATGGCGTTGTGCGTGTGAAGTCATTTTCTGAATCGAGGTGTTAAGATTTTCCTTGAAATAATGACCTTCGCCCATGTCTGCCGGCAATCTTTGAGTTTTCAACCGACTTCCAAAAGGAGGAGGTTATCAATTCGTCTGTATTTTTTTTTATGTTTGTTAGCTCATAACTTTGAACTGGGTGAACCGATTTTGATGATTCTTTTTTTATTTGAAAGGTAGTGCTTCCCGTTTGTCCCATTTTAATATTTTCCAGTTCTGACAATGGCATCCATGAGAAAACCATAAAAGTCTCAAATTTGCATTAAGTATTTGCGCGACAAATGGACGAATAACTCAATATCACGCCAACCGATTTCGATGATTCTTTTTTTAATTTAAAGGATATACTTCAAGGGTAGTTTGATGAGAGTTTGGTAAGGTTCTGATGATGGAATCCATGACAAAGTATCGGAACTCTTCAATTCTTAGGAGCAAATTAACGATGCTCGGCCGAATCTTTTATAGGCTATATGGATATTTGAGTCACGTACCGTAACTGATGATGGAAGGTACAACTCCTCAACGGTTAGCAGTTTAAAGAATTTTTTTTCAATACAATACGCAATTATGGACCGATAGTTGTATACTTTCAGGCTATAAGGTTTACCTCATAATAGAAGGTAAATTTTTATAGTCATTAACACAATACGTATCTACTTTCCGCTAAAAAATTAAAAATAAATTATTTTTAACAGAAAACAAAAACCGACTTCCAAACTTAATAAATCTAAACTAAAAAGTAGAAAATAATACTTTTAAGGACTTTGTTAATTTTGAAGTCGGTGCCAGCCAAAGCAAAATAACCCTAAATAGATACATATTTGATTAATCTATCAATTTGTAAGCATAATCAAAATACCTGGCTGGCACCGACTCCAAAATTAACAAAGTCCTTAAAAGTATTATTTTCTACTTTTTAGTTTAGATTTATTAAGTTTGGAAGTCGGTTTTTGTTTTGTAGGAGTCATTAAAGTTCTGTCTTTAAAGAGGTTTGTCTATGTAAAGGTCTTGAATTAAATTGATAGTATCGTAAATCGTTCGTTCGTTAATTCATTATTTCGTTTTATCTTTCAAAAAATTTTGGTTAGTTAGATTCGGTCTTAATTTCGAAGTGCGAAGTAAATAATAACTTGCAATTTGAGTCAAGTAGTTTTATTTACTTCGTAGTTTGAAATTTTATTAGTCTTCATTCTCATTTTGAAAGTTTGTGTTGTTGTAAATTGTTGATTTATTTGGTTCAATATTTTATTTGTTTGGTTCAGTTTTTATTTTGAAAATGACTTCTAGAAAAAAAACAAACCTTTCGCAGAGTAGCCGAGATGCGAAAAGGAAGAGACTAAGTAGGTCCCAGGAATCAGAAGAAGATCGTGAAGTGAGGCTAACAGCAATTCGATTATCCGTTGCGGGGGTGGACCTAAGTATTCGATGCTTTTCTCATGGTCAACTATACGTAGCTCTTTCCCGCGTAAACAACCCCAATAACCTTTTTGTGTACGCTCCAGATGGTTCCACAGCCAATGTTGTTTATTAAGAAGCACTAGCATAAATAAAAAAAAAAAGATTTGTATCGGTATCATCCAACAGCGCTTCGCACTAAAAAATACATTGTAAGGTTCCGACATCCACGCGAACAAAGTCGCGGGCACAGCTAGTTTTTAATATGATTAACACTTGTCTTATAGTAAAGGAAAACATCGTCAAACCTGCATGTCTGTGAGAACCTAGCAAGTTATTGAAAGACATGTGAATTCCGCCAACTCGCTTGTCCAGCATGGTGGACCATGACCTGATTACCTTCGTATTGAAGGGAAGCCCTTGCCCAGCAATGGGACGTTAAAAAGGGGCTGATTAAAAAACAAGAAGCTTTCAGTACTTTCAAAATATTTAAAAATATATATTAGATCATTTAACGTCATATTCGATCTCTTTCACTTACTACATCAATGGTATTTAGTAAAGAAATGATTTATGACTGAATCATATTACACAGTCCATAAAGTCGACTCGTAGCACTATAATTAATTGAAACTCATTACCGTTGACTTCATTCTTTCCCGATTATCATTTGTTTTATCCGGGAAGGGCTCGGAAAAATACATTACGAGGGTACCAGCATTTGTCTTCGTCGCCTTCGCAGCCGACGTTAATTAATATGGAATACCCGTTGGGTTGCCCGCCTGTTTACCATTACTTGATTTATATCTCTATTTCAAATTTTTATTCAATCAATTATTTAAATTTCAAAGCTTCTAATTGCTTAGATTTTCCTTGGTTTTTTAATTGCGATTTAGGTTTATCTGAAGCGTATTGTAAGCTCAAGTGTTTTGGGAACTCGTAAAACGTTTTTTCTATATTCTATATGTAAGAGCACCTATATCTATGCAATATTGAAATACAATTTTTATGATTTTTAACTATCCACTTTGAGATATATTATTTTAAATGTTTTCAATATCATTTCCTTTACGTTATTCTAAATTTGTTTTTATTACTACAAAAAAACTCCTATTTTTAAACACTATCGTCCCAAAATCTCTAATTTTATCATAATATTTCACCTGCCAGATAAACCGGCTAAGCTCTACCCAGTACATACATTTTTGTACCCTGTACCCTGGAGAAATTCCATTCTCTAAAACAGGAGACAAAGCACTTATGCAATATTATACTGACTTTAATGCCTGCATGTATTATGGACGATTCAGTCTACTCGCAGAACCTAGTCACTGATGACCAAGGAAATTTAGTACGACGTATAAGCTGCTTTAGATGGTTGAATAATCATTGAAATGGACCGCATTGTGAGACTTGCACATGCACTGCTCAATTCACTAGAGCCTGCCGTCTGGCGTGAATTTACTTAGCAACCCAGCTGCCGTATTTATGTGTTGTGGCTTATGTGAAATGTATAGCCTCGATTGTAATATCCTTTAACTTTAAATTTATTACCACTTATGTGATTTTGTTAAGAGAAATGTTTTATAATTTCAAACTAAAGCTTTTTTAACTTTACTTTATTCATTGATTAGCGACCTGCACTAGCTCTGTTTCAGCCTTCACTGCCATCAATCGCAAGCAAAATCTGCTACCAACGTTACGACGCTTCACTAGAGAGCGCTGTCCCAATTTCACTTCACACTCTATTTCAATTAGCTTACAGAAACAAGCATATGGTACAGTACACACGCCTTCATATTAACGTCCACTTTAAAGAAAATTGTTGATACGTGGAGATAAGAGATTGATCTAAAGTGTCAAACTACAATAGACTTAAATTTATGTCGAATAATATGTTCGATTGAGTAAAATTAATTTTCTTTTAAATTCTATACCTAACATTTTATTATAAAGAATATTTAATATACGTTTAATGGTGAGTCTTTGTAAACTCATTAGATATGAAAGACAACATAATACATAGTATAAACATGACAAAAGTTGCTATAAACTTTTAATATACAAACTTTGTTTAATTATCTACAGCGAGACTTGTTGAGCACTTGATCACGAAG
The DNA here is from genome assembly GCA_951802675.2 of Boloria euphrosyne. Classification (NCBI taxonomy): domain Eukaryota; kingdom Metazoa; phylum Arthropoda; class Insecta; order Lepidoptera; family Nymphalidae; genus Boloria; species Boloria euphrosyne. The sequence goes on from OX637872.1 coordinate 5,440,948, forward strand.
TTACCAGAAGTATTTACATTAGTATCATAAATTTATAAGAAGTGAAGAATGCCAACACAGCTTCGCTCCAAGGGAATAATTAATGAGTCAATGAAATATTTGGAATGTCTAAACACCTTGCATTTGATGACGAAGAAAGTTAGCAGCACAAAGTTTGTTCATAACTCTGTTATCCAATAAATACTACAAGATCCGGGCGGTATATCATCTCGACGAAGGATGCTATATATTAATTACAAGTACCTGTAGAAGTTACAGGACTTATGAATGAATTATATAAGTTTTGTACTTAACAATGCTTTTGGCTGCTTTTACATAATATCTATTTCTGAAATATGTAACTAAGCATATGAGTCTTGTATTTTGCATGCAGGATACCGTGAATTTGGTAAGTTTTAGCAGTGTACTTATAATCTGCTTGACTTATTGAGAAAAATAGGTTGTGTTATTAGACTTAGCGTGTGTAATAAAAGAAAGCTTCATACTAATATATATGTCACTTTAGAAAATTTTATTTAAATTAATTTATCTGTAGCTAACAGATAGAGAAAAATTCTAAAAATAATGTTTCAAAATATAGTTTTGTACAATTTTTATTTATGAAATATCGATTAATTGGATTCTTTCTTTCTTCACATTTCATGTGAAATTGAAATATATGACAAATATATGAAAATATATTCTAAAAAAATATCCGATTATGTTCTTTATTACTGGCTGATAAAGATATTAAAAACCGCTAATTCACGTAACATTATTATGTGGTATATTCCTGCAAATACTTTGCAAAACTTGCAAAATAGATTTTTGACAAAGTAGAGAGATAAATTTATTTAAAACGTATTAATTTCATTCTTGTAAAATATTTCAGTGATAGTTACTTTTAATGTTCAATGTAATATTAATATTTTTTTATTACGAACTACATTTCTTCTAGTTACATAGTTTTCGCTTTGCCAAAACAGAAATAATAGATAGACTATGGTAATAAAGTCCGTTAAAGCAAATAAAATCCACTGTCAACAAGCGAAGCAGAGACAATAAGCGCCTATTTACCTAATTCAGGGCAATTGTGAGTCAAGACGGGCCTGACCCGTTTAATTTGACGGCGCCGTCTGCTGCATCCTCTGATTAACATCCTGTTTCAAATTTCTATTAACTTTCCTTTGTCGATAGAATTATCTTTGTTTCATATTAAATTTGTGCCATTTTGCCGTGTTTTCGTTTCATTAAATGTTTATAATTAATAATTTCCGTAATATAGCTACTGTTTCTATAATATTAATTACTAACGTATTAGTGATTTCTGTTGATTTGCTTGTCCCGTGATTGATTCCAGTTTGATGAAAAGACGTTTTGTTTGTTTAATATAGACTATAGGTCTTCAGAACTATAGAAGTGAAAAATAAGAAAAATAGTAGTAGTTGGTCCAAACTACTATACAGTTACCTACCTCGTACTGGAATTGACTGTAATATCTTATTTATTACACGTTACAACGATTGTTATTCACTTCATAATAAGCCGACGTTTAATTATTAATTTAATTTAATATTGTAACATTTTAAATGAATGCGAATTTTTACATTGTGCATATTTTAACAACTTTTAAGCTGTCTGTATTACTAGTTACCCCTTTTTAATGTCAAAGATCTCATATTTTTAATTAAACGCTTATTGCAAGTTGTAATAACTTAACCCTTAAAGATCAAAATTTATATCTTGTCTGTCATAGCCAGAATTCGTAATTTTCTTATATGTAAAATGGAGTCTAGACATCTTTTTGTCTGCAGCATTTAATCATCAATTTCTTTGCTTTATATCTCAAGAACTCAAGCTATAAAAATTTATTATAGATATTGCAGTCTTGTAAAAAAGCTGAAGTCACTAATCTAATAGATTTCTAGCCTTTGAAGCGAGAATGATCTAAAAACTTCGCACTACATAATAACGCTACTATCGAATTACGCAACGTAAGATTTTATCTTATTCCCCCATTGAAATTTAATTACTTTACAAAAAAACATTGCCATTAAAGTATTTGTCGTTACAAACAAACATAATTAAACAATAATTACGCCATGAAACTGTTACCTTTTTTATTATAAGTCTGTATTCTCCTTAGACTCCTTTTAAAAAGAACATTATAGAGTTACCATTGTTTGCTTAAAAAAAAAAATGTTTAAATCGTTTTGAGACGTGTTTTAATATAAATGAGAAAACTTTTAACAAAATTATGCTTCCACAATATTCTCTCACAAACTAACCAGAACAATTATCTAATATTTACTATAATTTCGAAGGAAAAGAAAAAGAATCGAGTAGGCAATCAACTGAAAGAGGCGGGACTCATTGGCATTTGTTTGAAACTCAGTAACGAGTTCAGCGGTTCCCTGATTGATGGATGTTAGAGGTCGCTCCGGCCTGTATTGATAACATTACGCATTAATTTCGCTATCACCCCGTAGCGATTCGCAAAACCTATTTTTCACTACGATTGGACGTTTGCGACGCTCCATTTAATGACATTGTAATAAAACTTTTATGATAGCGAATATTTTTTGATACTGTTCAAATGACAACCAATTAAATGGTATACGCAGATTGCGTTTCGATTATAAATAATTGTATTTGTTCATACAGTTTTTTTATTCTTTCATGTTAAAAAAATGGACGAATTTGGGTGTATTTTAGTACACAAATAAATTAAACCTGGAGTAATACTTGGATGTTTAACAGATACTTATGGGGTAGGTTTAGTGATTCTAATATTCTTGAGTGAGCGAATCAATCTTTTATGGAAGTATCGGAAAGTTAAAAAAGTTAAATATACTTCATAGAGTCCGCTCGTCTTAGTAATTAATTCATCTTGGGTATTTTTTTTTCTTTTTCCAACGTGCCATCCTTGGTTTTCAATTTTTTTACCGATATTAATGAAGACAGATGGATTCTTTATTCAAAGTTTAATTATTTCGAGAGAAAGTTTATGATATAAAAACTAAGAAGTACTCGTATGTTATATTGTAATACGTTAAATACAAGAGATTCTCGCTATTATTATTTTATATATATAATTTATTAGACACAGGCAGACATAGGCTATTTTTAAAGGCGAAAAAAAGGCTGTAAGAGGTTGAAATAGGGGATGACAGTTTGTATGGAAATTACGTCATTTTTAATGTTAGAAGCTTGAAACTTATTATTTGGCCTTTTGATTAGATACAAATAAGTATGACATTTAAAGTTAGTAAAAATTGTACGCTAAAAGGCTAAAAGGGGGTACGAGCGGGTAATTGAATTACAGATTAATTTTAAAACAATAAAATTAATCTGTAATTCAATTAAAACTTTATTTCAATTAAAAAAAACTTTAATTAAGCATACATAATCATTTTATTCATATGAACTTTTAAGAACTTAGAAATCTATTTTTATCATATTAATATGTTTTAGTATTTTAAATTAAAAAATATATAAGTACATGCATTTTTAAGGACTGTTCTATAATATACTAATTGTATATAGAGTGTGATAACAAAATATGCATAATATAATAATAATTATTAAATAAATAAAAATTGTACATTATAATTAAAGAGATAAGGGCGTTTATTTTCGCTGTTTTGTATTTTCTGTAGATAGCTAGCCCGAAAATCGTGATAGCTTATCAGACGTAGAATAAATCAACCGCCCCTCTTAAACTGATAGCGAAAGCGAAATTCGAATGTAAATCATACATTTGTTCTGGAATTGCGGAACTTTGTGGGTGAATATTAAGTACAATGCAATTCGGTACTCGTTACGCGTTCCTTTGTTTTTATGACGCCTCCCGTAAATAGGATTTATTGGGGTAAAGGATAAGTGAACCCTCATATGTTATGCTAAAATGTGTTTTAATTTTTGTTTAAAGATAACTTAACAAGTTAATGGTAGACGAGATGAAGGAAATAAATGTGATAAGTAGTGTCGACGACTCGTTAGCTCTATTGGTAGTGACCCTACTTTCTGCGCCAGCGGTCGCGGGTTCGAGTCCCGCTGGGGGCTAATTATTATATAATTCATTTGCTAATCACGAATGTTTGTACTCCAGTCATGGGTGTTTATATTTATAATATGTATGTATTTAAAATTTATATGTGTAGGATATCAACTATCTGGTATCCACAACACAAGCACGTTACGTAGCTTACTGCGGAACTAGATGGCGCTGTTGTAAGAATGTCCCAACATATTTTTATTACTTATTTATTATATGACGCTTCATTATACCATATTTTCTAAAATCCCTTATCACATTGGTTGTAAATTTAAATTATATAATATTAATATTTGCGCGTCAAAGAGCGTATTATCTGTTTCTGGCATATTACAAAACAAATGAATATTATAGAAGACTAGCGACTCACTCTCGCTCCGCTCAGGTTCAACCGTCCTCGCGTATTTTTCAGGGATGCGATATTTTTTTGCAATATAACGTATCCTATACCTAGTAGATACTACCAGTTTATTATATTTCATCAAAATCTGTTCAGTGGTTTTCTCATGATGACGTCTATCTGGGACCGATAGACAAGAATTTAGAAATTAAAATTGAATGGCTTATGCATCGTTAGTTAATAATACCATTTCAATGAAATCAAAAATATATATTTATTGAGATTCTGAATCTCGGAAACGGCTCCATCGATTTTCATTAAATTCAGTATACAGGGGATTTCGGGGGCGATAAATCGATCTAGCTAGGATTCGTTTTCAGAAAATGTTGTTTAAACATATCTTACTTATCGATAGTCAACTTAAACATAAACTTATTTTTTTTATTGAAAGAAAATAACAAAAAGGTGGCGTTTGGTTAGCCCAATATTGCCACTTAAACAGAAAAATATGACTCTTCCCGACATCTATTGGCGAATAATAATAACATTTTTCTTAAAAATACCGAGCAAAGCTCGGTCACCCAGGTGCTATATATTATGGGGAAACTTGACAAAAATGACAATCAAGCTTTTTGCTACATATTATGTACATATTGCTGTTATTATCCAGTTTTGTTTTTATTAGCGCCGAAGCGATTTCCTGCTAACTCTACTTTAGAAATCGGTGAAAATAATTATTTAAAAAAAATGCTCGTCAAACTTAGATAGCTTCTCCTCTTTTTTTAAAGTAGGTACGGTAAACGTGAAACTTCGAATGTAGTGCAGACAGAACTGTACTAATTTCATTTATACCAAACTAAGTAATTTAGATGCAGTGAATGTTTTAGACTGTCAATTTCAGAAGCGAGTTAGCAAAGTAAGAAACTTTACTACCAGTAGACTAAGAAGCAAATGTCTTTGGGTCCATTCAGAGAGTGCGCGTCTAAAACACGACTCCGCTAAAGTTTGAACTCTGTAGCTTAAATAAAAGATCAACTACTATACCGACTATATCAACGACTATATTGACGACTGACGACACGTTTGGCTCAGTTGGTAGTGACCCTACTTTCTGCGCCAGCGGTCGCGGGTTCGAGTCCCGCTGGGGGCATTCATTTGTTGAGCTCGAATGTTTGTACTTCAGTCATGGGTGTTAATATTTATAATATGTATGTATTTAAAATTTATATGTGTAGTATATCAACTATCTGGTATCCGTAACACAAGCACGTTACGTAGCTTACTGCGGAACTAGGTGGCGCTGTTGTAATAATGTCCCAACATATTTATTTATTTATTTATACCGCCGCACTCAGAGTCATTAATTAATGAACCATTAAGTCGTTCTTTAGTATGGAGGTTCTCGACTTAATGGTTCATTAAGTGACTCTGAGTACGGCGGTAAGATTGTTAATTTAGCCAAATATGTATAATTAACAGATAAACACTGGGCTACAGTGGTAGTTACATTAATTAAATATTAATAGGCCCTAATTTTAAATATTTAATAATATTTTTACAAAGTTAGGCCTTTGATTGATTTACGTGACGTTCAATATTGGGTTTTAAGTTTTAGCATAAGCAATATCTGTTTACAAACTTTGTATTATGTAGATTGTAGAGTATAGGAAGAAAACGTAGGGCATAAAATTTATATACAACTCATAATGAGTTATCACAAATAGGAAGATGAATAAGTAACATCAATCTTTCGACATCTACCGCATTAATGTAATCGTTGCTATCGATTAATGGCATAAGTTAAGGAAATGTGCATGGATAAATATTTTAAATACCTACTCAGATACTAATACTACTCATCAATAATTGATTTAATAATTAGTTAATTTTATTTATTAACATAAGTAATGGTAAAAGATATTTTACATAATTTTTCGAACTATTTACCAATGTTAATGTTATTTAACCAAGAAAAGGAAACACCATTTTGTATATTATAATATTATAGTATATAAGTTCACCTTGAACTTTGTACCAACTTTTTTCTACATTACACAAGAATAGTATATTAGCTAAAAATATATAAATAAAAATATGCTTAGTAAATTGACTACTAAATCTGTTACAATATGTGGTTCAATTCGTTCATATTGTTAGTAAAGCGATAAATATTCTAAAAGCTGGCTTACTGCAGTTTAGGCAGACACAATAGTGACAGGCCCATAAAAAGAATACAACAGATGGTAGATAGATTCTGACACGACCTGTCAACCTTGACACTGCATAGTCGCAGTTCTCAGGCTGGAAACTGGGTTGGAATAACGGCAATATTATTCCACGCTATCCTACAACGTATACCGTATATCTAATTTTGTTGGGTAACAAAGACGATTTTTTGGGACATTTGCTTGCCACAGAGGTCTCGTGGCTAGCATGGATGCAGATCGTGGAGTCCAGGAATCAAAGTTTTGAGCCTATTTCTTGGTTTTCTTTTTGCTAAGAAAATCTTAGTATTTTGCAATCTGATGTTAGAAAATCGGCGGAGTTGCAGTTTCTCTTCTATCTACGTCTTTTTATTGCTATCAGTAAAAAAAATGCTCGATTTCTACCACTGTTAAATGTTTACCACAAAACATAAGTATACCTAGTATGTTCTGTATATAATTACTAGCAATTTCCGTGGCTCCGCCTAAAAAATGGGGATTCGTGGTTAAAATGCAAGGTTAAAATTTGGGGTTACAAGTATATTTTATGACAAATCATACAAAAATAAAAATAAAAATTTAGTTTAAAAATAAAAAAATAAAAAATCTAGAGAAGGCCACCCTTATCACCTATAGGGGAATAAAATATTTTTTATTCTACGATCGATCCTACGATCTACTCTACATATACACAAAAAAAAATCATAAAATCGGTCAAGCCGTTTCGTAGAAGTTCGATAACAAATACTGTGACACGAGATTTTTATATATTAGAAGATATGCCTATATGTTATTAAATTATTACATCCAGTTTATTATATCATTAGTATATAAGCGCAGGACGGCTAATATCAGAAGTAGGTCGTAGATGTGGGCGTGATCGTTAGTGTCTTTTGGGAAACACAGCACATTCTCAATTTAACTTAACACACTCATAACTAAGTACAACGTAAACACATTAAAACATTATATTATCAATAATAGTTCCATTATTCGGATATAAGTTATTCGTCGATGATACGTGGTGCATCGGCGGTCCAAATCTGACATTCCCTTTTTTTGTTTTTCAAATAGTTCTCTAATTTAATTTCTTTTTAAAACATGCCAGTTTGTATCACCTTGCTACCATCGCTTCGACGCTTTACAAGAGTGCGCTGTCAAAGCTTGATTTCACACTCTTATCCGATAAGCTTACCCAACATCTCCAGATGGCGCACTGAGTGCGCCGTCACGGCCGGACTGACATTCGACCGTCCTCGGGCGATTTTTTATTGAAGCCATTGCAAAAGCAGGAACGACGCTCGCCCATCCTGTCACTCAGGAACAATCTAACTCTCCGTTATATTCGTACCGTACGTAAATACAAATTTATTATGAAAGCATGTATCCTTTCGACCATCTCAACTTATGGACCGGATGACATCTTTCCAAACCGTGAGCGTGGACCGGACGAGTGTGTCCCTTCGACTATCCCAAAACATGGGCATAGACCGGACGACACTGTCCCTTCGACCACCTCCAAACCGTGAGCGTGGACCGGACGAGTGTGTCCCTTCGACTATCCCAAAACATGGGCATAGACCGGACGACACTGTCCCTTCGACCACCTCCAAACCGTGAGCGTGGACCGGACGAGTGTGTCCCTTCGACTATCCCAAAACATGGGCATAGACCGGACGACACTGTCCCTTCGACCACCTCCAAACCGTGAGCGTGGACCGGACGAGTGTGTCCCTTCGACTATCCCAAAACATGGGCATAGACCGGACGACACTGTCCCTTCGACCACCTCCAAACCGTGAGCGTGGACCGGACGAGTGTGTCCCTTCGACTATCCCAAAACATGGGCATAGACCGGACGACACTGTCCCTTCGACCACCTCCAAACCGTGAGCGTGGACCGGACGAGTGTGTCCCTTCGACTATCCCAAAACATGGGCATAGACCGGACGACACTGTCCCTTCGACCAGCTCCAAACCATGAGCGTGGACCGGACGAGTGTGTCCCTTCGACTATCCCAAAACATGGGCATAGACCGGACGACACTGTCCCTTCGACCAGCTCCACCACTTAAACACAAATCGGGCAGATGTGTCCCTTCGACCAGCCTCGTACAAAGGCGTGGACCGGACGACACCGACCTCTAAATTCAAATTCAAATTCAAATTTAAAATATTTTATTCAGCATGAAACCATTACAATTTTTCACTGAACGTCATGAGTCTACTACCAATAATTTTGTTACCACGAAATTATCACGAACAATTTCAATTCTCAGTGTTGATTTCAATCTCGTAGTGTATACTTGTATGTAAAGTTTGCACTCTTCGACCACAATTCTTCATAATCTTTAGTCGCCGTCACGGTTTCCTTATCATTGTAGCTTGTAAGCAAATCATCGTTTCTCTGCGGTACTTACGGTTCATTCTACCTCATTCCCGACTTTACTTGCGGTCGGGCCTTCTTGTGCATCTACACTATCATGCCACGAGGCTGTTAGTCTGCCTCTACCTCTTTTCTGGTACCAATTTTTAGCACTTTTTTTACAGAGCAGTTCCGCCTCATCACATGGTCGTACCACCTGGGCTTGCCCTCTCTGAGTTCCTCTGTTACCGGGGACACGTTGAAGGATCCCTTCACATATTCGTTTTGCACTCTATCTAGAGGCGTCACGACGCTTGCCCAGCGGAGCATCTTCATCTTCACTGTATGCAGTTGTAGTTCATACTTTTCCAAAGTTGCCCAGTTCCAGTTCAGAGCCATACAACATGGTAGGTCTCACAACTGTCTTGTATCACTTGCTTTTGGTTTTGGTAGGCATTTTAGGTCACACAGGGTACAGAATACCAGACAGAGATCTCCACTTCAATCACCTCAGACTAACTCTGTGATTCACTTCATCATCAATGCGAGAGTCAACATTTAGTATTGATCCAAGGTATCGGAAACCGGACACCTTTGGTGTAACAGTGCAGTTGATATTGATGTCACAGCCTACCTCCGCAGATCCTACCAAGTCGCACTCCATGTATTGTTTTCGTGTGACTGATATGTAAACCGTATCTTTCAATCTCCGCCATCCACACTGAAAGCTTTGCTGGAGTTCTGAATTACTTTGCTCTATCAATACAATGTCTTATGCATATAGAATATTCCATGGTATATCCTTGTGGAATCTTCAGGTTATATGGTAGTCCATTATTAAATTCGGGCTCAAACGGATGTCTGATGCACTTAAAACCACTCACTAGAAACGGTTCACTCACACCTGCAGGGCTACAAAATTGTGTGCTAATGTCGTTATAAATTTCTTCTATCAGAGAGATATAGGTTCAAACATATAACTAACACTTTTAAATAGAGAAGAAATAACAGTTTGATTCCACTCGTTATTTGTAATATAATAAAAAAAAGGCATAAAGTCCTTTGGAAAATTACTAAACCGTATTGCATATTACTGATATCAAAAAACGTTATATTTTATTAAATCCTTAAAAATTCCCGAGTAATGCGCTCGAGTAGCAATTATTCCGCGCGTAATTAATAACAGCCGATTTTTTATTGTAAAGTGCTAACTAAATATTATTCAGTTCGTTCCATATTTATTATTATTAACAAATTAATGATTTACCAAATTATTATTATCTAACTTGTCTATAATAACCTTTCTACTAGGTATTCCGTAATTTTAATATTTACTTAGTAAGTTAGAAGAATTGATTTATCCTCTTTATTTAACTCTATATCATTCGAGGACATGTTGTTTTTTTTTTAAGCTTCGCAAAAGTTAGTCGTTATTCTAATATCAAATATAAGATTATCGAAGCCTGACCCGGGACTCGAACCCAGGACTTCCCGATATACAATCGTAATAGGCTAGCTGCAACACCGCCGAAGCAAATAAGTAGCCGTATAATATTGCCACTTGCTTTTTTTACTTGGTTAGAAATTACATTATCAGACATGCAAGCAAGCTTTTCACAGTATTTATAATTTTAATTGTATTTAGAATCTGAGTAGTGCATTTAACTTTATTACTTCCAACACCAGTGAGATATTAAATTAAACGTTTAGACGCAAATCTCTTTTAAAAGGGAATAGACAGATTTACTATAAAATAGACAATGAATTTGCTCACCGAATGATATTTCCAAAGTAACTCACCACGTTCGCCACTCTCACCTATCTCCTACCTCGCAGCACCAGCATCTATTCTCTTGGCCGGAAATGATTTTGCGACGTGGCCACTGGCGAGGCTTGTCACACGTAAGACACATAACATTTGTTATCATACCTTGATTACGAATTAAACTACTCGGCCGTATTATTTCTTTACGCCTTTTTTTACAATCAATCTATTTTGACCAGTGGTTTCTGTTCATGCCACACCAATGAAATGTTCAAGAAAATCTCATCTCATACCTTGTCCGAGGTTTCTTACAATAAGAATGTTGATGTCGAACTTTGTAGCGATAAGATTTCGTAACATTCGTACTCTAGTAATAACGTCATAATATGTGGTTAGTTCTCATTGTGCTACCTTTATAACATAGTACTAAACTAATTCAGTTATCACTTCTTCAGGTAACTCAGACTTAGTTATTCTTCTAATCAAATTCTATAATCGAACAACGACCTTAGCCGCAGATTTTCTTCTTGCTCTGACTTAAAATTGTAGTGCTTGTAGCTCTCTGCCCGTGACATCCTAAATCGTCTCACTAAAGCCTTCATATCATTTAAAACCTTCGTCTGAACATCAACCGTTTTCATTGTTACATAGTAAGGTTCTTCCATATATTATACTCTTTGGGTTCTTCTATCCCACTTCTGATATAAGCGCAGGACGGCTAATATCAGAAGTAGGTCGTAGATGTTGGCGTGATCGTTAGTGTCTTTTGGGAAACACAGCACATTCTCAATTTAACTTAACACACTCATAACTAAGTACAACGTAAACACATTAAAACATTATATTATCAATAATAGTTCCATTATTCGGATATAAGTAATTCGTCGATGATACGTGGTGCATCGGCGGTCCAAATCTGACATTCCCTTTTTTTGTTTTTCAAATAGTTCTCTAATTTAATTTCTTTTTTAAAACATGCCAGTTTGTATCACCTTGCTACCATCGCTTCGACGCTTTACAAGAGTGCGCTGTCAAAGCTTGATTTCACACTCTTATCCGATAAGCTTACCCAACATCTCCAGATGGCGCACTGAGTGCGCCGTCAAGTATAATTGTAGCTAATAAATCCGTCATCCATTTATATCATTTATGTCGTTCAGAAACTTTGTGCTATTCTTCTTCTTAATATAATTATAACTCAAGTAAATGTTTACGTTTGAAGAAATACCAGATGACCGCCACTTGTTGTTCGTGACTTGCATAATACTATATTAATTTGATATAATTCTAGAGATCAACTGATAGAATAATATTATGTTTCGTATTTTAATTTTTTTCAGTATAGTAATAAGTAAATGCTGTTGAAAGTTATCTAGATACTAATATTATAAAAAGAAAAGATTTGTATTTTTGTACGCAACGAATAAACTTAAAAACTACTGGACCGATTTTAATGAAATTTGGTACACAGATAGTCTAGAGCCTGAGAAAGGATTTTTCAAGGCGAAAAAGGGCTGTAAATCGTTGAAATAGGGGATGAAAGTTTGTATGGAAATTAAAGCTAGAAGCTTGAAACTTATTTTTTAGGATTTTAATTAGATATGAATAAGTAAAACATTCAAGGTTAATAAAAGTGTTATACTAAAGGGTTACCTAGTGACGAACACGAGGGAAACGAGGGTGGGTTGCTAGTATTAAAATACTTTAATATACTTATTCCCTACTTTTTTTGAGGGCGGTAAAAAATAAAAAAGGTTGTAATAATAATATTATATTAAAATTAACTTTCTATGTATAAATAACAAACTTCAAGTTATTTTACAGAATATTTTTATAAAATTTGGGTTAAGATATTTAGCGACCAAAAGCCAAATTAATTACCTTTAAATCGCCTTGTTAGACACTTGGTTGGCAGTCAAAAGGCAGAACCCTTATAATTTCTTCATGTCGATCTGACTGTTCCCGTATGCCTCCTTTCACTGGAAACTGGAGCTACACTGATAAAATCAGTAAGTGCGTGGCTCATGTGAACCTAAAAATCTAATTTCTAATATAAATAAGGGATAGACATCGGATAGTTTTTATTTGTTTAGCGCCAAAAATATATTTACAATTGATTAAAAATGAAATTTTCAGCTAATTGAATAATAAAATAAATTTTTAAGCCTTACATAAAATAAATACCTACCGAAGATAAAATATTTTATTATCCTTATAACATGACGAACACCTAGATGAAAGCAAAAGGTAAAATTAACTGTATGTAATTAATACCCTCTACGCTCTATACAATGGTGCCCTCAGTGTTCGAGTTAAAGACGCATAATTCTTACATACGTAATACAACTCAAAAAATTGGTTCTTTTGGTGGAATTATGGATAATATTTATTAATTTCCATTAATATTACTAATATTTTTAATTAAAACTTAAATTCGAGGAAATTCTAGGAAGTTATGAGGAATTAAATTAAAATAAATACGAATAAAAAATAATATTTATTAATCAGTAACGTAATATGCCGTAGCATTTAATTTAAAAGTAACTTTAAGTGCACAAGTCGATAAATTACAGAAATGGTTAAATAACATAATAGCTATGATGGTAGCAAGGAAATTCGCTCGACGCCACCTCCATCCATCATTCTGGCGGTCGTTGGCCGTGACTTAGTACTTTAGCGTTACATTGCATTAGACTGATCACGTGCGACGTACGATTTTATGCACGTTTATACAGTTTTCATATTTTATTAAACCGTAAATTTAAAATTAACTAGAGATGTGTCCTGACCTCGCTGCTAAATGACCTGATATTTTGCAGAATATTATTTTAAATAGGTAATATTTTTTATCTGTTTTTCCACTCTACTAGGTAAGTTGATATTATAATCTATCTCATGTATTAAGTTCACTTTTAAAATTAATTTAGCCTTTACAGCGTTAATCTTTACATCTATATCTATACATATGATTAAAGTTGAGGTACCTGTTGTTAATTTTTCACTGAATGCATATGAAAGTATATACGTTACTAACATCAAAAAATCTTTTTTTTTTTTTTAATTTTTGACTCTCTGTCTGCCTGTATGTCTGTCTGTCTGTTCGTTCCGGTTACACTCTGAAACGGCTGGACCGATTTTGACGAGGCTTTCACTCGCAGATAGCTAATGTATTTATTAGTAACAAAGGCTACTTTTATTTTAGAAAATTTATTTGAACCAGCTATACCAGCGGCTACGCTCGCGCTAAATCGAGCGAGGGTGAGTCGCTAGTAAGTAATAAACGCACTTACAAACGTTAGTATTTATAATATGAACCTGCCTAGAGCTCATTAATATTGTAAAAAGTTGAGACAAGTTCCACGAAAAGGAACCTACATGTATGGACAGTTTTAAGGACAAATAGTAATAGCGCGAATAAGCCACCACTAACACAAACTTTCGTATCTATATTAGTTTCGTATTCACATCTGACGGAGATAAAGCAGCCGCACTGCAGATACATACTGAATACACTAAAGTGCAGCGCATTTATAGCGAGTATAGCGCATAATACACAAACCTTCGAGTTTTCTTCTTAATATGACATAGGAAGGACGCAATAAGGATTGAAAAGTAGCCTATGTCCGGTAAGTGAGAGTCCGGGAGGCCCACTCTCCATCCCTACTCCCGTTCTTCTCCCTCCTCCCTCCCTCCCTTTCCTGAAAGGCCGGCAACGCATCTGCAAGCCCTGTGGTGTTGCAGATGTCCATGGGCGGAGGTGATCACTTACCATCAGGTGAGCCTCCTGCCCGTTTGCCCCCTTTGTCCCATAAAAAAAAAACTTAATATTTATGCACACAATATTATCACCTGCGTAGATGGATATTGGATAGTCTCAATAAGATTGGCCTGTGATCGAAATCGGCTCGAAGAACGTTAAGAGTTAGTGAAAGTTTTATTTAACATATTAACTTCAATGTTCAATCTTTATCTTAAATCTTAGAATTTTACAACTATGGATAGAACTTCGCTCAGTTTTGAACAAATAATCAAAACGAGACTGTTGATCTTTATGGTTTCAGAACATGTTCCGGGTTAGTTTCTAAGTTTGGAGCACAGTAAAAATTTAACTTTTAAAACAACTACCTATATATAAAAGCGAATGGCTACTTACTGAATGAGCATGAAATCTTAAAACTCATTAACTTTTAAAGCAGACATACTAAACAGGTATGTACTTTATAGGAAAAGGTGTTAGCTAAAACTCGAACCTGCACAGAACTTAAATAAGACTTTGGAAAGCTTATGTATTTTTGCTAAGTAAAAAAAGATAGTATTGCTACTCACAAATAAATCAAGTAAGCGAGTAAAGTCGCGAGGAACGCTAGTTTAAATAAAAAGCTTGTAAAAGAGGCATGTCGTATATTAAATAAGAAACAATACAATTCGTGCTCATGCGGGAAGTGAAAAGCGCTTGAAAGTTATGCAAATCATGAGCACTCTCAAAGGCTACCTACTAAACGCTATTTAATATAAAGTTTTTGATATTTGCATTATAATCTAAGAAGTGAGCGCTATATTTCTTGAATTCAGCAGTAATATTAAAGATCACGTAGACACTAAAAGTTCGCACTTTGTACAGTCTGTTTCATATTCACTGGGAAAGTTCGAATACAGGAGTGTAGTCTAGTCGCGATTCTTTTATCAACCGCCGCGGTTGAAAGTAGTTTTCTTGTTTGACTCTATTTTACTTGGCAAATCGTGAAAGCGATCATGTGGCAAAACACTCTTATGGATTTTGCTCGGGGGAACTTTGACTTGAGTTCTAGCTAACAGTTGGAACGATGCAATGTATTTGAGAGCAAAACGATGTACCAATGTTGCTTAGATGCATGTTAATAATATACTCGAAAGGTTTCTGAGTTTAACACCCTATTGCGTCAGTACTCGAAACTTATTTAATGAAACCGAAAATATGTGATAATGAGCTTTTTATTATGCGCCTTTACAGCTTGTATAAGTTTTTGCCGTTGAAACGCTAGCAGAAATAAATCTTCTGTATAATGATAATTTACTATTATAGTATTTACAAAAATATGTATGTTTAAATACATACATATTATAAATATTAACATTAATGACTGGAGTACAAACATTTACCTATTTACCTAAATGAATGCCCCCCACCAAGACTCGAACCCGCGACGAAATAGTCATCGTCGTTTGTTTATTTGCCAAATGATATCGACTATGAATAATATTTAATATAACCACCAACACATTTTTTTTTTCATTTATTTATAGTTCGAAAGAAATTTTGAAAATAATAATTTTATTTCAAATATCAAACTAGGTAGTAGGTACAGCATAATTTAATTTTAGGGCTTGAAATATAAAAATAACTAGGTTAGGTAAAGTTTCAATTGTTCTGGGACAAAACATGAAATAGGGTTACCCATTTCATAGAAACAAATTGAAATTCTATTGTTATGTTACGATTTGATCCTAGTTCATAACCCTTTAAAAGTCACGAAGCGTACAAAAACAGAACGGTCGGTGACAACGTCTAGGGAGTTGTTGAGCTAATTTCGAATGACAGACGCGATATTTTCCACTCAATAAACTTTGTAGAGGTCCTACAATTTTCTGACATAGCTAAAAGTTTTATTATCTATTCATTCCAAAAGTTTACTAAAGTTGTAAAAACTTACATTTACAATTAAAAATGTTAATACGAGTATATTTAATTAACTAGTGATTTTGCCATGATTTGCTCGGGTATCCTAGGTGCCGTTGCGACAAGAAAGTAGATTTTTATGAAAATATGTAATTTATCAGTCCGATTATTATGATTATATTATTCAGTATAGTAGTAGTCTCATTAGTATTGCGAGTGTAAATGTCCCTTTGAGTGTGTCTGTCACTTTGAAACTTATTGTCTTAATACTGAAACAGCTCAACCGATTTAGATGAAAGAAAGCAGATAGGTTATGACGTGTAGTAACATAATATGTGTAATTCTCGCAATCTGGATTATTATTTAAATAGCATGTGAAAACTTTAAAAGCTATGTATTATATTTGTAATCATTTTTTGCCAAACCATCAACGCCGTCAGGTTTGGCAAATTTCATTTCTACGACCAAACCTAATGCAATAACAAGTATACACACTCATACAAACTTTTAAATATTAGAAGTGCAACAAAGCAGTACTTTAGTAACAAAAACACCAGCTATTACCAAGTAGCACTATAAAATAAAAACTTTTCCTATATGTGACTGAGGCGTTTAACGATATCAGCATTAAAGATAATAAGAAAAAGTTAAATTATGTCGATGTAGCGTCGCAGACCGAGAGACGACCGCACCCACTTCAATGTAATAAAAGTTGAATTTATGACTCGAATTATTTCACTCGCTACCCTAATTTCGCTACTTCGCCACTCGTAGCGTCCAGGTGCATGATATGAACCCAACTTTTAAATGGAAGAGGGTGTACATTTTATTTCTTTCATTGGGCTATTACTTTTTGATTTTATACTGTTGAGAAAGTAGTTTTAACTTTATAATTAAACTTTGCGTCAATGGTTAGAATAAATTCTAAAAATAATTAATAATAATGGGACCCTATATGGTATCCATATCGGAGGAGATATATAATACAATATTATCTCGTTTGATAAATTGGAAAACGACTATTTCTGTACTATCTCTTATAGGTTAATGAATAAATAATCTGAGATAGATACATTAGAACCCATATATTGTATTTATTTATTAGAACCCATATATTGTATTTATTTTTAGAACCCATATATTGTATATATTGTATTTAGCTTTTAAATCAATAAGATTTTTTAATTAAATTTAAACTACTTTAAATATTAAACTAACCAAAATTATTTAACGACCTTCTTATAAGTATTTCGTTTATGGATTTAAATGTAATGTGATACATAAACGTTTCTAAAAATATTTATCACTGAAAATATTCAAAGAAATGTACGAAGAAATTCGTCAAGTGCTCACTTGACGCAAACTCAAGTTCTCTATTACTTACGGTCACCTAATCTATTCGATGTGTCAGCGCACTCACACCACGATGTAAACGTTAAATTTAACTGGATTCAAAATTAAATTTTATCAAAAAAAAATTTGGAATTTAGTTCAAGCATGCTTTTAAGCTAAAAGGTTTTAATATTAGTGAATACATTTAAAGACATGCATTAAGTTATTCAGAGCTTTTAATATGTACATCATTTAATATCCTCAGCCAAGTGAGCACTACTCTCTATTTCCGGTGGAAATTCGGGTAAAATGCTTAGATCTACTTTAAATTGAACCAAAGTATTGTTACTTGATGCTTTACTAGAATAATTATGTCTTCTGGTTTTTATTCCTGAGACTATTCTTTGGGTAGGGTAGATAGTGCATACAATTGAACCCCTTCCTTTAAATCTCAACACCGGACCGACAAATCAAAAAGATCGACTGAGATATCAGAAGTAAAATCGACTACTTTCCATTTTCTCCGAAGCTACTTCTCAACTTTAGGCTGCTACTGAGAATGTTGAAAAACTCAATAAATATTCTTGGAACAACAGGATTAGAACCAAGGACCTTGAAATCTGCAAACATTCCTCACCAGTAAGACAATTTGCTGAATCAAAATATAAGTCTATCTTAAAATATACAAAAATATTATATTACTTGCAATTCCCGCGGCTCCACCCGCGGCCGCGAGATGAAAATTTAGGGTTATAAGAATTTTTTGAAAAATTAAAAATTGGTCTATAAATAAAATATCTAGAAAGGGCCACCCTGATCACATAGGGATAGATAGAAAATAGACCTATTCTGAGACCAAATATATACAAAAAAAAAATCATAAAAATCGGTCAAGCCGTTTCGGAGGAGTTCGATAACAAACACTGTGACACGAGATTTTTATATATTAGATATATGATTACAAGACATCTGACGTGAGTAAGGGGTGAAATCATCTCTATTACTTACGGTCACCTAATTTGTAGTTGAGTCAGTCGCGCGCACTGACACCGCGTTTTGAAGGCTGGTTCACGGTACGATGAACATAGAGCGTATCTAAAAAATCGGAGATAGCAATTTTTATAGCTGCTACCTTGTCAGCTATTTTCAGTGTAATAAAAAGTTATGGTAATCTTTGAAACAGTGGGATATGATTGCCATTGTCGTCTGCGACACGGATTACGGGTACAATTCGAGTGATCAAGTTTAATTAAGTCACTTTATGTATACCAAGCGTATAAACAGTAATTACCTTTTTATTTATATAATAGTAAAATAGCTTTTCTAACTAAATATTAAAATTATCGTACTATTGTTGATTTTTTAAATAAAATTAAAAAATAATATCGCATCATTATAATTTACTTACATATTTTACCTCATTTCTAGAGGCAGTATTATACAAGAAATACTATGTATGATATTTTAAATTTAAACTAATTTGTGCAACTACGGAACGCTACGTGAATATAAATTCAGCACACGCAAGCTTTGTAAGGGCAAGTATAAAATATTTTTGTTCAAAGCCAAAAGAAACGTGTTTGGTTACGATTTAGAGAGCTATTTGTCTTAATAAAACAAAATCGTTGGACCATCGCAAGCCGATACTAATCCGGAGCGGATCCTCAGTCAATGTCGCGACCGCACGCTTTGCCCACTGCCCCATGTTCATGATAGGCGGGATTAGGCAAAATCCTAAGCTTTATTTTATTTTATATTTATACTTACAAATATTAATTGATCTATCTACATTCAAGAACTGCTTTTATAATGAGATTTTATAGATATTGTCTTTCTTTACATAAAGAAAGACAATATCCTTAAACCACTAAAAATATGGAGGAAATAAAAGGAATATAAAGTAAACGATTTTACGCTACTAAAGTGAAAGGTTTTGGCAAATTGCAACGATTTTTTTCCATGAGATGTAGTTAGAAGAAGAACATTAGAAAAAGAAGAAGAAAAAGTTACGAGTAGTTACGGTTGTTATACGATTACGCTATAAGAAAATTGTAGTAGTTCAACTCAGGTTTTGCTGATGCTTGCAGAAGTGCAAATTAAGAATAAAAACTGCAGTGGTCTTTACCACTCTATACATGTACAAGTATTATAGAGATAGAAATATTCTTATCGAAATGTATGTAGACTATATTATAGTTATAAAAAGATAAAAATTATATGTTTGTTTGCATGCTTATTCCATTTTATCCCCATAACACACAAGAGAAGCCGCGAACGAAACCTAGTATTTGACATAGCATATTTTTAATTTAGTTTCACACTTACTTTCAATACTTTTAGGCCCAATGGATTAATTAAATTTATCGGTATCATAATTAGTAGTCTAAAATGCCCTGATCATAAATTATACGGGTAATTAACGAGTATATTATACAAACTCCTATGCAAATATCGATATCAATGATAACTAAATATTGATTGACAACAAATACTCTAACTGTGAATTGATTTATAATATAATATGATATTTAAAGTTATATTTGCAAAAAGTTATATTTGGAATTATAAAATGATGGATTGAAATAAACAAAACTTTAGTTCCGCTCGATTCCGTTGAGAGGAATTTCATTATAGAACTCATTCAAAAGAACGTTACGTTATATAAAAATGAAGGATAAAAGGAAAGTTCGTAAAAAATACGAAATATAAATACTTATATTTAAATAGATCAATGAAAAATCTGTCATTAAATTTTTCCTAACGTTAACGCACTAGTCTTTAAAAGATAATAGTTCGAAGCTTATTCCACTTTTGGACTATGTGGAAACTCATCTCTACAGAGTAAAATCGTTTGCTGCTATAGGTACTAATCCCTAACAAATCCTCAGTCAACGTCGCGACCGCACGCTTAGCTAGCTGCCCAAGTACGTGATGGCTAGGATTAGAGGACACGTATGTACTTGCTTATATTAACTTGAAAATATTTTAATATTGTACTATTATTAATATGAAATTTTGTCTATGAGTACGTTATTTCATCATGCTGAAACTCCGATTTTAATAGAATTTTGAACACAGAATATAACCATATGTAACATATAGCCTATTCACTAACTGATAGGCACCTAGGGCCCCTGAGCTCTATTAATTTTTCTTATAACTGCAAATGCTGCACTGCATGGGTTTAAAATTACCTAGGAACTTCTCAAGACTAGTAGTTAAACTTAAATACTTTTAATAGGTACTACATCAAAAAAGCTATCAAAAATAGTAACTTAAATAGTTTTTCTTATACATAAAATACGACCCGTCTAATACCATTTCGTACATTGAACATTACTCTAACCTATCCCATTATTTATTTATTTTAATTTATTTAAAGAACCGCAGATATATTGCTGTTAATAAAACAACATGTGGCCTTGTGACCCACCGACACTAATCCCGCAACCCACACTTCGTCACTGTCCAATCCTTCGATGCGACCTAACCGGGATTAACCAATATGTTCGAAAAGCTTTAGAAAATTCGCTCTACTAGTTTAATTAAACCTCTGCTTAAAATTTAAGGATAGTTTACTTGTTAGTTGATATATTTTAACTATAATTAATCTATTCATTGATCTCTTTTCATTCTCTTTTTAGGACACTTCGGAGATGTTGAAAGTATTAAGCTTCAGTAAGTACATGACTTTGACTATTATAATAGAATGACTTGCTGGGGACTTACATGATTTAAATTATTATTGTACTTAATGATACTACATAAAAAAAATAAAAATATGTTTTTCACTATTTTTTGTCAGATTTGCTCTCCTCCTTTGAAAACTTCTTTGAATGGTATGAAATATCAACAATACATATTGTTACTCCGTCCATCAAGGTGATTACGCACAGAAATCGTTTGAGGGTCAAATGATATTATAGCTACTTTTGGTCCCGATGAAGATTATCTTATTGTATTAATATACACGTAAAGGATCAGTTGTACAAATACGTATGTAATAAATATTAAAATATTTTTCGATTTGTTAGTAGATTTAAACAAAGTAGATATTCATTGATATTAAATGAATCGAACAAAAGAAAAGAACTTAGTTTTATAAGTACTGATACTAGTTGATACTAGATAATATACAAAATGTATTATTTTATATTGCAATAGCTTTTAAAGTAGATGCGTTGTTTTAAAATTTGATCAGATTTTATAAAAACATATTAAACTGCACTCTCCCGTGGAAATAACGTTTCAAACTAACCTAGGATACTTATTGCTATATTTATATTTCATTCTTTTACTTCCATGGTGATACACCATCAAAACCCATACAAATTATAACAACACAACATATTCTAATTAACATTTATTAATTAATATTAACTTAGTCACATGTATGAGATAGTGTAACATCGGCACTCTAGTGGAGACCTGTCATCTAATTAAGGCTGTTACTGTGCGGAAGCCAAGTTTTGGGTAAATGATCTTATTTTGTAAACTCTTGTTTAACTCTAAATTACTTTCGTCGGTAGTCCGCAAACATTCATCTCGTTACGGAATGTAGGCATTATTTACCACTGCTTCACACGTTGCGTCGTTGTGCAAATATTTACCTGTTAACGAGAAACCTGACTTCATCTGTTTTGTAATAAACTTTTTGTATTATACTCTATGGTGTGTAATGTGTATACCTTAACCGAGTGTTGTAATGTTAACGGGTACGTACTTTTGAACTTGAATTGAATTTTGAGCGTGTAATATATTAGATCAGTGCATATAAATACAATTGAAGTGTCTGTTTTTAATTTCAAATTAACAGCTATTCGCTAAGCGCATATGAAATTATATACGAGTACAGTACTTATATAAAAAAAAAATAATGTTTGTATGCCTGTCTATTTGTTTGTCTGTTTGGTCCGGCTAATCTCTGAAATGGCTGGACCGATTTTGACAAGAGTTTTATTCGCACATAGCTAATGTTATAAGAAGTAACTTAGTCTACTTTTATTTTGTTAGAAGGTTGGCTGGTTTGCAATGGAGTAAGTTATAACTTTTTTTTATTTTTTACAAATGCTGTAGTTTATACCGTCACTTATTTTTATTCATATATTTTTAGATTACCTTAAATATTCATTTTTCATATTTTACATTAAGAAAATATGCAAGGGTGATAAAAGAGAATTTTACACTTATTTTACTTAATACTTCATTAAGTTTTATTCAGTTAATTTGTGACACCTTAGATTAATAAAGCAGCCGTCAAAAAAATACAAAGAACTTTACCGTCGAGGTCGCGGGTTCGAGTTCGCTCAGAACAAATATTTATTTAGGTCAATAATGTAGGTATTTATTGTGGAAATATTTTCGTAGCTTTTGTTATTAAATTGTTTAAATATTTTACGAATTCATGCCAATAAGCACTGTATTATAGCTGGTTGTATATTTATGAATAATTTTTTTTAAAATCTCTTATAAGTTTCTATTTTATACTATAAACAACATAAGTATTCTGAGAACGTAAGAAATTGAATTCATACAGTAAATTAACTGACAACGATTATAAATACTATAATATTAAGAAGTTATATAAAGAACTTATCATATACAAAAAACTATATTTCTTAACGTCACTGCAAGAGATGATAGCATTAGTAATTTATATTCGGGGTAAATAAATGAAAATATTTCAACTTACGGCCCTAATACCGCCGGTTGTTCTGCTATGAGCGATGACCTCTAATGTCGGACGTTGACAAAGCGTTCAGCAGCTCTCATGAAAACGTTCAAATACATCATCGCTCTTGACAGCGTGGTTCTGCCGACTATGAATTGCCATATTTTATTTCTGCTACGATTCCTTGATATTTGATTAATAGTGTTCAAGAAAGAATCATTTTTAGTTACTCTCAAATATTTCAGTTCCATTCTGTTTATTTAACTGGTTTTTTACGAAACTCATTAGTTTCTAGAACAACACTGCGTAAAAGCGAATATTTTTGAGAGTGTATTTGTATAGTGTGACTGTGCGACAGTTATTGTTGGTTGGATAGAAATTCACATATTTTTCATATTGCCTTTTGGCAAATAAAAATAACATAGACAATGAAAAGCTTACATGCCATCGCTCAAAGCGTGGGCGTTTGTGTACGGACAATAGATATTATTCCTCTGTAAGTATTATGAGAATGCAAAAATACGTCTAACGGTGACGTTGAGTGATGCGTACCCGCGTATCATATTGTCTGACAAATACAAGAGTTTGCACAATATAAAATATTTCAATTTCAATTGCTACTGCCTCATTGAATAAAGACGGTGCGATTCAAAACTAAAATATTCATACCGATTTGAACGAACAGTGAATACATTTTAACGTGGGTAACTGGCATTATGAGATTATAAGTAACCGCTACGGGTTCCCGCCGTCCGGCATTTAAATAGGCTGCTTCGTAAGATAGTTGGTTTCGTGTCAATTTTAACCTTAAAGCCTAAAATATGTAAATACTCAATCGAGAGTCAGCTTTATTTTGTTTTAGGAAATTGAGGTAAATATATAAATATTAGTATAGCTACAGTAAAGCCGTTATACTTTTATTATGATAACGTAGTTAACGCCGTCTGTAATTGTTCAAATGAAACGCTACAACAATGTTCCTTTAATAAACTTTAAACACTCTATAGTTGAGTAATATCTTTTACGATTTCAATAAAATAGGACGCGCGTATTAAATGCAGTGACGGATTAACCCTTAATCAAATTAAGCAATTGCCTAGGGCACCACGTCTAAGGGGGCACCAGAAGAAGCACAAAAAAATCCGTCTTTAGGGTATCACGTCTCACTCTTACGTCACCAAAAACCACACCAAAAAAAGTTTCTTTTGTTGACCAAAGATACAAACTACCATTGCCTCCGACGCGACTGCGTGTAATGTAACGTAACTTACTATTTTAACTTGTTTTTTCCTTTTCAGTTCATTAATTTTAAGTAGTCAGGTTTTTTGTTTTAATAATAATATTTTTTTGAGTTTAAGTATATCGCTATTTTGAACGCTTCGAGCAACGTTAGTGTGGTGTAATGGTCTTACTGCATGAATTATTAGTAGAGTCTCGGGCTCGATTCCCGGGTGAAAGCATTTTTTTTTCTTTTTTTCTTTTTTTTATGGGACAAAGGGGGCAAACGGGCAGGAGGCTCACCTGATGGAAAGTGATCATCGCCGCCCATGGACATCTGCAACACCACAGGGCTTGAAAATGCGTTGCCTTTCAAAAAAGAATACGCTCTCTTCTTGAAGGTTGCCAGGTCGTAACGGTTCGGAAAGACCGCCGGCGACAGCTGGTTCCATAGATTTGTTGTGTGGGGCAGAAAATGCCTTAGAAATCGCACTATTGTGGAACGCTGGACATCGAGGTGGTGTGGATGGAATTTGCGGTTTTGGCGCGATGTCCGATGATGAAATTCTACGGCCGGGATCAGTCCGAATAATTCCTCAGAACACTCCCCGTGATAAATGCGGTAGAAGATGCAGTGTTCCAACATCTCTACGCAGAGCTAAAGGATCAAGCCGATCGAGCTTGATCGTCGATAAGTCGAGCCGCCCTACGTTGAATGCGGTCAAATAGAAGTAGCTGGTACTGGGGAGCTCCCGCCCATAGATGAGAAAAGTACTCCATGTGGGGCCGAATTTCCGCCTTATTGAGATTAAGACGCTGATCCGACGTGAAGTACTGTCTCGCCTTACTGAGCACACCAAGCTTCTTTGAGGCCAGTTTGGCCTTACCTTCCAATTGATCATTCCATTGTGCCATACCCGATCAAAGGCTTTCGCTATGTCC
The DNA here is from genome assembly GCA_951802675.2 of Boloria euphrosyne. Classification (NCBI taxonomy): domain Eukaryota; kingdom Metazoa; phylum Arthropoda; class Insecta; order Lepidoptera; family Nymphalidae; genus Boloria; species Boloria euphrosyne. Next base: position 5,466,477 of record OX637872.1, read on the forward strand.
AGACTGGCTGCAAGCGCCTCCCCCTTGGTCTCAACTGCTTCTGCCCATCTATGTGTCAGGTAAACTAGAAAATCACCAGCTGAGCGACTTCGACGAAAGCCGTACTGGCGGTCACTGATCAGCCGGTGCTCCTCTAGGTACCGCAGGAGCTGTTGATAATGGACTCTATTATCTTGGACAACAATGAGGTAATGGCTATTGGCCTGTAATTGGACGGATCTGAGCGGTTGCCTTTTTTTGGAATCGGGTGCACTAAAGCGGCCATCCAGGATTTCGGGACTACGCCTAATGAATAGGAGTACCGGAAAAGACGCGTCAAGACCGGTGCCAACTCCGGAGCACATGTCTTCAACACGATCGGAGGGATTTGAGTTTCCTTGGTCATTCAGAGTCGAGTTGGACGCGAAGAGAGAGTCCAGTAGATCAGCTTTCTCAGCTCGGCATGAGCCAGCGAGCCATTCTTCGTGTGCAGATGTGGAAAAGAACGCTGACAGAAATTCTCTAAAACAGCCTTGGCGAGAGACCAGAACGCACGTGTTCCTGAAGGGAGATGCCCCAATCTCTCACCAATTCTGCTGATTTGCTTTGACTTTGCATTAGCAATGACACTTTTGAAGGACCTGGAGGCAATGTTGTACTCCTTTTTGAAAACGCTGGTATTTGTTTCACTAGACGCCGACGCCACAGCACAAGCTTGGTAGCATTCCAGCTTTCGGCGAGATGCTCCCTTGCAGAAGCGACCAAACCAAGGCTGGGATTTGCCTCCGATGGGCACTGCAGAGAGATTTTATTTATCGATACTATACATAGAGTCCGATATGTTAAAAACGTTAGACGTTAATACTATCTTGCGTGAATTCAATGCCCAGAAAAGCCGCAAGGCGCATTTCAATAAATTAATAAATTATGCTTTGGTTTTTATTGTTATCGCACCTAATTTACTTCTAAGGTACGTTACATCTTATCATCTTATTTTACAAAAAAAAAGACCGAAAAGAAAGAAGGCTTAAAGACCGATTCTAGTTTACATACGGATAGGGGGGCCCACAGGCTTGGATTGCTTAGGGCATCAAGTAGTCTTAATCCGTCACTGATTAAATGAGAAAGCTTGTATGTATTTGGTAAGAGTATATTAACTGTACTCTTTCAGACTCAGACGACTGGACCGATTTTGATGATAAGCCCACAGATAATATAAATAATGAAATGTAGTTAATAGGTACTAAATGGTTTTAAATAGTTTATTAAAATATTGTTTTATCGTCTTTAACTATCACTACGTATTCTAACTAATATTGCAGTAAAGTTTTTAACCATATGTCATCTGTGGCTAAGAATTTTCCTAGTATTGGCTCAAGTGGAAATAATCTCGCGGAGAAGCAGTTTATTACGTTCGCAATATCGCGGCGAGGCGAGGCGCGATTCGATTGCCGGCGCTCTGTGCGCCCCAAATTGATTTCTAAATAATTTGTCTATTCGAGACGTTTCCACAACTGGCGGAATTTATAACGTAGAACGGAATGTATGGTTTAAATTGTTATATATCGAAATATATGGAGAGGCTATTATAATGAAATTGGTTTAGTTAAGTTAAACAATGCTCACCCTATACTTTTTATACGAGTATATTATATATATTTAAAAATTCTATCAGTACATATAAAGAAAATTGTAGTATCTGTATTTCAAATTAACAGCTTTAACGCTAAATGCATATGAAAATATATAGTAGGTATATACGGTACTTACATGAAAAAATCAATTTTTATAACGTTTGTATGTCTGTCTGTCTGCCTGTTTGTTCCGGCTAATCTCCGAAACAGTTGGACCGATTTTGAAGAGACTTCCACTCGAAGATAGCTAATGTTATAAGGAGTAACTGAGGCTACTTTTATAATATTAGAAAATTATAATAAAAACATTTAATTTAAAACCCAGCGAAGCGGGCTGAGTTTGCTATTTGTAAATATTTTTGCATAATATATTATAGTCGATGTGCCCTCCAGTCGATTAGTACTTGCAATTATTTTAAAAATTGATGTAATTTTCATTATTATTCTTGAAAACAATTACGTCAATAAAGAAAAAGTTGCCCAATATTCTTTTCCATACCAAAGGCTGCGTGCATTATGAAGGCCACGAAGAATTTCACTTTCGCATTTTTATTATTAAGATTTATGAACCCACTCAGAAAAGTTACAAAACAACGTGATATATACCCTTATTTATATTGATATTTTATGGTCTATGGGCAATATTATAATAAAGATATAGAGATTTACAAATATAAAAAAATTGAGTTCGGTTAGTCCTTTTTTCAGATATCTGGTTTACAGATGAAACACTGACATAAGCTACTTTTCATCATATACTTGAAGTAAGCCCCATGAGTTATACGATAGTACTCCTACCGCCGCACTCATAGTCACTTAATGAACCATTAATTCGAGAATCTCCATACTAAAGAACGGTTATAGTTAATAATAATAATAATAATAATAAAACTTTATTCATACAGATGGATTGAACAGGTTACATTATTCTGAATAGTAGCAATACATATTGGTTTGTACAATGTAGTTTCAATCGGCTGGGTGAAGTCCTGTACTCCTTGCTAGGTTATAAAATAATCTGTATTAAGGAGTAACAGTCCAGATTCCCCTGGTTATTTAACAAAATTTAGGTACAATATGTTTTGGATTAAAGTTTTTACTACTTATACAGTATAAATTATTAACTAATAGTTAATATCTAAGTCTTAAAAATTATGTATTGGACTCCATAAAATTAGCCTAAAAGCCCAAATTCAAGGCCCACAACAATTTTAGCTACCTCTTAAAATATAAGCAGCTGCAGTTAGCAAGTAATTAACGATTCCTCTTAATGAATTATGATGTCAGTGGACAATGAACATCAATTTATCGGTTGTGCTACACGTAGCTATCGTTCAAGCCTAGTATTGTGCACTACAGAACGGAACATGTTAATTATGTCCCGAGTGATGCTTTGGTAGTGTCACAGACCCGTTAATTGCTCGGCTTTCGAAAGGATAGATTTATACTCGAAATGCAGGTCGTTAAGGACATGTGCTATCGAATAAATCTTATATATTGGTTAGAATTTCAATGCACGTGGGAAATTTTAAAACATAAATAATTGTAAGTTTTTAACACTTTTTTGAGCTTATTTTTATGTTTTTTCAGGTATTTTGTAGTACTTAATATATTTAATTTTCAGTGAGCTTTTGTTAGTTTTGCTTTCGTTGCATTTTTTAATACAACTCATACTTTAATTAACACAGAATGATTTATATTCAAACTTTTCTGAAAGAGTTCAAAGCTTGTGAAAAAGCAAACTTTTTACCTCGAAATATAAAAAGAGTGTTTAAAAATATATATAAAAATATTAGAAACATTTAATATATATTTTGTAGGCACTAGGTACTTTAAAAACGTGTTAATCGCAACTTTGGACCAAAGTGTAGATTTTCATTTCGATTAGGGGACGAACTGAAATGTGTGCATTGCGTATCCTTTTGTGTTAAGGTAATTTTAATGAGTTTTACGTGAGGGCAGTGACATAGCCCCGAGTGAGGCGGCATTAGTAGCGCGAGTGAAGAGTTGGAAAGCCCTCCGTGGCCTCTAAAACAAATTTAGTAATGTGCATATAAATGTATCGATGTGTGAAAAGTTATATAATGAATGATTTTCCTACTTTCTTCAATTTGTATCTATTTTTACAAATTTTAGTGAAAATATATAATACTATCGAGACATAAATAACTATTATCACGTATTTATCCTATCATTTATTTTTGATTCATTTATTTTCACACTTGTATATTTTGTTTTTAATACCTGTAATAATTCTTTTGATTTGGTATCAAAAATACTAATAACCTTAAATTTTCATCCTTCTACCACTAATTCCTATTTTTTAATAATACAATAATAATGTACTCAAAACTAACGTCACAGAATTTGTTCATTAATATTCAAGGCGCACCTCACTAATGTCTCTATTAATTTCCTCAGTTATAAACGTAGCAGTTGGCGTTATTAGCTTAGCCCTTTTATGTGAAATAATTTACTGCACTTAATATTAAAACAAAGCATTTCCAACTTTCCTAATGAGGTTAGGGCCCCAAAGCTATAAAAAAAGTTATACGTAGGGTTAAACTTTTCCCAAACTGGGGGCCTAGACAATGTAACAATCGATTAGCGAAAGCGCTAGTAGAAAAGTCCAAAATGTATGGGTTTGACATATGCCTTAGATATGTCACGTGATCTGTTGTCAGCGAATAGATGATGGTAGACAATGTAAATTCATTTCAATTATTAGTGATTTAAAGTTCAAAATGCATACGCTGCGTTTAAGCGATGACGATTGTAGAAATCGAATCACTTCATAACGAATGCCGGTTGGCTATAGGCCCTGAAATGCATATAAAGTAAGGGAAAGATATGATTTTTATTTTCATTACTAAATACTTTACAAAAAAAATTTATAGATAGTAGCAGTAATTAGAAATTTGGTTTCAAAAAATTTTTTTTAGTAAACTATTATTTTAATATTTAATAGACCTTTTAATGAACAGATACTCGTTTAAGCTACTTGGGTTGCATATGACTTATAATAACGAAAACTAATGACGAAGAAGTTATCACAAAAATAACATTTTAATGAGATTAATCTAATATATTTTATCTTATTATATCTTGCTAAGAAAGATACACCACAGATGGTACTCCTTAAAATTTCAATCTATAGAAAAGCTAACGAACTCTGGATAGATGCTGTTCTCACAATATCTAGTTTGGTTTTAAAAGATAAACTTGGATCTCGACAACACTACTGAATCGTAGTATAGCTAAGAGTCACACATAAAAAAATTTTAAAGTGGTAGTGTCATGCTTGTTACCTTCGGGTAGCAGCCGAATGGGCCGGCACGCCCCGTATAGTACCACTCTCTCACAGAAGACCGGCGTGAAGTGGCAGCTATGCTGTCGCGTTTCGTCCGGTAAGTGAGAGTCCGGGAGGCCCACTCCCCATACCTCCTCCCGTCTTTCTCCCTCCTCCCTCCCTCCCTTTCCTGAAAGGCCGGCAACGCATCTGCAAGGCCTGTGGTGTTGCAGATGTCCATGGGCGGAGGTGATCACTTACCATCAGGTGAGCCTCCTGCCCGTTTGCCCCCTTTGTCCCATAAAAAAAAAAAAAAAAAAAAAAAAAAAAAAAAAAAAAAAAAAAAAAAAAAAAAAAAAAAAAAATTGTGTGTACTTATGTGCACGCGTTAGAAGTTAAACTTCTTTGGCGTAACAAGATAAAAATCTTTTCAAAAATTTTATCTTTCGCCTTATTCTACGTTTGTAGAAAAATCTAAAATGTACACTATAGCTAACTTCAGGATGTAGGGTTTTCGTGACGGTGTGTGCGCGCATCGTAAAAATCTACTCTCATCATTTTTCCCTGACGCGCCAAAAGAAGTATAACTTTAAAAATGTACCTAATTGAAACAACAATTTCTCCCAAACCCAACTTTTTTCGGCAGACTCTATTTTAAAAAAACATTCATTTTGAATTCAAAATATTTTATTCAGCATAAAATTTTTACAATTTTTTTTTGAACGTCATGAGTCTACTTTACTACCAGTTTGGAAAGAAGAAGCTTCTGTCAAAACTCAGCGGGACTTACTTTATTTTTTGTTATATAATCTCTTCTTTTTTACATTTTAAATTACATCAAACATTAAATTAAAAACTACATTTATATTCATTAACCAACATGATCATTAAGTCATATTATTCATAGCAAATGTACGAAAGGTAGCAGACGCTTAGTTAACTGCCTGTTCTAACTATTAGGTGTAATGAAAATAATCACTGTTCAAGAACCGACCTATTTAATGACGGACCCATTTTCCACGTCTGTTTAACTGAGCACTTTGGGCGGTGTAATAAACAACTTCGTATTGCGGAGATATCAACAACTGAATATCTAATATATAAAAATCTCGTGTCACAGTGTTTGTTATCGAATTCCTCCGAAACGGCATGACTGATTTTTATGATTTTTTTGTGTATATTTGGTAGGACTGAGAACTTTAATTTTTTTATATTAAGACCACTTTTTTTCTGTTTTTTTTATGATTTGGCAGTATACTTATAGCCCTATTTTTTCATAGAACACAAGGCGGAGCCGCGGAAATTGCTATTAGTGTTATATATTTTTATTGTGCTTAAAATTGTTATCGGTATCATATACATTTGCTTATTAAATACATTAAAAGGATCACCCACGCTCCACTCGGAATTGTCTCTAGAAAGATTAGTTGCAGATTTCTCAGAAATAATATATTTTCGAGCAGTAAAATATTCCTTTAAAGTATATAAGTCCGTAAAAACCAGCTAATAATAGACTAATAAACTCGGCTTATATTTTTTGTTATCGAATTCTTTAGAAACGGCTTAACCGATTTGTATGATTTTTTTAGCAGGTCTGAGAATAGATGGTAGGCTATTTTATATTCCTCTAAATTTAATTTTTTTATGATTTGGCATCAAAAAATACTTGCAATCCTAAATTTTCATCCTTTCGAATACACTTGTTTCGCCACCGTAATTACGAACAATAGTAATTGGTTATTTTTGCAATTCTAGTTGATCTCTTATTACACTGCTCGACACAGGTCTCGCTTTAATATTGTAAAAGTTCGGAGCACAGTCCACGGCACTAGTCAAATGCGGAGTGGAGTTTCATATGTATTTTAAAACAATTTAGGTTCTCGTATACTATTTTGCATCATTGTTTTAGCAATCACGAGTAGGTATACTGGAAATAATTCAAGTCTAAGAGATGCAATCCTGAATCAGAATTTGAACCTGCTTTGCCTGAGTTTCCAAGTGAGTGCTTTGCCACTAGACTACTATTGGATTGATCGTTTTGGTTATGTACTCGTAAGTTATACTATTGTAAAATGACGATATCATGTACCTACTTGTTATTGTGACCGCATATGTTTATTACATAATTTGAATGTGTGTATATTATATAACTTTTATAGTATGGATAATGGTTTATTAAATTAATGTTTTTAAAAATAAAATTTACAGTATTAAATTTATAAAATACTGCACTTTAGCCACTTAGTAAATTTTATACGAAACTTATATACGTATATCATACAAAGCAAACAAACAGTCGGCCGTCACCCCAAAACTAATTACATATTGCACTACGAGTAATACTGTTTCCGTATTTAATAAAGTTTAAGCACTTCGTTCGTGCCACTTACCCTAAATTATAAACACGCGTATAATTTTTTTATGAGTTGGTAACTCGTTTACTTTGTGAATAGCAACGGCCGCATTTCACGTGTTTATTTTTACAGTAACATGATATTTCATGAAATATTTTTGACTAGCTTTTCACTACGTTTCAGCACGAGTCAAAGTATTTAAGCAGCCTCTAGACATTTTGAAATTATATTTTTAATTAAACATGGACATTTATAAGATGCCTTTTTCGAAACTGAAAATATTTAATTTTATTTTTAATTTCTGTTTTTGTAAAATCATTTATGTCGTAATATGTAAGAAACAAAGATAACTTTAATTTGGAGCAGAAAAAAGTGTAATTAATGACTTTTTCGTGGTGTCGACTGCGGGGAAGCGTAACTTTTTAAAAATTCTTTCAAAGTTAGTCAATTAAAAATTAATTATAAATATATTTTTCAGTCTACAATTTCTTATATTAATGTATGATCATAGCTTTTTAATTCCTCCGCCGTCGATATCAGAAAATTATTCGGATTTCCTTATGGAAATTAAAGGATGCAGATATGCATATTAAATTGTGTTTGTTTGAGACCTAACGGTCCTCCCCCGCCTTCATTAAAATAAGAAATATAAAAATCTATTCAATATTTGTATAGATATCACCAAAATACACCAACAAAAAACACGAAAGAATTGAGCAGCTATACTCCTTTTTGAAGTCAAAAAGCAAATGTGCAAATAAATGTAAAAAAGAAGATTACAATATGTATTACTCGAAGAAGTTTTAATCACGAACATTTAAAACTAACGTAACTAAGAGTGTCCGAGACCAATTTCAGTGGACGTGTTAACACGCCCAACTTTATATTCAAAGCGTCGATAAAGCCGCCTAAGTTGCTTAAAAAACCGAGAAAAGGGTATAAAGGGGACGAAAGTAATCGAACGGTTCGAGAATGGAAGAGGCGGTCTTTCGATGCAATGAGAAGACTCATTAGATGCCTATACTTTATCTTCACTTTTACTTTAGGCTTGTCGATATCTTGGTTTTTGTGTAAAATTTTATAGTAATAAATTAACTTATATTTAAAATATAAATATTATTAGGTGAATTATTAATAAATAATTAGTACTTTACGGTCGTTTCTATCACTTTTTTCATCAAGATTCTCTAAATAAGTATATATGCTATTATCAATTATTAATTATGAATCATTTGTCGTCCATATTGTATTAAAAGTTAAGATCTTTCTAAATTCTTATTATAATTAATTGCAAATTCTAAGTCTACTTAACTAAGGATGGTAAAGGAAATAAAAGGTCTGGATTTAAATATCAATGTAATTTTAAAGTCATGTTATATTCATGTTAATTTTAAGCTAATTAAAAGCAAGTAAGCTTTTTTTCAAGGTGTGATATGCAAAAACAATTTAGCTATCACTAGCATTTTATCCTTTTACATTAATTGAAATATTTTCAGCCATACGACACAGACACTATAATAACGATCTGCCAATTTCTCAGAGTGAATCTCGTAATATAAATACATTCGAACTGAACTATTCAATGAATTTGACGTTCGGTATAAAGTAAAGAAAGTTTAATAAGTGTTCGGCAGATATCATGGTAGTTTCAACTTTTCGATAAGAAGCGGCTTCAGCAGTGTTCGACCATTTTTACTCAACTCCGCCTTCTCACGCTTCGCCGGCACTTTTAATGACTTATTCGCTTTTTCTTCGTGTAGAAGAGGAATTCTTTTAATAAAACAGTCATTTTCTAGACTTTAAAGTGGTTCAGATGAACATGGATTGGTTTACTTTCTCTATTGACATAGCAGTGTAGGAATAAATATTTGCTTTAAAAGCATTTCGGTTTGATTTTTATTATCTTGAAGAATACTAATTATTTTAATGTGAATTTTAAAATAAACTTATAAAAATCTTCTTGTTATACGAGTAGTTAGCTACACTTTATTTATGCATCTTTAATTATTACCTTATAGGTCATTCATCATTTTTTAATATAATTTCTTTTAATAAAAATTACTACCCTATGTTATATTTTAACCAAACTCGATAGAATCATTTGAACCCAACAAGGTGTTGAAACTGTTTAAGAGATAAATATGTTGGGACATTGTTACAACAGCGCCATCTAGTTCCGCAGTAAGCTACTTAACGTGCTTGTGTTGCGGATACCAGATAGTTGATATACTACACATATAAATTTTAAATACATACATATTATAAATATAAACACCCATGACTGGAGTACAAACATTCGTGATTAGCATAGAATGCCCCCAGCGGTACTCGAACCCGCGACCGCTGGCGCAGAAAGTAGGGTTACTACCAACTGAGCCAAACGAGTCGTTACCTCGACAGCTTGCTATTTCTATTACATATAAGACAAGCTTTAAGCTATAATAATGTATTTAACATAGAATAATATAAAAGCTTAATGTATGTGAAACCAGTAAAAATTGAAATTAAGAAGACTTTATAATCGGTCTTATTTTTCAAAATTCAAATATAAACATGAAATACAAAATGCATATTACATTTACAGACATAAAACAAAATGTACTTAATTAAAAGTTAGATCAGACTCTTCTATTTTTACCATTGAAACATCAGTTTCGTTCAAACGTATAAACTGATGACGTTAGTCTCTAAAACAAATAAAAGTGAGTGGTGTACAAACATTCGTCTACATAAAAATTACAACATACATTTTATTCAGCGTATGTAATAAATAAATACCTATCACCAAAATCCAATCAGAATAACTGTAGAATTGCTTCACATTGCATCAAATTTGGATGCCGTGCCACAATGAATTAATAGCTTTAAAGCTCATTTAAAATTACAAGATATGAATGAATAAGTTATTAAAAATATTACCTAAAAAGGACGAAACAAGAGAATAATTCAAATAAAAATCCAGAAATGCATAGATTCAAAAGTGGCCAAAGTAGACATAACATAATAATAAAGTAGACATAACATAATAATAAATAAATAAATAAATAAGTAAATATTATGTTGGGACATTATTACAACAGCGCCATCTAGTTCCGCAGTAAGCTACTTAACGTGCTTGTGTTGCGGATACCAGATAGTTGATATACTACACATATAAATTTTAAATACATACATATTATAAATATAAACACCCATGACTGGAGTACAAACATTCGTGATTAGCAAACGAATGCCCCCAGCGGGACTCGAACCCGCGACCGCTGGCGCAGAAAGTAGGGTCACTACCAACTGAGCCAAACGAGTCGTCGTAATGGAAGGTATTCAGTAGGTCGAGCAATCTATAGACACCTTATTCTTTATAATCAAAACAGTAATTTAAGCGCTACGGTAGAACATACATACATAGACTACCAAAATCATTACTCATTACTCTTCCTTTATGTTTCGTCGTTTCGGTGAAACATAAAGGAACAAAATATTGATATACAATATCCAGCAATCCAATACGTCATATACGACCTAAAGATGAAGGCGAAGAAGAAGTACGTAAATAACTATAATTGTAATTTTTTTACAAAACTTTAATTAGCTTAACTATTGAAATTTTGGAATTAACTAAAACTTTGCATATTAACAAAGACCAATGACAAAAACTATAATTAACTAAAAAAAACACGATTTAAAGAATAATAGAAGAAAATATTTTTAATATAAGAAGAGAAAATTAATGTTTGTGAAAAAGCGTGGGTTGTTTGGAATGAGTTGTTATAAATACTAAAGGTACGATTTCTAAAAGTATAGAGTACAAAAGCATCCCACGCTATTTTACAATAATATTATTTGTGACAATCATAATTATTTCCTTTGATTATATTTTGCTAAAAAAGATTAAAAAAAAACAAAGAATTGATATCAGAACAGAAGCCATGTTTTTTTTAATTATCAGAACTTCTATCTCACAAATGTTTTCCAACAAGTCAATATCCAATGTTATTACTTTGTGTATGTACATTGTATATATTCAGCCCTTTTTAATGTTCCATTGCTGGGCACGGGCCAATTCCCTTCAATATGAAGAGGTCCTGCCACAGATCCACCACGCTGGCATAGTGCCTGTACATATCTTTCGAAAACTTTCTAGGTTGACTCAGATTTGCAGGTTTCCTCACGATGTTTTCTTTCACCGTAAGACAGGTGGTAATCATGTTTGATTTGATTCGCACATGAAGATATCAGAGGTGCGTAACCCAGACTTAAACCCGAGTCACTCGACCTCTGGACTCGCATCAATCACCAAGTGATCGCGTTATAACTATAATTTTTACTTTATTTTGTATGAAATATTGTACTTATATCATAAAGACATTTTTATTTCTTAAAAAGGAAGCGTCGACAAACGCTAAAATGATTTTAAAATATGTGCAGTCAATTTCACGGCAGCGCTCTGCTTGGCGCTTAGACGACCAAACCAGAACTGAATTATTACCTACTCGCCATCCCTGATACCAATTTATCATCTCAAAATGGAAGAAAGCATTATCTACGCATCTTTTAGGAAAATGACTTTGTAATAAATGGCTTATAAATTGGTAAAGGTGTGCCTTCCTTATAGATTTACGCTATACTAGTATTTCCCGCGGCTCTGCCTGCGTACACATTTCAATAAAAACGTTCATCAACTTTATATGTAAGTTAAATATAAACACATATAGTTATGATAGCTAAATATAAAACTGTAGTTTGCTTGTATAATTTAACGAGGGTTATTAACCCCGTCTGTAGGGCGAGAACGCCCTCCAACTTTACGCTGTATTATTAATGACAAGCCCTTGCCCGCCTTTTCTCAAACTAGTGTAATGCAAATTTCGCAATATTTTGTTTACAAACGCCGACACAGCCCGATGGCAAACTATGTAATTAAACTGACTTCGCTACGAACTAATACCAACAGTTGTTTTAGTTTTGGTTTACTGTTCAATCTCATTCGAGTAAGCACAATATAATGGTTTTAATTGTTTTGTAGAACATTTACATGTCTATAACACAATGAGAATGCTGAGTTTACGCGTAGACATTTTCAAATACTGTTTTTCATTTAAAAGGTTATTATTTGATTTAAAATAACGCAAACATTATGTTGTTTAGCTCTATCAGTGGCATCCATAAGCGCCTGTAAGTTTGAGGTAACAAGGCAAGTAGATCAGGGTATGCCAGTGTATCATTGTTTTTGGAACAGTACCATATCAGCACTGCAGGCTTCGTGAATCCCATCTCAAGTTTTATTTGTTGATAAACCTGATTCACAATGAGAATCTAAGTCCATTGTAGTTTTACTTACAGCTGTTATAACTAACGCTACAGCAGGTGTGTTATTATGAACACGAAAACAGCACGTCTTCAAAAGAAAAGCGACTTTAAGTATACCTTTCGTAAATAAAAGTTAGTACCCATATCGTCTCTGTGCGCATGAAATTGCCACCTTCCATTATACTCATCTCAATTATACTTGATTATACTTGTCTTAAGACTGTCATCTAAGTATTTTTTTCATTTCTAATTTATTGTTTATTTTTTGTTCCTATTCCTATATTATTTTTGTATTTTTTCATACACGTTTGTATCTTGTTTCCATTTTCGAAATCATTTTTACGAAATCATTACTTTTATACAAATTATTACATTGTTGGGTTCAGGCGGGCTTGAAATCAAGCAATAGTTCATCACGTTGACCCCGTGCTGGTGCTGGTCTTCCTAAAACTCGCTAGGTACTCTCAAACATGAAGATTTCTTTAAGATGCTTTGCTTCACCGTAAGATAAGTCGTAACCATGTTGGTAACGATTTGCACACTTGGCCATCGTAGTGGACTATAGTCGATATCCCTCGTAATAAAGGTAGGTTCGTTCTCAACAGTAGGACTTTATGAAAAGGCTCCATACGATCGTAATAAATAAAAATTTATATCTGAAATAAAGTACTTTTACAGAATTATAATTTCTTTGAGCTACTTGAATATACGTTTTTATTCGAGTAAAATTAAACAAAAGTAATAAGGACATTAAAAGGTATTTCATTCCTTAGCTTATATACAGCACTTCAGTAAAACCGTAACGGTAAGTTAACTTTTATGGATATTGTTATCTGAAAGCGTTCATAACAATGAAGGCATTTGCATATAGAGAATGTAATTATGAGACAAATAATTTAAACGAATATTTTATGATACATTCAAATCTATTCTCTATTATATACTTATTATTTCTATTTAGCGATCGTTAATACTTAGCCTTTTGATTCGATGATAAATAATATTAATATATTTAATTTAGAGTCAGTCAATCGCTCAATTAATCGCCCAATTAGTTAATTAATTAATTGATCGCTCTTCAACTTGTAGACAGACCGAAAAAGGTTTATATGTCATGCTTTTCTTAGTGTTTGGATTCGTAAAGTATTATATATTTGTATTTGTTGTTTAATCCAACTCGTGATATACACTCACTTCTAGGTGCGAACTGAGAAGAATCTATTTTTGTAATATGTATTGATGATCAATAAACACAATATTATAATATATAGAAAATGAAGTAATAAAATGAAATTGGCAAGAAAATATAAAAAAAATATATATTTTGTGTATTTTTGAACAGCAAAAACGAATTATATTTTAGAATACAAAGTTGTGACTTCCCATTCCTGCCTGATTTATCAATGTTCACTTAACCGCTAGACCTAAGGGGCTGACGTTTTGACAACATATTCCTACAGTGATATGGGTATTTGCTAGGAAAGATTTTTTTCGAACTTCAACCCCTAAAGTAAAATACTTTGTAAGGTAAACAACATTGTTTGGATATGTAAATAAAACGAGTTTTCATCGACGCAACTAAATCAGTGGCTCTTAATTCTATTGCATATGTTACTATTGCGCTGTTAATATATTTTTAACACAAAAGCTTGTCTTATCATTCCCAATAACGGCTAAACAGACTTTGAAGAAAAGCACCAGGATAGACATCATCATCATCAGCCCTTTTTAACGTCCCACTGCTGGGTTCGGGCCTCCCTCAGTACGAGGGGGATCAGGCCATAGTCCATCGCGCTGGCCCAGTGCGTGTTGGCGGACTTCACACGTCTTACGAAAACTTGCTAGGTTTTCTCAGACATGCAGGTTTCCTCACGATGTTTTCCTTCGCCGTAAGACAAGTGGTAATCAGGATAGAAATGATTCGCACATGAAAATATCAGAGGTGCGAGACCCGGATTTGAACCCGCATCACTCGGTTATACAAGCGACGCGTTACCGCTGGGCTACCACTGCCTTAGGATAGACATACATAATAAAAATTGAAGAAACACATTTTCTACGGTTACTCGTATATTCTATATACTATTATATACTTTATAATAAAATATGAAAGTTTTTTAATAAAACGAAAAGTGATTGTCCAAAAAGAGAAGAAACTACAATAAAGCTTAGTAGTTGTTGTCGCAGTTGGGCTTAAAAATGTTTCACAAAGTGTATAAACTATACCACGGGAAATTAAAAACACTGCAATGCTACAGCTTAAACAAAAACTGAAGAAGCTTGCGTGCACTCAATTTGTAGGTATTACAGGTTTTAGAGATACGAGTATTAGGAATACCTCTCCGATATCTCTTTACATTAACTCAATCTTGTAATACGCTTTCTATTATGTATATTATGTATGCAGAATGCACAATTATATATTATACTCGTTTATTACCATATTTAAATACAATATATCTAGTATTAATATTTCAGGAATTTGTTCAAGTACATTGATAACCAAAGCTAGACTGGGGTGTAATCCCGCAACTTTGCAATTTCGGATTGTTACTGAGAATTTGTTGATACAAAAGTCAATCACTAATTGAATCGATAAGAGATTTAATTTGAATTTATCTTACACAGAAGTGAGACCGCATCGCAAGGGCCTATTACTTTATGTAATTTGAGTTCTGAAACAGAGACAAAAATAAACACACAAAATATACATTTTTAAATGGAAAATATTTAATTCTAATGGGGATGTAATTAATTCAATTTATTTTAACAACCCTCTTATCTTACAGCCCAATTACATTAACTCGCATTAGTGGTCACGCAATACAAAGTTAAATAAAAATATGATACGTAGGAAATGTACGTTTAAATATGAAATTTGGGATACCTGTAGCAATTTACTTGACATAGAAAGACAGCGATCGAAGTTTTGACTTTTAGCACAGAAGTAACTGTACATAATTAATATTATATGAATATTATTCGATAAAAAGTTTTTATCACCTTTAATCCTTCATGTTGGTATTTACTAATTACCTCCAAAAACTTCTATTTAACTGATATTATTAATTATTACAGTACTTTTTTGAAAACAAAATAGTTTGCATAACTACATAATATATCTCTCTAGAATGAAAATTAAAAAATAATAATGAACGTCGATTTGTGAATGTTTGTCTTTGGAGAAGCATTATCTTAAAAAGTTGTTATAGTATTTTCAGCTATTGTATCCGCCTGATTCGTTGCTGTAAAATTTTTTTTTGAAAAACACAAGCATAATATTATGTAAGTGGTGAAACTTTCCGACTCATGTAATAGACATGAGGAAGAAAAACAATTTATCAGTAAGTGAATTTAGCCACACGATGTCCAAATGTCGTTGTGTCCAAATAGCGAAGGTCCTTTGTTGCGGTTTTATTTTATTATCTAGTAGCTTCTATTTGAAAAATCGTATAAAAACAATACAAATTCAATGATAAATAGAAGAAGGGCGGTCCCATTTGATGACAAGTAAATTACTTTGTGCCGGCAAATTGCAAACGAACTTTAATAAAGTTAACAAGAATTTCGCTACTAAAGATTGCTGTTCTTTTAGAAATTTATTTGTTATTTTACTAGCTTTCTTCGTTGACTCTGTTCGCGTATTGCGGTGATTAAAAAACTGTCATCTCATATAAATCCTTTGTTTCTTCTATTTAACAATTGTTGTCTAAAATGAATATTGTACAAACATTTGATGCGTAAAAATTTAATTCGACCATAAATATTAAATCTATTCTATTTCAAACGCCTAATGACGGATCATGTCTAATGCTGTGGGCAAACGAATTTGAGTATAATGTAAACTCCTTACACTAAATACTGAAGAAAGGGGACTTTATTCCACATGTCTTCACTTTTTCGTAATGCTTCTAAATCTTTACTCCAAATTTCAACTGATCTCTCAACACACTGCCGGCCTTTTCATAAGCATAAACATATACTTATATACCATGATAGAAAATTCAAAACTTTTCTATTTAATGTTTGTCTCAGGTTAAGTTATAGAAAAACTGGGTTCTTCTATGACGATAAAGACCTTAGCAGTCCCGATATCGGAAATACTCCCGTCCCCTTTCCCATGACTGTGCACGTTAATTCCCATTAAATATAAAGAAATTTGCCCACTTTATATAGAGTGCAATTATAATGACGTGCTAAAGCACTTTAAAATGTAGGTATAAAATTGTTTGCGCTTGTTTACTTTATTAGTATGCCGCCCGCCCTACGTTTAAGCTGAAATATTTTTCCATTTCATATGTTCGTATTAAATAAAAGCAATTTCTTCTACTACCAGCTAACATAAACCTAAGATTATTTATTTAAAGTATACGAAATACTATTTTTAGTTATAAGCTGAAAATGCAAAAATAATGTCTTTTATTTATAAGGTTCCTTACCCAAGCGGTATCGGTACTATTAAACTTAGCGTAGGCCTATTAATTTCTAGTGTGAAAAAAATTAAAGAAACATGTCATAAAATAACTTAAACTTACAAATGTTTAAAACAAAAACTTAGTTAGGAACAGGTGCCTGGCTGATGTTAATCATAATATTATTTAGTTTATAAAAATTATTATGTAGGTATACCTTCATCCGGTAAATTGTATGTTCTCTTACTTAACAGGCTAACATGTAAAAACTGGAACAACTGACTACAGAGATTTAGAAGGCTAATTGACTATGCAACTAATGGCTTAACAAAATATTCACTCCGAAAAATCCAAATCTGATATACCCCACGTTACACTATATGGACTTATTATTTTTCGCCCTTCAGTTACAATTTAGTTACTTGAGTGCTACCTTAATATTTTTTCTTTATTTGTCTATTGATTTGTCCAATGATTTACATAAAACCTACCTATAAAATATGAACACTGGCGAAATTACAAGGTTCCTTTTCAGCCATTATACACCCACACATGAGAAAAAAAGTCTTAAATATATCTAATATGTTAAAAATAACAAAAATACTATTTGCACTAACAAATAAACCTAATGCATATAAATATAACAAGTAGATATCAGTTTCAAGTAGATAAGCTTTTAGCTTCATAACCTATTTTCATTTACGATGTACAAATAAAATGCGGCGTCGACTGTTGAAATATCGCAATAGCAATAGAGCTATGAATAATGTATACGTGACGTAAGTAATAATCCGCGAGCGCCACCCTATCCAATATGTGATTTTGTTTATTTTTCCGTAGAACTTATGACGTGGTCATTATTCAAGATAATAACTAAGCTTCTATTATTTATTTCACACTTGTTTATCGTATTTATGGTTTGTTCGCATGTTAGTTTTACTCAGTAGGTAGTTAGGTACCTACCACGTACCGGCTACCAACATGCATTATTATTTTTTAATTATCTTTAACTATACGGTATTATTTACTATGATTCAATAGAGATTGGACTGATCGGACTGATTAGTTCTAAAGAATCCAGAAAGACTTTTACTACAAAAACTCGCTATTATTAAATATGTAATACTCGTACATAGATATTAATATATCTTCGATTCTACTGTGTTAGTATAGGATGTTTGAATATAGCGTCCTTTTTAACGTCCTACTGCTGGGCACGGTCTTCCACGTCCACGGTTCAATACGAGAGGGGAAATAGTTAACCACGCTTTCTAGAGTTTCGAAAACTTGTTATGTGTTAGTAGAGATGTAGATTTCCTCATGATGTTTCCTTCAACGTTAGGCAACCATTTTGAAAAATGGTTCGCACGTGAAAATATCAGAGGTGTGAAACCCGAGATTCGAACCCGCTTCACTCAGTTTAGCAAGCGAGCGCGTTACCATTGGGCCACCACTGCCTTTCTCTTTCACAATTATACAACTATGGACTGTACTGGTATACAACTAGGTATCTTTAATTAATTTATAATATTTTTAATTATAATAATAAAACATAATGTAACCAAGTTAATAAACAATGATACAATAATAAATGAAATAAATCTCCACTGATGTGCACAATCGTGTCATCCGGTTGCAGAGTGTGGATAATCCGCGGACGCTGCAACGCGAGCGAGGCAATCGCGTGCATTCACTACATTGCACTGCGCTAGATAGCTTTATATGGGTCTGCTATAAATGTAATAATAACACATCATTCGTCTATTATAGTTTTTCATTAACAATATTAAATCAGTATATACATATTAATAAAATTGAAGTGTCTGTTTTTTAATTTCAAATTAACAGCTTCTCACTAAATGCATATAAAAGTATATACGGTACTAACATTAAAAATTCAATTTTTTTAAATTTTTGTCTGTCTGTCTGGCTGTCGGCTTATTCCGGCTAATCTCTGAAACAGCTTGACCGATTTTGATGGAACTTTCACTCGCAAATAGCTAATGTTACAAGGAGTAACTGAGGCTGCTTTTAATTTAGAAACTTTAACTAGTGACACCCGTAACTTAGCCCGCGCTAAATCTAGGCACGAACGCGAAGCGAACGAAGCGAAGTGAGGGTGAGAAGCTAGTTAACTTTAACTATTAAATTAATAAAATAGGTAATTTCAAATATACTGTTTTATATACATACATACATGTTTTTTATACTACATTAAATGTTATATTATATTTATAGATTTTACTACAATGTATTCATCATAAAACTTTAGAATAGATGTAAAAAATATAATAAGATTGTATTTAAATAAGGCTCTTATTCAACTACTAGGAAAACACAAAAAATATATAAATCAAATTAGCGTTACGGATATTCATAATGACGAGTAAGTAGGTACATTGTCCAAATACCATTAATCATGTTATTATATTACCGGGGCTATGGAAAGTTGGGTATAAATATTTTACGTTTGCAGAATATATTAACTGGTCGGCCCACCGATGTGTCACAAATGCGCCGGTACGAGGCTGCATCCAGCACAGTTCGCTTTGTTGCGCAAAATCAAAAACAAACTTCAATGGCGTTGGCCTGTTTGCTTCCACCAAACTACAAAACTCTGGATGATATTTGTTCTATATGCATCTATACTCAAATTTTATTGAGTTATAGTCGTACAAATTATTAAAATCAGTCAAATGTGAGTTTGACTCGCACACCGAGGGTTCCGTAGCATAATATATTAAGCGAAATGTTTATAATAGTAATAAAAGATTTTTTTTTAGAAGTACCCTTATTCCTTAAGATTTTGATTCCCTTGCGTGACAAAATTTGCGGACAATAATGCTTAAATGCCGTATCTGTTGATTGTTAAGACATAGAAGTTTATTTTTTTTTCTCAGCTCCAAGGGATTGTGGGGCTGAAGCAGACTGATAGACATACGGACAACGAAATGAAGTTATAAGTTTTCGTTTTGTCATTTGAATAGGGAACTCTAAAAATGTATTTGGATGAAATAGTGGGAGAATCATCTGACTGTAAACATTTTGTATTTGGTTTTAAAGAACTATTATAATTTTTACAATTTTAACTAAAATTTAATTTTACTGTTGAAGTCACTTCAAATACATCAGTTCATAATACAACACGAGATTTCCATTCTGAGCTTCATATAAATCCGAGCTAGCTCGTGTTTAGTTGCGCACTTAATAAAAATATACACTCGTAGGCTAATATGTCTTTGGTTTAATTTGTATAGTGCGGTAGTAACTTTACTAGTTAATGCTGTTGTATACCATGGTTTTAAAATTACGATAAAGTTAAGTTTACCATTAAATATTTGTAAGAAAACCCATAATTCTTTTAAAAAGGTCAAACCAAATTTAGCCAGATAGACTATTTTATGCAGCGCCAATTGCGTTTTTAAAGTACAAATTATGTTTTTAAAGTATATAAAACTATTGTCAATATTTATGTCAATCATTTCAAAATTCAACTAAAATAAAAATACGAATTTGATGACACGTTTGGCTCAGTTTCTAGTGCCAGTGGTCGCAGGTTAGAGTTCCGGTAGAGGCTTTCATTTGTGTGATTAGCACGAATGTTTATATTTATAAAATGTATTTTAAGTCATATAAATGTAGCTATTTGCTATCCATAAAACAAGCCATGTAACTTACCATGAAACTAGATAGTGCTGTGCGATAATGTCCCAGCATATTATTTATTTTATACGTGTATATAATATTCTCCCCTATTACCTATACCTATATAAACCTAACAAGAATCACATAAAATGTATAATTAACTACAAATACACAGTCGACATGGCACTGAAAATATAATCGCGTTACTTAAGCGTACAATTCTCTTAAAGTAGTTAATAAATTCAAAAGCCTAAAAAGGCTATGACTCACTTAAGGTGTCACAATAAAAGTTGCAAGATTAGTTTGAAAGAAAAGCAGCTGCACGCGATCGGCCGCTCGAGCTTACCTGAAGTAACAATTACATAGTCATGCGAAACCTCAATCCATCACCCATTTGGTCGGTGCCACTGGCTATGGCCACTCAGTTCGTACTCTAAAGCAATTTCCGGGGCCCTTATCTGGCGAACTGAATTTACTTTAGTTGTTAAACAGTATTAATCCAACTGACAAGAATCTGGCATTTTGGCAAGGTTACACCTTGCTTGAATTGTTTTCAATTTGGGGTCAAATAGACTTAAGTAAAAGAAGTGTAGATCAAGTCTGTTAACTTTTTTATTAAATGAAAATTGACATATTAATAATGTCCCTCTCTCTCTCTCTCTCTATTTCTCTCTCTCTCTTATAAATGGTAAAGCATTTATGTATGCAATGTACCTATATTTATATATTCTAGTATGTTTTCTACCTACCTAAGTCGTACTTAACAATTACGTACTTGAGTTTTATAAATATAACATTTTTACTACAAGTATATCAATAATTAGTAAAAATAGCTGGTTGAAAAGTATTAATACCGCACACGAGTATGACCAAAATATTGTACAGCAAAGGAATAAAAATGTTCTATTATTATTAAATTCCTTACATGTGCTCGCTCTTAAGCCAAAAGTCCTGCCGTGTACATAATTATTTAACAAGCCTTTTGAAATATTGCGGCATCTTTCACATTTTCTGCAAAATTTATAATAGTGAATTTCCATCGCGTTATACCGTGCTTTTAATTATTTTCTCTTGTTTGCACAAGATTAAGATTTTGCAGATATGAGTAATATATTGCTAATGGAAAATATTGTATCGCCGGAACAATGTTCAACGTAAATTTGCTTTAAACAAGAAATCGCTTTGCACGTAATTTCTTTCGGTTCGTTACGTGATTTTATAAGTAGTAATGTTGACCTATAAAATATTATTAAAATGAAAAAATATAAAATTATACTCAATTTATGAAGCGTTAATTTATACGGTACTTGATCAAGTAAGAATATTTTGAATATACCTTATTTTAATATTTTACATTTATACGAGGCAAACCATCCACTTAGATGTTCGGAGACCAATTCCAGTCAACCGCGTCGCAGCCATTGAACTTTGGTAATGGAAAACAATAACAAACGAAAACGACTTTGAAACATTCATTGAAATGGAAAGTTGGGTCGTACAGGACGCGACCGGGATACAGCAGGTGCTTTACACGAGACTTCAATTGAACAAAAATAATTTAACTTAAAAGTCAGTTTTGTATAACATATCTGTGGCCATTCTTTTATCATTACTAGTTTTCAAATAACAACTGATACGATACTAAAGTTTTTGAAATTGTATAGCGAAATTATTAAAAAGTAAATTGAGCTTATTCTCAGAAAAAACCTTATGATACCTTCATTAGCTTAAAGAAAGAAAGATAATTAATTCGTAATTTTTATCATAGTATTCAAAATATGAAGAACGATACTTGTGCTCAAAACGACGTTTTCACGATTTCCAAAAGCACTCCATGTAACAGATGAGCCTTGCATCTTATCTTACAAACGTAGAATATTATAAAATGTCGCAATAAAGCAAATAAATAGACAAATGTACTTATAAGCCAATAAAGTAAGTGATTTTAAATCTTATAACAATATTGTAGAGTACAGAATACTATGTACTGTCAACAAATAATACTGAAGCGGTACTCGTGAGAAATATTATGAAAACAAATTCGCGTTGAGCACGTTCGCTCCGAGTAATAAATAAGAGCAAAAGTGGGTACTAGACAGAGGAAGTCAGCCGCAAAATAGCCCTGTTTGAACTTTTATTATGGAGTAAGTCGGGTATAACATGCTATTGCAATGTGAGAACAAATTATCAGATTGGGTGTTACTTGAATATGATATGTAAAGAATATACGTATCATGCGAAGAAAGAATACTAAGTTGAAATTTTTGGTATCATAATATATATTATTGATACCATTTGATGATCCTCATGCGAATGATTATAAATGACGGTTCAAGCGTCCCTATACAATGTTTATCTCAGACTTTAGATTACGAGGTTGATGCTTGATCCACCGAAACAAAAATTCTTCAACTTTTAAATTATCTTCAGTCATTGACACGTTGCTCTATTTTTGGGATAAGGACCAAATTAAACAAACACTACATGTATTATAATTTAATTTAATTACATTATAAGTGCATGTTTAATTCCGATTTCAATAATTTAATTACTTGCATTCAAGAATTATAAAATACTAAAAACTGTCACGTCTGGTAAAGCACTGTAATACCTACTCGTAAATGTATAAAGTGTGAAAGCGAATGTAATGCTTAACAGCTATGTCTCTCTTTATACACCATTTTAATATTTAAACTACTACATTTCACAAATTTAATCTCATTACTAATGAAAAGAATACTGTTATGAAATTATCTATAATTTATTATTATTATTATTAACTTTATCAACTTTTAATATAAGGTAAGCTCTATTATCGATCTTTTCCTAAACATACACACATCTTTTAGTAACTTTTACTTAGATTATCGATATTTTGCATAATATTCCTTTAAATTTCACCGTGAGCTATCTTTACCATCGAAATATCCTATGAGAATAAACTTTCGTTCCCTCTCCCGTGGGGGGCCCGTCTCCAACTCCTAGGATTGATGTAATGGCAATTTATAATATTTACATATTTTTGTAAGTTCGTCTGTGTACAAAAGAATATTTATACTGTATAAGGGAATGATGGCATTTACTTAATAATAGATATGCATAATGAGAATATTATAGAATTATTATATCAATTTACAAGAATCATCTCTCTATCATTTTATCCGATCAGAATTATTTTTTACCGACTAGTCTTGGCATCTTCTATATTCTACGTGATATTGGCAAATGTATCAATGCTTAATTGACACACTTTGAAGCCATTTACTAAAGATTTGAATTTAATATTGATATTGTTTTATTTATCTGTGTTTTCTTAACAAGATATTGGTAGTAGTTAAGAAGTAGTTTGTAGTTTACAATCTACTTTCTTTCATAATATTTTTGAATATTAGCTAAACAAATAAAAAATAGAAATTGCTCTCACTCTCTCTCTCGCTCTCTCTTCCCCCTTTTCCTCCTCTCCTACCCGCTCTTTTCCCCTCTCCCTCTCTCTCTTAAAATTAAATAACAGACAAAAAAATGTTGCTTCTTACACTTCAAATACCATTAAGTAATAATATTTTAATGTTTTAATGAAGAATAATAATATTTTAATAACAAATTATTATCATCTCTATAAAAAGACACGCAAATCGCACACAAACTTTATTCCAGAGCTCAGTTTAATGGCCAAATCGAGTATAAAACAATGAGAGTAAATAAACAAGTCCAAACCCAACGTTTGTATTAGCGAAGCTATTCATCAACAGAACACAGTACAGTAAATTGTTCGGCAAAGGTCCAACAGTAGGAATGCCAAAAAAACCACCCGTCATTCACAGAAGGTGGGGTGAGGGTAGACAGCTGTCTTGTTGCCGGATGATGACCGGAGGCTCTTAATTAATAGTTTACGAAGTACTGACATCCTTCTATTTATTCGCCAGATATTCATATCTAAATAAAATAAAATAAAAATAGCCTTTATTTTCTATTACAATTCAAAACTTAACCTAAGATTTATCTAGTTTATTATACAATAGTTACTTATGCTTAATATCTATGTATATATTTTTATTTCCTATATATAAAATAATTTATATTGTAATAGTCGCCTCTACGGCGTAGGCCTCTCCTAAACCTTTCATTTCATACATCTCGTTACCCTTCTCATCCATAGGGGTTCACATCTCTGGTTGAAAATGTCTCTCCACCTTTTGCTTGGTCTCCTTGTTTTTCTTTTTCTATCTCTGTTAAACGTTTTGTCCATTTATTATTATTATTATTATTTATTATTATTATTATTTATTATTATTCTACAAATATGTCCTGCCCACTGCCACTTCAGTAACCTGAGTCTTTTCTTTACATCTATTATTTTTATATATATTTTTTTATATATGATATTCATATCTACTTCAGTAAAAAGCTAAAGAAAGCATTCTTTTTTATTTACTTTATGACTAGATATGATAGATTTGACAAGATGGCAGCCTATGTAAAATGGCAAATAAAATAGTTACGTAATAGAAAAACAGAATATAGTTTTAGATGTCCAATTTTTAATATTATAGAATGACTTTACTTAAGTCTTTAGTTTTAAGGAATTCGTATAGATCACTAGATCACTTCTCTTTGGTTTTCACTATATTATTTCACACTCAGTAAAAATGTTATTCGCCTCTGAATCCATATGCGAACGACAGAAAGCGAAATCAAATAATCTGTTCCGGAGATTAGCAAAAGTCAAACAAGGAAAGACTTAGATTTATATTTTCTATATAAATCTAATAGTTATTTTCTTAGAAATACACAAATATATTATAGTTTTAATGAAAACTTTTTTAAATAATGATAATAATATAAAGATTGTTAGAAATATTTTTTTAATTTAGTATTAGTATCTTCAATCTTTAGAAGGAAAAAAGAGTAGAGGAAGACCGAAAAAGAGATGGATGCATAGATTACGTAAAAGAGGATATGCGTGTAAAGGGATGGATGTTACGTTGACGAATGATAGAGGAGAGTGGCAGAAGAAGATATTTTGTGCCGACCCCACATAGCGTGGGATAATGGCAGGAAGAAGAAGATTAGTATTTTTAATCTGAAATGAAATTGATCTAGAGTATAGAAATAAATTATTGTATGATTCCATTTCCAATTTACAATAAACCAAAATTAGGACATGTACTATGTAACTACAACCTTTATTCATGAAATATGAATTAATTATAGTTAAATATTACTTTGAATTCACTTTAATAATAAGTAAAATAATAAACTTAAACTGAATATTTTTTACTTTTTGCCATTTCACTCCTAATATCGTACATAAAACATTTGATGTATACAGAAAATAACTCTTCTCAGGTTTTATAATATTCATAAAGCGTAAATATGGATAAAAAATTCAAAGTATGAAAAGACTTGCGGTACATTGCAAATTAAGCGAAATGCAAAACCATTTCACTCAATTAGATTCTTATATATGCTGCTCTAGGAATATATTTCTATTCCATAATTAGAAATGTATGTACTAATTATAAATAATTTGTGCTGATTCATATACAATTTTTCTTTGCTTCGCTTAGTGTTTCCCTGGTTACGGAATAGCCTGGTAACTCCTGGTAAAAAGGTTATATATTTACAAAAGGTTATCCAAATTAGTCCAGCCGTTTCAGTGTGAAGGAGTAACTACTAACTAATAAACGAACAAACACACGAACTCGTACATATAGCCTGATGACATTATCGACTTTGAAATAGCGTTGAAAACTGAGTGAAGCATATTATGGCTATTTTAAACGACAAATATTTTGGCTCGCAATACCTATTTATAGGTTCATGTCTCTAGTTAATACTCTCGTAGATGATATCAAACAAGTTGCGTTGAATCGCAGTACGAATATTTACAGGAGATAATAACATAGTGAAGAAGAAAGTTGTGACTTCATTATATGCAATTAAATATACAGAGCCAAATACCAGTATTCTGATGACTCCGTGCCAACTTAATCTAATAAAATAAAAAAACTCGTGTCCCAGTGTTTGTTATCGAACTCCTTCGGCTTGACCGAGTTTTATGTTTTTTTATTGTGTATAATATAATCTATTTATGGTAGGTCTGAGAATAGGTCGCGAGCTATTTTTTATTCCCTCTCCAGATATTTTATTTTTTTATTCATACGCAAAAATTTTATATTTACTTTTTTATGATTTGGCATCAAAAAATTCTGTAAGTCTAAATTTTAATCCTCCGGGCGCGGGCGAAGCCGCGGGAATTGCTAGTAATTTTATATTATTGTTTAACTATTTATATCAATAAAATTGTACTTTTTGAAAAATAATGGTGAAGCCCTTGTAGATTTTGATTTGTTTATTGGAGCCATGTTATAGCTTAATACTTTGGTTTTTTTTACATAATTCAAACAAATGCAATGTAATGTCTTTACTTATTGATATAATTCAGTTATAGATACATTACTACGCTTATGTCCCGTAAATTATAAATAATTTAAAGAAAAACAAGCTTTTACACTTATAACATCTAGCGTTCATATACCCAGGGGCAGTATCCATCACGACAGCGCTCTCATTTTTTATTTATTGCGAGCTACCAAGATATACTGTTACAAGATTATTTTTAAAGCATCAATACCTATACCTACTTATAATAAAATGTGTAATTTTAATTAATTATATGCAGAATATTGAAATGAAATTTATTTGTAGAAATTAGATATTTTTACGTAGTGAAAAGTATCCTATGTATTGACGCGGATAACCGGCTATTACCATAACAAAGTTCATCAAAATCTGTCAAGTGGTTTTCTCGTGATGCGGTCACAGACTGATCGACAATAAAAAAAACTGGAAAGTATAGATTCGATCGATAATAATGACGATAAAATATTTAATGTACACATTCGATTAAGTTATTTTTTTTTATATTATATGTAGGAATAGATAAAATAAAACTAACTCTTCGGGGTTTTTACGAATTTATTTGATTTTTGGTTTTAGTTATTTAAAGTGTCAAATATTCGCATAAATCATAGAATATATTGTATTTACCTACATAATATATTCTATGTGAACGATAAATTATTTCATCAGTACAGTACATCAAAAAATCAATTTTTAAAAATGTTGTCTGTCTGTCTGTCTGTTTGTTCCGGCTAATCTCTGAAATGGCTGGACTGATGTACGCGGGACTTTCACTCGCTGATAGCTAGTGTTGTAAGATGTAACTTAGGCTACTTTTAATTTATCTAAAAATTATAAAAACCGTTTCATTTATTTTAACTTACACACAGCGAAGTGTCATATTATATGTTCTGAAAAATGTCAAAGCGAATAAGATTAATTGTATGAAAAGTTGCTTTATTTCATTAAACCCTTGTAAAACGACATCTGTTGTCCCAGTGTTCTTTCAAACTCCACCGTAATGTGCCATTAGGCGCGGGTGATGCAGGTGCTCGACCCTTATCTCCGAAGCACATATTTGAGAAGTTCGTCCTAAAAACTGGAACTAAGGGTAGGACACCATCTGTAATGGCTACACCGTAACGGATATGCAAATGACTGTTTGAATTTCCTTGCAAGTATAATCGCACTGTTTTGAAATATAAACATGTTTATTATTCGAAGTGTCCCACCTAAATATGGGATCGCCACTTAGTTGAATTATATTACCATATTATTCAAGATTATATGAGATGCTAATGTTATAAATCTGAAAATATGTTAATCCTTTGGTTGGTTAGGTTATTTATTTTTAAAGAAAAACGGAATAAGAATATTCATTTTATATAAATAATATACTTCATACAGATGTATAAAATAAAAAGATTTTTATATCAAATAACTTCAGGACCTGTAAACTCTTATATATAAAAATCTCGTGTCACAGTGTTTGTTATCGAACTCCTCCGAAACGGCTTGACCGATTTTTATGATATTTTTTGTGTAGGTATATTTAGTAGGTCTGAGAATAGGTCGTAGGCTATTTTTTATTCCCTTAGGTGATACGGGTGGCCTTCTTTAAATTTTTTATTATTAATTTTTAAACCAAATTGTTACTTTTTATTTTTTATAATTTGGCTTCAAAAAATACATATAACCCTAAATTTTCATCCTTCTACCACCAATCAAATTTTTTAATAGTAATTAGAACGCAGGCGGAGCTAGTATCGGTAGTAATAATATATTATATAAAGTTACTTCATGTATATTTAGCCCTTTTTAAGGTCCTACTGCTGCCCAGCCTCGGGCCGGACGGGCCTCCCTTCAATACAAGGGGATCAGGCCCTATTCCACCGCGCTGGCTGATGCGGGTTGAAAAAAAGTTACTTTAATTTGCCGCCATTTATTAAATCCATAATTTGTTAGTGAATATAATATACTTAGCTATCTAATCTAACTATAAGATTAATCAGTTTGAATTATGGCAATGTTTGATTCGTACACTCGAATTAATTATAATGTATTAATTACTGTGGAAGCAACATTATTTGCAGAACACAATGGCTTGGGATAGTCCAGTTTATTATAATGGAATCTGTTTATTAATTGGTCAACCTGTCCCAAACATCTGTTCACTGAATTGCTATAAAGACATTATCATTAAGACGTACCTACAGATCTTGTACTCAATATCTCGTGTCTAGAATATTATTGGTACTAAATTCTATCTAAATCGTCGAATTGTAATCATATACCTATAACCTAAAATCATGTACCTAACTTAAAGTTAATATATAAAGTGATATAGGAAAGTTTATTTTTATTTTTTTTAATTTCAAGTGTATAATGGAATCTGATTTTCTCATCAAATGCAAACCAATTAAAATAGGTCAAATATCTGTAATAATGAGTATATCAGCAAATCTATATATTATGTATACATAGGAAAAAAATGAAGTGTCT
Organism: Boloria euphrosyne; assembly: GCA_951802675.2. Lineage (NCBI taxonomy): Eukaryota > Metazoa > Arthropoda > Insecta > Lepidoptera > Nymphalidae > Boloria > Boloria euphrosyne. Next base: position 5,496,001 of record OX637872.1, read on the forward strand.
GTTTTTAATTTCAAATGAACAGCTTTTCACTAATTGCATATGAAAGGTATAACCTATATACGATACTAACATCAAAAAATCATTTTTTTAAATTTTTGTCTGAACGTCTGTCTATTTGTTCCGGCTGATGTCTGAAACGGCTAGACCAATTTTGATGAGACTTTAACTCGCAGTTACCTAATGTTGTAAGAAGTGAATTAAGCTATTTTTATTTTACTATAAATACCGTTTAATTTATTTTAACTTACGCCCAGTGAAGTGGGCCGGGTTTGCTAGTTTACAATAAGAATGACATCTTACTGAAGAGATTATTAAAACGCTTTGCTATGTTTATGTCTGTGACTTGACAGTTTGTCTAAATGTATAATTTACTGGTGCCCTTTTGAAGTAATTCAAACTATTAATCATTCAGACTCTGTGAGAACATAATATGAAAGGAAAATATGATTTATTAGAATAGAAAATACTATAAAATATTCTTTTTTAGCTCTTAAAGTTTCTAAAGATAGTCTTTATATTATAAAGATATAGACAGTAGTAAATTATTAAAAAATATTAAGATATTTATTAATCTAAATAAGTATATAAAATCTCGTGTCACAGTGTTTATTATCGAACTCATCCGAAACGGCTTAACCTATATTTATGAAATATTATGTGCATATTTGGTAGGTCTAAGAATAGGTCGTAGGCTATTACTTATTCCCCTAGGTGATAAGGGGGGCCCTCTCCAAACTTTTTATTTTTGTTTTAGACAAAATTGTTTTTCTTTTATTGTTTTAAGATTTCGCATCAAAAAATATATAGAACCCTAAGTTTTGATCCCTATCTATCTATCCCTATTTTTTAAAAGTGATTAGAACGCGGGCGGAGCCGCGGAAATTGCTAGTCATTATATAAATATTTTAATTCTACTCGAGTTACTTGCAATAAAAATGATAAACAGTTTATTTTAAAGCTTTTAGTTTTTTTCAGCTGTTTCTTTAGTTTCAAAAATTCGAATTAGTAACTAAATTACATGTAAAAATATTTAGGTAGTAGTACATGTAGAGAAGCAAATATAGAGCGAAGAAGTAATATTAAGAACATTAATGTTGTCACAAAGCTATCGAATTTTCAGGCACCTCTTAAAAGACAGACGGGATAATGCCTGGTATTTAAACGGTGCCGTTAACGGACTGCTGTAGTTTGTGGGGTGATCCTCAAAGCTATATAGCTGAATTAAAGCTATTCGAATTGTCCGCCGGCTATTAATTTGATAGCCCTGACTGCTATAACATCCTAATATTACTACTAGCTCGTGTATAGAATTGAGAAATAAAACATGGAATATTTTAAAGTAGTAAATTGCACATTAAATAAAAATTCAAATTATAACGTTAACTCACGCTACAAGTGTCAACAGTCACGCTATGGTTAGTAAGCGAAATTTTTATTTTTTACCGTTTAACTAAATTAGTCAAGTGTTTTGCTTCAAGAACTCGTATAACAGGAACGTAAACAAATATGAAACAAACATTTTCAAAACGAATTTCTTTTACTTCATTATCATTTTACAATCTGAAACCTAAGTTATATATTGTAAGTTATAAAACTAATTTCTGACATTTTATTTACGGAACTTAATTAAAGGCGAAATAATAAATATATCAAAAAAGTCTTATCATTTTGGCGTTTCTTTTAATTAGATAATTAAATGTAATGGTTAAACGAGATAAAAATAAGATGCTGATGAAAAGAAAAGCTTTGTGTATCTCGCTACATCCTTTAGTAGATTATATTGTTTCTAAGGGCGTGCGAACTTGGCGCGTCTTAGCTTTGTTAAGATAATCTTAGTGCGGCTCCCCGAGGACGTCAACAAAGAAAATTGGATGGGCAGTCAGCCAATAGCTTTAATCCTAGGCCTTTTTGACCCTCTTTATCTAGTTGTACGTTATAATCGTGTTCTTTGAGGCACGTGAATGGATCGTGTAATCTGTTCCCAAAAGAATGCGCTTCATATTATGACTTATAAGTATCACGCTCATTAACAATGCTATTCTTTTATTATAGAAATTGGACAAATGTTATAAATTAAGCTTAATGTGTATGTTTGTTACTCAGACTGAAACGGCTGGACGGATTTGGATGAAATTCAGTATACAAATAAACTACGAACTTAGAGTACCATAAGCTTTATTAAGCAAAATCATGAATTTATTTTCTGATAGAGGAACGGTACCAACACGCATTAAGTCCCGTAGTTATATAAATTCTAAATTTAACCATTTCTCCATAATTAACAGGGCACATAATTCTGCTTTGAATTTTACAGTATAATTTTTTATAGGGTCGTCTAATCAAACTTTGCTATAAGTTTTATACGATTCTTGAAAAATTTGAGAATTTTTAACTTTTTGTTTTTAATTTCAAAAATGTAAATTTATTTAGCACTAGTGACTCCCCCTTACTCTACTCGGGTTCATCCGTTAGTATAGATTTCTCAGAAAGGTGATACTTGCCCGGAGTAAAAAGTGTCTTATTTTTTGAATCGGATAACCACCTACCATTATACCTTTCATGAAAATCTAGTTGTGGTTTACTCGTGATGTGGTCACAAACAGACAAACAAAAATATCAAAAAATATAGATACTAAGTAGTTATACTGATATATTCGCTCTCTGTGTCCTTAATAATAATTCTTGCAATCGGATAACACATTTTAGTTTTTGAAAAATGTACAATGTGCAGATAACACTAAGTTAGACTATCATTAAATAAATGTATGATATATTATGTATAAATTTCTTCTTCTTCTCTAATTTAAAAATATAATAAATCGATGTTATAAGCCCGCGTTTGCACATTTTTTTTATTTATTTTCAAGATACTTGTCAAAATATAACATTATAATAATAATTTTACACATTTAGGGCTAGGCAAATAAAAGGCAATGGCCGAGAGTTAGCAATTACAGTTAGTGCCATGATTAAGTTAATTATTAAGTTCTTCGAATAATAAAATACTAAAGCCATTAATTAAAAACACGCAAGTATGAACGTAAGCTTTCAGTAAATGTCGAAAATAATTAGTTGTAGTAGTAACGAATGATTATAATATAATAAATTACAAATATTATACTTTCTTAGATTTACGCGAATATTCGACATTATAAATGAAACTACCTTTTCGGATTTTGTCGCGGATTTATTTTGATTTTTAGTTCCCGACGTTTCGAATGCTTTACAGCAATCATTGCTGCCAAAAAAAATCAAAATAAATCCGCGACAAAATCCGAAAAGGTAGTTTCATTTATAATACAAATATTATATTGTATCAAATCAAATAATTTTGTTCAATTATTTACCTATATTTATTTAGGAATTAGAGACTTATTTTTAAAGTATATAGGGGGATGTAAAGGTTGTAAACGCATGCCATCTTAACTTTGTTTGCAGATGAAAGATTTATATTATGTTATGCTTATTTTTTCGATAAATGGAGTCTATCCATAGTTGTAGCGATACCACAGAGCTTTCCATTAGTGTTAATGAGGTACACAAAATTAGAAACACGAGCGACAACGAATACATAGCTAGTAGATAGACCGACTGAAGTAGTATGTATAAAGAAAAACTGTTTTCAATTTTCAATATTATTAAATAATAATATTTTGATATTTTAAAAGCGAAAGGGTAGCTGATATAAGAAATAAATATAAAATTACATGTAGTTTAACTTATGCGATGCCTTTTTAAACAAAATAGTTAAGTTTATCTAAAAGTGGCTATAAACAATATCGGAGGGCAAAATAATTGCGAATATTTGATATCTTTAAATTATGGAACGCTTAGTTATTAGATAGATTCTTAGCGATTTCTAACTTTCTATCATCGTTTTATAGCCATTGTATAAAACAAAGAATATAATTTAAAAAATCTGAGTGTCATTTTAAACGCTAAATTAAAACGTATTTTGCAATCAAAACGTTTGATGTAGGTCAGTATTTAGACGCTCATTTTGATCCCTCCTCTCCTTTGTTCCCAGGCTCTTTTTTCTTAAAGGATGTTCGGTGAATTGCAAATCTTTTCAGAAGACTTCAAGGGACTTGGTCGGAGACTGTGTAAATATTTAATGCATATTTCATGGAGCCGCCGTTTTCTTTGTAAGAGATCGGATAGAACAACTTCCTTGTATAATGATCGCTTAAATATTTCATGCGTTAATTTATTGTTAAAAATATTATATTAGTTACTAGCGAATTACTATCGCTTTGCTTAGAACCCTAATAATGGCGCTTAGTCCCGAACCGAGGAGCTTGTTTTCACTAAATTTCTAATTAAAGTGAAGGCTTAATAAACATGTATTATTTTTTCCTTAAAATCCAATCTTTAAATGTATATAATTTGCGTCTATCTAATCGATAACAATATGTAGCTTTTACAGTTGCTGTTTTTTCAAGCATCAGATAAAAATTATTGAAAGAACAACGTAAACCAATTAAAAGTGACAGTTGCATGAAAGATATTTCAATTGTTACATGTTATAATTTTAATTAATGGATAACTTTTATCTGATGAATCAAAAATCTGTCCTTAATCACGTTTCTACATATGGCCGTTGAAATTGCAAATTTCGTGAATTACACTTAGTACTGCTAACAAAAAAAATGCGTCCTGAAAATTTTCCTACACATAATTCATTGTTTCCTCCAAAAATCATATCAAGGCATACGCATACGCATACGCATACGCATTTGCAAGCCCTGTGGTGTTGCAAATGTCCATGGGCGGCGGTGATCACTTACCATCAGGTGAGCCTCCTGCCCGTTTGCCCCCTTTGTCCCATAAAAAAAATCCATCCAGTTTATCTAAATATGAAAAATAGACATTTTAATTATTCGAATTAAATGTGCTTGAGGCCATGTTATTTACGTTTTTCATTTTAATCGAGCCATTTAAAATAATATGTTAAAAATAATTGCCTTGCCCGTGGCCGCGCAAAAGTTAACGAGTGTTATTTAAACTGGCGGGAGTTGGCTCGTTTCGTAAAAAAATCGCTTTGCTTTGAAAAATTTGCAGAAATAATGACGTAAAACTCATATGCGAGTGGACGAGTAGGAAATAAATACTCTGAAGCATCTAGTCCCCGTTTTATTAAGCACCCGCGTCAGTCTGGTATGTGCGATAATTGCACAATTTTAGATCGCATGCCGTATCTTTTGGCTTTTAAAATGAAAATTCCTATTTGTACGCATAAGTATGTATATACGTAGAAAATTTATTTTGTTTTAATATACTAATTTTTGCTGTATTCTATTTATTCTATCCTATAAATATATTTTTATTTTGCTTACATAATAAAAATATATGTGTGTTTAATTCGTTTAATTTCGAGAATAACACAGTCAGCAGTTCCCTGTCTGTAAAATTAAAATATTTGGTATTATTTTACTTTCAGAGGTGATTTTTATCCTAATAATGCATATTAAAAATCTCAATTTCTATATAGTTTTCTTGAAAAGACATGAATGGGCATTGGATTTAAGTTACTAAATAATAGAGTGTGCGGTAAATGTATATATAGAATACATTATATTTAAATGTGTGTCTATACTTGCTAATTTAAAACAATTCAATTTTTATCAAATAATGCATATTATTTTTACTATCTTTGTAATAATCATATAAAAACTATAAATCAAAAAATCCATTACATAGATTATGACTTTATAATCTTACCGAATCTCATTCTTTCGAATCCAATGAAAAACTCGAAGGACCGCTGTGAGTTACGAGCTTTCGGCCCACTAAATCTAAATTTCGACAGAAGTATGGGGTATAAATCCATGAGATGTTATGCGTGACTCGCTCGCGTGCCTTTATGTACAATTTATTATAAGGGTAAAGAAAAAAACGATGCTCCGATGGGCAACGTCCAATTGCAAACCACATTTCCAACCACTAAAACAAATAACATAATTCGCCCATTTGTCATATTTATTTATTTTATTTCGCTTGTGGAATATATCAATCAGAATAAACACGTATTATTTGTTAAGCATTTTAGTATAAAAATATTGTACTATATAATTAAAAATTAGCAAAAAGTGCTTGGTTTATGACTTTTGAAAACTTTTGATACCTTAAAGCTCTAAGAGCTAATTAACGAGAACATTTAATTTTAAAGTACATAAACTTTACAGTATTATCCCTTTGGTTATGTCTTCGCTTGGTTAACCAAGTGAAGGTCATTCAAATCCGGCTTTCACACCTGATGAGATTTTCATGTGCGAATTATTTTCAAGTACTAAAATGTTATAGTCGAACATCGTGAAGAAATGTGATAGACTGCCAGAACTTTATTAGTTTAAGATTCGCGTGTACTCTGCTAAATGAAAATGCGGGTTTAATTTAGCTATCGTTGTCTCATTACGCATTATGATAGGCCGCTCATGCCCAGCAGTGGGACTTTAAAAATATTAGCATTATTGTATAACAATCAAAGCATCATTATCATCAGCCCTTTTTTTTTTAACGTCCCACTGCTGGGCACGGGCCTCCCTCTGTACGAGGGGATCAGGCCTAGGGGATCAGTACGAGGAATCAAAGCATACAATATCTCAATAAATCCATAGATCTCTATTGCAAAAATTACTTAGTTTTGTTGCTCCGTTACTGTGTGATAAAGAAACTTGCAAATATACTTTCGTGTATACAATATTGATAAGGGTTTGGTATTTCTTATAAAATACACAACTGAAAATATATCCGTAACTATATGCTGACTAGTTTCAATACACAAAACGTACAATTGCTAACATTCCACCCCTCTTTGTCAAGGAAAACGAGCGTAAAGAAAAATTCGCTGCGACATCAGGTGTGCTAGTGGAAACAATCGCGCTTCATTAGGACAAATATTCCTTGTTCTTTCCCGTTTATCCCCATTCCCATTTTACAGTACAACTCCAATACTTTGTTTCGTGATGGTTATTTTGAGTTTACAGAATGACTTTAAAAGTTTGGCAGTTAAATCTCAATTTCTATATAGTCTTCTTGAAATACATTGTATTTAAATGTATATCTATACTTGCTAATTTAAAACAATTCAATCTTTATTCAATTTAATTACCCGTATTTTTATTGTAAAAGACTTCGAAAAAATGCATAAGTTCACGTGAACTTGAAGTATTTTTTTAAGTTAGCGTTGCAACGCTATTTATTTCCAAACTTAGGAATCATAAACTAATCGAATTAGAAAAACTAGCAGCAGTCCCTCTTAAAACTATATTATTTTCCACTGTATCAAAAGCAGATAACACGATGTTCGCGCGTCCGGTCTGATGAATTACTCCCACGGGTGTCGCTTCAACGTCGCATTACTCGTTGAAAAGATAGGTTACATAAAGATACATTTACTAGTATATTATGTATGTACAAGGACCCTTACATTTTATATAACAACTTATTAAAAACATGAGTATATATTTTAATACACACTTAGGCAGTAATTTTTCTTTAAATATTTATTTATGAAGTATGATTTTATTTATGATAACTTTAAACGTTATATTATGTATGTACAAGTAACGAACTGTTATTCTGTCGGACTATTTATAATGGGAAAACGTAAAATCAACCAAAAGTCTCCAACAAAAACTAATTAAAATCATATTACCGTAGCAATTTAACTATGAAATAAAAAATAAAGCCGCTACGGATTTACTAATATGTACTACTACAGTCAACTACAGTCGTCAAAATATAGCCAGAATTTTTGGAACCATAAATATATTATTATAAGTATTAATAATATTTAATTTATCACTTGTTTTTAAAGTCAAACACAAAAGTATTCTAATGACAGTATAGTTTTATTGTTATTAAAAAGAGGATTCTTAAAATTATGATCAATTAGGGTTCCGTGGCTAAAAAGATCGGAACAGCTGCTTTAGATAACAATAGAGTATAGACCATACAAAGTCGAAGTGATACTCTATAGGCGCAACTAATAATAGCATGCAAACGAATATTTCAAGAATATAAATTTACTTTCTTGGCTTATTAATTTCTCTGCAATAAAAAGGGTAACATAAAACATATTTTTTAAAATTTACGTCCCTAATAAAATTCACAAACCCAATAAAATTTCTATATATTAAAAGCACTGCGGACGCAATAAACAAGAAAATAAAGGTGCTTAAGAATGAATTATAGAATGGGCATAGAAATTCCGCAAAACACTTAGCCATTTCTTTGAAATATGAACAAAAGTCAGTAGGTAGAGCAAATGCTGTAACATTGTCACGAAACGGAGATTTCCTCATACTAAATTAATTAGACGTAGTCGACGTCAGAAAGCAAGCAAAATGGACTCTTAACTGTAGGAAATTAAACTTGCAATTTTCGTACAAATTAAGTTGACCTGAAATATTTGGACCCTTTTATTCCAGGGTGTAGTTGCGTCGTGAATGCTAATTATGTAAGGGTTGTTTAAATTTATTGAATAATTTAAGTTAATTCTTGTGATAAAATTGTTCAATGGTATGATTCTGTTTACTGTAAGGACCACCAAAACTCCAAATTCACCGGATATGTTATAATATAAGGCTTCAACCCTTCTAATACAAACTTTCTTCGAATTCATCATTTCAGTAGAAGCATTTTAGACTTACAATTTTTTACCGCTTAACTCAAAAAGCGATATTACGAAGTTGAAAAAGTTCTTTAAGTATTGAAAATTCAGAGATTTTTCTTTTAAGAACTATATCAAAATAGTTTATCAAAATTATATTTTACTAACTACAATTGATATACAATTGTTATGTAATAATTAAACAGTAAGAGCTAAGTATTTTTTTTTTAATTTTGAAGGATTGTGCAGATTATTTTTATATTCATATAGAACCACTGTTGCGACAAAAGCCTCTTTCTATATATATAATCAAAAAAAAAGTGTAAAATCAAATTATTTCACAATAAACAAAGATAAACATACGCACATAATTTTACCACCTGATAAGACTCCTAGTGTTTGAAGTCGGTTAAAGATAATTAGGACTTACCACTGCCACCATGCTACAGTAGCGTATATAAATGGAATCGTCAATCGTGATGTTTTTGTAATTACTTTCTTTAGTTGAAGACTGAAGATGAGTAATAGAAGCACACAGATTTTTTGGTTTTATCCCTATATTTTCTTGACGTAGAACAGTTGGTTGCATTAAATACTAATCTCATAGACTTCGTTTCGATATGGCTGAAAGGGGAACGTTGTACGTCGCGCCACAAAATGTTTGAACTGTTGTTGAAAACTTTTAGTTGAATAGCGCTACTCGAAGCTTTTCTTCTATCTACGATTGCTTTAAGAGCATGTGTCTTAAAACACTGAATAAAAGATTTTTTTGTGTTTTAATGATATTTGGTGAAATTTTAATGATGGATGTAGATTATTAGAGTGTATTTGTTACTATATACTGTTACTAATATAATAACATTAGAACTGGCATATGTTATTATATTGTGTGATTTGTTTGTTAAAACCCAGGGTAGGTTTGAATTTACGCAGGAGGGCCTACTTCCAGGTGGTGCTCCTGGTACTTCTCTGGATAGTAGAGTGGACTGTCGAGCAAACCTCATGGCTGTGTGGTCTGATTCGGCAGACCTGCCGGGCCGTCGCGTCGGGGCGTCGTAGTTGAATGCGCAAGCGATCCTGCGACGCCCCATTAAGACGGGTGAGTTCAGTTGGGTTTAAGTGGGTAGTATTTATTAGCTTTAGGCCAGTGAGTGGTATGTGTCAATGCATTTCCCAACTATAAATAAAAGGTTTGAATTTAGTTATATCTCAAAATAATACAATATATTAAATGAGACAATGAGTGAGTCAGTTAGTATCTTCGATGTTTTAATATTCCAAATAAGTCAAGATGCTTCATAGAAGCATGCATTACAGTTCGAGAGATGCTAATAAATGTGTAGCACGTGTACCTTAACACTGTATCTCACATATACCTGTCCCCCGCTTTGCCGATAGAGACACAAAGCGTAGTAAGCTTTGAGTATTAAACCAACTTTAACTCTCAAAGGCGTGTTTTGTGTGGTGTATTTGGTAACACCGCATTTTAGACTAATGAAATCAAGCGTTTCCACGTTTGTTTGCTCTAGGCAAGGATTGAACTCACAGCCATAGCCATAGAATGCATTGAGCTAGGAATGAAACGGTAACAATTCATAAAACATTTAGTTTAAAAGAATCCTCCACGTAACTTATAATTGCCAAAAATGTCTTTTTATTTTGAGTGTAACGAATTTATTGTAGCAATGAACTAGAAATATAGTAATAAAATAATTTACTTATATACATTTTAATTCGAAATTAAATAATAGTATGATAATTAATTACGAATGTAATTGCTACAACGTACGAGTACTTCTTTATTTAATGTACACTCGTATGTAAGATGTATTCGTAACATTGGTCGATCGATTCCGTGGTCATTCACCAAGGCTGATTAGCAGGCTGGCGGCTGCGGTTGTCTCCTGGATTCTCTTCTACAGAGTACGTCATACAAGATTTTTTTGTTGTAACGTAAAGAATCTTTTTATACAGTCCCATACAATAGTGTCATAAATGTAGGTATTATTGATAAAATATCTGCGTTTTTTAAATAAACTGTTAAAGATAATGACTATGGTACTTTCTTAATGTATTTAAATTTTAAAATAATACTATCAGAAAAATTTAAGGATACAATGAGCTTGATTAAAGAGTTTAGTACTTTTTTTCTTGTTTGTCCATCAGTAATCTTTTTTTAGGTACAATCAACGATCCTTAGAGTTATCAATGAAGAAAATGTTCACGGTTGACACTAGTACCCAAATGTAAAATTAAAATTATTTAGTAGCCGACTATAGTTTATGAAACGATAATATAGATTAATACTAATTCTACCATATTATTATTTTAAACACTTCATGTATAGCTTTTCGTTGCTATATTTCCTTATATAATTTAGTTTGTAGTTAGTTAGATAGAAATTTGAAAATGTAAGTAATAGACAGACAAATACACTTTTTCTTATAAAATATATAGAAAAATAAAACAAAATATTACGAAAAATAAGCATTTAATTGAAATAATAAATTATTAAAATATAAGCATTGCTCTTACTTATTCCCAAGGCAAATAAAATTATTATATAGATAAAAGTTCTAAACGTGACCACAACCCAGCTTAACTAATTCTAACAAAGTACATCTAAACAAATTTTTGAGGTGTTAGCACATTATATATGCTACATTTTTTCTTAATTACCCAAAAACGTAAATTAATTTAGATGACGTGCTTAATGCTTGCAAGTTTTAGCCTTGTTTGCCCCGCTTTAAAGCAAAGACGTGTTTTCGTATAGAGCGAAGATTCCCGAGAGTTATACAACTAATTTCATGTGCGGCAAGTTTTAACGCCACTGTCATCTATTTGCGTTACTTCTATCGCGAGTTTATTTTCAGTGCACACTGGACGGTTGAACTTTAAAAAAAAACATTAACTTTAACTTCATACATTTTCTTAACACATGCATGTTTACAATTTTTTTAATATTTATATACCAAATATTTTTTTATACATAAATTATATATCTATATATTTTGGTGACCTCTTTAGAAAGCTCTCTCGCCTTTCGTTCCGCTGAGCTTAATTTTGTAAAATAAATTTCCACGGTGTCTACAAGACAAACAGGTACCCTTCGGAATTAGCACTGCAATCCTTCTCATTCTAGGACAAATATTCATTTAACTTTACCGTCAACTACGAAGTTGTTTTAAGCATCTCAAATTCTTGAAATTTACTTTATTTATAGTTGGCCAACATCTCAAAACTTAATAGCTTCTAAAAAGAAAAGTACTTAACGTTCGCTTCATTTTTGTCTCTAATAAAATTCTGAATCAAATCTATTTTCTTTTTATTTAAAAATATAGCTTTATTCGCTATAGAGGCCGAATATATTCTTTTTAGAATTTTTGTCTGTCTGTCTGTTTGTCTGCAATCACGTAGAATACTCTTTACTGCGGGAAAATATCTCATGTCTGAAAAATTCATACTAACCTTTAAAATGTACGCAGTGAGGAACCCGAGCGGAGCTAAGGTGAATCACTAGTCTTAAATAGAAATGGTAACTCATGAATGGAAATTTGATTTGTATTAAAATATAAATATTTTATAAAGCAAATACTATTTTTACAAAAGTAATAAATAATGTCACGCAATAAAATCTGAAATTGGACGAATTTCACAAAGAATAGTCGCAACAAAGAGCATATTATTCAGTGTCACTGACGGGACGTGTTGTAATATATGCTTTAATAAAAGGGTTTCAGTTCTCTGCAGAACGTACATAACGAAAACCCAAAGTATCAGGATCCTAAATTTATATTTCATTGACGACATTCCTTGTACATTCAAGTACCGTTCCTAAATCATCGGTTCAGCTACCGAAAATGGACGGTGATATATTTTAATATGGCGTAATTGTTTCATTAAAATATTTTTTTATTTTGTAAATTTAAGTTGTTGAATAAATTGATGAAATTTTGTTTTCGTTTCAGTGTTGATGTTTTGAAATTTTCATGTTATTATAAACCATATAAAAATTATAAAATAATGTCTAAAATTAAAATTAGGCACTACACTTTGGTATCATTTTTGTGTTTTAATCTGTGACGACTATAATAATATATTGATATAAACCTTGAAGATATCTAACATCTCTACAATGATTGCCGTAAAGCTCTCAAAATATTGGGAACCAAATAATAAAGAAGTTTTATTCAAAATATCAAATATTCCCTTTAATCGAAGAAAGAATTATGTGAGCTGTGCATAAACTTAGAGTATAACCTTGTCTATCTCACAAGATAAGTTTGAAACAGAAAATGCCGCAGTCATTTCTTTGCATTAACAATGCGTTCAGCCTAAACAAAGAGAATCGGATGGACCACAGCCAGGACAATGCTACACTTACTAAAAGAATCTATAAAAACTGTAAAGATACCCTCGTCACGTTCGAACATCTTATTTATCTAGTCCCGGGAAAATCATTGTTTCCTTTTTCGTTCTCCAAGAACACGCCTTATTACGGCCACTGCGAACAGATGAACTGCTGTACAACGCTTTTGTCTCCGATAGTATTGTGAGACATTTGCACTAAAGTTACATAAAAAGTACATAAAAAACTTTTATTACATTTACTAGTGCTAGTGCAAATAGATACTACACGAATATTATACTGAAATTTAATTATTCTGTCAATCAATGTTCTCTTGTTTGCATATTCCGCAATAATGTGAAGAATGAATACGCGGTATTCATTATCTGTAACAATTTAATTCATATTCAAATTATTATAGTTCTACATAATATATTTAAATTTATTATATAATAAATAAATCTAATCTTTATAAAGTTAAATGAAAAGTTGAATGAAAATGTTTTCTCTCTGTCTCTATACTTCCTGTACTTCCTGTACATACTTGTCACTTGTAGCCGAGTGACAAGTATGTACGAGTATAGAGGTGACAAATAAGTACTAGTTTGGTCGACAAAAAAAATAAATGATGCAGAAATATGTATAATAACATATAGCATTCGGTTCAAAGCTCACACGTCTTTTAATTTTACTATAGGTACATACGCCCATAGTGTTTTCTTAAATTTTTCTTAAGTTAATATATGTTTAAATAAAATGTATTGAAAAAATAATATATATTTAAATAAAATATATTAAAAAATATCTATATTATATTGTAGAAAGACTCCTAAACACACATTATACCTACAGGGTTATGATATTTCTTTCTAACCTTATTATATGATAAGAAAACTGAGAAATTAGGAACTCAACTACAAGCCAACGGAAAATAAAACAGAAACAATTTGAAGAGAAAATAAAAATAAAGTGAATAACTACTTTCGTTAAACTCAAGTAATGAAAAATATTTATAAATTCCAAATTAGTAGTATACAAGGTTGTAAAAGTAAAAGTTGTACTGAGTAATATAAAAGAAAGCTATTAAACTTACGGAGGTAAAAGTATTTAGAGAGAGCGGGAACATCTTCCACCCAGTAATAGAAAGAGGACGATTAGCCCTTTCAACTAAGAGTATCATGGTGCTCTTGAACCGACGGCATCGAGGCGTCCAGTCGCAATCGTAAATTGCTTGAGATAATAAGCAAGTCTAGAAGCAAAATATATTTATTCTATTTTACTCGTACATGTATTTTACGAGCAGAAATCAAAAATTAAATACTAATAATTGTGATTTTAATTTAAAAAATGAAAAACATGTTAATGAATATTAATTATATTATATGAATAATATATATTATTCAAAAAAAGTTTTATTTTCGCATGAATGGCTTTAAAATATGCGAGTCGACCGTAGAAGTATACATTTACTTGCATATCATTCCGCTACTTGTTATATTATCGAATTTATTAAAATAAGACAATCATAGTAAAAATAATATAGTACTTAAACAACTTAAAATTTTGAGTTGTGCGACATCTAGATATTTAACTCTAGTACCTAAGCGTTTCAAAAGGAATTGAAGCAAGAGATATAATAGTATAATTACCTTAGTCATAATTTGAGTACCGAAAAAACATGGCACCATAATTAGTATCGTCAAAATAAGCAAGTAAGTTGATAAGAACATGTAATATTGGACTGAGGCAGGCTGAAGGAAGAGATTTATAAGAATTTTATGCACATATATTAGGTATTAAATTTTAAATGAAAATAATTCAAAATCATCAGTATCATCTCTGTTAAAAAAACAATACTGCAAAAATATTGCGTTGTGAATCAAAATCCTTATAATATTAAAATGTATTGTTTTTATTTATTACAATAGTTTTTTTGTAGTAGCCCAGTAGTAAGGCGCTCGCCTGTGAATCAAAGTGAAGCGGTTTCAAATACTGTGTACCACACCTCTGATCATGTGCGAATCATTCCCAACAAAATTATTTGACTTACAAAGTAGGAAAACATAGTGAGGAAACCAACATATCTGAGAGAACCTAGCATGGTTTCGAGTATCAGAACCAAAGTCGGGTCAAACGTCTTCGAGGCTGTATGTTACATATGCTAATATCTTTAGGAAGTGCTAGCCTGCTTATATTTCACTACATTATAATTAAAAAATAATAATTTACTTACTAGTGTAAACCGAAATAAGCAAACGCAAATAATACAAGATGCCATACTAAATTGAACAAGCAGTGACACGCTGAACACTTCTTCAATTAAATCGCAAAACCTGTAATATAAAAAAATCAAATAAACCATTATAATAAAATAATTTCAAGATCAAGAAAAAACATGTAATGTTTGAAACTTCGCGGATTTATTTTGATTTTTACTTCCCGACGTTACATTCGAAAATCCGAAAAGTTAGTTTCATTTATAATGTCGAAATATCAGGCGACCGAGCGAAGCTCGGTTTTGTTTGGAAAAAATTAAAAAAAGAAAAAAATGATAATCGGACTAGAAACACCTGGATTCGAACCGAGGACTTCTTGTTTAAGACCGCCCGGTTTCCGCTGTCAATCAATCTGAGCTATTATAATCTTGTGGATGATAGCGAAATTTACCTTCGTACTCTAATGGTATTGTGTTAAAAACTGCTATTGGGTATTAACATTATACATAACTACTGTTAGAAATACTAGATTTTGATGTAAATCTGCACAATTAACTAATTAATTAATAACTGTAACTAATTAGATGGTGCTACAAAGTTAAAACTTCTACTTCGTTCAACGAATCGCTTTGAATTATATTTTGCGTTATTCTCGTACAATTAAGTGGAAAAAAAATACTTACTTGATAACCTCCCTAAAATGTATAACAGATTTATTTAGTTCCTCAATATACCGTAATTCTATAGATGATTTTTTAACGTTTGTTCCATTTGCTTGACCACGAGGAATATTAGTGATTGTTGAAAGATTATCTTCAAGTATATCCAATTGAGCTATCGTAAATATCAGTAGCCCCACGAAAAATGGATCAATATGTATATTATAGAGCATGTGCATATGTATTCCGACTGCCTGATATAAATATAAAGGGTATATAAACATTTGCTCAATACTTTCTGTTAAAAAAGAATAACTACACACCGGGAGAATCAACGGTACTTTCAAGAATAAATGAGCTAAAAAAGGCCATAGGATATGAAACGAATGACAAAAATAGGAAACAAGTGCTACGATTTTCCAATATTTCACATTGAACTTCATCGCTTTGCCTATAATCCGCTCTCCTTCTTCTGTAGCAGGCTGGAACATTTGACTGTCCAATACGTAGAGAATTTCAGTTATCTTACGCTGCATTACCAAATATGTCATTACTTTTGACACAACTGATAGTTGCATAAAATAAAATATCATCTCCCCAATAAAATGATCCAAGTCTCTTGGCACGTAAAATAAATTTACAGTAATTAATATATCGTACATGATAACGAATACTAGTATGAATATTTTTGAGTACCAACTATAGAATTTAGACTGTACTGAGCAAGAAATACCAAGAAATTTCCAAAATTTCTTATTAATAGAAAAACAATGAGTTGGTTTCTGTATAGACATTTTAAAATACAAGCTGCGATCACTAATATCTTGTTTATAGTCCGCTTTAAAATGAATACCACTTTGTTACTCTAAAGACTTTATATGAAACAAGTAAATCGATTCACTTACTTATTCATCCTATCTACAAATTAAATGAAAAAAAAATACAAAAGGAATGCATCAAAAGAAATAAATGGGTTTAAATTGCACTTTTAATTAATAGACGTGTGATCGAAATGACACTTTGGCTTAATACACGCTTGTTATTTACTATGTTTAAAAATGTATCCGACATGCTGTTCAAAGGCAGAAGTTCTCAATACGTACCACATACGTTAAAAGATGCAAATGGATGTAGGTTAATTGCAGAAGCCGTAAATTCCAAATGAGACTCAATTAGTAACGTCGTCCACCCGCAAAATAGGGCACGGATACGCTCTAATTGCTAACCACCATCTAGGTTTTTCTTAAAAGCCTTCTGATATATACTCAGAAGACGACAGCGGTCTCGGGTTCGAGTTCCGCTGGGGACATTCATTTGCTTGTACTCCAGTCATGGTTGTTTACATTTATAGTATGTATGTGTTTAAAGTAATATAATATGTATGTGTAGTGTATCAACTATCTTGTATCCGTAACACAAGCCTCGTAGCTTAACACGGAACTAGATGGCGCTGTGTGTAATTTAATGTCTCAACATATTTATTATTGTTATTATGTACCATGTAAAATTGTAAAATGTTATCTATTCTAAACTTCCATCTTATACGAGTATTATTTTGCTGGTATATTTTCTTAAAAGCCTTGCGCTTCTGCTTCAACTTCGCAATCAGTCGCCGCCCAACCCCGCTCACAAATATTTACTATTGAATTGAGTGCATAGTAACACAAAATAGATTTACTACCAATATTATTTTTCCGGAACAAGTGTTTCCTTGACTTTGGTAGAGAGCATTTGTGTAGTTTAGTCAGACCAACTAGACTACGGCTTAAAGCCTGTAAAACGATAAAGAAATAATTTTATATCAATCATATTTGCATTAAAATATTAATGCACGACACGTTTGGCTCAGTCGGTAGTGTTTTAGTTAGTTAGCGGTCGCGGGTTCCAGTCCCGCTGGGGGCATTCAATTGTTGAGCACGAATGTTTGTACTCCAGTCATGGGTGTTTATATTTTTAATATGTATGTATTTAAAATTTATATGTGTAGTATATCAACTATCTGGTATCCGTAACACAAGCCTCGTAGCTTACCACGGAACTAGATGACGCTGTTGTAATAATGTCCCAACATATTTATTTATTATTTATTTATACATATTTTGGTTTCTCGTATATTCAAATAATATAATATAAATCGATTTTTTATGCTACCGCTTACATTGCCTAATGAAATCCCACCAAGCTTTTTAAATGTAAAGCTAAAAAAATACATACATGTTTAACAATTACAAGGTAATAGCTCTTTAATAATTCATTCTGCTATTTAAAATTCCTTTAACAACCAGGACCATCATGAAAGAGGCTAAAATTTAGATGAAAAATCCCTATTATTCTCGCTTGTGTTTAAACTTGTTTTTTTGTGTAGAGGCGATGAGGCTCACACAAGCCCCACTTGATTTTCTGAGAGCGTACAACAAAGGAACACATCTCCACAAGGTATATTTTCAGGTAGCATCATTAGATCGTGCAACTACAGAATACTTTTATTCAGCAGATAAAACACGCCTTCAGGCATTCGTTACGATGAACTCGAATAACTTCCCAGTGGGCTTCACCCGCTCCTTGCTATTGTTTAAAGCGATACATTTTATATTAATCCGAATTTTACAAACGAAAGAAACGACGCTATTTGAATTTTTAAACAGTTCATAATGAAGGATTTATTTACGGCTGGGGAATTACGATTTAACCGTCCCGCAATATATTGGCGTTCAATTAAACTTGTAATATTCACATCGTTAATTGCAAAATCTCTTTTGATGTAAGCCGTCTTTGTTTCTTCGTGAAAACAGCCGGGAATTATTTGTTAATGATTAAATCTGGCACTTTTCACTCAATGCCTTCGTACAATTACAATGTTGAAATGTAAATATTTAACTTCGAAAGTGAATTGTACGGGAATAATTTTTGCAGAACAGAAAGCGCTATAGAAATTTTGTTTAATTAACTTTAGCTTATTCGGCATATGTTTTGATTTCTGACTTTGTTATCATTTGAACGTATTTTGTTTTATTTACGTACAAGAATTATTTGCTTTTTGTTATTTTGTATAATTTAAACTGAATATAAGTTATCAATATTTTGAGAGATTAACACGCAGCACCATCTAGTTTATGGAAAGCTACGAGGTATGTGATACCAGATAGTTGATACACTACTCATACATCCTATAAAATAAATAAATACTCATAACTTGAATACAAATATTCGTGCTCATCACACAAATGCCCCCCGCGGGACTCGAACCCGCCACCGCTGACACGGCAATACTTGCGGTCACGGTGTGTCACTATACTGAGCCAAATCTGTCATCATGCAAGTAATGATGTAGATAAAGTATGTGCTTGATAATTAAAACAGATAAGTACATGTTGTTTATTTAAATTTGCATTACTGAGAGGTTACTCTCATACTCCTTTTTCAGTGTAGTGCTCTCACACGTCCATTGCTTGGAGAGCAGACTTATCGCTAGTAGCAGTATCATCACGTAGACACTGTTAACAAGGACTTGTACTACGCAACCGAGATTAAAAACAACAAAAGTCATCCCTTATGTTATTGTAACAAAGCACCTAAAGGTCTCCTAAGTGTACTTTAATTCCAAATGTGTCGTCCCCGTTTAGGCTTTGAACACACTAGGACTAAGTTCAAAATTATGTAATTAAATACAATTATACGACATTGCCTTTTAAATGTAATAAATGGTTATTCGAGAGTAACGAATTCTAATCACAAATACTTTATAGGACCTCGGATATGAACCTCGGGTATAACCTAATATATGTATATAGCGTAATTAACGAGAATTTATATGAAAAGTATGTATTAGAATGAATAAACAATATATAGTTCTTCCATATTTTGGATTATATACAATAATGTTTTTTTTTAAAACATAATATTATGTATTTATAGTAATTTTATTCATTCACATTTGAAAACGAATTCGCACCCGCTTTTCGTACGCAAAAGACCTAAGGACTCTTCAGGCTATCTAAAGATTACCTCCCGTGCTTCAGGCACGCACACTGTAATGGCTATGCTCATTAGCACTATTCAAGAGTCCTCCATATTAACAGTTAGCAAACTTAACAATGTACACAACTGTAACAAGAGATCCAACAAGTTTCAGTGCTACATAGTTTTTAATGGAACTTTCCATTCTAAAAGTTCTAAAAACATTTTTCAAGTAAAATATTGTTTGAGTTTAGTAACGAGCTTCCGAGTTGAATCTTCTTTCTTACTCATAGCGTGATGCAATAAAAATATATTTATTTCAATTTCATCTATACAGATAAACAAATTTGAAGTGTCTGTTTGTAACATCAAAATAACAATTTTTACAAAATGCATAAAAAAACATTTTTTGAGATTTTTGTTCTGAGTTTTGTTTGATCTGTCTGTTTGTTCCCGTTAGTAACTGAAATGGCTAGACATATTTTGACGAGATTTTCGCTGACAGAAAGCTGATGTTATAATGAGTACATTAGTTTACTTTAATTTTAGAAAAAAATACGGTTCTACTCAAGAAATAAAATGTACTAATATTAAATAAAGTGTGAAAAATTGCATTTTAAAAATAATTTCCCAAAAAAACGTTCCCATATTGTCTCATTTCGGTGACTGAGTTTTAATTTTTCTCTCTGCACGAAACAATCCGTATAATGCGCTACCTCATTAGCATTAAGCTCGGACCACGGCATTAAGATTTACAAACAGTTAAGTAAACTGTAGATAGCAAGTTTTCTCTTTATTTTTAATGTTCTTTTCACAATTCACAATATCATTTCAGTAACAAACGTATGTAATGAATAAATAAGCATTAGTTATCTACATAATTTGTTAGGGTACAGAACTATTATAGGTCAAAAACCAAAACACTATACATTAAAGCTCAGTATAGTACGCGCTTTTGAGATATTCTTCACATCGACGGTCGATTTTTCTGATGATTACTGATCAAAATATTAAATTTAACTATTTCACTTATGCAAATTTTTACTTTACAACGATACTAGGTACGTAATTTTGTTAAATTTGAAAATTTTGTCACCCTACGTAAGCTTTAAAACGAATTAAAATTTAAAAATTTTTTTCAAGTTTGTATTTCAATTTACTTACTGCAGGTGTAATTACGAGCCTAATATGGAACCAACAGGAAATGTTATCAAAATAACTATTAATATAATAGGTATTCATTACTTAAAGTAATTAGCGTTGGATATAACGCTAGTGATTTTAATCGACGACAATTCTGAGTTGCCGCTAATGAGTACGTTCGCAGGTGTTGCCGGCTATTAGCCGAGCGTGAAATTCGGCGCCTTTATAGTTTCTTGAAATTCCCAAATTGGATAATATAAGCCATACTTACAGTAAGGCGTTTGCGATATCTATACTGTTATTAGGTATAACAGCTATTTGATTAATGTTGTGGCTATCCACTTGAGTGAAGCTGTTGTTTTGACTAATCACTTTCGTGCTTTGTACATTATGCTGAAACTCAAACTTGAATATAATTTAGTGAAACAGATTTTCTTATAGAACAAATATTTAATATAATAATACATAATGATTAAAAAAATTAAGAGTATTAAATTATTTATAAGTTTTTTAAGCACGGCTGGGTGGGTTTTTGCTCCCTGCCAAAATGTTTGTAGCACAACAAATGAATCATCGTACAAACTGGCTAGAGCCCTTAGATCTAGAAATTGAATATCTAAATCGGATATATAGCATGGAATGCTGGTAAACTTTGACACAACGACGGTCTTAATCGTTGCTCTGCTTGTTACAAGTGCTGGTCAAAATCCAAACATGAGAATCATCATTTTTCAAATGATGCATATTTCCCAGCATTATCACTGCTATCTATTTGCTGCTGCTGCCATGATATCAGTATCTGAACATCGTATCACAAAATTAGCCTGAGCTTCATCGATGTTGTAAACATGGTATACGATCAAAATCAGCTTCGTCATGCTCGGAACACTCGGAACATGCTAATTATTTTAGGAGCTTTAAAGCGTCTGCAAGGCAATATGGCCGACGGAAAGTGTCTGGGAGTATTGACGACTTATTTTTAACTATATACTCTAAAACATAAGTGAAAATCAGCCATGAGAATTTACGTCAAGTAAGTAATGTTTTTATGTACCTTGATCACCTGATACCTGGAAATTGGCCGTTTGACCAAGCTAGCAGGTAAGCATACGATCGTGGTAGATACTAACACTAATCAATCATCCACATTTCATCAGTCAAAAATACGTGACGCCTGGTGGCCCTGGCATCTTGCTGTATGTCGGTGTTTCTGTCCGACGGAAAGAATTTGGATGAAACGAGGAGAGGTAGCGAAAAGTTTTAAGTCATATTTACATTATGAAACTAGCCTTATTTATAATAAAATAATAATACAAAGCCCTTATACAATGTTTACGAAACTTCATAAGTAATTTATTTAGTAGCGAGAAATTCTCAAACAAATATATACATCATATAACCAACATATGCATATCGAAATAAAATGTTTTATCATAACAAAATGATAATGAGAAAAGCAAAATTTCTCCCTTTTCTATTAAATAATATCGAGTAGTATGCTTTTATGTTGGAGATAAAAGCCTTCATGATGATATAATTACTTAGCTCTTATAATAGAATGATGATAATGAAGTATTAATTAAATCTATTCATATAGTACGTCATTTTTCTAAAGTCTTGTATCACTGCTTATTTATTGCACTGCCTATAAATTTATGAAAAATCTTGAGATGAACATTGCGGTAAGCTTCTTTACTTCGAAGCGATTTAAGCGAGGAAATTATTTCCACAGTTATCACGGCGGGGCAAGAAATTAATATTTCAATCAAGTATAACGCTACCATGTTCTGCGAGACTGGCAACGACCAGTTATGTTTGACCTCCGTTTGAGAAACTAGCTCTTCGCTATTATTAAGTAGCAGATGTCAAGATATAGTGGAGAATATTATCATTCTGTATAATATCCTTCTGGATTGCAGAGTAGATTAAAACAATGGACGTGCTCGCAATATCGAAAGCGATGCAACCCTTCGGGTGCGTTTTAATTGCAGGGGTCGGGTTGGGAATAAAATCCTTCGCCTTAATTCTTAAACCGGGCGAACAACTCAGTGAATACCGCGAATAGTTTGCGTCGTAAATACTAATTTTATTTGACAAAAAAGACAGCAAGAGATCAGAATAATTAAATGAAGAATTAAGTAATTATAATTATTACTTATTCAATATTATATTTGCCACCTTCAGTAAACAGGTAACGCCAAACGCAGGTGGAATTTGCGGACGCTTGTTAGTGCTGAGAATTCCTGTCTAACCAAAGAGTATGTTTTGATTGTTAGTGGGATAATGTATTTACAATTCACAAACTATAGTTATTATCATAATAATAATTAACTACATATACCTAATATAAATTTTCTTAAGTGTTTTTTTTTCTTCAATAAGACGTTAAAAATATATAAAGCTTAAACTTAAGTACAGGTTATCCTGTTTTTTGCAGACTTATGTAATAGGGACAGGGAGACCTTAATTCATTTAACCTTTACAATATTACAATACAAAAAAATCTTAAGGGGTAAAATAATTCTTTTCATTAAGATAATAGTTACAAACAAATGTATAAAATGAGAAGCAAAATTACCACTGAGTAGAAAGAATCCTGACTCGCTTTACAAACTGAGAGGTATCTTAGGTAATCGTAGATAGACCATAGATACTTCAAATATTCTTGATTCCTCGCATTGAAAATTCAAGTCTTTTAAAATAAAAAGACTACGAATTAATCTATGACCGCTTAATGAGATTTATGCATTACCTACTTGACTTCTTCAATTAGTTAACACAACAACCTCATAACTGTCGTCAACAATTTATAACTAGCTACTTACTCTCACCTTCACTCGGGTGCATTTCTAAGTATATTAGGTTTTTTTAGCTGAACTTTTCTGAATTTATAAAAGTGCCTATCCTTAAATGTTCTTAATAATGCCAGCTGTATACAACTGCTTTGGAGATTAATCGGAATATTACCACTACACTATAATACCACTAGGCAAATACAGGCAACAGGCAAATAGGCTGATAAAAATTGAAAAATTTGTGTTTTTCTTATAAGTGAATGTTTGAATTACCAACAATACTAACCATGACAACACATATTAGGAATAATATATACATTGTACAATATCTAATTACATAATAATTAATATTAATTTAAATTTTTAGTCGTTAAGAAAAATAATTAAATGGATACTTAATTATTCATTTGGTCTAAATTGTTTATAAATTATTATCACAGTCACTGATCAGAAATTGTCGGAATCCATGAGTGCAAGTAATAATTTAATAAAGTAATTGCTTCTTCGGTTGCGTGAAAACATCTTACAAGGGCTACTTAAGAATATGCCTTTTTCAGTATCTGTAACGAAACATATTATCTGCTGAAAATTCCCGAGGAGTAGAACACGAAAGCGTTCAATAATAAACGTGCTTCAATTACAAAAAAAAACTTATAAAATAACTTATTTTACAAAATAAAACGATGTATTCTTAGCTCTATTCTCTTATATTAGTTAGCTCTTTTTAAGGTCCCACTACTAGACAAGGGTTTCCCTTCAATATGAGGAAGACCAAACAATAATATATACAACGCTGCCCGCGTATTATAATTTAAAACCTTACTAGATTCGTTTTCTTTGAACATAAGGTTAGAAAGTGCGAGACCCGTATTTGAACCCACTTTACTCGGTTTTCCTATCAATTGCCTTACCACTGGACTATCACTACTTATTTATCATAATACATAATATTAATAATTTGAATAAATACACCAATTATTAAAAGTGGCATATTATGTGTTGCTTTTGCGTTCACAGTGAGTCAATTATTTGTATAAAAAAACAATATAATTTATTAGTAATAAGTTAAATAAGCATGCAGGAACAAACATCTGAGGAAAAAGTGGAAACAGCTTCAAGCCAACCAATACAATGGAAGTGTTAGCTCGTTCCATAAAAACTTTGATACTCCGTTTAAATGACTCTGTTTGAGGGATCCATTCACTATTGTATGCCGCAAACACTAACTCTTGACTCTGAAAGAATTCGTTGAACTCAGCATTGAATCGATTTCAGTTTCTTATTGGACCAATAACATCCTACACTATATATAGTCAGGTTTTATTACTAGTGTTTGCGTAGAAGTCGATATACAGTATTATCGTAGATAATTATTGAAAATTTGAAGTAAATAATATATTTACATAAATAGATTATAAATCTACATAGGTAGATATGAAAAAATACTATTTCAAAATTTTTTAAACATATAATTTCGCAAGCAACAAAAAGAAGTTCAAAAAGAGTTCGAGTGCAGTTTTTTGATAATTTTTTTAAATATTATGTATACTCATTTATTTCATTTCTAGCCTAATTATGAATGAATTTTGACAAAAATACTAATTTTCTCTCTCTCTCTCTGACTGCCTATGCGTTAAGTTATAATTTTATTTTGTCAGTTAGTATTTTTCTAAAAGAGAAAAAAGAAAACTATTAGTTCGACTATACGTACGTTGGCCAAGCACGTAGGCAACGGCACATGAAATATGTCAACACAGCAAAGCTTACGTAAGCACTAACATCTTTGGATTTAACGACTTTGACTTTGCACATTCACTTTATAGACTAGACTTTTGTATAAAATTGTGTTGTATTATGATAATTGAAATACTAAATGTTGTCTATACATTTAAATAATAAGTATAAAAAGTCTGCGTGTTAGTACGTTGCCTATATTTGAAAAAAAACATGATTCGGGAGAACGTGAATATAGACAGTAGTAAAAGTAATTTTAAATAATGTTAGATAAAGAAGAAGATAGAATATAGAGATTTTCTCGAAATCATCTTTTGAAGTTAAAGTATAATATATTGCAAGTCATAAGGAATTTTACTCACATTGTATTGCGTGGAGTATAATGCTAAATCATTTAAATGAAATGTTAAATTAATGAAAGTATGTAGTAAATTAATGACGAAAATTAATGAAAGAAGAAATAGCTTTATTTTCTTGTACGTAAATATTTTAAATATTATTTTGTTTAAATAAATTATTAATCTATCACATTATCTACACAGGTAAGTCATAATACATTATATATTATCCGTCATACTGATTATAGGTCAATAAGTCAATAATAATAGATATTTTTTATTTAAATGTTTTTATTAGTTTAAAAATCTAACTTATAATCACCTGCATAGTAATTTGTGCCAACCTGACACGTATAATTGTAATATCTTTCCCTTTAAGTAGGACAGCATAAATATCAATGACTCCATTGTTAAAGGCTTTTAAAATAATTTATGAATGAGTTGTATTCTGTTAACAAGACTGCAATTTTATTATATTAATTACATTTTGCCAAATTGAGTAACTTCAAATGTAACCCTGTCATTTTAGCAATATTTGATTTCAATCAATCAATCAGCTTATCGTCGTCCACTGCTGAACAAACAAAGGCCTCCCCCAATGAACGCCAACCATCCCGGTCTGCTACCTTTCTTAAGTCATCGGTCCATCGTGCTTCAGGGCGTCCTACACTACGCTTGCCTAAACGCGTTCTCCACTGTAGCACTTTGCGACTCCATCGACCATTAGACCATCCATATTTAACTTATTTGGTCTAAGATACGATCCTACATCGACCTTCACCGAGCTGATAATAGCATGAAACTTATTTTATAATAAATTTAGTATATTAGAAAATATAATAAAAATGGGTTGGCTAAAAAAATCCTGGTCAAAATATTTTTAATTATTTTTAAAAAAATGATTTTTTATTGAATTTTGCAACATCAAGATAATAAGAAAATTTTATACTGACTTGAAAGTAAAAAACATATAGAATATGCCGACGTTGGGTTGGCTATTATTTACGTGGACGAACTACTGGGTTGGCAGGTATAAACAGGTATGTCGTACCAGCTACTTTCACATGATTGGATAATAGAAAAAAAATTATATCAACGTAAGCGTTGTTTTGTTGCGAACACGTTGATATAGGGTTGTCTACAAAAAAATCGGTCCTAATAGAGGTTTGCGAATTTTAAAGATTTAAATTTCGACGCGTGGAAATGAGTGAAAGAGAGATCCGAGGTAAGTATAATGTGCAATAATAAAGGACCCAACACTGCAGTCGTGTCTGATGGGACTCTGAACATAAGAAAGTGCACATGCTCGGTACGTAAATTATGGAGGGTAGAGGTACCTCTACTACCCTCCATATAGTAAACAGTATGCGTTATTTTGGAGCAACTGACATTTGAATAGCAAAAAAAAATAATTAACGAAATACATAACAATCTAATATATTTAATATAATTCTTTATAATATAAGAGAAACAAAGTGAACTGCCGAAAATTCAAATAAAAAAATGATCGACTAAAGATCTTGTTTGAAAATTTTTGTTACAGAACAGCATAAATACAAAAATAATAATAATGAAAAACATAATAGTTAATAAACATTTTCTATTCAAAATCTGATTCATCAGAAGTAAAATTGTGACACTCAAATTCATCGGATTCATTAGGTTCTTTCTCATTTACTTCCATTTCAATTATGTCCTGGATTTTCAAAGGAGTTTGATCTCCAATAAAACCTGTTGGTTTTAAAAAACCATCTAAATGCCAACCGTAGTTTACAGGGTCAAACTTCGCACATATAGAATCAGTTGCATTAAGCCACATAGAATTTACATATATTGTTACTCTCTACCCTCCATAATTTACGTACCGAGCATGTGCACTTTCTTATGTTCAGAGTCCCATCAGACACGACTGCAGTGTTGGGTCCTTTATTATTGCACATTATACTTACCTCGGATCTCTCTTTCACTCATTTCCACGCGTCGAAATTTAAATCTTTAAAATTCGCAAACCTCTATTAGGACCGATTTTTTTGTAGACAACCCTATATCAACGTGTTCGCAACAAAACAACGCTTACGTTGATATAATTTTTTTTCTATTATCCAATCATGTGAAAGTAGCTGGTACGACATACCTGTTTATACCTGCCAACCCAGTAGTTCGTCCACGTAAATAATAGCCAACCCAACGTCGGCATATTCTATATGTTTTTTACTTTCAAGTCAGTATAAAATTTTCTTATTATCTTGATGTTGCAAAATTCAATAAAAAATCATTTTTTTAAAAATAATTAAAAATATTTTGACCAGGATTTTTTTAGCCAACCCATTTTTATTATATTTTCTAATATACTAAATTTATTATAAAATAAGTTTCATGCTATTATCAGCTCGGTGAAGGTCGATGTAGGCTCGGATCTTCTACTAATTGTATAATAATACATCTGCATAATTAATTTCTCGTGGAACCATATTATACGCATAAAATATACAGATATCTATCATCAGATTTTTAATCGCCGAGCCTAGTATTAATTTTCGTACGTAGGTACATATATACATTTCGTTAGTGTTAGAATATTAGAATAAATATAATAAATATGATGGGACGTTATTACAACAGCGCCATCTAGTTCCGTGGTAAACTACGTTACGTGCTTATGTTACGGATACCAGATATACTACACATATACATTTGCAGAATAATAGAGTATTCTCACAAAGTGCAATCCACATAACAGTATACAAATAACCAGAGAGCCCATTGCATATTTAGCAAATATTGTAACATCCATCATATATCCTGAATGTCTTTGTCTGTATAATATCTGAAGTAATATAAAGTGAGTTTCCACTCACACAATTTTTAATGACTTTTTTCTGCATATTTTTTTATGCTCCTCAACGTACAATTTAATGTTTCTAATTGCGTTATTCGAAAAGAATATGCAACCGGTTAAAAAAGCGTCCGTGTTAACGTCGTACAAACTCAATCCATAGATTCCAAAACATTGGTATAAAAAAATTGTGCAAAATAGTTATTTTTAATTTCATCGGACAAAAAGTAGTGATTTGATATAGGTAGTTGAATATGATAAGAGCTAATTGGCAAACTTTTAATTATAGGAATAACATACACATATTTTAAAAAAAAGTTATCTCTTCAATCAAAACCTCAATTTTTATGTATGTAGCATTTTGCTACAAGACCTATATTACATACTTTGTACAAGAATCAGTGAGATGTAAATAAAAGAAAAATACTTGTAATATCCTTCGACAAACCCATCAGACCATACTCCTTAATATTTCCAACTCACAAAAATATATTTTAAGCACTTAAAGTAACGTGAATATGTCATTGTTAAGTACATATGCTTCAGTTTATTGCGCATTTCTTACTGATATACGTAATATTATACGATAATTTAGTAAAATTATTGTCTACCTGAAAGGATCGTTCACATAATGTGCACTTTGCTGTAATAATTTTCAGCATTATTATAATAAATAGATAGCGTAACGCAAAATCCTGTGAGAACACTTCCTCTTCAGGGACATTACGGAGATAATGTAGTGACTTACCACTTGTACCATCATCCTTTTCCATTACTGTCATAATACTTCAAACCATGTTTTATCTTAATATTTTTAGTGATAAGATAAAAAAATGTTTCATTATCGATTTTGTTAAAATAAGTTGAAATAATAAATTGAATAACTCTTGCTACTAAACAAATAACAACTTTTCCTTGTTTAAGATTTTATTTTTCAACCATGCATTAGGTGACGCTGCGTATTGGTTTTTTTTTTCATTTTATTTACGTAAGTGATTTTGCTTATGAGTACACCAGTAATGTATTTATCATTACGAACGTCACGTGAAGAGTTCCACCTCAATTATATTTCTTTTTCTATAACTAGCGACTCGCCCTTGCTTCGCTTGGGTTCGTCACCACTTCGGTTGAACATATTACTTAGAAATGAAATATTTTTTATTCTAAAAACATACATTTGACCTCTGTAACCGATAATAACGACTATTTCGATAAGATTTGTGCAAAAAAATTTAAATATATACGTTTAATATCATATGTAAACGTCTAAATGAAATACCTATACTTCATTAAAAAAATTAAGCTAAGTTTTTCACAAATACTGTTAAATTATTTTAAGTTTATAAGCCGACAAGGTATTCTTTGAAAACGAAATTATGTACCTTTAAATAATTTTTAAATTGAGATATTTTTTTATTTATGAATCGATTGAAATGAAACAAATATATTTGTGAATACCGCATCCAAATCGTAGTCAATCGTATCCAAATTTAGCTTTTTCTGAGATAATTGAGCACAATCGCACAGACAAACAGACGAAGCGACAAGCAAACCGAAATCCCAAAAATTATTTGGGTTCTATTGCTATTATTATTATTTATTATTATTATTAATAAAGACCTCCAATGTAAGTAATTTAAAGTGTTTTTCCATTTACGTCCATACGATACGATCAATATCTTAATTCTGCCAGAAAGAGAAGGCAATAACTCTCTCTTATAATTTTCTATTTTCACTTTCATCAATAATTCTCACAAAGTATACCTCACTCTTTATTAGGAAAATAAATTATTGTATATTAAACTGGTCATTTATCTTTTAATTCACTTCGTACTGTATGCTGATGCGAACAGAGGCATCAGAATGAAATTTCATGAACAGTCTGTGAACATGAAAAAAGTTTAAAGTTTGTTTAGACCTAGCTGGTCTTAGTACGCGTACTCAACTTTTTACTCTGTGAAAAATAAAGAACTTTAAGCTATATAGGATCGCACGTATTCTTTAGAATACAAAATGTTTTAAAATGGTCGAACTAAATAAAAAGCAACATGTACATTAAAATATTTAGGATAATTGTATTGATTGATATTGGTATTGATTGATTGGGCTTATATTAATTCTTACCGATTTTAACAGTAACAAAATGGATAGTTCATTTTTTGGTTCGTTTATTTAAATGCTCTAATCACAAGAACAAGTCAGACTTTATACTAAAGTTCATGTTATAATCAGAGCGGAATAATTCTGAAATAAATTGTATTACGTATAATAATAATATCTCTTGACCGATTCCGGCCATGGCAGGCGCAGGACCGACGGCTTTACGTGCTCTCTGAGGCACGGGGATTGTATAAATATTTGTAACATTATTTAGTGTAATCATGTAGCAATAGATGGCGCGACAATGTTCAATCATAAAAGTAATTTGTAATTAACAAGTTTTGTCAATAGATGGCGTTAGGAGTAGAATACATCGCGCTATCGTTTGGTTCTGTTGGAAAAATATAGCATTGTGTAGACCTCAGATCATTAAATTACTTTGGAAGCAAACAAGTGTTATTATTATACCCAGTGAAGAAGAAGTGAAGTAAAAATAGTGTAGTAGTGCAGTAGTGCGTAGTAATAGTTCAACATATTGGTCCTTCGAGCCGGATCGCCGCCGCCGAAATAGTGAGCTAGCGTGGATATCCATTATCCACCATCACGCGCTAGTCACTATTGTTACTTAGTTAGGAGTGGTGCTTTTTGTGCAAAACTACTTGCGGACGGTGGATTATCGTCGGTAACGCAAGTACCAGGAGCCGACCGAGGCTGCGAGGAGCATCGGTCAGCTTCAGACTGTGTCTTCGGGTAAAGGCGCAGTCAGGTCACGGTGGGCGGAACGCCCTAGGAGCCTCGGCTGGAAGCCGGGAATCACCAACTGTGCTGGACTGGAGTCCGCGCAGTCACACCAAGGTGGGCGGAGTCTCAGCTGTAAGCTGGGAAGGAAAGCATCAACGGCGCTGGACTGGGAGTCCGCGCAACTACTTCAGGGATACATCGCTAAGAAGGTATCTGGCAGCATCAAGCAAGCTTGTGAAAGTGCTTAGTGTAGTGAAAAACCGTGAGTACTTTTACTTCTAATTGGTATAGTGTTTTGACTTTTGAACTTAGTCATTATATTTAAATTATTATTGGATTAAACATGGAGTCCATAATCAATTTTCAGGAAGATCTAAATTCACGCATTTGTAAGGCTAGGGCAAACTTTAAAAAATCACCTAAAGAACGCATTACTCAAGTGTACATTGAAAATAAGTTAGAAGCAGTAGACAATTTATGGTTTGAGTTTTTAGCAGGACATAAAGAACTTTTACGTAATTTTAAACCTAAGGATTTAAATAATTCAAGTTATGTTCTGAATGACATTTACGACCAAACAGAAGAAGTATATACAGAGTATAAATGCGAATTAAAATTAATGTTAAGTAAACTCAATAATTTAAAAGTAAATTCGAATGAAAATGTTATTAAGCCCGTTTGTACTGTTAAGTATCCCAAAATTAACATTCCGAACTTCTCGGGAAATTACGCGGAGTGGACCACGTTTAGGCAGATGTTTACATCCCTTATAATCAATAATAATTCATTTGATGACATTCAAAAATTGCATTATTTAAAGGGTTATCTTGTAGGAGACGCTGAACAACTGCTTAGACATGTTCCAATACAAGAAGGAAACTTCGATCGTTGCTGGCACTTATTGCAGGAACGATATAGTAATAAAAGGTTTATTTGTAATCAAACTTTGAAATTACTTTTAAGTCAAAAAAATCTTAATGTAGAATCAGCTGACGGCCTGAGAGACCTAGTCGACACTACAAACACATGTTTGGCTACACTACAAGGTATTGGTGTAGATACAGGCTCTTGGGATGTCATATTAATTCACATCTTGACGTTGAAGTTGGATCAAGAGACACGACGACAATGGGAGTTCCATGTAACAAATATTGTATCTGCTAATGAACTACCCAGGTATGTACAATTTGTAGAATTTTTATCTAAAACATTTCGAGCAGTGGAGTGTCTTGGTTCAAAGTCAATGTCAACAAAATCACAGCATAATAGTAATAATAATAGTAATAAAATTAAAACACTACATATAGCCAATAATAATGTTTCTTGTGTATTTTGTTCTGAAAACCATAAGTTATATCAGTGTAAAAAGTTTCATAAAGCTGCAGTCGATGATCGACGCAAATTTGTTCAAACCAAAAATGTATGTTTCAATTGTTTAGGTAGTAATCACTCTGCCAAGGATTGCCGTTGCAATTCAAAATGTCAAATTTGTGGACATAAGCATCATTCACTTCTTCATCCTAAAGGGAAAATTAATAGCGACAATGAAACAAATGAAATTGTTGCCACATCCTCAAAGAGTCACTCAAATGACTCGACTCCATTATTATCTTGTTTTTCGACAAGAAAAACTCATCAGCAGGTTTTACTCGCCACAGCGGTAGTAAAAGCCACGTCGAAAAACGGAGATGATTATAAAATTAGAGCGTTAATTGATCAAGGTTCACAATCGTCCTTTGTGACTGAAGCCACTGTTCAATATTTAAGGTTAAAGAAAAAATCCACCAGTCAACAAATTACTGGATTAGGCGGAGGAAAAAACATGATTTCCAAAGCAACGGTAAATATTAAAATAAAATCAATATATGATCCAACTACTGTAATTTCGGTGAATGCACACGTTATAAAGTCTATAACTTCTCCATTGCCAACTGAAAGGTTTGAAGCGTTGGATTGGACTGAACTTCAAGGGCTATTCTTGGCCGATCCGGAATATCACACACCTAATAGAATCAACATACTTTTAGGAGCAGAAGTTTATTGCCAGATTCTTCGTGATGGCATAAAACGAGGGCCGCTTGGCACGCCGATAGCTCAGGCAACAAGCCTGGGTTGGATTTTGTCAGGTACAGTAAACTCAAACACCAAGTCTTCCGGACAACCACCAAGTCTCAGCGTCATGCATTGTACTTGCACAAATGATCTTAAAAGATTTTGGGAGCTGGAATCTGATATTCAATTGTCCAAAGAAAAATTATTCACCGACGAAGAAAGGTACTGTGAACAATTCTTTAATGAAACCACAAGTAGAGATTCAGAAGGAAGGTACATTGTTCGGCTTCCATTCAAAACTGAAGATCCTGAAGTCACATATTCTCGAGAAATCGCTGAAAAACGTTTAAAGTCATTAGAACATAAATTAGAAAGAGATGAAATGTTAAAAAGTAAATATCAAGAAGTAATAGATGAATATTTGAATCTAAATCACATGGAAATTGTACCTGTCGAAGAAATTAATAATCCAAAGGCAATTTACTTACCACACCATGCAGTAGTTCGTAACGATAAAGAAACCACAAAGGTCAGAATAGTTTACGATGCATCCTGCAAAGGAAAAAATAATAAATCGCTAAACGATCAACTCGCAGTAGGACCGAACCTACAGCCTGAACTGAGGCACATCATAATGCGTTGGAGATTTGCACCTATTTGCTTGTCAGCTGATATTGTCAAAATGTATCGACAAGTAAGAACTAGCAGCCAGGATAATGATTACCAAAGAATTCTGTGGAGAGATAATACTTCAGAAATAAAACACTATCGTCTTACCAGAGTTACTTTCGGTACAGCATCGGCCCCATATCTAGCGGTAAAGGCACTACAACAGGTAGCTCACGATCATGGAGATAGTTATCCACTAGCGTTCGAAAGAACACTTACCGATTTCTATGTTGATGATTTTTTGAGTGGCTGTCAGAATGTTAATGAAGGATTCAAAATATTTACACAAATGAATGAATTACTTAGTAAGGCAGGATTTGAACTACAGAAGTGGAACAGCAATAGCGATGAACTCGTTGAAATGATGAAAGGAAGAGTTAAAGAAAAGGAAATAACAGAAGGAGTTAAAATCAAACAAGACGAATTAATAAAAATTATGGGACTTACCTGGAACCGACGCGACGATACTTTTCGCTATATAGTAAATATACCTCCGTTGCAGCAACCTGTAACAAAAAGAAAAATAATTTCTGATATTTCACGTCTCTACGACCCACTGGGTTGGGTCGGACCTAGTATTATACTAGCTAAAGTACTGATACAAAGATTATGGTTATTAGGAATTGATTGGGATGAAGCCGTCCCAGAAAATATATTAAATGAATGGTTAACTTACCGTGAAGAACAAAGGCAATTGAGTGAAATACGTATTCCGAGATGGATTGGTACTCACGCAGACGATCATGATGTTGAACTTCATGGCTTCTGTGATGCATCGAAGTCAGCTTTCGCAGCAGTTGTGTATGCTCGGGTGATTGACTTCGAAGGAAATGTAAGGGTCTCTTTAATTTCATCAAAGACGAAAGTCGCTCCTGTTAAGCAGGTTTCGATTCCGAGATTGGAGTTATGCGGAGCCGTTCTACTAAGCCGATTGATGCGAGAAGTTGCGACAGTGATGAATATCCAAAAACACAATCTACATGCATGGACAGATTCAACTGTTGTTCTTGCATGGCTGAACAACCATCCAAGCAAGTGGAGTGTTTTCGTAGCAAACCGTGTATCTGAAATTCACACAAACCTAGATCCAAATAATTGGTCACACATCTCTACAAAGCAAAATCCAGCTGACTGTGCTTCTCGAGGATTGAACCCTTCAGCATTAGTGAAGAATAAGTTGTGGTTTCACGGACCACAATTTATTTCATCTAAGATAATACCGTATACATATAACAAGTTTAAAGAACTCTCGACAGAACTGGAAGCAGTTAAGGTTCATCACGCTGTAATAGAAGATAAAAATTTGTTCAATAGGTTTTCATCATTAATTAAATTAACAAGAGTTATAGCATACTGTAGAAGATTTATAAACAATTGCAAAAACATAAATAAAATAAATATTCAATATCTGACAACTAATGAAATAAATGAAGCATTAAAAATATGTATAAGGAAATATCAAGAAATACATTTTGAAGAAGAACTTAAATTAATATCACAGAAAAAATACTTACCAAAATGCAACAAATTTCAGTCGCTAAATCCGTTTCTTGATCAAGACAATATATTAAGAATTGGAGGCCTACTAGATCAATCAAACTTGAGTTACAACAGGAAACATCCTATATTAATACCAAAGAGGTCACATTTAACGAATCTTATAATAGTTGATGCTCACAAACAAACATTACATGGTGGACCACAGCTAACACTGAATTACATAAAATCAAAATTCTGGATTCCTGGAGCAAAGCAATTGGTAAAAGCACATTATCGTGCTTGTGTTACCTGCGTAAAAAATGCAGCAATTTCTAAAACTCCGTTAATGGGACAGCTGCCTACTATCAGAACAACACCAACACGCGCTTTCAAACATAGTGGAGTTGATTATGCTGGTCCAATTAAATTAAGAACAACTAAAGGCAGAGGTCATAAGGCTTACAAAGGCTACATAGCTTTATTTGTTTGCATGGTTACTAGAGCTCTACATCTCGAAGTTGTAAGCGACTTAACCACCGAGGGATTCCTCCAAGCATTTAAACGTTTTGTTGCCAGACGTGGCCAGTGTGCTCATTTATGGAGCGATAATGGCACCAACTTTGTTGGAGCGGCTAAAGAGCTAAAGCGGTGTGGGCTTGCAGAACAACAAGCTATATCCAGCGATATTGCAGAAGCATTGGCAACAAATAATTGCGAATGGCACTTCATACCACCCCATTCACCAAACTTTGGAGGTTTGTGGGAAGCCGGAGTTAAATCTGTGAAATACCACTTAAAGCGAGTAATCGGAGAGTCTACTTTGACATACGAAGAGATGGTGACAGTCCTAAGCCAAGTGGAAGCTTGCCTGAACTCTCGTCCCTTGTCAGTGATTACAGATGATCCAAATGACTTCAATATTTTAACTCCCGGACATTTTTTGATCGGGGAACCATTGGTTACAGCACCAGACTACAACAGTGAGCTTGTCAATGTAAATTCTTTGAGGAGATGGCAATACACTCAACGTATGCTCCAATCGTTTTTGCGACAATGGTCAAAGGAATATTTGTCAAAATTCTTAATTAGATACAAATGGTCACGCAATACTTCGGAACCTAAGTTAAATGATGTCGTTGTAATTAAGGAGGATGGTTTACCACCATCTCGTTGGCTCTATGGCAGAGTGATTTCTACCCATCCAGGTCCAGATAACATTGTACGAGTAGTCACATTAAAGACCAAAAATGGAACCATAAAAAGACCAACTTCAAAATTATGTTTATTGCCTATCGTCGAAAAATAACTATTGTTTAATATGTTGTTTGTTCACATTTCATTTAAAATAAGAATCTAAGGTCAAAGATGTAACTTTGCCCTTGGTGGGCGGTATGTATAAATATTTGTAACATTATTTAGTGTAATCATGTAGCAATAGATGGCGCGACAATGTTCAATCATAAAAGTAATTTGTAATTAACAAGTTTTGTCAATAGATGGCGTTAGGAGTAGAATACATCGCGCTATCGTTTGGTTCTGTTGGAAAAATATAGCATTGTGTAGACCTCAGATCATTAAATTACTTTGGAAGCAAACAAGTGTTATTATTATACCCAGTGAAGAAGAAGTGAAGTAAAAATAGTGTAGTAGTGCAGTAGTGCGTAGTAATAGTTCAACAGGGATGACTCACTGCCAACTTTCCTAACTCCGGGCTCTTACTGAGACTCACTAAACAGTAATACTCAATAACTAAACTTGGCCCGACCCAGGACTCGAACCCAGGATCTCTCGATGTTTGGCCGTACATGCTAGCCACTACACCACCGAGGCAGTCAAACATTCAAGTGTTACGTATACAAACATTCAAGTACAAAACAATTTGGAACGACGACTTTATCATCTTAGAAATAATTACATTTTCTAAATATCGAAAACTCCAAATACCTATTGAATACCAAACCAAATATCGACAAAAACACTTACGGAGAATGAGCTAAGTTCGATAAAAGGGGTATATTTTCCAGTAGGTAAGTTCTGTACTCAGAGGCATGTTTTCCAACATTTGTCTGCTGAAACCCATCTTCCTTAAAAGCCTACTAATATATCGAGGCCTGCAAAGGGTTTCTTTCCCATAAAAGTGTCTAAAGTTTTGTACTCGCTGCTTTAAATAATAATATGTATTGATTAATTAATAGGTTATTTTTCAGTTTAATCATTAAAGTCAGTTAAGTAAACTTAGAAATAAATATTATAATAAAATAAATAAGCAATAATAATTTAGCAATAGTTGTTGATGATGAAAATGATTCGGACCTTACTAAAATACAAATATAATATTTATCTACTAGTTGTCCGGAGCGACAACAACAACAGCGACTGTGTTAGGATAAATCTACGAATTTAATCAAAATGTATATATGATAAAAATATACTTTGCATTCAAAAAAAGTTAAAAACCTATGCCACCATAAAATACATAAAATTTTATATACGATCATGTAATGAGTGTCGAACTTAATTCCATAAAATTAAGGCTATCTATAAGTCCATAATAGCTTTATAAATACAAAACTACTTATGTCATGCCAATATTTTCTTTTTAAAACATAAATACGAAGAAATGAACAGTAAAGTGTTTCTTATAAATACAACTTACGAAGCAATTGTCACTTAAAGCATTTTTAATCCAAGTATAGCATATGATTACTCGTTTAATTGCAGTGTGCTTTAAATGTTAGATATGTAATTAGAAAATTACACTAGCTTGTTACACTTGTTAGGGCTAGTTATATCATTTCTCAAATAAGTAGTCACTAAGTGGTATTTAAAAGGAGTATTTTGACTCTTGGCACATTTTCTTTTATAAAACATACTGAAATATGACTCATGAAAGATACATATGTATCATATCTTAGGCAAGTTTTATTAAATGGCTTCGCCTTCAATGCATGCTAGTTTAGTGCAAAATGCACGATATATAATATTGTCTTAGAATAGAATAAATAATGTTTTCAAATATCTTACTTTCATTCAGGAAGTCCTATGATCCCCTCTGATAGTGTTCTCGGAGTGCATCCCGGGAACGTGTTTGTTGGCTATTCTTTCACAGATGGAATGACTGACTTCTTCGGGACACACTGGCTAGAAAAGCCAGTACTACACATTAAAATCCAACATACCCTCCCCGTCTTAATCCTAATTCCTAGTCCTGTTAATCAATTCATTCAACAACAAAAAATACAGACGAATTTCGTGTCCCTTTCAGTTTGAGTTAATCAAAAAGATTACGTTTTGAATTAAATATTTGACAATAGTACCGTGTGTTCATAATGGAAATAAAATTTTAATATCCCAAAAGCATTCACGCATCGCACAACGAAGATTGCAAAGCGGAGGTAAGAATGGATGAAGCGACGCAGCATACCTTTACAAACGATGAAGGCGAGCCACGTACCAATATGAGCGTGCTTGGAAAATTAAACCTAATGAATTTTGAGAACAAATTAATTCTATGTCAAACATATATTTTTAGTCTAAAGTATTAAGAGTATTTACAAATGTATTTTTAATTTTTATGGATCTTCGACAGTCGCACAATTTAACTTACACTTCATTCTGTTATTATATTAGTTATTGAATCATTCTGGCCAAGTTTTGTTCTAGTTCAGTCTTAAAGAAAAAACATGTTTGTTATTGTGCGTGGAGGATAGTATTTTACCATCGAAAACTTAAAAAAGAAACAGTAAGAAGAGGAAGTAATTAGAAAGAGCGGCTGAGAGAACCTAATTATAAATACGATGTCATCTTAATTGGAGAAATTTACAACTTTAGTAAGTAAAATAAAATTTTATAAAGCAAAAGCCACATGCAATTTTGTACAAAGACAACACTGTCTGTCGTCTGCGCTTGCCTTATATATTTATCTTTTATTTCATATGACTCTAGCTTCAGAATTGTAAGATATGAATTATTTACTCATTCAACGCAACAGACGCATTTGTTGATTCTTTATCACTATCATCCGCTTTAGACGGCAAGTCAAACATAATATCGCAGAGTAACGTGAAACTATATCCTTATATAATAGGAACGGGACTTTTAATATCCCAAAAACCATTCACATATCGCACAACGAAGTTGGCAGTGCGAAGGCAGGAATGAAAGATGCGGCACAGCATACCTTCGTAATGATGGCTGCGGGCCACGGCTCATTGTGCGAAGCGCGCCCGGAAAATTAAAGCAACTAAACTTAGAGTAGGGTTGTCTTGCAATATTGTATTCTATGACATCGTGGCTGGTTACTTCTGTGGGGGAGAGTGAGATGTGGGATAACACAGCATTGTAATGATATATTTTTTTAAAGTGGGTGATTTAAAACGATCGTTTAGTTAAAAAAAAAGTTATCCTTAAAATTAAAAACACTTGAACAAAGTTCCCACTTTAGGTAAAAATTCAAATAATTATAAATAAATTTCATCATTATCTACCATAAAAACTATATAATATTATACTTTTAAATTAACGATATACTCGTACCTATTGGTACACCAATAAAGTATAAAAATGTTAATCGTCCAAATTCATATGGCAGCCCTAACTCGGAGGATATTTCGCTATAGGCACAGTTCCACACTTTAATTTTCATACATGTATGTAAAGTAGATGGAGTACAATATTTATGATTTTGTATTCAAAACTTAATTGTACTTTTTACGAAACTATTGTATTTTAAGGGAAAAAATGAGAAATATAAGGCATAGTTATCATTGCATTTTTGGTATAAAATGAAGCCGATCGATATATTAATATTATAATAGTCGTTATAACTCATAATTAAAACTTGCCTTTAATCTAACCACAAAACTTCGTAGAACATAACATAACCAAAGCCTATGGAACATGTAGTCGGCCAACGGACGTGACAGACAGCCCAAGCTGCCATACACTCGCTTGTGTCATTAGTGTTTTGCAGCTTGGGCTGTCCGTCGTCCGACGTCCGTTGGTCGACTATATGTTTCATAGGCTTCCACATAACGTAGGAATTCTGCAGTCGAAGGAAACGAGCACTGCACTGCCGCGAACGAAATCAAGTACCTACTTAATTAAGTTGTAAGAAATGTATGGTGTCAGTCTAGACTTTACACCACTCTAGGTCTAGTCCAATGTCTCAAATAGTAAAACTCGTAGCACGAACTATAATTCACATTTTCACAACATCGCTCTCATACCAACCTCATTTATTTAAGTAAAAAAAAACTTTTCACGCCTGTTTTTTAATTAAGTGTAACTAAGAGCCTCCTTTGTATAGCTTTCGCCTCCTAATTGCCGGCAGTCAGTCACTTGTCTTCAACAACGCTTTATTTGTCTACTCGTGTTTATGAAAATTGTTTTGAGCAAAAGTTAATTTCTTAATAGTAATTTCGGAGGCGGCCTGATCGAGGAAATCTCGGCGCTTAATAACGTGCAAAACGTTAACAGAATATGAATTATTTTCCATAAGATCGTTGTATACGAAAATGTATTAAATGAATTTGTTACTTACAATATAATTAAAGTTGGGTATTTTGGTATCGTTTAGGAAACAATTACCATTTAATTTTAATTACAATATTATTTAGTAAAACTCAGCAAATAAATTCCTATGAACAATAATTAAAGACTTTGGTGAATAGATATCATGTTACGCTCCTAGAAAATTCTGCCGCCATTCTGACAAGGTTACAGCCTATAACAGTTTTGAAAATTTATTTTGCCTAATCGAGTCTACCTATACAAATTTCAATTGCGACACTCATATATATTATATTTTATTGTCCATTTCGTAGAATGTATAGTTAAAATAGCAAATGTTAGTCAAGAAAGGTTTTCTAAAAGTGAGACCAGTCTGTTTAGTATGCATTAATCACGCGCGCCGTCGCCGCCGTGATTGAAACTAAATCCAACGGGACACCGCTTACTGACGACTGATTACTGGCCGCAGCATCACTACGCGGATTAGGATATTTAAATGAACAAAGGGCCTGTGGGCTTGGTCAACGCGCAGTGATTATATTGTTGGAGCCCTTCAAGAATTGCCTTGTGACATCACTTACTTTACAAACAAGTGTACTGCAATTAGGTATTAATCGATTAATAACGCCTTTACTGAGCAATCCTTAGTAATAAATGTGTTAAGTATCTCTCATAATTCTGTCTGTCTGTCCCTTCGGATGTTAATTTCGTCTTCTTGCCTCAATAGCTGAACCAAATTTGATGAGTTTTGTTAAAACGATAGCCTCATTTTATCCATAACATAAGCGTATTTTTTATCGCGATACTAAAACTTGGATCAGCAGAATAAGGGAAGAAAGTATGAGAAAGATATCATTACATTAATTGAGTATTCGAAGGGTTCGTGAGTAATTCTCCTATATTACCCACAGAAATCAGATTACCAATGTTCCTACCACAAATAAAAATAAACAAGCTAACTAAATTAATACCTTTAAGCATTTAGATAAATGAGTCCGATAAAATGTTTAGTAACAAAAAATACTTGAAAAATAGCTAAATATAACATTAGGCACAAACTGTGCTATAGACACGTGCTGAGAATAATCAAGAGCGGGATTCCATGTGTAAAACTAAGTCCCACAGGACCCCGCTTACTGCTGACTGATTACTAGCCGCAGCGCCATTGCGCGCATTAGGATATTTAAATCAACGTGAGTACCTCATATACGTGTGACTAGGAGCTTTGGAATTATGGATATGCTATTTTCATGCCAAATTGAGTTAGTATACCTACACTACACGGGTATATAATTGGTCACCCAAAATATAATTTCAGCTACGATCCTGTAAATACTAATATTTATACAGGCTTTAAAAAAGATAATTATCATACAATACTGATATGCTTTGATTGGTTGTTAGTTTTAAAAAAAAAATATAGGTACAAATACGTTATTTTTTTAAAGCTTCTTACCAGAATAAATGCGTAATAATCAGAATTTTAATCAATTTTTGAAATCACATATTTATTTCAAATCAATATTTATATTAAGATATTATTTATATTCATGCTTATAACATAACATTCATCATATTCCCTACAAAATACATAATTGTGGATGGAGAGAATATTTCAATTTCAATCCTTATCCGGTGTGTGTTTGCCAACATTGTAATTAGAATGTGTCCTGATCATATTACAACCACAAGATTGAATACCATCTCATGATGCAAACAATCAAGTGGCTATGAGGGAAATTAGAGTAATCATATCTAGTTTGCATGCAGATAAACATAATAAAAAGTAACACAAAAACAAAATAGTTAGAAGTGTTTCAGAGTTATTCTACTAGATGAGTAAAATAACGAAAGTTCAAATTTAAACAAAGTTTAATAATAAGCTTAATATTTCGAGTAGATAAAATTAACCGCACTTTTTGATAAATAGCCAACAATTATTCCCTAAGTACAAAGCACAAATGGAATAAAGTTTCAGTATCATCCAACTATGAACAATAAACAATTTGCCGTAAATAAGAGTAATCACCAGCATCTACGTGAAACGGCAAAGATAATAAATCTATTTAGCTCTGAAGGGGTGCTAATTCTTCCTACAA
The DNA here is from genome assembly GCA_951802675.2 of Boloria euphrosyne. NCBI lineage: Eukaryota > Metazoa > Arthropoda > Insecta > Lepidoptera > Nymphalidae > Boloria > Boloria euphrosyne. The sequence goes on from OX637872.1 coordinate 5,539,292, forward strand.
AGCTGCAAAGGCTATTTATCGTGCAATTCAAACTTTTCACTAGCATGCAGCTGCCTGTAATTTAATTAGCACCAACAAAATGTTTTCAAAAAATATAATATGTTCATGCTAAGTAAGAATATATTGTGATGTTATGTTTAAACATTACTTGGAACGATTTGTCTTTCCAAATCAAGTAGAAAATAAGAGACTGCAATTTTATACTACAATTTCGAATACTCTAAAGAATCTTGCAAGAATTTAAAATATACAAGCTGTTCTATTCAAACAAAGGAAATTTAAACTACATTCATTTTAAGGGTAATCTGCAAAGTATATCTTTCTGTGCTCGTAAAATAAAATGTAATAGAAGAAAAGTACATATCCGACCTTCCCAGCCACTTACATAATCAGTGTCCGGCGTAACATATTAAACTTTTTCTGAGATCCCGTGAAAGAGAAAGGGAGGAGTACTTTTTTGCTTCTGAAAAAGTGGTGTAATTTATTTTCCCTTGGTGCAATATTTAGTGCTGTCCATTACTACCGTTCGCGACCGAACATTATTCACAGACATCCATCTTTTTTTCCTCGGTCGCAACGCGTGAGGCTTGAGATTAACTTTTTTATTCATATCTTTCAGAACTTCCTGAATACTACTCGTTTAGAATATTTCTACAGCGTTACAAATTACAATCAACATCAATTATTATTATTATTGCTTTTAATTTCTTAGTTTAAAATTTAAGGTACAAATTCGGCTAAAGATAGAGTATTTTGAATAAATTCCCAAGTATACTTTAGTAGGTAATACACCGGAATGTTTGCGTTGTTGAAAGCGTGGAGTGTTGTCGCAACTGAAGGCGGACGTCCGCCGGCGCCGCATCGCTAATGCGACTTGCACTTAGCCATACTTAGCTCAATCACCATCATACACTTGTTCGTATGACAATAAGTACCTTACTCGTAAAATTCGCGTTTATTCAAGACACTACAAGCTTTTATCTAAATGGTTGTGCCGCATTCGCCTGAGAGAACCAACTGCTTGTACTCATAAAATAGTTAATAAGTTCTGAAAATATAAACAGCAATTTGGTGTTGTTATGTACCTACTTTATTTACTATACTTTAGGTACATTTAGCTTTAATTATTTACCCACCTTACGTTACACATGATATATAACTGATGATATTTGTCTGTTATATAATTTCCGTTTTTCAATACCATGATTTATTGTTACTAAACCAAGGCTGATGTGAGCAGTATCTCATGAATTCCATCACCTTCCTTTGTACAAAGACGGAACCCACAACCTCAAATGCCAAAAGTGTCATCTGATTTAGTGCTAGTCTTATCGACATGTAGGTATAGATATGCGTAGTATGTTTTGTTTGGATAAAACAGGTTGTTGTTTTAGAAGATTTACCAATATATATACAAACTACAAGGAATCAACAATTCCTTCTTCTTCTTTTTCAAATTTAATTTTCCTGCAGCGTAAAGTATACCCGTTTAACCAGCTATTATCATACCCTTCAAAATCCATCCAGTAATTTTCACGCTATGTGGTAACAGGCAGACAGATAAATAAATATCCTAAAAACTATAGATTCAACCTCTGAATTCTGTCTTCGACCTTATGATAAAAACTATTTCAACAGACAGTACGGAATTGACTCTAGAATGTTATGTAGATTACACCGTAGATTTCCTATTCAATATATCACTCATAAAATTATTAACTATCGAAAAATGTCAAAAGCCTTAAAAATCGATTTAACGACATAGCTAAACCGATGGTCTGCCGTCGAGACGATAATGTCGAGTCGCATTATGCTCAATCTGAATTTATTTCCATGCTTGACCCATTTCCAGTTTTCAATTTAATATCGCAGCCTAGAAGATTTGAAGGTATCAAATATGTAAGTTTGAAGTATTTTTGCTGAGATGAAAAGTATTAGAATTTATTGAACTCTTTTTATTTTATTTATTAGAAACGACTCACCCTCGTTCCTACGTTTTGACGGTTAGTGTAGATTTCTCAAATATGATACCAATTATATATATTATCTGTCCGGTGGTTTATTCGTGATGTGTTCTCAAACTTTCTGTCTGAAAGACAGAAAAAAATCTAAAAAACTATATACTCTTATAAATCTAAAGATTTTGCTTCACTAATTTTATTAAATGTATAGCTATAGATAACAATCTTAGCCTTATTGTATGGCCACAGTTACTTATTATTCCCGGGATCGGGAACCCTCCCTCGTAAGTCGCATCCCTTAGTGCCTTTTGTAACTTGATACAAAAACAGTCATATTTGTGTGTAGTGTGTGTATCCTTGTTATTATTGTACCTACATAGATAGATATATTTTTAATATTCATAAATGTCGCATACATTGATATGGTTTGAACTTCCAGTATCAAAATTGTTTAGGTTAAATATGTAGAAGACACAACGCGCTCGTGCCAAAATTAAATGTAGGTACCTATCTCTCTTAAGTTAAAATTATGTAATAAAATTAAAAATAATGTAATTTTCTTCTAAAATATATTTCGCAATGGGCCAACTTCGTGTAATATTTTAGCACAGTAATTCTTAAGTAAGTATGAATAATACTAAAGACATGTTTAAACGAAAAACGTTTCGCTTAACCTTTTAAAAGAGAATCGTTTCAAGCTATAAATCCCCATGTTCATAAAAAATTAAATTTCCAGTGCAGAAAGGATTTGTGGAATATTTCAGTAGCTCGGAGAAGAGTTTTTGTTCGAGATGAAAATAAGCAGCTCGCTTGATTTTATTTTTTATTAAAACATAACTTATACTTACTTGAGTTTATAGTAAAACTAGTGGAAAAACCTTGTTTCATTCCGGTTCGTTCTAAGATATGTACGTTATTTTTCTCATCTTCCAGCAGTAAAATGTATTCTATATATGTATCTATCCTATGTAGATCCGGATAACCAGCTATCGAGAATCATCATACCTTAAATCCGTCCAGAGCTTTTCTGGGGATGCGGTTACAGACAGTAGAGATACTCGATAGTAATGACTACTTCAATAAGAATTACCCAAAAAAATTACTATACTAAGTTTTTTAGATAAATAAAAATTACTATACTAAGCATTTTATTACGTGTATAATAGATAATGAAATGCAAAGGTAATTTGTAAAATAATATGCAGTTCGAATATCATTATAATATAAATACAAATAAAAAAAATACCTATTGCTTTTATTCTATTTCTACAATAATCATTTGATGTCAGCTTACAACATTTTCAGTTTTAACTGAAAAAAAAACTAAACTGTAAAAATATTGTAGAAAAGGCAAAATGTCAGCACATTTAAGCTTGTAGAAGCGAAAAAACTATTCAGTTGTTCTTCTCAGTATTTCTTAAATATTGTCACAGCATATATTAAACATAACTGAGCAGATTTAACCGAATTTTTGAACCAAATATGTTGTAGCTTACAAAATTGCTAATACATTTCAATTGAATTGAATAGGCTCAACGATATAGTGTGGGCGCTTTTATTATACAGTTCTATAGATGGAGTAATGGATTTTGTTATTTGGTCCAAAAATAAATATAAGATACTAGAATACATTAAGTACCTAATATTTATATACTAATTTAACATATTTTATCTAGCGACGTCTTTAAATACGTTTTATACTTTGGTGTAAAATATCCACCTCCTCCTGATTTTCTCTCTCTGACTTATTCCAAAGTCTTTCCTTTTCTTTTTTAGACAGACAGACAAAAATTCTAAAAACAATAGTCTGGCCTCTGTATCCAATAATACCGTTTATAATGACTATCTCAAAAAAAAAACCAAAATATTTTACGTAAATATTATATATTCGACTCTCGCTTAAGTGTACTTCATCAAAGACTCGGGGTTAAATTTATTGTACGACTACTTACTATTAGTGCTATTTTTTTTCTAATATTTCGTACGCATAAGCATTTTTTACGGCTACTTCAGAATCTAGTGTTAAAAATATTGTTATAACGTTAAACCTGCTCCGTGCATAACTTTTTATTTAGAAGGTCAATTTAGTGTCACATAAATAAATAAATAAAATGTATATTCCACTTTATTAACTTTACATCAGTGCCTATTCAAAATTATTAAGCTTTCATCTATTCACTGAAATGTTAGCCATTTACCCAGTATAGCTTTTAGTCTATGACTTAACTTAGTGAAACAGTCGTTCCAAGCCCTGATTAATTCCCATCTGTATAATTTGAGTCCATTGTCAAACAATCCTGTCACTTGGATTACCGTGACTAGGGATTCGTCGTGGCGCTGAGAAAAGGTTTATGACACTGTTTATATTTAAATTATCGGTTAACCAATTAAAAATTGATAAAAGATAGTATAATTTTTAAGATCGACATCTTATATCTATACAGTTAAGACGACTAACAACTAGCAAGACAGGTTACTTCGCAGTTCGCAAGAAAAAAATAAGTACATTTATTAAATGTGAATGTTTTGTTTAAATTGATTATTATTTTGTCTTTAAATGTTCAAATCAAGATGTAAAAAACCAAGGAAACGTTAACAAGGCACTTGTGAGAATGAATGCTGGAAATTATGTAGGTACGCAGTAAATAGAGGGAAGTTGGAAACCATTTGATGAAGAAATGTTGCCTATTTATCACGCCTTTATTACGACATTACAAATGAAATAACATGGAGTGTGCTTGCAAAGTGTTATTTTTGAAAATACGTCTAAGTCTTTGATGTTATTCTTATGTTTATCTTATGTACTTAGTTTGTGTATGATATTTACTAATATATTAACTAATATTATTTTTTAATTTTATTGCACTTATAGATAAACTAGCAATTCCCGCGGCTTCGCCCGCGTTCTGATCACTATTAAAAAAGGGATTGGTGGTAATCATGAAAAAATGAAAAATCTAGAGAGAGGGCTACCCTTATCACCTAAGGGCATAAAAAATAGTCTACGACCTATTCTCAGACTTACCAAATATACACAAAAAATTTCATAAAAATCCGTCAATCTTTTTCGGAGGAATTCGATAACAAACACTGTGACACGAGATTTTTATATATTAGATTATAGACATAAGTTTTCCTGCAATTTTTAATACTTACTTATGGTCGAAGTCATGTATTTACAATCAATGTATATATATTTATAACTACTATTATTTAATACAAGTTTTTATTTATTTATTACATCCGTAATTTAAGACTCTCAACATACGTAAGCATAACGAATTCAGTTACTCGTAAATTATCCTAGGACGACGTATCCTGATCAATGATTGCACCTTATATCACTATCTTACTGGTAATCGTTAATATGGTCTAAATTATTTTGCTGCAAAGCTTAACAGTTAATGTTTTTTATTAAATGTTCACCTAATAATTTAAAAAATATATCAAATAGGTAATGTTCTTATTAGATCTCCTAAATTTTTAGTGTTTAGAATGTAAATATAAGTCACAATATGTACATAGTACCTACGCATGAGAACTCGTTTTCAAGACGGCACAAAAGACTTTCAGACTTTTAGCTACCGGCTGCTGGATGACTTACTGTCATAGATCAGAGAATTAAAAGAAAAGACCAACTGAGACAGCTCTCATAAGTTGTTGCATTTCACTTTTGCGTTTAATTCGTTTTGCTTCACAAACTTTTGCAGTTAAATCCTATTAAATTAAATATCCTAGTATTTTAGTCAGTTGTAGGTAGATACCAATTTTTCATTTTCCTCATTATAAAATGTACGTACTTATAAAAAACGACTTCGTTTTGTCCTGACTTATCTTAATGTATGACATTCATTATATAGGACTAGATTTTTATTTATATTTTGATTTGTTTTATATACACTCATTTTTATATACATAGGGAAACTTTATTCATAAATTTATATTACGTAAGTATAGTAAAGTCATAAGCTAACCTACTAATTTTATACATATAGAATTTAATGTTAAAATTTCCTTTTAATCGGTATTATTACAAAATAATCTTTGGCAAGGCTCGTTACGGACACGAGTGGCCCGCATGCAAGCTTGCATTAAGTTCTATAAGGCATTAATGCACTAACGCGCAGGGGCGCATGACCACGCCTGCTCATGTGAAAAAGTTATAATAGCGAGTTTCCCACAACCCTCGTAGCATACTAAATATTTTTCCAGACTGTGAAATCCTACGCTGAGTCACACTAATTAATTTTTATGTATAAAAGCTGGACTTTATGAGAATACGTGGTATCACGCCTTTGTTCTATGTCTTTGTATATTGTTTTGCAAGCCAACGACCCCAGGCTATATTAAAAATCAAGAACAAACTGTTGTTCGTACAACTGCAAAATACTTAATTTCACAGGAATAAGTAGTAGCTATGTAGGTAATATAGCCAACATATTTTGGCACAAAAATATAATCTGCGTTTTCGCAATCTCTACTTTTGTTAGCTTTAAAGAAATAATTTCATTGTATTTTGTTTCTATTTCAAAATGTTCGTATAATATCTGTAATTATCTTCTGTTGCATTTAAATGAAAATTATATGGCGATTAGCATTTGGTAATTGAAATTATGTTTTGTCCTGCCTCGCTGGTTCGAAAATTCTCGACATAAAAGTTCTCATCGTAAAATTTGATGGTTTTTAAAACTTCTGTAGTAAAACAATGTTTTATTACGATACTAATATTGCTTCGTATAATAAAATTTTACTTCTCATGTAAGCATTTTATTGATTCTTTATGTTTAACCTAAAAAACGAGTATATTTGCATTTAAATACATTTTTTAATTCATGTTTAATATACCTACTTATAAATTTTAAAATTTCCCCAGGCATTTTCGCAAAAAAGTTACAACCCCATTGCAATAAGTGTGTTAAGTATGATTAATTAATATAGGTATAATGAAAATAGCCTAGAGGTGGAATACTAAACGATAATGGCCATTTTCAAAAGCCGAATTTAATTTTGGTAGGTAAGTACCTACCTACATGTACCTATAATCGGGGAAGGATCGGGGAGAACATTAATATTTCAAAGCAGCTAGGTTTGTGGTACCTATAGCTATATGTCATATTTAATAACGTCGTTATTAAATAAATAAAGTTAATTAATATTAGGCTTATTGCGTCGGTTTATACTCATCAACAGGGCCGTCTTTACCAGGGGGTGCAAGGGGTGCGGTGCACCCGGGCGCGGAGCGCCCGGGGGCGCCTGCCGAGCGCTGAATATTTAGATATTTCATTGAACTTAACGCCATTGCACAACTTCATATACTTGTTACGACAATATTATACGTATGCGCAAAATTAAATATATAAAAAAATAGTCATCAACAATAATCAATGTTTACTTTTATTACGCTTTCGGCGCTTGTCATACCGCTCATGATGTGCAAGCTAAAATGACTTTTATTACTACATAAATATCAATTTTATTTAATACAACACGCGCGCGGCAAAATCTCTAATTCAAAGACAGTGTCTTAACCTTTGACACATTGCCGCCCGGTTGCCCGCACTTGAAGCAAAATGATCTTTAAGTCAATAAATTGTAAGTTCATTTGAAAAGGGCGCGCGGCGGCGGCGCGGCACCTGTGCATCTGTCATAGGCGAGTAATTGCGCCCTTTGACATAGCCGTCCGGGCGCTCACACTTACAGAGAAATTATCTCTAAATTAATTTCTTTCTATTTTTTGATTTCTTAAAATCATGCAATATTGAATTAGATGATTTGCGAGGCCAAGGATATGATAATGGGGCCAATATGAGGGGGAAAAATATAGGCCTCCAAAAAAAAATATTGGACATGAATCCTTGTGCTTTTTACGTACCGTGTGCTGCTCACTCCCTTAATTTAGTAGTAAACGACGCTGCTAAAAGTTCATTGGAAATTACAAACTTTTTCTGTATTGTCCAAGAAATCTATGTATTTTTTTCAGCATCCACCTCACGCTGGGATGAAATTATGAAACAGATACCTACTTTGACATTAAAACCTCTTTCAAATACGCGTTGGGAAAGTAGATTTGATGCTCTTAGAACACTACGTTTTAACATGGATAAAATTTACGATGCATTATACTCTATTTTTACAAATAACAAGTATGATAGCGACACAAAAAACATAGCGAGTTCATTAATAGCCAAATTAAAGTCTTATAGATTCATATGTTCAGTAGTTATATGGTACAATATTTTACTGAAGATTAATATTGTAAGCAAAAATTTGCAAAAATCAGATGTAATTATTTCAGAGGCTACCAAAATGATTAATCTGGTTAAAAAAGATTTGGAACAATACCGCACCGATAGTGCATTTGAACAGTTGCTATCTGACGCAAAAGAAGCTGAAGAATTAGAATGCGAAACAGAATTCAAAGAAACTGCTCGTCCACGTCCCCGAAAAAGACATTTTGATTACGAGGCTGCAAATGAGCCCATTTTAGACCCAACCAAGAAATTTAAAGTATGTTTTTATTTCTTTCTACTGGACACTGCTATCTCGAAATTAAATGAGAGATTCGATTTGCTGACGGAACACAATTCAGTTTTTGCACTCTTCCAAAACATTGAATGCTGGAGGAAATTAGAGATGCATGAAAAAAAATCTCAATGTTCTCGGCTACAAGAAAAACTAACATTTAAAAATAGATTTGATATTGACGGGGAGGATTTATACAATGAATTAGAATTGTTGCCAATATTTTTTCCCAATGCATCAACAAGTACTCCCACTGATATTTTAAGTTATATATATTCTAATAATTTAATCTCCTCATTTCCTAATATCGCAACATCTCTACGTATATATTTAACACTTCCTGTTACAGTAGCTGAAGGTGAACGATCCTTTTCAAAATTAAAATTAATAAAAAATTATCTTCGGTCAACCATGATCCAAGACAGACTGACTAACTTAGCTATTATAAGTATAGAATCCAAAATTGATACAAAAATAAATGATTTAATTAAAATCTTTGCCAACTCAAAAGCAAGAAAAATTGAGATTGTTTGATGTATATACATACAATAAATAGATATTTAGCAATTAAATAATAATATAAACGAGCGTTGGAACTTGGATTGCTGGTGTTTTTCGCCATTACGATCACTGTTAATTGTAATTAATATAACTCAAAATATAACTCAAAATTCTATTGATTTCTCAACTAATAGGTTCCTTCCTTTTTGGATTTTTGCATCATGTTCTAAGTTCTTTTTCATGTTAAAATAAAAGTATAGTTTTAGAAGGTTCATCGAAAAATCTTCCCTTTTTTTTAAGTAGGTAACTTTTCCAGAGTGTTAATTCCATAAAATGGACATAATGTTTCAAATGGAGAATAGTTTTGTTTTTTATTTGTATAATTGGGTTTAATTTGTATAATTTAAGTTTAATTTTAGTTTTGTATTTTAGAGAAGTAAATAAATTAATTATCAAAATAACGTGTATTTGATATTTCTTGGTTGACTGGGTTCTAGGACCCCTTTCACACTGCAGTGTGTCGTCGGTCGCGTGCCACGCTTTAGTGTAAAAGCAAACTAGGGCGCAGGCTAAGCTCCGCACCCCGGCGCCGAATAGGGTTAAGACGGCACTGCTCATCAAGACAATAAAGCCGAGAGGGGTGAATAACCCTTTCCTTTGAAATGAGGGTCAGATGCTTTTGCACTAATAATTACTTAACGCATAATAGAGTTTTAAAGTTCCTTGGAATGACTAGAACATGGAAATTTAAGAATGAGCTTTATTTTCATTTATTTTTACATCCTATACCTTTATGTTTTTTTATTAAAAAAGATACACTGACTTAAAATCCACCATAAAAGTAATCATTTCACAATATTTGTATTACAGCCAATTTCAATTTTTAAAATGAACATGGGCTTTGATTTAAAATTATTGGCATATATTCTACTATCACATATAATAATATATTATAGGTACATAAAATGACAAGAGGTTGTATATATAGGCACTACCTATTACCAAAAGACTACCTATTACTTAAGTATTTCGGCAATATAACGCTCAAACTTAACATAATATTAAAGATTAAAAGTCATGACTCAGAGAAATGAAGAAAAGGCAATGGTTGAGTCTTGTATAATAAATAAAAAGTAAAAACACATGAAATCATCATAATATTACCACAGTGTAAAGAACAGACCCAGTGGTCCAACGCGTTTGAAGTGACGCGAAATGCCGCTTTGAAAAAATGGAAACGATAATCATATCGAATTTACGAAAAAAAATCACGTCCGTCATATTAAATCTGTACAAAAATCTAGTAATATGTCCTATTTCGTAATCGGCACCCCCAAAAACCATAAAAACGATATCCATATTGATTTTATGAAAAAAATCGCGTCCGCCATCTTGAACTTTGAAATATATTGTCATATTCGTAATCGACTCAAAAACCGTTCTAAGAAAAGACAAAAAACTAGTAAACAATAATAAACATAATTTAGCCTAATAACGCTGGGCTAATATTTTTTACCTTTCTGTAAAAATAATAGTGTGGAAACTGATGAAATTTTAAATTCTTATCTAAACGAGATAATGACATGCAGTCTCCCACAGTACATGTAGTACGAACTATTATAGATAAGTACAAGTCAAACGAAACACTTAGAACAATCAAATATTTTTTTTTGTTTATGGGACAAAGGGGGAAAACGGGCAGGAGGCTCACCTGATGGTAAGTGATCACCGCCGCCCATGGACATCTGCAACACCACAGGGCTAGCAGATGCGTTGCCGGCCTTTCAGGAAAGGGAGAAAGGGAGGAGAAAGAAGGACGGGAGGAAGGAGAAGGACGGGAGGAGGGAGGGGGAGTGGGCCTCTCGGACTCTCACTTACCGGACGAAACGCGAAAGCATAGCTGCCACTTCACGCCGGTCTTCTGTGAGAGAGTGGTACTATACGGGGCGTGCTATGTGAGTGGTAGTGCCATGCTTGTTACATTCGGCTGCTACCCGAAGGTAACAAGCATGGCACTACCACTTTGTAAGCAATCAAATTAAAAAGCGTCAACCCTAGCTAACGCATACCGAGCGGAATGTATGGCAGCTCGGCACGGCTACTCCCTCCGCAAACCCAGCACGATTGCTCTGTCTAGACACGTCCGTTGGCTGACTATATGTTTTATTGACTTTGATTTTACCTAAAAAGTCACTTCGTTGCTGAATTAACTACTTACATAAAACATCAAAAAATGCGTTAATATTTAATACATTTTTTTTATTAGTAAAAAATTGTATTATTCGAAGTTCAATGAATTAATGATCAAAACAAACTTTAATTTGTTACCATTCTGACATCAAACTATAAAATGGAACTATTTTATTTCCCTAGTGGCTGTTTTTAGAATTAACGAAAGCAATTTTGAGCTATTTTCTTAATAGTAACAGTTGTAATTATTTAATTGTATATGGATCCATTGACAAAAGGGAGTGGTAGCCCAGTAAGAGTAAAGCAGGTTCAAATCTGGGTCTCACACCTCTGGTAATGTGCTGTTTATTTTAAACATGATTACCACTTGTCTTACGGTGAGACAAAACATCGTTAAAACTCCATGTCTGAGAAATTGAAGCAAGTTTTCGAAAGACAATAGTGCAGTCCGCCAACCCGCACTTGGCGAGCGCGGTGACCTGATCCTTCTGGTACTGAAGATAGGCCAGTTCGGCATGGCAAAGGCGTTTTTTACGTCACATTAGTAAGAAAAATAAGTTTTTAAATAAATTGCGAATCATGCTGTTATAATAATATGTATATACACTAGTGCGCCGTATCTAGTAGTCCAAATTAATTAGAGTAAGTAGGCATATTACGTCTCGGGGGAGAGGCTGACTCCTACCGGGCGCGTCCTCCCGTTGGCGGATGGGAGGGACGCCACCTGCAATGCGTTGGGTCCAGCGGAGTGGGCAGAGCTGAGCTGCCTACTCTGCTGGGCCCAACGCAATGCAGGTGGTAGTGGGAAATTTATTTCCCACCGCGGACCAACAGCCAGGGGTGGGGGGGTTTTTAGGGTGGGGTGCCAGGTGGGCACCTCGGCCCGTTTGGTGGAAGGCGTGGTGTCTCTGGCCGACAGACCCCGGTTGGAGGCACTGCGCGGGCCTCCCGTCGGGACTAGCTCGACGGGTAGGCGACTGGGGGCGGGACTGTCTAGTGTGGAGGGCGGTCCCGCAACTGGTGATGTAGGTCGGCCCATCTTTGGCAGAGGGTGGGCCGACGGTAGGGAGACCGCGGGGGGAGAGGAGTGCCGGTATTGCGGTGCGCCGCTCGCCCTATCCCCCGCGGCCTGACGTGGCCGCCAGCGTAAGATGGCGGAGGAGTGGGGCTGCAGAGGAAGAGGAGACTCGGTATTACGGTGCGCCGTTCTCCCTGTCCTCTGCAGCCGTTTGGTAGTGGTAGCCCACTTCGGTGGGCGGTGTCTTGGGGTATGGTCGGGGCCGCTCCGGGTACTTCTCTGCTGTTATCAGAGTGGACTGGGAGCGGCCCCGCCGGTGGGGGCCTTTGGTGGCCATTCTGGTGGGGTGGGTCGCGGGGGACAGGGAGTGTCGGCGTTGTCGCATCCTTGCCCCCTGCGGTCCTTTGGGGTAGTTTGCCCAACCTTGTTGGGTGGGAGGTTTTAGGTGCCTAGGGTTCTGCGCTTAGTAGGATCTTAGGCACCGCTTATTTTTGCAGGGGCCCACTTGTGGGCGGTGTTTAGGTTTGCACCGGGGACTCTTTGGCCAGTGGGTGGTCGGGGAGGACTCGGTGCTGGTGGGGCTGGGCTGCGGGGGGTGGGTGGAATTCACAATTCTCCCCACCCTCTGTGGTTGAGTTCAGGCGGGGGAGGGGGAGTGTCGGCGTTGCCGCATCCTCTTCTCCTGCTGTCGTGGTTTTTTGGGGCTGTTCCGGGGACTCTCTGGCCTGTGGATGGTCGGGGTGGACTTCGGAGCAGTCCTTTTTGGTTGTAAATTCTTCCCATATTGGGGCTGCCCTTTTCAGGGCGGCCTCATGTTGGTGGCTTCGGCCAACCGTCGGGGCGTCGCGGTTGTATGCGAAAGCGATCCCGTGGCGTCCCATTCATGGCGGCAGGGGTTTGGGAGTTGGGTTTTAGTGGGTATGCCGGATGCGTCCGGAGAGTCACCACATAACCCCCAGGGGAAGTCGGGGGTACCCGTAACAGGGTTTCCCAACTATAAAAAAAAAAAAAAAAAAAAAAAAAAAAAGTAGGCATATTACGTGGAGCTTTCCACGTAATCTTTATGTCGAATGAAGTTCACGTTAATCATTAACCTACTAGACATGTAGTGGTGAAGTTAAAGGCGATAAGCTTTATGTGAAAATTTGTTTTATCGTTTTTAAGAAATTAAAACGTGCGTGTGCGTGTTTTTTGAACTCAACGAATATGTTTTAACTATTCACACTTAATGTTCATTAAATAAAAATTGAAACGAAAAACTTTCGACTTAAGCCACTGCTAATAATTGGAATAACATTTTGAGGGTCATTTTATAAAAAAATAGTTATATTTTATCAAACACGTTGTTGCTTGAAATTTAACTAGCTGTTTACACACTGTATAAATACTAATGATATTGTAATTTCACTTCAAAAACAATTCCTCACGATTCCCAGCATGAGCAGCCACGTCATAAGTTAGGCTGTATATTGTAATACTTTTGCTACACATAACGTCACATTAAAAATCGCCGACTTGCGGTGGGCGAGATCCTCGACCTGAGCATCTTGGCCGTCTGAGGGGTGGTGGCGCTAACTCTTCCCCGTCTCTGAGTGCCTGGTACTTGTACTGGTACTCGTTTATATTTTAATAATATCTATAATCTAAAGTTAAGATTTCCGAGACTTAAAACCCCAAGGTTGCGTTAAGCGTTTAACGCAACCCTGTTGGAAGTCGCATAAGTTTGTATCGCTAAATAAATCAAATTAAAAAGACGATGTCGGAAATACTAAAAACTTAATTTTTACCGGCTTCAGTATTTTCAGTTCTTTTTTACTGTGAAAATTCTGGCATTGACAGACCATGTTTTTGTCAAATGCTGCTAGAGTATTTTTATTCTGTGCTCAAATGACATTTGACAATCCTCACTTCAGTTCAAAATTCAAACAAAATTTTGAGGTTGTTACTTGCTTTCGCAAACACAATATCTTTAACAGATATTTATTGTTATTCATTTTATAACTCTCATTACAATGCGTTTCATAGTAAAACAAACAGGTGCGGGTAGTGAGCGTATTGGTACTTTAACAGGCTTTATGAAATCACCCGGCATTGTTATTGAAACTCCTACAGCTGCACTTTTTACACAGGTATTAAAACATTTCTAAATGGCATATAACTCTATAAACTTCTAAATTAAATTAGTTTACTTCTAAATTAAATTATTTTTAAGATGACATCAACTTAATTAAATGTATATTTTACTTGTATTCGATACAGGGAGGCTGTGTGGTTCATTTGACTGCAGAGGTACTGTCATGGGTTTTTTCTTACCCAAAACCATTATGGATGCCATTAACAAATTGCATACAGTTAGAAAATGGTGTAAAGGCTCAAAATGAAGGGGTGGCAAAGTTTGTGGGTTTACCTGCACATGTCACTTGTGCCACATTGAATAATTTATCTGAAGTTACACCACCAGGACATTTTGAAGCTGATAAAGTACCATTATGGACTAAAAATGGAAAAAGAATGATTACAGCTAATAGGTATTTTAAAACAAATTTGAAATTAATCATTCATGTTCACTCTCTGTAACATTTTTTTTACTGTTTTCTAATTGAACTTTTTTTTTTAACTTGTATAATATTTATAAAATTTTTAGTGTAATAATTTAATATTTATAAAATCTTTAGTCCATAAGTTTAATTTACTATCATATCAATTGAATAACCTTTCAGATATATGGATGTCATGGAAGCATTCAAACCAGATATAATTTTGGCGATTGCAGATGGCCGAACATCACTCAGTGAGGGCTCTAAGAGACTAACCAAGGCTGTGGATAGAACCACCAATATGCTTATAACATGTGTGGAAAGATATAAAGCTGCTCAGGAGCTACAGGATAGTGCTCTTGTAGGTTTGTGTAATTAATATATATATTTTTGTTTTCTAAACTTTAAAATAAAATTAATTTTCTTCTGGATGTGTTCTGGCTTTTTTTTTAAATATTAGTTTGACACTTAATTTTTTTTTATTAAGAAACAATTACAACAATAAATCACAATCAGTATATGAAATATATATATTATTGTCACAGAGAAGGCCAAGGATTCCTTAATTTTAAAAATGTATAAGTATATCAATGTAAAATAACACTTTCAATGTACAGATTCAACTAAATTTGTATGATTCAACTATATTTATTTTCAAAACTTCATGCAATACTAAAGTAATAATGGTATTTCTTTTCCCATTTCCAGGAGTAATTGTAGGTGTAGGACAACCAAAGAAATGTGATATTTGTATAGAAAATATATTGAAATATTCAGATTGCTTGACTGGTGTTGCTCTAGAAGGTATCACTGATGGAACAGAAGAATCTATGGCTGTAGAGAGAGAAAAACTAATTGAAATATTTGAGAAAATTGGTGTAAGTATATATTTTTAATTGCTTGATTTGAATATAATGAAATAAATATTATTAGTATTTTTGCAATTAGGCCTTAGAAATTCAGCGCACTGATGGAGCCCATTTCAATCATTTAAAAAGACAATGTGTTAAACCTAGTTAACCGCTTCTAGTTGCACTGCCAGGGAGGCATAAATTGATGCTGTCTTGCCTTAATATATCAAAACAAGATCTGAAATTCAGGTCGAGTGGCTATTGTTCATAACAGATTAACATGTTGCAGAACTGAAAAGAAAAAAAATATTATTATTATCAAATGGTTAAAGTAAGGTTAAACGAAAGTCTTTTTCATTATAAGCAATTTAGAAGTGCTAAACAATGAACAATAAGTTTCTTTGTACATATACATTATATAGGATACTTTATAATAAAAAAAAATAGTTTAAATATATTTTTTATATATATGTTGGGACATTATTATAACAGCGCCATCTAGTTCCGTGGTAAGCTATGTTACATGCTTGTGTTACGGATACCAGATAGTTGATATACTATACATATAAATTTTAAATACATGTACATATTATAAATATAACACCCATGACTGGAGTACAAGCATTCGTGCTCAAATGAATGCCCCCAGCGGAACTCGAACTCGCGACCGCTGGCGCGGTAAGTAGGGTCACTACCAACTGAAAAACATGTCGTCAAAAATTATACACCAAAAAATTGATAATTATAATAAAAAAAAAATACTTCTGAACTTTTTTCTTGCCATAGTAGTAATACATGAATAAAATTTATGTGAATAAAATTGATTTCCTAACCCTTTTACTATTGCAGAATACAATTCCAAAAGATCTACTCCATATAATAGAAGGAAGTTGGAATCCGGCAGTTATTTTATCGGCAATAGAATATGGATGGGATTTCTTCGATGGCTCTTACCCAGTGAAGTTAACAAATGCCGGCGTAGCACTGAAGCTTAGCTTAGACATTACCAAGGAAAATGATACAATGTATTTGTTGGATATGATCGATGAAAGGTATTTATTATTTAATAATAACTATTTACTACCTTTTCTTTTGCTCATTATGAATGTAGCCATGGAGATTAGAAACCAGGAGAACCAAGGCCCTAGAATGTAGTGTCTCAGAAATATTGTCAAACCAAGGAGGCGCTGCGATCGCTATGTTGTCTCAATGCCTAACTTCACTGTTGTCACAATAGTGACAGTACTCATAAATAGCTAACTTCACAGATACTACTTATTGACGGCAGCGCGCTATAAACTCTACAAATTTTCAGAGACAGGCGGGTAATGCTTTAGTATGAAGCGTTGGTTCTCCTGTATCTAACCTCCATGAATGTAGCAAACACAAATCACTGCAATGTTTTTTACTTCATGCTTCAAAAGTGTTTGTTATGGGGTTTTTTTCATGTTTATGAGTGTCAGATTCGAAATTACTTAGACTTTCTATCTTCATCTAGTGCAATACAAAATTTAAAATAATAAATAAATAATAAATCGGGACATTATTACAACAACACCATTTAGTTCCGTGGTAAGCTAGGAGGCTTGTGTTACAGATACCGGATGGTTGATATACTAAATATAATATTTTTTATTTTTTTTAAATATATACATATTATAAATATTAACACCCATGACTGGAGTACAAACATTCGTGATCAACAAATGAATGCCCCCTGCGGGACTCGAACCCGCGACCGCTGGCGCCGAAAGTAGGGTCACTACCAACTGAGCCAAACGTGTCGTGAAAATAATGTCCGATAATAATTTTAAGCGAGTATTTAACTTTCTATGTTTATCTTTAGTTTTATTAAATGCATACATACTATTATTTTGTTCATGAAATACAATGATAGCCTACTATATTTTCTTTTTAATTATTTCGACAAATATTTCAGGTATAAGGAAGACTTTTCCCCCATTTTGGAAGGTTGTGAATGCCTCACTTGCAAAAAGCACACGCGAGCCTACATCCGTCATCTGTTGAATACTCGGGAAATGTTGGCTTCTGTGTTATTGAGCATGTAAGTTTTCTTTTATATATTCATATTTTATTAGTTTTATTCTTTTTCTATATATAGAAACTGAGTTACTGACTAATTTATCAACGCACAGCCGAAACCGCTGAAGAAAAGATTTTTGAAAATATAGACTATCCATTAACAATATTTATAATCTTTTATTTAGGTTGTATGAGCTTTTGACTTGAACATTAAGTATAATGCATAGTTTTCAAATTACTCGATATACTCGAAATTATTCAAAGAAAGTACCTACTTTCTTTCACGTAAAAATTACTGAAATTTTCATTGCAACTGTTTTACACTGAAAAGGTTTGATCTTTAGGAATTGGATCAAAAGTACTTAGATATAGTATAACTTGGAGTAACACATGCTACGGTTAATTTAAATCAAAAGATGGCACTGCATGTATCTAGTTTAGATAAATAAAATTGAATTGTCTATTTGTTATTTCGAACTATCATATTTTCACTAAATGCATATGAAAGTAAATAGTATATATGAAAGTATAAACTATAAACGGTACTTGCATCAAAAAATTACAAAACAAATTTTAAATTTTTTATCTGTCTGTCTGTCTATTTGTTCCGACTAATCTCCGAAACGGCTGGACCGAATTTGACGGGACGTTCACTCGCAGATAGCTAATGTTATAAGGATTAACTTAGGCTACTTATATTTTATTAGCAAAATTATAAAAAACTCATCAATGTATCATAAAACCTCTTTTTTTCTATCCAGACACAATCTACATCACTTCGACCAGATGTTCCTCCACGCGCGTCAACATATAGCGTCCAAAACGTTTGCAGTCTACAAACAACATATCGTAAAACAGTGTGAAATGCTCAAAAACTTCGCTCCAGATCGATATAAGGACTCAAAGGACTCAGAAAAACCGACGAATCAAAAGAAAAAGGCTAAAGTGAGTGAGATTGTAAATAGTGATGTAAATAGTGTAGAGAATAGTGTTGAAAATAATATATAGTTGTATTGTAGAAATGAGTAAGAGTGTATGTATAATGTATTTTTAAGTATAAATAGGTACATGTATATATACTTTATTTAATCTTAGATTAACGTGAATATTTGATAGGTATTTGAAATAACACTTATTGTTTTTTTAACCCCCGACGCAAAATATATAAAAACTATATCAAGTTTCACTTACAACGGCTAAAAGTCAAAGTAAAGACTCGACATTTAAATGTATTCGAAATTCGAAAATATGTGAAATTGAAAAATATTCAATTCAATTGAAAAATATTCAATTGTAATTTCTGTATTGAAAAGTGCAGCTTTTGTTTTTTTTTGCCGACTCTTTACAGCAGAATTCCTTTCCGAGCCAAATTAACTATGGTGTTTCCTATTAAAATTACTTTAATGTTAACAGACGAAATTACAATTTAAAAAAAATATCTCGAGAAGTATGAGACAATCAATAGGGTAGAATTTCTTTTCGCTATCAGCCCTTTGATAATTATTTATTGTATAAGAAATACTATAGTCCGTTCGCGTTAAGAGTGCAGTGAGTTGTCAGTGTGTGATTTAAAGTACTTAAAAACATTGTAAATTAGTTTTCTTTCTTCTCTATGAATTACCGAATCACTTTTATTTTGACGAATTGTTGAGGTATTCTTTTTAATTAATTTATTAACAATCAAACCACAGGTACTACGTTGTGTTCGAAATGTGTATGCCTTCAACTGGCCACTGTGGACGCGACTTTTTAATTTGAGAAGATTTCATTGGTTAAAAGACGTTGCTAAGCCGGTAAACAATATGTCATTCACTGCATTCTTAACGCGAACAAGATATAGATACATACCTACATTCCCTTAAAATTATAATCCATGATATGAAATAGGATTCTATTAGGATATTATAATAAATATTACATTTATTTTTATAGTTTACATTCGCTAAGTATCTCAGATACAAAATGCTATAAAGGACTTCGTTCAAAAAACATTGAATTTTGACAAGGTCAAATATTTTTTCTGTACTCGTCAGAGGTCATACAAATTAATAAGTATGTGAATTTTATAAAATCGTAATTTATTATAGCACGTAAGCTAAAAAATTAACACAAAAATTAAAAACTATTACCTACTACTTTTACTATTAAGTTAATAGACTTAAAAAGTACCAAAGGTACCTATTTATTTATAACTGGTGCTGTGTCGTTTTGCCAAAAAATGTTTTTATTTAGGCCAGGTATTTTTATTTTAAACCTATTAATAAAATAGACAATGATTGCTTTGATACGACGAATGGGATTAGAAATGGCATTCGACATAATATGTACCTAATGACGATGGCATATTTTATGATTTCATTCTTAATTTGAATTCATTTTACAATTCTAAATTTTTTATAGGCGTCACTCTAACGAATGATATAGACAGTGTCATAGAGCAGCTTAAAATTTAAAATAATATAGTGTAAAGGTGAGACCGCACTAGGCGTAACTACACTGCACTGCAGCGACGCGACACGGCACTGCAAAATATTCTTTGTATGAAATAGTAATGTTCTCCGACCGATTACGGCCATGGCGGCCAATCTCATTGAGACTGGCCAAGTACGCAGGAGATATTATAGTGCACAAGTGTACGCGCAGACTCAAGTGCACTCTCTATTCCTATCACTCTCATACTCCGGTGGGACGACTACTCGACACGACCAGTGAGAGCTAAGGCGCAGGACCGACGGCTTTACGTGCTCTCCGAGGCACGGGGGTGAACCACCACCAACTTCCCAACTCCGGGCTGTTACTGAGGCTAACGAAACAGAAAGATTCAATAACTAAACTTGGCCCGACCCGGGACTCGAACCCAGGACCTCTCGGTGTGTGACCGTACATGCTAGCCACTACACCACCGAGGCAGTTATAAATGAAATAGTATGAGGCATACCGCACTACGCGGCAGCAGCACTACGCGACACGGCACTGCACGGCAAACTTGACCAACTCGCCAAAAATGCCGCGGCGTGCTGCGTCGTGTAGTTCCGCTGCCGCTAGTGCGGTATAGCAAGCGACGCGACACTGCACGCCAATCAAGTTCCTTGAACCTTTTTAATAATAAAATGTAAAAAATATGGTGGGATATTTAACGTATTCAATTTTTTTTCTAATTAATTTCATTTCATAACATTACATCTAAATAAAAATATAAATACAGTTGAACAAACAATTTGATTGATCGAACAGTATAAAAAATAATCTATGGAATAAAAAACATTACATATGAGACATAATACGCTAACTTGTAAAAAAATTATTTTTATTTTTTAAAAAGAAACATTTATCGAACAAATAATAATTTTTGAAGACCAAACGATTGGTTTATAAAAATAGTCGAAATATTTTTTCAGCCACCAGGTTCAAGGAATTCGCTAATAATGTCATAGCATATTTAATGCGTAAAACGAAAGGTTGCTTATAAAAATGGCTCTATACGAAGAACGATGTTTAGTTTTACTTGTTGGCCAATATCCAAAGATATAATATTATGATCTCCAAAATGACATTGAATGAAAAATACCAGTAAAAATGTTAGTTTCATCCATCGTGCTCAAAGGTTGCCGAACTACTGAAAAGCAAAATCTGTCGCGTAGTGCCGCGCTAGTGCGGTATACCTGTTTTTGCAGTGCCGTGTCGCGTCGCTGCAGTGCAGTGTAGTTACGCCTAGTGCGTTCGCACCTTTAAAGTCAATGATATTCTAATAGACAGATATGTTATACGCTCACTAAACAACCGAAAAAAGTGTTCCGCGCAGCACACATACACACTTTTCATTCAAGGTACATTTCACTACAAGTCAAAATGATAGAAAGGGGATAGTCGATAAAATCAATGAGGAAAAAAGAGACAGCTAGTGTTGTCAATTGCGCGTCAATGTAAACAAACATTAGTCTAGCGACCGATGACATATCAGAATATTAGGCAAATAATTGAAATATATTAATAAATCGAAGTATACTGTGTTCTTACATGTGGTATGAGATCCCTTGTGTTTTATTAACTTTGGTATCATAATTGGTGCATTTCCTAAATACACAGGATGGCATTTTTTTTAATTTTGTAGCAGCGTACCACTCGTCGCCATGCGTGACACAGATAAGGCAATACGTCCCAGTTAGGACGTTTTCGAGTCTTCACGATTGCGCGCTCACAACATATCTATTGTTAGAATATCATTGGTTAAAGTAATCACTCTATATTATAAAATAAAGTCCTCCGCCGCGTCTCTCTGTTTGTCTTTTCTCGATAAACTCAAAAACTGCTGCACCGATTTTCATGCTATTTTCATCAATCATAGAGTGGCTCTAAAAGTTTTTAGTATATAACTAGCTGAACCCGCAGCTTCGTTTGCGCTTAATCTTTGTATATAATAATTAATGATAATTTAAAAATAAACAAACTTAGTTAAGACATTTAGGGCTCAAGGGCAAGAGAACTTATGCTAAAAATGTCATTTAATGATTCTTATTTTGTTCTCAAAAATTACATATTATTTTAACTATACGTATAGGTACATATTACATATGCATTAAAAACTTTCTTTTCTTTTAAAGAAAGTCAACCATCTTTATGGCACAATCACGATATTACTCTTGATAAACAGCAAATCCCGCTACTAATTTTGACTTTAACATTTATTTTGGCCCTGGTCTTCAGACATTTGTTAAGTAAGAAAATTTATTTGGTTTTTGTAGCCTAATTTTTCGAGTAATTTACAATAAGTATACGCTACAGTACATATATTTTAAACTCTATAAGAGCCCAGCTACACGCTCCACTGTACCAGTTACTACTTGTAACTGGTACAGGTAAGAACGTGCGTGTGGAAGGTGAGACGGTAGATCACGCAGGCGGTCTGCGCAATCGTTGACGTGCTGAAAATTGGACTACATGGGTTTTATTTGTACAGTTTTGCCAATTGATAGTCTGGTTTGCGCGAACTTACTTTCACGTATGGCCTCTGCACGGTGTTCCGTCACAGTGTACAGACATGACTTGAGAGTTTTGGGACTGCGCAAGCGCAGGCATGACGGAGCGTGTGGCAGGGCTATAATACCGCCTTTTAGTATAGGTACCATTCCATCTTATATTTATAGTACATATTAAGAAGTAAATTCCTATGTATTTCAAATGGACAAATCACATAGTTATATGCAACGAACTAAAAGCAAGAAGGGCCCTACAGTACTCCGATCGCCCTAAATTGTATTCACATTGAAAGGCGCACATTATTCTTCATTGAAACAATATTCTGTCATTTTGAATGAAGGAGAATGAACGTTTAGTTTTACTCGGGAGTAAAAGAGACAACATGTATTTGTCGGTACTGTTGTGTAATCGCAGGTCAGGGCCCTTCTTGCTTTTAGTTCGGTGGTTATATGCGAATAATTATATCCATATACCTCCTAATTTTATTATTATATTTAATCCGGCCCTGTCGCAAAGTCCGTTCGGTTGAACCCCATTTTTATATATATTTTTGAACTCAATATACAATATAAGATTAATATAAATAAATTAATTAATATACTCCATTTACTTTGATGTCACCATCGAGCAAGGCTAATGTTATTGATCCCATTCCCAGATATTGATAAACTATCATGACTGGGGATCAAACATTTTTGTGCTTATCACACAATTAAAAGCCCCGGTACTCGAACCCGCGACCGCTGTCACAGCAAGTATTGCACTACTAACTGAGCCAAACGTATCGACAAATAGATAATATAATGTTGAATCGACACTGTAAATATAATTATGTATGTATTAATTAATTCTTAATTAATTTTGGCCAGATGGTTCATAAACAGGTAATTTACATAAGGTAATTTCTTTGTTAAAACTATTACGTTGTTTTCTTTGATAAAATGTTTTTGTTTTGGTTTTTTTACTACTTAATGTTTTCATTTACTACATAGTATTACATTATAGTAAATAAATTCCGCGTGACTTAGTACTAGTACTACATATTATAGGTAATTTAAAATTTTAAGAAACACCTAGCATTTAATTAGTTTTAGAATATAATTTATAAGCGTAATTGCAACTAGTTTAGTACTTACGTATAATAATAATATGTAATTTTTTATTTTTGTTAAAGTTCCTTGTTTTTCACTTAAAGGGATAATTAATAAAGGTCCATATGGCTTGTCTATGTAGTTTTTAATCACTACCCATTTTTATATTATGTATTTATTTAGCTCTTAAGTCCCACTGCTTGGGCTGTCCCTTCAAGACGAGCGAGACCAGGCCGAAGTCCATCACGCTGGCCTCATGCAGGTTGGCGGACTGCAAAATATGTCTTTCGAAAACTTGCTACACTCAGCGTAAATAGTTATAATGTTAGAAATTATTCGCACATGAAAATATCATTAGTTCCAGACCCGGGATTTGAACCCGCAACACAGTTTTCCAAGCGAGTGCGTACCACTGAGCTACCACTACCTTTATTAATATACAAAAGAGATATTAGAGAAGAATAATATTTAAAAAAATCATATATAATGCGTGTTGAAACAATTCCATGGAAAAACAAACACTTGTTAGACAAAGTGTATTAATCATACGTACGAGAGGTACTTACTCGTATGATAATGGAATTTTTCACCTCTGGCCTATAATTTTTGCGCTAAAGTAATTATTGTGTCTGTGTTAGATACTAGCTAAATAATCAATCATTCTTATCATTTTAATAATTAATGTTCCGTCTCGTCTCGTAATCATTTGTCATTTTTATCTTAATGTTTGGCATTAATTTTTAATAAGTGTCAATGTCGTGGTTTGTTTCTTTGATAAAGCCAGCAGTTGCGTTTTCGGTTTTCGTATATTATATACCATGCGTGGATTTGTTATTTCGTATATTATATACCAGGCAGTGGTAGCCCAGCGGTAACGCGTCGCGTGTATAACCGAGTGATGCGGGTTCAAATCCGGGTCTCGCACCTCTGATATTTTCATGTGCGAATCATTTCTATCATGATTACCACTTGTCTTACGGTGAAGGAAAACATCGTGAGGAAACCTGCATGTCTGAGAACCTAGCAAGTTTTCGTAAGACATGTGAAGTCCGCCAACACGCACTGGGCCAGCGCGGTGAACTATGGCCTGATCCCCCTCGTACTGAGGGAGGCCCGTGCCCAGCAGTGGGACGTTAAAAAAGGCTGATGATGATGATGATGTGGATTTGTATACGATCTTTATTTTTATGCAATGCCTGTAGCGAAACCCCTTCTATCACAATTGGTAATTCAAAACTACTTTCGAGTTAGATGTTTAATATATAAGGTAAATATAATATAATTAAGCAAAAAAGGTAATAATATTAAAATTAATGTATTACATTTTAATAAATTTGTATTATTTGAAATGCGGAAATAAGGCCTTATCGATGCCCTTCATTCGTAATTAAGTTTTATTATTATCAGCAAATGATATTATAGTGTACTGCTGTTTTTTACTATAATTTACACTTGTACACTGTGGCTTTCTTACGTACGAGACAATATGTACAGTGGCCATCAAACTGCGTTCTTTTTAAGAGTTTGATAATTTAGAGTGCTTAATAATTTCTTAACTAATAAATCTAGTGCCTCAGAAATAGTCCGTCCCGAGACTCGAATCCGGGATTTTAAGATATATTCGAATCAGTAATTAAACATATGCAATTTTTTCCTTATATATTATAAAAGGAAGCGCTGTTAGCTATTTACTAGCGTATATCATGTTCTAAGGAGCACAGTAAAATGCATTTAGAGTAGGTCTATCATACAAGTAATAGTTTACCAAATTTTCCATGTAGAAAGGTTTTTGTATTTAGGCTGCATCTAGTCATACGGTTACTGGACGAATAAAATATATATTATTCGTCCGACAATTGTGGGTTTATACAAATATCTATCACTTTTTTTGCTTTCTAATAAAAAACAAGTGATTGTTACGTGCAGGATATATGTGCAAAATATAAAAAAAAATAACCTTAACCTACAGAGCTGAAAATTTATTATTTACGATTCCACCGACTTTTAACATAACAAAACACGCTCAAAATTATTTTTATCCTTTATCACACGTAAATAAAACTATTTCAAGCTAATCATCCGATAAATGTACGAATAAATATAATTTATTCGTCTAGTACCCGTACAAATAGTCACTTCGTTGTATTTATATTTTCCTCTACTTTTGTATTTTTATAGTTTTAAAAATAGTAGTATAAAATTATGAGTTAATCGTAAGTCTTTTCTTGTTACCTTCAACTTTACTAAAGTTTACTTTACTTGTTTTTTAAATGCATGTAAAATGTTAACTAAAGTATTTAAAATTTAAATCTTATATCTTATAATATAAAAATGAATCGCAAAATGTGTTGGTAAGCGCATAACTCAACAACGCCTGGACCAATTTGGCCAATTCTTTTTTCGTTATGTTTGTTATTGTTAGGAGAAGGTTCTTATGAAAGAAAAAAATAAGAAAGTTGTGCGGAAGATTAGAAAATTAAAAAAAACTTTATAAAATTAACGGCGTTTGACGTATCAGTTATGACCGTTGCCATGGTGCGTGTAATGGTAATTTATATTATAATCAAGACAAATATATAGCGGGCGGTGTAAAGTAAAAAATATATACAACACGTACCTAGCGACGAACCCGAACGAAGCGAGGGTGAGCCCCTAGTTACAAATAGAGTTAAACAAATTTTAATCCTTTATAACATGCGATAATAGATTAAAATCCCAGAGCTGCCGGACCTTACTTATTTTAGTAATAAAATATATAGGATTAAGTAGATTAAGTATGCACTTAAAGTGTATGCAATATGCATACCCGCTAGTTGTAAATAAAAGTAAAGACTTAAGAATTTAATGCAATTAGTTAGTCAAAGTGTGTAATCGTTTGAGGGAAGTATTATAGAATGTAGAAAATCAAATTAACACATTTTACATAATATTTTATTGACGATATTTACACAATAATGTTAAGTGACGACACTTATTGAGCTAGGCGTATCATATGAAATGTGCATCAAGTTATGTAATCGTATTACAGTAAGTTATTACAAACTAAGATATTCAAAGGACTTGGCAGGATTTTGCTTGTTTTGTTTGATTCATATTCCAACGGCCCAACTTGATACGGTTCAACACAACCTTTGCATAAAATATATAAAGTAATATTGAAACTCTATTATTGTGTAACAATATAAATAAACTATTAAATTTTAATTTACAATGATTCATTAAAATGAGTATAGTAAATTTTAGTACATTCGTTTGGCGATTTAATTCACTATGAATTGGCACATAACATTGATTTAAGTATAGCTTTATACCAGCTAATGCAATATACATTAGATTTTAATAAAACTTTTATAATTCCAATAAATTAATATTTCTATCACCTATATAAAAAGGATAAAAATCAGTTGAATATTCACTCCCTCTGTTGTATTATATATATTCATATACCTTTAGACATGTAAAATTTCTAAATAAGTACATCTGAATAAGATATGAGCTTCCGTTAAATGAGGTGTAAATATTCCAAAAGCATTTACATACTTAACTAATAGTAATCATTCAATACAACATACCAGACTTGCTATAACCAATAAGTATACCACTCTATGGGATAAAATAACAAATACAAAGTATTGCCTCTAACAAAATTAAAGCTTGAGCTTTGACAATAAAAAAGCTAAAAGAGCTTACAATAATAATGATTAATATAATAATTTTAAAATTACACGTCCATCACACGTACTATTGGTTATAAGCAAAATATAAACTATGTGATACACAAACCAAATTTCAGATACAAATGGGTGACAATAACCGATACGATTTTGAGATCCATATCATATAAGCATAGAACTTTGTTCCGATGCACAACACTGCACTAAGCTAAAGTTTGTAGCCCCATTCACTGGTTCACTAGAGTATCACATGTCCTTCTTTTTCTTTTCACATTTAAAGACATACTAACGTATTTACTTCCAGCTCTCGCACTATACATAGTCATTTGTGCCGGGGGTGTTGAGGGGTTCTTGGGCCTGCAATAAAAGAAAAATAATGAAAACACATTCAAATTGTACTTAATTATTAATAGAGTTATTACCACTTACACTGAGCTAAGTACCTATAGCGGATTTTTTTGGTTAATAAACGATTTATGAGATAAAAATATAAAATGGCAAGTTTGACAGTTGAAAGATTGCAATTTAAGTCTCGTAAAAATATAGAGATAAACTATCTTATAGCTTAGTTATCACAAAAATATATAAGATTAGAAGTTTGTTGGTTCAATATTTTAACTTGATTGTAAATTATTATTGCCATCAAATTAAATGTAATGAGATCTAAAATCTATCAAAATTTAGCTATATTCCATGTTTGGCAAAGCGCGTAATTCCCAGTCATTTAGGATAACACTACAAGGCAAAATTCAAAGAACGTGATAAAAATATCAATTCCATGTCATATTGTGTTATCTGATAATCAATCTATTTAATCGGAAACATGTACATTTCTACAAAATCACACTTTTCCACTAATCGTATAAACTTACCGAATTTTAGAAGCCCTCGAATGAAAACGCATGAAAAACAAATACCTCAGCAGTAAATTATTACACATTGCCTACAAATGCAAAGGACTAAAAAATTATCTATCAGCTATTTACAATAACATCTATAAAATACCAGATTTGGCAACTATTCATTAATACTGATGCGGTAAAAACGTTGGCACTTGACGCCACGGTCTCTTAACTAACGAAAATATCCTCTATAAATTACTTAAAATACGTCCTAGTAATATACTAAATACATCAAATTTAAAATGTCTTAGGCAGACCTTATACTATCTAGAATACTTTTTTAGTATTTACATATTGGCCGTAGATAGGGGTTGTTGTATAGTTTGTATGTAAAAAGTATTAGTGATATATTGAAAATATTTTTTCGAGGGTAGAATGAAATTAAACAGTTGACTTAGTACCATAGGTATTATATACATAGAGTGGGCAAGAATAAAATGTATGTTATAGTTATCAAAACAAAATTCATACGTTTTTTTATTACCGTTTAATATAAAAAAACACGTATTTTAGCATCACCACGTTGTTTTTTCCGGAAGAAGTATGTACGTGTTAATTTATGCTATAAGATAGTAGTACTTCGACGCTAATGAATGATGCGCAGAATACAATTAGATTAGCGAAAGAAGTCCAAATTTGTAAATATATTCATTTATTTCTATTACAAAAGTAAGAGCCATTCTAATTTTTTCATGTTTCGCAACGACTGTTAAAAGTCTATAGTAACAGTAATTTCGCGTTTAATTTATAAATAAGAAACAAAGCTGAAATTCACTTTCTCAATGAGACTTGCCGACTCTGCATATATTATATCTATATACGTTAAAATATTTTAGTTCCGTCGGTTATTTGACTTATCTAAGACTATTTTGTATGTTAAGTGTACATTCCATAGCGGTTAGTGCTCTCACCTCCTCTCCGACGGTACTGGGGTACAATTTGCTGCCTGGTGCGTAGCCATTTTGTTCTAAAGCGAATTGGTTTTCAGTAGTCTTGCGGTATACAGGATTGTCGAAGTTCATAGATGTGACGTTACGATGCACGTAATGCCGGTACATCACCACCGCGATCTGTAATAATAATAAATTTCTAATAAGTATTTTTAGGTAAACTTTAAGAAGTACAAGGGTACTTGGATTAACATCTTTTTCATTTAAAGTTACCCCGACATCAAAATCGTAAAATTACAAAAGTTTTAAACCAACCAAGTTTCCCAAGTCGGGAAATTAAATTTTGCTTTGAAATTCAGGGTTGAAGTATTAAATAATTTATTTAATAATTGAATGAACATTTGAAACGATCGGTTAATAATATTAAATATTTTGAAAGATATCTGTCATTATAATTGGAAACGTTTTAACCACTTTCTTAACGTCAGTTAAATGCAAAAATAAATGTGTATGTAGTTATATATAAATTTTATTATCTTTAATTTGCTCCATGAAATGCTCAACAATTAGCTATTTCTTATCCAATGATATGTCTGAAGATAAATTAATTAAATTATATGTTTGGTGTATTTATTACAGTAGGTACATAAATTAAGTTAATTTAACGTTCTCGAAACAGTTTTCGAACAGCTTTATTATCTCTAGCTATTTAAGGCGCAGATAAACGACTTTTAATGATTTTATATTGAACATCACGTCTAAACTTCTAGTCTTATTTCTTTGAAAAAAATATATATGTTATACTAGACAATTTTATTCATAATTTGATATGTGAAAATGTGAAATTATATTTTAATAACATAGTGTAATTAATTTGTAAAGTAATGTCTAACGCGGACAAAAAAACGATTATCACGCAAAAACTATGGGGCGTATTTACATGAAACTTCAATCATATAAAAGACAATTTAATGACCCATATTTTAGTATACGGTTTTTATTTGTATTGTGTTTGATAAATCAAAGTGGGTTGTTTTTTCGAATAATCTTGGTGCGCGTTGAAGCGGGGCTCTGGCGGGCGACGGGCGGCAATGTATGCTCAAGGGCCCGGGCAGTTAATGTCGCCTTAATGAATGGACGTAAACGACACGTCAGCTTATCAACTATGCCACGATTCAAGAGTAGTAAATTACCGTCAATTAATTACTCAATAAAGCTTCCCAATGTTTATCGGCGTTATCGTTTTGATGGATGAGATCAAATAAGTATAAAAAACTAAGATATGAAGAAAAGATAGTAGATACTATCTATTCAAAGTTACACGTAAAGTTTGGCATCCTATTTTGTCATCAATTTACAAACATAAAAAAATTATCAAATTCTCTTAAAGATCTCATTGTCGTAAAGATATTATAAGTAATATACATCAATTTTATTTATTTATTAATAAACATCATTTCTTTTATTTAGTCTTCCAGACTTTTACGCACTTTCTAATTTCAATACTGATTGAAATAAGGAAGTTTCCCAAGAGCTTCCATTTTAATTGCTAGGTCACTATTCGTCTATCTGACGTTTAAAATTTGCAAATTATATTTCATTTGATCAGTAAACTGTTTGACTCTAAACTAAAGGATAAAAATTTCGCAATAAATTCTTTGTTACGACAATAGATATATTTAAGAAGACAGTAAAAATAAATACCGCGGTTACAATTATGTAATTACGTATCGTATGCTTGTGTCCTACTGAAAAACACACACTTATTTAAACGTATTGAGTTTGGTGTAGAGAGAACTTCTGGTAGGTTAAATATATCATGAAACTTCTTAAAACCCTTCCAATTATATGTTTTCGTAAGAAATGGCTAACTTAAGAAAAGTTTAAAAAATCCGTTTAAGTCTTACTGAGATAGGGCTGCTAACAAAAGTAAAGGCAATACAGAAAAGAAAAAAAAAGATAGAAAAATATGACGATGATGAAATAGTTGTCAAAACAACATCGATTATATTTTTAAAGAACGCTATCTTACCATTAGTCATACAACTTGGATAAAAAACTGAAAGAAAAAATGGTTCTTACTTTCTTAACCAACTGAGGCAGAAGGAGTGTTATATAATAGTAGTATGATAGCGTAATATTGAGCTAAAGTTATAAAAACATCGTTTTTAATATTATTTTAATTTGGTCATTTTTTTATGGAACATCTACGAATTGCAAACCGCAAAGATGTATTTGTAATAACATTCCTTTCACTACATATAGACAACAGGTGGTAGATACCTACAAAAAACTTACACATGAATAAAACAATGACCTCCTTCATAGACAAGACGAAAGTAATACTCTGGTAGAAGTGTTCTATGCGTAAACAAATTCGCAAGGACGTACAGAATGCAAGCGTCCATTTAAGATATACGCGACGTGAATATTTTTAATGGTAACCTTTAGGGTCACTAACGTCATGAATCAGCTGTTTAATAGGGTTTAGAGGCACTTGATGATTGACAATAATTGATGTTTATTGAATGAAACTTTTGTTTTTTTAGAACCGACAATTTTTTTGTAAACAAATTAACACTTATTTGTATAGTTACATTGAGAATGTTAAGGTTACTACTAAAACTAAGCCTCCAAAATGGAGGCTATTTATATCATTAAGGACAACAACAACCATTACTTACCTAGATTTTTTTTTTTTTTTGTTATTTACGCAATTTTACTTATTTTTATTTGCATAATAAAACGATGGAATTAATTTTTAAAATACACATTTCGTTAAACCAATTATTTATAGCAAACATTCGTTGAACTTACCAAAGCAGCCAGTATAATGAGTCCGGAGAATACTGCAACTACGATACCCGCAACAACACTAGCATCGCGTCCGGTGGACGGAATTCCTGCACCGGCTTTAGGAGATTCAGGCACACCTGAAAACAAAAGTACAAATTTACACATATACCTAAACAGTCTCTGATCTCACTATGTAGTTTATATTAGAGATCAATAAATATTAATAGAATGTTATTCACAATATTAAACCGTCACCATATCAAGCAGTATAGGCGAGTGAAGACAAGCCATGTCACTTTTATAGTAAGTAACACACGTTAGTTTTATTAACATTTGATAATATTAAAATTTAGTACACTTAATACATAATAGATTTTATGTTATTTTGAATTAATTAAAAATTCTATTCAGATACTATAATCGTAATGAGAATATTGATAGACACTAACCACCACATTCTATTTATAGTTAGTGTCAATGAAACGTGCCAACTCCGACTCGGTGCTTAACTAAAATATCTTAACCTAATTGAATATAAGGAATTTTAAAAAAATTACAACTAAAAAGATTATTAGTCGTTTTATTAGCATATGAATAACGTATATATACACATAGATAGTTGCAGTAGTTGAATTTGAATAATTGATGATCGCATCCTTTGAAATTTTTAGCCCGTTGTGGATTTAACCAGTGATATATAATTATGTTAATTTCATAGTTAAAACGAATGAAAGATCTCTATCGTGACATAATAAGTAATAGTTAGTTACGAAACAGTCATACAGTTTTTATTTTTTAAGAGTTGATTAAGTAATAACATGTTTATTGTAAGCTCAAGCATCAGGAGAATTTCCCAAACATTAAAAGCAGTGCCTTTGACCGTTAGGATCTGTGTGTCTTCCTATCGCTTTTTTTAATTATAATGAAAAAGTGTCAACGATACGTTACCCTTTAATTCAATGTTTTTGAGACCCTCAGGCAATTTAACGAATGTTAAAGGATCATATTTATAATGAGATTCTTGCACTGGCTTATCGGTCGTATCTGGTATCCTTTCCAAAGCGACACCTTTAAGGAATAGGTCTATGAATGGTTGGTTTTTCTTGTTTAGTTCGTCTTTATCACTATCCCAGTATGCCTTCATTGGCTCAGCTTCTGGGTCGACCTCAGGAATAGTTGGTTTTTCAAGCTCCTCCGATGTATCTTCACTCTGTGCAAGCACAGCACGTCCCAGCTTCAAGAGAAGGCCTAGCCCTTCTCTTTTAATATTAACCATATGTGTTGGTAACTTTTTTTCTCAATTATTTACTTGCAAAACAATTCATCAGTTTGGAAACAAGGAGTTTGGCATGCCCTGTGAATCAGTCAATGAATCCCATGTTGAAGACACACAGATATTGAAACGTTCACAATGAATGGATAAATTAGTAGAGAGCGATGAATGTTACTGTTGCTTTAATTCACTGAACACCCAATTATATATTATATCTAATTATTATCTTATCTGATGCAATGAAAATGATTCAACCCATTTAGTTAAGCATTTATGGGTTCAAATTTGAAGCAAGAGGCCAAAATTTCACATTAAAAATTTGTTCTCAATAATATTAATAAATTCTATCGACATTAATAACATTTCGAAACTAATTAATAAAAAAAAACCTCGAATGCCACAAATTCGCCCCGAAGCCCAAAAATGCAGGGTAGTTAGGGACAGGAGTTTAAGAAAACTGGAAAAGGTTGTAAAATACTCACTGGGCAAAGGTTTTTCCTCAATAACTATAGATTTCTTTGAACCATTAGCAGATTTAAGCACCTCCGGATCAGGATTTACTGTATCTGTAGATTTTATTATAAAACAACCTTATAAAATGTCCTTGGTTAAACTTTGGAATGTTTTTCTTTTGAAATAATTCAACACTCGTTCGTATAAATCACAAATGCCGGTTTATAAATGTAATACGTGTTTAACCGGCCACGAAACGAAGTGAAATGACAAGCTAAAACTCCACGCCGACGGCGCGCCATTCAAGTGACGTCCCCTGATTCCCCCGACTATTGCCAGTCAGTTATATTAACCGTGTGCGATTCGGCTCGCGCTCACCGTACTTTATTTGAAACTTGGTACCGATATAGAAATATATGATAAATAGTAAAACTGTTCTTTTATATTTAGGTTATATGCAAAATTTGAGAGGGTTTTACTTAGGATAATAACCAAAGGTTATTAAATAAAAAAATCTGACATTTACATACATACATAACAACAATATAAATAATTCGATAGTTACAGTTATATAAAAAGTATGTAATGTTATACACGATTTAATATAAGTTTATATCATATCAGATAATTTTTCTAATTTTATCAGTCGAGGTCGAGCCCACCGCCGTAACGCGCGGCGAGCCGGATCGCACGCTGATTGACTAACAAAAGGTGGCGTGATGTGTGACGTCACATCACCTTTTTCACCAAATTGAGCCTTATTGGAGAACTGTAAGCTGTAAAGCAATATTGTTCCGAGAAGGTTTATTTAGTTTTATTTTTTGTAAATGAATTCGGTTAAGACTGAAAGATAAATTCTTGATAAATTATTGTCTGCCAATCTAAAGTATAATATTTCAATATGAAATGAAAATATTTATAGTAAGTATCTTATGACTTGATGCATGATTACTTTTTAGTTTTTACATAAGTACTGTTTCTTAAAAGAGTTAGGTGCTATTAAATAAGAAACCTACCGATTAAAATATTTTTAATATTTTTTTAATTAAAATACGGTCGTAATTTTTTAATTACAAATTATTAACCGTGTTATTATTTATATTTAACAGATTATAAATTATGTTTACTACAAAGATAACGCTTGCGATAGAGTACTCCAAAGATAGCGATTAAAAACAAATGACTCGTACGCGGCCCTGAGTAATCTACTTTGCGGACGGGCATATTCCTATCAAAACAAGATTTCGGTGAACATGTACGACGAACGTATAATTATAAACATTGACTAAAAAATATCGTACGATGCAGCGTCACTGGGTGACGTGTTATTACGTGGCGCTAAAACTGTTTGTTTCTTCCACACGCTAAATTAACCGGTAAAATAGTATGAGACTGTCTGCACAAGTGTTCCAATCTTCAGAAAATTTGCTATGATATGCATTATACGTATATGGTTAGGTTTAAATAGTATTTATTACATAATATTAACATATAACATAATCAGTGCGGATTAGATTAGATCAGCGGCTTCACTTCGAAGTAATTAAATTCCAAAACTACCCGCACCATTACTTTATTTGCAATCAGAAGGCAGAGATTTTAACTTAAAATTGTATTTAACGCATAGAAGACATTAACAGAAGCTTTTTATGTTTTATATAGACTTAAACTTTCCTTATCACTTAATCAGGCGCTTCCCTAGGTTTTTCCATCAGAGTTATGATTAATTAAAAAGGGTACATAGGTATTATACTTTTCGGTTCGTAAACTATTTTTATACAAAAGAAACCTTACCTATTTGTTACTAGTTAAGTATGGCTCTACTAATAAAAAATAAAGTACTAATAAAAAGTCAACAATCAAACAAACACACTTTACATTAGTATGGATTAAAACATTTTAATTTTTACATGAGGAATAGAGTTAGACCCTTTTCTGCTGACGACCTCATATGAAACTGAGATGTGATTCTTCATTCTTTCAAGAATTGTTGATTGACATTTTTTTATATTGATAATTTGATACGACACGTTCTTGCATATAAATATATTTCATTACAGTATCGTATTAACAAATTTTGTATGTCTTTTTTTTTTTATGGGACAAAGGGGGCAAACGGGCAGGAGGCTCACCTGATGGTAAGTGACCACCTCCGCCCATGGACATCTGCAACACAACAGGGCTTGCAGATGCGTTGCCGGCCTTTCAGGAAAGGGAGGGAGGGAAGGAGGAGTGAGAAGGACGGGAAGAGGGATGGGGAGTGGGCCTCCCGGACTCAAAAAACAACCGGAGACCTTAAATTAAATCAAATAAAGTAGGTAGGTATAAGAAGAATATACTCGTATGTGCAAATGACGCAAATTACGCGTATAAAATTGAATAACATCAATTAAAGAGTATTAATCCTTACATTTATTCTAATATAAAGAAATTACAAAGGGAGATCATTAACGTTGTCACTTGCTAAGTGTACGTTTTTTCTTAATGATTAATAGTAGTAACATACGATTTTACAACGTGACAAACATTTAACTATACGATAGTTATAAAATACATAGTAGGTAGGTAACTATGAACATTTATTGACGATTGTAGGAAAATAATTTAACTGTAGAATAAACATCAGCTCAAAAACAAATAAACCTTTGATGGGTTTAAATTATTTTAATTAGCGACGCTCAGACGCACCCGTGTCCTGCACAAAGCGAGCGTGGGTACTTGTAAATCGCTAGTTGTAAATATGAATCAGCCTACATATTTCTTTTAGTAGAAAATTCGAGAAGCCTTACTGTGTAATAATTTTAATAGAGACCGGAGATGTATCTGTACCTAGTCACTCCATAATAATTGAAAGACTGTTGGACATATACATATGTAAATCGCCGATACGTAATAGGACCTCATGTTTAAAAATGACTCAATATCAGTATGACATAATATTGAGTCAGACTAAACAGATCAGCAGTTTATGTAAAAATGCTATGACGTTACCTCCAAATATTACTAGACGTGCAATCGCTTCGAGCTCATTTAGACTGTCAACTGTTCGCATTCCTACACCAAGAGTATGAAAGAATTGTTCGGTACTTTAATCAATCATGGATTCCAATGACAATTAATGTCTTTTTTATTGACCCCACTCAATTGAACGATCTAATGATAAGTACATATTTCATACATGTAGGTATGTTTATAAGTTCTTGCCTGTTTTAAAGTTAATTTCGCTTTTATTACTAGTTGGTCAACCTTGAAGAAAAGCTACATATTACCCAGCAGAACTAGGATGTGGGTGGAACCCATTAGGAATGTGCTTGAGTAGCCATTAAAAATGGTTCAGTACAAAGCATCATAAATACCGCGGTTGAGCGTTATCGGTCATCGGTCAATCCCATTTATTGACGGAAAGCGAAGTTAAAAGTGCGTAACTATAAATAAGTAAAGAAAAATAAACCGAAATAGCCGAATCAACATGAGGTTAAAAATATTTATTATTCATCTCTCGCAGATGCTTCGGGTATCTTTTGGAAGGGCAAATATTATTTTTGCACATACTGTTCTATACTAGCCTAGAATGCTTGATTAATTTTAACATACCAAGTGTTTGAAATCTCAGTGGGTTTGAATTTTTTTTATTTATTCGGTGGGATTGACAGAGTATAATAACATAAGAGTTCTGAATTAACCTAATACAAGTAAATAGGTAATTTAAAAAATAAATATATTATAACAGTTATGGTTCTGTTTAACCATTAATTACAAAGAACATTAACTACTTACTTGGTATTTTAATTATTAATTACATCATTATAACTGATCGTTAATTTTTGAACCTATTGCTTTGTCTAAACGTAAAATCTTACAGTGGTATAATAACCGTTTAACTTGCCTATATAGATTATAGGCATTTTCCTTAATCAGTATTAAAATATTATGTAAATATCTTAATATATATATTTCTTGTGTGCGTGTGTATGTGACTGAACTCCTCCTAAACGACTGGACCGATTTTGATGAAATGTTTTGTGCGTGTTCGAGTGCATTCGAGAATGGTTTAGATTCACAATTCGGTCCACTACAACATGTATTTTTTGAATTAATTAGCTATTTATACATTTACACAATAAATGAAATATCCAATTATAAACAAGTCGTTGCTAGGCAACGTTGTTTTGCGCATGCGGACAGGACAACGTCTGTCGGGTCCGCTAGTATATCTTTATATCTGAAAATTAATTCACATGACAAATATTACAAAACCGAAGAATTCTTTCACAAATGCGTCAAACTGAAACTGGTTTTATTATAAGTTAAGAACAGCTCTTTAAATAAATGATATGAGAAAAATCGTAGATAACGCTTTTTACTCGTAAAATAATGTACGTGTCTTTTGTTAAGTTCATTATATTATATAATATTCATTATAAGTCATTATAGAATTAAAATAAATTTATATTTTTTATCAAAATATTAATGTAATTTTTATTCACATACATTCAATCTATGTTACAACATCCATTCTTATAATACCGAAAATAATGATGCTGTGACGACGTAATTTCCTGTAGGTATACTTGCTCACACGAAATTGTTTAGGATCTATAGTCACTAAATTCGTCAACCATTAGCGGAAGTATCGTAAAACAAAGAATACAGCTTAACAAAAGCTTTCTTTTTGGAACTCGGTTATCATCAAAATTTTGGTTTTATTAATTTCAATACCTAAAAAAATAAGTGAAATACTAAATACTCACTGTCTTCGACGCACATCTGGTTGTCTGGCAGCAGTCGTAGACCGTTGGGACAGGCACAGGAGACTCGGGGGGCGTTAGGGCCTATCCTGGGCGCCGGGAGGCACAGGTGAGAGCAGTGTCCGTTGACTGCCGCGCAGTGGTTCACCCCATCGGGTTGACGGTACGGGTGGTACACATGGATCACCATGGGATTTTGTAGCTGTGTAGGAATTCGTTGTCTACTTTATAAAACTCTAATTATCCAATATTTTAAAAGGTTAAATAGATGCAGCGTAAACATTAAAGTAAAAATACATTATTTGAAATTTGATCAAATTACGTTAAATAAAAGTTATTTTATATTGTATTTAAGTGTACAAGCAAATTTTTAATGCAGCGGGATAGCAAATTTACTTATAATAAAATCGGGAGTTAGGTATGTCTTATTAACCATATATTATTATCTATCAGTTACATAAAACTTAATGCGCAAAAAATGGATAAGACGATTAAAGAATGAAGTAAAATTTTAGCGATTTTTATTAGAGATTAGATAATAACCAAAGGACATATAAATATTTTGCGGATAGATTATTATTGATACCTTCAGATTATAATTTATTAGCTATTTAAAGGTGCATCAGCAAAAAGCGATGATGCGATGCGATATTTATGCGAGTCTTAAAGAATGTACAAGTACGTCGTTTTATTTTGTCATTTTTTAAAGTATCAAGATTTTTAATTTATGATGGCATCGCGTGTGAGTTAACAGCAATTTCTGATTATTATTAAAATTTATAGCTAATGTCTGGGATATAAATACTAAAAAGCGCATTATAAATAGATTTACTTGATTATCCTGAAATAAAAATGCAAATCGCAAACAATGACAGAGTTGATAATGCTTTTTTAAATGTGTGTAAGTTACAACGAACGAAATTCATTTATTAACTTACGAAAATACTGTCTAGGTATAGAGATCGCGGACTTTTTTGTAGACCTATATAAGATACACATTTTCACCTTACATCATTTTGTTATATCTCAAAGGGTTTAGCCAGCGTTTTCGTTGAAAGCTCCCAGGCGGCTAATTTTTTTTCGACACCTCCAACAGATATCATAATATTTTAGCGAATGTATACAAAAACTTGACAAATTATATTCTAAGACCTTCCTGGAGAATCATTCTATCCATTGGTGAAAACTGCATGAAAATCCGTGCAGTAGTTTTTGAGTTTATAGCGAACAGACAGACAGACGCGGCGGACGACTTTGTTTTATAATATGTATAGATTAAGGTAAGTTATAAGATATATTTAATAATTGCCAATCGATTTTCATTTATTTTTAAATGATTTATTTACTTTTAAATGTAGGTTTATATTAAGGGTCCAAAAGGTAAATTTCAAATAAAATGGTAAATTAAAGATTTTAAAGTCTGTTATAACCTATGTGAGTTTATAAGATTTAATATTTAATCATGTTTAATTTATTGATAAACTATATAATCGATGAGTGAGGAAACTAATGACTATGTAGTGTAAGGTACTTAATCTTATTTAAAACAGATATTAAGCTAAAGTAAATATGTATAAACGCAAAGTACGCAAAGGTTTTAATTCTTCCTTCGCAGATTTATTAACTGTCAAGAATAAAAATCAATTAAAAGATTCGTTAACGACATTAGTACTGGTGTAAACTGTAATGATTATTATCTTTACTAAGCTTATCACTATTTTCAAGGTTAGACCTCATTATACGCTATTCATAAGTTATTGTATTAATGCATAATTTAGTGTATTTCTTTACGATTTACGTATGGTAACAAAAAGTATTAAGAATAATAATGTGCTCAACATTTATTCTACCTCGACTAATTCGTTCTAACATCTCAAATGTAGCTTTTTTATAATAAAAATCTTTTGTGCGTGCGCATGTAATTGAATTCCTTTTAAACGGCTGGACCGATTTTAGTGAAATGTTTTGTGTGTGTTTGAGTGGATCATAGATGGATAGAAGACGGATTTAGATTCACAATACACTGCAAAATGTATTTTTTGAATTAATTAGTTATTTATACATTTAGATAACAAATGAGATTTTCAATTATAAATAAATCGTTGTTAGGCAACGTTGTTTTGCGCATGCGCAGGACAACGTCTGTAGGGTCCGCTATACCTAATCACACACAGAAATCTAAAGCAGTAACAAAAATCGGTTTCTCTATAGCACTATTGAGAAACCGTTTTTGATTCACACGATACAATGATGAACACAACCAAATATAATATATAGCTGAGAGTCAGATATAGACTTAATTTTCAGTATCTAATACAAAAAATGGAAACATACCGTATGTGTTGAGGTAACAGGTTCTACATCTTTTCCATTGAACTTGTTAGCCCTATATACAGCAGTCTTGTCCCAATCTGTCCAATACACCCAGTCTTCGAATGTAGTGATTGAGAACGGATGTCTAAGCACGTCAGTTGAGTAGAGGATGACCCTTCTAGCAGTTCCGTCGTAGTTGCAAGACGATATGGTATTCAGTTTTGCGTCGACCTAAATGAAAAATCATTTATTTATAATATTATGAACAACTAGAGTTATAAGAATAACGCTTATTCTTAAAGTTATTTGTGTTATACGCCTGATATATGCCAAATAACATACATTTTACTATTTAAAAGTTTTAAACTACTCTTAACTCTTAAGTAAAACCTTACGGTCTTATTCATAAAAAATTATAGAAGCTTTATTAGCTTGTTAATAAGCAAATTCTCAAAAACATTATTCATAAACGTTCAATAGTGTTAAAACGCTCTATAAGTATTCAATAACGGCTCTGTAACTTATAGTAGCTTGAGGCCTACTATAAGCCTACTATAAACCTTTAATAAAGGACAAGATGGTCGTCTTGTCATCAGTGACAGCTGAAAATTTGATTAAACTTGAAGTGAGATTATTTTATTTGGTGTCTAGTGACATTACGTAATTGTAAAACATTGTTTAAAATTATTTTTGGTACTTACGTACTAATGATGACACACTTTTATTTTTTCTATAGATTTGTGTGAATGTGCTTATATCGTAAAATCTTAAATCGAAAATTAATAATAGGTTCATAAAGTTAATTTTAAGAATGTTTCTTTCTAGGTTGGTTAGGTTAGGTTAGATATATGACCACAATATCGCACGAGTCGAGCGAGCGCAGCGAGCGTGCCGCGGCAGCGGCCGGCGAGTGCCATAGTCAAAAATTAATAATAGGTTCATAAGGTTAATTTTAAGAATCTTTCTTTCTAGGTTGGTTAGGTTAGGAATGTAGATACAAATTGGCGGCATTTAGAAATTGCCGCCATATTTATGACATGTCTATGGCACTCGCCGGCGGCTGCCGCGGCACGCTCGCTGCGCTCGCTCGGCTCGTGCGATATTGTGGTCATATATCTAACCTAACCTAACCAACCTAGAAAGAAAGAGTCATAAAATTAACCTTATGAACCTATTATATGAAAACCCAAAGAAAATAGTTTTTTACGATATAAGCACATTAAAAATAAAAGCAAAATAAAAGTGTGTCATCATTAGTACGTAAGTACCTTATTTTTTTGCTGTGTATCAAACCAAGATACCATATATGATATAATGCAAGCTCCCCAAACTATAGCCGCCATTGGCTTTGGTGTTTGGAAGCAACGGTTTCAAAGCTTGTTGTATGGATACACCGTTCACATGCGTAACGTAAAACCTACATATGTGGCTCTTGCAGTTTTGCATAATATTGCAATAGATCATCAGGACACAGTTCCAGGTAATTTTAATCATATTATCATAACTTCACATCAACACATGTATATTACTATTTATGTAAGCAATATTTTTTTTTACAAATGTTATTTTATTTCAGAAAATGATGATGACATTCATATTATTCAGGAGAATGGCTTTGCAGCACCTACTAATATGAGTGAAAGAGGAAGAGTAGGAAACAGTACTTTCCTGCGAGCATTTATTGATGAGCATTTTAACTATGGATAGAAAAAATAATAAATTATTAATATTAATATTATAAATTCGAAAGTAAATGTCTGTCTGTCGCGGTTTCACGCCAAAACTACTGAACCTATTTAAATGAAATTAAGTACACAGATAGTCTAAAGCCTGAGAAAGGACACAGGCTACTTTTTAAGGCGAAAAACGGCATGTAAGAGGATGAAATAGGGGATGAAAGTTTGTATTGAAATTATGTCATTTTTAAAACTAGAAGCTTGAAATTTTTTTAGGATTTTGATTAGATATAAATAAATAAGACATTCAAAGTTTGTAAAAATTGTATTCTAAAAGTACCTATGATATAATATTGTAAATTAATAAAAGAAATATATATTTTATTTTAAAGCATTTTATTTTTCATCTCGTAATATTCAATTTTTGCTCCCTTTGCACATGCAGTGAAAACTGTGAACAATATTACAGTTTAATCTTTATTTACACTAATAATGCACTGTATTTATTTAAAAACACTATACTTGTTGAATAAATCTTCCCATGCTGCCTGCTTTTTAGAGTTTGTGTTGGTATCTGTATTTTTGTTTTCAATGGCGGAAACCCTCTCAACCAACCCTGACCAACTCCGTCAATAATAATTAATGCTACGGAAAGAAATAAGCGCGAGAAAATATTAAGTAAACACGTAGAAATAC
Organism: Boloria euphrosyne; assembly: GCA_951802675.2. Taxonomy (NCBI): domain Eukaryota; kingdom Metazoa; phylum Arthropoda; class Insecta; order Lepidoptera; family Nymphalidae; genus Boloria; species Boloria euphrosyne. Next base: position 5,582,404 of record OX637872.1, read on the forward strand.
AAAGGATTAAGGAAGTACACCAAATACACACTTATGTAGCTTGAAGTTTAAATTCTGTACTAACCTGCTATTAGCTTAACCTATTTGCACTTCTGTCTCTCTTTTTAGCTACTTTTATTCCTTTTTCAATAGTTAAAAAATGGTTTTGTTCACTAATTTACTTTTGGCGGAAAAGTCAAATCAAATGTCAAACTGATTCACGGAGCATTTAGACCAGTATTTTTGACATTTTGTCCATGAATTTATCAGAATGACAACACAATAAAACGAATCCAGCTTATAGCAAGCATTTAGTTATGAGAGGTTTATTGATCCGTTATGAATAAAGAAAGTTATGAAACGTTTAATAGGCCTATTGAGCATTTTAGCTAATGAACATTGTAAACCTATAATAAGAGATTTTTATGAATAAGACCGTTAGGCTATAGCGAAATTTCTTGGCTCAAATTGAAAAAGTGAAAAAAATATATTATAGTTAATTTGTATGGAACGTAAAAGCGTGACGCAGTTACTTCAAGATAATATGTAACAGATACGAAATATAATTTTCTTTATTTCTATCTTAATATTTACTGTAAAAAATCCTAAAACATAGGTGATTTTCTTAAAACACTTACCCAATATACGCGTTTTCGGACTAAATCTAAAGTCAGACCATTAGGCCATTTCACATCGTAGGAGACTATTGTTTGTCTGTGAGACCCGTCCATACCAGCACGTTCGATTTTCGGTATCTGGCCCCAGTCTGTCCAATACATCCAACTATAGGAAAAAACATGTCTTTTAAGAAACTAAATACTTAATTATTAATTGTGTTATCAAAAATTAAACACATCATTTATATAAAATGATTTCTTTTTCATATATCATATTTAATACTTATCATTTTGAGATAAAGTAAACAAAAAGTAATACAAGAAAGATTTATTAAGATAATGTTGAACTGAGAATTATAAGCGTACAACTTCTGTTTTTTTTTAAATTAATTATTTTCCCACTCGTTGCTTTTGTTTTGAAATTATTCAACTCTAATGAATAATATTTATCAAAAATGTTTGTGTACGGGTTAAGTTGTGTAGTTAAATGGATTTTATTATGAAGGTCGAATTTAAACCTAAATTGCTTTTAAACCTAAAAGATCTTCTCTTAGAAGTCCTTAGATGTGATTTTTTTCTGTATTCAGGTATAGTCTATTCGTTAAAAAAGGATTATAAAAGTCAATTCATAATCTTACAATCTTACAATCATGTGAATGTTTAGGTGTTTCTTACTCAATCACGCCAGAACAGATTGTAGTCTGAAATAGAAGACAGGTAATTTTATACCAAAAAAATTGCGGAACCCGTGGGAAGAATTTGATTCTATTTTTCACTAGCGATGAACCCGAGCGAAGCAAGCGTCAGTAGCAAGTTAGCGATATCCTAACTTACACAAAAATACAACTCAATTGTGTATTTCCTCTTTTTCTAATTGAAATTAAAAATCTAACGTTCGGTACGTTAGCAAATATAAAATATATTTTCTAACAAAATTTCGTCCTCCGCTAATAAAATGATAAAAGTACAAGGTAATTATTTGTTACAGATGATAATTTTAATACCTACATAATTAGCACTTTCTGTCTGGTATGCGTCTACTTTCTAGTACATTGTAATCAAGATGAGTGGTATTACATTATTTATATACTTAATTACTGTTATCTGCAATGGAGATAATGTAATATATTTTATTAATAATACATCAATCAATCATTGGACGACCAAAAATTCTCATATTGTAATTACATGACTATAATATCTGTTTTTCATTTTTTTATATAAAATATTATCGAAACTGGTGTCTTTTAAAATGAATTTTTCAAAAAGATGTTAAATGAACATAATATACGTCGTGGAAGTTAATTGTATATACTCAAAGGTAATTTTCAAATGATATATTAAAAAATACCGGACAAGTAAATACGAAACGGACTTGCTACGGAGGGTTCCGTAGAAAAATTAAATTATACGGTTTATAATATAGTTTTCAGATTTTTCCGTATACTTGTAGTATAAGACGATATTATTTGCCAAATTTCATAGTTCCCGGTCAACGGAAAGTACTCCATACGTTTTGATTCCCTTGAAAGTGTCGTATCGTAAATATTACCTACGTTTTTTGCGGCATAAACGACCGTATCCTTTTTTACGTGAATTTAGAAGTTTGATTTTTTTACAGCTGTAGAACTGAGTAGGTATTTAGTTTTAATTTTAATCTCCACGCGTTACCGAGGTAAAGGATCTTAACAGACAAACGGAACGGATAACAAAGTTATCCTATAAGGGTTCCGTATTTTCCTTTTTAGGTACGGTACCCTAAGAACACCCGAACGCAAGTTTTTGTGAAATCTAAGTAATATATAATATATAAAAGATAAAGTTTTTATAACTTTAGATTGTTATCTAAAGTGGTGTTTGTTTCAATGCTCTTAATTTTGGAAGTAGATACCTAATTTATTGTTAGAAAATTAACAATAGGTGTGAATTTGCTGCATGAGAAATAACATAATATAGTAGGTATATGCTTGTAAGTATATAAATGTAAGTAAGGCCTCGGCCTCGGCCTTCAAATTTGTATTAAAACAAAATAGGAGTGAGTAATCAATATATTCGTATTCAACCCATTTTTCACGTTCCATTGCTGCTCTCCTTAATACGAGGGAGATCAGGCCATAATCTATGTCTAAGATAATCTAGTAAGTTTTCGAAGTACATATTGTATAGTCCGCCCAACCACCAGTGTGGTGGACGATATAAGGCCCATGCCCAGCAGTAGGACCTTTGAAAGTTTCTTAATTGTCTTGCATTTATAATGGATCTGTTATTAATTTGTTAACTCAATTGTCGTTTCACAAAAATTACATTGTAAATAATTTTTGAATATTGTTTACGTCCTTTTGCCTTTTAATAAGTACCTACTTATAACTTTTAATTGTACAATTTCGTTTAGTTTTTTGTGTATGTTATAATGTATTTAGGGTTTACTTTTCAGCTGGTCTAACAAATAAATAAATAAAGTAAAATATTAGAAATATACCTTGCATAAGTTCCTATACTGTATAACTTTTAGCGTTTTAAATATTTAGTCTTACCCGTCAAGAGGATTAAGGGCGATGGCTCTTGGCTCTTCTAATTTATCCCTGATGAGAATCTTCCTCATATTGCCTTGAAGGTCGGACAGTTCAATATGATTCTTGCCAGTATCAGTCCAATACAGGTGGTTATAGATCCAGTCTACTGCGAGACCATCTGATGTGATGAGCTGATCGCCTATCACTACTGTGCGTTGACTTCCTTCATCAATGGGAGCTCTGGGGGTAAAGTTAAGATAAAAGTTAAAGTTAAGTTTGCATTTTTTGTCCGTCTTCTTAGTTAAAACAGAAAGTTATATCAAATATAAGAAAGAAATTTTGAATTAAGGAAAATATAAGGTTAAATCCGGAGTCGATGATAAACGAATATGCTCGATTATTTAATCGATGGTAAAATTTAGAATATAAGTAATCATTAATTATCGAGATATTGTCCAAAACAAAAACAAATGTAGGTTCCAAATTATATTACTAAAATATTTATAGATATTAAACTTACTTATATATCTTCTCATCAGTAACGTCGCTCCAGAATATCATGCCAGTTCTAAACACATAATCGAGGGCTGTGGCTGATTTTGTGTCATTCACGATGGCTACCATCTCATGGTGATCGAGACTTATCTTTCTGATGTCAAAACGTCTAGCGAACAGTAGAGAAGGATGGCCTTCTGTTGCCTTGCACCGTGTTCTATCTCTAGGATCCCTCGCGTAACCGGCGTGGCACTCGCATTTGTATGTACCTTTCTCATTTATGCATATTTGCGAACATGCACCAGGATCCGCGCATTCGTCGATGTCTAAAATAAATCATAAACCATTCATTCATATAGATCTCAAAAAATCTTACATACTGTTAGGAATTTTATTTTTATTATTAGCTCTAGAACTATACTACATATTTCAGTAAGTCGCGAGTTTTATTGGTCGTGTTCGATTCCCCAAGATAAAGTTTGTATTGATCTTGCTTAGTGTGGTGTGTAAGATTATACACGATAAAAGTACAGAACATTGTAGGCTTGATCCTCTTAGTCTATAAGGAAAAGCGTTACAAGAATAACAAGCTGTAATAACTTTTGTTCGTTTTGGCTCTTTGGGACAATGAATTTAACAATATTCACTCATAAACATAAGTTATTTATCGACAAAGTCACTTGCTGACTACTAAAACAACACCGTATGTTTATTTAGCTCGATATGCATCGTGTTAACAAGGGTATTTGATATCGCTGGCTTTGTCAAATGGATTAGCAATAATCGACTCTAATACCCGCCATACACAACTGGATAGCTTTTAGCGTCCAAAAAATTAAATATCTAATAAAAAAACATGGTTAGCACGGGGAAACTTATATAGATAAATAATTTGACTATCAATATATAGAATTAATTAATCAATTGCGTCTTATAATTTGATATCATTCATGAAAGATTGTTATGAATACTTATTTATATATCACTTAATACGCATAATTACTTTAAGATTACGATAATTTTTTGCAAGCCATTGTTTACTCAATAAACAATCTTATTAATCATATAATATAATAATAATTATTAGATGTACGTTCATTGCTAAAACTAAATTTTTTTACCAATTAATAAAGAAGGTTTTGCATTAAAGTAAGTCAATATCAACAACATTTGTTTATGTTCATTTGCAATAAAGAAACCTTTCTACGTGTGTAGTTAATATTGAGAATTGCTGATTCAATTTTAATGGGCATTTTACTATCGGGAAAGGATTTAGGAGGTAGGCATACAGGCTTACCGCCACACATCATTTCCAACATAAAGGCACATAGTGCACGTGCCAAGTACCCAGCTTCACGAGGCCTCTTTTTTTCGTTTATATGGGAAAGAGAATTTAATGTTTTAGTCTATATTGCATTGGGCTGTACTTTTTTGGGTAATTTACCAATTTTTTTTTTTTACTTAAAGGACCCTAAATAGTTGTGTGCACAGGAGGCTTGAGACGGCACCGTTACGGTCATAACAACCGAGAAAATCAGCAAGAGAAAGCTAGTTTACCTTCACAAGTTCGATTATCCGTTAATTTATATCCTTTTTCGCAATCGCAATAATATCCAACGGGTGTATCAACACATTTTTGAGTGCATCCTCCATTATTCTTCGCACATTCGTCTTCTCCACACCGGTCCTTTGGTTCATCTTCGAAGTTCGGACAATCGGGATGTTTGTCACACACCTTCGAGAGCGGTATGCACATACCACCGCCGCAATCAAATTCTGTTTTTTTGTCACACACTGGCTTGGGTCGAGCTGAAAAGTAATAAGTTTTATAACAATAATAGTGAATCCTCTAATGCTTATTAGTATTACTTATGTATATTAGGTAAAATATATTGAAATAGCAGATAGATAATACGTAGGTATTTCTTTTATAATATTTCGGATATAGATATGTTAATTAAGATAAATTTTAGAAAATAATAAAGATTGATAAACAAGTTTTATTTAAAAATCTTCCTCAATACACGAAATATTACAAAATATACCTAACAAAAATATTTATTGATTGACAAAGACGATAAAATTGACCAGTTAACTTAAATTCGTTATTAACTTTGTAAAGAAAAAAAAATAAATTTAAATTAAAATATTTGAAATTGATTTTTAAATTACATATTTTTCGATATTTACAAAAATTTTAAATTATTGTGTGTTAATTTGTAGATACCATAGAATCCACTTTCCAATTTGAGTTTAAAAAAAACTTTTGATATATATAGGGAAGTTAAGAATAATTTACTTACTACAGTTGAGTTCGTCACTTCCATCTGGACAGTCCTTATCTCCATTACAATAGAGAGCTCCAGGGATACAACTGTGGTCTTTGCATTGGAACTGATCTAATCTGCAAGTAATATTTCCTTTGCAAATCTCAAGGGACTCGTCCCCACCATCGGGACAGTCGCGGTCTCCATCGCATACCCACGCTCTATGAACACAGGTCATCCGGTCCTTACATTCAAACTCTGTGGCTATACATGGCGATATCATTTTCGGTGCAGTTGAGCAACCCTGAAATAGATAAATTATAAAGAAGTTAGTTTAAATAGGTATCTGTACATACACTTAAATAAAATTGGAGTGTCTGTTACTTACAACCAAAAAGCAAATTTTTAAAATTTTTGTCTGTCTGTTAGTTCTGCCTAATCTCTGGAACGGCTGGACAGATTTTGACTGGACTTTCACTTACAGATAGCTAATGTTCTGAGAAGTAACTTAGGCTACAATTATTTTATTAGGAAATTATAAAAACCGTTTAATTTATTTCAACTTACGCCTAGCGAAGCGGGCCGGGTTTGCTAATAAAAATAGTACTAGGTACTTTAATTTTATGCCTAGATTACAGCACGGATAACTTTTAACAACACTTAATGCCACGCAACGTAAAAGTGCACTTTGCTAAGTGTAAATTAATTTAAGGTCTAGTCTGCTTAGTTAGTAATTTGATCTTGGTTAATATCTCTCTAATTACGTAGGTTCCAAGGAAGTAAAGCTTTAACTATTTGTCATTACAAAATTGCATAATGTGGCACTATATCAAACGAAATAGCAATATCGTTACATTAAGTTATAATTACCCAACTCCTAAAAGTAGTTAAAGGCACCTGTATTGCTAACTTGTAAGTAATTTATAGTTTCTAACTTATAAATTGCTCCAAAATTTATTTTATAACTTTTTGAGAAACCTTTGATGAAAAATGTTAGGTTACTTTAAATTTTTGAATTTGTAGGTATATTCTTTATAGACCTTTATAGACCGATCAATGCACAGAAAGCACGATTATATATATACGTTTATGTTTTAGTTTTCACAAAAGTACATCTGACAACAGGTCCTAAGGGTCAGATAGTCCAAAATATAACCTTAATAAAATGCAAAATGCTGAAGTTAAAGTTAATTATTTATTAAAATATTTCAGTCAATGGTCAAATAGGTAAAGCGAAAACAAAAAAGTTCTGTAACAGTTAGTACATTTTGTATGAAAACCTTATCAAAATCTTTACAACAGTTTCGGAGATTATTCTATAGGAGCAACTAATCAAAAAGTTTTAGTTTTTAACCGTGCTTACGTTGTAGTCATAGCTATGAGTATATCAATAAAATAGCTTGTTAATCCAAAGTATGATCTAACTAATAATAAGTTATTTTCTCTTATGTTTTGCACTCTCGCTCGCACTCGTACGGTACTTAAGGGATACACATTTTCTTCCCTAACTGCAGGTGAAGTATTATACAATAAGACATTTTCGAGCCGAATTTGACTTTTTGGTTATCCGTTACACTGTGATTTTACAATATAAAGTGCGATCTTACCCTTTCATCACTTCCATCGGGACAATCAATATCTCCATCACACCTCCATCTCGCTGTCACACAATGGCCATCGGCACATGAAAAGTGAGTATGGGGCTGACAAGTAGGGGCAGGACACTTCACCTCATCGGTGCCGTCACCACAGTCGTCATCACCATCGCACACCCACCGATGCTGAATGCATTTGCCATTCCCACATGTGAATTCATCAGAGCGACATGTCTCATCTATACAGACGATTTAATAAATTAATTACACTGGTATATAGAATAATCTAAAAAGCAATTTATTACGTTATATTTGTTAGCACAACTATTTATTTCTGTTATAAACACAACAAAGCAAAACATTAATTTACATTGTTAAATTTAATAACAAGTCATCTACACAGAATATCTTTAAAGGCAATTATTTCTTAGGGAACAATTCCAGGAAAGAAAAGGCCAAACGGGTGCAGACATTATTAAAACATTCCTCAGGCAACCATTGAGTGGCCAAGTAATGAAGGAGAAAAATAAGAATTAACCGGGCACAGAGTAATGAGAAACGCAAAAAAAATGGTTGCAATCATGATGCCGACCACTACCCGTGACCTTTGATGCTAATCCTCTAAAAGCCGCATCGAGTTTTATTACATTAATGAATCCTAAACCTCCTGGACATATTGCTCTAACACTAACGGTATCTCTTTTATTAAATGCAATGTTTAATTAAATTCCTTCGCACAAACAAACTGCTAGCTGTCAACGTTCTTTTATAAAAAGGCAAATATATTGCATATCCTGCAAAACTACAACTTTAAATTGAAACAGAAAACTACGTTTGAGAACATTTTTAGTGAGAAATACAAGGAAAACTGTTATAATACTATAGTGATTTTACTTCTTACATTAAAATATATATCTCACTGTTACTGTCGTGTTATAAATGTGCGGAAAAATTCTCGAATAGAGTCCTTTCCTTGTGTGACACTAACGTTGATAGCTGCCTTCTAATAAAGGAAATTAAAAAGAGTTGCACAACGTTTCTCATTCGACTACCCTGTATAAGCTAACTATAACAAATTTATACTCATGTAAGTTCTGCTTTATTTTATTTTTAGTTAATATATTTCCTTTACTTGTTTATAATGCACCTACCTATAAACATATTTGACATTTACAAAACATAGGGTTTGTCTTTTTTCCTATAAGAATGTCAATATACTCGTACATATGTTTCGTTATCGAATTTACATACATTTTAATACGAAACTTCAATACTAAACTCAATTTAGTCGTTCAATTGTAGTCGTATATTATGTAGATACAGTTCTATCTTCAAGAATTTTTATCGCGGTCGAGAAAGTAAACAATTTTGATCGAACGCCGTAATATGTCGGTGGCAGGAGGTTTTAACACCCTTGTCCCCTGAATATAATATTGAGCTTCATACATTTTTATTTTATTTTCACCTAACCTGAGAGTATAGCAACGCCTTATAGATCAATCAAACCATGGACACATGCAAATGTTATAATTAGTATTATGATAAACGATGCATATACAAATGTATTAGTTAGTATTTATGAATATACCCTTACTGCATGCTTTTTCATCGGACCCATCGGAACAATCAATGTTGTCGTCGCACATCCAAGTAAGAGGCACGCATTCCCCTCGCTTTCCCCTGCAGGTGAACTCTTCAGGACCGCACGCTTCCACTTCTGTCAAGTCAAGCCATGCATGAGCTCCTTATGAAGCATAACGTCGATAAAATCTAAGTTCAGTCTAGTCATAGTATAATAATACTTTTGCAACTTCCAAAATAAAATTCCTATTGATTATTACGATTATAGCCTATTTCATGAATGCATAGAATTTACAGTACCTACGTGTCATTTTGTTTACGTATTACTGTGGTATTTGTAACCACAACTTGATTGCATATTGTGAACAGTAAACACTTATATCCGGAATACATTTGAACATTTTGTAACAATTTACTTTCACTAGGCTCTACTGTAACTAACTTTTTATCATCAAAACACTGTAAATTAACTTTTTTGTACGTAATAATTGTAATTGCAAACATCATTTTAGAGACAAGCCATTATGTAACCTCGCCTTAATTAAATTTTATCATTCATTTCGTTTTACACCGAAAAATATTTCAAAAAGTTCGTAGTAGGCGAAGTAGACGTTCGAGGTCTTAAAGAGAATTTTACGAGCCCTCAATTTTTTATTTAACTTCCGTTTTTACTGTTTGTGGAGGCTTTATCTAATTGCATTATAATTTATGCACAATCGTTTTTATTATTACAGTTAGACAAAATAAAAATATATAAATTATTTTATATATAACACTATCCCACAACCTGAGCATTTTGTGGTACACTTTACTGAAAAACTATCAAGACTATAGATTTGTGCTTTAACACTTAACTTCATATCTAGATGTGTTATCTGTCAAAAAAGTATAATTTTATAACCATTATAGAAATCAACAATAGGTACCTAACAATTTTGTGTTTATTGGATAGAATGTAATTGTACTACTAACGCCATCTGTTAGAAAACCGAAGAGTTAACATCGCTGTAACATTATAACCTGTTAGAAAAACTACGTGTGCCCTCACCAAGATCAGTTTTTTTGCTAGTCAACCTTGCTCTACATATTTTATACTTTATCAAATGTGTATTGGTGGTTCTTATAAGTAATGAAATAGGCACCCAATAACCAGATGATCGCATACTTTATAACAATAATCATGTGCTGCACAAGCTTAGCAGCAAAAATGATGAATCGAGCTGAAAAATATGATTGAGATGACAATTTCTTCATCAGACCCTAAGGCGCGATCCCATGCTGCAGAATCTATACATCTTACCGCAGTGGTGCTCATCAGAACCATCAGGACAGTCAGCAGTGTCGTCGCAATGCCAAGAGCCAGGTATACAATGACCAGTAGCACAAACAAAATTGTGTTCTAGACATCTTCGTTGTGAAGCTGTATTTGAAAGCAATTTCATATAAAACTAATAATGATTGGATAACATTAAACAACAGTAAAAAATAAAACTTTTAAACCTAAGATATTACCTGTATCTCGAAAACAATGCAATTTATCGCAAGTTTAGCTTACATATTTTAATGGCATTAATATTAAATAAGTGACTAAATGCAAATAAATAAAATAGTATTAATAAATTACTCAGAATTTATCATACACGACAAGTCTTAAGATAAACATAAATTATTAGAAGTCTACTTAATTAAAGAGACTTATAATATAATTAATAGCGATAAACAGTTGTTATTTGGGGCATGATGTTATTTCACGACATCCAACGAATTAAACAAATTAAGGGACTTATCTCCATTACAACGCGAAACAAGACTCTATTTAAACAAATTTATCACAACATAATCTAAAGGTTTAACATTAGCAAAACTATCCTCTCATGTTTGATATTAACATTTCACAGTAAACATAATAATATCATATTATACTATTAAGAAAAATGAAAAGGGATTTCTCTAAATGTAGGCAGACAGGCTTATTTGATAATCTAATAATCTTTTGATTCTGTGCCTAATAACAGTGTATCGAATTCTTTAGCGTATATTTATTTTTATAACAAAGGATTACAAAACATTGCGTTCTCGGACACGAAAGGATTTTCTATTATCTTATGGTTACAACGGAACTAAGTGTACAAAGTTGCGGGTGACGGTCGCTATGTGTACGGAAATAGAACCTTAAATCCCATATGTCAGCCATACGTATTGTTATAGCTTGATGCCGAGTAATTTAGAGTGTGTCAATTTTAATTGACGTATTGTTGGAATAATTGAAGCTAACCAAAATTCATTTACATGGTATTATAAATACAAACGGAATAAAATAAAAGATAAATCGATGTATTCAAATAGAATAATAATTTTCAATTCATAATAGAAAGAAAATGGAGCAAAGGGCAAAGATTATAATATTAATCCAGGAAACTTCCGAAGCGTAATTAAGATTTTAATCCACGTCCGAAGCCCCGCTAAGGACAATGTGCTACCTTAAAACTTTTTCCATAAATCGCTAGATAATTATTTTTGGGAATAATACGAAGAAGATTTTTTATGTCTTATGCTAAAGATTTCGTCGAATAATAATATTATATTTTGGGTTATTGGGTTGATATTTTATTATGATACTATGTCAATTTAACAAATAATAAGTAGGTACATTTTCTAACATTTCTGTTATGTATGTAAACCCTGACATCTTTTTTCTGTCTCTTTATAGCTGTTCTTAATTATAACGTGTTAAACAAATAGACATTATGAAGCAAAATCGATACAGATAAAGGTAAACGAACATAAGATTTTCAAATAACAACATTTTTAAAGTTGGTACCTATATTATGAGTTTTTTTCAATTGTGATCCGTATTCATTGTTCCGTGCATGTTTGAACACAATAGACACGGCATGACATGACCCAGAAGCGGCATATTTGTATATAAAATATTCATTGTAAAGTTACGTATTCGTAGGATTTATTTGATTCTTATAAGGAAATTCAAATCATTAAAATATATTATTATTCATACTTAATATCCCCTAAAAATCATTTCAAAATAAGATATAATAATTCGACAAGTGACAAGATTAAACTCCAGGACTCGTACATTATGCGAATAACATTTCGCAGCGAAGAAGAACGTGTTAAAAAACCATCATATCTGCAAAAACGTTACTAGTTTCCGAAAATCATATCTTTTTCGACCTGGCGATGAAGTTCTGCATCAACTATGGGTTTTGCGTAGTGAATGAACTACGGCCTTATCGCCTCAGTTTGAGGGGAGGCCTTAAATTAACAGCGTATTGTTATTATAAGACAAATTCCCAACGCTAACTTAGCTTAACCAATCTATTTTTGTCATATTTTTAACGCATAAGTATTCTATACAGTATACACTACGTAATACTCACTGCAGGTGCCAGGTTCTTCGTCAGATCCATCAGAGCAGTCCTTCTCATTATCACATCGCCATGACATCGGCACACATCGTCCTGTCTTGCATCGGAACTCTGATGACGTGCAGGTGCGACTTTCTGTAAACAAAGAGATATAATATTACACAACTTATAAATGTTTTGGGTTACAGCAGTGTTGAATATTAGAAGCTTTATCTTGAAGTGATTCGCACGCACCGTCGAGCAATTTGTAAGCAAAACGTACACCCTCCGAATAACCGGAGTGCCGACTGCGTAGCCCTTTACAGTAACCCGTGTAATAAATTTGAGTATACCACCAGAGATTGCTATATCGTATAACGCGTTGTTCGCACAAAACAGGCTCACGAAATCTTCCCTTTCATCTACCCTTCAGCAGGGTCGTTATATAGCTATGGATATTAAAACGCGAGAATTTTGCACAATACAAAGTAGCTATTATGTTTTTGATATCTTTTAATTTATGTGTGTCTACAATTTTTTGAGTTATAAATACTTATTTTTTGTAGCGCATGCCAACATGATTTAAATAATACATGCCAACAAGATTTAAAATCTACTTGTTAAAGAGGTTCTGTACATAATGTACCTAATTAAAGGATAGGTACCTACTTATATCTATCCTACGTATCGATAATATTACATCCTTGTTTAATAATTCACATTCTACTTAAGTTAAAAACGAAAAAAACGAAATAAACTTGGAGAGGAATTAGTAAATGGGCCAATTCTAAGCGTATACAGTGAGTGGCTGAATTTTTCATATATTTACCTACATTTGCCATGAAATATAAGCTCTTGGTAATAAAAATCTGCTTTTATAACTACATACTCCCAACATAATCTCTTGGGGAATGGTAGGATATGCCGAGAACGTCACAAGTTATTGTATTCGAGAAGCGTTGGAACCGTAATACCTAATAGCCAAGTTAATACTCAAAGTACTTGTAGTGCGGAGTTCATTCACTTAATCCCTGTGTTAAGCCGCGCCTATTATAGCCGTATGTAAATTAACTTTCGCGTGATCTGTTTTCTTGTCCCACATATTGAACAATTTGTTTCTATCTATGATTTTTATTATTTTCATGTAATTAATTATTGCTTATATTTTATTTAGTTAAGTATAACTTATTTAAGCAGTACACGATACTAGTGTTTCTTACAAAGCTTGGGCTAAGGCCAAAATTGTTGGGAATCAAATAGAAACAGGTAATCTACGTATGAGTATGAAAGCGTTGAAAAATATATAATGTATATTATTAATATAATAAAATAAATAATATAAATATTTTATTATATTTTCTTTTAAATTACCTATTTATTTATAATTAAGTTTTAATTTTGTTTAATATTTAAAATTACACACTTTTCATATTCATTATTAAAGGTCAAGACTAATTTTTCAAATCATTAGGGACGGATTTGCCGAAAACGGTACCTCATTAATTATTTTAAAAAGTTGAAATTTTACCCTTTAATTAAGGAAGACTACATTATTTAAACCCAGAAATTTTCACTTATTTTAAGACTGATCGGTAAAATATTATGCATTAGCGACTCGCCTTTGCTCCGCTCGGGCTCTTTCCTAGATTTAGCGCGAGCAAAGCCGCGGGTTCCGCTAGTAAATGATACAAAAACTTGACAAATTATATACTATAACCTTTCTCGAGAACCACTTTATCCATTGGTGAATACAGCATGAAAATCTGTGCAGAAGTTTTTGAGTTTATCGCGAACAGACAGACAGGCGTGGCGGAGGACTTTGTTTTATGATATGTAGTGATTAAACGAAATTTTGAATTAATAGATAAAAGGTTCTCTTCGCAACCTTATAGAATGATAGATGTTTTTACTATTTATTTAATTACTTCTTATTATTATTGAAGACACGTTTGGCTCAGTTTGTAGTGACCCTACTCGTTGTGCCTGATGAACACGAGTGTTTATTCTAGTTTATATTTAGGTACATATATTATGTAGTATATGAAGTAGGTGAGAAGATCAACTTTCTGACATAAGTGTATAATAAAGGAATTATATTGAATATTTTTATCATGTCTACATAGTTCAAAGTCACACCCCGCCGGCTGCTCGCTTAGTTTTTTTTTAAATTACGCAATGGCTTTTAATGCGGTTTTCATCAATACATAAAGTCATTTAAGAGGAACGTTTATTTGTATAATAGGCATACTATAGTAGAAAATAGCCGAGAATTTCAAACATTTTTTACAGATGTGTTATTATTATGTTTTACAATTAGTAATTTATTAAGACTTGGAAAAATCATAGTTTGAACAAACAAGTTACCGACAGTCACATCAAATAGGTGAGCTTTACTTAGTTATCCATTTAAGCCACACCAATACAACAAGGAGATTAGAGATAGTGTACGGTTAATTAATCCCTGGGATATAGGGTCCTATTATCAGAATGGTAAATACCTCCATTGGTCGAAATGCAGGACGCAGTTTGTTAGAGCTGACGGCAGCTGAATTACTAATCAACTGAAGCAAAGATTAGCAATCACTTATTTAAGGCCTTCATAAATTTCTTCCTGCATATGTATACCTACTATGTGGATGTTATAAGTTCTACTATCTTAATCATCAAAGTTAGAAGTAAGGATATTGTAATCGAGGTGTTATATGGATTCGTCAAATTTCGGTATATTTGGTATACCAATAAGATTTTATTTTAATATTTACAAATTTCAAGCTAAAATATAATATATAGATTATATAACGAAATAGTTTTGAAAAACTTGAAAAAGGTTCAAGTTTCACATAGAAATCTTAACATATTGTTTTCAATAAGCAACACTTACAAAATTACAAAAATTGCTGCGACTAAACTTGCTTCAGACTTCGGCACTTGCTTTATGATAGCTACTAATATTATCTGAACTCTAAGTTTCTCCATTGGTCTATGATATGATTTGACTTAAAATTAACAATACAATATCAGTTTACATGAAACGACAAATATATAATGTTGGTCGTTTTTTATAGTAAGTCCACCAACCCAATTTGTCCACCGGCTCTTGCCCAGCTGTGGGACGTTAAAAAGAGTGGAATACCTACACGTTTTAATATTTACATAATACTCGTTCATCCTCTTCAATCCTGTTTTCATTTGCTAACAAGTTTTGTTATAAGGAGAGACACATACATAATGTATAAGTTTTACTAATAGTCCTAACAAACTCAGAAAGCCGAATAATCTGGTAATAATGGAAGGTGAAATCTTATTAACTCTAAGACCTGCGTATAAAGGGCATGAACTAAATGAAACAGTAATACGTCTTAATATATCACGTAACAAGTTTCTTTGAACTTTCTATTTTCAAATAAAAACTCTTATAAATGTTAATAATTTTTCATATTCACATATTTTCATCTTCACAAAAACTGTGTACTTATGATGCCTTTTTCTTTCTTTTTCCATTTTCATCTGCATTAGGCTGGTCATTCATAGACAAAAATCAAACCCATGATAGTCGTCTTCAACAACACAAATTAACGTTTTAAGCATAATATACTTACTCGTATATACAAAATATTCGAGTGTATTGTGTATACCTAGCTATTATTACTAGGTAAGAGAATTACAATCAAAACAAAGTTGAAGTCTAAACTATATTTCAAGTATTACTACAGAATCGCATTCCATGTAACAGTTCAGCTCCAACATCGTATGCACTAGGATTTTAATCAACTTCAAAGAAGTTAGTAGCACAACTCAGGGTAGAGGTACTCCAACAGATTTTAACCTTTTTATTTTCAAAGGAACTCCGTAACGAACTATGCACGCCTGAATCCAGAATGAGTTTGGATTTTTCTCTTTGTTTCCGATTCTATATTTTTTTTTCATTTTGTATTGTATTCTATTGTAATGAATAAGCCAATAATAGTCGCAGTGTTTTCTCTATACCAATCAACCTGAACTGTTTCTATTTTCTGTAATATTCTAAGCAATGTCGAGACACGGCGCATGTATTAGGTGAAATTGTCCCCAAGATGGCAGTAGCAGAAGTGCCGAGAAATTGTATTACCGGGCCAGGCAGGCACTGGCGATGAGTGCATTCGTTACCGACATAACTGGCAGCTTTGAAGCGCACTCTAACATTGCGCATGCTGTGGAGTTCTATACTCTGGGCCAAATTTTGCATAAAATAGTTTCAACAGACCCATTAGTCTTAAGCATACTAAATTGCTGGCATTTAAAGATATGGAAAGAAATTACCGATTCAGACTATTCTCGCACATTAAAGTAAGAGAGTTCTAAGTTCTCCTTTCTAAGCACAAATATAAAATATAATAAAATATACTTTACAAAACAGTGTGATTTGGCTATTAATGACTACTCTTGTCAATTTTTTTGGTGATGACAATCTTTCACTGACGTCGTCAAAGTTTTAATGTAGGTACGTAGAAGTAGTAGAGGTAGAAGAAAGTAGAAGAAATAAGAGATAGTACTTATATTTACATACTTGTGTGTATTGTGAGAATGGTCGTTGTTCAATTTCTCTTTTCGATCGCTTCCAGTGCCAGTGGCGTTTTAACAGCATCAGTGAAATGTTACTTAAAATCTGAATTGTAATCTCTTGCTCATGCGATTTTAATTTCAGGAATGAGGTATTAATATACAATACTTTTCCTTTTTAGTCCTTATTGATACACAGTGAGTCAACTAGACTCCACTGTTCCTAGAAGTATGATGATGATCTATGAGATGATGTCCTCCCGACCGATTACGGCCACTGCGGCCAATCTCATTAGCCGCAGGAGATATTATAGTGCACGAGTGTACGCGTAGACACAAGTGCACTCTCTGTTCCTTATCACTCTCATATTCCGGTGGGACGAATGCTTGATACGACCAGTGAGAGTTACGGCGCAGGACCGACGGCTTTACGTGCACTCAGAGGCACGAGAGCAGCAAATATTCATCCCAAGATAAGGCGAAATACCTGACCTCTGATTTTGCAATATATGATAAGTCATAGGTACTCGTAATATATCGATACTGTGACTCTGTGATCGCTATTTACTTGAATATTTACTGAAAACATTGGTTTGTAAGGTAATCATACTCATATGTTGTGTCAGGCACAATTAAAACTAGAATTGTAACTACGTCGGATGTCCTCATAATATCCGTGATGCTGTGTTCTATAAAAGCATCCGTTTGTGATTTGTTTTATCGTCATTGTGACTTACGTATTTATTATATTACGTATTGTTACATAATAATTAATAATTTGTCAGAGAATTTTTAATTATCTTATATATAAAAATCTCGTGACACAGTGGTTGTTATCGAACTCCTCCAAAACAGCTTGAAAAATTTTTATGTTTTTATGTATATTTATAGTAGGTCTGAGAATAGGTCATATACAAATTTTTACTCCCTTAGGTGATAAGGGTGACCCTCTCCAGATTTTTTAATTTTTTTATCAATTAGCCTCAAAAAACTACGTATATCTCTAAATTTTCAACCTTCTACCACCAATACCTATTTTTAATAATAATTAGAACGCGGCCGAAGCCGCGGGAATTGCGAGTAAGATATAAATGAAAATATTAGCTAAAGTAAAGCTATTTGTAAAAAATTAACTATACTTATAATAAAAATAATTTACTCTACCTATAGGCAAAAACAAACGTCCCTTATCCTATTTTGTAAATTAAGCTACATTATATGTATGTATGTACGTACCACTCAAAGAAAGCAATTTAATAACAAAAAAGTAGCAAGCCAAATCGACAAAAAATATTTTATTTTTCTTATATTTTGCACAAAGTTAAAATGTTTAAGAAAATCAAATACTTTTCGACGCGAAACAAAAAGTTCATTACAGAACTCGCGAAAGTTAAACAAGAAACGCTTTTTTGTCTGCAACTTTAAGTTTAACGAGCGACGTGTTCTCTCGTTGTTCTTCAAACAAAACTTAACACATGTAAGTTTTGACAAGAATAATCCAATGTGTTTTTAGTTTTCATTAACAATTTAATACAAAGATACATTAAAGCATCATCACGTAATTTATTTTTTAATATATGTAATATATGAAAATCGCGTGTCACAGTGTTTGACCGATTTCCAAGAAATATTTATGGGTATATTTGGTAGATCTGAGAATATAATAGGCTATTTTGTATTGCCCTAGGTGATAGCGGTGGCCCTCTCCAAATATAATTTTTTTTTGGACCAAATTTTTATTTTTCACTTTTTTATGATTTGGCATCAAAAATTCTTATAACCCTAAATTTTCATCCCTCGGGCGCGGGCGAAGCCGCAGGAATTGCTAGTTCTACGATATATGTACTCTTAAGATGTAGAATGCTGTCTTGTGATCACTGCTACTTTTTTGATATGGATTTACATCCAGTAAATCCATTTCATACAAAAAACGATACCTAGCTCTTAATTAAAATATTCGATTCGATTTATAATAGAGGGGGGGGGGGGCTAACAGATACTAATATGAGTATTGTTTAAAGTACTCATTTAAAAAAAGATACCGTTCAATCAGTTATCATTTTACTCTAGAGAGTATCTTGTTAATGGAAATATGGGTAGGTAATTAAGATGAACTCAACAATATTTAGAATGACTATAAATGTATATTAAAATTGGTATTTAAAAAAATAAATAAGTATAAATTTATTCGCCGATACTTCTCAGTAGAACTGAACTCCTCCACAAACTGACTACACAAACTCTCTTAAATTAAATTGAGAATTCAAAAGAGATTTTATAAGTTTAGTTAAATAAAGATAATTTTCATTGTTTACATAATTACTTACCTGAAGAAGCAAAATCGTAGTTCCTAGTATAAGTGTCGTAATCGTCGTCATATATCGATGTCTTGACGCTCGTTAGAAGAGCAAAAGCAGTTAACAAAAACACCCACCACATGGTTATTCTTATAGTTTCCTTGATTATATAAAATCACTCAATTTGTATTCACTTTGAAGTTGCCATGGACTCTATCATATGGTTTAGATTGTGGCTAAAAGAAGTTAAGATTAAATAATTAATAGGTACAGCAATTCGAAATAACCTTGAGTTTATTTGTTTTTAACTATTTCTAAGTACATTTAAGGAAAATACGTGCTCTTTGGACAAAAAAAAAGACTTTTACTCCATTAAAATGTAGAGACAAAAATGAATGATCAGCATTATGAAATACCTATCTACATAATATATTTAAAATGTTTTAAATGCTACATGTAAACAAAAGCGCTTTTATATCGATCTAGTGAGCAGTTGTAAGCGAAGCTCAATTATTAATCGGGAATATTCAAAATTAAAATCTAATTATACAGGATAAGCCCCTGTTCTTTGTCCCTTATAAACTTTTGTAGCGTTAATAAGGTATTTAAATCTTATAACAACCGACATTAAGTTACCTATAAATATAAAATGTTATTTTACGAACTCTTAACAGCTACTTATGTTTGTATAACTATGAAAAACGTCTTTCACAGTCTTTTCGTAAAAGAACGTTAAGCAAATATTTCATTGTCTAATTACTTGAAAAAGCTCAAAGAGAATGTAAAGGACGCTGCTCACCGTTGCCAAAGATAATATTATTGTTAAAAATCGTGAATTATAACTAACTTTTGTACAAATAACCTTCTCGATTTCATATACATAATGAACAATCCTATTATTAATGTCTCTAATAAAATATCATATGAAATTATAAACTACTTATTATTTCGTTAAGAAATTTGGACATTTAGATGTCTGCTACTCAAATAAGAATTGAATGGGTTTAAATGAAACTGAGTACTGGGTAAACCTTGTTCTAGACGTTAATTCAGACAAAAGATTTATAATCGTTTCATGGCAATGGGATGATATTAATTCACTTGTCGCGGGCACAAAGTAGTCTATACATATAAATAAAATTGAAGTGTCTGGGTATAATTTCAAATTAACAGCTTTTCACTAAATGCATATGAAAGTATATACGTAAATAGCATCAAAAAATCAATTTTTTTTTGTATGTCTGTCTGTCCGTTTGTTCCGGCTAATCTCTAAACGGCTGAACCGATTTTGACGGGTCTTTCACTTGAATATAGCGAATGTTATAAGCCGTAGCTTACTTTTTAACTGACTTTAAAAAAGGAGGAGGTTATATTTTAGAAATAATATTTATTTTAACTAGCGGAACCCGTGGCCTAACGCTAAGCATAGGGATGAACCCGAGCGAAGAGAGGGTGAATCGCTGGTATAATAGTATACATGTTCTTTATTAATTAATTGAATCTTAATGAGCTATTCTTATAATAAGCCCACTTTCGGATAAGTTATCTTAAAAAATTATGAACAAAATATAAAAACGTCATAATTAGCAAAATTTGTATTATTTTCCTGCTCACGCCAGCTGTATTCTAATTTTGAGTTAAACGGTATTGAATGGAAAGTTTTCGAGAGTTAAGCTGAAAAACTTGTTTCACGAAGTAGATCTCTCTTTGGGCATCAAATGAGCGAAGTTTTCTGCTAAGAATGATATCGAAAAGATTGCTAAATAGGTCAATGATGTAAATTATATGGACATAAAGACAATCATACCAAACGCTATATAAATAATTTTAAAATCTCTAACAAATAAAAGTTTCTTATAAACCAAATTCTTAAACACGAATCTATTAAAGCTGCTTTTCCACTTTAAATATACAATATGTGGCAAGCTCCAATTCCCAACCTATTTTCGCCTTTCAAAGTAAGCATGTAATCAATAGACCGTCTGTCTAAATCCATCTTGATAACTTACCGAAAAAGCTAGAACAGATACGTTGTATTGAAAAAGTTTCTGTGTTATGTAAATTCTGTACTCTTACCATGTTCCATTATAATAGTATTATTTTTTTTTATACTCTGGGATGATATTATATATTTATTATTTTTAGAAATTACATAAAAAGTACCTGCCATAGTGTTCACAAAAAGGTGAACACACAATTACCTAACAGACAACAGAAATGACAATAGAATAGAAGGCTTCGTTAGACATTGTTAGAGATGAAAAATATTATAACAAGCCTACAATATATTAGTATAATTACGTGTAACTGCCTCGTTGGTGTAGTGGCTAGCATGTACGGTCGCACACAGGGAGGTCCTGGGTTCGAGTCCCGGCTCGGACCAAGTTTAGTTATTGAGTCTTTCTGTTTCGTAAGCCTCAGTAACAGCCCGGAGTTGGAAAGTTGGCGGTGTTTCACCCCCGTGCCTCGGAGAGCACGTAAAGCCGTCGGTCCTGCGCCTTAACTCTCACTGGTCGTGTCAAGCAGTCGTCCCACCGGAAATTGAGTGTGATAAGGAACAGAGAGTGCACTTGTGTCTGCGCATACACTCGTGCACTATAATATGCCCCGCGCCGTTGGCTAGTCTCAATGAGATTGGCCGCTGTGGCCGTAATCGGCCGGGAGGACATTATAATTACGTGTAAACTTTCTTGTCTTCAGACTAAAAACTATTTTAAGCTAGATTTTTATTCTGATTTGATTTTGAGATAATTTTAATTTGATGAAGATGACATCTATGCTTTAACAAAGAAGAGTTTTTTTAAACGTGTAAATCCCTTGTATGCTAATATATTTAGAATCACGCACAGTGATAGAGTAAGTTCTAACTAACTTCTACACTTCACTATATAGTGCAACGTAAAAAACATGATTAACAAGTTATTATATTCACTTTTGTAATTCTAAACTTGACGTTGTGTTCTCCCTAATTCTACGATCTAGAATATAAGACCAAGAGCGATTTAATTAATAACCCCCGTCAAATTCACACCCATCACTCTTCCTTCGACCACGCCCAATTTGCTGTAAATTTCCGATTGAATAGAAGCAAGACGGGACTTGAAACCGCGATATCTTGAGATAATTCGGTGAAGCGTGCTGAATGAATATCGCCCAATTTAAAATTTGAATGAAAATGAAATGGATAAGAAAATTACTACCTTTGAAATTTCTCATCAT
Source organism: Boloria euphrosyne (assembly GCA_951802675.2). NCBI lineage: Eukaryota > Metazoa > Arthropoda > Insecta > Lepidoptera > Nymphalidae > Boloria > Boloria euphrosyne. The sequence goes on from OX637872.1 coordinate 5,604,871, forward strand.
TTTTACGTTGGATTTATTATTAAAAAAACTAATTAAACTAAAAAATTGTTATCTATTTATACGTGATATAATTTATGTACATCCGATGATTGACAGGTCAAAAGCATGAGCGAGTAAAATATTCTTAATTGATATTTATTGCTGAACATCACAATGACAAGGCGATAGGTCAGCACGTCGTAATTATTTACTCTTGAAGATATGTTAATTATCACATTTAAATTGAGTAATAATAATGAGATCGCTGTCGTGTCGCTTTGTTCTTTTTAGTACTGCGACACTTTTCTACATTTGACCCAAATAATAAAATATGCGCATTTAAATTTCTATTTATAGTTTTATTCTCATTACTATCTACATTTTAGGCTTTGTTCGTTTGTATGTCAATTAGAAATGCGTATTAATTTTGACAATCGTATTTGACTGTCTACGGTGTATCCTATTTCTAAATTTACAATTAGTATCTATTTTTGAACGTGCCGAGGTAAATTCCAGAATGCAAAAACATAAATACTTAGTTTCAAACTTCTAAAAATTCAAATACCTCAACATACCCAGGATCGATATCCTCAAAGTTATTATCTCGCAGAACTAAATAGCCCTGATGATACTATCTTGTGCAAAGGAACGAAACAAAAACGGCAATTCCGTTGCATGCTGGTAATTCTAAATTGCAAGAGAACGACCAATGTTTTGTAAAGTGCTTTCTGTCTACTTTTGAACAATGAGATAGTATTCCCGTGATTATTGCGGTTTTAGCTGGAGCTTTAGAGTGAAGAATTTTATCAACGGATTGCTACGATTTATGAACGTTTCTGATATACGCCATTTCAATACTGAAATTTCTGACTAAACTGGTTTAATCTTGGCCTTCTTCCGCCTTTGTAATATATGACTTTTGTTAGATTATAATATTATACCTAATACTTTCAAAAAACTTATTGCGATTTCTTGTCGGACCATACATTGCAATATGGCTTCTAGCAGAGTGATCGTATAAGTAAAAAGTGATAAAACGAAGTGGGAATGTTGATTGACCCGATGTTTCCAATAACCAGTATGTTTAAGTAATTGCAATATTCCCTAAGGCGCGCGTGGGTGCGTAGCGTGACACAAATACTTAAGAGTTTTTCACGGCTGCTATAAAGTTAAGCTGGCGTAGTCATATCAAGAAATATATACAATATGTCATCTTAAAGGCATATCTAGTATTCAATAATAAGTTTTTACTGTATAACTAAACTACAAAAAAAATTAGAATACATCTTTAAAAAAATTATTTTATACATTGAACAATGAGCAACATTCAGTATACACTAGTTAATTCATGTACGGACAATAATTTTATGATTATGGTTTTCATTTTATACTAATATGTTAAAACAATGGCCGTTGATCTATGTATAGCGATTTACTCGTGTGTATTAACCGAACTTTATTTAACCCTATTACCCTAGTCCGTTTACCAATCCTAAATTATTTAAAAAAAATGGTTAAAAAGCTAATAATAATACACTTTTGTACACATATATACTTATTTAACATACGCAATAGAAACTAGGGACTCCAGAATGAAAGCGCGTTTTTGCAATGCTTATGGTCGTACGCCTAATAAGTGGAGTAGAGCGAGCCTTACCTGCCTATGTACATTTATGGAGTAACTAACATGTTTTTACTTTATTTGTGGAAAATATTAGAAGATCTTTTAAGAAAACTCTCTAGCGAAATCAGAAGTTACTTTGAAAATGAAAATTAGAAATCGTAGCATACAGTCTCATTTTAACTAGCCATAATATTTAGATTACTATTTAATTAAGAGAACGAAGCACAAAGATATAATCTTCAATCAGCGCGCAAAAGAATTGTCTAACGCGTGAAAAATAGACGTCCGATTAGAAGGCTGATGGTGAAAAATGATCATGAGATGACGTTTTATGTATAGGGACTATCGATTTAAGCTTTCAGTTTGAGATATCAAGGCGGTTTATATAAATATATTACGGTCTTTTGCTTGTCTAGCGAGTTATAAAATAGATTCGTGGAGTGATAAAGACAAGTGTGCTTAAAAGTTAATTTCTCTAATAGCTTTCACATTAAAAAATGAGCGAGATTTATTATTAGATAGAATATATATTTTAACACAATAGTAACAAATATAATAGGTTTATTTATATATTTTTCTAGCTACTTTATATGATTTAACACAAATGTAAGCAGAATGAAAATTATGTACCAAAAAACCACAATTCACTTCTTTTAGCCACAACGAACCTTCAATGGGAGTTGAAATCACGCAGTACGTTAGTAAATACAGACGGACGCGTTCGGCGTAAATAAATCAGTAATCAGGAACGCGAGCGGGCGCGATCGGACGCACCGAGAGCCGGGACGCGAATGCGGGGGCGATCTACCACTAGTACCCAGTTTCCCTCCACCCTACCCCTCACTCCCCACCCCCCGCCACGTCTGATAACCTGCTACTTCGGAAGTCACTAAACTCCGTCATGAATGTCACCCAGGCACCAACAACTGACTTGTGAAAGAAAATGTGATTTTTATTGAAAAGGGATCGACGACGTAACGCTGGCTCCGCTTTGTGCGAAAATCGATGCTTTATCGTATACTTATTAGACGTTACAAAATCGGCTCGCGTAGAGCGGTAACATAAGTACCCTAGGGACAGTGCTAAGAGCCGATAGCATTTTATAAGGTTCCGCCTTATTACCCATCCTTAAGATTCAAGAGCGAATTGATATTTCTATAGTCAAAAAATAACATTAAGTTGTTCGTATAAGACATATACTATGTTTGGAAAATATTTAAAATTTATGTAAAAAACGAAACGAATACGAAAATCATTTTACTTTAAATCTAGTTTGTTAAAACAGTATTATTTTAATTTTTTAAATATGACTTCTTGTCGTAAATTTTAAGAATTCTATTAGGTATTATTCCATCTGCTACCATCTTTTCTTTTAAAGTACGAGTATAATACTAAAGACATTTTGAATTTCTCGGTATGAACAATTGTAAGATATGTCTACTGTCAACATGGTCCCTGATGAGATGCTGCCACTCTCGTTAAAAGCGCAGAAGTTTTCTTGAAGATTTAATGAGGTAGAAATACCTTGAGCAATGACCTTTTTTAGACAAAAAATATATAATTAATACAAATAGTAGGTAACTTTATTTCTGTCCTCAACCAGCTTAGTCTTATATTCCCATGTGCTTAATTATCTAAAATCTAGATACTTCGATAGTTTTATTAGAGGACATTTTCGGATATTTTGTCAATCAATTACACATGTCTAATTAGGACTTTGATCATTATTAATATTAATTGTAAATAGTGTTTTGATGCAGTGAAATACTTATTATATTAGAATAATTTATAATTTACTATTTTTTATTATGTAGCGCCATCTAGTCTCTATCTCTAGTCGGTGATAAACTACGAGGCTTGTATTATGGATGTCGCAGTAAGATATATATAGCCGTAATATAGTTATATCCCTAGGGATATAATTATATACCGTAACATAGTTATACGAAAGCGATTCATTACTATCTCACTAGGAATATAGTTATAAAACGGTCCAAGTTTAGTGATATACTTATATTACTAGATTAAGTTCAGCGTTATAAATATATTACTTGATTAAGCTTAGTGAAATAGAAACCTACCATATATTATTAAATTAAACAATATTATATTGGTTTTATCTTTATTAAAAAATCAACTTTATGTATCCTGCAGTTAGTTACATAGCACTGAATGCTTCTTACAGGCACATCTTTTAGTAGAACACTGTATATTCTATTTTTTACAGGAACATTTTTTAAAATGTAATTCTAGATGTCATGAATCCTCTTCTTGTCTGAACAAAAATAAAAAAATACTTTTAAAGAAACCAAGATCTCAACTTAGCTGATAAGAAATAAAGATATCTCAAAACTGTTGATTAGCTTTAAAAGATTTATAATGTTTGATTAGTTTTAATTGTATTGTTAATGTTTAAACTCCAAAAAATATGATCACTTTAATTATAATTGAAAATACTTTAATACGTGTTAATGTCACAAAGTACCTATTGTAACTAACATACATAAGGGATACATAAAGTTGATTTTTTAATAAAGACAAAACCAATATAATATTGTTTAATTTAATAATATATGGTAGGTTTCTATTTCACTAAGCTTAATCAAGTAATATATTTAAAACGCTGAACTTAATCTAGTAATATAAGTATATCACTAAACTTGGACCGTTTTATAACTATATTCCTAGTGAGATAGTAATGAATCGCTTTCGTATAACTATGTTACGGTTTATAAATTATTATATCCCTAGGGATATAACTATATTACGGTTATATCTATCTTACTGCGACATGGATACCAGATAGATGATACACTACACATATTAATTTTAAATACATACATATTATAAATAAACACCCTTGACTGTAGTATCTACAAACATTCGTGCTCAACAAATAAGTAAATGCCTCCAGCGGGACTTGAACCCGCGACCGCTGGCGTAGAAATTAGGGTCACTACCAACTGAGCCAAACGTGTCGTCGTAATTGAGTATTACATTAATTTAATAAATACACTATTTGAGTTCTGAATCAGTCAAAGCTATACCAATTGCATATTAATTATTAGCATATTGATACTGTTCTTATAATGCAAGTCGACCACAAACATCAAATAATCGAAAGCACACGCTTTGGTATTTAATTAGCTTAACCTAACCGATTATTTGTTAGGTAATAATGGATTAAGTACACATATCGGATGTTTTTCCAAATAAAACATACTACCCGTTAACTTGGGCGTTGTTATAATAGGTACGAATAAATTATCTTCAATTTATGCATTTATTTTATTTATTTACCTTTAGATATGAGTTAAATTTAGGATTTTGAGACTACATTAATCCTATTTAAATGAACAAAAAAAAGTATACCCCTAAGTGTGATGATTGAATTTTCAACTAAGTACTTAATTTCTATTTTTTATCTTACTATATTTTCCTTTCCTTTTGACTGGCTCGTTGGTGTAGTGGCTAGCATGTACGGTCCCACACCGGGAGGTCCTGAGTTCGACTCTCGGGTCGGGGCAAGTTTAGTTATTGAGTCTTTCTGTTTCGAACAGCCCGGAGTTGGGAAGTTAGCGGTGTTTCACCCCCGTGCCTCGGAGAGCACATAAAGCCGTCGGTCCTGCGCCTTAACTCTCACTGGTCGTGTCGAGCAGTCGTCCCACCGGAATATGAGAGTGATAAGGAACAGGGTGCACTTGTGTCTGCGCATACATTCGTGCACTATAATATGTCTCGCGCCGTTGGCAAGTATCAATGGGATTGGCCGCCGCGCCGTGGCCGTATTCGGTCGGGAGGACATTAAGTAGGTACTATGTATCCACTAGAAATGGAAAAATTGTCGTTTTTAATTATTATAGATACCTAATCAGATTTAATTTTAATTGATTTTTAACGGTTAAACAAAGTTAGCCTTCTATTCTTATACAGATAAAGGAATAATTAGAGCGACACACAGTAGCTAGTACATTAATTATTTCTATTAATAAGTTAGACAATAGAACAAGAACACTCCGCTTTCATAGCTATGCGTCATACGGTTATCAAACACCAACAAACAATTACATACTCGTAACACGTGAAACAAAATTATCCAAAGTTATACCTAGTGGTTGAAAAGTACTCAATATTGTAAAAATGATGATTTATTACATCAGACACTGTGAATGTAATTTGTACACTTCGCGGCAACGTGCCGCTGCCGACCTAAAAGCTTTGCGCCCGCGCATTTTCTTATAGCACAAGAAATATTGCGTCAGATCGACCCAATAACAAGTAGTGCAAATTATATAGCAATTAGCAATTATGTAAAATTTATGAGAAGTTTTGCTAAAAGGAAGAAATTAAGTTAATTTACACACGTACTTATAAAATGAGTTAATATTTCATAAAGTAATATGATAGAAATCTATAATCAAAGATATCTTACGTAGTAGTAGTCTAACGTTAAATCACGAGACTAGATATTAACTAAGATTACGTGTATAGGTTAATTATTTTCACTTAATATTTACAACCGACATAAGTTTATCTCAATGTTTAGGTATTATTAATTAATAATATTCAAGCACGACGGAATAAGTCCAATTAACTAGATTTAATTAAGAATATCGATAAATTAGCGACCGGCCTATCAATTTAAAAGAAATGATTGTATTAACAAACAGAGTAGGTATATCTTAATTATATATAATAATTTTTAATTACTTATGTCGTATATTTATAATTATTTTTTATTTTCGTCATTATTTTTACGTTTTAAAAATTGAATTACATACTATCTCACAAAAGAATATACTTGCTTTCTAAAATAAGCAACACATTTGCACGAAAGTGTACGAAATTCATGATTCCAGCAAGGGTCGATGTTCGAGTGCAATATAACGAGACGTCTAGAGAGTAAATATTTGAAGGCAAAACAAATATATAAAGAAGTTATATAAAGAACTTTACTATGATTTTGAAGTTAGTAGTCGAAATGATTCGAATTTCTAATATGTTTTATGTCGTAGATATTATGTTACTGTCATAATAAATGGTTGTTTAAATCTTTCTTGTCTGGAATGCATCATTAAGAAAATAATTACTTGTAGATAAGAAGACATGAAAATAATTATTCTGTTACGAAATAAATTGAACATTTGAACTTATTGAGAACAACGTAATTTGGACAATAATACGTTTGAATGAACAGAATGTACCTACTTATAATAAATGGTAAGTCTTATCGAAGTCGACGTGAAATTACATCAGGTACATAATTGCCAACGCAAAAACAGGAATCGGCCAATGCACGAACCAACCCAGCATTTTGATTACGTAAAATGAATAAGGAATCTCTGCTTTTTGTACCGCAAATACGGAGCACTCTGTTAAATAACTGTCAGTAAAGGGATAGCGGTAAATACAGTGTTAAGTAAAAAAAAAATTGGCAGCTCATTGAGTTTCATTAACACGTAAACAGATACGATAAACCCGTAAAAGTGATTATTCCCAAAAGTCACATTGATATTGTTGATACCACAGACAGCATATAGAGCAAACTTTTCATTATACATAGTTACATATACACTTACAAATATAATTGAAGTGTCTGTCTTTAATTTTAAATTAATAACTTTTCACTAAATGCATATGAAAGTAATTAATATGGTACTTACATCAAAAAACAATTTTTAAATTTTTTGTCTGTCTGTTTGTTCCGGTTAATCTCTGAAACGACTGGACGAATTTTCACGGAACTTTCATTCGCAGATAGCTAATGTTATAAGCTGTAACTTAGGCTACTTTTATTTTATTAGAAAATGATATTATTTTTTTAATTTATTTTAACTTCCGCCCAGCGAAGCGTTTAGAAGGTTTGCTAATTATTTATTTAAATCAAAATGGTAGTCCTTTACCGGGATTTTCGTTGTAATAATGACGCAAATAGCGTATATCTGTGACAGGAACCGTGTTACGGTGTTTGTACTTATCAAACGCTTCTCCTCTCGAGTATTAGGCGACGGTGTCAACCGCATACGTGTAATGTCACTCTGTAGCAATGACGCCTGTCAAGTTGACACTTGACTGACTCTCTCATTAATTTGTTATGGAGACTTAGGATTAAGGGAGACTAGCAAATATCATCATCTCAATCGAAACTCGACGTTTGAAAGATAGCAATTATGTGCACTATGTGACTATTTTTTCACTTTTTAGACTTATTATATTATTATATAATATATTCAATTATTCTCGCATTGCTACTCAACTCGCGTTGTACATTTATTACTTATTATTACTATTGTACTATGGGTTATTTTTGTACCATAAAAGAATTTATTTCTCTAATACATAATTAAAAATCGATTCAATACAGATTGACCTTGACAAATAGAAAAAAAAATGCTTTCTTACATAAAGAATAAAAAAAACACTTATTTAGCGAATGTTATTCCACGCATCGTTTTGTACATAACTTCGTTAGTTTTTCCATGAATGGAAAACAAGTTAAGTCGAATTGTCGACCTAAAGGTAGGAATAAACAGTATATATAATATATTATGTTAGTGTACTCGCGCTCTAACATTCTTTTGTTTGCTTTCTTGCTTTTCAGTATGATGGGTTGTGATAGGAATTAGATGAAATAGAATACTGAATGTAAATTCTGGTAGGGTATTATGGATATTTGATACCTAGTTACAAAAATAATATAAAGAAACAGTATAATATATTCCTTTCTATTTTAACATGTTAGCATATGGAGAGTGCCTATTACGGCCACATGCATCATCTGCGACGTTGATGGATAACTCAATATTATAATATTACATAAAATGAACTTAGCATTAGGAAATTTAAGTCTGACCTCAACAGAAATAAAACCTGTTATAGTTTGCTTCTAGTTAATAACATTAAAGCTCGAAGATAGCTTAGTAACGACGTTGTCAGTAAACGCGTCGATCTAATATCTGAAAGCAATGACTGGAATAAAACAGAAGTGTCTTTTGAAGAAAGTTATTTTAGAGTGTCAATGCGACGGTTCTAGCAGATTTGCTCACTCGTCGAGACTGAGAACTATTAGCGCGATGGCGACGCCCTTGTAGATTAACGGATCGACTTTCACTTCTGAGAAAAATGTCGTGATCCTGAGTCTAGTCTGCGAGAAAATTCAGAAAAATAATTTAAAAACACTTTTTCTGATATAATGTGAGTACAACTAGAGAGGTAGGTACATTTGAAATGTGGAAACGAATAAACGTTTTTAGGTGAAGTAATTTTAACGCGTATTTTAAAATATTTAAAATCTGTTTGTAGTATGTATTACTAAAATGTTTATGTTTACAAATCCATAGTTCTTAAATAATTTTGTAAGGTAGTGCATTAGTATAAATCAAACTGCCTAACACTGTTTTAATATTTCCTAGAAGTTGAACTATACATAAATATAACGATGCCTAATATACGTGTCAAAAGCTAAAAGGCATGAAATGGAGTACAAATTAGATTCAGTGCGTATTAGATTCCATTTCGTGCTGCATTTACTTTGTTTATCTAAGTGACATGCTCAGTCGTTCCATATAATATTATCTATACATACTCGTACAATAAAATTCTGACTTAGTTAAATCTGTACATTGATTATTTTTTGGAAATTCTAATTGGAATAGTAATTAATAACGATATAGAGGCCGAATCTATCGCTTTTAGAATTTTTGTCTGTCTGTCTGTCTGTGACCGCATTACGAGAAAACTACTGGACGGATTTTGATGAATTTTGGTGTGGTGATAGTTGGTTCTCCGGATCAATATATAGGATACTTTTTACTGCAGAAGAATATCTCATTTCTGAGATATCTATACTAACCTTCAAAATTTATCCTATATAGTAGTACTCAAAGCTGGTGTCAAATATATTGGTCTATCCGACTTGTTATGTAGTAATGTTCTTTTGAATTTCTCATTGCTTAGTAATTCATAGAAAATAAAATTGGTGCTATTGATTTTTAGTTTTTACAAATTCAGTCAAGTAAATAAAGGAATCATTCGAAATCATCTGTTCATACAAATTTGTTAATCAGAATTTCACATGTATAATAATGAACACACATAGAGTTTTAAGGCAATTATGTGTTAAAAACTATTTGTGACCGGTGACATTTTGACATTGTGACAGGACTTTACGATATGATTTTCTTTTACTTTAGGCATAGGTATAAAAAATATAAAGAGTAGGTACAAAAGAATTCTTTTTCAAGGAAAATCTTATTCGTTTTCCAACGACATACAATAGCGCTTACGTTACATTACTGTGGAACGCTCATGACAAGAATACAGCTTATTTTCATAGGATTTTATATATTGAATTGTATAAAATAAGTTTCAACCAACTATTTCTTAACGTATAGGCCAGGTTTACGTACCTACGAAAACCTGGCCTATACGTATATCTACCTAGATATATTCAAGAATTATAATAAGTTGATTATATTTAGAAGCAGTTTTATTTTATAAAATAATATGGATATGGATAAAAAAGTTACTAGAACGTTTTAAAATGTACAATACATAAAATTATGTTTATAGGTACATATATTATACGTACATTGTACACATACCATATTAGGAAACCAAATAACTAAGCACTCCAAATTAAGCGTTCATTAAACCATACCATAGGTCTTAATAAATGCTGTATGGGTCATTAAGATTACAAGCATCTTCAAACATCATGAGAGCAAAACTATTAACAGTTGATGCGTTAATTGTGACGCCGATAGTCCTCCGGATACGCACGACCCAGTTCCTCTATATGTAGGGTACTACGATACTGTACTCTTGTCCTACTAACGAGCTGGCCACATACTAGTACAGATCTCGTGTTTCAAGCACGCTGTACCAGAATTTTAATTTGAGAGATTAATTTGCGATTTTTTTAGAAATAGATACAATAAAAAAAACTTAATGTGTAAATTATATCTATACATTAACCGATGTAGGAAATTAACCACACTCTAAAATATTACCGTTCAGAGATTTATATTAAACACAATCTTACTGGAAGCTTAGTATGGAATAAATTCTAAACTTCTCCACACACTGCTTATATATTAAAATTCTCAAAGAAGTTATTTAAATAAGTCCCCAGTGCAACCGTCACGGTCGCAGCAAAGAGGCATTTCTACAAAAGTTAGCCTTGACTTAATGAAAACTGTCATTTTGCTAATGAAGATAGAATTTCAATGCGAGCATTACCTTGTGGAAAATTGTACAAGTGAAAATTGCGGAAATGACTTTCGAAATAAAAATGAGGTTAAAACTCATGGCGATGTTACTATGAATTCTTTGTCGACGAGATGTGGTCCCAGAAGTTGACACACGTGTAAAAAATATTAGAAAAGTTTGAGATACGAGCTCTTTAATATACTCGAGAATTTCAAGCACCATGTTCACGATTGACGGAAATGAATGCAAGTTGGATTTACATATGTGTAATGATATGTAATTTTATTTTATATGTAAAATTCTATGAAGACGTATTCATGAGTTTTATGGTATAAATTATGACATAGAAAAGTACTAAGTTTGAAGCCTTATAACAGTATAGCTTAGCGATATGTTATTATTTAAAGTAAGCGCAATAAAACTTCTACTAAAGAACTTGCTATGACACACTGATAAATGTATTGATCAAATAAATATTAGCAGCTTATGTCATCAAATCTTAGTAAGTAATATATTTTTGTACGATGTGAATAATTTCTTATAAAAGATATTCAGATAAAACTCTTTTTACAATATAAGCAATCATTGTGATATCATAAGATATTAAGTATGTTTGTAAAAATTACGCGAATGACCGAATTTCCTGCGCATGATAACGTTATCAAACGAGCCATAGTTCACTGCGACAACGGTACCTACTATTTCCGAAGGATACGCAAGAGACAACTACTTACAAATTTATCAGAATTTTTTATGTACCGACACATCAAATATTTTCAACCGAAACACATATTATACACTGTATAACATACATTGTACCAGGAGCAAGTAATTTTCATGTAATTTACGATAGTTCCACACTTTATTTATCTCGCTCAAAGTTTAAATTAAAGTGACTGTTCCTAATTTCAAATTAACAACTTTTCATACATAAAAAAATAATTTTTAAATTTTTTGTCTGGATGTCTGCCTGTCTGTTTGTTCCGGCTAATCTCTAAAATGGCAGAACCAATTTTGACGGGACTTTCATTCGCAGATAGCTAATGTTACAGGAGTAACTTAGGCTACTTTTATTTCATTAGAAAATTATAAAAACTGTTTAATTTATTTTAGCTTACCGAGTTTGCTTGTTTATAATAAAGAATTTATTACAGCGGCAAATAAAAAAAAATTGAGCAGATAATTTATAAACTCAACTTGACCACACTTCAACCAACCTCCAACAACCTACAACTCGATGGTTGGATTTTTAAAAGAAGTATTCTAGCAAATATTGTAAGTTTAATATTTGAAAAATACAAATATTTTCTTTAAAGCACCTCAAGCGTAACAGAAGTGGATAAACAAGTCAAATGATTTTTACGGACGTCGCAAAGCAAAATAACCATAAAGTAAGGATTTCTAGAGTTACGTAGTCTGGGTTTGTATTGTGAAGAGGTTCATTAAGTGCACACTAATGGACGGACCACTGAAGGAAAATTAATTTATACTCTGAACCGTTTAGTAGAAAAATTATGAAAGGTAATTAAACAAGCCGTCTTTCTTTATTAGCTGGTCGCTGACGGCTTTGTTGCCGTAAAAGAATTTATGTTTTGGCTATGCTTAATATCTGGCTCTCGTATATACTATTTAGCCTTACAATATTTTTCCCCTTATTCAAATTTAATAAAGAATTATTATTATTCATTAGCGTTTCGTTCAATAGAAATTTACAGCGGTAAGTCAGTCTTGCTTTCCTTTTTTCTAGCTTTAAAATAATGGGTTATCATTTTAATGATCATACGCAATTTTTGGAATGATGAAATTTTCAAAGATTGTCCTTAATGCAAAGAGCATCAACCTATTATTAAAAAAACTTTTCACACTTGACATGTAAGAGTAAGTTGTTAAATTATAGAGTTTGCACTAAAATTACCGAGATAGCGATTACGTGTAAATACATCATTTTAACGATGGAAAACAATAGGAGTTCTTATATTAAATAAAAAATATCTAAATAATAATCGTAAATATAAGCAAATTTTCTTTTCTTTCTTTATAATTTGCTTATGAATTTTAACCAATCTAAGGTTAGATATACAATCGAACTACTCGTATTCGAACTTGCAAATTTATGTACCATCTTTCATCTTTTCTCTGTTTTTGAATCTCTGAATTTTATCGAAACGACATTGCGATACAACCGTAAATCAAGTATAGAATCCACGGCTTTACGGGTACGGTGTCTTCAATTTTGTTACATGAAACCTATATATTCCGATCTCAAAATTTAAACCCCAAGCAAACCAAGCTCTGGGAGCACATGATCTGCAGTCAAAGAAGTCACTAGAAGTAGATAAAATAGAAAAATAATAATCACAACTATATAAAAACGGGATCATTGTAGTTTACTGAACTGCGATTAAACTTGTTGATATTTACATTGTAATTGGTTTTATTTAATTCAATTTATTATCATGCACACCAATGGGAGCATCGTAGAACTCATTGCTAAATGCTAATTGCTATCACTTAGAATTATAGTTTATAAATAATTTGCAACTATGTATTTTATCTAAATAATTATGGTTAATTTTATTATATTTTAATAAAAATAATAATTAAAATATTGTCTGAATCTCTCATGTTTATAATACTAGCTTTTGCTACCGGCTTTGTCCGTCTAGTTTTTCTTCTAGTTGATCTACTCCTTTATTTCTATAGAAGTGTGCAGTACCTAATATGAATACGAGTGTATCTTTAATGTAAAATATTTTTAATTTAGACTGCTTATTTCATTATTCTTAACTTTCAAATGACATGTATGACTAGTATTTTTATCTTAAAAAAGTATATGGTCTGACCTAAAAAGCTGAATCTAAAATTAATACTCGTATATCAATTAATAAAAAAACACTTTTTTTCTAAAACCATTTGAATAATATTTATTATCTTTATTGATTTACTGAAGTACTATACAGAATATACAATATGAAACTATTATTAAACGGCGGGCAACGTACCAAACAACTAACAATAAATATTAATTAATTTTATAATCAAACGATAACCAGGAAATAAATAATCGTTTTTTTAATACATTACAGAACTATAACAACTGTAATAATTTCTTATCTTTATCATAAAGTGTAATTCATTTTATATGAATGAGTCCGTTTAACTTTGCAAATGTAGTTTTTATTACATGTATTGGTGATAGATGTGACGCCTTTAACTCAACAATTATCATGTATATTCAGATACACTTGCACTTTTAAATAAATATTTTTAATATTACAAGTTCAAATAATTATAACTTATACTTCAAATTTCACATTATATTAAGTAAAAGTACTCTCTAGTCTAGGTTCTCGACGCGACGTTTCTAATGTTCTACAGCAATCGTGGTCACAGGAGAGGCTCTCTTATAATTTCACCCATAGTTATACTTCTAAGTCCAGAGTACGTTTTGGTATTTAATGACATCGCCTGTTTGACAACGAGGCAGTATCATAATATGATGACATTCTTATTGTGTCTTGTAGGCTTTAAATATGCGGCTCTTCCAATATACAGCATTAAAAAGTATGGGAACTACACAACTGAACCGTTTTTGGGTATAGGGTTTCGAAGTTATAAGCATAATTTCAATTTTCATAGCCATTGGAATAAAAATAGATATTAGCGTCCATGTTGGATGACAAATAGGAAATGTGGCATTTATCTAACTTTAACCATTGTTTGTTGTATCGTAATGTTTGTACAACACTTATATATTTATACTAAAAATCTCGTGTCACAGTGTTTGTTATCGAATTTCTCCGAAATGGCTTGACCGATTTTTATGTTTTTTTTTTTTGTGTACCTATAATATTGTAGGTCTGAGAATAGGTAGGCTATTTATTATTTATTTCCCTAAATGATAAGGGTAACCCTCTCCAGATTTGTATTTTTTTTTATTTTTAGACCAAAATATCCTTATTTTTCATCCTTCAGGCGCGGGCGGAGCCGCGGTCATTGCCAGTATATTTATAAAATTTGATGTACTCGTAAGATGTAATGAAATTATTTATTATCATTAAGATTTTATTAACAAACGAATGTTGGTAGTTTTATTTAGAAAAAATAGTTTTGAATATTTAATATAAATAAATTTATTATAATATTGGTTAAAAATAATAAATAAAACTAAAAACATACTACTATATATTATAGAAATAAAATCTATACGTAGCTGTAATAATTTAATAATCTCTTTAATTTCGTCACCTGATTTTCGTTAAGCTTATCATCAAATGTAAAATCTGAAGACACTTCAATGAACTGGAGCTGAAATATTTTTTATAAATCCCCAGATCACAAACGTTAAAGGACTTTAATAAAAGCGGAGTCAAGCTTTAAGTATGGAAATTGCAACATAAACTTTACGCTTTAAGTAACGAGCATTAATGAGCATTTACGTAGGAAGAGAATACGTAAATTAACTTCAACAAGTCATATGTATTTTATGTTCGGGCTTAAAAAGTAATTTCTGAAAACCCATTCTGATTAAGTTAATCTTTGAATATTTTATAACCGTTTTCTTATCACATATTTTAATTTATTTTATTACAACAAAATACATAATCTATCCAGTCCATAATATTGTATAACTAAAAGCACTCCGACTTTATAATTAATGGGACTTTCATTAATTACAAGTATAAATAATGTGTGCGGAGATAACAAAGGGAGAACTTTCATTAGCGGGGACAGGAACCATATCAAAACATGTATGAAACGCTACAACCATGTATTACATTGAATGGAAAATTAACTGATTAAGATTAAAAATACTTTAAAAAATGTAAAGAAATTGTTACAATTTAATCATTTTAAATGTAAAAATATCGCACTTTAAATAATATGGACCTTTTATCAGCTTAGTGCTAAACTTCTAAACGAATGTATTAGCGTATTATTTTCTACTAAGGCCGCCTTAACAAATAAATAGTTATAATTTGTTTATTTACTGGACAAATGAAACAAACTTATTTTTTAATTGCACTTTGTTTTATTATGTAACATATTAAATACTTTTTTTAGTGCGAAGTTAATCACTTTCTAATAAACGTAGGTTTTAGAAAGCTCTTCTAAATGGCCTTGCTATGAACAGGGCTCCATATAAGGGCAATATTATAAATCAGTCATTGAACTGAAAACTAACGTTATGATTATCAAAATATCTGCTTATACTTAAACTATATTAAAAGGTCTTTCATTATAACGGAACATTAAACGCTCAAAATTAATTATCCATTTACAAAATACTCAACGAAAATAACTTAATCACAATTGTATAAGCTAGTATAGTATTATGTGATATGTGGTATAACTAAGAATCTTTTAGAAATATATATACAGGAATGTTTTTAAAAGTAACATTAATGAGTTTTATATTGATAAAAAAAAGTTTTCAATGACCTTAATAGTAAAATTATAAAAAAATTAACTGACCTAGTTTGATTGGCCTTACAAGGAACCATTGACTTTTCTAGGAAAACTACCGATATTTTGACTGAAATCACAATGAAGTGGAAACATTTTTTTTATTACTATAGCCAACCCTTATTATTAATTTAGAGTAACAAAAATTAATGAAAATATTTGGTTATTTACTTCAAACTTAAGTGTGAGCGTGACTTACAATTCTAACGTGGATAAGAGAAGTCAATATATCGATGGACCGCATTACCATAATTTCGGCGTGAGGGACTTGCCACCGCGTCTATGTACTTAAGATAGTTAGGTAATAGTGTAAGTTAAAGGAATTTGTCATCACGCGGCAAAAACTATGACTTTTTAGTAATTATTGGCCTTCGAAGGAACATGGCCTTCCATGGTCCAGCCACCTTAGTACTAATTTCGGTACGATCTATAGGACCGTCATAACAAGCCCGGATATAATGATGAATTTGCCAACTTTATTAATATACTAGCGACTCACTCTCGCTACGCTCGGGTTCGTCCCTAGGTACCAGCTTTTTCATAAATTTTACAAACTTTAAATCGTTCTTTTTATATGTTATCAAAAGCCTAAAAAATAAGTTTCAAGCTTTAAAAATGACGTAATTTCCATACAAACTTTTATCCTCTATTTCAACCCTTTACAGCCCTTTTTACGCCTTGAAAAGTAGCCTATGCTATGATAGTCAAGAGCCTTTCTCGGGCTCTTGACTATCTGTGTAGGTACCAAATTTAATTAAAATCGGTTAAGTACTTTTTGAGTTTATTCGTTACATACAAAAATACAAAAGTACAAATCTTTCCTCTTTATAATATCAGTATAGATAAAAATAATATACACCGTAGGCATATCTATGCACACTTCTATCATGTGTTGATCAAAGTATTAATTTTATTACTTTTCTTGGATGTATATATCAGTAAACCAAAGTCTATGTCCAAAAAAATAGGTAAACAACAATTACTATGTTTATACATCGGTTGAAAGGTATTTGCATTTGTAAATGATCCTATTTTCTTTGAACATACATTATAATGGGATTAAGTTAAAAATTATGGGAAAGTTTGCCGAAAAGCGACACTCCACTGTTCAATTCTATGACAGAAATAATTATTAACTAGTTAATTTACTTGTATTTAGGTACTCTTTCGTTGTAGATAGAGAGAATAAATAAAATTGACTACGCCTTCGAAAAAAATAAGCAGTGACTACGAGTACAAACATTTTACTGATCAACAGATACCTACTATATTTTGAACGAAAAACGAACTTTGTACAGTCCATCACCAAACTATAGCCGCACGATGATCACAGATCGTGGTTTAAAAGTATTACAAAAATATTTTAATAGAAAATAAATGTACTTATTTTAAGATTTTAAAATTATGTAACAGAAAGAGGTAATACAGAAATTGCAAAATGAAAAGTTGTTTTAAAACAGTCTTTGTGGACGTTAAAATGCAAATTTTTAGTCTTTAAGCTATATAAAAGCAAAAATATATTTTAACATTCATAAGTTTTTAATATTTCACGTACAGTTTTTATACTTATGAATATTATTCAATAGTAAAAAATATTTCATCTTCTGCAAGCTCATTGTCTGATTTTCATAAAGTTAATTATTATTTTCATGAATTATAATCATAGTGCTGTCATATAAGTGTAATGAAAAAAATATTCCTAGTAAATAATAGTTACAAATACGTATCACGAATGTCTTTGTACAACGAGAACAAATACCCTGCATAGAAACTTTAAAGATTTATAGCACAAAGGAAGAGTACATCCATATTTCATGCCACGTTTAAGAAATATGGAGACAAGTCCGATTACAGTAAAGGAGTAAAATTAGACCCTAAACAGGTCCAATTTCAGAGAGGATGCTAATCTCAGCCAAGCAGCGGCTTTCATTAGCATTTGTGTAATTTTATCAGTAGATCATGGTGCGAGGGCATCGTGCCTGAGGAGACTCGCCTCATTTGTCCCAAATTTGCTTGAATAACGCAAAGTTGGCTTTTAAAATTTTACGAGGATCCTTTTATTACTTACAACGGAAGATGTTTAAGCTATTTTAGTTCAAGTTATCTTTTGTAAATGTTTACTCAGTCCACATTTAGTATATGTACAGTGTTCATGTAAATTATTTGTTTTATTAAAGCATGTGTTATTATAAAGTTATTTGCACAGATAAACTAATAGTTGATACAGTTTTACGTCAAAATGAAACTTAAACAACATTGCCTAAATGCGTAGTAAGTAATATAATGAATGTACCTATTTACAATTATTAGGCACGAACAAAAATATACGCAATTTACTCAATTAAACCCTTCTAGTGTGAAATGTATTCAAATAACAATTTGTCTGAGGCTCGCGTTAGGTTCAACTTTTGTTGTGCGGCATAGTTTATTTTCAATTAGGGTCCAAAAACTTTGACACATATTTCATATGATGTACAATTATACTTCAATTTTATATTTCTAACAATAAAATACTAATGACTCATCCGCTCATGTTCGTCCCTAAAGTGTAGATTTTCCAGAAATTAGATATTTTCTTGCAGTAAAAAGTATTCTATATTATGTATCCGGTTAATTAGCTATAATCATACCAAGACTTAAAATCTGTCCAGCGAACAAAAATTCTTAAAAAAAGACAAAAATTCTAAAAACTATTGTTTCGGCCCCTGTATCGAAAATAATATATTTATTTCAATAAGATTTTCATCAAAAAATATACAATGTACAGTGTACATATCGGACTTATTTGGACTATAAAAAAGTCATTCATATTTATTTTTTGTTAGCGTTGTAGAGTTTATATCCTAAGACTCAAAACTTTCAATTTGTTATAGATTAACATTGAAATTAAAAGGAACATCAATATCACTATTACTGTAAAAATATTTATTGCACCTTTAAGAAGAGTTTTTAAAATACCTATAATGTATTTCCCTTGAGATATAACATTTTTATTTCAAAAAAAGATATACATCACAACATAGAAGATACACAAATATTTACTATGTATATATAAATATATAACACTTCAGTAAATATTTAGTCAAAATGTTTCCGGGGACTAAATAATTATTATGCTAGCTATAATGATATTTGAATGTTAAAATATATCTTAAACTAAGTATACTCTACTAGTAACTCGTTTTTTAATCTACAGACCTACATTCATCAAAGAACGTCATTCGTTTTTGGTTAACCAATAAACAATAAAAATAACTTCAATAAAAATTGGTCGCAAAGATATCATAAGGAAATATTAAAATACACTACAGCTGTCGAGGTGTAACTTCAGTTTTGCATTTGTGATTTGTGTGAGTGATAGCCAAAAGCTAATAGTTGCGCTTCAAAAACCAGTATAAACGGGCTTAAACCAAACGCGGAACGCGCTAATTCACGTCTACGCCACAAGCCGTACTTATCCGTACTCACACAAATGCAAGGCTGACTATAGTGTATATAACACAAGCATCATGGTAATCAATCAATTTTGTGCCATATATTCATATTTTCTGAAGGAGACTATAATATGGTAAGAAAAGTTCCTTAATATAATAGTCTAAGCTAACAATAACATTATTAGGTACTGGGCCATGATTTGGCACAGAAATTTTCAATGCTAGGTTTCGTCTCGGGATTTAATGAACATTTACTTTAGCTCATTTATCTATTTATCTATATATATAAAAATGAATTGCTGTTCGTTAGTCTCGCTAAAACTCGAGAACGGCTGGACCGATTTATTTGGCTAATTTTGGTATTGAATTATTTGTGGAAGTCCAGAGAAGGTTTAAAAGATGAAGTACGTAGGGATGAACCCGAGCGAAGCGAGGGTGAGTTGCTAGTAAAACATAAATATAAAATATTATCCTACTTAAAAAGTTTCGTATGTCCGTGTCCTGTAAAGGTGAACTATTGAACAACTGCTTAAAACATTAAAGCTTCCTCGAAGTACGCTTCATCACAATGCAACATGTATTAAACTTAGCGAGTTACTTGTTGAAGTTACTTGAAGTCCAGACTTTATGTGAGCTCCTGTCGTCTCTAGCAACATGTTCAATAGTTATTCTAGGCCAATTTGCTTTTAACATTATCATGTATGACAAAGAATATTAAAGTCAGAAAGGAAAGTAGTAACTACTAAAGAAACGCATTTAACATTTTACTTTAAAATTAAGATTTATTAAGAATGGGATGTTTAACTATTTTACATATTATTTTTTTGTTAAATAATTAATTCTTCTTATTTATGTTGCTTTTATTGTATTAATAAATATAAATTAAAATTAGATATAATCTACTATTTAGTAAATTCGAAAAGAAAGTTTTATAAAATGACAAATATTCGCGTTAATCTAAGATAATATTATTTTGTACTAAGTATTTATTAATTCAGATAGGTATCGTATATACCTATATATAAGTCAAGTTATATATAGAATAAAACTATCCGTTACATGTATATAAAATGTATTCTAAAACTTTTATGATAAGGTAAAAATTTTACAAAACTAGGCTTAGAAAAGGTATTTTGCTTGTTTCATAACAAATAAATATTGAAATCTGCTTAATGAAGGCTTTTTCGTCTACGCGACGAGACGTACTTAACAATACAAACTCTTTAGTTGTTGTGAATCATAAAGGTGGACGTTAATTACAAAGTTGGAGAGGAAAAGTTTAATACTACAACATATTATATATGAAAATAGTCATGTAAGCGTGGTTATGCATAAACTTCGTTGTTATGCTGTGACGGCTAGGTTTTGCGCAAATGGCCAACAGCTTATAGTTTGAGTTTCAGTCCTCTCAAACATCCATTGCTTTATTAATTTTTAGGTTAAATTTTTTCGGTATATAGATTTAAAGTGAAATACGTAGTATAGTAATAAGTATACGGTGTTAAGTAATTTTTTTATTAATGAAATACATACGTAGAAGAACCTTAAATCATACGTAATAGGTCAGCCTACTTACGTAATAGGTATCTAATAATTTGCCTTACATTAATTGATTAAAGAAAATATAAAATATAAATAAGAATAAATGGTGGTACAAATACATATTGAGTATTACCCGGTATTTGAATTAATAAGGTGAAAACATGCATAAAATTAAAGTAGATCTCGCGAGCACATTCGCTAGCCAGCCGTACACTTCATTATGCCATCCACTTTACTGTCAAGAAACGAACTTCTCGGTTCGAGCCCACTCTTATTACCATCAGTTCCATCGAGCCTTCATGATTGTTTGTAGAGCTTTTCGATTCCGTCAACAATGAACAGTTTTTTAATTTATTTTTTCTACTTAAAATCTAGTATTATAATGATTCTTGTGAAATAACCTATTTCTTCGTAAAAATATTCGCAATAACTTAAGTTCTACGAGACTTGAATTAATATTTTCTATATAACTTGAATTAATATTGCTTATTTGAAATGTCACTCGTAAGCTAAACTAGCAGACCAACTCTTAAACATTTTCAATATTCATAAATACATAAATTACAATCCGAACCGTGCTTGCTTACTTTCATACATTTCATGTTTCATTAATAAAAGAAACATGAAATAAGAATGCACAATAGCTATACATACACCTCTTTACGTGGGTTAGAGATACTTTCTTAGGTTACGCGAATATTCGACATTATAAATGAAACTACTTTTTCTGATTTCGTGACCATGATTGCTGTAAACTTGTAAAGCATTCGAAACGTCAGGAACTAAAAATCAAAATAAATCCGCGACAAAATCCGAAAAGGTAGTTTCATTTATAATGGGTTAGAGATTTTTAATATTTGACTCAGACATACCTAATCTCTATCGTTTGCAGGATGTCATCAGGTTGCACGATAAACCTCAGTCTTAGAAAATAAATAGCGCACAACCTTCGGTGTGCACGGACCATTTGAGAAATTTATTGTGCGCACTTAACCGCAAATAAATTGGCCAGCATCACGTGAACTGTGCTGTTACTAGCCATTCTTTACAAAGTGAAGCAATTTCGCAGCTATTTCAGTAATCAGAATTTCTCATAATTTTATGTTTCTAAACTTTTTTGGTAGTATTTATTAATATAACAAGTAACTCACACTCGTTTTGTTCGGGTAACTATTTATTTTAAATTTTTTGGTTCAAAACCCTAATTTTTTTTAATAAATAAAAGTTGCCTAGGTTACTCCTTATAATATGAACTATCTGTCAGTGAAAATACCATCACAACTGGTCCGTCCATTAGATGTATTATGAGATCTGTGATCAGATTGTCTTTATTTATTTATTTTTATATTTTTTTATTTATAAAAACTAAACCTAGCTTAAACAACAAAAGAAATACAAATATTACGTATATTAATATATGTAACATACATGTACCTATTGAATGGTTTACTTTTTGTTTCATTTTTTCATTGTCAATCAAACTTATATAATAAGTTTGATTTAAAAGCTCTCTTTTTACGTAATAATAGCTAATTAAGTAAGGTTAATTATGCGTACCAATACATTTTAATTGAAGGCCACGGTACAGCAATTAATTGACGCTTATTATATTCGATTTGATTATATAACTGGATCATAGCAGCAATAAACTTAATTTAAAAAAAAAGTTATGTTGTTTAATTAAACGTATAATCTTCTCTGTTTACTTTTGGAACTTATTTAAAGATAAAAATTAAATATTTAGACAATACCTTGGATTCGCAGATAGGAGCTAATGAGCTAAGTGGAATATGATCTCGCAATTTTCAACGCGAAAGAGGCTTTTGAGAAACCGTGCGATGTATAAAAGGGCTGAATGATGATGGTGAATGATATCGAATTGTACACATATCTTCATACGTAAACATACGAGTACGTGTATCATCATCATCATCACTTGGTTTCTTCCACTGCTGGACATAGGCCACTCATATGGCACAATTTTTTTATTTCCTTATTAATTAGGTCTATTGTGTTCGCCGGTGTTCACTAGCGTAAACCACTGAATAGATAAACTGGAGTATTTTCAAAGGGTTACACTCCATTACTTCATCTGGGCCTAGAAAGTGCTCCCCAAGATGAATACTGCACGAATGGTTCACATGCCCCCAGAAGATAAATCGGCGTTTCCTCTTCATGCAAATTCTGCATGTTTGACTTTTACTCAGATTGAACATGAGCTTGTTTAAGCAGCAGTGTCCAGAGTAGGTTCTTACTATAGTACGGATTAGTATCTAACGGATACTAATCCTTAAGGTTTTTCTATTTAGTTATTGCAGTCTTACGTATTACAAAGTTAAACAAGGATTACGTAGTTAATATATTCAGATCAATTATTTTTAAATTATCCGTTCAAGTTGTAACTTGCTTGCCATTTATTGTACGACTACGTTGGTGTTTGCCAGAAACCCCCTTGGAGTTATGTTGCAGGTTGGCCACTATATTTCCACATGGGGTGATTATTTATTTACATTCCTCTGGTTAAGTACAAAAAAAACATAATTGTATTCTATTGATTGTTTTAACCCTTTTTTAACACCTCATTGCTGGGCACGGGCCTCCCAACGAGGAGGAAAAGGCCATACTCCATATTTGTATTATTTAATACTTATCGTCTAAAATTAGGTTTATTCTTAAGCATATACATACGAAGGTATGTAACATCAGATATCTACTGCAAAGAAAATGAGAATTTACAATTTGTATTTTTAGCTACAATTACTTACTTAGATACTATTTTTCAGTGAGTCGACATCCAAACGTATCCGTATCGTATACCTATATGATTATTTCTTTTTCAAAATGTTAATGCTATGAAAACCACATTTAAGATGACATTTGCTTAATCTACTGAGTTCTTTCTTAACGCTTTATTATCTTATAATTTGTTTAATTCTTGCACCATTTTACATTAACCTTTGTAGCTAACCTTCCTTTCAAACACAAAGAAACAAAAAACCATCATTATAAAGTTTTATTAAAATATGTGCCAAATATCATATTAAATTACTCATTTATGTTTTATTACGAAAACTATAGAGCAGTGGAAAATTTATAGTTGAGTGACAATGTCTAGAACGCGGAAAGTTTCTGATTTAATTTCGCTATAAGATGAATAATTGCATTGTTGTAACTACAAATAGTTTTCCTGACCTCATTAAAATGAAGCGTAGCATTTGGTACCACGCAGTATTTTTTTCAAATGTAAATAAAAAATAATCCTACATTTTTTTTACTTTTTATGGTGTTGCCAGGGAAATTGATCTTCTCAAAGTTTTTAAGTTTTTTACAATACAATTAAAAAATTACAGATAAGCAAATCTCACTTAAAGCGAGTCTCACTTATAGTGAGTTTTAATTTCCGACCATTTTAGTGAAATCAATATTTAAATTAGCATGTACCTACATTTATAGTTTCAGAGGTTAATTGCCTTTCCTTACGAAAAATTACTAAACATACTTTGTTCTAAACATATAGTAAGTAGGTTGGTAATACGTAACTGAATAACGCTGATATAGCCGCAGGAAAGCACTTTCAGGATAAAGTTTCTGTTTGTTAAATAATTCCATTTAAGCATATACTTACATATACGTACGTACATATTTACAAGAACTATGAACATACATTATGAACTTTTAGATTACTTATTCATCGTAAACTACCTTAATATTCTTTTCCAATACTTTATAAAAGCTGAAGTTTGTTATGTTATGAACATTTGCGGAAGGTATATAAAAATCAGGAGGCTGTTTGTTACGACGGTCTATTGTTCTGAATGTGACCGTGGTTTTCAACAAAAATGCGCGGTCAATCTAAGCCCGACCGACCCAAGGGAAATGAAGTACATTGTGAAAATGCAAATTGCTTTGTGGATACGAAAATTAGACTTTAATGTTAAAATATAATTGTAAAACTGTGTAAGTTACAGTAAATTTTGATTTAAATTGTATGCACTTGTCATTTTCACGCACTCTCTTTTGTTTTATATGTAAAGTATATTTCCTCCCTCTTATCTTATCGATACCATACATTATTTATTATTAGTATTTAAACTATGGTTTTAAATATTTAAGGCAAAGTCATAGTACTTACTATTATATATGAATTAAAAATTATTCTAAAGTTAATTAGTACCTACTAAGTAAATTATTTTCACAAAATAAACACTTTCGAGTATAAACTCTTTATCCTCTTTGTGTAGTAGCGTTCTGGCGAAATAAGTTTTCGGAGCTTGCACATGCTATTGAAACGCAATCACAATAAAGTTGGCTTCACACGGTCCATATTTCCCTTCTGTTTATTAAAAATCGTTAAAGAACGTAGTGGGAGAGGGAAAAGCTGTCAGAAAAACTTTTCTTGTTTTCAAACAAAACATTCGACGCACACCTAACGACATCGACTGATTTGATTATAAACTTTTCCGGTACGGACTACTACGGACGGACTACGGATACACTATTTGCATATCAAAATTGTCACTAATAGGTTAAATGTAAATTGTAATTAAGAAGTTATGTATAAATATTATATATATGAAAATTTACTACGAGGGCGACATAATCATTGAGTGATAAAGTTCCTTTAAATAAAGAGAAAAAAATCAATATTATGACTTAATATTTATTATACACTGCGTTATGCGGTAGACAAAATACTCCCAGCACTAGGTGTTTATATATATTACATGTATTCTGTTATGTAATTTCTCTTCTACATTCTAGAAAACCCGTCATGTAATGTATCAAATTATCATATATTCATTTTGATTAATTTAAGTTAAGGCATTGTATTTCATTAGCTTACGAACGTCGGTTATATTTTAATTTACCTCCAGTAGCAGAGCTGAAAATATGCGTAATTAATAACGTGTAAGTTAACCTTTACACACAAGTTAATTAACTTGGGAAGAATGTTCTCAGATATTTGAAGATGATTCTGTATTTTTAATTTGAAAACATACATTGTCTGTAATTCAAAAATAAAACAACTTCATAGTATTACGCTAATTAAGCATCGATAGTACGATATTGTGTAGACGACCTAGTCACGGATTTTATGCTTACTTTTTTATATTTTGTTACAATAGCAATGTCAATAAAAACTTATATAGTGGTATTTTTAGTCTCTTATGATTTTATTTCCTACTAGGTACTCATAAAACGAGGCGTTTGTACCTACATTGTAATTATATGAACGGAAACCTAAACCCTTCATTTCCTAAAGTAGAAGTTGCTTAAGTTACTCCTTATATCGTTAAACATATCTGCCCAATCCCGCCCAAAATCCAGAAAATCCCACCAATATCAGTCCAGCCATTTTAAAGATTAGCCGGAACAAACAGACAGACATAATGTTATTTTGTGTTTTTCTTATAAGTATAGTATATAATTCCATCCACATTTATTGTGCACTAGCGACTCACCCTCGCTTCGCTCGGGTTCGTCCCTAGCTCGTACCCCCTTTAGCATACAATTTTTACAAACTTTGAATGTCTTACTTATTTATATCTAATCAAAAGGCTAAATAATAAGTTTCAAGCTTCCAGCTTTAAAAATGACGTAATTTCCATACAAATTTTTCATCCCCTATTTCAACCCCTTACAGCCATTTTTTCGCCTTTAAAAGTAGCCTATGTCCTTTCTCAGGCTCCAGACTATCTGTGAACAAATTTCTTTAAAATCAGTCCAGTAGTTTTAGAGTTTATTCGTTACATACAAAAATACAAAAATATAAATCTTTCCTCTGTATAATATTAGTATAGATTAGTATAGATTTAGTAAAACGCTGTTATTTTGACATTACAAACAGACACTTAAGTTTTACTTATCTGTAGATTTTAAAATTATTTTACGCAAAACAAGAAAATCTTCGGTTTAAAACATTACCTATGCTGACAACGAGGGTAGAGTAGAACTGAAGCCGTCATAACGAAGCACCCACATAATTGCATACGCCCGCAAACTTTCCTTTGTTCCAAAGTTCTCACGAATTCGGGTCCGTCTGCCGAAACAGCAACTCTATTCTTATAATACTAAACTGTTTTAGTGTCAAAGAATATTTAATGAATGGCGCGCTCACAGTTTAAATCTATTTATAATTCTTTAATTTCCAGAACGTTGAAATAATTAGTATTTTTTGGTTAGACATATTTGCTATATTTATCAAATAAATAAATGAAATGAATTTTATTAACATTACTTTCCATAGCTAATGTGGAAATCGTTTTTTATAAATGTTATATATTAATATTTAATATTTTATGCTTAGTACATTCAGCACTTATAATAAATTATACTGAGAATTTACACATTTAATCGGAATATCTATTTTCTACATTCTGCTCAAAGGGACATAGCTGCTGTCGTTTTAAGGGTATACGACAAGGCTAAATGCTCTGGCATACGAATGACTCACAGACGGGGCACGTACATTCAACATGCACAATGTGTCCGAAACAGTAGTGCTAGAATTGATTATTTGTAAATGGTATATCCAACTCTACACTTGAAATATAAATGATACTCCGTTACTGAAATTTACACATTAAGTAGATTTTGTATATCATATATCATGTTAAAAAAAGAATGTTAATGACAGAAATGTTAGGTTTGATTTGTTTCGAATCTTAAACGGTTAGTAAAAACGTAGTAGTAGTATATTCTAATGCAGTCCATGCGGCCATGGTTGTAGAGCATTGACGTAGACTTAAAGTATAGCTAGAGTTGGTTCAATGATAGTAACGCGGTAGGCACAGTAGATGCGTAAAGCTTTGTGCACTGATGTGGTAGGCCGCAACGTCGCCTGATTCTGTAAATGCATTGTATAGACTCTCGATGCATTGTCAGAACACTACAATGAAACGTTTAATCCTATTTTGAGATTATCAAGCACAAGTGGAATGAATTTAAGCGCTTACACGTACTGGGGTTTGTTAGCGTTAAACAAGTAGGGTCCGCTTTCATAATTATCGTTCACTTTTCAAATTATATGCGAAAATTTGTCCTCTATTTTAAATGAGAATTTACCCTTTCACCTTTTCAACGTGACGTGTTTCACGAACATGCATTTTATGAAAGACGCCGAAAACGAAAATTGGCAAATTTGGTCCGCGTAAAATCTGTTTCAAACTTTAGACGCAAATCCTTTCAAAATCCGTTTAAATAAAGACCTTTTTTTTACTGGATAAAATTTAAGTTTAGTCTTTAAGAGGCGTTCTCGAAGCTCCATAATAATAAAGTGAGTAGAAAATTCGTAGCGATTGATAAAGCTATTGAATCAGGACAACAAAGGGTTGTTCGGTAGTGATCGGAAAGTACATCGCCGTGGAAGCAGTTTACCACGACTAATCCCAGCAGATTCGGACAAACCCCCATTACCCTGATTGATTCTCGGCACTCTGGCCCTGGTAACAAATATAAAGGTCTGCAGCAATTCCGGGAAGCTTTCAATTTGCACTGAGCCACTCACTCCTCAATTTGTGGCTACCGAAGCGTTCAATCGACGAGCCTGAGCGATTCAAAGTTAAAAAATATTCCGAACTTTACTATTGTCTCATAATTAATGAATAAAATAATTATACAAAGCTTAATCCATACATATAAATAAATTTGAAGTGTCTGTTTTTAATTTCAAATTAACAGCTTTTCACTAAATGCATATCAAAGTATATACGGTACTTGATTAAAAAACATTTTTTTCAAATTTTAGTCCGTCTGTTTGTACCACTTGATCTCTGAAACGGCTTGACCGATTTTAACGGAACTTTCACTCGCAGATAGCTAATGTTATAAGGAGTAACTTAGACTACTTTTATATTATAAATTTTATTTATGTTATAGCGGAACTCGCGGTTTCAAAGTCGAAGAGAGAGAGAGAAGACTAGCTAATACGTACTCATTAATATTCATGAGAATACATTATCAATTATAGTTGTATAATATTTAAAAGCTCGCTTTAAATAGTTACATAATCTACTACCTCGACTCTACTCTGGTTCTTAAATCTCGAAAGCTCTCGAAATAAATAAACTTGAAGCCAAAAAAAGTTATGAAGAAATAAAAAATCTTTACTCGTATATTATACATATTATACCTAATTGTTTTAATTTGTAGAAAGTATTGATAAAAAACATTAGTCACCTTCATCGTATGTTTCATCATCAAATTAGTTCAATGATAGCATATAATAATGACTACGTTTAATTAATAATATCAAGAGCGTTGTAGATAAAAACGAACTTCGATTTTATGTCTAAGTCGCGAACGAAACGTCGCGGCAAGTGATAACATTGAAAGTTGCTCTAGTTTACGCATACATTTAAAACTTGTATATTATATATTACATATTGTACAACTTTTAACAAATATAACATAAGTTTTAAGCACATGATAATGATATTAAAAGTAAAATTATAAATACACATAGGTACATATTATATATATATCTAGAATAGCAGAAGCCACGGCTTATTTGGTAAGTTTTAAAAGCCAACGCTTGCATAAAATATATTATTATACGGAACATTTTGGTCGTATAAAAACTACTTTTGAAAGCCAGACCATTAATTATACTACCAGACGAATTGTAGACATTTTCATCGCTTCAGCTAAAATTAGTTTAAAATAAATAATTCGCAACTTTCATTCAACAGTTGAAGTTATTTTGAAGTTAGTGTTATTACAGTGCATAAGAGGATCGTAAGATGTATGCTTTACCCACTATGCTAATTATATACAACTCGTATGGTAGATATGTACATTAAACAATATATAATAATCCAGGACATAGAAGGAGGTACATAAGCTATCTCTATTCTGTATTTCACTTAAGTTCGTTAGTAGCTATAACGAATAAAAGTTATTTTTACATATCCTTACTTAGAAACTTTTTATTTTAACGTATTTTTTGTATTATCTTTAAAATAATTAATTTAATTATAATTGACACGCCTAGTATAAAAGTGGCAAAAAATTAAAAAAATAATTACATGTTTATTCACACATCACCAAATCCTCTATTTTTCTAACAAATGTACACTAATTATTATAAAAGTTAATAAATAAATTTTTCAAAAAAACAAAATCCCATATACTATTTGAAATACCGTGCGGATAACTTAAGCGCTTCTAGAAGTCGGTTAGTTTCCTATTCTTGCATTTTTTAACAGACAGAGCTGTATGGAAATGCAGGGTAAATTAAATATTCATTGCTCTGTGGACGATGAATAAAAAAACGGATGAAGCAAAAATATTAAGCGGATGAAATTCGTTTCTTTTCACACATAAATATGTATACGTTACGATTCAACACATAGAGATATTTATGTAGAGGTGAGGTTGAATGTTGCACCGGCTGCCTACTGTGTAATTCATGACGTGTGCCGGCTCCTTTGACTGATTGAGGTTTGTATTTACGTTGACTAACGTATTTGTGACTTCATATGCAAGCATCATTTAATATACACATAATAATTTTAATATATTATATTGTGTATAATATTCTAATTTTTACCTATAATTTGGTTGTATGTCGATAAAAACTAGCCTACTATACTAGCCATACTGCTCTCATTTCACTAACATTTGTAAAGACTAAGAAATAAGCAAACATTACTACACTAACTATGCTCATTGACTAACTTCAGTATTAACAATATCATTTTTATAACATAATTTATTTAAAATTTTACAAATTAAATATCAAAATCATATTTCGAAGATGGTAAAAATCGATCTATTGGAAATGAATATGGGAGTGCCGATCACCTACTCGTCTCGTTGCTGAAAATTAAAGAAGTCTTAGGGGAATCCAATTTCACAGGAACGGTAATCTCATTAGAGACGTCTGGCATTCATTAACATTTATACGATTCAGGAGAAAACTTACGAGTCTGCTGCCTTTCCTCGAACTCCTGATGCACTAATCTAAATTCTCAGCGCCTGGACGCAGGTGCTGAGATGAAGTTGCCTTCGGCTTACCTATTTGTGAAGTCTCAATTTATGCCGAAACTTGGATAGGTTTTTGATTTATTTTAACTGGATTTTGAAATGTAGTCTTTGATATGTTCTTTCGTCTATAATAACTTTATTGACATTTCGAAAAGAAAATTGCAAAAGTAAGTACAAACGCAGGTTAGAATTAAGTTAATAATACTTATTATCATTCGAGTGATACTGTAATTTTAATTGTGTAAAAGTTTACAATTTTAATAAAAATAGATGCATTGCCTTATATGACGTGTAATTAGATAACTTCTGTGCACGTAAATGCAATAAACTGTCTACTGTTGCATAACGATACCGTAAGCTGTACGAGATAATGCTATTGTAAATGCAAAATGCTCCGCGCTTAGTCAATTTCATGATTAGGTACTTGATAATTTAATACAACTGTTCTTTTAAAATAATATTATCCGTAATTTAACTTATTTGGGAATGAAGTCTAAAAATTATTACTTTGTATATGTTATAGTAGGACATGTTATGTACTTAGTATTTTTAAAATCTAGCTTTCAAGTTCATTATAAGCTTAGGCAATTTTTATAATCCTTTTTATATCCCTTAAAAAGATTGATTTAACACACTTTTTTAAGTTTTAAATACCTATTACCAATAAAGTTAAAAATAAAAAGTAAAAGATCATTCAATATACTGCGAAGTGTATATAAAGAGAAATATTAAAAGCTAGCGAGTTTCCGCGTTTATAGGGCTGCAGATCCTTCAGGATAGTACAGGATATTGCGGAAATAGAAAGTCAAGTGCTGAGTGCTTCAGGTATAATGCTTTTTCAATAGACATTGCTACTTCTAAAGAACTTTTTAGTACTAAAACGTTTTTAATTATGGTTTTCATTAATTATTTTTATATACCTTTAGGTAATTTATTTTTTCCCATTTAGTGTGTGAATAAAAATTTGATGTTTCATAACACTTTAAGGCATTAATTTATAGTAAAAAAATTTGGTTTACAATTAACCTGTGAAAAGTATCAGCCTATAATTTAATAAAACTAATATTGAAATGATTATTAACACACTTTAAGTATTAAAAACAAACTATGACTTTGTATTGGACCAGTTAAGTGTTTTTACACATGACTGTACCCAAGTAGATGCTTCTGATAGGAAACACTCAGAGAAACGGTACTTGTACGAAGATATCGGATAACGTTTTGCTTTTAGTATTCGTTCGTAGGGGTAAGTATATTATTACTTAGAGAAGTTCTAACAAAAAACTTCTATATAATAGTTTATACTTTATACTAAAAATATTTCATTTTTTCAGGATAAGATTTGTCCCAATAAAATAACAATGAACAAAAATATTTACCGTAATATCACTTAAAAGTTATAATTTTAGTTAAGCTAACCCCTAAGAACCCCCTTTTGATTAAATTGTAATATAATATTGGATTTAATATAAGTTTATATAGTTTTTAAAACAATATCTGTGTGTTAAATGTTTACTAAAAACAGATTTTTTTCATTCAAGAGTGCGAATATTGACCCGGTTATATATTAGATTATGTAAAAACCTTTCAAGCTTTGGGTAGAAATAAATTGCGCAGTATCTTTCGACTGAGCTACCGCTTTAGATATGTTGAGATAACGAGTCTAAAACACTTTGTGTCGTCTTATGCATAACACATTATCAAGATGTGACGTCGCGACGCGTGCGTGGGGTTATCAGAATCCAGTGGCCAGACGACCCTCGTCCGACCCAATTAGTTATCGTCTCCGATATAATGCGCTTTGACTATCTTGTTCCAAATATAATTTCCTATACTCAGCCTTGACACCTTTCTTAGTGTTCAATTCAATCAACTATTTTTGGAATTTCTTCGGAAATATAAAAATGTTAAGAAATTATTTATTTACGTCATGAATCGCGTTATAATTAAAAGTATTTTAATATTTTACCACGTGGACTCCTTGTTTCACACTTCAGTCTTTCTACCTTCGTTGTCTGTCGTATAAAGCTTTTCTAAATTAAGGTTTACCTGAAACAAGAAAAAAAGTATAAATAACACAAGAATGGAAAAATACGCAATAACGCAATCTAAATGAATATGGTATGTTTAGGCTACACAGAATTTTTAACGTTACGAGCTTCAGTGGGTCTCTCGGAGGCTATTATTCACGTACCAAACACCCACCTCGCCGTTTGCGGGCAGCTCCTACTAATTTATGGGACTTTAAGTGCCTCTAACGCCAAACGTGTTTTGGTCAAAGGCTAGAAATACCCGACCTTTACATCAAAATACTATTATTTAAGATTAACCTACTTAATATTCATACGAAGATTTCGATATTTATATAAAAAAATAACCTTACACTAAGAGTCGTTAATACAAACTAAAATATAACATACATAAAAACTGCTAAACCGAAATCGAATCCAATTTTCCAATTTAGCTTGAGCGTGTACTGAGCTTGATTGAGCTCGCGGATTAAAGGAAGCACTGGATTGTTGACTAGTTACTTGATACTCAAACGTATGTTACATTGTACATTGTACATATACATATTGTACATTGTAGATTAAAGAAATTATTATATCTAAAGAAATAATGACATTTACTTTTATAATAGAGTTGGCACCTATACTATTTCAATTTTTACGGCTTGACAAAAAACATCGACTCTTCTTTTTATATTCATAACTAGCAGTTCCCGCGGCTTTGCCTGCGTTCTAATCCCGGTAGTAGACGAATGAACCTTTATAAGTATTTTTGGATGCCAAATCATAAACAAATAAAAAATCTGATGAGGGTGGCCACCCTTATCGCCTAGGGGAATAAAAACTAGCCTTACACCTACCAAATATATGCAAAAAGAAATCGGAAAAATCGCTAAAGTCGTTTCGTTGGCGTTCGATAACAAACACTGTGATTATGGGGCAAATGATCGGTATTACCTTGTGACAAATTTAATTACAAACACTGGCCTGCCGAGATTTATGTCTATCTGTGTAATAATAGCCTACTCGTCCAACTGTCGCATTTATAACAATTGTGAGATCACATAATACCTACTTTCTTAGGTTTACGCGAATATTTGACTTTATAAATGAAACTATTTATTCGGATTTGGTCGCAGATTTATTTTGATTTTTGGTTCCCGACGTTTCGAATGATTTACAGCGATAATGTAATATCATTATTAAAAATCCGATTAATCATACAAGATAATACTTACGTGGTATTATTTGATGAAAGTGAAAACGTACGCAATATACTTATTTAATCTATTTCGTGCTTACCAAAAATGAAACATATCCAAACGTATAACGTGATATGTTTATAAGCTACCTACTCACAACCCTAAAAAATTTGAAACGCAATTGAAAACTTTTGAAATACTCCAATTGGAATTATGAACTTTTCATTAGTATACAATAAATCAATTCTGATTTTATTAATGAGAATGTAACTTTGTCGATGAACCAATTTAAACGAATTGGTATGGTAATGGTATAAATACAGTTGGGACCTTAGATAGGTTTTTTATCGAGAAAATAAAACTTGAAGGGCATCCCCTTTTAAATCCACAAATTAAATTATAAAAGTCCTATGATTTTTCTTGAAGAGACATAAAAGTGAGTCATATATTTTGGTATATTAAATTAAAAGTAAATAAAGTGATATTTTATAATTAAACGAGTGTTGTATTAGAAATGTAAAAGATACCTAGAGGCGCGCCCGAGCACAGCAAGGTTAAGCCACTAGGCAATTATAATTTTACAGACAAACTAAGTTTAATAAATAAAGTAAATTATGTATCATATTGATACAGGATTACCGATTTCGAAACTAACTTTTAATTAGACCAGATAACTTTCAAAACAATTCTCTTCATAGACATTCCTTTACTATCGATAATAACTAAAATATTACAATATGGGGACATAATATTTTGGCTAAAACTAAAACTGCGAGCTTTAAATACCTACTGTCGATCGCGAACATAAACTATATAGAATATCCTATATGAATATCAAAATTTATAGTAAATAATCTGAGGCATCCATTGTTCGTTATATAGCATTCACCAAACAACGCTGTTAAGTCAATGAGTTATAGGTACACAGAAATATTCATGAGTAGATAAAAAATAAGAGATTAAAACCCCCTTTGTTCTGAAAACACATTTGTTGTTCGAATATAATAAATATAAAATCGAACACGTCTATGGCATTGTGGGACTTCAACTTCATGTTGACATAGGTACATTTTTTTACAAAAAAATATTGTTAACACATGAAAAGAGCACAGTATTTTTTAATTTGATACTCTGTAAACGACGGTAAGCTACAGAATAAAATGTATAATTTAATAATATACTCAGTCTTAGTTTAATTAGTCAACTAGCTATTATTAACATGTTGGTAATCTGTATTTTCCTTTAAATGTTTCCTTGTATAACCGACATATTCATTCCCTTTGATGGCAGTTTAAGCTAGACAATTACGCATTCTCAGCCGATGGTAGCTTTCTCACAGAGAGACTACAATACTGTTACTATAGCAAATACATATTATTTCATTAAAGATCAAAGGTGGTTGTAAGTATACATGTATTCAGCCCTTCTTTACGTCATTCTGTTGGGCACGGGCCTCCCTTCAATACGAGGGATATCAGGCCATACTCCATCATTATTCTAATAGTTGCTACATTCTCTCAAACATGCAATTCTCCTCACGGTGTTTTTCTGTACTTTAAGACGAGTGGTATCGAGTTTGAAATATTAGAGGTTATCCAAGCGAGCGCGTTACCACTGGGCTACCACTGTCTCTTAATATGTTCAAGTAAACATATTGATTTTAAAAGACGCCTGATCAAATAAAATTCTCAATACTTGAATGTTTGAATAAACTAGTGCAATGATATAACAAACGGAATATAACAATCGCACAGAGATATCGTTATATCCACATTATCTTTTATTAGTCCGATGCTTCGTCTGCCCTTTGGCTTATTACCTCATTACTTTGCCTGATTGCACTTAACTGTCGTTTTCTTATAAACACTACTGTGTAAAAGATATGAACATTGCCCTAGTCATTACTTTCATGGCTTATATAATACTGTTAAGCTGTAAGATGGCCCTTTAAGTCGCTGTTTTACTATGACTTGTATATATTTTTATTTATATACTTTATTTTCGCCAGAACACCATAAAATACCATAGCAGCCTTATCTATAACAATTTCGCCCATACCAGCCTTATCGATAATAATTTTGCGATTTCTTTCAGACAAGCATTGGATTAGTATACAAAGAAGACTAGGTATATTTTAATACAAGAACTTTTAATTAATTCCTCCAGAATACGATGGCCACTGAATTTTACCGTGACTATTTAAATAAAAAATATGGAGCATTAAATTTGTAAGAAATATTCAAATACTTAATTTTAACATCAGAGTTTGAGACTGATTAATTAATTATGCAGGTAAAATATGGGTCATAGAGGTGTAGGTGTTAAGTTAAGGGTGTAAGAGGTTATACAAACTTAAATGTTATTAATAAATAATTATACTCACATAGGGTATAAATAGTACCTAACTATCACTATAAGTTTTGACTTTATCGTAATAATCTATATGAAAATTTATGTAAATCTATGAACTAGTTTTATTGTTTCAAAGTATTAATAATGTATTATTTTATAAAAATACAAACACTTCAAGTTAAATACGAACTTGTAAAATAGTTAGATTTAAGTAGCTATAGGTTAACATTTTATTAGATTTTTTTTGCTTTTATTAATGAGGCGGTAAGAGCGCTCTAGTTACAAGAATAAATTATATTTTGATATAATAAAGCCTTATTGGACTTACGAATTTCTACTTTCATTACACAAAGAAAATTGGGTGAATCTCTAAAGCTCATGTTTTCTACAACGCAAAGTCATAAAAAATATTTATTGAAAAATCACAGCTTCGCTTCTTTATTTCATGACTCTTCCAGATCTAAAATGCATTTCAAATGCTTTCAAGATGCTGTTACCTACTTCCGTTATAGCTGCGAATGAAAAATAATTTTCTAATATTTCTAGTGTTACCCTTGCGACTAGAAAAAAAGAATGTCAGACATAGCTTTTTAATAACAATATATTTTGCCAAAAATCCAAGAACGAGTACGGATATTAAAGAGTTTATGAACATTTAAAGGTTTACACACTTTAAAGTTTAGGGTTCTCATACCGATATTAATCCTTAACTAGTGCTTCACCCTCGTTTCGGTCGGGGTCGTCTCTAGATGCTTATGTACTGTTAATATGGAATAGAGTCGAGAAAACGTTTTTTTAAACAACGTTTTACTAATACTATCTGTGCAATGAAAGACTTCCAATGGTTCTTTCAGCTTCACTCCATTATATAGGTGCTGTAATGTTGGTATATCTATGGTGATATGATCATAATTAATGCATTGTTGTTATGAATACTGTACATAAATAAAACCCAAAATTGATTGTAATATACTCGTAACTTTTACGACGTGGTGTCTCTTAAAACATGTTCTGTCGATGGTGAAACATCGGTTGTTTCACATAAATTTTCAACTGTACCTATTTAGTTTTTATAGTTTTTACGAAGTTCAATGATACCATCGCATGTAATTAAATAGTGTAGATAATAAAACTTTTGTTAGTTATAGTATAACTTTACGCATTTTGCTTAGTTATATGTTTCAAAATTTAATTTTAAATTAGAAAGATTGAATTTCAAAAAATAGAATAACTACTGATGGGTTTGTTCATAGATTAAAAAATAAATATTTTACTTAATTTAGGTCATTTTATAACTCAAAACACAGCACAAAAAGGTTTGGTGGTTTAAAACCCTTCAAACAAATACTGTCTGATTTTAAATATTGGATACTACCAACCCTTCCCTCGGATGGGTATGTGGATAACAATAGCCGCTACAGACACTAAAAACAATTTTTCCGACTTCAATTAAGCAAAAAGTTATATGAATATTTATTTACAAGTAAAAAAATAGCCTATAACACTCCGTGGTAATCTATGCCAATAGAAAAAAGAAATTTCAGAATCGGAACAGTAGTTTCAAAGATCAATTCTTACCTACAATTTTTAAAATGTTATCCCTGAATATAATTTAAAATATATCAAGCTCGAAGGATGAGAAAGAGATTAAAATAAAAGGTTATTAAATTTTAGATATTTTGTTCTAGTGTCAACAAAACACAAGTGTAAATGCTAGTATCCTCGTATGTAAAAACGAATTGTGTCAATCAAAACATTTTCTCAAACAACCTAGTATTACTCTCTTCTCGCTGAATTATTTATACCACATTTTCAGTGATGTGCTGAGAAGAAACGTAAATGTATTTGGTAAACACTTTCAAAAGCTTGAAATACGATGAATATGATATTACAATAACAAGTGACTTCACTTTATATTTATTATCTCCTTACATTTCTTATTTCTAGGATTAAAAAGCTACGCTAAGCTTACGGTTCACTTATAGATCCATTAATCAATCCGTTTCTCACAGCATATTGTCTTCGATTGAACATAAAATGAGTAAATTATTTATATAAGTGTAAAATTAAACACAACATTATAAATTTTACACAGATTTTAAAGGACATTTGTCCTGTCCATTTAAGTGAATTTATTCTATGCCCGTAAAATATGTTCAGTGCGATTTTATTCGAACAGTTAAGTAGTTAAAGAAAAAAAAATACTGAAAATGTCTGGGAAAAAGAAATGTTTAACATCTTAATACAATTTTATGATATGCGGCTTTACGGAAGTCTAACTGGCACTTAGCAAATTTTTATTTCTAATTAAACTTAATCCATTAGTTGCATGATAAGTAACTCTATAAAACAATCTTTTTCTTCCTTTATTATGATTTACATTACATTATATTAAAATCACTGACATTTATGTAAAGCTACATTATTCGGTACATGCTAGAGCATACTTCGTAATAATTGTCTAATTTAAGTATTATATTTAGTGTTAGTTTAGTTTGTTTAATATACTTTATTTTTAAACAAAACGAATATAATGTAACGACAATGCTTCTGCAGTTCAGCATAATTGACCGTAGAAAGCCGCAAAATGCGACTTCTACCTACTGAAATGTCACTGTCCTACAAATTAAGACAAAAATTCAATGCAATCAATTTATTATTATTAATTTATTTACAATACATTTTTGTGTGAATACAAAAATGTATTGTTTATTTTAGCAGTTCATTCATATACATATGAAGAACGTTTTCCGGAAGCAATTTTAGTCGCCCGAGGCCGAAGGTTGGCCGTCTTGACATCCTATTTCCGGGGAACTTCCAGGTTGTCAGACAAGACTTAGTCTCGTGGGAAAGAGCAGCGGTCAGAGTAGCCATAAACGGAAATTGTCTGTCGACCTACATCACTATTGACATGCTATGCTGAAAAAGGTGAAGTGAAAACACAAAACATTCCAATTCGAAATAATTTTTCAAGTCTTTGAAATAACTTTGTATGTAAAATAAGGAGGGCAGTTGTAGCTACTTGTCATATGGGGCTATAAATGTAAAAGAACTTATATATAAAAATATTTACCGAGCTTCTTTTACAATTATCTTTTACAATTACAATTATCATCATTAATTATCTTTTAATTATCAAGCTTAAAATCACACTATAAATGTGAAATTTTGTGGAGATGGATGGGTGTTTGTTACTCTTTCATGCCGGAAAGACTGAAAGGATTTGGATGAAATGTAAAAAATAGAAGAAATTTATTGATTATTATAGGTTGAAATAGGAAAAAAATTACTTTTTGTCCCGGAAAAATTTACTGTTCTATTGCTTTGTAATATTAAGAACAGGTCAAGGTAACCAAATAAATTTTATCAGTAACATTAAAATAAACATAAAGATCAAAACATGAAAGTCATGAAATTATCGTATCAGATTTGAAAACAAGATAACAATATCCTATCGGCAATGTTCGAGTTTAGAAAAAGTTATGTCTCTTTGTTTATAAGTAATATAATAAATGATGTACTAATAATATGATAGGAATATCTGCTTTATGTATAACGTTGGAAGATTAATAACTTTGCAATAATGCACTTACCTGCTTTTTATGAACTTTAAACAATTCAATACATAAAAATTAGGTTATTAAAAGAAAAAAAAATACAAAAGTTTGTTCT
Organism: Boloria euphrosyne; assembly: GCA_951802675.2. NCBI lineage: Eukaryota > Metazoa > Arthropoda > Insecta > Lepidoptera > Nymphalidae > Boloria > Boloria euphrosyne. The sequence goes on from OX637872.1 coordinate 5,645,348, forward strand.
GGAAAGAACACCAGCTGAGGCTAATCTATCTAAGTGTATGATTTATCTTCGTGCAATATTGTATCTTTTTTCATTAACCTGGTTTGTTAGCGGTTGTTTTGTGTGGATGAACAATAACGAGTAATTACCGCATAATAATTTATAAGATAATAAATACTGATGTAATTGCAAAACAGACTTTAGAAAATGTCATTTTCATATACATACTCATAATTGAGATTAATTTTACAAAATTAGTACAACATTAATGTTATAAAATCAAGCTTCATAATATTAGAAAATTATGCATTTCAAGCAAATAACATATACTCTAGGACAGGCTATTTACGCAAGTGATAAACATTTAGAGGGTTGCTGGCATAGTTCCAACAAGAATGCCATTATATAACAATATTATTCATATACTTTTGCGTCTGGCACCTTTTTCGATAAGGTGTTTCAATAGGATATATGCATCTGTAATGGATTGACTTGCATTGTGTTTCATTTTTGTGTATGCCCTATTTTTTGTAGAGTAAAATATATACATATTTTATAAAAATAATGAAAAATTTTTGCAGTTGACTCTAGCTGATAAAATAAAGAAAATTGTAATCTTTTCACTCGTCGAAATGATAAAGATTAGATATCAGATATAAGGTAGTTTAGAATCGTAAAAAGCGAAGTGACAAATATTCACAAAATATTCAACTTTAGGGAGTGGGAATTGCGAGGAAGGGTCAGACCTCGAAGGACTTTTGAAGACCTAAGTATTTATGAGACTTAAAGTGGGTCACGTTAAAAGTCTCCCTAAGAACGTACATGTTGAAGATAAGGATAACTTTAGGATAAGATTCTTTGCATACTGGTCCCTCTGGCTACCCCACAACATAACAAACTACAAAGTATATTATGTATGCAAAATACCAATATGTAAATTCTTTGATCAGTAAAAGCAAAGCATAATTTTTAGAATAAATTTTTCACAGTATGTATCACACAGTTTATAGTTTACTCGTACATAGGATGTTACGCTCATAAAAATATGCAATGACGCATTATATATAAAAACATAATCAGCCGGAAATGGCAATAGTCTTTAGTTTCTATTAATTTTTTTTATTATTACATGCATTATCTATAAATATTTAAAATAATTCTAAATAGGTTTATTCAACATTGTTTTTGAACGTTTGTTGATTATTAAACTAGTTGAATCCATTTATCCTACCAAGACAGACATTATTTAGATTTTAGACACGTTAGCGTAGTCCTGCAAAATTTTGAAAATTAATAAAAAAAATATATAAAAAAATGTAAAGACCACTGCCATTTAGGTTTCATCAAATGAAATAGAATTCTACAGCATAATACTAAACTACTGTACTGGATAATTTCAAATAGTAATGACAGTGACAAATAATAGTAAAAAGCTTTAAATAAGTCTGGGAGCATGTTAAAATAAATTGTTTTCCGCGGAACGACGCGTCATAATCTTCTAGCATTATTACAAAAGCGACATAAAATTTAGGAAGCATTTATTCAGCAAGACATAAACATGGAAGAGCTATAAAATTTTAACTCTGCATTCAGTATTAAAATTTCTCAATCATTTATCAAATTCATGAATCTTAAAAAGGATTTTATTTAACGACACGTTTGGCTCAGTTGGTAGTAACCCTACTTGTGCCTGCGGTCGCGGGTTCGAGTCCCGCTGGAGGATATTCATTTGTTGACCTACTAATGTTTGTACTCCAATCATGGGTGTTCATATTTACAATATGCATGTATTTAAAATTTATATGAGTAGTATATCAACTATCTGGTAACCGTAATACAAGCTTCGTACGCTTACAACGGAACTAGATGGCGCTGTTGTAATAATGTCCCAACATATTAAGTATATTATTATTATTATTAAATAATTTATATACTCCGATGGCTTGTGTATAGGTATACAAAGAGTTCTGAAAGATATTTTACGTATGTTAATATGTAATATCAAAAGTTACTAAATACTATATGTACGCATATCAGCTATAGGTAATATGTTAAATAAATACTTTCTTAGGTTTACGCCAATATTCGACATTATAAATGAAACTAAGTATTTTTTCGGATTTTATTTCGGATTTATTTTGATTTTTGGGTCCCCTACGTTTTGAATGCTTTTGTAACAATCACATTCACTTACACAAAACACTTTAATGTTTATAATAGCACAGATAAAATAATACTATACTAGATAATAGTAATACGCTTCGTACATAATATATCCTAATCTTGCCAAAAAATCTAAAATGGACAAATAAGTTCGTTATAATGTGCAATGAGCAATTCAAAGCAATAAATTACTTTCACAATACATACATTTATCAAAGCGGAATATTTTTATTTAGTATATATTTAAAACTTTAGCACCCTAAGAACTATAATGAAGAAATGGATTTCTCTTAGAAATCAGTTAGGACTAAAAATGAAAAATTATACGTAATGTAACATTCTATGCATAAATTCTATGCTTGAACAGTACTAAACATTTTTAAGTAAAGTCATCACAAATATAACTTAACTTGAGTGCGTTGAAGCTAGCTAGATAAATTTATGTCCTGACCTATTTGTCAAAGAACGGGACGCGGTCGGCGTAAGAAGTGAAGGCACTTTGTCCTCAAAACCGCTAAGATCAACTGGAGCTACTGAGACAAGAGGAATTGAGCGACAGCAAATAAACATAATTTAAGTATCATAAATTATAAAAGCTTAGCAAAATTAATTAAATGTTCTAACCGCTCTTACCTATAGGTAAGTAGTAAGTTATATTTAAGTTAATAAGGTGACGAATAATAATTAATGTCCACCCACTTCATTCCTATATACAAATTCATTGGAATTTAAACGTGAATGATATAAATAATAGTACAGAATTTTAATTTTAACTCAGTAAAAGGTATTTGGTTTTGATACGATTTTAATGTTTCTATTGTAAGTCTAAGTTTCTATTATAATAACCATTTACAGTAATAATTTTTATAGTAATACAAGAAGGTACTCATTTATTGACCAAGCGACTTCTCGTATCTTTGCTTAATGCTGTTGCAGAAATGTTTTTTTTAATCCACCATTTGTTTTTACAATTAATAAATTAGGTATTATAACTTTATATATCTTTGCGTAAGTGTAAGCATGTACATTGTATACGGTACATGTATGATGTACGGCCGCGCGTGAAATAGGAACAAATAACCAAAAAATCAATTTTATATATTAGATTAGCAAAGGTTACAGTAACTTCCAAATAATCGTAAGATTTAACATTTTATTTATAGGTAATTACAGCTATGAGGTAAGTAATTAAATACTTTCTAGTTCAAAGCACAAGTTCGTTTTGCAATTAAACAAATTTCAATACTACATTGCCCTATAAATCTATATAAGTAGTTAATTTAAATCTATAATATGGTTATTTTTTTTGTTTATAATATAGTTCTTAATTATGAAATAGGGACCTGTTTTCTACGAATTCTAATACCAATGTCGATAGCAAATTTGGTTCTACTTATGTACTTTGGTAAGACGGATATCTGTTATTATTGCTTTAAAGTCTAAATAATACGTTTTAAAATAATAATGCAATAATTTTAAGACGTCATCTAGACAGATAAATAAAAAAGTGTTAGTTACAAAAGAAAACTGCTTTCTATTACATGCATACCCGGTACCTACTACCTACTTATAAGAAATACACTAAAAAATGTTTGCTTGTCTTTCTGTTTGTTCTAATTTCTCGTAGATAATCTACAAAACGGCTGGACTTATTTCAACGGTAGTTTTACTGACGGATAACTGATTTTATAAAGAATAACTCAGGCTGCTTGAAAAAGAAATTAGGATTCCGCTAAATAAAATTATTAAGTACCCCGCGAACCTGAGCGAAGCGAGGGTGAGTCGCTAGTATTGAATATAAATGGTTGCAAAAGTGCTCATGTCAGTATAGACCACCAAAAACGTTTACAAAATGCTTTGCCAGTTTATCTGCAAATCCCTGTGCATTTTAAAATGCAATTTAAATCGTGTTGCTTCGTATTTGCTTCGTCTTTGTTGGACCAAACTAGATTTGTATGATGTAAAGTAAGTATACGTCAATTGAACTACAATGTGCAAAATATTTTATGTTAAAATGACACCATATAAATCAAAAGTATTAAATCTGTTACAGTCAGTCTTAAAAATAAATTTTATGAGATTGTACATTCGTCCAAGCTATCAAGTCTTCGTACCGTTTTAAAAACTTTTATCGTTATTGTTTTACTACTTGAACCCAACAATCGTACCAAACAAATACTCAATCTCGTATTATACCGTCACAAATCAGATTTAAAAAGCATAGTAGGTTGAGGTTATTTTTATAGCGGAATGAATAAAATTATATTGTAGTATAAAGTAAGCAGATAAGTCTTATAGTCAGCTTAAAAGTGGGGTGATACTTCACAAAGCCTACCCTTTGTAATGAAAGACAACAAGCCAACGAAGATAAAGTATGCAAAAAATATTATTTGACCAGCTTTATAAAAAGGAAATATCGTTACACAGAAACAAGAGATTTAGCATTTTAGGCAACATTGTATTTGTGTTCTTTACTTTTTAATATTTGTGCACTGAAAAATTATACAACTGCTAGAATATTGGAGTTCTCTATAAGCCCTTGAAAACTCCTCGTTTCATGAATCTCATGTTTTTACATGAATCTGACGATTGAAATTTAAATTTTTAATGAATACAACTTTTATAATCTTTAGCTTTTGAGGTATATATACCTCTTTATATAAAAGCTATCAATGCATATTCATAATATTGTATTGGTATTCAATATTTTGTTGTTTTAGATACGATTAAATAAATCATAAATTTGATGATTAAATTTAAGCTTCGTAGCAAGGATTGTAACAAAGACAATATTTTGATAATTTTGTTTTCAGTATAGGAGATGTAGATATTCCTTGTTTAATACTACGAGTACATTATTTTAAACTACTGGAAAGACACATGCTGTTAAAACGTAAGCAATAGTTGCATAAAAAGATTTGGCTCAGGTCACATACTAATTGAAATAATACTTACACAATATTAAGCTATATATAGGAGCTTCGAAGTTTACCTGAACATAAATGTTTTTACAATCTCGCAAGACCACAGAACAAAGGCAACTTCGAGCGAATGCGTTTCAAACTAAGCTAATGCAAATACATTCAAGAAGTAAGAGATTACAAGATTAGTTTGTATTTAATCTGTACATAACGTAAATTGCCAGTATAATTTCTCTTAAAATCTCATGACAACATTTTGTGAGTCTGGCAACGATCCAGCTTCCTTCGCGGAATCATGTCGGCAGCGCGCTAGAAACTTTCAACTGTGTAAACGAGGAAAAACAGTTGCAATAAAACTTTTCAAATCTTTACTTCCAGGTAATGTAGGGATGTCATTGTGTAACTACGACGAAGTGAAGACACGTGTGAAGAACAATGTAGTTAAACCTTAAAGAGCACAATAATAATTGCATGATTAAATAGTGTTTAGTTTGGTAACTAGGTATAACAGAAACTGATTATCATATAATAAAAACTAGCAAGCAAGGCCCGCTTAAGATAAAATAAATTAAACGGTTTTTATTATTTTCTTATAAAATAAAAATAGCCTAAGTTATTTTTTTATAATATTAGCTATGTGCGAGTGAAAGTTCCGTCAAAATCAGTCCAGCCGTTTCAGAGATTAACCGGAACAATCAGACAGACAAATAGATTATATCTATTAGACAGAAAAAATTAAAAATTGATTTTTTTATATAAGTACAGTTTTTTTTTATGGGACAAAGTGGGCAAACGGGCAGGAGGCTCACCTGATGGTAAGTGATCACCTCCGCCCATGGACATCTGCAACACCACAGGGCTTGCAGATGCGTTGCCGGCCTTTCAGGAAAGGGAGGGAGGGAGGAGGGGGAAGGACGCGCGTAGGGATGGGAAGTGGGCCTCCCGGACTCTCACTTACCGGACGAAACGCGACAGCATAGGTGCCACTTCACGCCGGTCTTCTGTGAGAGAGTGGTACTATACGGGGCGTGCCGACCCATTCGGCTGCTACCCGAAGGTAACAAGCATGGCACTACCACTTTTTTCGTTACAGTTTCATATGCATTTAGTGAAAAGATGTTAATTTGAAATTAAAAACACACTTAAATTATTTATATATGTATCTACTGATGTCCAAAAAGTATATTGTATGGTCCGGTGCCTCTTCATTTTCTTGAAATTATATAACTTAGTAGGTAGGTAGTTTGTAATAACCATAACTTTGCTGTAAAGGATATGATTTAAAAAATCAAATGAAAGTCCAATACCAAAAAGCGAAGAGAGAAGAGGATTTGCTAATATAAAATGTCAAATATTTGCGATGATCATAAAATGTATTAGTTAAACATAGCTACAACTTCACATTATAATATGGTGCTTTAAATGATATTGAATTATTATTGTTTTGTTAGGATCACTTATGATAATATGCCTTAATTAATTTTAACGAAATACACGTACTATTTATACCATTTTCGAAGAAACTCTTGACTTGGCGTATATTAAGATTAAGCAAGCACTTAAACAAACTCTAAGATACAGTAATAGCTTCTGAAAACAATTTGCAAGTTATATACCGAAAACTTTAAATGAGCCAATTATATTAATCAAGAGAAAATTTAAGATATGGAACAAAATTTCCCTACCAAAAGGCCTAAATAAATATGGTTTACCACGAGTTGGTTAAAATGTTTATTTAAAAAAATATACAATGTTCGTTTTATATCTGACCATAGTAGAAATTCCTACAATACCTAATTAAACAATTTATTAAAGAAATTATCATTTTTTTCACACATGTTTCGAAAAAATGCTACTCTCTCTGACATGCAAGAAAACTTTTCTCACGATAAGTAAGTCTATATTGGTAATGATTCGCACGTGAAAATATCAGAGGTGCGTAGCCCGAGCTTTGAACATTCTATACTCGGTCTTTCATGCGAGTATGTTGCCACTGGGCTATCACTACACTATCGCTAATAATATTGTATGTACATAGTAGTATTTGCTATTATAACTATAGCAGGATATAGTAGTATATTGCATGTATATATCAAGTATACTCAAACAAACCAGTAACTGTTCTCACTCGAAGCATGTGCAAAGCAAAGCCGATGCCTTAAACATTCTACAAATGCAGTTGGAGACACGTCTCAAAGTATTTCTCCCATTCATACTTGGCTAGACAGGGTTTATACTCGACGCAAAATGAGAATGTCATGATTCTGAAATGTATAAAGTTTTATGTAGTTTTCAATTTCTATATTTAATAGAATATATTTTGTAATACGGTTTTGTATTATAGTAAGATTTAAAAAGAAGTGGTTCTTGATTCTCTACGATTCTTATACTTTATGTGCCTATTAGGAACCACGTGTAACAACAATATAAGAACCTTTCAAACGTCGAAATCAATCTGCAAAAACAAAAAAATAATAATTTGAACGTTGACTTTATTTAATATTTGTCTTCATTTTTCCTAATTTATAAGGTAAAGTTGTACGAATTGGTGTTCATTTATGTATTATACTTTTATTATAGGTAGCATGGGTTATTATAAGCGAGGACGCGAGCAAAGCCGCGAGAACAGGCTAGGTATAAATAGTGTTTTATTGTAAGTTTCAATGAACCGCTGAAGTAAAGGTTAAACTAACATCTGACGTACACATACCTTTACAGTTTAATTTGTCTAGTCATATAAACACTTTTATTTTATTGTTCTTAATACATATTGCATTATAAACTATAGAATTAATCAGTATTAATGTCAGTATATATTATGCCAGTACATATTAGTACGAAGAATGTTTATTTTTAGCAGAATCAGTCTAACGTATATCCCGGATGAAGGTCAACATAGTTTTTCCCCGACAAAAGGAAGTTTATATATTGAGTGTTACTGATATAATAAAAAAGCGGAGATAGAGCTTATAATAATCTAGGTTAAAGTTCCATAAGTATAATAATGTCAACGGATAATGTCTAAGGAATAAAGCGTTTATACCGTGTAAGTGAGGAGAAACTGTAGCGATAAAAACTTTCTATGACTGTCTCTTTTAGCAAATATCTAAGTCTTATTTTCAGATGTAGATAATTTATGTTGAATAATGTCATCATCATCATCATCATCATCAGCCCTTTTTAACGTCCCACTGCTGGGCACGGGCCTCCCTCAGTACGAGGGGGATCAGGCCATAGTCCACCGCGCTGGCCCAGTGCGTGTTGGCAGACTTCACATGTCTTGCGAAAACTTGCTAGGTTTTCTCAGACATGCAGGTTTCCTCACGATGTTTTCCTTCACCGTAAGACAAGTGGTAATCTTGACAGAAAATTATTCGCACATGAAAATAGCAGAGGTGCGAGACCCGGATTTGAACCCGCATCACTCGGTTATACAAGCAACGCGTTACCGCTGGGCTACCACTTATTTTTTTTTTGTTGAATAATGTACTTAATTCAAATGTAACGTCTACAATATACTTTCATACTTCTTAGCCAAGCTTTAATTAAAGCTATGCTTCTAATAAATTAAACCGCGCTCACATGTTAAGCCGTGGTGCTGAGCATAGTATAAAGTTATAACATAACATAAATTTCAAGTTGGCCGGAGTAGCTGTATAATAGAGGCGATTGCGAACCGACCGAGGATTTTATCTGTAGCTTGTAGGCAAGTGTATTACAATCAGTGCTTTGTTTATGATCCGAAATCCTTTGCTACAGTGCTAAGAGCTTTAAGCTATTTAGTACGCACTTGGTGAGTATTCTATACCTACTCTACTCGTGTATGATGAAGCACTTTAGTAATTTAAGACTAAACGTTTTAAAGATTTTAAGTGAGAGCTTTTTTTAACTTTAAATATTTTGATGATATAGATTAAAAAGAATAGATATTATATATACCTACCATCATGTAAAAAATATAGGTAATATCTATTTTTATTTTATTTTTTTATACCTAAAATGGATTTTTATTTTATAATGTTCCTGATTTTATTACTCATTCGAAGACAGTTTTGGAGAAAGAAATGCTCACAACCCTGTTTTTGACGATATTAAAAGACAACTGACGAAAGTAGGTATATTATTTATATCGAAAAAAAAAAGAATCTCACAGTGCTGTACCTACTTGATTTGACATACCTCTTAAAACATTTTTATTGATGGAAAACGCATTTACGCATACCCACTTAATGTACCAGACCTCCCCCGTTTTAATGAGGTATCGCAGGATCGCTTACGTATTCAACCATGACGCACCGACGCGACGGCGGGTCGGTCGATGCAGACCACACAGTGGCACACCCCCCACCGAAGGGGGCCATATCTTTTGGAATACATCTAATTTAAGCAAATCAATTATCACACGTACATCAAGAATCTCTGAATTGAATTGACGACAAGAAACTTGATATCTAAGCGTTGACGTTAGATATAAATGAAACTTGTTTATATTGTCTTCTTTGTTTACACCAGAGAAGAAGTCGTAACAGCATTATTGTTGTTACTCGTGGTTGGAGTCATTGCCGCGAGCACTCTCGGCTTTGTAGATGTTCGGTCCATTGAATCGTCACATTATTAAAACTTAAGATCTCGACTATTTTTTCACAAAAATACCTATTTCAAAAGTTCTCAGAAAATATTTCAGAGTTCTATCTTTATCATAGTAAATGTTAATATACTAGTATTTAAATTCTCCACCAACATAAAAGAGCAAATAAGCATTTTGATACAATATCAATAAATGTATAAAAATATATGGTATAACCATTTTAATTACATTATGCAGTAACAACCACAAACAATAATCTAAAATGTTTGAATAACATTTGAAATTCCCATGTATAAAACTTTCGATATGCGCTGTCTAAAATATGGCATTTTCTCAGTGAACTAACATGAAAATATGTATAATTTTTCGTTTCCGTAAGGTAAAGCAAAATTTATTTCATATTGAATATAGAGACTTTCTGACGGCCACTACAGTTCAGTATCGGATATCGAGGTCTTTGTATCGATTTATATTAAGTTTACAGATATTTCCCAAAAAGAACAATTATGAGTTCTTCACTTAATTTAAGGAAATTATATAATAAAAATCTCATGTAACTAATCATATAGTAATATTATTCAAACAGATCTTTAGACAGTATGTGCTTCTTTAATTTTTTCTTAAATATATTCAAAAAGTATCACTTCAAAAAGTATCGTATTAATCCCTTATTTAGTTCTAGTTTATTCGTAACTTAAATAATTTTTGGTAACTCTAATTTACTCGTATTTCTACATCTAGTGCGATGTGAGTGAGATTTGATTTTAAGCGTAAGCTGTGGAAAGCTGGTGTGCAAGGTGTTTGTTATTATTTTTCGGATAAGTATATGTTATATTGGTACATTTGTTTGGTTGATGATATTTTTGTCTTTACATAAACAAGTTTTGTAGGTATACGATAATTCATGTGAAATAAGATTTTGAGAAGCTTGTTTGAGAAATTGTAGTGTATACCAGAATAATTAAGTACCTAAATAAATATGTTGGGGTATTAATACACATCACGATCTAGTTCCATGATAAGTTACGAGGTTTGCGTTATGTACACCATATAGTTAATGCCCTACACGTATAACTTTAAATATAAACATATTACATATTATAAATATAATCATAAACACCCATGAATGGAGTAGGTACAAACGTTCGTGCTCATACAAATTAATGCCCCCAGCGTCGTCAAATATAAATGCCTTGTAAAATCCTTTTTATTTAATGTATTTTTTTCCAGATCTGGTAAAACATTTAGGATTCCTTTTAAGCTTCAGCAACCGTTACTCTGCTTTAGCGGCTCATTTATCTCTAGTTGTATCGGAATTAGAGCTAAAACATCGAAATAAGAAATAAAATTGATAAAACAAATCAATGAGAGATTACTGAAATTATGATGAATATTTTTAACTATACAACGCATTAATATTAATTAAAATACATTATCATAGCAACAGAGAGTGATCATCATGCTGCTGACAGCAGTGCAGTGCCCCTTAAACACTAGCCTATCTCTAAAAGAATAAATCAAAAGACTAACCGCCGCACTCAGAGTCACTTAATTAACCATTAAGTCGAGAATCTCCATACTAAAGAACGACTTAATGGTTAATTAAGTGACTCTGAGTGCGGTGGTAATTATTTTAAATATCCAACTATAAATCTTACAACTGTCTGAGAGGAGTAACTAAATTTAAATTGCTATTATTGTTTAACTAAATGCTTAATAGCGCAGCATTATGCAAACCGCATTCACACGTTACACTAAGGAGTATAGTATAAAGTTACAAGACAACATAAATTACATGTTGTCCTGAGCTGTTTAATGGCGCCAATTCAAGACTCACAACGGTCTTTATCATTTGTAATGCATGCAAATGCAGAATAATCCCTGCTTAATTGTCTATTATTACTATAATTTATATAAGACACGGTGTTATATGTATTACAGTAATTATTCTTTATCTTTTTATTTTCTTTCTTTAGCATTTCCTTATACAAAGAAGGTAGAAGCTGTATTTCCGTAAAATGTGATGATGATTACGTCTCATTTTTTTAAAAATATTTACTACAGACTGAGTGACGACATAAACGGCCTTTTCCAATTACAGCACTAAGGCGCATTATGCGGCATAATGCCCAACGTTGAATGTTCCAACTACAACAGCGCTTCGCACAATCGAACACTGCTTTTACGTGATGCTGTGTTAAAAAAAAAATATACCGTGTATCGATGAAGGTTACAAGAGTAATAACATTGACTTTTTTTTATATTCCACGTTTATAATGTGAATACAATTTTATTTTAGAATTCAAAACTATAAACATATTTATTTTGCAGAAATATATAATCGAATCATTATATTCACGTTCCGATTAGCATCAGCACAAATCGGCATTGTGCGGCACTGAGTCGCATTATGCTCTGTAATTGGAAAACAGGGAAAGATTGCCTTTATAAAAAATACCAAGTACAGGTCAAGAAATCCTTGGATAGGCTTGATAAATACCACCTTAAGCATGCTCTTAGGTATATTTTTATACATCTTCAAAATGCGACGAAGGTAATTAGAAAGTAGTAGGAATTAAAGATCTCGAAAAGATCGGGAAGATCTACTACTCGTTTGCAAAGGATCAAACTTAAACTTTAAAACTAAAAGTTTGAGTTGTTAATGTGTCTTCATGTCTTAAGAGATCAATAGATTTGAGTGAAATTTGAGATGAAGATCATCATTTATCTTTGAAACAAACATGTGTTATTTCGCAACATTCTTGTGAACGCAGCGATAAAACTCAATATGCTAAACTAGCAATGTGTAGATAAAAAGCCAACACTTGCGCCATATCTGTATCTATTATACGTTCACTTTTCTCAAACAACGTTTACTAATTTGATAATAAATCGATTGTTATACAATTTTCAACCAGTAAATTTGTTATTTAACATTATTTCTCGCTCCTAAGCAATAAACGAAAATAATTCAAGATTAATTCAAAAGCAAAACACAATCATGACTCGAAAGACCACAACGATAACAATTAACAGCGAAATAAGCCTCAAAGAGAAAATAATAGACGCACGAAATTTCTATTGAGAGTTGAGTTGTCGACGTAAATTATTCGGTTAATTCGATGTGCCTGTTGCGCTTAGTGTTCAATTTCGCCTGGGAAATCAAACTACACGCGAATCTTTTACAGTAATTTATTTCCCTGGATGGGATTATTTAGTTGGAAAATTTGGAGCTTTCATTGTTAAAATGTATCTGCGTGGAAATTATTTGTTGAACATCTATTACAGACATTACATTGAATTAAAATATTTCTGAATTCACATTTTGGGGTTTAAAATCAATTCGTATTGAAGTAGGATCTACATTTCGTTTTAACGTACGTTTTAACGATTAGTATTAATGTCTCTTGATAAGGATAACCAGCTGGATTAATTCTAAATTTCATCAAAATTTGTCCAGGGATCTTCTTATGATGTAGTCAAATTAAACAGCCAGACAGAAATACGAAAATTTTAAGAGCTATAGATTCGGCCTGTGTATTGATAATAACGACTACATTATATAAATAAATTTCCAAAAGTAATTAATTTATTAATAAATAGCGAAAATAAATTTTCCGAAAACTTCCCAAATAATATTTATTGTACAGTTCACTCAGAATTTTATTATATTTTTTAATGTTTAGAATATAGATATCTATAATTGATTAACATAGCGTTACCCACACAAAAAAAACATAAGACGTATTGAAAGTTACTTACCTCTTGTTATACTCGATAAATTGGTAAAAAGAATTTATTATAAGATATATTATACATTATGCTATAACCTAACCTATCATTCAGTAACTTACTGCTAAAGCATGGGGAATACAAAGATGATACATATATGTACCAACACACAATATAGATGGGCTTACGCGCATCTCGAGGTTACTGCTCAGTATCATATTAATCTACAACAGGTATTCAATTAAGGGGCACAGTGAATGGAGAAGCATAAAAGCTTCAGATACTCTATTGTAAGGAATTTTCAATAAGTTAGCCATTTTTTGTTACCATTATATACTAGTGACTCACCCTCACTCTGCTCGAGTTCGTCCCTGGGTATCAACTATCTACGTTATGACAGCATTCTTGCAAATAAAATGAAATATTTTCCCACAGCCAAATGTGTTCCATAAGTGATATGAGACTTTCCAAAAAATATTTAGTAGACAGATTTTTCGTACTTTTTGTACAGATAAAATTTATTTCTAGCAATCCAAAATAGGTAAGTCCTTTCAATGAACTTTGAACTTTGTGAAAAAAAATCTAAATGTTATCAATTTATACAAAAAAAAAAACAAAATTTGAAGATTGACTTGACTTTATTTCTCATTTTTAGTATTCAACGTATCTTTTTAGTGAAGTCGCACCCTGATCATATCTCATCGCTTATTCTTTACTTAAGATTATTTTTGAATTTATGTTTTTCAGATATTGCAAACTGTCCAATAAAATTTGGGCATCAATGAAATTTCAGAAGAGCAGAGTAAATCTCTTAAGGTGTGGTTGGTAGAATAGTTTATTTCAAATTATAAGTTTCCAACAACAGCATCCCACGTTGCAATATAAAGTTGGTGTTCGCACGTCCAACGCTGTGAGGAACAAAGGTAATATCCAAAGTTAGCAGTGACAATTAATTGTGTTCATATTTAGTTAACAGAGAAAGTTGCTAATCTATGAATAAACAGTTATTTTCGTTTCGTCTTTCTATTTCGGATTGAACAGTGTGGTGTCGCGACGATTTTTTTCTTAATAAATAGTCTATCTAATGCAAAAAAAAGTCCAAACATACTTTTATATTATTAGGTTGGTACAGATAAATATATACTTTATATTAAGATTATGACTTTGAAAACGGAAATTGTAAATCAAAATACCATCAAATATTGATGATAACATCATTCGTTTGTAACTTGAATTGATTTCTTTAAAAAGCTCTTATTTAAAAGCTTCCAATGAACAATATTATATTGGTGATGACAACTTCTCATTATCGTATGTAATACTCGTTAGAAAGTCCAACATGTCTCAATGTTAAATTCGTTTCACCCGTGTCTGTAAACACTAGAATGCTGTGTGTTCAGATTTGATGTTTGCGTGCCTCTCCTATCTTCACTTCGAATTCTCGATCATATTACTAGTTCAAATATTCAAAACTCGTTTAAGCTGCGCTTCAACTAAACCAATTTCACATGCATTACGTATTGGAATAATAACAAATCAAAATTATCTAACGTGACATGCAACCAATATATACCTATATGATATACTAATGCTTTTTAGTAGTCAATTATAGTTTTTTACTTAACTTTCATTTATTTTATTTTAAATAATCTAATTATTATATGGGGAAAAACATGGTTAAATATATGTATACTCAGTTTGTACATTTAATTTTATATCATCATATAAAAACCAATGGTTACGACAAGGGTTGTTGTTCGTGTATAGACTTAATAGAAATATGTATACGTACATAATATGATGTACGTATTATGTACGTACATAATATGAAGGCAGTGGTAGCCCAGCGGTAACGCGTCGCTTGTATAACCGAGTGATGCGGGTTCAAATCCGGGTCTCGCACCTCTGATATTTTCATGTGCGAATCATTTCTATCATGATTACCATTTGTCTTACGGTGAAGGAAAACATCGTGAGGAAACCTGCATGTCTGAGAAAACCTAGCAAGTTTTCGTAAGACATGTGAAGTCCGCCAACACGCACTGGGCCAGCGCGGTGGACTATGGCCTGATCCCCCTCGTACTGAGGGAGGCCCGTGCCCAGCAGTGGGACGTCAAAAAGGGCTGATGATGATGATGATGATGATGACATAATATGAACTGTCTAGTACCTAAAGCGCACAAGATCTGCGTGAATATCTTGGGTGACTTCTATGTTCAACTGAGGCTTAAGGCTGTGATGATGGTGATGATAATGACGTGTCTCTCCTATTCTTACTTGAACTTCACCATTGTATTACTTGCTTAATATCATAGACTCGTAAAAGGTAACGTAAAGTCGATATTATATCATTATACCATATTTTACCATTTGTAATATCCTTTAAATCTTATATAACAAGAAAGTATTATGTATTGTATATAATAAAGTTTAAAATGTTAAAATATAATTTTGGGAAAGCGAAAGGAATAATGAAGTCATATTAAACTTGGAAATCTTAACAACCGTCGAAATATAGGGTGGTCTAACGAAGCCACATAAGTTTTAAGTGGCCTCGGGCTCTAAGTTCCAACCGGCCGTTTATCCTTCACAACAAAGTTATTTGTTACTTCTACCTAAAACGATGTTGATGCTTACCTACTCAACTTTGATAGTGCATTAAAACTTGAAATTTTCAATTTTACAACCGACAATGATAAAAATTTAATGGCAAATGAATGCAGCTCGTGCATTTATGGATGAGCCAACTTTAATATTTCCTGCAGTTTTCTTTCGTATTCTTTGAGAATACCGTTACTCAACTAAAAGATAAATGAAAAATATATTCTGATTTCAATAGCACTTTTAAAGATATTAACGGTTCTCCGTTAATATCTTTAAGTGCAATCTCAATATAATATATAAATATATGTTACAAACAACATATTCTATAGATGAAATAACTTATCTTATGCTAAGTTACTTTCATAGAGACGGTTTATGTGTAAGTATATGTGTAATTCTTAGAAAACTTTTGCGCATATGGGTAATAAAATTCAAACTGAGTCGAAATCTATTTTTTTTTTGAAAATATTATCAAAATATTCATGATTATCGATACAGAGACTAAATCTATAGTTTCTACAATTTTGTTTGTCTGTCTATCCGTCAGTTTGTGTGTGACCGCTGCACGGGAAAACCACTGGACAGACTTTGATGAAATTTGTTTTGATGATAGATCCGGTTCAACATTCAAGATACTTTTTACTGCGAGAAAACATCTCACTTCTGTGAAATCTATACTTACCGTTGAACGTATGGTGTCGTAAGAATTACAAGTACACGAAGACCACGAATTAAGGACTTCATATACTCAGAACTTTGTAATAATTATATACTTAGAATCTACTTATTTTGCCCTGCGTCATTTCCGTGTCGAAGTGTACAGATTGTAGCTTAGTAAATTCGAACTTTGAGCGTAGGTATAGTGTCCATGGATTATTAAAACAATATATTACATTAATAACACAAATAAAAGCAAGAATACATACTTTCTATTAAAGTTTTCGGAAATACCAATTTGTTTTTTAATAGTAAAAACTAATCATAATTTAGTTTTCACAATTAGATATTAAAAGAATTTCATTCAATATTTATTATATTGATGTGAAATAAAAAAATGAGCGAATATTTAATTAAATCAATACAAAACTTCCAACTCACTATCGGAAGCCCTGGAGGCTCTCATTTTCATATCGAAATATTAAAAAGTCAAATGGCAGCCAGCCGCCGAACTCGATGCAATGTATCCGAGCGGAAAATTGATTTCCTGTACATATCATTCTCATTT
Source organism: Boloria euphrosyne (assembly GCA_951802675.2). NCBI lineage: Eukaryota > Metazoa > Arthropoda > Insecta > Lepidoptera > Nymphalidae > Boloria > Boloria euphrosyne. Next base: position 5,662,560 of record OX637872.1, read on the forward strand.
ACAAAGATGAATGGTGTCATTTTTAATAAAATTATAATTGAACAATAAAATTATGAACACGGAAAAATTAAATGACATATGCAATATAAATTACAAAAGAAGGATAATATAATATTTTACTCAAAATTCATATTATTGTATAAATGAATTATTATGAACGTATGTAAAATAAATGATTTCTCAAAGTGATGATATTTTATAATTTAAATATCTATACTTATATGTTAAATCCGCAAATCCAAGTTATTGGATCGATAAAAAAATGTTCTTCTTCTTGCCTTTTACAACCAATCTATTCAGGAAAGTTATGGGCTATCAAGCCACGGCTTTAAGGCATCCGCTTTCAAAAGTCGTAAAATTATGCACAAATAAACTAAGAGGGCAGGATCATTAGTAAATGTTAGTCAGTCATATACGAGTAGAAAAGCGGTCAATAGGTTACTCCGAAATTCTGAACATAAAGCTAGGCATGCAACAGTCAAACATAGAAACTTGATCCGTCTAAGGGCCAGCTGAACTTGTACTGCTTCCCCACACTGTAATCGATAAATCTAAAACTTTGTGGATCTTGAACATAACAGAACCTCTTGAGGCTTTCATAACATAGTTCAAAAGCGGTTTCGGATGTTGGATTCTATTCAAAGGCTCGATCTCGTATCAATCTAATAGATCCTCTGTGAGTTGGCTTACTGAACATTCTGAGTATCAGAGACATAAATGATGGGGTATAATAATTATTTATATATTTTTTTATTATATTGTGTCATAATCATCGTTTAAGATATCGGTTCAAAAATATCGCACATTCTCACATTTGTTTATAGGTATTATACGTGTAATATGAAAGGCAATGGTTACTCAGTAGTCCGCTTTTCACTAGGGATGACTAGAGTTTAGGAATATATTAACGACCCAAAAAAATAGATAACACCAATTACTGATTGTTTCAGAACTACCTATATCACACACAGGTCAATTTACATACCACATACTTTTAAATTTATTACTAATAGGAATACAGTACATAAAAATATTTTAACCTGCTGTATGTTTAAATTTTGAATTTTGAACGAAAACATCATTAGCATTTCAAAATAGCAAGAGTGGAATAAAATTGAAGCTTTATTATTACTTCCTACAAAGTTCAGAACTAGGCCAAGCCTAAAACCTATATTGTTATACTTAGCGGATATTCTAATTCTAAATCAACATTGACCGAGGACGTCCTTAAAAATACTCGTATATCCAAACTTTCTTTTATAGTTTCTAGAATATTTTTTCTTTAATAAACTCTTTTCAGATTCCGGCTGTCTCAGTGTCAGTTTCTTCCGTGACAATGATTGCTATTAAGCGTTGAAGACGTCGGGTATTAACCAAAACTCAAAATATATCCGTGTAAAAACTGAAAAGATATCTTTATTAATAAAGTCAAATATTCGCGTAATTCTAAAAATTTAGATAAAACAGACTTTCCTTAAAAACAAATACGTCGAAAACTGTTAATCAATAGATATGTATTAAAAAAAACTATTTTTATTATAAACTAGACGGTAACTTGGTACGTGTTAACAGTAGATTACTTGAATATTTCTATTTGTCGGCCTGGAAAACTAGCTACCATCCGAAATTCATCAAAATCCGCCCTAAAAATTATAAATTTCTGTAATAATGTTTATTTCTATTATTATATTTATAGGTGTCTCTTTTATGGATCTTTATTTATAAGTAATATACGAAAGAGTGTGTGTTAATTTTCCCTTATCTTTGTATCAAATGAGAAACGTTCTATACATAGAGATAATTGATGGACCAAAGAGTAATTAATAAAAGGTATATTTTATTATACGGAACATGTGTATAGCAACTCCCGTAGGATATTAAGTCTAATGTAAAGTAATTAGATGAATGACCCTTAAAATGATTTTAATATCGTTTGAAATTTGAAAACATTATCATAATAAAAAATATTAGGTATCGAATAAATTATTCCGTAACTTCAAAGTATTTTCGGATTCAATTATATCCCCGGCGATATAAAGAATTCTAATATTAAAGCTACGACATTCCATAAGATTTACAAGTTAAGTGAGTTTTACACAAACAATCAAAATAATTGTATTTTTTATTTAACTTAACTATTTATTTTAATGTTACATAAACTTAAATCGAACTAATTATTATCTGCAGTGAACCGTACCTTATGTTCATATATATTTTACTTACACGCTTTTCTTCTACTTTATAAGTCATAGGGGAATTCGAAAAGGCTTAGGTTTAGCAGCAGCAGTTACGTGCTTTTACGACCAAAATGGCTATCACGACTCGGTGGCGTTATTTCTTACTTTCTTTATCGCAACTTTGATTATATCATAATGAATGTTTAAGCCTTCAATTGCCTTCAAAGAAATATGATATATTACATAATTGGTACTCCTATTGCCTACTATATTATAATTGATAATTTAATAGGAATAAGATAGAACAAAGTAAAATAACGTTTTTTTATATAAGTCGTATATATTTAGTGGAAATAAAATTACCTAAGTGTGAGTACACAGGCATTCTCATAAATACATATAATAATATATAGGTACATATAATAAAATGCTAACTTTTAATCTGTACATTGAATTAATTTTGGGAATTCTTATTGAAATAGTTATTATTATCGTACAGAGGCCGAATCTATTGTTAATAGAATGTCTGAAACCACTGGTTACATTTTGATGAAATTTGGTTATCCGGATTAGCCTATAGGATACTTTATACTACGGAAAATATCACATCCCGGAGAAATAAAAAAAAAACCCTGTTTTTCTATTTTTTTATAGAAATTGGGCTGTCATTAAACCCGGGGCAAGGACGTTTATATACATTAGAGAAATAAAAGAATGTATATTATATACAATTAAAAAATCATATGAAAATGGTAATGACATAAAACTCCTGGTATCTATATATCTTAGGAGCAAATATTATTATAAAGCCAATAAGAAATTACATTATTATTTCTTGCGTGCCTTTCAAAAGCCTCTACCTGATTAAAGTCAAGAAGTCAATACGGTAACATGAATTGTTTGACCTACTTTTTGGCAAGTACGTATTATATCAAACATCAAATACATCTAAATTGTATGTAACATTATAATCTAGTAAACTCAGTAAGAATCTTTATTAGGTATAACAGTTTGTATATTTCAAATGTAATAGGTATTTATATTTTTTGCTTTGTATTCTTTAAACGTATTATAAAATATTTTTTTCTGAATGATAGACCTTCAAAAATGTTTCTTCGTTAATATATAATTAAACTTAAAATTTCTATAAGCGACATAGAAATAGTGTGATTATAATTAATACATCATACGTCGATTTAAAATATTTCAATTTAAAGAGTTCAGTTAACCTCGACGTTAAAGCATTATTCCCAATAAGTCTTACTTCACATTCCACGCGATCAACCCGTCCGTCACTGTCGCGATGCTGTGGCCAATAAGGCCAACCATGTCACGTCTTAGCACGTATTTTAAAATGCTTTTTTCTTTTCTCCATTCCTTTCCTAAGTTTCTGCATTATATTTGTAATTGAATTTTCACGCTCACTCGCAAAACAGGTGCGACGTTCAAACTAAATTATGCGACGACAATATTGCGGCGACCTGCGAGACGAGTATGAAAATAAACCCGTAGTAAATTTTACTTAAAAGTTTAAAAATGTTGTTTTATTATTTTTTATTGACTTAAAATATTCAAATAAAAGAAATACAGTTGTGTCACTAATTATATCAATTGATTCATGATTTTTACAGAAAGTACGTCCATATATGCTCCTACAGATGTTCTAAGGAAAACTAACGAAAATCGTAATTAACAGCAATAAAAGATTTAAAAATAACACACATAATATGTGAAAAATTGGATATTATCAAACTAAAACATTTGAAACGCCATAGACCAATTCTTTTTAATGAAGTGAAACAACACACAGAGACTTCTTTGGTATGGTTAGTTAAAACTGATGAATGTCTAATATTAACATTAAATTACAATTTACGAGTGAGTACATGTTTGACTATTTCAACTTCTACATTAATTTTGGTTGGTCAAAAGGATAGAGCATCTCCATCCTGTTTTATTTACGTAAGTGATGTTTTAGAGCAACTATTTGTGGTTAGTGATGTACGAGTATATAAATTGTATAGTATTTCGTTAAATTTCACTACATTTAATGGATAGATTTTAACAGGTCACAGTGGTACAGAGAAACAGGCTATCTAAATTTAAGTGTACCATTTCTCTTAATGCTTCAAGTTGCATGGGAAAAGTGTCTCCAATAAGTCTCCCTTTGCATTCTACGCGACTGCTTCATCTGTCACTGTCGACATCGATGTTTTAGCCAAGAACCTTGTATTTTATCACTTTAACACTTTATTTCAAATAAATGTTTATTAATTTTATTTAATTTTAATTAAAGTTGCCTGTCATGTTTGTTAGATAAAATAAATTTATATTTTAAGTAAAAGCAATCAGGAAACTGAAGTTAAGAAATCTTTCTAGAAGATTTATCATACGAGCTTGCACACTTCAGTTCCACGAATATATTATACTCATGGTAATAATTCCTGAACTATCAACAAAGCAATTTCGCAGATATGTCTCATTACTGATTGCTAAGCTAAGTACCTGCAGCGCATAATATGCTCTAGATTAATATCGTAGCTATTAAACTAATTAAAACAATGTCTTGTCAAATGCATGCTGAAAAGTGCTGGTAAATCACGTAACATTTACATTTAATACAAACAAAAAAGTTCACAATATATACGTTCTGAAAGTCATTAGTCAACCTATGACCTATTTTATAATCCCTATATGTATATGAAAATCAATTGCTGAAAATGTAAGCATGTCACTTTGAAACCCCAGTACCAATTTAAATTATTCTTTTTTATAGTGTTTGCAATTGTCAGTAAAATGATTGTATTAAAGAAAATGTTTGAAAAATTACTATACCGAAAAGTGAAAAGTGGTTGTTAAAAAATCTCTATATAAAACTTGAATTGAATGATTAACGTCGTCATACCTTGTTTAGTTGCTTGCATTTTGTTATTTGTTGCATTAAAAAATGTTGTCGTTTCCTTAACATAGAGCGAAAACGTAAACGCGATAGTGTAGTTTATTGCGGTTGTACTTTTGATTTGGATCTTGAGTTGTTTACACTATAAAAACCTACTCTATCTAGGTATGTTTAAAAAGGCATTAAGAGGGTCAACGTGACAGATAAAAATAAACAAATAGCTTTACTGAATAGAGCTAACGTCTACTCAAGGGTTTATACTTCGGGAAATATAATTTTAATGAGATTTCTTAAAAAAATCCTATATCATTTTCACACAGGTAGGTTAATAATTATTATAATAATTGGTGACATAAATATCTTATTAGAGGATACACTCATTATTTTAGGAATGCCAATTTCCTGTTCTTCTAATTGTCATTAAAATCTATATGGACTATTCTTTTCTTCCTCTTACACAATTCTATCCATATATAATTTTAATTAAACATGTATAATAAAATATAATGTAAAAGTTTGGGCTTTGTGAAAAAATTGAACCCATGATATCCGTTATACATGTGCATTACGATTGTTGAGTGCGTCACGGAGGTCTCCTTAATACTAGGTTTTATTACTTAAAGTCTAGACTAAGACTCAAAAGACTCAAAGCAACTTCAAAGCTTAAAATTGAGGACGCCATATAATGAAGAATATTTGAATCCATAGGGTAGACTTTTATCTGACTATACTTGGTTGTAACTCGATTTGAGGCTATTAACTTTATATTCGCTGAGAAGGGTATCAGAAGACTTTGCATATTATGCATGCAAGGGACGCTCGAAAGGTTTTTCGAGTTACTATATTTTAAGGAACAAATTCAATGCTTTTTACACTTCGCTTCGTAATGTTGCTAAGTAAAAGGCAGTATTTAAAAGTTTAGTCGCAAAATACAAAGAAATGGCTAGAAAAGAACGTCATTTGTAAGTAAATTCTGAATATTATAAACTTGGATAAGATTATTAATAATGTCAGTTTCATAAAAAAACCTCGAAATTATAACGCCACTAAAACATCACTATAAGGGAGGAAAGCATGTATTCGCTTTTAATCAGTTTTCTATCTACACTACATAGTATTCGCCCAGTGGTGAAATTCAACAATAATTATTATCACGTAAAATTTTATAATATTTTATTTTATAATAAAAACTTGCCAAACATATAACAAATAAAAAATACGTTCTAACGTTACTACTGTATCTATACACTTACTTAAAATGTAATAACGAAAAACTGTCTGTTATCGTCATGTTGACTTTATAACGTCAACTTTGTAAGATTTTAAATTTGGATGCAGACGGTAATATCAGACCTTTTCAGATTATAATTTTTTTTCACTTAAGATAGCAACATTATCGCCGAATATATACTAAGGTATTTTTATTTAATTTTTAATAAAATAATCTATACAATTAAATAAAATTTTAACTCAGTCGATATGTTTATTTAATATCTATAAAAAAAATTAAAAATATCATTATTATCAGAGACTGATTTAACAGTTTTTCGAATATTTGTCTGTCAGACGGACTCTTCACGAGAATAGCAAGTTATCCGGGATATATAGGATACTTTGCAGGAAAATATTGTAACTTTGAGAAATTCATATAAACAGTGCAAACGTACTCAGGGAATCGAAACTCGAGCGGTAGTTAATCATCTAATATATAAAAATCTCGCGTCACAGTGTTAGTTATTGAACTCCTCCGAAACGGCTTGACCGATTTTCATGATTTTTTTGTGTATATTTGGTAGGTCTGAGAATAGGTCGTAGGCTATTTTTTATTCCGTTAGGTGATAGGGTGGCCCTCTCCAGATAATTTATATTTTTATTTTTAAACCAAATTTTTATTTTTCACTTTTTTATGATATGGCAAAAAAAATGCTCACAACCCTAAATTTTCAACCCTCGGGCGCGGGTGGAGCCGCGGGAATTGCTTGTAAGATATAATACCTATATAATTATTAACTTGTTTTATTGAGGTATACGGCCAAAATGGTTTACAATAAAGCAATAAAACGTACCTATACCATGACGACACTGGGGACGCACCTTAGTGTATCTAGGGTTAGTCGTTAGTAGGTGTTTATACATAAGATGAAGGTATATAAGATAATTTTAATGTAACTGAAAATTCTATTCGCAGCGTTCATTAATTAACTTTCAAAATAAACAAATCTAATACAAAGCGTGGTCTCTATAGACATAATAAATGAATAGGCACGCCAACAATGCCACGGTGACCCACGGAGTTGACTCCATTATGTGCAGTTAATTTAACTAAGTATGTTTTGCGAACTAACTTTCAGCCACTGCTTTGTTTCGGTTTTATTTTAATAATGAAACGTCACATATTTAAAGAGTATTTAATTTTAATTATTTTGAAGTCTAGAATGTAGGTCACATTAAGAACATTTTTTTGGTGACGGTCAAATGTTACATATAAAGAAAGAAAGGAAAGTAAAACAGTTTATGTATTACTCTGATGTTCAATACTTATTATACTATCATAGAAGAATGAGTATGAAAATAAAAAGGACAATATTGATGTCGGTCATTGTAGTCGGTCATCCACTGAGCCTTGATACGAATATGACGAAAATGTAAGAACGTTTTTGTTTTAGGTCTAGTGAAGATCGTTGAAAGAATATGTATGTATATATTATTATCCATATTCTAGATAGGTATTTAATATTTATATTTTTCATAATACATAAGTAATTAAAAAAGCAGTCTTATTGTAAGGGATAATATGATTAATTTATGCATCGAACTGGCATAACCTTGGAATTCACTGGAGCACCACAAACTTGAGGAATAGTTGTGGCATTAACAAGCTGAACTATCCATCGAACAATTCTATATGCCTTGCGGTTTCCCGCTTCACAATCACCTACCCGGTGGTTAGCGGTCAAGAGATAATGACATTGTTGTTAGGAAGTTTGTTACTTCTGGAAAAAAGAAATTTCAGAAGTAATTTGCGTTGATTTTCCTTATTATTATCGAGTTTTCTTTAAAAATTGTCACAATCATTTTTAAAAGTTTCAAATGTTTTTAAAGAACAAAACTAAAAACCAGTTTAACTTATTTCTTAGAAATAGTAATTAACCGATGTAACATTTGTCATAACAGGTAACATCAGTCACATGTGTATCGTGTATCACTTGAGGGTGAAAAATAAGAGGAAGAAATAAGGTGTTAAAGTAACAATCACAACTGAAAGAAATTCAACATGTACTGGTAACACTTCTTTACGTTATTATATAACGAACGTGACTACATTTCCCTCTGAACAAAGTTAAGCTTATTAAGTAATAAGGAAAATTGCTGAATTTATTTAATAATATAAATATCTTCAAAAATGCTTTATAACAGTTGACAAATTAAGTTAAAAGGAGACAGGAATAAAGAAGAAGGAAATAAAAAATAAATTATAAGGTTCTCAGCACGATGAAGTTGTAAATTGATATTTTATATTTAATTTTTATTCTTTGCAAAATTCTTTAAAAACTACTAATACATCTCTATTGCCTACGTAAAAAAATAAAATACTACTGTCCACGTTACTACAAATCCAGTGATATCGAATATAGAAATGGTTGGTAGAATTTTCCGTTGTGTTTTTTATGTATTCTGTGGAGAATTTAGTCCCCTTTATTTAGCTTGCGTGTCGTTTTCGCAATAAAATGTATATCTATACAAATGGCTAAATGCCTGTGAGTCTCAAATAACCACCTATGAGGGTAATGCAGAGGGTAAACCTAAATGCATTTCCCAAAAAAACAAATAAGAAAAGGAAACGGATATTTAAATAGTAGTGTAGTTTAAGCTTCAAAATATTTCGAAACAATAAAAAATGATTTCGTAACTGTTAATTTATATAAACTTCTTGCCTCCAATACCTTTCGTAGCGTTCTTGCAGTAGCATGCTATAACGAAATTGAATTTCTTATTCATGTTCACTAGCTTTATTACATTTTCCACATAGTTGAAAACGTCGAATATTTCACTAAGTTGTGTTTTCTTGTGAATTGGCATGTTAAGTTTGTTTCATGTAAAGAATTACATTAGAAAATAGTTTAAATGTTAATACTCCCAAGTACTGGAAAATTTTAAAAATTTATAATAAATCTATAGTTTTCAGATTTTGTCGCGGTTTTATTTAGATTTTGTTTTCCAACGTTTCAAATGGTTTACACAAGTCATGGTCACGGAAGAGATTAAAATTTTAGAGGTTTTAAAAAGACAAAAAATTTGCAAAATACATTCAAAAATACCTTAAATGACACCATTGTACAAAAGCTGTCTAAATGTTTTCATGTGTTTTTAATATTTGAAAATCATGCTTCTAAATATAGAAATTAAACTACGATTAATTCAATATTATACAGGATAAAACTACTATTTTTTTTTAATATAGAATGGCTTAAAATCGCAGTACGATAATATTCATAAACAAAATAGTTTAGTAAGAGTATAAATAAACAAATATTTTTTCTCATACGTCTTTGTTTTATTAGATTCACGAGATGTGTATTACGTACGTGCTCAGGCAGACCAATTGTGGTTGATATAAAAGTGGAGCTGATAATATAAATAAACCTCATTAAGCCGTATTTATGGCGCCTCCTAATCTCAACATAAAAGCTCATTAGAGAAATGTATTGTTTTCTATATGTCAGGAATTATTTAAATATCTAAGTTTATGTTATAAAATAAACCATGATAATACTGTACAGTAGAATCTGTACATTATACATTTTTTTTTAAATGTATTGAAAAATGTCAATTTTATAGAAACAAGCGAATCAATAGTTTAAAGATCAAGTTCGCATCATGCCTACCTAAAAGAATAAACTTTAACACATTTTGATGAATTTTGGAATCATGATAGCTGATTATCGTTGTTTAATTTTATACTACTCTATATAACCGTTAAAACGTACCTAGGAACAATCCCGAGCGGAGCAAGAATAAGTTGCTATTTATATTATAATATTCTCTTGATTAAAATATGAGCCCTTAGCACTTTTGGATAAATTCTAAGTAAATAAATTTACAGAAAAAATATATTATTTCAGAAATTACTGGCTATTTTTAGACGTAAAATTATTCCATTATATCCCAGTATGGACCTAACAATGTTATTTCTATCTCTATAGATAATTAATCCCTGAAACCCCAGCACCAATAGGCAATTAAATGTGGCGAGATAAAGCCTACAGTACACACGGGGCCGCGACATGGTGATATTTTCAGCATGTTTTATTACCAAACACTACGCTTTTATATGCCAGCGTAAAAAATATATATACTCTGCTAGGAGTAGCTTTCAATTTTGCATAATTTCGAAGCTTTGCTACCGCAAAAGGTCAAAGCTGTGATAGTAATTTCGCTGTACATTCATAATTTATTACGGATCCGATTTGTAATGCATCAAGTTTCATTTATTGGGAGCAATGTGTTATAACATCAACTTTACGAAGTGACTTTAAAAATTAATAAGTATAAGGATGAATTCTTAACTTTATCGAGAATCTACGCGTTCAACATTCACAAAGGATCAAATATCGTTCAAGTCTTAGTGTCAGATCTCTTGAAAAAAATGCCATAATTGGGTATTTTACTCCATATGCAAAACAATCTAAAAGTATACTTATTATTAAGATAGCTTAGGCAAAAAGCATTCGGAAGATGTTGGTTGTAGTTCATAAAATAAAATAAATTTTAAAATTAAATTCAAAGTTTTCAGTTTTTTTTTATCTGTTTTTAAACATCACGAAATAGTAAACGCCACTTTATTACGTCATACTGCCGTGTAAACAGAAATAAATAATTTGTTCGGTGTTTTTACACCAATATTCTTGCATTCAGGAACAGCGCACAAACGATGAGTAGAATAATAACAACGTAGTTGTAATATAGGTGCTAGGTCAACAATTGTAGATAAAAAGATTGTTGAATGGTTGTGTACGGGCACATTCTACTATAACTGACATTCAGTGTTCGATGTTCGTTTGAGATACATGTAATATAGATCACATAGATCATTGTTGCAATTTGGTTAAGACAAATAACTATATTGCTTTTATTTATTGATCGAAGCGATGAGAATTGAATTAGAAAAAGAAGTATGTACTTAGTTAAAAATAATATAAAAATATAAAATAGCCTTTACTTAAAAATCTTTCTACATATAAAATATGTGAAAAATATTCTTTAAGATATAACTAATATATTTATATAAATACGTAATACGTGGCAATATGTTATTATAAACGAAGATCGATGGATTAAGTAATTGCGATGTATTGCGAAAAAATCAAGTCTGACCTTCAAAATATAACAAATTCATTCTATGTTATTTTAATGAGAAAAGAATGATGAAGAATTTCGTTTTGAATTAAAATTATAATTAAAGCGTTACTTAAAGATAAGAGTTGATACATATGTGTGAAACAATGTAAGCCAAACACATTTTAATAGATGGTTCCGAAAATCTCTATGAGAGAAAGCAATTTACGCAATATCCCTCGTGTGACCACTTTTCAAGTCCCGCGTCACACAGCTTGTTCACATATTTTACTGCCTGTTTACGAACAATTTATGATCATTTTTATATTTTTGGCCTAGATATATGACACATTTAACACTCTGCATGATAACAAAGTCAACGTTAAGTTAATCAACCAAGCGTGTTTTACATTTATAGATTGTAGGTACTACTACTAGGTATATGTTTTTACTCACTTTCCTTATGCCGCATGCTGCGTTGAAATGTAAAATGTCAGTTTTGGTAAGAAAGTGTTTTTTTTCCAAACTATACCTACTTGTACTTTTTTGTATATTTTTGCATCTTAAAATCTAGAAATAAATCTTTAGAGCTTTTTTGTAAGTTATATTATAACAACATACAGTATTAGTATATCAAATCATCTTAGAAATAAATTATCATTTTACCATATTATATTACATTATTAATTATTATACCTACTATAATACATTAAGTGCTTGATTTTATAAAATTTTATTATTTAATTATAAAAAACCGCATTGCTAAATTCCATTATTTACCTGTCGAAGAAGAAAGCTATGTATTTTTCCGTTACCTGAAACAACATAACAATTTGTATTAAGAGTTAACCCATTAAATAAATAACGATCAGACGAAGGGTTTTAAAAACATTCATTCTGCCTGTATTCACCCGTTCGAAGCGGCGAAAAGTAAAAAGGTGGATGGTAAAAACCGCAAAGCGGATGAACTAACGGTCATTAACTAATAAAATTGTAAATCTATGTAGAGGCAACTTTGAGTCGGTCGGAAATAAAAGGTCGGTATATAGAGCTATCAAAGTAATACATAAAAAATGTAATTAAAATATGTTTGTATTTCTATATCTTGGTGTAATAATTCTTCTATATATTTGGGATATTATTATATATAGGCATCGTCATCCTTTAGTATATATTTTATTAATAGCAATAGCATTAAAACTCTCCTTTTTAGACTTTCAATCGTTCAGGCGCTTATCGCTGTGGTAGACAACACTATGACAGCATAATTTTAACAAAATATTCTTGAATGGATATATTGTTTTGATCTAATTATATCATATTTATTGTTTAAAAAGCCTACACGACAAATGTAGAAAATAATAACAATAATTCAACAACAAATTTTGTAGTACATCCGCATACAGACCGCTGAATGAAATATTTATCACTGTCCAAGCCTAAATCGTGTCCGATGCGACCCGACTTTACATCACCTGCCGTATAGTGAAGTCCATAAATAAGTGACCGTAGAAATTAAAAGTACAGGTCTGATTTAGATGTTTTGTGCTGTTCAAACCATCTAATTGAAAGCTGTCACTATGAAATTACTAGGAAGTAGTAGAGTATTCACTATATTTTAATTTGAGTACTGGGTTTATTTTAAAAGCTTTGTGTTATCGACACTGTTTAACGCTTCTAATACTTTTAGATTTTGAAAAGCTTTTAGGTACACTTTTACAGATTTTTAGTTATAACTGAGGGAAGCTGTATTAAAAGAAGGAGCATAGGCAAAGAGAGCAATGGCAGCTTTTGATCAAATGGCGTTCTCACCCCACATAATATTGCATATAATATAGATGTATAGAAAAATATTGGACTTTCCGCATACATTATGAATATTACAAACCTTTGTGTTTTAAAGGTTATTAATATCAAAAAAGGTAGTAAGTAAGTAAGTAGCAGTAATAGCAAAAAAGATTCTAAAACCATTTCATGTAACTGGCCTTATTAAGGCATTATTGTAAATTGGAATAAACAAATTAACCACGCAAACATGAATATTAAATAAGCTTTGAAACATTTAACAATGCTCGAAAACATTGTTGTTACGGAGAGGAATAAGGATAAATAAATAATAAAGATTCAATTTGTTGACAAGGGAAAAGTTGCAAAACGAAAATCGCTTTATGAAAATAAATGTTTACAATTGATTAAAGTTCCTATTTAAATAAATACTTATTTATTATGTATTTAAATCAAATCTAGTTCTTAAATCTTCAAGGATCTTTTCTTAAGACAAATAGTACCAATCAATAATTATGAACAATCATCACATGCACACTTTTAAAAAATACACTGTTATAAAATATTGGTTCCAACTAAATTTCTACAATGTATTGATATAAGGTGGGTGGACCATGGAAGGCCAATTATCAAAAAATCATAGTTATTGCCACTTGATATCAAATTCCTTTTACTTACACTAATACCTAACTATCTTAAGGACATAGACGCGGCGGCAAGTTCCTCGCGCCGATATTATGTATATGCGGTCCATCGATATATTGACTTCTCTTATCGACGTTAAAATCGTAAGCCGCGCTCACAGAGAAACCTTTTAAGTAAAGTTTTTAAGTAAATAACCTATTATTTTCATTACTTTTTTGTTACTCAGAATTAGGAACAAGGGTTGGCTACAGTATTAAAAAAAAGTTACCACTTTATTATGATTACAGTCAAATATCGGTAGTTTAACTAGAAAAGTTAATGGTTCCTTGTAAGGCCAATCAAACTAGGTCAGGTATTTTTTTATAATTTTACTACGAGTATTAAGGTCCTTGAAAACTTATTTTTTATCAATATAAAACTCATTAGTTTTACTTTTAAAAACATTTCTTTATTATAATTTCTAAAAGATTCTTAGTTATACCACATATCCCATAATACTATACTAGCTTATACAATTGTGATCAAGTTCTTTTCGTTGGGTATTTTATAAATGGATATATAATGTTGAACGTTTAATGTTACGTTATGATGAAAGACCTTTTAATTTAGTTTAAGTATAAGCAGATATTTTGATAATCATAACGTTAGTTTTCAGTTTGATGACTGATTTATAATATTGGCCTTATATGGAGCCCTGTTCCTAGTAAGGCCATTTAGAAGAGCTTTCCAAACCCTAATTTTAGTAGATGGTGATTAACTTTGCAATTAAAAAAAGTGTTTAATATGCTACATAATAAAGCAAACTGTTATAAAAAAATAAGTTTGTTTAATTTATCCAGTAAATAAACAAATTATAACTGTTTATTTGTTAAGGTGGTCTTCTATGGTCCACCCACCTTATATTGATAGTCAAGCGCTGGCAATGAACAAAACACTAAAAACAAAACCTACCGAAACCTTTTGGAAAACTCCTATTGTCCCAAAGGACGTACTGGAAAGCATCAGGTTAGATTAAACTTTTCCTACGCAACACTTTACTTCGAATTTTATCACATTTACATATGTTTTATTTATATATTAAATATATTTTACCCGATAAAATATCATTTATAAAATTATTTTATTTGAGAGAAGCTTAGGTGAATAAAGTTGTGATAATACGATTAATACGTGTTTATAAAAGTGCCCTCGCTTCGTTCCTAGGTACGTATTATTTTTGAGCGAAACTGTTATTCGAACTTGCGAAAGCCCTTAGACCTCCTTAATCCCGCTGCAAAATCCGAAAATCTTAGTGGAGTTAACTAACTATAAACTACCTCCCTGCCAAATTTCGATATTTCGCGTTGAGTGAATGAGTGTCTTTTCGCTTTTATACTTATATATGTATATAATATAAATATAATAAAGTTATGAAAGCTGGAATGAATTTGTTTGAAGAATTCAATTTGGAGAATAAATTCTGTCCATATGGACTGATAAATTATTAATGTCCCAACATATTTATTAAATTATTTACTTAGAATACTTTCTTTTTACATTGCTCGATATTTAAAAAAATATTCGCATTTGACACCAAAACTTAATGAAACCGTTTTAAAATAACATCTACACATTTAAACGAAATAATACAATATACCTTTAAATAATTTAAATATGGCTTAAAATTACAAGATCTTTAACGTATGTCAACTTGATTACATTTTTATAAATTATTTATATTGATATTTTTATCTTTGAAAATATAAAACCAAAATATTGTCTAAAGCGTGATTAATAATAAAATTAATATACAAAAGCTTTCCAAAGCTATTTCTGTATAAGAACTTTCCTTCCGGCTATGATAAAGTGTTTCAATTAATTAATATTATACAAAAAGATACAGCTTCAAGGTATTTATTTCAAAGTACTCGTAACATCATTCTAGCAATATTTTCTTCATAATTAACCGATTTCAAACAGGACAAGGTACTCAATTTACAATAACTTCTTCAACTGTAAATAATTTTATATCTCTAGGTATATAAACTATAGGTACATATAAATGAAATTAAAGAGTCTGTTTTTAATTTCAAATTAACATCTTTTCACTAAATGCATAAGACAGTATATAAGGTACTTACATCAAAAAATCGATTCTTAAAATGTTCATCTGTCTATCTGTTCCTGCTAATTTCTAAAACGGCTGGACCGATTTTGACGGGACATTCACTCGCAGATAGCTAATGTTATAAAGAGTAACTTAGACTATTTTTAATTTAGAAATTTTATTTGTTTTAACTAGAAAAAGGGGCGAACTCGAGCGAACCCATCACCCTGATGGTCGCTAGTTTATTTAAAAACAATATTTACTTAATTTTGTTAACCACAACGACTATGCCGTTATTTGCCTAATTTATCACGGGACGAAACTAATCCAATGTGGGTACGATAACGCCACCAATCGTTTATATTACGATCCAACGCAAACAAAAACCAATTAATGATACAAATAGAATAGATAATGTTTAACAAAACTTTGTATTGGTTGCAATATTGGGTATTATTTTTAGAAGGCTTAAACCATAATATTTATTTTATTTCTACAAAAAAAAACAACGATTTTAACTATTTAAGTCAACTCTTCATTTTGTGATAATATTAGTAAGAAAAGTGTTTCTCTAAGATTTTGAATAACTTTGTTGTATTTTATAAGTTTTTACAAGAGTTTAACATCAAAAAATAACTTTATAAGGTGTTCTTTTTATAGTGAACAAATCTTTTTGACCTATCCTTTAAATTGTTAAACAAGTTAGAATAAAAAGGATTTTTTAAGACACAAAAATCCTAATATAAGTCAAACAAGGACGCAGTTTCGAAGAATTGTTACAACTCGCACAAACTCATTTCACATTTTCAGAATGGCGAAAAAGACCCGTGAATTCGTATAATTTTTCATAACTATGACAAAACTCCAGTTACGAACACATTGTCTTATTTTAGAAATATATACAGCAATTTAATTTTGCTAAGGGAATTTTATTAGGTTACGCTTAATTAATTATCTTTCACGTGAATGGAAAATATTGCTCTTGTATAATTATAAATTATGAAATAAAAATACTACTAGTAGACACGTCAGGCACTGTTCTACGTCAACGTAGAGTTTTCGTTGAAAAAAATAAATAAATCGAAAACATTGCTGGAACCCTATAGATCCACCCACCTAATTATACACAAAAAAGCATCAAAATTGGTTTAGCGGTGCAGGAGTTTAGCGATACACACGTACAGAAATTACATATAAATATATTACGTACTTGTACGTAGAGAACGTACTCACGTAGTATATTTTTACTATGGTAAGCGTAATTCAATTTGTTTGTCTAGTGGCTTCTAGGAGTGTCGTGTAGGCACAATTTACTTTACCAATATTGCGTAGAAATGGTAGGTTATCTCAATAGGCCTGTTATTGACTGGCATTACCGCTATACTTTACAATATATTGATGTTCAGCTGTATTCGCAACTTTGCTTGCAAAAAATTGATGAGATACGACATGCAAATTCAAAAAAAGTTTTTTTTGGAACAAGTTTATAAATTAATATTTGAAAACAATTCATAATTTGATTAATAATATAATAGGATTAATGTGCTCACAAAAATGTGTATGACTTCATGTGTGTGTTTTTGGTAGTCAATTATGCCGGAACGGCCGCACAGATTTGAATAAAAGTTTTATATACATAGATTATAAGTTATAACCTAGAGTAATAGCCGCCAACAGGTATCTGTTTTGCGTGTAGTAATTCGTAAAGATTTATATATCAAAACGGCCCGCTTCGCTGCGCGTAAGATAAAATAAATTAAACGGTTTTTAGTAAAACTTTGGATTTTGTTTACTTGGTCGCGAGAATCACTACTATTGTCCTTTGCCACTTCATTGAAACAGTTCCAAAAAGTGTCATGAGCGTCACGTGTGAAGTTGGATCCAGATTCGCCTTCATTCATTCGTTTAGCAGTTGATAAAGACTGCGATGATCTGTTACTGTCAGAAGAAGATTTGTCGTAAGAGTATTTATATAATCTGTGATGATTTTCTGTCTAGCTTTTTCAGTCTCAAGAACTCCTAAATAGTCTAACTTGAATCTTGGGTCTAAAAAAGTAGCAATTACTTGTATAAGTTGTTTGGATTCACTCCTAAGGATTTAAAACGACTTTCCAATTCAGTTATCAAAGAAGCTCTAATATACAAACGGCCGGATATCTGGCGCTCCGGCCTGGTGGCTTGCCGGATATCCGATATGCGGCCAAACCACTATCCGTTTCATCTCTAGTTTTTAGATTCTTTTTTTGTAACCTACGTTACTTCTTATAACATTTGCTATCTGCGAGTGAAATTGCCATCAAAATCGGTCAAGCCGTTTCAGAAGTTAACCGAAATAGACAGAAATTAAAAACAAACACTTCAATTTCATTTATATGTACTGATACCTAGCAAAATGTTAATATTAATAACAGTAAAGGGGTCAATGTTTACATATAACGACTAGCCATTATTATATTAACATATTTATATTTACACAATTTAACTCAAGGTACGATACTCAACCCTTCCGCACATAAAAGCTACCCTTCTTTATAACAGCAGTAAAACGAAACAACCGCGAGGCGTCCTCTACGGACATCAAGTTCTTCGGAACACATTTTTATGTGGCACGTAAGGTCACCAAGACCGTGATGTATGAGAGGATGCAATGTTCAATTTGTACGCATTTCTTTTATATAAGTTTAACAAAAAAATATATAGTTCTTAACTAAAAACGTTTCATATTTATAGGTTAATAGAGCTATACAAATGTGCATGCATTCATTAAAATTATTGTACATAATATACGTATCACTTTGGTGACACTATAATATCTAAAGTATTATAAATGTGCTACAAATTGATAAAGACATTACTCTTAAATACCTAAATAAATGCATTTACAATAATTAATAAAATAACCTCATTTTCAATATACAGATGATTTTTATTTTCTTTTTATTCGGTTTGTTAAAATAATTCAAAATAATCTTACTAGGGAGTTTTTTTAAAAGTATTTTATGTAAAAGTGCCGTTAAAATTGACTTCATTTAAAACTAATAGCTTTAATATACAGTAAAACCCTATATGTGGCTCTATTTAGAGGTGATCTAAAACTTAAAATACATCGTAATGTAGGTAAGCTACGCGGATGGTGCTATGGATAAGAGATAGTTTAACTTATAGTTTAACTTTAAATATATACTTGTTATAAATATAAATAACTGACTGAAGTACAAATAGCTCTTCACATAAATTAATGCCACAGCAGAACTCGTAAGCTGACAAATACGAAAATTTAAAAAATTCCAATTCAGTCCCATTGTTTAAATGATATGCACTTACTAACAAAAGCATAACATTTTTACGTAGATAATTTAAAGTGACCAAGAGAAAATAGATTAAGCGTCAAATTTTCGCATGTATAAAATATTCGTTTGAATATAGAATCAATTAGTCAGTAGCGCTCGCTTGTCATTGTCAGTCAGGTCGTTAGGCTTTGACGTTTTGCATGGTCAGAGCTTGCTATAATAATTTCTGTATTTTGTTCAAAATTCAGAAGCCTTAATGTCAGCTAAAAAAAACACAAATATAATTTACTTTAAAGATAGTATCGTTATCTAGTCTGCATTTTAAATAAAATAAAGTAAGTTAAGCCTTTATGTAACCGACTGTATAACTTAGTTCGGTGGTACGGTTAAGCTATGCAAGAGCTACTA
The DNA here is from genome assembly GCA_951802675.2 of Boloria euphrosyne. Lineage (NCBI taxonomy): Eukaryota > Metazoa > Arthropoda > Insecta > Lepidoptera > Nymphalidae > Boloria > Boloria euphrosyne. Next base: position 5,682,186 of record OX637872.1, read on the forward strand.
GACTCGTAGAGGCTTGTAGCGGGCCGCTCGTAGCGTAGCAACATACTAACGTAGCAATACACTTTAAAAGGATACAAATTTCACGTGCCATTAGGTTTATTGCACCTATTTATTTTCCGAGATTGCATTTTTGCACGACATGCCATGTGTGTAATTATTTTGTAGTTTCACCTATGTATACCTAATAATATTAAGCAGACCGTATATGTTTTATGTAGTGCTACATGTATCTGTTTGTATTTAGCTGTGTTTTAACGTCCCACTGATGGGCCCAGGGTTCCTGTCATTACGAGGGCGTTTAGGTCACAGTTTACCACGCTAGCGAAGAGCGAGTTGGCGGATTTCACACGTTTTTTGGAAACTTGCCAGGTTCTCTCAGTCATGCAGGTTCCCTCACGATGTTTTCCTTCACCGTAAGACAAGTGGTAATCACGTTCACGCGAGACAAGCGAGTTACTAGTTAGCTATTAAGACCTTACAGAGCTATATAATCGTGACTTTTATTACCAATTTATAAGATAGTATATTTTCAGACTATGACCTTGAAGTTGGCAGAAGGTTCTGTTTCTTTAATGCAATATAAAGTTCCATCTCAAATTTAATATTGATTAAATATTAAAGTAAACAAAGTCAAAATGAATGTATTTTTAAGTTAATTTTCGTGTAAATCCTGAATAACAAGAAAAATCTTCATCTTGTTTACAGTGTCAGCTACACTGTAACCATAAAAAGTTCAACAAAAAATATAAAAACTACGACTCGGAATACAAAAGTAATTTTGCCATTTAAGCTGCTATTTCAGTCATGTTCTCAGCTGTACACGAAAAAGTTACTAAGGAAATATAAGGGAAATAAAAAGCCTTTGCGACCTTTTTGCGTATAAAGCAGTTGGATGAATATTCAGAGTCGATAAAAAAAAAGTAATATTACAAATATATTTTCAAGAAGTATGTACATTTTTCTTCAATCATCAAAGAGATTAAGCTTTCGAATCTCGGATATATCGTTCAAAGGACTTTATCTCATTTCAATCAACTGCTTAAAACATCGGAATAATCGGTTTCAAAATACCTCAACGTTTTAGTTAAGTCATTTGTAAAAAGCAAGTCAAATTGCTCGATCTATCGTCATTTTATATTACTCTCAGACTTATACAGTCATATATCTTCGATTACAGCTGTGAATTTAATTAAGAGGTTTAATAAAGGATTTGCACAAATCATAGTAGGTATATAACGTTATTAATAGGCCCATCCACCTAGTGTATTTAAAATTAAAGTTTATCGGCTTCTGTACTTTATTGAAACTATGTCATAAGCGCTTAAAAAATATTATACTCTTAATTTTACTCTATACTTAGCAAAGAACTGTGAAACATTAACATAAAAAAGTTATTGTATTTATGTTTTTACTAACAATTTAATTTTTCTTAATTCTATGATAAAACATTAGTAATCGATATGCTTATATAAAAGCGAAATTCACTCATCACGAAATATCGAAACCGCTTGACGTATAAAGATGAAATTTGGCAGGGAGGTAGTTTATAGTTTATTATGCTTTCTGAATTCTAAAACACACTAAAGGTGTAAGTATGAGTAACGCCAAAAGTTTGTAGGAGATAGTGTGACCAGAGTACCTTTGCATGTTAGATAAATTAATAACTTTATTCTTGTTTACATTATATTTAAATTTCACGAATCAAAATCCCAATTTTTACTAGCATTCTTCGCGCTTAAGTAATTTAAAACATTTCACCAAAACACATTTGGATTCAAACTTTCCTATAAAAATAACTCTAAATCCACATCCATTTTCTATCTATCTAGCTGATACCCGACCTACAGAGCGGCATGAAACATGTTCTACTATCAAAGGAAAGTTCGGCACTATCCGTCTTTTTTTCATCAAACATCAATCAATTTAGTTAGTCATGTTAGATCGATCAACTAACGACCATGTAACGATTTCGTCGTATCTTCACGTATTGCATACTGCAATGCGACTTACCTACATGTACGTCAGTATTCAGTCAATAAAACAATTAATTCGCTTTATTAGTAATATATTTTGCATATTGTATATTGTTAACAAACAATAAAATGCGGCATGTGGTGAAATAAAAAAACTATGTTTTTTCGGATTTCGCAAATGTTATTATAGGTGGAACAAAAGTTAAAACAACAGTTTTTAACATTGTAGCTAGTTGAACTAACACCAAAGTCAATTCCGCGGATATCCGACTGACCGACTTTATATGTGTAATATTCAACTATCTGGTATCCGTAACACAAGCACGTAACGTAGCTTACTACGGAACTAGATGGCGCTGTTGTAATAATGTCCCAACATAATGCGAGATCGTTGATATATAATATAATTGAGACATACGTGAATTTCGATATTTTAACAAGTTTGTAATTTTTGAAATAGGCGTATTACTTATACGTCTGACATGTGTAATTAATATATTTACAAGTGAAAACTATTCATATTAAAATCACAGCCTATGTGCTTCACAGATAAGAAAATAATAAATGTATCATGTATTTTATCCTTCTATAGTAAAATCGTCAGAAGCACGAAATATGTTCGCTATCGCTGAATCCTGACATTTTTACGGTTATTTCTGTCTAGCATCAATCAACTGGTTTCATACTGAATAGCTAACCAAACGACTGCGCGAAACTCGAATACTTTGTAATGCTAATATTTACGTTTGAACCCATGATCGTATAAGTAACATGCGAAAACGAAGACGAATTACACTACGCCATTACGAATAATACCAATCGATATTTTGCAGAATAAATATTAGGTTAATCTATAGTCTATACCAATATTATAAACCTGAAGTGTTTGTTTGTAGAAATGCAATAGAATCACTTTTACATTTTATATTTACTCCACGGTATTTACAACATAATTCACGCATATAACAAACTTCAGCTGAAGAGGGCTTGGGCGTAGTTAATAACGATTTATGAGGCCCTTTTGTTCCATGTCTCTTATCTACGTCGTGTGCGCTATTCACGCTTGATTTATTGCATCACGATGTCAGGGGTCGCTAGAAACGGCATGATGCCTCCCTTTATGATTCAGCCGTCCATTGCTAAATGAGTTAAGCATAGTATACAAATTCAAGACGAAAAACCTGAAGTATGGGCTTTTCAGTAGTTACATATACTCAAGGATTTATTATTATTTATGAACATTTTACACGTAAAATGTTGAATAGATTTGCTAGCACATTGCTTTAAAATAAACTAGCGACTCACCCTTGCTTCCTTCGGGTCCGTGTCTACTTCCTAGGTACGTTTTAATGGTTAGTACCAATTAATATAGTACATCGTTTGACGACTCGTTTGGCTCAGTTGGTAGTGATCCTACTTTCTGCGCCAGTGGTCGCGGGTTCGAGTCCCGCTGGGGGCATTCATTTGCTAATCACGAATGTTTGTACTCCAGTCATGTGTGGTTGTATTTATAATATGTATGTATTTAAAAATTTATATATGTAGTATATAAACTATCTGGTATCCGCAACACAAGCACGTTAAGTAGCTTACTGCGGAACTAGATGGCGCTGTTGTAATAATGTCCCAACATATTTATTTATTTATTTATCGAAAGAATATATATTGCACGTAAGTAGGTACAGCTGAAAAATATTCCATGCGCAATAAATATCATAAAACGCTCTCATTATACTGATGAGTTGTTGACAAACAAGTCGCTTCATTAGGGGGTCACATTGTATTCGCTCGCCGTACTCCTCAGTTGACTTCATGAACAGATTAATTCCAATGTGCGTTCGCAAGCTATTAGCAAGATTGTCTATAAATAGTACCACACAAGCTTTAGAAATGTGTCATCATAATTATTATCCACTTCAATAATATGTTTACAACCAATCTACGAGGGTTGTTTTTATATTAAATATTGTTATGGATCCTTCGAAATGGACTCCTTTGAAACGGAAAACGGGACTTAAACAAGATATCATTCTACAGTTTAAATTATATTGATATGATAATTTTAATCTCTATTAAATATTGCACTTTCTAGCTTCAAGCATCACATTTTTAGTAGATCCTTGAGTACAAAGAGTATTAAAACATCTACAATATTATTCACCGACATGTGTGCCCTATTTCCTCAATGCTTCGCTATTATGTTGTATAAAGCGAGCACAAACAATCGATATCTTTTAATACAGCGCTCAAAACTGTATATTTGAGGCGTGATAAACTAGAATGTAAGGCCACGCTCTATGATATTCGGAGCCTCCGATCCCGCGCGACAATTACATTCATCTCCGGAATAAAACCGCACGCGACCTCGTAAACCCGCGTTATTAAGGTTTCGCTTAATTTAATCTAAAAGCATCGTAGCTCTTATTATAAAGAGAAGCTGTTCGCATCGTTGACTTGTGGTTCTGGCCAGAAAGAAACAGTCTATAAAGGAAACCATTAGTAAACACATAAAAGAAATAAGTATAAATTAGAAGAGACGGTCATTACTTCGGGGGCATTATTGTATGATACGCTTCGTCACGTTTGCGCGACACATTCGTATCTACATTCGTAAAAAGTAACTGCTATTACAAAACAAACTCTTGCTACTATTTTACGTGTAACATCTTTTTTTGATGTGATACTGTTTTTATTAAAATATATATTTGTTGGAAAAACCAACTTCCTATATTTGTTATTGTGTACACTCGCTTAACGCAGTCTTAGATGCCATTCGAATATTATGAACATTACCAACTAGTAGTCTGAAGCCTAACGTATATGTAAATCCTAGCGATATTTATTTATTTTCTATACAAACAACGCCACTACCACTTTTTCTGTTTGTATTTCTGTTTACCTGAACGCAATACTCAAATAGACTCAAAAACTGGAATCGATTTTCACAGTTTTCACTAAGTGACAGAGTGAGTTAAACAATTAACAGTGCTTTTATTTCATTTATTCAAACTCATGGTATTTTTAAAGCTTTACTCATTAAAATGTTTTACTCCAATGTTTATAATGCTTCAGTCATCATATATAATGCAAAATATTGAGTTATAGGTTTGGCACTTAATTTTAATGGTCATTAAGGTGTAACTCGTAAAAAAATAAAATTTTATAGTGCCCATATTACATGCTGCTTTATATTGACTAAACGGCCAAACTGGATCATGCAAACACATTTGAAATATCGTATGTGAAATAATATTAAATTTATTTTCTGACTGTTGGTTCTTTATTACGTGTGTAATAGCAATATATTGTGATATTTTAAAATCAAGGTTATAGTTCTACGTACATTTACGTATATTACTAATATTCTAAAACATTAAAAAACATTCTAAAATAAAACGGATTGAAGGAACATCTTAAATAAACATGTATTAGTTTTTCATAGCCGACTGAACTTGTGATTGCATATTAATTGTAGGAATAGGTAATGTAAATTATACATCAGCTGCAATTGTCTTAAAAAAGATAGTCATATTCCAGTAAATAAAAGAAAGTTTAACAACTGGAAAAAATAGGCCAAATTTTGAATAATCTGTGTATCTAAAAGAACAGTTGAGAAAAACCTCTAGAGGCTTGAGAGAAAATTAAACACGTTTATTTTATTATCGTTTCTATACTATTTGAATATTTCTTAAATGGACACTTTCAGATATTTCGAGTGATCATTTTATAAAGAAGTATTATAAAGAAATATAATTATTAAAATTTAATAATTGATCAGATTACTTTCTTATGAACTTTAACTTTTTAGACGCTAGTCCTAATTTAATTCAATTTTTTATCCCACACAAATCCTACGCATAGGGGATGACCTCTTAATTATGTAACCAAATCAAATTCTACAGGTAAAGAGCAAATTTTAACTCAGTTAAGTAGGTACTCGAGATGATACCTAATAAGCAGTAAAAAAAGTAAATGAAAGTCAAAAAAGGTGACAGTTTTATTTTAGTAGACGCAACTTATTTTACTTGAACTCCTTTTCTGTACCAATCGTAGCGAGTGTTTGCGGAAATTAGCTCGGGGACAACCGTTTTTTATAAGCCAGTACTAAGAATGAGATTCGAAAATAATCCAAACTTCAACGTATCGAAATCGTTCATTCGTATGCAAACTGCCTAGTTTTCATACAAACGTACAGACGGATCTAAATAAAATACTATGTTTATTTAATAAACTTTTATATATAAAATACTCGGAAATTTGTAATGTCAAAATAGCCTCGTTTAAACCAAATTCTTTGTAAATAATGGCGTCTGTATTAACTCAATGGGCCAAACAAAGCTGGTAAGTATCCCTTTTATCTACCTTACAGTAGGCCCTAGTTAATGATGCTGAAAATTTTGAGAAATTCCGTAAACCGGTGCCGCCAGTATACTGACATGGGATTATGCTGCATAATATTATTACAACTCAAGCCAGCCTCCAACCTGAATTACATTAACCAAGATATGCGGCGTAGTTCGTAACGAATGCAAATTAAGTATAACGCGAAAGGATGATTCGTTGCAAAAGCTCCTGAACTTTTGCTTCTTCTGTTCTTATACATTTGGTTAAATATAATTATAACACTATAATCGCATTAAGTAAAGATGTGTAAAATAAATAACCGAAGTAAGCTGAAATATTGTCGATCATTATTCATTTACCAGACAACACAGAATCAAAAACCTAATCGAACAATATTACCAACTGACGCTCATTAGCATTAAAAGGCGTGGAGGAAAAAAGAAAATTTTTCCTTCAAGAAAATTTTATGTAAATTGGGTAAAGTACCAAACGCCATTTTTAATACGATCGAAGGAATGAAATTATTTTGGCAATAGGGTAACTCCTTGTTAAAGGCATGATAATAATTAGCCTCAGTATTGATATTACTTAAACTTGTTACCTACAATTTTTATGTTACCTTACTTTTATTATATAGGCACATATATCTATAAGATAGAAGAAATTCGTTTGTTCATTTGATCATGGCAATTTTAGGTGCAGGAATAACAGACTACCGTTTGTATCAGCTTTTAACTTTTTTCATGAAAATCGGGTCGCAATCGTGAATTCAGACAGCTGCGTACAATTTTACAATGTAGCAGCCCTCCCGCAACGTGACTCGCCTGAGAATAGCAGTGGTTTCGTAGTTCGAGGTATTATTATTGTCCACACATGTTTATTTAAAATATAGTTTAAGGTACACGATAACATAAAACCATAAAATGTAACCAGTTATTTTGGAAAAAGCCCAGTCCTATAAAACAGTATTGAATTTTTAATACTTTTCTAACCATATGAACATGAACTTATAAATAAAACGGTATGTTATAGACAGTACAGTGGTCCTAGTATTGCCTTAATGTCACATTTCACGGGTTTGATAACTATTGATTAACACTTAATAGAATATGTATAATATGTTTTACGAATCTCTGTTACAAAATCTCGTAAAAGTTCTTAAAAGTATGAACTAATTTATAAGATTTTAATCAACAATGTAGCACCATGTCATGTGTTATTTAAAACCATATACCTATCTGTCAGAGAATTTCATACTCGTATCTTTGATTACAAGCTACGATTACGGTGGGCTTTCTATTATGTTCCCACGTTAGGACGCAATCATATGAGGGTGTTATGAGATAACAGAGTAGACCGTTTTTGTCACGTATTTCATTAAGCAAATATATTTAATGCTAAGTCTAACAAAAATAAAATCAGGAAAATAAGCCAATGGAGAGTATATTATTTAATTGCAAATTCCTAATAGATAAATAGGTACTATAAGTAAACCGCGTAAAGTTTTAAGAAAAATATATTGGTCGAGATAATTTTTTACAGAAGTTTAAAGTAAAAACCAGTTTTAAATGGTCTATCGAAGTAGGTTGCCACTGTGTGTTACCTTTTTCTAAAACTTATTTAAGAATGCATAAGACCCTGTGAGTATATGCATTTTAGGTATGTAAAGTCACAATATGAGACCGTATGAAGACCATATGAAGAAGAACAAGGGTACATAAAAGAATAACTACAAGTTATTAGTATTAACGTAGACAAAATATAAACAACAAAACCTTTACAACAGAACAAAGAAAAACAATGTTCTTAATCTAATTCGAAGGTACTTAAATCGTAATCTTTAATAATCCCAATCAATCACAAGAATTGAACTTCAAAGTGAACAAATAAGATAAAAAGACAATCCATGAAAATTTAGGACCAAAAACTTGGAAAGCACTAAAATTTAATATTGGGTCTTCTAGTTCAAAGGATCGGAGGACAGCACATTTTATAGCAGCAATTACTAGCAACCTTCGTCTTGAATATTACAAAATTGGTTCTGCGTTTTATGGGGTTTGGGGGAGTAGTGTTTATTGCTGGCATTGATTAAATTTCGTTCTCTTTTGAATTTTCAGATATTTCCTAAAACAATATGATAGAATTCATTTCGTATACAAGTATGCAATAATCATTTTCATAGTTGTGTTACTTTTCACGCTGAATTTGAATAAAATTTAGATAGACTCCTCCCTCTAAAATTTAGATAGACCTCCATAGACCTCAAACAGCCCAAGTCACAACATTACAACTTCGAAAACACTTAAATAGTACTAATTAGATTTGAAAAGCATTAAATATAATTTTTACGTTTATAAGAATATTATTTTCTTGCCCTTTGGCTATTTCCAATCCACTACAAAGCTCAATCTTTCAGAGCTACCCTCGCTTTTAGGTTATTTCTGTTTACTGTGTATTGCCGGTAGCATTTCTCCGGTCTGTAGGCTTTCTTTTGAATATTTGAGCATTTGCCGACCTATAAAACTGTAATGTTAACCAATACTTATTTTATTACGTTCTTATTAACCAAATGTATAAAAATATTTTTTAAGAGTTCACGTTCATAAATAAGAATTACCATTTCTTAATAATAGGTAAAAAATCTGTGAACTTTGATATTACACAATTTTTTTACAAGATAAACATCTTTGTGCTTAAGAAAAGCGTTCAAGGTCCAGTAACTTTAAAATATAGTATAAAATTAATTTACGACAAAGTCAAAAGTGGATTATATAAGAGTACAATTTAGCAGAACATATAAATGTTTTATCTCTTAAAATTGGCAATTAATGTGATTCTATTAAGTATTAATGAATTATGAAAGCTTTACTAATAAAATATCGATTTTAAATGTATCTAAGCAACCGTTATGTGCGAAGTGTCTATTAAGAATTCAATCGCCATTAGGCTTATAGCTTTGGCGATGCGGACTGTAAATTTAAACAAACGATACGGCTTAATAGTACGTTAGAGTCTGAAACAGCTTTTAACAAAAGTAAATAACGAGGCAAATCTGATTCGAATAAATAAGATAAAAACATCGTTTTTTATCAAAGAGTTTGTCATTCTTTAAATATTCACATGACATATAATTATATCTGCTATTGTTTTTGATATTGCTGACATAATATTGCTAATACAAATATTTCGAGATAAGAATGTAAATCATCTATCATTCGCTGTAACGAATAAATTATGTAAAATTTAATATCAGCCATTCATCGTAAGTAGATAAAACATGAGAGGTAATTTGAAATTTCTTAGCTAACATTGGCGCGGGACCGCAAAACCTGTGGGAAATTTTGAGGGTTCGTCAGAAATACAGCTACCTCATATTACTTTCATCCATTAGTCATGGGCTTACCTAGAAATACGCAAGATTTTCCGACACGAAAGTCGTTCTCCGACGTGACCCGGGTGCTCGTACAGTTAAACGTGAACTTTAAGTAATAATGTATTCTTTCGAAATTTAATTCCATTTATTTTACTTGTTCTCTAAGAGCATTTGGCACGTGACGTACACAAAGACTTTTGACCAACTTTTATAAATGGTGGAGTATTATGTTCGACGTGTAATTTTCTTTCCTTATGTTCACAAAGTTCTCGGATATAGATTCTTTAATCGATTTAATTTATTTAAAGAAAAATTAAATAATATAGTAAAAAAAATCGTGAAAATAACTACTTTCGTATCGCATCTCATGACTCCGAAAAATCTAATTGGGTATCTATTAGGTGCCTCAATAAAAACTACCAATTACTAGTTGTATCTTTTTAATATGTTTATTATTAACGTTTTTATGTTGGTTTATTTTTTTTAGTTGTTTAAATTCATTTGATTTTATACATATAGTATAACCTTCCCACAGCTTTTTTTACAGACACTATGATGTCTTAACCTCAAATATTATATAATAGACATTTTTATCAAATTACTTTATTAGACTTTGGTAGTTGAAACTCAATATCCAGAACTACTTAGGCTCTTTAAACTATATTATGCACCCGCAAGATACCCTAGAAAGATTATTAAACTTCTCTTTTGCCCTCGTCGTACAACAGTTACGGGTGCTAATTTACCTGTTCCTAGAATTTGCCGTCTATTATAACTGTTTTAGTAATTTGGATATTTACAACCAGTCAATAGTTAAGTTTCGGAAATTTGTAATGTAAGCACAACTTTAATTTAATTTTAGCAAATGAGGTAAACAAAAAAAAAGAAATAGAATTAGAATGTTAAATTGTATGTTAATCTTTTACTATCTAATGGGGTATTACATCAATTTTTGAAAAGTGTCTCAATTAGATTCTGTATACACCATTAAAAAAAACTCCAATTTTTTTATTCAATCGATAAGTGTTATAAAAATGCATTTAAATTTTTACATTTTCAAATTTTGCGCCTCATTGGTTGAAAACGCTGAACGCAGTGGACGCTATTATTACTATGTATGTCAGTACGTCAGTGGATTTTGAAAACAAATGCGCTGATGATTTGTATGAAATTAAGTTTAAAAATGAGTTATTATTCTACTTATTGTTCTTGCGCTGTTCCTGAATGCAAGAATACTAGTGTAAAAACACCGAATAAATTATTTATTTTTGTTTACACGGCGGTATGACGTAATAAAGTGGCGTCTACTAACTCGTGGTGTTTAAAAAAAGGTTAAAAAAAACTGAAAACTTTAAATTTCATTTTAAAATTTATTTTTGTTATTTTATGAACTAAAACCATTTTCCGAATGCTTTTTGCCTAAGCTATCTTAATAATATATTTTTAGATTGGTTTTCATATGTAGTAGAATACCCTATTATTAAATTTAAAATATGCATGCTGTTTACTTGTAATTGGCTTTATATTTTAGATTTGTATTTTTAATGTAATAAATTGTGTAAAATTGTGTACGAAGCTCGTCCAAACGTAACAATAGAATAAAAAAATAAACAAAATAAAGGATATTGATATGGCATAGTAACGAGGCAAACATTTCAATCAATTGCTCGACAACGAATCAAAGGAATGTGCTTACCAAGATATAAATTGACTATCAAGTATCAACGCTTTAATATTCCTTTAGTGTCTAGTCCTCGTATGACGTATCGATCGTGACATACGTAATTACGTACATACAAAGTTGCTTTATACATATGTTTAGCTTGTTGATATCTAAGCTAATTTACAACACTTTATTAACACTTATATATAAACACTTATAGTCACCGTGTTGCCATTATACAAGCGTAAGGTTAAACTAAATGTGTGTACATTGTAATATTGTATATCCTAGTGTTGACTTCTATTACAAACAAGTAATTATTTATTGATCACTAGCGAATCTTTCTTGTCTAGTCGATGGCTTGAATTGTTAGATTGAGTTAGCCTAAAACTCGGCCACTATCATGGCTTTATTAGTAGCTAGCGAATGCCCACGGCTTCAACTGCGTGGACAGTTACATTTTTATCCCCCCGCAACCGTACATTTTTCCGGGTTAAAAAGTAGCCTACGTATATGTTATTTAGAATAATATATATCCGTGACAAATTTATTTATTCCCGATCTAGCAGCCGGTTGTCCTACGGTCATAATATAATAAGATCAACGTTATTTTAAACACAGAAATAAGTAAATGGGCTGAAAGTGACATTGCCTTTTTATCTTATTTGACAAGTGAGTAGAGTCAGGGTCTTTGTGAAACGGGAACCAGTCATTTTTATAGTTTCAATACTTCATCGCGTGCGAAAAATAGCTCTTTTCACCTGTATAAAAAGCTCATGTCTAAATATTATTTATTTAAGCGTCGCGGAATTACGGAATAAGCATAAAATATAAAGATGCCTGTTTTTTTTGTTATATTTTTTGTTTTATATAAAAAATGCTACTATTTTATGTCGCGTTTGGAGGTTTACTCTACTTGCTACATGCAAGCGGTCGCGAATTCATGTTCCACTAGTGCGTATGATTTTTATGATGAGCACGAATGCTTGTACTTCAGTCATGGGTGTTTATATTTATTACATGTACGTTCGTATGTATTTAAAGTTTTATATGTGGTGTGTATTAACAAATTGGTATCCTTCTACAAACCTCGTACCATGAAACTAGACAGTACGGTGCGATATCACAAGGTATATTTTAATTACTATTATACTGTAATGTAGGCAACTATACCATATACAAATTTTTACCATATGTTATACAGATACAGAAAGGTAAAATAAAAAAGTTAAAACCATAATTATGAAATACTTGAAAATTTTAAATACTTTTGTATTGTAGCAAGACATTAATCGGTTCGATGAGCATTACACAATCAAGATGGACGGAGACGTCCGAAGCGGAAAAGCATCATTACACTTTCCAGTGAGAGAATCAGGGATAACCAAAATTTATTATATCGACCGCAATTCCGAGGATGATGTGAATAAGAAATTTACAAGCCTTTTGCTAAATTTAGAAGAGTGTTCCACAATATACCTACCAAAGTGTTTGAATTTATTTCAATTTCATGAATAATAGGCACATATGGGTCCTCAGAATTTGTATCCAATTTATTTTTAGTTTTGTTTTTATTTAATGCTGTGCCTGTGCTGTATTTGTAGCAAAATTATTTCTAAAACTGTAAAAGGCTTAGTTAAATATAGCAATTAAAATTATAATAGAAAAATATATTAGCATCACTGGCGCTATTTCGGTAGTCTGACCTACGAAACGTGACCAAATAATAGGCCACACTGGGTTGACCTATTTTTAACGAGAAAGTGAAAATATTTTTCTTACTTTGAAATAATAAGCAGTACAAGTGCTATATTCTTTATCCATACTAATATTATAAATGCGAAAGTAACTCTGTCTGTCTGTCTGTCTGTCTGTCTGTCTGTCTGTTACCTTTTCACGCCTAAACCACCCAACCGATTTTGCTGAAATTTGGTATGTAGATAGTTTGAATTCATGAGAAGGAAATAGGCATATTATTTTTTGGAAATTCAACCCCTAAAAGGGTTAAAAGGGGTGGCAAAGTTTGTATGAGAAAAATATTTTTATTGCACATTTTTGCATGAAACTTTGAATTAATGCTTTTTAGTACAAATGATGAAACACGTATTTCAGGGTTTTTCGAAATTCACCCCCATTGGGGGTTAAAGGGGGTGGCTAAGTTTGTATGGGAAATTTAATTCTATTGAAATATTTTGCGTGAAACTGAAATAATGCTCTGCAATACAAATTATGAGATACATATCTAAGCGTTTTTTGAAAATCAACCCCTATGGGGGTTAACGGGGGTGGCACAATTTGCGTAGGAGAAATATTTAACAGTAATTTTTACCATAAGTCCATAACAATGAACCACGTACATCAGTTTATCATTAACGAAAAACACACAAAGAAATTATGGTACACATAGTAGCAAAATTGGTTAAAAATAGGAAATAAGTAGAAAGCGCAGCAGTGGCGGCACGGCAGGATGCTACACAGTAGTTTTCAGAAAAGAGGGCCAGAACTTTAAATGAGGAATCAGTCCTTGGTACATTATAAGTAACAGTATATAAGCAAAAAAATTTATTTTATTCACTCTTAGCGCGAGCGAAGCCGCGGGCACCGCTAGTTCTTTATAAATGTTTATTTCCAATTAGGCATTCTGAGTATTTCTTTAAATATTATCGCTAACAAAAAAAATAATATCTTTAGCTCGAATAAATATTTATCAATTTTAAATGAACATATCTGTCCTGCCTTTCCCGCGGCTTCACCCGCGTTCCTAGGGCGGTCCTAGCACTGGAAACGAAATTCTTATAAGATTTTACATAGTATTGTGATAGTCTATAACGTATTTATTTGAATAAGGAATCATGTTAATTAAAACATGCATATCTAACACGAAATGAATTATTCAATTCCAACCATGAAGGAATAGTTTTTGAGATTAGTGCGTTCAACCAAACAAACTCTTCAGTTATATAATATTAGTACAGATGGTGGTTACATGCCAAACAGTTTGTATACAATAAGTTGCTTGATTGGTGTTCTTGGTTTATTTTCAAAGCCTAATTGTTAGTAAAATATGCAAAATATCAGTTATTAATAGGTACTATAGACCTCTACTCTGTCTCCATAGTTCATTCGTCAATATGTTAATAAAGGTATTAGTATATTATTAATAAAGGTATTATATTGGTAATTTCGTTTATTGCTAAGCATATATTTTTTGAAAAAAAATTAGATTATTAAAGAGTCTAAATAAAAAACAATAATTAATATTTAAAATTAGATAACGGTAAAAACAACAACAGCTTAAATGATTAAAAATAAAAATGGCAGATACAATTTGCTTAACAAGTAAATTTTCTAAAATTAATTATGAAGCTAAATTGTTTGCATAAACGTTTGTTCGTTTAACCCTATGTGAAACATTTTGATTCTTTTTATTATTAATGCTTCAAAGCTTCGTTTGTCAATTAATTGACAAGCCCGAAGATTGCTTCTGGGAATAACAAGATGGATGAAGAGAACAATCTAATCCATTCATTTTAATAACATAAGTTAGAAATCCTGATTAACTCAGATGATGTAAGGTTTAACAATTTACAATATAGATTGAGAGCGGACGAGGCCGCGGGTTCTGCTAGTAAATGTATACAAAAACTCAACAAATTATATACTAAAACCTTCCTCGAGAACCACTCTATCCATTGGTGAAAACAACATGAAAATCGGTGCAGTAGTTTTCGAGTTTATCGCGAACAGACAGACAGACAGACGCGGCGGAGGACTTTATTTAATAATAAGTAGTGATTTACGCTAATTTTAACATTAAAGTGTGAAGAAGAAAATAATAAGAAATAATTGGCCAAACCCAATAAAACGATCTGGCACGTAGATATTTTAACGTAAATATATTATTCATAAAATATTTTTATTTAAAACCACTGCTGTTTCATATCATTCGCTTATAATAAGCACTCAGGGTCAGCTCAAGTTCTTCTCGTCCGCGTTTCATTGAGAGCCCTCTAGCGAAATTGAGCCTTATTTTCATGGTCGAACTTAATTTCAACGAGCTCAACCTATTTCATTACGAATGTCCAATTTTTTTAATTTATTTCTAAAGTGCTTTCAATATTTACGTACTGAGTTTTGTATTTAATTAATTAACATTAAAATATAAATATTGTACACGACATCTTAGTCAAGCTTGACTGCGTCAGTTTTTGTGAGAAAGATGTTTAAAATCTACTTATACTGTTCGTTAACTACGGACTTAAATATATATATATACCATTCACTTGTTTTAAGTTAATAAAAAATAACATATAATTTAGTATGACTTTTGATCTGAGTACGTAAAACATTTATTGTGGAATAACAATTGTAGCAAACTTTTGCATCACCGATCAAACTGCTTTCAACATTGAGATCGAAATTTACTTTTATAAACAATCGACCCTGCCCTACCGTCCTTTAATAATAGAGCAGCGATTCAAAAATGACGTCCATTAAAATGAATTGATATCTTGTTCAAACACCAATCTTTAAATATTCGTGGAACATCTCAATCGCTAACAAAAGCACAGTGGCGTCTTATTAATATTTATTGAATGAAAATAACCTTTTGATGTTGATTATACTTATTTTAAGTATTTGTGTTTTCTGCTAAATTAGCAAAGTTTTGCTAGTGCTGTTCTTTAACAGAGTCAGTAAACTGTATCTATTTTAATCATATTTTGAAGTTTATCAATGAATATTATAATATTTCCCTATCTATCCTGCACGGTTATGTTAACCTTTATTTATCAATCACACATATTTTATAATACGAGTATCAATACAACATCTTGTATAGTTTTATTAAAATTATTCTAATCCTAAATAACTAATTACTTTATTCTAAACTTTGCGATGTTTGAATTCAATAAATAAATTTAAAAATAATTTTAACCTACATATGAGCTAAAGTTTATGACTGATCGCACAGTTTTAACATGGAGCCTATCCACTGCGCCGCCAATACATTTAAATGGATCGACGAAAGTAATTTATTTCTGATATATCACAAATCAATCGTAATTAAATTTATTAATTAATATTATCATTGCCATACCGAAGCTATAAAAAGTATTAAAATGACGATAGTATTAAAATTATCTTTCACGATTGCTTTTTAACTTGCAATCATAATTTGTAACATTGATGTAATGTATTGTTAATAATCAATTAGATATCATATAATTATGAACCAAAATACGATTAAATACTTGAATCATTTATAATATACACCTTTGTTTGTCGCATGTTAACATTTTACCGATTTCGATTTTTTTTATCATTAAGCTCGGATAGCGGCTTCAATTCCTACAAATACATAAGTGCTACTCTAGAAAGATATAAATATGTAATACATTTTATCAAATTTTCGCTAAGTTGGATGTGTTCACATAATACTTTCTTAGATTTACGCGAATATTCGACATTATAAATGAAACTACCTTTTCGGATTTTGTCGCGGATTTATTTTGATTTTTAGTTCCCGACGTTTCGAATGCTTTACAGCAATCATGGTCACGGGAGAGACTAAGGTATTTGACGTCTCATAGGTTTATATACTTGTTACAGACGGACCTACCCACAATTTACAAAAAATTTTGAAAATGGCATCAGAGTACCTTATAGAATTTTAATTCTAAACATTTATATATACATTTAAATAATTTAAAAATAATTTATAATTATGGCAATGTTCATCAACAACTAGATATAATTAATAAACCATAGCTGCTCATACAATTATAATTGAACTTCACGTCAGAGAAGTTGGTTTGATCATCAATTATCGAAAAAACAACTGGACAAATTTTGATTAAATTTGGTATGTTGATTACATCGACATTTAGGTTACTTTACAGTGCCAGGAAAGTATAAAGTGACGTAACGTATTTAAATAAAATCAAAGACATTTAAATTGTGTTAATAATAATAATAATAGCAAAATTGAAATTTTACTATAAACTCATTGAGAAACTTGAGTAGGTACATATATATTATTTATTAGGCTTCCTCTATTGATGAGAGATGACTCGCTGCGACTCTGTGGCGCCTTTTTCCTTATATTACGCATGCGTTGCTCGTTTGCTTTTAATGAATCAGTTTTGATTTAATAGTAAAACTTTATTATGATCCTTAAAAACAAAGCTGGGCACGGTTATCAATTAATTAACTTCGTTAATCACTAATCCGTTACTTCGTTAAAGGTTATTACGTTACATTCGAAAGATTTAACGCACATTAACGTTAAACGTGAATCCTTATACATGTGATTAAAATTGTATTTTTTATATCGTTATACTATCGTTAAAAAATTAAAACTGCTGGCTTGGGTTCTGAAAGTTAACAGGTTATTATTAGGTCTGGTCGACAAGTGCCTTTCAAATCAAAGTTTGTACTCCGCCTCCGAAAAATATGATCGAGTTGTCATTTCGATTCGAAATAGCGTGTAGATGATCCGCTTCGTTAAACAAGTCCTTTGATTTCATTAAAGATTTGTGGCTCTTAGGATTTTCCTTAGATTGAGTGTCAGAACGTGTTTTTCACGGCAGCTGCAGCTTGACGCGGCACGGTGTTTGGTAAATAGTAGGTATTGGATTAAGAATTAACGGAGTTCAGAAAATTTAACGGAAGTTAACGTGTTCGTTAACATTTTTTTACGTTAACTTAAAAGGACTTAAACAGATTAAACGTTAGTCAAAATGTTAACTTCGTTATTTAACGTTTAACGGATTAACGAGTTAATGATCAGCTACGAGTATGCTAGTGTAATATTAGAAACTATATCGCTACGAAAGTAAGTAGTAAAATGAGTCAAACGAACTGCAGAGAAACAAAAGAAAATATTATGTAAAATATTATACAACTGTGACAATTAATATTTGTGAAAATAGGTATAGTATAATCGATAAAAAGTATTATTGAGATAATTGAACCATAACGGACCTTAGGCGTAATAATTTATACGAATCACTCACCTTTTTTACACTCCTCGATATCTTCGTCAGAGTTGTCGCCGCAGTCGTTTTCTCCTTCACAAACCCATGTTGTCGGTATACATCTTTTATTCGCACACTGAAACTGCTTCACCGAGCAAACATCTGAAAGGTAAACAAACAACATGTAAAAAATTAAATTTACTATCAAGGATCGCGTTTTAGACCTATTAATGATAAATATTCAATAAAGGATTTAAGAATACAAAATAATTCATAATCTTGCTAGTTATAATATTTTGTACCTATCTTGAAATTTTGTGTATGAACTTGAAGAAAGTTCATTTATTTCCCTACTAAATAATAATTAGATCTTTACTTAAATTATTATGTAAATAAGGCTAGATACCAAATAAGAGGAAGAGACTAAAAGCATTCCATATAATAATTGCTTACATCAAGTGAGCCTGAGATAAAAGCATCTTCGAATAGAAATGGATCTGTACGTTGAAACAGTAAGCGGGTACCGCCTTTCAGAGCAATTTAATTTTCTATAGGCGGTCTTACAGGCTGTTCCCGTTTGCAATGTGAATATAAAGAAGGACGAAATGTGATAAAGAATTTAGTATTAAATATAGGATCATCAATTTTACGTTTACTTTGAACGTAACTGCGATTAGATTGATAAGTGCGGAATACTTCTACATTTTTTGCATTGCGAACCTTATTGTTTTTTAGATTAAAATCCTTTGGTATTACATTAAGAGCAAAAGAAATATGTGAGATCTGTAATTATGAATTAGCGTCGGCTTTTGATAAAGTACTTGCCCTTTTAAATTATTCATTACATTTTCCGTGCTTACATTATTTTATGTGTGAAGTTAATTATAAAGAGAATTAAATGGGATACCTACATGAGAGAATGACATGCAAACCAAGGGTTCCAAAGCATTAAAAATTAAAATTAGGAATTCCTTGTCTTCTTTAAAATTCGGAGTCCTGTGTTTTATGCAGCTCTTTTTAACGTCCTTGCTAAGTTCTCTTAAACGTGTGGGTTACATAACGATGTTGACATCGTAGTAGACAATTGGCACATGTAAGCATCACAGATCCGACATTTGCACTACTTTACTCGGTTTTTCAAACGAGCGAGTTACCAGTGGGCTACCATTGCCTTCCCTACTTCCCATAGAATCCTAATAAAGTGATTATCCAGTGATGGCATATAAACGTAACATTATGTTAATACATTTATAAAATATTAACACATCTAATGTCCTTAAAAAGGCTTGAATTCATTATTCTGAAGAATAAATTCTGAAATTCATTATTCTCTCATGTAGTGTTCCTAACTAAAAGAAGATATGCTTGCAATACTGAAAGCAGTTGGTATTTAATTCAATAAATCGAAGGCAATTTTGCTAAAGTACTTACATTCATTATTTGCTAAATTCTGTAGCTAGTGCCTTCTCTAAATAAGTGATTTCCTTTTGAATTGAACAATAACAACTTCTAACAAATACTCTTGGAGAGGACTAGGAGGAAATTGGCTATAGAATTGGACATATTTGCTTGTTTAAGCAATGATTAATAAGAGTGAACGTATTTATTGGTAAAGATTGGTCCTTTTGTTGTCGTATAACAATTACTTGGGTTTGTAGTTAATACGAAAAGACTATTGATTTATGTCAACCAACAATACTTGGTTTATACGAGTATAGTAACGTTCTAAAATGTATAACAATAACTGCATAAAGATTTCTTATTATAATTAATATTATAGATTTACTATTGAATTTTTATGTATTAAAATAATTTTAAAGTAAATCTGAATTTGTCGAGCATAAATAATATTTCTTCAGCTATTCCATTTTTTATTTCACCCAGTGCCTCTCCATGACTGAAGGTATGCAGTTAAACTCCTAAATTCTACTTTTTCCAGGGCTATCCTAACCAGAAATTTATTCCGGTATTATTGCATGTTAAAACTAGATATTAGACACTTTTTATTTATAATGTATATGCATTACCTTAAATAATTGAATAATGCTACTTTTAACCAAGTTATATTATTTTCTTTAATTATTGCATTAGCTTAATGCTCGTACTTAAAAAATATCTACTTAGTTAATTTTTGTACAATAAGTAAAAATGTAGGTACAAATACAAAATATCACATTGGAATACTTATTAAGGGTGATTGTGTAGTGTTAGAAGGGACACTAATATAAATTCATTAAATTTCGGTTGAGGGCACTCTAGCTCAGCGACTGACGGCTGGTGATGGACGCAACCGCAGTGACATCCAATCTGTGTGGAGGACCCTCGTGTGTCTCATTGAGAACAAATCGTTTGGTCATGGGGGTAGCCATTTTAGTAAAGTGAATAGATATCGCCATACTGATAATGGACAATATAAACTTCAATTTATATGTTATTCTTTACCTACTATTAATTGTATGTAGTGACTGTGTAAAGTTATTTCAGGTAAAGCACCTAATTGGGGGTAACCTTTTTTGGGGATAATTTGCATCGAAGTTGATATCAATACTCCTTAGTGCTTTTGATTTAAATTACATTTAATTTTGACACATATTTGAAAACTCGATCTGATTTAAATATTCTTTTATATTTGACATTCCAATTTTAAAAAGTATTGCATTGCACCAAGCTTTTATGTGAGCGATACTTTACGTTGATACTTTAATTTTATTCTCACAGGAATTCACAGTAACGGGTTCTATGGACTGGTTAGGTATATAGTCACAGACAGACAAATTAAGCGTATCAGAAACTATGCATTAAGCTTTACATTGTAACTTTACATAATATATTATAAGACCATTATATTAAAAATTTATAATATCTTAAAGCCAATGCAAATGCAAAATACTTCGTAGGCCCGATAAAAAACACGAGACAAGAATATTTATCAGAATCATATAAAGCGTGATAAAAATAAATAAAAAGTGAGTAGATGTTGTTTGAGAATGTCAACAAGTTACATCAAAGTAAAAAAATATTATTCAGAATTTATTAGCCATAGAACAGGAATTGAAAAATAATATCCAATCAATAAACTGATTTATTAATTCTTAAAAAAACAATGTTTTATATATGAATAATTTTTGAAGAGCCTGAAAGTGATCTCTTAAAGCTCTTAATGTTGTTATGGTAATGAAGTATACGTAACGTAACATTTCCTGTACGAGTAATACTTATATAATATTTATACAATATATTATATACACAAATGTAATCAGATTAGTAATAAATAGACGTAAATAGTCTAGAAGTGCACTCAAATTTAAATATTTTTACTATGCCGAAAACTGGATTTTTGCTCGTTTGATTTAAAAAAAAAACATTTATACTTTTTCATAGAAGATGTCAAATCGTAATAACTTAATAAAAATTTTCGCCTTCTAAATTATTGTAAAAGTAATTACTAAAAGTTGAACTTTAATTAGGGACAACCCTTAAGGTACAATTTTTGAAATTAAAGTGAGAAACCTATTAATACCTGCTGTTTTTCAAGTGAAAAAAATAAAATGGTACCGATAATTTTCAAATTCTATAAAAAAGCAATTTTATTTATATTAATTTTAAGCTACAATGCTTGTATTATACCATGTTTTTACAAACTATATAATAAACTCTGATTGTATTCATTAGAGATTTATACGAATGAGACTTTTTAACCTTCATAGTCGCTAAAAATATTGTTTTAATCTCAATTTATCCTCGATCATGACTCTTGTAACAGAGCCAAAATATCGAAAAATAAAGAATATAAATATATCGTTTTACAAAATAATAATATTCTAGGAACATATTTCTGTGAAAATTTGGAAATCGGGTAGATATTAAACCTATATTTTTTGTCAAGGGCTCCATACCTTTCCCTAGCGATGTGGATAAGCAGATGATACTGCGGCCGATTCCAATCGGAAACTGGATAAATGCTCTTCAGCCACTGAGCTGGGGTTCTGTGGTTGAATACAAATGGAGCGTTTATCCCCAAAAGCCAATTTGTATGCAAATTACAGGTCCGTTTAACTATTCTCGTTAGTTGCTCATTTTCAAAACTTCAGCATTTTCCGCTTACTTTGATTCTAAACCCTTTGGTTTTAATTTAGATACGTATTACGTTATACTGCTTTTATATTTTCCGAAACATCGAAGATTCTATTCACGAACAATGCACATTAGGTTTCTGTTCACTGTCTACTTAGCCTCGTAAGCTCCAGTTCTCTCGAGCTTTGCAGTAACCATTGTGGAGTAAAATAATATTGTATAAAGTAAAATATTTTATAGATATCTAAGTAACTATAATTATTATTTTAATATCAGTATAACTTAGTAGAATGAAGTATCTATAACGACAAGATTTTTGTATATTTAAGATAAAAAATATTTTAGGGCCAAAAAAGCTTTGTCGGTACTATACCTACAGATACAGAGCATTTTAGTTATCATCATTCTAGCTGTTACATTTTTTGGGGTTCCAAGACACAGTGAAAACCGTTTTTACTATTTTACTGGCCTCTATAATATGTGTTACTATTTCAATTATCTTATAATATATATATATATATTTTATTTTATTTATTTATTTATTATATATATATTTATTATATATATATATTATATATATTTTATTTTATTTATTTATTATTATATATTAATTATCTTATAATATATATATATATATATATTATCTTATAATATATATATATATATTATAAGATAATTGAAATAGTAACACAAACGATGTACGAGTACGTACGTCCAATTACTGCTTCCAGTCATCAATTTCAATCGCCACAAATGTTTTAGTCCGCTATAAAGCCGTGCCAAATTTATCAAAGCAAATTTCAAAAAGCTAGGGAAATTTTAATTTGAAAGCTGCAAGTTACTAGTTTTACAATAATAAAGGTTTGCTCTGCATGTTTTTTAACCAATATCCATTGTAACTGAACATGTTCACGTAACTTCAAGTACATAAACAAATTCAACCGTTGAAATGAAATCGTTTGATCAAAGTAATTCGTTTACTCGTACAGGGATTTAATGAAAACACCAAATTGATATCAATTGTTGCAAAGTTGTTATTTTTAGACTTCTAAAAAACAATGTAGGTATAAGTTATTTTTTTATTATATTATCTTCTCTTCTCGTCTTCCACTTTTCGTGTTAATTAAATGATATATTCAATAACTTTAATGATCGTCTAAATCTGTCTAAATCTTAAGTTTTCTTAAGCTGTAGATATTTAACAGAAGCTCCTACTTATATGGATAAGTTATGTCAAATGTCTATCGCTTTTAAGGAAAAATATAGGTACTCGTGAATTTAAATAGGTGTCGCTTCCAGCTTTGCTTTTTTAGAAAGGTAAAATTTGGCATCGAGTAAGCGTTCGATGTACATCATTCTTTTGAAAATCAAAAGTATATTTGAATATTTTATATCAACTGTTGGCGCAGACTAAATGCACTCCATTCCTGACAATTCGACACGACCGGTGAAAGATCAAGAACAAGACGTAGGACAAGGCTTCCGACGTAGGCGAATAAGCCACTGATAACTTTTTAACTCCATGCTGTAACAAAGACTTACTTGGCCAGACCCGGGACTCGAACCCAGGACCTCCGTATCTGAAGTCGTACATGCTAGCTAATTGAGGTATGATACATAAACTCATAATTTAAAAAATATTATATCTTTAATTTAATTTTTATACATTTATTGGATGATCAGGTCATAGGTATACGCCGAACAGACAACAAAGTGTTTACGTAAAAAATATAAAACCCAACTGACATGCATTGACACTTCAATCTAATCCTAAACGATGGCCCAAAGTTCGAACAAGTTGAGAGTGTGGAACACGTGACGTATTGTGAGTTGCTTTTCATAATGAAAGTAGATTCTCTCAGCTAGCAGCAATTTATTCGCGTAACCGTTCTGTTTCAAGCAAATATTGCACAAAAGGCTTTTTATTCACTATTGTCTATAAAAATAATATAATATTATTAGTAGGTAGGTACATATTGTGTCAAGCGAATTGACAAACAGATATTTTCCGAGAGAATTACATTATTTTGAAGATTTGCTCATTTATTACTATACGACACTTAACTAAAGTGTTGTCTTTATTTGTTTCAAATAGGTCAAATGCTCACTAGCATTAGCAGTATAAGGTAAGACTATGATAAAATATTCATTTAGATGACATTGCGCATACAATTGCTAAAATATAAACAATACTACAATTAGATACAGCGCAAAACGACATATCTATTGATTGTATTGATATACTTACTCTGTACTCGTAAAACCATGTTCGAAAAGCTAACTTTACGAATTAAGACTCAGATAATGATCATTAATTTATTAGCTAACGTAATATTAAATAACCAATTATTTTATTTAAACACTAATTAGAAACCCACTACGACGTCTGCATTCCAAAGCGTTAATCTTAGAAACTAAATTATTAATGCTTGAGAAGCGCTCAAGGCTAATTAGACCTAATACTATATTGACTTAACAATCATCTTTAGGTAATAGGTAGCATAATATAGTTCACGAGTCATCTTATGTCATATCGCCATATATTCTCCTAATAACTACCTATTAGGTATCGTTATATATGTGTATAATAGACTAACGTTTGCTTGCTTTTGTATGATTTTTTTTTACTTTTCTGCAGAGTTTTAATAAAAAACTAATAATTTTAATTGAATTACAAAAATGCCTCCTTGTGAATCGTAGATATGATACATATACACCGGTTGTCGGATTGGCAGTACCCTATGTAGGGTTTCCCCAGCGTTATCAAAAAAACGGGTAGTTTAGGTATAAAAAAATAGTAACCCAAAATAAAACAACTGGAAAATCGAAAACCTCACAACTGTTTACTTTGTATAGAAATCGTTAATGGTTAGTCGTGAGTCGTGACAATATTCGTTGCTATGCAGATGATATTACAGTCGATGCCTATTGTACTGGCGGAGTAGGCTTCTCTCAAAATAAGGATGTAAAGAACAAAGTCCAACTTCTGTCCACGTCTCAGATTGAGGTCGTTAAAATATCGTCCACTTTAACGACGCTCGAAGTCACTATTTTGTGAGTTTACGACTAAGAAACCCCTTTTCACTATAACGCCAAAGTTCCAAAACACTCGCATTAACATCTGTAGGAGTATTGTGATCTTGGGCGTCCCGAATTAATGTATATACGTGCATCTCGCTCACTTTTATCCCGCGCGTGCGAAATGATAAATGAATTAATGATTTTACAACGTGATCCTGAGCGCTATTATATGGGGTTCTCAGAATTCGTATCATAGTTAAGGTAGGTAACACATTCACAACTTCTCTTATTTTGCAGATGTACGAAAATATGAGCTTGAGTAAGGATAGCCACCTCACCATGAGGTGACAATCCACCTTATTGTTGTTCGTTTGACTCTTCGTAACCATAAAAAAATCTAAATTGTTCATTGTTTCTTTTAAATATTAAAGAAACAGATTTATGCCCTTTTCAGTATTCTATCCAATTTTAGCGGGCTTATTTAATATAAGATTACGGTCTCAGTTCCGATCCCCGCCATGAGGCGATTGTTTGTCTAGTTAAGGCGTTAGGAATAGCCTCGATACTAATCGCTATACGAAGTTTAATGCTACGAGTACTTTCGTATTCTTTCTTTAAATGTGATCTAAAAATTTCAATACACTAACAGACAACGCACAAACCGATGTGTATAAAATCTTGTTGACAAAATCCTTGTGCAAAAAATTCAATGAGTAAGGTTGTGTTTGCAAATGCTTGTAAAGTTATGATATATCAGTGATCTCAATTATAGTTTCACGTAAGAGTTTGGTTCAGTAAAACACAAAACTACATAAATGTTGACATCCCGTTACTACCAATGAATGTACCAACTTATTTATTTTTTTATAAACTTTCCTCTTGAATCATTCTACCTATTACTGAAAACTGCAGTAAAATCCATCGCGTAGATTAAGAGATCTCAGCGTATAAACAGCGGAAGCGGCTTTGTTTTATACTATGTAATGATATATACATATAAGAAATATTTATTCATCAAACAACCAAAAGCCTAAGTTACTAGTACTTGACGGCACATTACCATTATCCCTTAAAAGCTAACGTTATCCGACTGCTGCATACGGAATAAAAAAAATAATTCTACCGGTTTTTACAATTCTGTACTCTAAAAGCGTGTATTTTCCCCCAAACGGTAATCCTTTGCGCTTGTTGTCTCATGCCGTTATCTAAAATTCTTTTAAGCTTTTAAAAATGTACCTTTAATTAAAGCAAAATCATTTGCCGCTCTCAAGTTTGTAGAGACCCAGATATAAAGTTAAATAGATACAATGAATACTAAGCGGTTTTAACAAATTGCAAATTATTAATGGGGACTATCTTTTTAATTAAAAATATATCTAGTAAAGTATATCTAGTATTTTATTTTTACTAACGAGTGATAGTCTAAGATCCGAAACAAGATAACCTGTTATCTCTTTTCATCAGACGCAGATATAATGTACGGACCAGCCGTAAGATTATCAGAATATATTATAGGAAAGTTCTTACAAGAAATATTTTATTTCAAAAATATATTCCTTTTAAATAGAGATGTGCCGACTTTAATAGACATGACTTAGGCCGACTAGCCGACTAGTTGGCTGTAAAGATTAGTCGGCGACTAGTCGGCACATCTCAACTTTTAAAAGACACTCGCTCACATTATTTAAAATACTTTTTTAAAATAATTAGCTCTTATACTATCATAGAGGATATAGGAAATACGAAAAAATACCAAGAGCACTGTGAGCTCATTAAAAGTGCTTAGTAACTAGTAAGTAAACCACTACAAGTAGGAGAACTCTAGGCTTCATCAAGATAAAAGACTGAAATATCTCGCCTCTATCCTCCTCGGAAGTGCCGAACAGCGTTTCAAACTTCTACACTTACAAACAATATTCGAAGCCCTCACAATTAATGGATGTTGGAAACCAATTGACTGCTTCACGAACAACAGCTGATGTGTTTCAGCGTTCGAAATAACATAAAACTTGCTTCTGTTGATTCAAGGTTCAAAATTGTATAAGAAATTGTAATCATTCAAAACGGACATACCCAACCCTCCCTATCGAACATCTGCCTATCTATACCATCATAGAACAAGTAGCAGTAGGCTTAATGACAATGGCCTAATACAAGCTCGAGGTCAACGGTGACTATCGGATTGTTCAGAAGACTTAATTGCACAACTGTTAATATTACCAGATGGCAACTCAATAAAATTAAATGTCTCCACTGGCCACTTACGAGTATATCTGGGTTTTGGGCTGAAGTTATATTATGTTCTTTATTTTTGTTGCTGTCCTTCTTGGCTTCTCCTTTGGTTTAAAAATTCTTGGCTTCTCCTTTGGTTTAAAAAGTGAATATTAAAATAGGGAATTTAAAATTATGTACTGTTTATTATATAATATATCTATATACATTACGTATTATAAAAACTGTCTGTCTATCTTTCGCGCAAAACTCAAAAACTACTGCACGGATTTTCATGTTGTTTTCACCAATGGAAAGAGTGGTTCTCGAGGAAGGTTTAAGTATATAATTTGTAAGTATTTTAATTTATTTTGTATACATTGGCTGAAATGTCGCAAAAAATACGGACGCGAGAATAAAATGCAAGCGCTGCTTCAAGCGCCGCTTTACTTGGTCTTGCCCACTCTTTAGCTAATAGCTCTTACAAGAAGTGAAGAGTTTTTTGAAAATTGCCTTCCATTAATTTTATTTAAGCTATCGGTCGAAACTTAATTGGAGTTATAGTCAGTTTGAACTTTGAAGATTAAAACTAACATAATACATTATATGTTACATCTTCATAATAATATGAAGCATACTATATAAGCAACTTACTAATATGCACACTAATTCGATATTTTATGAGAACTTAGTAATGACTCTTACCACCTTTTATAGAATGCAAACAGACGTTGTTTTTCTGCACTAAGCTGTATTGTAAATAATTTATTTAATTTATGGTGTTTATGATATCATTTGCATTTAATAAAAAGCTGTTATTTTGACATAATAGACTCTTCAATTTTATTTATTACTAATGAAACCTTTCGTATAAATTTTTTACAAACTTTGTTTTTTTTTTCTTATTATTATTAAAACCTTCCGTGTGAATATACAAAAAAAAGCCGAATTGGTCGAGCCATTCTCCAGTTTTGCGCTTAGCAACATTCATTTTATTTATATATATAGATATAGAAGAAGAAGATAGATGTATATGTACCAATTGCAATGCTTCACTGATGTGAAATAAAAAGAAATGAGATAAGTCAGTGGTAAAAAATTCAAATACTAATGATACTAAAATATTTCCAATGACGTAAAATAAGTACTTAATAAATAAATAAGGTGCGTCATTTGTAACAAGTGACAAATAGCTAATTATTTTGCATTATTTTAAAGTATTTTAAAACGACGGTCAACTTTAGTAACAGAAATAAGAAAATCGCATCTTTACAAAAATTAGGCCTAGAATAAAATAAATTTAATTGTTTTGTATGTACAGTCGTAAGCAATGAAATGTATACGTTGACAAGTTTTCAAATATATTATGTAAACATCAAACTTTGCAAAAGAAAGTATACAAGTTTCATATTTAAGTATACATTTTTCACAATTCATTTTAAACACATAAAGCGAATATTTGGATACTTGTTTCGCGTCATAAGTGTTATTTAGCCTTTAGTCTACGAACTACGAATAAAACGTAAAATAATATTTTCGTATTTGACTCTTCCATTATTATGTGAACACTTTAATCTGGACGCTAGAAGTCTAATTTATTTTTGTAAGAAGAGTGGGTATTTTCGTAAGCTTCTGCGTATCGTAAACAGTAGGAATTTCACTAATTATGAACTGATTCTCCACCTTTGATTGACTTCATACAGAGCTTTCCTTCACAGCTTTTGTACAGATACAAACTTGTACTCGTATATATGAATTTTATGTATAAATTCAATTATCAAAGGTCGCTGTAAAGTGTACCATAATTTTGGTGAAAGTTCATGGTTGGGTTTATATAAAAGATCTCCTCAGCAGTCAATAGCACAGACACAAAATTTTGTTTTAGTATTTAATAATCAGAGCCCGTTCTTAGATCTATCAAGATTTAAATACTGCATTCATGGTGGGCTCGTAACAAAATGTCTCCTCCAGAGTTCAACATATACGATTATACGTACGATTTTTATACAAATACACTATGTAATTGTAATAGCTTATTGAAAGTTCACCGTGGCCTGACTGCTGCACCCAGGGTATAAGAGATCTCCTTTACAGTCATCGGCACAGACACGATTTTTAATAATATTGTACTGACTATGCAATGTATTATTAATACTATGCACTCATATTTTTAAACACTATGATACGCAAACTAAATAATTAGATAAATAACTGTAAAAATATTTTTAAATAACATTTAAGGGTTATTGCATAGGAAAATTAAATAAAATTAAAAAGAAAGAGGACGCATAAAAATTTGTTTTTAAAAATGTATTATTATGTATTTAAATTCAATACATAATGATACAATTTTAAATCATACGAGGGTCATTTATTTATTTATTTATTTATTTATTTCAACAAACTTATGCTATTTTTACAGGATAACCTAATGCAACAGCACAGTGACCTAAACGTAAAATCTATTATAAACATTTTTCAGTAACTAACCATATTCTAGAATAAGCTTAATTTTTAATTTTATACTCTATAATCTGAATGATAATATATACAAAGTACTTTTTGTGAATTCACTCAAAGAGCAACAGAATAAGTCTAGTCCGTTCTCTACTAAGAGGTTAAGTGTACAAAGTGCTCGCGACAGCGGTGCCATCTTCATTAAATCTGTCCTACCTATCGGTACCACAAGCAGTCGTGGTCTCCTTCGTCGCCACACATACCTGTCAGGAACAGACAGATGTATCTGCTCCAGTATATCTGGCTGATGCAACCGTCCCCTGATTACCTTAAATACGAACAGAGATAGTGCAAAATTTCTCCTGACCCTTAACTCGTTGTATCCTACCATACCTAAGACAAACAGAGTACGATACATCAGTGGATAAAAAGGATATACTCCATAATATTTAAGGTATAAAAATCTCATAAATTTATTTTGGATTCTTTCCAACATAAGGATATACTTATTTTCATGAGGGCTCCAAATAGTGGCGTTGCATTCCAATTGGCTTCTTACAAGTGTGTTGTATAAAACCGTAATAGCTTTAAGATTTGTAAAACTACGCAGCAAAAAACCTAACTTTTTGTATGCTTTTTTACATATGTTAATGATGTGGTCTCGAAAATTCCACTGCGTATTAAAATATACCCCTAAATCTTTGATCTCATTCACTCTAGCCTATCTAAGAGATTATCTTTGCTCCAGTTAACTACTCTGTCTATATCCGCCTGTAATCTCTCACAGTCTTGCACGCTATTTATTGCTATTGACAATTTGAGATCATCAGCAAAAAGGAGACACTTTGCATGCTTAACTACCAATGGAAGATCATTTATCATTAATATAAATTGCAAAGGCCCAAGGTTACTTCCCTGACTTACACCTGATCGAGTAAAGTATCGTTCAGATTTGTGACCTGCATACTCTACGTATTGCTGCCTATCACTCATATAACTCGCAAAAAATTTAAGCAAATGAGGGCTAAAACCAACTCCCGCTAGTTTTCTAAGCAGCACATCATTATCCACAAGGTCAAATGCTTTTTTAAAATCAAAATATGCGGAATCAGTTTGACCCCCCGCGTCCAATGTAGGTAGTATATGTGCAACATAACCCATAAGATTACTTGTGGTGCTTCTCATCGATCGAAATCCGTGCTGTGCTTCTGATAATTGCGCATTTACCTGTGCGTAAATACTTTTGTAAATAGCAGCCTCAAATATTTTGGCTGGCGTGGATAATACTGCGACCGGCCTATAAACCTCCACAGTCATACCTGAATCACCCTTAGGAACTGGAATGACTCGAGTTATTTTCCATCTTTCCGGGAATACTTCCGTACTTAAACATTTATTATATATATAAAGGAGCGGTTCTGCTAAAACCAACCTGCAATCTTTAAATATAAATGGCGGTATGCCATCTGGTCCCGAGGACTTTTTTGGCTTCAGATGTTTAAGAGCTCGCTCAACGTCTGCTAATTCAAATTGATCTAAATGAACACGAGCGCCACTATTGCTATCTCCCGCACACAGCACCGCTGTGTCGACATTTAAATCCGCCTGTTTTGTACTATAAACTGAGTGAAAATACTGAGCGAACTCCTGCACACATTGTGCATCATTTAAATACAAACTATTTTTTTTAATTTTTAGAGACTCTTTCCTACCGCTTTTAGCTTTTACAAAGTTCCAAAAATATGAGGGATCTCGTAATAAATTATCTTGTGCTTGCTGTCTATATTGTTCGTATGCTGTATTTATCATCGCTTTAACTTTACTGCGGGTTTGAGAAAATGCCTTATAGTCTGCAGTAGATTTTGTCGACTTATAAATTTTGTGTAAAATAGCTTTATTTTTAATTTCGCGTATTATTTCAAAAGTATACCATTGCGGATATATGTATTTCGAATTCCTATAATTAACTTTTTTTTTAGGAACACAGATGTCAAATATTAAATTAATAGTATTATAAAAGTAATTTAAACTCGAATCTAAATCTAAATCATAAATGGCACTCCAGTCTACTTCCAGTAGTAATGAATATAATAAATAAAAGTCTGCCTTATAAAAATTCCAATCATTAGATATTCGTGTGTTTCTGTCAGACATACATGACGCACCGCTGTATTTAGCCTGTAAAGTGATAGTTACCTCAAGGGGTGGATGTTGAATGTCCACCGAAACCAGTGGCACGGCTGCCGCCGTGACCTCGACATCTCCGCTTTCCGCAAAAGTACTCAAAACTAGATCTAAGCACCGATTATTGCAGTTACTTATTGTGTTACTTTGAGTAAATCCACAATATTTTAAAAAGTATTCAAAATAATTATTTACATTTATACAACAAGAATATAAGTTAAAATCTCCTAATACAATTATCTCACTATATTTATCGCAAAATTGTTCAATTATTTTAAATAACAACATGTATTCATTCTCACTACTATTAGGCGGAATGTAAACAACACACAACAAAAAAATAAATCTATTACGGAGGTAGACAGCAGCGCATACTAGTTCGAACGCGCGCTCGTCGATATTTACGTCGCAGCTTACCGTACGTAGCTCGAAGCGCGGTGTGGCCACGAGACACGCGCCGCCCTAAATAGCATAAATATTTTCGCGTAATAGAGTGCGTACCGTCTTAAGAGCACGTTTGTAACACGTTCATAAGCGTATTATATGCGACGGTTAGGGCAGATTATGCTTCGTCATCTGCCCATCCACTTGTCTCTTTGACAGTCTGAAACTGTATCTTGAAGGCAGCCCAAGAAGATTTGCCGTCGTAGTAAGAAACTTTTAAGCTCTTTAATTGTGATGAGCAAATGTCGACACTACGCAGTTATTTGTGAGTTTCGAAGGAATCCATCCTCTTCTTCATTTTAGAGAGTTTTGAGTCGTACTCCTCTAAAGCGTCACTGAGTGTCGTCTTCATTCCCTCAACTTCCCTTTCAACGACTTCCACCCTTTCCTTGTTCTGTTGAAGAGGGACTATGACATCCTTGTGAATGCCCTCTTGTAGTGTGCGCAGCTGTTCCTCCTGACGGCGAGCCTGCTCCTCTTGAAGTGTTCCTCCTGACGGCGGGCTTGCTCTTCCTGGCGGCGCGCATGATCTTCTTCGCGGCGAGCCTGCTCCTCTTTGAGTGCGCGCAGCTGATCCTCCTGGCAGCGAGCCTGCTCCTCTTGAAGTGCACGCAGTTGTTCCTCCTGGCGCGGGCGGCGCGATTGTTCTTGCATCATGAATGACATTATGACAGTTTTCAACTTTTGACAATTAGAGCACAAGATCTGCTTATTGCAAATTTTAAATGTGTAACAAAGCATTTTCAGAAAAGGATTCAAAATTACTAATATTGCTGTAAAAACTTGAAATGAATTCTACTCCATAGCTTTATATAAAATTTATTTTTCATGAAAAACTATATTTTTTTATGTTTTTTTTATGTCGACGTATGCTTTTTTATCAAAAAGTAATAATATTGTGTAATATTGTAAATGTATACAAGCCGATCTATATTTGAATGTTACTGTAAACACACTCGCAGCGCGACGCAATAGCTAGACATATGAATAAAGTTTAATATATTTTCATCTTATAGATATGGAACTTCTCGATTTCATAACCTTGACTTGATCAAAGATGTGAGAAAGACTAAGATTATCTATTTTAATTAGGTACTTATTTTATATATAGGTACGTCAATGGTTTTTTTCGTTGTGTATAAAAATAACTTTGTAAAAGCTAAAGGTCGTGCGGGTTCCGTCACGTCCATAACTAAGTAGTGTTAGGGGTAGGAATGGGGAAAGCTGTTTGTTTTTGGGTTTGCTCAACGCATCGAAATTAATCTAAATAATGCTTTTAGGGTTGGTCGGAAGTAGGAATACTTGAATCTGTAGGCTTAATCGTAGGTAAAGTGAGAAAGTGACACGTGAAAAGTACAGCACATTGTTAGATTGCCAATATTAGTACCTATGTATTTTTATTTGTGCGATTTTTAACTGCATATTATGTAATTACTAATTAGTTAAAAGAACAGCACATTTAAATACTATTTTTTTCTGTAAGCCATCGACAAATAATATTTTAGAAATTGATTCTCGTTTTAGTCTGTAGCCTTAAGAATTTATTAAAAAATTATAATCAAGCAAATAATAAAGAATTAATGTCTCAGACATAACTAATGAAAGATGATGTTGCAAGATAAAACAATACATATACAAAAAGAACATGAGTCAAAAAATATATTTTTTAAAGTCTTCAGTATCTCCATTTGCCTCATGGGCGTTCGATTTCTGGGAACTCAATCTCTGAGAATCATATTAAAATACAAAGTAAATACGTGTTTGATGAAGGATTACTTCGTACATACTATCAACTCCTTTTACATGTTAAATATTGCTATTTAAACGTAGATAGGTTATTTATATATTCTTAAATTCGTGGGAGCGATTTGGAAATAGAATGAAAATATAATACTAAATACCTTTATTGGAAATATAGATCAATAACCACATAATATTAAATATGCGTACTCAACAATTTGAATTTACAAATAAATAAGTATATTCAAGTCACATTAAAACTGCCGCTATAGTAATTATGTCATTAAATTATCATTAAAACATATTAAATTTACGTGAAAATCAAAATTTACGTCAGATAATAGTAAAAGTTTATAAAATAAAAACTCAATTCCACAATGTCACGCAATTTCTTTTTCCCTTTATTCACTTCGGGACAAGAAACTAATTCAATAAAAGGCGACGATAAAAGTCTTCAACAAGACAAGGCTAAATATGACAAGTGCAATTCCTTTTCCATTTTTCACATAACGACGCCTACTTTGGACACAAAGCTCATTTTATAGCGCCACAATGCGATTGTACTCTTTTCATCCATGGGCTTTTATAGTCGTCGCGTCAGCTGCGGAATGTCGAATTTGAGACAGCTAGGATAGCGTGAAATGGTTTGCCCGCGCAATTTGTCTGTAAAAATTTCATAAACTTCTACTTTATTACACTGTTTCAATATAAATATCTTTATCTTCGATAAACAGAAATAGCCCGTTTTAAATTGGCTTTACGCCACGAGCCATCAATTGAACTTTGTACTGTTTCAGGAAAATACCGTGTCCTAAGTTACTTTCGGTTGTTTATGTTTCTATTTTAGGGTTTTGGCAAAACAACGATCTATACTCAACGTGCATACATATCGTAATATTCACACGAAATACGGTTAAATTACTTCAATGAACGTGCTTTAATTGGTTCGTACAATCGCTACTGGACTTATGATCCTATGAACCGTATTTAATTAAGAGTGATCTGAATTGTTTGGTTTGTGAGTTTATTTATTCGAAGATCTATAAATATGGATGCTTCAAATATACCTTCATAATAATATAGTTCTGCATCGCTGACACGCAATACATTCATCTTCAAAGTATATATATTATACTTGCACTGATCTACATATTAATTGGCACTTTGTCGTATGCAAATATGATAAAAAATTCAGCTCCCCACTCAATCTTATTTAAAAAAAAAACAGTTTTACACAACAAAAAAAAAACATTTTTTTAAATCAATGTTTCTTTTTTACAGTCCTTTGAAGAGAACCTTCATTATCTAGTCGTACCTAGAGTACCTACCTATTTTTATTTTATAGCCATACTATTACAATTACAGTACACTAGATACGGATACAAAAATTAGCATAGACAATGCCCACTTAGCACATAGAAGACGTATGTGTGTTGTTTCATTAGAAACTCGATCCAGTATCACTTACAGACTTAGCTCGCATATTGATCGTTTATTATGCAAGAGTGTACCAAAAAGTTTTCCTGTTACTAACACTATAATAAGTATGTCTTGTCTTGGCCTTCAAATAGCCAAATGATACGTCAACGTAATGAGTATGGGGAAAAAATCAAAATGTCATTAATTCACACCAAAATGGTATTTTATATTTTATTCATTTAGGTACAATACTAAATTTTTCATGGACAAAGTTTAATATTTGTCGTCATATTTTAGTAGATAGTAAATTACCACTAATGGCCAATAGTCTTCTTTTATATCAAATACCTAACTACTAAAAAAGTATATAATAATTAATAAATTGCTTTACATAATAGTAAGTAAGTACCTAATAAGATTATTTATTTACTTTTATTGGACAAATTATATCATAGTACTTTATATGCATTTTGATAATTCTTTACACATAATACGATTATACAATAATATTTTGTGCTAATAAATAGAGAATGTTTATAAATTTTAATAACTAAATATTTGAATTTACGCTTCGTATAAAAAGTAAAAACATTAAGTCTTTTCAATATTGAGCGGAAAATACTTTCTCCAACAATTATTACCTAAGATCACCTAAGTTTTTAAAGACTTAATTAAAGAATATTCCGTCATTAGTACCTATAATATAAAAGTGGCGTGACATTGACTATCTTATCTATATCTTGATTTACTATATATCTAGTTTGTAAGTAAACATGATATACCTACCTACATTCTAAAAACTTAAGTCAGCATGTATGTAGGTACCTACGTAATAAACCTGTTTTTGGAGCATGTAAATAAAGTTGTATTGGAAAGAACAATATTTATTTTTCCATTCCGATTTATATACGTTTTACTTTAATAATTACAGATCATATTCTTAGAGTAACATTTCAAGGTAAAAATATCAATTGAGTCATTACATTTTTAGTGAATTGAAAGTTTGTTTTATTATAATAATAAAAGCAAACGAAATACTATACTCACTCCCAGATTCAATTCCAGTTGTGTTTGATGCGAACACAGCAATAGTTTTAACGTGGAACACACATAATAATATCAACCACCACATATTGGCACAATATTTGGGGGCTGCCCGTCGACAGCCCACCAAAACGAACATGTCCTTAAATTATCAGTTAAACCACAATAAGCACTACGTATTCCGTATTATGTCACGTTTGCACTTATTTACAGTTAATGTCACTGTCGAAATAGATGAGAGCGATATTTTGGATGGTTGGTTTACGAAGGTTTGAGGTTATTCGTACGTGCTATGGTGCGAGCGCGATGGCGAATGTCAGCTCGTTTTGTCGGCAGGTGTGCGAGGGCGCCGGCCGACAGATGGCGGTGTGACGTGGTTTAGTTTCGGGCTTCGGCGACCGAACCGTGGCGCTGCGCTGCTGATTCTAGCTAGAGATTTTTCCCAACGCATCGCGTGAACGACACGAAATAATCGGCTGCGTTCACATGTATAGATATTTTTTTAGATTTAATAGCAAACAACCGTGGTTGTATTGAAAATCAATGTCCGATTAATATAAATCATTGTCTTATTAACATTGACGTTATTGAAATAATTCAAAAATTATTATTTTTTTGTATTTGTTGTTGTTTCATCAATTTAGAAATTGATGAACAAAAACATGGAAAGAAAAACAAAAATATTTTTCAGGTTTCTATCCAAATAACAAAATCCTTAAAAAAATCCCATGTACATAGTATTTTTTAATTTTACATTTAACATTCCGTTGTTTACATACATAAAAAAATCGCTCTTAAATAACATTTATATAACCCAACCTTTATGCAGGGTGGGAATGCGCGCGCATCTTCTCAGTCTGCGAAGAAGACGCTGCGGGGGGCGTGGTTCGGCCGTTACGCACGACCACCACGCAACCAAAAGATAAGAGACGGCTACCCGGCCAACTTGTAAACACGTCACCCCTAATCGGGAGCCACGCATAAATCAAACTTTTAAAATAATCTGCGTTTACATGAATAGATTTGCAGCCCATAAAAATTTTGTCATACCGAAGCTAAGGGAAAAAACTATTTTAGGTACCTACTATAGAGGTGTATAAATATAATAATAAATTCAAATAGAAGTAGGTAGGTATCTATATTTCAGAATTTGGTGTAGGTGTTTATAAATTGTAGAAGCTTCTAAGATAGAGGATTGTGACTATTCAACCCTTTTTACTTAAACGAAAAGGGTTGGATGTATCTCGACTGATCCTGATTCCTTAATAAAACATGCCAGGTAGCGTGCGTCGGTTGGGAATCAGTGAACGTGATTGCGTCGACATTTTTATCCCTGCCGAATTATTCGAGTGCTCTCTTTAAACAAAGGAACAAAATTATACCTTAAATCCATCTGAATTTGTTTGAGCTTTTAATAGCTAAGTAGACACTGAATCCTTTGATATGAAGCTTAGGAGCTCGCTTTGTTTGAAAACTAATTCTTATAAAATGTATCGGATCCAACTGAAGTAGATTAATAACGTTTAAGTTGATATAATTATAGTTCTTATACTTTAAAAAGGTGTTATCTAAGTACTCTTTCCATACTTAATTAATAGTAATCAATAATTCCCAGAAAAGTTAGCTCATTTGCAAATAGGATTTTTAAAATGTTATTTTATCATTCTTGTTAGAATATAGTATATCTAGATAGTACCTAGTTGTATTTTGGAATAAAATGCGCTTGTTAAGAAAATATAAGACATACAGGTAATATAAATAGGTAATTAATCACAAAACTTTTCTTCGGCCTTAACTTTATTAATGCAATATCGATTACGGCTGATGATAGGTACAAATTATCTAGAACACTAGGCCTTTCATAAACAACGTTTTACGACAGAAACCACCAACTAACCTCTATACGCCTTATCTTCACACAATGACTGCCTTATGAATATCGTCCAAATGAGTAAACTACTAATATACAACTATATGTACATATATATTTCAAGAATCATATTGTACTTATATAATATATCGAAGCTTCATTATTTTTCAGTATTTTTGTTCATTAATTTATAATTAGGTATACAGTGGGAGTTATGTGGGAAGTGTTGGTTCAAATAAAGATCAGCAATTCAAGCTGCATTTCAAAGTAAATATAGTCACTGCTTTTTTAACGTTGTTTAACGAAATATTAAAATCTTATACGCTTCTATTATTAGATACAGACAAAACTCGACAGTCGACAGCCAAAAATAATTAGAAAATTAATAAGTCGATATCATTCAAAGCTATTACAAATACAATTTATTGACAATATAAAAAATTGGATTGCAAATAATTACCTATTATGCCCATCGTATATATTAAATGTATCTTTAACATCAAACATTTGTAAGCGGGTAAGTATACCTCAATTTCTTTTACTAAATTCATTCATCATTTTGATCTGATAAAATATGCAAAATTAAACTATATTTTACTAAAGATGGTTAGTAATGTAGATATTACAACTTTTGTTTTAGTAACCTAATAATTTTGAAAATCTAATATTGTGACAGCTTATTCAAGGAACAAAAGTAACCACTAAGAAAGCTTTTTGAAATATCGACCCCTAAAATGGTGGCAAAAATTTGTAGATGATATAAAATTTATCGGATATGAAGATAAAAAAAAGCAGCCGAGCGAGGCCCGGATATGCCAAAACCGCAATTTATGAATATATACTGTATCGCTGAAGTCCCTTTATAGAAATTTGAACTTTGAAATCGTCCGCCCAAAAAGAAAAGTACACTGAAGACTTAACAGGAACTAATACCGTTAATGTTGGTGAACTCACGAAAGGCTATTAGAGTTATGAAATAGGGAAAGGAAGGTTTAAAATATAAGTCATATGAAATACAGGATGTCTCACAAAATTAAAAGGAAAGTTTCTTTAAATAGCCGTTGAATCATAACAGGAAAATGTCGGATTTAAGGCTCGGTATTTTCCCGCACGCTGTATACGAAAAATATGGGACAGCCTCTTTGTATTCTTAGCTGGCCGCGATCGTCACGCATTATATAAGTTACAAAATTTATAGTCCTCAGACTCTTAATACTGTATCGTTTATTTAATGGTTGAATGACTTTTAGAAAAATTATGGCATCCGAATATTTACTTTTTTACACAAGTTTTTTTAATATCATAAGTAGTAAAATGGTACAGTTTTGTATAGAAATGAATAGTTGTACAAAAAATAGTTTCAGGATGCTTCAAACTATCTCTCATGATCAACTCTGCATTCTAACTTATGCTACAGCTAACTCTATAATTGGAACTTTTACGGTTAATCTTTAATGTGATATATTTTTATGCGAGTTCTTTTTCTTTTAATATCTTTAGTTTTGAATAGAATAATATAAAATTTTAATAACATTTTTGCATTTTCCGCCGAGAACTGTCAACTGACTACATAGTATTTTAAGAATGTATTAGCTGGCTCGAAAAAATGAATGGCTGAAGACAAAAAAAAAATCCTTTGACAAAAATGTAGAGTTTAATCGAATGGAAAGTAAAAACATAGGAAGAACAAATAAAGTAGTTAAATAATAACTGGTCGTCAATGTTTACATCATGGGACAACTATTCCTTTGTTACACAGTATAATTTTTTGTTTTCTAATATAATAATTTTGATTATAATTCTTATGAAGGTTGTATTTGTAATTATTTTGAATGTTATTTTTTTTTGAAGAATATGTTATTTGCATTAGGTACATGTACCTACGTAATTGGTAGCTACTACGAGTACAACATAGTGCTGCATTGCCATTCTTCGCTATATATGGACTGACCAATACCATGAGTAGCTTACCAAACCACTAGCCTGTAAGAAGCCTATAAATAAAATGGTTCGACGCTAGAATATACGCTTAAGAATTTCTTATAAGATGCAATCTTTCATTAAATTGAAAAAGAGCACTTTTTCAATATTGAAAACTTAGTGAAATATTTGTAATTCTTTCTCTGTCTGACCTGCGGCTTATTATATACGTAAGTAGGTACTTGTTGCCAGAAATATCTAATAATTAGGTTACTAATCTTATGGATAAGAGATCTTGTGGAAATAATCTGCATATGTCACATCAAAATCGATTCAGATGTTCCATAATAAACGGATACAAAATTACATTAAAATACTGTATGTAGTCTTTATAGAAATCTTATTTTAAAATTATCATTACGTGTGCATATCTCGTATTTATCTATATTCTACAATCTACTTTATACATTTAACTTTAAGCTTAAAATATCATTAAACATATTTTACATCATTCAACAACTTTTAATAACTCTTTTCAAAAAGTTAAGCCGTTAAAAACAGAAGTAGAAATGCGCTAAAAAGTTTTCATTTAATTTTTGAATGTTCTCAATTTCGAGATCATCTACACTTAAGCGTTATTGAATCCAGATTCATGCCTCAGGCTCCCAGGAATAAGCGAGTTTAGGGGAGTATAATTTGAATAATACTTTGTATGTGATCTATGGCTTTGTTTATTATATTTTGTACTAAATAATAACTAAGAAAATATTGTTGCTCGTTTCAAGTAAAATTTTCATTTACAAATGTATCCCTGTTAATTGAAATGATTTTTTAATTAAAAATTTAATTCATATGGATGAAATTAATATGTGTTTTTATGTAGAAATTTAACTTATTTAAACCTTATCGCAAAACGACAGCTTTTTCTTCTCTGTGTTTCCTACGTTTTGCTCTTGGGAAATCAAAGCTAGTACTCGAGTATTCCGTAACTATTCTTTTAAAAATTAACCTCAGTCTAGCCACTTAGGTAATGTTTTTTAACTTACGTGTACCTGTTTTGAACTTAAACTGGGACGTGTCTTTGGAGATGTATATTTTTAAACAATTTTAATGTATCAGAATTACCTTACTTGAAAAAATAAGTAAATTGTTCTTATTATTACTTCACTACTTCATTAAATACAAACAGAGCTACCATATCGCAAATCTTATTAATTTTAGATATAACTAGTAGGGTGCGTTACTTACAAGTCGTGCAGTATGATTCCCAAAAACGCACGCGCAGTATACCATACGGGTACGCAGTATACTTACTTCTAGTGGTTATTTATAGCAGTGTGGACCATGCTAACAACCTTGTGACTGTTGTGGTCTACTTCAGCAGACCAGCCATCGAGGCATGATGGTTGAATGCGTTAGAGATCCATGAAAGCGGAGAGAAGGCTCCGAGGATGTTGGAAATATGATGAGGTCGATGCATTTTTCAACTTTTAACCGCTTAATTTGTTTCTTGTATTCAAAAAATATCACACGTGTAGTTTATTACCAACGTTATATTTCAAAGACTTTAAAAATTTATAAAATATCTTTTATCTTTACAAAAGTTGTAAAATTAAATATCACCGATGTTAATGTCATAAGTTTTTACTCTAAAAAATCTTACGGAGTCAAAGTTGTTTTTTAAAACTACTTAGATTTAATATAAATTTAACAGTCGTAGAAAGTTTGCTATAATTTTTATGAGAAATATTACATTTTTTTTAATTTGATATGGCGATAGATAAAATGAAAAAATAATGATAATAGTATAGAACTTTACCTACTTAAAACTCGGGTAGAACTGGATTTGCAGGCGGGTCTCACATATCCGCCTGTAATATGCAGGTGGTATCATTTCCCGATGTTAAAAAAAGGCTATATCCCGGCACTGAAGATATACTTAATATCGCCAATCATAAGTATACGTACGTGGTTACATAAGTACACATTTCATTCTTTTAAAAATTAAATTATTATGGGACGAAAAATGGACGTGAATGATGAGAAATGTGTGAAATACTGATAAGCTTACTAAGACACGTTGGTTAAACTTCCAACAAAGAAAGAGTTTCTTGACATAATAATGTAAAAACTATAGATACCCTACCCTTAGCATAACCTCCTGACGTGCAACCATAGACTAAGCACTCAAAATCATGATTATGATAATCCAATATATTTTCCACGATTAAAGTAATCGTATTTTTTTAAACAAAACTTTTAAATTAATACTTAAGTTTTTTTAAAAGTACGTAGGTACATACAAGTTCATGGGTATGTAAATAATGGTGATCCATCTTCATATTAGATGTTGGCTATGAAGGGCGGGATGAGATAATGGTATTAAATTCCTTGACCTAGTTGTTGTTATCCCTTACCTATTGATATTATTAACCAAAGTATATTGTGCCCAAAGCGAGCTCAAATTTGCAAAGCTTTTGTTTATAAATATACATCAGTGATTTTATAAAAAAGTGAAGCCCTAGCTTCTTAAGTATTTTTCCTTATTTTCTTCCTTATGGAGTTCTGGAAGTGAATCTCGAAACACTCCAAAATATTGCGTTAATTTAAAACAAATAATATAACACTTATAAAGGTTTTAAGACTTGCTATTGATAATCTCTATGCAAATGGGCCTGGCTTTCAGAGCTATGTAAATAAGCTCAAGAATATAAAAAAAAAGTGATTTATGTTTCTTTACCTTAGATGTAAGGTTACCTGTGGTAATGTGCATAATATAATTAAATATTAAAAATTGGAAAACGTTAAAAACCGGCTTTATCGCTAAAAGAGCGACTTCTTCCAGACAACCTTTAAATGTATATGTGGTGGGACATTATTACAACAGCGCCATCTAGTTCCGTGGTAAGTTGCGAAGCTTGTGTTACGGATACCAGATAGATCAACTATACTACACATATATAAATTTTAAATGGAGTACAAACATTCATGTTCAAAAAGTGAATGCCCCTAGCGGGACTTGAACCCGCGACCGCTGACGCAGAAAGCAGGGTCACTACCAACTGGGCCAAACGTGTGGTCAAAGTGTGTGTTATTATTATAAATATTAGTATTATAAATATTAGTAGTCCAATGATTTCAAAACAGATATTACTTATTTTTAAAATAGGGACTTAATAAATCTTCCGACATTTACAGTAAAAACATGTTTAACGGTGCCAAAACAGTGGCTTGCCTAATCGGAGTTAAAAGTCTAATATAGCGTTTGGTAAAATATAGCTAAAAATTCCTCTACATAAAATTTACTGAATTCACCTATTACCAAGGCAGTAAAACTAAGAGTAATAAAAAGAATTTTATACGCGATCTTTCGGTTGTAAAACAGTAAGCATCTCTTTACTATGTAATTTCTTTTTACACCCATTCCTATGACGTTCGCAGAAAGGAAATTCGTGTTCGTGCTGGCATTTCAGACGCTGGCCTGGCGAAAATTTAAATTGACTCGTTCATCACTTTACTGCTCTGGTCACGGTTATTTGAAATCGATAATCAATCAATCATTCGTCTTCTCGTTTTTTAAGGAGTTCAGGCCAAAATTTTTAAGTACCAAATCTGTGATTGCAATTTGTTAGCAGCTATTTAACATCAGCTGGCCGTTAATTGGGAAATATTCAATATTCTTGTGAATTTAGACCAGAAGTGAGCTTTTTTAAAAAAACCAAGCTTACTAAATCGACCTCAATTTATTTTAAGAACTGAAATGGCTAAAACACAATTTAACTAACTGAAAAGACAACTAATCTACCAACAATGATATTTTTAGAAACAAACCGGCAGAGTAACAACCTAATAATGCTACCACGATAAGTGTCATGACACAACTACCCCCCCGATGCCGGTTATGCATCGACTTTTATAGATTTCTCCCCACTCTAACATCCTCTTTCCTATTCATCTTCCACAATATATTAATTGATATTGCGAATGTTTATAGTTGAGCACATTATTTTTCTATTATAAAAAACAGAGATTCTGATAATTATTATTAATGAAAGCTGGTAGTACCTTATTACCAAATTAACGTGGAACTTTAAGGAATAATATTTGTTTTGGGTAATATTATGTGAAGTAAACGTATACTAAACAATTAAATATTTTTA
Source organism: Boloria euphrosyne (assembly GCA_951802675.2). Lineage (NCBI taxonomy): Eukaryota > Metazoa > Arthropoda > Insecta > Lepidoptera > Nymphalidae > Boloria > Boloria euphrosyne. Next base: position 5,727,060 of record OX637872.1, read on the forward strand.
ATGGTTTCGTACCTATAGGTGAAATACAACAGGCTATTTTAAATTTAAATACTCCTTTTACTGGCACTTAATAGTTAACATTGTCCAAAAACCTATAGAAATATTAAATAAATGCTTTTATCAGCAAAAAGAACAATTAAAAGTTTGAGTGAGAATTCTCTTAAATCCGTCCTGTAATAATAATTGCTCTTGAACTCTCTTGAAGTAAAACTCGTTAAAATGTAGTGCACTTCTAGCGAGACTACAGAAACGTATATAATATAAAGGAATCGTGTCTAAAATCAATGATCAATTTGAGAACGTCAAACTGCAAATGACTTCGATTGTAGTTTAAATTATACTTTTTCAAAGCAAGTATGTTTGTTCTTGGAATATAGATTAGTTAGTTTATGTTCTTGATCTTTATAACCCCGATGTGTACAGAAAGTATTTTAGGTTTAACGTCCATATCGGCGTAGGTATTTGTATGTCTACCTGTAGCTTTGTAGGATCCAAACGGAGCCGATTTTAGTTTATTTTGTCAGATATCTGTGAACTTATCCTTGTAAATCTAAGATTGTTTTTAACCATAAGTAGACCAAAAAAGTCCTTGGGTGTCTCTGTCACGAAATCCTCAGTAGCTGTACATTGAATTCACTTAAGGTATATTTGTGCACTCACTAGTGTTCTCTAATATCTGATGTAAAGATACTCGTAAACAGCATCAGTGAGAATGTTCCCATAACCGAATTGTAACCTCTCTTATATAAAGTATATAAATAATTGAAAAATAACCCTACAACATTTTTTATTCAATACTTTATTTCTTAATGTTAGCTTATGAAATATTTACCCACATAATAGTCTCTGAGATTCGGACAGATTGAGAGACATAGTAGAACTTTAAGGGTTTCTTGGCCCTTATTAATAATGTAAAATATAAGATAAAAATATTATGGTAAGGTATTTTTCTTTCCTTGTAGTTTTATAATTTGTTATTCTACAGTCTACACTCTAAGCAAACTTTTTTCCTTGCGGCTCCGAATATCCGTTACGTTTAGTTTACAACTTGCAGACACAACTATGTTCAGTTCATTTTATAGAACTCCTTTGTACTGAAAGTTTAAGCGACCTCATTTTGATTCTCCGATTAAAAAACCTGGTTTATTACAATTAGTGACTTAGTGGTGTAAAATATCTATATTTTTATGTCCTAGCGACTTATCCTCGCTCCTCCTAGGCTCGTCACTATATAAGTACTTAGATTAGGTTGGTATAGATTTCTCGAAAATCAACCCCAGCGTGTATTTCTTGTCAGTTGTTGGTTCAGTAGCGTCCGGCCGGCCGCAAAGCCAAGAAACGCGCAGGGAAGGCCCACTTCGGTAGGCGATGTGTCTTGCGGGTTACTCCCTTGTACTTCTCTGAATAGCAGAGTGGACTGTGGAGCAACCCTCGTGGCTGTGTGGTCTGCTTTGGCAGACCTGCCGGGTCGTAGGGGCGTCGTAGTTGAATGCGCAAGCAATCCTGCGACGCCCCATTAAGACGGGTAAGGTAAATATTGTTTTAGTAGGTAGTACTGGCTTAAGGCCATTGAGTCCCACATAACTACCTGTTTTGTACAGGTGGTATGCGTCAATGCATTTGCCAACTATAAAATAATAAAAACAAAAGATTTCTCGTTATTATTCTAACCCAGGCGGAGACAAAACAGAATTAAACATAGGAACCACCAAGAATCCACCAAAAAAGCGTTTTGAAATTCAACTTCTAAATGGATAGAAAAATGTATAAACTATTCGAGCAGAGCCTGTGGCTCTGTGGCTCAGAGAACACTAGGCGTAAAACAATAGTACCAGTATTAATACATTGAGAGATTTGCAAAAAAATATAATGTACTTCACCGTTTAGCTATAGCATTTAAAGGTAGTTCAGAGTGAAAACGATTTCAATTACAAACAAAAACATGTCGAAGATAATCGCATCATTTATTTCGAGCATTTACATTCTAAGCAAACACTTTTAAATTCCACTTAGTTCACGAACACAGAGGGCGAAACTTTGCAAAGTTTAGAATTGACCTATTACTTGAATTAATTGTTTGAATTGTTTCTTACTAATCTTATTTTGATTAAGTTATTATTTGAATATAATTATTCTATTAATTATTCATCATAATTTGTTATTACATATTTTATCAGGGTAAGACACAGTATACTAACTACCTTCGTGGTCTAGTGGTTGGCATGTACATTGTGCGGCTGCAGATGGCATCCTAGGTTTTTAATACAGAATTTTATTCTGTAAAGATATTTTCAATTGTAATTTAGATTTTGGTTTGAATTTTTAATTGGAGTAAATGTATATATGTTTGAAGGTGTGTGTGTAATAAAGGTATGTAATAATAAGCGGACGACTTGGTTTTGATGTTTCTGTTGACTTTTTTGAATGCGCTAATCTCAGTAACTACTGGTTTGAGTTGAAAAATTCTTTTATCCTTGGATATCCCATTTTTAGAACTAGGTAAATAATAAAATTTAAAATCTTAGAATTCTTACGAACGTGGACGGAACCGCGGGAAATGCTAGTACATCGATAACACTAAAGCTCGTGTGGAGTAAATTAAAAAGTTTAGTAGGTACAGTTAACAGTACAGTTTTGTCTTTACTTATTTACCTATACATAGATTTAATTAGCTTTGAATTTTACACGGAATGTAGTCTATTTTAAATAATTAATTCACCCTTAGGTAAACAATTCTTTTCTTGAAGATTATTTCAGTCCACCCTTAAATAACTATAACCTATTCTTTAAAGATAAAATTTTAATCTAAAAAAAATATTCTATTTTAATGAACAACAATAAGTTAATTAAAAAATATTGTGTACCAATTAGTGAAAATATCGCGTATCGTACAAAATAATTACTTACGCGTTTTTACGCGTAAGTAATTATTTTGTACTTTTATACAATAGGATTTAGTACATCCTTTTTCAAGACCCTTATAAAATTCTGCTGAGATTATATTTGGTTTTTTACATGTAACCAGATTAAATAAAATAATTGAATGTTAAAATTTAAAATATTAATAGACAATAATTTTCAACTTTTTTACCGTCTTCTACATTAAGTGTTATTAAATATAAAATATTCAACTTTTATACAAGTTTAATTTTACTAGGAATGTATTTTTTGACAATCTCTAAAAACATTAATAATTCCAGACCGGCTGATAACGCCAGACTTACATCATATTAGAATTTTTATTACATAAACGTACACCTTCGATAAGTTGAAAGAGGCCTTTCTTCGAGCTTTAGTAAGTAAGTCTTTGATAAATGAGCGTTCAAAACTAATTTTAACTTCCAAGCAAGACTTTAGTCGCTTAGATTTTTATAGATCCTATGTATAAAAGTTACTTTCAGTAATACGGAAGTTTTATATAAAAATATAAGTAAATAAATTAACTTATTCGAAAGTTATTGTCTATAAATAAACTAAATAATTTCTCAGTCTGTTGGCACTTTTTAGTAATCGCTTTATAGCTGTATTTATTGCGCGAAATAAATAGAAAGTACCTATATGAAAAACCGATTCAAAGCTAATATTTCAAAAAATTCCCGTTCTCTGTGCACAATGATAATGGTCAACTGAAACAAAATGTTTGCGTCCTCTCGAAAGCGTAGCCGGAAGGAAGCCAGCGCGCAGCCGACTGAATTTACGATCGTGCCATATAAAATTACATACGGTTATATACGTAGGTGTATCTGTGTTTTAAACACATTTCCAAAAGTACCTAAGGCTTTTATTTTTACTGTAGGTATAGACTTCGTTTTGTTAGTACAATTTTTTATGTATAGTTGTAATATTATATACGAGTATGTAGGTCGGGTAAGCAGCAAAGCCAAATACTGTTTTGCATATTATTTTTTATAATTTTAATATTTTTGCTTCTATTTTCGTTGCAACATTAAGCAGTTATAATTATCACAGACACTGACAATACGAATAACATAGAGTGATACGTAAAATCTCATCCATTTCATTTTCATCACAATCGAAATTACATCATCTCAATATTTAAATAAAATATCCCCTCTATCTATTCCATCCTCAAGTAAAATAATATAGAACAATAATCTGTGATAGAAATAAGATTATAAATTATAAACTATGATAACAATAACATTTTATGATTAATAATTGCAGTTGCAGCAGAACAGCAAGCATATATACCTAATACTTGCGAGTTGCGACTTACGCTATGGTTAACGTAGAATAGATAAACCATATATTAGTATTAGTATGGGTTCATACGTTCAAGGTATTACAAATAATTAATAATTCAAATAAATTTTCATGAAAATCCCTCATTTCACATTTTAAAGAGTTAATTTTCGAGATGATGACCTATGACTTTCCCAACATCTCCAACTATCTTCATACCAAAATTTATCTAAATCGGTTCAGCCGATTTTAAGGTTATCCACAACAAACTAACACACAAACATACAATTTTTTTTCTTTAGAATATATAATATGTATAAAACTATATTCTGATCAACAATTTTAGGCACATAAACAGTGTGTATATACTCGAAAGCATAATCGGAAGGAAGCGAGCGCCCAGTCGCCTGAATTTATAATCCTACCTCCCAAAAGTAATGGTCATTTTTAGTATTTATCAACAAATAATTATTCATAAATGTAAATATGATGTACATATTTATTTTTAATAAATATATTAGGTGCTTAACAGCTATTGTATTACTCCGAGTGATAGTCTATCTGGTAATTTTAACTCAAATGCATGAGTTTTTTTAGTGGAAAGCAAGCAAATATACGAGTTCACAAGCTTTCGTATTTATAATAATAGTCGGACTATTATTATAAATTGAAGTACTATAATTTTATGCACAGTAATTGTAATGTAAACAATTGCCACCGGTACATTCAGCTTTCGTATTTTTACAGTTGTACCTACTTTTAAGTAAACTTTACACCTGCCCCTTATTACTGCGGCAGCCTGTATTTAAAGGCAACATAAAAATTAATGAGGGAAATGACATCGTTAGTTAAAATGAAGTCTCTCGATTTAATTGGCAAATGTAGGATAATACTCATTTTGTTCGTTACGAATAAAAAAATACAATATTTGGCAAATACGTGTAAATTTAAAATTTAAATAGACAAGACGTTATGTATTTCGACAAGTTCTGCAGATTTTTTTGCTTAAAAATATCGATCTGATGTGCTCGATTTCGGACAATTTACCTTAAATTACTAAGATTGAGTTATTACACAGAAGATATAACAATGCAGAAGTATTTATTCCCATCACATTCTCCGGTAGTACGACAAATCGACACCACCACTGAGGTGGATGTGTGAGTGAGCACAGCACCAAGAGTTTTACGCACGAGTATGAAACACCACTAACTTTATAACTCTGGGCTGTTGCTGGAACTTTTTTAATAAAATGAATTAATAACAAATATTCTACCGACCCGGAACTCGACTAACTTCAACAGATACGAGTACTCGCCTTTCATTTCTGTAAAATGAAAATAATGTTATACCTGAACATTCCACAATTCCACAAATATTCCAAAATAAACGGCCATCAAACATTTAAGTGTTACAACTCACGATTTACTTGAATAAGCAATTATTGCTATAAAAAATTAAGGATTAATGCTCTTGTATCAAAATTAATGTAGAGTGTATTTGGTCGTAATTGGTCTAGTCTCGTACCCACAAAACAATTGTGTTATATTTTGTCTCAACCGCACTATATTCGTATATCGTCCTGCGAGATTTTGCCGTATAACTTTTAAGAAATGTGAGTACGCACGTACATTATAGTGTAGTAGTAGAGAACAAATATTTAACGAAATAGCGCTTTGACACTCGTATTCCAGTATCACTTGAGCGATACGAGTTTTTAGCATAAAGTAAACGAATTGAACGAATTGGTAACATGATACATAACTTACTCACTCCCTCACTCACTCAAGAAATGTTAAGCTCCATCTTCCTGTAATCGAGGTTTATCTATATCAACTAATATTTGCTGCTTTTTCCTATACTGTTTAGCTTGATAAGACGATAGTCTTATCAAGCTAAAAAGAACGTTCATGATAAAAAGAAGCTTTTAAATTCCAAACTAATAATATAAATGCGACCGTATTTTTGTCTGTCAGTCTGTTTCCTTTTCGTACCAAAACCAGTAAATCAATTTTCACAAATAAGTATATGGATAGGTTCCATACCTCGAAGAAGAGCACATATTTCTTTGGTTGCTAGAATAAAACTTGAAGGGAGAGAAATAGTCAATAGTTTGTAGTTTGTATAAAGAACCAACTAGGTATCAGAAGTACACTCGCGATAACTATTTACCTATATCTATTTAAAATTAAGCTATGGATGTTCATATAAAATTGTTCTTTTTGTCTATCGAAATCAATATATAATATTATAGAAATCTAATATGCATATATAAGTAAATACCTGTAGATGATGACATAATACTTACGAAGCGAAAGTTATAGCGAAAGCTACGAGGCTTGTGTTAAAACTTTAAATACATACTGGAGTACAAGCATTCGTGCTCAACAAATGAATGCTCCTAAGGGACTCAAACGCGCGACCGCTGACGCATAAAGTAGGGTCACTACAAGGTGAGCCAAACGTGCCGTCGAAAGTTATTCTATTGTCTTGCATTTCTCAACATCCAAACTAAATATTACTTAATTAATAGATTTTAAAAATGAAGGTTTTACGAATAGCCTTTGCAGCTACTTGGCCGCATCATCATATTAACTTAATATTATCTAACAAACTATTGTGTTGTCATTATTGACTATAAGACATTATTAGGGCGAGCGAAGTGAGTCCTAACACTATCCCACAACCTGAGCATTTTGTGGTAACTGGTACACTTTACTGAAAAACTATCACGCCAATAGATTTGTGCTTTAACACAAAAGAATATAATTGGAGATATAATTTAAAAAAAAAGAACATTAACAATTTTGTGTTCATTGGATATAATGTAATTGTATTACTAACGCCATCTGTTAGAAAACCAAAGAGTTAACATCGCTATAACATAATTAATCATTAGAAAAACTACGCGAGCCCTCACAAAGCTCAGCTTTTTGCTAGTTAGGTTAAAGTCGACGTCTAAGATTTACCTAATTACATACTGCGAAGTTAGTTAAAACCTATTTAACATGAAAACAAACTGAATGTTTATTAAAAATATATTGATAAAATCAATTTAACAAAACCATACACGGTTTTGAACAAATAATGTTAGATAAAATATTGGAATGTGTTTACTATGTTATATTAAAATTAGTTTGCAGTGAAAACAAATTTTCATTATACTAAAATTAATGCAGGCTGTTTGCGGCGATTGCTATGCGTATATTAACCTGAAAATTTCAATTTGCTAATTTTATCAAAACTAAAATGTTATAACGGCCCCATAAATATTTATTCCATATATTTATTAATTAAAAAGATAATCTCTTTGTGTTATGTATCCTATTAATTATTGTTAGCATCCGTTGTTTGTACAGTGTGATTTACTTGATGCTGCCCGAGGGCTATCACATAATATTATTATATTTCCGAATGAATTAAGTCTATTTCCACATGAGAAAGAAAAAGGAACAGTCACAACAGCCACGAGTAAATAAATTAAGCTAACAAGAAGTTATTTATCTTTCACCTACAACGTAATGGACTCTAATAAGTATTAGATGAACAGATAAGATGTTTTTATTCTAGCTAGTTGTTATTTTATATATTAATACTATTATGAGTAAATATTTTTGTTCGGCAAAGGTGTTTTTTTATATATTTTCTATCGATAAAAACGTTTATGTGTACGCATGGGTAAAATTTTGGCTATTATCAAAATTTGATCAACGTTTTTTATCAATTTCATAGCAAATGCTACCTAAAATGAAAAATAAGTACAATTCAACATTACAACTACAATAATGATCTAAATGGCTACCTTGAATAAATAAATTTAAAGAGTTTCTGAACGTTTTCAAAATAATATTTTCCCCTTAAAGCTCACACTCTACTAACGTAATATCATATACAAATGTTCTTATCACAGAGTAGAGTACCTAATTATCAATGCTTCGAACAAGTTGAAAAGAATCGTTAGAGCTTCTACTTCAACTGCGATATTCGGTACAAGTCTGAAGGCTTCGTGTAAAAGATTAACGATTTAAACACGAAGCGGGATCCAACTTTCTTACTTTTTGAGTTAACAACTTCTAATGGATGTTTTCTCCATGCATACAAACTTGAATGCATTCATTGCCTATGCATCGGTGCGTTGCTTGGCACTCTCGCATCACGTCAGTAGCGTAGTGGAATAAATAAGCTTAATGGATTTTCCGTTAAAATAACTCCCTTGATATAGTATTTTAGTCAGACTATTTAGTGTATTTTAGTCAGAATAACATTAGTTAGTAATTTACAATAGAATATAAAAATGTTGTGACTAATTTGTCTAATTCCATGAAAAATATTAAAAATCTACTTTGGTTCTAACCACTAGTGCTTATGCTTCTAATGTTATCAATAATTCAATAACACAAATATTCTTAGTTAAAAGTTTTATAAGAAATTAACTGAATGAATAAACGAAATTGAGTGTTTTAAATAATTTCTTAGAAGGTGGGTTGCTACACAAAAGTGAAATATGTCAATCTTAGAGATGACTGCGAACCATCGAGTAGGGTCGGGGCGTTCAAGTATACATTTGTTTGTTTAGGTATGTTCGTTGATGATCATTTATTGTTTCAAAGACTACAAATACCGTCTTTTGTGTCAGCATTGATCCTCGATTAAGCTCACTAAACAAGTGACTACTAACGATATTTTCGAACAAAAGATAAAGCGTTTATTATGTGTAATATGTAATTTCTATTAAGATTTTACACCATTATGACATATACATATTTATGCACATATTATATTCTCTTCTTTAACCTCGTTCCAATCAATCAGTGAATATTTCGCAGAGTGACTGTGAGCTTTTGTCTTTTATTGATGTCAAATTTGTAAAGTGAAAAATAGAAGCTTCGACTTATTTTCATCTAGTTTTTGATTAATTAAATACGTTATGCTTGATGCATATTGTGTATTTTAAAGTATTTAAATAACCAACTTTTTAAATAAAGCTTTATTAATAACTAATATTGTTTATTTGTTCATGCCAACGTTTTTCACGTCATAATTTAAGAAGGACAGGTCACCCACCAGCTTTTAATGAAAAAAAACCCCAACATACAAGGTAATTACGAAAAGCAATCGCGCTACAATATAATAAATATAACCACCTCACATAGGCATTTCTCGTAGTACTTTAATCATGAAACGTTAATTTTCACTTAAAATATGGCATTCAAGCACCTTTAGTCTAAATAAGAGTAAATAAAAATGAACTTCAAAAGGATAAATTCAAAGGACACTAAGTGGTCAGTCAAAAAGTTAAAGCGCTGCGGTGACTAGGGAAAAATAGATCAAAAAACTGTTCACTTTTTTCAATGAACCTCGTCACTATAAAACGACATAAACAGCAAAGAACGAACGGTGCTGTATTTTATGTATTTTAAAATAAGCTTAATGTAGATTTTTTAAATAGTTTTAAATCAAGGGTTTTATTCTAGCTCATACCAATTTTTTCTTTGCAACTGTTGGTGTGTTCCTGACTTCCTTTAATTTATAAATGTTAATTCCATTATAAATGAAATCTATGTATTTTTACAAAAAATAGTTGAAAATTACCTTATGAAAATTTTGACATTTTTTGTAAATTGTGGGTAGGCACTGACACACACCTGAGATGTCGAATACCTAAGTCTCTCCCGTGACCATGATTGCTGTAAAGCATTCAAAAAGTCCGGAACGGAAAATCAAAATAAATTCGCGACAAAATACGAAAAGATAGTTTCATTTATATTGTCAAATATTCGCGTAAACCTAAGAGAGTATTATATATTATATAAGGGTACATTTTCAAAAGGTACAATATTGGTAGCAAAATTTGCATGTAACAGAACAGTGACCGCTTAAAGACTTTTCGTAGATCCAGAAGTCATTAACTTCCAGCCTGAAGAGGCTTAATGTATTGAATTACCAATTAATATTCAGTGTGAATTCGACCATTTATAAGGCTTGATCTTCTTTTACTTTTGAATATGTAAATGCTGTAGAATTTGAAAGTTAAATTTCCTATTGGAGATGAAATTTTGGAAGCTCTGGTAACATGGACACCAAAAAGAAATAAATATTGATCTTGTACTATGTTTTAAAATATGAATATTTAATAATAATTTATATATAATGGTATTATTATAAAGTTATATTATTCCGCTGATACATAATGTAATAAAAATGGAACCGTCCCTATTTTTATATTTTCATATTGAGTTAAATATTTAACATATAATGGATATCCATATCAAAACATCCAAGGATGTCTTCAAACTGATAACAAACACCCTTCTCCTATCGAGGGTCACTGGAGATTAATAGAATACATATTTTTGGGCTTGGTAGACGATATATCAGCGTGAAAGTATATTTATTGGGGTGAAAAATCATATACATTATGGTATTTCTATATTTAAGAGGCGACTATTTCTTTTTTTTTAATGCTCCATTGCTGAGAACAGGTTTCCCTGTATTACATGCCATATCCCACCATGCTGGCCAGTACGAGTATGAAAGCTTCATATGTCTTTGAAATTGTTTTTGTAAGGTTCAATCAGACCTTTCTCATGTTTTCCCTTGACGTTAAAGTGTTGGAAAAGGTTCGCTTATGAACATCTTCGAGTTCGATTATCTGAGGTGCAAGACCTGGGATTTAAACCCGCTTTACTCGTTTTCCCAAGTGACCACGTTCTTTAAAAGCTATATGTTGGTATATATTATGTGTTTCATTATTTAAAAAATAAAAATTTAGAATGATTAGGCAAAATGATACCACGATGTTAAAAAGATCTCATAAATTATAACTATTCTTCTTTCCATCGTACAACTCTGCAAATATAATTGAAAGTCTTATATTTACCTACATATTATAGTTTTTTTTAATATTTATTTAAAATGAGATATATTTTATAGTTACTGAAAGTATTTGACTTCTCAGATATTGTCTGAGAAGTCAAATCTAATAAGAGAATAAATAATAAAGGAAGTAAGCGGAAGTCTAATTTGAGGATATACATACCTACATAGATTTTATTTCAATTACTACAAAAGCCAATGTTCTTACTATAAACTAATACTGCCCCATAAAACGCGATTACGGGACGTATGTTAAGCTAGCAAGGTCAAGTGGGCAGAACCACATAAAACACTTGCAGTAATTAAGTGCTCATTTAGTGCTAATTAATGCTACAAAAAGTTAATTTTACGCTGCAGTAGATTGATCAAAAATTAGAAAACTGCCAGCTTTATATTAAGCTAGCAGTGTTGGCCTCTTTCAACGCTAACCGCATAGCACAGCATCAAATCAAACTAGTATTAATTTAGTGCCTAATTAGTGCTGGCCATTCGTGAAGACAAATATAAAATTTTATAGTTTTTTTCTATTTTTATAGAACAAAACTTGCAAATTTAATTTAGCGCCTGATTTTTCGAAATAGCAATTGATTTATATATTATATTATTTATTAATAATATATATGTAGAAGGCTTTATGATAATTGATATTACGTAACATTATAAGTAATATCATAAAGCCTTCTACATATATATAAATCAATTGCTATTTCGAAAAATCAGGCGCTAAATTAAATTTGCAAGTTTTGTTCTATAAAATTAGAAAAAAACTATAAAATTTTATATTTGTCTTAACGAATGGCCAGCACTAATTAGGCACTAAATTAATACTAGTTTGATTTGATGCTGTGCTATGCGGTTAGCGTTGTAAGAGGCCGACACTGCTAGCTTAATATAAAGGTGGCAGTTTTCTAATTTTTGATCAATCTACTGCAGCGTAAAATTTACTTTTTGCAGCATTAATTAGCACTAAATGAGCACTTAATTACTGCAAGTGTGCTATGTGGTCCTGCCCACTTGACCTTGCTAGCTTAACATACGTGATTACGGGTACGTTGGTGGCTACCGTCTAAAACAGAATAAGAGCTTACACGAACTCGAAAATAAAGCTTTATTTTAAATTCTATAAATTTATTTGGCATCAAAGATAAATTTTAACTACATAATGACTTAGACAAAACTTAATCATTTTAGATCTAAAATTTCAGCCTTACAAGGAGATTATAAGAAGTTAGTTTTAAAAGATTAATAATTTTTAATGTGATACGATACCCTTACCCTTTGATAATCAAATTATGTATGAATAATTTCTGCCACAACTTCGTAAGCGTCTTAATTTTCATCTTGTTCCTAATAGACATAAATCAGGCCCCGGAATTCACATAAAATCAAATATATATTACTAAACTCATAAGAAAATTAGATATTTCATTCAATGATTAATATCAAGAAATAAGTACCTGAATTTACTATTTATAAGTAGGGCACGGATAAATATGTATTAAAAAATTCAAAATATGTACATATAATATGGATCAAAAAATGTAAAATATGGAAAAAATATGGAGTATAAAATAAGAATATCTTTCATATTAAACATTGTTTATTGTGAAAAATGACTACAGTAACTACAAGTTACATTAAAAAAATATATAAAAAGATAGCGAAATGTTTAGGTACCTAATACAAATTAACAAATGAAGTTTTATTAATCTTCCACTAAATCTGACTTATTGATTGCAGTACACAATCACATGCTTTTTTAAATTATCGAAATTAAAACTCTGTCGATTTGGTCTAACATAGCCTTATATTGACTGAAAGATCTTTCCACGTCACATGATATTGTAATGGGAGCATACTTAAAGACGCTTAGTTCCGTAATTGTGTAAGGCACGTCTGCAGTACCCTCAAAACTTCCGCACAGAAGTTTATTAATTGTTTTTAGACAATCAAATCCTTTATTTTTGTCTTAAATATATTTTAGTTTTTGTTTAGCTATTTCAGCAATACGGCCTTCCGCTTCAGAAACTTTTTTTCCTATTACGCTACTACGCCGCGCGCGCTCGCTAGCCGCTACTCGCTTGTACCACGGCGCGGGGGCAGATAATGTGAAATAAATGAAGTTAAAGAATCAAAAATCAAATGACGTCAAATAATACGCGAGAGAAATGAAACACTCGAGGCCGTGTGGTGGCGAGAATGCAAACACGTAAAATTATATCAATTTTTGTGAATTAACTGACGTTCTATGATATAAAAATCGAAAATATGGATGATTGTAACATTTTTTCTTAAAATATGGACTTAACCATGAAATATGGAAAAATATGGAAAATAAAAATTAGTTTTTCACAATCTATATATGATAATCGATATAGAGAACACATTCGAGACCGAAAATCATGTAAATTAAAAATATGTATTTACATATTAATCCGGGCCCTATTTATAAGTATATTTTATAATGTACTAGGTGCTCACCCTCATTTCGCTCGGGTTCGTCCCTAGGTACGTGTTGTATATATTTACTTCACACCGCCCGGAATATATATTTGGCTTGATTATATAAATTAGTGAGTGAGTGAAATTACATTGCACGCACCATGGCAACGGTCATAACATGATACGTCAAACGCCATTAATTTTATAAAGTTTTTTTAATTTCCTAACTTTTTTCGATATAGTATGTTATCCTTATGATATAAACATATGCCATCGCGGACTTTTTTAAAGACCTATACACAATTCCACCATACATCATTTTGTTATATCTCAAAGGGCTTAGGCAGCGTTTTCGTTGAAAGCTCCCAGACGGCTTATTTTTTTCCGAAACCTCCAACATATATCATTATATTTTAGCCAATGTATACATAACCTTGACAAATTATATACTAAAACCTTCCTGAAGAACCATCCTATCCATTGGTGAAACCTGCATGAAAATCGGTGCAGTAGATTTCGAGTTTATCGCGACAGACAGACAGACAGACAGACAGACAGACAGACAGACAGACAGACAGACAGACAGACAGACAGACAGACAGACAGACAGACAGACAGACAGACAGACAGACAGACAGACAGACAGACAGACAGACAGACAGACAGACAGACAGACAGACAGACAGACAGACAGACAGACAGACAGACAGACAGACAGACAGACAGACAGACAGACAGACAGACAGACAGACAGACAGACAGACAGACAGACAGACAGACAGACAGACAGACAGACAGACAGACAGACAGACAGACAGACAGACAGACAGACAGACAGACAGACAGACAGACAGACAGACAGACAGACAGACAGACAGACAGACAGACAGACAGACAGACAGACAGACAGACAGACAGACAGACAGACAGACAGACAGACAGACAGACAGACAGACAGACAGACAGACAGACAGACAGACAGACAGACAGACAGACAGACAGACAGACAGACAGACAGACAGACAGACAGACAGACAGACAGACAGACAGACAGACAGACAGACAGACAGACAGACAGACAGACAGACAGACAGACAGACAGACAGACAGACAGACAGACAGACAGACAGACAGACAGACAGACAGACAGACAGACAGACAGACAGACAGACAGACAGACAGACAGACAGACAGACAGACAGACAGACAGACAGACAGACAGACAGACAGACAGACAGACAGACAGACAGACAGACAGACAGACAGACAGACAGACAGACAGACAGACAGACAGACAGACAGACAGACAGACAGACAGACAGACAGACAGACAGACAGACAGACAGACAGACAGACAGACAGACAGACAGACAGACAGACAGACAGACAGACAGACAGACAGACAGACAGACAGACAGACAGACAGACAGACAGACAGACAGACAGACAGACAGACAGACAGACAGACAGACAGACAGACAGACAGACAGACAGACAGACAGACAGACAGACAGACAGACAGACAGACAGACAGACAGACAGACAGACAGACAGACAGACAGACAGACAGACAGACAGACAGACAGACAGACAGACAGACAGACAGACAGACAGACAGACAGACAGACAGACAGACAGACAGACAGACAGACAGACAGACAGACAGACAGACAGACAGACAGACAGACAGACAGACAGACAGACAGACAGACAGACAGACAGACAGACAGACAGACAGACAGACAGACAGACAGACAGACAGACAGACAGACAGACAGACAGACAGACAGACAGACAGACAGACAGACAGACAGACAGACAGACAGACAGTGGCTTGTGTTGTGGCTTCTGGGTTCACAATAAGACCGAACGAAACTAATAAAGTCTTAAATACAGATCTGTGATAAAAAATGCCGGTAAGCGGATTTTCGTTGTTCATACTCGTAATTTGAAGTTTACAAACTTGAGATTAAATAATGTCCATTAAAATAAATTTTTGATAAGAAATTAAATATTTTTACTTTGTGCAGAAAAGTAAAATTTCCTTTTGTTTCAATACTTCGCTTTAATTTACATTATTTATCCTTATAATTAAAATTGTAAAAAACATTAATAAATAAAATTATGTTCTATTATATTAAACTGTTTTGAAAATTCACCCGAATTCAGTCTTTATATACAGACAATCATTATATTAAATTTTATCACTACATTTATTCATATAATAATAAAATTCATGCATAAAATTATTTTTGAAATAGCCGATACATGGGCCAAATCTATAGTTTTTAAATTTTGGTCTTTCTGTCTGTCTGTCTGTGACCGCAACATGTTCACGTCTTGAAATTTGTCCAATATAAGAAATACTTAACTAGGCAGAATTTAATCAAAATTTGGTATTATATAGATGGTTAGCTGGGTCAATATGGAATACTTTTTATTGCCGGAAAATACCTCATCTCTGTCTGTCTGTCTGTCTGTCTGTCTGTCTGTCTGTCTGTCTGTCTGTGACCGCAACATGTACACGTCTTGAAATTTGTCCAATATAAGAAATACTTAACTAGGCAGAATTTAATCAAAATTTGGTATTATATAGATGGTTAGCTGGGTCAATATGGAATACTTTTTATTGCCGGAAAATACCTCATCTCTGTCTGTCTGTCTGTCTGTCTGTCTGTCTGTCTGTCTGTCTGTCTGTGACCGCAACATGTACACGTCTTGAAATTTGTCCAATATAAGAAATACTTAACTAGGCAGAATTTAATCAAAATTTGGTATTATATAGATGGTTAGCTGGGTCAATATGGAATACTTTTTATTGCCGGAAAATACCTCATCTCTGTCTGTCTGTCTGTCTGTCTGTCTGTCTGTCTGTCTGTCTGTGACCGCAACATGTACACGTCTTGAAATTTGTCCAATATAAGAAATACTTAACTAGGCAGAATTTAATCAAAATTTGGTATTATATAGATGGTTAGCTGGGTCAATATGGAATACTTTTTATTGCCGGAAAATACCTCATCTCTGTCTGTCTGTCTGTCTGTCTGTCTGTCTGTCTGTCTGTGACCGCAACATGTACACGTCTTGAAATTTGTCCAATATAAGAAATACTTAACTAGGCAGAATTTAATCAAAATTTGGTATTATATAGACGGTTAGCTGGGTCAATATGGAATACTTTTTATTGCCGGAAAATACCTCATCTCTGAGAAGTCCATACTAAAAATTAAAACGAACATAGGCAAAACCGAGCTAGAAGCGAGGGTGAGTCTTTAGTTATATAAAATAGGTATTTCATTTCATTTAATAACTTCAAATTATTTTCCTAGCGAGTGTTTATTATAGTGTTATTTCCATTAATATACATGTTTTGTACTCATATATTTCATTTATAAAGGTTTTATAAGGCTTTGTGTATTATCTAACTAAATTCTAGATGGCGTATTGTTTTTTATATATGCTCCAGGGCTCGGAACCGGTTGAATAGTTATATTTTTGTAATTGAACGGCTTAGTGAATCGAATAAATACAGACATAATACAGACAGACAGACAGACAGACAGACAGACAGACAGACAGACAGACAGACAGACAGACAGACAGACAGACAGACAGACAGACAGACAGACAGACAGACAGACAGACAGACAGACAGACAGACAGACAGACAGACAGACAGACAGACAGACAGACAGACAGACAGACAGACAGACAGACAGACAGACAGACAGACAGACAGACAGACAGACAGACAGACAGACAGACAGACAGACAGACAGACAGACAGACAGACAGACAGACAGACAGACAGACAGACAGACAGACAGACAGACAGACAGACAGACAGACAGACAGACAGACAGACAGACAGACAGACAGACAGACAGACAGACAGACAGACAGACAGACAGACAGACAGACAGACAGACAGACAGACAGACAGACAGACAGACAGACAGACAGACAGACAGACAGACAGACAGACAGACAGACAGACAGACAGACAGACAGACAGACAGACAGACAGACAGACAGACAGACAGACAGACAGACAGACAGACAGACAGACAGACAGACAGACAGACAGACAGACAGACAGACAGACAGACAGACAGACAGACAGACAGACAGACAGACAGACAGACAGACAGACAGACAGACAGACAGACAGACAGACAGACAGACAGACAGACAGACAGACAGACAGACAGACAGACAGACAGACAGACAGACAGACAGACAGACAGACAGACAGACAGACAGACAGACAGACAGACAGACAGACAGACAGACAGACAGACAGACAGACAGACAGACAGACAGACAGACAGACAGACAGACAGACAGACAGACAGACAGACAGACAGACAGACAGACAGACAGACAGACAGACAGACAGACAGACAGACAGACAGACAGACAGACAGACAGACAGACAGACAGACAGACAGACAGACAGACAGACAGACAGACAGACAGACAGACAGACAGACAGACAGACAGACAGACAGACAGACAGACAGACAGACAGACAGACAGACAGACAGACAGACAGACAGACAGACAGACAGACAGACAGACAGACAGACAGACAGACAGACAGACAGACAGACAGACAGACAGACAGACAGACAGACAGACAGACAGACAGACAGACAGACAGACAGACAGACAGACAGACAGACAGACAGACAGACAGACAGACAGACAGACAGACAGACAGACAGACAGACAGACAGACAGACAGACAGACAGACAGACAGACAGACAGACAGACAGACAGACAGACAGACAGACAGACAGACAGACAGACAGACAGACAGACAGACAGACAGACAGACAGACAGACAGACAGACAGACAGACAGACAGACAGACAGACAGACAGACAGACACACAGACAGACAGACAGACAGACAGACAGACAGACAGACAGTGGCTTGTGTTGTGGCTTCTGGGTTCACAATAAGACCGAACGAAACTAATAAAGTCTTAAATACAGATCTGTGATAAAAAATGCCGGTAAGCGGATTTTCGTTGTTCATACTCGTAATTTGAAGTTTACAAACTTGAGATTAAATAATGTCCATTAAAATAAATTTTTGATAAGAAATTAAATATTTTTACTTTGTGCAGAAAAGTAAAATTTCCTTTTGTTTCAATACTTCGCTTTAATTTACATTATTTATCCTTATAATTAAAATTGTAAAAAACATTAATAAATAAAATTATGTTCTATTATATTAAACTGTTTTGAAAATTCACCCGAATTCAGTCTTTATATACAGACAATCATTATATTAAATTTTATCACTACATTTATTCATATAATAATAAAATTCATGCATAAAATTATTTTTGAAATAGCCGATACATGGGCCAAATCTATAGTTTTTAAATTTTGGTCTTTCTGTCTGTCTGTCTGTGACCGCAACATGTTCACGTCTTGAAATTTGTCCAATATAAGAAATACTTAACTAGGCAGAATTTAATCAAAATTTGGTATTATATAGATGGTTAGCTGGGTCAATATGGAATACTTTTTATTGCCGGAAAATACCTCATCTCTGTCTGTCTGTCTGTCTGTCTGTCTGTCTGTCTGTCTGTCTGTCTGTGACCGCAACATGTACACGTCTTGAAATTTGTCCAATATAAGAAATACTTAACTAGGCAGAATTTAATCAAAATTTGGTATTATATAGATGGTTAGCTGGGTCAATATGGAATACTTTTTATTGCCGGAAAATACCTCATCTCTGTCTGTCTGTCTGTCTGTCTGTCTGTCTGTCTGTCTGTCTGTCTGTGACCGCAACATGTACACGTCTTGAAATTTGTCCAATATAAGAAATACTTAACTAGGCAGAATTTAATCAAAATTTGGTATCATATAGATGGTTAGCTGGGTCAATATGGAATACTTTTTATTGCCGGAAAATACCTCATCTCTGTCTGTCTGTCTGTCTGTCTGTCTGTCTGTCTGTCTGTCTGTGACCGCAACATGTACACGTCTTGAAATTTGTCCAATATAAGAAATACTTAACTAGGCAGAATTTAATCAAAATTTGGTATTATATAGATGGTTAGCTGGGTCAATATGGAATACTTTTTATTGCCGGAAAATACCTCATCTCTGTCTGTCTGTCTGTCTGTCTGTCTGTCTGTCTGTCTGTCTGTCTGTCTGTGACCGCAACATGTACACGTCTTGAAATTTGTCCAATATAAGAAATACTTAACTAGGCAGAATTTAATCAAAATTTGGTATTATATAGATGGTTAGCTGGGTCAATATGGAATACTTTTTATTGCCGGAAAATACCTCATCTCTGAGAAGTCCATACTAAAAATACCAACATAGGCAAACCCGAGCTAGAAGCGAGGGTGAGTCTTTAGTTATATAAAATAGGTATTTCATTTCATTTAATAACTTCAAATTATTTTCCTAGCGAGTGTTTATTATAGTGTTATTTCCATTAATATACATGTTTTGTACTCATATATTTCATTTATAAAGGTTTTATAAGGCTTTGTGTATTATCTAACTAAATTCTAGATGGCGTATTGTTTTTTATATATGCTCCAGGGCTCGGAACCGGTTGAATAGTTATATTTTTGTAATTGAACGGCTTAGTGAATCGAATAAATAATGTTAAACGGTTATTCTAAGATTTAACGTTATACTTCCGTGTATATACCCTAGTAATTCATCTATAAAAAAAACTTTCATGTGTCCTGTTTTTATGCAATTCATCATTAGAAATGATTCGCAAAATTCGTAGAAAAATTAATTTTTAGAGATTTTTTTTCAATCTTGAAACCTAAAAACGCCAAAATTTTACCCTTGGTTTAACCGGTTAAAGGATGTAACGGTTTGGATTCATAGACCAAAGCCTAACTATACTTCAATATTCACGTAAAATTAGTATTTCTCCAAAATAAGATTTTACTATCATAATATATTTACTGAAACGGCTACTTTAATAGTTATTGTTATGATAATCTGATAAGAGCTTAAAGCAGAGGAGTTTGTGTCTAGGAGCAGAATTTACTGCGACACTAGCTAAAGTTAAGAAAGATTTTATCTTCTTGTAGTAGCAGTAGAAATGCAAAGTGATTTAAATGTAATATATAAAATTATTCCAAACTATTAACACAGTAGAAATTGTCCTATTCCAATTTCAATTTTATTAGTGACATTTAAGGTCATCTGACACTTGCTATAAAAAAGCACTCAGGTAGTTTACGACGAATTTATATAATAAACTTTAATCTTCACTTAAAATATACTTAACTCTTGAATGGATACAAAACTGGAAGTTCAAATTGCTCCATTAAAATTATCCTTTACTTATTATGTTTTTAATTTAATTATGCTTTTCATACTTTAACAAGCTCCATTATTAACTACCCAGTTTTCAAGTACAGCATTTTCAAATGGGTAGGAAGGAACTTTTGGTTTGGTGTAATATCTACAACTGAAACATTTTTTAAAGAATACGCATGTTTTAATTAGGATGGATAATAATCTTGAATTAAAATATTTTACAAAACCGAAAATTATTCTTAAGATAATTTATGAGCGAAATGAAGTGAAAACAAGAAATAAAGAAAATATTCATCGTATTACATTTCTTACCATAAATTCGTTATAAAGATATCTTAAAATTATATCATAAAGAAAGGAAATAGCCTTGAGACAAAAAGCTGCCTTTTGCGATATTTCAAATTAATGTAAGTGACAGCTAAAATATAAAAGTAGAACATTTGTTAAAATATTAACTAAATTATTATTTAAAACATTTTATGCTAAGTTATAATTGAAGTAATTAAAAACCTTTAAGAACAATTTTTAACTTATGCATGAAATATAAAAACTTTACAATTGAGAATAAGATAAAAATTAGAGTTGCGATTATTTATATTTAAGAAATGAGCTTTCAATAGAATTTTTTTCGTTTTATTTTGATTTTTAAATGTCGACGTTTCGTTTAGAGATAATCTATACTTTATACTCGTAGTAATTTATTTTACTAGCAGCCAGCTTATTATAACCAGCTTCACTCCGATCCGGTAAACACCACGGAAATACGGTTGAAATCAGTATAATCCTTCCAGAGCAGCAGTTTTGGGACTACAAATAAAAAAATGAAGTATTTTTTCTTATAATAGTGTCTATTACACTTAAATTCCTCAGGAACCGTTAAATAAATATTCAATCTTAGAAGTGTAATATAAATTAGGCAGATACGATTTTTGAAATCCAATTTTATACACAAAGCCTATTACAAAAATATTACATTAAAAGTTATAACAAATCCGCCACCGCTCTACATTTGTATAAAAAAGCAAAAAGGACCAAATGTAATAAACTTTTTAATATAAAGCTTAGCTTAGAAAAAATATTTCGCTCCTTTATAAGAAATGTAAGACGACCTTAGTGTGTAATTTCCATAATCATATTACAAAGGATTTTTCATCCAAAACACAAAGTAAACAAGTTAATTATTTACTTAGATATAAAGCCCAGTGTTTACTAAATTCACTTCTATATTTTTCATGTTACTAATGCAATTTGTTTTGTATTTTATTTTGTTTTTTATTCTTTTATGTTATTTATGTAGCGGTGTGAAATTGTAACAGGTAATCCCAGAAATTTAAGGGGTACATATTTAATCATAAATTGATTTATAAACTCATTTTTTTATAATAAAGAAGAAATAGTTTAAGCACCTTCAGACAGTTCCATCTTTATTAATTTCTAAAAAAGAATTCCACTACTATAATTTTTAATGTCATTTCCACAACGTATATTCTAAGTATTTTCATGAAAGTATTTTTTGATATATTAGGTACTATGTGTTTGTTAATAGGCGGGCATATACAGTGTAAATGTATATTATACATAGGTATGTTGCCTATTTAATGCCTAAATTAACACAACTTAATAATTAAAAATATTACAATTTTATATGCTTTTAGGGTGTAATTTGTATTGTTATAGATTAAAAGCTTCCGCGTCGTCTCAACACTGAACTGTCTACAATTTTTTAGGATTATCGAAGAAAAACGACGACTTTATCGGATCTTAGGAAAGTAATCGGTCGGACTCTTTTCTCATTATCCGTATTTTGCTTGGGGATTGCCAAACCTCGTTGTTTTTTTGCTCCTGTTTTAAAAATACCTAAAGTATAGAAAAGTATTTTTCGTTTATCATGTTTTATTCTGAAATAAAAAAAAAGCGTCTGAGCGATAAAAGAAATTAATTGAAAAATATTCACACAGGATGAGTAATTGATTATAATCTATTATTAGAATATTAAAATTCCTTATTTATATAATAATTTCAGATAATTATCAATACGCATTATTCATGAATTACATACTAGGTAACGTAAGGTTTTACGCGGAGGTACATTCAAAATATCGACTATTTGAATCGGTATACATATTAAGTTTTTCCTGGAGGAAATAATACAAAAAGAAAAGGAAATAACACATAGGTAGTTAAAGTTTAAATATGTGCCAAGCAAAGGTAGACCACTAGTATTTAATAGAGCGATGTAAAGCCATCGTAAACGAAGTTGAAATTTACATTTTAAAATATACCATACATATTTAGCTTTGTAATTTAAGATTTACAGTAATTCTATCATTGTAAAGGTATTATGGTCGTACAAACAAACGAAGGCACGTCCTCGAATTAATTCAGCGGAATTGTTAGCGTAGCCACAGCGCGCAATTTATTAGCTCTTCCTTCCTTCATAATGCAGCGGAACATAATTACCATGAATATTATTAAAAACACTATTACAATCCGTTGACATGTAAATTTATAGCTGTTTAAATATTATTAATAAATATTACATTATTTATCTAATATATCTCATGAGTTGTTTTTGAATGATTTTTTTAATGAGTTGAGTACCTACCTAATAAGCTAGCTAAGAAGTAGCAAAATTATCAAACTACTTTTACATGCTACAGAGGCTAAATGGATGTAAATGGAATTCCGGAATGAATAGCTTTTATCCCGAATACCTATTCCTATTTTCTGATTTACATACGAGTAAAGCTACGGTTCTTTATTTATATTTACAATTACAATATTTATTTACGACGGCACTCTAATTATTATGAAACTATAACTAACTATCTATGCATATTATAAAACAAAGTCCTCCGCCGCATCTGTCTGTCTGTTCGCGATAAACTCAAAAACTACTGCACAGATTTTCATGCAGTTTTCACCAATGGATAGAATGGTTCTCCAGGAAGGTTTTAGTATATAATTTGGCAAGTTTTTGTATACATTGGCTAAAATATAATGATATCTGTTGCAGATGTCGGAAAAAATAAGCCGGAGCTTTCAACGAAAACGCTGCCTAAACCCTTTGAGATATAACAAAATGATGTATGGCGGAATTGTGTATCTTATATAGGTCTGCAAAAAAGTCCGCGATGGCATATGTCTATCTCTTAAGGATAACATACTATATCGAAAAAAGTAAAGAAATTAATAAAAAAATATAAAATTTAACGGCGTTTGACGTATCATGCTAAGACCGTTGCCATGGTGCGTGCAATGGTAATTCATATAATCAAGTCAAATAAATATATACAACACGTAGCTAGGGACGAACCCGAGCGAAGCGAGGGTAAGCCCCTAGTACTATTCTAATATAGGAACATAATTTGTCGTGCATATTACAATATTACAAAAGGTAAACAGCAAATAGTAAGTAAATATAAACTATAGCTATAAATACAAATAAAGGTACATATGTATGAGAACAACGCATACGGCCTTTACTTTGTAAAATCTTTATGTAACAGTCGTTGGCCCGTATTATCGGCAATTTAATGGGTCATAAAAGGCCGAATTTACGAGTGTCGTCCAGCCTGCTGCCTCGCGTACGAAATTATCTGATCAATGGCCAAATCGACACAGTATAAAAGTGCATCTCTCAAAAAGTTTATAATATAATGCAGTCGATATTCAGTAATTGATCATTAAACGAAGGTTTAACGTGAGATGTCTACCATACGGAAGCGTAGAATGAAGTAAAATGTCATATTGCGGAGTGAGGTAGCGTCGTAAAGGGTACCTAGGCAAAAAATATTTTGACTGCTCGAAATATCCGTAGATAGCTGACGAGTAGCTACAGATAAATGAAATCTTGAAGAATGAAGCTGCGAAATATAGTACATACATTATATTTAGACGACATCTTTGTTTCAGTTTGTAGTAAACCTACTTTCTGTGCCAGCGGTCGCTAGTTCGAGTCTCGCTGGGTACATAATAGGTACTTTTATCATGGGTGTCTATATTTATAATCTGGAAGTATTTATGTTCATATACTTAGGTGCAAAACTGTCCCAACCATACATGAAAATCATATTTTTCGTAAAAAAAAGAAGTGAAATAATTATTCAAAACTTTAACTATATTTTTACAATAGCAGACATAGCACAAAGTAAGAAAATGAAAAATTAAATTGTTACATCTCTATTATGTATTCATAAACACAAAATAATATTGGGACACTTTTGCACCGCTTTGGAAAAAATAAAAATTCGAAGCTGTAATGTTTAGTCCGAAGACCTTTTGCTCTCATCACTTCTGCCAATCTCTTCGGCATACTTCTAACTAGTTTTAAGCAATAGTCAAGAGAAATTTTATATTGTTCTCGTACTCGTTTCCATAAAATATTGACATCAGTCAACCATCATCAGATGGTGGTGAGTCATAATCCCTTAGTAAAGTCCTATTCAAGTCTATCCTTAAAATTTTTATGGCTTTAAGCTCTGTGCTCAGTGCAGGCTACTGTAGCACTTCAAATTCTTGTTTATTCAACCAATTCGAACCAATTTTTTCGCGAGTATTTGAGGTCTTTATCATATACTCGACCGGTACTCAACGAGTGATGAGACACCTGACTGCGGGAGAAGCAAAATCGGTCTTAAATGCATCAATACTAGTTTTCAGAGATACGAGTAAGATAATAAGTAAGTGCATAGAGCAATGGGCTTTATATTCGGCTGGCTTTAGAGCCGTATAGTGAAAAAGAAGAAGCTTTTACTGTCGAAAAAAAACTAAAAGCTCGTCTTAAGTTTGTGAAGAAGTATTAGTCGTGGACAGCCGGTGATTGGAGTCTGTAAAACAAAGATTAACAGATATTCTACAGACGGAAGACAATGGAATTGGAAGAGAGACGAAGAGAAGAAGAATGTAAAAGATTTCATACAAACAGTGAACCATGGAAGTGAAAATGTCAAAATTTTGAGCTGCGTGGCTGACAGAACTGGATCTGTTAGAAGATTTAACGACATAATGAAAAAAGAATTGTATCTCAATATTAAAGATACAAATTTGACAGAAACTATCGAAAATATGCCGCTAACTGAAAAAAAAAACTTTTTCAACACAATAAAGACTTCAAGCACTCTCGAAAAAATTAGTTCGAATTGGTTGAATAAGCCAAAATTTGAAGTGCTACAATAGCCTGCACTGAGCACAGACCTTAAAGCCATAAAAAATTTAAGGATAGACTTGAATAGGACTTTACTAAGGGATTATGACTCACCACCATCTGATGATGGTTGACTGATGTCAATATTTTATGGAAACGAGTACGAGAACAATATAAAATTTCTCTTGACTATTGCTTAAAACTAGTTAGAAGTATGCCGAAGAGATTGGCAGAAGTGATGAGAGCAAAAGGTCTTCGGACTAAACATTACAGCTTCGAATTTTTATTTTTTCCAAAGCGGTGCAAAAGTGTCCCAATATTATTTTGTGTTTATGAATACATAATAGAGATGTAACAATTTAATTTTTCATTTTCTTACTTTGTGCTATGTCTGCTATTGTAAAAATATAGTTAAAGTTTTGAATAATTATTTCACTTCTTTTTTTTACGAAAAATACGATGTTCATGTATGGTTGGGACAGTTTTGCACCTTAGTGTATATGTGAAGTGTATCAATCATCAACTACTTGCTATCCATAACACAAGGATCGTACCTTACCGTGAAATAGAAGGTGCAGTGTGCTTAATATCCCAACACAACAATATTTGACGACACGTTTGGCTCAGTTGGTAGTGACCCTACTTTCTGCGTCAGCGGTCGCGGGTTCGAGTCCCGCGGAGGACATTTATTTGTTGAGCACGAATGTTTGTACTCCAGTCATGGGTGTTAATATTTATATTATGTATGTATTTAAAATTTATATGTGTAGTATATCAACTATCTGGTATCCGTAACACAAGCACGTAACGTAGCTTACCACGGAACTAGATGGCGCTGTTGTAATAATGTCCCAACATATTTATTTATCAGATCATAGATCATACAGAATATGTAGATAATTGTGATATCTACAAACGGTAGCACGAAATGAAAACATTCCTATACCTGAGGTCGACTGTCATTAATTTTCATACGCATTCAAAGACAAACACATCGTGCATTGAAATAGCTTCAGGCGTTTCAGTTTTTAATACATCCTGACAACGCCTTCTTGTATAGACTACTAAATAAAAAAACTATTCAATTTAATTATTATAGCTGTTATTGTAGAATAAATTAAGTATTCATTTTGACTCTAGAAGAGCAAATATGTCGCTTAGATTAACCAAATTAAATAAACAGGTGACTAGATAACCAAAACTGAGAACTCCAACTCAATTCGGCATTTCAAGTTGGACAAGTTTTAAGTAGTTTGTTCTATGATCTTACCTGATAATAACACAACTATGTTCCGCTTCCAAGCTCCATGCAAACTAACTTTTGCCTGCTCAATATAACTAAGCAATATTACGTACATACATAAATGAATATAAATTTTCGACAAGGAGTACAATAGGTGCTACAAAGAGGAGAAATAGATTTTTTTATATGTTAGGACATTAACACATATTCTAGTTATGGATACCAAATAGTTAATACACTACACATATTATATAATTTTAAATACATAGGTACATATTATAAATATACCTAAAAGTACTGATGTGCTTTTGTTTGACTAATTATATTATTTTTTATTTTATTATTTACAGGCCTTTTTGTCACACCTTTTTTGGGGGCACGCTAAAAATGTTCTAAAAAAGTAAATTATTTTTTATGTTTACAATGATAAGTAATATCTTTGGTTAATTTACAAAATTTCTTTTTCCCCACGTGCCCCCACAAAAAAGCCCTGCCTATAACTATTAAATGTAGGAAACGAAATAGATCAAAACAACAAATACTCGTAAAACAGACAATACAGATGGACAATAACTATTTTTTAATGTTGGGTAAGATATATTTACGCATGCCCCCTGGAAACATACAGGTATGGATATAAATGGTATTCACATAGAAAAGACAGTTCAAACCACAAAAAGTTAACAAAACTATTCTCATCTTAAAGCACCGCTTCAGATCATTTATAGCAGTCTACAAAAACCATGAGATTTCTTCCACGGTCGACTCCACTATCAAAAAAAGTACCAGGAGCAACTGAGTTCATCACCCGCCCACCGTGGTCTTAAGTGCGTTTCTTGACGTCTCGTCTAACTGGATTGCCGGGTGCTTATGAGCCCTCCACAACAAAAAGGTGAGATAGATTTCAAGAGTATCTACCTAGGCTATCCGAGCATAGCAAGGGTATGCCAGCTAGTTCATCACATAACAACACAATATCGAAATTTGGCTCTTCAAAAACATATAACGTTACACAATTTCTTAATATATATAAATACATACTCGAAATATTTGTTATTATCACCACATAAAACCACTATGACCTAGAAAAGGAAACAGGAAATCTGGCAGTCGTTTTATGATAAACATACCTTACATAATATATTTTCGTTTCAAATGAAGAAAAAGGTTTGTCGTGCGTGAGAAAGTGTATTTGAAACCTTTTTATTTTATCTTTTAGTATCGACAATTTTATAAGATATCCTTTTAATTTAGTTTCTTACTTTGAAGTATAATACACCTATTTTGATTTTTCTATAATATAAATGTAACAAGAAAACTATGTCATAGCATTTGTCATTATCAAGACAAATGAGTAACGATGATCAAAACCTTAGCATATCACAATACAATCCTTATAGTTTTGGAACAACGACGCGAAGCGATGTGATGAAGAAGAATAATTCTAAAGTTAAAATGGCAATAGTTGTTGAAGCATTTAGGTAACAATTTTCTAGCTCTAGATCCGTCCGTTTGACCTGAATAGCTATTTAGGTCAAAAGAATTATATTATTTACTTGTTCCAGGTAAAGAATACTTAAAATAGGACGTTGTATGAGCAACACTATGAATAATTTCTTTCAGTGGGTTTAAATGGTGGGTTTAAATATACGAATGTATTAAATCTTCAAATATATATGTATGTGTATGTGTACTAAAAACTCTTCGAGATAAAACGGTTCTGTATCGTTGACAATATTATGTAAATTTGTTCGCTGCTCCCATTTTCCTGAGCTGATCCCCCGCAGTGTATAAAAATTCGGCTGTCATAGTAAATCCTTCCCTTATATATTTTATCCTTGTCAATACAGTTTAGAAAGTTTTGAGAAATTTCTTTTATATTTTCATATTTGCTGTTCAAATTTTGCTCTTAAGATCTTCCATTATAAATACTTTGCTGAACAATGTTTCTAGGTAAACCTAGTTCCATAAGTCTTCTACTTGAGCGTTAAAAAGATATAATCTGATAAGCGGTAAGACGTTGAACAAACTTTAAATATTACGCTACGTTTACTGCAGCTTTATCCAGCTTTTAAGGATTTATGAACGTTGGTAACTGTTGAGTCTTTTACGATAAGATTCAATAAGTTTTCAATAATGATTAACCGTGTGTGTATGTTTATTATTACTTCAAAAGAGGACGGAATTGGATTTTAATGTTTTTTTGTTGATCTTGCTGAGAAAACCTATCAGAGCATTCCAGATTAAGATGTACCTACTATTACCAGAAGTAAATCATAAGCACCTTTTAATAATAATGTTTGTTAAAAAGTGGGGTTGCTTTTACATAACAATAATAAATTACAGTACAAATCTATGGACAAATCCAATCCTTCCTAACCCTGCTAAAAATATTTGTTGTAATATAAACATCTCCTTTTTATAATACTTAGTAGACAGTAGATGAATGATCTTTATGATATTTTATTATTATTATGGCATGAAAATTAGGTATCAAAATATTTACATTTATTTTAAATGTATTATACAAATGTAAATACCTGTCATATAAAAGTAACCCTTCATTGCTTTAAGTAGGTATATAATTTTGTATTTTATATAACAATTGTGGAAAATGAACAGAAAAGAGGATGTCGGAGTGGGGAGAAAACTATAAAAGTCGATGCATAACCGGCATCGGGGGGTAGTTGTGTCTTGACACTTATCGTGGTAGCATTGTTAGGTCGTTACTCTGCTGGTTTATTTTTTAAAATATCATTGTTGGTAGCTTAGTTGTCTGTTTGGTTAGTTTAATAGTGTTTTAGCGTTTTCAGATTTTTAAATAAGTTGAGGTCGATTTAGTAAGCATGTTTTTTTAAAGAAGCTCACTTCTGGTCTTAAATCACAAGACAATATAATATCTGACAGTAGCTTATGGCTAAAATCGAAACCTATGAGATCTACGTCAAATTAGGTTTCACTCGAGTCGAATTATAAAGTTAGTAGTACATAGATTGATAAAGTTTGTTGTACACCAACTACCATGAGAAATTAACAAACTTGCGTCCTTTGATTCCACGAACTCAGCCTGAGCTACGCTCGTGTTAATACCCATACAAATGTACTTTATAATATAGTTTGTGCACATGGTTATGAAATGCATGCCCTGTCTTATGGTGGAAAATTCCATCGTCTACTGTTAAAACATAAAGGACAATGCAACCTTGTGTATGGACATTATTACAACAGCACCATCTAGTTTCATGGTAAGCTACGAGGCTTGTGTTATGGATACCAGATAGTTGATATAATACACATATTATATAAATTTTAAATACATACATATTATAAATATTAACACCCATGACTGGAGTACAAACATTCGTGCTCAACAAACGAATGCCCCCAGCGGGACACGAACGCCCGCGACCGCTGGCGCAGAAAGTAGGGTCACTACCAACTGAGCCAAACGTGTCGTCGAATTTGCATGTCACAGCTTTTTTTCTCAAAAGCTTTAAGATATTCTCAAATACAGATTCTCATAGACTACTAGGTTAAATAATTAAAGTCTATAAAAGTGAGCGTGAGATATCTCTGAGTTAATCTGAGATAATACGGTCCACCCAAAACAAACGATTCCATTACAAATTACTAAGCTTTACATATTACATACTATCGATTGAGCTTTGATGATATGTGCTAAAAAGTTCACGCCGCTTACTAACGAAAAATGGTTAAATAAATTGAGTTAAAACTTTTAACCTGAAAATATACTCAAACAGTTCCCAAAAGTGACTTTCAGGCGGACTTGCATTTATTCCTATAATTGGATTAGCCGGATAACACCAATCGATTACCTAAAAGCAATTTAGCTACATCGATGTCATCTAAAACCTAATCTATCATCCTCTGATAACAATTCCAATTCCAAATGTAATTGGATGCCATTTCTAAGTTCAATGATTGTTACTATTGTATTCTTTTACTGCAATACAATACTTCAATATAGTATGTATCAAGATTAAAGTAAATTGCACATTAATTTCATTAATAAAAATAACATTAATTAATCTATAAGTTATCTATTTTTATAAACTATCGGTTTATTCGATATTTAGATTGTAAGGCTACACAGGTAGTAGATACCTACTACATTCAAAATTTGAGGAACCTACAAACCTTTGTGTTTCTCTGTCAAAAATTTCGTGGCTAGAAATTGTGATGGATTTCTGATTGTATAAGTTGCTAGATAATAAAAAAGGAGCAGTGCTCTTACTTGTACACTATAAATTCTCCCACAAGTTTGACCGCCATTATCGATAACTGGTCAGGAGACATTTAAAATAAAGCTAAGCTATCTTCTTGGATTTACGGCTTCATTTTTATTTTTGGTTCCCGACGTTTCGGATACTTAACAGTAGTCATGGTCATGAGCTTGACTGAAAATCCAAAAATATAATTTTGTTTGAAATCTCAAATATTGGTATATTAGAAAGTATCATGATCAAATGGAAGTTTTTTAAAGAAAGAAAGAAAGGAAGTTTTTACATGACAATTTTAGCATCAATGATTAGTGATTTTACGGCTGAATTGGTGGTATTTTCCATTTTAGTGACTACGGTATCGAAATCGCGCGTTTAAGCAATTAATTGATGCTATATCCTACTTTGTCGACTAGCGGCGGTCGATCGCGCGCTGCATCGAGTGAACATAAAGTAATTTGATCACCGCAACTAGAGTTTGTATAAGCATATATGTATATGTGACTAATGAGGCGTTTTTAAAAAGCTAATATTCTAATACAATCGCCAATGCAAAAAAGTTGTTGTTTTCAGCATTTACCGTTAAAATTAAAATAAAATTTAGTCCATTCTTAATAACATGCCACGTTTAGAAATCTATTAACATAAATAAAACTAAGTATTCGTTATTAGTTATTAAACACTGGGTGGTGGTTACTTGCCTTACTTTAGTTTAACGTTAATAGTAAGTGAGTTATATACTCTATCTTAAATGTTTATTTAAACCTTAATCGCTTTAAATTTTAAATTTACCAATACGAAATATTAAGAAAGTATATAAAATTAATTTAACTTGCAGTTTTAACGGTTAATACAGACTTCTCAGAGGTGAGATGTTTTCACGCAAATATTCGAGAATTAGTTAAAATTTTGTTATATGCATAGATTTATGATTTAATACACAAATTTTGTATAAGTACCTGGATGACCGAGCTTTGCTCGGTATTTTTAAGAAAAATGTTATTATTATTCGCCAATAGATGTCGGGAAGAGCCCTATTTTTCTGTTAAAGTGGCAATATTGGGCTATCCAAACGCAACCTTTTTGTTATTTTCTTTCAAAAAAAAATTAGTTTATGTTTAAGTTGAGTTTTCTGAAAATGAATCCTAGCTAGATAGATTTATCGCCCCCGAAATCCCCTGTGTACTAAATTTTATGAAAATCGTTTCCGAGATTCAGATTATATATATATATATATATATATATATATATATATATATATATATATATATATATATATATATATAGATTGCTCGTTTAAAGGTATAAGATAATAACACTACGGGACATAATGCATGAATTTGTAAATACCTTTTTTTCAATATTTCGATTCACCAAAAATATTTTCATGTATAATGTTGTCATGATGAGACCTCACACTTTCAAACAGTTATTACATCCATGTACAGCCAAGCTTCTACTTTTTTTCTATCCTTGGGAAATGCATTGACGCATACCACTTGTAGGAAACAGGTGGTTATGTGGGACTCACCAGTAAGCCATTACTACCCACTAAAACCCAAACACCCATCATGTCTTAATGGGGGATCTCACGCGCATTCTCCTACGACACCCCGACGACCCTGCAGGTCTGCCGAAGCAGACAATACAGCCAAGAGGGTTGTTCCATAGTCTACTCTGCTATCCAGAGAAGTACCAGGAGCAATCCGTAATACACATCGCCCACCGTAGTGGACCCTCCCTGCACCGCCCACCGAAGTGGGCCCCTCCCTGCGCGTTTCTTGGCTTCGCGTCCGGCTTGCCGGACGCTAGTCAGCCCCCCCACCATGACAAGGTGAACACACGTTGGGGGGCTACTCTCACGCCCTAACTCTACAAGCTCTAACTTCACAAACACTACACCTTAGTCAAAATATGGCTTAACCATTTCGCTTCTTTCACATGGACACTTATACAATAGTTCTTGTACATTATAACAAATATGTGTGATTTTAGACATCTTATTATCTATCTCCCTGCACATAACTACAACGAACTGGCAATATCACCCATACACAATGAACTATTAAAATGTTTCGTAAACTCAAATACGTATTCCTCAAATTTTAAAACAATAATAAATTGTGGTTAAATACGAGTTACGACCACTGGGTGTATGCTAATAATAATATTAAACCACACAAATATCGCGTAATTAATGCTATAGACAAGTTGGTTTCAGTTGTAATAAACAAGGTAGCAGCAGGTAGTGACTTAATTAGCCTCTTTTATCTTGTGGATTGGTTTTGATAGCAGCTTTTACGAGTAATTACGTGTATACAGATCAATAAACTTCATAGGATCACCAAAATTTTACACACTTTCATTTGAGTTAGTTTAAAATTAGATTATATAATAGGTTAGGTATAATATTTTAATTCATTTTCGAAACAACACATTCCTAGTAATCAAAATAGATTGTACAATATGCAATCAAATATTTTAATATTTGACTAAATTAAATCGTCTACAATCGGAATTCAAAAATAGCTTTAGATGACATTAAATATAAAAATCATTTGTGTATTTTACTTTTATGTGCTCTGAAACGCTATATTTTTTTGGAGTAGATAGAATCGAGATTTAGAAAGCTTATAAGTATATCATTAATATATAAGCTATTCATTATGACCAAATCTACTTTGCAAAAGGAACGTTAGGTTAAAAATATGGTAATAAAATGTAAATAATAATAAAAACAGATGCCTGTTAATTAAAAGAAAATATTTAACTCGGTTCACAATTAACAAAAATATAACGAAACGTATACAGTACACAAGAACGATCTCAGTACCTATCTTCTATTTTTTGATTTGAATAAATATATAATTCTTTCAGTTATTTTAGAAATTAAAAAGAAAAGTGTATAAGGTAAATAAATCCATATATACATAGAATAAACAAGATGCTATTCTAAATTTTTAAAGAAACAAAATTGTACAATACTAAGAAAATAACAAATATAATATTAAATGTCGAGAAAAAATCTTAATTCAACGAATTTCAATCGTTTCTACTGTTGTAATAAATATTCTAAGTTTACTTTCCTGTGATCACATTCAAGCTTTATTATCATAGCACAATTATCTATGCTATCTATACATAAAATCTTATCGAGTGTATTATATAGCCTACATAGAGTATATTATAATATAAGGATGACTAATCAAACATCGAATTATGACACGTCAATGACCTTAGACTCTCCCCTGAGTTACCGTTAGACATCCTAAAGCATAATTATGATAGCATAAGTAAAAATAAAATATTTGCATAAATCGAAGAAACTTAGAAAAGCTATAAGCCGTGTCAAATCCACCTTGATTACAAGAATACATTTCTTTTTTGTTGCTTTTAGAAATGCAAGTGGAAAACTAAAAATAAATTATTCACACGTCTCGTTGCAAATGCATTGATTTTGAGAAATTGAAAATATAACAACAAAGTGTTTTATATGTATAAACAATATGCAAAAACACCACCAATTTTATTCAGTATTCTGTTTTTGATGTTTTCTTTAAAATATTCAATACTAAAAAATAAATACACAAACGAGAACAAGGCTATGTATTGCAGGTCATACTCAACGGTCCTAAGGTGAAGCTCAATAGAAAACCTGATAAAGAAAAGCTCCGAGAAAGCAAGTTGAATGAAGCATTACTAGTTACTTGTACTTGTTGTCACAAAAGGAAGTTTGTGGAAAGGAAAAAACTTCTGCTAGGTGAAACACAATTTATTCGAAACTTCCTAGTTATACCGAGAATCCTTAGATTTTCGTTCTCCCTATTTAGAAGGTAGGAAGATATTTAGAAATCTTGGTTGTAAATATTAAATGTATAACTTATAGAACTTATATACCAATTGTGTCTAAATTAACTGACTTTACGTTTTTTTTTATTAATGAAATGTTCCACAGACATTAAGCGCCCGTGCCATTTGTTATTTTTTAACCGACTACAAAAAAAGGAGGAGGTTCTCAATTCGTCGGGGACTTTTTTTTTTTTATATGTATGTTCCCCGATTACTCGACGATGGCTGGACCGATTTGGAAAATTCTTTTTTTGTTTGAAAGGGTATAGTTTCCAGTTGGTCCCATCGTCACCAAGTCACGATCTGATGATGGGATCCCAGGGAAATCGAAGGCAACTCTCATATTTTACAGGCACTTATCACGTTTTTCATATATTTCCTAAAGCTGTTTAAGTATTTGCGTCTGATTATCATCATCTCCTGTGGTTGAGCTAATGATGGAAGGTACAACTCCTCAACGGTTAGGAGTTAAAAGAAAATTCTTTCAATATTATACGTAATTATAGACCGATAGTTAAATTCTTTCAGGCTCTTATTAACCGACTTTAAAAAAAGGAGGAGGTTCTCAATTCGTTGGGGACTTCTTTATGTATGTTCCCCATAACTCGAAGATGGCTGGACCGATTTGGAAAATTCTTTTTTGTACATAAACAAAATAAGTATCTACTTTCCGCTAAAAATTTGAAAATAAATTATTTTTAACAAAAAACCAAGACGGATAGATTTATCTTGCCTTTGCAATGGACTTTCGAACGGTATTTTGATTATGTTTACAAAATACAAATATAGATATAGATTAATCGAATATGTGTCTATTTAAGGTTATTTTGCTTTGGCTGGCACCGACTTCTAAATTAACGAAGTTCTTAAAAGAATTATTTTCTACTTTTTAGTTTAGATTTGTTTAGTTTTGAAGTCGGTTTTTGTTTTTTAATCATTAACGGTTTGGCGTTTTACAATACTGACTTTACGTTTGTATAATTAAATAGTTATTTTCCTCGCAGTCTATAATATCTCAGAGAACGAATAGGCACGACTCTCTGGTGAAGAAAAGGTAAAATATTTTCGTTGATTGAAAAATAATAATCAGGTCTAGTGTTTTCCTAGTGTTGAAACTTGAAATACTAATAATAATACCAAGAAAAATATACTTTTAACAAAATGTTTTTATCAGTTCATATAAATATATTATATACGGTAATTAAATACAATAATCAATTTTTAGAACTTTTGTTTGTCTGTCCGTCTGTTTATTCCGGCTAATCTCTGAAACGGTGTTGACCAATTTTGACGGAACTTTTACTTGCAGATAGCTAATGTTATAAAGAGTAACTTAAGCTACTTTAAGAAATATTCTTTATTTTAACTAGCGGAAACCGCGGCTTCGCTCGCGCTAAATCGCTAGCTAGTTAATGATAAAACTAAAGATTATCAATAGCTACAGGAAAAAGAACAAGAGGCAAAAATACTGAATTGCTTTTTTCTTTTTCTATTTCCCTATATTATGTTTCTATAATATGTATTAATTAAGAAGATCAGGAGAAGCATCTAAATAAGAATTTTATTCGACTTAAAAAGAGATGTCCGGCGATTGTCTTCGTAGCTATGTATTTACGAGTATGCTGGCATTCTACATAATGCATTAGTCGATGGTAGTTAACTAAACAATTATTAAAAGAACCAAAAAATACTCTGTTACAATTAAAATAAGCCGACATGCATTTAAATTGACCGTCTCCTGCCTCCCGTCATCCGATGCGCTCAATGATATTAAAATATTGTGTTATCATTCCTATTTCGCGTATATAATAAGTAGAAAGACATTTAGAAGGCAAATATTTACTTTTAGACATTGTAATAATTGAGCTTAATGTAAGCGTGTTTAAACCACAAATTATTCTTATCATATCAAGAATTTCTAAATTCACGTACTTTCAGTTGGCACGTTTGGTTACGTAAAAACGATATAAGTACCCAACACC
The DNA here is from genome assembly GCA_951802675.2 of Boloria euphrosyne. Taxonomy (NCBI): domain Eukaryota; kingdom Metazoa; phylum Arthropoda; class Insecta; order Lepidoptera; family Nymphalidae; genus Boloria; species Boloria euphrosyne. Next base: position 5,764,362 of record OX637872.1, read on the forward strand.
AGTATCTCTGAGTAGATAAAACAGAATGGGAGATCAGATAAGTCTAAATAAGTCACTAGGGAAATAGACTATTTATAACCAACAACATTTGGCTTTAATTTTGTAGCATTCAAGTTATACGATTTATAATAAAAGGAATTATTTTTAACAAAAAACAAAAACCGACTTCAAAACTAAACAAATCTAAACTAAAAAGTAGAAAATAATACTTTTAAGAACTTCGTTAATTTTGAAGTCGGTGCCAGCCAAGACGGATAGACTTATCTTGCCTTTGCAAGGAACTTTCGAACGGTATTTTGATTATGTTTACAAATATTATAAATATAGATTAATCGAATATGTGGCTGGCACCGACTTCTAAATTAACGAAGTTCTTAAAAGTATTATTTTCTACTTTTTAGTTTAGATTTGTTTAGTTTTGAAGTCGGTTTTTGTTTTTTGTTAAATAATTTATTTTCAAATTTTTAACGGAAAGTAGATACTTATTTTGTTTATGTACAAAAAAGAATTTTCCAAATCGGTCCAGCCATTTTCGAGTAATGGGGAACATACATAAAAAAAAGTCCCCAACGAATTGAGAACCTCCTCCTTTTTTTAGAGTCGGTTAATAAGAGCCTGAAAGAATTTAACTATCGGTCTATAATTACGTATAATATTGAAAGAATTTTCTTTTAACTCCTAACCGTTGAGGAGTTGTACCTTCCATCATTAGCTCAACCACAGGAGATGATGATTATCAGACGCAAATACTTGAACAGCTTTAGAAAATATATGAAAAACGTAATAAGTGCCTATAAAATTTGAGAGTTGTCTTCGATTTCCCTGGGATCCCATCATCAGATCGTGACTTGGTGACTATGGGACCAACTAGAAACTATACCCTTTCAAACAAAAAAGAATTTTCCAAATCGGTCCAGCCATCGTCGAGTAATCGGGGAACATACATAGAAAAAAAAAAAAAAGTCCCCGACGAATTGAGAACCTCCTCCTTTTTTTGAAGTCGGTTAAAAATTATTTATAGCGATCGGTACATTATGTAAACAAATGTACCTTTCCTTTGTTTTTCAACTAATTTACATACTTTCTTAATTGTTTAAGAGTAGGTATTGACGAGTTTTATTGTTTTAATAATATAAATGTAATAATCTTAACAACGATTATGTTTGAATTTCAACCATGAACATTTTACCCGATTATTTTTATATTTCTATCACGAGTTATACGAGACCATCTGAAAAGTATGTGCGGCTCGGAGACATAAACATCAAAGTTGTGCGCGAACTTGACCAGAGTAAGACTGTATGAAATATAAGGTGTTACATTATACGATGTAAGCTCGCACACTTCTAATGCTATATTATATTATATAATACAAAAACATATTTTACATATAAAAAATAAACAAAATGAGGGAATCCCTAAGAGAATTCGGTAAGCCAACTAAGAAGCTGCGTAACGAAAATAAGTGTTGGGGCTAATGGCTGGGCGGTAAAGTCAGCGAAAATGCATGAAGACTCAAATATGCTACGTGCAGTGTATTCTGTACGAGATATTTACAATCTTCGTTATAAGCGATTACGATAATTTATGAAGGAAATCTATACTTATTGACTGACCTCCTTGGTTAACCTCTATTGAGCTGGCGTTATGGTTACTTGCATGATGATATCTCCAACCAACCATTAAAATGTTTCGTTTGTAGGTTCATTTTTAAATACTGGAACATCTTATCTATATGCGGTAAAATATTCGAATCAAGTTAGAGTCACAGGCAATCAAAACCGACAATGTGCCAAATAAAAATAAATAAGAATTGACATTAAGTAGTTATTTTTGATATTTTTAGAAGAGGGAATGCCATATTATAATATCTGAGACATATTAATGAAGAGTAATAAAAAAATAAGTTTTAACTAAAGAAAGTCTTTCTATACATTCCAAACAAAAATGGATTATTAAAGAACACTTACACTAAGCTTAAAAATATGGTTTCCAAAACATAAAGTAGTGCATTGTGTTAAATTCACAACAGATCGATTTATAGACATAAAATACTCATTGCTTTCGTGATGTTGAAACCAGATTGCTTACATTACATTAAGTATTATTGTCATTATTCTATAAGTAACGATTATATTTGTAACACAATAGTGGTTTTATTTTTAAACTGTTTACTTCTATTTCTATTTGTTCCGACATAGAAGCCCCACTATGAGTTTAGAAGGCAGCGCTTAGAACGTACAATGTACATCCCAAGTTATGTATATACTAGATATTCATATTAATTTAGCCTTTTGCTATGAAGCAGAACTGCTTTCTTAGATTTACGCAGATATTATACATGAAAGTATTATTTTGATACTGAATTATGTTTTTCGATCAGATATATAGAATTTTTAAACATTTTAAAAAATTATCTTAACTGAATTGCTATCCAATCTATTACCTTTGCAAAAATCTTTTGAAATAAAACACTAAATTCAGCATCATTTTCGTGTCTCCAAATTACTGCTCAATAAAATGAAAAAGTTTAAATTGAAGTACCTACGTGTTTTGTCACAATTTACAAATGAAATGTTCGAGCCGTTTCTTCTTTAACTAAATTTGTCTTTTAGTCTGCTATATCATTTAAATATTAACACTGTTTTAGGAATCAACTTATTTTGCCCATGTCATTAGTATGTTCTACTCGTTATTATAGTTAAGTATTTTAATTACTTCAACAAATTTTATATAACACTTTTTTAGGTTTACGCGAATATTCGACATTATGAATGAAACTATCTTTTTGGCATTTGTCGCGGATTTATTTAGATTAAGACTATAGCTTGATCCCCCTTGTATTGAAGGGAGGCCCGTGCCCAGCAGTGGAACGTTAGAAAGGGCTGATTATTACTAGAGAGAAAAACCTACAAGCCGTACGGATCCTTCAGTGAGCGAGTCCGACTCGCACTGGACCGATTTTTTTTAACATATTTATAAAAATATCACCTAATATTAAACTAGATTATTATATTCCGGTCATAGCGGCCAATCTTGTTGAGACTAGCCGACTACGCATGAGATATTATAGTGCACAAGTGTCATACTCCGGTGGGACGACTAACCAACACAACCATTGAGAGCTAAGACGCAGGACCGACTCCAGGCTGCTATTGAGACTTACTAAATAGATAGACTTAATAACTAATCTTGGCCCAAACCGAGAACCGAACCTAAGACCTCTCGATGTGTGGCCGTACATGCTAGCCATTGGTATAGTGGCAGGCACGTGCTCTCCGAGGCAGTTATCTATAGAAAACAATGATCTCGAAAATCACACGTGGTCAGAAATTAGATATGCAGTTTCTAGTATGTCAGTTTTCGACCATTATTTTTTTAACTAATGTTAACGGGTACATTAAAATTATTATGAAACTTCAAATATTATCTGTAAAAAAATAAAAACTTCTATTTATTTGAATCGAAGTTGTTAAACGAAATAAGAAATACTAGAACATGAAGATGAAAAGAGGGAAAAATAGATTTCTAGTCTAGAAACAGAAGCTTTTGAATACCGTTCAAGATTATTTGAGATGTAGGAAAAATAAATTAACAAATTACATATTATGACTGGGTGGCAAATGGTTCAAAATTTTCTAAACAGGAATATATATTACAAGGCCAGAGTGCATGGAATACAAAAGTCTATCAGACTATGGTTTAAGGATCTGGAAACATCATACAATACATGTGATGAATTTCAAACTGAATCTCTGCATTTTTTTTGGTACAGAGGTCAAATCTATAGTTTTTAAATTTATATCTGTCTGAAAAAGCATCATGAAATATATTTATTAAATCTGTTTCCGTACCTGGAGACGAACCCGACTGGGCGTGACTCTACTTTATATATATTTTTATATGTTTAGAAGTATAAATAATAAAACGAAACAATTAAAACAAAATTAAAAAAAAAACACTGAAATGAAAATCGAAGAATTCATATTCAGTTTATTTATTGACCTTTGAACATAAACGTGAAATGAGTCGTGTAGTGACGTTATCAGTCGGCGTCTACGCGTAGAATGATAAAGTAAACAGCGTAGGTACTTATCAGAAGTGAATCGGGCAACACATACCACAGCGCTCGACTCACACAAATGACAGCTGAAACTGTCAACAAAATGGGAAACAACACGACGAGCTAAGCCCCTACGGCCAACCATTCACGCGCTCGTCGAAACACGAGTAGCACGTGGCTAACTAATATAAGACCGCGTCCAAAACTGACTTCGCCCACATGGGATAAGCCGTCGGTAGATAAAATATAAATGTTTATTTTTAACGATAGTGAGCAAATAAACAATGAGTATCTTCCGCAAGTGGAGAGAATATGTTGCCGCACTCAGTGGTTAGTGTTTATTTATTTATTTCTTTTCCAAATGTGCATTTTTGTGTGTAAACGCAGGTAACACTAAAGTTGATTGGTGCGTAAGGATTAATTTAATATTTTATATTCTGTTTCTCAATTATATTTGTTGCAAAATTGAGCAAGATCGACTTTCGAGGTTATTGATATTTATCAATATGACATTTTCATTTTAGTTTTTTTACTTATTTTATTATTTAATCTCATTTAGAAGCAAGCTTTTCAAACGAGTTTAATTTACAACTAAATATTTATTTACTAAACTTTTTCATTTCAATCTATAAAATCAATAGATAGGTATATAAAACAGTGATATACCCGTAGATAATAATTTTAATTTTGAGTACTTCAATACAATAAATATTAAAAGGCGAATAATATTATTTACATGTTAAATATAAAGCTTAAAAATTTATTGTATCTACTATCTTATAATATAGTTATAATGTATACTTTATATAATTGATAAAAAATTAAAATAAATTTATATTTAGGAAGCTATTGGTATAACAAAATTAATATTTGTACTTATATCAGAAAATATATCGGTACATAATCTGTTTTTAATTTCAAATGTATCACCTTTTTACTAAATACATATGAACGTACATATGGTACATATACTTAAATAAAAAAATCAATTTTTAAATTTTTTGGTTGTCTGTCAGTTTGTTCCGGTTAATCTCTGAAACGGCTGGACCGATTTTGACGGGACTTTCAATCGCAGATCACTAATGTTATAAGGAATAACTAAAGCGACTTTTATTTTATTAGAAAATTCTGAAAACCGTTTCATTTATTTTAACTTACACCCAGCAAAGCGAGACGGGTTTGCTATTTATCTATATAAACATATACTTATTTCGTGAAATGAATATAAAAAAACAAAATTTAATTACTCAGTAAACTATCTCCCACGCACATGGGTTGACTGGAACTTGGAAGAGATCTCTTATAGAGATAAGTCCACCTTTGTCCACGTCACTTTCTTTGTATTTTTTTCTTCATGTATTTTTTTGTGCAATAAAGAATATTCTAAAAGTAAATCCTATATTAAAAAATTGGTGTTTACGATTTTGAGAAGTGAGCACCTACATACATTTCATTATGGAAACAAAATTCTTGACAATACTCTTAGGGCAAGGCCCTAACCTTGACCGTATCGGGCAATTATTAACAATTGAATTAGTTTTTGCCATCTCTTTCGTTATTTTACCTACGTTTAAGTTTTTTATATATAAAAAAGTGTCAAATCGGGACCCCAAGACAGACTTGCAAAAAAGATATATTTTTTAAGTTTTTTTTTCTCAAATCGTATTTATAAAAAAATTATGTATTTATATTAAAATGTCACCGTTTTGGATAAAATATCCTTTTATGAGAAATAAGAACGAAAATATTCAGAAATAAGAAACGTTAATCTTTCCAATCTAATTACACGCAAATTGATAAATAAGTACTTAAACGAGTTCGAAGTGCCTTCACTGCATGGTCAAGTACTTTGCCTTGACCGTCTCGTGTAAAGACTTAGTATTTATATTATACTTGCATTAATACTTTCCACTTATGTAGGTGGCACTTCCTTAACATTTAGCTTTTTACAAAATATAGTTATCTGTTAATTAACTTTTCTTTTATTATATATCAAAATAATGGTATGTAAATAGAAAATATAAAATTAAAATTGATTCGGAAAAGTAATATTTTAAACCAAAGTATTAAATTTAAGCTGAAGCTTTTACTAAAGCTCTCACTTATTCCCCGGATCGAAAAATATTTAACTAACGAGTGTTTGAACCTGTTAGGTTATGAAAAATAAAAAGTTTTAAGAATTTAGTACTCTTAAAAAGTAAACCAAAAGCATGACTAGAAATAAATCAAGTTCGAGGTTTATTCGCTGAATAGGTTTCCGAATAGAAACATAATAACAATTAAAATAATTAAAAACTAAGAAAATTATTTCTTACATCGCTAAGTACTAAATCTTCTCATAATTTATTTTTGACCAAATATCAATGTAGTAAGTATCCCTAATCTATACATCTTTCCATATAAATACAATTGATGTGTCTGTTTTTAATTTCAAAATAACAGCTTTTCATTAAATGTACATGTCAATATATTATACGAGTGATCAAGTCAAGATACAAATAGCTAATGTTATATGGAGTAAATTAGACTACTTTTATCTAGAAATGCTATATGTAAAGAGATTCATAGTTATATCATACATATTTAATATACATAATACATACATTAATACATATGTAGCGGAACCGGTGGCTTCGCTCGCGCTGAATCTAGGGATGAACCCGAGCGAAACGAGGGTGATTCGCATTCAATTTTAATTGAAAGTACATATACTGAAGGAGAAAACAATGAATATAAATATATGAATTAAGGAGAAAGAAACTGACATACGCACAGGTGAACAGATAAGCAAACTGCTAAGGCAGGTAGTTCAAGGGCATCTGCATCAGCATATTTGTATAATTCTATTTTTTTCTTTTGAGGTACGTAGCAAACAAAATCTCAGTTTGATTTGAAAACAAATAATTAATTAATATTATCAATCATTTTTATATGCAACCTGACAGGTTTTTTGTTTTTATATTAATAACGATGTGTATGACCTACGTAAAAATCAAGAATAACGTCTGTGTCACTTTATAGTCTTTTTTACTCGTATCGATATTCGATATATTGCATATATGAAATTAATTTGTAAAATTAAATCTCAATCATAACAGATTGTTTCGTTTATTTATCGAAACGAAGCGAGGACACGCGTTATAAATCTTACGTTTGAACACTGAACATACTAGCGTTTTGTTGTTGCACTAACTGTTTTTAACACTAACCTCTGCCTCCGGCTTTGATCGCTTATGTTATATATGTGGCCTTCAATCTGTTAAATAACATCATATTCTAGTCAACATATTATGGAATTACAAAATAAAAATCGACTGCATAAAAAGCGAATTAAAAAGTATGAAAACAAGTGAACAAACATTATATAATCGGATAAATATGGATATACTTTGTAGGTACAATATATGTAATGAGATTCATAGTTATATCATACATATTTAATATACATAATACATATATTAATACATATTTAGCAGAACCGGTGGCTTCGCTCTCGCTAAATCTAGGGATGAACCCGAGCGAAACGAGAGTGAGTCGCTACTCCCTAGTTCTATGAAATTTTAATTGAATATACATATACTGAAGGAGAAAACAATATAAATATATGAATTAAGGAGAAAGAGAATGACATACACACAGATGAACAGATAAACAAACTGCTAAGGCAGGTAGTTCAAGGGCATCTGCATCGGCATATTTGTATTTTGATTCGAAGAAAATATTATGTAGTTTGATTCGAAAACAAATAATAAATAATTAATTTTATCAATTATTTTTTACATGCAATCTGACAGGTTTTTTTGTTTTTATAATAATTACGACATACGTACCTACGCAGAGAACAAGAATAAAGTCTGTGTCACTTTATAGTCTTTTATACTTGTATCGATATTCGATATATTGCAAATATGAAATTAATTTGTAAAATTAAATCTCAGTCATAACAGATTGTTTCATTTATTTATCGAAACGACGCAAGGACACGTGTTATAAATCTTACGTATGAACACTGAACATACTAGCGTTTTGTTGTCGCACTAACTGTTTTTAACACTAACGCCTGCCTCGCTCGCGCTACATCTAGGAATGAACCTGAGCGAAACGAGGGTGAGTCGCTAGTTCTATTATATTAACTATGAAATTTTAATTGAATATACATATACTAAAGGAGAAAACAATGAATATAAATATATGAATTAAGGAGAAAGAGACTGACATACACACAGGTGAACAGATAAACAAACTGCTAAGGCAGGTAGTTCAAGGGCATCTGCATCGGCATATTTGTATTTTGATTCGAAGAAAATATTATGTAGTTTGATTCGAAAACAAATAATAATTAATTAATTTTATCAATTATTTTTTACATGCAATCTGACAGGTTTTTTTTTGTTCTTTTAATAATTACGACATACGTACCTACGTAGAGAACAAGAATAAAGTCTGTGTCACTTTATTTTTAATATAGTCTTTTTTACTTGTATCGATATTCGATATATTGCATATATGAAATTAATTTGTAAAATTAAATCTCAATCATAACAGATTGTTTCGTTTATTTATCGAAACGACGCAAGGACACGTGTTATAAATCTTACGTGAGAACACTGAACATACTAGCGTTTTGTTGTTGCACTAACTGTATGTAACACTAACCTCTGCCTCCGGCTTTAATCGCTTATGTTATATATTTGGCCTACAATCTGTTAAATAAGATCATATTCTAGTCAACATTAATATGTTGACTGGAATTACAAAATAAAAAGCGAATTAAAAAATATGAAAACAAGTGGACAAACATTATATAATCGGAAAAATATGGATATACTTTGTAGGTACACTATACGTAATGAGATTCATAGACATATCATTCATATTTAATATACATATTAATATTAAATATGAATGATATATCTATGAATCTCATTACGTATAGTGTACCTACAAAGTATATCCATTAGCCATATTTTTCCGATTATATGTTTGTTCACTTGTTTTCATATTTTTCAATTCGCTTTTTTTAGAACATGATCTTAATTAACAGATTGAAGGCCAAATATAAAACATAAGCGATCAAAGCCGGAGGCAGGGGCTAGTGTTACATACAGTTAGTGCAACAACAAAACGCTAGTATGTTCAGTGTTCACACGTAAGATTTATAACGCGTGTCCTCGCGTCGTTTCGATAAATAAACGAAACAATCTGTTATGATTGACATTTAATTTTACAAATTAATTTCATATATGCAATATATCGAATATCGATACAAGTAAAAAAGACTATAAAGTGACACAGGTGTTATTCTTGTTCTCTACGTACCTATCGTATGTCGTTATTATTATAAAAACAAAAAACCTATCAGATTGCATGTAAAAAATAATTGATAATATTAATTAATTATTTGTTTTCAAATCAAACTTAGATTTTGTTTACTCCGTACCTCAAAAGAAAAAATAATAGAATTATACAAATATGCTGATGCAGATGCTCTTGAACTACCTGCCTTAACAGTTTATTTATCTTTTCACCTGTGTGTATGTCACTCTTTCTATAGATCATAAACGTAAGTCCTTTACGCTTCGCTACAGTAAGTTAATAAGTCATGCATGGTCAATTAAATAATTTATGATTGATTTCATCTAGTTTTTAAAAATAAATTAATGCTAATAATTCATAATAATAGATACTATTGTCGATGAAGAAACTACCTTTTGACACGTCGGAGAACTAACTTCGTACCTAGGCAGACCAGTTAGTCTGGCTATAAAAGTAAAGGTTAAAATATCTGCTTTGGGTAAAGTAATTAAAACTTTTTAATGTTATTGTTAAGTAAGTAATGATGTAAGCTGTTGTCGTTAATTCGGAAAACTGTCACTAGGGAAATCTAATACTCGTAAATAGGTTCATAGTCCGATACTACGCTTGCCTACTTGTCTCGTTACGACGTCTGTTTGCATTAGTTAATTTATGTTGTGGAAGTAATTAATTAGACAAAACGCGATACCAATGACGATAAAAAGCCATGATTAGAATCAATTTTTTATTGCAAAAAAAGATTTGCACTTACAAAAATTACGTAGGTAGGTACGTAATATAATAAAATTTTAAGTCGAATCTTCACATTAAATATTTTTTGAAAAATCATATTGAAATAATCATAAGATTATGAATGCCGAGCCCAAATTTATGGTTATTAGATTTTTTGTCTCTCTGCCTGTCTTTCTGTCTATCTATCAGAAGTCGGTGCATAGTTTTAATATTATTGGATTGGTTCTATGTTGAATTTGTGTTTGAGTAATGTTTCGGTAACAGCAAGCGATATAAAAGTGATCAATGCTGTAAAATGTATGTTCGTGTATTTATTCGATATTAATACTTCTTTAAGCAGGTTTTTCTTTAGTTTTATTTCAATTCGTTGAATAGATGTGATCATGTGAAGATAGAATCTCAGATTCTCATTCTGTGCATCCCCATATAATACATGGGTGTTTAGCGGTTTCGAATTAAATAGAAACACTGCCAAGAGCTAGACCACATGCGAAGCTACTCTATCTAAATGTAAAGCTCATTTAACAAACCGCAAATCTCAGATTATGCTACAACATTTTTTATGTTATATATTTTGTTGTAGCTCTAAAGTAAATAGCTCGCTGTAGAAATTGATTTTTTCCAATTGATTCATAGATATTTCACTAGATATATTGAGTTTTATATTATACTAGCGATTTCCGCGGCTTCGCCCGCGTTCTAATCACTATTAAAAATAGGAATTGGTGGTAGAACGTTGAAAATTCTTCGCTTCTTGTAAGAGCTATTATCTAAAGTCTAAACAGTAGGCAAGACGGTGCGCGTAGGCTCGTCGATTGCATCAAGAGAAGCGGCGCTTGTCAGCAGCGAGTAGCAGTATTTTTTTTGGATTACTCATAAGACATTCGTTTAAATTAAAGGGTGTAAAAGAGTAAAATAATGTGCTTGAAATGCTTAAAGCCTCTAAACTTAAAATGATAAGGATTAATACTGTATTTGTGTAAATAGCTTTTCAATTACCGCTTTATAATTGCCCATTTTTTAAACTATTAAAATGGATATATGCCATAATAGACTTTTTTGTAAATCTATATAAAATACACAATTCCACCATACATCATTTTGTTATATCTCAAAGGGTTTAGGCAGCGTTTTTGTTAAAAGCTCCCAGACGTCCATATTGTCGTGTCCAGACGACACCTCCAACAGATATAATTATATTTTAGACGATGTGTACAAAAACTTAACAAATTATATACTAAAATGTTCCTGGAGAATCATTCTATCCATTGGTGAAAACTGCATAAAAATCGGTGCAGTAGTTTTTGAGTTTATTGCGAGCAGACAGACAGACAGACGCGGCGGAGGACTTTGTTTTATAATATGTAGAGATAGATGGTGTGTGGAATTTTTTTCGCATTAATCATTTTTACAGAGGAAGCCTCGGTCAAAGAGTAGTAGGTATACATTAAAAATTATGTATCTAATTTGTCTTTTTGTAAGAGTGTGATGGTTATTCTTTGTTGACACCAGCGGATTCTAAACTATTACGAGTATAACGAAACCATTATTTATACTCATATCTGTTCGTGTTTTGATTTGTGTAAAAAGATATCCTCCTAACATTTTATATTTTCTAGTTTATAAAAAAAGCAAGAAATCATTTCGACTAAAATTGTCTTAACACATTTAGTAGGATAACATGAAAATGTAATGAAACGCGCTGTAACAAAGAAAAAAGGAATTGAAATTGATCCATTTTTTCACGATCTCCTTTTTTCAGAATGTAATAAATTTAATGAATATTTCGTTTTGTTTTGCCGAGAATGCCAGAAAAAACTGGAAGTTTTATTAGAACTAAGCGAGTTTTTATTAGCGTGTGCCGTCCATCAGCATGACGTTCATTTGATTAGAGGCCTTAAGCTATTTCATACTTTAATTGAGAAAGCAAGATGGAAAAAATTCATTATTTAATATTAAATCTTTACTTTTACAAAAAAATAGTTATTCCTTCACAAAAAATCCGTCGTGTATAATTCATTATTCAAATATGTCATGCTCTAATTAATTAAGTCAAATTGTATATATAATTGATATTATTAAATTCTTGTACCTATATTTAAAAGGCACTTAAAATGTTGCTCTACTTTTTACTTATTTTGTTGTGAATAATTTCCAACATTTATTACCACTTGCTTATAGGATAAGGAAAACATCGTTAGGAAACTTTCGCGTTTGCGAGAACCTAATTAGTAGTTGAAAGATGTGTAGAGTCCGCTAACCAGCATTTGATCAACGTGGTGAACTAGATATCGCATCAAAGAGAAGCCTGTACCCTAGAGACCTGTATGTGAAAGGGCTAAGTTTTATTATTACATTGCTTGGGCTAAGTTTTTGAGTAGGTACTTAGTAAGTATTTAATTATTGAGAATTGTAAAGCAACCAAACAATAAGTGAAATATTTTTACTTTTCAATGCTGTTTATTTAATTTATGAACACTTTATGAGTCATCCAATATTATTATAGCACCGATTGAACATACACTCTAATCAAATAATTACAGGTGTAAAAATAAGTAATTAACATCATAAACGAAGTAATTACAGGCTTACAGCAATACATTTTCATACATACTTTTTAGAACCTTAATGGACATTAAATTAAATATTATACTTTATATTATAACGTAAAGTAAGAGTATTCACACATACTACTAATGTTTGATTACTGATAGGGACCTTAGGATGCACCTTAGCAAAACCAAAGTAAAAACGCTAATCATATCGTAAAATATCATGAGGTCCGGTTTTAACGCTTAGTAACGATTTCTCGACATAAACATTTTTCCGCAATAAAAATATCCTATACATTGACGAAGCCGTCCAGTGTTTTCTTACAGACAGACAAAAATTATAAAAAATTGTATGATGTATCGATAATAATGACTATTTTAATAAATTACAAAACAATATGTAATGTACAGTTTTATTCGGTTATTTTATTATAACTTAAGATGAGTAATCCAACAATACACGTTTCACGGTTAATAAAAATGAAAATTGTTGAATAAATTATAATATAATCTGTCATAGATGGTTAAACAATACATATATTTACGTCACAATACACGTGAAGTGACTACCAGATATTTGTACGGCGCGTTCTGTAAGTAAATAGGATTTAATAGAACATTGAGGAAGTAATGGAAAATACATTCATAAATATGAGTGTATAATATAGAATTAACCACAATAGTTATGTACTTTGTAAACAGTGGTAACTCGCTTAGATAACCAAGTAATGCGGGTTCAAATCCGGGTCTCGCACCTCTGATATTTTTATGTGCGAATTATTTCTTTCATCATTACCACTTGTATTCCGTTGTAGGAAAACTTCGTTCTTCCTGCATGTTGAGAAAACCTAGCAAGTTTTCGAAAGATATGCCAACCCGCACTTGACCAGCGTGGTAGACTATGGCCTAACCCCCTCGTATTAAAGGAAGGCCCGTGCCAAGCTGTGAGACGTTAAAAAGCGCTGAATACATACTTTGCAAAGACACCGTTCTAGTATTTGGGTTTCATAGTTTATAATAAAGAGATAAATTAAAGTAAACGAACCACGTTATTTTGAGTGAAGTTATTTATAGAAAATTCTCAGTAATATGGTTTACATGTTTTATACCACCATGGACCACTATAACCATATTATATTATAGATCCAAGGACCTCTAACTTCATCCCGAAGTTCGTTTTGGACATTAACCTAAAAAGAGGAAACGCGACGATATAATAACGATTGGGCGAAGAGAAAATCTTATCGCGGGAATTTAAATATAATCGCTTCCAATTCTACCAGTTACAATTATTTAAAAAACATTTTAAGTAAGTGAGCAAATAATCGGATCTTTATTATATTTCTTGTATATTTTTTCTTTATCAAAATAAAAATGTAGGTCTATGTACATTGCGCAGTCAGTCTGCAAACATAAAAAAGAATTAAAATGAAAATCATTCTCACTAATTAATTATAAATTGATTAAGACATGGTTTAAATATAACTAAAGTGTATATAAGAATAGGATTTGCCGACGCCTTCATTCGTGCAATTTATTTATGAGCTATGCTCTGAAAGAGCTTAGCGCTCCTTTTAATATACCACCTGAATACACACAGATGCTTATGTGGTCTGACAAAGTAGACTCTTGCTGAGAGATAACATATTAGTACTTAGCATTCCAAAATTTAACCTTCTTCACGTCAATATAAATATTAGTTATTGTGAAGTAATTTGAAAGCTAATTTCTACAGAAAGCGAGCTCGTAAACTTTATTATTGGGTTATTATTTATGGGTTGAAGGAAATATTTATAAGCACTCAGATTTTTCGACTTTATTTGTTCCAAGATATAACATAACGAAATGGACTCACCCTAGGTCCATTCGAGTTCCTCTCTTGGCCCTTTGAAAACGATTTTCAAAAAAATTTTTAAGATAAAAGTTGGAATTAGATAGAAAGAGATATTTTCATAATTTTCCGTTTCTTAAAAATATAGAAAACACACTATAATCATTTTTCTTTCCTTTAAAAATTTATTTCTAACCAATTATAACTAAATTCGCACAATGAAACCCAATTGTCTAGCACTTGCCTGGATTTTTATGGTTTGAGTATATATTCTGCTTTTAAATAATTATCTCATACAAAGTTAATGGTTTTATTATACTCGTATAACTAACCTATATAACTTATATAGGTACATAAAAACTTTATATACTATCAACTAACATTAGTTCCTACACACAAGTAATAATAATAGTTATTTTATAAGCGAAATGCAAACAAGCCTTCGAAGCTGCAGGCCTTTTTAACAAAACGAGAAACCTGTTTAATTTAAATATACCGATAGCATCGTAATCGTTTTTAAGAACATGAAAAGTTTTAAGTTTGCATAAAACTATCACTGTAACCGAGATGAGGTTGTATGAGGAAGTAACAAGTATATTTTGCAATTTGCATTATAGATAAACAGCTTCCTAATTGGCATTAAACATTGTATATTATTGAAGCATTTATTCGAATGACACTTCTGATAACATAGTTTGTTTGTATTTAGTATTTCTAAAGGGCTATCGGTTTTTATTATTTAATTTACGATAAAAAAAACGAAAATTTTAATTTATAATCTACTTAATTAAGTAGCAAAATTAAGTGTCCTAAAGCAGTAACGCTTTCTTAGATTTACGCGAATATTCGACATTATAAATGAAACTACCTTTTCGGATTTTGTCGCGGATTTATTTTGATTTTTAATTCCCGATATTTCGAATGCTTTACAGCAATCATGGTCACGGGAGAGACCCGTGACCATGATTGCTGTAGCAGGTTACTTTTTTGTGTTTACAATTGCATCAGTTGATTTAATCCACAACATATTATATTTCTATTACATTACAGATAAATAAGATTGAAGTGTTTGTTTGTAACATATTAACATGACAGATTTTTATTAGATGCATACGTATTTATATACGTTATTTATAAGAAATAACACAATTTTTAACATATTTGTATATCTCTCTGTTTGAGTGAGTTCTGTCTGTTTCTTCCCGCTCAAGTTTAATTCACTCAGTATAAAAAAGAGAAATTCAAAATGAAAACTTAATATTATTCTAAAAATGGATAATTTTCTTTTTCAAAATATCTATAGTGTGCTATACTTAATTATTTCCCGGCTAATTTTAATATATTTAGTTTTCAGTCGGGCATTATAACTGAAATCTAAGAAGTTATTGTATAGGTACCTATTAATATGGTTGACAAACCTCCAGTATCAGCTACGTACACTTGTTTCATTGTTTTCTCATGTGACACGTACCTACATTTTTAACCATAATTACTCATACTTACGTCATGAACATTATTAAGCAATATTTTAATCATATAGGTCATAAATTTGCCTACTGTAAGGGTTTTGACGTATAAAATATCGGACAAGTGCTAGTTTGACTTGCACAGCAAAGGTTCTTTAACATAGACATGTTTATATAGTAAAAAAAATATCTTTTGGAATGTAACTACAAAAAGGTTTTCGAATTTTTCCTTCTGCTTATGCTCAAGAGACAAGACATTGCTCTTTTCAAGTTTCATGATTCTATTTCATCAGGAAGTAGGTACGTACCCGTATATTTTTTTATTCCCTTACGCGTAAAAAAGGACCTTAAGAATATTTATCCTTTCCTAGAATCTAAATCATTATCAGAAACAATTCCTTAAGTAATAAGCCCTACAAGCTATAATGGGGGATGCACCCCCTCAGTGACGTAATTTATGAAAAATGACGTAATTACCATACAAACTTTCATCCCCTTTTTTATAGTTAGGAAATGCACTAACGCATATCACCTGTAGAAAAAAGGTGGTTATGTGGGACTCACTGTTCTAAAGCCACCAGTACTACACACTAAAACCCAAATTACCTTACCCGTCTTAATGGGGCGTCGCAGGATCGCTTGCGCATTCAACTACGACGCCTCGACGACTCGATAGGTCAGCCGAAGCAGACCACACACCAGACCAGATAGGTCAGCAGACACAGCCACGGGGGTTCCTCCATTGTCCACTCTGCTATTCAGAGAAGTACCAGGAGCAACCCGCAAGACTCATCGCCCACCGAAGTGGGCCCTCCCTGCACCGCCCACCGAAGTAGGCCCTCCCTGCACATTTTTTCGCCTTGAAAAGTAGCCTATCGGTAAATCGGTTCAGTAGTTTTGGCGTGAAAGCGTGACAGACAGACAGGCAGAGTTTCTTTCGCATTTATAATATTATGTAAGAATATAAGACATATAAGAATTAAATAAGATATAAGTAATGATTAATTAGGCATGTTCCTAATTTTATTTTCGCAGTTTACAATTACTTTTTTTTGTTTCGTTCCGTTCTATAATTCATAATTCATTTATATCCGTACATAGTTTAGTAGATGTCACTATAGAATGATGAAACGATTTACCTACATGATAAAAGCCAAGCCACATCATGTGCCTAATATGTTGAAGTCGGACTTAAATTTTTTGTTAGAATACGACTCTAAAGAGCACTTCTCTGCAAAAAGAGGCATCTTCGCTGATTATATGTCCAATCAAATATGGGATGTAAGGCCCCTTAGGTCCCGGTGTTATGATAATTATGATACGTTTTTACAATGATACTAATATTTAATGTCATAATGAAGGACATCAGAATTCGGAAATTGTATCAACTGAAATAATGACGTAAGTGTGAACGACACATTATTAAAAACATGACAAAAAATTAGCTCCATTAATTACCTACAAATTCTATCAAGTACTTGATAATATGTTAAATTACCAGTTTTCTAATTATCCAGACATGTCACTGCCTTTTGCTTTTTACATACATATATTAACAAAAAAAAAATAAAAAATCAAAAAACATGACTGCGTAATTGAAAAAAATCTGAAAAAAAAAACGAGCACAAGACAAGACAACAGTCGGGATCCATTTTAAAATTAGATTGGCTGTCGAATAGTTATGAGTACCTAGCTAGTTTCAAATAAAAAGTTGACCACATTTTTTCTTCTTTTAATTTTTTTTTTATATATCCTAAACGGTCATTTGAATCGAAAAATGTTGAGAGAAGATTAAAAATGATTTTTAATTAATACCTATTCAACAACGATACCCCACTTGACATAGTTTGTTGACTTTCATTTTCTTCATTTTCACAATATGGCGTCCAGTAGTCGCCATATTGAATTTTCACGGGTATTTACAATTACGGGTATTACTATCGCTTGACTAGAACCGGCTTTAACCATCTAGGCGGCACCAGCTTTAAGCGAATTGGACGCCTCTTCTATATTTCACGAGGGGCATACTAGTATGATTTGACTGACTTTTCTCTAGGCCTTTTTAAGATTTCAAGGCATTTTCCAAGTGTTTATTTATACCGAAAATACAAACGCACTTGGTATTAAAAATTATTTAAGTGAGGGTCACGCGCTTGTGAACGCGGTTTTCTCTGGATACCAGCGCCCCGGGTCGAATCCATAGAAAAGAAAATGCATCGTGTGAAGAACTTTTTAGACGAGCAATAAAAATTATACTGTATTACCTTATATTAAGTAATTGTCTACGTTTATAGGTCCCTACTTATCATACTCGAGTAGGTAGTCTGGAGTAATACAATTATTCAATATTCAAATAATTAATTGAAATATTTTTACTGACATAAGTAAAGGTTAGGTCATCGAGGGTAAATTATATTAAAATACATTTTTGTTTTACATTTGTCTAAATATAAAATGTGGAATAATTATAAAACGCACCAAGTGTGATACTTTTCAACATGCTTTTGTCGCTATAAATGTAATATTACCATGTACAATTGTACATTGTACAGACGGTCTACGAAAGGTAAGGTATAATTTACGATTTCCGGTAAAGAATGTTATGAAATTTCTGACTTCCTACTATTTTGAAAGTCACGTCGGATTCGATAACAATGCCCTATAGCGTTATTAGGCAGATGATGAAGACATCAATGAGTAGGAAAAAATATTGATATTAGGTATTATTAATAATTATTTAAAAAACAAATGTCCTACCTAATCACTTTTTTCATCTTATCCGTTAACGAATATTATCAATTATTCGCATTTTTAATTGCAGTGAACTTTAATTAATGGGATCTTGTTCCAATAATATTTATATACGAATATATTCTAATTAAAAAGGTAGACTTCCTTTTTCAGGTTTTCAGTTTCTATATTTGGTTTATATAAAAATTTAATAAAAAAAACTATCGTTAAAGTAATGTGCTACTTTTAATGGATAACTTAAATAAACACACTACTACTAAGAATGAGTAAACCTCACATCGAGGAAGTAACTCTTTACGAATTTAAATGCATCACAAAAGGATAATTTTACGTTTAAATTAGTCATAAAATATGAATTTTAATTAAATGAAGTATTAGGGTTAAGTGCATGTGGATAAGAAGCAAACTATAGGTAAATAATACAACATAGCGACTCATCATGGCTCGAACATAGGGTTGCTAGTTACATTTGTACATGTCCGGCTTTTTATAATTTATGTCCAAGCCCGTGCTGTCCGTTTCTTGTTAAAGTTTGTGTCAGTTGAGAAACGGCAAAAAAATATCATTTGATTTTTTTAAAGTCCAGTCAGATAGGCTTCGGACAAAAAATATGGCTTAATATGAATTTGACTGGCTGTTTTATTTTTGAGCCTGGCTACTCTGTCCGAGTGTAAAAAATATATCTAACGTTTTTGATCGTTCGATTCTTCAATTTGATCAAATACTATTATACCGGTATTTTGTTTCAACAAATCAATACTTATAACGTTTGAAACCATGAGTGTTTACTATATAGGCTATGTACAAAGATCAGGTTCTAATTTCATCTCACGTGTTACTAAGTAAATATTACCATATCCTGAAGCTCACATTACTTCAGCTCTCAAATAATAAACAAAAAATTAAGTCAATCTGTTATCTTCACATTTATAATACATAGTACTGCTAAAACTAACCACTAGTGCAACTAGTACAAAAGATACAAAGGAAATCGAAACCATAGGTTAGTGTTAGTTATAAGTTACATAAGTTTATATAATTATAAAAAATAAATTCATTTAATTCAAGTATCAATTGACTCATTATTTGTTAGTAATACATAGAAAAATACTTATTTTATTGTTAGTAAAATAATATAATAATAATTATGGTTTATACATATTTATGTACACATATAATATGACTGTGTACATGAGCGCATGTGCAGTACATGAATATAATGAAATAGCGCCACAGTGGTTGGTGTACAAACACTCAATCCAATAATTATGCACAGAAAAATAACTAAAAGTAAATATCTAGCGCATTTACGGTCTAAATACATTGAGAGCAATTAATACAATAAATAATTGATTGCGCCAGCATTGCCTGAGGCCCGTCAGCCTTTGCCATGCCATTGATCATAACTAGGTCATTTCGTATCAGTTAATCATGATTCACTCCGTCAACAATGAAAATTGTTACTTACCGTTAACTTCTCCAATATTAAAGCACTTTAATAAGTATTTTGGTAGTGTAAATTATATTAGTTTCACATCAAAACAAAGATTTTCATTTCAAGCCTACAAGTCATAATTTCATAATTTAATTTAAAAAACCTTGCCTAAAATGCATCAGTATAAAACGAAAATTATTCCCGAAAATGTTATCTCTTGTTTAAATATTCACAAAATAACTACATAATATTATGTAAAGAGAAATTTACTCGTGTTTCAGTATGTTAAATTAAAATTTAAGCTAAGAAATTATTCAAGTTTACATAATCAGATGAACGCTGAATGCAAGGTATGATTTTGTTATTTTCGACGTGCTTTTTCTTAGTTTCATGGTTTAGTTGAATATTATGTTATAATACATACGTAATGAGTTAGAGAATTGAATTGAATTGAGTTTAACATCTATATTACGAGTAATATAATAGTTTATTGCACTACTTTGACGGCTTATGTTCCAAGTGCGAAATTATTTAATCACATGTCTATCATAAATGTGTGATAGTGTGTACATGTACACGTGCATGCATGCGTGCTACTTACAGTCAATGCGGAATTATGGTGCACCCGAGCGAAAGAAGGATGAGTTACTTAAAATAAAGCCAAATTGTAGCTTATGGATTACATAACATCGAAAAAAATTTATAAAAGTAAACTTAAATAGTAGGTAATATTATAGTAAAGGTTAAGATTATATAAGTTAAATTGTTAAGTATGTAACTTCTAAGTTAAATATAATTTATACATATTGAAGAGTATCCAATATACCTACTCATACCACAAACCACACGTTGTTCCTTCTTACTACAATGCTTAATTATAGAGATGCTTCATGTTATACGAGTATTAAAAAATAATTATTATAATAAATAAATATGTTAGGACATTAACATACAGCATCGAGTTCCAGAGGCTTGGCTACGAGGCTTATTTTATGGATACCACATAGTTGATACATTACACATAGTATATAACTATAAGTAATTTTAGACATCGATATATTTAACGATTCTTTATCTAAAAAAACAAATTAAATATACACTTTTTCCTTTAAACAAAAATAAGTATCTAATCAGTTCATTTTTTATTGGTTTAAATTATAATATGTTTTTGTTACAATCAATTAATCATTTTATTTAGTCCATCTTATTATTATTAAATTAGGATTATTTTTTGTTTCTTTTTTTGTTTTATATTATAATATGTTTTTGTTACAATCAATTAATTATATTATTTAGTCTAGCTTATTATAATTAAATTAAGATTATTTTTTGTTTCTTTTTTTTTTGTAGTGTTTACGTGTTATTGGTATACTTAAGATGATCGTCTATTATAATAATGATATTTTTTTATAAAAAATACTTTTATATACTGTTGGTAAACCTATATAAAGAAATAAATAAATAACTTTATATTTATGTACATACATATTGCAAATATATTATATAAACAATAAATGCACATATAAATAGGCAAAGATAAAACAGTTCAATTCGTTTTTGCCCAAAACTCTATTTAGAAAATCACCGGATTCAGAACATTTATTGATAGAGAACCCTCTGTTTCATCTCATATATTATTCGCCAACAAGGAAAATGTAATCTCTCTTTATTTTACCTACTTTCCTTTTATTAAACGATATCAAAAAAAGTTACTCAATTAGGCTTTTTATGGAATATCTGTTTAATTATTAAATATTAAAAAAAATATAATCTGCCAATGTGCTATAGTAATAATATGATAAAGTATGCCAACCCGCACTTGGCCAGTGTGATGGACTGTGGCCTGATCACCCTCGTATTGAAGGGAGGTTCGTGGCCATCATTGAGATTTTTAAGAGCTGAATAAATACATGATGTAGGGTACCCCTACCTATATAACTTAAGTTATAAATTATTCCTTATATTCATCTCAATAATATTATATGCTTCTCAATTCTTTTAACGAAGTCACGGTGAAGCCGACAATCCTCCATAACCTTTGTACCATACTTGGCTTTTTTTCTTTTAGATTTTTTTAATTAATTGTAACTTTCCACCGTCGTAATATTTAACGAAGTACCTAAAAGCTTTTTCAAGTCATAAAATATTTTAAACGTAACGCAAATAATCATCCTTTTTATAATACTACTAATCTTGTGTTTTCAGAATTGCTTGAAGGTCAAACACCAAATATAAGCAAAATCAATATTCATAATATCAATAGCTATAATGTGTGAGATAACAAAAGCTTTGAAATTATTCTTTGCCTGCTAATAATAAAGAACACCATAAGCAGATACGTAACATAAGTGATAATACATAGTACGCACTAGGTAGTGTACCTATATATGTACATCGAATAGGTCTATTAAAAAATGTAAATTGTATATTGATTTTATTAATAACTTTTTACCTATATATTATTACGTTTTAAAGATAAACTTTTTAAAAGTGATCTTAAGATAGATACGATATGTACAAAAAACACATAAAATTTACTGCTGTCGAACCTCGAGCCCGCGATCTCGGATATAATGAACAGACTGAAAAGGTATCACTGTACAACAATGTTGTAGACGCCAAAACATATCAAGTTAAACAGACGATCCGCCTCGCGTTAATTATACACTGCGCTTTTTTTAATTATCGCTGCTCCCATTAATTCAATTCAATTATTTCCTTTAATGGCTTCCAGGAGTGCCAGTTGGGCACAGTTGACTTCACTATGTCGCATAGAATGGAGAATACACGATTTATAATAGATTGATCGGTGAATACGGAAAAAAAAACAGACACTAAGACATGTAGAAGCGGAGCAATTCGTTGTAAAATCATAACCTACAACAGACAACTCAATCTGCTCCCATTAAGCATAAAATTAATTCAATTCAATTATTTCCTTTAATGGCTTCCAGGAGTGCCAGTTGGGCACAGTTGACTTCGCCAATGTCGCGTAGAATGGAGAATACACGTTATATATAAACTGATCGGTGAATATGAAAAAGCATAAAATTAAAGGACAAATTAACAATTTTTGACATTTAATAACCGACTTCAAAAAGGAGGAGGTTTTTAATTCAGTCGTTATTTTTTTAAGTTTGTCACCACTTTGTTTGTCGCCATTTATTAACCGGTTTGGATAATGATTTTTTAATTTTTGTTTTAATTGATTTGATGAAAAAAGGTGACCAAAGTATGAGGCGTACTCGTATGTTTTTATATGAACCCATAAATGGTGAAACAGAAACAACTTGCACTTGTTGGACTTTATATGCGACAAATAGGAAACACGTTTGTATTCATAACTAGTTTTGTGCACATGATAATAAAAGATAAAAATAATTAATTACTCTCATTAAATGTTATTCAATTCAATGTGTTTAATTTAATCCAGAATTCTCTAAACTAAATTATACGCAAATAAGATATTCAAAAAACTTGTTTTTATAAATTTGATAGCGTAAAATGAAATGCATGTTTATTTATATATTTTTTCTAACTACATACCTCAGCACTCCTTAAAATTGAAAATAATGGCAATAATATGTATTTGCAAACATATTTTTTTTAAATTATTGTAATAATATAAAATAAAAAGTGCTTATAATTCAATAGCTGACAACCCGTGGTCCAGTAAAAAAATCTTTGAAATGTTGCTTTTTGAACTCACTATACAATAAATTATTTTCAGTTTTCCCGAGTTTCCCTATATTTTTATTTTTTTATTTTCCCCCCTAGTCTAGAGTTTTAGGTTTTTTATAGTTTTTTATATAGCCGGAAACCCTCATGGATTCCTGCCAGTCCGTCAATCGGCAGAGACCGACACTCACAGTAATGGCTCGACATTCGGCAGTAACTTGCCGAGGGACGAAGTGGCGTTCAACAACTTTCAGGTTTATATATATCGTGGCACAACGAGAGTTAAAACAAAACGCTAAAGTCTAACCATTCTTAACCTTCTCAACATACACTTACCACGTACATTCATGTTTATTATATAAATGTAGCACATGAAAACCGCGTTGTTAGTGTGGTCTGAATATTTTATATTTTCATTGCCTTAACTAAACTTCGAAATTGTCCACTTATATGGATGACCAGGGGCAATGTCAACACACAATTTTGTGAGTAAATAAGTCCTTTGTTTGTGTTTTCCAGCGACTTTGATTACGGCAGCGGCGGGGACGACGGTGGGATGGACGTCCCCTACACTCCCGATACTCTTGGCCCAGGACTCCCCCATACCAACCTCAGCAGATCAGAGCTCATGGATTGCTTCACTTATGATATTGTGTTCAGGTAATACATAAAAAGAAGTGGTAATCAATTCAATTTACTCACTTTTTAAAGAATAACTATAATTGATTTTGAGATAGATATATTTTTGTAAATAATAAATAAATAAATATGTTGTGACATTCTTACACACAGCGCCATTTAGTTCTGTAGTGGTTAGCTACGAGGCTTGTCCTACGGATACTAGATATTTCATGCACTAAACATAATATCATCATCATCATCATCATCAGCCCTTTATAACGTCCAACTGTTGGGCACAGGCCTCCCTCAGTACGAGGGGATCAGGCCATAGTCCACCGCGCTGGCCCAGTGCGTGTTGGCGGACTTCACATGTCTTACGAAAACTTGCTAGGTTTTCTCAGACATGCAGGTTTCCTCACGATGTTTTCCTTCACCGTAAGACAAGTGGTAATCATGATAGAAAAGATTCGCACATGAAAATATCAGAGGCGCGAGACCCGGATTTGA
Source organism: Boloria euphrosyne (assembly GCA_951802675.2). Classification (NCBI taxonomy): domain Eukaryota; kingdom Metazoa; phylum Arthropoda; class Insecta; order Lepidoptera; family Nymphalidae; genus Boloria; species Boloria euphrosyne. The sequence continues at coordinate 5,789,314 of OX637872.1, forward strand.
ACCCGCATCACTCGGTTATACAAGCGATGCGTTACCGCTGGGCTACCACTGCCTCAACATAATATACAACTTTGATATATACGTATAACAAGTATATAATACCTTAGTTTCGCCTGTGACCATAATTGCTGTAAAGCATTCGAAACGTCGCGAACTAAAAATCTAAATAAATCCGCGACAAAATCCGAAAAGGTAGTTTCATTTATAATGTCGAATATTCGCATAAACTTAAGAAACTATTATATACATATTATAAATATAGTTAAGTCAAATATGAAGTTGTACATTTAACTTATGATATTGAATGCTTAAGTATGTAAGGGTTTTCGTGACCTACTTTGTTTGGAATAGGTATATAGCTAATTCAAATGATAATTATCTTTTTGGTGATCAAATGATAATAATTATTGTAACTGAACTGACTTAGATATTTTACTGTACTGTTGCATTTCTTTAATTGAGTGTTATTAATTTCAAAACATGTAAACATATGGAAAATTTTGATTTCAAACAAATCCGGTATGAGTACAGAATAACTATAATTTATGTAGTTATACATAATTAATTATGTAAATATAACATGACTATATACATTATAATTAAAGATAAATTTATTAATAGTAATGGCAATCAAAACAATCGTTCTACTTCTGAATATTCTAACACTGACCGATACACTACAAATAGGGAAACCATAAATATAAGCAGGTTTTTTGTACAAAAGTTCCTTGCACTATGAAAAAAAAATTTAAAAATATATTTCGTAAAGCTTAAGCAGGCGGTGAAATTTTATATAGTTTCAGAGTTTAGCTCAAATGTGGAACTCGTATGGCTCTACAATTAAACTTTAAAAAAGCAAACATGGATTGACTTTTATTTTTAAATAACAAGTAAATATTTAACAAAATATGTTTACAACTAAGTAAATATTTAAATTATATCTGTGTATTTTTTTAAGACGCATAGTAATGTACAGGATTCTTATAAAACTATGTAGAATGTTTAATTGTAAACATATATAATATATAGTAACTTATATCTTCCCTTAGAGCAAATTCAAAAAGTTTTTTCAAGTCGAACGGGTCATTTCCAGAGATAAACGTGGTTTAAACAAACGAACAAGTTTATTGAGCTGTATATGGTATATTCGTAAAATAATTATAGGTTTTCCATCAACGAAATTGTATTTAATATACGTGAGTTGAAATCAAGTCCAAAATTTTAACTTATTGCGAAACTTACATTATAGATCATCAGATCGCAATACAACAGCGCCTTAATAACACATGTAATTGAAACGCAACTCTAACTCGTACTTATATTATTTAACATATTTTTTCTCCTTTTTTATGGACCGAAAGCATTTGAATTATTTATTAGGTATTGAAATAAAAATGTCTAAAAAACATGATTATAATTAATAAATCTGCACATATTATATAGTATATAGAAATAATTATACGGTTTTATTTAAAATTTTCAGCGGCCAGTCCGATTCCCGCTTCATACCTCGCAGACAGAATAGGCACAAAGAAAACATTGCTGCTCTCTGCCATTCCTTACATCATTGGCTGGATCCTAGTGATGTTGGCTAACAACGTCCCAATGATATACGCAGCACGACTTATATCCGGCCTCGGCTACGGAATCGCGTACACTGCAGCGCCTATGTATCTAGGGGAAATCGCATCCGATGAAGTGCGAGGCGCTATGACAACCCTCATCACAGTTATGTCAAAGGTGATTATAACGTAAATCTATTATTTATAACTCGCAACTTCGTATGAAGTTTATAATTATTTAATTAAGTTGTTATTTCATCAATTTTAATAACATAGTTAAATCAAACATTATTTACATTATATATATATATATGCAATTTTATAGATATATATTTTGGTAGTAAAATATACGCACAAAACTTATTTATTATATTAAATATCTTACATCTTAGATGTACCTATCCCTCTTAAAAAATATATATGAGTTTAAGTACGAAAATTTCTCTAAACATACGGCAACTATTTAATGTAAACGAGCCAAAATATGTTCATACATATTATGTAGGTACTTGCTTTCTATTACAATAGCTGCGTGTGTAAATGTCTCCGACTGCATAATACTATGATCCTTCATCAACTTGTTTTCGTCTTTTAAGCTCTCTTTTTACGCAGACGAGTATCATATTTTTGTAAATATTTTTCTTATTTGTTGTTTATTAGCATTCCAAATTACATTTAAAAATATAATCATTTGTATATATTATAATTGTAATACCTGACTTACAGAAGAGTTTGAGAACAATCAATTTTAAAATAAGATAATATGGTGACAAAAATACATTTTTGGCATTTGAATTTTTAAAGATTTAATATACCCAGTGTCTCTTTCACAATTAAGAGGAAAAGTGACAAAGAAATACACCTAACACACAACATAACCCTACTTCAGGAGCCGTCTTGTAGAAACGTTGAAAACATAGATTTTTATAAATGAATATCAGATTTTTATAACAATTTACATTCCTTATAAAATAAAATAAAAATACTCTGTTGTTGTTAGGTGCTTATACTGCTAGAGCATATATATTGATATCCAATTTTCTGAAATTGCCAAAATTTATAGGCTTTCATTTATTGAATTATTTTTCGTGTCAATTTATTTAAAGTGCAGGAATAAGGTAAGGGTACAGTTACACATGCTCATAACTAGCACGAAAGCATGCCACTATTGAGCAATTGCTACTTAGTAGCATGTGTGTCGAAACATTGCTAATAATGAGCATGCTTATTTCGAGCATGCTCAAATTTCGACGGTCGTGCGATTTTTGGGCATGCTACTGTCAAAGTCTACTGGAAAATTCACTTAGTTTTCCATTTTTCACTTGCACACTGGCAGAGGCTGGCCCGTGCTTAAATAGCATGTGTGTTCAATTTATTGCATTAGCGTTTTTAATTTATAATGTGTCAGTCAATTACATTTATAATATGTCAGTTTGAAGAGCATGCTTGTTTTAAGCATGCTAATAAGCATGACATTTTATGAGCATGTGTAACTGTACCCTTACATCAAAGTATCGAACACTGTCGAAAACTGTATTCTTTATTAGTTATTCAAAAATTAGCATATGACGTCAATCCGTTACTCGATAACTGCATGATAGTGTATATTGGCTTTTTGTATTGCCGGTCGTTTCATATATTTACATATATACATTTCGTATCAACTCCGAAACTACTTATCCGAATCAACCATTTCTTTTTAAAATGAGTGATTTGTCGCTACTTAAAAGATAGAATAGTTCTTAGCATGGTTATTTCTGTTTTTAATGGAAAACTTATGATTTGCACATTTTGAGAATGGTTTCGGATAGAAAACCTAAGAAACGGATACCTACTCTAAGGCCTGAGCTACAATTCTTCGCCCAAGTTCCTATAGTAGTCCCCTGAAGTGGAAAAGGGTTAGTCAAGTCTTTAAACATACTGAAATTCTATGGAGCTAACAAGTAACATGTTACAGTGGGGACCTCGTTTTTATTTTTATAGCTATTTTTTGTATTATTATTTTTCCTAACTGGTGCAATACCATCATCCATTTTAGGATTCACTCATCCCAAGCCATTGATTACTGTGTTTACGCTGTTCGTGAAACTAACAGATATAGTACATCTGAGTACCATATAAAACCATACTTAACGATATTTAACGATTATCTTATCAATGACAAGAAACGATTCAAATTGTTAATCTTGTTACATTCTTGGCAAAAACATGTATAGTTACTAGGCCCATTTTATTTACAAACGAATTAAAAATCACGTGTACAGGCAATGATTTTTATTATAATTGTTTTTTTTTATTTCCAGTTTGGCATCCTGTCTCAGTACTGCATAGGACCGTACATCTCAATGTTGGGGTTGGCAAGCTTTAATATAGCCATACCTATCCTTTTCGTAGTAACATTCAGCGCTGTTCCAGAATCTCCTTATTACTATATAAAATCTGGGGACACGAATAAAGCAGAGAGATCATTAAAAAACTTACGTGGAAAGTATTATATAAGGGAGGAATTAGAAAGTATGAGCCATCTAGTTAATGAAAATATGAAAGATAAAAGTCGATGGAAGGACTTATTCACTGTCGGTGGTAATAGACGGGGATTAATTATATTATTTGGTATATACTTTACACAGCAGTTCTGTGGTAGTACAGCCATTATATCTTATGCCCAACAAATTTTTGGTGCGGCTGAAGGAGGCTTAGACGCTAAAGAGGCTTGCATACTATTTGGAACAGTTCAGTTGATCACTTCAGCCGTGTCCTCGCTACTAGTCGACAGATTGGGAAGAAAGCCACTTTTGTTAGTCTCATCGTGTGGTGTTGGAATCGCTAACATTATTATAGGAGCATATTTCTTCATGAAATATTTGAACAGTGAATTTGTTGTTTCACTGAAGTTTATTCCTATAGTTGTAATACCTATTTTTATATTTTCTTATACAATAGGTTTAGCTACAGTGCCTTTCGCGATCACGTCGGAAATTTTTCCAACTAATATAAAGTCTAAAGCTACTTGTGTGATTCAAATATTTGTAGCTTTAATGACATTTGCTGTTACGAAGTTATATCAAGTGATTGCGGATAATTTGGGAAATTATGTCGCTTTTTGGTGCTTCGGATTTTTGTCCATTGGAGGTGTTATTTTTATTCTAGTTCTGTTACCGGAAACAAAAGGTCAGTCTTTCGCTGCTATCCAAGACAAGTTGTATACAAATGAGAAAGTTACATATGAGAAAACTGATGAACATACAGGGAATGTCAAAATTTTGTGTTAAATCTCAAATATAAAGAAATAATATTATGTATAATAGATCATGTTTAATAAAATAACTGTACTTAATGTTAAATTCTCATCCGTCCCTGATATCATAAGTCCACGCATTCCGATAGCATTTTATTATAATTCAATTACCATACATTACCATTGTTTCATTATGTAGAATAAAAAGGTATACAAAGAAAAAGTATACAAAATTACATTTGAAAATATATTTGCAATAAGTGCTGCTTTTAAAAGTAAATCACTGGACAGTCGAAAAATAGAACAAAAAATTGTTAAAATTTTAAGAATACCATTAATACAATGAGGATTGAACATTTATTGAAAAAAAAATACAATATATTAACAAAATTAACATTTTGGGATATTTTTAATGTACTTACAAATGTGAAGCAGTAACGTATATTCAATTTAAACTTATCAATAAGCGCTGTGTTCTGGTTATATTTATAGACGTTTCGAAATTTTATTATCAAACTTTGATTAAATAACCACAACTAAACAAACTTTACCAAGTGACTGTAATATAGGTACCTAATATTTATACTAAGCCCCCAGTACTTACTTACCGGTATTAGAATTTATTTAAAGTAAAATAATAATGGCGCTATTTTATAGTATGTACTGTCTTGCCGACGCTACGTATCTATCAAAATGCCCTCAATTAAAAATCGCTCTACTCGTATATGATCAAATTTCGTAAAAAACTTTCGTTATTCCCTTATAAATTTACTGGAGAATATAACTATTCGATACCATTCATAAAATCTACCTAATTAATAGAAAAATCAATATTTATTCATTAAAACTAAAAAATAACTATCACAAGTAAAATTATTATTAATATAAATATATAATACAGTAAAATCGAATTAAAAAAAACTTGTTATAAAAGCAATAGGGTTTTTATTATTAATAATCACCAAGTTTTAGTTCGGTGTTAATAATGCTTAATTTATCGACGTTTATATTTAATACATAGTATGACATAGACCAGGCAATTGATCAAAATTTAAAATGGCGCCATTTCAAGATATGATTGTATATTGATCAATATTAATTCTATGCTTAAAAAAAATGTTTCATCTTTCATAAATACATCACATATCGATCTCTAATCAGTTAAAGTTTTACAAACAGAAAAGTGTATAAGTTTAATTATGAATGTTAACAAAACTAATGTGATATATTCAAGTAGTAATATTGAGTACTAGAAATCTTAGAACTAATAGTAAGTAATATACTTAATAGTCTTCTAAGCATTGCATTTTGAATTGAACATTCCGAGTGCCTAAAGATGTGCCATTTTTAAATATTGTTGAAATATTTTCAATATTACTGTATTAAAAATGTTTTTCTATATGCTGGTTTAATTTTTTTTTCACCTTTATAAGTAAAATAAATAAAAGATATAGCAGATATGTTTCTATGGCAGTTCCCAACGCCGTATTTTGTTTTAACTAGCAATATAATTACCTTTAATTACTTAATATTTATTACATAATACTTACAACTAAATATCAACAACAAAATTGAAATAATAGTTAAAAAAAACTAAAAACACGCTTTTTAAAGAAAACCAAACTAAAAAATAAAAAATAAATTTTAATGAATTTAAATTAATTATTTGATTTTAAAAAAAGCGTGGGGTGCATGGTGTCAATAGTTATAAATATTTTATTAACAAATATGAGTCTTATTATTATCTTATTATTGATATCTTAAAAAGCACCCCACGCTTTTTTTAAAATCAAATAATTAATTTAAATTCATTATTTAAAATTTATTTTCTATTTTTTAGTTCGGTTTTCTATAAAAAGCGTGTTTTTAGTTTTTTTTTACTATTGTTTATTTTTTGCTTTTTAGTTTCTAAAAAGCGCCATCTATTGAACACAATATGTAATCTATATACAATACTAGAGGGAGCTGTTTGTAAATTAGTTTTTTAAACTATTATTTATTTTCTACTTTTTAGTTTGGTTTATATATCAAATTAGTGTATTGTCATCGGTCCTCGATAAATTAACAAAGTTTGAACGAAATCTGGCCGTTTGAAGTGGGTCAAAATCGCGCCCAAAGAAGTCGGTTACAAACATACAAACATACAGGTGAAGCTAATAAAAAGCGTGTAAAAAGTGAGTTGTAGTGACCTAATATGAACGTTGAACTATTTTTGAGAAGGATATTTCGATGGTGATGATCAATTATTTATGTTGATAAACATGCAAATAATTTATATTTATTTAATAATGAAAGTGTTCGTTAAGTTCAATGTAAATAAATTGGAAATATCTTAAATACAAATATTATAATTTAGTGAGTCAGTTGACTTTAGACCATAACTAAATATGTAAATGTAATGGACTAAACTAAATAAACCAAAAGTGAGTGGAAAATACATATTTACAATTAAATGAGAGTGAGCAACTTTGTATGAGTATCGTCCCTAGTATCTATGACCTAATCAAGGTCATAAGACCATATCATTTTAGTATTTGTTAGCGAAAAGGAGCAATGAAGTGGACTATGCTAATGGCTGTAGGTGAGGCATATTCCTCGAACGCTTTGCTATTGGGGATGAAGAATTTTAGAGTGGCAGTCACGTACTGGAAGGCACAGGGCAGGCCCTCTACAAGACAGACAATTTAGTCAAAGTCGCTGGAGGCTGGAGCCTGCACACTGACCAGCTATCTTAGGAATTTTGGGGAAGAGTGTGGACATACACACCGCTGGCAGTGGATGTATTACGACTTGAAGGACGATACAAACTAGCATCAATCAAGTCTGAAACCAAAGCAAAATAATCTCAAGCCCATTGATTGTTTTGTATAATTCTCTCAATGAGAGAATTATACAAAACAGTCAAATAAAGAAATGCATGAAAAGTGATATTAACCTGTAAGAAACCTTATTATAAAATAAAATAATTAATTCCTAGTTCTTCCCTGCACGTGTCTCACTTTTGGCGACATATAATAAATTAAAAATATTATCTTCAAATTGATACACATTTTGCTGTATTACAGTAGTATATGTATACACTATACACAGTCTGGCCATAAATACTGTTACAATTAAAAATAAGAAATATATTACATTTGAATTTGGAATCTGTCATTTTTATACGATTGCTCATTGTGTTTTCTAATTTTGGCGCCAATACATTTTATAATATTTTGCGATATTAAAATGGAGTGGGGTGATAAAGAGAACCGAATCGCTGTGATTGCATTACACAAAGTTGGTATGGAGTCAAATGCAATTTTTAAAACTCTCCATACGCTTGGTATTAGTCAAATGTTTGTGAACCGGGCTATCAATAGGTACAATGAGACCTCCTCTGTTTGTGACAGAAAAAGATCTGGCCGTCTACGTAGTGTTCGTACGAAAAAGGTGGTCAAAGCAGTAAGGGAAAGAATTCGCAGAAATCCTGTCCGAAAGCAAAAGATTTTATCTCGGGAGATGAAGATAGCACCCAGAACCATGTCGCGTATTAAAAGATGACTTAGGACTTGCAGCCTATAAGAGACGCACTGGTCATTTTTTAACTGATAATTTAAAAAAGAATAGGGTGGTAAAATCGAAAAAACTACTGAAGCGGTACGCAAAGGGAGGTCACAGAACAATTTTGTTTACGGATGAGAAAATCTTTACAATTGAGCAACATTTTAACAAACAAAATGACCGTATTTATGCTCAAACCTCTAAGGAAGCTTCCCAATTAGTCGGCAGAGTGCAACGTGGGCATTACCCGACTTCAGTGATGGTTTGGTGGGGTGTTAGCTATGAAGGAGTGACTGAGCCATATTTTTGTGAAAAAGGTATCAAAACATCGGCACAAGTGTATCAAGATACCATTCTTGAGAAGGTAGTTAAGCCCCTTAACGACACCATGTTCAATAACCAAGCATGGTCTTTCCAACAAGACTCGGCGCCGGGTCATAAAGCTCGGTCCACGCAGTCTTGGTTAGAAGCGAACGTTTCGGACTTTATCAGAGCTGAAGACTGGCCGTCGTCTAGTCCCGATCTTAATCCGCTGGATTATGATTTATGGTCAGTTTTAGAGAGTACGGCTTGCTCTAAACGCCAGGATAAATTGGAGTCCCTAAAACAATCCATACGATTGGCAGTGAAGAATTTTCCCATGGAAAGAGTGCGTGCTTCTATTGATAACTAGCCTCAACGTTTAAAGGACTGTATTGCAGCCAATGGAGACCACTTCGAATAAGCTTTTTATATTTTATATTTATGTATAAAACCAACACACTGTAAAAGTAATAAATATTATTTGCATTAATTTTTTTTTGTGACAATATTTATGGCAAGACTAGGTACAATATATCTATAAAAAGTGTATTCCAGAGGCACATTTCGAAAAGTATGAGTCAAGGGTAAAAGGACTCCATATTACACTACACTACATTTCTGTGGTAAACAGACACGAACATGTTTTAGTGGCGTTGAAGCTCACAAGATTTGCATCGCCCCAAGTGGAGATTGTCCTGAGTGTGAGATTCAACCGCTCTACCATGGCCTCTCTTTGGGACTGAATTTGATCTCTACTAGCCCGAGGATCCGGCAGATATTTATCTTTACAACAGTGCTGTCGTCTGCGTACTTTAATTTAAATGCACTTATGACCTAAAATAAGACCAAATTGCCTTGATTTCTTATCTAAACAATAAATGTATTGTGGAAAATGAACAAAAAAGAGGATGTCGGAGTAGGGAGAAAACTATAAAAGTCGATGCATAACCGGCATCGGGGGGTAGATGTGTCTTGACACTTATCGTGGTAGCATTGTTAGGTCGTTACTCTGTTGGTTTATTTTTTAAAATATCATTGTTGGTAACTTAGTTGTCTTTTTGGTTAGTTTAATTGTGTTTTAGCGTTCTCAGATACTTACAATGAATTGAGGTCGATTTAGTAAGCTTGTTTTTTTAAAAAAAGCTCACTTCTGGTCTAAATTCACAAGAGTATAATATATCATTTTTACCTATTATTTAGAGTTCTGTACCTCAAATTAAGGAAAAATGAACCCTCATAGATACACTTCCTTTTCCATCCGTCTGTTTGCCCTTTTTGAAAATGTGCGGAGGCATCAAGTTGAAATTAATATTAAATAATCAGGTCTTACAGACCTCTCTCTCGCAGCTGTTAAAAATCTAACTTCAGAGACATCGCCATCAAAAGATACAGCCGCCTATGCCGCATATTTTGATACTTGCAAGAGAATCAAAACCGTACGGGGTCCTTCCCTTTGACCTTAAATCATTATTGACCAAAAGCACATGTAAAAGAAAAAATTAAAACCGTGAATAAATACGGAGACGTAATTATGTTAAAAAGTCAATTACTTAGAACTTTCTATCGTATACGACATATCGCCGAAATCGAATAACGTTAAAACGAAAATTTACGTTTATCATACTTTTAAAGATTTTAAACATGCTATATTCAAGGCACTAAGTTCAACAACGTCGTACATCACACTAGTGTCACTCGGAACTCATACATACTACGATTTTTATTATCAGAAAAGGATACCTACTCGGTGTAGATTGTAATACAACGATGACGTAGACATCACGCCTACCGTGATAAACTTTAAATTATCTAGTCATTTAATACGTTTGTTAGACAAGGCTTACGCATTTTTTAAAAATCATCCTTACGTTTAAAAATAAAACAATTAAAATTTTGATGGTTTCAAAACATATATTCATCTTTGAAGAGCAGATCCGTTCGCGTTCTTTGGTATAATGAATATCCTAAAAATACTTATATAAGCATAAAAGCAAAAAATACATGTATGCAGATTCTCAGGGCAGCTTAGATTGCCCATTCTGCTATTAAAGAAGTAGGAACAAATCATATGGATATACCACATTGGACTTCTGGACAGCCTTCCTCGTCCGCCTTTTAAAGATAGATAGATAGAGAACCTTAGCCACTTAGAGTACACTAAGTTATCAATTATTGTTATCAATTTTGTTAAATTATATTGTTATAATAATAAATACAAGGACACGTGAGTGCATATAATATTATTCTCGAAAATACAAAATGCACCGAGGAAATATTTGAAAAGAAAATTTTGTTGTAAAATAAACTGAAAAGTTAAATGAAATCCTTAATTAGTCGCTTGAGGCCATATTTTAGGTAAAGATTTTTATTAAAAATTCTTAACTTGCATTATTAAACAGTTAAGTGAAAGTATAAAGAGCAGTCATTAATTAAAACTTGTACCGACTTTTCATTTAGATACAGATTGATTTTTGTTATTTCTTCAACAGGTTTTACATTTCGCTTTTGTTTTTTATATGTATCAAATATGGTTTACTACTCAAGTAAAAGTCTACATAGGCCAGTAAAAATAGCCGGTTTTTTGGTCAACATCGCACTAAAATTTCCGAATCAATATTTTTCTTTTATAGGGTTTAGGGTCAATTACTGACTGTAAGATACACATGAAAAAAATATTTCAAATTACGATTGTCACTTGCATTAGTATAGAAACCATATGAATATTAATTGTGATGCATTTTACAAAGATGTGAAATCCTAAAATCATTACATAACATCATGATTAGGAAATAATCGTGGCTTTGAAGACCTCTTGTTATTTGAGTTGAAGTCTAAGGAGGAAGCGATGTAATTATTTCATTAGATAGAGTTTATAAGCCGGAAAGTAATCAGGCAATTCTTTATTTTAGTACCACTAGTAATACTTGTGGAATATATTGAACTGTCATCTGTTAGTACTAAAGGTCTAAATACCTAAGTGTCATCTATAGCCCTAAAAAACAATGACGGGTTAGTTATATTACCACTACATTTACTTAATTTTTGTTTGCAATTATGATCACGGGAGAGGCTGTCTCTCTGAGGCCATAATTGCTGTAAAGCATTCAAAATGTCGGGAACCAAAAATCAAAATAAATCCGCGACAAAATCCGAAAAGATAGTTTCATTTATAATGTCGAATATTCACGTATACCTAAGAAAGTATTCATTTTCGTTTGTCTGTCTGATCGGGCTTCTCCATATAAGAACTTGCTTTATAGGATATGTAGAAGTAAATTAATTAAATTAAATTAAAAACATACAGTTTCTTTCAATTAGTTCAACAGATTTTAAACTCTTCAGATCTTTAGACAAAGCTTTTCTTTTACGCGTTAAGCTGCAGAGAAGAGTTGTTTATAAAAACCCTCCTCACAAATAAACATGCACATATTATGTACCTATATATATTTTATAACAATATGATTCATTCAATTACTCTTATCAAACCTATTTTTGTCTTGCGACGTAATCCTACAGATCGTAGTATAATACTGGGAAATAGGACGTCCAAATATCACATTTATCTTATCTCAATACCTGAATGTTTACAATAACCAAACAAATATATTATGGACATATTAATATGAATAGGTAAAAAGTAAAAAACATGTTTGTTATTATATCAAATATTTAACATTAAATATTTATACTAAAATAAAATTGTAAGTGAACCAAATTATACTTTTACAATATATAACTTTTACATTGCTAAAATTTATTTTTATTTTCGGACATCTTATTGAAATAGTTATGATTGTCGATATAGTTAAGAATTTTTACGTTTAGACTTTTTGCTTTCCATCTGTCTCTTTGACAATATTTCACCAGAAAACCACCGGACAGAATTTGATAAAATTTTGTCACTTCTAGTATGAGTTTTTCTATTCTATGAAAACTGAAACTAAATTAATTTTATTACAAAGTCTATTCTTTGTTAAGTTTGTCTCTCGAACTCTTAAATCCTCTTCTGTCTATACTACACTCTAACACCACCATCACGTGGAGTAGCCTTTTTCCAACACTTATGTATGTGAAATACCTAAATAATAATAAAACACGAAAAACAAAATCTTTGTACTATTATTTAAATAACATTTCCCTATGGAAGGCACTGTTGATACCTTGGAGACCGTATAGTACACCTAAGTGTACTAATATCAATAGATGCTATGTAAATAAGCACTCGTATATACCTATATGATACATAATAGTCGTATACACGCAACTGCCTGGGGACTGATCTGGATCTGAAAGAGGCGTGATAGTTCTTCTCTGAATTTACACATACTTATAAAAAAGCATTAGTTTTCACAAAATTTAAAGTAAATATGTAGTATAGTTTTTTTTTTCAAAAAGAAGGGAGACATCTACCTATAACACGATAATTTGATGGTAAGCTAAAAAATATTGAAGTCCCTGGCTACTGCTATAGATCATATTTTGTACATAACCTGTCCTGGTATAAAAGTCTTGGATTATTAAGATTCAGAAGCCTCTAAGAATTCCAAATTTCAAAATTCGCAAACTATAGGTTAGTCTAGTTCGCTTTCCACATGGGTGGTAGAGAAGATGTTAAATAAAAATAAAAATATAGCATTGTTACATAATTTTAAACAATTATGGAATGCCCTACCACATGACATCCGCCAGTCAAAATCTGTACAAATCTTTAAACGTCGTCTTAAAAATTACTATTTGTCACTTTAAGTTTTTTTTATATTTTATAATGATGTATGTAAGTTTATTTTCCTTGCAATTCCACGAGTTTCCATATTATCTAGGTTGCCTGGAAGAGATCACTTTAAGCACGATCACCCTTACACTAAAATGCCTTTTTTGATATGTATTCTGTGTTTATGTATCTTTTTTTATGTAATAAAGTATTAAATAAATAAATAAATATGAAAACTACCCCAGCTGCGTTGTGTTACTGGAAAAACAATTTGTATAATCGATATTTGGTGTGAACGTAAAAGACAGTGAACCACATAGCGAAGTATACAGATAGCGTATGAAAAAGAAGTAACTACACATAAAAATACTAGAATAGATGATTCTAAGCGAAACTGCAATAAAAAATAGTGCGTAGTTTTCTTAGATGCACCACAAAAAATAGTTAAAAAACTAATTTTTATTATTTTTAAGCTCATACGATAAAATTACGCAAACCTGCCATTTTGTGATTAATTAAGGCTAATTAAAATTGACCAAGCGAAGCAAAGATGATGTGCTAGTTTAATCTAAGTGTTCACGAATGTTTGTAAAACAGCGACACATGAATCAGTCTTGAATGAAATGGAAATCAGCGATACTTGTCTCTTGACAGATGATAACGTACGTGACAAAATTTGCTCAATAAGTTAAATGTTTTCATCAGTATCCAACTAGCAACAATATAATGAAGGCAAATTTAATCGTTTCAGAATAATTCCGTGTGTGTCAACGTCGTTGTGTGCTGCGTTATGAATCGCACACAAATGCCAGTGCCAATAGCGTACGTACGAAACAATCGCACACTTAGACAGCGTGAAGAATGGACGCCTGTGTGCATGCAGACGCTTCACGCGTCGACTGCCTGATCACATGTCCACATTCCAGCTTACTTGAAACGATAAAAAAATGCATTTTAACTAACTTAATCTATATACTCTACTTTTACGTTCAATACTTAAAAACAGAAAATACCGGTAAGTATTATAAATACTACATGTATATTACTACTGAACAACGTTAAATGAAAATTAAATTTAAAGGCATTTATTGTGTCGATGACATCATTTTTGCTGTGTAAGAAATCGAATGAATGAACAGATTATAATGTGTAAATTTCAAAGGGATTTTATTAAGTTTTCATCGGAAGATTTTTGCAATACAATTTTTATCATAATATTTCTTAGAACGTTTTCCGAGTCATCTTGTCGAAAGCTCCATGCAACTTATAGTAAGATGTTTTTCTTTACCGTTACTTTCGTGGTATGAAATGTAAGTAAGTATAAATCAAGACTTGATTTATAAATTATAAGTACTTACATTATTTATGGTTATACCAATACCTGTACTTTGGTTTTAATTTAAGTGTCTGTTTGATATTTCAAGATTTGTAACGCAAATTGAGTTCATATGATTTTAAATACCAAAGAACATTTATTATTACTTTTAATTTGTGTGTCATTTACCCTAATCTATTCCTTAGAGTATGTTAACTGGTTTTAACGAAACTTTCAGGAATAACATTACTATCAAATCAAATCGAATCTGGAAGGCGATCCTTTATCGTCCAGTTTTTTTTTATCAGACTACCAATATTTTAATTTCAAAATAATTGATACTATTAGAATCGTAGATGTTAATACTCTATTTCTCGTAGGTCTATCAATCTAAGAACAATTACACACCTAGATATCATTACATTACTTAGGCTAAATGATGTCGACAGAAGTAACAAAATAAACAACTTGAACGAGACACTATTGTGACGTTAAAGGTAACATATGAACAAACATTCAGAACATATCTAGACATTTTAACATTTCATTGCTGCGATAATTATTTTACATAATAAATGCCACTAAACTGAACCTATTTTATTCTCTTAAAACGACATAAGTAATTTTAATTTAAAAATAAATATATCTGAATAATATTTCTTTTATGACATTTTATTGCCTCTATAGTCCATTGGTATCGAATCGTTAAATCATAGGTGTTATACATATGATATGCTCATTATAAAGTCGTCAAAAGTTGTGGAATTTCCGTATACAAATTCCGTATTAATTATATCTCTCTTAAATTCAAAAATATATATTTTTAAGTGTTAAACGTAGAAACCAAACATTTCAAGCATCTATGTCATCGTGGTCACTAGGCCAGCGTGGGGGCCTGACCCCCTCGTACTGAGGGAGGCCCGCGCCCAGCAGTGGAACATTAAAAAGGGCTGAAGACATAATATATCTATAACTTACAAAAACACATCTATATAAAACTTATCTAGCGTTAATTAAGACTACTTGTTAGCTTGAGGAAGGAAGAACAAAAACAATATTTACGCATCATATTGCGGGCATGACCATCACATTACCTAGGGGAGCGGCTTAAAGAGCTTTTCAGTGCAAATATTGACTTTTATTGGAAAAGGAAACTTAAACTTTTTTATAAAAATCATAAATAAAATTCATTTCTGTGTGTCTGATGTGTTGATATAGATATTTACAATATAGCTAAGTAAATAATTATTTTTTCTCAGTTAATGAGCTTTCAATTTTATTGAACTTCCACTTACGCATGAAAGATTTGGGCAAGTAAGGCCAGCTTTTGACCCGACAAAAAGAAACATGTCCCTTGGGATAAGGACTTGGGAACTCAAATGAACTGGTCAACTTAGTTTGACTTGACTTTAATGAAGTTTAGAGGATAAAGGTGAGAGAGGCCTAAGTTATTGTATACCATGTTGTCTATATTAGCGTTGTTGCCGTTTGTGATTATATCTTGCGTATAACAGTCGATACTCAAATATACCAAAAGTCAAAAACTCTTAATTAACTTTATCTTAGGTCTTAATTAACATAATTATCTTGGGTATTCCTTAAGCCTGGAAATTATAAGAATTCTTTTTAATGTAAGAAGGTTCAATCTTCTACACGTTCGGCTCAGTCTGTAGTGATCCTACTTGCACCAGCAGTAGCGGGTACAAGTCCCACGAGGTGTATTCATCTGTTGAGCACGACTGTTAGTACTCCAGTCATCTGGTTTCTGTCCTGGTGTAAACCTTACCACGGAACTAGATGGTGCTGTGTGTAATTAATGTCCCAACATATTTATTCGTTTAATATTTATTAAGACAAGAGGTGAACCAAAAGGTAGAAAAAACTTTTCCCAAATTGCCTGTGGGCAAAATTAATCATACATATAATTAATATGGTTACATTAATAATATAAATGGAAAAGTTTGATGTAACTTTCTTCTTTTTCTTACTTATTCACATCAGAATGCTAAATGAATCAGGATGAAATTTTGCGCAGAAATAGATTGTAGTCTGGAATAGCACATAGATCGGTCGGTCTTTTTATACTCGAAAAATATTATAAATTTTTTTTTGATTTCAAAGAACATCGGAAGATCGACTATCTATTCCATATTTACCGTTAAAATGTACCTAGGGACAAATCCGAATGAAGAAATGATGAGTCCTAGCTACTCTATATCATAAGTATAACTAATATTTTAAGCTTGCCATAGCAAGTACGTAACAAATACAATTAATAGAGTTAAAGCGTACCGATTTCAGCTTCTGTAGCTTTAAAGTAAATCTAAATTAACAAATTTTGTAACATATTCAGGATTTTCACTACATTAGATTGAACTTACACGTAAATAATCTAGAAGATACGTACAGGAGGTATTTTAGGTTACGATAGACATAATTATCACTGAAATTATACAACTGAAATATTTTTATTGAGTTTATTTTACTAAAGCACATCGTACAGACATACGCGTACATGCGCTGAAGAAAACATCGTGAGGAAACCTACATTCCTAAGCTTTAGCAACGTGGTAGACTATGGCCTGATTCACCTTGTATTGGACTTGGAGTAAAGCCCGTGACTGGCTGTAGGACGTTAGAGAAGCTCGCTACATTTTTGTGGTAAGGATATGTCTATAAAAATAATAGAGTAAGTGATAAGAAGTGACACTTTTCATCTAGTACTACTTACGTGATCATAAGAAACTTAATCTGTTTCAGATAACAGAGATAATAATACGTACGTATTTCGCAAGTGGGGAAAGTTTCCAACAGTCTATATTTGTTTGTTCTCGGATGTTTATTGTTATTATTTTATTATGTTGTATAATATATCATTAATTATGATAATTTCAATTCAATTACCATTATTAAAGGCAAGGCTAGTTATGAAGGAAAGCCTACACTGCGCAAGTATATAGGCAATTATGAGGAGGTATAGAGATACTATATATTCCTACATCAATTACCCAAAAAGTGAACGACTATATTCCTTAAATGTCAACAACGTAGTATAACATGCACATTAGTAAATGAGATTACGTCATATTAATAAAATGATACAACACAAATGTATTCGTTACTTGAATTTGTACGCAACAGCGCCAGTGTAATTGTTGTAGTTCTGACTGTGTGCCAATGAAGCATTGTCTCAAAATGCGCGTCAACAGCAAATGAACGTACGATATATTTTAGAACAGTATTGATTAAAAATAACTTGTCTCTACAAATATTTGTAAGCAACGTATAGAACAGCGGTGCGACGAAGCGCGTGGACGCGCCTCAAACGCGCGATTCGGCCGTTTGGCGACCGATCACGGCAGCGATATCGACCTTCTTCTTATCAATATAAGAGCTAGTCAACACGCCGGCGACAAACCCAAGAGATAAACAAGGAGCAAAAGCGTGCGCTCGCGCCGGTTTGCCTCATTCCATTCTACTCCGTGTGATTGGATCAGTTCGTTCGCCTCGCTCTAGCCTACTCTTTCGTTCAGTTGCTCACTCGCCCTCGTCGCGGTAACACACTCTGCGTTACTTCTCGCAATATGTACCAGCAAGAAAACAACACATAAACCTTCCAAAATGAAGCCAAATCGGTTATAACCTTTTCAAAACCTATTATATATAAATTGATTATTTTATTTTTGTGATATTTAGTTTTTATCTCTTGTTATTATTTATATCATTACCATGGGTTCTTAATTATTCAATATAGATTTTATTATTAATAGTGCTCAAAAAAATCTCATTCCAAATCGCCCAGTAAATCATATTTAGTCTATTAGTACTTAAAATAATCTGCAATGACCGCAAAAACTCGTTCACATTGGAAGGAATATGGAACAGCACTATGTGGTAAGTTCATTTTATAACCTATGACTGCATCTCTACATTGTGTTCGTAACCGACCATGTGTTTGCTAATAATTAATTATTTTATTTATTAAACCAATTTCAATTTATTTCATATTAATTATTGAAATTTAGTATAATATGTATACTCTATATGGTGAATGTTTCAATCGACCTAAAGAGCAGAACATTACATTACTCGTGGTCACGTTTATCGCAAACATAGGTCCTCGCAAGCGAGTCACTCGACATTTTAATGAAACGTGTCGAGCTTTGTACGCTCCTACTGTTCATGGAAACGCAAATATTCATCCCCTTTATCAGAACACAATTCTGTGGATCCTTTCACATCTATTTACAATCCGTCATAGCCAGATATTTCCGCATCAGGGACCCCGTTCAGAAACCGACTAAAATGATATTTGTATGGAGAGTTTCACATTGTTTTACGTCGTACGTACTCATTATTAGTTTCTCCATATTTATATCAACTTTTTCAAGTGAATATCTGTCGTTTTATAGTGAATATAACGCTTAAATTTGATTACACTCGCACTTGATGATGAAATAAAAATTAGCTTTAGTCATAGAGCGCTTCTAAAAACTGACAATAGCGTTTTTAAAAACACTAACTTATCAAGCTAACTCGTTTTCTATACATTACAATTTTTTTAGAAGCTACTTCGTGAAGCTGTGAAAGTTGCTTAGCTGCCGTTACTCATATCATACATAAACTTTATCTGCAATTCATAAAATAAACATTGCTTATCATCATACGTGACGTGTGGTGTTAAAATATATAATTATTTTATGGAAACTGCGTCTCATTAGTATGCCCTTGTAGAGCTATTATTATAGTCCAAACTGTGATGTAGGATAGGGATCGAAAGTTTTTTCAGTTTGCGTCTAAGTTATCAAAGAAGCAATCATTCATAAATTGACAAGAGCAGTCAATTACCATTATACAATAACAAATTATACCCTTACATACTTTTTCTTGTAATAGAAAAAGCGAGTATCAGAATACTGTAATATAAGTGTGCTTTTTGCTTGCTATTATAAAACAGACTAGTAATTCCCGCGGCTCCGCCTGCGTTCTAGGCACTATTAAAAAGTGGGGATTAGTGGTAGAAGGATGAAAATTTAGGGTTGTATTTTTGATGCCAAATTAAAAAAAAAACTGGAGAGGACCGCCCCGTGCGAACAATTCTCAGACCCATTAAATATACCTACACAAAAAATCATAAAAATCGGTTAAGCCGTTGCGGAGGAGTTCGATACCAAACACTGTTACACGAGATTTTTATATATTAGAGATTATAATAATTACCTAATCAACAGATTAATTATCTAATAAACAGATTAATTATTGTATAACTAAGATAAGCCTTCAGTATGGGAACCAAACCTTCGTCATCTGAAGTCGACGAATGACGAAATAGGTATACGGATACATACTCCTCGAAGGTCATCCACTTTCAGTTTTGCTAAAAAATATATTCTTAGAATAAAATTATACCATTATATTACCTAAAGTATTGGTTTAATCATCAATCATTTTGCCTAATTTTTATATAAAAATGTATAAATAAGTAAATAAACGATAAAATACCAAATAAAACTTAGCCTTTTCAAATCAAGAAATATTAGCCAAGTTATTGGTATCGTAACAATATCACAAGTATATTTAGGGTAAGAGGGCGTTCAAAGGGCCTACTAGAGCCATTGAAAAGGCAATCCCGTTTTCTAAGAAGCGCCACATTCAGGTACTTGTAGGGTGGCCAATGTTCGCTCACAAAATACAAGATAAATGTTATAAGTATTATAATTTATAACCGATGCTTTCGGTATCGATGGAATGTTAATGTACCCTAAATATTTTTTGGAACAAAGATAATAAGAAGTGAGAATTAATTTATCAGTAGTGATTAAATTGTAGCTAATGTAATTTATGAAATGTAGAGGGACACGAAAACGAGCTATTTAATTAGATACTAGATTGTACAACTTTATTATGGCTATGAACTTTATATTATGGAAAATATTTCCTAATCAACTCCTGTATTATTGTCACCCTCATACATAAATCTCAAAGAATATTGAGACTAATTAGATAAAAAGAACCGTTGTGAATGTTTGGCATTTTTAATATCAAAATTTTTTCATTAAAATAAATAACACTCAAAAACGCAATTAATTCTGAAATATACTTAATATGTGTTTTAATAACATACACAATACAAATATTATGTAAGTATTTTTTATTCTGTTTAATGTAACATTTAAATATATTTTGAAATTGAAATTCAAAAACAAGCTGAAATTTATGAAAGATAAAAAAATATACCTACAAATAAACATAAGTAAATGAAAACTACCAAACAGTTTTGCGTTACATATTATAAATGATGTTATTCTTAGTAGAATTTTATTATTTTATTTAAAGTCTTATTTTCTATATATTTAGTGCAGATATAGTTGTAGTAAAGAACTCGTAAAAAAAATAATTTTGAAGATTCAATGTGTAAATACTCAATTATCCTCTATTTCGTACATTTAGGGTTATTATCTAATGAAAATAGGATAAGCTTTAACGTATACCCTATTCAATAAAGAAACAATCGTCGAAATCGGATTACACTGTAAAAAGTTATGGTATGTTGGTTAAACAAAAAACTCGGAAAACGAAGAATTTCTACATAAATGTATTTTAATGGGAAGTTCTCCAACGAAAAAGATACATCAAAAGGTTAATAAATGGCGAAGTTCTAACAAAAAATATTCAACCCAAATGAAAACAAGATTTTCGAAGTCTGTTAAAAAGATATAAAAAACATGAGGAGTAATCGTATAATGGGAATGGGCTTGATTAATACTTATTTTAATATATACCTTACTTTTCCTCTTTTGCTATAAACAGAATGCTAATTAAAATAAGCATTGACCATAATATAAAGTTGTATTAAAGCAAAGCTTGCCACTTGCTTCGAGCGCAGTAGTAAATTCTAAATGAAAACTTTCAACATACAAGTAATATAGAAGTATGCACGCGAACATGAGCACGCCACAAACATTTTGTTTCAACTGACATTTTACATAGAGAATAAAAACAAGAATTTAGATTTAATATCAAGTCCACTTCGAGATTTTAATTTATTTATATAATCATTTAATGTACAAGGAACTATTGAAACAAATACTACACTAGGTTTGCTTAGGCAAGCTATGCTCTATGGATCTCAATGAATGTAAATTCGAAACAACATTAAAAATTTTGCAGAGTGAGAGCCGGCAGGTAAACATTTTTTACGGAAACTATTAGATTAGTTCCCTAACTTTCCATTTGACGGTTTTTTAATAGAACATTAAAACATAGAGGACTCTCACGACAGAATTTAAAGCTTATTTTAAGTACCAAATCAAATAAAACTATCCTTCCGGATTCTGTCGCGGTTTTATTTTATAATTTGTATTCGTAAATTCCAAGCTGTCTAAAAAATAACTTCATTTAATATGTCAAATATTCGCGTAAATCTAAAAATGTACCCATCAATAAAATTGCATTTGGTTAAATTCGGTATTTTCCTTTTCGATTTTTAAATTTTTAATCGATAAAATTCGTTAGGAAAGAAAATTCTTTAAAATATAATTGTGGTTTAAGATAGTTTTTAATTACAAATAATAAGAAGTACACGTATTTTGATTGTAATAAAATATATTTGAATTAATTTAGGTACCTACCTACATAGAGTTTACAATAATTGATTAACCGTTACTGCGAAAAAATCTAACTTCATAAATATGCTGGGACATTATTTTGAATTATTACAATCTTTGATACATTCATTAAATCTATTTATGTATATTAAAATAAATATTGTAATGAGTCTATTGTTATGTGTAAGACTGTTATTAAGATAGTTTTATATTGTCCTATAAACTTCAATTTCGTCATCGTATTCAAGTGTTTGTATGACACCTTTGTCAAACGCTTTTCACAAAATTCTATAAAATCCTTTAATCTTAATATGACCATTATAAATGATTATCTTTATTAACTATTGCTTTGTGCGTAGTAAACCAACATAAAATTATGTTGGATATAAACTTTCCAATTCTATAAATTGTACTATATTGCAACAACATACCTACCCAATTCATCTATTTAGGTATAGTGCCTCGTAATTTATAACATAATATGTCGCACACTGGTTATCTATATCATTTGCTCACTTTCATTCAATGCGCTCGTATGGATTAAATCTTTGAATAGATCTACAATAAGTATAATTAAATACACATGAGTAGTAACTGATTTTTTCTACACTAATATAACAAAGAGGTTTATTGGTTTCTAACATCGGCTAGTAGATAATCTCTAAAACTGCCGCTTTTATTCTAAAATTTTTTTCACTAACAAGTAACAGGAATTGGTCTTGGGACCTACTCTCGAAGAATCGTGGTTGAGTCCATAAGTTATCCTGCGACGCTCCATTAAGACTCAATTAAGGGAGTTTCTGTTGGGTTTAGGTGGGCAGTACTGGCTTTTCTAGCCTATGAGTCCCACATAACCGCTTGTAGATGGAATTGAATAAAATGCTTAGGAAAAAAACCAAAAAAGGCCCCTAAGCGAAGCGAGGGGAAGTCGCCAATCTAAAACTAAATTACACTAACAAAACAATATGTTATTATTACTAGCCCATAACATCAGCGTAACACTTGCACAATGTAAAAAGTAAAAACCTATAAGACGATTATAGCTTTGTTTATACATATTACGTAAACAACAAAGTTTATTTTTTTGATTGGTGTAAATTAAGAAAGAATTAAATTAAGAAAATGTGTTCAATTTCAATAATTATACGGAAAATTTGAAAATAGAAACTAGGGAGTGGCGCAGTGGCTCATTCGTGTTAATAAGGTATTCGTTTCGATTAGTATCGAGCGAACAGATACATGTATAAATTAATCGTCGTAAACTATTATTTATTCTCTAGTCGTATCATCGTCAGAATAGACATTTCGATAAAATGTTGTTTCCTAAACCATAGGTAGTTATATACATAAACAAAATAAATGAATAATATATGAATAAAATAATTTTGTAGCAGCAGCATTTTACAACAGCGTGTTTATCCTCATACAAAACGTTAATAAAGTACTAAACAATTACGAATTCAAAATAACTTTGATATTTCGCGAAACAAGTCTCTTTTCAACAATAACCAGGAAAATTACTTAGATGTCTTCTGACATAATATATCCTAAATCCTAATCACACAATATTTATTTGAAGCAAGCTCAAGCTTACAATATTTAAGGTAGCAACCTAAGCTACCATTTATTATTTATTAAAAACACTTCTTAAGTGCAAGTTAAACTCACAAACGAAGATTGTATTCATAATTGCATGACGGCAATTTTAATGTTGTTAAAGCTGCAATAAATGTACGCACTAAAATTTCAACTCTAATTTTTGAGATACAACCAGCTGACAGACAGACAGCGTTCGACATAACTTAAATACAGCGCCCTTTAATAAATTATTTCAAAATATATTATTAAAAAAATAATAAAAAAAGTCCCTAAAATGGAATAAAATCTAATGAAAATCATGTTGTGCTAATTCAATGCGTCATCAACGGTTATAGACAAACAGTAGGAACATGTCAATAGCATTGTATTATGTACAGTGTTAGCCATTTTCTCCACCGGAGAGCAGCTGTACATTGCGGTCCTCTAAAGTTTATAAACAAAACCTCTACATATCTTATGCGTCAACAACGTGATTCTTAGAAACAGCTGCTTATACTCGTAGTATTTGCCAAGTACGAATCGGCCTTACCTACATTTGCCGAAAAAAAATTAAATTATTAAAGTAATCATAAAGTAATAGAAATTAAAAAAATATTTACCTTGTACAAATAAAATGACTGTTTAAAATTACACTGTGCATATAGTAAATATATGCACATAAGAGTGACATTGACGTCAAGACAGACTCGCAGTGATAGAGCTGAGTCTGAATGATTCAAACATAATATTTCCATTAAGATAAGTGAATATAAATAAATGACTCTTAATCTAGCACAAAGATACGCTTAAGATAGAAGAGAATACCAACTTTATTAAATAAATTGATATCAACTTTATAAAAAAAATACTTATTTATTACATCGTGGTTATAATAATATATCATTTATTCTTCAAATTTTATATGAATGTAATTTGCAAATTGCAATTCACTATAAAGTTATATTCCATAATTATATTCTACGTTCATACGTAAAATTATACCAGCAGAAATTTATAATTAATTTAAATAAAGTGATTGAACTTCAAATATGTTTAAAGGTGAAAGTTATTTAAGCGTCATTATTTCAAAATAATCTTCCAATTAATATTCCCTTCTGAACCGAAAGGAAAATTGAATAAAAAAACTAGATATAATTTAATTTATACACATTTCTTGTTTTATACAGCTGTCGAAAAACACCTGCTTTTAGGGAATATATCCACCTGTTCAATCATTAATATTTCTAAGTAATTTAGAAGTTATCCAGACAGATTCAAGTAGACGACTAAGAAGTAAGAAATAAGAAATATCGCTAAAATGTTAAAAAATATTCGTTCTTAAAGATACCAAATCATGACACAACTCAAAACGACTAAGTATAATACTGTTAAGTCTAAGTACTTAAGTTAATTAAAATTAAAGCGTGTAAAATTGAAGTCGTTTATTTTAAATAGAAACGAATAAAATCTTAGAAACAATGTTTTCAATAGTAACAATAACACTTTTAATGAACTTCCTGCACTTAGCCATGCTCGACTCGAACTTTAATAGGAAACAGACCTCGATGGATTGTTCAAGTCTTTGACTTTTGCTTTTTCAATGACAAATCTGTAAGCCGTGCTTTAATTATTATATAGAAATAATTTAATAAATGCCCTTTAAAACTATAGCTTACCTAGTAATAACTTAAAATAAGACATTTAAAAACACATAAATTAAATTGAAGTGTCTATTTGTAATTTCAAATTAACAGCTTTTAACTAAAGGCATATGAAAGTTACATAATATACCTGAATTAAAAAAAATCTGCCTGCCTGTCTGTTTTTTTTTCGGCTAATCTTTGAAACTGCCGGACTGATTATGACGGGACTTTCACTTGGAGATAGCTAATGTAATAATGTATAAGGAGTAACTTCAACTTGGGTACTTTTATTTTAGAAGTTTTATTTATTTTAATTACATGACGGATTTTTGTACTACTTTAAAATGTGCCAGGGAGCACCTAGGGACAAACCTGAGCGAAGCGAGGGTGAGTCGCTAGTACTGAAATGAAAATGAGTAATGGAATAATAACAGTTATATATATATATATATAAAAAGATCTTTATAAGATAGTATAGAAGATAGTATATCTAGCGGAGTGTACATAAACTTAAGCGTTATAATTAGGTACATACTTGTAGATTCAATGTTTATGTCAACTGTCAGAAGTTAAAATTTATACTGTAAATAAAAGAATACAAGATAACAATGACTTTGAAGGTGCATCATTAGTTATTTGCTTAGGAATACAGAAATAATTTGAGTTTAGTGAAAGAAAAATATTAAATCTTCTGAGTAAGCAGTGACAAAAGTAATGTTAAGCGGCGAGTTTGGCATGACATGTGCGCTTGGCACGTGCTACCAGTTATTTATAAACTAAAGTGACCCCTCTTCGCAAACTTTTTATTTCCTACAAAGTTGCTCAAAAAATCTCGAAACTCCTTTTACACGTTGTCCAGGTAAATGTTACTCCTGGGGAAAATTATGTCGTAAATGAAACTTAAGACTTGTCGACAAACCTAGAACAATATAATTATTATGTACGAGTATAAAAGTTTATTCCGTAGTTTTTGCCAATGCGAAATTCATTGCTGATTTTACGATTTATTCTACTTCATGATGTGTCATAGTAATGCTTTTTTATATTACGTTATAAAAAATACGTATCCGATCCTGGACAAAAAATGGGCAAACCACAAATATTGACTTCAAAACAATGATATTTGCTTCAAAAATAATTATTATAAGTATTACTTGGAAATGTCAATTGTAGAGAGATAAATAAACTTTATATTTAAATTATTTTTAAAAAAAAAATTAAACCGACTTCAAAAAATCTGCACTAAAAAGAGAAAAATAAAAAGTAGAAAATAATACTTTAAAGAACTATGTTAATTTTGGAGTCGGTGCCAGCCAGGTATTTTGATTATGTTTACAAATTGATAGATTAATCGAATATACGGTTATTTTTCTTTGGCTGGCACCGACTCCAAAATTAACATAGTTCTTTAAAGTATTATTTTCTACTTTTTATTTTTCTCTTTTTAGTGCAGATTTTTTGAAGTCGGTTTAATTTTTTTTTTAAAAATAACTTATTTTTACATTTTTAGTGTGCCTTTTATTTAGCTGATTTAATTATAGTGACTTACTATATATCACTAATTTAAAATCTGTTTAAGCTTTATATTAAACCACGAGCATACCCATTAACGACGAAAATAGTAATTAATTATCGGGTCTGCCGAAAGGGGGGGGGGGGGGTGGGGGGTTGGTGTTGGTGTCCAAAGAGTACTCGATCTACGACTACTGTAGCTGTAACTAAACTACGAGCTCATCTTTATGTTTACATTCCCCATACGAAATAGTTTAAATAAACCACGTCCATTATTCCACCTAACTCCTAGAGGTTAATGAGATTTACCTTCTATTATCATATTAACGTAATAGCCTGGAAGAACACAACTATCAATCTATATGTATGTATAATTTTAAAGGAATTTCCTTTCAACTCCTAGCCGTTGAGGAGTTGTACCTTCTATCATCAGCTTATCCACATGAGATGATAATTATCAAATGCAAATCCTTAAAAAACTTTAGAAAATATATGAAAAATGTACTAAGTGCCTATAAAATTTAAGAGTTGCCATCGATTTCCCTAGGATCCCATTATCAGATCCTAACTTGGTGACAATGGGAATATCTTGGAAGTATACCCTACCAAACAAAAAATAAATTTTTGAAATCGGCCCACAATTGACGCATAAATCGGTGAACACAGATAAAAAATAACATTTGAAGAATTCTACCTTCCATCATCAGCTCATCACATGAGATGACGATTTTCAGACGCAAATGCTTGAACAGCTTAAGAAAATATATAAAAAACATAATAGGTGCCTATAAATTTTGAAAGTTGCCCTGGATTTCCCTGAGATCCCATCATCAGATCCTGATTTTGTCATAATGGGACCCCCTCAGAACTATACCCTACCGAACAAAAGAAAAATTTTTGAAATCGGCCCACAGTTGACGGAGAAATCGGTGAACATACATAAAAAAAAAAAAAATACATACATCGGAACATATAACCTCCTCCTTTTTGGAAGTCGGTTAATTATATATTTTTAATATTTTCATTGTTTTAGTAATAAACGCTGGCAGTCTAATTCTATTTAAAAAAGGACAGAATGTATATTCAACCTTGTTTATAAAAACTCGTTATTATTATGATTTATCTTATCTATAATATAATTGGGTAATACGATTAATGCGACCATCGCGAGCTTTGAAACAAACCAAACTTGGTTCGTTTTCATTAAAAATATGCGTAAAAGTTGTCTTTGTGGCCCAAATGGGATTATTTTGTCTCATTATATATTATCTTTCTAGGACATTGCGATATTATCACCACTATTCAATAGGTATCTACAATCTTAAATGCAAAAAATAAAAACAAAATTTTTTACTACTTATGTATTTCATTTGTGTACACTTCAAGAACTTGTTACGTAAAGCAAAAAATCATTAATTACTTATTACCACAAAATAATGCGTTTTACTCTCGCTAATAGTCGTTAAGTCGGATTCTCGGAATCAAGCATTTATAGTAATCTAGCAATAGAGGTCAAGCTTATCGACGAAAACACATAGGGTTACAATGTCGTTACGTATTTTGAACGTATTAATAACTAGCGACTCATACACTTCATATCTTTTTTTTCTGTATTTTTTAGAACAAAAGAAGGTATAACCTAATTACGTACGGATCGCATATATTTTTTTATTTCACTCAAAAAATCCATGAAGTTAAAAATACTTCATGTTCATGCGCATACCTATATATACTTACAATAATATGATATATACACCAATACAAGCAAGTCACGTCGAAGTGTTGCATTGTGAAATAAACAAAAACGAATAAACAATTTTTCACTTCTTAACAATAAGTGTACAAAATATATCTCAGAAATTTGATATTTCCTTGGTCATCTTTTACTGTAATATGCATGTATTATATAAATAAACCTTCATATTGTATCATTATCTATTACTAAAAACTATATTGAAATTCGTTGCGTAGTTTAGAAGATCAAAGCGTACAAACAGCGGATTCGACTTTGTCTTATATTATGTAAAGATGGCTTACCTTCAACCCCCGTCACGCCCCGCGTCCCTACACCGCCGACCTCGCTCACGGATTACGTAAAATCATTTATTATTAACGTTATTTTTATACCTTATACAGAGTGAAAAATAACTTTAATCATCAACACAGACACATAAATTCAAGTGTTTATGTCAAAATCTCAGTTATTTAATAGAAAAAAAAAACAATAAAAGAGAAAATATTGTACTAGGTATATGTTGTCCACTTGAATGCTTTGAATTAAAGAAGTTATAAAGGAAAATTGAATTGAATGAAAAAAAATTTGTTAGAACTATCGGAATCTATGTTTTAAAACTTTATAGTTTATAATATTATGATATTGAGCGTTCTTTTTAGATAACGTCGTTAAACTCAAAAAAGTTCCTACTGTAACTGACCGCTATCGGTTAACTTCCGTAATAGGTATTTTCCACAAAGATAGTAAGTGTTTGATAATGAGCTAAGTAAAATCACGCATGATTAAATGATTTTTAATTAGAATATCAAATAAATCACGTTCTTGCGTGAGAATATATAAGTATAAAAAATATCGATCCAAAGTGATTAACAATAGTATTTATTATCAAGTACCCTACCTAGCCTACGTACCCAAGTTTAAGCAAGAAACAAGATAATATGAATTGGAGTGGACACTCAAGTGGGTGTGGAAACTACCAGTATTTTCACGTAAAAATAATCTAATCGACAGATCCTACGTTATTGGTACCTAATAAAATAATATTGCTTAACATTTTAATTGAGACGGATAAAATGATCGCAAAATGGTATGTTTCCAGAAAAAAAAATCCGTTAAAGATGATAAAGACCGTTCGAAGACAACGTGATTACGCGTCAAATAAACTACTTAACTTGGTCGTATTATGGCAAAGTTATTTTGTATGTATTTGGAACATTGTGCCAACTGGCAATCGGCAAACGTCCCCAAAATTATGGCGATCTTCAATATCAACATTCTGAACACGTCACATTCAAATGTGTGTAGGTCGATCTAACGTCATCACATTTCACAAGCTTAAGATCAATGAACTGAATTTCATTTATGTATAATGATTCTGTAAAAGTCTTTGAGAATCAAGAATAACACATGACGGTCTCACCGCCCCTTTTCTTTACCTACTTATTCCGCTTCCGCTCTTGTCTGCGAATCTTGTAATTTAATTTCGTTCAATAGCTCTCATCCTCATTCTACTGTCATTTTAAATTGCCTCACAAAGCGTTTTTGATTTTTGTGTCGCGAAAACAAATTGATTTGACTATGAATTGTACCTACCTTAATATCAATTTGATTTTTTATTCCTGATTTAACTAAAATAAAGGATAAAAGTATTTAAATGTAATTGTAATACGGTGTAGTTTATTGATAAAATAAATAGTAGTAGGGGCATTGGATCCAAACCCGTCAGAAGTTTCCATTTCCATCGGTGTGATAAGAAAAGGCAATGATAACTGGCCGACTTACACTCACAAGTATTAGGGATAATGAATAAAACAGCGATAATATTAAAATTACTTGTCCTTATTGTTATTTGGTAATTTTAGGATTTTGTTACAAGTACCAATCAAAAGTTAAATAAACAAATCAAGGGACACGTGTAACACTAATGCGTAATGGAATATACCATTCTGTAATAGAACTACAAGTAAAACAATACGCTGATAGAGTATGTATAATGTATATGTATTATGTACCTATAGTCTATATATGTATGTAAAGATAGAAATTTGGGTCACTTGAACATATTAAGACTAAACTTTTAAATGTTTATGCCGTTGTTTTCCATATTATAAAACCTTGAATCATGATCTAATTTACATATCACAGTTTATTTGTCAATTTCATGTGTTTCATGTGTTCATGTCCCCTAGACTACTAGATTGTGTTTACATATTGTAAATATGTGTCTAATTATGCAGTATTTTCTTAAGTACCTCCTATATCAAAGATAACATGGTTAATGATTGAGCAGGGCGCTTAAATTAAATGTTGAAGGCTATCTCTTAGATCACTACAATACGAATTAAATCACTACAATACGAATTAGATCACTATTATAATACGGTACCTATATGAGTGAATACTCAGAAATAAAGTCTGTTTTTTTTTTCTTTTCCAGCGACACTTATTACTGCAACAGCAGGAACTTGCTACGGTTGGCCGTCACCGACTCTGTCGTACCTACAATCCAAAGAGAGCTCGATACCAACATCGTCTGCCGAGGGGTCATGGATAGTTTCAATAATGATCCTATGTTCAGCACTAACCCCTATCCCCTCGGCATACATGGCCGACCGCTTCGGAAGAAAAACTACCCTTCTCTTTGGAGCCATACCTTTCATCATCGGCTGGGTGCTCGTCATCGTAGCTAAATCCGTCCCCATTCTTTACGTAGCCCGAATGTTCTCTGGCCTTGGCTACGGTGTAGTGTACACGGTTGCTCCCATGTACACAGGAGAGATTGCCACAAATGAAGTCAGAGGAGCCCTTTCAACTCTCATTACATTAATGAATAAGGTAACATATACTTTTATTTTTTTACAATTTGTTATATTTCCTTCCAAAAACATCATACCTATAACATATTGAAGAAACTACAAAAGGAAAGGCCTCGACAATATCAATTACTAATTTTCTTAAAATTTGCTTGGGTATATTTTATTCCATTATAAGGTTATGATATCAATTTAATAAACTCGTTTTATTTTTATACTTTGAAAACAATTTGAATTGAAATAATTGACTAAACAAACCTAAACATGAGAGTAACAGACTTAAATGTATCACTTACAAGTATATATATGATACGTCGTTGTATATATATATGTATATTATATAAGTGTATTTATGATAGCTAATATTCTGAACTAACGTCATTCATAAGTATTAAAAAACATCTAGATCATTTATTATTTTAACTATTTATTTCCTGGCTATTTAGTAGTAAAATAGTATTATTACGTGATTTATCCTGACAAAGTGCAATGCGAAACGAGCAAACAATGAGTCATTGCCGTAATTGTATGGTATGTATTGTATTGTGGTACACACAATACAATCGTGTTAGTTGGTTTAAAAATAAAAAGTTGTGGTGGTGTTAGACTAAATCATTTTTCTATTAAAATGCAAGAAGGTACCATAAGTATACGTACTCGCAGTTATTGTGATTTGTGATATGTTTACACTATTTTATAGCTTTATACGTTTACTGAGTATATAAAGCGAGTAATTTCTTATTAAACGATCGTTAACTTTACGATACCAAATACTAATTTTCATAAAGAAATAATACTGGAATAGGGTTCTTTATACTATGCTTATATCCTTTCATTTTATTTTTCATAACTAATACTTTGTGAAGTGTTTCTACTTTAAAGTTTTTTTAATCACTATTAAGAAAATACTTAGTATTGCCATAATAAAATTAATATGAACCTAAAATATTCACATAAGTATCCCCAAACACAAACTTTTATGTATTAAATTAAAATTTGCTTATATTATAATTCCAGGTGGGTATACTTGCCCAATACTGCATCGGCCCCTTCGTTTCGATGCGAACTTTAGCCGCCATCAACTTGATCCTGCCCATTTCGTTCGTAATTACCTTCATCTTTCTACCGGAATCGCCGTACTACTATCTGAAGTTTGAACGTAGCGAAAGGGCGGAAAGATCGCTCCGGAGATTACGATCGGGAGACATAAGATTAGAACTTAAGAATATTGAAGTCAGCGTTCAAGAAGATATGAAAAATAGAGGCACGTGGTTAGATCTCGTAACTGAGGCTACAAATCGAAAAGCTTTGTGGATAAGCCTTGGGATTTTCACTATACAGCAGCTTTGTGGAAGTGCTGCTGTAGTTGCATACGCCCAAGTTATCTTTGAAGTCACCGAAAGCAAAATCGAACCATATCAGGAATCTATTATCCTGGGTTGCGTGCAAGTCTTGACATGTTGCGTCTCAGTGGCGCTCGTGGATCGACTTGGAAGAAAGCCTTTATTGTTGCTATCGGCCCTTGGTGTTGGTCTCATGAATGGTATCATCGGTACTTACTTTTATTTCTACGCCACTAATAAAACTTCAGTGGCAAACTTCTATTGGGTACCAATAACGGCCATTCTAATCTACATCGTGTGCTACGCTATCGGTCTATCGACGGTCCCCTACGTGATTATTGGAGAAATGTTTCCGACAAATGTCAAATTATATGCCTCATGCGTCGCCCACATTTATACTGGATTTTCTATGTTTGCAGTTCAAAAACTTTTCCAGGTAAATAATGTTATATACAAACTATTTCTATAGACGTTAACGGTTAAGGTGACTACTTTTTTCCTTTTAACACCTTACACTTAACTTTTAAACTATTTTCGATGATAAAATGCAAGAACATAATAGCATTATAAATATAATAAGGGACTTAAATTGCCTTTCACCGCTACATCTGACTTTACTAACAAAACTAGTTTACTACTCATAAATATTTTTGTCTTATCTATATTAGAGTCCAGAGTTTCCTTGTATTTTTGGTCTCTTAAGACGAAAAACAAATAAAAAATCTAGTAATATAGTTTATCTAATTAATAAAAGGATTACCTATCTATATTGCATGTTACATTTTTTTATCGATAACTTCAAAATAGAATTAAGTAGGATTACAGAAGCTTTAGGTACTATCATTAAATTCTTAATCACATCTCTAATAAACTCAAAACATGGTATATCTACTTTTATCTTGCTTTGTCTTGGTGATGATTGTTATCTGTATCAATACACCACTCAATGACACTTATGAATGTAAATGATTCTACAAAGGCTTTATACAATTATGGGTACTTGCGTACTAGCGCCACCGCACTTTTGTTTTTCTAGATTTTTGTGAATATGTTTATATCGTAAATAACTATTTTCTTTGGGTTTGGATATAATAGGTTCATAAGGTTAATTTTAAGAATCTTTCTTTCTAGGTTGGTTAGGTTATTTTAAATATATTACCACATCGTCGTAAAATGCCATAGTCGAAAACTATCATAAAATAGAACACTATTAAAAATCAAACACTTTATTTAAAAACAAAGCTAAAAAATGGCGCCAAAATTAATTTTAGATGTAGAATGGCGGCAGTTAAAAATCACCACTATATTTATAGCTGCGGACGCGGTGGCGTTAGTACCCAATTCTGTCTTAAATTATTTGAAATTAATTAACTAAACTTAAAGCTATATCTTTTCAATTCCAGGTAGTGAAAGATGCATGGGGTATTTACACAGTATTCTGGGGATTTTCTGTCTTCTCATTACTGGGGCTCATGTTCATGCTGGCGGTACTGCCCGAAACCAAGGGCAAGTCGTTTGCATCCATTCAAGCCCAGCTACGAAGGGACGTCGCTAGAGACAACGCCAGTAAACTCATCACCGTCGAGTATTAAACCTTGCATAAGTGGCGGATTTCCTTATATGCCTTCATAATGTTGTCATATAAAATGTTGTGCTCTCATTTTATATACAAATTGAAAAAAAAACATTTAGGTTTGTTATAAGTCTTCGATTTCTATGCGTGTTCTTATAGAATATTAATGTAATTTGTTGAATCTATTTAAAATGTAATGTTAGCTACTTAAAATAAATTCATTATATTAGCCTATTTGAAACTCCGCCATAGAATAAGCTAATTTAGGGATCAAGTTGAAGTGAAAATAAGATTGAATTATTAATGTAATGATAGTTTTATTAGTGACATAAATATACAATGTCATATAAGTAGCCTGTAGAGGGGTAAGAGAAGTGTCGTGGGCATAAGAGTCGAGGCACTGGAGAACGCAGTGAAGTCCTGAGGGTCATATTTCTCGGGAAGGGCTCGGGTGGATATGACCTTGGAGTAGAGACGTGCCGAGTCCTTTGGCGTCCTCGTCTTGTTGGGACTATTGAAATCAACTAAATAAAGACCGAAGCGGGACCTGCAATTGCATTTACATAAATAACGAGTGGAAATATAACAAGATTTGAGACAAAATGTTTTTTATTTTATTCTTCTATGTAAAAATACTTCGACGTTTATGAATATTTATGCCACATAATTTAATAATAATCTCTTACACTTAAAAAGTCATATCCAAGATCCTAACGAGTTTAAAATTATACGTACAAAAAAGTTTAGTTACATAACCACCAAGCTCAGCCTATGTAAGCAGTGCCATCTTTTGTGAAATAATCGCACTGCTACTGCATGTAACTTGACTTAAAATACTGTCTGACTGGTTTCCATAGATGGCGTGCAATACTTAAAGGGTTATGATTTTTCATAATATTACCGTACCGGTCATAAAAATTTAAAAAGAAACGGCTTTTTTATAATAGTTAAATTAAAAATGATTGCCACTAGTACAAATGCTTTCTTTTCAAAAAAAATCTTTGTCGTAGTTTTTTACTATCATCTTCGCTTTACCCGTCTGCGGCGGATTTTTTCATCGAACCGTTAGATAATGCAAATTTTACATAATATAAATCATTTTTGACAGCATAATAATGTATGATAAGTTCTATTATAATTAATTACTATGATAACGTATGTTATGCTTTTGCAGATAACAGCAATGAACCTTTCTTTTCAAAAAAAAATCTTTGTCGTAGTTTTTTACTATCATCTTAGCTTTACCCGTTTGCGGCGGATTTTTTCATCGAACCGTTAGATAATGCAAATTTTACATAATATAAATCATTTTTGACAGCATAATAATGTATGATAAGTTCTATTATAATTAATTACTATGATAACGTATGTTATGCTTTTGCAGATAACAGCAATGAACCTTTCTTTTCAAAAAAAAATCTTTGTCGTAGTTTTTTACTATCATCTTAGCTTTACCCGTTTGCGGCGGATTTTTTCATCGAACCGTTAGATAATGCAAATTTTACATAATATAAATCATTTTTGACAGCATAATAATGTATGATAAGTTCTATTATAATTAATTACTATGATAACGTATGTTATGCTTTTGCAGATAACAGCAATGAACCTTGTTGCAATCAATTAAAGGTAGTGAACGGTTCACCTACATATATTTAATATAGGGATTACAAAAATTATTGCGTTTATATTAGAGATGAAACGGATAGTGGTTTGGCCGGATACCGGATACCGGATATCCGGCAAGCTGCCAGGCCGGATCGCCGGATATCCGGCCGTTTATATTATAGAACTTTTTGAAAACTGAATTGGAAAGTCATTTTAAATCCTTAGGAGAGAATTCAAACTACCTAATTGCTGCCTTTTTAGACCCAAGGTTTAAGTCGGACTATTTAGGAGTTTTTAAAACTGAAAAAGTTCGACAGAAAATCATCACAGAGTATATAAAATACTCTTACGACGAATCTTTTTCTGACAGTAACAAGATTATTGCCGTCTTTAACACCTGCTAAACGAATGAAAAACGATGAATCTGGATCCAACTTCACACGTGAAGCTCATGACACTTTTTGAAACTGTTTCAATGAAATGGCAAAGGACAATAGTAGTGTTTGTCGCGACTTAGAAAAACAAATCCAATTGCTAACGAGATTGTTTTTTTTAAAGGCATCTCGAATCGATCGCAATCACGATCCATATATTTGGTGGTCAATTAATTTAAATCAGTACCCGCCCTTGTCAAAGTTTGCTAGAATTTATCTTTCAGTACCTGGTAGTATTATTTACAGCGAAAGGTTATTAGGTGCAGAGGTTGGTCTGGTATATGAAGCCAAGCGGAGTCGCCTCTTACCAACAAATGCCGAAAATTTCATCACAATTTGCCACTTGTTAATTTTGAGTACTAAACTAATTAATAAAACAAACATTTTTGACGTGCGATTACAAAAATAAACGGTGTCCAAAACCTACTGTGGTATGATTATCCTTGTGTAAAATAATGAGACTTTTTTAAATTTTACTATCCGGTATCCGACCCGGCCGGATACTGGCTTACTATCCGGTATCCGGCCGGATAGTGAAAACAAGGTCGGATACCGGATAGTTGCCGGATATCCGTTTCATCTCTAGTTTATATTTCCGCCTTTTTTTTTGATGTGATTTTAATACGAAAGGGCTGAAGAGTGGCTTAGGTTAGTATTTTTAGTGTAGAAGAACGTCTACTAATAGGAACATATTTCACTATTAAGAATACTAATAAGATCAGTTGTATTTGAATATATAAAACAGAAGTTAGAGGGCAAAAACAAAGAAAAATATAGGCACATGAAGAAAATGAAATTAACTATTTATCATATGTAATGAAATAAATTTTAATCTACCATAGACAACATTTTATTTTAGTTAGCCGAAAGTCTAAATTACACCGCACCTACCTTATTGAACCGTTTAGATATAGCTATAGCTGCAGAAATTGTAATCAGTAATGGTAAACTTATTTATTTTATTATTAACTTAGAATGGAGATGAAACAACTAAATCGATAGGACCTAATTGAAGTAGTAGAACTACAAATTTTAAAAGTTAAAAAATACCATTGCTTTATGTTCTTATGAAAATATAATCAGATAATATATAAGTAATAAAAATATTTAAAATTTTGTTTTAAATATATCAAATAATTATGGTTCTATGTAGGGAAATTATTTAGCATTTATTTAAATGCTGTTATTAAATCTACTTCATTTTTCTCGTCTACGTAATTGGTAAAGGCAATGATACTTAAATACGAGACCTTGACACCAATTCAAGCTAAGGTTCGTGCTTCGTGTACTAAAAGCAGACAAAACTTACTTAAATAGTTGCTGCTTAAATTGGAATTATACTAAAACATTATACAGTTGTATAAAAAAGTTATACAAAAAATATTTTGGAATATTAATTAAGTTTATGTAGATAACCGCTAATTGATACCAACTGAATAGGTACATGACTCTACAACTAAAATACTGACATTTTAAATTTAATAGCTTTCATTCGATCGTCTTAACTATTCCTTTCACATATGAAATGAATGAAATGAAATCTATACATATAATAAAACTGTAGAAAAGTCGTTTTTGTACATCAAAAAAAAAATTAGAAAAAAATAGCCAGGGTTATAAAGGACAACCAATAGAACTCATTTCCAGCATTTTTAGAATTTTTGTCTGTTTGTCTGTTTGTCGGTTTGTCGGTTTGTCTGTTTATTTATCCGGGCATCACGTAAAATGTACGAAAGCAATGTAGATAACTTTTATACACAACGATTGAACGTAACTTGAAGTAACATTTAGTTTGTTTCATTGCAATCGGTTCAGTCTATCAAAAGATATTTGAGTTTAAAGTGAAGAGAAATTCCAGAAGTGAAATTAGGGTTATGTGAATTTGGTCTCACTCATCCAAATGCACAGGAGTTTTCCAATTTATTGTTACAAATAGGCGATGGCACATACCCCGTACAAGAAGATGGAAATGTTATTTTGATTGATAATGATTTGAATTGATGGTTCCACAGCTAATGTTGTTTATAAAGAAGCACTAGCATAAATAAAAAAAAATGATTTGTATCGGTATCCTCCAACAGCGCTTCGCACTAAAAAATACATTGTTAAGTTCCGACATCCACGCGAACGAAGTCGCGGGCACAGCTAGTCATGAAATATATTCTGACTTACTGTATTGTACTTTCATCACTGTACTTTCATCATCATCAGCCCTTTTTGCAGTGGTAGCCCAGCGGTAACGCGTCGCTTGTATAACCGAGCGATGCGGGTTCAAATCCGGGTCTCGCACCTCTGATATTTTCATGTGCGAATCATTTCTATCCTGATTACCACTTATCTTACGGTGAAGGAAAACATCGTGAGGAAACCTGCATGTCTGAGAAAACCTAGCAAGTTTTCGTAAGACGTGTGAAGTCCTGACTGTACTTTTACTAAAGTACTACTACTGTACATTAATAGATAAAAAGGCAAATAAAACAGCTTCCTTGATCCATATGTCAAAAAAAATATGTTGTGCATAATTTCCTGCCCGCACTTGGCCTGCGTGGTGGAGTATGGCCTAATCCCCCTTGTCGTATTGAAGGGAGATCTATACTATACAAGCGAACATGCGTTCGCAATTTTAATATTTATTAAGAACTGGTGACCCACCCTCGCTTCGCTCTGCTTCGTCCCTAGATTTAACGCAAGCGAAGCCGCGGGTTCTTTATTTTATAATATGTAGTGATAACATTGAAATATATTTTGAAATACTTACACGTATCCATCATCCCACTCCCAATTGTCCATCAAACTCCAAGCAAAGTATCCTTGCACGTTGCTATGGTCTTCGTGTATCGCGTGTAACAGCGAGTTCAAATAATGACAATAGTATGACACTCTCGCTTTGTCTTCTACTCCACTATAATCAGCGTAACCATTTTCAGTGACAATTATTGGTACGTTCTTATAAGTTTTCGTTATCCATTTAAGAAGGCGACGGAAGCCAAACGGCACAACCTGGCAATTGAAAATAAACTTTTGTTATAATTTTTTGTACGAAAATGTAAATAAAACTTTATCTTAAATTTAAATTATTTGTACGGTACTGAGAGTTAAATTACTGTAACTGTACTGTAATGTAAGTATTAATATTAAACTACTTAAATCAAATTAGACCCGGAAGTTATATTTTTATAACATACACGTATTTATGCCAGACGGTCATAATTCATAATATTAAACAATATTTTATTTTATAATTACAGCGATAAGAATCATCTGGTAGTTATTTTAAAAGTATGGTGAAGTAAATTCTTCCTACTGGCCTAAAGAAGGAATTGCATAAAATCATTGAAATGTAAGGTATATATGTAACCGTTCAATTCAATGATTAACAGTAAATAGATCATAGTATTAGTAAAAACTATTTTTTTTTTTAATTACATATGAGTATATGTATAACATACACTTCTAGAACTCTTAAGCTTTTAAGCTGGGTTTCAATTTAATAGTTTTAGAATATAGTTTTTATTTCTTTCTGTCCGATTTCTTCTGTATTTTTGTTAAATTTAATATTCGAGTCAATTTTAAATTCAATTTAAACTTAATAATCGCAAAATTATACAGTCTGTATGATAAACACGTTAATTTAAAAGCTATGGGCCCGGCCGGCCCATTTATCTGTAATATAATCTATAATAAGGTGAATAGTTTCTTTTAATAGTATGAGCGTGTAAACTGGAAGTTTTTTATTACACGATTAAATTAACATATGATAGAACAAAAAGACTGTTTTTGCGATACGATTGACTATTTTATAATATTCATGAATATCCGTACACAGCTACTCATACATACTTATATATTATAAATATTAATATTTTTTATTAATTAATATTCTGTCTCTTTTGTACCAGTTTGCCATACATTTTTATGTAGAGACCGTAAGACAGCTCAGTAACGAAGAACGTATAATATGTATA
This sequence comes from Boloria euphrosyne, assembly GCA_951802675.2. Classification (NCBI taxonomy): domain Eukaryota; kingdom Metazoa; phylum Arthropoda; class Insecta; order Lepidoptera; family Nymphalidae; genus Boloria; species Boloria euphrosyne. The sequence goes on from OX637872.1 coordinate 5,829,797, forward strand.
TTTATATGGTTTTACCATACGTAACCTACCATATGTGTCAAAGTAACAGCCTAATATTATTTTATGTGTGCATTGTTTGATTCTAATGTATGCATTTATTTCATTTTTGAAAATAAAATACATCATGCCACATTTAAAAGCATGGAAATTAGTGATAGTGTTCTCCGACCGACTTCGGCCATGGCGGCCAATCTCGATGAGACAAGCCAACTGCGCCGGAGATATTATAGTGCACAAGTGTACGCGCAGACACAAGAGCACTCTCTATTGCTGTCACTTTCATATTCCGGTGGGACGACTAATCGACACGACCAGTGAGAGTTAAGGCGCAGGACTAAAGGCTTTACGTGCTCTCCGAGGCACGGGGGTGATACACCGCCAAATTCCCAACTCCGGGCTGTTACTGAGGCTCACTAAACAGCAAAACTCAATAACTAAACTTGACCCGACCTAGGACTCGGACCCAGGACCTCTCGATGAGTGGCCCTACTTGCTAGCCACTACACTAACGAGGCAGTTTGGATGGAAATTACAAAAGATACATCTAATATATAAAAATCCCGTGTCACAGTGATTGTTATCGAACTCCTCCGAAACGGCTTGACCGATTAATATGATTTTTTTTGTGTGTATTTGGTAAGTCTGAGAATAGGTCGTAGGCTAATTTTTATTCCCCTAGGACCTAGGTGATAAGGGTGGCCCTCTCCAGACATATATTTTTTAATTTTAGACCAAATTTTTCATTTTTACTTTTTTATGATTTGGCATCAAAAAATTCTTATAACGCAAAATTTTCACCCTTCGGGCGCGGGCGGAGCCGCGGGAATTGCTAGTTTTTATATACTTTGGCCAGTTACGTGACTACACAACATTGCTTGAATATAGCTTCGATAATACAAACATTTGTTTTGGATTTTGCTATTTTCGCATAACTGTAATAAATCTCAAGCAAATATTACTTAGAGTTAATAAGACATTATTATCGTAATGTATATGAATATGTTAAATCCTATAGAGTAATCTTATATTGTGAATTGTGATTTCTGGTTTGTAAATTTTACAGAAATTTTAACGTAACCACGTACCAGGCAATTTATTATAACTATTTTCTCTTTTCATTTATTTCCACTACAGGACTCATAAGAATGTATGCAATCTAATAATTTTAAAAAATATACATTTTTGAAACATATTATTGGCATTTTATCTTAAACCTGCTCGCCTTCGACAAGTGATCAAGGAAAATTAAGTTACAATCTCAAACAGATTCATTAAAAGTTTTTGATATAAAAAGTGTTATTGATCATTTTAATTATAAATTGAAAAGCCAAAAAGAATTGGAGTAAATCAATAAAATAAAAACCGTAATCATTCCGTACCTTGAGCCATGATGACGAAGACATTGAAGGCCACTTCGGGTCCTGCACTCTGACTATACCAACATCGTTTGCATGAGAGGGGATAGCCCCTACTTCTCCATCAGCCATACTAAGTAGATAAGTAGTGTAATGGTTCAAGCCAAAGAAATCAGCTGTTCCCCTTATATAAGCAACTTCATCCTCTGTGAATTTTGGTAAGCGAGACCGAGAGTAATTTTGTTGGCGACTCTTTTCGTCTACTAGTTTTATCAGCTCTGGAGGATAGTTTCCTTCCTCTGAATACACTGGATGTGCGTACCAACCGAGCTGTAAAAAAATATTATCTAAAATATTATACTTGATTGAAGCTTATTCTTTATAAAGCATAATTGTGAGAGACGTATTTATGAATTAGATGTACCTACTAGTATTAATTCTTAGGGAATTCTTAATATAATTCTAAAGATCAATCATATTAAACTAAAATAATAAATTATCAAGGGCTTTTGGTGTCAAGGAGATGTTATGCTATGTAATCAGCATATTGCATCATATTTCAATCACTAATCTATATAATCATAATGAGCTACACTATGTAGTATTTTGTTAGGGTACCTATAGTGTAGTTAAGATAAATAAATACTTTTTATCTATGGTCCTTATTGGGGCTATTCGAAAACGCATCAATAAAATACTGTTTTTTTATAAGGTTATAATTCAATCGTTAACGTTTTAATTCAATCAGTTAAGCGAATTCATCTCTTATAGATCTGGATTTACAAACCAAGCTTCACCTCACCTGACTGCACTACGTCATAAAAAGTCATTTTTATTTTGGCAAAATTTAATACCAGTCTTCGCAAAGTTTATTGATAAATACAAGATTTTTGCAAGAAGGACAAAGTCTAGTTTTCATCCCCGCTCAGAAAAAGCATTTCCAAAGAAAAATTAATAACAGCCGATTTCCGTGATAATATCCCTACACAACTTTCTATGTTGGGCAAAAAAAGACAAGATTTTGCACAAGATACAAAATATATTATTATGGTATACGAGATTCTTGACACGTAGTGTGGTAAAGATCAAGGCTAGGCAGACGGGAAATACAATATAGTAAAATGATAACAGGATCAACGATTCATAAGACAGCACTATGCCTGGTCCCCTAAGTCTTCCAATTACGAAAACAAGTTATTTTGTTATCCTCTTAATATAACAAAATTTATGGATTTTCGTATTACCTATTTATTATGTATGAATAACTAAGCGCAACATTATTTGGTTATTAAATAGGATTCAGGTTTAATTTGCCTGTAGCTAGATTGTTTTTATTGCGTTTGACATTGATTAATACTAGTAAAAATACGAAAAAAGTTACACAAAATTACAATGAACTTTATTACAATGAACTTTATTCCTCACATGAGTTTGTAGGTAGCGCTCCACTGCTTCGCGATCCTTTGAAGAATTTGTTTTAGGTTCAGCCCAGTTGGAGTCTAAAGACATACCAATTTTACCTGGAATAAAAGAATAACCTTGTATAGTTTATATCTCGCATATTTCTTTATTTTTGATTTCGACCTAGAAACACGATCTCAAAGTAAGGTCAGATGAAAATAATAAAAATGATTTTTATTAAATCGTGCACTATTATGTATTTATAATAAAATCACGCAAAATATAATTGAATTTAATTAACCAATTAATCGCATCGTTGTCAGTACTTAAAAACGGCACGTGCAAATAAAAATGTGCAATGTTTCCATTACGAAGGTACCTATTAGGTACTATTTCTAATTAACTGCTGTATTTATTTTTTGCGTATATTTTTGTTTCAATCCCGATATCAATTATAAATGCGTAACGCGTTTATTGTTCAACATTATAGACTTTTAATAATGTATAATAAAAATAACATTAATAAGTAGTTAAGAATGAACTCATTATACATATTATTTATTCTGACGATTATACCAAATAATCTGTTTAATCTTCAATTATGTAAAATGTTTTAAGGCAATAATTAAAAATTATGTAATATATACACACATTAATTAACCTATCATTTTAGAAATATTATTAAAATATGATAATTTATTCTACATAAATATTAAAAGAATGTAGGATAATATTATTTATGTAATTTTTTGTGAATAAAATATTACTACCTAAACTTAGGATAAGCCAAAACATGTTAGAAATGCTAAACATTAATAAACGTCACAATGTATAATTGGAAATTGGTATAATTGAATCTATACATCCATATATTAAAATTCTAACTTAGTCAAATCTGTACATTGAATATTTTTTACATTGAAAATCTTATTGAAATAGTCATTATTATCGACACAGAGGCCGAATCTATAGTTCTTAGAATTCTCGTCTGTCTGTCTGTATGTGACCGCATCACGAGAAAACCACTGGGTGGTTTTAGATGAAATTTAGTATGATGATAGCTGGTTATCCGGGTCAGGATATAGAGCCCTTTTTACTGCTGAAAAATATCTAATTTCTAAGAATTCTAAACTAACCGTTACGAACCGGATATAGAATATTTTACTATTTTACTAAAATATTTAGTTTTCAGTCTTTAAAACGCAAGCGGAGCCGCGGGAAATGCTAGAATATTATATAAGTAGTCTATCATTGATTATTTCCTAAAACCAAATCAATTTAATACGTCCATGGATACAACATATTAACATTCCATGTGTTACGCACACAATGGTAAATAATAATAATCTTATAGAATATGTTTATTATTAAGCTATATATTAATCTACCTATATATTAATTAATTCGTATAAAAATATTCGTTTTCGAGTACATAAGCACTAAGTTAAAAGAGTTTTGGAAAGTATACTTTCAAAGGCGTCGGAGAAAGTTTCATCATCTTTGAAAGTTACGCTTTCAATAAGATTTTGTAAGAACTAAAATAGTTAAGTCATACATTTTACAGTAAATAATATTTTTAATTACCTCCGTACAGAGGGCGATACTGTTGGGCAAATAAATGATAGACACTTGCGTGGGCCTTCAATAAATTATGGGTGCAAAGATATTCAGCAATACCATGACGATTGAGAGCAGGCGCTCGATATGTGTTGCCGTAGCCCTCTAAACACGTCTGCATCGGCTCATTGAAAGTTACCCAGTACTTAACTTTATCTGCAAAGTTTTCGAATAAGACATTCGCATAATCCGTGTAATAGTCAACAATATGTGCATTCGTCCAACCGCCGATATCTTGCAATTTTTGAGGCAAATCCCAATGATAAATTGTAACCATGGGAGTAATGTTATACTTCTCAAGCTCGTTTATTAAATTCTTGTAATACTGAATGCCGCTGGGATTTATTTTATTCGCTAAGCCATTTGGTAATATCCTAGGCCAAGATATGGAGAATCTGTAAATGTCGACACCGAGTTCGTGCACCATTTCAGCATCTCTTTTATATAAATGATACGAATCCGCAGCTACATCTGGTGTAGATCCATCTTTGGTGAAATTTGGATTCGTATGCACTAAGTGATCCCATATATTTTCTGTTTTCCCTGAAAATAAATTAAAATAAAATATTTATTCTGTATTTTTACATTAGATCCTAATACAAAATACTATGCAAATAAGGAACAACGCTTTGTAAATAAGAAATTTTAAATTACCGTCTTCATTCCAGGCTCCTTCTATTTGAATAGCTGCGGTCGAAACGCCAAAAAGAAATCCTTTTGGAAATGTATAATTGCTTTTTCCACCACCTGCTAAGTTTGATTGAGCATATCTGTAAATAAAAATATCTATCTTGTAATCTTTTTTTTTATTAGCATTTTAATTACTTAATACTAAAAAAATGTACCGCACAATGACATCGACTTCGAAAATATCTGAGTAGGTATCGTAATTCGTATACTATCCTATAGTAAATTAAAACTACTAATCAGTTATTATTACTAATTTTTTATTTTGTTTTTTTTTTCAAGTTATTAATTTGGAATTTTTTGTGGGACTTAGAAGCAAATTCGGAAAAGAAATTAAAAACCCAGTACGTGAAAATTGAATTACCGCTATTTAAAAAATAATAATAATTGGGACCAAATTAGAAGTAAGTGTATTAGAACCTTCAAACTTCAAAAAAATTAAAATCGATTGATAAAATATGACGATGTTCTAAACTAACATTACAAAAGTTAAACCTCTTCTTTTTTAAGTCGAATGTCATTAATGATAAAAAAATAGAATCAATCATGTAATAACAACTAATGTTAGATTTATTGCATGTATAATCAATTTATGAATTCAAATTGCTAGTTTTTATTATTAACCATTATAAATGACTATGTCTACGAATTTGTAATGAATGTCTTTTGAAAATCTTATATTTACTTAAATTTACTTGTATTATAATAATAATAATGAAACGTAACGTTTTATAAACAAAAATTGTTAACTACCTTAGATCAAAACTATATTTTTTTTAACTGTTGAAAGGATAATTCAGGATTAAGTTACCAACATTACACAATCAAGTGCTATATCATAGCGTCCTCACAAGGTCAGTATGACATTACATTCAACTACAGCTACACGACATACTATATATCTCACGATAATTTTTAATAATATACAAAGTGAACAATAAGTGGAAAATTCTTTTGTAGCTAAAATGACAATTACATTCTGTATAGTTTCAGTCGTGTTTATTTTAAATACTTATTTCTTTACACAAGTTGATAAATGTAATAAACTATATACTACGTTATCAAGTAGCTAAGTTACTTATTAAAATTAAAAAATTGCAGTAAATGAAGAGTTAACTGAGATTGAAACGAAAAAAATGCTACTCTGTAGAGCCTATTTCATTCCACATATTTGACACCAGCCATCCTTACCCGCTTCGCTAGGCATTACTCCCGGAAGTCTTCATTTTTAGAAAATTTTTCATTTCAAATTAATTATCAGCTAACAATAATAAACACAATATAATAAAAAATCAAGAAAATTGTTAAAGATATTAATATCCTGAGGAGTAATCTCATTCCCTTTTATTTTGTTTTTCTTTTCGATAACAAATACTATACAAGAGATTTTTTGTGCCTGTAGAGTAATCAACATCATATTTTAATAAACCTTTTCTGAAAAACGTTGCATTATATGAGATAAGTTCCATGTCTATCTATTTTGTTATTTTTGCAGTTATGAACAAAAAAAAACGTTTCTCCATTTATTAATATAGAAGATAAAGAGGAGAAGATAGAAAATTACTCGTTTTATCTTTAAGATTCCCGTATACAAAACAAGCATCTATACGGTAAAATTCAGACATTTTATGTTTCAAATGTAGAGACTATACTTTGTCATTATATTATGTTACTGTTATATTTTCTTAACTAAAAATCAGGAAAATCCTAGAACACGAAGTTAGAATTACTTATTTTATATTATTACGAAGGCAACGCGTACATCCGTATCATGTGTATTATATTGATCATTGATCAAAACAGACAAGGAAATACAAATGTTTCTAAACTATCAATCAAATTAAATACTCTATTAAACTTATTAAGTGCGACTCAACACCTGTGTGAACTAGCAGGTACACTTCCACGCGCGCACTTTACTAAGAAAAAAGAAAATTATCAAACAGATATTTTGCCCTATTGCGTATAGATCTTTGAAAAAGTATATCAAATGACCGTTCTATTATAAGATTTTCAATATCAAGAGTAATATTTAAATAAATAAAAAATTCAAAATAAGGAAGTTTTTATATCTCTGTCGGTAATAAAATTCTGTCTAGTTTCTATAAAAACACTTTACAAACTTGTAAAGTTGTAGTTTTAAACTTTTTACCTTTATTTACACCAATTGATTTGGGGAAGAGATTCGAATATTTTGATTAACTTTCAAATTTCTAGCACATTCAAACTAGAAGATTATAATTTACTTAATGGCAGTTATTATTACACAAATTTTAATATTTTACTCAACATAGAATTTGTGATTCAGTCACCATAAGCCCTACCATGTAGCACCTACCCATGGCATGGTATGGTATGTACCATTGCATACCAGTTAGGCACATTTTAAGCAGCATCGAAATAGAAAATAATTCTAACACTGACAGTCATACATAGGTACTCCTATGTACAAATATACCAATTTGTGAAAATCAGCCCATAAATATCTTTAAATAGGTAATGAACGTCATTTTTAAAGTTTGAACTATAGCATTTTAGTCTTCTGCTTATGTTATTGACCAGCAACTTACCCTCGCTTCGGCCGGATCACAATTATTGTATGAGTGTTAAAATATTGTCAGGAATTTCAATTTGTCTTCTAAAATAAAAGTCATCTGCCATAAAATTATCGTTAAAATAAATCTAGGCATTTAGGAGATGAGCCGAAACAAATAGACAAACAATTTTTTTTGAACTTGTTTTTTTCTTATAATAATGTACTTATATTCTTTCATAGATATGCATTTGGGTTTTTATTCATCAGATACGCTATTTGTGTCTTAATATTATTGAGCTATAATTAATTAGAGAGAATAATTTGTTGTCGTTACAAAAGTTATTCTCTCTAATTCCGATTTCGAAATACTAAATATTGAGTGGGTAGATAATTGAAATTATTTAGATTTACAGACACTAACCTACTTATAAAGTAGAAACTTTTGTGCAAGTTCGGTTAAATTTATTGCTACAGTTTGGAGAGAAAGTTGTCTTAATGATAAATAATAATTCAGGTATAAAACTCCATAGTTATTCTTGCTTAATGTATTAAATATTATTTAATGTCAACTACAGTAACTAATATACAAATAAAAAATAAGTAGGAATATCTTTTGACACCTTTATACATCCCTTCTACTTTCTACTACTATTTTCGTACTTCTTTATTAACAAATATGGTTAAAAGTTATCACTATCATATTTTTTTGTTATCTAGTGCATTACTTAATGCTAAAAAGTTATACTTGAATAACTCAACTCCCAGCTGAAAAGAAAGTTTAAAAAATATTGCAGGGTATTCTCATGCATTTAAACGTGTAGAAAATATAAATATAACAACTAAGTATGTACTTTAAACGTTACTATCATATAATGCTTAAATAATTGTTGTTTCACTTCTTTGCTTATCATGTAACAAGTTAAGCCTCTCACTTATATGGTTATTCATTCGTCGTACTCTACCCTCTTGATTTACAGTGACATGTGCATAAACTATTTTATTTCTCCAGTAATTTTAGGTTTTACATAATAATTTGGTCATAAGAAACCTTATATAGCAAAAATTTAACATTGATATAACTGACAAGAATTCACTAGACAGGAAGCTATTTCCGCGAGGAAAACCTTCTACAGGGGTCGTTGCATTTACGGAATGACCGCACGACAAACGTGCATTTGTATTATGTATATTAAACTTAAGTTATGTGACATGCCCATTGTCCATTTTAATTTGAGTTGTTGAATTTAATAAAATATTTCACACTCGAACTCGAAAATACACAGAAAACTTGTTTGTCCACACAAGCAATAATAAGGATTACATAGGATTACACTTGTGCAAGGTTGTTCGAATGCCCGAAACTTCTTCCTCAGGACAATATATAATGTTATTTTTTTATATTAACGATGTATCGTTAATAATGACGACGAACGGACGAATCTATATTTTTTAGAATTATACATATAGGATTAGATAATAGGAAATAGGCAAAAATAAATCTTATTTTATAGAAATCTATACTAACAGCTTAAAGCCTTAAACGTAACCTGCGAGCTGATTTAGGCCAAGGGTGATATATTAAAACACAATACTGCAAATTGCAATATACTTATCTTTGGTTTTTTTTTTTCATTAATTAGCTTATATACTCTAAGTGATAATTTGAAACGAATTATACGCATAATGTAACCTACTGGCATTATTTTCGGTAAGTGTACAAATTATTTCTTTAATTAGGTACTTACTAACATTTTAGACTATTGTACAAGTACATTTACAGGTTTATTTGTATTTAGATGTAGATTGTATAAGGCTTTTATAATAAATAATAATAATAATAATATTTGAACTAACATCCACTATCCTACAGTTTTATTATTCTTGAAGCAAGATAAAATGGAAAGTTACGTATATATAGATTTGTATATAAGTATAACACTAATATGTTATAGTAAAATAAACATTAACAACATTTTTCTTGCATATACCTATATAAAATAATAACATAATATATCACGAAACATATGAATTTGATTTGGCTTCCTTTCCTACAAGAAAATCTTCTATTCTGGCCAGGAAAACAAAATAACTGGTTCCTAATAAAATTGATGGAATGGTAAATGGGGAATCAATCGTTGGCAGCTAGTATACATAATTGCTATCTCGTATGGAAAATTATAACAACTAGTTAAAACTTAAAGCACATAAGTAACATAAAGTTATACTATTTTAATATTACATATTTATTGTAATCAGCATTCAGTCACAGGTCTATACCAATTAAATTTAAATTTGCAATAAAAAAGGAATTAACCTCGTTTTTTTCGCAAGGTTTAGTTTTAGTGGAAGTATATAAGTATTACAAGATAACGCAATTTTTACTTACATGAAAATGCTTAATAACTTAGGAAAAAGAAATAAATGTTCCAACGAATATTTGCAGTTTCAAAATGCTTACAAAACTACGTACGCTTATAAATTACTTAAAATACCAATACAACAGATTTTTTGATATTTTTTGCTGATTAATAGAATTAATTAAGATGCATTCTCATATTTACATTTGCAGGTGAATTGAAGAAAAGTTAGGAAATAAATATTAAGTTATTATGGCTGAGCCTTTTGAGCATGAGCTGTACCTACCTATACCTTTTTGTTCGCAACCGAATCAAATATCTTATCTCACCGTGTGTATCATGGAGGTTAGAGTCTAGAGACCGTATGTATACAATTGTCTGTTGACAATAGTTATTATTGTCATTTCGTATTCCAAATTGATAACTATAGTTACATATAGACGAATTAGCACTAGAGTGATAAACAAAACAATTAGTTATCCTCCTCCCGATGGATTTCAGCCACGGTGGCCAAGTTTTCGCTAGTGATATTATAGTGTAAGTATAGACGCAAACACAAGTGCACTCTCTATTCCTGTCGCACTCATACTCTGTTGGGACGACTAATCGACCCTACCAGTGGACGCAGGGCTGACGACTTAACGTGCTCCGAAGCACTGCCTACATCCTAACTCTGGCCTGGCCAACTCAATTACTACTATTAGACCGACCCGGGACACAAACCCAGGACCCCCTGATGTGCAGCGTTATATGCTAGCCACTACACCACCGAGGCTGTTAGTTATATTAGTTATAGAGTTATATGAGATATATTCCCCTAAACCCCGTTATTCCCATTTCATCCTGATCATCATTTTCTGTAAGTGTTCTATATTAATACAGGTTGTGTTATTAGCAAGCTTTAGTTTTGGCGAAGCGACAAGGTGACGTACGAGCATAAAAGCAACTCTACATTCATGTTAGATCCGGTTGCTTGAAGCGAACAACGGATTTGTCAGACGACCTTAGTGAGTGACCGATTGATAGACAAGATAAATAAAATAAAAAAAAATGTATTTTATGAATTTCTTTTGAATCAAAAATAGCATTGACTTCGATAGCATTTAAATAGGTAATATATAACATATAATAATTACAAAAATAACATCAACAGTTATCGTATATATTTTAGTGAAATAAAATACGCACAAAAACAAACACTTAAATTCAGTACCTTCTTCCTAAAAAGTCCTTTTTAAATTAGTCAATAATTAACCGACTTCAAAAAAAGGAGGAGGTTCTCAATTCGTCGGGGACTTTGTTTTTTTTATGTATGTTCCCCAATTACTTGACGATGGCTCGACAGATTTTGAAAATTCTTTTTTTGTTTGAAAGGGTATAGTTTCCAGTTGTTCCCATAGTCACCAAGTCACGATTTGATGATGGGATCCCAGGGAAATCGAAGGCAACTCTCAAATTTTATAGGCACTTATTACGTTTTTCATATATTTCCTAAAGCTGTTCAAGTATTTGCGTCTGATAATTATCATCTCCTGTGGTTGAGCTAATGATGGAAGGTACAACTCCTCAACGGTTAGCAGTTTAAAGAAAATTCTTTCAATATAATACGCACTTATGGACCGATAATTGTATACTTTAAGGCTATTAGGTTTACCTCATAATAGAAGGTAAATTTTTATAATCATTAAATAACATAATACGTATCTACTTTCCGCTAAAAATTTTAAAATAAATTATTTTTAACAAAAAAACAAAAACCGACTTCCAAACTAGACAGCCAAAGCAAAATAACCCATTTTGCTTTGGCTGGCACCGACTTCAAAATTAACAAAGTTCTTAAAAGTATTATTTTCTACTTTTTTTAGTTTAGATTTATTTAGTTTGGAAGTCGATTTTGTTTTTTTGTTAAAAATAATGACCCATTCTTACGAGTATTCTCGTACGTTTTGCTTATTTATTTTTTTTTATGTATCGACATGGGATGCCCTTTTACGACTTTGTAGAAATGTATTTACAAAATTATTTATAAACGTAACGTATTAAAAACTAGTTTCAGTATTCATCCATATAAAATAATATAGATATAACTTTGTCTTTATGAGTTAAATCTATGGAGGGATTCAATGGTAGCTTAAACGTGCAAGTTTGAAAGTTGAACACAAGCATTTAGAGGAATTGCTATCCTAAAATAAAAGTACTCTACATATAGAATTAGGTACATTATACATATGTATATTTACCTACTTAGTAATGAATGATGTAGAAAACTACTGTACTCAATTATAACATTCCGAAGTCTAGAAAACCCTGACGCAATGTGCCGAATAGGGATCTTTTAGTTTCTGATGATTTGTCTGTCTTACTGATTCAGCTCTTGCTGATTTTCCAATATATTTAACAGGCGTGAATAAAAATATTTCTTGTAATGTCGATTTTGTAGTAAAGCTTTGTTATTATTGGAATAGCGATTACTAGATATATTAAGAAAATCTATGACTTTTTAGAACTTACTATGATTTTTTATTCATTTGAGTATCTTATTATGTATTGTACTTAAGAACAACCAAATTCAAAAAAGGGAAATGCCCTCGCATAGCAATCGGTATACATAGGTAAGGTACCTAATACCTATAGATACACATAAAAATCACTTACGGGAAAATCAACATGGCAAATTGCAGTCATAAGAATGCAATTTTTTTAATCATGACTATTATATAAAATTGTAGAAATTATAAACTTTATGCCAAAGTCACAATATCTTCACAAAATGATTTTAAGATAAAACTTAATATGCACGTATCACGCCAGATAACGCTTTATCAAAATAATAAGGTATGGAGAAGTGCAGGGAATCTCGCAAAAACTCATCTTTATAATATGTCATATAGGTATTTTAAATATTATACTCTTTTTTATTGGTCTTCTATATTTTTATTATTTTAGGTCAGAGCAACCCGATATCGAATCTATAGACCTAAAAGGGAAAGATATTGTTATGAGAAAATTTATAAATTAAAATAGAAACGATTAAGTATAAGTTAAAATACTGAAGTCTGTTCAAATAATTGTGTGTAAATTATTTCAAAATGAATGAAAACTCTAATAGACAATTTCAATAAATCTACTACTCAGAGCAATTACAATAAGGAAAGGAAAAACTTGGACTTAAGTATTATATAGAAATGTCACTTACCCGTAGGACAATAAAACAGCATAATAAAATAGTAAGCTATACATATTGATTAAATAAATCTACACTATTTATTATTAAAGTATTGTAAAAAATAAATTAATTAGTATAAAAATATCACTTTATCACTTTACTATGTACAAGCATACGTTCTAAGTTCTTTTCATGGCTACGAACGTAGCTAGGTAGAGTGTTTGAAGCTCTATAAGGCAAGTTGACGTGCAACGCGCGCGCCGTTCGAACGCGCACTGTACTAATCTTCGGAGTTAAGACACTACTAGAGACCTTTATATATGTATTAAATGCAGAATACGACGAATGAATGCAGGTAATTCAGATATCGGCGACTAATTCTCGTCACCTCCAAAGGCACGATATTATATCGTTTCCAATGTTCGTCCCCTTTTCTTGAGCCTGTTTTAGATCATACGATGTATTCAGCGAAAAATTCTTTTACGCATTTTTATTGCTTTAATTTATGTATATCCTTTGGTCGTCATTAATTCCTTAGTCTGCTACTAATACTTTTTTCAAAAAAGGTATACCTATAGGCTCAGACCAAATAAAATACTTTTTTATTTGGTCTGAGCCTATAGGTAGATTCATATAAAAATGTAGGTATATTAAACTTGAAAATAAAACGTTCTCTGAATATAGATGAAACACTCATAATAAATTTATGTAGATATTTAGAAGAATTGATTATTTAACATTTAACATAAAGCTTAAAGCTTTGTAGATATAAACTTTTTATATCGAATACCAACTTAAGCCCGCTTCGCTTAGGTGCGCTTTGGGTATATTTACAATATTATTTTATTTTCAATATTTTATGTACCTTTCTCTTGCTATGTAAACGCAATTTGAATTTGTCGACACGTTTGGCTCAGTTGGTAGTGAAGTCAGAAGGCAGAAACCAGGGTCTGCGCTAGCGGTCGTGGGTCAGAGTCCCGCTGAGGGCGTTCATTTGTTGAGCACGAATGTTTGTACTTCAGTCATGGGTGTATATCTGGTATCCGTAACACAAGCCTTGTGGCTTTCTACGGATCTAGGTGGCGCTTTTGTAATAATGTCTTAACATTTAAAAAAAATCCTTCACTTGGACATTAATTACTTATTAAACATAATATTAAAAATTGTCATAAAACTCTAAACTTTTTAAACAATTATTCGTGTTTCGTTAACGATGTAGATTGCAAAAGTTTTTCAAAAACAATTTTAAAAAAAAGTAAGATATGTAAATTGTTTTATTAATATACACGACACTAGTTAAAGTTAGCATAAAGACAGGAAAGAAAGTGTATGTAATATTTGTTAAACAGAAAAGCAAAATATAGTGCGCAGGCAATATAAATTAGCTTTTTTATTAGTGCTCAAGGATATATTTCATAATGTCATAATGATATCGAGACAATTATGCTGGGTTATTCCCTGCCAGGTTTATATTTAATGAGAAGAGATTTATCACTGGGAAAATAGTTTGCGCACATGCATTTCTTACATTTTCTGCGAAAGTTTCCTGCTTAATGCAAGTGACATATGAAAATTCAGAATATTTCTTTACTTAATATAAATATTAAAAACAATAATCTTACTTGATTTGGTATAGTTACGTAGTTTTTTCAAGTCAATTTTGGCTGCATAATTTAAGTTTGAAACCTAATTAAATTTTGTTATACAAAAAAAGATTCAAATTACTTAAATTTTAATTTATAAAAATTTTATCGAACTGCCTTATTATGCAATAATTTCAAAAGCATTAAAATAATAAAATATATGCTATTGTAATCACGGATTAGGTACTTTAAATTTTATATACATATTTTAACTCGGTTCAAAATAGGTAGGTACCTACTATAAATAGTTATCTTATTTATGCAAACTAAAAAATGAAGAATGTCCAGGGTGGCTGTATTTTTTAAGTGTATTTCTAATTCTTGGGGTAAAATAATAGATACATATTCATTATAGTTTAAGTAATCCCTCGTTATAATGTAATTTCAGTAAAAAAGGAACTTTTGTTTGAACGTTTCTCTAATAATGGAAACCTACAGACAAACCTAAAGCAGAGACAGGAAGCTTAAAAAATTTGTAATAAATAACTAGTACAGTAGGTACATAATTTAAGGAAACTTCATATTATACCAACCAATAAACTTCATAAGTTATATTGAAAATCACGACGCAAAAATTACCAAAATATTTACTTAACGACCTTTATGAACTACGAGTACTTACATGTACAAATTGAACGCAATATTCTCAATAGCTTTGTTCCTTTCGAACACATACCCTTTCGCTCGAATTACATTGTCGACAATTTGGTCGCATCTACTTAGACACTGCTCCCGTCTCTTTATTATAATGGGACACATTGCCTCCTACAATGTGTCATGTACCGAATACGACGAATGAATCTTCTATCCACAAAAAAATTATAATAAAATTCCATCGAAATCGAAAGTCGAATTAAACAATTTAATAATTTTCGGAAAATCAAAAATTTTAATAAGAAATAGCCATCGGATACAGATAATGTATAGTTTTAAACATTTCAATCTGTCTGTGCATTTGCCTGTCTGTCTGTGACCGCTATACTTTAAACCATTGGACAAATTGTGACGGGTATGATGATTGCTGATTATTCAATAGCTAGCTGGTATATAGGATACTTATCACTGTGGGTAAATATCTCATTTCTGAGAAACGTATAATAACCGTAAAATTTAAGTGTCGAAATAAAACTCAAAAATACATTTTTAACATCTTAAAAAGGAAAATTTACTACACAGACTATAAGTAAAAAAGAAGAAGCGAAACTAAACTGTATCCTTAAGTCAGACAAAAAGTAGTCGTCTCACTGAATCGAAACATAAAATATGATACTCTTATTACTTATGTTAGTTATAGACAGCGTATGAAGTGTGTTATGTAAAACAAAATGCATAAAAGTTTTATATTTTACATTAAGTCAGTATCAAAGTTTGTCATACAACCTAGAATTGACAGGTGAACAATTTATGAATAACTTGATTGCCACATGACCTCAAACAAGACGTGAAGGGCAATATTTATTTTCAATCAACAGTCTTTATCTTACTTGTACGTTATACTCGTAAGTCGTATGCACATTATTTCAAAGTTTGTATATAATTTCAAAGTAATCCTGTGTACCAAACTACACTAAAAAGTAATGTATTAAGCATCCGATTGTAAAAAATATTTTCTTATAAGAATCTACTTTACAGCCATAGGCTATTTTTATTTAGATAAAAATACCACTATTTTTCTAACAATTTGCTAAAAATTTTAATAAAAAACTCAAAAAATCAATCAAAAACTCTAAATCTTAAGGTTTACTTATACGAAAAAAAATATTTGTTATCTTGCTATATTTATTTAAAAATTAGATTTTAATAAGATTGTGGTGATTTATCAAAAAGTGTTTTATCAAAAGGACATCAAGCGAGCCTTGTACCATTTAAAAAAATTAAAGTGATATGGCTACCGAGCGATACTAGCATTGATAGGTACTATTTATTTGACTAATAATTTTTAATACACCAAAGCTTAACATTTCTATATGTAAGCTTTTTCAAGCGTGAAAAACTCCGCTAAACTTTAAACTGTCAAACCTATTTAACTTTATTTTTTTTTCATATGAGTATAATATAAATATGAATAAATATGCTGTGTACGTAACACCCAGCCCAAACTGCCATACACTCGCTTGGAACATTAGTGTTAGGCAGCTTGGGCTATCACGTCCGTTGGCCGACTATATGTTTCGTAGGCTTTGATATTAGTCTACAGAATAGTAATTAAAAAAAACATCACAACAAGACCACAACATTTGCATTTAGATTATCTTGAGAATGTGGTTCTAGTTATTCTGCAGTTTTATTTACCCGTAGTATTCTCGTATTCTCAAATGACTGAGGACAAGATTTTACTTACTTACTTTTTAACAAATAACTGCAAAAAAAATTAAACCGACTTCAAAAAATCTGCACTGAGAAGAGAAAAATCTAAACTAAAAAGTAGAAAATAATACTTTTAAGAACTTTGTTAATTTTGGAGTCGGTGCCAGCCAGGTATTTTGATTATGTTTACAAATTGATAGATTAATCGAATATGTATCTATTTAGGGTTATTTTGCTTTGGCTGGCACCAACTCCGAAATTAACAAAGTTCTTAAAAGTATTATTTTCTACTTTTTAGTTTAGATTTTTCTCTTCTCAGTGCAGATTTTTTGAAGTCGGTTTAATTTTTTTTTTTAAATAAGTTATTTTTTCATTTTTAGTGTGCCTTTTATTTAGCTGATTTAATTATAGTGACCTCTATATCTCACTAATTTAAAATCTGTTCAAGCTTTATATTAAACAACGAGCATACCTATTAACGTATGTAACGTAATAGTAATTAATTATCAGGTCTACCGAAGGGGAGGGGGGGGGGTGTTTTGTTGTCCAAAGAGTACCCGATCTACGACTACTGTAGGTGTAACTAAACTACGAGCTCATCTTTATGTTTACATTCCCCATACGAAATAGTTTAAATAAATCACGTCCATTATTCCACCTAACTCCTAGAGGTTAATGAGATTTACCTTCTATTATCATATTAACGTAATAGCCTGGAAGAACACAACTATCAGTCTTATATGTATGTATAATTTTAAAGGAATTTCCTTTCAACTCCTAGCCGTTGAGGAGTTGTACTTTCTATTATCAGCTCATCACATGAGATGACGATTTTCAAACGCAAATGCTTGAACAGCTTTAGAAAATATATCAAAAACATAATAGGTGCCTATAAATTTTGAAATTTTGAAAGTTGCCCTGGATTTCCTTAGGATCCCATCATCAGATCCTGATTTTGTGACAATGGGACCCCCTCAGAATTATACCCTACCGAACAAAAGAAAAATTTTTGAAATCGGCCTACAGTTGGCGGAGAAATCGGTGAAAACAGTGGAACATATAACCTCCTCCTTTTTTGAAGTCGGTTAAAAAATGGGTTAGCTATTATTAAATTTAAATAAGCCGCCTTTCATACCGTTTGACAATTAATTGTTTCGAAAAGAAGATCAAACCTCAGTTTATTAAGATTTTGCAATGTTTTATTGTGATTTAAGTATTTTTAAAGGAAGCGTTATCAGTGATAAAGAGTCATAAAGTGTCGACGTTTACCTATTAAACAACCGTAGTAACAATTGCATCGTCGTATTTAAGTATATAATCTCTGTTATAAAGAATTCGTCTGCGATTACTTGCATTGTCTGTTGCGCGAATAAATAAATTAACAAACCACTATACCTGAAAGATAACGTAAAAACAATATTAAAGGCTCTACCTTACTTAACCTATTATAACCGGTTTAAAAAAAATTAGGTATTTTTTTTAACGTTGGGCTTTTTGCAAAGGTTATGTGAGACAACGCCAAAGTCAAAGTCTAAACCAATATTACCAACTAAAATCCAACAGAATCCGCGTCACAAGATCGCTTACGCACTCAACAACGATACCACGATGGCAGATCGCCGAAACAGTTTACGCTGTGGGAAAATAATTATTAATAGAAAATAATTAAAAATTTGTGAGAAATCTATTGTAATTGTTAAAGTGAGCGCCTGAGCGGAGCGTGGATGAGTCTCTTGTATTTTTATATTTCTTGTAAAAAAGCATCATAACATTTCTCATTTTAGAATCATTTTTTTTTCTCTACCTTCAGTCTCTTTCTACTTTTGCATATCTGAATTTTCATATAAGTATTCCATTTCCCATGATAAACTTTACTTTTTCCCAAATAGAAATGTGTGGACTAATGTTAATACGTGCGTGCGTGATATCTATAGTTTTTGATCATAACTGTCCTAGACACAGATTACAGAAAATTAATGTTATGATAACTTTAGATATCTATCTTTAGATTTTACTGTTAAGATATGTATGTTGCTGTTATGATATCTTTAGATATCTATCTCAGGATTTGTCCTTATCTAATTTTACTAGTACTTAATTCAATTACCTACTATACAGCTACAATACAATTAATGCCGATAGCAATTTACTTCAACAATTTTTATGGGGCTAGAACGAATGACCTTTGTTATGTTTTCCAATGGCACGCATAAATCTGATATAGGTATTAGATAAACATAACTACCAAGTTGTAACTACTTCATCGTGAGTTCCGGATTTTAAATAGATACAGGACATGAGGTCTTACATAAAAACTAGTATCGGAAAACAATATATAATTGATGTGTACAAAGTATTTTAATAACCTTAATAACATTGAGAAATAAAAATAAAATTATCAGACTGTGATGTCCTCCCAATGTACCTATTTCGGCGGCAGCTATTCTTGATGATGTTCAACTTACAAGATACCTTAGACCGATAAAGTATCTGAAATACAAAATTTTAATCGATAAAATACTTTTAAAAAAAATAACATTTCTTTTAATGAAAGTTTAGTTTTATACATGTAAATCGCGTTGATCGCGCAAACGGGGCACAATATAGAATTATACTTTTAAGGTTTTAATTGAGGCTTAAGTAAAACCAGTTCTTCAAACAGTTTATCACTCATTTTTCTTCGATGAGGCCTCATGATCATGCCCCAAATGAGAAGAGTCGCTCCACAGGGGTAGAACTTGGCCAACATTGTATTTAAAAATATATTTTTTTATTGTAAACCTAACCCTAAGAAGATAAGATTAAAGAGATAACCCTAACCCATAGAATAAATTATCTATTACTAAAAGTATTTTAGCAAACGCAGTATCTACAAAATATTATAGTTAGGGAGCCCAAGAGGGAAATTTGGGAATTACTCGAGAGGGTCAGATTTATATAAGGTACGATACATATTGATAAGTACCCCCAACCGGTATCAGTCTTCAATGTGAGTACGCTCAGGCGAATCCGTCAAATATGTAAAAAAAATTGAACATAGGAAATACTCAATAAAAATATCAATATCTGACACGCTTGAGAATGTGGAAACATTATAGAACCATTGTAGACCATAATCTACAATATCTTATAGGTTTCCGCGACGCTCGAGTAAATCTATATTTAGCATCATGGGCTCCCCTACCATAACACATGCTATGAATTCATGCTAGTTACTAGATTTAACAATTAGGCGACATTGTTAAAAAGCTCTTACATTTACATCAATGGTTATTTTTTATTTAACAAATATTTTATTACCTGCTATCCAGTAAATATTATAAAGTAATAAAAATGCAGTACTATGAATTTTATAGTTATGTCGTTGTACTTGTACCTACAATCAACTCAAGTTTCAACGGACATTTTAAATGTTGTCGATTCCATTTAACAATAAAACCTTTAAACAAAAATAATTTCTTAGTAGGTAGCCTTAACAGCTTCCGCCCTTCACTCTAGATTCAATCGTGCCTTTTGTAAAATGATATAAAATACATAATCGGTAGGTAGTGCTTAAAAGCATTTAGACAAGCAAAGCTGTTTTAAAAGTCTTCAAATCAAAATGTAGGTACTACTGGATACAGTTCAGTTAAATACGATATAAAATAGGGCTTTCGCTTACTAATGTCAAGGAGAATCTAATTTGGCTAAGTGTTGCAACTTAGTGTCCTAATTATTATTTAAATATTCCGAATATGCGACCTCGTGACCGCAACTCGTGCGATACCATTTTTCCAATAAATATATTTGCTATATATTTGAAAAATGTTTCTAAAAACCAGTTTTCCGAGAGTATCTTCTCTCGAGCGTCATCTCGTCGGCCCCGGGCAATAAAGCGGTTATATCAAAAAACAAATTTTACAGGAGAAACAATTAAAGCTAATTTATTTATATTTTAGTGTACAGTCATTTGAAATAGGCGTTTAATATCTCAATCGAAAGGTATTTTTTTTTCCTATTAATCCCTTTTAAAAAATATATATATTACATAAATAATTGAAGAGATAATGATAAAAATGTATAATACAAATTATTTACGTTGCAGTTCTAACTGCAATACCATTAACTGCTTTAATTAGATTAAGATCCCAGAGCGTTCTGACATAACTTATTTTCACATGGATGAAAACTTCACTACTTAGTAGCGTCTAGTATACTTAAAAATACCTGCCTACTTGTGAAGCTTGCCCTGTGACACCTGGGCAGGTACCAGGTGAGAAAGGTAACTAAAAATATGAGTTATCTTACTTAAATTTGTATGGCTGATTTTTATATATATTTTGTAGAATATTATCCTAAACTAGAATTATAAAGTGTCAGACACTTTTCATGGACCAGAGCTTTTGTCAGACGCTTTAAAGCTCGACAAAAAATTAATGAACTTTACTTATTTTTTCATGTCTGACTTTTAAATATGTTATTCAAGTAACTATTACAAAGTTATATTTCATCAGTCAGACAAATTCGAGTGACCAAACATCCCCTAAACACAAAAATATATACACACCTGAAGTACCTACAGAATATAAATTAATAAAAATATTCGTAAAGTAAAGCACCTACTGATATGTGCATTGTGTAAATATAGCGGAAACAATAGTAGATTAGAGAATAGGAAGTTAGAATTTAGTTTAAATTAACACCTATGTTACTATTACTATAAAACTATATTCCTACCAACATATTCCCTCAATGCTATTAAATAACTACATGTAAATTAAAAATAAAATTAAAAAATTAAAAAACCTGTGCAAATTCTCATATTTATTTGATACACACAAAGTTATTTTTTTTTGGTCAATAACCCCCGGCGTCCTTAGAAGACCTTACCAAAATTTCATCAGATAGAATATATAGTTTAGAAATGCATAAAGAACAAACATACAATCTTTTATTTATTAGGGCGAGCGAAGCGAGAACAAACACTATCCCACAACCTGAGCGTTTTGTGGTACACTTTACTGAAAAACAGTCACACCTATAGATTCATGCTTTAACATAG
Source organism: Boloria euphrosyne (assembly GCA_951802675.2). Classification (NCBI taxonomy): domain Eukaryota; kingdom Metazoa; phylum Arthropoda; class Insecta; order Lepidoptera; family Nymphalidae; genus Boloria; species Boloria euphrosyne. The sequence continues at coordinate 5,851,907 of OX637872.1, forward strand.
TAATCTAATTTCACATCTAGATGTGTTATATATATATATATATATATATATATATATATATATATATATATATATATATATATATATATATATATATATATATATATATATATATATATATATATATATATATATATATATATATATATATATATATATATATATATATCTGAAATGGCTGGACCGATTTTGATGATTTGCTAGTATTATAATATATTATAATTTATTCGAATCTGTACATTAAATATTTAAATTAAAAATCTTATTATATTATTCTTTTATCCATTACATAAACAAGTAAATAAATAAATAAATAGTCATTATTATCGATACAGAGGCCAAATATATAGTTTTTAGAATTTTTGTCTGTTTGTCTGTCTGTGACGAGAAAATCACTGGACACGTTATGATGAAATTTGGTATAATCATAGTTGGTTATTCGGGTCAATATATAGGATTCTCGTTACTTCAGGTAAATATCTCAGTTGTCAGAAATATATACTATGAGTTATAACGTATCCAGTCATATATTTAATTTCAATCTAAGAATTTGGTTTCCGGTCTGTAGAATGCGTTTTTAGAATATTTTTTTACATAATAATTGTTGAGTACTGATATGATTTCTCAGAAATAACAAATCCTGCAGTACTGATACCCCCTATGACCATACTCAATTTCATAAACATTTGTCTATTGGTTTTCTTGTGAAACAGTCACAGTCAAACTGACATTTTTTTTAAAGAAAAAAAGATTCAACTTGATAAATATATAGATATACATTTTGCATGGGTTGAATCTTTTTAAATCTTTTTTTTTTTTAAGGGATCTTATTGAAATAAGGATGCAAAAATCTTGGATTGAAATTAGTAAGTATTTTCAATACATTTCAATTTTTTACTCTGAGACCCATGCGCATAGTGCTCTCGCGCTCGCACTCCCGACTGAATAATTTTGTGTTTAGGGGATGTTTGGTCACTCGAATTTGTCTGACTGATGAAATATAACTTTGTAATAGTTACTTGAATAACATATTTAAAAGTCAGACATGAAAAAATAAGTAAAGTTCATTAATTTTTGTCAGCTTTAAAGCGTCTGACAAAAGCTCTGGTCCATGAAAAGTGTCTGACACTTTATAATTCTAGTTTAGAATAATATTCTACAAAATATATATAAAAATCAGCCATACAAATTTAAGTAAGATAACTCATATTTTTAGTTACCTTTCTCACCTGGTACCTGCCCAGGTGTCACAGGGCAAGCTTCACAAGTAGGCAGGTATTTTTAAGTATACTAGACGCTACTAAGTAGTGAAGGTTTCATCCATGTGAAAATAAGTTATGTCAGAACGCTCTGGGATCTTGGAATATAAAGATTGGCCCGCCGAATCGTGTCAATACTTGTATGAATTGTTTATCTAAACATCATGCTAAAAAGAAAGGGGTAATAATTTATGCGTAGGAGTGAAAGAGATGGTGTTCAGCGTAACATGGCTTACGTCGTCGCTAGAGCTACAACAAATTTACGAGAAAAAAGGCGTAATAGATTTTTACAAAATAAATGATTGAATGATTACTTCGTATTAAGTATTTACATATCCATGTTTATAAATATTTATTTCGGGAAAAGCGGTTAACGGTTTTATTGTTAAGAAAAATAGAGTAAAGATGTTCGCCGATTTTTTATTTTATGTTTCATGAAGTAAGACCACATCACATAACTTAATCTTTTAATAATTTACCGTACAATAAAGCTGTTAATGTCATTAAATATATTTAAATGATGACAAACAAATCTGAAAAAAATTAGAGGTATAGATTGAAGAACAGAGAAGCCAAAAATCTAATAATATTAAAAAGGGCGTAACCGCCGATTACCGCTTTATTGCCCGGGGCCGACGATCTAAGTTATGCATACTTCCTGCAACTTGAGTAGAAAATATTTTCAGATCAAATAGTATGTACTTTAAGATTTATAGCAAAGCGAAGTGAAGCTCGGGATTATTTTTTAAACGGCAGTATTTTGACTTTTCAGCTATAAAGATTTTTTACGTCTGCTATTTGTTAAAAAAATACTTAAATTAATATGGTCTCTATTATTTTATCATTTTTAAACATCGAGAGTATAAAATAGTAACAAAGTCAAATTCTATACTGAATGTAATATTTTTTGAACTATGACTGTTACATATTGTTAACGGTGGCCCAAAACAATCGTTGGTTTATTTGCATTGCTTGTCAGTTGTCTGCATGCCTGTTTGTTTGCTTACACACAAAAACGCAAAAAGTATTGAACAAATTTTAACTATTTTTTTGTTAAACTACTACTGTTACTTAGTTAAACAGTCTTTGTATCTACATGAAAATCTTTCATTCTTTTTTCTTGTCTCATTTACTAGCCTTCCACAATTATAATTAAATCTAATTTATTGACTCTATTTTACGGACAAATCTCCTCGTGTCCTCTCCATTCTACGTGTCATTGGCAAAGTAATCAGTGCTCAACTGGCACGCTTTGAAGCCGCTTTAAAGATGTAAATACAAGAGAATTGAATTGATTTTTTTTCTTCTCAACGGATTTTGATACGGTTTTCACTAATAAGAGATATACTCGTAATAATCGATGAAGGTTTATAGGTATATTTTGTCAAAAATAGCTGCAGCCATTTTTCCAAAATGAAATGATTTTATATAGTAATATGGTTTAAAACCGAAACCGAACGCGATGGCGGAGTACTGTGGACGCCCTTTGCCCCACCTAGGGGACATATGATGCTTCATGCTATCAATATGGTTTAGGCAGCATTAGTCAAATATCATTACACACAGTGCCATCCAGTTCCGTGGTAAGCTACACGGCGTGTGTTACGGATACCAGAGTTGATACACTACATATATTTAACTTTAAATACATACCTACATATTATAAATATAAGGTTGGGTATAACCAGTTATTGTGTTTTCTCGTGAAAACGAAATATTTTCAAATTCAAATTTCGCCCTCTATACGTTGGCGGACGCATCCGAAGATGACGTTAGGTTCCCAGTATATTATCTATACTCTTTGACGTTAGGGTTAGCAGATGCATCTGCAGATGTGTAGAGAAGGTATAATGTTAAAGAGTAATTAAAGAGTAGAAGTCAGGCTAAAATAAAAACCGAGTTATCTATAGTTTACTCATTAAGGTCAGTTAGCATGTCATTAGGTGTGAGTGAAACAAAACATGGCTGTTTGTTTATATTATTTTTAAACGTGTCACAAAGCCAAAAATGAGAAATCAGAAATGTCAAATGGTCACCTTTGGTCACCATATAATGCTAACAAATACAAATGTTCTATCTAAGACGTTAAAAACTTCGAGTCGGCTATCAGCCTAATTTTTTAGTATTATGTTTTGTTGATACATATCGGGAGTTTGTCGATTTCACTGAGTGGAAAAAGGGATATAATTATTATTATATCTGTCTTAGAACGTGGCCAGAAAGTTTATTCGTTAGGTGTACAGTGCTCTGGACAAGATGTCTTGTATAGTTGAAGGGTATAAAGCCGTAGTCGCCGTTATACCCGTAGTTCTAGAAAAGAAAATGAGGACGAATATTTAACATATATTGTTCAATACATTGTTTGATATATTGTTCAATTTTGGAAATATAAAAGTGATAAACTGAAGATAAAATAGTACTGTATGTCTATATACTCAAAAGAATAAACGTATTTGCTTTATTTTATGAATTTTCTGAAAAATTAATTACTAGTGATGTAGAAATGGTTGTCGATAATCATTTCAATACTGTTGCAGATTTCCTAAATGTAATGAAATGAAAATTAAATGGATTCAATGAATCAATAGCTTCAACTAAACTTCAAAAAAGCACAACAGAATTTGTTCGAATCATTTTACGGAAGATTGTTTTGTGCCAAATGACAGTAAAAATTTTCAATAAACAATGATATTTTAATAGACAGATATGTTATACGCTCACTAAACAACCGAAAAAAGTATTCCGCGCTGCACACATACACACTTTTCATTCAATGTACATTTCACTACAAGTCAAAATGATAGAAAGGGGATAGTCGATAAAATCAATAAGAAAAAAAGAGACAGCTAGTGTTGTCAATTGCGCGTCAATGTAAACAAACATTAGTCTAGCGACCGATGACATATCAGAATATTAGGCAAATAATTGAAATATATTAATAAATCGAAGTATACTGCGTTCTTACATGTGGTATGAGATCCCTTGTGTTTTATTAACTTTGGTATCATAATTGGTGCATTTCCTAAATACACAGGATGGCATTTTTTTAAATTTTGTATCAGCGTACCACTCGTCGCCATGCGGTGACACAGACTAAAGGCAATACGTCCTAATTAGGACGTTTTCGAGTTTTCACGATTGCGCGCTCATAACATATCTATAGTTAAAATATCATTGTCAATAAAAATAAAAAAAAATTTTGCAAAAAATGGTTTGTCAATTTATCTTCCTACGACATAATACAACACATGATGGTTAGCTGGGTATTTGTATTTTCTAATAAAATTAAATACATGTTTTTCATCGACATAGACACGACAATGTCGATGATAAGCACATCGCTATCCAAAAATTAGCTTGTCACAACCTGCAAAATAACGAAGAAGAACTACATTATGTGTCTCTTTCCTACACACTATGAACATCGTAAGTAAAAAAAAGATAAAAATATACATTTCATTTCTTATTTTAGCCCGGGTTTCATGCTGTCATTGTTCCTAGGCCCATGGACATCCCATGGTGATTAGAGACCAGGAGGACCATCACTTCATACTAAAGCAACACTACATTCTAGGGCGATGGTGGCGACGCTCCATGCCTAGCACTGGCCTCTATAATACCACTGGACTGGCTGTTGTCAGCGTGCTTTTGTGGCTGCTTGATATTCGCCATTTTGGCGCTGTCCGGCGTCCGCCGCTGTTGGACGTAGCGAGAGTTTTTGGTACTAAAACTAATGATTTCGATATAAAGATATTTATTTTTTTATTTTTATTAATAAATAACCGTATCATCATAATTACTACTTATGTTATATTATATATTATATATTATATACTAAAGCATTACCCGCCTGTCTCTGAAAATTTGTAGAGTTTATAGCGCGCTGCCGTCAATAAGTAGTATCTGTGAAGTTAGCTATTTATGAGTACTGTCAATATTGTGACAACGTGAAGTTAGGCATTGTGACAACATAGTGATCGCAGCGCCTCCTTGGTTTGACAATATTTCTGAGACACTACATTCTAGGGCCTTGGTTCTCCTGGTTTCTAATCTCCATGCAGTAAACAAACACTTCTCGCTGTCTTTTGCAATATACGTCAAAATTAGTTCTCGGGACTCGCGATAGTGGCGCTTCAAATGGACACAAAAAAATTGCTGTAAAGTAATTTTGCATTTTCGTTGTTAATATAACATAAGTAGTTATTATGATGATACGATTATTGATTAATAAAAATAAAATAATAAAAATCTTTATATCGACATCACTAGTTTTAGTACCACGAACTCTCGCTACGTCCGACAGCGGCGGACAGCGCCAAAATGGCGAATATCAAGCAGCCACAAAAGCACGTCCAGTGGTATTATAGAGGTCAGTGTGTCAAACGCTTGGAACAGCCAGTCCAGGTATTATAGAGGTCAGTGATGCCTAGGCCGTTAGCCTAGCGATATGCAGTGACGTCATAGGGTAGTAAGCTGTCAAACAACGCGCCTGTTAATGAATATTGATATACGGTTAACGCCGTTCCTACTTCTTTGTATTTGTTCACCGTAATATTCCACCCTGTGTTCTTTTTCTTTATTAGGTAATAGTAATTAATAACTAAATTAACTGCTGACTCAACTTGTGTATGGCGCTAGTTTTGTACATGACATTATCATAACATGACGACACTATCATGTTGCGTAAAATAATACCAAAAATAAACACTTCTTAGTTCTTGTTGCTCAATAAATATCGCAAAAATTTGAAAAGCTTTCTAAAACCTACCTATTTAGCTCTTTCACTGGAATTAAGACAAATGATATTTTATAATATAACTGCATTAAATTTGATGTAAAAATTATTGACTACTAAATAATATAAATATTTTTATATACCTATTGAAAGTTAACTATTACAGCCAATGATATATCTATTAGAATATCATTGATTACACACATAACATTCGCTCCGTTTTTCGCTATTCTGACAATTTTTATTACTTATCTATGCTGTCAATATAAATGTTACTGAAATCTAGAAACAGATGTCGTTGTTTATGTTTTTCAATTTTGATTTCTAATAGATAATAGAAATATCACAAATATGTCAGTTTGACAAAATTTAGTTCCGAAGTGTACTGTGATTCTTCTGAACTGAATTACGTTGAAATTCAGAATTGCTTAGAACGCGGAAACTTACTCGGTTTTCTGATTTCGCGATGGTTTCTAGAGGCAGACGCTGAAATATAGCATACCGTGGATCTTCAGTTACAGAATCGATTTTTCTGTGATGTGATATTGTAATTCATTGTGCAAGGATGAATCCCGTCTTTGGTTTTATTTCTTGCTTATTTTATTTTGTAGCATTGTGTGAAGCATCGGGAGCAGATATAGCCCTCGATGCAAAGGCTACTCTTTTACACCGTATAGATAGCTTAAACCTATTAATTTACACTTGCTTATTAACATTAACAGTTTTAACTATATGGGTATTTAAACATCGTCGTGTAAGCTGGCTTCACGAAACTGGTCTAGCAGTTATATATGGTAAGCTTCTTTTTGAATATTGAAAATTTTCTATGGAATAGTTTAGTAGAGTTATTTCACATTGAATATTTAAAGACCTTGAATGGAAGGTAATGAGGCCTCTTCTAATAGATTAAATAATATTCTTCTCTGTATTTACTATAGATTTTTATAAACAGGTCTTATAGTAGGAGCAATCATAAGATATGCTGGAACTACTAACCAGGTCACATATATTGATGCGCGTCCAGATCCTGATACCAAGTACAATTTATCTGTACCACCAGATATTGTGCGTTTCCACTTCCCTGATAAAATACAAATATCATCTGGAGGTAAAATAAAAACATACTAAAATTTCATATCTATATCTCAAATTATTATACTAAAATCTATATGTTTTTCTAGACATACCTGTACCAAATAAAACATATGCATACAGTTTCCGAGGTGAAATAGTTAATTTGGAACAAAGTGAAATTGATCTCAAGGCTACATTTGATCCAGAAATCTTTTTCAATATTATTCTACCTCCCATTATATTCCATGCTGGATACTGTCTTAAAAGAGTAAGTGATATGTGATATTATGATATGTAAATAACATTTTTCAAGAATCTTTTATTTAAAAATCAATAAGAACTAAAACATATAAATCAAGAGTTTTAAGAAATAAGATTGGAACTAATATATTGTTTAAATTCATGCTTTTCTTTATATTACAGAAATATTTCTTCCGCAATTTAGGTGCAATACTAACATTTGCTATGGTAGGCACAGCTCTCTCAGCTCTAGTCATTGGTTCTCTAATGTATGGATGTGTACAATTGATGCCTAAATCTTTAGCAGCAAGTTTCACTTTCTTGGACACATTATACTTTGGTGCTCTGATATCTCCTACAGATCCATTGACTGTTCTTGCTATATTCTCACAATTGAAGGTAAGAACGTTTTTGACATATCTAATACATGATAATTATTAAAATAACTAATTATTACATACTTTTTTTGGAATTTTTAAAAAATAATGAAGAAAGTAATTAAATTATTATCATCATAAGAGATGTAATTTAAGTCAGATAACATTGAATGTGTGATTTTGATAACATTTTATTATATTAGCTAGTGTATTTATTCTAGGCAAAACATATTATATTGTGACATTATTATTACAAGTCTTGCATTATGTATACCAGATAATTGATACACTACAAATATATAAATTGAAATACATATGTATTACAAATATAAACACCTATGAGTGGAGTAAAAACATTCTTGCTTAACTAATGAATGCCCCCAGCGGGACTTGAACCCATGAACACTGGCACAGAAAGTAGGGTCACTACAAACTGAGCCAAATGTGTTATCAAAGATGATATTTCACCATTTGACCTTCAACAAATTGGCTTAACAATAGTCACCAATGTCTATGTATATTCTATAATTTGTTACAACAACAAGAACATTACAAAGATGTCCATCAAAACAAATTTATTTTTATAAAGTATCTAATAGTCAGAAACATTAAAACATGATGCTTATGATCACCTGAAAGTGATTAAGCAGCTTAATGCTATCATTATTTCTAAGTAAGATAACAAAGGTATAAACTAAAATATAATTTCATAGTAAAATATTTAATGAAAGCTAGTAAAAATATTGATGTGTTTTGCTTTTGAATGTGACCTTCAAAATGCTATGACTAATAGATTGTTATGGTAACAATATACTCATATTTTCCGTACTGGGTGATCTTATTTTACAATATAGATTGAATGATTAAAATAGTGCATTTAAGAAATTTGATTAAACTGTGGCATACTGGTAGTTTATATCTTGTTATGTTGTTTATATTTCTGCGTTTATTATAGAATACTAGAATTTTATCTATGTATTCATATAGGTACTATGCATTCACGCTAAAGCTACTTCACGGATTTTGATAAAACTCGACAGTCATATAATATCTTATACATCAGATTAACAGTTGCATAGCCTATAAGTTAAGCTGGAACCGTGAGAAAATGCTAGTGTACGAGTACATATTATATATTAAAATAAAATATTACATGCTTATAATGATTAATTTAACTATTTTTAGGTTGATGTAAATTTGTACGCAATGATATTTGGCGAGAGTGTTCTCAATGACGCAGTGGCGCTTGTGCTGAGCGGGTAAAGTATCTATTTATGTATAATAAATAACATTTTATGACAGAGCTACAGGAAAATATAATGAAAAGTATACTTTATACTTTATTTTACCTTGTACTCATATTGACACAAATTCTACATATATTAAGCGATATATCTATATTATGTAAATAAATACTTAGTACCTACACTCTGTATAAACATTTTAATTATATGAATGTGCTACACTAAAGCCATTTTAATGGAACTAGTGGTCGCCCTGTGGTTTAAATATATGTAAATAATAAATGAATTTATTATAGTTGTTTGTTTGTTAATGTTTGTTTTTTTTTATTTAATGTTTTTTTTTATTTTTCTCTATAATAAACTATAAGTGTGTGAAATTTCATACTCCTCCGTCCGCGCAATTTTCATAATAATACAAAGTTTTTGTTTCACGTATTAATAATAGATACAAGTTAAATGATGTATTTGAAATGATTCGTTATTTTTTATAAACTAACTAGTGACCCTGGTTCCGCTCGGGTACGTTTCTAGGTACGTTTGAATGATTTAGTATATAACAGATGACATTTTTTCTAACAAAAAAAATCTGCAATATGGCTACGAAATCTGGTTTTCTCGTGATGAGGTCATAAACATACAAAATTCTTAAAAGTATAGATTCTGTCTCTGAATCGAAAAAAATGACTATTTTAATAAAATTTTCCATAAATAATTAAGGTACTGATTTAACTCAGAATTTTATATTAAACAGTATGTACCTACAGATGAATTGTAATAAAACCCTAATTGGTGATACAAAATTATGTATAAATTGCATCACCTTTTATCTTGGTCGCAAATACCCGTTTTTATACACACCTTATTATGTCTAATGACTATAAATTACAAAAACAAAACACCCAACTGCGTAAAAAGCGAATAAATGTGGAATAAAATATAGTATTATGAAGTCCTGGGTTCGAGTCTCGAGTCGAGTTATTTGACCTAGTATGGACGCTTTAATTCTATTTAATAGTACCTTATTTCTTTCAGTGCCATTCAAAACTATGAGAAGAGGTACTCAAATGATGGTGGGTTTGAAATTACCGCATTTCTAGCGGCTATTGGAGATTTTATAGGGATATTCAGTCTATCTCTACTCATCGGCGCTCTGATGGGATGCATGACTGCATTGATATCCTTTTTAATAAATTAAATACTATACATAATGTCCTCCCGGCCGATTACGGCCACGGCGGCCAATCTCATTGAGACTAGCCAACGGCGCGGGATATATTATAATTTATAGTGCACAAGTGTATGAGCGGACACAAGTGCACTCTCTGTTCCTTATCAATCTCATACTCCGGTTGGACGACTACTCGACACGACCAGTGAGAGCTAAGGCGCAGGACCGACGGCTTTACGTGCTCTCCGAGGCATGGGGGTGAAACACCGCCAACTTCCCAACTCCGGGCTGTTACTGAGGCTTACGTAACAGAAAGACTTAATAAATAAACTTGGCCCGACCCGGGACTCGAACCCAGGACCTCCCGGTGTGCGACCGTACATGCTAGCCACTACACGACCGAGGCAGTTGAAAAAATACCATACATAATAAGTTATTGGTTAATAATAACGCCTTTAAAATTTAAATGTTCTTTATTTAGAACAACTACTTTAGTTATCTTATAAATTGGATATTTTCCTGCAGTAAAAAATTTCCTACATGTTTACCAGGATATCTAGCTATCATCATATAGAATTGTACAAAAATCACTGGTCACAGGCAGACAATTTTTTTTTAAACTCAATAAAATATTGAATGCACAGATTCTAATCAGAATTTTATAAGATATAATATGTATAGATTATCTGTGTTACGTTTAAGTATGGGTCTATTAACAATATCGATAAAACAATACATATTATGAATGATTTGAAGTGGACACTTGAAAAGATCGATAGTAATTTTTGGCATAGGTGGTTTTATATCATGTACCTATACAATATGTAGGTATTATGTTTTTGTTACACTTTTTTTATTAAAAATGATACTTTAACACACTCACTCTGATGATACTTTAACACATACACTCACATTACCGCTGTAGTGTATGTATGTATCTATTGATTAGTTTTAGAGATTATCACCTACATCCATAATCCATATTTCAAAGTTATAAACTCACTGTTTTATAATACATATTAGTGTAATTTTTTATAACAAAAAACAAGCAACCTAACGTTGCATTGCTCAATACTTATATTAAAGGCGAGACCCGGGAATTGAATTCGCTTCACTCGGTTTCCCAAGCGCTGGACCACCAATGCCTTCTTTTTTCCCAAAAAATAGTATCGAACCACTGAAATATGAGTTTATTTTAATATGTTGAGACATAATTACCTACTAGTAGTCAAAATATAACAATTAAATCTCGTAGCCTATTTAATTATATAGGTACTCGTACAATATACATTTATTTATAGTTGATAAAGCTTCTTAGAACACTTATGAAATATTTCCTTAACTGAGTAACACATGACGAAGTTCACCCACGTGCGGGACTGGCCGCTCCTCGAGTCCGCTCTGTTCGTGCTCATGTCGTATGCCGCTTTCCTCATAGCTGAAGTATGCGAATTAACAGGTACCTACTAGTTTTTTAACTACTTTGTTTTTTTGCACTTACATCTATTGTGGTTTAACTTACTTTATTGGACTTTACATGTTTTTGGAAACTTGCTAGGTTTTCTCAGTCATATATTCAACGATGTTCCTAAACACATCGTTACCTTCATCGTAAGACGAGTGATAATTATGTTAGAAATTATTCGCACATGAAAATATGAGTAGTGCGAGACAAGGTTTTGAACCCGCTTCACTCGGTTAATCGAGCGAGCGCTTTTCCACTGGGCTACCATGACTACTTTTATAAAATTATAATAATAGATAATAATTTTTTTTCGCCTCTAATATTAAAATAGTTTTTTAAATAGTGTAAACTCCATTTAACGTAACTTGATTTAATTACAAACTCCCTAAAGCGTCAAAATCTTTCGGCTTTGGTTGGTTTAGCTTGTTTTTGTTAAAACAATTTCATAAGTAACCCTATAATTTTATTCAGACAGACAAACTAAGAGTATCAGAAACTATGCTTTAAGCTTTATTTTATAACTGTTTGCGTCACTTAACTATTCGTTTTACCATGTAAGATAGAAACACATTTAAACACAATTTTAACGATCACTTTATATCACTTTCATGTTAAAAACCATTTCAAAATAACTATATAACGAATATAAGAAAATAATGCATTAAGCATTATTTTATCACCTTTTTCAGATATTAATTTAAAGCGTCACTATACTTTCAGTATTTTCTATATAAAATGGAAACAACACAGCTTACCACGATTTTAACGATCACTTCACAATTCACATCACTATTATTTAATTTATTTAATTTAACTTTTAACTTTAACTTCACTATAAAACACTGTATCCGTATCACTTTTAACACACATAAATTCACTACTATTTCTTTTTATTAACAAATTAGATTACTAACAAATAAACTAAAGTTTCACGCGTAACGAAAGCTAGTCCAAAAACTGCCTTGTTTGACAGTTACCATCAGCTTTTATTTCAATCCGCCGGAAGTTATATTTTAGTTATTTTTATTATTAAAAACGTCTAAAGAATCAAACCAAGTCTTTTTCATTCCAGACTCGGCTACAACACATAAATAATATTTTCGAATTATTGATCTAGTAATAAGCTGTAAAATTGTACTATTCTTATTAATTTATAGAATAATAATATTTCTTAATTATTAATCAGTAATAACTGTAAAACTGTTCCATTCTTACAAAATTATTATGTTTCCAACGCAAGTAGAAAACTCAATAGACATTCAGTATTCATTAATTTGAAATAATAAATTAACTTCCTATTATTTATTTTAAATTAAATTGTTATTATTCACGATTTCTTATTATGAATATTATTTTATTACATACAATTTTAAGTTCATACGAAAACTAGTTTAACAGTTCGTCCATCCTGACGATAATTTGCGTCCTCGCAAATGATAAGCAAAATATGATCGCACCTCCAATTATCTTTAATGCACCAGATTCTAGTAATAAGAGGTTCAAAGTAACTAAAAAGATTATTATAATGAGACTATTGATTGGTAACAGATGAACGGTAACTTAGACCTTCACTGACCCCTATATCAGTCCCACCGATTCACGCCCAAAATGTACAGCGGCCAATTGGCAGTACCCCATGTAGTTCGTTAACTGAAGAAGGAAACCTATTCATCTGATTCTTCCATCCAATGCTAGAACTCTACAACGAGCAAAATACAACCAACAACCACTGTAGTAAAAGACTAGTAAGAATATACAACTATCCGCAGTATACTGTCATCAACGCACACAACTGATACCATGGAGGGACTCTATATTCACTGAAGTAAGGCAGGCATTTGAGCCGTAACGAAACAATGCCCACCAGTGATCTAGAATATCAAACTGCTGACGGTATACTGTCTCTAAAGTAGAATTCTGCCTTGACAGTAGAACGCACAACATAATATAAGCTATGACGCGATATATTTTCAATACAACAATAATACTGGGACTGGGACGTCTTTAAGGATTTAATTGAAAATAAATATTTACGTCTCTTTAAAAACCCCTGAAGAGCCTGTTCGTATAATATTTCAAAAACACCAAGAATTTATCCTTCGACATTACAAATGAAATATTAAGAAAGAAGGCTGTGAAGAGTCTGACATGAACGTTGAAATATTATGGATAAAGCGGCTTTTCATGAAGACATTAAAAACTTAATTTACTTATCAAAAATGTTGAAAATGTGACACTTGAGTAAAATGGGAAAACTTATAGAAATATCCTGGTTAAAACTATATTTTCTCTAGAAATTTACAAAATCAATGAACGGACCACAAAAACCAAAGCTGACAGTAGGGCTCCAGTTAGATGGGCAAGAATAGGTAAGGACATAGCTAATGCAATTGCTATACTTTTAACTGATGTATATAAAAGCAATGAAACAAATAACGCTAACCTCGACTAAGACATTGATGATGTACTACAGCAAAGTTTCATGAAAAGCAAAAGTATTTGAGATGATCCTTTTATAAAGACCCGTGTTACTTTAAAACTATGTAATATATACCGAGTCACCAATTTGGATTTTTGACAGCGACATTTCACTATGGAACAGCTGCATCGATTCCTTTGACTAGTATATAATAATCTGTGATCGATTCATAACATGACACAAGTAGAACATAATAAAGGAGTACTACTCAAAGATGTTTCACGATATCCAGCAAGCAATTTACAAGGTATAGCGCAAGGGACCCATATACAAAATAAAAGTGTTCTTGAACAACGAGTGAGAACAACTTGTTTCTTTTAATCTTACTTCACCGATCGTTCAAACCAACTTAGGGTAAGAAAGAACTGTCAAAATCTGTAAAATAACAGCTTTTCCTTTAGAAGTGCTAAATTTTGCAATACAACCACGTCTGCTGATGACATCGCACTACTAGTAGTTCTCAAGACAAGAATCTTAAAAAAGGCCAGGACCAAATGGACGACTGGATTCAAGAGTGGTAGATAAACAAATGCATCTATACCTGCTTATATTATTTACATTCGTATTCAACGAAGAAAAATGTCCGAAAATTAAATTAAGAACTTTTCACAGAGAAGTGACACAGTAAGATATCTTGGGATAATCACTCAAGAGAAAGTGAGACAAGTTTATATGATACAAGACGACTGGTTGACGGCACGAAGTTTTAAATTCGTCTAAAGACAATAAACTTTCCATTTACAAAACTATACTCATATCTAATGTTGATGTACGGAACACAACTATAGGAAAGTGTATCTTCCTGTATCTTTATTATACCCATTATATAAAGATTGTAAATTGTATCTTAAGCACCAAAACTTGTACCTAGGTTTGTAATCAATGGGACAAAACACAACACCTGGCATACAACAACTATCAAAGAAGAAATTAAGCCGTTAGAGGCCAAAAATAAGGATCGGCTTAAGGATCAGACCTGCAACAAAACTACTCAATATAGACTATTGCGAACGTATAAAGCGACACGATATAGGTACAAAGCTTAGATGTCTCATTATAAGGAGGGTTAGATTACGTCACTTCTTTTTGACAAACAACAAATTTGTTGGTAGACTATCCACACTAAACCCATTGATATTAAAACCATTGGTATTCTAACAACATAAGTTGAGGTTCAACACCAAATTTGGTTGTTGGTGGTTCACCAACGCAAAAACTATTGATATCATTTAACAATTAACAACCAAACAAATAATAATAAATACGTTGAGATATTTACACACAGCATCATCCAGTTTTACATAACTTTCAAATGTATACATACATACATACATACATACATACATAGCATATTGAACCAAAACAAGTGGTTTAATAAATAATAAATAAATAATCCTTTTGAAACATATACACATACGTAGGAACGCCAAAACAATTCATGGCCCATCAACGCCAAAATATTGATGGACCCATTTAGAAAAAAAATAAACTTTTAAACATTATACAATTTACAACATACAAATTGACTCCAAAAATTTCTTTTTATTTTCAACCAATACATAGATAATATTAATATTTGATATATACATACTATAAACATACATAGTAACACAAAATTTTTAATGGCAAAACAACACCAAATCTTTTGGTGGCCTATCAACACCAAATCTTTTGGTGGCCTATCAACACCAAATTATTGGTGGCCAACAACACCAAATCTTGGTGACCAAACAACACCAAATCTTGGTGACTAAACAACAACAAATCTCTTGATGACCAAACAACACCAAATCCATTGGTGGCCAAACAACACCTGAATATTGGTGGTCTCTTTTAATTATGATTTCTTTTAAAACTATTGCTTTAACAAATGTTTTCATGAACTCTAATACACTATGTATGCCGATGACATTAAAAATTCAGATCTGTGACGCAACAAAATAATTGACTGTTTACTATTGGAGAAAAACTTGAAATAAAATGAAAATAAATGAAAATGTTCGTAACACATTACCACGTAAATTTAACATAACATATACAAATTACCACTTCAATATAATACGTATATTAAATGAGTAACTGTAGTTTATGATCTAAACGTTTTCATTAACATTAACCTGACATTTAAAACCTATTACATATTATTTAAAACATTTATTACAGCGAAGGCTTATCGTATGCTTGACTTTATACTGAGAACAAGTAGAGACTAAAAATATTAAGACGCCTATTCTACCTTCTAATTCTCTTGTAAAATCTATCTTAAGAACCGGTTCAATAATTTGGAATCTATTTTATATACAGTACATGTGAAAGGTCTTGAAAAATACAAAATAAATCCATAAACTCGCACTTGATTTTAGTACTCTATTGTTACCAACAAGAACTAAATAAAATCAAAATAATTTTATATTTCGGGCTTGTAAAAAGTATAAAGACAAAATTACTACTGCTCGAACATTCAGTTTAGAGAACACGTGCGTAGCAACACAAAAATAATTGGACTTTAACTTTTATCGGCTCTGAAGTAGCGTGGGCTGGCTAATCCCACTTCTGAAATTGTTAAAACAATTTCATAAGTAACCCTATAATTTTATTCAGACAGACAAACTAAGAGTATCAGAAACTATGCTTTAAGCTTTATTTTATAACTGTTTGCGTCACTTAACTATTCGTTTTACCATGTAAGATAGAAACACATTTAAACACAATTTTAACGATCACTTTATATCACTTTCATGTTAAAAACCATTTCAAAATAACTATATAACGAATATAAGAAAATAATGCATTAAGCATTATTTTATCACCTTTTTCAGATATTAATTTAAAGCGTCACTATACTTTCAGTATTTTCTATATAAAATGGAAACAACACAGCTTACCACGATTTTAACGATCACTTCACAATTCACATCACTATTATTTAATTTATTTAATTTAACTTTTAACTTTAACTTCACTATAAAACACTGTATCCGTATCACTTTTAACACACATAAATTCACTACTATTTCTTTTTATTAACAAATTAGATTACTAACAAATAAACTAAAGTTTCACGCGTAACGAAAGCTAGTCCAAAAACTGCCTTGTTTGACAGTTACCATCAGCTTTTATTTCAATCCGCCGGAAGTTATATTTTAGTTATTTTTATTATTAAAAACGTCTAAAGAATCAAACCAAGTCTTTTTCATTCCAGACTCGGCTACAACACATAAATAATATTTTCGAATTATTGATCTAGTAATAAGCTGTAAAATTGTACTATTCTTATTAATTTATAGAATAATAATATTTCTTAATTATTAATCAGTAATAACTGTAAAACTGTTCCATTCTTACAAAATTATTATGTTTCCAACGCAAGTAGAAAACTCAATAGACATTCAGTATTCATTAATTTGAAATAATAAATTAACTTCCTATTATTTATTTTAAATTAAATTGTTATTATTCACGATTTCTTATTATGAATATTATTTTATTACATACAATTTTAAGTTCATACGAAAACTAGTTTAACATTTTCCATACAATGATACACTCTATTTAACATTACACCAACTCTCAATAACGACAACAATAAAATAATAAATATTACTTTTTAAGTTGTTAAAATTAGTAAAAATTTCGCCGTGCATTAAAAAAGCTCTGGAAGGAGCAGAATTATTGGCAAAGTACTTTCTTTATCACCAAGATGCCTCAATATCGCAAGATATAAATATAATAAGCAAAAAATACATCAAAATTACTGGTGCAGCAAAAGACGTCAGACGAAATTAACAAACTATACGCAATAGCGTTTTTATGTATGTAAATACTAACACTAGTGTGAAATAAGCATATTCTTTTTCAAATTTTCATTATTATACAGTGTTTTCTTCTCTCTATTTAACGACAACTCTATAACATCAAAATATGCACGGTCCCTTGAGACGTGTCGTTATATAGAGTTTACACTGTAATTAAACATTATATTAATCAATTCATTCCAGGTGTCGTAGCAGTGCTATTCTGCGGTATATGCCAAGCGCACTACACTTACAACAACCTGTCCTCGGACTCAAGGAACAGAACCAAGCAATTGTTCGAGCTACTCAACTTTCTGGCTGAAAACTTCATTTTCACATACATCGGTGTTTCTATGTTCACTTTCCCGAAACACCATTTCGATCCCTGGTTCATTATCGCCGGATTTGTATCCTTTTTCACAGAATCTGCTCTAAAATAGTATTTTCACATTCCATGGTTTTAATGTTTGACCTTGAAAAGTTAATTTATGCTATTGACGTTGGTCTCTTTAAAGACCTGTTTGCGAAGTATTTTAATTATTTTCGTATAGGATTAATCTACGCAGGATTTTGTTTTTAAAGAAAAATGGAGGCTATTAAGTTTTGGCTCAACGCCACCGTTTTAATTCATTTATTTATGCACACAACTAATATGTTTTCTAGCGTCGTAGACGATATGAATAAAAAAAATATTAACGAGTATCATTTATGTAAGACAATATTTATTATCTATAATTAATTCCTGACAATTTTTTTGGATAAACAATTAAATAACTTTGAATAAATATTAAATTGTATACATAAAGTCAAAAATGTTAATGGCTCATCTTTTAATTACCAGATTGAGATTTAAAAAAAATATAAATACATATAAGTGCCTTTATATTCTATATGTAAATTTTTCGTTGTGTAGTTTCCGTGGGATATTGATACTGTAAAACACTATGAACCAAGACTCTAACTAATTAGTTGATAACAGTAAAAAGTGCTATTTCCTTAACAAGCAACAGTTAACGTCAACACTAGGACGCGCAGTGAACATCTACCCGCTCTCGTTCCTTCTAAACCTGGGAAGGAAACCGCCGATACCGATCAACTTCCAACACATGCTTTTCTTTTCCGGTGAGAGTTATATATTGTACTGTTACGCCAAACGATATAATATCGTTAATATGACAATTATTAATACTGGTTTATGTTATTCTTATTGGATGCGAAGACATAAAAATTATACATTGAATGAAACTTTAATTAAAATTTAATATGTATTTATCTTAAATGATTTTCTTTCAGTGATAAAAAGCAAGTCCTATATAAACCCCTTAACGTTGCCAGAACACGTATAATGAGCCCCTTATCTTCTTGACTTTAGAAATATAACAATATCTATTTTTTAGACCTAGGTAGACCACTAAAACTAATGCGAAGCAATTTAATTTAGATAAATATTCAATAAATGGATAAATAAATTTATTTATTTATCAATTTATTAAATGTTTAAGTAATTTCATTTTAAATTTGATTTTAAATTTTGTACACAGGTAGACTATGACCTAAAGTAACACAAAAGGCTAAAGGTACTATACCAGGATTAAGTCCTTTTTAACGTCCCTTGCTGGTCATGCCTTTCAATAAATCCATGCTAGTATGATAAATGAGAATTTTCATTATATTTATTATGTTTTTATTAAGGACAAACCTGAAGTGAGCGAGGCAGAGAGGTTTGTTTGTTACTGTGTCAGATAACTTGATAACACGTAAACTTCTAGGCGATTAGGGAGGAGTTCGAGTTACGCAAGCACTGACCTCTATAATACCACTGGACTGGCTGTTGTCAACGTGCTTTTGTGGCTGCTTGTTATTCGCCATTTTGGCGCTGTCCGCCGCTGTCGGACGTAGCGAGAGTTCGTGGTACTAAAACTAATGATGTCGATATAAAGATTTTTATTTTTTTTTTATTAATCAATAACCGTATCATCATAATTACTACTTATATTATATTAACAATGAAAATGCAAAATTACTTTACAGTAAACAAACACTTCTCGCTGTCATTTGCAATATACGTAAAAATTAGTTCTCGGGACTCTCGCTAGTGGCGCTTCAAATGGACACAAAAAAATTGCTGTCAAACGCTTGGAACAGCCAGTCCAGTGGTATTATAGAGGTCAGTGTACGCAAGGTTAAATCACTAATACTTATATATGTGCTTGTGTCAGGTCTCCGCGGCGCGATGTCGTTCGCGCTGGCCATCCGCAACACGGTGTCGGAGGCGCGCCAGGCGATGCTCACCACCACGTCGCTCATCGTCATCGCCACCGTCGTGCTGCAGGGCGGCGCCGCCTCGCACGCGCTCGCCTACCTGCGCATACCCACCGGGTAACCATCAATATATTAAATACCTGTGTTAATCGGGTAACTTTGAATATATACATATGTATGTCTAATTATTATTATCAGTCTTCAGCCCTTAATAACGTCCCACTGCTGGACACGGGCCTCCCTCAGTACGAGGGGGATCAGGCCATAGTCCACCGCGCTGGCTTAGTGCGTATTGGCCGACTTCACGTGTCTTTCGAAAACTTGCTAAATTATCTCAGACATGCAGGTTTTCTTACGATGTTTTCACCGTAAGACAATTGGTATTTAGTATAGAAATGATTCGCACATGAAAATATCAGAAGTGCAAGACCCGGATTTGAACCCGCGTCACTCGGTTATACAAGCGAGCGCGTTACCGCTGGGCTACCGCTACCTATTATATAAGCTTCTAATTATTAAAATATCTATTTTTTTATAAAACCGAACATGATTATTATTGAAATATATTCAAAATTCGAGAAAAAAGAGGCAATTTAAATTTAAGTCTTTTATGAATATAAAAATCATAGATCTTATCTAAGTTTTACATGATATGAATAGGCGTAGGTATTTTAATACTTTTTGTTATTATTTACAGTCAAGGTCAAAATGATGAAAATGAAGCTCTACCTTACCGTGATGTAAGAAGTGTAAGTAAATTTTCTTTTGTATATAAAATATAAGAATACCTTATAAATAAGCTAAATTAATTTTTTTAACACTATTTTGCACCAAAGGTTTATGTAGTTTCATTACAATATAGTTAGTGAGGTTTTAAATAATATTGCACAAGACGAGGTTACTTAAGAAGCTTAGTATAGACTACAGATAGACAATATTCTTAGTAAATTTTTTAAAGAAAATTTATTGATATGAGAATAAAGAGTTTTAACCTGTGTGTGAGTGAACTGGTTAAAAATCTTTACTATATCAAGTTGGGGTCAAATTGTAAAAACGATTTCTTATCGACAAAAAATGTATATAGTAAAAATTGAGTGAAACGGATTTCCGGTAAGTATCCGGTATCCGGCCTGATATCATCAACTACGCACAGAAGTTAGTTATAACTCATAGTGCATGATGACATCCAAATCCGCCTAATTTCTCCCAATATTTTATAAATTCTTATAGCAACATACGATGTTTTGTTGCCTGCGTAGACCACCGGATATCCGGTTGTTGTGTACCGGATATCCGGGATATCCGCTATCAGACAAGACTATCTGTTACACGTCACTACTGATATATATTGTTATCTGATATCTAATAATATGCAATAAGGACTTACTAATCTTTTTCTATCCTTTTATATTGTCCTTTTTTACCTATACGTTTCTTTACAATTTTATGTCAACTTGATTTCTTTATTCTGAATCTATTACACAATAGAGCTAACGATTTTCGCTTTATGATTTTGTTTATGTTTTGTTTCTTGCTTTTAGTGTTCACTGCCTAACAGACAGTCATCTGTTTAATGTGATTGTACTCGCCTCGTCTTTCATATTATTCTTATTCATTTGTTTCTAAATGCCTTAATATATGCTAAGTAGAAAATTCACTCAATAGTGCAACAGAAAAATAACAAGTACCCTCCATTTCCGACTATACTTATAATAAATAATAATCATTTTAATATAATAATTTGATTCAATTCCATTATAATTTATTATGAATTATATATAATTCAAGTTTGAGAGGTGTTTGAGATTTGGTTTTTGTCGCACATTAAACCTTGCTATTTTATGTACATTATTATTATAAATATACATTTTTGGTTAACGTAAAAAAAATGTCATCTAAGCCATATAAATTACGGACGATGGCTGGTTTTAATAGAACAAGGCTAACCATACGTACAAAAAGTACTGGGCATTTGATTAATAAGAAATTATTGTGGCAGCTCTACCAGGCCACGGATACGAGCAGACCGGTATGTATATTATACAAGAACACCTAGGCTTTTTCATGTCCCATCCATTTGCTTTCATTTCTCATGTATACATATATGTGTTTATCTCAAATATTACCCATTTCTCAACTAGTCAATAAGAAAGAAAAAAATTACATAATATGACTATATTTTCAAGCATTTTTTCTACTTCTCCGACTAGTGGGAAATGGTCACTGTTTATTTGAGATACATTTTTTAATAAAATACATACCACCTTTTACCACATATCATTAATTTTTGATTACTTTGTTATTTGTAACGAGGTGGATATGTAATTAAATAAATATAAACACTGGTGGTACGTATTGGTTTTAAATCTCAATGTCAGCCGCAATGATAAAGAACTAAAAGTTAAATTTTCCATTAAGTACTAATATCTTAATATATAGATGTAGTTGTATTTAAATAAATTTATCAAACGTTATAACTATTTTTATAAATATTATAATTTATTTTTAATGAATAAAATTATATAATACTGATTTAATTATTTAAATATTACTCGCCATTTTAGTGTTTTATCATTACGTAACTGCTATAAATATGTACGACGTCCGTGTTACACATCCATCTCATTCACTGCCTAGCCTTTGCGTTATTTAGACTGATAGCTCAAATTTATTGTTTAGCCAGCAGAATTAAGTTTCGGGCTCCAAAATATGGACGCAAGTCAGTCGCCCACTAGCGACAGGGCATCTGTAAGAAAAAAACTTATATGCATGAACTATATCAGTACTAAGTACACATGGCTGTCATATTTCGGCAATTTACTAATAGCATGACTGGCATCCTGACTGGGCATGCATATAATATTTCAATTAATTGGTATAATGTGATGTGCATGATTTTTTCCTTACAAAAATTTCGGGCAATACTATAATAATAAAAGTTAAATTTTCCATTAAGTACTAATATCTTAATATATAGATGTAGTTGTATTTAAATAAATTTATCAAACGTTATAACTATTTTTATAAATATTATAATTTATTTTTAATGAATAAAATTATATAATACTGATTTAATTATTTAAATATTACTCGCCATTTTAGTGTTTTATCATTACGTAACTGCTATAAATATGTACGACGTCCGTGTTACACATCCATCTCATTCACTGCCTAGCCTTTGCGTTATTTAGACTGATAGCTCAAATTTATTGTTTAGCCAGCAGAATTAAGTTTCGGGCTCCAAAATATGGACGCAAGTCAGTCGCCCACTAGCGACAGGGCATCTGTAAGAAAAAAACTTATATGCATGAACTATATCAGTACTAAGTACACATGGCTGTCATATTTCGGCAATTTACTAATAGCATGACTGGCATCCTGACTGGGCATGCATATAATATTTCAATTAATTGGTATAATGTGATGTGCATGATTTTTTCCTTACAAAAATTTCGGGCAATACTATAATAAAATTCTTCTTCCTAGCTTTACTTACACCAGATTGAAACTGAATGTCTTTTTTGCTATATGAAAAATACTCCATTTATTATTGTTTTAGATTATCAAGAACAGAAAAAGACATTTCGACAATCGCATTAACAACTCACGTTGCATGTTACTTTATTTTTTTTTTATTTATTTCAATGTCTAGAATGGCCGCATGGTAGTTAAGTGGGGGAAAGACGAAAACGGAGTGATTATGCCTTGGCAACTAAACTCTTACGAAGTATGTAAATTATGGTACCTTTAATATTTTCAACTTTTTGTGTGTCGATTTTATCAAAGGGGCGAGAAAAGGCGATGCATGCTACTATTATATATCCAACGACATAATAATTATTTCATTTAAAAAAAACTTTATTACAAATACATGATAAGAATTAGATTTTTAATAATGTTGTTGGATCTATACTTTTTTTAATTTTATAATCAAAATTTTCAAGGACAACAACAGACATACAATATAAGTATGTTTTTGTAACACGTTTTTGGACTACTGCTGAAATATTAACATGCAATTTAACTTTCCAAATTACTAATAAAGTAACCTCTCTAAAACTTTTAATCATATCAGTCTACTAATCCATACAGACCCGGCTAAGAATAGTGAATGTTATAATCACTTGCATGACATTTGGATAACGGATTTAGGATTAACCGGTATAATTTTTGAATTTTGAAATTGTAACTTCTACGAGAAAGCACTATAGTGCATTAACTTCTTCGAAATCATTCACCAACTAGCATTTCCATTTTCGTTAAAATTAAAGGAAAATGGCCTACTGTATGGATTTTTAAGCTGTAAACAGACTAACAAACAAAATATATATACAAACTACTATCAAACAAGGTATGTTTGTACAGGACACCCCCCACGGCAACGGGGAGGGGGCGGAGAAGGCGCGACTCGCCCGCCTGTGGGGGGCGGTCGACTCGCGCCTGCTGAAGCCGCTGCTGACGCACGCGCGGCCGCCGCTCACGGAGACGCTGCCCGCCTTCCTGCGGCCCCTCGCGCGCCTGCTCACCACCACGCGCCAGTACACGCAGGGCGTAAGTGTATGCAATCTTTATACTTTACTATTAATTAATGCTCTAAACGTACATGATAATATCATACTGTGATAAAAATGCTGTATATGTATGTATTTATCTTACTCTATTATATAAAACGACGGGATTTTGATGAAATAAGACGATGGTCTGTAGTAACACAAAAATAATTTTTTGGCATCTAGAGACGCACGCTGGGTGTCAGAATATATAAAAAATAGAAATCGTCACGGGACGTATTACAAATTTGAACGTCAAAACTATTTCGTATACAAAAAATACAAGAATGGATGTTTTTTTAGATAGAACTTATTATGGCATAATCAAAAATACATACATGTTTTTAACGTTTTTTTAGGTAAAAATATATAAATTAGCATTAAAAAATCAATATAGGCCTTGCTTAGGAAAATAGTCTTGAGACACGAGCGTTCCACTAGTTTGACCCAGTATTAGATGTATCACGTCAAAATAATATTTATTTTTATACTCAATGAGAATAAAAACCTATTGTTATGTTTATTTCACTAGGAACATATGCTGTTTCAGGATAACGGCCTCCGAAGGACCGATTCTGACTCCGACCTTTGTATTGACGAACCACAACCAGTACCAACCAGTATTGACCCACAGGTATATTTGTAATTGGATTGTTAACAGTCTTCTTAATGTTAATGTACTTATAAAAATGGACTAAGTTACTTAAAGTTTAATAAATTTATACTTTTACAAAAAAGGTTTTAACGTAAAATGTGAATAAATTGTTTTAATTACCCGTTTAAGTTAGTGAAATTTCAACTGATCATGTGCTTACAATATGAAATAGATTGCCTTCAATTAGTGGAAATAGAACTTTCGTTAGCTGTTCTCAGTATTAAAATAAGACCTTAAATATTTTATTGTCAGTTAACAATTTATAAATATTGTACACATTAGCTATAGTTTATACCAATTGAATTGAATTTTAGGTTCTCTCCACAGATTAAATAGTCAGTTTGAATAATTAATATAATTTTAGATAGATTAAACTCATAAAATCGTTCCACTTACATAATATCCTTTAACAGTTTACTGTCTTGTTAGTGCATTTCACATACAGCTAGCTTAATTTTAAAGGTACTCGTATCGATTATTTGTAAGCGCCAGCTTGTTAGCTGTTGTTGTTCGCCTCAAGTTTGGCTAGTGTTCGAAATGTTCCTGAATTGGCATCTGAGAATGTTATTATTATATATTATTGTGTTTATTATCACAGTGAGACTTTTTTTTTATTTCTACAATGCTTAGTAATATTAAGCAATTTTTGAACTAATCCAAAAAGCGTAAGATCGAAACCAACTCAAAAAGGGTATGCAACTAATTTCATAGTAAGAATTATAAATTATACATACCAATGTTGAAAATAAGAAAAAAAAAACAAAAAATATTTGATTTAATTCTTACAAAATACTTAAGTATAATTAGGTATACTGAATTCGTTAAAAATTACCGCCTGACAAAAAGTAATAGCAACTACAATATCTCCGGTTTGTTACGTACGGTTTATTAGAATGGTTTTTTTTATTTAATAAAAACTTCTTACATCATCTTGTGCTTGTGAAGTTCCACTACAGGTGAAAAAATATATAGAACGTATCTGTTTGAAACAATAAATCTAATCAATAACCTAGTGTACCTCTAGAAGCTGCAGTTTACTGTATACCGCTTTTTTAAACCGACTTCAAAAGGGAGAGGTTCTCAATTCAGTTGTATATCATTTATAAACTGATTTGGATGGACTCTTTTTGTTTGAAAGCATATACATACTCTCAATTTAGTCCCTTTTAAATGTAAAAATAAATATCCACTACAAAGTGTAGAAAATAGAGATCATGAAATTTTAGTGAAGTGATTTTTTAAAATACTTTTTCTTACTTTACTACTACTATGATTACACTAAAAAGTAAAAATAACTATTGGTTTTTTTTATTTATTTCTACTTTTTAGTAATTTTTCAGGTCGTTTTTCAAATTTGTATTTAATGTTATTATTATTGTGCCCGTTTACGGGTGCCAATTCAGGAAACATTTTAACTACTAGTTTAACATACCATACTGTTTTGTTACAGTAGCTATGATGATTTTATTTCTCTTTGGTTGCAGCTATCTTATAATATACGGAATGGATATGGAAATGTTTGAGACTTGTAGTGTTTGTGATCATCGGCTGTGAACTAAGGTGTAGAAGTATAGATGTATCTTGAGGTTAATTTGTTTTGGTTTTATAGAAAAATTATTATTTTTTTATTATTGCACGCAGCAATTATGGCCCGGACTTGTGGATACAAGAATCTCAGTAGAAGGTATCACAGGAAGTAATATATAATTAGCAAATTTTATATTATGCTCTTTTTACTAAAATATTTTGAAGGAAATGCCACTTTCAGAATTTAATAGTATATTGCTTTTTTCTGATTGATGTAGCCTCAAAGGGTCCGTGTGAGACTAGTGTAAGTAGTCAGCCATGCTACTGTTTAGTATTAACAGCTTTATAATTTTTCGCTTATTTAGAGTTATAGTGACATAAATCATATTTTTACGGTTTTAAATATGTAGTTTAGTGTCCGACCGAACATTCGGTTTCGGTTTCGGTCGAGTTTCGGCAAAAAACGAGGTTTCGGTTTAGTTTCGGTTTCGGTGGCAAACCTGCCGAAACTACGACCGAAACCGAAACTGCATTCGGGAGTTATCGCGCTGTGATCGGTCATGTTCGGCGAGTTGATTTCCATCCAAGCGACTAATCATGTGACCACGGTGGCCTAGTGCGTGTTTTGCTAGGTTTTCTACGCACGTTTCCTCACGATGTTTTCCTTCACCGTAAGACAAGTGGTAATCATAATAGAAATGATTCGCACATGAAAATATCAGAGGTCCGAGACCCAGATTTGAACCCGCATCACTGGGTTATCCAAGCGAGCGCGTTACCGCTGGGCTACCACTGTCTTATATTAACCTAACTATCTAAATATTTTTTGGTTAATTTAACTCTCTCCCTAATGCTATACCTAAACAAAAATTAGTGTACTTGGTACTTACTATAGTACACTAGTGGTGATAATATTGTGAATTCAGAGTTTCAAAGTTCCCTGTCAATACACAAGATTCCCATATAGGAACCATCATGTGGCCAATCGAAATACTACTTTAATTTAACGTTTTATTCGGTTTCGGTTTCGGTCGTTAAAACCAGTTTCGGTCGGACACTAATGTAGTTCAAAGCTTTACAGGCATCTGAATTCTGATATGAGTATCTAATGTAACGAAAAAATATTGACTGATGTCTGCTTTTCAAGTAACATTACATATTTGTTACAATACTTTTTTGTGTCACTATAATTCTAAAGGCGATATGTATTATTGAGTTTGTATGGCTTTATACCTGTTCGCACATACAGGTCATACTTATAATGTACTGTGATTTTTGCACCCAAAATGTAGTATATATTATACATGCATAACAGCTCCATTATGTAAAAAAGCATAACGCCAATTAGTTTTTCTTAATATTACTGAATTTTAATGTGTAAAATGAATGAATTTTAACACAGAATAGTAAACAGTGCGAAATAAAACCTTAGATTGTATGTAGATTTAAGTAATTTTTGATATCCAAATAGATGACAGATCGGGCTTAGATAACTTAGGTTGGAAAGAGAAGAATGAACTACTAGCAAAATGATAATGTAGATTAACTTCTAATGCAGTTCAGTTGTTTTACATAATTGAGCTTTTATTTTATAAAAAACATCTTGCGGTGTTATAAAATGGCTGACTCGCAATCCATCTGCGATATACATAAATATATTTATAATCGTTTCTACCCACCAATATGGTTTGTATGAAAATTGTAATCAAATATTATTGTGAATATGTTAAGTGCTGTTGCAAATATTGGTACTAATTTAAAACAAAGTTTAAGGAGGATCATTTGTTATCTAAATAACATCTCATCAGTAGGTGATTTTTAATTAATTTATATTAAGTTTTATTTCCTTATAGTATTATGTATTTATATTTACTTTCGATGTGCTTCAAACTTGCTCATTGTGATATGCACTGACCTCTATAATACCACTGGACTGGCTGTTCCAAGCGTTTGACAGCAATTTTTTTGTGTCTATTTGAAGCGCCACTAGCGAGTCTCGAGAACTAATTTTGACGAATATTGCAAATGACAGCGAGAAGTGTTTGTTTACTGTAAAGTAATTTTGCATTTTCGTTGCTTAATATAACATAAGTAGTAATTATGATGATACGGTTATTGATTAATAAAAATAAAAAAATAAAAATCTTTATATCGACATCATTAGTTTAATACCACGAACTCTCGCTACGACCGACAGCGGCGGACAGCGCCAAAATGGCGAATATCAAGCAGCCACAAAAGCACGTTGACAACAGCCAGTCCAGTGGTATTATAGAGGTCAGTGGTGATATGTATAATAAACACTGTAATCAATCACCACATAAAATAATAATGTAATTTTTCTTGTTGTTTATTTTATGACAGTACTTTGTCCATTTTAGTTTTAGATTTTCAACTTTCAATATAACTTAACAAATTCAACAGTTTAGATTTAGTCTAGTCCATTTTTAGTGCATGTTATAAACATCTTAGGATTATTCAATCTCTCTCCATTTAATGGTTCTGGAAGTAAAAATTTTCTTGAAGGGTTGTAATTATATATTTTAATTTATTAGTGTTTTCGTGATTTTATAAAAATATATTTGAAATGTCGGTTTGAAAAACCTTTCGAGTGCTCAGACACATTTACATGACTCCAATGTTTTTTCATATAAATTATAGATACAGTTCTTGAGGCGTAAGATGAGCTTTGCATTTATGTGAGAGATAGCCAAAAGCCTTAGATAGTGTAAACGGGTACCATACCTTACCTTACCGTACCGCACCGTTTACTGCACGCGCAAATGCAAAGCCGAGCTTAAGCCGCGAGGACTATAATACTTCACAAATATGACATAGTAATTTTCATTCTAGATATAAGGATTTGTAAATCACAATAATAATTGTGTGATTTATTTGAATGCTTATTTTCCTATATAATATCTTTTGGAGATATGTAAAGAAATGCTGTTTATCACTGAATTTTGAATGGAACAAAATGATTCTTATACTTATGTAATGTGTAATAAAATTTCTCTCTGAATAAGTTTTTTATTCCATGCCCTTTTATTTATCTTAGAACAGTTTTGACAGATTGGATTTAACAGAAAAAAGTTTTGTGTAACAAAAAAACTTTATTAAACCTAAAAATATATATATTTAATTCTCACACTGTGTAGCAAGAGACTGTCGTATTATGTCAGTAACTTTAAATTTTGGTCCATGTCCTGGTATAATCCAATCAGCCAAATTCGCAATCTTAGACCTATTCTTTCTTTGTTGAATTGGATCTTCACTGCCAGCTTCTAGCCATATGTTTTGGTCTTCTATATCTTCTATCTTTTCAAATAGATCACCTTAAAAATGTTATTTAGCTGAACCATCATTGTATTTAAAAAAATAGTTATGTTAGTCCTTATATCTACCAGTAAGTCTAATTCGGTTCAGTGATTATTGAGAAAAATCAGGTATTTTTTTTCTGCAGATGTATGTAGTATGGAGACAAGTAATTATAATTTTGTTTTTTTTTTTTTTTTTTGTGGATCAACTTCTTTGTGTGTAATATGAAAATATTGTAAATTTTACACTTAATAAAGTTTTGAATTACTAGTAAATATTGTTAGATGTGTTACCCTTTTCAGTGTGCATGTCATATACTTTTTAAACAGATGTTAATCTTTTAATTTTTAATTAAAATTATTTCAAACAAAATATATTTTACCTGTAATAGCAACTGTTTCTTTCACTGAATTAACTGCTAAAACAGTAATATCTGTGAGTGTGTGCCCTGGTGTAGGCAATATCTTTACATAATCATTTATTACGTATTCCTCACCTGTAACATTATATATTTTTTACTATAAATTAATATTTATTATAATAGTAAAATATTTGCTTATTTTGTATGAAAGTATACCTTTATCAAATGGATACATATAATAACTATCTTCATAGGATATACTAAAACCCACTATATGCTTTGCTTTAAGAAATAGGTGATTATTTCCATGGTGATCAGAATGACCATGCGTTGATACAACGTAATTTATATCATCTGCACTGATGTTTTCTTTTTTTAAGGCTGTAACAAAAAGTTTGTCTTGTCAAACAACACAAAAATTTAAATAACTCATTGCTGCCATTCAAATGCCCCTTAATATGATATCTCTGCAGTATTCTACTAGAGAATACAGCATCTGGCCAAGATTACCGTATTGTTTCAATAATATTAAATTAACAGATAACAAAGATTTGAATGGATTAAATATGTAGATGTGGTTAATATCTTTTTACTTATATCTTTATACTTTTATATCTAAGAATTCTCTAGTTTATGTGACATTTGAAATAAAAAAAACTAAATTAAAACTGGTTAATTTATTTTGAACTAATAACAACCATTTTTGCAATGGGAGTAAAAATATGTCACATGGAAGTTTTGCATTAATAATACATAATATATTTTCCTGCATTACTTAAGAAAAAGCTTTCAAAAGATCTTAACATATCATCATAGCCCAGCGGTAACGCGTTGCTTGATAACCGAGTGATGCGGGTTCAAATCCGGGTCTCGCACCTCTGATATTTTCATGTGCGAATCATTTCTATTATGATTACCACTTGCCTTACGGTGAAGGAAAACATCGTGAGGAAACCTGCATGTCTGAGAAAACCTAGCAAGTTTTCGTAAGACATGTGAAGTCCGCCAACACGCACTGGGCCAGCGCGATGGATTATGGCCTGATCCCCCTCGTACTGAGGGAGGCCTGTGCCCAGCAGTGGGACGTTAAAAAGGGCTGATGATGATATCATCATTATCAAGTTATTACTAAGTTATGTAAAGCTGTAAAATAAAAATAATATATGTATAGAAATAAACTAACAAGTTATTATTTTATTAGAATCCCATGGTGTCATAGTATCTATAATAATATTATGGATGCCACGGACAAGAGTACAGGTACAATTTGCTTTCATTTCTTGTTCATTTTTTAATATAGAGTATCCATCAAAAAGCACCTTAATATCACACATGACTATTACTACAATTCTATTTTTTACAGTAGTACTATCGCAATCCTTAATTGCATTATAATATAAATAATAATTGCTCAGTTCTTGTCAGTTAACACATAGTGTTAAAAATATAATCTTTATGCATGAAAATGCTATAAAATATTAAAGAGATTTTCAAATCTGTGTAGAATTATTATTTTGATCGCGCTCAAAGTTCAAACTAGCATAAAACAGACTAACATAGTAACAAACTTGAGCATTATAAGATTTGTATATTTTTAAGAATAATGTATAAAACACTATTAAAATACTTGTAGGTACCATAGAAATATAAAATGTAAATAAAAATTCAATTTTATTAGGATTTACACATAAAAGTTAAATGTCAATTCATTAAAAATTAAAATTTCTTATGTCAAGTGTCAACGGTCAACTTACATAATCGACAAATGACAATCGTGAGAGCGTTCAAAAAATGTATTTAACAATATACTTTTTCAAATCTATTTTATAAATAAAAACCAATAATGCTAACTACTTCCTTTTATATTAAATTAAATTCTAGAAATTTATATAAATGCCACATTAATTATCCTTTCTTATTCAATACAATACACCTGTGATTTCAGAATTCAGATCTGTCGTTTTTAATCCCAGCTGTCTTTGCCGGTTATTTTTAGGTTAAATTCTAAAATAAATTCAAGAAACGAGCAGCGAATAGCGATACTTTGTTATGTAGGTTATTTTAATATTTTAACGTGCGCCAATATAGCTATATATTATATGAAAATTGCGCACTTGGATAGTTTTAAGTTTGGTGCCTTATTTGCAAGTTCATTATACTTCCATTGTTTACTTAGGGTTATGAAACAATAGGAAACTTCCTTCTGCCGCTTAAAGAGCGTCAGATAAAAGTGAACCATGTCAGGCGATGTACAGCCAAGGAAACGTAAAGATAAAAAGAAAAAGAAAGGTCAGATTACAATAAATAAATAAAATTTTAACTAAATCAATATAAGAAATGTATAAAATATAATTTTTCATTTACAGATGAACTAGGAATCGAAGAGCCTCGTGGCACATCAGCAGCTCTTGGAGATGGCGATGTTTTTATACACTCCCACAGTGACCACGGAACAGGTGGACATTGGTGTGCTAAAATCATATTCTTCTCTCTCTTGGCTGTACTGATTACTCTTATTGGACTTATAATATTAGAAAATAGGGGCCTTACTGAATGTAAGTAAGCTTTTTAAGTCTTTTTTTTAAATGTTGTTAAATAATTTCTTATGTTAAACTTATGTTAATAATGTATTTTTTCAGTGGAAGCCAACTCTATAGAGTCAAAATATTCAGGAGTTTTAGAAGGCTGGATAGAAGATGCTCCTGAAGATGACCATTATGATCAGCATACATTAGACTTAAAACATCCTGTAAGTAGTCACAATATTTGAATTACAGTGAAAACTCATACTTGAACTTCAACTACTGAGGATTTCTTTCCATTGAGTACTAATTCTATCAATATCACTATTATTACCATTTATCACCTTTTTCTGTGACAGTGTAGTATTCCCTAGCTGTGGTAAGAATTTGAAAGTTAAAGAAAAACTCAATAAGATAAGACATTATCGCACTTTAGCCATAATAATCTGAGAAATATAAAAAACGCAAAAAATTTATATGATAAATATTCATATGATCAAAATTAATACCTGTGTTTCTTTCTTTGTTACAATAAATATAATGTTTCATTATAATAAGGACATGACAATAATTTATAATTTTTGACGACGAAGATGATTTAGTAATTAAATTACATTTATTATAAAGCCTTAGCTGTACATGAAATTTATTTCTTGAAGTATTATTTATTTAATTTTACAAATAATGTTACAAATTTATTATAATAGAAGTGAAACAGTCAAGTTTTATCAAAAAAATAAACTTAATGTATATGGTGATCTACAGCCATTATTAAAAAATTATGTAGAATATGCTATCTACTTGTTGTTTTCAGATCCCTATATAAAACTGGCTTTATTTATATTTTTGCTTAAGACACTTTACTTTACTATCAACATTTGCTCTGAATATTCCTGACATGCTACATGGAACGAAAGCTATTTGGAACTTAATATTTCCATACAAAATATTTGTAATGCTATGAATTCAGGAAAATGAAGATGATGAAGATCACCTTGGTTCTGAAACTGATCATGATGATGATGAAGAAGATGAAGGACAAGAAATAGATGATGAACATAATGAAGATGAAGAGACTGAAAGTAATGAAGTAGAAGAAGATGATAATGAAGATGAAGATGACAATGAAAATGATGATGAAAGCCAAAATAGCGAAGAAAATAGAGAAGAAACAGAGGTGTGAATATAATATCTGCTTAATTTTAAATTTCGCTTTTGATCTTTACATCAAAGACAGGTGGTATGGTCTATTATGTATTTGAATACTTATTTTCTTAATCATTAAATAAAATTATGATATACATGATATAGTATATCATAATTTTATTTAATGAAAGTGAAACTTGAACAGGATATTGAAGAAAGGATTCCTTACCGTCGATATAACTATGAAGAAAAATATAAACAATATGACGATATTGATGATGATGAGGATAATGATGATGAAGAAGACAAAGCAAGTGAAGAAGAGGTTGAAGAAAACGAAAATAATTTAAATTATGATGGAGATGATGGACAAAATTTAGATAGTGGTGAAGATGAAGATGATGTAAACAATGTTGATGAAGACGAAAACGATGACGATAATGCTAAATATGATAACGACGAAAATGATGATGAATATGAAAATAGTGAAGAATATCGAGAAAATGATCAAGATAATTCAGAATTAAATAAAATTGAGGTGCAAATAAATTATAAGGAATGAACAGTGTGATATTAAGAACAAATAGTTAACAAAATTAATAATTTGACTTTATTGGCCACTAACTTTATAAAGCTTTGTTTGATATAAAACAATATTTCTTACACATGAAATATTTTAATTAATTTATTATACTGAATGACTTTTATTTTGTTTTTATGTATTTTCTGTTACAATAATATATTATTGTTGGCTTAATTGGTTTATTAGATCTTCTATTCATAACAGTCTAGGAGTTCCTCTATATATTTTTTGCATGTTTTTTAAAAATATATAAAAAACCTATAAATCAATATGTTGCAGAGAGGACTTTAATATTTTTATATATTTTATATTATGACAGCATGATTTGTTTACATAACAAAACTAGTCAATTTTGTAATACTCATTTTTACTTCAATACTTAAAGTTTATTGTTCACAGACTTGTTAATATGTATTTGTATGTTCTGCTTGTTGTTCCAAATCCCCTTACTATTATTACTGTTGCTGCTAATTTAGTTATATAAAAACAGATTGTAACCTTGTGTAAGTTCTAAAAATATTGATCTAATGAAATAAATGAATTAAAACTATATTAGGTATATTTATTTACAGGAAGATTCTCTGGAAGATGATGGGCAAGATGATGATGAAGATGAAATAGAGAAAATCGAATCAGAAAGAGATTGGGAGGAATCAGCAGAAAAATCTTATGAAGAACGAGATCAAGGTAGCTAAAATATAAATGGGCAATGAATTATTATACAATTTCAAAAAAATATTTTGCCGTGCGTTTTTGTCAAGTCAAAAGTATCTTGCGTCCTCCTTTTTATAAGTAATCACATATCTTAAATTTATTGTCTTAGATTCATCAAAAGCTGAGGAAGAGGAAGAAGTCGACAATTCTAGAAACGTCGATGATGATGACGACGAACCGCCCATAGAACAGATCACTACTCCACCTGCGGGCAAACCTTTTGTCGAGGTATGTAAATTAATAAATAATGAACAGGATAGACCGAACAGAAAGAATACAAACGAAAGCTGTCCGTGACCGATACAACGACTGGACAAATTTTAATTAAATTTGGTATGATAATAGCTGACTTTACAGCCAGACCGACAGGCTAGACAAAAACTCTAAAAACTATGGATTCTTCATCGATTATCATTTCTATTATAATACGATTTTACAAAAAATATTTAATACATGATATACGACTCAGAATTTTTAGTGTTCTCAATATCTTTAAGTTTTAAACAAACTACGACTATCTCGACAGATCGAAGAAGAAGTACCTGTAAAGCCTGTAGACACGCTAGCAGAAGAAGCGGAATATGAGAGACGGCAAGAAGAACTTCGCAAAGAGAAGGAAGAGGCTAAAGGATCTGATAGTGAGTGATTTTATTAATTCATTATTATATGGCTTGTTTGATTAAATGAACTTACTTATGCTAAAGATACATTTAATAATAATATTTCTTTAAAATGTTATAAACTTAGATCTGTATTCAAATATATTGGCATAATTGAGTTCCAGTAGGTAGTAGGCAAACTAAACACTATGGGGATGACAGTTTATTACAAAAGAAAATAAATAAATAAAAAAATAAATAAATGTACAATTTCTAAGTGATGGATACAATTTAATGTAAATATCAAATAAACTGTTATTTCTGTTTATAATATTATTTCTACTAATTATGATTTATGTGGCCTAATTTCATAATATATTACTAATTTCTTTATTTGCATGAACTAGTTCAAACTAAATATTAAAAATTACATAAGTACTATTAGTGTATTATAAGACAATTTTGCAGATTTTTTTATGGTAAGATGGTTTTTATATATCTTTTGGTTGATTTTATCAAAAAAAAAAACAAAGTATTCAGTTGTAATATAAAAACAAATAATAAATATAATCTAAAATATTTTCGTTTTCATTTTTGACCTTCTAATTGTTTTATATATTAATTTGATTTTACGATACTATATTATGTGAGAACAGCATTCGCTACAATCATTATAGTATGACAAGTTAATTAAACATAATTAAGTTCAATGAATTCCCTTTGTCCATATTTTCTTCACAAAAAAAATATTTAAAAAAACCGCGTTGAAATTGTAAAAATCGGTTAACATAATATCGGAGGAAACTAAAGCGAAAATATCATGTCGTTAGTTGTCGTAATTTCGCAACGCCCACGTCTCATCGCTGCTCATTACACACGCGTATTTGTGTCGACTGCAGCCCGACCGGTGCACGTATGAAAATTATTAATTACATTACAAATTTACTATGAATTCTATTATAAATATCGGATTAGATTTGTACCATGGCTTTGAGCAGATGGAAGGTAATATGATGCTTACATAACCTATTACGTGTTTGACTATAGAAATTCCTACAGTTT
Organism: Boloria euphrosyne; assembly: GCA_951802675.2. Classification (NCBI taxonomy): domain Eukaryota; kingdom Metazoa; phylum Arthropoda; class Insecta; order Lepidoptera; family Nymphalidae; genus Boloria; species Boloria euphrosyne. Next base: position 5,889,041 of record OX637872.1, read on the forward strand.
TTGGCTGCCAAACAATGTATCACTTCCTAGATTTAAACAATTTGTACTCTCGATTCTATTTAAATATATCTTTACACAAAACACACCTGTTTTATACTAAATTTAATGTTTATCTACTCTGTATTGTGTTTGACATCAAGAACTTTTTAGGTTTACCATGAAAATATACTTACAATTTCTTATAATGTGGTTCTAAACTTTCTTATTCTTTTTTTTTGCGTTACACGTTAAAATACTTTGGCAGTATTAGTGAGATTATTTTTTTTTTATTTTTCGGGCTGGCAATAAAATTCCTACGAACTTAAATATTTACTAACGATTTACCCTCACTTCGCTCGGGTTCGTCCCTCGGTACGTTTTATTTTTTTAACGGATTACGGAACCCTAAAAATTTATATCAGATACTGAGGTCTATAGTCCCTATTATGTGATAAAAATCAAGGTCCTGAATCAACACGATAAAAAGATACGGGGCAATTTAAATTTTCGCGAGTACTTGTAAATACCAAAATATACCTTATTTTCATTTTATTAATTTTTTGAAATATTCCCTTTACTTGTGCTGTAAGACCTTGCTTTTAACCAAAATTGATTATTCTAGGTCAACAGTATCCTATAGATTTTGGGTTGAAAACGTATATGGTAGTTCCCGTTGACCTAGAATCACGAAATTTGGCAAAAAGCAAGGTCTTACAGCAAAAATAAAGTAAAAATTCAGAAGGGGTGTACCCCATACATACATAGTTGACGCCAGTTAAGACAGTCCTCTGTGTTGTATTGGCGCTCATACAATATAACTACCTAGCATAATTGTTATAGATGTAATGGTGCGGAACCCTTCGTGTCTGACTCGCACTTGACAAGATTTTTTTATACATATTATAAAATTCTAACTTAGTCAAGTATAAACATTTAATATTTTTTGAAATGTCAATATTATCGATACAGAGGCCATACTTACTTGTTTCTGATGCGCTTGAAAAATTTTTTTAATATACTGCATATTTTGATTATATGACAAGTACTATTATATATGTGAGATATAAACGTTATTACTTAGAGTTATGGTACAAGCCTGCGCCTTTTTCAGTGTGGCTGAAGTTGGCGGTGGGCGGCGCGCTACTCGTCGCCACGCACGCGGTCTTGCGTCGCGCCACTGCTAGGGGTGCGTACTAACCATAAAACTAAGTAATAACTAATATTTTTAATGATTCAATTGCTATTTTATGTCATTTTATTAGTTATGAGCGAAATATAAAAATCATTAAATGGATTTTTATATAGCTTGTACATTTTTTTCCAAGTTTATCAGCCATCTTGTTTTTTTTTTTCTGATAATTGAATTTAGTAAGTAGTACTGATATTTTTATATTTGACTACCATTACTTTAAATTACTTCATCCAATTTTTTTTAAATGATTATAATATTTTGTATATATAATATTGTATAAAATCGAAACTCCTAAAAAGCTTTTATTAACCAAAAAGATTATTTTAAATGGAAATATACAAACTTCAATGTACTAAATAAGCTCCCTATAACAGATGCTCCAACGCGAGATGAGCAAACTAGAGAAGAAACCCCTTTAGTTGACCGTCGAATGACCCTCATTCCGGAAAATCAAACTCCTACAGTACAACAAACCCCAATATATACTCCTCGTCCCAATATTGATGAAGAAGTGTTTAAAAAACCTGCTCCTGTCGTGAAAAAGGAACCTATAGCCAAACCAGTAGAAGAAGTTAAAGAAAAAAAAGTAATACTTGAAGAAAGGGTAAGTAAACCTAATTCTTATATAAATTTATAGTCAGTAATAAATTGTGGTAATATCTCAATTATCAAAATACTTGCTCTCAAATGACGTTGATAGGTATCAGTCTCAAATTACCTTAAAACCATTATTAAAAATACATTTTTTGTTCAGAAACCTATTGAGAAAATCCAAGCAGAAGAAAAAGACGATGAAGAAAAAGAGTTATACAGTGATGAGGAAGAAATTGTAGAAGAAGAAGAGGAGGAAGATGAAGAAGAACCCCCGAAATCGATTCCACTAAAAACTCAACAAGCACCACAGAAGGAAGAAGAATCGGAAACTGAAGAAGTGCCCGAAGACGTAGAAATAATAGATGACGACCAGATCGAAGAAGAAGTAGAAGAGGAGGAAGTAGACGAAGATGAAGAAGAAATATCTGACGTTGATGATTCAGAACTTTTAAATAGACTTGAAGCTAAATATGGCCGGCTACCAGAACCAGAGAGATTTGGAAAATACAGTAAACACTCGCTACAGTGTGCCCTTAGCTATAGAACAGGCCATGAACTTTTAACCAGTTTGAACCAACTAAACCCATTAATATTCGTACTAGCATGACTAACTGTGTGAGTGCCATTAACTCTTTTAAATTACTTCATATAATATTTTTATACTACTTTGCTGTTTTAGGGCTTAGATGTTCGTATTTTGTTGATTTTAGTTACTTATTACATAGTTATTACAATTCATATTAGGCAATGGTAGCCCAGCGGTAACGCGTCGCTTGTATAACCGAGTGATGCGGGTTCAAATCCGGGTCTCGCACCTCTGATATTTTCATGTGCGAATCATTTCTATCATGATTACCACTTGTCTTACGGTGAAGGAAAACATCGTGAGGAAACCTGCATGTCTGAGAAAACCGAGCAAGTTTTCGTAAGACATGTGAAGTCCGCCAACACGCACTGGGCCAGCGCGGTGGACTATGGCGAAGGGGATCAGCCCCCTCGTACTGAGGGAGGCCCGTGCCCAGCAGTGGGACGTTAAAAAAAAGGGGTGATGATGATGATGATTACAATTCATTATTTTTCCATGATTATCGCCCAGATAAAGAATGTGAAGAAGAGATGTAAACTGAAGATCGGTTAATTTATCGCATCTTAAACAATTAAACCTTCAATTGTACTTGCATCTAAATATTTATACATACTATTTCTAACAAAATTCTTTATCTGTGCTCTTTCAATTGTATATCTTGTAAAAGTTTGCCCATAATTAGTCTTATATATATATCAAAAAACTATTATTTTCTTCTCATAAGTCATAATGCGATATTTTATAATTTTTTATATGTATTAATATAAGTATATTTGATTATTGTAGAGGAAGGTGGTAACAGCATAGAAGACGAGTGGCCCGGAGAGCCTAGCGATCCCTTCTGGAGAGAACAGCTTGACTTGGCTGAGGAAGAACTCCGCCAAGTGAGTCTTAATATAGGAAGTAACCATGTTATATTTTCAAACAATCATTGAGTCGTGTCCGACCGATTTCGGCCTCGGTGGCTAATCACTAAGCCTCGCCAGGAGAAATTATTGTGCACACGCGTGTGTAATCTGCTCTACGGGACTCGAGCCCAGGTCTTTCGGAGAAGCTGTACGTTCTAGCTGCGAAATGGTTACTATATACTTGAACTCAAGTTTTAATTCACCCATTATTTTAATTAAACTACTATAAAATATTATTATTTATTTGTCTTTGCTTGAAATTAGTTACGAATATATTTTTCATGCTAAGCTTTTTGTAATGGATATAGTTTACAATTCATACATATAATAAAATTCTGTCATAGTTAAATCTGTACCTTAAATCTTTTACAAAATTCTTATTGAAATAGTCGATATTACCGGTATAGAGGCCGAGTGTATAGTTTTAAAAGATTTTGACTGTCTATTTGTGGCCGCATTACAAGAAAACTACTGAATAGATTAGGTATTAACGTATCTATACTCTATCTATATATATACTTTTTACTGCTGGAAAATATCTCTATGGTATAGTAACCACTAACCGTTAAAATGCCCCATATAAAACCATTTGAGATTTATTTTATAAATAAAGATTACATACCAATTAAGTAAAATTGTTGATCTGACGTCTAAAATTATAATATTGTTCAGTTCAATTCAACTGAAATTGTTTTTTAAGATTAATTAAAAATAAAACAAACTCTTGCTGGTGTATTCGATAGTGTGATATGCTTTAACATGTTCTGTATCAATCATGCATGTTTCCTGTGTGGTTATAATCTATCTCGGCTTTGTTCGAATACACCACCATAAATGAGAGACTTAAGCTTTTTTCTTAATCTTTAAATATAATTGTAACACTGTTGACTTTAACAGACATTAAAGTTGTAAGGCCTAAGTTTAATAAATATTTTGTAATTCCAGGATTGGCTGGACTAACTTTTTAAACTAATTTAATTACTTTGTTCGTTGTGCCATTTTCCCTAACTCGTCGACATACCGCGCGGCCGGGGCGTGCGCCCGCACCCCGCGCACTCCCCCCCGCGCGATACGTCGACGACTTTCCATATTATAGTTATTCTCATCAATACCTTAAAGCCATTCGATCTGGTTTTTTCATCTGTTTATTTTTTACTTTTAATTACTTGCGTTTGAATGATTGAATTTGCCCTTACATATTTTATTGACGTCTTGTAACTAATAAGTATTTATTATAATTTTTCGTTAAAATCTAAATAATGACACAAATAAGACTTGGTCATTACATTTTCTTAAGCTTGTACTAGATTTTGTATGGATATGCGTGTGAATGTAATTTACTAACGTGTGGAGGGGGCGCTCGAGTCATGTGAGAAACGAGTGTCGGCACCTAAGCTAGCGGACAGCGGGCGTGCAAGATGGATCCTCGCTAAGGCGTTAGACGCGAGCGCTGAAGCTAAAAGGGATAATAAAATACTCTCCAAAGCGATCTCTGCCTATTTGAATCTTCTCAAAATGAACGAGCGTATATCAGACCAGAAGTTGATTGAAGTCGCTCAACGGGCTATTAATAGGATGCAATTTAGAGGTAAGCTCTACGGCAATATGTCAATAGTTTTTCTTTTAGTTATATTTTTTTATATAAAGGCGTTTGTATTCAAATATGTTATGCTCACTGCCTCGGTGGTGTAGTGGTTAGCATGTACGGCCGCACATCGAGAGTTCCTGGGTTCGAGTCCCGGGTCGGACCAAGTTTAGTTATTGAGTCTTAGTGCTTAGTAGGCCTCAGTAACAACCTGGAGTTGGGAAGTTGGCGGTGTTTCACCCCCGTGCATGGAGATCACGTAAAGCTGTGGTCCTGCGCCTTAACACTCACTGGTCGTGTCAAGTAGTCGTTCTGCCGGAACGGCCGTTGTGAGGGTGATAGGAACAGAGGGTGCACTTGTGTCTGCGCGTACACTATAATATCTCCTGTGCAGTTGTCTCCATGAGATTGGCCGCTCTGGCCGGAATCGGTCGGAGAATATTATTTATGATATGTTCAGTGATTATCGAATGAATATTGTATTGCTAAATAAATTACTATTAACATGATAAGGTTGAATTAATTAATATCATTTCATTAAAAATCAAATGAACTCTTAATTAAATCTATATTTTTTCAATAACATTGGCCAATTAATTTGTGCTCTACTGGACATGATGTGACAAGAAAGTTCAATTGAAAGTGTTAGAATTAATTAATCATTCCTGGACCATCTTAATTCTCAACATTATTATATTATAACTATTTCAGGAACGTACCTGAATGCCGAGCCAATATATCGGTTATTAATACGGAGGTTCCCACAAGATGTCAACTATCGCAACAACTTAACTGTCTCCTTTTTGATGGCCAATCGGTAATTAAAATTTTATGTTTTATTATTTTCTTTACTTTCTTCTTAACACTCTACCGACAAATTACTGAATAAATAATAATAGAATATAGTCTAACAGTACAACTGTTCTCATTTTTAGAGCGGATTTAGCTGATGAAGTTCTAAAAGAAACACTTCAACTCTGGCCAAATGACCGTATCGCCCTCAGTCATTATGGTTTCGTTTTAAAAAATCACCACAACAAATTGGAGGAAGCCGTAGTCGCATTACAGAAGGCTCTGGAAGGTGACACTGGACCGGCCAGTGAACCTAGGTTCTATTACCATCTAGGCGATGCGCTATTGTTGCTAGGAAGGTTCGAAGAAGCCCATGAAGTACACAAACGAGGCGCAGCCTTAGGACACTTTCTGTCTCCCTCTCAACGGTCTCTATACAACGTCCCACGTCTACAAAGCCGCCCCTGGTGGCCGGTAGAAGACACTCCGTACACGAAACTAGCACGTGCCCTAGAGAAGTCGTGGCGAGAAATATTGAAAGAAGGCGAAGCGGCCAAAGCGTTGTACGAAAAAGAGAAGGAAGGTTTGAAAGAGCGAGGCGAATGGTCCCAGTTGGATCTGTTCGTGCGTGGTCGGGAAATCCCCGGCCGGTGTCGGACGGCGCCCGTGACGTGTGCGATAGTGAAAGCGGAGGCGGCCGCGGCCGGCTGTACCCGCGGGCAGATCAAGTTCAGTGCAATGGAACCTGGCACTCATGTGAGGCCGCACGTCGGCCCGACTAACTGCCGGTTGAGGATGCACCTTGGGCTTAGCAATACCAAAGATACGTTCATACGAGTGGATAAGGAAACTAGGTAGGTGTAGGAATTGTTTAATTATGACTAATTAAACACGAGATTGATTATTGTATATACTGTTTGGGGGACAGCATTGGAACAAACTTAAAGGATTATTTAGTCTGGCACAGAAGTAGGATCTTAGACTATACCGGACGGCGGATAAACTAGATATCTAAAACTTCTCGTCACTTTCTAATACAAAATTCAATCAAAGTCGAAGTCTTTATAATAACATAGACCGATCCGTCTAATCTGGTTAATTTTAAGTGGATGTCAGTCAAATCGGTTCACATCATTTTTTGTAAACATAAAAGATACTAATATTTGTATATATTTCAGACAATGGCAGCTAGGCAAGACGTTCATATTCGACGACAGTTTCGAGCACGAGGTGTGGCACAACGGCACCGGCACGCGCCTCGTGCTCATCGTGGACCTGTGGCACCCGCAGCTCACGCCGCACGAGCGACGCACTCTGCCCGCCATCTGACCGACACTTCGGTCAGTTCACCGACATTGTCACATGTCAAGTAACCGAGTACCGACACATGTCAAGTAACCGACACCACATGCCAGCTAACTGACACTACATTTGACCGACAATTGGTCGCCATCTGACCGACATCTACAACCTCCACTGATGTAGCACATTACTATATGGGTGTATGCAACATAGCTTCTTGAGTTTTTTGAGAATCATTACTGTACAGTGTACATTTTATATTTTCAATAAAATAAAATACGCTAATGTTTTAAAATTATAGAAAATAACTTTTTGCATACTCTCATACAAAAATGTTTCCATTTGTAAATCTACTTCACTTTAATTTTAATTTGCACTAAATATAGTATTAAAATATTAAATACCATCTGAATTTTGTATTTAAATTGATAATTATAAATTTATATAATATTTTTAATTTTTACTATAAATTACTATGATCTGCATTTTGTTGTGTATAACAGCAATAAAACGTAAACAAGTAAATCTACATATTGTGATTATGTAAAAATCTGTTTAAACAATATATTTTATAGAGTAGTCCTTCCTGTAGCTATCACAATCTGTATGAAAATTAAATGTTAATGTTTTTTGTTATGATTGATTAAGGAATTGTAATTATGACGCTCGAATAAATAGTTGTTCTTAAATAAAAAACAATATTTTTATTGACTTATATTTGGTATAAAACGTCAGAAAAGGCTTGTATCTAAACTTACACTAATAAAGCTCGTTTTGTATGTGACTTATAATTATGGGTCCATATTTCATGTAAAATTGCTCCAAAACATGAGGAATGAGATAAGATTATGTGCATGACTAACCTGTGAGGAAATATGCTAAAGCATAACACTTTGTGCATTTAACAATTACATCCTATCAGTACATTTGAATAAGTTATCAACATAGGTACTAACTAGAATATGATAGTTGCCGCATTTAAAGTCTGTGGCCAAAAAATTATTTTAAAAATATTTTCACAAACTAATGGACGGATTAGTTCTATCAATTCCAAGTTTATATTAATATTGAGCGTTGAAGATAATATGGTGGAATAACAACTAATCTTCTTATTTTAAATTACAAAGTTCTTGTGGAATTACTTTTACACATAAAAATATTGTACACAAGAAGCTCTACCTTTACCTTTTTTATTACGATTTAAAGGGAAATATTTTATTGACATTTTGTCCATTACCTTTTCCTAATATTCTTATTAAAAGAATGAAGTTCAACATTTCAAAACAATCAATTAACATTGTGTTGTTAACTACTTACTACTTTCTTATGTAAAAAGTCTAGAAAACATACTTTAAATGAAATATGTATAACAAAAATATTAAAGCTAATTCTAAATCGTCAAGAAGGAATGTATTTCATACAATAACACTGACTTTATTGTATAACTAAGTACTTTTACCTTAACATCTATAATATTGTAAACAGAGTTGTCAGATATGTTTGTTCTTGCTTTAAAATTCATCAAAATATCAGGGAGAATTTAAGCAATTTCAATGCAACAATTTATAAATATTTTGGAATATTTGTACATTATTTATAGTCGTTTTTACTGACAACATCATTAATATAAAAAATATACTAGAAGTAAACATAACATTCGAAAATAGAATAGATAAAAATATCAATCAGCTTTGAGATTCTTTTGAAGGGAGCACTGGTTAAGGCACAGAGAGAAAATTAAATAAATTAAGGTACCATGTTATATGTGTGTGTATCGTTGGGAGGATAGGCGGGTTGGTAGGCGGGCGGGCCGGGGGCCTGCGGCGTGCCGTAGGGCGGCGCGGGCGGCTCCCACGCCTCGTAGGACTCGCACACAGCACTCTCCCTCTCCACTATTCTGTTCTCATAGTTCGCCCCCTCATACCCTATATTGCTGTACGTGGAGGTTTCGAAACTCCTCTGCGGCTCATTGTATGGCCCGACCACGTCACGTCCTGATTGGTTCTTGGGACGTCGTACTGTATCACACCTGTTTGTGATTATTGGTATTGACTCGACCGGTGGTGGAGGGAAGTCTTGATTATTAGGTATTTGCTCCCTTTCTGGGTGATATGAGGAAGGCCTTGCCCCGTGGAAGTTGGAGTACGAGGAATGAGCTGACGTCGGTCGAGACGGTCTAGAATCGTGAGGCAGAGATGCGTTTGAAGATAAGTAGCCGGCGTTGCGATAGGATCGACGTGATCTCCTTACAGAGGAGCCCGCGCCGCGAGAACCTGACCGACGTTTCACTCTTCGAGGTGTCATAGGTTTAAGAGAACTTTCACTACTGACATTTGTTTCGGTGGGACTTAATTCTATTGTATAAACTTGACGGCGTGATAGTGTTCCTTTATCTGAAATAGTTATTTTTATTCAATATTATGTTTATATGTATGAAATGTTGATGATATCATAAAAAGAATAGAATTACACATAATATTCTAATATCATTAGACACGGATTAATGTAAACCATATTAGGTAACCAACTTTCAGTACAGTATTGTTTTAATTATTAAGTAGATTCTTGGAGAGAGGAGATTACATTTAGTTCTATGTAGTTTGCTGCTCATTACATGACTACATTATACCAAAATTTGTTAACCATTGTTAAAATCAAGCTCTTAACTACTAATAATATTAAAGTACATACATACCTGGAACAGTCTTATGTTTTTTAAATGACTTATATGCTAATAGAATTGTAAGTGGCAAGGCTGTGGCAGTAAGTAATGACGCAACTACAGATTGTCCTAATTCAACATGATGCCATTGGAAGAAACACCCTTCTACCCTTGCTGGTCTCCAAGTGCCTGGCCCATCTGCCTCCCCCCAAACTGGTTGACATCCCCAACCATTTCCCTCCCACCAACTCACACTGCCAGTGCCCAAGGATAGTAATCCACTTTCCTGAAACAAAACATGAAATGTTAGTATTAACAATAATATGTATATTACAATAATACTAAAGTGACGTTGAAACAATACTGAATGTAGTAAAGCTATAATTTTTTAAATAATAATTAATTTATTAATTCAAATATACTTAAAATTGTTTACTACTTACCCTATTAAGAATACCAAGATTGAGGTAGTAGCATATAAGAAATATATTCCATGTTAACCACATAAAACTCCATATTGCATACTGAAAAAGTCATATTAATTGTCAACAAAGTAAACAAGTATAAATGATTATTGATATCTCGCTAAATATACATAGAGATTTAAGTAAGTATGTTTATATCTTTCTGCTATAATAATAGTTTAACTTTAAACTGGAAGAAAGATAGCTTATAGATAGAAAGATAGCTCACTAAGAATAATTTAATTTTTATTCTATAGTTAATGTTAATCCATTTGAGTCATGTTTCACAACCAAGGGCATTTAGTTATTCTTTTCTAAATGATTAATATTAATATTAAATATAATTTATATTATTTCGAACAAAGGACTAGATAGAGAGAGAGAGAGAGATAAAACTATCCCATGACTAAACTGTACTACATTATATTTAGTGGTCTAAACCGTATTTGAAACATTGGAAACAGAAATATTTTTTGGTTAAAACATAGAAAAACACTAGACTTTACTTAAATGATTAATTAATTAAATGTTTTCTAAAATTGTTAACTAACAAAACTTGCATACATAACTAATACCAGCAAAAGAATAGATAGATTTAAATTAAAAGTAATTACCACATTACAAAAATTAATAGATATTTTAGCCTAAAATAACTAATAATAACTAATAAAACAATAAGTAAACAAATTTTACACACATGAAGCATAATATACTTACAGCCAAAAGATACTTTGTTATATATTGTACTGCCCCAAATGAACCAAATATTATCAGTATTATATTGACAAAATTGGCAATAATTGGCAACCACATGTATCCAAGGAAATCAAACACTTGCCTTTGTATTGTTACTATCTGTAATAAGACATTTCCTTAGAAAGTCAATGAAATATACCTTTACACAAAACTTGGAGAATTACTTATGATAAAAAAAACAACAAAGAAACAATACAGATACATCTGATTTAACAAAGATATTGTTTGTAGTTGTATGTTTTAAGAAAAATTGGGTATCATCTTAAAAAAATCTATGTATAGTTATTAGTTAGTAATAATGCTATAATATAGTTTACATAAAATAATAATATATAAAATAATTGATTACTTTAAAGCAACATAAAAGATTTAAATTACATACCAATTCCAATATACAGACAATAAGTAATATAGTTCTTAGCCCACAAACTGCCATTTCCACTTCTTATTTGTTTTTCATTTATCACGATAGTAATATATTAATCTATGATTTGATAAATATTTCATTGTATATGTTATAATTATTCGCAATAGCAACGCATCCCAACCTAATTTTACTTGACAATTTCTTGATTCGCGTTACTATGAGACATGAAATTGGTAAAGTCTATGCAACTGACAACTGACAAGTGACAAGTGACAAGTGTTTAGCTTTAGTGTTGTGCATGGAGATTGGTCTCTAACCTCCATGGTGTTGTGACTTGTATGGAGGGAAGAGATACGCAGAACCGAGTACCGACTCATATGGGGGGAAAGTTGAAAACGTGTCCAGCTGTATACCATAGAGTATATTGCTAGATATATCTGTATACTGAAAATAAAGTTTCCATTACCTACCACAATAGCGCTGGCGTGCAAATAGTTTCAATATGAACATAGCAGCGGTAAACTGAGTGAAGTGTGTTTAGCCCACTTGCACCGTGGCGCCACCACGAATAAGATTTTAAAATTTATCCATTAGCAATGTGGCGCCACCCTAATTTACCGCGTTTTTACTGACACTTTTTCGTGTACGAGTTGGTCCTCCTTATCTCTATTCTCTACCCTCCATAGTGAAATGTTAGTTTTCTGCACAGATTTAAGTAGACTAAAGTTTTCTGTTTAACAGTGCTTTTAATAGGTATTATGCTTTAAAAATTAATAAAGAAATAAGAAATTATATATTGATGAATTATTATATTTGATGCAAATGGTTATTGAGTTTGACTGTTTATATTTTAAAAATATAGAATTTCGGAATTCTACATTTTTTAAATCTTAAATTATAACAAATTGAAATGGTAACTCTGAAATGTGACTAGTAAATTCTGAATTCGTAAAGTAGGTATTGATTATTTTTGCTTGACTCATTTTGGTCTTGGGACTTTGTGGATAATCGATACGGACTGAGAATAACTAATAGCTCACTGCATTTATACGTGCTACGTGATAAAACTAAGGTCGGTTAAGGTTTGCATTTACTTTCTTAAATTTACTTATTAGCTTTCAGGACATCGCACCGGTAACCTCCTATTTAAATTTTTACAGATCGAAATGGCGACTGAAACTTTAATCCCCCTGGAATCTAATCCTGATGTAATGAACAAATTTCTTCAAAAACTAGGTGTTTCAAATAAATGGGGTATAGTTGACGTCATGGGGTTGGAACCTGAGATGCTCTCTTGGGTACCAACACCGGTGGTAGCCGTCACTCTTCTTTTCCCAATTTCTGAAGCTTACGAGCAACATAAACAAAAAGAAGAAAGTGATATTTTATCTAAAGGTCAAGAAGTTTCAAGCAATCTTTTTTATATGAAGCAAAATATAAGTAACGCATGTGGAACTATTGCACTTGTCCATGGAGTCGCTAATAATTCTGATAAAATCGAGTTATCTGATGGACCCTTGAAAAAGTTCTTGGATGATGCAAAAGAATTAGATGCAGCAGCCAGAGGAAAATTATTAGAAAATTGTAAGGATATTATTAATGCTCATAAAGAACTGGCACAGGAAGGGCAAACTAATACTCCCAATGCAGAAGATCCTGTTAATCATCACTTTATAACTTTTGTGCACAAGGATGGAGTACTGTATGAATTAGATGGACGTAAGGCTTTTCCAATAAATCATGGTCCTACTACACCAGATTCACTTTTGGAAGATGCAGCAAAAATTTGTAAAGAATTTATGGAGCGTGACCCTGATGAAGTTCGCTTCACAGTAGTAGCTTTAGCTAAAGCTGAATAAAGAAGAAATTTTCAGCCATTACAAATGGTAGAGTGAATTTTTGCTTAACCAAAAATATGCTTTTGAGCTTACACAAAGTATTTTTTACGAAATTCATATATTTGTATGCTGTGCAAACCTTTGTGATAATAAAATGCCTATTTATTTTGATTAATTTTTATTTTTCCTCCTAAAATACAATTTAGAAACCTCTTAAAAAATTAAACGTAAATAAGATCTTAGTTTTTTTCATAGTAAAATAAAGTCCTATTCTAAAATTTATATTATATAAAACTTTCCATACCTACTATGTACTTTTTTACAAAGTTTTGAAGAACAATACTACCAAAATACTTATTTTGATTTAAAATAAAGGTATAAAATTTATTTAAAACTGAAAAACAATGGAAATATTGTTTTATAAAGCATATAAAATATTATTCATTTATAACAGTATGTAATAAATATTCATTTATTTATTTTAACAGGATGCTATATGAGTTACATTAATTTAAAAACTTTAACAAACTACCACTTAACATCACATATTAAAACCTTTTTTAAATCTAAATAATTGTCACTACTTAAATCTAAAACAGGTATTGAATTGTGGCATAAATTCTGCTATGTTGTTATTAATTATGTGTTGTAATTTCTTCTTCTTCTGCATTTATTGATACACCATCTGTGACATTTATAAATAAAATTTATACACAATTTATTTACATTTTCTTGTACTAAAATGTTTAAAAGACATTTTAATTATTGAAGGAATATAAATTATTATTTTGATTTAAAAATTAATATAATTAAAATGAATTTCATAGTATACATGATATCCTATATACTAAGTATCATAATATTACATGCTTACCATTTAAAAGTAGTGAATTATGCGTTTGAATAGGTAAAGCAAGGGTAAGTACTAGGCCCAGAGCTGTTGCGGTGCCACATACCCATACTAAGACGTCGCGATAATACGTCGTAGTACCATTATCTGCACTATAAACAAATAGAATTAATTAGTATTTGTTTATTTAAGGAGAAGGTTAGAAAAATTGAGAAGCTAATGAAATAATATTATACTTACTACATTTGTATTACTGCAATAGCAGCACCACAAGATAACTTATCAGTAAAACTCATAAGCCCATACACAAAAGCGGATGCTTGCGTATTGTCTCCAACCAAATCAGCCGTTAAGGATAAACCTGTTACAAGCATTTGTGCTCCTCCAAAACCTGAAAGCATAATTTAAACAATAATAATATAATAATCATATTTGTTAAAATTATTATTATTACGTATGATTGAGATTTAATTAAAATTGCACAGTATGAATAAAGTTTGAAATACACAATGTACATTAATTTGTATAGAGACCATTGTATATGAAAGATAGGATATTTGCATTGTATCTGTTTTATTTTTATAATACATATAAATATTGTTAATAATTTATACAATCATACTTAATGACCTAATGTGATAATACAATACTACTCATGACCTAAAATGTTCTTAACATTTAGGTAAAAACAACATAGTAGAACTTATTTAAATTTAGTAATAGCCAGTGTCTACTAGACTTATTTAAAAAAGGCAACATACATGATTTACTAACCTATTAACACAGCAACTACATAAATATAATTCACTTTAAAATCTCGGCCAGAATCAAAGTACACCCATAGTAAACCACCTAATGCACATGTAGACCCCAACAAATAGCTTAGTTTTCGTGTAAAAGATCTTGGAGCCAACCTCTGTACACCTGCAGCTGCCAGGCTCCCAAGATACATGGCAAGAGGCACTACGGCTAATGCCCTTGCAGCCAGACCCAATGTGCGGTGAAGGTAAAGTGGTATTAGAACTTGGGCCACATTGACCACGAGCCTTGTACTCATGTATATTCCAGCTATCTAAAAATATAATAAAGGCAAGTCACTCAGCATTATAATAATTAATGAATGATTTATCAAAGTATCAAATTATATATTATGTTAATTACTCACATGATACAATAAAATTTTGCGAAATATGATGCAATGGATTGCAAGACTACTAGTTTCATGATCTTCATTTGGTAATGAATGTCTAGGTTGTTTTTCAGTTACAGCAAAGTGGAAAAAAATGGTTGCTAAGCTCCCTACTCCCATTACTATAAACATAATTTGCCTAAACTTCCATGCATCTGCGGGACTTATTTGCTATAAACAAATTATAATACATTAATATCTAGAGTAATCAAAAAATTAATGTAACAGGAATTATTAGAAATATTTTAGTAAGCTGCTTAAAAATTTATAGAACATACTTCCTTGTCACATTCACCAGTGAAGTGTAAGATAATCCATGTAATTATGTACACAAATATGTTAGAGAACACAGTAAATCCATATCTGAAAAAAGATAATTGAAAGAGATTAGTACAGTCATTTATTTCAATGAGTCAATCTAAATTGAATACATATTATTTACCTTATTGCAGTAAGATGTGTTCTGACATGAGGATCATCCGCAAGTTCAGGGATGAGACTTAGATGTGATATTTGCACAGATGCCCAGCCAATTTGAAATATGGTAATAAAAGCAGCAAAGTAAAACATTTGTGCCCATCGATGTGCTAATGTACATTTAATACATTCCATAAATATAAATGGAAATGATGACAATACACATAAAGTACCTGAAAAATTTAATAGAATAAATTAAGTCTATGTAACAAAATAATAATAAACATTGTTTGGGTTAAAATTTGAACGATTGGAAAAAGTATTTAGCTTACCGAATAAATGCCAAAGTTTTCTTCTGCCATATTTTGCACTTATGAAGTTGTTTGTGTGATCAGAATGGTAACCAATAAAAGGTGTTGCTAAGGCATCAACAATTTGACCTATCAACATTAAGTACCCAGCTTGTGAAGCAGAAAACTGGAGCACAAGGTGAAAAAATACCAGAAAATATGTAAACCATAAACTTGCGCATACATCATTCAATACATGGCCAATGCCATATGCAAGTTGTTTACTTAGACTAGTGGATATATCCAAGAATTCGTTATCCATTATTAAGTTTTTGAATTTCTACTATTTTTGTAATATAATCACCAATAATACGTCTATACAAGTAATCCTTGGTCAAGTAAAGCTAACGCATCTCCAACCTTGAATATAGCGATAGCCGATGAATCATAACAATTAATATTTACCTACAAACATGAAACAAAACTATAAACTTTAACTTTTTTATAGACAACTATTCCAATTTCCAAAATCCAAATATTTAAAAGTTGATGTGTCAAATCTGAAATCAAGAATGTCAAAATCAGATGTCAAAACAATCTAATATGCTACGTTCCACTAGCGTTCACAACGATCACGCTCACGGCTCACGACCGCAGTTTTTCCCGTTCCACTTGCTTGTGAGCGTTACTGTCGTATATTAAAGTGGAATGGATTATACAGCGTTTTGAGCGTAGAGGTAAATAATACAAACGGCGAGTTAGTAAAAAGAAAGCTAACTCGTTCAAATAGATTTATATTGAAAAAATATATAATTTAATTTTTATATTTAAAATTAGTCGTTTATTTAATTAATTTATGTTCAAATGTAATTAAAATATCTTATGCAGCGGCACTTGGATCTATATCTCTTTCCGCAAGAAATAACGTTAGTTTCACGGTCGCCATCTTTGATGTCAGTCAGTTCCACAGAACACAATTACTCCTAGCGGAGGTCAGTTCAGTTTTGAAAATGCCGTTAATTTTCTCAACGACCACTTCGACCCACCCTTTTAGATGGGTCGTCGTGTGCTTCGCGTGAGCGTAGTCATGACATGACATTCAGAGTAATTTGATCGTTGTGGGCGCTTAGTGGAACGCAGCACAGATATGTCAATCCATATGCCATTGTCAATCTCAATTGTCAAATGTCAATCATCAATGTGAATTGTGAAAGAAATCGGCTAAAAGCTTAAAACATAAAAATAACAGAAATTACTGATTAGAGATCAAAAGTTCTTTTTTAATATCATACTATGCTACTATATATAATCAGTAAATTATAGAAAATTTATGATTGTATTTAACTATTAGAGTAACATAATATCCGAAAATGTTGCATTTAAAAATATCGATTTATTGTCTTATCTCCTTTGGACTCATTACAATAACTAAAGGTGATGAATTTAAAGAAGAAATGTTAATCAAACCATTACCACCAACAAATCTTTATGTGTATTTTAATTTCATAACTCTCGTCGATGGAGAACAATCCTGTGCGTATGAATATAAAATTTACTAACTATACAATAACAAAACTTTACAAAACTCAAAATTGATGTTTATTTTATTTCATTTTAGTTGATCATTCTCATCTGGCTCCACGTTCTTTAAAAGAAATATTGTTGCATTATAAAGTAGAAGAATTACACCTTACATTAACTGAAGGGCAATGGAAACATAATCAGTGGGGTTATCCTGTATTAGACGCTGCACCTGGAGCCGAACTCTATGCATGGTTTTCTTCTGAAGTAACTGATGTTGACATACAATGGAAAAAACTAAGCTCAACATTGTCAGGACTTTTTTGTGCATCTTTAAATTTTATAGAAACCTTTAATACTGTCACTCCCAAAATGGCATTATGGCCAATGGGTGCGGTTAAAATAAAACAAAACACTACCTCACATTTGAGATATGCATCACTTCCTAGAGAAATTGTGTGCACTGAAAATTTAACTCCTTGGAAAAAATTATTACCTTGTGAATCGAGCCACGGGCTAGCTTCTCTTCTTAATTCAAGAATGATTCATAATACAAACTATCATTCAATTGGAGTACATGTAAGGAGAATATGTAGAGATGAAAACTGTTTAGAAACAAACTTAGAAATTAAACAAACAGTAGCACTTGTATATGATTTAAAAATGATCAATGGTATGGATTGGTCTTTCCGGAAGTTATTTGGGCAGGGGTTACTTGGAGCATGCTCACTTTCATCTTCTAGTAAAATATATGTGGATGTTACTTCAAATCTAACATATCCTTTTAAATTAAGTCCTCAGCCAAATAATGTTGTTTTCTCACAAAGAGGTGGTAGTGAAACAGAATTGGCAATTTACAAACTTCATCATATGATGACTATAAACATAGTTGCAAAATATGAAGCAACAAATAATATATTTGTAAATATACCCCCTCCCTTAACTTTTACTCGCCATGTTCTTGGATATGGTCAAGAATTTGGTGGAATAGTAACTGAATTAGCAAATAACTACTGGGCTCCTATTGATGTAGTTATTTTAGAGAATGCTCCATGGTGGTTACCGATACAACTCAGTTCTTTGAGAATAAATGGAGAAGCAGAAAGCAATTTAATAATGTCACAGTATTACTCACCTGGGAGAAGCAGACAAAAACCTTATCACTTAGAACTGCTACTGAAGTTGCCTCCTAAATCTACTACTACAATTTCTATTGATTTTGAATTTGTTTTTCTGAAATGGCAAGAATACCCTCCTGATGCAAATCATGGATTTTATATTGGATCTGCAATAATAACTGCAAATTTGCCAACTGCAAAGAATTACACTAGTCTACCAATTACTGGAAATACATTTGATTCAGTCATAAATGCTTCAAAGCCATGTAAGTTCTTTGTTACACTGTTATTTTCTTTTGAAAATCTATTTATTCTATTTTTTTGTTATATATTTGCTAATAATATATTTATATTTTTTTAGGGTATCCAATGGTCTTTCGAACAAATGGAGCTATGGTATCCTTACCAACACCTGATTTTAGTATGCCATATAATGTTATATGTTTAGCATGTACAGTTGTAGCATTAGCTTTTGGTCCCCTAAATAATATTTGTACTAAAGAATTAATTTTAAAAGCTGAAGGCACTCCTGTTTCGTTGTATCAAAAAATTTTAAATATGTTTAAAAAGAAGAAGGATTAAAAGGAATAAAAGTAATATAAATTTTGTTATTTCTCTCTTTTAAAAATTAGCATGCTGGCTAATAGTCCAGTTCATTGTAGAATAGTAAAGGTTACTAGACATGAGCTCTAGTAACTTATAGAGGTATACTTAAATTATAGAGGAAAATAGTAATTAGGACAAATTGAATAAGTATATTTGATCAGACTCCTATACATATATTTTGTGTGTGGGATATTGGTATATTATATAAGTTCATTTAACTTAAAATGGATTGGATTTGTCTACAGACAATCTCTCGAGGTATTATGCATAAGCTGTTTCGTACTTAAGTGCCTTCAACAATATACTATCAAAAAGCTGAGCTTTGTGAGGGCTCTAGAAGTTTTTCTCTTTGATTGTCTATCAGATGGTATTAGTTATAGTTTAACATTTTATCCAATGAACATAAAATTGTTAATTTTCATTTTTTTAATGTTTATAGAATTATATTTTTTGATAGATAACACATTTAGATATGAAGTTAAATTACTATATTAAAGCAGAAATCTATAGGCGTGATAGTTATTCAGTAAAGTGTACCACAAAATGCTCAGGTTGTGGGATAATGTTAGGTCTCGCTTCGCTTGCCCTAATAAAAATTGTATAAATATATAAAAGGTCAAGATATATGACACTTTAATAAGCAGGAAAATATAATCTAAGAATTCTATACTAACAGTTAAAACGCATCGCTACTATAATCAAAGAGTATATAATCACTCCGTTTTACTATAACACAAGGCGTCTATATGTTTCTCCGATTACTGCTTCCATAGAGTATATTGCTACAAACATATATAAAACTGCTTCTAAACATTTTGACACACTCTCCACTATTCGAAAGCGATAATGGAAGAAATTATAATATACAAGAAAATTGTATATAATTTCTTAATATTTTGTACAAACTAGTTACGATGTTTTTAAAAGACTATTTTCGTACGATTAAATACATGCCGAACGCTGATTATTCCTTAAGATTCGTCAAAAAAGTGTACTAGAAAAATTGTAGGTCCAGAAAAGGCCTAATTAAAAGTTCGCGATAGCATGTGTTTTCGTTGTCATGACTATACTAGATTATATACATATTATAATATAATCTAAGATACTTACAATATTTGTTATTGTACCGCCCATCTTCGCTGGGCGTAAGTTAAAATAAATTAAACGGTTTTTATAATTTTCTAATACGATAAAAGTACGCTAAGATGCTTTTTATAACCTAAGCTATCTGCAAGTGAATATCCCGTCAAAATCAGTCCAGCCGTTTCAGAGATTAGCCGGAACAAACAGACAAACAGACGGACAAACATTTTAAAAAATGTTTTATTTTTTTATGTAAGGTTGGTAAGGTTTTAAAAAATGTTTTATTTTTTTATGTAACCTCGCTTTACGCGAAGGATGCGTTCCGATCAAATTCGCGCTAAGCGAAATTCGCGTATCCGCTGGGTGCGTAAGGCTTGGTGGGGGAAACAAAAGTGATGTCAGCGCCCGCTGCGGACCAAAACAGAACTACGAGTGGCTCTTTATTATTTATGACCATAAAAATAACAGGTGTGTCAGTTAAATTAAATAAATAAAATAAAATGGATCATCAGAGTTGGTGTGTAGTCGATTGCAAAAATACTAGTAGAAATAGTAATTGTAAATTTTATAAGTTTCCGGTTGTCGGACAATGAAGTGATGGTTTGCTTATTAGATATAAAATAATTAATAATTGGGAATTTAATTGTTTTTATGATCGAACAATCACCAATAGTCGTCGAACCAACGGTAATTAATCAAAATTAATTAATCTGAGCGATAAAAATAAAGATATCTAGTAAAGGGGGCCAACTTAAGGGTGAACATTTGTTTAATTAATTATAAATAAATAAAAGACGTACAAACGATTTCTACATTCGAACATTAACGAACAAACGACGAACAAATAATTAAAAATGAAAAAAATCCGTAAATCAAAAAAAGTTGGGCCAACCTAATTCACTTATTGAGACTTGTTTTAGTTGTTGTATTTATTTTACTTACTGTTTTCAGCTGACCCACGGAAAAAAAATAATTTAATGTACACTCTGTGTAATATATCACATTTAACATTGAAAAATTTTTTTTTCAAGTTTATTTTATTTTTTCAATAGCTATTTGGCATACAATACATGTATATTTTCTCAAAAGAGCCACCGTGAGTTGTATCGTTAGATGGCGCTAGAGTCACGCACCCAGCGGATAACGAGGTCAATGAAATAACAATCAAAATACATTATAATTTACTTTTATTGCCTACATATAAACTTACAAAAAACGAAATAACTTTTTTAATTTTTTGAGAAATACTCGTCTAATTTTTTTGAGTATAATTTTTCTTGCGCTCAAATAAATTTTTTTCATAGCAAGTGACACCGTTTTCTATGCATTTTCGCAGATACAAAACACGGTTGACATCACTGTCCGAACTTTCCAATATCTCTAGACCAGAATATATTTTTGAAAGTGCCTCCTGGATTACACTTGATGATAACTTTTTTTCTTCTGACGGTTCTTCTTCGTTTAGTTGCGTAGTATTTTGCATTGCCATTAATTCTTCATCGCTCAAAGGCGCGTTATCGGTTGCTACGAATTCTTCGAGCTCTTCGACTGCAATACTTCCAAGCTCAGACCCCTCCATCATAGCAGCGATATGTTCAACCACCTGCCTTATAGTATCTTGAACTCGCAAACGTCTATTTGGTGCCTCTACCACATCAGGCCAAAGGTTTCTCCAAACTCCGTTCATACAGCTCAACTTTACTTCATTTCATGCTGCAGCAATGTTTTGTACAGCCTTCATAATGTTATAGGACTTCCACCAATCACGCATGGATTGGTGTCCTTCTCCATCTGTTTCTCGAATCAGCTGACCAAATGTGCGTCGGTGATAGTAAGCCTTAAAGTTTGCTATAGCTCCCTGGTCCATAGGCTGTAAAATTGAGGTTGTATTTGGTGGCAAAAACATCACCTCTACTTCCAAACATCGTGGTGACTCCAATATTGGTGGATGACCAGGTGCATTGTCAAGAAGTAATAAAACTTTTGGTGGCAGTCCATTACGATTGCAGTACGCTTTGACATCTGGACAAAATCTGTTTGTATACCAGTCGGAAAACACTTCTCTTGCTACCCAAGCTTTTCGATTGGATCGCCAAACAACTGGTAAGCTATCTTTATCAGTGCCGCGCATAGCGCGAGGTGTTTCTGAATGATATACCAGTAAAGGTTTCAATTTGAAGTCTCCAGTGGCATTTCCACCCAAAAGCAGAGTCAGTCGATCTTTGGCTGCTTTAAAACCACTTGCCTGCCTTTCCTCTTTGGAAATAAAAGTTCGAGACGGCATCTTTTTCCAATAAAGACCGGTTTCATCTACATTGAAGACGAGGGAAGCAGGAATTTTCTTTTGCTGTATATAACTGTATAGCTGGGTAGGAAATTCCAACGCAGCTGCTGTATCTGCGCTTGCCGCTTCGCCAGTTATACGAATATTATGCAAATTCAGTCGCCTTTTTAATTTTTCTAACCAGCCATTGCTGGCTACGAAAGATGGAGCAGAAGAGCTTTCGCCTTCTTGCTGTTTAAGGTTGCCATTATAAAGAAATCGCTTTAGCACATTATGATATCTTGACTCATAGGAGCATTTTTTTATTCATATCTTCTATCCAAACAGCAAGCATTTGCTCCATTTTTTCTAAAATAGCAGGTCTCCTACGAGTAATTTTCTTCGCGCTAGCAGGCGTCCCATATTCACTAGAACTATTTATTTTATCACGATTTTTTACAATCGTACGCACAGTAGACTCTGAAAGGCCAAACTCTCGTCCAACTTCTGTAGCCTTGCCTCTGTTCTCCATCTTTTTTAAAATTTTTATCTTCATCTCCAAATTTAAACTTTTACGTTCTTTTTTACTTGCCGGCGTAGACATTTTTTCTAATAATATGTAAACTAATTATTATGTTTCGATTCACTGTTCCACAAGTGCACAAGCAATCTTATTCCGTAATTATGACAAAATTTCAGAAACTTTAATAAAAAACCGCTATAATTTACGTTTACCCACTAATGAACAACAATAAAATATAAACAATAAACATCTTCAAAGATACGAGTTACTATTGGCTAATGCGATCATGCCACGCGCGTCATTAACCAATCAATTGTTACTATACTGGTTCAATGCAGTCATGCTACACGCGCTAAATAACCAATCAATGAGTTCGCGTAAAGCGAGGTCAATTAGCGCGAATTTTAAAAACCGCGTTATAACGAAATCGCGCAAAGCGAGGTCGCGTATACCGAGGTATTACTGTAAGTAAGTAAGTATTACTTACTTACTGTATAAGTAAGTAAGTACCGTATACATATAGGTACCTACTTTCATATGCATTTAGAGAAAAGCTGTTAAGAACAGACACTTCAAGTTTATTTATATGTACTGATAACTATTTTTATCTAGGATGCATCTAATCGATAGATAATCGAGGCAGGAGGCTAACGCTGTAGTTAATATAACTACAAGATACATATTATTACATTACAATATACAATTTATATTATATATAGTAGTAGGGGAGCCCAATGTCTACATCCGTATACTAAAATAATATAATAGCTTAGCGAAACTGTACAGTTTTCTCTATTTACCGTTTATTTAAAAAGTCTCTTAGATTTATCAAATCAAGTTTATTATTTACCGCATTTACATTCAGCCGTAGTGAGCAGGGAAGTGGTCAGGACAAGTGTGTAAACGTGATACTTCTCATGCCACTGCCATTGCCACTCGCGCTGCCCGGCGCTCCCCAAAATTGGCGGTTTTTTGTACGGAAGTCAAAGGACCGGCAGCTTGAGTGGCAGTGCGTGTTTACATTCTGCTCCGACGCTCAGTACTCGCCGAGCGCCTGTATCTTTTTAAATATCGAATATAATTATGTATCGCAAAAAGAGACAGCGCGGCCGCTGAAATTATTTCGACATCTGCCATTGCCGAAACTTGAAAGCGAAGTGAGTGGTAGGGCAGTATGTAAACACACACTCCTCTCGATCCTGCTACAGCAGTATTTAGGGAATTATCGCCGGCAGCGCGAGGGGCAACAGCAGGGGCTGAATGTAAATGACCATGGAGGTTAGATACAGGAGAACCATCGCTTCATACTAAAGCATTACCCGCCTGTCTCTGAGAATGTGTAGAATTTACAACGCGCTGCCGTCGGTAAGTAGTATCTGTGAAGTTAGCTATTTATGAGTACTGTCACTATTGTGACAACGTGAAGTTAGGCATTGAGACAACATAGCGATCGCAGCGCCTCCTTGGTTTGACAATATTTCTGAGACACTACATTCTAGGGTCTTGGTTCTCCTGGTCTCTAATCTCCATGGTAAATGACGTATAACCACTGACCTCTATAATACCACTGGACTGGCTGTTGTCAACGTGCTTTTGTGGCTGCTTGATATTCGCCATTTTGGCGCTATCCGCCGCTGTCGGACGTAGCGAGAGTTCGTGGTACTAAAACTAATGATGTCGATATAAAGATTTTTATTTTTTTATTTTTATTAATCAATAACCGTATCATCATAATTACTACTTATGTTATATTAACAACGAAAATGCAAAATTACTTTAAAGTAAACAAACACTTCTCGCTGTCATTTGCAATATACGTCAAAATTAGTTCTCGACCCTCTCGCTAGTGGCGCTTCAAATGGACACACAAAAATTGCTGTCAAACGTTTGGAACAGCCAGTCCAGTGGTATTATAGAGGTCAGTGATGGGTATCTATACCACAGTAAAAATATCAACCAGTACGGAAACTGCATACTTAACGTTAGAAACGGCACACTCACACAAATACGCGCATCAACGAGGCCCCTTAGCGGACGCTGCGGTGCTGTCAGTCGTGTGTGCCACATGCCGCGTTGAGACACTGGTTTCGTTAAAAGTTTATTACCGCGATCTTTTCAAAGATGCCACGAACTTATTGCGTAGTATACGGCTGTTTGAACTCTGCTTCATCAAAACCGGAGATTTCGTTTTTTAAACTCCCTACTGATTTTGAAAGGTAAGAATGATTTATTTTTTTAATCGATATCAAATAAAAATAGTCAACAATAATTATAAGTTAATAAAGTAATTAAAAATTTTTTTTTTAATTTGAATTATGAAACTGTAATTTTTTCTATTTTTGCCAGTAAGGATCACGATCATAACCGGTTATTATTTTATTACATAATATTATTGTTTTTTTGAAATACAACTCTTAATATTAAACTGTTCCGCTTTACAAACTATCATCTTTTACTGATATTAACACCATGAGATTATACCCATTTATATTTTATTTGTAAACTACTTATGTATTTCAACTCGATTGTTAGATCACTACAGAAAACAAAATGTTTTAATAAATAAACAATTTCAAAAACATTAAGAGCGACAACCCTAACACTCCAATGGAGCGTAGGTATTTATTTTAACAACTAGGCCTAGTTTCCATACTGGTTGATATTTTTACTGTGGCTATGCAGTGCCACACTGCGCTTCGCCGAGCTTATATAAATTGCAAGATTTTAGCATCAATTTTAAAAGAAATTAAAGAAATTAACCTGTCTCCACTGCCGCGTGTCCCTGTTTTCTAAAACTTTATTTAATGAAACTTTTCATAAGAATGCGAATTTTTTCATAATAAAATTTAACAACACAGCATTTAAAACTTGTCGCAATAGACGCAAATATTTATCTGTTACCAACTTATAACATAAATATGTAAAAAATAAATATTAAATTAACATATGTTTCATTCCTAAAAAAAATTACCTGTTTTACTTTTTGTATGTACCAACCCTAGCGCTCCGCTCAGCTGTAGGTGTAAATTTCAAAAAGACGGCTGAGTTACGCTACTGTTCTATCTCTGTATTGTGTCTATACTCTGATTACTAATTCGACGGAATTCTGACAGCTGCCATTCTTTGACAATTCATTTAAATATAAATATGTTGGGACATTATTACAACAGCGCCATCTAGTTCCGTGGTAAGCTACGAGGCTTGTGTTACGGATACCAGATAGTTGATATACTACACATATAAATTTTAAATACATACATATTATAAATATTAATATTAATATAAATATTATTCATATATCATAAACCTTTTTTGCTTTGATTTATTTGTACATATTTATTGCAAATAGTTTTTGTTTTGTGCATTCAATGCTCACTAACTAATTCTAGTAGTCTATATTTATTCCCTAAATTAAAAAGCAGATTAGAACAACATATTTCTTGAATCAATAAATCATTAATTATATCATCATTGTCGTCAACATCATCCACCATTGGATGATAAAGAAATTACACACACTAGCAGATCATGGGCACATTTTATCGTCTTCTATAAATGATAATTATGGTTTATGCATACTTGCCATTTTTGAGCTGTGACATTATTTATGCTCTCTGATATCAATTGTTTCACTTTCGCCATCTTAAAACCTTTATTATGACACTTAACTTCTCGTTTCGTAAAAGAGCACCGGAGATCCTTCTTCTTGAGAGAGAGAGAAAGTCAAACTGTCGCAAGTAATCCGACGAAACCGATTCCCGTGACGGGCTAGGTTTTCAAAAATAAAATAACGTCAACAACTTACCAAAAAATTAAATCTAAACAATAAATCGTAATAAAAACCTATTTATAGTCCGTAGAAGCCGAATAAGGTTGTGCACCTTATTCGGCTTCTACGCACTATAAATAGGAAACCAGAAACCAACCAACCGAAGAACCAGAAACAATATATGTGGCGTAAATATTTTTGTTATATTGGCTTTAACAAAAAAGATCAACGAAGATTTTACAAAAAAAGAGGTTTTCCTAAAAAATGTTTGCACCCACTGAATTATTTAACAGGGACTCCTGTAATAGAAAAATAATTTCCCTCATAATTATTGTAGCTGCAATAATATGATAATGAAAAATGTAATTACCATTTTACGGTTATTACTAATTTTTTAAGTCTTAGTTTTTCTCATTGAAACCTTAAATTCCAGAAAGGTTTATTTTTTATTTTGCTAAAATGAATTTTTGCAACACTTTTGAAATGTCAGAAATCAGAATTCCGTTGAATTAAAAATCGGAGTATAATACCTACATAATATCTAATCTGTTGTGAGAATGGTTGTGACTTGTGAGCATGGAGATTTGGTTGTGAGTATTAAAAATATTGCAAAAAATGTCAATTTGATTATATTATGTAACATTTGTTTATAATTTTTTATTTGATATATCTATTATGATATTGGATAATAAGTAAGTTTTTACGTGTATTTTTAAGAAATTTCTTGTATAAAATTATTAAGATTTATTACCAGCTTTAATTTACCAAATATAGAAAAGGTTACTTACTTTACTACTTACTTAGAACTTTTTTCATGCTTCTTTTCTACCTACCTTTTTTTAACGATGTTAGCAGTCAGGCTTTTTCACTTACTAAGTATAAATATAGGTAATATTTTCATAGGTTAAAAATAAACAAGAATATTAATAAAAACCTGTGGGTACTATGTCGGATATTGTTATTGGCCATAAAAAGACTAATGTTGATATTTCCGCAGATAAATATTTATTGGAACTTGGTAAGACTTCGAATAATAATCTACCTTAGAATCTAACAAATCGTGATTCATTCTTGGACAATAATAATTAATTATTCGCAGATAAGTATCCAAGCTGTCTACGTTGTAAATATAAATTAGAGCAAGCTAAAAAATTGTTAGCAAAGATACCTCGAATTGATAAGCTCGATACAGTTACTGCATGTAATCATTGTCAGGCTAAAGTTAAAAAATCTCGCCAAGAATGTACTAAAATCGCAAACACATTTATTGCCAGTAAAATGCAAAAAAAGAAATTATTGAAAGCAGTACTTTTGTGGTTATCTAATGTGGAAAATATTTTAGAAAAACATAAGAAATTAAGTCATTTGCATCTCCGCACTGGTTCTAAGTTGCATACAGATTATTTACGTTATATATCTTCAAGTCCAAATGTATTTTATCAACCTCAAATTGGACAATTACTAGAATTTAATAATGTGACAAAGTCGACCGTAGTAAAGGAAACGGTAATAATTAAATGCCCTTTGGAGATAAAATCTGAAAGAGCTTTATTATATGAACATGATAGCAAGATTGAATGTAATAATAAAATTACAACTTACAAAGATAACGGTCCTGGTATTATTTTACAACAGACTGATTTAAACCCAATTTTATCAAAGACTTCATTCAGAAAAGGAACAACTTGCATGTCTTCCACTCAGCATTCAGAAGAACCGTTACAAAAAGATTTTAGCTATTTTTTTATTAAAGAAACATCTGAGGATAAAAAATCAATAACGAAAGATAACAGTTCGACAGAATTAATTAGACAATTTCAAAACAAGCTTGACACAAAATTAGAATTAGAGGAAAGGAAAAAAGAAGAAAAAAAACTTAAAAAAATTGAAGAAGATGAAAAAAGGCTTTTATTTAAAGCTGAGCTTGAGAGGAAGAAACTTCATAAATTTGAAAGCGAAAAAAATAAGAAAAACGAAGACGATGAAGAGTTAACAGATAGGAAACGAATTATTGAGAAAATAGAACCTCAAATACCAAAACTATCCGTTAAAAACATCAATGATAAGGATAGAAAAAATATAACTGACATATCTAACGTAAAAAAATCTTTAGTAATTCAAGCGAAAAAAGTTGAAACAGAACAAAAATCACCAGCTGAGAAAAAAATAAAACTTAAAGAAAAAGTTGAAAAAGAAAAGTTTCAGAAGGAAAAACAAGAAAGATTCACGAAAGAAAAAGATGAAAAACGAAGAACATTTGAAGAAGAATTGCGCCAAACAAAAGATAAAGGAAAAATTGCAAAACGGCAAACCGAGAAAGATAAAAAAGATACTTATAGACAGGAATTAAAGAAAATGTTGACAGAACAAGCGAAACAAAAAGAAAAAGAATCTAAAATTAGATCTCAACAAGAAGGCACAAAGAAAGAAAAAGCGGTAGATAATAAATCAAATAAAGATAATCAAGAAAATGAAATAGAACCTAAGACAACAACAGAACCACTGTCTGAAAACCAAGAATCAAAACGCCACAAAGGAGTAACTAAACCCAAATCACAAGCAACAATGAATAAAATTAAAGTCAGAACACCATCACTTGATGATTTGATATTGCAGCTTGTTAAATTAAAACAGTCTCATCCTAATAGAGTGGAGAGGACCCGGCCAAAGCATTTGTCCCAACTAAATATCCCTTCTATCACAATAACTGCTCATAAGGGTCATAAAATTAAAAAAGAATCTGAATGCATAATTTGTAATGACTCTGAATTAGAACTTGATATAGAGGATATTGTTTTAAATAACACTAAAAGTGAAGAAATAAATGATATTATTATGGGGGGAAAAATATTGAAATGTAAACCTCGTATAGAAAAAAAAGTGGGAGACATTGGAATAACGCCCTTATTTTTTAAGACTACCTTTAAGGATGATAATAATATATCGTATTTTCCAAAACAAGAAATTCCGGAATATATAACTGAAACAAAAGAAAGAAATCCATATTCCGTTTCACCGAGTAAATATGTAAGTTTTTTTTCCATTAATGTATGCAAGTATAGAAAACTGTATAACTATTATAAATAACTAAGGGCTCACCCTCGCTTCGCTCGGGTTCGTCCCTAGGTACGTGTTGTATATATTTACTTCGCACCACCCGGAATAAATTTGCTGATTTAATTACCATTGCACGCACCATGGCAACGGTTATAACTGATACGTCAAATCAAGCTTTTAGCTTTAAAAATGACGTAATTTCCATACAAACTTTCATCTCCTGTTTCAGCCCTTTACAGCCCTTTTTCGCCTTAAAAAGTAGCCTATGTCCGTCTCCTGACTCTAAGCTACCTCCCCCCCAATTTTCAGCCAAATCGGTAAAGTCGTTGTTGAGTTATAAATAGTGTAACTAACACGACTTTCTTTTATATATATAGATATATATATGTTGGGACATTATTACAACAGCGCCATCTAGTTCCGTGGTAAGCTAAGCTTGTGTTACGTATACCAGATAGTTGATACACTACACATATATATTTTAAATACATACATATTTTAAATATCAACACCCATGACTGGAGTACAAACATTCGTGATTAGCAAATGAATGCCCCCAGCGGGACTCGAACCCGCGACCGCTGGCGCAGAAAGTAGGGTCACTACCAACTGAGCCAAACGAGTCGTCAGTTATATAATAATCATAATATCTGAAATACGTATACATCCATTATGTAGGTTTTGTATAAGAATAACCCCGTAAAAACTTGAAGAAAATTTCTATTGTAAGAGTTACAACAGCGAAATTTAAAAAGTAAAAAAAAAATTGACTGTTAGGCTTAACACGCACTGCGATTAAATGCAAGCGGTTTACGAATAGCTGAAAATGCGAAACCGCGTATCAACACGCACTGCGGCTGGCGTTTTGCTTAATTTCATTTTCAGTTTCACCTTTCACATTTTCAAACCGCGGTCAAAATATAGCAAGTTGCGTTTTTAGAATCAGTCACTGAAAAAAGTCGCTAATGCGTGCGCTTGTATAGAAAACTATGTGTTACATTTTTATGCGGTTTCAGGCCTGCGGTAAAAGGCAGGCGCTTAATCGCAGTGCGTGCTAAGCCTTACTTTACTTTTAAAAATTCTGTATGTAAACGCCAAATACGGATCACTTCTAAAATTCGCTTGTCATAGGGTTATTTTATTCTTATGAACCGCTACAATAAAATTTTAAAATTCTCTATTAAAATATATATTTACAAATATAAAAAAACGTTCTGTGACAAAAGTGAACTAAAAACAAGGAACAAGGACTGGCTAGGAACATAGTATTATGAAATCAGAGACATCCACACACGCAGTGACAAAGAATGTACAGATATTATTATTTATTAAGAATGAAAATGGTAATAGTTTCCATTATACCAATATACCTAAACTCGTAATACTATTTTCCTTCATCAAAATTTAACAGCTGGTTAAAGTGGTCCTTAAGATCAATCAATATTCGTCGCATCGTAATCAATTTTCATATAAGGCGCCCAATATGGAAATTTTATGAGGAATTAAATAAAAGCGTTAACTAAAGGGCGTTAAATAACGCGGACTTTCAGAGATAGAAAAAATGATATGGATATAAAATGAAACGGCTTGACGAGCAAACCACAATAAGCAAAGTGATGTTTTTTTAAATCCAATATCATTCAATGCATTATAATTTTAGAAATATTTATTATTATTATTATTTATTAGAATATATTGAATTATGTTTATGTATATATAATATGTATAATATTTTCAATTTAATTTTAATAATCAATTTAAATATTTTACGGCGAAATTAGGTAAACTAATAAATATTCTATTTCTTGTACTTAGGAGTAAAGTGTACTCCAGTAAAAACTCCAGCGTACGTCGGAGCTGAAACACATGCAATTTTTGTTTCTATATTTGTATTTTCATTATAGTTGGTAAAAGTAAAGATATTATTGGCATAAAATATATATTATCATGTATACATACGTAATATGACAATCATATTAATTATTACAAACTTATGACATTTCATCAATCAAATGAATTGATGTTTGTATTATTTATTTCATACTATTTTATTTTGTACTAATATTCTTCCAATTAATGTCTAAAAATAAAAAAGCCGAGGTAGGTATTTTATTTTTATTTTATATCAATATAAAGTGTCCTAATAATAACGTTCTCCAACCTATTTCGGCCATGGCGGCCAATCTCAATGAGACTAGCCAACTGCGCAGGAGATATTATAGTGCACAAGTGTACGCGCAGACACAAGTGCACTCTTTATTACTATCACTCTCATACTCCGGTGGGACGATTCCTCGATACGACCAGTGAGAGGTAAGGCGCAGGACCGCAGCTTTACGTGCTCTCCGAGGCACTCCGTGAAACTGTCTACTTCCCAATTCCAGGCTGTTACTGAGGCTTACTAAATAGCAAGAATCAATAACTAAACTTGGCCTGACCGTTCGGGACACGAACC
This sequence comes from Boloria euphrosyne, assembly GCA_951802675.2. Classification (NCBI taxonomy): domain Eukaryota; kingdom Metazoa; phylum Arthropoda; class Insecta; order Lepidoptera; family Nymphalidae; genus Boloria; species Boloria euphrosyne. The sequence goes on from OX637872.1 coordinate 5,921,207, forward strand.
CAGGACCTCTCGATGAGTGGCCGTACTTGCTAGCCAGTACACCAACGAGGCATTTTAAAGGGAAAAGTGTCATATATAAATAATGGTGTATAAAAATAATTGTAATACTGCCTACTTATACTTTATTTTATTACATTATTTTTTAACTTTTTGTTCACTGATCATTCTTTAATCTAGCCCGCCCAAGAAGTACCTAAGGGTGTTATGCGATATGCTCTATCTGACCGCTCATTTATAGAAAAAGGATGGACTATGTTGCCAACAGAAAAAGTAGTTCGAAAAGTAAGTATTAATATTTATCTATTTCCACTTCAAAATAATTTGAGAAGAATACTAAACTTTTTGTAGTAAAACTCTGCACGCATAAGAGTAAAATTTGTAATTGTTGCCACAGTAACCGTTAGCATTAGATTGCCGAAGTAAACAATTGCCTTTTAAATATTCTTTCCGGTGCTGGGCTCGTCCCATACAAGCGAAAGATATGGTACGAGAGCTGGCAACGTCGGGAAAACAAGAACTTCAGGTAGGCTATTTTTTAGATATGCTATCTCTCCCACTCTCTCGGACGTCATACGGACTATCTGGCTGGCGGTAATGGTTGCGTTCATCAGTGTGCATCGTACCTGGACGGGTAAAGTTAATTCAAAATTAGAGTCTGTTTAAGAAAAAATAGAAATATCTATCACTAATATATTCATGTTGCAAAAACTTCTATTAATATAATAAGAAAAATGGAAACCTTAAAACTCTTTAAAAAATTAATATTTTACCCGTCCAGCCTTGACTATATCTAAAAACTGGCCTAACTGAAATTCTTAATAATGCATCAATATAATTATAGGGTTTAAATTTAACTACGTAAGGAAGTTTCATTTCTAACATCTTTCCAAAAAAAAAATTTTTTAGTAAAAATTTTTTATAGATGAATGTATATCACATGCGACCTGCGCATCCTGAATTTGATTGGTTTGAACATAACAAAAATAAAAAGTTAATGCTTTACGATACTGGTGAAAAAATGGCTGAATTTGATGAGAATGGTCGTGGAAGATGGTTTTATAGGAATGGAAGTTTAGCTCTTGATTACTACGACGCAGAAGGTTTATAATTCAAATAATATGAAACTAAAGTGCCGTAGAACTCTAGTCACTAGTTTAAAACATTTATAATATGTCAAATTGAAGTCCTTGCCGAGGTTACTTATAAATTAACGATACATGTTGACAGTTAGTGCAGACATCTCAGAAATGATATATTTTCCTACAATAAAAAGTAGCCTATATAAGCCAGATAACCAGCTATCATTGTACCAAATTTCGTCAAAATCTATCCAGTAGTTAATTTACCGTGATGCTGTCATAGACAGACAGACAAAAAATCTAAAAACTGTAGATTCTGCGTCTGTATTGAACAGTGGCCACTATTATTTCCAAAAAAATATTTAATGCACAGATTCAACTAAGTTAAAATCTTATTATATGTAAGATAACACATCAATAACAGAAGTTAAACAGAGTTAAAAGTAATAAAATAAATATTATGAATTTATATTCAGAAGTAATAGATTTACTAATGTATTCGTGTGCGGAGTGTCCCGAGTCATTGAAGTGCATGTAATTTATATGTAAAGATGTCTCATACAAACTGCATTATAAGCGATCCATGTATCATTCTGCGTTTCGGCTTGCGTCATTTCAGTGCGGCCAATAAGTTTGACGAGAACTATTAATATAGATATAGGAATATTTAAATAATCTTTGTATAAAAATATAACATATGCATACTTTTAAAGAAATAAATGCGCAACGACGCTTTGTAATATATAGTAGCGGAGAACCTGATGAGAGAGGTCGATCTCGGCCTTTAGTTATTCTTGCGACTTTTGACTATCTTGGAAACGGTATAGTATTTGATCACGCGGGTAAAATAAGGTAAAATTTATATATGTTTGTAAATTCACTTTAAAATAAATGTGTAAAAATAACAAAAATAATCTATCAACATAAGCTAATTCTAGATACTTTTTGTCAGAACCATAGAAACGCTAATATGTTAATTTTGTATGATTTATAGATTGAAATACAATCAAACAGAAGGTGTAATCCTAGATAGAAGAATTGGTCCCATCTCTCACTGGAAATGGCATACGCTTAATGATCCACCAGTTTTGCAACAAGTTATGATTGATACAAAAATGGCACATAAGGATCCCGAAATTCTAAAACTAGGTGGATCAGCTGATGATAAAGCACAGGCAGATAACGACGAGATGTTAGCAATAGAATTCGATAACTTTGTTAAAGAGAAAAATAAAAAAATATCTCAAAAGTTTAAACCATTTCAAATTAAAATGAAGGCATTGAAAATAAATGATAATTTTTCTCTTAAAGTTTTGGATCAAGCCACTGTGTATTTAATATTTAGAGATGGGACCACTAATTTAAAAATAAACATAGGAATGGTTCTTGATCATCAAGATATAGTTGATACTGATACTGCTGAAGTAGGAGAGGTTTCTAATAGCTTGGAACAATTTCCTGCACGCTCAAATAGTTTAGCAGCTCTTCAAAGAAGCGTAGCATATGCTCAACGCTTAGAAAGAGTTCGAGTCGAACGCGATCGGCGCTTGCGACCTAAAGAACTTCACTCTAGTGCAGATAGACTTACTGCTGCGATCTCTCGCCCACTACGTCCTCCTTTACGTGTTTGTGACACGAGTTCTACAGTCATATCGGCTAATAGATGCAGGAAACCAGCTACTTATAATTTATATTATGATACTCGACTTTCTTAGTAAATATTATAATTCCAATATAGTTTTTTTTTTATTATTTAAAAACATTGGTAGACTATTATTTAATATTGTATTGTGAGCAACGTGGGCAACCACTAATTCTCAAAATGAAGTGATTACTTTCTTAAATCCAGCTATTTCTAATAGTTGGCCATTTACGAAATCTTTATATAAAATGCAAATACGTTTTCAGGCATTTCATTTGAAAAAAAAACTCTCTGAGGACTAAGTAGTTGACGATACTAATAAACAAATAACCATGAAATATGGAAAAAAACAAACATTATTTTTAACAAAAAAACAATAACCGACTTCAAAACTAAACAAACCTAAACTTAAAATTGCGTGGGGTGCATGGTGTCAATAGTTATAAATATTTTATTGACAGATATGAGTAGAGTCATAGATATATAACACCTAGATGGAGTGTAGGTTCAAGCGAATTGTAACCACTTTTTTTGGCTAGACTTCGAGATATGGCTAGATACGTTTCCCGTCGTGTCAATGTCAATTGTCAAGTTACACAACTACATACGTACAACTTAGGTCATAAATAATAAAATTATATTAATAATAAAATTAAAAAACAATGAATTGTTACATCAGAATACAATGTAAATAATAATTCACATGAATTAAATGCAGACAAATATATTTCATAATTAAACAAATATATTTTAAAAACTGTACCAATTTTTTTGGAACAAAATATTAACAACATTATTTGGCTGTATGTGTTCGTGCCTTCGGTTGCAATTACGTGACACTTACGCACACATTCATACTAATGCTACTTCAATATTCAGCGGAATTATGTATGAAACTATCAGTCTAGGTATTATTAGTCTAAGAGTAGAGTGATTATCATTTTGATAATATCTTAAAAAGCATCCCACGCTTTTTTTTAAATCAAATAATTAATTTAAATTCATTAAAATTTATTTTCTATTTTTTAGTTTAATAAAACTAAAAAACACGCTTTTTATAGAAAACCGAACTATAAAATAAATTTTTATATATTTAAATTAAGAATGGTGTTAAAAATTTCAATAAATATAAATTAATAATCCGCTGGGTGCGTGACTCTAGCGCCATCTAACGATACAACTCACGGTGGCTCTTTTGACAAAATATACATGTATTGTATGCCAAATAGCTATTGAAAAAATAAAATAAACTTGAAAAAAAAAAATTTCAATGTTAAATGTGATATAAATTACACAGAGTGTACATTAAATTAATTTTTTTTCCGTGGGTCAGCTGAAAACAGTAAGTAAAATAAATACAACAACTAAAACAAGTCTCAATAAGTGAATTAGGTTGGCCCAACTTTTTTTGATTTACGGATTTTTTTCATTTTTAATTATTTGTTCGTCGTTTGTTCGTTAATGTTCGAATGTAGAAATTGTTTGTACGTCTTTAATTTATTTATACTTAATTAAACAAATGTTCACCCTTAAGTTGGCCCCCTTTACTAGATATTTTTATTTTTATAGCTCAGATTAATTAATTTTGATCAATTATCGTTGGTTCGACGACTATTGGTGATTGTTCGATCATAAAAACAATTAAATTCCCAATTATTAATTATTTTATATCTAATAAGCAAACCATCACTTCATTGTCTGGCAACCGGAAACTTATAAAATTTACAATTACTATTTCTACTAGTATTTTTGCAATCGACTACACAACAACTCTGATGACCCATTTTATTTTATTTATTTAATTTAACTGACACACGTGTTATTTTTATGGTCATAAATAATAAAGAGCCACTCGTAGTTCTGTTTTGGTCCGCAGCGGGTGCTGACATCACTTTTGTTTCCCCCACCATGCCTTACGCACCCAGCGGATAGTGTGAATAAAAAAAATATATTTTATTTTAAGAAAAGCGTGGGGTGCTTTTTAAGATATATCTGTCAATAAAATATTTATAACTATTGACACCATGCATCATTTTTTTAAATTAAATGATAATGTAAAAAGTTGCAGTCAAGTATCAGGAAGGCCGACCCCAAATAGGAAAAGTGGCAGGGGAATGATGATGATAATGTAATGAACGAATGAGTGTTTACATAGAAATGCATGATGTGTTTAATAATGGCGAGGATTCTCAGGGTGCTGATTATAAAATGACATCCATTTCCAAATCCAAGAAGGCGTATATCAGTTTTTTTTACAACAATGACATGGGTCTCATTTTCGAGCGTTCTCGGGATGCTGATTACAAAAATGACATCTATTTTTAAATCCAAGATGGTGGACATCTGTTTTTTTTTTCAACAATGACATCGGGGTCATTTTCGAGGTTTCTCGCGGAGTTGCTTCCGAAAATTCCGACCTTTTTTGAGTCTAAGATGACGGAGGTCCGTTTTCTTTCAACTTACATCCACTTTCCATTCTCAGACGACGTGCTTAAATATAAAATTAAATTAAAAGTTATAACAGGGCTGATATTAAGTAATTTTATTTACAAAATATTATGGGTGTTAGAATCTAAACTTATAGTTATATTTTTGCATTTTCGAGTATAAGACCAAAAGAATAAAGTAGTCTTTTTTTTATTTTATTTATAATATAATATAATAATATAGTGTCCTCCCGGCCAATTACGGCCACGGCGGCCAATCTCATTAAGACTAGTCAACGCGGCGCGGGATAAATTATAGTGCACGAGTGTACGCGCAAACTCAAGTGCACTCTCTGTTCCTTATCACTCTCATATTCCGGTGGGACGAATGCTCGACACAACCAGTGAGAGTTAAGGCGCAGGACCGACGGCTTTACGTGCTCTCCGAGGGTAAAACACTGCCAACTTCCCAACTCCGGGCTATTACTGAGGCTTACGAAACAGAAAGACTCAATAACTATACTTGGCCCAACCCGGGACTCGAACCCAGGACCTCCCGGTGTGCGACCGTACATGCTAGCCACTACACCAACGAGGCGGTTATTTATCTATATCTTCTTCTATGTATACTATTTATAAAGCTGAAAAGTTTGTTTGTTTGTTTGCTTGTTTGTTTGTTTGTTTGTTTGTTTGAACGCGCTAATCTCAGGATTTACCGGTTCGATTTAAAAAAATCTTTTTGTGTTGGATAGTCCATTTATCGAAGAAGGCTATAGGCTACATAACATCCCGCTACGATCAATAGGAGGGAAGCACCAATGAAAAATGTTGCAAAAACGGGAGAAAAATATTCCTTTTGAGAGCTTCCGTTGCGTGCGCTGCGTAAATGGTTAAAGTTATGTGAAAATCATATATGACGAAATTGTTCCCCTTTAAAAGTCCTAAAAAAAAGTCCGCGATAGAATATGTCTATCTTTTAAGGTTTACTCGCTATAACCTTTTTTTATGGTAAACAAATTCGTTTTAAGATAATACATTATTTGCGAAGGTGTTTGATAAACATGATATTAATCCTTATCCAAATAAATAAGTTATTCGCAAGTTAGCAATGATATTCTAATAAACAGATATGTTATACGCTCACTAAACAACCGAAAAAAGACTTTTCACTTTTCACTTTGACACTGACACTTTTCATTCAAGGTACATTTCACTACAAGTCAAAATGATAGAAAGGGGATAGTCGATAAAATCAATAAGAAAAAAAGAGACAGCTAGTCTTGTCAATTGCGCGTCAATGTAAACAAACATTATTCTAGCGACCGATGACATATCAGAATATTAGGCAAATAATTGAAATATATTAATAAATCGAAGTATACTGCGTTCTTACATGTGATATGAGATCCCTTGTGTTTTATTAACTTTGGTATCATAATTGGTACATTTCCTAAATACACAGGATGGCATTTTTTTTAATTTTGTATCAGCGTACCACTCGTCGCCATGCGTGACACAGACTAAAGGCAATACGTCCCAATTGGGACGTTTTCGAGTCTTCACGATTGCGCGCTCACAACATATGTTTGTTAGAATATCATTGCAAGTTAGTCACAGGTATTTAATTTTGAATAAAATTGCTCTTGGCGTCATTTGGTTTCAATGAATATCTCACGAGATGTCATAGCTTTAACATAACTTCGCATCAAACTTCAAAGTAATGATCAACGCGTGCAAGACGGCGGACGGGCGAAAGAATTTGGTTTCCAGCCTTTAGAACGCGAGCGAAGCCGCGGGAAAGGCTTAATTGTAATATATAAACACAGGTATGATGAGTTTTATATCCCTTACTTGAGAATTGATTAATTCTCCTTAAAAAAGTTCTACCCCCATTTTCACCCTCTTAAGAGATTATTTTTGCGATAAAAATTATCATACTATGTCCTTCCCAGAGTACAAACTATCTCCATACCAAATTTCATCAAAATCGGTTCATCGTATTAAGCGTGAAAAGGTAACAGACAGACAGAGTTACTTTCGTATTATTTTTTTTGAAGTACGGATTCATTATTAACATTATATAAAACATTATAAAATTATTTGAATCTGTCTCTGAGAAATACCTTTTTTAAATTCGTTTCGTTCGTTTTCTATGAATTCCTGAAATGCTATGAAATTGATGAACGTGACGATAGACTGGGGTGCTGTGCAGCTAAGATAGAATATCATACTGTCTTTTTTTATCCCACGTAATATTGTACTGCACATTATCCTGATTTTTTAGCTTCTTTTGACATTAAAAATATTCATGCGGTATTAATATCGGAGTCGTGGTTAAAGCCCTGCTTACCTTCGACTTCCTACTCTCTCCCAGGGTTTCATTTGATACGTAATGATCGTACTGGTCGTGCAGGAGGTGGGGTTGCTATCTACCTGCGCTCCCATATTCCGTTCTCCATTGTTGATATCTCACAACACCAGTCAAATGTTGGACCAGAGCACCTGTTTCTTGAGGTAGTCTTTGGGCACACTAAGGTCCTGCTGGGAGTATACTATAATCCATGCCTTACGATCGATTACTTTTCGTCATTTGAAACCCTGTTAGAGCGTTTTAAACCACTTTACAGCCATACCATAATTATGGGTGACTTTAATACCTGCTTGCTCAAGGACGACCATCGCTCTAGTCGCTTGAAGTCTGTAGTTAGCGGTGCAAACTTAAATATCCTCCCCCTTTCGGCAACCCATAATTTTCCAAATTGCTTACCATCCCTTCTCGATTTAATATTTGTTTCTTCTGTTGACCATGTTGAAAAACATGGCCAATATCCTGCTTCGGCGTTTTCCTATCATGACCTCGTTTACTTGTCTTATAAAATTAAGCCCCCTAAAGCTAAATCAAGAATTCTTCTGCTACGAAATTTTGGTGGGATAGACGTTGAGCGTCTTCATGAAGACGCAGTTCAGATTGATTGGCTTGGAGCGATGAATGGCCTAACTATTGACGAACAAGTGATGGTTTTTAATTCCCTTCTTACTCAGCTGTATGACCGTCACGCCCCTATGCGTCCGGTTCGGATGAAGCATCTTCCTGCTCCCTGGTTAACCGATGAAATCAGAAGTTTACAGCACAAGAAGAATCAGGCTAAGATGAAATTCAGTGCGAACCCTAACGATAAAAACCGTCACAAGTACAAAAAAGCTCGCAATCTATGCAATAGGGTGTGTAGAGATAATCAACGACGCCATATCCATAATTCCGTGGTTGAGGAGAATGACTCATCCAAAGTTTGGAATTTTCTTAAGACCATAGGAGTAGGAAAAGCTCTCAGCATCGTAAATCCTCTAAATACTAATTTAAACGAGCTTAATAAGCAATTCTCCTCTTCTAGTGCCATTGATGAGGCTACTAAGTTAACAACTATTAGTCAACTTTCAGCTACATCCTCTCCTAATAATAGTCAGCGATTTTTCTTTAGTCAATTTACAGATAGTGATGTTAAGAAGAATATTCTCGCCATCAAGTCTGATGCAGTCGGTGCTGACTGTATTAGTCGTAAAATGATTATTCCAATCCTTGATATCCTAGCTCCCGTCATAACTCACATCCTCAATTACTCCATTGATGCTAATGTATTTCCTTCTGCGTGGAAAGACGCTCAAATCATACCGCTGCCTAAAAAGTCCAATCCTGCTGCTTATAGTGATTATCGTCCTATCTCAATCCTTCCTTTCTTATCCAAAGTCCTTGAGCGTCTTGTGAAGAGCCAACTAACCCAATTCCTTTGTATTCAAAATCTTCACAATCCTCTGCAATCTGGCTTCCGTCCTGGTCATAGTACGACTACTGCATTAGCTAAGATTACTGAAGATATCCGCGAGGGTATGGATGCGCAGAAAGTTACCATATTAGCATTGTTAGACTTTAGCAATGCGTTTGGCACGGTAGATTTCGATATTCTGCTTGCTTCCTTAGGTTCTCTTAACATATCTCCTGATGTAATTGACTGGTTTCGTAGTTACCTGTGTGAACGCCGTCAGCGTATACGTGTCCAAGATGCGTATTCGGACTGGCTACCAGTCAAGACTGGTGTTCCGCAGGGTGGCGTGTTGTCTCCTCTTTTATTTTCAATCTTTATTAGCAATATCTGTCAACATATCTCTTCTCTCTACCACCTCTATGCAGATGATCTGCAAATTTATCGTCAGTCCAAAATTACTGAATTACCCACAGCTATAGATGACATCAATGAAAACCTGTCTAAAATTACAATTTGGAGCGACTCGTTTGGACTGAAATTAAACCCATCTAAAACCCAAGTAATAATTATCGGAAGTTCTAAGCTCATTTCTAAAATTAACTATATTACTCTGCCTCCTATAGTTTTGAACGGCGTGATTATACCATTCAGCAAAACAGTTAAAAATTTAGGCATTCTTATGGACCAAAATATGTCATGGGTTCCGCAGGTGAGTGAGGTGAGTAGGAAGATGTTTTCATCGGTTGCATCCCTTCGGCGTTTGCGTAACTTTTTACCTATTTCCACCAAAGTTTTGCTAGCACAATCACTCCTGTTACCAATTCTTGACTATGCTGATATTTGTTACCTTGATATTACTGAGGAGCAATTAAATAAACTTGAGCGGCTTCAAAACCTTTGTATTCGGTTTATATTTGGGTTACGCAAATATGACCATGTTTCTGATTTTCGTAAAAAGCTCAAGTGGCTCCCTGTCCGCCTTCGCAGAAATACTCATATTCTTCACCTTCTTTACTGTGTTCTGTTCGATCCATGTACCCCACCTTACCTCAAAGAGCGCTTTTCATTCCTCGGCCACTCACATTCTCGCTTACTTCGCTCAAATCATAACTTAATTCTAAAAATTCCTTCTCACTCTTCCTCCTTCTATAGTAACTCCTTTTCTGTCACTGCTCCTCGTCTTTGGAACTCCCTTCCCCAAAATATCCGGAATGCAAAATCGCTATTTGTTTTTAAAAAACTTTTAAAGGACTACTTTTTTATGCTATAACTATTCCCTGTCATATATCATTTTACTTTTATGCTTCTTATATCTTAATCTTTTTAATTATAATAAGTATTTGTAAGACTTGCCTTTTATATTGCTATACTTATTACATAGTTATATTTAATTGTTTTAGTTTAAAACCTCATCATAATTTATACAGCTATTTTGTACACTTTAATTAGGTAAATATATATTATATGTATTAATGTATTATTTATTAGTTTATAAGCATTTTATTTATTTATTATTATTATATTTATATTATATTTAATATTAAATGTATATTTATATAATATTAGTATATGTAAGCATATAGATTAATATACTCTTTTTTTATCTCCCATTTAAATTGCGCCCCTTCTATCTCAGTACTATTTCCTACACCTTAAGGTTGCCTGGAAGAGATCGCTCTTTTAGCGATAAGGCCGCCTCTTGTGCATTCCAATATATTTTGTATTATGTATCTCTTCCTTACTGGGTGTACAATAAAGAATATTATTATTATTATTATTATTATTGTAACTTACTAAATACTCATTACATTGTGTGCTCGAATTATAATGCCCTTTAATTAAATGATAAAAATACATAATGTAATTATCTTACAATGTATTTATTATATTTGACTAAGAGAAATGCGTGCTTCAAAGTTCAAGGAAAGCAGCCCTAGTCGATAGCAAGGACGTACAGCGGCGTTGACGCGAAGCTTAGAAATTGTCACACTAATCGTACAAATCTCTTACTAGTTACTACTGATTATGAGCTTGTTGCTAGACCCGTTTTACTCGACCATGGTGTCTCCTTTCTATGCTCTTGACAATTTTGACAATTAGTGATTTTATTGTCACCTTGATTGAGAACAATGTTTCTTATAACTTATTTTCACACGTAATTGTGATATTATTTTGTTCTTTTAATTGTATTTTCACATCTAAGGAAATGTAAAAAACAGTGGAATACATTTTAACAACTAGAAATTGAAATAAACAGTGAAAATGGTAAGAAAATAACTTTGTACTTATAACAAGTTTTTATTTGTGAAGTGAATCACCAAAGTTATCATTTACCTATTTATGCAGAGTTATCAGGATGAATATGTGGGTTCATTTCCTAAAGATTTTAGTTACGGCCCTTTTGAACAAAATGGAGAGAGTGACAATGCATCACTGCAAGAAGATCACAAGCCTCGAATTCTTCTTATGGGCCTCCGAAGGTAAATTATTTATAGCATTGGTGCATATTTAATATTTATCATTACTTAGTAATATGTACATAATACTCTAAAATAATCACTTGTTCTGTTTTAATTAAAGGTCAGGAAAATCATCTATTCAAAAAGTTGTTTTTCACAAAATGTCTCCTAATGAAACTTTATTTTTGGAATCTACAAATAAAATTGTTAAAGATGATATAAACAACAGTAGTTTTGTTCAATTTCAAATATGGGACTTTCCAGGTCAAATTGACTTTTTTGATCCAACATTCGATTCAGATACAATATTTGGTGGATGTGGTGCTTTAGTATTTGTTATAGATGCTCAGGTAGTATTATTTTTTTTGTATCATTAGAAAATGTAATTAGTTTTAAATAGTGAATAATTAATTAGAGCCATTATGTAAATATTTTAGGATGATTATCAAGATGCTCTTGATAAACTGCAACTCACTGTAACAAAAGCATATAGAGTTAACAGCAATATTAAGTTTGAAGTTTTCATTCATAAAGTAAGTATAGTTTTTAATATTTTAAATGGTATTATGTGAACTAAGATTTTTTAATTTAATGAAATAATGATTTTGGATGATAAAATATTAGTGAAAATAAAATAAAATCTGTAATATTAGGATATGGAATTTTAGGTATGTATTATTGTGATTATCGGTATATTTTAACATATTTTATATTTATATTAGCTACTTGAGCTGTAATGAATTTTAATTACAGGTTGATGGCCTTAATGATGATTATAAAATGGAATCACAAAGAGACATCCACCACCGAGCTACCGAAGATCTAGTGGAAGCTGGCTTAGACCATGTTCATTTGTCCTTTCATTTAACCTCTATATATGATCATTCTATATTTGAAGCATTCAGTAAAGTTGTGCAAAAATTGATACCACAATTGCCTACGTTAGAAAATCTTCTAAATATACTCATATCAGTAAGTAAGATAATTAAGATGGAAAAGACCCAATCTTTACTGTACCGAATACAGAATTATCATCTTACAGTGTTCTTTATATTTTATTGTTTTTTTAGTATAATTGAAAATCTAGAAATTATAAACATAAAAATGTTATTTCAGAATTCTGGGATTGAAAAAGCATTCCTCTTTGATGTAGTTTCTAAGATCTATATAGCAACTGACAGCTCTCCAGTAGATATGCAGAGTTATGAATTATGCTGTGATATGATTGATGTTGTTATTGATATATCATGTATATATGGGTATGGTCTATTGGTTCTGCAAAATTGTTTTCTTTGTATTATAAACATATTTTCATATGATCTATGATTATTTTTTCTAGGATGGTTGATGAAACAGATGTGAATACATTTAATAGCCAGAGTTCTAGTCTAATAAAGCTGAATAATGGCACTGTGCTTTACTTGAGGGAAGTTAACAAATTCCTTGCATTAGTATGTATACTTCGTGAAGAAAACTTTCAAAAACAAGGTAGGAATGTACAACTTGAATAAAATGATTTTGTATTTATTGATTAATGTTAGCCAAATGACTAACTTCGATAACTATTTATTTGGTTTAGTATCCAGGAGAAGATTTCTTAGTTCTGCTAAACAAATTTATATATTTGTACACCATATTATGCACATTATGACATCATAAATTTTTATTTATTTGATTATATTGAACATTACTTAAAGAAGAAACATAAAACAACAATGAACAATCTATATACAACATTAAAAATAATAAACATTTTCAGGAGTAATTGATTATAATTTCCTTTGCTTCCGAGATGCAATAACTCAAGTATTTGAATTACGAAACAAAACTCAAAATGCAGCACGAAATCGAACAGAAGCTGATCTTCTACAAAATGGCGCTGGCGATTCATCAGAGAGTGCATCCGATCATTTACAAGTGCAAATACCTTAGCGCAATGAACATAATTATTTGTACTGTATAAACTGTAGAAAAATTATCTATACAATATAATTTGTTTATACTACTGCTTATTCCAGATAAATTAATAACTATAACTGTAAAGAATATTTCAATAAAAGAAACTTATTTTTACTGTACTTTCAATACAACTTTATTAACACTATTTTAGGAAATAACTATTTTTGAATACCTAACAATAATACAATTAGTATATCCAGAGGTTTTAGTTATTGAGTCTTTTTGTTTAGTAAGCCTCAGTAACAGCATGGAGTTAGGAGGCTGGCTGTGTGTCAACCCCGTGCCTGAGAGCATTACCTTAGTTGCCTAACAATTAATGCGTAACGTAACGCGTCGCTTGTATAACCAAGTGATGCGGGTGCAAATCCGGGTCTCGCACCTCTGATATTTTCATGTGCGAATCATTTCTATCATGATTACTATTTGTCTTACATCATATATACTATGTCATAAACATCGTGAGGAAACCTGCATGTCTGAGAAAACCTAGCAAGTTTTCGTAAGACATGTGAAGTCGGCCAACATGCACTGGGCCAGCGCGGTGGACTATGGCCTGATCCCCCTCGTACTGAAGGAGGCCCGTGCCCAGCAGTGGGACGTTAAAAAGGGCTGATGATGCTTGTAGTGAAAGCTATGTTAAAATATCGAAAGATGAAGTTTACATTGAATTTACAAATATCTGTAACTAAAGCAAAACTAAATAATGTGTTTGTAATTCATTTACGTAAAATAAGGGTATTTTACTCCATATGAAAAAAAAAAACTAAAAATATATTATTGAGATAGCATAGGCAGAAAGCAGTCGGAAAATGTTAGCTTCTCAGACTACACAACAAATTTAATGTAGTCTGAGGTTAGCTTTAAGTTCATAAAATAACAAAATAATTTGATTTCTCAGTTTTTTATCATTTTATGAATATCATGAAAATTGAAATAGAAGCCGCCATGCTATTACGTCATACGGCTGTGTAAACAAATAAATTCATAATTTGTTCGGTGTTTTTACACTGGTATTCTTGCATTTAGAAACAGTACACCAACGATAAGTAGAATAATAACTAATTTTTAATTAGAAACAATTATTAATTTCATACAAATTATCAGCGCATTTGTTTACAAAACAACATTTTGGCGCTGTCCGCCGCTGTCGGACGTAGCGAGAGTTTGTGGTACTAAAACTAGTGATATCGATATCAGCGAGCAAATATCGATAACTTTTAATAATAAGTTTTTACAATCAATAAAACTGTTTCAAATAAAGAGTTTTATTTTTTATTTTTATTAATCAATAACCGTATCATCATAATTACTACTTATGTTATATTAACAACGAAAATGCAAAATTACTTTACAGTAAACAAACACTTCTCGCTGTCATTTGCAATATATACGTCAAAATTAGTTCTCGGGACTCTCGCTTGTGGCGTTGTGACACAAAAAAATTGCTGTCAAACGCTTGGAACTGTGGTTTTGTCACTTGTCAATTGTCATCTCAGAATCAGATCTTGATTCTTGATCTTGAATCTTGAGTTGAGTATTTTTGTTCTGTGTCTCAGATCGAAGTGTGTTCTTTGTTGTATTTGTATTCCTTATTGTAAGAAAAACAGTATAAACAATTTCTTTTAAGTTTTTATAATTAGTTCAAAACAGAGCCTTGTTAATTGTGTTATAGTTGTCAGGAGCTCTGAATGTAAGTGTTTTTTCTTATTACAGGCTTATAAATACTGCTTTCATATTGTTATGTTGTTTTTTTAATAATTTATAAGGGAAATGCTATAAACTTTAGTTTAAAAATGAATATTTTAGTAAATAAAACAAAAGTATTTAAATATGAACTATGTGTATTCAAATGAACTTTAAAAATAATAAATTTCTTGCACATCTTGTTTTATCAACATATAATTAAACAACAAAAACACAATAATAACTAAGTATTATATAGTGGATTCTAGTTGAGTATACATTTACACAATTTCACAGTCAAATTTAGGAAGAAAGGTGTTGTCTCACAGCCGACTCAAAAGAAGCTCATATTTTGTTAATAATCATTGCTATAACATAATTTAATTTATTTTCGAACTTTGCAGTATCAGTAATATTTTATGATGCCTACACTCATACAATTTTTCTCCTACCTACTATTTATTGATTGATACTTACAAAGTCAATAACAGAATTAAATAAGTAAAGAACTTAATGCTACCACTAGTTAGATAATATTATGCAATTCACATAGAGATATGATTGTTAATAATCTACCTATATATATAAATAAAATTGAAATGTCTGTTTTTAATTTTAAAATTAACAGCTTTTCTCTAAATGCAAAATACAGTGTGAACTCCATGTAACATAACTCGATTTAACGACAAACTCGCTAAAGCATTAAAATCACTTTGACTTGGTTGGTTTAGCTTGTTTTCCATACAATGATACACTCTATTTAACATTTCACCCACTCTCAATAAAGACAAAACAACAACAATAAAATAATAAATAGTACTTTTTAAGTTGTCAAAATTAGTAAAAATTCCACCGTGCATTAAAGAAGCTCTGGAAACAGCTAATATTTATTAGCAAGGCGCTTTTTTTATCACCAAGATGCCTCAATATCACAAGATATGAATAAAATAAGTAAAAAATACATCAAAATTACTGGTGCAGCAAAAGACATCAGACAAATTAACAAACTATACAAAATAGCGTTTTAATAAGAATTGTTTTTATGTATGTAATTACTAAGACTAGTCTGAAATAAGCATTTTCTTTTTCAGATTTTCATTTTTATACAGATTTTTATTATCTCTATTTAATGATAACTCTCTATAACATCAAAATATGCACAGTCCCTTGAGTGTTGTTATATAGAGTTTACACTGTAAATACCAATTTTTTAAATTTTTGTCAGTCGGTATGTTTGTTTGCTCCAGCTAATCTCTGAAACAACTGGACTGTTTAAGATTAATATAAGACTTTCACTTGTAGATAGGTAATGTTTTAATGAGTAATTTAGGCAACTTTTGTGAAGTTTTATTTCATTTAATTATGGGATGGATTTTTGTGCTACAAACTTTAAATTTGGCAAGGAGTAGCGTTGTGAGTTGCTTATTAATTATAAATTTACAATTTTGTATAGAAAATTTCATGAATTTTGGAAATGATTCTGGCTATTTGGATCAAATTTTATTTTTGATATGGTTTTGCTTTCTAATTTTATCTGTTTATAATATTATAATAAAATAAAGAACCTTTTTGTATCTACAATCTCATAAATTTTTGGGTTACTGGCATCATCACCAATAAATTATATGAGGACTCACACCCAGTATTATTAATAAATTATTAAATTAAAAAACTATAATAAGCATCATAAACAATTTAATAATTGTTGGGTAAAGATAGAAAGAGTGGAATGGACTACCTGGTTCGCCGATGTCCCGCGTGGGTTCTTAAGTCGCGTTTGTACACCAATCACTTTCACACAACACCGGGTGATTTGCTAAATGTTTGTACTTATAAAATAAGAGAGTTTATTGCGTTTCGCACGATAACTTTGACGCGTAGTCTAGATTTTGATAGGGAGCATGCGGAGCTCGTCCCATCGCCGTACACGGCCGTTGAAGCTTTTTTTCGTACTACCGCCAGGTAAAGGAATATAAAGGAAGTATAGGAAGTGACGGTAAGGAGATATGTTTAGTGATGTCAAGTAAATAATCTGTACCTAACATACCGCCCCCCAAAGAGCGGCTTAGCTCTTTCATTTGAACGAACCCCTTTGAAATTTGCTAAAAGGTTGACGTAAACGAAAGAGTAAAAAAATAAAAATGTTTCTTACTAAAACTAAAGCTATTACTACTAACTAAACAAGATAAATATTTGTTTTTTATTTAGTTGAAAGATGGCAGCAAAGGGCAAAGCTTGACTACTGGTCTAAGTAGAGTTCCAGTAGAAGTTTTTAATTCTACGACGCGAACAGTGCCGTCAGAACCCGGGCAAATGCGAGTTACACGAGCTTTCTTCCACTGAAGCGGTGGCAAGTTGGGATCCTTGATGAGAACTAAGTCACCAACTTGAAAATTAGAAATATTGGCAAGCCATTTAGGTCGCTGCTGTAAAGTATGCAGGTACTCAGCTTGCCAACGCTTCCAGAAATGCTGAGTAATCTGGCGCAAAAGCTGCCATCGTTTAAGAAGATTAAAATTTGTATGCTCTAAGTCTTGCTCAGGCAAGGCTAATAGAGGCTGACCGATAATAAAGTGGCCGGGCGTTAAAGCTTCTAAATCGTTAGGATCGCTACTCAGGGGATATAACGGTCGAGAATTTAACGCGGCTTCGATTTTAGTGAAAACAGTGACGAGCTCTTCAAAGAAAAGTGAGCGATCGCCTATAACACGAAGAAGAATAAGTTTAGCAGATTTTATCGCGCTCTCCCATAAGCCGCCCATATGTGGGGTGGCAGGAGGGTTAAAATGCCATACAATTTGTCGGCTGGCTAAAGAATGTTTTATGTCATCATGTGAGTTTTTGAGTAATTGTGTAATTTCTTTTAAGTAGTTGTGAGCTCCAACAAAGTTTGTGCCGCAGTCACTGTAAACATCGGTGGGAAGACCCCTTCGCGATACGAAGCGATCAAAGCAAGCTAAGAAGGCATCTGTCGACAGCTCGGAAACCAACTCCAAGTGGACAGCTTTGGTGGTGAAACAAATCCACATGCATAAATATGCTTTAACAGATCGAGCGTTGCGTAGTCGCGAGGTTTTCAGGAGAAAAGGACCTGCAAAATCCACTCCAACTCTCTGAAAGGGTCTGCAAGATGTGACTCGAGAAGGAGGTAAATCACTCATAAAAGGTTCAGTCGCCTTGGGACGTAATCTATAGCAATGTTGACATTGAAATATTTGCCGACGGATTGCACGGCGTGCTGATAAAATCCAAAATTTACGTTGCAGTAGGTTTAAAAGAGTGTTGACACCAGGATGTAGGAATGCCTGGTGATAATGATCGATGAGCAAGCGAGTAACGTGATGTGCCTTTGGAAGCAAAAGTGGATGTTTAGCGTTGAATGATAAAGATGAGTTGACAATCCGACCACCTACTCTCAGCAAATTTTGTGAGTCAAGAAACGGATTAAGACGTCGAAGGCTATCTTTGAGAGGTTTACCATTACGCAACAACGCGATTGTTGAAGAAAATTCTTCCGACTGTACAGCTGATATAATGGTATTCGAACTATCGTTTAATTCGGAAACAGATAGTGATCCCGTGTGTCGCTTAGTTGGATTGCGTAAATTATACAAAAATCGCTTACACCAAGCTACAACAGCCTGTAGCTTGCGAAAGGAACTGAATTTGTGCAAGACAGGTAAATCGACGCTAACCTTAGCAACGTGTGAGATAGGTGATGGTAATTTCAAGCCAGGTAAATTCGCTTGGCTCAAGGTAGGTATGTCTCCAGGCCATGTCGAAGGATCGCCTTCAAGCCAAGGTGGAGACCACCACAAGCTGGTTTTAGCTAGTTCAGAGGGATAGAGTCCTCGACTAGCGGCATCTGCAGGATTTTGTGATGACGGAACGTATCTCCAAATAGCTCTTGGTATGAGAGCTTGAATTTGGGACACTCGATTTCCTTCATACGTTTGCAAAGTATGAGGAGAAGATTTAAGCCATGTGAGCACAATGCTGGAATCACACCAGGCCACCGTGCTGCTGATTTTAATTTTATGATTTAAAGTTTTGATAACATGCTCAAGTAAACGAGCAAGAAGATGTGCGCCGCACATTTCCAATTTGGGAATCGTGAGCTTTTGCTTGAGAGGAGCAACTCGAGACTTCGCCAACATTAGTTGGGCCGAAGTTTTAACATGAGAATTTTTGACGCGCAGATAGACGCAAGCTGCGTACCCGCGTTCGGAAGCATCACTGAAACCATGGAGTTGACAATCGCTTAGTTGATCAGTGAGTACCCAGCGTGGAATAACAATTTTGTGAAGATGATGAAAATCTGACATAAAAGATAACCAAGCCTTTTGAATATCAGAAGGTAGAGAATCGTCCCAACCACATTTCAGAACCCAGAGTCTCTGCATAATATGTTTCGCATAGAAGGTAACAGGTGCTAGAAAACCGCAAGGGTCGTAGAGTCGAGCTATATTAGAAAGTATGCCGCGCATGGTGAGTGTATTGTTTATATCTTCAACACGATAAATAAAACTATCATTAGAGGCACTCCAAGCCATGCCTAAGACCTTAAATATGTTATCGCAATTGTGTTCAAATAGATAGGGCTGCTCGCAATGATCAACAGGAAAGTCGCTAATAAATTCCTCACAGTTACTCGACCACTTACGCAAGAGAAAACCACCCTGAGACAGGATACTGACGAGTTCCTGCTGTAACTCCCTAGCAGACTCTACAGAATCACACCCGCTGACGATGTCATCAACGAAAGTATCGTTTAACAGCACTTGAGAAGCTTCTGGATATTCATTGGAATTAAGAGAAGCAAGCTCGTGTATGACACGGATTGCTTGGAAGGCGGAGCTTGAAACACCGTAGGTAACAGTGGTAAGCTCGTATTCCTTGAGAGGTAGGTCAGGAGATTCGCGCCAGAATATGGTTTGATATTTGCAGTCAGCATCGTGCATGCGCACCTGACGGTACATTTGTTTGATGTCACAGGTGAAGACGATCTTGTGAATCCTGAAGCGCATAATAATATCTTCAATATTTCTTTGCAATTTAGGCCCAGTCATTAGGACCTGATTTAATGAAACACCGGTTGAGCTGGAAGCCGAAGCGTCAAAAACTGCACGAAGCTTAGTCGTGCTACTAGATTCGCGTAGAACTCCATGATGCGGAATGTAGTATCGCTCACTTGCGTCAGAGCAAGTAGCTTCACGCATATGACCCGAATTGAGATAATCTCGCATGAACTCTACATAGAGTTCGCGCAAGCGCGTATCCCTGATAAGCTTACGTTCTAAATTGTAGAAGCGTTTCAGGGCATAGACACGTGTGTCCCCTAAAGGCTTGTGATTCACCTTGAAGGGAAGACGAACTTGAAAACGACCGGTGTCGTCTCTACAATGCGTTTCGCAAAAGTGTTTTTCGCATAGAACATCCTCAGGATCTTGAATAGATTGACTGGAGAACTCTTCTGCTTCCCAGAACCTGGTAAGTGCAAGATTGAGGTCAAAGGTGCAGGCCATCGACATCACATCTGGAACGTGTGACGATGCTGCGGGAGCTTTACCCATGATTATCCATCCAAAGATAGAAGAGTAGGCAGTAGGCATGTTATCACCTAGACTGAACCTTCTACCATCAAGGATCTGTTCGTACAAGTCAATGCCTAAGAGCAGGTCAACTTGTCCCGGAATGATAAAACTTTTGTCTGCTAATACTAAATTATTACATAGATTTAAAACTGATTTGCTAACTTGAACTGAAGGCAAATTGTTTGTAATGCGCTTCATAACAATAAAATCAGAAGTTAATGTTATAGAAGAATCTGTTAAAGACTTAATATTGCAAGTAACCATGCCTTGAGTTTGCTGAGGGGATGCTGCACCTAAACCAAATATAGAAGAAGATTGAATTCGATGAAGTTTCAATTTTTGAGCTAAATTTTCTGCAATAATAGACACCTGAGAGCCACAGTCAATTAATGCACGAGCAATGTGTGTATAACCATTCACATCTAAAATCCCTACGAGGGCTGTACCAAGAAGCATAGTGGATGCACCATTGACACCATGTAAGGTTTGAAGTTGGACTGTGGAACTAGAAGTCGACACAGCAGCTTCATTATTATTAGGAGCTGATGCATGCTGAATATAATTGTTATCAGATGTGGCCTTTGATAAGTGCAATTTTGTGTGATGACGGCCCTGACATATCTGACATACACTTCTAGAAGTACATTTTGAACTATGATGTGGTCTCAAGCAATTAAAGCAAAGTTTATGTTGAATAACAAAAGATTTCCTTTGTTCCTGAGTCATAGTGTTAAATTTTGAACAGTTATATATGCTGTGCTTACTCTGGCAACAAGGGCAAGAATAATTTGCAATATAATTTAATTTAGGTTTATCTTCAATAATATTTAATGAGTTATGTGTATTAGTTTTTGTATGAAAAGTTGAACTTGAAATGTTTTCTAATATTCTCAATTGAATTTCTAAAAATTGTATAAAATCATCAAATGTGGGAATATTTATAGGATTAATTTGTGACTCAAATTTACTTCTAAATTCAATAGGAATCTTTCTTAGTAAAATATGTACTAATAAGAAACTCCATGACTTCACATTAAACTCTAAAGCAATTAAAGCATTTGTGTTTTCTTTAATAGTGTTTAAAAATTTGTTTAGAGATTTAAAATGTATTTGTGTAAGGTTAGGTAAGTTTAGAATAGACTCAACATACTTGTCCGCTATGACTCTTTTGTTTTCATATCGCTCAGCCAACAATTTGTATGCAATATTATAGTTTTCATTAGATATAGTTAAGTTTTTGATAAGAGATAAGGGTTCCTTGTCTAATACACTCAATAGGTAATGCATTTTTTCAATTTCACTTAACTTTTTGTTATTATGAATCAAGCTGTTAAAAATAGAAATAAAATTTGGCCATTCTATATGAGCACCTGAAAATCTAGTTAATGATATTTTAGGTAAATGAAACTCGCAGCTAGGCATTGTAGTTACTTGTGTATCACAATTTGCACTGGATTCTGACTCGAATAAAGTAGTATGAAACACTTGTATTGAGTAAAACATATCATTTGAAATAATAAAATTCTTTTCTATTTCGCTACGCTTGTCTTCCTTAAACGAATCAATATTTGCTGTTAAAAATGAGAAAGACTCTTCCATTTGCTGCCGATATCTTTCTATATCCTTAAATCGTACAAGAAACTGTTGCTTTTCAGAAATGCTTACAGAAGATTTCATACTAAGGTTGCCGCCTAAATCATATAACTGTTTAATATGATTTAGTGCAATTTCATATTTCACTAAATGTATTTTGACATCAGACATCGTTATATATTTTGATTACGCGTTGTACATATACACAATACTTATTAATTTTATATAAAATGATGATATGCAAAATGTAAACAAGTGTGACAATCTGACAATTGACAACTGACAAGACACTATTTGACATTGACCGATTCGTAATATGAGAATGCCGGAATGAAACAGTGATGCCAATATGAAATGTTAATTTACGTATGCAATATGGCGTCAACCTAAATGTAACAAATAGATATGTATGATTTGTAGGTATATATGTAATATGTAATTTGTTGGATATATGGATGATTTGTTGGAAATGAGGTTTGATTAATAAAGGAATCCGGCTCGAAGGACCATAAAAGGTGTTGGGTAAAGATAGAAAGAGTGGAATATAGGGAGCATGCGGAGCTCGTCCCATCGCCGTACACGGCCGTTGAAGCTTTTTTTCGTACTACCGCCAGGTAAAGGAATATAAAGGAAGTATAGGAAGTGACGGTAAGGAGATATGTTTAGTGATGTCAAGTAAATAATCTGTACCTAACAATAATTCAAATATTTTTTAACCTAAAAATGTACATAAATGTATGGTACATTTTATTTACTAGAGTAGCTACAATCTGGAAAGTCATAATAGCAGCTCATGGGATGTCTCTTGTTGCGTATGCTGGCCATGTTTGATCCATTGTAAAGGTGATTGTAATCGGACAGTAATCAAATTAAAATCTAAAATGTACTCAGATAAAATAAATATACTGTTGTATGATTATTTTATGAATACTAATTTAATATAATTCACTTAAATATTTTTAAATGAAGAAATAAAATTTTGTTATTTACAATATTTTCTTAGCAATGTATTTAAGCCCAATAGCCCGAGACCAAACGCGGACGAATCTGATATAGACATTATCCTCAACCAAGATCTTCAACTGGATCTACCCTTGAAGTTATTAACGCCTAAGGAGATATGTCGAAATATAAAGTTGATGGACAATAACAAAGCTCCTGGTTACGACCTTATCGACAAAAAAGTCCTTCAAGAATTACCCCGCAAAGGAATTGTGTTCCTGACTATGCTTTTTAATGCGATCCAACGTGTAGGCTACTTCCCAGATATATGGAAAGTATCACAAGTAATAATGATCCATAAACCAGGTAAACCAATCCATGACGTCACCTCATACAGACCAATCAGCCTATTACCAATTATGTCCAAGCTTTTCGAAAAGTCTCTACTACATAGAATGCTACCCGTCCTCAATGAAAAGAACATAGTCCCAGATCACCAATTTGGATTTCGTAAAGAACATGCAACAGTAGAACAAGTCCATAGAGTGTGCAGGACTATCAGAAAAACCTTTGAAAAAAAAGAATACTGCTCGGCTGCCTTTCTTGATATACAACAAGCTTTCGACAGGGTCTGGCATAAAGGCCTACTCTTCAAGATAAAATACCACACACATTCTTTCGAATACTAAAATCCTACATCTCAAATAGATTATTCCAAGTAAGAGAAAATCAATCCACCTCGGGACTCCGTGAAATACTCGCAGGAGTACCACAGGGCTCGGTCCTCGGACCCGTACTGTATACCCTGTTTACCTCCGATCTGCCACAAAACTCCGAGATCACAATAGCCACATTCGCGGATGACACTGCCCTACTTGCATCTCACAAATGTCCAACACAAGCATCTCGTATCTTACAAGACAGTCTATATAAGACGGAAGAATGGCTTGCGAAATGGAGAATAGCTGCAAGCGTATCCAAATCAGTGCATACCACATTTACGCTATGTAAACATGATTGTGACCCGGTTACCCTAAATGGCTGCCAACTCCCGCATCACGAGTCTGTGAAATACCTGGGCATGCATCTTGACCGAAGGCTTACATGGAGGAAACATGTTGAAACAAAAAGAGAGGAACTTAACTTGAAATACAGAGGTCTATTATGGCTTCTTGGAAAAAACTCAAAACTGTCGATTGACAACAAACTCCTTATATATAAAGTGATACTAAAACCAATCTGGGCATACGGCATCCAACTTTGGGGATCAGCCAGTACATGCAACATTATGAAAGTGCAAAGGGCGCAAAACTTTATAATTAAACAAATATCCAACGCACCATGGTTTATCAAAACAAGAGAGATCCATGAAATCTTAAACATTCCTATGGTCCATGAGGAGATAAAGAGACATGGCGAAAACTATAAACTCAGACTGCAAAAGCACCCGAACAAACTCGCAGGGCAGCTCACTATCCCAGAAAGCATCCGCCGCTTAAAAAAACGGCGGGACATTTTCGACCACACAAGTCAGACAGATGGTCATGACTAGTATACATTGGGCAGACTCTAATGGGAGCAGTGCCAACACACCAGAATCGAACAACACATCTGCTTATAGTCAGGAAGACTGATCGCAGGATTAAACCAGAAAAAAAAAAAAAAAAATTTACAATATTTTTGTACTTGCCTCTGAAGCTCACTGCACAGCTAAAAGCAAAATTAACATCAAAAGATGCTATACCTATGTGACTAATCATCCTGACGGAACTATTTATGCGGGAACAGCTGTTGTGATTCGAAAGTCAATACAACACCAAATGCTACCAGAATTTAGGACAAACCACATCCAAGGCAACTGAATTTGTCAGCAGCATACCCACATATGCCCACCAAGACATACAATAAACACCACAAACTTTACGGATTACTTCACTACACTGGGAATAAAAGTCGTGGCTGGTGGAGACTGGAACACCAAAAACACTTACTGGGGCTCGAGGCTAACAACAACTAGGGGTAGGCAACTAAAGCTAAGCCGAGAAGAAAACAACTGCAGAACTGACATACTGGCCTGCGGATCCAAACAAAAGGCCAGACCTATTGGACTTTTTCATAGTTAAGGGACTCTCGAGAAATTACCTCAAGGCTGAGTCCTGCCTAGACAGTAATTCTGATCACACGCCTGTTTTCCTATCATCGTTGATCATTCGTTATGACAAGCCTGGAACACCTGTACAACAAGCTCACTGTTTGGGAGGGCTTCAAAGATTATATTGAAGAAAACATCGAACTGAAAGTATCGTTAAAGACGCCTGACGAAATAGATGAAGTGACTCAATATATTACTAACCCCATCCAAAATGCTTGCTGGTTTAACACACCCATTACAACGAAAAATTGTAATTGGATGGAAATATTGAAGTCAAATACATAGAGAAAATGGAATCGTTGAATATGGCATCAAACTAGACACAAGGGACAAGACAGCATAAAACAAAGCTATTAACGAACTGAATAATTAATCCTAATAGAATAACCACGGCTACATTTGCCGACGACACTGCGCTACTTGCAAACAGCATGGACCCAACTGTCCCTTTAGCTATTTTGCAGAATAACCTTGACAAAGTGACTGAATGGCTTCAGAAATGGCGAATAAAGGCAAGTGCCATAAAATCTGATCACATAACATTTACGCTTAGAAAAGGAAACCCTGGCTGATGTGTCCCAAGCGAGTGTATGGCAGCTTGGGTTGGCTACCGCTCCTCGAACCCCGCAAAACCCGCACGATTGCTCTGTCTAGACACGTCCGTTGGCCGACTATATGTTTCATAGACTTTGATACAGGCATGATATAGCCAAAACGAAATTTTTAAATTCGACTGGTAACTATCCACATTAAAGTGTATTAATAAACAAGATTACGAAAGCAAACTCTTCACCTGAAGGCTGAAGCATTTCTAGCGAACTGATGATAGATAAACTTATGGAACTTTAGTAAACAATCATTTTAAAAAATATGTTCTTATCCTATTACAGATATTATCAATCAACATTTAGATAAAACCTTAGGTATTATAACATTTCATTGTAATCATCACTAATCAGACAAACATGTTTTTGTCTTCCGCATGCGCATTAATACGCGTTTGCAGTAAAAGTAATCGCGATGATAACGATATTTTTCTCACATACTTGCCATGGCCGTCATTGTGCGCGTAACTTATTTTTGACGTTCTGTCATTGGCATAAGGTTGAAAGTAGGTCAACTAGTGACATTGGTAGTTTAGAAGTGGCCTTGTGCGAATTTAATAATACGCAACAGGTATCCACAACTCCGGCGCCACGTCTTGGTTGTAAACAATACGTCATGACACACCCATTCCTAGACTAATAAGGTCGTCGCATTTTAACAACATATGTATTTTAATTAGTTATACTATTCTGAATTCTCCGATTGCTATTATAATTATTGGACGTAGTTAAGCAGAATGGACTCAACCCACACTATGGTTATGGTTAAAAATGAGTTTTTTATGCCAATCAGGCAACTAACCTTTTTTTTTTAATGTCAGGAAATGCATTTCTCGCACCGCCCACCTGACCCCAAGGTAGGTGTGTGTGACTCACAAGCCAACCCCTTGAAAACAAGAGGCGGCAAGTACTACCCACTAAAACCTGACCCCAACCCTATTCCGCCACGGGATCGCTAAATAGTACTCGACCGCGACGCCCCGGCGCGGCGGCAGGCCAGCTGCCCCATCTGCCTACTGAAGTGGACCCCTCGGAAAATTGAGGCTGCTCCCAAGTCCACTCTGCTGATCAGAGAAGTACCCGGAGCAGCCCCACAAAACACAAACAACGCCCACCGAAGTGGGCCCAACATCAAACGGCTGCAGAGGATAGGGAGAACGGCGCACCGAAATACCGAGGCTCCTACTCCTCTGCAGCCCCACCGCCTCCGCCATCAAACGCTGGCGGCCCCGTCGGGCCGCGGGGGATAGGGACGAGCACCGCAATACCGGCACTCCTCTCCCCCCGCGGTCCACCCTACCGCCGGCCGACCCCAGCGACCAGGATCGCTGCCGGCATCCCTCGCTAGACACAGGACCACCGAAGCGTCCGTGTTCCAGCCGCCACACCATCGATTTTTTTAATGTCTGCCCCGACTAGCTAGACTAGCCCCGACAGTGCGGCTCGCGCAGTGCCTCCTACTGTGAAAACGGCCAGAGACACCGCGCCACGCTCACAACGGGGCATAGGGTGCCCGCCTGACACCCTCCCCTTCCTGGTAAATTGATTTAAGGAGAAATAAGCCAATTATTTTACAATCAAAATCGGCGTAGTTAAGCAGAAAGCACTCAACCCACACTATGGTCAAAAATGAGTTTTTTATGCCAACAAACAAGTCCTAACAATTTTTGCTTTTACTCTGCAGAAAGATTACTTTTTAACGTTAAAAACCAACCCTCATTTAAGATCACTCTACAAATTTCTGTTTTAACCCTGTTTATGTACTTTTCAACAAACCCAACTCTAAAGAAGCAAGTCTAAATAGAACAGAAATGTTTCAAAACAAACCGTGTGATCCACCATTAATCCTGATAAAGTCATTTACGATGGAACAAGCCGATTTTGTATTCAGCTGAAATGTTCCAAACTACGTATATTTATACGTATCGTCAAAGATAATAAAGAACCAAGAACCTACAGAAGAAGTAATTTCAGCGGTTGTTTGTAAGGACATATTCAATATTCATACATAATTTTCAAATATTTTCTGAGAAATTAATTCCAAAGAATACGATCTATCTCAGAGTTTTGAAGTAAAGATATAGTTTTAATACTTTAAATACCTTTTAAGGTAGATAACAAAGTGGCTTGAAGAGTATAATAGAAAAAGATGTCGAGTTTTTTAAAAAAGTAATAAGCCCTCTACCTAAATACAATTCCCATAATACAATAGGGAACAATGGTGACTGATAGTCACCCTTTTTCCGTTTTACGTTGGGTTTTCCTAACGCATTTACGCATATAACTTGGTGGATGTGAGATTCACTGGCTTAAAAGGAGCCAGTACTAACCACAAAACCCAACATAATATCCCTCTGTCTTAATGGGGAGTCGCAGGATCGCTAACGCGTTCAGCAGATCACAGTCAAAGGGTTGCTCCACAGTCCGCTCTGCTATCAGAGAAGTACCTGTAGCAACCCGCACGGCATACCGCTCACCGAAGTGGACCATCTCCATATGCGTCTCTTAGCTTCACGCCCGGCTGGGACTTGCAGTCACCTAAAACTGGTATAGTTGTACAAGAAATTTACGAATTATGAAACAAAATTTTGCACGGCGAAGAAGAAGAAGCGTGTTTCGTTAAAATCCTTAAATTATATTTTAAGTTATAAATGAAACTATCTTTTGGGAGAGACTCTCTCGTGAACATTATTGCTGTAAAACATTCGTAGCGTCGTCGGGAATCAAAAATCTAAATAAATCCGCGACAAAATCCGATAAATAGTTTCATTTATAATGTCGAATATTCGCGTAAGCCTAAGAAAGTAATATTATTTTATGAATATTTTGGTGTATTCTACGTTCCATTACTGGGCACGGTCCTTCTTCCAATACGATCTAATTTATGTATATTATATATTATATTTGTTGAGTTGTTGAGTACTTGATTAGTTTTTTTAACTGGTTGATATTTAGCATAATTTTAGGAACGTTTCTGTTTATACTGCATGTTGAGTTAGCCTTTAAGTGTCTTGTATAGTGTAGTAAAATATGTTACACATATGATTGTTAATGTAAATAAGATGAAACACTGTAAATAATATATTCGTTTATATATTATAAGTGTTGGCTTCCTATATAAGTTAAAAAAAAGTACGAGGTGGGATCAGGTCCACTTGTTAGTGTCTCTCAGTTATCAAGGTTCTTTTGTCCTGTTCTTTTGGTCCTGTCCATTAATTTGTTTGCCATGCTTTAGACGATTTAAAATTAATGTTTCGTCTTGTTGCAAAAGAATCTCTGGGCTTTTATGGAAAAGGAAATTAATCTGTTGAAGTTGTGGATGAGATAAAATTTCGATGTTGAATAAGAGCTTAGTGATTACCTCTATTTAATCATATTAAAACCAATTTAGCAAAAATGACTCAAACCCACATTTTTCCAAGAACAAAAATACTACATAGTTCTTTATAATTCAAATTCACTTATATATTTTACAATTTTTCTAAATATTGCAAATTGCAAACGTTGATAACTCAAAAGTTGAAGTCAAATACGTTTTGTGGGTTGAGTCGTTTCTGCTAAACTACGTCCAATTTACCCTCTAAAAACGTTCTTTGACATATTTTACCTATTTCATAAAGTTACAATTACGGTGTATTTTTACTAGATTAAATTTTCTAACTTTCGGCACTACTATTTGTATAGTAGGCCTGAATATATAAAATACTTACAATGTTTGTTTTATTGTTTTAACTTGTGGCTTTAGTAGGAAAACCTGAAATGACGATTTGAATCAATCCATAGTAAAAATACGCAATATTTTATATGACCTAATTACAATATATTTTGTCAATGTTAAAATTCAATGTTACCTAATTAAGAGAAAAAGTACAACTTCTTATAAATTACGTGTTCAGAAGCACTGTTTTCAATAATATTAAAGGTTAGCCGTTTAAGCATGCAATATGTGTACTTTCGAGCAACAGAAGATTCGTTTACTTTCGCAATATAATGGTACGACATCACGCCACAACATACGATCAACTCGTTGCATGGTACGACCGACATAGTCCTCGATTTTCTACGGTTGAACACGAAATTATCGTTGCGTAGCTATCGGTTACTGACGTATCCGCTAATAAACCAGTCAGCTGCTTGGAGCTCACTGCCTCTGCCAGTCACTCAGTGTAAAAACATACTCGTTGCGTGTAACACGTATCCGATTAATTAAAATTGTCTAGACGTGCTTAAGATCGTGAGCGAATTCGCACTAACAATTATTTTGTTGACATTTGAACAATAGTTAAGTGTTAAGTGCAGACAGTTAATTATTATAATAATCTATTAAGGTATGTTTTGTAATAAAATATGAAATACTAAAACAATAATGTTGCTTTTTTATGATTACTAATTTTTTTGAGTAAATCTTTTGTGTAATATTAACACAGTTTGTTATCGAACTCCTCCGAAACGGCTTGAACGATTTTTATGATTTTTTTTGTGTATATTTGGTAGGTCTGAGAACAGGTCGTATGTATGAGAATACGTCATATTTTTTATTCCCCTAGATGATAAGAGTGACCCAAATTTAATTTTTTTTTATGATCAAATGCATCAAAAATACTTATAAATTTTCATCCTTCTACCACCGGGATTAGAACGCGGGCTGAGCCGCGGGAATTCCTAGTTTATATATACATATTTTTAAAGGTGCTTCTTAAGTATAATTACTTACAATTTTATCATAAAAATGAATCATTTTCTAGACAGGATATCTTTTGTCTTTTGTACGAAGATAACTTTGAACAGAGGCTATTAAACTTCATAATATTCTCCGGAGTACCTATGTTACTTTTAATTTCTAAACCTATTAATTATGTTAAATAAAGCTTATTTAGCTTTCTAGAATAAACAATATTTCGAATCACTTGGACAATAGTTTTAGATCATTTGAAGACTTGTTTAGTGAAATTAGTAATCCATCACACAATAAATAAGCTTAAAGAGGAATTAGACCAGTGTCGATAACTTTTGAGACCAAAAAAAATTATAGTAGGATGAAACCCATTGGAGAAAGAAGAGAATATAACAAAGATGGAAGGAAAAATAATTTACGGGCGATCTGAGGTCGGGAAAAGGGAGGGAGTGGTGTTTCAAAGGTAAAAAAACTGTTTATCTCGATTTCCAGCAAAATTTCCTGTTCCCTCTCCAATGGGTTTCATCCTACTATAATTTTTTTCACTTTTTACCACTTTGAAAGGCTTTGGCACTGGTCTAAATGTGATATAGTCGAAACAAAAACAAGAGTAAAATTATTATGTAACTAGTAAACAGATCAGCATGGTCTAGTTGTTTATCACAGTCCGTGTCGTTGTTTATCACGCAGTAGGTAGGTAGGACGTAGACTAATAAACATCTTCACACAAACAATAGAAGGAGTTTTTGTATTTTAGATTGAGTTTATAAGTCGATCTCTTGCCTTTACAAAAGTTCGTATTACATAGTAGAATAAAAAGTTCTTTAAAAAAATTAACAATTCATATCATATTACCGTTTTGAGTAATGCTGAGGAAACTGTTATAATCTTTAATCTTCAAGACTGACTTAGTACTTTCGAAATTTATGAACTATAAATTTATTTATTTTGGTGTTTTTATAGTAAACAAAGAAATTAAAGTAATTAGTTTTTTGCATAAATCAATGAAACGCAAAAAAAGATGGTTTCAAACACTTACATTTATATTACACTTACATTGAAAAAAATATCAATTAACACAATACTATTTAATTAAAACAAACACCTAGTACCTACTTGTGTATAAATAAAGTAAGAAACACAAATTGTAAGTAAGGAATTTTAAGTTTGTATTATATTATGTCCCTCTGAATCTATATATATATATATATATATATATATATATATATATATATATATATATATATATATATATATATATATATATATATACGTAGGTAATACCCGCAATTATAACAATGTTGTGGTTGGCAATTTTCCAAAAAAACGGGTTCAATTTTTGAAAATTAAAGAGATTCAAGGACGACGATAATTTTGCATTCCTACTGTAGCTTGTAGGTAACATTTAGAATTTTATGTATAAAATTAATTGTGCAAATTATAATACCAAATATATTATATCTAATCTACATTATGTATTATGGCGGACTACAAAGACGGGGGCATAGTTCTCTAGTGGCCGCCGTCACGATCACGACACCCGTGCCAAGCTTCACCAATGTCATGGATGATAGTTACTTAGTTTACATGACGTAATTGAAGACTCGCAGAGGGACATAATATAAAACAAACTTAAAATTCCTTACTTACAATTTGTGTTTCTTACTTTATTTATACACAAGTAGGTACTAGGTGTTTGTTTTAAATAAATAGTATTGTGTTAATTGATATTTTTTTCAATTAGTAATCAAACAATCTAATTCTTCAGGAGCACAAATGTTTTAAAGATATTATTATTTTAAATAACCTAAAAAATACTCGTTATATGTATTTAAAAGTTTCATAATATTAGTCTAGTCAACAAGTGCCTTTTTGGTCAACTTTTTTCAGCAGTCTTCAAAAATTATGATTGTGCTGTCATTCGATGTTTAGTACAATGACCTTTTTAGGAATATCGTCAATTTTGACGCACTTAATATTGTACCCGGATGTTGAGGATTTTAAAATAATTGTATTGTGATATGATAACTGTTGAGTCATCTGATTATAATTGTTTTATTCACCTTTTTCTTTTGTGTTTTTCATCAGTTCTCACATAAGGTAGAAATAATTTGCTAATTAAGTAAGTACGAGTATATTAATACGCAAATACTAATTACTGCTAGGTACGTAGCTACATTTATCAACAAATGTGTAATACCGCATTTACATTCAGCCGTAGTGAGCAGGGAAGTGGGCAGGGAAGTGGGCAGGACGAGTGTGTAAACGCGATACTTCTCATGCCACTGCCATTGCCACTCGCGCTGCCCGGCGCTCCCTAAAATGGCGGTTTTTTGTGCGGAAGTCAAAGGACCGGCAGCGCGAGCGGCAGTGCGTGTTTACATTCTTGATTCTGCTCCGGCGCTCAGTACCATAGAGTATATTGCTACATATATAAACTCAGTACTCGCCGAGCGCCTGGAGGAGAAAGACGTAGAACTACTGGAAACGGAAAAAGTAATTTGGGATGTTAGTAGGTAGGTCGATAATTAGGTACTTACAAAGTTCTATTTCGATGGATAGATACCATCCACCATCGTCTACGACGAACATTCTTTTTTTGTACTCGATATCTTTTTAAATATCGAATATAATTATGTATCGCAAAAAGAGACAGCGCGGCCGCTGTAATTATTTCGACGTCTGCCATTGCCGAAACTTGAATCTTGAAAGCGGAGTGAGTGGTAGGGCAGTATGTAAACACACACTCCTCTCGATCTCCTGCTACAGCAGTATTTAAGGGAATTATTGCCGGCAGCGCGAGGGGCAGCGGCAGGGGCTGAATGTAAATGAGGCTTGTCATAATATTATATTCACACATTTTCCCACGATAAGAAGTATCATATAATATGTCGACCAACATTATCATCTATCCTCATCAAAATCTTTAGTGGTTTTCTCGTGAATGGATCACAAATAAACAGATAAAAATTCTAAAAACAATAGATTCCTCGGTACATATTGATTAATGATAATATATAATAATCAAATTTCAATTAGATTTACTTTTTTAAATCTTAATTCTTTTAATTATATGTAATATAATATGTAATTAATTTACATTGAACGTACATCATACTTACAAAGTTATGGTTACTAATTTTTTTTTGACTTATAAGCAAAATAAAAATATATAATTTGGCCTTATCTTGTGAGTTGTTTTATTAATTTTAATAATAAAGTATTGCCAAAATAAAGTGTGTTATGTAAGTAGTATTTAATATTTATTACACATAGAAGTTTACAATGATAAGGCTTAAGCAGCCGTTATGATTTTTAATTTAATACGAATACCTAAGTATATATGTATTTAATTGATATTGACAGGACTTCTAATTATTATGATCATAATGTTCTCCCGGGCGATTACTGACACGATGGCGAATCAATCACATTTACACTAGTCAAATGCGTAGGAGATATTAAAGTGTTGTGCTTCATGATATGTACGATTACGCACAGACATAACAAGCATTTTATTTCTATTTTCTTTTCTTCTCAATGTCCGTAAAATATCGCCAAATTTCTTGGCATATTAATGTTCATTTAACGATGATTTTTTTTTTGTTTCAGGTGTTTTGTAAGCGATTTACTAAAAACCAAAATGGGGTAATTTTTTATATGTTATTGTGATACGACGAAGCAGGACTAAATCGAAATAAAGTTTGTAGTGATTTTTTAACTTGGAATGTCTAAGAAAAAATCTTCAGGCATGTATTCTATGAACTATATTGGGAAGTTCTTTGCGAACTTTTACGAATTCTACAACGAAATCAATAGTGCTACTCTGACTGGTGCTATCGATGTGGTGGTAGTAGAGCAACCCGACGGCAGCTTCACTTGCTCACCCTTCCACGTGCGATTCGGGAAACTTGGTGTGCTACGATCTCGCTTTAAAGTGGTAAATATTATTTCTTAAATTTCAAAGTTATACTCTCCGAATCTTATAAAAAGACAAACGAAATCTCTGAATCTGCAAATTCTCCTACTTATTCATTGGCATTGAACACACGCTTCAATTATCAACCATTTTTTACGTTGGAAAATATGTTACCTGTAGCAATACAGGTGGTTATGTACGGCTCATAGGCTAAAAAAAGCTAGTTACTAATCCCAAAAACCGCACAGAACCTCCCCCATCACAATTGAGCGTCGCAAGATCGCTTACGATCACTCAACCAAGTGTAGTCTTTTATAAAAAACTCAATCATAAAGCGTCATTGTTTATATTACAATATTAATAATATATAAATTTTTTACAACACTGAATGTGCTTTTGGTATCAAATTTCGTCATTAGTTTTATTACGTTATGATAGATAATAAAATGTAGGTCTCTCAAGTAGTAGTTACGTATTGCTCATATAAAATTTGTGTATTTTAAAACTAAGCAGAATTATAAAAATGAATGCCCAATGCCCATAGTACTTACTTATTATTTTTTAATATTATTTAATGCCCTAATTAAGTTAATACTACTATACTATGAACAAAGCAATATAAATATGATAAATCAGTTCAGTAGAATAGCTTGTTATATAGGTAGGTATTAGAAGTAACAAATAATCGAATTATGCAATAAATATATTGGTATTTGGTACCGATGCATAATTTAATTTACAGTGCGTGGAATATTTAATCCTCAAGGCTAAAGGATTTAATATTTATCTAACAATATCTATCGTAAGAATTTTACGTAACTCGATAAACGGATTGCTGATCACTGGTTTGGTTATGAAAAAAATAAATAAATTGGTTATGATATTATGAAACTTTATTATTTTTCATTTAAACTAGATTTTTTAATTTTAACTAGATCTTATAAATGTATCTTTTATTTTTAAATCTGCTTACCGAACTTTAGAAAGTCAGACCTTAACTAATGTTGATTTTTGCTCACAAAGTCTTTTTAAAAATACCGGCTTTAATCTTGTTATGTACCTACCTATATAACTTAACATATTATGATGCTTATAAACTATAATTTATTTCTATAGTTTCATCTATCTTTACTATAGTAACTAATTAAATTAAACATTGCGTGCGGAAGACACTCGTATATGTGCCTACTTACGAGTAATATCCTAGAAATAAAATGAACATGCACTTCACGTCTTCGTTACATGGTGAAACCAATTTATCAACTAACTTCCAAAAGAGAAGGTTCGTGTTTTTCATGTTTGTACCTCAGAACTCCGTCATTTATGAAACGATTTTGATAGTCATTTTTTTGTTTAAAGCCAATTAATTATTTATTACATATTTAGTAATAGAAATAAATTATAGACTTTTAATTAATCTTGGTATCGTACTATTTTATTATTATACATATTTGTAACAAGCAATTTATTCTACAACTTCTATTCTAAACGATGTATTGCTAAAGCGCAATACACACTGAGCCCGCGCGCCGGGCCGCCGACATAATATTATGTCGGCAACTTTTTGTCGGCGGTCTAGTTGGCGGCTTCACTTAATACAGGTCGAGCGTCGCCGGGCAACTGAGCGCAGGCGTACCCAAGCCGCCAACATGTCGGCGGGCAACACGCGCGGGCGCATATTGCCGACATGATTCTTTTCATACAGGCCGCCGGGTTGTGTCGCCGGGCTCAATGTGTATTGCGCTTAAGGGAAATAACGAATTCTGTTGTCGTCATATGATTTCCACGCATTATTATTTCGTAAATAAGTCACGAAACATTTACGTTAGCATACTTGTTAAACTTACAGTCTGCTATTTGTTCTTGCTATTAGTATGAAGATATGTGTCTCGAACAGCTGCTAAGTCTTTGTGGGAGAGTTTTATAGCTCACTGCGTAGAGCATCTAGATTGTTCTTAAAAGAATTCTTTAACGCCGCTGCCGACTAAACTATTCTGGTACTTATATTTATAATGACTAGATATTATCAACCTTAAAAACATGGTAACTGTTTATTTAAAAGAAGATTTACTCGCTAAGATTTATGTACATAATATTTACACAGTTATTTGTTCATGGGTATTAGCTAATAACTTGTTTACTCTGGTTAGTGTATTGCCAAAACTAGATAGGAAATCTGCGACGAATCCACAAGGAATATTGGAAACGTGCCAGTGTGGATTATAATTTTCAACACAAGAATTGTATGAAAAATTTGGCACAAATATTTTGTCTTCATGAGGCCACTTGGTATTTTTATAAAAGCCGTTTAAATAAATCACTTAAACACTTAAAAAAACATTACATATATTGAAACTGTTGAATATTGTTGTATTTTAGTTATTTAACCCAGTTACTACTAGCTCACTTTTAAAGGAACACCTCACGAAAAAAATTCTCTAGCAACCTGAGGGTAGAATATAAAAAATATTTTACTGTTTACCGACAGGTTAGAGTGTACCTGTTGATTTACAATTGATTTTTAGTGCATCTGCTTACTACATTGTGGTTATTTTTTTGAAAGTACCCTGACGAAAAATAAGGATGAATGATAAAAGGTAAGCTAACGTCAATTAAAAAATATTTAGCTATTGATACCTTAGCACAGCATTATTATCATCTACCACAACATTTCTAACAAGTTTTTAATTTAAATTAACAATAAATAATCATATAAATTTAGCTTTGAAATAGGTGTTCTTTTTATCAAACGGTAGTAATATAGCATACTATTATGTTACTTATCTATTTATAATATTTTTTGTTTTCAGATCACGTGTTAAGGTATTTTACTTATTTGAGATCATTGAACAGCTGAAACATGTTAAATATTATAAAGATATACCATCTAGCATCACCACCTAAGAACTGTAATATTTGGTAACTGATGAAGATTCAGGTAATAAAAATCAGATAATTTATCAAATATACCCACATCTCAATTGGGGGCACCGGAGACACTTAGTTTTAGTGATGATGATGATGATGATCAATCATCCAACGATACTGAGGATGATATGATAGATTTGACACAGTAAAGAAACCACGCATTTCTGTCGATCGGGAAATCGCGAGTACGCAACCAGACATGCAAATCAGACATGCGAATAGCTCCAGCTTCTCACTATCAACTATTTCCGTCACAAAACAAAGGGTCCAGAAAGATATTCCCAGAATGGACTGTACATGGAAGGGCTGGTACAATAAACACTGGTACAATAAGAGAAAATCGAGTTTGTAATTGTTCAAAGATCCTTCAATAAAGATATGAAGAAAACGGAGCGTGGAATGTTTCAATGTAGGTCCACTAGAGCTGAGAAAATTTGGTTGTGTAAATAGCACGATAATAGTATCGTTATCGTGGCATCTAATGCTTGTACAGTGCAGCCTATATATAAAATAAAAATATTTTCATAGAAAGTAAAAAATATGAACAAATTGATCAACCAGTCATTATAAAATCATACAACGAAAACATGGGTGGAGTCGAAAGATCCGATCAAAATAAAGGATTATACAGGACATCTCTCCGGGTTAAAAAGCGGTATTTTTCCCTCTTATGTCATACCTTCGACATGATACTTAGTACATAAATCATGGTGAGCAGGATCATTTAGGTTTTCGTAGACCTGTTTCTACAAGCATATTGGTCAAAAATTGCCTTTTATTGTACCACATGGATGAATAGATTTATATTTATAAATACACCACAGCTGTTATTCTATTTTTACTTTCAATTGATAATAAAAACCATAAAATTATAACATTATTTTATTTCGTTTAAACAGTTACCCAAGAAACACCCTCATACTATTTTACAGTAGTTCATATTACTAGCGTTCCTTTAAAAGAACACCATTTTCCAGCTTTTCCAAAAGTCGCAGATTTTTTTCAGTATTTTTTATATGCTAATAGGACCATAATTAAACAATTTTAGAAAAATTATAAATATATTCAAGATTTTGTACTTTCAGTAATATCTGGGTTAAATTGTAATAGATATAACAAAGCAAGTAAGCGCTATCGCTTTGGTTAAAATTGACGTTATCAAAATTCTGTTATATTATACCTATATAAAAGTTTGTGTGTAATTATGTTCGTTGTCGCTCCACGCTGAAACGTCTTGACAGCTTTGGATGAATTTTATAAATATTAACAGGCTAATTTATCGCAACTTGAACACTTGACACATTTGAGGGAGCCGAAAAGGAGTCGGTACTTTACAATAAAGATTTTTAAATTTGCTAGGTTGACTTGGAGTTAAACGGAGAACCACTAAACATTCATATGAAATTGGGTGAATCCGGAGAAGCTTTCTTCGTGGAAGAAATTGGAGAGGACGAAGCGGAATGTTCAGCGCATCTGGCCACATCACCCATACCGGCGTCACGGTTTGACGAACTGTACGAACCTCGTCGTCGCAACTCCTTATCCATTGTTGAACCTGATCATGGACAAGCATCCGACTATACTAAAAGGAGGTAGGCATATAATTATCTCTACTTTGCTAATAACATGTAGTAACTAGCAACCCATATTATCTATATAATATTAGATTATTAATGTAATTAAAGCCTTTGAACAGATTTTGTTAAAATTTGGCGAGCAAATAGATTGCACCCTGTGTACCAGCCTAATATGAAAAGTATTCTATTACTATTTTCTTTTCTTGGTTCTTCTTTGGTATTTTGGCATTAAAATCTGTAGGAACATCAAATAACAGGAAACTCTATAATTTAAGCGTGATTTCCTTTAAATTGAGTACTTCTATGACTTAAAGCCTTTTTTTGCAATGTGTTGTATATGTAACATATCATTTTTGATCTTAGATGCAAACACGTCGTTTTTACTTTCTAATGACTTACTTTTTAGTAGGTATAGTAAACACGTAATATACGTTGTCTTATAAGTACTTTGCATTTACTTTATAATGAATATGTTTTAAATTTTAATGCATTTATGTTAAAATATTAGTCAATGTAATTATTTCTGTATTTATATGTCAATGAAAATACTTAGAAAGTAAAAAAATACAGTTACAACAAGGTAAAAGGCGTAAAAGTACGTACCTAACTGTAATATAATGCAACATAAATAAGTAACATGCATTGCCAATAACGGCAGTGCGCATTATTTTATTGTTAACACACCTTAGCTTAGTCAGTTAAAAATTAAATAATGAAATATGTTTGAACATTAACACACAGTACCATCGCCTATAGATGATAAACTTCAAATATACATTTAAATACATGCGTATTATAAATATGATCACCAATGACTTGAGTACAAATATTTGTGCTCATTACACAAATGAATGTCGGGGAGCGGGACTAGAACCCGCGATCGCTGGCACACCAAGTAAGGTTACTACAAACTGCGCCAAATGCGTCCAAATTATTGCTAAAACTAACAATTAGTTATCATGCAGGTACACAGCTGATGGGAAGACTATGCATAAACCTGATCTGAGTAAACTGATTAAAAATAATGCAAAAGATGAGAAAAGCACTATTGATGATCACGAAAATGAGGCTCTATTTGAAATGGATGGCCTAAACGATGGAGTAGACTGGACCGATTCTAAACCAAAGACGTTTGCGGCAACCCAACTCGGTATCGCCGGAAGCGAAGCGAGTCAAACAGTGAAGAAAATAAGCGAACATAATGATTTTCGACCTATTGAAGCACCGAGCCAAGATGAAGTAAAGCCGAATGGCAATGGTAAAAAGAAGAAGAAAATGAGGAAAGCAAGCTCAAAGAAGAAGCACCAAAGAAAGTCTTCGACTAGTTCGATTTCTAGTCAATCTGATCTCACCAGTTCCGAGGCGCGCGCTTCCCAGCCGGCAGCAATTAACAATACCAACGATATTAATTTCTTCAGTGACACAGAAATCGCAACTGGCTCTCTTGGGTAAGACAATATTTAAATTACATACCATCTCATTGTCATTATGAAATTTTTATATTGATAGTTATTATATGAGGACAAATAAGCAGAAAGCAAAACATTAGAGCTAAAGTGTCCCGGCCAATTGCTCAAAAGCACATGAATTATGTTCGTTAATTTATATCTTTATTTAGGCTAAAATTGGCTAATCGATCCCGCGTCTTATTGATATCTACTTATATCAATGCGGATTTACTGTAAAATAATTCATCAATTGGGTATAAACGACTAAAAATTAAATTTTTAATTAATTAAAATAAATATATCAAGAAACTCGGTGTAGTACTTAAAATTTATAAAAAGTAGAATTGGCATTTGATATAGGCATTGCCCTTACAGCGAAGAGATGTCCAACATGAAGCTGAGCGGTGAGAATCGCATCCCGTTGGCGTTGTCGGACACCGCGTTCGAGGTGCACGCCGCCTCCAGACACTCGTAAACATTATTGATATATAAACGCTCGCTTACTATTTGTTCTATTTGATATGTAGTTCATTCCACTTGTCACGCAAATAGAACTGGAACTTCCGATCTAATTGATTCACATACTCGCATATCGTATTTGAAATTATATGTTAGGCACCAACGACGTACTCAAACTTCTCGACAACTTTAATATTGGCAACAACTAATAAATTTCAGAGAATGTTTGAATGTTTTAAGTTAATTAAATATTGCTTTCATCTCATGTATGTAAATTATATAATACTGTAAATGTACAGTTCTGTATCTCGCTTGTAGTAATTGCTTACGTTGTTAATTATAAAAGAAATCGTATAGTTTTAGTACAATATAGAATTAATCTGCGCTTGAGATGAACTACACGTAGATAACAAAAGTTTTTTTTTTCTTAGCTTGGTTAAATTTATTTCGAATTAAGTAAAGGTATAAACGGATTATTAGCATCACTATATACTATATTATTGTGAACACGTAATGATAAGGCACCACGACAATTTACTTACCGCATAGATAGGTAAGATCAATTCGTATAAGGTTATCTTGAAAATTATGATATAAAATCATGAGTGGTATAAGTGGCTGAACTTTTTCCATATTAGTATTTTATGATTCATTATTCTATTAAACCTTTAATAAGTATGACATTTATGCTGTTTAAAATTTCCATATATTTATATCTAATTAAAGCGTATGTTACTTAAAACTTTCTCGTTATACACGTGTGTAACGTATAAATACTACAACATGCTTTTATATAAAGGAAAAGGGCATAGGTTATGACTCATAATTAAACATGTAGTATGATTTTAATCGAGACTATGACAATTGCCTAGTATTAAATTGTCTATTATACACATTGTGCGTTGTGAAATGTTATTAAAGATGTGTCAGTGTATCACGTCTTATTGTATAGCGCTATTTGTCTTCATTTATCTAGTGACATCAGCGACATTTAGAATATTATTTGAATTCAATTTATTTCATAACGATATCAATTTGTTTTTATGTAGCTTTATTTTAATAACATTCTATCAGTTCTATAATTGTTATTGAAAAGAATTAGGTTTTAGTTTAAAGATATACTCGCAATGTGTAATAAGAACATGTTATTTGCCAATATCTTTATCAAACTTCGATGTTTGAAAGTACTTATGTTGTCAAAGTAAATTATTTTTAACAAAAAACAAAAACCGACTTCAAAACTAAACAAATCTAAACTAAAAAGTAGAAAATAATACTTTTAAGAACTTCGTTAATTTAGAAGTCGGTGCCAGCCAGGACGGATAGACTTATCTTGCCTTTGCAAGGAACTTTCGAACGGTATTTTGATTATGTTTACAAATATTATAGATATAGATTAATCGAATATGTGTCTATTTAAGGTTATTTTGCTTTGGCTGGCACCGACTTCTAAATTAACGAAGTTCTTAAAAGTATTATTTTCTACTTTTTAGTTTAGATTTGTTTAGTTTTGAAGTCGGTTTTTGTTTTTTGTTAAAAATAATTTATATTCAAATTTTTAGTGGAAAGTATATACTTATTTTGTTTATGTACAAAAAAGAATTTTCCAAATCGGTCCAGCCATCTTCGAGTAATGGGGAACATACATAAAAAAAAGTCCCCAACGAATTGAGAACCTCCTCCTTTTTTTAGAGTCGGTTAATAAGAGCCTGAAAGAATTTAACTATCGGTCTATAATTACGTATAATATTGAAAGAATTTTCTTTTAACTCCTAACCGTTGAGGAGTTGTACCTTCCATCATTAGCTCAACCACAGGAGATGATGATTATCAGACGCAAATACTTGAACAGCTTTAGAAAATATATGAAAAACGTAATAAGTGCCTATAAAATTTGAGAGTTGTCTTCGATTTCCCTGGGATCCCATCATCAGATCGTGACTTGGTGACTATGGGACCAACTAGAAACTATACCCTTTCAAACAAAAAAAGAATTTTCCAAATCGGTCCAGCCATCGTCGAGTAATCGGGGAACATACATAGAAAAAAAAAAAAAAAAAAACTAATTGATAAACTCCTCCTTTTTTTGAAGTCGGTTAATGAACATATTATTGAAGATAAAACTTCTACACTTTTGAACAAGCAATGTTTTTGAAGACATGTTGTGGTAAATATATATTTATTGTATAGCAAGGGATCCCGGCACGGGACACCAGTGCAGTCGGACACGGAAGTAGAGTTGGCGCGGGCAGCGACCGATGACAAGTCGTCGCAGTCGTGGCGATGGGGGGAACTCCCGGAGCCGCCGGTCCGTGGCTCCCAACCGATAGAATCTCCCGACACCCCCGCGTCCCCTGCGCTGCCCCCCGAACCCGCGTCACCGACGGAACCGCTGAGTTCTGATGAAGAAAGAACGGAACGTCGCGGTGTTCTCAGCGGAATGTTCCGCTTCATGTCGCCGCGGGAGCCGGCCGACGCCGCGTCGGAGGGCGTCTATCTGGACGACTTGGATCGCGGTCAAGTCGATCCGGATTTGTACTTCCCAAAACATCACGCGGAAAAATATCGCGCAGGTATGTTGTTATTCCACATTCACACTCAAATTGTATGTAATTTTTATTACTATAATATATTTTTCAGTATTGTAACTATAGGTATTTATTGTAGTAAATGTATTTTTATTGTTTTTATAATTAAATTTTTCTTTTTAAATATTTGTAATTGAAAATAAACTTCTATTAAAACCTATACATATAGTATGGATTTGGAAAAAAGTCTGTATGCATATTTGGGCACGTATGCAACATGTGCATGTACCTACATATTATTATGCAAATTAACTTTAATTATCTGCTCGCTTATTTTTGGTCACATTTATTTGCGATAAGAACTACAATTATACGGAATAATTAGACTTATATTTTAGACAAATATTTTTATAATATTTTTATTATATTTTGCATAATATATACTTTTAAGTTTTATACAATAATTGACATTTCTCCTTGCTGGCTAGCGAGAAGGTCTAATTCACAGTCAGTGTGATTCAGTCAGAACATTACTTAGTAGGAAAACTGTTGTATAGTGAGCAGTAGCGGTATGGCCGGCGGTCCCACTGAGGAGGAGTACGAGTCGGGCAACGGGCCGTCCCTGCCGCAGTCGCCCGCGTCGCCGGCGTCCCCCGCCACGCCGCACTCACTAGAGCTGCCCGCGCTCGATTCTGATGACGATGAGAAGTTACTTGCGAAGTAGGTGGTTTTTTGTTAACAAATGTACTAATAATAATAATAATAATAATAATAGCCTTTATTCAGACACGATTGTTACAGTTTTAATCTTTACAAATTTTTTTTTTTTTTTTTATATCATAACTATTTTAAGACTTGGGTAAGTTGACATCGACAACGGTCTGTTTGCCACTATTGGCAAAGGCCTCCTCCATATCTTTCCATTCTTTCCTGTTATGTGCTATCCTGGTCCATGTTTTCCCTGCTGTTGCTTTTATTTCGTCTTCCCACCTTAAAAATTGTCTACCACGTTTCCTTTTTGCGTTTCTCGGGTACCAGAAAACCAAATCTTGGTTCCATTTTGCTTTGCCTCTTATTATGTG
Source organism: Boloria euphrosyne (assembly GCA_951802675.2). Classification (NCBI taxonomy): domain Eukaryota; kingdom Metazoa; phylum Arthropoda; class Insecta; order Lepidoptera; family Nymphalidae; genus Boloria; species Boloria euphrosyne. The sequence continues at coordinate 5,965,718 of OX637872.1, forward strand.
GCCAGTCCATCTCCACTTTAGTTTCCGAATTCTAGATATTACATCGTCAACTTTTGTTCGTTTCCTAATTGTTTTGTTTCTTATTCTGTCGCTCTTCTTGATGTTAAGCATGCTCCTCTCCATCGCTGTTTGGCATGTATGTATTTTAGAGTTTTGCTTTTTAGTAAGGGCCCAAGTTTGGCAACCGTAAGTAAGAACGGGTAGAACGCAAGTATTGTATAGTTTCCTCTTAAGGAACATTTTAGTATCTTTGTTTTTCATGACTTCTTTGAGTTTCCAATAGCTTTTCCATGCGTTGCCTATTCTTGAATCTATTTCTTTAGATATTGAATTAGTGGTTGAGATCAGTTGGCCTAAGTAGGTGTACTCTTTCACGTATTCGATTAGTTCGCCATTTAGTGTAATAGGGTTTGGAGTCGTGTTAGTCATGACTTTGGTTTTAGAGGTGTTCATTGTTAGGCCTACCCTGCGGCTTTCTCTTTCTAAGTCCACTATCATGTTTTGTAGATGGGTACTGTTTTCGGCGAATATAACAATATCGTCTGCGAAGCGTAGGTGTGTTAGGTGTTCTCCATTTATGTTCAAGCCGTACTGATTCCATTCCAATTTCCGAAATATTTCTTCTAAGACGGCATTGAACAATTTGGGAGATACAGGGTCTCCTTGACGAACGCCTCTATTTACTTTTATTTCTCTCCCCTGTTTTTCTAGCTTTATCCTCGCTGTGCTATTCGTGTATATATTTTTCAAAATTCTTATATATTTATATTCGACTCCTTGGTTCTTCAGACTTTGCCAGATACTTTCGTGTTCAATGGAGTCGAAAGCCTTGTAGTAATCTATAAAGCCGCAGTAGAATGGTACATTGTATTCTTTGTTCTTTTCAGAGATTTGTCTTACTGCATGAATGTGATCGAGTGTTGAATACCCTGCTCTGAACCCGGCTTGCTCTCTAGGTTGGTTATCGTCTAGAGTTTTGGTTATCCGGCGAAGAATAGCCTTTGCGAATATTTTGTATACATTGGACATTATACTGATAGGTCTGTAATTGTTTATTTCACTCTTATCGCCTTTTTTATGCAATAATGTTATCGAAGAATTTGTCCATTGCTTTGGTATTTCTTCCGTTAATAGTATATCGTTGAAAATATGCTTTAGTATACGCGCGACTGAGTTTTTGCAATCCCTTAGTAATTCGTTGCTAATATGGTCGGGTCCAGGGGCTTTGTCTATTTTTTGTGTTTCTATAGCCTTGGTTATCTCCTGTTCCAGAAAAGGTGGTACATTGTCGTTGTTCTCCAGATCAGTTTTTTCTATGATATTTTTACTGGTATACAGGTCTTCGTAGAATTTAGTGGCTATTGATAATATATCCGGTCTCTTACTTTTAGCCACACAGTATTGATCTTTTATTTTGGAGATCCAGTCGGTCTTGTCCTTTAACTGCCTTACAGCTCTCTTGATACCTCCAGTGGTGTTGATGTGTTTCTCAAGGGTTCCAATCCTATGGCGCTCTCGGTCTTTTCGGATTTGTGTGTTTATTTCTTTGCTTAATTTGCCTATTTCTTCCCTTATACTTTTTGTTTTATTTGAAATCTTTAACAGGTTCAATCTTTTATCTAAAAGTTCATTAGTCTTGTCGGATATATTATTCTTTGCGTTCTGTATGTTTCCGCTGTTGCTCTCTGATTTCGTTGTTAGTATTTCATGTAGAATATTATACTTTTGTTGAGTGTTTACGTCTTTCATAGTTATTTCTTCCAAGGCGTTAAGTTTCTCTTTTATGGTGGCAATCGATATTGGATCATTTGGGATTCGGTGTTTTATTTTAAATGGTCGACTAAGATTCAAACTTGATGTTGTATTAAGACGTGCTCGGAGCATCCTATGATTGCTATTAAAGTTCAGCTTTGCGATGGTGCTACAATCATCAAAACATTTGATTCTATTTGTTAAAATATAGTCTATTTCGTTTTTGTATCGCCCGTCTGGTGAAACCCAAGTCCATCTCGTCGATGCTCTTTTTTTGAACTGACCATTCAGTATTCTTAGGTTATTTTCGTATGCGAATTCTAATAGCTTTTGCTCATTTCTTGTTCTTTTTCCTTTGCTGTGAAGTCCAAGTATTTTATCTTCTCCAACTCTAGGTGTTCCAACTTGAGCGTTAAAATCTCCCATTACTATACAATTTTTGTGGGTATGTTCTTTGATAACGGTGTTTAAGGACGAGTAGAAGGACTCAATTTCTAAAACTGTAGATTGCTCTGTTGGGGAGTATATTTGGACAATAGACCATCTTTCTTTCTTAGGGGGTATCGTTATGTTCAATACAGCGATTCATTCTGAAACACCTATTATTTCGTCGATGAAACTCTTAAACTCTTTCTTAATCAAGAAGCCTACTCCATGTCGTCCTGGTGTTTCTCCTTTATAATACATTATGAACTGATTATATTCTTCGATGGCTTCGCCAAGTCTTCTTACTTCACATAAGCCGATAATGTCCCATTTAATGTGTTGGATAGCGTGTGTTAATTCTTGTAGGCTCTTCTCTAATCTCAATGACAGTGTATTATAGGTTGCTATATGGAGTACTCGTTTCGAAGAACGTTTTTCGTTTCTAGAAGTGTTAATTGTGTGTGTGGAATTTTTTGGAGGGTAGTGGTCGCTTTTCCCCGCGGTGACCAGCCGTCTTGGGGTGTATTCTTTGTTTGTTTTTTTGGTTAGATAGGTACCGTTGGTTTGTTTTAGTTTCCGGTCGATGTCTTTTAGCAGTTTTTTGATGTTGATGGTAGTGATAGCGACGAGCATCTACTTCTCGCCACGTAGTCCAGCATGTTTGTTTTGGTAACCTTTTTTGGCGCGGGTGTTGTTGCCTGGCTTGGTGATTTAATTGGGGAATCGGTGCGGTCTCTTTTCCTTTTGTCCCTTGAGTCATCTTTAGGATCTTTGATGACCAGTTTATCTTTAAGGATATAACAGATTTTTCCTTTCGCTCTTTCTTCCTTCAGTTGGGGAAGTAGTTGCTTCCTCTTTTCTAGGACTTCTTTACTATAATCCTCTTTGATATATATATCTGCATTAAGTTTCTTTTTGTTCTTAAGGATTTCCTTTTTTCTCCAATTTGTCGTGAAGTTTACTAGGATAGGACGTGTTTTGTTATTGCTTTTTTCGCTCAATCTGTAGGCATTATTTATTTCGTGTAAATCAATGTGGATATGCATCTCCTTTCCGATAATGTTTATGATATCTTTGATTGGGGACTCGCTTCGATGTTCCTCTTTTACGCCAAAAAATATAAGATTGTTCCTTCTTTTCTCTTCTTCCATAATTTTAATTTTATCTTGTAAGCTCTTTATATCCGTTTTAAGAATTTTGTTTTCTTCAGTAAGTGTAATTAATTTTTGATTAATACTTTCTGTAACGTTTTTAGTTACTGCTTCTGTTATTTCCTTAGTTTGTGCTGCCATCTGTTCTTTCAATTTTTCCCAGAATTTTTCCATTTGGTTTTCCATATTATGGTTTTGCGTTAGCAACACTGATTTTTAGTACGCAACACTAGTTTAGAGTGGGCAACACTGATTTGAGGTTGACAACACTGGTTTGCAGTTAGCAACACTGGTTTTATGTTGGCAGCTCTAGTAGTCTATGGTCTTTCGTAGTAGTTTACTCTGTTAGGTTGGTACACTTATCTGTCAAAGTCGAATATTAATCTATCACTAACCTCTTCAACAGCGTATTGTGGATGTTTTATTGAGATATTTTACACAACTCTCTACTGAAATTATACTTCACTTTGTTGCTTTATCACTCTTTTTAATATTCGTGACGTTTTTAAATCGATTGGGTTGATTTTTCTCAATTCTTGTGATTCACTTTATAGCGAGCCGTTGCAGAGATGTTTTTCTTGCGACGCCGGAAACGGAAGTGTAAAAACAAATGTACTAGTAAAGTTTAAATTTTCATACATTTGGCGATTTTGATTTTGACGGAATTGATGATAGCATATTTTGTCAAAAAATAAAATCAATTTTTATTATGAAAATGTTTTGATGGCTAGATAGCTTTCACTATTTAGAAATATCTAATGGCAATTTACTGTCACATAAATGTCAAATTTTATATACCTAACAGTCGAGTGCGCCTCGCCCGCGTCATTTCCGCGTCGACTGTTGTACAGAGTGCTAATAACATATTAAAATCATGGGATACTGTTAATCAATACGAAAACTAGTTTTGTGAACACCATTTCAACGCAGCGTTCAATCGTAATCCACATAATTATCTAGTAAAACTGTATCGCTAGAGTCCTAACAATGATGCAATTCTCTTCCTTAACTTTAGATCTAAAACGTAATATAAAACAGATCTAAGTAAACACTAACTGTTTGTCACACTAACTATGAGGCAGTGTCAAGTTGCAAATAAATGAATATAAAATAGCCAAATGTATGATAAATTACCCATTCTTGTAATCAGAGGGCAGGTGACAGTAATGGAGCGCGATGGTGCGGTGTCACGCGCGCTCAGCTATGCAGAGTTCTGCGAGCGGATCTCAATAATGGGGGGTTTTGGAGGAGTTGGGGGTGCTGGGGGTGTTGGGGGTGCGGGGGGTGCGAGGCTGGAGGTGCGACTTGGGTCACGGGTTCTGCCGTGGCGCAGCGCTGCCCCTCTACTGCTTTCCCTTCTCGCCTACCGTCGCCCGCTGCCCAGTGTTAGTATAGCTTATTTACTAGATAGTTTATTCATTTATTTTTTGTGAAAATGTTTAACATCAATTGTACAATTATTTAATTAGTTTCAAGTTTTTTAAGGAGTAGGAAGAAAAGGAAGTCTTTATGATATCTGCCAATGTCAAACATTACATCTTCAAGTTTGGTTCCTTATAAATTCAATCCATAGATATTAGAGATTAATAATTTAAGTATCATTTGAAGTGGACATTACTTATTTACAAAATAATTGATTATTAAAACTTCTCGAGCATCTCCGTATTAGGAACATTTTGAAAATATTTTTTAAATTGTAACGCTAATTTCACGCCCAATACATAAGTAATTTATACATATAGCGAGTGCTAGAGGAGCTGGAAAAGGGGGACAAGGAGGAACGTGCGAGCGGGACGGACGAAGCTAAGACGCGCTCGTACTCGCGCTACGCGTTCTGGCCGTTCCGTCGCTCCAACACGGAGAAGGGGTAATTATACCTAATACTTTATTAGTACAAAGTTCTTTATTATTTATTAAGTAATATAAATATATCTACATACCATATCTATGTGTTATAATTTTCAATAATAGCGAACGCACTGGCGGTTTTTCCAGCGACTCGTTTTAAACCGCAACTTGATACAAAGCACTGCGCGGCGAGAAACCGCACAGTAGTTTATAATATAGATGCGCCTGCACTTACTGTAAATTGCCACCTCATAACTTCCATTCAAATACACAGTTGAGACCACACGTCACAGTCCCACATATCAAATAGATCCGAAGTACAGCCAAAGAATTATAAACAAAACAATATATAGCCAAATAAATATCAGACATTCTAAGTTGACACCTTGGCACCTGTTTATATCCACTAAATTTATTATTTTTATAATGGTGTTAATCATGTGTTATTTATATAGTCATGATAAACAGTGGTACCAAAGAAGGTAGTGAAATTTAAATGCCGTTTTTGTTGTTGATTGTACATGTAATAAATTATAGTTTTCCTCAATGCTTCAAATGGAAAACTTGGGTTATACCTAGTTGTGAATAATACCTACTTGTATTGCTTAGTCTTAAGTTTTTGTCATCGTTTACTCTGTACTAACTTTACTCCATATTGCACATTATTTTACTTTAAATTCATTTATTCAAAATAGATTTGCGACTATTCCATTACATAACACTATTGAACGTTATTGCAAATCTATTTTCAATGAATGTAACGTAAATGATATTGAGATAAGGATATTATAAATACTTTAAAACTCTAATCTAAATTTTGAAATCATATAGAAAAAAAAATGTTTTAATTCTAATAGCAAATACCTATATGTCTTTGTTCTTATCTTGTTAAATGGTTCTTACTACATATACTTTAGGAATTCCTTGAGACAGACGTTTTCCTTAATCGTGACGACTAGTTTTGTTCGTATAGTAACAACTCTGAATGAATGAAACCCTCGATGAATCTCGGATAAATATAAATAATTGTTATGTAGATATTCCCAGGCGGTGGAAATATCCAAGATGACTTGTCACTGCCGCGTCACTCATTAGGAGTGGTGCCAACACCTGGCTTTATATCATAGAAAGGAACGCGGTCCAAACGTTCATACCCGTAATATTGGAACGGAGACAATTTCCCAATTTGGATTTCTCATTTTTAAAATAGAAATTTTTTAACTTATGTAAAAAAAACGTCCGTTCATTCAACCTCTGGTCGTGGAAAATTACATGATTCGTGTTTACTGAAAAACAATACAATTAAGTATATACTTTAACTTTGTAAATGGCTAATTAATTAATTACATGTATAATTTCTTATCATCTTAAAATTTAATAAATATGTTATGACATTAAGACACATAACCATCTATTTCTATGATAAGCTTGTTTTATGGATACCAGATATTTGACACAATACACATATATAACTTTAAGTATATAGGACATAGGTACATATTATACATTATATAATATTATTAATTATGTTTTAACTAACGTTTACCCAATCAGTATTATTTTCAATTTCTTACATTATTCAAGATTAACTTATTTATAAATAAAACGCTTTCCTTAAATAGATCAGAATCACAATCGAAAGATGAAGAGTTGAAAGACTCAACTTTACACGCTGATACAGTGAAATCTATAGTTAAATCTGAATCGACGGATGAAGACCAAGTAGACCATTGGGTAGAGGAAAAAATTGAGAAACCCAAAGAAGTTAAAATTATTGAAGAAGCAGTCAAACCTGAAGATGAAGTGGAACCGAGGGAACCCACGCCAATATTGCCTACTCGTAAGTATTATACAATATGTTTTATACTTACTACACTTATTGTCCGGCCGCTCAGAGAATGCGTTTCTGACAGATCGTGATCGACTGGGCGATGTAACTTGGAACTGGCGTACAATTTACGGCAAATTTTTAAATATCTTTTATTTACCTTATTAACGAGTGATAAGTACTAGTACTAAGTACTTAAGTAATAATTCGAATAATTATGCCGACTTACAATAAATGTATTAATTTTGGGCTAAAATTATTACAATTACTTAATTAACAAATATAAAAATAATAGCTTTTAAAAGTCAAACCACGTCAAACGACGTTGTTTCAAGGTTATGTCAACTGTTTGTTTTTGTAGTGATGTGACAAAATAACGAGGCAATTGTATTCGAATATTTTTGTAATCTTAATATAATCGGTATGATATAAATAATATAATATTTAATATTTAAATAATATAAAATTTTATGTCGGTATGATATAAATAATATAATATTTAATGTACTTAGGTACATTCCGTCTATTACAAATTCTAATGTGTCAGAGAGAGACAAAGCATTGTCGAGAAAGGATTCGAAATTACTAGAAACATTTTGAATTTTCGATACTAGAATGTTCTAATATTTACACATATAAAAAGGCCTGCAGTGTGTCGAGAGTTCAGTAGACATTCGAAGTTGAGTGAAGATAAGAAGCGATACAAAATAGTGGAAAAGTGAAGAGTTGGTTAAAGTATTAGTGAAGAAGTATTGAGAAGAGAAATACAGTGTTCAGAGACTAGTGTTGTGTACAGACTGTGCGTGTATTCATAGTGAAATAAAACATCCTTAGTGCAAGTACAACGATTATAATCCTAACCCGTAGAACGTAACAATACATTTTCCAATAAATAAAGCATATTTATTTTTTTCTTTTTCCCTTCGTTACATTCAGAATTTACAATTCAATTCAAGTAATTGATTCATTAAAAATGTATTTACATTGTGAATATTTATTGAAATATAATTCCTATTAAAAATAACAACATATAAATTAAATTGAATAAATATGCATAATGAATGTAATAAATAAATTACTTACGTTACTAAATTATTGTACATCACTAGTCATGACGAATTGACAGGTAATACTTTCTTAGATTTACGCGAATATTCGACATTATAAATGAAACTACCTTTTCGGATTTTGTCGCGGATTTATTTTGATTTTTAGTTCCCGACGTTTCGAATGCTTTACAGCAATCATGGTCACGGGAGAGACTAAGGTATTTGACGTCTCATAGGTTTATATACTTGTTACAGACAGTGCCTACCCACAATTTACAAAAATTTTGAAAATGGCATCAGAGTACCTTATAAAATTTTAATTCTAAACATTTATATTTAAATTTAAATAATTTAAAAATAATTTATAATTATGGCAATATTATTAACTTGTTTTTAGCTAGTATTATTATAATTATTATAATTTTTATTTTAATATTAGTTATTCAAAAGTATTATGTAGTGTTGCTATTCTAATAATATGTATATTTTCTTACCTATAAATTGTTTATGCTAAGTTGCATTTTATTATTTAAATTAAGTATTAATTTGATATAAGAAAATTAAGTTAAAATATAAATTGAATTTTGATCATTTTAAAGTATTAAGCAACACTACTGCAAATTAAAAATAATTAAATCAAATCAAATTATGCTTAGATTTGACAGATTCTTTTGAATTATAATTTTTAAAAATTGTTTGAATTTAGATTGAAAGAAAGCTACTGCACGGTTCGGAAGGCTGTTTGTGCAGAGAAGAACCGGCAAGAAACTCTACACTTGCTCTTTTTAAAAATATTTTAACAATATTGCAATACATACAATAATTATATATAATATTAAATTTGACTACTTGTATCAAGATCTACACAGTATGAGCTAACTACATCCGACTGTCTATTATAATTACTTTTATTAATATTAGATTTTATTATATTAATTACAGGATCCCAAGAAGGTGGTAATACCCAGCCGTCCTCTCTATTAAAGTTAGGATGTTTTTTAATTTCAATTGCCTCGCGAATCATTCTAGGTCGATAACGAGTCTCTTTCGCGAGTATTTGAGGGTTATCAAAGCGAATATAGTGGCTGGGGCGATCCAGACAATGTTTACAGACAGCGGATGTAGTATTGCGACGGTGCTTCACATCAGCTATGTGTTCTTTGATCCTAGTTCTAATAGATCTCTTTGTTTGTCCGATATAAGAGAGCCCACAGTCACAATCAAGTTTGTATACTCCTGCATCTTGGAGACAGAATTAATTGAAGACACCTGTCAATTAGAATTGACAGGTGTCAGAAACGCATTCTTTGAGCGGCCGAACTGTACATGTAAATTACTAAGGGGTTTTTGCCATTGCGTTATGTCTACATAGACTTCCATTGGCGGACATTAATACAATAATTTAATTAGATATCATTGTACATCTGATTCTGGCATGTATTGCAAGTAAGGTATTAAAAAAAATATGTGGACTATAAACTTTAAAAATTATATAATTAAATTTTTATAGTATTCAAGAGTCCATATATTTACGCTATTACATAATTATATAAACTTTAGTGTAATTCTAGGTTTACGTTTTCAAACACATTAATTATTACTAATTACCGGTAGATGTGTTTTTTTGTTTCAAGCAAATTTAATACGTTTGTAATAATCGCGGAAATCTATAAAAACAATGCGAAAAACTTGCAGTAACTGTTTATATCTAATTGTTTTAAAATTTCAACCATCATAGTTTAACTATTATGAATCCGAAACTTTACATATGTTACAAACTTGTTTAACTTTATCCATTCTGCTGAAACGTGGCGTCTGATCGAAAAAAATTGGATGGTCGCTAATATATTTAAAATCATATCTTACCAGTTACTAACCCTTACTTAAAATGGCTTTCGCATTTACCAACAAATAAATTTGTTGGCAATACATAGATAAATGAACATTTTCTTCTCTGGAATCTGGAAAACTCATTACTGAATTGTTAGTAGAGTAATAACGTTCAGTAAAAAATGTGTAGTTAAAATTTGCTTTGTGGAATATTACATGAAATAGTACATAACATAATACTAATAAATATTAAAATTCTAACTTATTCGAATCTCTACATTAAATATTTTTTTGAACATCTTATTGAAATAGTTATTACTATCGATACAGAAGCCGAATATATACTTTTTACAATTTTGTCTGTCTGTCTGTGAGCGCATCACAAGAAAACCAGACAGAAATTTGCTATGATGATAGCTGGCTATTCTTGTCAACATAGCATAAGATAACTTTTACTGCGGGAAAATATAATATAAACTAATTGTTAAAGTAAGGCAGTGTAAGGTAGTGTAAGGCAGTGGTAGCCCAGCGGTAACGCGTCGCTTGTATAACCGAGTGATGCGGATTCAAATCTGGGTGTCGCAGCTCTGATACTTTCATGTGCGAATCATTTCTATCATGATTACCACTTGTCGTACGGTGAAGGAAAACATCGTGAGGAAACCTGCATGTCTGAGAAAACCTAGCAAGTTTTCGTAAGACATGTGAAGTCCGCCAACACATACTGGGCCAGCGCGGTGGACTATGGCCTGATCCCCCTCGTACTGAGGGGGGCCCGTGCCCAGCAGTGGGACGTTAAAAAGGGCTGATGATGATGATGTTAAAGTGTACCTATCTAGGGACTTGTATTAATAATATAATAATATTCGTAGCTGATATATCAAGCAGCCGCCACGACCAAAGTTCGTCCGAGTCTGAACAAGAGGAACAGGGACAGGGACGCCGCCATTTCGCCTTCCGTAAGACCTTGCGGTTGTCCTCCGAGCAAATTGTGAGTTGGGCTTTATTTTAAATATTTATGGTCTACGTCTATATTTCTTTAAGTATTGATTTAAGATTTTGTTGTTTTAAAGATAATATGTTATCAAATAATAATTGGTTTTATAGATCGAATGGAAATTATGATATACATACCCATCTTTGTATTATATATAATATACATATTAATAACATTTCTAAATTTATGGAAATTTGTAACTAGTTTCTGGAACTCGTTAACTTGTGATAAATATAATCTTAAATAATACACCGACTTCAAAATCATTTTAAAATTAGTCATTAAAAGTAATCGTCATTCGACTCTTAGGAGAATATTTTTCAAAAGATCATCCTTAAAAACTGCCTACTTATTAAAAAAACATCAAAATAATAAATGAAGAGGGTGCTGCAGAAGGATATATATGGTATCTTAAACCTCACTTCGGTTTAAATAGAGCCAAGTAATTTAGTTGAAATCGAGTATATAGGTAGTAAAGAAAGTATCTATGTACAGAGAGAACTGTGATTTGAACAGCTCCTTTTCAAAACAAAATGTACATGAATAGGAGGTCTCACTGCGAGTTTTAGCCGTTGGTGGCGCTACAAGCGCATCACGTATACAACCTCAAGTATGTATGTAGTGTATGTCAAATTATTTTATGTCAATTTTTTTAATTCAATAATAGTTAAAACACCGTATTTTTTCATCTTATATCTGATTTTACAAAACTTAACTGAACTATTCTATAATAATAAACGCGTTTGTAAGAATAGGCGGCATTGAGGTTTTCGTTGGTGACGTTATGCGCTGGCAGCGCCATCTGAGCCGAGCTTGGCGTGAAACCTCCCATTGAGGAAATCATCATTTCTCCTCTTTTTTTTACGTCTACATCCAAGGGTGTCGTGAATATTGTATGTGTGTACAGAAAGAGCTGAACCTGCGCGAGGGCATGAACGAGATGGTGTTCAGCGTGACCACGGCGTACCAGGGCACCACGCGCTGCAAGTGCAACGTGTTCCGCTGGCGCTACGACGACAAGGTCGTCATCTCCGACATTGACGGCACCATCACCAAGTACGTTTGTGCATAATACTTCTTAGGCTTACGCGGATTTTTGACATTATAAATGAAACTATCTTTTTGGATTTTGTCGCGGATTTATTTTGATGTTTGGTTCCCAACGTTTCGAATGCTTTACAGCAATCATGGTCACGGGAGAGATTAAGGTATTTGACGTCTCAGAGGCTTACGCGTAGGTACGTATGTTACGAATAGATACGTTTCATTTATAACGTTTCTATGCAGATAAATAATACTGAAGTGTCTGTTTGTTGAATACATATGAAATTATCTACGGTACTTATAAAAATAGTTCATCTATACAGATAAATGCTATACTGTAGTTCTTTGTAACATCAATATAACAGCATAAATTAAATATTTAGTAAACTTTTATAAAAAATCAAATATTTCCCAAGGTAACCTTGTAACATGAACAATAATTTGTATTAATTTTAAATAACATAAATTGGTTATTTAGCCCAAAATTTAAGCTTAAATATATTGAAATAACTTAATAAGTAAAAGTTTATTATTAAAAAAAAACATCTGTTTATAATTTGTGAATATATTTCCCCTTTTTTTTCAATTAATTCAATGCAATTCTCTTGTTAATGGCTTCAAAGCGTGCCAGTTGAGCACTTACACGCCAAAGTCACTAGAATGGAGAAGACACAAAGGAGTTTCTTTTTTTTCTTATTTAGGACGTACTAACCGATATTTAATAATAATATGTTTACGTATATGTTATTTCTTATTAGTCCTTTTTTTATTTTGTATAAACAAGAATTTAACAAATGACAATTAATCAGATCGGACGTGCTGGGCCATATATTCCCACTGGTGGGCAAAGACTGGGCGCAGTCGGGCGTGGCGCAGTTGTTTACCAAGATCAAGAACAATGGATACCAGCTGCTCTATTTGTCTGCTAGAGCCATTGGACAAGCGAGGGTTAGTATAAAATTTATATATTTATATACTTATAGCTAAAAATATATTACAATACGCGACTCACAATTTTTCGGGAGCCCAATTGTAGCCTATGTATTACTGCAGGTGATTTACATATCTTCAATTCTATGCAATTATTTAGTTTAATGGCTTTAATGCGTGCAGTTTATTAATATTGCAATTTATGTCGCCGATGTCACGTTGAGTGGAGGACTCACGTTCGATATTTTCGAACGATTCGATAGTTCGATATTCGAATTCATTCGAAAAACGGTGATATTTTAATTTATTCCCATTGAAATATAATAGACCATTGAAGATAGACCATTGTCGTCTATCTTTATTCTAAACTTTAAAATGCGCTTGGCTGTTTAAGGACGAAGAAAAAAATGAAAATTTCTTGCTTTCAATCTATAATAGTAGACTAATAACTACGTACATATGTATATAATTTTTTATTTCTAAACATCTATAAAGATTACAATGTTACATGTTACTTCTAAGAACGAATTATTTGTAATGTAATCTCTAAGTTTTTATGTGGCGTGCAATTTAAATGTTAAAATATGACCATATTAATGACGATATAATTTATGTTTTAACCCTTTACTGCATGATAAATGAAAGAAGTGAAATAAAAATTATTCAATAACGTTAATTGTTTTATGTAGATATTGGTAGGTACTTAAATTTATACAAAAAAATATAAAAAATCACTGTTTAATTATTTTTTTATGAAACCATATATGGGTTCGTAATTCGTATTTACAATACAAATTTGTTTAGATCCAAAAGCTTATTTTCTCACTGTTTATTAATTTAACAAGTTGAACCTCGCTCACGCTGCTAAATTTTTTACGACCGTGCGCACAAATGTGAGGTGAGGTTAGTTCAAAATATCACTTGAGAATAGAGAAATATTTTTTGTTTTGTTACTCCTATATATATTTCAAATATATTAATATAGTTTTTAACTCTTAATATTAAAAGTTTTTTTTTTTGGAAATCGACTGTAAAGTAGGAAAACCACATATGGTTTCCCATGCGGTTAAAGGGTTAAAACATTTGTTTTATAAAACAACATTATATTATAATTATTAAATTAGACGTTTTTGTTTAAGATTTCTTCATTTATAATTCATTTACGTCATCCTATAGATATAGGTACATCGTGACGTCTTTCACGTACAGCTAGAAATATGTTATTATCAACAATATCGTACTATATTAATTGTTATATTGACATAAAGAGTTTGAGGTCACTTTAATAACTTAGGAAATGTTATCATTTAGTTGTCGTACGGAAATGATTTGTTTTGACCAATGTACTACAATATGATAACACGGTGGTTAATATGTAATTGCGCAATTTGTTTACGAATATAACGAAAATATGAATGACAAGTGACCTTAATAATTTTTGCAACGGAACTTTTTTACTTTATTCTCTGATCTATGAGAATCACTTGACAATTTGTGTTACAATGTTGGTAATGATTCAACAATAATGTATTATGTCATACCTCTGCTTATAAATTAAGAGTATAGAAAAATATGAATATAGAGATTAGAAAGATTAGCTAACCAATAAAATTACATGCTTAAAATTACAAGTACTTATTTCAAATTATACTATTAGATCATCTCACGATTGGCAAAAAAATCGCGTTACTCAACTCACACAAGTCTTTTTAGCAATCGATTGACCTCTCGTCTGCTTTGTGAAGGATCCTTGCACCCCTATATCGTCTGGTTTATCAAGGCCAAGGCCAATTGTAAGTCACTAACACCAAGTAATTTGTAGGTGACACGTGAATACCTGCGGTCCATCCGGCAAGGCGAGCTGTGCCTGCCGGACGGCCCGCTGCTGCTGAACCCCACGTCGCTGCTGCGCGCCTTCCACCGCGAGGTCATCGAGAAGAAGCCCGAGGAGTTCAAGATACAGTGTCTCGCGGACATCAAGGCTCTGTTCCCGGCCGGCTCCAACCCCTTCTACGCTGGATACGGCAATAGGGTTAACGTAAGTCTTTACCTAGATTTATTTTACCTAGGATTTTTTCGCGGATTTATTTGGTAGATTTTTGGTTATACCGTGATTGATGTCAAATTGTCAAAGTGTCGCGCAAATCTAAAAAAGTTACATTCAATTTTTTTTATTATATTTTTTTTAATATAAATTATATTTTGTAGTAATTCAATTTTTATTTATTACAAAGTGTTACAGCAGAAAGTAGAAACAAATTGATAAGAGATAAAGGTTATCAATATATTTCATTAGTAATGATGTTAAAATATTATTTTTAAATATACTTTGCGGTGCTTTCACAGGGGGATGCATCTTGGGTTTTTTATTCCACTTATAAAGTCTGCATAAAACAGCAACCTTTCATGTTATCGATTGACTTGAATAAATCCAATTATGTAATTTAAAATCCTCTTCCTACATGTTTCAATATGGCGGAAGGTCACATTATGTAATAGTGAATTAAATGCACATTGCAGGCGGCTTTAATACATTTTTATTTTACAGTTACCTATTAGTAAAATTATTATTTTCACGCAAAGTAATAATTTTACTAATTAATAATTATTGTAAGATAAGAAATCAAGTTTACCTACATTTATTTTATACTGTATTAATACGCTAAAAATTAAAATTAAAATTCCAAGGTTAATTTGCAAATTATCGTTTGACTTATTTTGCAAAAACGCGGGATACGTTGATTGTAACGTAATTTTCATATTACATACATATATTTCGAATGCGGAAGATACCTACTTTTTTACTTGCTTTAAAATTTGTTTAAAACTGTGTCAATTAAAATATTAATCTGAACAAATTTTTATTAGAGCTAATATAAGAAATTAATGTATGCCAACCTAAAAAGTACCTCGCTATTTGTTTGCAATATTTTGAAACTACATATTTATTTTATCGCTTATTAACCTTGGAACTTGAATACGAGTTGCGATCGTCATTATAATACGTCATTATCAATAAATATTTGTTATAAATTATTAAGTAGCTAATTAAAATATCACCAGCACATAAATTACAATATTTGATATTTAACGAAACAACATCGTAAAATACAAAGAAATGTTTTATTATTGCTAATAATTTAAACTTTTAATTCGTAGAAAAATATAATCAATGTGATTCATCATTCATTTCCCTTCCACATAAAGTTTAAATTTTATTATAATGAAATTTTAATGACTCAAGTATGAACTTGAAAAAGATGGCGGCTACTATCTAAGTGTGTCGACTGTCGAATGTAACATATTTAATTATGTATATGAGAATTTTAATAGTTTAACAATTTAATGTAGGTTTATAATTTAGATGTATCTTATATCTATCTAAATAAAAATAATTTCGTTGAAAGATTTAAAACAGGATTCAAGTGAAAATAATCTTGTATCTTATATTTTTTCAGGACGTTTGCGCGTACCAAGCTGTGGGCATTCCGATTGTGAGAATATTCACGATAAACTACAAAGGCGAACTTAAGCACGAATTGACCCAGACATTCCAATCGACGTGAGTTTTCTTATTATATAATCGTGATAATTTAATAATTTGAAATTTGAATGTTCCATCTCTATATTATTATATACTAAGTCCGCTACGCTTATTTAAGTACGCAATTACAGATTTTATACGCTTTTCGAAAATTAGTAAGATTTTCCTTTTAGTTATTTGCATGTATCTACCATTAAGTATAAATGTTAATAATAATTGGCACGATAAAATCTGCTGATGTGCAATTTCAGGTTCGAATGTTGAACACGCTTTATTTGGTTTTTCACGTTTTCAAGTAAAACGCACTTATAAACCTTATTATTTATATGGCCTACTCTTTGTTCCTTAACGTGACGTTTCGAGTGGTGATGACTGATACGAGTTAAATCGATCGATTATTATACTAAATACCGACAAATTTTATGATAATATCGACATTGTTGTGTTTTGTATCGATTAATATGATTTATAAGTAGAATAGATATGGATTTATTTTTACGTCAATTTATATACATATTTTGCTTAATCGTTTAATCTTAAATTAATGTATTTAAATATAACTATGCAAGAGCTAATTTCAAGGCAATTAATGAATATCTTTTTAATTTAAATTGGAACAGTAAGCTTTCAGCTTGTGGTAGCACTGATGAGATGGTGGATGTCTTATATGACCACATCTTAACATCAATGGATCTTTACATACCAAAAATCGCAAGTCAAAATAGTCAAAAATATCCTCCTTGGTTTAGTAAAACTTTGGTAAAAAGAGTAAAAGAAAAAGAAATAATAAGATTAAGGTATAAAAAATACAAAAATCCAATGGACGCGATAATGTTATCATTATTAGAGAAAAGATGTGAAAGACTATCAACGCAATGTTATAACGCTTATATTGAATTTACTGAAGAGGCAATCACTTCAAACTCAAAATTTTTTTGGACTTTTACAAAACGTAAGAAACAAAATACTACAAATGCATATCCCGCTGAAATGACAAAAGACAATACTTGTGTATTTGATGGTCAAGGCATTTGTAATCTATTTGCATCACACTTTTCATCCATTTACGTTCAGAGTAATCACAATCAATATGATAATAATGAAATTTTAAATAACCTAAATAATATTAAATTCAATTATCGCTGCTTATCGTCTATACAGTTTGATCGAGATGAGATAATACAGAAACTGAAAAGTCTCGATCGCTACAAGGGTGCTGGACCTGATCAAATATCACCCGTGTACATGGTCAATTGTGCTGAGACACTTGCTCTACCACTACAATTAATATTTAATAACTCATTAAAAACGGGAAAATTTCCTAGAAAGTGGAAAATTGCCAAGCTGGTACCTGTATTTAAGAGTGGTGATAAAAAAAGTGTTAAGAACTACAGACCAATTTCCATACTTTCTGTGCTTGGTAAGGTATTTGAGGCCTTAATTTATTTACGACTTTATGGCTACTTAAAACACACGTTTAGTATTTACCAGCATGGTTTTATAACAGGTAGGTCGACTTGCACAAACTTAGTTAATTTTTCAGAATTATTAATAGACGCAGTAGACAAAAGAAAAAGAGTAGATGTTATCTACACCGATTTAAGTAAAGCATTTGATTTAGTGCCAATTTCCATCTTACTTTTGAAGTTATCCGAATATGGCATTGCTGGTTCAATCTTGAGTTTGTTGAATTCATACCTCACTGACAGATGTTTTTACGTAGTAGCTAATGGATTTGAATCTGTAAAATACGAAATAACATCAGGGGTACCCCAAGGATCGCATTTGGGTCCCCTCCTATTTAATATATTTATTAACGACCTTCCAAACTGTCTGAAATATTCCACACCATTTATGTTTGCTGATGACCTAAAAATTCTCAAAATCATTAATGGTACTGATGATGTTAGCGCCTTGCAGGAGGACCTGAATAGCTTGTATAGATGGTGCGAACTTAATGGTATGATACTGAATAGAAATAAATGCTTTCATATAACTTTTACAAAATGCAAAACTGATATTACAACTAAATACTATTTAGATAATATGCCTCTCAGTACAGTAGATACTATTACGGATTTGGGTGTTATATTCGACAGTAAGCTTACCTTTATACCCCATATAGACTCTATTGTTAGCAGAGCCTCTAAAATGCTGGGATTTTTAATTCGCAATGGTAAAGTTTTTAGGAACTGTCGTACAAAAATAATCTTATACAAAAGTCTGGTCGTCAGTATTTTAGAATACGGCAGTATCGTCTGGAGACCCCACTATGCATGCCATTGTCTCAGAATTGAAAGAATCCAGAAGCGTTTTCTCTACCACTTAGCCTTCTCAGTTGGAAAATCTAGATCACTCGCAACATATACCGAAAGACTTACATATTTTAATATGCAAACTCTGGAAGACCGAAGGGACATATTAGATCTAAATTTCTTATACAAAAGTGTTAACAGCGTTTATGACAACCCGCTTCTTGTGTCTATGTTTAATTTTAGAGTCCCTAGATGCCCACGTAATCCCGTGAACTTATTTGAAAAGCCTTTTCGCAGAACTATTTTGGGAAGCTATTCACCTGTGTCGCGTTTATGTAAAATTATAAACGATTATAAATGCTTGGACCTATTCAGAGACTCGTTGCCAAAGTTTCGTAAAAATGTAAAAAAATATATTATAAATAGATAAATAATTTTTATTCTTGTTTTGTTGATTGAATCTCGACTTGTTTGGTAGATTTTGTTTATTAGTTTAATTTCTCTAGTCATAGAATTGTTGTTTTGTATACATATATTACTATTTCTCACATATTTTTGCATGTGGTATTCATCTTAAAAGGTAATGCATTTAGCAATAAGAACTTTGTAACATAGCATAGTTATTACTGTATGATTGTAATTACCACTGGTGAATCTTAATAAATAAATAAAATAAATAAATGTATTTTATAATATTGAATATTGATTGTATTTTATCGATTTTTAACAATTGTTAATCACTCATCATTGCCTTATACTTATACTTTAATTGACTAATTATACTCCTATATATTGTATATACTCTATGGTGGATGGCACGTCGGCACTGACAATATATTTTGTCGTCTTAAAATATGAGAAACTATTCACAAAATTACTCAACATTATTCTATAATTATAAGGAAACGGCATATTATTCATTAATTTATATGAAGTAAGACCTTGTGAATAGTTATTCAAAACAAAATACTAAGTGCTAAATTTTTCTTTCAGTTACCACGTGCAAAGTGACATGGTCGATGATTTGTTCCCGCCAATGAATAAAATCGTTAGCTAGCGCGAATTGTAGGTGTAGTGTAGTATGTTTAAGGGATTCCCGCACTACGGTAAGCCCCGGCATGAGGCTTGTTTCGCTCAACGCGTGTCATCTCAGTACATTATGTAGGGCTGTCACAAGGACGCTTTCTAAATTAATTTTATTTTTTCTCCAATCCTCTTAATTCGGCAATTAAAAATTAGCTTCGAACATAACATGTGCAAAGCATACGTAACATTTTTTTAAGAAAAGCGCTAAATTTTAAGATTTTGGCGGCCCTATTTCTTATTAACTTCACGAATCTAATAATACTTACAAATAACAATATAATCATCGACATGTCATATTCTTTTTTCTATGTTGTCTTATAGAATAACTGTGTGTGGTTTTACAGCTTTTTTTATTTATATCATTGGAATAATGAGATAAATTTTTAATATCAGATTATATCTATAATGTAATTAATAAAACTATAATTAAAAAGTATAATCTGATGTTAATTCTTTGCCCAAATAATATTTTAAAAGGTGTGGTTTAACATTGGTGTTGGCCATGATGTTGCTGGGTTAGACATATTAAGTTTGTTATAATATTGTCTCCATATCAATATCTTCGTTCTTCTCTTTACTGATACTATCGAATCTCTTTTTATTTCCTTGTGATCTATTGATTCACACCATATCTGAATGAAATAAATAACTTTAGTTATGTAAAACATTCCTGATTT
Organism: Boloria euphrosyne; assembly: GCA_951802675.2. Taxonomy (NCBI): domain Eukaryota; kingdom Metazoa; phylum Arthropoda; class Insecta; order Lepidoptera; family Nymphalidae; genus Boloria; species Boloria euphrosyne. Next base: position 5,986,135 of record OX637872.1, read on the forward strand.
TTCATTCATATTGTGCTTAAAATATTTTTAGCAAATTTATTTTTTGTTGATTTTTTATTTTTTTAACTGTTATAAAAAATAACAATAAATAGTTAAGGAAAGGAAAATATTAAGTAAAAATATTCGTTTTTTAACGTTTGATTTTCAATTGTACTATAAATTACTAAATAGTTGATAGACATAGTATCCAACTTAATAAAACTTGAAATGATGAATACATAAATATCCATATACTAAAAATACAAAAAGCGATATATTTCATGATACTAAATGTCAAATTAAATTTTAATACCTAATCAATTTTAATACCATGCTATAGTGGTCGATAAATAGATAAAAATTTTATGCAATAAATATTGTAATCAAATATTTTTTTGAAAAGAGCAACTGCTGAGTTTCTCGCCGACTCTTCTCGGCAGAACAGCATTCCGAGTCGGTGGAAGCTTACTCCCAAGTCCCAGACTTACAGACCGACATTTGATTTAAATTCTATGTAATAGTGTTAAAGTGACGAAACAAAAGTGCTTGTAAAGTCTATTTGAATAAAGTTTATTTTGATTTGATTACGAAATGAACACCGCTATATCCATTGCGCAGGTACTCGCACATGTCGGTGTTAGTGGACCAGGTGTTCCCGCCGGCGCAGTGCGAGCCCAGCGACGAGTTCTCCCAGAGCGTGTACTGGCGCGAGCCGCTGCCCGCGCTGTCGCCCGACGCGCTGCCCAAGCATTGAGGGGTTACACGGACCTTAATACTGTATTATGTACTATATACAGTCATTAAACATTTGTTAAGACGACACGAACCTTAATACAGAACATCGTACTGTACTGTATAGTGTGTAATATATACAGTGAACAGACATTTGTTGAACGGACACCAACTATAGTAAACCTCACTGCACTGTGTACTGTATACAGTCAACAGAACATAAGCTCACACAAACTTTATTACAGAACATCGCACTGTACTGTGTAGTGTGTACTATATACAGTCAACAGACAACATTTGTTAAGCGGACACTAACTTTAATATAGTAAACCTCACTGTAGTGTGCACTGTATACAGTCAAAAGAACATTTTTTAGATGGACTCGAACTTTAGTACAGAACACCGTACTGTACTGTGTACTATTTACAGTCAACAGAACATTTGTTAAGCCGACACAAACTTAGAACGAAATGAAAAGAACACAGTACTACAGTTTTCATTATGGAAAGAAATGATAAATACATGCATTATGAAATTAGAGGCTTAAAATTGCTTACGAAATGTACCTACATTAATTTACATACACTTTAAATGAAACTTTATAATGTAAATTAGGCTCTGACTTTATAATGTAAAAAGAGTTTGGTTAGAAGCGATTATTGCGACTCAATGATATAAGCGTGATGTTGAAAATCGCTTTAAATGTATCAACTTAAAATGATAATTACTCTCAATGAGAATTGGCTATTGCGGAAGAGGACCCTACTCTCCTCCTTTAATCTTTTTATTTCTTTGTACTTCAGCGGGATTTATTACACTAGCTAATGCTAGTGTAAACTAATATGTACCACATAAAATGTGGTAAAAATTACACTAACTAAATTGGGTCTGTTATTGTTCATCCATTTCTATTCACGTGGGTAATGGATCACAAAATTTACTATTATATTTAAACAGAGTTGAAATTATTTTTTTCTTTATTGAGACGTCGAATTTTTGAACTTATTGGATATATTTGTTAATACTCACTTCGATCTATTATTGCTTTGATAAACCAATGTAATGTAAAAGATATATTCGAAAACTATTACTGCTAGACATTCATAATAATTATATTTTATTTAATAACATGTTCCTTATGTAAATTTAGACTTGGTCGTTAAAACCCACCAATACAATTTATAACTTATAAAACTAAAATATAACAATACCCAATCCCAGGGATGGACACTACTCTCGGACAAAAGGACAAAATATTATCTTAATTATTTTGATTTCCTTACATTGCCATCCCTGTTCTACACCAAAAAGCTTTTCAAACAACCCGCAACGATACAAATTAGGCAATTTAATGTATAATTAAACTTTAATAATTACAAACAATGCAGAAAGGATGCAAGGATCGAATGATGTATGACTTTTAAGTATACATATTATAGTGTAATATTTATTATTCCTAGCATCGATTTAATGATCGATGAATGCTAATAAAGTAGTTTTATGTAACAGTAAATTATGATATTTGTATTCAAAATCTTAGATTATATAAATGTGTAGCACTAAAGGCAACTCTCAAACAGTTACATATTATAGCTTTAGTGATTCTCATAGGCTTTAGCATACAGCCTTTTAGGTCATAGAGCTTTACAATAGGCTGTTTCACTTATTTCGCTCACTCACTGCTATTATTGACCCACTCTTGGAAATATTAAGTTACCAATGTAGAAAAACATTAGAACAATTATGTAGTCTTACAATTTTCACTGTATTTAATCACCTTTATATAAAGTGGTCTAATATTAAAGATTTTGTGATAAAGTGATCTCAAATTCACGTTTGTCATTGTTTAATTTTGTCACTATGAAATCTTCTTAATTTTGTAGAAGCTCTTTAACTAAATATATTAAAATAATAACAATATCTGATGATTATTTCTATGATTTTATAAACACATTTAATTTAAATTACATTTACCAGGAGTCAGGACATTTAAAGCATAATAAGACATTAATAATTGTTAAAACAAACAAACTCATTATTTGAATTTTTATGAGTATATTTTGCTGACAGTAAAATCTGTGATTATGGTTGAAAGCAATGCTTTATTTTTGTACTGTGATTATCTGTTTGTAAGTTTTTGTGTTATGATAGACTTTAATGTAATTATATTTTGTGTTTAGAAAGGCATAGCCTTTTATAATATAACTAGTTTATCCATACTAATATTATAAATGCGAAAGTAACTCTGTCTTTCTGTCTGTCTGTCTGTCTGTCTGTTACCTTTTCACGCCTAAACCACCCAACCGATTTTGCTGAAATTTGGTATGTAGATAGTTTGCATTCATGAGAAGGAAATAGGCATATTATTTTTTGGAAATTCAACCCCTAAAAGGGTTAAAAGGGGTGGCAAAGTTTGTATGAGAAAAATATTTTTATTGCACATTTTTGCATGAAACTTTGAATTAATGCTTTTTAGTACAAATGATGAAACACGTATTTCAGGGTTTTTCGAAATTCACCCCCATTGGGGGTTAAAGGGGGTGGCTAAGTTTGTATGGGAAATTTAATTCTATTGAAATATTTTGCGTGACACTGAAATAATGCTCTGCAATACAAATTAAGAGGGCCAGAACTTTAAATGGGGAATCAGTCCTTGGTACATTATAAGTAACAGTATATAAGCAAAAATGTTTATTTTATTTACTCTTAGCGCGAGCGAAGCCGCGGGCACCGCTAGTTTTTATATAATTTGAACAAGAATGCTAATAAATGTGTAATATTTTTTATATTATTTGGTGTTTACTTTAAATGAAAATAATTTATTTCCACTGTGATTATTAAATACATTTCAAATACACAACGCATTTTTTTTATACTTCTACATAATGTTGTTCATGGAGGTCGAAGAACAGGAGGACGATCACTTCATATTAAAGCATTACCTGTCCCTGAAAATCTGTAGAATTTCTAACGCGCTGCCGTTGGAAGTAGTATCTGTGAAGTGAAGCTGTTTATGAGTACATAGATGAAGTTAGTATTGAGACAACGTGAAGTTAGGCATTGAGATAACTTAGCGATCACAGCGCTTCCTTAGTTTGCGCATATTTCTGAGACACTCCATTCTAGGGCGATCATCCTCCTGTTCTCTAACCTCCATGATGTTATTAGTCAATTTGACCACGCAAAATAGGCGCTAAGTCGTCGAGTTGCGGAAACCGGCCCGTGCTTACCATACCATAGTCAATTTGACACACCTCGTTCTATCAAATATAGTGAGTGCCAGCTAGCAGAAATAGTTTTAATGTTTTTCCAGACAATTTTTCCAATTTTTCACTTCATAAGAACCTTACACAGATTTAGAGAATATTTAATTTAAAAAATCCAAATTAGTCTCAATTGTTTTAGAGTTTTGAGCTTAGCAACATATTTATATTTACACTTAAAGTAAAAAATATAAATTATTTTTTTCCAAAACATATATAAAGAAAATTACTTTCTGTATAAAAAGTAATAAAACAAAACTACTTTTTGGACATTCTTATAATAACTAATATACAAATTAAGTTTAAGTTTCATCATCCTCCATTGGTTCCTCTGCAAGATCATTATTTTCATCATCACTAGCTTCTTCATCTGATGGTAGATCAATATCTTTGTGGAATCCTTTACCTTTTGTCCAGTGGCACTTAATAAGAACTTTAAACTTAGCCAGCTGTATTCCCAATAGTTTTAAGATACTTGCTTGTTCTGGTGTTAATGGAGCATCTTTTTTACATACCTAAAGAAGGCAAAAATTAGTTCACCAACAGAAGAAAAAGTACTAAAGTAAAAAAAATGGTATTATTTTAGCAAACCTGTATCTTTTACATGAAAAATGTTTACATTTTATAATTATACTAGCGGACCCAACAGACGTTGTCTTGTACGCATGCGCAAAGCAACGTTGCCTAGCAACGACTTATTTATAATTTAGTATGTCATTTATTTTATAAATGTATAAATTACTAATTAATTCAAAATATACATTTTGTAGTGGACCGAATTGTGAATCTAAACCATTCTCGAATCCACTCGAACACGCACAAAACATTTCATCAAAATCGGTCCAGTCGTTTAGGAGGAGTTCAGTCACATACACACGCACACAAGAAATATATATATTAAGATAAAGGTAAACATGAAGCATAATATACCTGATACTCTTTTATCAGATGAATAACTCCTCGCTCAAGTGTTGTAGGCAGCCCCAAACGACGAAGATGTGGTTCAATTGTGTGAGAAAAATCTTCAAGTGGTCCTTTTGGTAATATTACATCACGAGTTGCTATAAAACCAGCCCTTGCATATTCAGTTTCACGAAATTTTTTAAACCATTCTAATACCTCTACAACATCCCTGTTAGTCATCAGTAAACCACATTGGCCCTTTAATTTTTTAGAGAGCTACAAAAATCAATAAAGAATAATTATTAATAAAGTGAAATTTGTAATATAATATGACTTACGAAACCTTAGTAAACTTAAAAAAATAATAATAATTAATAACTCACTAAATTAAGTTGATCTTCTACTTCATCACTTTTTGTTCTCCCAAGAGCTACAGCCATGACTTTGTTTTTACCAAAGAAAAACCGTGAATCTTTCCAATCATTACGCAAGTCCTTCAACTTTGTGTTTCGCATGTTATCAACAGTAAAAAGAAATATGTGTTCATATTTAGACAGCGAGTTCCTTATTTCTTCAATAGTCTTTTGTTTTAGTAAAAGACCCTTTTTATTAGTTTTAGTGAGCGATACTGACGATAAAATAATAATATGAAATACATCAAGCAAATATCGTGAAGTAAATTAAAATACGAATTAATATAATTGAAATATGTATAATGTATAGGTTATGTTATTGTTACCTTTTTTATCTCTTTTGGATTTTGGCATATTGATTGCTTAAACTTGTGGTATTGGTATTTGAAAGATAATACACATTAAAACTATTAATTTCTCTGGAGGATAAACGCTAGAATATCACACGTGTTTACAACTTAAAAATGTGACTACTATTATGACAATTGACAAATGACAATTGATATTGACATGGGACTTGACAATTGAGAAACCTTTGAGGTGGTTTATTATACCGACACAATTTTAGCACCCCATCGAAGGATTTTTGAAATCAAAATGGCCTGAATCGATAGGTCTACGTTCGGTCAGTATAGGTCCACTATCATTTTTGTTAGGTCGCCTGTGATTTTTTAATAAATATTTTTTTAAATTTAACTATTATTTTAAAAAATTTTAGCACCCCATTGAAACTGAAACTGATTAATTTTTATATTTCTACATTCTTTATCGTTAGGACAGTTTTGGTCTCTATACGTTTTGCTTTTATATTATCCTTTTAGTTTTTTTATTAACAATTATAAATAATTGACATTGACAATGTCATAAGTCATTTGACATCTCATTTATGTTACCTTTTGAGCATTAGCTTCTTGTATTTTGGCTATACATTTTTGTCATATTTAATATGTATTGTATAGTCTATATATAGTTATTTAATATTATTATTATTTTTGATTTGTTTTTAATTTATTGTTGTTGATTTTTGTGTTTTCTTTATTTATGTGTATCATTATTTTTTATGCCTTCATACTTTCTATTTTGTTTATATTCGTTTGTGTAACACTGAACATTCTCAATTTTTGTGTTATAAAAATTTTGTATTATCTTTCCTTGTAACTGGCGGGTGTTTAGGTATTATTATTATTTATTAAAATTTAATAATACCTAAATTAAAATAATAATAATACCTGTACTTACACTAGGATTATTCAATCGATAAGTGTTATTTATAAAAATGCATTTAAATTTTTACATTTTCAAATTTCGCGCCTCATTGGTCGAAAACACTGAACGTAGTGTACGACATTATTACTCTGTGTGTCAGTACGTCAGTAGGTTTTGTACACAAATGCGCAGATAGTTTTATGAAATTTGTAATTGTTTATAATTTAAAAATGAATAATTATTCTACTTATCGTTGGTGTGCTGTTCCTGAATGCAAGAATACTAGTGTAAAAACACCCAATAAATTATTTTATTACTCTTACACGGTGGTATGACGTAATAAGGTGCCATTCTCTATACTATTTCATGGTGTTTTAAAACAGATTAAAAAAGAACTGAAAACTTTGAATTTATTTTATGAATTATTAAAATTAAAACGAACATTTTTACGAATGATTTTTGCCTAAGCTATCTTAATGACGACACGTTTGGCTCAGTCGGTAGTACTTTCTGCGCCAGCGGTTGCGGGTTCGAGTCCCGCTGGGGGCATTCATTTGTTGAGCGCGAATGTTTGTACTCCAGTCATGAGTGCTTATATTTATAATATGTATTTATTTAAAATTTATATGTGTAAGTATATCAACTATCTGATATCCGTAACACAAGCATGTAACGTAGCTTACTACGGAACTAGATGGCGCTGTTGTAATAGTGTCCCAACATATTTATTTATATTTATTTATTTAATTTAATAATATATTTTTAGATTGGTTTTCATATGGAGTTTAATACCCTATTCATAGTGTAAATCATAGATGAATAATGTAAATCACGGTCTAGAAAGACCAGGAGAACCATCGCTTCATACTAAAGCATTACCCGCTTGTCCCTGAAAATTTGTAGAATTTATAACGCGCTGTCGTCGGTAAGTAGTATTTGTGAAGTTAGCTGTTTATTGTCATTATTGTGACAAATTACTCATAAACAGCTAAGCGAAGTTAGGAATTGAAACAACATAGCGATCGCAGCGCCTCCTTAGTTTGACAATATTTCTGAGACACTACATTCTAGGCGAATCTCTAATTTCCATGAGACATACCGTGGTGTAAAACCGTTAAAGCTGTTACAGATAAAGCTTAAGACATTCTTCTGGATAAGGATTTTAATTTTAAGTTTAGTTTCCGCAAAATATTACGTGCATAGTTTAAGATTTTGTATCGTTCTAATTTAACTATAATTACCATGTTTCTGTAATAGCTTGATATAGAGCCATTGAATTATAAAAGACCTAAAAGATTTTTAAAGTGACAGTAAAACAAATGACTTATCAACAATTATACAAGTTTCACTGAATCAAAAATAATAATTACACACGTACATTTATATGTACGTGTGTACATATAAATGTACGTGTGTTGTATATATTCATGACGTTAATTGTGGTAGCTAAATGTGTGTACATTGTATATATTCATGAATTTATCTGTAGTAGCTAACTTCCGATTTAAATATTTATAACGTATAGTTATATAATTTATAGACCACAACTAAATTTTATGCACTGTGGTTTTTAATTTAAAAAGCGCGGGCTTAAAGTACACTTCCTGTAGAATTTTATAGCTATTTCATTTATCCCTTTTCCTTTCCTTGTATTTGAAAGAGACAAAACTGTAGATTATATAGAATTCTGTCATTGCTTCCTACTTAAGCATTTTAAGATGGCCGACCTTTTATGAGAACCCCGTTCCGTTTTTGTTTCCCCTCTGGCCCCGCTGCCGTCAGTGTAGTGTATCGTTCACCGCAAGAGAAAAATTGAAACTGTGTCGCAATTTGCTGGCTTAATTACTTTATATCCCTTCAAACAAGTAAGTGTATTGAAATAATATTGTGAGCGATTATATTTGTGAAATTCAAGTGCTTAAGTTAAAATCATAAATTACATATTTTGTGACTGTGACGCATAAAAGGAGTGTCCCTTGCAGCAGCCATTTTGCCTGAACCGGCGACACGGTGTTGCGGTGCGGTTAGATATAAGTTTTTTTAGTAGGAATTTATAGTTTAATCAATGAATTCGTTTCGAGTTCATTGTTTATAAAAATCTTATTGTTATCACTTCAAATTTGGGGGAAAATAGTACAGTAAGTTGGTTTTTAGTTAATGATTCGTTAACAACTTTTTCATAGTGCCGTGATTTTCTAAGCTATAAATTTTCCTCCAATTTAGAGATTCCGAGCTTGTGTTACCAAAATTATGATTTTTAGATATAGTTTTCGCATGGCCTTCCATAAATTTTCTAAGGTTAGACTTATGTCGTTAGTGCGTCGTAGTTTTGTCGTTCGTAGTCGGTCACGCCGTTATCTTTAGCGATAACGATTTATGTCATTGAAGTTATAGAATTAAGAGTAAGAATTACCCTTAAAATCTTTATTGATGCAATTAACATGTCTAGTAAGGAATTTCTTCAAATTATGTTCTAAAGCTATGGCGTAGCCTTTTGGCGATAGACACGTGCCTAATATAGGCTAAAACTGGACTCTAATATTCTATTATTCATACAATTTTCATTATTTCTAAAGCTATTTACCTTAGGTAAATAACAGTGAAAAATGAGTAATATTTCTGACAATTCTACAGAGTAGTATTCCATGGGTATCTTATAAAGTATTACATGAGTCATTATATTAAATTTAACAAATCAATAATATATTAAAGTTTTGCTGGTTTGTAGGTATAGGTATGTAAATTATATGTACGCACGATATTCATCAAATTTATAAGTATTTTATTAGTTTAGACATACTTGAAGAAATTTGTCTATAGTTTTATTATAATCTTGAGAAATAAGAAAGAAAAGCAGGTTAGGTATATACTATTATGATGTACATCTTAAAAGATCTGCAGTTGTTCATATCAAACAAATTTAAAAATATCAAATACCTAACATGCTTGTTAGTGCAATGGATATTAGTGAAATATTGTTTTGTGCCTCAAAAGTAAAATTTCATGTAATATGCAAATTACTTAAATTTACTAATGATTAGTACAGAATAAGTTATGTTAACAATATGATTGTGCAATTTTTCAGTCCAAATCATACATTCACAAGACTTTGCTGGTTGTATATGAAAATAAAATGACTTTCAGCTTATTATAGATAAAAAAGTAAAATAAAACTAATAAATATATCCAGAGCCATATGTTAAATATTTTTATATGAAGATATACACATACACAAGTGTCTTTTTTGAATAAATAATTTTGAACTGGAATTATGCAGAAAAAGACAAAAAAAGTGTTCTTGATTTTATTTATAAATTGCATTTCATAACAATCAAGGTAATAAAAGATGCTAATTTTGAATTGTGGAGGCCACACCCCAAAATGTGTAGAATGTATATTGAATTTATGAAATAAACATCATCATTACTTCTTAAGCTTTAAATCTGAAAGTTTGGTCTCTCAAAAGCAATTAGCTTATTAATTGAGATATATCCTATTAGGTATTAATGCCTAGCAACAGGGCATTGTGAAAGATTGATAGATAGATAAGGGTGGCCGGGCCTTGCAGGTTCAGCGCGGGCGGGGTTGTGGGGTAGCAGGGTGAGCTGCGCGGTGTGGTGCAAGGTGGATGGGAGGGGGTGGGAGGGTGAAGGGTGTGTGCAAGCGTAGCGCTATTCGTATTTCGTCTGGAGTGTTTATCCCGTGTCGCTGGATCAATACTGTTGGCGCAGTGTCGGTGGTTCGACGGCGGCTAGGCGGCGGCGCGTGCCTTGTTAGTCGGTCGAGTCTGTGAGATGCTGTCAAACCGAACGGACGCCGCGTCGATGTCGCGTTTGGCGTGAGGGTCGCTCTCTGAGCTACTTCGAGATTGTACATTGCGCTAGTGCGCTTCGTGAGCCTCTATCCAAGGTGCGCCTTATTTTATGATGACTCATACCAAATTGGATTCACTTCGGTGAAAGTGACGCCCAACGATTAGTCTTTCTGAGAAATTATTCCGTATTAGATTTATCGATTGTACTTTTTTCACGGCTTTGACCTTTTTATAATTTCTTACAGGGGCATCAGTAATATAGTCATCTCAATCATCAAATATGTCCGTCGACAAGGAGGAATTGGTGCAACGCGCCAAGCTTGCGGAGCAGGCTGAGCGATATGACGACATGGCGGCGGCGATGAAAGAAGTCACCGAAACCGGAGTCGAGCTCAGCAACGAAGAAAGAAATCTACTTTCTGTTGCCTATAAGAACGTCGTGGGTGCTCGACGGTCATCATGGCGAGTCATATCCTCAATCGAACAGAAAACCGAAGGTTCGGAAAGAAAACAACAGATGGCAAAAGAATATAGGGTTAAAGTAGAAAAAGAGCTCAGAGAAATCTGCTACGACGTTTTGGTAAGTAGATTCAGAATTATTTAATATTTTCATTTTCAGAACTAATTATAAATAGGATTGATCTTTTTAACCAACCTTTTATTAGAATTATTATTTTTTTCAAATTAAGTTAATCGATGTCAGATTAACCTTCCTACGCATATGACGTCATCGTATTTGCTCGTTGCCAATTTGAGGGATGATGCAAGCGTTTAGTTGTCGCGTTCGTTTCCTACATATCCAGTACATTCGCGTTAATCATAGTCATTATAACATGCACAAGGTAGCCATGTGCATGCAGGGCGCGGTGCGGCCTTTCCGTGGGAGGGGGCGGGCAGGGGCGGGCGGGGTGACGTACTGCGCCGCGTCACTGCGCGCGTCGCCCTGTTCTCCCATCTTTGTTCGTTGCCCTATCTCTTGCCTTAATTTGATTTCAAAAACTTCAGAAGCTATGGATTCGTCTTTTACGGATTAAATATTAATGTAAAATAAAACATAAGTGGTTTCAAACGAATCATGTTTCGTAAATCTGTCGTGCAGTAGTGTGTTAAATACGAGTAATCAATACTCTAGACCTGCGCGGCATTACTCTACGCCTTACAGTAGAAATTAAACGTTGAACTTATTTCAAATATTTTTTTAAGCCATTGAATACCTAATATCTATCATTGTGGTGGGTTACAATAATTACTTAGAAATAATCTTTGTTACAGGGTTTACTTGACAAACACCTTATCCCTAAAGCTAGTAATCCAGAAAGTAAAGTATTTTACCTTAAAATGAAGGGAGATTACTACAGGTACCTCGCAGAAGTGGCCACTGGAGAAATCAGAAATTGTAAGTTTTTACAGATAGATAATAAATTAATGCTAACTTACTTTTACTTGCTCATGATTTTTCTATTATCACTACGATAATAACAACACATGATCACTAGTAAATTAACATTTATATTGCAGCTGTTGTAGAGGATTCACAGAAAGCATACCAGGATGCTTTCGAAATCAGCAAGGCGAAAATGCAGCCCACACACCCAATAAGGCTTGGGCTGGCGTTAAATTTCTCCGTCTTCTATTATGAGATATTAAATTCACCAGATAAGGCGTGTCAGCTCGCCAAACAGGTCATTATTTGTGTCAGTTATGCATTGGTTTGGTGCTGGCTGGCACGAGACGAAGCTCGGCGTACTAACGTGCTTGCTTGTCCCCAGCCGTCGTGGAGGACTCGCAGAAGGCCTACCAGGAGGCGTTCGACATTGCTAAGGCCAAAATGCAACCCACCCATCCCATCAGGCTCGGTCTCGCGCTCAACTTTTCCGTATTCTATTACGAGATTATCAACTCGCCTGCGAGGGCGTGTCACTTAGCCAAACAGGTTTATTGACTTGTATTGAGATCGAGTGTGAACCACACTAACGCAAATCCTCACTAACTGAGCTCTGATAGTCGCAGGTCTCGAACCCTAATTGCATGAGAAGTATCCTGTAGCACATTGGTATTATACATAAGTGTAGACAGATAAACTAACTGACTTTGGCATGGCAATGTTGAAACGCAATTAACATTTTAATAATTCTCGACCCAGCCAGCATCTCGTTGTTTCAAGTTAATTTTTTTAATGTTTGAATTTATTTAGATGTTTTGTTTTAAGTAATAGTAATGGTAAAACAAGTTTGTGTGACGTTGCAGGCGTTTGATGACGCGATCGCGGAACTGGACACCTTGAACGAGGACTCGTACAAAGACTCGACGCTGATCATGCAGCTGCTGCGGGACAACCTGACGCTGTGGACGTCGGACACGCAGGGCGACGGCGACGAGCCGGCCGAGGGCGGCGACAACTAATGCGGCGCCGCCACCCCTCACGCATTTGTTCTCATCGGTGTTTTATAAGAAAACGAGTAACATTCGAGAACGTCGCGCTACCGCAGCGAGCCGTCGCTTGTAAAAAAAATGTTAAAAATGTCGTTCGCAGCGGACCTTCACGTTCCGTCTAAAATTAAATGTTGTGTCATCTTTGACGGTTTTGTATTTCTGTATTTACACTGGATTACAGATATCGAGCTGACCTGATGAATATAAATATTTATAACTTAAGTTATTAAAATTACGGTTTCTTAAGTTAAAAGTGTTTTCCTTTATCGATTAGAGATACGACTCGCCAGCCCGGTCGGCCCCCTGATTACATTCCTTTCGCCGCATGTCCGCAGTGAAAAGGAGATCATGATGGTGAACCTTTTAAAATTATGCAATTAGTTATTAAATTGTTAAAATTACGCCCAATTACCAAATGATAGATTTTCATTATATCTGCAAATGTAATGGCTGTATGGAATAAGGGCACAAAAAACTTGTTAGTGTCTTTTATGTGGTTTTGTGATGTCCTCGACTTATAAATACATAATACCAAAGCGAATCTTCTTAACGTTGACATTAACCATTTTGTTGTGCCCATCACTGATTAACCAATAGCATTCTGAATTTTCAGGCATTTATTAGCAAAATAGTTTTGTGATGGACGAATATTGTAACATTTCTGCTGCATTTTACCAGCCATTAATCTATTATATTTTTCATGTTTTCACCAATAAACTTTTGTATTAAATACAATTTTTAGTTTTAGAACCAATATTTAAATAAACCGCCACCTATTAACCCCAAAAAGATGTTTGTCTAAACTATGTAACATGCGACGTAGTTTTTACCTATTCCAAAGTACCTTGGCAACATGGGCGCATTATTTTTTGCAAATTATAATTGAAATCAATATAGTTTTTACAAAAGGCATTTCAGAAAAGTGCATATAATACGCTATTATAGTTTTGTCTATTCATTTTCATTATAATAGACTTGGATTTCTCATGAGATAGATAATTACGTATGACTACGAATGCCTACAAGAAGCCTTGAAGATGAGATAGATAATTAGATAAGAAGTTTTATTATCGAGGGGTTGTCTAGAAATGTATGAATTAGAGCTAATCACAACGGAGGTAATTAAAGATGTACAATTAAATTATCAATAAATAAACTGAATGATAGCATTGCCATCTTGGATCGATATAAAATAACGTTTACTTTATGTACTTCATAGATGAAAAATTGCCTGAACTATGAACCGTAAATGTAACTGCACAAAATTTATCCTCATTATTAGAATGAAAGTTTTTACGAAATCTGAGACGAATATACGTCTTTAAAGAGATAAATAATATTATATTTTAGTCGCCTCTACCTGCAGGGATTTGGGATCGAAAATTATATCGATAGATAGTGTTATAGCTAAAGCAGTTAAATTTTTTATAAAATTATAACAAAATATCCATAGACAAAATATGTAAGTATCACATGTAAGCGTTAGTCCAAAAAACTGCCACTAAGGAAATCACTAAATATTTTTGATTATTCTCGTAGATAGAGTATCTATAGACGTGCAATTAGCGTAAACTTGATGTACATAGTTATGTGAACTGTGACTTGAGGAAGACTGTCAATACGTATCATAAACTAATACCGAACTAAAAAAATGCGATGCCAATAGTAATTTAAATATTTTAAATGGCTAATATTACAAAGATTGTATTTTTCTTACAATCAATTCCAACAAGACTTAGTTGACTGAGATCGAGAGTATCAATAGCACTGACCTCTATAATACCACTGGACAGGCTGTTCCAAGCGTTTGACAGCATTTTTTTTGTGTCCATTTGAAGCGCCACTAGCGAGAGTCCCGAGAACTAATTTTGAAAGTTATTTTGCATTTTCGTTCTTAATATAACATAAGTAGTAATTATGATGATACGATTATTGATTAATAAAAATAAAAATCTTTATTTGAAACAGTTTTATTGATTATTATTAAAAGTTATCGATATTTGCTCGCTGATATCGACATCATTAGTTTTAGTACCACAAACTCTCGCTACGTCTCGCTACGTCCGACAGCGCCAAAATGGCGAATATCAAGCAGTCACAAAACTACGTTGACCACAGCCAGTCCAGTTGTATTATAGAGGTCAGTGATCCATAGACATAGAATCTCGGAACAATATTGTTCCGAGCATAGAATGGTAGGGGAGCCCATGATGTTAAATGTGGATTTACTCGAGCGTCGCGGAAGCCTATAAGATATTGTAGATTAGATAGTTCGAAGAATGGGTGGGGAAATCGTCTACAGACTTTCAAAATTGTAAAAAAAAATAAATGACATGGACATACTCAAGCGTGTCAGATATTGATAATTTTTATGCTCCAACATGTCTCTGATATGAAATATATGATAATCAGCCGATTTGCGCGGTGGGGGTGGCCAGGCGGTAGGGGTGAAATATATAAAAAAAAAATTACTCGAACATGTCAGATTGTTGTCAGGGGGCGTTAATTGAACCCTACAGGTGCTTCCATTTCTTAAAATGACGATTTGGAAGTGACGCAAGCTTGCAGTGAATTGTTAAAAATTTTAAAAAAACGACATCTTGACATACTCGAGCATGTCAGATTAGCAAACTGAAGGTTCATTATAATGTCCCAACTATATTGACTAAAAATTTGACGAATATTTTAAGGGGTATAGGTAATCTTACAACTTGAAAAAAAATATTTAACCATGAGGAATGACCAATAAAACTTTTTTTAAGAGATTTTCTTCATAGAAAAAATATCAAGTCGTTATCACTCATATTATTAAAATAACAATAAATATAACTCACCAAATTTGATTTACAAAAGCAACATAATTTAAATCGTCAGATTATAAATTTTTTGTAATTCTGGTATCATTATTATGCGCTCGTGTATGTCAAGGCATCGTTTTTTACAACTTTGTTCACATCACTTCCTTAGATTAAGGTATCCTACCTAATATTAATCTGAAGCTCGCGAGTAAATCCTAAATTTTCCTCTTGGGCTCCCCAACCAGAATGGACCTAAGCAATACAGTCATTAAATTGGCTAAGCTCTAGAAAGGGAAGCGTGCGCCAACGCTTCTTATACCTAAATATAATGAAGTGTAAAATTATTATAAATATCTATCTTCATTAGTATAGTTATATATAATATCAATATACAGAAGCGAAGTACTGCTATTAATTATTAAAATTAGATTTAATATTTCTTTGCTATTACGTATTAAGTTAACAAATTCGTTACTTACATAAGTACATACAATTTTTTTTAAATATTTAAATGCGTCGAATAACTAACATTTAAAATTGACTTTAAGAAGAGATATTTTTAAAATATTATTTCTATATTTTTATTATTTTTATACCTAAGTACCTAATCATTACATCGTTTTTAACAAACAAAGCGAATTACAACATTATTCTAATTGACTTGGAGATCGTTACGTATATTTAAAGCAATCGTTACACTAACATGGTACGTACTATATCATTATACCTCATCAGCTTTTTTAAATCCAAATGAGAAAACTTTTCTTAATCTAGGAAGTAAACTTATACATAACAGAGGTCTCAACAGAGCTGCAGCGAGATACATAGAACTGAGTATCAAGTTTATCATTAAAATAGTATCGTTTTGATATCCAATATCTATTTTATTGACGTCTTGTAAGCTATATAATCCATAAATATAAAATATTGATCGTGGAGCACAAAAAACAAGATATACTAATATTAAACACAGTGACAGTTTGAGTGCCGAAACTGTTTCACTTCCCTCTAATTTCGACAGTTTCTTCGATTTTAAATGGCACACAATGAGAGCACCAGCACTTGTCAAAATGAATACCGGCAGAAACAAATTGAAGAGCGCAATCATGGAATGCATATTAATTCTGTGGCTAGAGTCAACTAGAGTACACGCGATTATGTCGTGTTCATGGCGAACCGTTGTTGCCAAAGCGAACTCCGGAATACTCAAAGATACAGCCAAAACCCAAACGAAGACACATGGTGGTGCAACTGGTACCTTGGTATCTACGAGTCTGTAATCTACATTCATTGTCCGTGGAGGGGTGGATGTGTCACTACTGGCGACCAGACTGTGAAGTGAGGACCTAATTTCCTCATCATCATCACCATCGCTTCTTCTACTCCTGAGTATTATTGCTTTTTTTTCTAGATTGGTAGTTGATAAAGTGTGAAGAGCTATTGTAATCGTTAAATATAGAGATGCTGTGGACGTAAATATACTAAGTCCTCTATATGCTACACAACCGAGCCTTCCGAATATCCATGTCCTGTCGTTATAAGACCACAGCTCCGGGCCAATTGAAGTTCCCAGTAGAATAAAATCGGCAACAGCCAGTTGTACGATGATTACAAGCAAACCTGAAATATTATTAAAATGTTATTTAGGTAAAGATCTTATCTAATATCATAATTTATAAATAAACAACTTTATAATTTAATACATTTTATCGAGTTATTATCTTTCTTGTTATTAATTGCAAATATAAATTTTATTAGATTTTACTATAAATAAATTAATATACCTACTTAAATAAATTCAAACTATGAAATTTAAACTGAAGCTAGTATTAGGTATATTCAATACATATATAAGTATGTAATCATAAATTTTCTAACTAATACATAGAAGAAACAAAGAACATAATAATAAAAATTAATTACGAAACAGTCTTAAGCGGCAAGCAATATTATACGTCTTGTTTGTTAAACAATGTAGAACTAATTAATTAGTTTCAACCAAAAATAAGAATTTGATGTTGTAAGGCATGCATAGTAGTGATTTAAAATTTACCGTTTCTTGACCGCTTGAGTAGTGCAGCCAAGAGAGCGCAGTTGGCTAGGGCTCCTGCGCCGGCGACGCTTGCAATATATATCGCAAGGATGAGAGGCGGGAATAGCGGCTCGGGCGCGATTGCGAGCATGGCGTCGGCCGTCGGGGAACGCATCGGGATCAATGACTTACGCGTCACTCGCGTTCTCCGCCGTCCCTCACTGTTTTTTTTTGCCAGAAATGAATCATCAGCAAAGGAACATGTGCACACAAGGGAACAACCAGTATAGTGGAAACGGATACGTCGCTTTCGTTTTTCTTATACTTTTAATAGAGTTTAGTTTAAAAAAGGAGTTTCTCTATATGCTACCAGCTACCTATTCGCAACCAAGACCGCAAATATACTAAATAATACAATCACGACATTGTGGGCTAGAAATGTTCGCAATAGAAATGTATGTGCAAACATTAATAATACCTAAGGGTTTTGTAGTAGTTCATTGTCATTCAATACTCGCTTTGTTCTTCCTGTTGAGTGTTGATGTTGGATGTCTATACAAAGTAGGTCCGTTACATTACCTTTGAAAATTTGTTTGACTTTTTAAAATTAGGAAGGTAGGCACTAGGTATATATTTCTAGCATAAAATATGAAAATTTTTAAGAATTGTAATTATTCTAATAAATCTTAAAATATTTTCCGCTTCATAATATAAATATTTGCGACAGCCAATGATAAAATATCATTGGCGACAGCATATAATGGTTTAACAAAAAATCACTGCACAGTTTCTATTTTTTCTAAGGTTGTTTTTCATTTTATGTCATGCCAGAGAAATATTTCCAAGGAGGTGCATCTAACTCTTTACATTAAACTATTAACTAATCTAAATGATTTACTAGAACTAGAACAAGAGAAAAGAACTAGAATTTTATATTTTTATTCATATCTCATTCATCGTCTTTTCTTTAAATATAATATCTAAATTTAACTTATTTTATTTGGTTAATGTTTTGTATATATTTTTCTCCGTAACATTCCACTCCTGCCGTCCATGACCTCAGGGCTCAGATTCATTCATGCCAAAAGAAACAAGATGACATTATAGTTTATTATATTACATTAGCAAATAAATAGTTTAATAACACATAAACAGTAGAGCTTCAAAGAAACAAGCTTTTTATTTTTAACTAATAAAAGCTTGTTTCTGTGATATAATTCAATCATTAATTTCATTATAAAATCCTACTTCCACCGTCCACGGGTAGTATTACTACAGACATATTAAACCTTTAAGTGAAAAAAAGTAAATTCTCTTATATGACATCGATTAAAAAGAACGAAAGTTCAACTCTTTTTCAAGAAGAAATGTTTGCAAGCATTTGAGAAATATATTACTTCAAGCAGTTTTTGAAATGTGCCCGCTAATCGTAAATAGCAAGATGTTGTAGCGCGTAACTTACCTGTTATTCTAAAATTATTTTTAACAAAAACCGACTTCAAAATAAACAAATCTAAACTAAAAAGAAGAAAATAATACTTTTAAGAACTCAGTTAATTTTCCAGTCGGTGCCAGCCAGGACGGACAGATTTATCTTGCCTTTGCAATGGATTATGGACTTTCGAATTTTGGCTTTGCAAAATAGCTTTGGCAAAAAACAATTTCCAGACATCGTCGAGTAATCGGGGAACATACATAAAAAAAAACAAAGTCCCCGACGAATTGAGAACCTCCTCCATTTTTTGAAGTCGGTTAAAAATATAAAAAATTGTAAAAATGAATCACTAAATAAGTAATTAAAAATGTGAGAGATGCCAGTGAAACCATCTTCAGTTTTCAGTAATAAGTACATTTATTCTCTATTTTAATACATTTTCCTCTTTTCAATAAATAACACATATATTTATATCAAGTTTTTATTATTTAAACAATTTACTATAGGTATTATCTTTTCAACCACAGTCAACATCTATGCATCTCAACTCCTCACCGATTAATCCCTCATCCTTTGTCCTGTCATTCTTTTTATATTAATTTGAATATTCTTTATTTTTATCACAATATTCATAATTTAAATCGAAAATTAATCGAAACCTTACAAACATTATACTAAAAATTGAGTATAATTTTTAAACCAAAAGCTTAGTTAAAAGACAAGTAAGTTAAAATAAATTAAACGGTTTTTATAATTTTCTAACAAAATAAAAGTAGCTTCAGTTACTCCTTATAACATTAGCTATCTTTGAGTGAAAGTCCCGTCAAAATTGGACCAGTGCAGACGTTTCTGAGATTAGTGGAACAAATAGATAGACAGACGTCAGACAAAAAAAAAATAATTTTGAATTATGATGTAAGTACCGTATGTAACTTCATATAAATTTAATGAAAAACTGTTAATTTGGAATTAAAAACAAACAATTCAATTTTACATTTATTATGTAATGATATAGTTTTCATATTATATTGTGAGAAACGTCATCATGTCAATAGATTTTTATGAGGAAATTACTGGTTTTCCGATACAAATGTTGATCTAAATTATAATGCTTACGTAATAATTCCAACTAATACTGGTATTAAAAGGCATGGTTTTAATTTCCATTATTTAGAAGAAGTACATAAAAAACTCAATATCGTTGTACTTTCCAAATAAGCATTTGCTACTACATGCCTGAAAAACAACTAAGTATTTTGTTGTATGAAAGCTTAGTAGGTACTAGGTAGGTAGGTACATTACATTGCCTAGATTTATAAGATTAAAATTTATATTTTCTATTTCTCCGGACTCAAAAAATATACTAATTATTAATTGTAGATTATATTATAAAAACTTTTAAATATAATTAACATAGATAACTATTTAGGTATAAATATCTATTCAATTTTGAACATTCTACAACAATATTAAAATTAGGTACTTATCTATATGGTGTAATATACCAAGATCCCAGAGCGTTCTGACATAACTTATTTTCACATGGATGAAACCCTCACGACTTAGTAGCGTCTAGTATACTTTAAATACCTGCCTACTTGTGAAGCTTGCCCTGTGACACCTGGGCAGCTACCAGGTGAGAAAGGTAACTAAAAATATGAGTTATCTAACTTAAATTTGTATGGCTGATTTTTATATATATTTTGTAGAATATTATTCTAAACTAGAATTATAAAGTGTCAGACACTTTTCATGGACCAGAGCTTTTGTCAGACGCTTTAAAGCTCGACAAAAAATTAATGAACTTTACTTATTTTTTCATGTCTGACTTTTAAATATGTTATTCAAGTAACTATTACAAAGTTATATTTCATCAGTCAGACAAATTCGAGTGACCAAACATCCCCTAAACACAAAATTATTCAGTCGGGAGTGCGAGCGCGAGAGCACTATGCGCATGGGTCTCAGAGTAAAAATTTGAAATGTATTGAAAATACTTACTAATTTCAATCGAAGATTTTTGCATCCTTATTTCAATAAGATCCCTTATAAAAAAAAGATTTAAAAAGATTCAACCCATGCAAAATGTATATCTATATATTTATCAAGTTGAATCTTTTTTTCTTTAAAAAAAATGTCAGTTTGACTGTGACTGTTTCGCAAGAAAACCAATAGACAAATTTCTATGAAATTGAGTATGGTCATAGGGGGTATCAGTACTGCAGGATTTGTTATTTCTGAGAAATCATATCAGTACTCAACAATTATTATGTAAAAAAATGTTCTAAAACGCATTCCACATACCGGAAACCAAATTCTTAGATTGAAATTAAATATATGACTGGATACGTTATAACTCATAGTATCTCAATTACAAAAACGTGTCTTAAAGTTTTTTATCATAAAATCGCCGCAAATGTCCAAATCGACAAGCGATGAGATTTGCTATGACTATATAAAATCAACAAATTATAAAAACTAGATGAGATTATGAGAGTAAATGTCCTGGCCAGGTCTTAGAGTAAGCACAACATGTACTCGCTGGCCATATCATGATACGAGTATGTTTTAGTACAGGAGGCTTTACTCAAGCATGGCAGATTAACATAAGAGGGGATACTTTAGATTCTCTTGAGTACCTCCACCATACATTAAGCCTCTGTATACGGTTGCACGTCTAGGTCAGCTGATCATAATATTTAAAAACTGCTTGACTGAGATATATGTAAATAAATAAATAAATAAGTCTCCACAAACAATAAAAAGTTAAATAGGTAAGTAAAATGTTTTATTTGCATTTTTATCCTTTGCAGAGTAAAAACTACTTGGCCCAATTTTAGTCAATTAATACAATAAATTGTTTGGTAAAGATTAATTAAAGTGGTAATTAATTTCTAGGAAATCTGTTTAATTAACACTTAATAATTACAATTAGTCATTAGCAAGTGATATGTTTGCGAAAACAGGAATAAGAAGCCTTTCGGTGCTCTTGCTATCGACTAACACGCGATTGTGTTTTATGTCAATTAATATTTCATTACTATGACATATTATAATATCCTCCACACCGATACCAGCCACGGCGGCCAATCCCATTTAGACTGGCCATTCCTTATGACTACTTGAAACGATCCAGGACCACAGGAGGTAAGGGGGAGAAATACCGTCAATTTCCTCAACTCCGGGCCGTTACTATGGCTTACGAAACAAAAAGACTCTAAAACTGAACTTGGCCTGATCGGAGCTTCAAATTCAGCTACACCGCCGAGGCCAATATGACATAGATAGGGTTAAAGTATATTTTGAATATATCAGTCAATAAAAACTATATTGTATGCTAATTTTAATGACCACAGAGTTTGCACTTGAATAATTCAATGATAAATGAATAGACCGTTTTTGCCTTTATGTTACAAGGCACTAATAAGCCCACATAAACCTCCAGAAAAAATTAACTTGTAAATAACATGTTTCCGCGGCGCTGAAATCATATGTTAAATATACATTTAGTTTCTTTTGTGTAACTACAAATTATTATCAGTAAAAATATTCATATTTTGTAGTTAAGAAAAAATAAAGTTTGATAATATCGATGGGTAACTCAAAGACAGGCAGATTACAGATACTTGGGGATTTATTTGGTTATTTTTAGTGTTCTAATTTAAAGCACTAAGTGTAGTCTGTAACTTTCATGTTATTACGGTTGGTTACGCTGGTTGTTGTTTTTTTCAAGTTGAAAAGCAGATCAAGCATTTGTTCTTAATGAACGAACGCAAACTGTGAAAGCCCACACACCGCGGGCTCTGCACAATATAATATTTTATGATAGGCACTTATAACGAAAACGCCTATTGTGATAGTCACCAAGATGTGGATTCATTAAAACATTCTCAAAATTAATTTTACACAACAACTCACAACAACTTGTACCTATAACGCAATTAATTCGATCACTTATTCTATCCGATGTAACATTACATTCAATTACTAAAGCCATATTATGTAAAATATTTTAGATGGTTTCCGACAGATCCATTTTACAAATATACTTAATATAAAGTAAGACTTTGTTTCATGAATCGAGTGGTATTTTACTGTTTAGAAGCGGTCTTTTTTAACGTTGGGATATGGGCTCTATGTATCTCGTACTTACTCTACCATCGATATTTATTGCAATAAATACGATAAATATAAAAAAAAATAATCTTTTATTGCTTTGTCCATGAAATTAAATTTGAGGGTATTTTAAACTACATGTTCGTTTTCGGCACATCCAATTACAATGTACCAAGATCAATGCGGAGACTATTTGGAAGTTTATCCGGGAAATGCATTCGCATGCACGGCCGGAAAACCCGATACCTACTTACCCCCTAAAACCCAACCAAACCTAGCCTGTCTTAATGAGGCGTCGTAGGATCACTACACGCTTAAACGAGACAGCAGGCTTGCGAAGCAGACTACAACAGCCATGGGTTCAGTTAGTCCATTCTGCTATCGGAGTACCAAGAATAATCCGCCTGGCACAGCGCTCAGCGCTCACCGAGCCGGGCCGCCTCCCAGTGCATTTCTTGGATTGTCGTACACTAAAGAGGTCTCCATCACGATAAGATGAACGCACGTTCTCGGGCGACGGTAAATACGGTAAATTATAAAAACTATTTTTAATTGGAACCATTCTTTTGTGTAATCAAAAATTTAAAAAAAGAATAATTTTCCTTTAAAGTGTTGGCTTACCTATGAAAGTCAGCAAGTGCAGCGAAAATATATATAAGTAGGTAATAGGTATACCTATACAAGATATCGAATTAACCGTTTATACATAATTTGACGATGAGTCATAACGCCCGCGTTTTAATAAAACCAATTACTTAATGACTGTGCGGGTGTCTTAGTTATCTGTTAATGAAAATATATACCTAAGTATCATTGACCTTAAAATGTGTAAATTGTTAAGGTAACACGTAGTAGTAGGCATACCGTATATATTATATTATAATTGAATTACAAAAGAAAACACAAAAACAACAAACTTAATTAATATTTCAAATATAAAAAGTATTTTAAAACAACTATCGGCGACTGCATGGTGTACGCCAGTATTGTTAATTTGTTTCTATTAGTGGAAGCGCCGGCAAGCTACAGATTCGAGTGATGGATGACTCGTAACAATGCTCCTCCGGGGACGAGTGTGGGCGGCGTCTTGACAGCCAAAATCTGCACTTTCCTTTGACTTTCTCTCGGAGGTGCGAAAGGTGTTCACTGAGGGCACGCGATGGTTATTCGGTAGCCGGCAAAGCATAAGTGTACTCGCTCTTATCGCGATACAGTCAGAGTGATTACTTTTTCCAATCGTAGCCAAGTGCATTGAGCTCTTTGCCGATATTCAAAATACCTGCATGATTGTTGCGTATTTATATAGAAGTGCCGAGTTTTACATCGTAGTTATAGAAGTCGTGAAGTGAGATGTCAGTAAGCTATGGCGCATATACTTAAAGTATTTGTAGCTCTGTTTTTCGCGCTACGAGGCGGCACGCCTGCGCGGTTTCCCGTAAGTAAATATGCATCCGAGGGCGGGCGGCACTGCTTTCATTTTATTTACTTAATTTTATAATGAAAATTAAATAATGTATTATGATATTTTTTCATTTTAGTAAATTTTAATTTAAAACTGTTTGTAGAGTAAAAAATTGTAGAGTGCTTTAACGAATTAGCACATTTTATGAATTCGAGAATCAATTTACTCAAAATGTTACTTTGCTGTATAATAAATTATTCTAATTTTCTTTATTAAATAAAAATATTTTCTGACATTTTTAAAACCAAGGTTTTTTAAATAAAAGCCATTTTTTTCAATATCTAGTTTCTATTATAAATATAGCGTATGGTAGTGAATCTTATTATTGTTATTACAAACATAATATTCGAAAATATGACAAAAATATGTAAATGTATAGATTTTTAGTGTTGGAACATTATTATGATTAGATACATTAAATTTCCCTCTTATAAAGTTATTTGTTTGGCTAAATAAAGCTATTTATTACGTACATAAAATGTTTAAACTATGCTTAAACATATCAGGGCTATACGAGAATTACAATTTAACAATAAAAATTTGGAATAGCCAGTTATTTAAATATGTTAAAAATTTTGTTTTAGGTAGTTAACCTAAATAAGTTTGCTCTAAAGATCCATACTGTTGATACACACTTTGTTTTAATTATAATAATTCTTTTTCTTTCTTTAAATATCATAATATGTTAATTTGATATTTTATATATGAACCGGGTACCCTTATACAAGCTCAAACTCTAATTTATTAGTTTAACTGATATAAAGAGCGTAGGATTTTAAAAAGCATTTTATACATTTCACAAGGTTATCTAATTATGTATATTATTAATTTATTTTATTACAAAGCACGGTACTTCAAACGGTTGTTTGTACAAAAATGAACTCTTATTATTGATCCACTCGATGCTACAAAGCATAGAGCTATATCATACTTCGTCTACATGTGTAGGGTAAACGACTGCAGTGGCGATATAATGTCTGGGAGTTTCTAGACTAATGTGAAGTTTTTGGCAGTATTTGTATTTTACAGCTCTATCCTATTTCTAGAATACATGTATGTACATGATACACCGAATTTTTACAATTATTTTTTGAAAATATATTCTTGAATATTTAACAACATTCAAATCTAGGTATATATTATGTTACAGTTAAAACCCGTTCTCAGTTACAACGCGTTTTAACTAGTCAACACTAGTTTACACGAAACGCCTTAGTGAAAACTAGAATTGTAACATACATATTAACTGTAACATATACATGTATAGGTAAACCTTAATAATATAACCGTATTGGGTACGATATGCGTATAATTTAATACTTCTAAAAAGTGGATTTGAAAAACTTATAGTAAAGACAACTTTAGTATGGAAAGTGTTAGTTAAATATTCCGCGCCGTAAGTGAAGAGTCAATACATGTGTCATTCATATTCCTAACGGGTATTTTCTGATGAATACAAGACATTTTGTTCGGGAACTAAGGAAATAAGACAAAGTGGTTAGTTTCTTGTCGGCTCTTTCAGCGTCTAGTTATCTTAATATTCAAGTCGGGGTCGTTTGTAATCCTCAATTTGAATTCTACTATGCTTTTATTTGATACTTAAATTATATAGGTACCTAATCTAATAATACTTTCTTAGATTTATGCGAATATTTCAAAAAAACAATTTTTTCCGCGCTTTTTTTTTATTTTTAGTTCCCAACATTTCGAATGCTTTATAGCAATTATCCTCATGAAAAAAGATAATTATAATTTATAATCTATTTTATTTAGAACTTAGAAGATATACCTATGTATAGATAGTAGATACTATGACATGATTATTATTATTAATATAGAAAAACGCATACATTGAACGTATTTGCTTCAAGATTAAAAAGTAACCCAATATGGTGCAATAAAATTGATTTAATGATTCTTAAAAATTGTATAAGCAGAACAACTTGTGATACAATAACTTTCACTACCTACTTCTTGGTGATCTGGATTGTATAATTTTATTTTGGCAATTATATTACATAACACAATAGAGCCGTAGGTCCCGTACTGGATCACGTACTAGGATTACACAAGCGCAAACGTCACGTAGTAAGTTGAAGTTTTTTGATCGCACCTCAGTGATTCACATCCCGGGCGCTATTGTGATTTGTCCGAGGCGGCGCGGCGGCGCGACGTGATGCCAGACTCTACGTAATTGAGATCGATGCGAATAACTTTCATCATCCGGAACGCAAACGTAACGCTGACAATTGAATTCCAAAATTAATGACTTTTAAATTTAACACAGCTTTAACTTGCTTCTTAACATTGATAATAGAGTCCATTGTCTCGTGTCGGAATAATGTAATACAAATAGTTTTACTTTCCCCTTTACTTTGCTTGTGACCGTTAATTTGGTATCTACACTGAGATGACTCACATGTGTTGATTTCGGTTTCACTCACCTCTACAAGATGTCAATCATTGAACATTGATCTCTTTAGATCATTTTACTTTGAATGTTAGATGCTATTTAAAATTATTAAATAAGCTTTTATTACCAACTTGTCATTTAGATATAAACGTAAAATATTCACTGACAAATTATTTTAAGAGAGTTTTACTTAATTTTTTGCTAAAATACAATATTGCAAAATCGTCGCCCAAGCATCCTCTTCCTTCTTCATTTTTGCGTTCGAAATTCGAATTATAATTGTTTTTACATTAAGATCAACTTTGTACGATGGTATTAATTTAGGTCAATTTATATTTTGTGCATATTTGTACGGCTACTCTTGATTAAGCATGTTAATTAATTCGTGTGAAGTCAGTTTGGTTATTAGACTTAAGATTAGTCATTAGCAAGTGGTATGTAAAAACACGAATGAGAAGCTTTGTTAATGTTTCTGCTATTGAATGGCTGCGGCGCGGCGACCCCGATTATTTTACAAGAAAATTTATCATGTACACAGTGGATTTACCGACTCGTCTTTTTTTATAATACCTAAACATTATTTTATTAAATCTTAATTAGATTTTTTTGCTCATAAAATTCAATACTTTTCATTACAAAATGGTAAAATAAAATGATGTCTGACAACGAGAGAATTCTTGTTATTATTCTAAGAAAGTTAACAATGTAGGTATTATGTGTATTTAGGACGTGCCCATTTTTTTGCAATGAGGTTATTTAATTAGCATAAGAGCAGCGAGTTACGGTAATGGTAAATTCGTCATAAAAGATATTATGTTTTGGACCGCTGTTGGTAAAGTATTTGTAAACTTTAGATGTACATTGCTCATGAAAATGACCCATACAATTTTAGGACATTTTGCCATTTCACGGATGGCGGTCGAGTGGTGTAAACCCTGAAGAGAAGTTGGAAGATGGAAGCAAAGATGTTCAAGTTGTTTACTTGCCGGCGTTATTGCCTCGTGAAGCGCAGACGGACGGCAGCTCGGCTGATCATGACATACCACTATCCTATAGTTTTGATGCTTTTGGAAGGTAATTTTGTTCATTAGTTAAGGATGTAAAATTTGAAATAAAATCTCATTATACTCGTGTTGAATAATTCGGCCGCTTAGTTGTGGTCATTATTATTAGCATACAATAAGATTACGACTAAAACGTAGATCGAAATAATAAATATGATAAAATATGAAAATATTTTTTCAGAATAATAAATTTAACAATAAAGGTCGGCTTTGTTCATTGAATATTTATGTTGGACTTAAAACTACACTGAATATTATAAGTTTTTTTTAATTACGTATTTTAATTATTTGCACCATGTTTATTATACAGTAGGTAAGATATATTATATACTTAGCTTGAGTAGGATGTGAAATTTAATCGATGGCCAACCTTAGGCTGCTTTTGAGATTTTTTTGATGTACCTAGGTACCCACATTCAAAAACTTCATATTCATTTATGCGTTATTATTTATTAGTTCGGATCTCAAATTCTGAGTACAATGATGTGCAGTATATAATCTGTCCACTAAACCACCAGCATTTTAAATATAATACATATATCTAATTACATTTCAGAAATTTTGATCTCCAACTTTTACCAAATAGAAAACTTGTGTCATCTCAATTCCGAGTTTGGTCAGAAAATGGTCCAGATGAGGCGTTATCTACAGTTGACTCTTCTTGTCATTTTCTACACAGTGGACCCGGAGCCGTGGCTGCTTTCTCGGCCTGTAGAGATCATAAGCTAGTTAGTCATTTGCATTTAATATTTAGCCACGTAAGGTATTTGAAGGATGCTAAGCAATAACGTAGGTCAATAAAATTAATGAAATGCAAATAGAACTAGGGCGTTTTTCAATGTCACAATAACTTTTATGATAACCCATAATCTGTAATCTTATAAATTACACAAGGTAAATACGTTTTTTAATTTGAATATTTCATAAAAATAATAATCTAATCACGCGGTATAATATAACAGCTTGACGTTTAGTTAAAATTAATACGTAAGTATGTGACTTAATGAGAAATAATTTAGTATTTCCTATTTATTTCAGCACGGACTTATCATGACTGAAAATTCAACATACGAAGTGCGACCACTATCATCAGGTGCAGGACGAGCGCCAAAAGGCGGTAGACATGAAAGAACTGCACATGTTATTCGACGAGCACCTCCGCCGCCACTCCTCCTTGATGATGACCGACCACTTCGCCGCACTGTCCGAAGGCCAAGAATGTATCCCGCCAAGCCAACACCTTCTTCTTACACGATTGAAATCGCCTTGTTCCTGGATGAGGCAGCATACAAGTTATTTTATCCTCACCTCAATCATAACGAGGCAGATTTGCGAGATATGCTACTCGCTTATATCAATGGCGTTAGTTTCCTATCCAATACTATGTTATTATGTATTGTTTAATTAATAATTGAAATTTTAAAGCCTTTATACTGAAGTGTCGATTTTTGACCCCATTAATAAGCATCAATTGTTTGTTTCTCTTTATCTTAAAGGATTTATAGTTTGAACCGTAATCTGCTTTATTCATGTAATTAGGTACTTCTTTTTATTTTGATCTATTGCAAAATGATATGTTCTAAAATCAAAAATGGTACATAACAAAAACAAAACATCCCTATAAATTTATATGAATAACAGTATACGGAATTCTTGGCTCACAAGTCTGAATCATTTTGGCCGGTTTTATTCACTATTAATGTTGTCCCATAAACGAGGAAAATTAAATATCTAAGGTCATTTTTTAATGTAATGATGTATGTTTACGAGGTAGATATTTAAAGTATGTCATTTTAAACAAAAAAATGAGTGCATGTCAGAACACTCACGTCAACAGCAACGGTACATAGTTTGATTTGAATGACGAAAGACATAAAAATTACCAATAACTTTTTAATTTAATTTGATCTCAGATTGCACAATTTCACGTTAACGACTAAAAGCGTCGTAAAATTTTGTCATTTAAATCAAAATTTTATGTTTTATAGCTGAAGTTTTTTAGTTATTATTTATTTATTTATTGCATTTATATTTCGCAGTTTATTGTGATATAAATGATTTAAATGTTTTCCAAAGGTTCAAGCATTATACCACCACTCCTCGCTGGGAACTCGCGTGAACTTGTCCCTCGTTCGCCTCACGTTACTGCGCTCCCAACCATCATCACTCTCGACACTCGCTGAACGTGGTCGCCTTTTAGACTCTTTCTGCGAATATCAACGCTCTTTAAACGTTGACGATGACGACGATCCTGAACATTGGGATATGGCTCTCTTACTTTCTGGGTGGGTACTATAATATAGACTTATTATTTAATAACAAGTTGTTTCCTCGTAAGCGGCCGTAATTTTTATTCTTAATAAATTAAAGAAAACATACATCAACGATAATGAAGAAAACCAACTGTTTGCTAAATGTATATTTTAAAAATTGTTATTTGCCATTCGTTATCTCACTAAAACTTAGAAACAGCTGGACCGATTCGAATAATTCTTTTTTTTTTTTGTTTTTTTTGAGTGTCAGCGCTGGTATAGGGAAAACCCAAAAAAAGGAAACGGTGAGAAATTAAAAAGTTCAAAATTGTTTATTTTGTAGCATTCACTAACCGCTAAAACAAACATAGGAAGGAACCTGAGCGACACAAGGGTGAGTCATTAGCTGTTATAAATAGAGTTGACCATTCATATGAAAAAATCAAATTATTTATTCCCATCTACGTGAAACTTATTATGTTGGAACGTAAACGCACACCGCCATTTTCTAAAATCTATTTTTATTTCAACATTATTTTAAATAAAAATAAATACTATCGGCCAAATTTTAAATGACAACCTGGCTAAACCATATTCTCCTATTTATAATTTATAAAAAATAGATTTCAATCAAATGCGCGATGAACGTGGTGGGATCCCAGGCTAAGAGCTGTCGGCCGATAGTTTGTCTAGTATGCGCACCCACCAAACCCAACTTTTTAGTCGGGGTGTGCGCTTAATAAAAAAAGGACTTTATTAAAAAAAAACAAAATACATTGGTACAATTACATACAGTCGTACCTCCTGAACTAGAAACCTGTGTTTCAGGAGCTAGTGCCTTCCCATATCAAACAATACATACCTATTCAATGTATTACGAAGAATACGTTTTAACACAATTTAATCGTAACAAAAGAAAAGAGAGAAAAAAGACATTAAATATATCAAGAGAGATATCTAAAACAAAAGGTTTATGTGTATGTATGTGTGTGTGTGTTTATGTGTTATGTGTGTGTATGTGTGTTTGTGTGTGTGTCTATGTATGTGTGTGTTTTATATATTGATTTTTATTTCATTTATTCATTACCATAACAAGGTTTTCAGTTTGCTCATACGTTAGATTAATTAGCCATTCTTTTAAAATTCGTTTTATTTTTAGTAAAAAGTATAAACCCGACCAAAATATCGGCCGATCGAAAGTCCGCTGTTTGCGGGGGCTCTAAAACAATGCGTAAAGGTGTCAGACGTCAGTGTCTGCAATACCCCGCAAGGGTGGAAATATTGTAATATTTTTTTTCGCAATTATTTATTACTAGGGCAAACTAATGCAAGCGTCTCCGTCATAAGGATTTCTGGTGACGTGACCTCAACTTTTTACTAAAGAAGTTTCGTCTTTGTGCGCATGAGAGTAAAGCCGTTTGTAAAACAAAGTTAGTCATTAGTCAGTAGTTACTACACAATAAGTATAAAGATAATCGATTGATTAACAGAGAAGAAAATATACTGAAGGCTTTGTCTGAACCTATGCTTTTTTACCTATATATAACTATTAACTACATAATAATAATTTTGACGATTATCACTTCTGTTATGGAAAAAATAGCAGCTTTGACCCCGGTGGTAAAAATTCAATAATTACTATTTTT
Organism: Boloria euphrosyne; assembly: GCA_951802675.2. NCBI lineage: Eukaryota > Metazoa > Arthropoda > Insecta > Lepidoptera > Nymphalidae > Boloria > Boloria euphrosyne. The sequence goes on from OX637872.1 coordinate 6,018,096, forward strand.
GTTTTAGATAGAAATTGAATAGATTTTGAAATTGTCTAACGATATGGCATTAAACCTAGAGATGAAAACACTTCACTTTCTTGTTCTCTTAAATTCGTGTTAAATATATTTTAGACACACATATCAATTCATTTTTCATATTTTCAGATTAGATTTCTACTCTGAAGAGGGTGGTCACCGCAACGGTGTAACGATGGGGCTCGCGCCTGTGGGCGGCGTGTGTCTTCCTGCGCACGCATGCGTGGTGTCCGAGTTCGGCGCTTCCGACACTCTCGGCCGTCCCTATCCTTCTGCCGGCTTCACGTCCGTCTTCATACTTGCACATGAGATAGGCCACAAGTTAGTTAAACTCCCATTTCGCTATTGTTTTTTCTCTTATTTTCAATATTCAATTATTGTAATGTTGAATTTAGATTTTTAATAATTTAGGTAATAGATGATTTCATTTTGAAACAAATTCAAATACAAAAGACTATTGGATGATTTGCGTATTAAAGATGGCTCCATTTCACATAAAGAAAGTCGTAATCTGTAATATCATACAAGCATGTTATTTTAACCAATAGATGGATGCCCTACTCTGGTTAGGACAAAGTTTGGCGTTCTGCTTCATTAAATAAATAGATTAATAAATATTACACTTGTCACACCTTACTTATATCGTAAGAGAAAGTGTAAACACTGAGGTCTGAGATGAGTCAGCTTGCTCGTCCCGCACGAGCAGTTCTTAGACCCTAGTTCTTGCTATGCGCTGGAGACCCTGTCATCCTTCGTAGTTTTGTAAAAACTAAGCTACAAGCAATAAAATTCTAGGGGATTGGAAAAATGCAAAGTTTACCAGATTAATTATGATACATTTTTTTACATTTTTTTAAACAGATTGCATTACATATTTCAGTCTGGGCATGCATCATGATGGCACGGGCAACTCGTGCGCCCGCGACGGCTTCATCATGTCACCGTCGCGCGGTACCAATGGAGAAGCAACCTGGTCCACTTGCAGCGCTAGAGTCGCAGCTGACTTACAGTTAGTGTTAAATGTTAATTCATTCATTCTAATTTTCAAAGTATAGCCGCACTTCACATATTACTTACTGAAATAAATTCAATTCTTCGTATGAAACAAAATATGCATGTAAATACCTGTTGGATTGGTTGTATAGTGAAATATGATCTCGGTGGAAAAAAATACTTGTCATATTGAGACTTTCAATATCACACCAAATCGTATGTGAAAGTCTACTCGGTCATGCATCTTACCTTGTTCCAATTGCCTCAAAAGCTGATCACTGTGATTCATTTAAAAATCTAATTTTTATGTTATGTTACTGATACTTTTCACTTTCAATAAATACCGACCAGATTTTTTTGGTCAATTTTTACTATATTATTGGTTTTATGTCTAAGTACCTATATACTGTATACCTACTGTATACTTATACAATGCAATTTTCTCGTTGACTTCGTCTCTATCAAGAAATTAATATAGTAGGGAACTATTAGTAAATTGTATTTCAAATGTACTATTTACTTTATGTGCATATGCTTCTTACTTAAAAGAGAAGTATTTATTATGGGCAAGAGTCAACTATGGAAAATTCATTGCTTATCGTACCTATAATGTATACACGTAGAATTTTTAGACTGAAATCAATTTTATTAATTGAACTACTCGTAATTGTGACGTCAAATGTATGTACCTACTATGTTTACTAGAAATTTCCAATTACTAAACTTTTAAATAATGTCAGGAAAACTATTGTTATTTAGAATATCACCTAGCGGATATGCATTAAATTGAATGAATTTTATATTTTGTTTTCAGATGGGCAACATGTTTATTCGATGGCAGTGACGACTTGGACACGCCTAAAGAACTGCAGCATGAAAGATTTGGAGGCGCACCAGGTGTTTTGTGGGGGGCTAAGAAACAATGCGAGGTACTTGAATGGACTTAAAATTTATAATATAGTTATTTTTGAAATAAATGCTTTTAATCCTGTAAACCTTCGACACCTATTAGGTATGATTTCGAATCGTTAGCGATCATATAATAAATTGGCAAGATTTTAGTTGGCTTTCACAGTAGAAAGTTAATTTTTATATTTAGGTGTATATGTTTAACACATTACTTCTAATTCGTAGAATGCCAAAGCAAACACCTCACCGCGTCGCTTGTTAAGCTCTTCCTGATTTTTAAATTAGCTTTTTTATATTCCCTACTCTAAAAAATATTTTGACCAGGTACCTACTAATTTTTCATTTCAGTATGTAATATATGAGTATTTTACTTAACTGATTAAAGGAATACCGTAATATGACATTAACAGAAAAAGTAATTAATTACATACCTACTTTGAAATACTTATGTCATATGACTTATGAGCTTTCTGTTTAACAAGCTCCTATAGTATGCGGGCTAGCAGTCATGTAACACCAAAACAACGAACAAAAGTAATAGTGAATAATAAAACTTAACTTAGGTATATATTATATTGTTATTAAAACGCGGTCATATTGTGCGGTGTGTTCAGGTGATTAATCCACACCAAATTTCAAGATATTAATAAGTAAAAAGAAATAGCAAGCACGTTCATTGGTATTTACGAAAAGTGTGTGTGTACTTATGTACACGCGTTAGAAGTTATACTTCTTTTGCCTTATTCTACGTCTGTAGAAAAACCTAAAATGTTGACTATAGCTAACTTCAGGGTGTCGGTTTAAGTGACGGCGCGGTGTGCGCGCGCATCGTAAAATTTACTCTCTCATCATTTTTCCCTAACGCGCCAAAAGAAGTATAACTTCAATAAATATTTAATATGATCATATATCACTCACTTTATTGACCATTATAATACTTGTTTTTCTAGATACTTCTCCGAGACAAGGACGCAGCGCCCGCGCAAGCCCCGGGGGCGGGCGGCGAGGCGGCGCAGTGTACGCAGCTAACGTGCCGCTCGCCTCACCGCGCCGGCTTCTACTACGCGGGGCCTGCGCTACCCGGCACCTCATGCGGGAATGGGAAGGTTGCTTGAGATTTCATTTTGAATTAACAGTTTTTAGTGTAAACTCAGTCAATGCAATTGAAAATATCGGTACACATTTGTATTTAAGACATTTTTTTTTTTTTTTTTTATGGGACAAAGGGGGCAAACGGGCAGGAGGCTCACCTGATGGTAAGTGATCACCACCGCCCATGGACATCTGCAACACCACAGGGCTTGCAAATGCGTTGCCGGCCTTAAATAAGATATAGGCAGTGGTAGTCCAGTGGTAACGCGTCGCTTGTATAACCGAGTGATGCGGGTTTAAATCCGGGTCTCGCACTTCTGATATTTTCATGTGCGAATCATTTCTATCATGATTACCACTTGTCTTACGGTGAAAACATCGTGAGGAAACCTGCATGTCTGAGAAAACCTAGCAAGTTTTCGTAAGACATGTGAAGTCCGCCAACACGCACTAGCCCAGCGCGGTGGACTATGGCCTGATTCATAGGTACACAACAGTAGCGGGAACACAGATAGCCTATCTCCCGAAGTACTTCTTAAATTTCAACCACATCCTTCTCTCGAGCTCGAAAGACAAACAAACATATTATGCATGCAGATTTATCATTGTTCGCCATTTTTTTTGAGTAGGTAGTAGGTACTTAGTACCTGCATACTTAATATTATATTATTTGTATATTTCAGTGGTGCCAAGGAGGAGAGTGCGTGGCAGCGGACCCGGCACTCATACCGAGTGTCAAGCCGCCACTGCAAGGACAGGATACGTGGAACGAGTGGAGCGAAGGCAGCTGCAACTCCGGCTGCACGTACAGAAGCCGCGGCGCTCGCGAACGGAGACGCTCTTGTTCGGAAAACGCGATCTGCGATGGATCTTCTTATGATGTAGCGCTATGTGATGATTCTAAGGTTAACGTCTTTTTTGTTAAGAAAGTTTAATTAGGTAACTGGTGTTCGGTCTTCCTGAAAGTTAAACATAAAAGTTTTGGTTGTCTTAAATTATGATTATGTAAGTATGCATATATTATGTTATTACTTGAAATCGTCATATTTTATACATATTGACTATTGTTTGCGGTTTTGCAATTGTGGAATACACACGGTATACCCATTATTTTGCCCGCAGGCCGCGACAGTCAATAGGCAAGAGTAACCTCGTACCTCGTGACTAGGTACGAGGTACGAAGTTTGAGTGATTTCAACTGGTTTTGTCTAAAGAATCATGATTCTGTTTCACTCAATCTGTCAGTAAAAAATAGAAAAACACTCCATTTGCCTCTATCTAAGTGATATGTGGACTAAAAGGAAAACAAACAAAAAAAAATAAAAATATTCAATCAAACAAAGAGAAAAGAAAATTTACAAAATTATAGAAAAATACTCAAGAGGCGATAAATTAATTCTAATTTCTATTCATTACATTTATAATATCAGAAGTACAGAGTACTTAATAAGGAAATCTTAATTGAAAACGATCTCCTACACATTTCCAATAGCAATATGATATTGAACCAGATTTGCGGCAAGAAGAAGCGCGTGAGTGCGACCGAGCTGGCGGCGCGCAAGTGCGGCGAGTACGCGGCGCGCCTGCCCGAGCTCGACCCGCGCGGCGGCGGCCTGCAGGCGCCACACGACCCAAGTATTTAACTATAACTATATAATATACTAGCGACTCACCCGGGTCGTCCTTAGATACGTTTTAGATGGTACGGTTAGTACAGATTTCTCAGAAATGAGATAATGTTCCGCTATAAATAGTATCATATATGTTGGATCTTATCAAATTTCATCTCTCCGGTGTTTTGCCCGTGATGCGGTCACTAAAGTATTTCCAAAACATCTTTTATGTACAGATTTGACATAAAGTTGGAATTTTGGACCGATTTGTCTACGCGTGGAAATACGATTAGCAGTTTAAGCGGGAAGCGACGAGAAATCGCTAGTATTATTTAAATTCTAAACTAATACCAAATTAAACATTACCTTTAAAAAGCTCTACTTGCACTTAACAGTAGCTTATACATTACTCCAGGTAATTCTATCTGTGTACTCAATTTGATCTAAATCCTTATCGCTGATTTAACGTTAAAAAGTAGCAAGCACGCATGTGTCCTCTTATTACTTTTTATACGCATTTAATCTTTCAGATACATATTAATTTAGTTTTTAAATTGTTACTGTTGCAATTATGGTGCTTCCTCAAGAATCAAAGTCTAAGTTACTCCTAATAACATTAGCTATCAGCGAGTGAAAGTCCCATCAAAATCGGTCCAGCCGTTTCAAAGAATATCCGGAACAAACAGACAGACAAACATTTTAAAAATTGTTTTTTTTTGGAAGTAACTTATATAATACTTTCAAATGCATTTAGTGAAAAGCTGTTAATTTGAAATTAAAAACAACACTTCAATTTTATTTATAAGTACTGATGTAAGTAGGCATATGCTTATATTCAAACGTCAAGATCAAAGTTTCCTTTCATTTATCAAAGCAAGAACTACTATCTCACAGTGCAATATTCTCATAAGTAAGATAATTTCCTTTAGTTCCAAATATGTATAATAATTATTTATATAATTAAATGTTTATTGTTTACTATAAATAATGATTTATTATGGAAGCGTCGCATGTTATTAGTGATTGGCAACTTGGCACTTGCTACAAAGTACAATGAACACTGGTATTATACGAGTAAGAGTGTGAACTAAATCTTTAAGATAAACGTCATTAAGTGAGTTACTGTTAATTTATTAAAGTTGTAAATATTTGTCTGCGATAACGCTAGTACGTAAGGTGACAAGATACCTACTAATGAGCGTCTTAAAAATTAAAATAACCGAAAGCGTTGAAACATAACGATTGTTATAATTTTAATAAAAAATGTACAAAATTTAATTTAAAAATTTTAAATTACCAATATTTCTTTATTTTCTTAATAATCATCAGCGACTCACCTTCGCTCGGCTAGGGTTACCATTAGTATAGATTTCTCAAAAATTAGATAACCAGATATCATCATACCAAACATTAAAATCTGTCCTTTGGGTTTCTCGTGATGCGGTCACAGATGGTCTATCTGATAGACAGATAGACAGGCAGACAAACATTCTAACTAAAAACTATACATTTTGACTCTGTATCGATAATCCTTACTTAATATTATAAATGCGAATTTCTGTCTGTCTGCTTGTCGCGCTTTCACGCCAAAACTACTAAACCAATTTAAATGAAATTTAGTACACAGATAGTCTAGACTCTAGAGCCTGAGAAAGGACATAGGATACTTTTCAAGGCGAAAAAAGGCTGAAAAGGATTGAAAATTTGTACGGAAATTGCTTCAATTTTAAACCTAGAAGCTTGAAACTAAATTTTTAGGCTTTTGATTAGATATAAATAAAAAAGACATTCAGAATTTGTTAAAAAATCTATCCTAAAGGGGGTAACTAGGAACGAACCCGAGCGAAGCGAGGGTGAGTCGCTAGTAATGACTATTTCAATAAGATTTTCAAATAAATATGTAATGTAATGTACAAATTCGACTCAGTTACAACCTACAACTTTATTATAATTTATAATATATAAGAGTATGTATACCTAGATACAATTTAAAGAGAGGAGAAACCGAGTAAAGTCTGGTATTATTCAAATCAAATATATTTTTTCATACCAATGTGAAATGAATCAATATAATACAAATGGGTAGGTATCAGGTCGTATCGTTATAGTTATTAGGTATCAACTATCAATGTGTCTCTTTTGACTGCTGCATTTTAGTCAGGAGCACATCATTCTTAGATACATAATATAGTAGTTACTCGTATATCTTTAGTGAAAGATTTAAGATCTGACAATGATTCAAGAGATATGATAAGGTCTTACGGCTAATTTACTGAAATGATTCACTTATTATGATATGCAAAGGATTAGGAGAAGACATTAGAAGAATGTTATTCACTGTACTGTAGAGGGCAATTACTCAACTAAGTAGATATTATCAAAATAATTATTAAAATTTTTATCGAATTTTGTAACTACTTTGCCTAATTTTTCAATATGTTTACTGTCAATTAAATTATTAACGTATGTAACAAGGTAAAAGCAGATTTACTCAGTAGATAACAAAGCAACAACCTATAATCTAGTTTGATCTTAGGAAAATTTTTATTTCCAGGGACTATGTCGCAAGGAATACTATGCTATTCATACTTTTGTACACTACTTCAGTAGAGCATTTTTCTATTTTTGTATCTTTATGAATCATATTTTTCAGATTAATATTTATATAAACATTTCAAGAATGAGCTATATTGGTATACTCTATCGCAGTATTTATTTTGATTTCCGTTTAACTCTTGACGTCTGGTTTCCTATCACTCTATAAGATATTTATTAAATAAATATTAGTCGATGCAAACATACTTAATTTTATATGGCTAGGTATTCTATTTCTATAAATACATTTTAAGTGCACATGTACATTTGAATTTTATGCGATACATTTAAGTAAATGTTTTATTAGCATTTCTTTTTATGAATTAGGTAACTTATCTTTTTACCCGACTGTGTGAGAACGAGAGTTATGTGTTTCGAGTTTTTATATGTATATAAAAATAACTACGCATAAATAAACCAACTGCTTAAACAAAAAACTTATACATAAGAACAAATTAACGACACGACAAAAACATACCTAAGCTAATAAAGCTATATATAATGTCTCCTTTTCCCCCGTCAACTTCTTTTCATTTTATTTTAGTTTGCTTTTTACAGTGTCGACTATTTTATTTTTGTGAATATTTTAAGAATAAAAAAAAAACCTACAACTATTATGTTGTGATACCATATAACGGGAATCATACTTGTGATCTTTACCATCCATAAACATAAACATTTTTCACTAAAAAAGTGATTGATAAAAAATAAAAATATACTATGACATTTACAGCTCGTATGTGGATGGGTTGTGCCATCTTCTGCAGACGTGTTGAAGGTGGCGGCTTCTATGCGCCTCGGGTGGAGCTCAACGACGTGGGGCTAGACCCTTACTTCCCAGATGGAACCTGGTGTCACTACGACGGGTCCTCCAATTATTATTGTTTGCAACACCACTGCTTGCCTGAAGTGAGTATTCATAAAAATTAACATTTTTACTTTTTTAAAGTTCAATAAGAATATTATTATAAGTAGATGACGTTATACGTGTTTTAGGGTTCCGTAACTAAAGGTAAAACGGGAAGGTAAACGGTTACTAACTCTGCTGTTCGTCCGTCTGTCTACCTGTCCGTCTGTCAAGTGTCACCAGGCTGTAGATATGTAACCTATCTGAGGAACAGCGATAGTTAGCCACTTGAAATTTTCACTTCAAATTTTCTGTTGCCGATATACCTAAGAACAAATACTAAAAAACTGAATAAAATCACTATTTAATGGGGCTCCCAATCCCATACAACAGACATGATTTTTTGCCCGTTTGCGTTTTTATAGATAATAGTACGGAGCCCTTCATGCGCGAGTCCGAGTCGCACTTGGCCGGTTTTGAAATAATTTACAAATTGTTTTATTTTGACAAATAGAAGTTCTTCTTTATATGAAACTTGACTTTATATTTTCCCATCTCCATAATATAATAAATACCATGAACGTGGAAATGAGCAGATGTATAGCTACAGTACACACTATTGTATGCTAACTATTAGGTATAAGTATATTTTTTGCTTATTTTAATTCTCGTTAAAATAAGATTTAAGGTAATTTTTAGAATAATAACTTAAGACTATGTGGGTTTCTGAAGAAAATGAGTGCAAAGTTTTTTATTACTTCACTGTAAATATACATTTTTACTGCCACTTTTATTTATTGTAATCTATTAAATGCCGGATATGTTTTATGGTGTACCTGTACAGGCGAAATATTTTCATTATTCGAGCACGTGCTTGAAGTACTCGTAAATTCTATTTGTTTTCTCGTATGTAACATAAAATGTTGCTTTATTTTTGTAGAGCTACATGTTTTTTTAAACAACTTCTTATCGAAATATGTTTATAATACATCTTATGTACAATGTTCCCTATCATAAATTTATAATTTGTTAAAGTAATTAAGATTTTCTTGAGCCTTTCTGAGCTCAGCGTAATGTTGTTGTATGTCAGCTGATAAGTAGGGTTGCCTCGTCTAAAATTTTGAGTAACAAACCGAATCACTCAATACAAAACAAATATAAAGAAATTCACATTATTTTACATTTTTCATGAAATATAAATTACATAAGTACCTTACTTTCATATGAAATCCAAAAAAAGTAAAAAATATACGTCTGATATAGTAAGTTGTAAATTAAATTAACTGAATAATATAAAGTGGTAAGCAGCATCCTTAACGATAAGTAAGAAATAACTGCGGCATCGTTTGTCTTATATTCTTATCCCATTGTTTGTCAACACCAGCGTCATCTCACGTGCTCTATTCATACAAAATATCGCCATAATATTGATTAAAAAATAATTAAAGGTTTTCGAACTTCTTTATAAATGTTGCCATTTTGACTACCTACCTACTCGAATTTTAATTTGACGTTTGCTGAAATGTTTTTTAATTTTAGTGTCTTGCGTAAGCTAGGTAAAAAAAATAATAATACCGATATTCCACAAGATTTGAAGGATTTTTTTTAATACATCTTAAATCTTAATTATGAAAATTAAACTTTATACAAAAATAGTATATTGGTTTACAATTATGGTACTATTATTGTATAATTTTCCACAAAACAACGTTTCTGTTAGTTGCAGTCCGAATCATAATGCAAGATGAAGAAAAATAGATGATGAAGAATGAGACTGCATAAAAATCAAATTAAGGCTTTACGTATATAACTAAAAGTCAGATCGATTAAGAATAAAATTATATTCTTAATTCGATTATAAAAAAAATATTGAAATAAAGTACAAAAATTAATTACAGTAGTGTGAAGGCATCTTTAATAGCTGTTTGGACAATAAACAGAACTTTATGACTTTTTCCGTGCGTCATTGTCACCGGAATATTTGTTAATATACAGCATAATAAGCTAATTAGTCAAAATTTATCAAGACGTTTAAATTGGGCCGTGATTAATCATTGTTATTTCAGACTACTTAGTTTAGCCGCTAACATACCAAGTAATAATATGATAATTTTGTGAGATTGCTTATATTAGGTACCGACCCGCTTCGCTGGGCATAAGTTCAAATAAATTAAACGGTTTTTATAATTTGATTATAAAATAAAAAGTAGCCTTAGTTACTCCTTATAACATTAGCTATCTGCATGTGAAAGTCCCGTCAAAATCGGTCCAGCCGTTTCAGAGATTAGCCGGAACAAACAGGCCGATAGGCAGACAAAAATGTTAAAAATTGATTTTTGATGAAGTACTAAGCACCGTATATACTTTCATATGCATATTGTGAAAAGCTGTTAATTTTAAAATTAAAAACAGACACTTCAATTTTATTTATATGTATTTATATGCACTATAAATATTTTCGGAGAACAGTCTTCAAATGTAAATAACGAACAACGATAGTATACTTAATATCAAACATTAAATTGTGGTAAACAATTAAAATAAACGTAAATATCAATCCGTATGTAAACATGGCATATTCGAACTATGTACCTACCTAATTGCTATCTCAGGCAAAATAAATATATCTAATTATTACTTTGAGATATTTCGTATTCTTAAATCTTAAGTGTGAAAAATAGTTAAGGTTTTTATTGCTCAATACATAGTACCCAGCTAGAAACACATATAAATGCACTTCCGATATACTCGTAGCGAGTACATTAGAACTTAACTACTATGTAATTGCTCATTGTTTGCATGAATGCATCGAATACGTGTAATATATTATGTATGTACTATGAATATAGGTTATGTACCAACACGCCTCGTAGGATATCTACGCCGAAGCGGAAATAGGCAAGGGCACAGAAAGATCACGTTATTGTGGTTTGGTTGAGTATTATATTATGTCGTTGCTACATATTATTGTTGATGATCTTTAAAATTGAACATTAATTATTACCTAATTAGCTTGACATTTAAGTATATAAACATTAATTAAATAAATATGACGAATTATGTTTTAAGAAGAAATTATTGAGTTTACTACATTGGCTATTATAAGACAGTGTGTCAGGAAATTATTTATAAAAATAGAAAAACCTTGGCTATGTAAACATCGAACTAAAAAGATAAGTAGGTACGAGTTTATAAAGCAACAACAAAACAATAATATCATAGAATATTCTAGTCTTCGTTGATTGTCTCACACCATCCCTTGGGCTTCGGCGCAGCAGGTAATAACTAATAAGTACGCTGTGCTGTTAAAAAGGTTTTTAAATTTTTATCTACAAAAATGTTTTTAGGGTTCCAAAGGGGAAAATGGGATCCTACTGTCTGTCCGTCTGTCCAGGCTGTATCTCATGAACCGTGATAGGTAGTTAGATAGTTGAAATTTTCACAGATGATGTATTTCTGTTGCCGCTATAACTACAACTAGAGAATAAAATAAAAAACTGAGTAAAATAAATATTTAAGGGGGCTTCCATACAACAGACATGGTTTTTTTGCCGTTTTCACCGACAATAATACGGAACCCTTCGTGCGCCAGTCTGACTCGCACTTGTTATGCTACTCATATGTTGTTTTAAAAGTTAATTATAGTAGCAATCGCTGAGATTCGTAAGCGTTCATTTTACTAGCTATGTAAAGTGAGATTTACCATTCATCCGCAAGAAATACCTACAATGTACAGCTTTTAGAAGAAAATATCAAATAGGTGTGTCTTATTAACTGATATAGATACGAAAACTTTTTTAAGATTCCATAAACTATCGTGAGACTCGAAGGCGCTTATACTAGTAAATCTGGTTTTAGTTTCCTTAATTTTTGTCTACTCTTTGACCAGTTTTTATACACGTGTAATTATAAATAGATACACAATAATGTACCTATTAGATTCAATATATTTTAAATATAAATATATGTAATATTTGTAATGTAAATATTTTTTATGAACAGAATTTCAAGATGACTACACAATTCCATATCTGGGAGTTACCAAGCGAGGACATCGGGGGCCCGTTCAATGCGAGGGCTCGCGCCGCCCCTGACGACTCTGCTGCCGCGCTACGGGCTTACCTGTCATTAGACAACAAGGGGGCGCCCTTGGCTCGAGCTGCTATACCTCCCCACTTACCAGAAGACGATGAAACTGATTGGGAAGTACTAGATTATATCGAGCTACCTTCCAGGAACAAGACTAAATAATTGATGCAAAAATCACGTGAAGAACGAGTTATTCATGATATTAATCTTGATGATGATATCAATGACTTTCCTTGAACTATGTGTTTATGTTTTCATTTTAAATAAGTTTTGCGATAATTTATTTTAAGTTTAAGTTCTTGCCAAATAGAATTTTTAGGTACTTATTCTGAATAACTAATTAACAGTGACAGTTTAATTCATTTTTCGATGCATTACTGTAAACGACCCTTAATGTTATTGCATTTATTAGAATAAAATATATAGACATATTTACCTACAGATGTTAGATAAAATATTTGTACAGTAAAAGTAAATAAAGTTACATTTGACCCGAAATGCGTACGAAACCTAAATATTGATGTACGATGAATGACTAAGATTTTATAAAGTTATTAAGTATATCGTTAAGTAAATAATACATTTTACCTACAAAAGTGCTAGTCCTCAGTATAGTATTACTAGTAAGTACATAAAATTAAATCTATATTAATATAGGTGTAAATGATTACACTTTTCTACATTTTTAAATATTAATTTTATAAGTACTATTATTAAATATTTCTACAAAACATATTGTTTATTTTTATTTCAATTTCATTCCTATAAACGTATTAGGTAACTACCTTTTTTACCTAGCAACTAGCAAAGCATCATAGAGAAAAGTAATATATACCATACAAAGCATTTATGGTAGATGTATAACGAATAGAAGATAATGACAAATGGTAAATGTCAATATAAATTTAAAAAATAGTATAATTAAACCTTTTTTTTTCAATTATTGACAGTTTTGACTCTTATTTCCGTGATTCTCATTTTTCCGATGCCCCAGTCACGGCTAAAGAAGTTTTATTTCAAAAATTAAACGCATTTTTGTTATATTCTGACGTGTTTTGTTGGTTTAAAATTAACTATATCCCATATTTATGTTATGTATTAAAAAGAATGCTCTCCTGACCGATTTCCGCCGCAGCGGCCAATCTCACTGAGACTAACCATGGCGATGATATTACTTATAGTTCCCACGCGCAGACTATGGATTATACAAAGTTTTCTTCGATACGACCGGTGAGAGCTCAGGCACGGGGGTGTAACACCTCTAATTTGTCAACACTACCATTGAGAATATCTTAAAATAACAGAAACTCTTAGTAATCAAACTTGGCCCAACTCAAACGCGTCCTGGTTTTTTCAGCCTCTGCAGCAGTAGGTACATGCTAGTCACCGAGGCGCTACGTATAATATATTATTATTTATTATTGACAATAAAAAGTTTGTCTTTATAGTATTTTCATAAGTTACCATGAAAGCATGTTATACCCGACTATGCAGCGAATCCTATATAAGGGTTGGGTAGGAACGTGCTTGACGTAAGTATATGTCAGAATACCCAATTCTATTTCATCGTAATTAGCAATTGAGTAATCCATGATATGAAATGAACAAATTAAAATAAAGCCGCATGATTTCAATTTTAATAAAAAATGAGGAAAAAGAGAGTGTGTCAGGCTGTCAGCTTAACTTTGGAGAGTTAACTCTACACTCTACAGTTAGGTACTCCTACAAGGAGCAGAATGTTTGATTTAAAATATTAAATATTTATATTTATATTAAAATTAAATTAGTCATATTATGTTACGAATAATTATAATACTAATTTATAATATTATATTTAATTGCAATATATAATTTTAAAATCATGTTTTTGTTCGTCTCAACGAACTCTTTCATATTTTGGCTATCCATATAAGGGGTGCATAAAAACCAGTTCGCCTTCTTTGGAAGCTCGTCATAATACATTTAAAATAACAATGAGTAATTTACTCATATTTCCATACCGGCCAAATTATGAAAATCGACACTTTTGGTGTTTAACTTAAATAATCTTTGTATTACCCGAAATGCTAACCCACTACAAATATTTGATTGCATTGCATGGCCATCCAAAGTAAAAAATTGGGTCAATTTCAATATAAGAATAGTGAGTATAAAGAAATATTTAAAAACACTGAAAGAAAGTTTGCGGACATTCAACGTACTATAAAGCTAGTTAATTAACAATAAAAAATGGCTATGGCAGAAGCGCGTACTCTGAAGTCTGAATTACTGATATGTGTAAACACCACCAAACTATAAAGTATTTTCTTACAGGAAAACGCCCGTATATATACTATCTAGGTACATAGTCTCTTAGATCTTTATTACCAAGAACCTCGCAATCTTACACTAGTACATGTAAGCTACAAAACCAAAGACTGGGAAGGCTCGATTAATTTTGTTATATAAGTTATATTTTAAATATCTTTATGTTCTTGACAGTAGATGTTATGGACGTGATTCTCATGGTAACTCGCAAATCTAATTAGATATTCTGAGCGTAAAGACTTGTAAATCTGCAAGTAATTTCTGTCTGACATCTTTGTTTTATTTCATTTGTTCTTCTAATATGCCTCATTCACAATGATTGACAAATTGGTAGAAACAATGATCTTGAACAAATGTGTTAATTATTAACACAATAACTCGACACTTCCAAATTTTTAAATAATTCTTTTAACATTTCACGCAGAGTAATGAAATACTTATAACTTTATTTATTTATGTAGGTAGGTACTTACTTCATTTGCATCACTTTTTAAAAAAAAATATTTTAGTAGCAGTGTATGCAGATAATGAGATCCAAGGTTAGACTCCTAGAACTCGAGCCATGTGAGTTATCTGCTTTTCGTCAATAAATTCTTATTTATCAAATAAATATGTCGCTAATTTGTAACTTTTATCTGTGAACTGCAGGTCGCTGAAGCCATATAAATATTATGATCATTTCAAAAAAAACACAGATATTTCATTAAATTACCTATAAAATTAATATAAAATGTTTGTTAAATGAATGTCCGTCTTATTACCATTTTCTAAGCTTAGAGATGATTACTTAAAACACACACAAAGTGAGGTATACTTAAATAAAAATATTCTTACAAGAAAACTACGAACAGATAATCGAAAATTTTAATCGTTTCTATTTTTAATTCGAATTTAGTAATTAACATTACCATTTTATTGTATACCTCTTGGTACCTATTTAAGCACTGAACAATGCTAAATCGTTATGAATTTCACCATAAATGTTTCTTATAGATATTCATTTCATCGACCGTACAATACAACTGTTTAACATACAGTATTGCATACAGCGCGACGCCAATAATGAATAATAGACGTACTATTATAGAAGTACAATATAACATGTTCGTATAAGTAATTAATACGCTATATTTAGTGATTAGAAAATACATAATTTGTTTGCTTCTATATAAATTATGGTAAGAATGATCAAAAAAAAATAATAATAAACCTAAAAGTTCAAATTAAATGCATAGTAGGTAATCCATACATTGGTGTTTTAATGAAAACAATTGGTTTATTATAAAAGTAGGTATTTGATGTGTATGTTAAAGTTCATAACTCTAAAATAAAACAAAACAATAAAGAATTTTATTTCATTTACTACATTTATGTAACATATTTTCTGGAGTCGAGTTTATTGAAGTTAATGAAATACATACTGAAGTTCAAATTTATTCTGAAAAATTTAGTGAAACTAAAATGTAAGTAAATAAAAGCTTGTATTTGTTTTTATTTACTTCTACACTATATTACTTCTAAACGTGTTGTATAGTTGTATACTATATAGAAATACCGTAATAAATATCTTGATATAGATATCACTTCATACTTTACTAGAGGGTAATTTAACGACTCTCTTTACATTGTAGTCTAACAATAACTAACGTCTTATTAAATGAAGTATTTTGGCTTCATTTCAGTCGTGTTGAAAACTGTTAGGTTGAACACGTATTAGGACTCGTAATGATACATAGTCATTTAGTTATTCAACAAATGTACAATAAATTTAAGAGCGCCAAACAAGAAAGACTTATTGTGACAGTTCATGCTTAGGACGACAGGATACATATTATATTAACACACAATGCTTTATATTGTCCTTGGAATAATACATGCCGAGCTTGGATATTAGTATTAAAAAAACGTGTGTACTTTGTTTAAATCGTATAACTTTTTTTTTTCATTATTGTATTTATATTTAAAGTATTTTAATATGCAATTAACGCTCGACGCAAAAAGACGGAGTGTTATAAGTTTTACATGTCTGTGTGTGTGTGTGCGTGCGTGTGCGTGCGTGTGTGTGTGTGTGTGTGTGTGTGTGTGTGTGTGTGTGTGTGTGTGTGTGTGTGTGTGTGTGTATGTCTGCTTGTGGCATCGTAGCGTTCGAACTGATGAACCGATTTTGATTTTGTTTTTTAATGAAGAAATAACGCATTAGCATATATGTAATAATAATTAAAATTTCTCGTCCGTTCAACGTAACGTCGTATTTGAAAAAGTCCTAGTCGTAAAGCTTATTACATCGTGAAATATTTTCAAATCTTTTAACTTCTAATTTTTATTTCATATTTATTACGACATACCTAATTAAGTATAGAAAACATTGAATTCTAATCAAGTAAACGTTATTGTAATTAAAATAATTATCCATCATGAAAGTTGCATTTTATTTAAAAAGGTTTTTAAAGTTTATGTCATGAAAAAATGTAACTTCTTATATTTTCGCCCGCGTTCTAATCACTATTAAAAAATAGGAATTGGTGGTAGAACGTCGAAAATTCTTCAGAATTTTCAAAAAATTCTTCGTTTCTTGTAAGAGCTATTAGCTAAACAGTAGGCATGACCGTGCGGGGTAGAGCGCTTGCATTTTATTCTCGCGTCCGCATTTTTTGGGGACATTTTAGCCAATGTATACAAAATAAAATAAAATGCTTGACAAATTATATACTAAAACCTTCCTCGATAACCACTCTTTCTATTGGTGAAAACAGCATGAAAATCGACAAGTGAAAACAGACAAGCCTGTAAAAATTGCCACAATTGCAGCGTGTTTCCGTCCTCCCTTGTGAAGGCAAAAGCTTACGACTAATTTTATTATAGTAGGGGTTAGCCGTTAGGGTAGGGTAAACCTTAACATTAGAAGTATGCGTAGGTAGTAGGTACATCTAAGATTGCATTATTTTACATCTTATAATATTATATATCTAAGATTGGTCAGGTTATTCCGACTTCAATAAAATTTTATATGATTTCCGACAGTAAACACATTTTTATTGTATTGTAAAAAGCATGTAGCACTCTGCGGTAATGCTGACAATTAGTGAAAGAATTTTTAGAACCGGAAAAGTATTTTCAGAGATAATGTCCTACATCAAATCTCACGAACTTAATAATAGTATTGTAGCTGAATTAGTGTAGATCGTTAGATTAATCAATTAATGAAGTAATGAGTAATAGTAAGAATTTTGGGGGTAATTTAAAAGAATAAACTAAATTAAACCTTTTTATAATTAATTTTATTTTTATTTTAAATTTATATATGTCGTAGGATAATTTGATAAGCCGAGTTTTTGCAAAAACTCTAGGGATATCGCGAAAATACGGATAATTAGACAATGTCCATGATAATTCTCAATGTTACTGAAAAAGGGATAGGGTTTTTGCGAAAACACTAGTTGCTTTAGTAACTTTGAATATACTTATCTCTGAAATCTAGAAGTTGTCTAAGAACGACACTTTGCTATAGAAGTATAGACTTAAAACTTTATAGCTTTTCATAGAGAGTTAAGAGTTTAGCTTTAAACATAGTAAGATGGATCACGATTACATACAGAAACCCGTTGCTAATAAAAGCAGAAATACGAAATGTTGTTGCGTTCCTCAATGTAGTACTTATGGAGAATAGGGAATAAGTTTTCATTTGTTTCCAAAAGACAAAATTATGAAGAAAAAATGGGAGACTGCTCTAAGAATAGGCAAGCCGATTTCACCAGCAATGAGATCAGATAACACGTTGTTTTGGTCGATCCGATTGACCAATAAGTGCGCTTTGTTTATAATAGCCAATGATTCTATTCGCAATCTTACTAAAGCGAGTAGCGTTTTTGCAAAAACCCTATCCTTTTTCAGTAACATTGAGAAATATCATACATCAAACACATTGTCTAATTATCCGTATTTTTGCGATATCCCTAGAGTTTTTGCAAAAACTCGGTTTATCAAATTATCCTACGACATATATATTTACTTCGCACCGCCCGGTATATGTTTGACTTATTTGAATTACCATTGCACGCACCATAACATGATATGTCAAACGCCGTTAATTTTATAAAGTTTTTATAAATTTCCTAACTTTTTTCGATCTACTTAGTATGTTATCCTTAAGAGATAGACATATGCCATCGCAGACTTTTTTGTAGTCCTATATTAGATACACAATTCCACCATACATTACTTTGTTATATCTCAAAGGGTTTAGGCAGCGTTTTCGTTAAAAGCTCCCAGACGGCTTATTTTTTCCGACACCTCCAACAAATATCATTATATTTTAGCCAATTTATACAAAAACTTGACAAATTATATATTAAAACCTTCCTGGACAACCATTCTATCCATTGGTGAAAACTGCATGATAATCGGTGCAGTAGATTTTGAGTTTATCGCGAACAGACAGACAGACAGACGCGGCGGAGGACTTTGTTTTATAATATGTATAGATATTAGATAGACACTCGTGTCGATCCGGCTTTACACCTATACGACATATTTTTATGCTTATTTTATTTTTATACAAGTATAACATAAAATCTTAGTAAGTACATAATATTAATTATTAAGACAAAATAATCCCTCACTCGAGTGATACTTACGAAAAAATATTTAAGACCCACAAATTGACATCTTCAATGCGCCATTTTGGTTTTAGTGATACCTATATACTACCTGATACTTACGTAATGAAAAGCAATCTAAAAACGTATCTCTAACGAATTGTCAACGTCGGTATAGCCCTTTTTTCTTTTATAATAATTGAGTAATTAATAACGAGAAAACATAGGGTTGGACTACATTAAAATCTACATTGTACATATGTACACACATCAGCAGGAAACAATCTGAGTCAATACCACTGAGATTTGATCACTTTATCACGACGCATTATAGAGTATACTGCAGGAAAGGCGGCAGCTGTTAGATCAAAGCTACGGTCACGGTTAATACCAAATTTGGAGACCCAAAATGGAAAAGGCGGCTTTTGTTGACCTCTGTGATCACATCATTACTTATGTATACTCCAAGTCATGGAAGGCATAAGCACCCGAAAACAAGAAATAATCAAGCTATTAGCGCAACATAGTGAAGTACACGTATGCTTAACGGCATTACTACATTACATAATATCCAATAAATCTAATAAATTAGCAAACACATCGCATATTTATAAAATTCAGTAGTTAAAATTGTAGATTTTGTATATTCTTGGTCTACCTATACCTTTGAAAACAATTCAGTTAGCGTGCGTGATTTTGGATTGCAAATAAATCTTTCTACTTTAAGTTTAAACACTTTTTTGCTAAGTGTTTAATATTCTATTGACGTTGCTAATAAAATTTATTTGGTTGTGAATTCCATATATTACGAACAATAGCTTACTTCGTTATTCATTGCGTCTAAATTGGTCAAGTGGGAATCTTTATTTGATTTTTAATATTATGTTTAACCATATAATATAAAAATAATGTCAAATCACACTATTATAGAACTAATAATAGTAAGAATAAGTACAAAACTGATATATAATTAGCTACTTTACACTATGAATTTTATTTTAATTGGGTATATATATTCCATATTGTCATAGTTACTTTATCATATCATATAATTAATATCATCAAAACCTATAAATAACTATGTAGAACAAATATAATTCATGATTAATCAATTATCATAAACTTTCATACTGCTTATAGCGTGTTAGCGGTACTTGAAAGCAATCAAAAAGCTTTAAAAGTTCATTGCCTGAGCTAATTGTGGTCCATCATCAATAGCCTACTTTTGAAATTATTTGTAGGTCTTACATTTATTTTTGTAATCGGTTAAGTTCTGGTTAAATGAAGATAATAAATTTTAAATATTTTATTTACCTCTATATGACTTGCGTTGCTAAGGCGCGTCACTATAATATAATAATTAATCTGTGGCAATATATAATTGTTTAAAAACACTAAAAAGTAAGAATACAACTGATTAGCAAGAGTTGCTCATTGCATGACACTCTATTATACCTAAATAAAGATAATATTTATAGCAAAAATATATATAATTCGAGTACTTATATCAATATCCATTAGACGCAGAATCATTTTATGAACAACATTCAGAATGTTGTTGCAGATAAAGTGTTTATTTTTATAGGCTACATAATGTATTTACAAAATGGGTTGGCTAAGTATAACTGAACTAAAAAAGATACTAAAGGCGCCGTTTAGGAAAATCCAAAGAAAAATTTTCACATTTTCCTTATTTATTTATTAAGAAATAAAAAGAATGCCCTTGCAGTAGTTATATCAGCATATGAAACATAATATGTTTCAATATCGAAGATAGAGGAAAGTCAGCGTGAACTCTTTACTTAATTAACAAGTAAACGTAAATCTATAATATTTTAACATGTGAACTTTTTTTATGTGTTAATAGTAGCTAAAAGAAGCTATTCAACATTACTTAGCACACCTATTAGAATTTTGTGTCAAG
This sequence comes from Boloria euphrosyne, assembly GCA_951802675.2. Lineage (NCBI taxonomy): Eukaryota > Metazoa > Arthropoda > Insecta > Lepidoptera > Nymphalidae > Boloria > Boloria euphrosyne. The sequence continues at coordinate 6,039,078 of OX637872.1, forward strand.
AAGGTACTCTTTGACAGTAGGACAATTTACTAGTATATGATACTTATACCATACTAAGGCTAAGCTCGCACTGTGACTAAACGCAAGCGGTTTACAAATAGCTGAAAACGCGAAACCGCGTATCAACACGCACTGCGGCTGGCGTTTGCTTAATTTTATTTTCAATTTCACCATGGATTTCTAGCGAGCAGCATGTGTTGTAATTTTGATATTGAAATAACAAAACGTAAACAACGCCGTCGCCATAGGTACTAGGTACATTCACTAACCAATCAAAGACTTTTGAAAGGATACTTTTGCAAAATGTACAACAACGTGAGTCAGCAATCAGCATCCTGATAAGTATTTTAATTACTACAGAATGTAGATTGGTACTTTTGAAAAATAATTTACATAACATCTGCAAACAACATGTATCGTCATTCCTCCGCGCTCGCACAATCGAGATTGATTAAAACCCGAATGCGGTTAATCGCCGTGCGTGCGCCACAGTACTGTTACTATGGGCCAAAAAAATCGCGCGTTTTCAAACCGCGGTCAACACGTAGCTAGTTGCGTTTTTAGAATCAGTCACTGATACAATAATCGTTAATGCATGCGCTTGTATAGAAAGCTATGTGTTACATTTTTTGCGGTGTCAGGCCTGCGGTAAAACGTAGGTGTTTAATCACAGTGCATGCTAAGCCTATTATCAAAGTCAATGAAACATCTTCTTGACGCTGTGCTAATATTATAAATGTTAAAGTAATTCTATTTGTTTCTCTGTCTGTCACCTGTTACTCTTAATCCACTGAATGTAGTAACTAGGTACTCGCAAAATGCTTACATACGCTTGATAGGTACGTTCAATTCGTACTTAATCATTTTCTTTCCTAAAACTTCTTTTTGCATAAATATTCGCAGCATGAAAAATAAAAAAATATTTTTATATATATATATATATATATATATATATATATATATATATATATATATATATATATATATATATATATATATATATATATATATATATATATATATATATATATATATATATATATATATATATATATATATATATATATATATATATATATATATATATATAAAAAATTAAGACGTGATTTTGGGAATAATGATAATCACAAAAATATATATATATATATATATATATATATATATATATATATATATATATATATATATATATATATATATATATATATATATATATATATATATTTGTGATTATCATTATTCCCAAAATCACGTCTTAATTTTTTTATACCACAGACTACATCTAAACGACTGCACTATCGTTTAACGAAAATTTCCCTTTAGTTGTAAATTGTAATAAGCCTTAAACTATAGCAATAAAACGAATGTTTTATAAAAAAATATAACTTAAACCTTAAGGTGATTATGAAAACGTATGATCTAGGAAGTATACTCTATTAAAATTTAAGCGACAGTAGCCATAAGTTACACTTGTGTTGTAGTAGAGTGATTTATAAGCTGGTCATTGGTCATTTGAAATACAAGTATGAAATACAAAACTTTTTCCATGTAGGTATAAAATAACAATATTGTCTTTCATTTGTTGTAAGTCCATAAAATGACTTGAGTTAAAAAATAATTAAAATGTGTATATATACGAGTAAGTACATCGGGTACGATTCATCCACTGTAAAGAGATAGTAATTTGCGAGTTATCGGAAAGATCACGATATACCTATGTATATGTTCACGTATACTATACGTATTCATAATCAGAGAAATGCTAATGACTGCTAATAAAGTATTTATTGCATAAGAGTGAAAGAGAGAGCGGTAATTAATAGTTAAATCTAGCTATAATGAACAAGTAATTAAGTGTCGATGTCGTAAAAATTATGAAATATTTGCAAAGAATACTTTGAAAATGATATTATACACATATTGTTCTATTCAGATATTAATCTGAAATGAAGTTGAATTTAGGGATAATTTATGAGGAGGAGATTAATATAGACACTTAGTAGTTTTTTTCCCTTTATATCACGCGGCTTTTTCATAGATCCATATCACTACTTTGCTTAGTGTGCTCACTTTGTTAATATATTATGTATAACAAGTTTGCTAAAGATAAAGGAAATAAATGATTAAAGGTCACCTATCTGTCTGCCTTAGCATCGAATGACCTCTATGTAATGTCTAACTTTAGACTTCTAGAAATTGCTTCTTTGATTTTTCGTTTTTAATATCGTTCGTCATTTAATTTAACTAACCTTCTTGTGCAGTGTCATTGATACCATTAGATAATACTGCAAATGGATTGGAGATGCGAATTTTCACCCATGACGTAGAGTTAGGAAATCAGACAAAACAGTTTATAGAATAAATAAATTCTAATTAGGCTTTGTTTGTTTTAAAACCTTTTAAAGTAAATATAAAGTCTAGTTCCGATTTCCAGAAATATAAATCATTGGTTTACATATGTACTGCTCTCAGCAAGGCAAGCCACTGAGCATAACCTCCATCTAATTTTAATGTGAATAGAATTTAATCCGATACCAGCAACAGACTTTTGCTAAAAGTTTTAATAAAGCTATTGCACTTTAATAATTAATTTAATTACATTATTTATCATGTCATTTTATCGATAAAATTGTCTGAAAAGGCATAAAATAAAATAGAAAACCAAAAAAGCTCGGTAAAAGATGTTGTTTATATTCATTTCTTATTGAGATAGTTAAAAATATAGAAATCATGAACAATGCTAATTAATAATTAGATAAATATATTAAATAATATTATTGGACCATAATAAATAATGTTTCTTAAGTAGAAGAATAGAATAAAAACGCAGTTTCGCTTTGCTGCTACTCTTTATATTTTTTTGTTAATTCTCACTTGCTGGTTTGGTTTATAAATTAATACGAAATCTTCAATCAACCATATTTATTTAACACACAAAACTTTTACATCTTACTTTCATAGTCAGCCATATTTTTCTATATTAATTAATCTACTAAAACAGTGTTGCCAACCTAATACTTATTTTACCACAGTACAACTACAATGGACATTGTCATTCAACACTCTCCCTCAATGGCCATTGTCCAATCTAAATATTATCCTAATACCAAACACATAATTAAAGTTACATACTTGTATGAAAATTAACCAAAACATTTTTATGAAATTGTCCCTAAAATTACTTTTATGAAAACGACCCTATAATTATTTTTATGAAATTAGCTTACACTCAAAGTAAATATAACCACTACTTCTTACATTACACTAATTGAAAAACCTTTAACATTTTAATTTGACAGTTTGTTTCAAAACAACTTAATATATTTAATGAATACAATGTTAAATTTTAATAACCCTACAACAATAAACAATAACCAAAGTTTATAACTGTCATAACTAAATATTTAATTACACACATAATAAGCCAAGTTTAGATACTAAGTACTGATATTGATTCCTAGGTAAGGGCTTTGTTAATACATCTGCAATCTGTAATTTAGATTCAACATATCTTACTTGTATTACATTTTCTTCAACCTTTTGTTTAATAAAATTATACTTAACATCCATGTGTTTTAATCTTTTTTGATCTGGGTTACCGACTGTTTTAATGCAACTTTGATTGTCTTCATAAATTGGTACAGTACTTACATTAATATTTAAATCTTTTAATAACTTTATAAGCCAACAAGCTTCCATTGAGGCTTCACATAGTGAAATTAGCTCTGCCTCTGTTGTACTCAAAGCTACAGTTGCCTGTTTCTTAGACCTCCACATGATAACATTATTATAAACATGAAATAGAAAACCTGAAGTTGATTTCATATCATTCGGATCATCTGCAAAACTAGCATCTGCATAACCTACTATTATATCAGCATTATTGTTAATATATTTTCTAAAAAACAATTTATGATTTAAAGTTTGTTTTATATATCTCAATACACGTTTTAATGCCTTATATAAATGGATATTAGGCTTTGACTGAAATCTAGCTAAGTAACATACTGAAAAAGTCAAATCTGGTCTAGAACCAACTGTTGCATACATAAGAGATCCTATTAAAGATCTACATTGTTCTTCATAAGATAAATCTACATTTGTGGAATCAATTTTTAAATTTGTCTCCATAGGAGTGTCACATCCATTACAATTTTCCATACCATATTTCTTTAAAATTTTATACAAATAATTAGACTGATCAATAAAAATGCCATCACTTTGTATGTTAATAGAAATTCCCAAATAAGTAAGATTATTACTGCCCAAGTCTTTCATTCTAAATTGAGTCCCTAGAAATGTTTTTATTGTCTGTAAATCATTTTTATTATTTCCAAGTAAAAGTAAATCGTCAACATAAAGTAAAATATAAGTCTGTCCTCTTTTATATAAGCAGTAGTCATTCTCTGACCTTTCAAAACCAAAATTTGTAATAGTTTCATGAAACTTTTCATACCAATATTTTGGTGATTTCTTTAATCCGTAGAGTGATTTTGTCAATTTTAAAACATGCCCTTCAGGTACATCTAATCCTTCAGGTGATTTAAGGTATACATCTTCATCTATTCTTCCATATAAGAATGCTCCTTTCACATCCATCTGATGTATATGATAACTTTTAAATGCAGCAATTGATAACAATATTCTTAGAGTCTGGAGTTTCAAAACTGGTGAATATACATCTCCTAATTCTTCTTTTTGTTTAAATCCTCTTACTACTAGCCTGGCTTTACATATCTCCTCATTTCCTACATTCTTTTTTGTGAAAACCCATTTACTGTCTAATAACTTTTCCTTTTTAGGTACTGGTACAATTTTCCATGTCTTACTCTCTTCTAATACTTTCAGCTCTTCTTTTACTGCTTTCTCCCATTTTGGCTTGTCCTGTCTTTGTTCTATTTCTTCAAAACTTTGTGGTACATCTTCATAGCTTGTCAATAAGGCATATAATGCTTCTTCTTTTACTTCATTTAAATTTACTGAATAATCTTTGTGCCATTTAGGTTTCTGAATTTTTCTTTTTTCTTTTCCTATTTTAGTCTCTCCCTCTTTCTTAGAACTTAATCCTTGTCCATCATCGCCTTGATATTCATCTTCTTTCTTACCTGTCACTGTATTTTCCTCTTGTGTTTCCTTTCTGTAGTCTTGATATTCATCTTCTTTCTCCTTGTTTTTATTTTCAGGTATTACTTCTTTTACTTCTTCTGTTATATCATTATGTTCTTCTTCATATGGTGAATTACATCTTTGCAAAGGTAAGTATATTTCTTTTTCTTTAATTCTCTCATCAAATACTACATTTCTGGCACTTATTGCTCTATCAGCTTCTTCATCATATAATTTGTAACCCGATTCACAGTATCCTATCATTATCATTTTCTTTCCAGGGTAATCCAGTTTCTTCCTTAACTCTTTTGGTACATGATTATATGCAATACTTCCAAATACTCTCATATTTGATATATCTGGCTTTCTTCCTTCCCATAGCTCACTGGGTGTTAAATCTTTTCCAAAAGTAGGGCTTCTATTAGTTACATAAGCTGAATAAAGTACTGCATCTCCCCAGAATTTCTTTGATAATTTTGATTCCAATAAAATAGTTCTAGTCTTGTCCATTAGTGTCCTATTCATGCGTTCTGCCACTCCATTCAACTCTGGATTATATGGTACTGTATACTTTATTCTTACTCCATTTTGTTCACAGAAAGCATGAAATTCATGTGAAACATATTCACGGCCATTATCACATTTTAAGTTCAATAAGTTTGTGTTGAAATGTTTAGTTGCATAATAAAAATATTTTTTGAATTTTTCAAATACTTCTGACTTCTGCTGTATTAAGTAAACTATCACAAAGTGAGTATAGTCATCAATAAATGTTACATAATATTTATCACCATTTCTACTTTCAGGAGTAATAGGTCCACAAACGTCTGTATGAATTAACTCAAGTGGTCTTGTTGCTCTACGTCCAGTACGATTAAAAGGCTGTCTAGTCATTTTCCCTATTAAACAAGTCTCACATAAGTCATTCTGTATTTTACTATTTGTCAAGTCATTCAATCCCTTCACCATATTATTTTGTACAAGAATATTCATATTTTTCATACCTAAATGTGCATACCTTCTGTGCCATAACTGTGCAATGTCATTTTTACTTTGATCAATTGAATAATTACATTCTGGTTTAATTACTATCATTTCTATAAAATATAAAGACCCATCTAAATTACCTATCATCAACAACTTATTATTACTGTAAACTCTAACCTTACCACCGGCAAATGAAATTTTTAAACCTGCATTTTCCATTTTAGAAACTGATAACAAATTTTTTCTGAGTTCTGGTACATAATAAACATTTTTTACTGTACTTATTGTAAATCTTTGTCCAACAAAACATTTAACTTTAATATTTCCAACACCCACTACTTTTAAAGATACACCATTCTTAGCCGCACAAATATACTTAGGATTTGACAATTCAATGTATTCAGTAAACATATCCTTAGTGTTAATTAAATGATCTGATGATCCTGAATCTACATACCATATAAGATTATGCTCCTCATTATAACTGTTTACATGCCTTTCCTCAAGGTCACTTGTATAAGCTGTACCACCTTCACTTTCACACAAATAAGTTACATCAGGTTCATTATACCTACTAGCTAAGAATGATTGCCTTCCTCTACCATTATCATATCCTCCTCTTCCACGGTATTGTCCTGACCCTGATCCATGTTGCTGTCCACTTCCATGCTGTTGTGATCCATATGATTGATGTTGTGTATGTGTCCTATGTCCTTGCAATTGTGTCTTGTGTCCTCGATATTGTGACCTGTATCCTTGATTTTGAATCTTCATTCTACATTCAAATTTCTTATGTCCGGGCTTTCCACAATTATAACAATTAAATACACTGCTTTGTGTCTCAACTTTTCTTGAACTTTTTCTTCTTTTTTCTTCTTCGCCCAGTAATCTTTCCTTCACAAACTCATATGTCACATTCTCAATCGTTTCCAGTGCAGTTATTATATTATCATATGTTTTCGGCATGGATAACAATATATAATTAATTTTTTCTTCATCACACAATGTGGTTCCGGCATCTTTTAATTCTGAAAATATTTCCTCCATTTTATTTAAATGGATAATTAACAACGTGTTCTCATCCCATTTTCTTTGTCCCAGCTCTCTTCTTAAATACATTTGGCTCCTTAATCCTTTCTTTTTAAAATTCTGTTCCAGCGACTTCATCATATCAAAAGCAGAGGCTTTATTCTTTACATATTCGATATGAGTGTCCGCTACCGCACTCACAATGATATTTTGTGCCTTTGCCTCCATTTTCTTTACCTTTTCATTCTTATAGTAATCTTGGTCATTTATCGCCTCCAGGCAATCTTGCTCTCGTAAAACACACTCAAGTCTAAATTTCCATGTAGAGAATGATGAACCACAAAATGGTTTTATTTGGATTTTCGAATTACATTCTTGTGAACTCATTTTGATAAAGCACCGACGCCAACCAACGCTACTTCAATTTTACATCGAACGTTGTCGAACCCCAACCAGAACCACGTTAACCACGCGAACCACGCTCTGCTACCACTGTTAATTCTCACTTGCTGGTTTGGTTTATAAATTAATACGAAATCTTCAATCAACCATATTTATTTAACACACAAAACTTTTACATCTTACTTTCATAGTCAGCCATATTTTTCTATATTAATTAATCTACTAAAACAGTGTTGCCAACCTAATACTTATTTTACCACAGTACAACTACAATGGACATTGTCATTCAACATTTTTCAAAATATCTAGCGAAAAGACTATACCTACCAAAGCGATTTTAAAATTTAAAACGTTTTCGTGTTATAAAGCTTTCGATAACATTTTTAGCGAGGTTTACAATTTATTTTAATTGGTAAGAAGTAATAACTTTGTTTATACTAGGAAAGTGCCATTAATTTCTCATTTACACATTTATAGTAATATTAAAATGTTACTAAACTGTAAGTACATCGATGATGTAATTGTGACTCTGTTATTTGATATTGTTTTATTTTTTGTGCAACGTAAATTGTTTATGTAAAAGAGTTAAGGAAATGTAATCTAATAATAAATACATCGGTAACGAGATAAAAGGGCTTCTGTACTAGCTACAGCAAGCTGTCTTTCATCTACACGTACCTACTTCATGCAGCAATTTAGATCCAAGGCACATGTAAACGTACCTTTATAGTAGACTCCTTACCAAGTACAAGAGCGCAGCGTGTAGATAGGATATTATAATATCTCGCCCGAAATAAAACTCATGCACTAATATTAATTATTTAAAATAAATTATGTTAGGTACTTTTTATATTTTATATATTTTTTTAACTCGTGTACCTAATTGAAATAAAATATTATATGTAATTATAATTATATTCAATATTTATGTTACATTTATATTTATATTTTATAATACAATATTGTACTTTTCACATCTCGTTAGTACCACATTAGCTACTTTTAAGAAATATTTTATAATATTACCAAAAATAAATAGACACTATTTAAAAAATACGATACTCACATCCAATGCGTGTGTATAGTAACTTTAATATCGCCTTTGCTTTTAGATAAAGTTTTGACGTTGTAATAAAGTAATTACTACCTAATTGCAACGGATTAGAAAGCGAAGAGGGGCGGAGGTGCTGACGGCGAGGGCCGAGGCGCGAGCGAGGCGACGCAAGCGCAAGCAGCCTCAGAGCAACGCGCACGTGTGGCACTCCGCACTCCGCACTCGCAGTCTCCGCGTCCGCGCCCGCGCCCGCCTCCGCCTCCGCCTTGACATCGAGCTTGACCCTCGTATAAAGCGGAGCCCCGCGCGAACTCGCACGCAGTCACGACCCGACCACGATCTCATACATCCACCCGGCTTTCACGCGAAACACGATATCAGTTACTATATCGACAGTGATACTAACTTGTTGTGATGGCAAATCAGGAATGGGGGTACACCGTTGAAAATGGTGAGTGCAAGTGTAACATTATAGAGTTACAGAGAACTGATAAGGCAGCGAATGTGTAGAACCGGTTTGTTTACAACACAGCACGTGATGAACCTACTTTTAAAAAAAAAGTAAATAAAGCTAAATAACCCATTCGCAACCGTTTCGATAAAATAACTGGTTTTCAAGATAGAATGACTATAAATAATTGTAATTAAAATCTGCAAGTACTTTTAGTAAATTAAATGAGTCATAAACAATAAAATGTGACGTTTTGTCAGGGTTTTACACAAGCATGTCGAAATTCGTAACATTCGTATCACACCTGTTGATTTATGAAGTAATGCGACACTGTTTACATAAATATTACCCTATTTTTTACTTTAAAATAAATACATATAATAATATGTGGCTTACTAAAATATATAAAGATTATTTAACTGACTTTAAAGAAAGTTAATTATTTTAACTTTTAAGACTAATTTGTTTTTGATGCATTAGGATTATGTAAGAAGAATTGTATCTTTTAAATACCTACGTCAAGTATAAGGCAAACGGTTAATTTGATAAAGCAAGCTGAAGTACTGAAGTTAATCAAAGACACTTTTCCTTGTCCGGTAAACCGTGTGAATTAAAACAAAGTAACAATCGTGCATATTATAAATAATCTTAATGTAAATAACATTATAAATTATTTACTGTATATCTTGACTAGAAATTAGAAATAGTACCTACCGAAAATATCAATTGCGTGCAACGAGCGGCGTATTTTAACAGTTGGGAAACTGCTGATGGCCAACAAAAGTTATGAAAAACAAAATTAATGACGTATCGTATATTGGAAAGAAAATGCATAAATTAATTGTAATTACGGATTTACTGATCATTTATTTTTATCTTTTTTATCAATTATTTTTAACAAAAAACAAAAACCGACTTCAAAACTAAACAAATCTAAACTAAAAAGTAGAAAATAATACTTTTAAGAACTTCGTTAATTTTGAAGTCGGTGCCAGCCAAGACGGATAGACTTATCTTGCCTTTGCAAGGAACTTTCGAACGGTATTTTGATTATGTTTACAAATATTATAGATATAGATTAATCGAATATGTGTCTATTTAAGGTTATTTTGCTTTGGCTGGCACCGACTTCTAAATTAACGAAGTTCTTAAAAGTATTATTTTCTACTTTTTAGTTTAGATTTGTTTAGTTTTGAAGTCGGTTTTTGTTTTTTGTTAAAAATAATTTATTTTCAAATTTTTAACGGAAAGTGGATACTTATTTTGTTTATATACAAAAAAGAATTTTCCAAATCGGTCCAGCCATCGAGTAATGGGGAACATACATAAAAAAAGTCATCAACGAATTGAGAACCTCCTCCTTTTTTTAGAGTCGGTTAATAAGAGCCTGAAAGAATTTAACTATCGGTCTATAATTACGTATAATATTGAAAGAATTTTCGTTTAACTCCTAACCGTTGAGGAGTTGTACTTTCCATCATTAGCTCAACCACAGGAGATGATGATTATCAGACGCAAATACTTGAACAGCTTTAGAAAATATATGAAAAACGTAATAAGTGCCTATAAAATTTGAGAGTTGTCTTCGATTTCCCTGGGACCCCATCATCAGATCGTGACTTGGTGACTATGGGACCAACTAGAAACTATACCCTTTCAAACAAAAAAAGAATTTTGCAAATCGGTCCAGCCATCGTCGAGTAATCGGGGAACATACATAGAAAAAAAAAAATGTCCCCGACGAATTGAGAACCTCCTCCTTTTTTTGAAGTCGGTTAAAAAGGATATTGTACGTGTTAAGTTTTGCCGAGTTAATCTTTACTAATACTTATCATAAACACTATAGTTTGTATTCATGGATGTTTGTTACTCTTTCACGCAAAAACTACTTGATGGATTTTAATGAAATTTCTAATAATGTAGAAATCTAAGTCAGAATAACACATAGGCTATAATTTATAAAGATATTGTGTGCATCTAAGGACGAAACGAAGCGAGCGAAGCGAGGTGACTCGCTAGTTCTGTATGTACTCCTACGTTTCATTAGTCAATAGTCAAGCTACATTATTAAATATGACTAGAAAACGCATAAAATTTAGACACCCATGTATGAGAAATACTTAGGTAAATATAAAAAATGAATGTAAAAAATTATTAAAAGCTTGTCTTAAAGAAAATAAGTAATTAATAACACCTTTTACACTAGATATTATGTATTGGACTTAATGCAATAGTATCAGTTTCTTTCTTTACTGGCGATTCACCCTCACCCCACGTGATCAGGTAAATGTCCCTGGGTACATTTTAACGATTAGTGTACATTTCTCAGGAATATGATGTTGACCCGAATAATCAGCTATCATCATACCAAAGCAAAGATCAAAATCTGTGCAGTGGTTTTCTCGTGATGCGGTCACAGATAGACAGATGGACAGAAAGACATACAAACATTTCAAAAACTATAGATTCGACCTCGGTATCGATAATAATTATTACTAGTTTATAAAGATTTTCCAAAAAAAATTTCAAAACATAATTCATTCATTCATTCATTAATGTCTTACATATCTAACACTTGCTTTTAATAATGTAACTTGTCATTATCGATACGAAACCGAATAGCCATTAAATTCAAAATATTATTTTAACTTAAAAACTATTGTTATAGATTGTAGTTGTCATTTTACTGGACTTGTTCTTAACAAAGCCAATTTATTTGCTAAAATCACGATAATACCTAAAATCAAGGTTATTTTTTCAACGAGTTTGAGCTAAGATTTAATTTAATATCTTCCTGTTTTCAAGTCTTTTTAGGGTTCCGTACATCAGATGTAAAAATGAAATTCGTTCGTATTTGCTCAATTTACTTTTCCATTTCTTTAAATTGGTAGCTTGAATTACATTATTTACATCAATAGGTACATGTACCTATTAAAGTAATCTGATGCAGATTGCAGACATCATATACCGATTCTAACGAAATTTTGTGTTGTGATTACTTATTAGTTATTACTTACTCACTCGCACTCTTAGAATATTTTTTTATTGCAGAAAAATATTTCATTTCCCCATAATAGGAAAATAATTGGTTTTAATCAGTCGTCCTTCGAAACTCGAAAGCTAGCGGTGAATACATCAAAATAATGTATTGGGAAATTGTAGGTCTTGAAAAGGCCTAGTGGAAAGTCTACAATATAATATATCCTAGGTTATCCTCGCAATAACTATTTTTATCAGTACATTTAAAAACAGCAACTTTGCGAATTGATGTGTGCGTTTCACACAAAAAGTACTGAACTGATTTGAACTCAATTTTGTTTAATGATAAGTACGTTATTACACGAGGCAACATTTAAAGTACTTTTTATTGAAGAAAAAATTCTCATTCCTTCCTACCTTCTTTGACTAGCTCTTGCTAGAATTAACGATATCTCAAAACTATGTATTAAAAATTATAGGTCTTAACAAGGCCTACGTCTTCGTACTTTTAGCGCGAGCGAAGCCGCGGGTTGCGCTTGTTAGAAATAAAAAAAACGAACTTCATGAGTAATATTATTCTGCTAAATATTAAAGCTTTATAATAAATTGTTGTTTTCGAAACCCAATTCACTATAAATAAGTAGCACGATAAATAAAAGTGAGTTATAACACAATTTATAAGACGCTTAATTTAGTTAGGTCTTTTTTAGAATTTAATATTTGCAATTTGTGAAACACTAACATTGTTATCATTTAGAGAAGATTTTCAAACAATTTACGTCAAGTAATTTTCATGGAATTAATGGAATGAGAAATGTAACTACTTACGATAAGAAGTTTGCGTGACAGTGGTTCGTCTTGTCCGACACTCATCAGTTAGAAATTACTGGTAGGTTAGTTATTTTTGATTGGGTACACTAGAATGTTGATTAGAAGTTGTAAGTAAAAACGATTTAATAATTATTATTAATTTCTTAATCGAATAAAAATATTTTAACTAATATTGTTTGGTTTCAACTACATACTCGATACTTGTTTTGTGTAAGACTAAAAGGCAAAAGCTTTCGGTCAAATACTATCAAAACGCTAAGGTCTAAAGGAATAAAACTGTACCATTAACGTAACAGCCAACAGGTAATCAAATACATACTTACTGCAAGCGGTTTTAAAAATAATTTGAAACTAATATTACAAAATAAATATAAATAAAAAGATTCACATTATGTTACATTGGAATTATTTCAGTACCTACCTAATAAGTTAAAGGCAAAAGTTATTACCTATTAATTGCATTGTGAAATTACCTCTGTAGGATTTTTTTCTACATTTTTGAATATCTACCTACTACCTAATAAAATAAGTGAATGGAATAGAGCATTTATCTATCTATATACTATTTATAAAGCTGAAGAGTTTGTTTGTTTGTTTGTTTTTTTGAACGCGCTAATCTTGGGTACTACTGGTCCGAATTGAAAAATTCTTTTTGTGTTGGATAGTCCGTTTATCGAGGATGGCTATAGGCTATATTATATCATGCTACAACCATTAGGAGCGGAGCATCAATGAAAGATGTTGCAAAAACGGGAGAAAAATATTCCTTTCGAGAGCTTCCGTTGCGTGCGCTGCGTAAACTGTTAAAGTTATGCAAAAATCATGACGGAAATGTTACCCTTTAAAAGTTCTAAAAAAAGTCCGCGATAGCATATGTTTATCTTTTAAGTTTGACTCGCTGTAACCTTTTTTATGGTAATCAAATTGTTTTAAGACAATGCATTATTTGCAAATGTGTTTTTATAAACATGATATTAATTCTTACCTAAATAAATAAGTTAATCATCACAAGTATTTAATTTTAAACAAAATTGCTCTTCGCATCATTTGATTTCAATGAATATCTTACGAGATATCATAGTTTTAACATGACTGCGCAGCAATATAATGATCACCGCGTGGCGGTGGCGACGGGCGGGGGTAGGACGCCGAAAATATTTTGGTTTCCAGAATTTAGAACTCGAGCGAAGCCGCGGAAAAGGCTAGCATTTATATAATAATTAATTAATTGTAGAGTTTAGTATGTAGACGCATCCTGATATTCTAGTTAGGGATTAGCATTGAGCTAATATTATAATACATTGTAAGTTTTACTGATACTTCCTTGATCTCTTCATTAATAAATTATTAATTATCTATATAATTATATATAAAAGAAAGTCGTGTTAGTTACACTATTTATAACTCAAAACGGCTGTATCGATTTGGCTGAAAATTGGTGGGGAGGTAGCTTAGAGCCAAGAGACGGACATACTACTTTTAAAGGCGAAAAAAGGCTGTAAGAGGTTGAAATAGGGGATGACAGTTTGTATGGAAATTACGTCATTTTTAAAGCTAGAAGCTTGAAACTTATTATTTGGCCTTTTGATTAGATAATATAAATAAGTAAGAAATTTAAAGTTTGTAAAAATTGTACGCTAAGGGGGTAAGAGCTAGGGACGAACCCGAGCGAAGCGAGGGTGAGTCGCTAATAATAATAATAATAATAAAAAATAGCAACTCACGCTGGTTTATCCCTAGTGAAAAACAAAAACATCCAGTAACAAACATGCATCCAAACTTTCGCCTTTATAATATTTAGGGAAAATAAAATGTTGAGGTGAGATAAAATGAGAGAGGAAAAAAATGTATCTTATTATAATTAAACATAATAATTATACCGTATTATTCCATAGTAAACACATTCCATGCTTTAAATCGTAAAAACTGAAACATACCTATGTAGGTACTAATGGCTTGACGGTAATAAACAGAAAACAGAAAAACAGATTTTTAAATTACATGTTTTCATGATGCATGCTGAAAATAAGTAGGTAGTGATTTAGAAATAATAGATACGTACCAACCTAGAATCAAACCAGTCAATTGTAATATACTACTTACTGATAGTTGCGTCGGTGGTTAAAAGATATAACATCTACGAGTACATTGATACTACGAGTATTTTTGACGACACGTTTGGCTCAGTTGGTTGTGACCCTACTTTCTGCGCCAGCGGTCGCGGGTTCGAGTCCCGCTGGGGGCAATCATTTGTTGAGCACGAATGTTTGTACTCCAGTCATGGGTGTTTATATTTATAATATTATTTATGTATTTAAAATTTATATATGTGTAGTAAGTATATCAATTATCAACTATCTGGTATCCGTAACACAAGCACGTAACGTAGCTTACCACGGAACTAGATGGCGCTGTTGTAATAATGTCCCAACATATTATTCATTTATTTATACTAAGTATAATTTTGTGTCTTTATTTTGTAAAATCTACTTTACAAATTTGGTTATTTAATAGGACTTTTAAGAATAGTCCGATTTGATATGCTTATAATTAACAATGTTAACCCTAAAATATAACAAAAAATAATAATATACCTACAGGAATTTTAATTTTTATTCACAAACACTTAATGGAAATACATCGTTAACGCGCGGGACGCGAGACATTTGTATACTTAGGAGGAGTACAAAAGAGGCGACGCACTTCAATCACCAATCCCCATGGCTGTTGTAATCTGCTTCGGAAGGCCTGCCGTCGTGGCGCTGTGGTTGACTGCATAGGCGACCCTGCGACGCCCCTTAAAGTTGGGTGAGGATTTGTTGGGCTTTTAAAACTATAGCTAGTGAGTCCCACTTGTCCACCTAAAGATATACAGGTGGTACGCGTAAATGCCCGAAAATAAAAAAAAAATATATTATATACGCTGTGCTGCATACCTGTAACGTACGGTTAAAAGTTAAAACGCAGCTAAACTGTAGTAAACAGTTAAAAAACTGTACAATCAACAATGTACTGCCACACATGCTCCAGTTTACCTTTACAGAACTGGTTAACGTGCAGGTTAGAAGATCTCCTAAGCCTTTAACTTAAATTTCCTTAAGTTTATTGAATACAATTTTATTATTTATTTACAAACTCCTAACGTCTTCTTCTTCCTGGCAAATACTTACTCGTAACTACTTAAGTATCTACCTTTAGGCTTTACTTTAACTACCTCACCTTGATTATTCCGCATCGTTAAAGCAATAACGATTTATAGGTATTAGGTACCTATTTAAATTAAAAAAATATTAAATTATATAGATAATAATCTATAAAAATACAGTGTTGGGTAAAAAAAATATAAATAAGTCTTTTTTAACAATATGATATACCTATATATTTTAAAAATAAAATTACAATTATGGCTATAAAATATCAAGTACCTAACCAAGTAATCCAATAGTCTATGCCTAATACCTATTACGAGAACTGCAGCCGAGTACCTAGTTTGATGCCTATTTGTATTAACTAGTAACCATTAAATCTTGAATGGCCTGTGGTTATCCTTTTCATGAATTTTATTTACGTTCGCAGAAATGATTTTTTATCTTTTTGCTAAAATATTGTAATGATAACAAACAAAAGTTTGAATATGAAATGTACTTAATATTATTTTCGGGTAAAATTAATTTTTACAATTACTTTACGTTATAGGCTTTCTGATCTTCATGAAACGGTTGACACATACATATACAGGATTAAAATTTGGCACGAGGTCATATAGATACTGCTAACCCGCAGATGCTTTAAAACTTATTTATAACTCACTTATTTAAATATATTATGATATGACGTATTTAAACCGAACAACGATAAAGGAATATTTATTTTGTAAAAAAACATCTTATTCACATTCTAATAATGGCTATCCATTATACTAACTTACTCAGCTTCTGAGTATACGTTTTATTTAAAAATAAATCAAAATACCTACATAAACATATTGTAAACACCACCATGCATGCGTAGTTAGTCAATACGGAATATTTTAAAAACATCCTTAAACAGTCTATCTGAACCGTTTAAATGAAAACTGAGTGTAGAGTGGGCGCGGATGCATCTTTAATGAAAAGAGTTTGTCGTAATGACCTCGAGCGTAACTGTTGGGTTCCAACGCGGAAATTGTCACTAATCGTTTTTTGTCCGCAAATTAACAATTATTTTATCTTACAATAGAAAAAAAGAAACACTCTAGAAACGTGACCTAAGGAAATAGATTACTGTAAACTCGCGAGTCAAACATATACGATTATATTGCATGTCGGTATGAAAACTACATTCAATTTACGTTTGCTGATTAAAATGTTACGTTAAAAGCAATTCATTATTTTTATTATTCTCTAAAGTCATTTTAAGATTACATTTCTAATAAAATGTAATCTTACAATGACTTGTACAATTTTTACAATGTTGCAAACTCTGAATTTGCAATCAGTGCTTTCGGTAACTTATGATCAATAAAGAACTGGTATATTTTCAGAACAATTGCCAATAGGTTATTTGATATTCCAGTTAATACTAGTAGAGATTGTATTACAATTACTAGTCGAAAATCGCATTAACGGTTAACCATTTACATTTTAAACCTTAATCGTTACACGCACTTCGAGTCCATTAAGTATGTCTATTAAGCATGTAATTAATAGTTTTTAGACCAAAAGGGAACATGAACGTTAAAGTACTATGAATCTTTTAAGATAAAAACAACTATAAACAAGGTCGAGGTCGAAGGCGATCATAACGCGTTGCGCTTCTTGCTTTAGCAACCAGCCGATAACTTTATTTCCTTTACTTATTGTAGGTACCTAGGTTCCGATAGCTTGTTCCATAATTGTTGTTTGGATTAAATGTACTAAAAGTAAACGTAAAACAAATTAAAACTTAAGTTATTCAATATTTTAAGTGACCCTTACAATTGCAACAAAATGTAAATAAAAGACGTAAACATATGTCATGATACTGAAAGATTGAAACAAGAATGTAAAAGTGTAACTTCCATCTGAACGAAATTAATTAAATTCGTACTTGGGCTTGTCTGATGCCTCTCAACAACGTCAGGTAGGTGCTTGTGTATCTTTAGAAAACGATTGGTAAATTGGCTTTTAATTATTTAACCATAACAAAAAAAATGACTAGAATAAAATATATGTATTAGGTTATCGCCTACCGTCAGAACTGTAACTTTGTCATTGATTCATATTATTAATTAATCAATTTCTACGAATCGTGTTTTGTATTCAAAACACTAAATCTTAAGTAACATTTGGTATAGATATAGTTTTAATAGGAGCTCATATTGTGCACAGCGCAAATCATGCCAATCAATTGAATACAATTCATAGGTATAATTATCGTATTGGAGTCTATCTAGAGCCCTGCAAGTGCACCACGTGTAGAGACGGTGGTAACGTAAAGCCAATTGAATGATTGCTCGCCACACCTAACATACGAGAGTGTTATTTCGGTAAATATCTATCGAGTTTATTATTATGTGCTCTATAAGCACCCAGATGTGTGGATTACTTTTTCTGACGTTATCCTCATTCCACCATAAATATTCTTAGGTCTCCAATAATGTTCATACGGTCGTATTTTTTCGAATTACAAATAAAGTATGCTTTTTGCACACTAAAAGGAAATAGATATGATCATTTATTCCTAAATAATATAAAATACATGTAAAAATATATAAAGTCCCCGACTGATATTCGACAACAAATTTTTGATGTATGTCTATGTATCTACCACACATACGTTATTAATTCACATCTATATTAATAATTCCGTGAAGGGGTACGGTAGACTCGATCGAAACCTTAGCTGAATAATAAAACATGAAAAAATAAACATTTCGAGTCGACAACATATATCCGCAAAATTCGGATTGTCGAGTATTTCGTTTAATTCTAATGGTGATAACAGACAAATCGCAGTCGCCATATTGGCCACTCAAGCGAAACGTCACTGACATCGGATGACACCTGTGTTGCCAGAAGGTTACATTTCTTACATTTTACGTAACTTTTAATAAACTAATAAAGTGCAGGTCACATATTTTAATAAAAATATTTAGAATTTAACTTAATACATTTTATGTAATAATTAATAATGTAATAATTCAGTTTGTTTTTCATGTTTATTATTCCTTAATTTGTGTTTCAAGTGAAATTATGCTTAAGTTATTTTAAAAGCGTTAGGTAATTTAACAACCAATATAATTTGAAATTAGTAGTTCACTTGATAAATAAATAATAAATCAATCTCTTCACTAAGATGAAGTCGTTCAAACAGATGTTAGCAGATGGCGGTATTTTATATATAAAAAATCCTTAAAACGTACTTCGTTTGTAAAATATACTGTTAAAAATAATAATATTTTTATTATTCAATTTGAGTAAGTGTTAATTGTATTTTGCTATAATATTTTATATATATTATATATATTTAAAAGAAATAATGATAATTGCCTTAATATGAAAAGGAAAAATTATCACGATTACGTTCTTTATTTTTGTGAATTGTTTTATAAAACTGTAGGTTAAACTGTAGGCCTCTGCTAAAATTTCATTCTTCGCCACTGATACACAATACTTATTATTATTTGAATATTTATTTAATATTTTTGGTGGATAAAGAAGAGTTAAAGCATAACCAAGTTTTGTTATCTTATTATTATGAATACAATCTGAGGCATATATAATGAGAATACGCTGTAACATTATATATAATTAAATTTAAAATAAATAAAATGTGTTTAATTATACACTGCAGCCCCTGTTAAACGCTTCGCTTGGGTTCATTCCTAGATTTAGCGCGAGCGAAGCCGCGGGTTCCGCTAGTAGAATTTATAAACTAACGAACATTGATTTAAAATTGCGGTGTGCTTTTATTTCGCAAATTTTTTATATAAGCCACTATGATTAAGGCTTTACCATTTTCGTTCTATTTAGATTTTTAGAAATTTATCAAAAACCTGTAAATATAGAGTATACCCATTAAAATACCAAAATGGCCTTCCGCTTTAACGTAATTGTGTATTTCATGCGACAAGGTTGAGTGACCCTGTCGGACTTTGTTTACAATGTCACCTTTACCAAATTTGGTTAAATAATTCAACGTTAATATTATTACAGCAATTTAATTGCATTAAATCAAGCTATGCAATAAATTAAAAAAATATGTACATTATATAATAAGTAATTAGTAATTACCTACGTTTCTGTTCTTAGCTTGGGTACTTTATCTAAATATTTATTCACTTTGCTACTAACTATAATAATGATACTTATTACTAATCTTCTATTTCTCTCTATACTATATATAATGTTGCTAAGCGCAAAACTCGAGAATGAGAACTCGACGAAATCGGCTAATATTTCAAAAACTTATACTTAAATAAAGGGGGATAGGGACGAACCGAAGCGAAGCGGGAGGAATCGCTAGTCTATTATATTAATAGTGTTATAACAGTAATGTATAAATCAAACTAAACATAATTATTATAGTATAGTATGTATTAATTAAATCTTACAAATTCTTTTAACTTTCCTGTACACGAGAACTAAATGCGTAAAAGATAGCGCTTAGCGCGATGGCCCACTTCGGTGGGCGGTGCAAAATGCGGGTTCAATCTCTTTTTCTGAATTAACCTAATTATTTAATTATAATATCGGTAATAATGATATTATATTTTGACATTTTTGGTTACCTAATTCTCAAATGTGTATAATTTAGTTGAACTACTTAACTTTAAATTAACGTTACGTAAAAAGAAGTCTATGTGATAATATTGTATGTCAAACTGTTATCTCCGTCACTTGTTCATCCGTTCCATGGAGGTTAGATACAGGAGAACCAACGCTTCATACTAAAGCATTACCCGTCTGTCTCTGAAAATTTGTAGAGTTTATAGCGCGCTGCCGTCAATAAGTAGTATCTGTCAAGTTAGCTATTTATGAGTACTGTCACTATTGTGACAACGTGAAGTTAGGCATTGAGACAACATAGCGATCGCAGCGCCTTCTTGGTTTGACAATATTTCTGAGACACTACACTCTAGGGCCTTGGTTCTCCTGGTTTCTAATCTCCATGATCCGTTCCATCTTCCGCGATGACAATCATCTAATTTGGCAACATATTTGCAAAAAGCTTCTATTTGTAAACTACACTTCGTTGCTTATCATGTAATGTTTGCATATTTTTTATATGGATAAAAATGTTTAATATGAAGATTTGCCTGTCGCTCTTACCTGTCAAGTAAGAAAAATATTTATTCAATGTCTTTGCGATAATCTCTTAACTTCTTTTCTATATGTATGTAATTTAAATAAAACTAGTAAGTAGTAGTAGGAGTAATATATTATATTTTATAACCTTGAAATATAACACTGATAATTTCATCACAAGCTACACGTCAAGACAGGATCTAGTATTAAATCATATATGTATTGTCATAATACTAATAGTATTGTAATACTACTATTACTTACTTAATAGGTATATAACGTCTTTCAGGTCCAGCAACATGGGTGGAAAAATTCCCTGAAGCAAGAGGTGCTCGTCAAAGCCCCGTGGACATCGACACCACCCGGGCCAGCAGCGGCGGCAGTGCGCCTCCCTTGAAGTGGCGCTACTCCGTCAACCACCCCCGCTCGGTTGTCAACCCCGGCTACTGCTGGCGTGTTGATGAAAACGGTTATGACTCGGGTATGGAATATGTTGAATACCGTTATCCGTACTTCTGTTACTTGGTTTTATGATTGCTTGTTGTTTTTCATTTTGTTATTGTCATCCTAACTATTCAATTCAATTATTTCCTGTAATGGCTTCCAGGAGTGCTGTGCCAGTTGGGCACAGTTGACTTCGCCAATGTCGCGTAGAATGGAGAATACACGTTACATATAAACTGATCGGTGAATACGAAAAAAAACAAACACTAAGACGTATTACATGTAGGAACGGAGCGATTCGTTGTAAAATCAGGACCTACAACAGACAACACAATATATACAAAACTATAAAAAATAATAATAAGTGTTAGGACTACAAGTAACATATTTACAATATGTTATAATAAAGCCTAACTTGCTCAACGCATAAAATCAAATTCTCATCGAATACTGTGAATTTATACATCAAATATTTTTTGTAAATTCTCATTGAAATAGCCATTATTATCGATACAGAGGCCGAAACAATAATTATTTTTAGAATTTTTGTCTGTCTGTCTGTGTCAGAAACGAAAACAAGTAACAACCATCATTTGGTGGTTTTGGTTTTCGTAAACCACTTGTTCGTGTTTTGAAAGCCACTGGACAGATTTTAATGAAATTTGGTATGATAAAAGCTTTTTATCCGGGTCAACATACTTATACGATATTATAGTAAATACTTTTTAGTGTTGGATAATATCACATCTTTGAAAAATCTATCCTAACCGTTAAAACGTAACTAAGGAGGAACGCGAACGAGGGTGAAACGCTAGTTGTAAATAAAATATTTTACAAAATTTTACTCATTCTACATATTTAACTCAAGAAGTAGATACATAATATGAATTCCAAATAATTAAATAAAATTCTCTACGTAGGCACTCAAATTATGTTAATATTGATTACTTAGGCATGCAATTACATATTTATGAAGATAAGAAACGAAAATATAATCAAACAAATAGGCCGTGTAAATGGAAATGAGAATTTATCCTAATAGGTGCATACCAATTTGCAATTCCCGCGTCAAGCGGACTTCCCTCGCCGGTGACTCACTCGCGACCCTCGTTTATATATTTTCGTCAATTTATCTAACATGCGCTAAAGAATTATTCGAAATACAAGGGTGCAATATTAAGGTTTTCTTATTAAATATGAATCACACTTTAACCGTAAAAAAAGTTATATCAATTCAACATTGAGATTATACCTATTTTTATTTCTATTTTTAACACTAAGTGTTGGCCATTAGTACTTCACTATTTGGATTTGTGGTTGGTTTGGTTACATATTATTTGAGCTTTTTTTCGTTATCTTAAGACATTTACTATTTTAAATGTGTAGTATTTAAAGGCACGTGCTTATGAAGAGGTGTTCTCTTTACAATTTTAAAAGCATAGCATAATTTTTGTAAACATCTTTTGCAGAACTCCGCGGTGGTCCTCTAGGCTCAGATGTGTACAAGCTGCAGCAGTGGCACTGTCACTGGGGGGCTGTGAATGGCGAAGGCTCGGAGCACACCGTCGACGGCCGCTCTTTCTCGGGTGAACTACATCTCGTCCACTGGAATACTTCTAAGTATAACAGTTTCAATGAAGCCGCAGGACAGGCAGATGGACTGGCCGTACTTGGAGTATTACTAATGGTGAGTGGTTATATCCACTTTAAATTATTATTTAATTATAAATCCTTATTATATTTTTATAATTATATGGATTTTTTTCTTGATAAAAGTTTATTTACTTAGCCATCAAAGTATCTAATTCTGATACCTTCCTTTAAAGTGCCTGGAATACATGTACCGGTGGTAATAATAGGTAAATAAGCGGAATACAGTGTCTAAATATTTATTTACTCAAATTTTGTTATTATATATGTAAGAACAAAAGCAACACTGTGTCAGCTACTGATACTTAGTCGATTGGTTTTCT
Source organism: Boloria euphrosyne (assembly GCA_951802675.2). NCBI lineage: Eukaryota > Metazoa > Arthropoda > Insecta > Lepidoptera > Nymphalidae > Boloria > Boloria euphrosyne. The sequence goes on from OX637872.1 coordinate 6,062,601, forward strand.
TTATTTGCGAGCGCGAGCGGAACATTCACGTGGAAATTTATTGAAGGCAAATTTTGCTCAAAAATATTTAATTCTTTATTTATGAAGAATCTAGAAAAGAAAACTTAGAAATCTATTTAAAGTTGGAAATTTACTTACACAAACGTGAACTGCCTAAGTAGGTACATGAAAACTTGCTTCAAGATGAAAGTTAAGCTGGAGATCCAGTTTTATATATTACTTACAATAGCGACTCTACCTCGCACCGCCCTGGTTTGTCCCTATGTAGGTACGGTTTAACGGTTATAATAGTAAGTATGTATTTTCTCGCAGTAAAAAGTATCGTCGATGCCATGTAAGCGCACAAAATTTTATTTTATTACGACATCACATTACAAATCTTTGAAATTCTACTATAATATGCATGTATTATACCTACATATAAACCTTCCTTTTGAATCAATCTATCTATTGATTAAAATCACAATAAAATTCTTTGCGCAGTTTAAAAGATCTAAGCGTACAGACGGCGGGAAGCGACATTATTTTATACTATGTAGATTGTAGAGAATAGAGATAAAGCTGAAAAATATTGCTGCAGCATTTCTTGGGTAGCCCATAACATCCTTAAGGCTTGAACTCAGAAACAAATAGATATTATAAAAGTTAGTGTCTATTATGTGTAATATTAGGTGCTCTTAAACATTATCTACTTACTTATAACAATAGTGGTACGAGCAATGATAGTAATAAATTGTGTCTATAGGTAGGTACTGTAGATATATTTTGATATATACGTATAATGTATATCTATTATATTTTCTAATACAGTGCAACCTTAATATAACGTACCTCAATATAACGACTTCCTCGATTTAACAAATTCTTCGTAATCCCCTTGAATTGTCCATAAGAGTCAATATAAAATATACCTTTACATTGCGAACATTCTTTGCGTACAACCTCTTTATAACGAATTTTCAACTATCAAGAAAAAGTATTCATACCTCTAATTAACGAATTTTGCCAACCCAAAACCTTTATTTAAAGTTTCCACCTATAATATAACTCTTAATCTTATAATGTGATTCATGTCTCGACATGTTTCGACACGCTTTTGTTTGTAAAGTAATCATTGTTGTTTTGATGGAAAGTAATGTAAATTGTAAACACCTCTGCTCGTCACTATTGTTAAAGATTTAAGTTAAAATGGCTCAGAAACGTAAAAGGTATTCCTTATCGGTCGCAGAAAAGCGAAACATCATTAATTATGTTGACCAAAATCCCATGACGAAAAAATTAGACATAGCTAATAAGTTCGGGATTCCCGCAAGTACATTGGCTACAATTTTAAAATTTAAAGATAAGTTTTCAGAAGAAAGTGGTTTGAATGTAAACAGTAAAATATTAAAATCATGCGAGTTCAAAGACGTAGAGGAATGTGTGTTAAAGTGGTTAAAACAGTGCCGAGACAAAAAAATTCTTTTACCTCTTTATTTTAATTTTAGACCAATCTAACCTCAACATAACAAACCTCAGTTCAACGAATTACTTGATATTACGAATATTTTCTTGTTCCCCTCCGATTTGTTATATCGAGGTTGCATTGATCTTTCATGAAAATTAAAAGAAATAAACCCTTTATAAAACATTAAAATTAAATTATCAGTCAATTGGACCAAATGTGTTCAGGCGATTTTTTACGTAAGCAGCAACAACAAATTGGATTACTTGAAAGGATTTATCGTAGTTCTTGGATCTATCTAATGATTTCAACGTTATTTACGAGATTTGTAATGTGATGTCCAGTGGGACAATACCCAATTATAAATGTATTAAAAGTATAAAGTTATAAAATATTTGAAATTAAAATTAATAAATATTGTACTTTTTAATTTTAAATTCATTGTATAATTTTGTGAGAGGCACTGTCTCTAACAACTAAGAACAAATATCATTACATTTCAACGTCTAAAACCTTAGTCTCTCCTGCTCCATGATAGCTCTACATTATTTAAAACGTCGAGAACAAATAAATCAAAATAATACGCGAAAAATTCCGAAAAACTTGTATTATTTAAAATGTCATATATTCGATATAACGTATGAACTAGTGCATTCAATAAACTCGTTGCATGGCTTTAAGCGTCATGATTGGGAACATCCGTCAAATAGTCTATTAATGTGTGATACACAGCTCTCGTAAATATGGTTTGGATGTAATATGAAGCTGTCTCTTGTACAACTCTCTCCGCTGGCGTGGTCTACTTTCTCTTAATCGTTACGCATTTAATCACATTCTTTTTAAATGTTTTTAAAAGGAACTCAGAGGATATTAACGATATAAATTACATATCCTTGAATATTTTATGTATTTCCTTGGATAATCTAACATGTACAAATGAAATTCATTATGAGTATTCATTGAAACCTTTCAAGGCAATCCTTTTAAAGTATTTGTCTTTATATAATGGTTTGCACATTAGAATTACAAAAACGCTTATTACATAAGCATAATTGCGAGTTAGAAAAGAAAGCGATACGTGTCCTTACTTACATCTTAATATGTTATCCACTTAACCCAAACCCATTATACTAAATGCCTGCGATAACGGCATCTTTGTTAACCTAAAGCGCATAGTTCACACAGCACTCGTGACGATGAAATCGTTCTTTGTTAAAGATCAATAAATGGTTATTCATATTTTCTACATCCTCGACTTAGGTCCGATCTCGAAACATAATAACTACCACAAACTCTTTACACACAAACACATATGTGTTGCTGTCAACTAAATATATGAAATTATTATTGAACCTGTTATGCAAACTTGTTTTACTTTTATAAATACACGAAATTAAAATTACCTTCTTCAACTAAAAGTAATCAAAATTCTATAGGAATACGTAGAATTACTTAATTAATTAAGAATTATTTTTTATTGAAGGTTGGTTCCAAACACAACGAGCTCGATAAGGTAGTTCGGCTGCTGCCATACATTCAGCATAAGGGAGACAAAGTAACATTCTCAGAACCTCTGAACCCTGCTAATTTGTTGCCGAAACACTACGCCTACTGGACGTACCCCGGCTCCCTCACTACGCCACCTTGCACTGAATCTGTTACATGGATACTCTTCAAAGAACCTGTGCAAGTTTCTGCTGAACAAGTAAGATTTTGTTTATACAACATTAAGAAAAAAAATATCACTATCATATCAGTAACTTAATTATAAATTAGGTAGTAGGAACCTTTCAATTTGTTAAAAAATGACGTTGTTTGTTGTTAGTAAGTAGATAATTGCAAATTGGAGAGTTAGTAATTACTTATTAATTATTATTTTCTATAGATCTTACCAAACATCGAATTTCGAATTTTCATGAACTGTATTATCAGTTTTCTTGAACTGACAGGTTTAATAATGTAAAGAAGTTGGGCAGTGGGCTTTTATAAAGTTTGTTTTCTTTTAATCTAATACTACTTTGTATTACACAAGCTATTATTATTTCTATACATAATATAATAATAGAGACGTTTTAGCAGTCTTCTAAATTCTAATCTTTTAATCGATCATTCGATATACATTGTACTCGTACGTTAAAAGTTTTAAATATGGAAGTTGGTAGTACCTACCTACTAGCAAAATACAAAAAGCTTTGATTATAAAAAGCCATATTGAAATATTATTCTTCCAAATGCTACCCAGATTACAGATAGGTATAATGATTCCAATAATAGACACAACAACAGTGGTAGATATTTTATAGTTTCTACTAAAAGTAGAATAAACACATTAAAACGTTAAAAATAATAACTTAACCTTTTTAAATTTCAGTTGGCTTTAATGAGAAAACTAAGATGCGGTGAAGCTTCTTGCGGAGAAGAGGCCATGGAACTGCTTCACAACTACCGGCCCACGCTGCCTCTAGGGAACCGAGAATTACGCGACTATGGTGGCAACTAACATATAACATAAACATATTGTAAAAGATAGAAGTCGATAAAACTCATTAAAGTTTGTGCTAAGAACGACAGATTAATATTTTCAGTAAGGTACGCTAATGCTACATACCGCCTATAATAATGAAAAAAAAACAGATGAATATACCTAGCTAGCGACTTTCTTATTACTTTTATATTTTAATCTTAAAAATACGTATTACCGTGTTATTAGTATTTATTATTCTCAAAAATAACACATAGTTTTAAAAGTGTTTATCGAGCTTAGTCAGTCAGATGTTAGCAGCTAGTGTGAGTCAGCTATAGCCTTAGAGATAAAAGATTACTGCTGTTACTAAATACCCATAATATACTTAATAAACTTTTGTGCGCTGCAGATTTCATTTATTGAAAATATGTAATATGTTTAATAATGAGTAATCCAATTAGATATTTTTAATACATATAAGGAATTATTGCAACTAATAGAGAGTAATGTGTTACAAGTTACAACCACCGAACTAAAAGCAAGAAGGGCCGTGACCTTGAAAAACGTGGCAAAACTGCGATTACACAACCGTACCGACAAATACATGATGTCTCTTTTACTCCCGAGTAAAACTAAACGTTCGTTCTCATTCACTCAAAATGACAGAATATTGTTTCAATGGAGAATGGTGTGCGCTCACACCTTTCAATGTGAATACAATTTACAGCGATCGGAGTACTGTAGGGCCCTTCTTGCTTTTTTAGTTCGGTGGTTACAACTTACACATGTCGGTCGAGCAATATTATGTAATTTTATTTAATTAAATAAAAAAATAAAATAATTTCGTAAAATTGGGATTTACCTATTTCTCTGTTTTATTAATTTCAACAATGAAATATATCGTGTATACTTTTAAATGAAATATTAAACAAAAACTTTTACGTAGCTACTTACCATAAGTGCCTTAGGGCTGATTTGCTTGTTGACTTATGTATCTATTTTATATGAATCCTATATACCTAATATACCAAAATACGACTAACAATGTTATAATTTTAAAAAAATACATTTTGTTGTTTTAACATAAGACTCATAAGAATAGCATTTAAGCGCGGCGCGTAATAGAATAAGATTACATGTAAAAAAAATATTTATATTATTGTTAAAATAGTTGTTGTATGTATGTACTGTTTTTGAATAATAGTTATAGTAAATACTTGTTGCAAACAATATTTTCATAATATAAAATATAAATAATGTGGATATACATATTATAATATAGATTTTATCCTATATTTGCCTCGAATAGTAATATAGCAGTTATATTAACTGTTTTATTACGTAAGCAAATTAATAATCATTAAGTTATTTTTATTAAGACAAGTTAAGTACAATAATGTAAATTCATAGTGGTCTTATGCAGTATTCTGCAATATTAAATGTGCAAATAATTATATAAAATTAAATAAAAGATTCTTAAAGTATGCCTTATACATTTATTGTCTACTGAATATAAATATAAACTATAATAAATATACCTAATCTATAGGTCTAATTATAAGGAACAATGTTAAATTTTACAACATACTACAGTAAATTTTATTAGGCGTGTAGTGGGCCCATCCAGAGAAATTTCGTAGTTTCATGAGCATTTTAAATATATTTCACGAATCACGGTTTACCCCTGGGTTTCGAAAGTGCCCACCCTATTCTTTTTATTTTTGCAACTTATCAATCGATTTGTCTGGCCTTTAAATAGCAACGTAGCTTAAATAATTGAAGTAAAATGGCACTAATATAAATTTTAGCGAGTTCTGTTTGTTGGCTCTTTAGAAAATCTGTTAATAAAATATACATACATTTTCATTACATTTAAAAAATAAAATTGGTTTATGTTACGAACAACAAATTACCGTTAAATTATAAATATGTGAGAATAGTTTCTGTCGCTGGCATTGTTTGATTGCAACTCCAATGTTATAAGCGACCTTAAAAATTTATTCGGCTTATAAAAGTAAATTAGTCTACTACTACTTTACTTCATAGACTGAGCCATGGAGATTAGAGACCAGGAGGACCATCGCTTCATACTAAAGCATTACCTGCCTGTCCCTGAAAATTTGTAGAATTTACAACGCACTGTCGTCGGTAAGTAGTATTTGTGAAGTTAGCTGTTTATAAGTATTTTCACTATTGTGACAACGTGAAGTTAGGCATTGAGACAACATAGCGATCGCAGCGCCTCCTTAGTTTGACAATATTTCTGAGACACTATACTCTAGGGCGATGGTCCTCCTGGTCTCTAACCTCCATGGACTGAGCGTTTCCTTATACCTATCCAAGTACACTATGGCACTATCCAACTGTAGAGTAAATGCGGGCAGAAAGTGTAAGAGAGATGAAACGAGCGTGCGGCACTGACCTCTATAATACCACTGGACAGGCTGTTCCAAGCGTTTGACAGCAATTTTTTTGTGTCCATTTGAAGCGCCACTAGCGAGAGTCCCGAGAACTAAATTTGAAAGTAATTTTGCATTTTCGTTGTTAATATAACATAAGTAGTCATTATGATGATACGGTTATTGATTAATAAAATAAAAAATAAAAATCTTTATTTGAAACAGTTTTATTGATTGTAAAAACTTATTATTAAAAGTTATCGATATTTGCTCGCTGATATTTACATCATTAGTCTTAGTACCAAAAACTCTCGCTACGTCTCGCTATGTCCGACAGCGCCAAAATGGCGAATATCAAGCAGACACAAAAGTATGTTGACAACAGCCAGTCCAGTGGTATTATAGAGGTCAGTGAACATACGGCCAGTAGTTGTCTTTGTCTAGAGTTTTGATTCGCGCCCCACCAGCCTTGCAGGGGCGGATGAATTGTAATAGTATAGTACCCGGTAATAAATATTGCACATTAACCTTTGGAAAGAAACAGTCGCGTCGGCTAATTTCGGCTTTGTAGAGCGTTATTTCATTCGCACGAAAATCTGTCAGTACTGTATGTATTAGGATATGTATTATAATTTTCTGTGTAATTGAATTTATTTAAATACATAAATTTTTCTACAAGTGCTGTCTTCAAGCTGTGGAAAAATAAAGTAAAAAGATCATGTTTATGTACTTTTTTCTTCAAAATTTGCGTATTTTGTAGTGAAGTTTTCGATTGTTTTCCATTTTAGTGAACCGAAATCCCAACTCATGTAATGTTGTTATCAACGTCTTTTCAGACAAATTGTAATTAGTAGGCTCAGATAATTTAGCTTTTAATGATTGTACAGTCGTACACCATTCTTCAAATAGCATCATAATCAAAATCGTCTATAACTCCAAGCACAACACCCAGAAACAAAAAGCCCACTCCCCATACCTCCTCCCTTCTACCTCCCTCCCTTTCCTGAAAGGCCGGCAACGCATCTGCAAGCTCTGTGGTGTTGCAGATGTCCATGGGCGGTGGTGATCACTTACCACCAGGTGAAACTCCTGCCCGTTTGCCCCCTTTGTCCCATAAAAAAAACTTAACGAAATTGCTTTTTTGGGGTCTACCTTTTTTCAGAGAGTTGAACACAATTGCAGTAGCTGTTTCAATATTGAATTCGTTTCATATATTGTTCAAAGTTCTTCTTGAAATTCCAGTGGCATTTGCAACTCGCACTTGAACCTTCTTGAAATAATTACCTACTATCTGTCAGCATCGGTTACAAAATATTTATAAACATTGAAGATAGTTTCCCGTGACTCTTCCGTAAAGGTTTACCTCTTTTTCCTAAAAATGCCATCATACAGCTTTAAATTATTAAAAGTTGGGGGTTTTAACAACTCTATATTATTATATATTTTTGACTGAACGCGTCTGTACTCCACCGCAGTTTTATAACGAATGACAAACGCAGTATATTATCTATACTCTTTGGACAAACGTCATGTCACTCATGTCACAAATCACAATTCACATAGATATTGTGAGACAGAGATAATGCTCTACGAAAACCAAAATAGGCCGACTCTTTCCAAAGGTCGATGTGCAATATTTATTGCCGGGTACTATACTATGATTTAGTAGGTACGCCTAAATTTCGATAACATATTACGCAACTTATCGATTTCTTCTTTTACATTCTAAAATACTGCAGTATACCTTTTTGTCTTTTCACAAACTTATTATGTGTAACACAATAGTATTTCACAAAACATCCAATATTACACTGAAAACCAGCACAATTAAAAAAATATTATTATTTTTAACGTCAATAATTGTTGTTTTGCCCCAATCACCGAAGATAAGCAATTTTTGTAATTTATATGATACGCCGACTTATATTTTATATAATTAACATCGTGAGGAAACCTGCATGTCTGAGAAAACTTAAAAAGTTTTCGTAAGGCATGTGTAGTCTACCAACACGCACTAAGCCAGCTCGGTAGACTATGGCCTGATCCCCCTTGTACTAAGGGAGGCCCGTACCCAGCAGTGGGACGTAAAAAAAGGCTGAGAGACTATCCTTCTTCCTTTGTCAACTTACATATTATTAATCACTGACCTCTTTAATACCACAGGACAGGCTGTTCCAAGCGTTTGACAGCAATTTTTTTGTGTCCATTTGAAGCGCCACTAGCGAGAGTCCCGAGAACTAATTTTTACGTATATTGCAAAAGACAGCGGAAGTGTTTGTTTACTGTAAAGTAATTTTGCATTTTCGTTGTTAATATAACATAAGTAGTAATTATGATGATACGGTTATTGATTAATAAAAATAAAAAAATAAAAATCTTTATATCGACATCATTAGTTTTAGTACCACGAACTCTCGCTACGTCCGACAGCGGCGGACAGCGCCAAAATGGCGAATATCAAGCAGCCACAAAAGCACGTTGACAACAGCCAGTCCAGTGGTATTATAGAGGTCAGTGTTATTAATCGTTATCATAGATGAATAATAAACATAGTTATGCCTGAGATAGGCATAGGTTATTTCATTACTATTTTCTACCTTGACTCTTGAGCCTTCGCATTTCATGTTATCTATGATCTGTGTGTACTTCTATCAGTAGTATATAGTAATCTGTGATCAATTTTAATTTACGAACGAACTCAATTGACAATTCCATATTCAAATTTGAAATTAAAACTTAAAAGTCGTTATCACTTATCTACTTGTTACTACTTTGTGCTTGAAATTTGAATTATGATTTATGAGTGTATTAAGTACATTTTTTCAAGTATAAATAATTAAAAGGCGAACAAAATATTTTCAACATGACTATAATACAATCGTGCGTAAGAAAAATTGATTGTTTACAACCGTTACATGTGATGAGTGCTGAGTTAGCCTTTCCTAAAATTATTATATTTGAAAACAATAGAAGTGTTGTTATTGTGGACATAAGCAAAGCAAAAGACACAAACGATAATTATAGTCACTCTCTCGACAGTGATATAGTAAATTATATTGTGCGAGGACAGTACTTATGGTTAGTTTTAAAATCAAATGAGGTCTTCGTTATAAACATCTGCAATAATCTCATGATAGAAATAAAATGCAGTAGTTACGCTAATTACAGAATACAAAAATTCACAACTTATGGCACAAATTTAATATTAATCAGTGAGAGTGGTGAACGCCTTCGGCCTTCATTATCTGATGAAGCTTTAGAAAATGAAATTAGTAAGGGTAATCAAGAGATAATGATTTCTTATGAAAAAATATTATTGCCTACTAGCAAACAATATCATGTTAACAAATTGAAAGACGAAAGTGGCTTTTACATAGATTCTCAGAAGTTAATTATGAAATGCAATACTACCGGAATTATCAATATAATACCTACCAATAGAGAGTTGCAATCCTTTGCTCAGTGGAATGAAATGATAGTAGTCAGTAATAATGACAAAATGTGGATTTTGAAGGAGAATTTTAATTTAACATCGAAAATCCACAGTCCCAGTTATCATTATTATCCTATAGGAGCATATAATGATGTTTTTTATTATATTGCATGGAATAAAGATGAGGTAAGTTTACATAACCCTTTATAAAAATCCTTAAACAAAAACATACAGTAATTTAGAGCCTGTGAGTACTAAAATATTATTAAATAAGCCACTTAATTAAAAATTACATGCTTATCAAATTTTTACAGAAATGTAACTCATAATAGCAAAAGTCTTTTAAAAAAACAATGTTTCAAATTATAATAAACCTAGGGACTCGCCCTCACTCCACTAGAGACATTCCCTTGGTACATTTTAATGTTTATAATATAATAATGGTAATAGTATAGAGTTGTCACAGTAAAAAGAATGCTACACATTGACCGGGTAAACCAGCTCAGTGGTTTTCTCATGATGCCCTTACAGACAGCCAAACAAAAATTCTAGAAGCTGTAAATTTGGCAGCTGAATAGATGGAAATGACTATTTCAATAATTTTCCCAAAAATATTGTATTTACTGATTTGACTTGTTTAGAATTTTACTATAAGTATATATATATAAACTTTTCAGATTGGTATTCACTATGCTTCCATTTCTGGAATTGATGAACATAATGTTGAAAGTAATGGTGCTGTTGATATAAAAAAGACACCTTCATCTCAAGAAATACTTAAATCAAAGCTGGAATCTTTAGTTGAAGCTACTATTGTAGGTAATACTCTACCAGATCAGGTAATGTCGGAAATGCAGATCCTATTTAATGAAATTGATGATTTTAACTTCCTTATAAATATTGCTTTAAAACTCTGTAAGCAAAGTCTTTCATACAAGTCTATATTATACTCTCTTCAAAAACGAATTTATACAACTAATGATCAGACATTAATTTATCTCATTTATGATGTTATAGTAAAAACCGATCTTTCTGAGTATATAATTTTTAGAGGTGGAAATTTTTACAATGATATTAACATATTTGATTTGAATTTTATTCAACTTTGTAATTTATTTATTTCTAAGTCAGATGCCGACTTAGCATCCATATGTTGGTTAAAGTATTCAGAAATAAAGTCAACCATTACTACAGAGAATATTCTGGATATTTTAAATGCCATACCATTAAATATAAAAATGGGTGCACTTGTAATATGGTTTCGTAACTTCATACCCCCACTATTAGAACAAAATCCATTTTATATCGATTTATTTGTAAAATGGACAACTGATAGAGTTTTCAACTTAGAACAATCAACTTACTGGCCAAAAATTGGTTTAAAGTTCATTGAAACAATAGTAGATGTTTTAGAAACATCAATGAAAACTATTTGCATTAGACCAATCTCAATTGATAATCTAGGTGTCATTAAAGATCATATTAATTATATATTAGAATTAAAAGAGAAATATAAAATTAATATGTTACTCAGTGAATTCAGCTCACAAAGTCCATCGGAAATTGCTCTTATTATGTTACGAAGGTGTTATACGGAAGATTTAGAAAGCTATTTACAAGAAAGCTTACTATCATATGCATCACGTTTTCTGTTAGATATGGATGACATATTACGTTCATACATAGAAAGTGAAGCTGCCAGCTGTGGGGGCAACATTGATGGACATCGCCTAAATATTTTTCTTTATGCTTTTCACTCACTTACCAACAGACTAGACTGCCTACTTAATGTTCTAAAAGTTTTAGATGTCCCTTGGAATCCAACAGTGCTTACAATAGCCACCAATTCAGCTGCATTAACCCATAAAGATTTTACTATAACAGAAAGCGATTTGGAGCTTACAAAAGAAATATACATAGAGTTAAATTATGCGAAAGTAAAGGTAATATTAAAAAAATATAACTTTCCATTAACATGTACCGATTACATACTAGTTATTCATAAATTAGTAAATTCTTCTCCTGTGGATTTGGAAGATTTAAGAGTAATCACGACAATCCTGACTGAGTTTTCTATTTATGCCAACACTTTGTATATAGACAAGTGCTTAGAAAATTGTGAAACAAGATCAGCATTAGAATATTTTCAAAATCTTTCTTTGAGAGATAGAAGAGTTATAATAAAAACAATGCAAAATAAATACGAACAAATTATCACAGGTGTTACATATAATCCACTTTTGGAAAGAAACTATATTGACTTTTTGAAAAGTTCCTTTTTATTGAGCGATATACAAATAAATAAATTAGAAAATCTTTACTATTTAAAGAATTCTTACAATATAAAACTTAACTTAAATAGTATAAACAATCATAAAATTTGTACAAAGGAACTTTCCAATTTTAAGCAAAATAAAGAAATTTTGTCAAGCTCAGGTCTTGGAAGATGTATATCACAGCTTATGAGACAAGATCTCTATAAGCAATCAAATTTAATTGCTAAATTATGTCAAACTTCTTGTGGACGTCGTGCAAGAAAACTTGTTGAATCATTAGTTTTGTATAAGGATATAGAAGATGGGAAAAACTTATCAATTTTGTCGCAGTATAAAGATGGACAAAATCCTACCCTTTTATTAGAATCCTACAATTTATTATCAGAAGTTATTAGCAACTGTGAAGAGGAAGATCTCCACCACTTGCTCAAATACTTATCTATCCTTAATGGACTTCTTCATGCTAGTGTCATCTTAAAAAATCTGTCTGTCGCATGGAAATTCCAGTATATATTTTTGTCCATGTCATCAATCAATGGCTTAAATGATTTAATAGACTTTAATTCCTCTACTACATCCAAGAATTTCGCAGAATCTCAGCTTTCCGACATTATGATAAAAAGCGATTTGATACCATTTAGAGTATTTGCAAAATTTATGGACTGGTCGCTAAGTACTGGAATCCCATTGAGTGATAATATTTTAAAATTAAGGGATAAAGTTACTAAACGACTACTTACAAAAGTTATTGCTTCGCAAGACTTTGATCAAACTTTAGTAACGTCTCTTTTACTGACGCTAAGAAGCACTGACATAGTAGAAGACAAAATGTGGATTCTAGAGTTATTGACGGGACAGTCTGAGTCTTTAACGCCTATTGCTATGAATTATCTTTCATCCCCAGTTATACGTCATACTTTCGAGCTTGAAAAGATTCTACCTGCAAGCACGATGTCACACCCCCCACAATATATACTAAAAACGAAATTCAATATTAATCTATCTGAAATAGCTATCTCAGAAAAATCAGAAGAAACATGGGATGGCAAAGTTCTCCTATTTTACTTTTTACGGCACAATCCTTACACCGAATTCGACAGAGTTGTCGAATTGTGTAATACATTAAATGTCTCTCTTAATAACGGATTCTCATTATTACTCATATCTTTACTCACAAACTGGGATTTAAAGTATAAAGTGATTGAAAACGATTTAGGCTATCGTGAAATAATTGTAGAAAACGATGTAACGAATTTATTACCAAAATGCCTTATTCTTTGGCAGAGTATAGACGATAAAGAGTTTCTTAAAGATGTGCTTAATGATTTTTGGAAAAATGGTGAAGTTATAATACATGGATGCTTAGTGTCTATAAACCCTTATTATTATGAGATTTATTTTTGCATATACCAGTTAATGTTTGCTGCAGTCACGGAGTCTAAATATTTAAAAGAGTATTATTTATTGAACTTTTTAAAGGGATATCAACGCAAAAGTAGTCCTAAACAATACGAATTTGAGCTATTTTCAGGTAAAGGAATGTTTCCAGAAATCGGACATTACCGATTACCCTTTCATCTCTTTATGCGCGATGACATGTGGTCAAATTTAAAGTCTGAAATAACGCTCGAGACTTATGAGCACTGGTTGCCCGTTGTCGCATTGCTATCTCTAGATGGTGATATTCAAACAGCTAAAGATATGATATGCAGTAACGCAGTAAAGCAAACTATGACTACACGCAAAAAACCTGATAATGACGTAGTTTCAAAAGATAATGAACCATGGCGTCTGATATCGCGTGAGGAACCCTTACTTAGAACTGCTCATCGTTGCGTAAGCTACATCGCAAATATGGAATGGGCAAGTGCCTGTCTATTTTATGTCCTACAAGGATGTGCCAGAGGGGCAGATCAAGTTGCTGCGGCTCAACTTTGCTACCAATTTTCGCAGAGGTGGGCGACAGTCCAACCAGGCAATCGTGCTGTTAGACAAATGGAAAAATTGCATACCACTCTTTCAACTCGTCATGCGCTACATAGAATAGACTGGGCATGTGAAGAGCTTATTCGGCTCTCAACAGAGCCCGGCCAACTTATACAAGCTTTATACCTACATCCTAAATTTATAGAAAAAATTGCTCGCCATGATATAAATCGTGCGGCAAATGAAATAGCTGACAAAAATAATATCAATATTAGTTCAATCAGAATTCAAATATTAGAAAATATGCTTGATAAAGTGCATAAAGAAAAGAATTATTCCCCCGGATTAGATACAAAAGACTTAATTACTGCTAAATATATATTGAAGGCTACTTGTCCAAAAATGGGCGCTATTTATTTATCTAGGATTGCATTTGATGATGAAAGTGATTATAACAAATGTAAAAAACTAAGAGCTCTGCAATGTTTGATGAGCGTAGTAGAACCAGACACTGTTATCAAAGTCAGCAATCGGGAACGTGATGTACTTTGGTCTTCATTGTTAGAGCTACTCTACATAGTTAACCTTGAAAAAATTGATATGCCTTGGATTGTAGTCACATTTTTGCAAAACAAAACACTCGCTTTGAATCAACTGATTCAAGGGTCCGGGAACAACATTGAAAGCTTAAAAATTTCAGCAGAATTGGCTCACAAATTTGGAAATGTTGAAATTATACGTGAAATTTTACCTCTATTATTACGCGCATCTTTATTTGAGGAAATGATCCCCTTATTGTTAAAATTTCAATATCCGCCTGATAAAACTATATATGCAGCTTGGCGGGCAATCATTTTAAACCCATTCAAACGTGCCGATTATCCTATTACGGAACGTCAAAAAGCCAAGTGTATTCAGGCCCTGAACCTTTTACCAGTGTGCCCTGTTGTGAAAGATGAAGACTTAATTGAAATATGGAAGAATTGTGTAAGATGTAAATGTTTAGGTTTAGGTTGCTTAATATTACCATACATGACTCCTAAAACAAGACAAAGCCTCACTGAACTTCATCGAATTGATAAAAGAAATCTTATTATTAGTTTAAAAAATTTAATTTCTGAGAGTTATCTTGTATCAGGCGCCATGTATGTTTTAGATAATTTAACAACAAGAACTTACAAATAATTTTGAGTTGAAAATAATGTCTAATTTAGAATATGTACAATGTAATCATAAAACTTATTAAAAAATAAAAATATTGTATATATATAAAATTATTATTTTTTTTTAAATACCCACTACGGAGGATGTCTATCAAAGAAGTTACCATCACATGGTAGGGGACCCCAAAAGGGAATTTACTCGAGAGCGTCCGATTAATATAAGGTACATATAAGGTAGGATAACTTACATATTGAAAAGTACCCCTAACCAGTATGAACTTTTAATATAGGGGCCAGAGGGGAGTACGATCAGACGAACCCGTCAGATTAGTAAAAAATTTATCATCTGAAATACTCGAGCGCGTCTGATTAGGAAGAGTTAATGAGTAATAACTAACTAAGAAGTGTTAAATTTGCTAATCTGAC
The DNA here is from genome assembly GCA_951802675.2 of Boloria euphrosyne. Classification (NCBI taxonomy): domain Eukaryota; kingdom Metazoa; phylum Arthropoda; class Insecta; order Lepidoptera; family Nymphalidae; genus Boloria; species Boloria euphrosyne. The sequence continues at coordinate 6,078,132 of OX637872.1, forward strand.
TGTTTAAGCTTTAACGTAAGGGAGTGGGAGGGTAACAAAGTTGTAAAAAAAACGATGTCTTGACTTACTCGAGCGCGGTTGATTTTGTTTTTATATTGTAAGGGTAAGAATTAAAAAAATATATATAATCTGACGATTTCCGCAAGCCGAGCTCCGGCTTGTTTGTAATAAAAAGTTTTTGTAAATCGAATTTGGTGGGTTATATTTATTATTTTGATAATATGAGTGATAATGATATAAAATGTTTACTGTAAAGAAGATCTATCTTTTAAAAAAAATATTGGTCATTCCTCATGGTTAATTTTTTTCAAATTGTCAGATTACCTCTCATAATATTCGTCAGAGTTTTAGTCAATATGGCTGGGACATCATAATGAGCCTTCAGTATGCTAATCTGACACTATCAAGTGTGTCCAGATGTGGTTTTTTTCTACATTTTTAGTAATTCGCTGCAAGCTTGCGTAGTTTATACATAGTCAGTTTAAGAAATGGAAGCATCTGTAGGGTTCAATTAACACGTCCCCTCTAAAAATCTGACGCGTTCGATTAAATTATTTTTTTCATATATTTTTCACCTCTCGCGTGACCACTCCCACCTCGCAAATCGGCAGTTAATATATATTTCATATCAGAGACACGTTGGAGCATGAAAAATATCAATATCACGCTTGACTACTCCAGTATGTCCATGTCATTGTTTTTTTTTTCTTACAATTTTAAATCTGTAGACGCTTCCTCCACCGCTTAAAGTGAAAACATTATAGAACCATTTAATCTTCTAATTATCTAATCTACAATATTTTATAAGTTTCCGCGACGCATAAGTAAATAGTAAATACACATTTTGCATCATGGGCTCCCCTAGAAGCCGTCCATTATATCACGTGATGTTTGTTTTGTCATTTTTTAAATGTAAAATAAATAAAAAATAAAATACAGGTATAAGTATCATCTAATTTTATTATAGAAAAATACACGTGATATATTACTACGCCCTCCCTCCCTCCTTGTGATATTTCGTGATTTTTATGGACCCCTCCCCCCCTTTCGTGCCTCACGTGTTTAAGTGACAGTCCCCTACCAATACAATATTTACCTTGAAAGTGCTAGTATTAATCCTTGGTTCAAAAACTAGATCAATATGTTAATATACTATTTTGTGTATTTTTAAAACCTTAAATCATTAATTCATTATAAAAAAAAGGAAATAACAAGAAAAATCCTTCATTTTTTTTACATATTAAAATACATGATGATGAAATTCTTTACAATTGAAATATCTTTACAAATTTGGTAAAAAAAGGTGGGCTGCTCATAAGCTCTGTGAATTGGACTCTAGCCATAAATAAAAATATTCTTGGCATATATATGTACCACTATGGAGATTATTAAAGCAATGGTGGCCAAACAGTAACGCGCTCACTTAGATAACCAAGTGCGGGTTGTGCGGTTATGCGGGTTCAAATCCAAGTCTCGCAACTCTGATATTCTTATGTGCGAATCATTTTCTTACATTAATTAATTAATGTCCTCCCGGCCGATTACGGCCACGGCGGCCAATCTCATTGAGACTAGCCAACGGCGCGGGATATATTATAGTGCACAAGTGTATGCGCAGACACAAGTGCACTCTCTGTTCCTCATCACTCTCATATCGCTTGACGCTCATCACGCTCGACACGGCCAGTGAGAGTTAAGGCGTCTAGGATCGACGGCTTTACGTGCTCTCCGAGACACGGGGGTGAAACACCGCCAACTTCCCAACTCCGGGCTGTTACTGAGGCTTACGAAACAGAAAGACTCAATAACCAAACTTGGCCCGACCCGGGACTCGAACCCAAGACCTCCCGGTGTGTGACCGTACATGCTAGCCACTACACCAACGAGGCAGTCAAAACATTTTCTTACATAACCACCACTTATCTAGCGGTTAAGGAAAACATCGTAAGGAAACCTACATGTCTGAGAGAACTTAGCAAGTTTTCGAACAACATGTGAAGTCCGCCAACCTGCACTAGGCCAGCGCAGTGGACTATGGCCTGATCCCCCTCATATTGAAGGGAGGTCCGTGAGCAGCAGTAGGACGTTAAAAAAAGGGCTGATTACATGGAGATTGGAGATTAATTTATTAATATTATTCATGAACTAGAATGTATGATTACAATTTATTGTAATCATACATTTAGTTTTTAAACTAATTACCTAATTACAATAATTTTATTCACATACATTTCTGAAGAGAAACACGATGTTGCTAACTACTAAAACTACTTGAATAGAGATAATCCCTACTGTAAGTTTAACAGTGATATAGAAATATAATTCCTTATTTATACTTACAAATTTTAGGGGTAAAGTAAAAATTAATTAAAGTTAAAATAAAACTTAAGAAATAAATTGATTTTTTTTAAAACGCGCAGTAATGAACACATCACCAAATACAGATTAAAATCATTTTTCACTTAGTACACACAGTATAGTTGATAATTGTAATTTTTGATATGAAGTAACTGTTATTATTTTATTGTAATTATTAATATGACATTTATATATTATTCAATATGTATAATTGTGAAAATAATAATTCTCTAAATATTTAAATTGTGTACATCTTTAAATTAGTTAACAGTTTTTAATTCAAAACAATAATAATGAAAGACACCTATTGGGACATTTAATTATAATTTATAATCATAAATAACATACTTCACCATCTATTTCATAGTAAGCTATGAGGTTTTTGTTATGAATACTAGGCAGTTGATACACTAGTTTATATATTATATATTAAAGTTATATATGTATACAACTTTAAATACATAATATAAAGTTTTAAACACCCAAGACTGGAGAACAATCATTCATGGTGATCACACAAATAATGCCCTCAGCAGGACTCGAACCTGCAACTGCTAGCACAGCAAGAAGACACACTACAAAGTGAGACAAATGGCATTGGTATAATAATTATGCCTTAGAATAATTTTATTTTTGAAGACATTTAAGTTCTCACATATGGATTGCAAGTGAATGACAAGGAACGAATATGAGAAGCTGAGGGAAGAACCATTTCAAACAAAGGTGCATAAATTCCGTGGCTACGAGCTAATTGCTCAGGTGTTTCTGAAGATTTATTCACTCTTCTAGATATTTCCACAACATCTTCCCGGAGAAGCAAAATTAGTAAAGTTGATTTACAGTGGCTGATTGCTGATGCTAAATGTAAAGGTGATTGATCTGAAATAAAAATTCAATTAATAATGTTATAAAAATCATAGTATGCATTCATAAAAGTAAGTTTTATCATTATAAAATGCATATATTGCTGATGCTTTACTATCCATTTACACATTTTGTCTATCAATGCTAAATTCATAGTAGGCAGCAAGTTAAATAAAATTAAAATGAAGGATTACCTGCAAAGAGGTAGGTATTTAGTTGAATTTTCGAATGTTCTCCTATGGAAACAAATGTTTTGACATTATGTATGTCAATGTCGCAGCCAACTTGCTTAACCAAAAGTTTAATTACGTAAGTGTTAAGAATCAAATTAGGTCTCAACTAACTGGCAGGATGATATAATCTATAACATTTAACTACTTGTATGGCCTAGTCACTTAAATTAAGTTCATTTATATTTATTTCATTTATTATATTTGACGTGTTCCCTACGCGTTTTGCCGAGTAAGACATGCGATCATATCACTGCAACTGAATGCTATTCATGATTCAGACGGCAGACCTCTAGTTAAATGGTGACGTATAGTTAAGACAGTAAGAGTAAGTCAGCTTGTTGCAACATATACAAAAATGCAAATGACCTATATATTATTACTCAGTAAGGGCCTAATTAAATGATAGCTATTAAATGCGTATAACAAACTCTTTTATTCTATGCTCCATCATTGGAGTATATTTATTTGAATTCAAAAAATTTATATAATATTTTGTTTGCATTTGTATCGAAACAAACGCATGACATGCACTCATGAATAACGCGCTTACTGCGAATATACTGCACACAGCACAATAATAGTTTTATATAAGTTTCACACCGTGTTGCTAGTTTGAAAAGAAATTTAAGAGTTATGAATTAATAGGTACTTTAGTACTACCATTTTGTGTGGTAAAAGTTTTAAACTCTGTTCAGTGATATTAATTAAAGCCAAAGCAAATACTAATATTTACCTCCATCTGACAATGCACAAGGGTCAGCACCTGCTGCTAGTAATCTTGCAACAGAAGCATAATTATTCCAGTTGCATGCTGAGTGCAGTGGTGTCCATCCCATTTCAGTTTTTGCACCAACATCGGCCCCCATACTAAGTAGATATGATAGTACACTAATGTGATTACTATAAGCAGCTCTGTGCAGGGGAGTATATCCATCAGAATCCTTAACATGGACAAGTTCTGGTTTTGTTCTCAAAAGTTCTTTAAGAGTTCGAAGACGTCCAGTTTCAGCAGCCCACAAGACATGATCAACTGGATTATCTATTAAAATTATACATCATATGTTAAAATATGTCTATCCGCTTTTTCCCTTGTGTAATTTTTTAATTGTTTAATTTTTTTCAGATTCAAGGGACTGTAGTACCAGTAAATAGTTTTAATTTCTACTCAATACCACTATGCGTTCCCGAGATAAAGGATCTTGACAGACAGACAACAAAATGATCCTATAAGGCTTATAATAAGAGTTCTGTTTCTTTCCTTTTGAGGTACAGAATCCTCAAAAGAACAGGATAAAAAGTTATGCTAAGTAGGAAAAGATACCCATACTATCTTTACAACTTTTTACCACTTCCTCCCCCTCGGTGACCCCTTGTTAATTAAATGTAAAATAAATTATTTTGAATAATTTTAACTCTATTTGATAAATAATTCAGAATACAAAAATAATGTTATGGTAATATTTGTGTAAGCATTAGAATATTTAAGAAAATACCTTCGGGATTTTTGACGAGATTAACATCTTGATCAGCGTCGTCCCAACCAGATACGAACATACCAGACGTTTCTGGGTTTTTTTTACATCTTTCTATTTCTTCAGCTACATCTTTAAAATCTTGAATTTTACTTTCATCTTCTGAATCAGACATTTTAAAGACTTCTTGTAGTTGAATTTAACCTCTCACAAACCCTTTTAATTACTCAATTATCAATCAATAATTATTATACTTCTCTTCTCTATGTCGCGGTCGCCACTCGCCCTTGAAATTTGAATTATTGCTCTGTAGTCTGTAGGTACTCTGTACCCCAGTATATTATCTATACTCTTTGCTCTGTACTCTGTAGTTTGTAGTTTATTATTATCACTGACCTCTATAATACCACTGGACTGGCTGTTGTCAACGTGCTTTTGTGGCTGCTTGATATTCGCCATTTTGGCGCTGTTCGCCGCTGTCGGACGTAGCGAGAGTTCGTGGTACTAAAACTAATGATGTCGATATAAAGATTTTTATTTTTTTATTTTTATTAATCAATAACCGTATCATCATAATTACTACTTATGTTATATTAACAACGAAAATGCAAAATTACTTTACAGTAAACAAACACTTCTCGCTCTCATTTGCAATATAGGTCAAAATTAGTTCTCGGGACTCTCGCTAGTGGCGCTTCAAATGGACACAATAAAATTGCTGTCAAACGCTTGGAACAGCCAGTTCAGTGGTGTTATTATAGAGGTCAGTGATTATTATTCATGATTCATCTAATCTATGCTCTGTAGCAAAGAGTATAGATAATATACTGGCTCTGTAGTCTGTTGCACTGACATTTGAATTTTGATTTTTGACCATAGCAGATAGCTGGTAGAAATTGACAAACTAACGTTGGTTCCACACAAACTAATTCAAAATTGAACTGAATCGAACAAACTTACTCTAATACCTTAAAATACAACATTATTTTTATTACTAAATACGAATACGAATATATTTTTTTTTTGTATGTTAATAAATTAAATAATATAATTTAATAAATTATATAAATTTCACATTTTGGATCATGGATGAACATGGTTTGGATAGAATGTATTGTTTGTTATTATTTTATTTACAGATGATATAATATTGTCAACATCAAAATATAATTATAAGCTCACATTTCGTAACAATGCAGTAATTTAACTTAAAAATACATTAGTCATTATATAAAAAGGGAGTCATTATTTTGCTAGATATATACGCTATACGTAAAAATTTGTTTTAATCAAATTAAATCATTTTTATTTGCTTCTTGAATGAATATTCTTATATAAAATATGTTTTCTAAAATCAAACATGTTTTGTTTAGCTATGACAACACTGCCGTCGGCCATGATTAGATTGATATTATTTTCAACATGGCGCCCAGCCTAGTTCAGAGTGTGTGTGTGTGAAAGTGCAGTGAAATTATGTTAATATCAATTGTTTTTAGTGATAAATTTAGTGTATAAGTGAAAAGAGTGTGCATTAATGCAGCGGTTATCTTATCATGGCTTTGGATTTACGCTTGCACTCTCCTGCAGGCGCGGAACCTGTTGTTTATACATGGCCCCTCACATCGGGTCATGGCTCGGTAAGAAATATTTATCAAAAACTTGATTAGTTACAAACATAAACATTACCTGTCTCATATAAAACCATCGTTAATATATAATTGAAATCGCTCTACAAGTTTTAAGTTAGCGCCTGATTGAAAAATATGACATAAAATATCATGCAGACTAGTTAAAACAACTAGGTGTGTGTGTATATGTACATTGTAGATACTTTGCGCGAAGCTTGATAGTAATGAAGCATCAAAGATATACATTTAATTATTTCAGTAACTATTAAGATCTTTTCGAAACATAAATTTATATCTCATACTCATCACATGGATCTGGTGTTGTTGAGTGTATTGACCTCGTGTTTTGTCAAGGTGTCGGCTTTTTTTAGATATGTACACACTGTTGCGTGTTTAAACAGTCCTCTATTTACTTAGATTTTAGCATAATTTCAAGAAATATGTATCAATTTTATTTTGTTTTGAAAACAATTTAAATGTTTTATGTTGTTATGTTCATAAAGTTTTTAGGTTACTGATAGTTGACAAAATAAAGATAAGACTCTTGTAATTTTATTCTTACAGTTATTTAGCAAGTAAAATAGTTTATTTATGAAACTTGATTAAGATAAAATGACCATTTATAATATAAAATTATTTATATATTAATTATCAAATATTAACCTAGTAACTTGACACTGAGTATAATACTCATTATAATGTGGCTGAAAATAGTAGAATAATTTCAAAAATTACCTGACGAAATTACCCATTTTTGTTTATGCCTTATTTTATATATTTCCTAATTTATAAATTTTGTTAAATTTTGAAATAGAAATTATAAGTATTTTAGTATTGTTTATTTTTTATTAGTAAAGTTGAAGCAAAAATGAGTTATTTAAACAATTATTAGTTATTACCTAATTTGAATGAAACAATATACAAGTAAAGAAGCAAAATTTCGTCACTAAACTATACCTCTTAACATATTTATGTTTCAAAACCAATGAAATTAAATTATTTGAAATCACCTTAAAAAATGTTTACTTCATTTTCAATGAAATCATATGATAATGAAGGTAAAAAATGAAAATATTATTCATCTAAAAGAATTTCATAATAATCATTATAATTAAAATATAAATAACTTCCATTATTAACCAAAATTATTGAGTCTTAAAGAACCTTAAAATAACATTAAAAGAAGCAAAATTTAGTACAATTAATGACCACAAAGTATTGAAAAACTTAACTTTGTTATTTGTTGTTATGGTTTTTTATTTATTCTTTGACTGAAACTTGTTACCAAGTCACGTGAGAAAATATTATGTTAACTGTTTTTAGTAAACTATTTATAATACATATTAGTGGATGTACACTAGTGGGTTCACTTATAATAAATATATTATGAATTTGGCAAATTATTATTAAATTTTATATTATTACATTACATTAATAAATTTTATATTATTACATTACTTAACAAATAATCAATCGGGGTTAAGTATATTTGTGCCATTGCCCTATTTCCTTTAAACTTTCCTCCAATGTCACTTTTACAGTAGTAGTTTGCTCCAGTCAATTTTTCAATGACTTAACTGGATCTTTATGACTTTTTGTATAAAAATATAATAATAATAATAAGAACTAAAAAAGGCAATAAGTTAACTGCCTTAATTTTTGTTGCAGGACAAACACGATGGAGCCTTAGAAATAGTAGAAACAATAAGGTAAGGACAATATTATGTCAGAAACTATTCTAAGAAAAATTGGAATTTAAAGCATAGCTGTAACAATAAATTATTTTTCTGTAAAATAATTTCAATTACTATGTTTGGTTTTAAATAACTTCCATTTACGGAAATCAATTATCAATCTTAATATAGTTTAAATGACAATCCGCTCTAATAACTAACAGTTGCGTGAATGTTCGCATAATACGAAGGACGTAGGGGCGATGACCGCCCGAAACAATTTCGCGCGCATTGATGAGTTAGGTACCTACTTGCAACGCAACCCTACAGTCCAACCTGAAATAAAAACATTACTTTCGTAATTCACGTCGTAATATGCAACAAGTTCTTATAATATACATTTTTATTACATATGTAGGTACCTAGCTAATATTTCATAAGTAGCTAAATATACCTATTAATCATTCCGGTACCTATTTACATTTAACTTACGTGTGCAGTGTAGTCGGTTATATTTTCGCGTGTTAGTAATATAAGGAATTACCCGAAGAAATGACGCTTATTGCTCACCTGTTATGCAGGTCGGAAATAAAATAACTAGTTTGGCAAGTTGACCCGTTCAGTCCTGAGCGGTCGGGGTGGCGAGGGCGGTCGCGACCTCCTCTCGACCGGACGCGTTCACTCTTCCTTTGTGACCTTGAAATATTATGAATCAGGAATGGCCCAAATAAATGATACGCATTTTTATTACTATAATTATATGATGGAGAAGCGTTTATGTATTTGAGAAAGTAAATTATAAATAAATTTCAATACATAAAAAACATAAATAAAGTACACATTACGTGAAATATGTGAATTATATAATTGAAAGTTACTTATTTCTATTAAAAATGATAGAGATCATAAAAACCTAAGTACTTTAATGGTTTTCTTTTTTCATAGAATTTAGTTTATTATGTTATTCAATTGGAAGTAGGTATATCTCTGTTTCGTCTTTTAATCTGAATATAAAATGATAGTGAAATGACAGGTGCGTGTTGAATATATTATCTATAGACTGTTAACTCAATTTTGTACACCTGCTATTGAACTGCACAAAGGTTAAATATGTAAGTGTAAGGTGCTAAAACAGCTGGTGCTTACAAACCTTTGACTATATGTGGAAAAATATATTATGTATAATAAATTAATTATATATCAACAAATAATAATTTTAACTAGACTTCTTTTCTATATAATTTTATTTAAAACGATTAAGATTTTTTTCTTGTCTAGGTGGGTTTGCGACGACTTGCCAGAGATGAAAGGTGCATTGGAAAAGAACATACTAAGCGATTACGACACCCACTCATACGAAAGTATGAGAGCATTATGCGATCGCTTCAATCGCGCCATAGACTCCGTTGTCGCTTTGGTAAATATTATGTTGAGTTTGATATAATTTATTCGTATCTTATAATTTATGTATCTTAGCTAATCTCATAAATTGACACATTACACAGTGACAGTAGTTTATTTACATAAAACATGATCCTAAGGGTCAAAGCTTGATGGTTTATCTTGATAGATCTCTTCTGTGACAGTATAATAGAATATAAAACGCAAAAACAATTTTATAAATTTCTCGTATATACCTATGTAGTTTCAGAGTTTACAACCTTTCAAACCTAAAAATATTAATTAAAATCGTTATTACACTTAACATTATTTATATTTCTATGAAATATATTTTTTTGAAAATATATAATTAATTATTAGGTCTATAACGTGTACAGTAACGTTACCATTAGTACATAATGTCGAGAACTCTACCCTCGCGATCGATACACAGTAAAGGCTATAATTGCAGGCCCATTGGCGTTCTATATGCACTAACGATACGAGACGGTCGGGGTCTCCTAATCTACCGGCCCGTACGAATACTTACCAATTCTCGCCTTGTTCATGCCTCACAATTGACGTGATGCTTTCTATTTATAAAGAAAATTATAAGAATGTCGTTTATAATTCTCAGTGGATAACTGCAGAATAATATAATTATTTTGTAGTATTTCGTTCGATATTTTGTCTAATCTAATAACAGTTGTGGTTATCAATGCTGTTAGTTAGAATAGTTTGATAAGATCATAGTTTAAAAACAAATATTCTTGTAATCCTTGCAAGTAGAGTATATTTCTTATTACTTAAACATAGAATATTACAAAAAGTCTGGTACATAATATTGTTTACGTGAATGTTATTTTTACTATTTTCTTATCTATACTATAATATTGTAATGCTAAAAATGTCGTTTGTTGTGGTTGAACGTGCTAATCTCAGGAATTTATATTGTGAAATTATTACACTTACATGCAACTATAGTCCTTTTTATTAAAAGGATCGATTTAAAAGTCAATAATAAGAGTTCATTAACTTTATCAAGTTTTAAAAAACTTTAGGCCAAAAAACATGACTATTATATTTCAATATAAACTCTTTTCATCACATCATTTGGTTAAACTATTTTATGAAGAAAATAGGATATCAAAGATTGATATCTGGATGTTGATAAATCAGAGAAAATTATAAAACGCGGCTTTCTTATCTGTATATTAAATTTATAATTAGGATCGCATGGGATGGCACCAAACTAGTAGTCTACAGGGCTGGTTCTTATCATTGCTACATTAACATGTTATCTCAGAAGGTTAATTTTTAACTCGTTTTACCTTCACTACTGTTATAAGTATTTGAAACATGCTTTACCAAATGACAGTCGAAAAAGGTATAGATTTATAAATACAATAATTATATCCAATTTTTTTATATTATGTAATTTTAAACAACTACTTTCGAACACGTTTGATAGTAAATTAGGTCACACATTGTTCTAAAAAATTCTTAAGCTCTTTGTAATCTTCATATCGTTCTTTATTATAAAAAGGATAAAATGAATATAATAGGAAAAAAAGAGAAAATAGATATTTTTCACGGCCATCCTAATTCCTAACAGATGCCTCAGATAGTCTGGCATATTATGATGACTTGCGATCAACAGACTGCTAGTTCGAGTCGAACGTATTGTATTATATAAGTATTTATTCCACAGAAACTCTCATAAATATTTTACGTAAAAATAATAAGTGGTCTAAAGTCTTTTAAAAAACATACCAACAATGTAAAGACCCAATTTTTTTTTTATGATTTTAGTTTCTATACAATAAATATGAAATACTAAAATAAAAACATGTTTATTTTTATACTTTCTTCCCCTCACATTGTATTCAAGCACTGACATAGTTTTCAGTCCGCAGAAAGATCTTCAATGTCACCTTCGTTTATTTTTACACTTCCTGCATTTACAAATGAAATTGAATAAAAATATCAATAAGTAACGATAACATTTAGACTAGACAATATTTTTATTTTTCAATACAATAAGAAAATTATATGTATAATTAAAAAAATATAAACATTACATTGCAATAACTATGTTTATTTATGCATTGTTTCTAAGACGATCATATGTACCATGTGCAAAACGAAACGTGAATGTGGGGCAGTGACGGGCAAAAGAGGGGAGTGGAGTGCGGACTGCAGGAGGGAGACATGAGGGCCAAGATGGCGGCGAGGACGCAACGATCGATGGTCGTAGCAGACATCGCACGAGGCTACTCTATTTATACACGTTGCACACAAATTCTTAACACAACATGGAAGTAGTTTTGAAATCTAAAGTAGCTATGATTAACTGAATAAATAAAAGAACAATTTCGTCTGAATAAACATTATAATTTCGAGTTAAATACTCATTTATCCACAATATTTTTATTTTCATTAGAAATACCTCCTGCCTATGTTATATCAGCAGCATGCTTTTAGGCTATTTATAAAGCACGATTCGAAGCTCAAAATAATTGTTACCGGGCAGTGCCAATGTACATAGAAATAGAAACGTGGATACAAGGAGCACTACTTAAAATGGCTTTTAGTTATTATTTTTAGTCTTTTTAAAATTGTTACCTACAACAATTTGTATTTTATTAAAGTTTGACACAGATTTAAAATTTGCACGCATAAAAACTACAAACACATAAACAGCGACGGCTGCAGAGTTTAGCAAGATTCGGTCATGATGTCACCAAGTGATCGATGACTAGTATGCGCATACTTAACATGTCCGTAACCTTGTGCTTACGATCTAGGAACTAACATTGTATAGTATGTGCCATTACAGTATTACGTTTCCTTATATTTCCAACTGGCATTATATTATGAGCATTTTAAAATATACTAATGCATAACAACTATTTAGTATAAATAGATAAAATCAAAAGCAATATTTTTTAATAAAAATTTATTTAATAAGCTATGAAGCTATGATATAGGGTAAGGTATAAATAGTTGTAGAAGACATCTGCAGTGTGGGATGTTTATGTATGAAAATAAAACAAATATATATCTTTAAATTAAACTATCATATTGTTCTTATTATACCAATATAATATATAGCTTTGATATACGGCTATTCTGCCAATTCCGTACTTCTTATCGCTTCGGTGATCGTTCTCGAAAGCGTCCCTAGGTGCCTAAATACTACTACTACGTAGTCTAAGAATCTCGCTGCGCCAGCGGTCGCAGATTTGATTCCCGCAGGAGGCATTTCGAGGCTTATATGTGTTGTGTAACAACTATCTGGCATCCATAACACAAGTCTCGTATATCACCGTGAAACTAGCTGATGGTGCTGTGTTATATAGCAACATATTTATTTATTTACTCTAGATCATAATTTATCTGTGTAGTAAAATTTTATCTCACTTTCTCATTCTTATTAAAAAAAAAAGCAATTGACATAACGTATTTATTATTTCAACAAGAAAGTGTGCGACAAATATTACGCTTGTGAAAGTCTTTGAATTACTAACTCTCAGTCATCGACATTAGTGTCGATCTTTAAGTTGAGTGACCTTAGCTACGGACGGGCGTCTACTAAAAGTTGATTGCCTTCACTCATTGTTCAAGAATTTAGGCGTCTCTGTATATAATATTAACAATATTTATTATTTACACATATATCGCAAAGAAAATAATATTTATTTTTAATTTGGGTCCTGTTTTGTAGGTGATACGATTATGGTATTTATTAAAAATACAATAAAATATGAAAATGAATTGAGTGCGAATTATAATAATAGATATTATGTTAGTTCAAGTCGTATTTGGGGGCGTTGACCGCAATATTGAGCCAGCGCGAATGTCTCACGTAGTGTTAATGACCTTTTTTTGGTTGCGCTGGTGACTCCGTCATCTTGGGATTTGATTTGAAAGTATAATATAATAATATTTATATAAATAGCCAATATGTAATGCATAAAAAATAATTTACAACATTAATTTTTATGCAGGAAGCGCAGGAAACGATTACTAATTATTATCGTATACAAAATTTTAGATCTTGCGTCGATTATTTAAGTGACCTATTGTGCTAAATTAGTATTCCTCCATAGCGGGCTTTTAAGAGTATGTAATATTTTATTTCTACACTAGCGACTCGCCCTCGCTTCGCCCAGGTTCGGCCCTGGATTTAGCGCGAACGAAGTCGCAGGTTCCGCTAGTATATCTTTATAAATTATAGCCTCTGATATTCTGTTGTGTAAGCTCTATTTAGGTAGTAGGTATATAGGTATTGTAAAGTTTCATCAAAATAGTTTTCACGTGAAAGTGTAACAAACATACATCCATACATTCTTACAAACTTTCGCCATTATAATAACTATGTACTAGTAATGTTACGAATATTCCCATATTTTTTGACATTCGTATTCGCAAGAAACAAAAAAAAATGCAATAATACTAAACTCAAATCCTCACATATCTATTTCAACTTGTTTCATTCACCTACCTATCTGTTTAACATTTTGTGATGTCCTCATTTAAAACTCAATATTCGTATTCGCGAATATTTGAAATCTATATCCTCATTTACAAATGTGAATAATTGAACATTCGTTACATCACTACTACACTACTACTACCTACTGGCTACTACATTAAAACATTTTCATAAAAAGATTAAGAATTATACCATTTTCTATAAACGCAATTGCTTTTTTTCTAAATTTCACTTTCCTAAAACCGTCTGTTTAAAATCTTTGGCATACTTATAAATATATAATAATATTAATTACCCTAAGGCGTGTGCTACTAACATTGAGCGCAAGTGTAGGTACATTTCAATATTATAACGATGGATGCATGAATGAAATGCCTGCAGAACGTAAACAAGGAACGCACGAGGCCACGCGCCCACTACAGTTGCCATGAACTGGCTGTTTCGTAAAGCATCAGTGATTGAAAATGAAGAAAAAAATAACTTATAATGTTTAATTTATAATATTATAAATACATACAAAATACCTGTTATTCAAATTTTATAAACAGTAGTAGATATCTCATATTTTTTGCTTATTGATCAATATTATTTAATCATTAATGCCTAAACCGTTTAGTTATCGTATTAAATATTAAACCTGTTTTCAGAGCTGTATTTTTCGTCATTATAAATATACAAGTTTTGTTTACTTATCAATAGTTTCAAACAACTTCATTCAAATATCTAGATACCTATATGTTTGCAGCAGTATAATTAATATTAACAAGTGTATTCATTTTCTGAACACAAATTGCAACGGCTACAGTAAAAAGCGTGTTCTAGAAAACTGAAAATATTTGACCTACTTTTTTTGTTCATGTAGCGCTTTCGTTTGCTCGCAGTAACTTTCGATGATTTTTTTAAAATATTATTTTAGCTTTTTAATTCCTATCAATTATAATTAAGTATATTATATAAATGATAATATAGCGAAACTTAGCTGATATTATACTCGTATGAGTAGCATGGAACAATACACTCTATTATGGTTAGTCAGTGATTTATCAACATAATTAAACGAGCTACACAATGACAATAAATTAATTTAAAATTAATAGTAAGGTTACTGTACACATTAAACTCGCTATTTGTATATTATCAATCACGAATCGTAATCGAACACAAGGCCAACCACATTGTTCCTATATGCGATCAAGTGCCTTTAGTGTTCGGTTATTTGGTCATGCTAGCAATGTCAAGGCTAAAAAAATATTCATATCAACTATTAAAATTCCAATGAAAATATTCATAATACGGAAATAATGAATTGCAACATTTATATTTACATATGGGATCTTTTGTTATGTCATTAAAATTATATATTCGTTGTTGTTTTTATAATATCAGAATAGTTTAATTATTAATAATAACATTTAAAATTAATCAATCAATCTTATATAGGAAAAGGGTACTTCATTACCTGCGCAGCGGTTAAACAAGTATCCGTCAAGAGGTCTACTAAAACACATATTGCAACAAACGTACAATCAAGCCGTTTCGGATCCTGATAAATTAAATCAATATGAACCCTTTTCACCTGAAGTAAGTTGAATTTATTAATATTTAAAAATTTAAAAATATTATCTTCTTACCTATATAAATTAAATGTATTCAATGTAATGTAACGTAACTGCAGGTATACGGCGAGACGTCATACGAGCTAGTAAGTCAGATGATAGATCAGATAGATATAACGGCGGAAGATGTGTTCGTGGACCTCGGGTCGGGCGTGGGGCAGGTGGTGCTACAGATGGCAGCCGCCACACCCTGCCGCATCTGCTTCGGGGTTGAGAAAGCGGAGGTACCCAGCAAATATGCTGAGGTTTGTCTCTCCTTTGAAATTCATAAATGAGTGTTAAAAACAATTAGGTATATTTTTTGTAACTTAATTAATTGCTAAGTAAACTATTTTTATTATTATTTGAATTATTAAATATGTCTACAATGATATAGCTTTTGTTATATTTGTTATAAACGTTTAGCATTTCGTGATGATAATAAATTATTTTAAATATTCTATTGGGTTTCCCACATGAACAGTGATGATGCTTGTATAACGTGTGCCATTTTTACCGCTTATGACGTATCTTGGCATTGAGATATATTTATATATATTTTGTTTGTTTTCAGAGTATGGACCTTCATTTTCGAATGTGGATGAGATGGTATGGAAAAAAGTATGGAGAGTATAAATTAATTAAAGGCGATTTTCTTATGGACGAGCATAGAGAGAAAATTAATTCAGCCACCATAGTGTTCGTAAACAACTTCGCTTTCGGTCCGCACGTCGATCATCAATTGAAAGAGAGATTCGCGGACTTGAAGGATGGAGCTAAAATAGTATCTTCGAAGAGCTTTTGCCCTTTGAACTTTAGAATAACAGACAGAAATTTAAGCGATATCGGGACCATCATGCACGTCAGTGAAATGTCGCCACTGAAGGGCTCGGTCTCGTGGACGGGCAAACCAGTATCTTACTATTTGCACATAATCGATAGGACCAAATTGGAGAGATACTTTCAAAGACTGAAAAATCCGAAACTCAAGGTCAGCAAAAGGGTCTGTTTCCAATCACGTAATTTTCTTACCATTGTTGTTACGCACAAAAATACATAAATCATCATATTAAAATCTCAATATTTATAGATATTATTTAAATTACACGCTTTGAGTAAACTAAATATTATAAAAAAAAAGTACTCGACAATTCGTGTTCGAGTAAAAGATACTTGACATATTAAATATATCATAGTATTAATATAGTATCTGCAAATTAGCAATTAATTATTTGTCTGAATAAAATGTATGTTACAAACAAGTTGTATCACGTTCATAACGATATGATGGTTTGTGAAGCGTGCGGTTTATATCAGTGTGTTATAGCGTGTGCGTGTGTCGTTGCGCAGGGCTGCCAGGTGGAGGAGGGCGAGGGCAAGCGCAACGCGAGCGCGCCGCCCACGCGCCAGCCCACGCCCGACCTGCTCAACGGCAACAGCAACCACAGCACCGGCTCGCTGCCCGAGCGCCGCCGCAAGATACCGCGCGCGAGGCCCGTCAGGTACCACCACCACCACTATGTTGTACCACCACCACCACTATGTTGTCTCTTTTAAACCCGATGCGCATTTCACCATAGTTTGTTCACGATTGGATCTCGGTCTGATAGTCAAATCATGATATATTATACAATCTGACTCTCTGTTTCATTGATGATAAAGATATGTTCCCAGTAGAAGTCAATAACGGAACACTTTTAGTTTTGTCATGTCTATCTGTTACACATTACACATATTATTGTCATTTGTAATTTTTAACGGTCCAAGGCGAATAGGCGATAACTGAACACTTAAGATATCGTCATGTCTATTTGATACATAATATGTTTATGAATTAATTGACGCCTAATATTTGTTACTGATGGGTGAAGACGTTAAATGCATATAAGTTCACTCTAACAACTGTACACTCTCTATAGTGTTTGGAGGGATTTTTAGTAAAATACTAAATATATATTTTTTAGTACCTACTCATTTTAAATATAATTTTAAACTGAATAATTCTATCTTTATTTTCATAGTATATATGAAAAATATACTATGAAACCATATACCACTATAGTTAGAATGTCAAAAATGAATGGTACTTATGTAAATACTAAATATTAGGCCATATACAACTGTTAAAGCCTGCTGGAGCCCGATACCTGACAACTCTATTCACATATAGCACATGTGGCAATATAGAACAAATATTTAAAAATGTATTGGTATTTGTTCTAAGTTGTACGGTGTCCATACATGGTGTATTCATGGACGTTACAATAGTACAGTAATTATATTATATTGATCTCTTTAACACTTTAAGCAGAAGACAAAATAATATCTTTAAATGGTTATTTTAAAATAAGTATTACATAAGTACATAAAAGGATAATTAATTACAAATAAATAATAATATAAGATAAAGTCTTACTAAACTAATGATAGGACTACGCAACATCCGCCCACTCTACCCTTTCTACCTTAATCTGTGACCTTATTGTAGTACTACTTAATGTCGATTGTTTAAAAACGCAATGTATGTAGGTGATCGCAGTGCTGATAATAGAGTTGATAATTTTGTTAAATATGACGTCACAGTATAATCGGTCATGTTATTTTATTCATTCGTAAGTAGATAAGCCACAATATGGCTATGTTGAATAAAAAATCCTCTTTGTTTTACATAGTTTATGTACAATAATGGATTTTGATGACTTCAATCATAATCATTATTATAATTTTACATAGGTATGTATATTGTATTATAAATATAATATATTTGAACCTTAAATGTGGTATTTACTATAAGTTCTGAAAATACTATTTTTTTGTTGTACTGTATTTTTTGTTTCTTTCTTATAGTCCTTTAACAGCTCGTTTTTTGCCGATTAATTAAGGCATAAATAGGTACGCCTGGGCATATGATAAACTACTATTTCAGTTAAAAGGCGTATCTTTCGGGATAGAAGTTCAGTAGTAATTATCATTATTAAAAATTAACAAAAACATCATTTACAATAGAACACCGGATTATAAATGCGAAAATTTGTATATTAATTACTCCATTACCCCGTAACGGTTGGATAGATTAGTATGAGTACACAGAAGATTATTGCCTAGAGTAACATCTATCGTTCAAAGATACGTTAGAACAAAGCTAGAGTAAATAAGCCGCTATTATGACATACTAAGTACGGATGATGTGTGTCAGTAGGGGCGAGGGCGGGCGCACGCGCGCGCGCGCGGCGGCCAAGCGTCGCGTGGTGCGGCGCTCCAGCGACGAGAGCGAGGAGGAGTCGAGCGGCACGGACGAGCCGCCCGGCCCCGAGCCCGCGCCGCGCGAGTGGGGCGCGCCTTGGGCCTCCTCCTCACACACCAGTCAGTGCCTATGTTACTCTATCATTTTTCTCTAAATTATACCTTACTCTTTATAGGTGGGACGTGGGATTACTGCTATAAATGCTAAAGTTTGTATGTATCATTGCTATTTCTTTTAGCTAAAACAGCTGGATTGATTTGACTTAGTAGGTACATATATTGACTATGACCTGGAGTAGTACATAGGCTGCTGTTGTCTACATTTTACGTTTTTATTTTGTCCTCTCAAATAGTAATATCTGTTTGAATTTGAACACAGGACTTCGGGATATGTAACCGTACCAGCTAGCCATTACATGAATGAGCCAACTATAAACATAGAACTTGATTTATATAGAAATATTTATAATGCATACTTGTGGTACAATTAATAATGAACTTGCTTATACAATAAATGTATACAAATACATACAATGATTACCACGATTTCCCACATATTTCAACCTTGCATAATCAGTATAATGATGTGTAAACGGTGTGCCCGGCAGCGGAGCGCAACCGGCGCGCCACGAACAAGCGCAGCGCGAGCGCGGGCGGCGTGCGGCGCCGCGCCGCGCGCGCCAAGCGCCGCCGCGCCGCGCCCGCCGCCATCGCCGGCCTCGACCTGCTGCACTCCACCACGCTCGCCTCCACCCTGCACAATGGCGCTGTTAGTATATGTTGCGCGGTCATAGCCACGCTCGCTCACTGTTAATTTCATTCCCGAATGGTCACAGCTAGCGCGCTAGTGTCACTTCTGCTCTTACTTTTTGATGACTTGTTGGAGCCAACAAAATTGTCGATTAGGTTTAGATAGGATATTATAACATTAAGAGTCTATTTTACGGATCTTACATAGTTGTTCACCTTTTAACAAGGTGGCACAGAAACACAGTTAAATTTTTCATGAGCACACTTCACTTTGATGACGTGAATGGTGAAATAACAAAAACTTTATTGTCACAGTGACAGAAGTTTCACCTGCGCGCTAGCTTTTATGTTATGAGTATTATGGTAATGGGGTTAAGTGACGAATGTAGTGGACATTTCTCATAGAAGGCCTAAGACTTGGCTCCTTATCATAATAGAGCCCTTCTATGCATAATTAAGTAGAAAAATGTAACTATAAGTAATATATTTCACAAAGGTGATGATTTGGTGCTGCAGTATCTATGTCAAAAAAAGTCATTCTACAAAGATTATTTAAATTTACTCGAATATGGAATAAGGTGCTAAATAGCTGTTTGTACAAATACAAACATGCTTTAATTTCACGTGTGGTTAATTAAATTTATATTTGAATTTTTGTATATAATATATTGTTCCACTTCTAATTAGTAGCCATACACCATATCCTATTCCTGTCCTTTCATACAAATATGTAACAAAGTAAATAATGTCATATCAAAATTTTTGTACTAAGGTACTAGACATATTCCTGTTAATGTTCGCTTTTTTGTTGTATTTTAAAAAATCTGTTATTATTATAAAATTATTTGTCTGTTTTTGTTGAATGAAAACTACGAATAAATATATAATAACTTTGTTTTTCGTGAATTATTCTAATCTACAGTTAAACTATAACAGAGCAGTAACTATTGAACTATAAAATAATTTGTAATTGGAGGAAAGTTGCTAGGGATAGAAAGCGAAGACCTTTCTCAGCAAGAATCGAACTTATTATTCTATAAATAAAATGCAAAATAATTCAGAAACAAGAAAAAAAAGAAGAATTAAATATTCATTAAATAAAACTATCATATAGAATTTATTTTAGTGAATTATTTTATTTGCTTTCTCGATATTCCGAGTGCTTAACAGCTGGTGACATTAAAAAAAAAACATTAATCCGCCAAATATCAAAAAGGCAGTCGTATTAGGCACACTTACAGCTACAAATATACGCGACACCCAGAGTGTAGAGTGTAGACATGCCTGTAACGAGCAATGATATTATATAAAAAATACGTTACGTTCATACTGCACGCACAACATAATTGTTCCACGACACACGCATACACATTTAATAACACTGTACATCTAAATACACGCTATAAGTGGTACAGGAAATACGCAAAGCGTAAGAGTGAAAGAGACAGCTATTCGACACGCGTGCTCGCAATGACAGGTGACAGCTCGACTGACTGGTGACAAATGGAACCAATCCACGGCACGCGTTTGGTGCGTTTGTGACGTATCTTGTATATAATATGATTGATGACGAGTGTGTGCGTGCGCAGGTGACGGCGCCGCCGCCGGGCTGCGTGGAGCAGCGGCTGTCGGCGCTGGGCGTGGCGCTGCAGCCGGCCGAGCGCCTGCACTCGGAGCTGGACATCCCGCGCGCGCCGCACGCGCCCTACTCGCTGCAGCTGCTGCTCGACATGTTCCGCGACCAGTACCTCGCCTTCATCCGCCGCATGAACACGCCCGAGTACGCCGCGGACGTGCGCAACCAGATCGACAAGGAAAAGGTACTCCTCGAACTGTTAACGTTCATATCATATATATCTGTACACTAAAGAAAGTATTACTGTTATGTATTTAGATAAACACACACACACACACGCACACTTTATTTTCTTAATGCGACTATAAAGTATCACTTCGGCCATGCCTGGACTACTATAATAATAATAATGTCCTGCTCACTGTTTCTGGACATCGCGATTCTCAGTAACACTACAGATGCGCAAGAGATGTTAGAGTGCGTTAAGTCACAGTCACAAGTGTATCTCGTAATTTTACTTTCGGCACAACTGGCAAGAGTTAAGTCTGTTATGATATTATAGAAACAAACATAAAAACATTCTTAACTACTTAGTAGTCTGGTCTTATGAAGTTTTTACTATAATGGTCTCGCAATTAATGAAAATATAAAAAAATATTATAATGTTTCTCAATGCTCATTTCTTTATTTAGGAACGAAATCAGAAGTTAAAGTCACGCGCCTCACAGTTGGACAAACAGATCAATGTGCTTATAAGTGATAGCGTAGCCTTACTAAAAGCTCGTATGAGTGAGCTCGGAATTCACGCCAACAATACAGTAGACCTCCTCGCCAAGGCGAAAGAAATCGTTGGTCGCCACAAGGAGCTCCAGAGCAAAGCTAGCAAACTTCAGGCCCAGGTAATCTATTTATGAATATTTGAATGCGATTCTTGGCCGATAGATGTTGTGCTAATGAAATGCCCGTTTTCAGGTAAACAGTATAGAAGCCGATCAGGCGATACTGGTGAAGCAGAGAACTTTTGAGATCACAGAAAAATACAGACAGATGGGTCACATACCACCGGATATAGAGATCACCCAGAGCATTGCGCACGACTGCATCCTCAAGGAGATATCGGCGACTCTCGCGCACAGGAAGCGCTTGCACGCGCAGGTGGGGCACCTGCAGAGCGAGATAGTGCAGATGGAGCGAGCGAGCGAGCAGAAGCCGGTGCTGCCGTCGGTGCCCGTGGCCACGGTCAAGCCGCACACGGTCAACTGCAAGCCGCGCAAGTCCCGCGAGCACCGCTCCCGCTCGCAGGACTGGCCCGACGTGCCCGACGTCGGCAAGATAGAGGAGCAGAACCCAGAGTTGCTCGCGCAAAAGATACTGGAGACCGGCCGCCAGATAGAGGCCGGCAAAATATCTAAACCTAACGTTATCGTCACCGGGTTCGCCAGGGACCCCGACCGGCATATGGATCATAGGTACTTGTGCTCCTCTTTTATCCCTCATCAGAATCCCTCACTTAAAATACTAAAACTAATGAATCCATTATTTACTTTTCACAGTTTGCATTTATGTAACCAGGAAACAAATAACTTAAAAGTATTACTGTAAGCTTCACAAAACATATCCTGCATTGCTACTAAGCAAATACCAAAATTAAATTAATAAGTAATTTTGCTAAATACTTTTAATCAAAATTGTATTCTTTTTAACATAATAATCATGATAACATAATGTTCACCATTTAAAGACAATCAAAAGCAGTCCCCGTGCACCGTGCGCAGGTGCACACGTCGCGCAGCGCGCAGCCGCCGCTGGCGCGCCAGTCGCCCGTCAAGTCGCAGAAAGCCTTGAACGTGGTCGGGAAAGTGCAGGAGTCGCCCAAAGTCATCAACTTTGAGGACAGGCTCAAGAGTATAATCACGTCGGTGCTTAACGAGGACCAGGAGCAGAGGAAAGCGTCGAGGCTCGAGGTGACATTTGTTTGAATTTTCTCTTAGATTTTCTATTGGGTTTTGGTTTATCAAGTCGATTAGAATAGTATAAAAATAAGATAAATTATTTAGTTCTCAATCAGTTAACCAAACCTGTCTTTTTATAGCCAAGACCACAAGGACCAAATCACCCATTCAACAATGGCTACGTGCGACCGGGACCGTTGTCTGTGCCGATGTCGGGGCCTCCCCACGGCGCGTACCCACAGCGTCCCGCGATGGCGACGCCGTCTGCGGGCTCCCCGTACGCCCGCGCGCGGGACGTGCGGGACGTACGCGACCCGCGGGACGTGCGGGACATGCGGGACGTGCGGGACATGCGGGACGTGCGGGACGCGCGGGACATGCGGGACGTGCGACGGGAGCGCTTCGGATACGAGCGGCGCGAGGGCCGGCCGCACGTGCACCCCGAGTCACGCGTGTCCGACCTGCGGCACCATCACATCGCACAACCTGACTATACACAGGTCAAAATCTTTACTGAATCACTGCTTAATTTTGCAAATTTATTAATCAAATATTATAATTATAGCATTAGGCTTACTAAAAAGTGGTACATTATTTATGTACACCTCTTTTTTGTATTTTATACCAATTACCATATGTGCTTGTTAACAGTCAATATTAAAGTAAACTAATATGTTCAAAATTTTTCAACACACTAACAACTCGCTAATAAGGTGAAGAAAAGGAAATTAAAAAAATGCATTTCTGAGAGGACCTAGGAAGTTTTTGAAAGAAATGTAAAGTTGGCAACAGTTTGGTGAATTATGTGACTGTCTGGCTGAATTTGGTGGCTGGCTGTGATGGATTATGTGACTGACTAGCTGAATTCGGTGACTGGCTTTGGTGGCTGGCTGATCAGCCAGCATAGAAGGAAGGCTGTGTCCAGAGCAGTGAGATGTTAATAAATAGCTGGATACATAAAACATTGACGCCATTCGAAGTCGGTGTCCTTTTCTATTTGATAATTAATTATTTACATACTTCATTTAATACGCTTTTGTTAGCTTCATTTACGGCTTTGATGTGTATCAATTTCTCATTGTCATATCGAAATAAAACTTCATACTCGTATGAATATTAAGTTCAGATGACAAAACAATAATTAGCATAATGAAGTAGATCTATTGACGGAGCCATGAGGTGAATAGTAGAACGCTTCAGTGGCACTATCTAATGTCCAAAGGAATCAAGCTTCAACTCGAGGGAGTTCGAGCTCGAAATCGTTTTGACATAATATGCATATAGTCAAAAGCATGTTTTTTATTTGTTTTTAAACAATATCGTATCAGGTGTCGCCGGCTAAGTTGGCGCTACGTCGCCACCTGTCGCAGGAGCGGCTGGCGGCGCCGGGTGCGCGCACCATCGGCGACCTCGTCAACGGCGAGATCGAGCGCACGCTCGAGATCTCCAACCAGAGCATCATCAACGCGACCGTCAACATGAGCGCGCGCTACCACGACCCCGGCTCCTCGGCCTCCGCCGCCTCGCATCAGCCGCTGGAAGGTATTGACATGTATTCATGTTCTTAACTGCAGTTTTGTGGTATGCTAAAGTAATCATATTTATATCATAATTACTTGCTGTGAGAGTCGATGATGCAAATGCCACATGTATAAAGCCGCTTCGAAAAATATGTAACAATTATTAAAATGTCTATTAGAAGAAGTCAAGCTTATGGTTAGTTTTACGCGACTATGTAGTTTAAGTCAAGGATACTTAAAATCTGTTAATTGCTTAACAGAATATCCGGAACATCCCCTAAAGACAGTGTGTTAAAAACATTAGGTTTAGCGGCGTGCCTGCAGGCGCGCGTGCTCGCGTCGGAGTACTGGCGCGGGCGCACGCCGGCCGGCGACGCGGACGAGGCGCGCCGCCGCACGCCGCCCGCCGACACGCACTCCAACTCCTCCACGCCGCTCGTGGACGAGCTGCCCGACGCCGCGCGGCAAGGTAATGTCACTCGCTATGTATTCATTTATTAACTGCCTCGGTTGTGTAAATGGATAGCAGAGTGCCGGGTCGGTCTAAGTTTAGTTATTGAGTTTTTCTGTTCAGTAAGCCTCCATGCAGGCTGTTGCCCGGAGTTGGGAAGTTGGCGTTGAGTCACCCCCGTGCCTCGGAGAGCGCGTAGAGCCGTTGGTCCTGCGTCTTAGCTCTCTGTCTGACTGGTCGTGTCGAGTAGTCGTCCCATCGGAGTATGAGAGTGATAGGAACAGAGAGTGCACTTGTGTCTGCGCATACACTTGTGCACTATAATATCTCCTGCGTGTTGGCTAGTCTCAATGAAATTGGCAGCCATGGCCGGAATCGATCGGAGAACATTATTATTCATTGATAAAAATATACATTTTATTCGAGCCCTGACATTCTAAATATTAATATTTATTACCTTTTATTCCAAAATAAAAACATAATAATTATTAATAAAAATCAATAATATTTCACTTTTACTAATACACATCTCGGCCGTTTCAGAAGGCGAGGGCGGCGAAGAGGTCGAGGAGAGCAAGTGGCAGGACCGGATAGCGTTTCGTTTCGACCAAATAATATCGTTTGCGTCGACGGCCATGGAAGATAAGCGGCGCCGCTCCGACGAGGCGTGTAACACGTCGCCGGACTCGGGCATCGGGCACGGCGAGGCGGCGCGCGGCGCGGGCGAGGGCGCGGCGACGGGCGCGGGCGCGGCGGCGGGCGCGGGCGGCGCGGGCGCGGCGCGGTCGCCGTCGCCGCCGGCGCAGGCGCAGGCGCCGCACCACTTCAAGAAGCGCTTCTTCCGGCGCGAGCGCTGGGGCGCGTGGGGCGGCGCGCCGCCGCCCGCCGCCGTGGACTGGGAGCGGCCGCCGATGTGACGGCCACGCACCTAGCGCGTGTGGAGTTTGTCACTGCTCGCACTGGCGCTGCTGAACACTGCCGCTTTTGTTATTTTATTATTTTTTTTCGAATATATAATGTAATTATGTATATTACTGAGTTTATTTTATTTTAAGGAATTGTAATTATTTAATATTAGGTTTATGTCGTCGTTCCGGAGGACGCCCGAACGTCTAACGCGCCGCGACGGATTTGTATTTCATGTGTTCATTTAGGTGTTAGTGTACGAAATACATGATTCGGTAACTGTGCAGTAATTCGTTCTTGCTTCGGTCGTTCGAAGGATGTTTGTTGTTTTTGTGTTTCATTTTTGATGTTTTATGTAAAGCTCAGCCTGAATAATGTCAATCATTTCTATGAGAAGTCTTACTGCTTAGGTGGCGTGTGTGAGTGACTAATTTGTATATATAAATAATTATGTATTATACTAGTAAAATGATGGTCAACATTAATTGGATCGATTAACTTATATAAGATTGGAATACTTTGTACTTTTTTGTAATATTTTCGAACGAAGATATAACCGCTGCCTTAATGGTACATTCTTTGACTATAGAATATTGACAACTGCTACTCATCAATACGATTATGTAAAATTCGCGAAGACTAGATTTACGTAATTATGTGATATGTAAACAAGCAACGGTAAAAATTAAAAACAATCCTTAATTCAATTTGGCTGCTATTATATTTGTAAAGTAAATTGATGTGTATAACTAAATGATTTAAATTCATCATTACAATAGAAGCTATGGAGTACACAGCAGATAATATGTACTAAGGCACAGTATATGTAATTATGTATATAAATTTGATGTATGCTAAAATATTGAAAAATATTCTAAACCAACGTCATTAGTGCATATTATTCGTTGTCACTCTATGGAGCCTTAATTTAGTTAAATCTGTAGCTATAACTTTACTTTTTACTTAACGCTAGAAATGTCAGTATATTAATTTTAATCTAAATGTATAGTTGAATATCTACAGATTTAACTACATTGTGCCTTCGTTCAATAATAATATATAAATTGGTATTTTTTTAATGACATTTGCAGATGACAACAATATATTAAATATATAGGTCTGAAATTCAACGAGAATTAAATATTCAATTTATATTTTGTGCCAAAAGTGATGCTTGTACATAATGTTATTGAAATATTGTCACATTTTTCTAAGAATTGCAGTGAACTGTATTTCACACGGGTACTAACAGTGTGTTTGAACTCAAGAGGGATAATAATGTTTAAGATAGCACTACACTAGCCATGTGTTATAAATAAGATTGATACAGTTAAAGCTCGTAATTCCATATTATTATCCATATATAGATCAAATAAAAACACGTATGTATTGTTTCTTAGCCAAAAAATATATTTTATTTTCAATATCACTTTAATTTACACTTCATGTCACATTACTTTATATTTAAGTATTTCTAAGGGTTTAATTCTTTTATTTCGGATTTTTTCACTCATCCAAATCATTCGGACACAAAAGTCGATGTCGTCCATGTGATTTAGTAATGGTTAGTATTATATTGATATTAAATTACTCACTGCCACTATCATCTAAGTATCAAGCCAAAAGATTTATATTCCTAGTACGGGCTTTAAGTGCATTAATGTATAAAATTGTGGTTGGCATGCATAAATTATTATAAAACTTTATAAGACACCATTTTATAAATTTTTTGCTGAAAAAATAGCAATTTTCATTGTTACGTATACGTTCACGTACGTACGTATTCATTTAACGCTACAAGGTGCACTTGTAGTAGCAACATGCAGGAGTGCTGCATAACAAACCAATCAAAAAAATGCCTTATTAATAATACTGTGTATATTTAGCGATAGCATGCATGCAAGCCACTATTGAGACTTTAGGTAGTTATTGCTAGAACAGGGTCTACGTACTTTCAAGGATTTCGTAGTTTTAAATTCACCAACGCCATACAGATATTCCTGTATGTAATAAGAATTACACGAAATAATACAATTTGAACAATTAATTTATGTATCGCTCACGAAGATTTTCCGCCTTTTAGCAATAAGGCTTTACAAATATTAAAATTGTCTGTGAATTGAAAATATTGTTTTTAATTATTAATGTTTTATTAATTTTAAATTACAATATTTGATTTCACATTTATATTATAAAATTTTAGTGGAGATGTACTTATCAATAAAATCATGAAATATTTTTTACTATGTTTGATAGGCAAGTTATTTTCGGTGCCCATTCTTTCAAAATTTGTTTAGTTGTTCCAAAGTCGAATCATCTTTTTACAAGACGGTTTTCCAATGGTTGACCTTATAAGTATTTAAATTTAACTGGTTATTTCACATTGGTATTTTATTTGTGTTAATTTAAAAGAAGGGTAAGTAGGGTATGGGCATTGCTAGGCTTTTCACAGGTGAATTGTAGATAAAACGCTAGACATTTCAATACAAAATGTTATTCGTTTGCGTGATGTGAATTTTTTTATTCTTATTTAACTAAATGTCCATATCCGTTTGGTGCACTATTACATTGTAAGTAAGAATTTGTCAAAATTATATTGATATGATTAAATGATAGTGTAATATAAATAAAATACATGAGCAATGGTAATAATTAAGACCGATAAAATTGCGTTCAGTGAATGAGATTTTTAAGAAATATTAATGTTTAGAATACATATTATGCGACTTAATCTTGCTATATGTGCATTTATAATTCATAAAAGGCCTAAAATGAAATATGTTTCACACGCAATGACTTCATTTGATAAGTCGTAATGTGTATTTTAAGCATTGGAGTGCACTGGTTTGATTGTGCCTGAAACTCACCAATGCCGCTCCAAACCTCAAAATTTTGTATTTGTAAAATAAGTTAGCTTATAAATTGGTTCTAATGTACCAGTAGATATGTAGTGTATATTGGCATCCAATGGAGCGTTTCGAGATTGTCTCCAGGAGTGATTACATTATTCAGTTTTGACTAACTTTTATTTTTTTAAATGGGGAAATGAGCTAATCAGTGTGACGTTAGTGTCTAAAATAGTACAAATGAGAAGACTTATTGTCGTAAGCCTCAGATTTTCAACATTGCAAATGCTAGGTTTGAGATGTATCCCTGTGTACTAGTTTTATTTTGTACTAAAAGTTAAAAATAAATGAGTAATTATATGAATATATTTTTTTATTTATTATTTTTTACATTATTGAGTAATTTATAGGGTTCCGTACCTCAAAACTCAAAAGGAAAAAAAAAGACCCCTTATAGGATCACTTTGTTTCCAAAATAGGCGCACAGTCGTCGAGTTGCGAAAACCAGCCCGCTCATACCATACCATACCAAAGACCCCTTTTCTCAGGAACGCGGGAAGTATCAAGCCTAAATTCATATCAAATACTCAGGTCTACTGCCCCTTGAAGCTGTGAAAAAATCAAACTTCTAAACCAACGCAATCAAAAGATACAGACGTTTATGCTGCTTATCGACACCAGCAAGAGAATCAAACCTACAGGTTACTTCCAGTAAACTCAGAGTCTTGAAATTTGGTACGAAGCAACGTATTACAGCACATGCAAAGGAAATATTCCAAAAAATAAAATAAGTTGAAAATTATAGGTGTCCCCATACATACATAATTAACGCCAATTAAGATGTCTTGTCCGTTGTATGTGCGCTCATACAATTTAGAAGACTAGCTTAGTTGTTATAAATTTTATGAGATGATACCGAACCCATCATGCGCGAGTCTGACTCGCACTTGACGCGGTTTCTTTATTTCCTATCTGGCTTCTGCAGTAATAAATATGTAAGTAAGAATGATTTTCACCAATAAGTAAAATATCATAATTTAACCATCCATTTCATTGATTGATACATTATCTCGATGCTATCGCCAAACATTAACCTTATGGCCTTGGACATTTGATGCAATCGACTATCTATACTCTTTGATCGACTCTATCGATATCAATGCCTTTTTTTGCAATTGCCTGGGCTATTTGATTGATTATTACAAAATGTCACAGATTTAAGATTATACAGTTTTATTTACTTTTGGAACCCACAAAAATTGATTATTTTTAACACTTATAATAAAAATAGAAATTAAAGACGCACAATTTAAATAGGCCGCCTAAACACTATTTTCCGCTTATGGCCTCAGTAACGTCACACGGAAATACCATAAACTTTTAACCGTACAAATTACAATATATAATAATAATTCATAAAGAAACACGCGCCATACAATCGTTAAATTAACGCTTTTTATTTATTATTTACTTTTATCTAAACAAGAGGAAAAAGGACAAGTAAATGCACTAAGCAAATGTTATGTTACTAAAAGCCAAGGAAGAAATAAAGTACAGTAGTCAGTAGTTTAAATTAAGGGGTTTTTCGACGAGGCTACCGTAAATAGGTCGCTTGCAAGTTGCAAATATTTACCTCAAACGGTAATCTTTAACTTTTACACGCACACGCCACACACGCGCTCGCGCGCATAGTAAACACACGGCGTAAGTTAAAATAAATTAAACGGTTTTATAATTTTGAAATAAATTAAAAGTAGCTGAACTTACTCCTTATAACATGAGGTATCTGCGAATAAAAGTTTCGTCAGAATCGTTTCAGCCGTTTCAGAGATCACCCGGAATAAACAGATTTATGCATTTAATGAAAAGCTGTTAATTTGAAATTAAAAACAGACACTTTAATTTTATTTATTATGTACTGATAAAGTAATAATAGTAATAAATAATTACTAAAATATTATATACATATGGGCTGAACTTACAGAAAGTTTATGTCGTATAATTAAATTATAAAGGCTCGTTTATGTATATATATGTTTAACGCAGATTAGGGAGGGTTAAGTAAAGTAAAGTAAAGGTAAAGTAAAGTTTCTAACGCCTAAGTGTAAACCAAAAACCCTACCTAAAATAAAATGGTACATGATAGAGAAAAAGGAACGGGCGGAAGAGTTTAAAAGGCGAGTGGTGGTGGAGAAAATGATCGAGAATCAAAAGAAATCCGTAAATGAGTGCTGGAATGTAATGGCTTCGTGTGTGAGGAGTGTGGCGATGGATGTTTTTGGTGAGACCAAGAGTAAAAGACAGATAGATAAGAATACGTGGTGGTGGACTGAGGATGTACAAAAAGTTCTGAAAGAAAAGAAGGATGCCTTTAAAGATTGGAATGATGTGGGTGACACTGATGTCACTATGAAACAGAATAAAAGGGAAGTATCAAGTATATACCGAAAGTAAAAAGAGAGCTAAGAGAGCTGTCAGTATGGCAAGAGGGAAGGTAGAAGAAAAATTATCCGAGTCTCTAGAAAGCTCCTAGAGGCAAAAAGATCTATACCGGTTAGAGTGAGAGAAAAGAATGCAAGAGATATTACACACATTAAGTGCATAAAAGATGATGAAGGAAAAGTTTTAACAAATGACGAGGAAATAAAAGTACGCTGGAGAGAATATTTTAGAAGGTTAATGAATGAAGAGAATGACTGGAATGGAGAGTTAAACGACGTACCTTCAAACTTGGGTGTGATCAAAGATGTGAGTGTGGACGAAGTAAGAATGGCAGTAGGTACAGAGTATGAAAAATGGTAGAGCGACAGGGCCAGATAGTAAAAAGGAGTTGAAGTATGGCGAATGGATGGAGCTGGCTTACTTTATTCTTCAATAAGTTGTTGCACGACGAGACGACCCCGGAAGAGTGGTGCAACAGTGTGCTGGTGCCTGTTTACAAAAACAAAGGTGACGCACAAGCCTGTAACAACTATCGAGGAATACAGCTCTTGTCACATAGTATGAAGATCTGGGAAAAAGTGATAGAAAGAAGGATGAGAGAGGAGTCAGGAGAGTGAGGTTACGCAAAACCAGTTTGGATTTATGCCAGGACGAGGAACGACTGATGCGATATTTTCACTTCGCCAACTGTGCGAAAAATACAGAAGTGCACATAGAAACCTGCGCATGGTGTTTGTCGATCTCGAGAAGGCATATGGCAGAGTCCCTCGTAAGGTTTTGTGGTGGGCTTTGAGAGTGAAGATAGTACCTGAGAAGTATGTGAGACTTGTGAAAGCGATGTACGCAGAGGCGAACACAGGAGTTCGGTCAGAAGCTGGCGTAACAGACAAGTTCAATGTTGAAGTGGGCTTGCACCAGGGATCGGCTTTAAGCCCATACCTGTTTGTCCTGGTTAATGGATGCTCTAACATCAGACATACAAGGGCAGGCCGCAGGCACCCTAGTGCATGATGTTCGCTGATGACATATTGTACTTGTCGGAGAAGATTC
Source organism: Boloria euphrosyne (assembly GCA_951802675.2). Taxonomy (NCBI): domain Eukaryota; kingdom Metazoa; phylum Arthropoda; class Insecta; order Lepidoptera; family Nymphalidae; genus Boloria; species Boloria euphrosyne. The sequence goes on from OX637872.1 coordinate 6,110,569, forward strand.
GTCCGAGGTCCAGAGCAGACTGGAAAAATGGCAAGAGAAATTGGAAAATGTTGGACTGAAGATCAGCTGAACCAAAACAGAACATTTGTTCTGTAACTTTGGTGGCCCTACATGTTTCTCTAGTTTTGCCTTAGATGGTGTACCCCTACCAGTCTACTCCGATTTCCGGTACCTTGGTTCAATCGTTCAAAACGACGTCAATATTGAACGAGACGTGAATAATTGAATGAATGCGGGATGGATGAAATGGCGACAGGTCTCAGGCGTTATATGCGACCAACGAGTGCCCCTTAAACTAAAGGGGAAAATCTATAAAACAGTCGTTAGACCTGTTGCACTGGGCGGTGAAAGGGATGGAGAAAAGAAAAGTGCATGCGAATGTTGAGATGGATGTGTGGTGTGACTAGAAGAGATAAGATAAGAAATTAGTATATAAGGGGATATGTTTGAAAGTAGCGCCAGTTATAGAAAAGATGAGGGGTGGCATGGTATGGACATGTGATACGGATGGAAGAAAATCATATTACGAGGAAAATGTTAAGTATGCATGTAGAAGGAAAAAAGAGTAGAGGAAGACCGAAAAAGAGACGGATGGATTGCGATTTGCGTAAACGAGGATATGCGTGTAAAAGGGGTGGATTACGTTACGAATGACAGAGGAGAGTGGAAGAAGAAGACATGTTGGGCCGACCCCACATAGCGTGGGATAAAGGCAGGAAGAAGAAGAAGATTAGGGAGGGTTGGAAATCTATGTTTCTCACATTAATTGCTCACAAATAGAACGAGGACATAGGCCTAGGTGCTACTGTGGACGCGTTTGGGCTGACACAACTCACAAGGCGATGACGAGAACAGGACCAAGCATACTGTCTTCCTTCTGTGCTTCATCTTTACTTTTAATAAAATCGAAAAAGGATTTTTTTTCTTAACTTGGCTTTAGGAAATAAAGCTAAGATATTATTAGATAACAAGAAAAAATAAGGATTATTTTGATACATATATCGTTCATGTAACAAAATTGGGTTTCCCCTTTTACGTTTTTCGTAAAATTGTTCTGGATCTCTGGTTACCATTGACAGAACCATGGAGATTAGAAACCAGGAAAACCAAGGCCCTAGAATGTAGTGTCTCAGAAATATTGTCAAACCAAGGAGGCGCTGCGATCGCTATGTTGTCTCAATGCCTAACTTCACGTTGTCACAATAGTGAAAGTACTCATAAATAGCTAACTTGACAGATACTACTTATTGACGGCAGCGCGCTATAAACTCTACACATTTTCAGAGACAGACGGGTAATGCTTTAGTATGAAGCGTTGGTTCTCCTGTATCTAACCTCCATGGACAGAACGCTTGTGTTGTGACTTGTGAGTCTAGGAAGATTGACAAAGCATGGAACCCACGCTAAAATAAGAAATGAAATGCATATATTTATCTTTTTTTTACTTACGATGTTAATAGTGCGTAGGAAAGAGACATATAATGCCGTTCTTTTTCGTTATTATGCAGGTTGTCACAAGCTAATTTTTGGATAGTGATGAGCTTATCATCGACATTGTTGTGTCGACGTCGATGAAAAACATGCATTAAACTATAATAAAAAATACAAATACCCGGCTGTTCATTATATGAGTTGTATTATATCGTAGAAAGATTGACAAACCATTTTTTTTGCAAAACAAAAAACTAAGTGTTTCAAAAACACACACGGATAATAAGTTAAAGTTTTAATCATAAAACTCCTAGTTTTTATTTGCGAAAAATTATAATATGAAATAAATTATAATATAATATGAAATCTTCACATGTATACGTTACAGTTAAGACCCGTTTTAGTTGGAACTAGTTTTTACTAGGTAAAACTAGTTTTTCCCAAGGAGCTTAGTAAAGACTAGATTTTCTCGATCCGTAGGTTAGGTTAAATCAGGCCCGAAGGGCCAAACTAAGGCAGAAATAGGAGCTCCGTCAACACAGTTAATCGCACCGCGCACCTTGAAAGGGTTAAGTTTTGCTAACGAGCTCTAAGAACTGAAAACTGTCGGCGGAGCTCCTACCTTGATTACAAAAATTAATGCAGCCAATTCACCAATACGTGGTAATAAAGAACATTTGAAAAGGATTACTTTCATTGCAGTCGGGTAAAAAATCCATGTTTATTCTACAACTTTTACTTAACCATAGACTTAACACCAGTTTAAAGAAAACTATATTCATTTATTTTAATGTCTTTATTAATAATAATTAAAATAATAATTAAAATAGTAATGTAATAACAAGCACTCATTGACCTTTAAATATAATTGTTTTAGTTAAATATGTGCGAATTATCCATTTAGTTTTCATTTTATCATTTTTAGGAAATCTGTAACAGTTTTGAAATGATTATCGACAACCATTTTTACATCACTAGTTGCTTACAGTTGCCGCAATTTATTTTTGAGAAAAATCATAAAAAAAGCAAATATGTGTATTCTTTTGAGTAGATAGACATACAGTACTATTTTATTTTACCGTTTATCAATTTTATATTTCCAATATTGAACAATATATCTCTAAACTAACCGATGATATGTTAAGGATTCGTCCTCATTTCCTTTTCTCGAACTATGGGTTTTACACCCTTCAATTACGCAAGACATCTTTTCCAGAGCACTGTACACCTCACGAAAAAACTTTCTGGCCACGCTTTGAGGCAGAAAGTAATATTAATATCCCTTTTTTCACCCAATAAATTCGACAAACTCCCGACATATGTCAACAAAACATAATACTAAAAAAAGAGGTTGATAGCCGACTTCAAAGTTTTTGACGTCTTGGATAGAACATTTTTATTTGTTAGTATTAAATGGTGACCAAAGGTAACCATTTGACATTTCTCATTTTTTGCTTTGTGACACGTTTAAAAATAATATAATCAAACAGCCATGTTTTGTTTCACTCACACCTAATGACATGCTAACTGACCTAAATGAGTAAACTATAGACTACTCGGTTTTTATTTTAGCCTTCCGTCTAGACTTTCTTTAATTAGTCTGAGTTGTGAGTTGTGACCATAGACTACTTGTGAGTTGTGACCATAGAGTATATTGCTACATATGTATGTTGTGAAAGTAACGAAAAATGGCGTACCCGTATGTATTCGTTACTATAATAATCAGGATTCGTTACTATCGTATCGTTACGTTACTCGTTACTTCTCGAGCATCGAGTCGTGTTGCGTACTATTTCGTATTATCGTATGGTCCGTATGATGATGACGTCGTATACGTATAGTTTGAAACTACGCTACGGATTATGATGCGGTTTTTTTAATAGATAGAGTGATTGAAGAGGAAGATTTATATTATATTATACAATACATGCATAATATAGTAGAAAAACTGATAATTTTAGAGGTATCTACTATCTAATGTGATGTCGTAAATACACACATGTTTTGCGCGTACACGGGACATTGCAAACTTAACTTAAGTATTTAATTTTATCAAGAAATTTTATTTATTTTAACTAGCCTTTCCCGCGGCTTCGCTCGCGTTCTAAAGGCTGAAAACCAAATTCTTTCGCCCGTCCGCCCGTCTTGCACGCGGTGACCATTATTTTAATGCGAAGTGACCATTATTTTAAACAAACAAACAAACTCTTCAGCTTTATAAAATATAGTAGGTATAGATTATAAATAGTATTACGATTACGGGATGGACTTTCGTTCTACAAACTTTAAATTTTGCAGGGAGTACCTACCTAGGGACGAACCCGAAAGAAGCGAGGGTGAGCCGCTAGTCTATACTATTTATAAAGCTGAAGAGTTTGTCTGTGTGACATACTTTATAAATAGTAGGTATAGATTATAAATAGTATTACGATTACGGGATGGACTTTCGTTCTACAAACTTTAAATTTTGCAGGGAGTACCTACCTAGGGACGAACCCGAAAGAAGCGAGGGTGAGCCGCTAGTCTATACTATTTATAAAGCTGAAGAGTTTGTCTGTTTGTTTGAACGCGCTAATGTCAGTAACTACTGGTCCGAATCAAAAAATTATTTTTGTGTTGGATAATCCGTTTATCGAGGATGGATATAGGCTATATTACATAACGCTACGACCATTTGGAGCGGAGCATCAATGAAAAATGTTGCAAAAACTGGAGAAAACTAACGGTTAAAGTTATGCAAAAATTATGTACCACGGAATTGTTCCTCTTAAAAAGTTCTAAAAAAAAGTCCGCAATAGCATATGTCTATCTTTTAAGGTTGACTCGCTATAACCTTTTTTATTGCAATAAAATTTGTTTTAAGATAATGCATTATTTGCGATGGTGTTTAATAACATGATATTAATCCTTATCCAAATAAATAAGATATTAATTACAAGTATTTAATTTTGAAGAAAATTGCTCTTGGAATCATTTGATTTTAATGAGTATCTAACGAGATATCATAGTTTTAAAATAACTCTGCAACAAAATAATGATCACCGCGTTGAAGACGGGCGGACGGGCAAAAGAATTTGGTTTCCAGAATTTAGAACGCGAGCGAAGCCGCGGGAAAGGCTAGTAGATAGTATTTTGAAGTTAAATAAATACTTATACGTACGTCGTACATACCCAGCTGTGTAAGCTGCATTTTTTAACTTTACCTATTTTGAACCAGTTGGCAGTTGTGTATATCATATGACAAAACGAATAACTTAAAAAAATCTTTACATTAAATATTTTTTTTAAAAACAATGACTTTAACGTAATATGTACCTAGTGAATATAGACTCCAAAACAATAGTTATTAAAACTTTTGTCTGCATATCTTATCTTTATATGTAATCGTTTAAAACAAAAAGTACTACCCCGATTATAATCTAATTTTGTGTACTATTTACTCGGATCAACATTTAGGATACTTTTTATTGCAGAAAAATATAATAATTGGTTTTTTTGAGTCGTTCTTATAAAGCTAGCGGTGGGTAAATCTGAAGAGATACAACAAAACATTGTAGTAGGAAATTATAGAGCCCTAAGAAGTCCTACAGAAAAATCTACAATATCGAAGTTGTATCACTCGCAATACATATTTTAAATTTTTATCAGTAGGTAGGTACATATAAAAAACAGTATCTTAGCGCATCGATTTATGCGTTTCATGCAAAAAGTTCTGAACCGACTTATTTAGTGATTAGTTATTACAGGAGGCAACATTTAAAATATTGAATTTTCCTTCCTTTTATTGAAGGAATATCTGTTATTATAAAAAATTATTAATTAAAAATGTTATTTGTTCTATGGGGTCCTCTTTATATATTTTAAGTCCATATTTTAATATGTATATAGCTAAATCTTGCTGCTTAAATCTTATAGGATACATCAAAACTATGTATTTAATTTTGGTTAGAAATACAAATACATGATTAAAAAAAAGGAATAGGTATCGAAAATTATTTATTGACAATGAAACAAAAAAATCTTACAATGAAACAAAAAATCTAACAATAAAACAACATAAAATAATATCTTTCTTTTTACAAGCTGTTATATATATAACTTGCAATGTATGTAATGTATAAGTAATGTGTATGTAATGGGTAGGTAATAGGTATACATATCTAGTACTGTTTGTTTGGGTGGAATCTTGCTACTCAATTTCAAAGCAGATAATACTATCTTGAACCGATTGAGATTTTAGTGGAGATAACAAAGTTATGACCTAAATAATTTTGATCTGCTTGATTTTAATTAACAAATTCTCAAACTAAGTGGATACGAATTACGAGTACTTAAATCTCGCGACAAGCTTTTATATAATAAGTATAAATTGTACTATGAACTATGAAGTTAAGTCGATATTGAAAGTTTAAAAAAAGTTTATTTTATTCATTTTTACAAAATTTAAATTAAAGCTCTTTTCATAATGAATTCTATACATATGAGTATAATAAAATTCTAACTAAGTCGAGAGCCTGTACATCGATTATTTTTTTTGGAAATTTAATCGAATGAAACCACTTAACAGATTTTGACTATCCAAGTCAACGATAGGATACTTTTTACTGCTGAAAAAACTAAATTCTGAGAAATCTCTATTTAATCGTTACAAACCGGCTATAAAACACTTACGATAAAATAATATTATGTTGTAAATCTAAAATAAAAAGCTGTCAAAGACATACAGACAAATATTCTAAAAACTATAGATTCGGCCTTTGTTTCGATAATAATGACTGCTTAAGGAAGATTTTTCAAAGAATATTCAATGTACAGATTTGATATTAAACCGAATGTTTTAATTTAAGAACCTCTGGTTCATATTTAAAAATAAAACTTTTTCCATACGCTTTGGATGTATTGTACTACGCTTCTCACTCAATATTTGGCCTGACTTTGAGAAAGCTCTTTCAGATGGTACCGAGGTAGCCATTACCGATAAATATTTCTCAGCCAAGTTTGAGAGCTCAGGATATAGCATTGCCCGCTGCTGCCACCATTTTAAAGGACATTCTTTTCGGTTGATATTGCGTTCCTCTAAATATTGCCTCATGGTAATTATACTGCTGCTAATTGTGGAATTCGAAGCAGACGTTGACTTTGTTAGAGCATCAAAATCCTTCCAAATGGAGTCGTTGTCGGTGTCATCAGTAGATATATTTACCGTGTTTACCGTGGATTCATTCTCATCAGGTTCTTTTACTTGCTGTCTATACAAGTTTTGCAGCTCTATTTTCAATGAATCTTTGGCAGACTCATAACTTGGTGCATCAAACATAAATGCCAGCTTCTTAAAACGTGGGTCTAACAGCGCTGCTTTCGATAAAACTGGGTGTCTGTAACAATTTTTAAATCTACTTTTAAATTCTGTTATTATCTTGTTTGCCAATTTCTTTCCTGTTTCTGTAATAATAATTGTGTATAAATAGTCAAATGTTCTAATTATATTTTCTGTGGAAGCCAAGACCATTGAAATTGTAACATTTTTTTCGGAAGACAGTTCTTCCGTGAGCTGCTTGAATGGCTTCAGAATCTTTATTATTTCTGGCAGTGTCTGCCATTCGCCTTCCGAAAGATTTTCTACAGGATTGTGTAGGATTCCAAGAGCTGCTTCTAAAGGTTCTTGGAGTGAATAAATCCTCTCTATCATGTACAGGGTGCTGTTCCATCTCGTGACCACGTCCATTTTTAATTTTAATGGTTTTTCACTAGGCCTTAGCTGCTCCTGCATTGCGATTAGTTTTTTAGTAGCTACTGGACTCTTGTGGAAATGTTCCACTATGGTTTTTATTTTTTTTATTAACACCTCGAGTCCACAGCCTTGGAGCCCTGCATGCACGACTAAATTAAGAGTGTGAGCGATACATGGCAAATGTTCATAATTAATTAATCGTATAGCAGCTTTCATGTTCGCTGCGTTATCTGTAACGCAGACAAATATTTTATTTTGTATGCTCCAATAGGAGAGCAACCTATACAGCTCATTTTTAATATATTCCGCCGTGTGTCGCTCATGACACTCAAAACATCCTAATAGAGCCGACTTCAACTCCCAATTTAATAAATAATGGACTGTAACAGCCTGATATGAAGTTGTTGCTCTTGAAATCCAACCATCGGTGGTAATCGATATGTATTTTACTTTCTGCAATTCTTGTTCTAAAGATTTTTGAACTTCTGAGTAATGAGCGTCTAATAAAGAATTACTTAATATGTACCTGGAAGGCATTTTGTAACCTGGTTCTAAGTAATTTATAAGATCTTTAAAACCCATGTCTTCAACAATAGAAAAAGGCTGAAGGTCTTTAATTATCATTTTAAAAATTAAATCATTAATTTTTTTCTCTCTTATTATACCTACAGGACGTTTAATAAAATTACTTAACTTAGTCTGCTTCGAATTGGTTCCCTTTGCTTGAGATATCGAATTAATTAGAGGATTAGTAGTAGGCTCAGTAATTGATGATGAAGTGGATGGTACAGGGGCTTCTAGAACTGCTGTATCTGTCACGGAGCATGGAATGATGGATTCATAAGTTGTTCTGTGTTTTTTAAAGAGATGCTTTTTCAAATTTGTAGTGGAGCCGCCTTTTATTGAATACAACGAATTACAAAGATCACATTTTACTTTATCGTCTTTAGCCTGCGTAAAAAAACTCCACAGCTTACTTCTTTTCTTGTCCATTGTAGTAAATTGAACTAAAAAATAAAATAAAGTACTGTAAATTTAAACTAAAACTAGTATAATAAAGAGGAAATATTTGTTACGATTTAACTCATAAACTACTACGATTTTAAAAATTATTTCATCATTAGCAAGCTACATCTTTACTAAGTAACATATTACATAATCCTTATTATATATTAAAAAAATTAAGAGATCCCTACCTAAAATGGAAAAATGTAACCCAAGGTATTATTTATATTATATAAACCGTTACATCGGTTTGCGCGTTCACAAAATATAAAGTACCTACTGAACCGATTCAAACTAAACTTTGTGTAGTGATTTGTAAGATTATAAATTATAATATTATGTGATAGAGTTAATATTTAGGATACCCGTTACTACAGGAAAATCTTATAATTTGATATAATACTAGCGATTCACCCTCGCTCACTAAACCCATAAACGAACCCAAGCAGGGTTCGTTCCTGGGTTTAGCGCGAACGAAGCCGCGGGTCCCGCTAGTTAAAATAAATACAATTTCTAAATAAAAGTAGCATAAGTTACTTCTAATGTTATACATTAGCTATCTGCGAGTGAAAGTCCCATCAAAATCGGTTTAGCCGTTTCAGAGGTTAAACCAGACAAAGCCGGAATAGACAGACGGACAAAAATTTTAAAAATTGATTTCTTTATGTTAGTACCGTATCTATATATTTTCATGTTCACATTTAGTTAAAAGTTGTTAATGTGAAATTAAAAACAGACATTTCAATTTGATATATAAATTTGTTTTAAAATAAGTAAAGATGTAAAATAATCATCAAATCTATACATCTATATACATTGTCATTGTGTAAAATTGAAGTGTCTGTTTTTAATTTCAAGTTAACATATTTTCATTGAATGTATAAAAATAAATATATACGATTCTAACAACAATAAACCAATTTTTTTAAATTTTTGTCTGTCTGTCTGTTTGTTCCGGGTAAACTCTGAAACGGCTGTACCGATTTTGACGGGACTTTCAATGGCAGATACGGCTAGGTTACGACTTCAAAAAACGTTTAAACGCTGACGTTAAACCTAGGGACGAACCCGAGCGAAACGAGGGTGAGTCGCTAGTCAATTATATTATAAACAAAAACCTACATCCATTTCGTAAAATAATATTTAATAATTTACCTTGTTTCTGTTCCAATCCTCTGTTTAAACAATTCTTTTCATTTAAGGAATTACAGTACAGTATACACTAAAATCGTCCTTTTGTAACGTATGTTCTTCAATTCTTGTATTTATAAGTATAATAAAAATATTTACTATAAATATTTAATTCTTCCCGAGTGGAATGTGGAATGATTTATTTGAGACGGGTGACTCCTTTTATACAAAATTTGCTGTCGCGGTTTTTGAAAATTGGCGACGCCAGCGCAGGCGACGGCGAGCCGGCTAGGTAAAGAGCTTATTACACTACACAGTATCAAGACAGTCTTACTAAGATTTAGCGTGGTGTAATAATCTGTTCGGGTGTCTTCCCATGACATCTAACAGCCGACAACGTCACCGGCTACGTACGCCTTATCAATAAGTTTGCATGCGGTATTTCGGACGGTGTGATAGCGTCTTGTCTTTTTACACTTTAAGACAATTCTAATTAGACTGTCTTAATACTGACAAGTGTAAAAGGCTCTTAAGTACTCTAAGCGCGCGCAACTTTGTTGCATAGCAATTCGCGCACAGCGGCGGCACTGTGAATTCACACCTTAAAAACAGTTCTTTTCAGAACTACCTTGTCTGTGTTTCACGAAACGTCGTATGCGGCTACAGTAATCCCTCTCAAGTGAAATTGTACCAGCAACTTGATAACTCGTCCTAGCTCTCGCGGTTTTTAAGAATTGGCGCCGTTGCGGGGTGTCGCGACGGCCGACGCGACGTCGACAGCGATGGCGAGCCGGCTTGGTAAGTAGGGGAAAAAGGCAAAACGGACCACTTAACAAAAAAAACAAGTATATTATATAGAAAAGAAACTACTCATTTTACTAAACTTATCCGAAGTAAGAAATAATCAACACTATTTACTTAACGTACGAATCACACTTTGATAAAATCATTCACAATTAAGATATTTGACGATGTTAAATACCTTCAATATGTGCGTTTTTCCTTCACGATTGAGGCAAAACGGACCACATAAAATGGACTCGCATAAAATTAATAAGTCAGAATATTTTTCACATAAAAATATTCAGTCATCATCTTGATTCTATATTCCTATACTCAAGCGTATGCCTGCAAATTACATTTTGAACTATGCATCCTACTTTCGCTTGATTGTGATTACATAATATAGGAATATTACAAACGAAGTAGAATTTTCGTAATTTTTGATCTTTTTATATCAGACTAGCGAATCACCCTCGCTTCTCTCGAGTTCGTCCCTAGGTATCCCCTTTAGAATAAAATTTTTATAAACTTTGAATGTCCTACTTATTTATATCTAATCAAAAGCCTAAAAAATAAGTTTCTAGCTTTAGCTTTCCATACAAACATTCATCCCCTGTTTCAACCCTTTATAGCCCTTTTTTCGCCTTGAAAAGTACCCTATGTCCTTTCTGAGGCTCTAGAGTCTAGACTATATGTGTACCTTTCATTAAAATCGGTCAAGTGGTTTTTCAGTTTATTCGTTACATACAAAAATACAAATCTTTCCTCTTGATAATATTAAGTATAGATATAGATATCGAATTTGTTGCTTGAATCAACCTTAAAAGATAGACATATGCTATCGCGGACTTTTTTAGAACTTTTAAAGAGGAACAATTCCATCATATATGATTTTGCATAACTTTAACCAACAAACAAACTCTTCAGCTTTATAAATAGTAGGTATAATAAAATAAAAGTATAGGTACATTAGTATATTAGGATAGATGTATACCTATATATATTTTTTGAAGAATAAATTAAAATTAGGCAATGATTTCAAAAGGATAATATATAAGTCAATAAAATTAGGTATAGGTATAATTTAAAAATGAATAATTCTCTAACACAAGTACTTAAAAGAGAATTTCAACCATGTTACTATCATGACGTGTTAGTCGTAATGCATATTTTATTTAAAATCAATGGCGCTAACGATATTTCAAAATATCCTGTAATATGTAGGTATTACACGTAAATCATAATCTTTCAATAAAAAAATAATACTAAGTATTCGTTTAAAAGAAACTAAAAACGAGTTCTAGATTATAATATAATGGGTTTTTATTGAATAATTTAATAATATATAAAAAATATATATGTATGTCATTTTTTAATTATACAGCATTTCTCGCGGCTCCGCCCGCGTTATAAATACCGGAAACAAAATTCTTTTACACACTGTGAGATGTAAAAGGCGGTTGGTAACGGTTAGTTGAGATTTCTCAGAAATGAGATATACCTATGTGAGCAGTAAAAAGTATCCTATATTTTGACCCGGATAACCAGCTATCGTAATACCAAACTTCATCAAAATCTGTCCATTGGTTTTCTCGTGATGCGGTCACAGACAGACGGACAGACAAAAATTGTAAAAACTATAGAATCGGCCTCTGTATCGATAATAATGACTTGGTATTACCTACAATAAGATTTACCAAAAAATAATCAATGTCATTCATTATCTAAGTGTATCAAAACTAATTAATTAAAAAAATACATTTTGTAGTGGACCGAATCGTGAATCTAAAGCTAAACTATTCAAACATACACAAAATATACAAGTTCAATTACATACACACGCATTACGCATACAAATGCTATAAGTACCTATTTAATAAAGATAGATTTGTAAAAAAACAAAATTTCTGGAAATAATACATCTCTTCAATTCTCTTATAAACGGTATTTGCGTGAACTGAACTGTTCTATTTCTATGTACGTACTGGTAGGTACCTATAATAATTTATAACATCAGTACGACAATACGAAACATGCGAGTAACGAAATGTATTCGTGAGTAACGTTTCGTTACTCGGTACTAGATGGCGTACTCGTTACTCAGTACCGAATACATACGGTTTGCTACAGTACTAGACTGACGTAAGTTTTGACAATTGACATCGCCCAGCAAATTTGCAAAACCCGAATCCCGATTCAAGGATAAATTATTATAATTAGAAGATTTAGAACCCTACAAGATTATTTATCAACTAGTTATTGGCTTGATTAATTAAATATATATTATCTTCTTACCATGACATTGTTCAGTAAAAGGAAGAACGTTTCTTTGTATTGTTTTAAGGCTATAAATATAAGACAATGATCTTAATCAATTATTAAATTTCTTGTATAAAGTGTGCATATATAAGGGCATATTTATAGGTAAGACACATCTATTTACGGTCCAATGAAATGCAATATTCGAGAACTTGCTCTTTTGAGCGACAAGCCTTGCGTGTTTGAAGGCAGACTAAATTATAAGAAAATATCAAATGGAAGCTATCGCAATCAAACAGGTAAATTAAAATAAAAGTATTTTTATTCACATAAAGTAAACATTATATTTATAATTCATGAGAGACTTAATTTACAGTTTTCAAGGAAAGATGGTTTCGACTTATCAACAACTATTTATTTTATTTTAAAATCAGTGAAATGGGAACATTTGATACTAAAAATCCAGCTGGAATGTTTGTAATGGAGAACTCTTCGATACAAATGGAACATGATCAAAGCATTTCATTCTCGTTTTCCTTATCTTTTATGTAAGTATTATTGTTAACTTTCCTGTAGGAAATTATTTCAAGGAATTTACTAAGTAAATAATTATTAATTTTGGTCATCACAGTAGAATAACAAAAATTTGTCATTATTTTGACAGAGATGAACCTGAGAAAAGGCATATTTTTGCTGCACGTAGTGAAGATAATGTTGTACAATGGGTTATGAAACTTCGCCAATGTTCTTATGAGTATTTAAGAAATCAACTGCATACATTGCAATCCAGAATATATTCAATCACTGGAAAGGTACTTGATAATTCTTTTTTGTAAACAAGTTGGCATTTGAACTAGCTAAATATCTGTTTATTCATAGTAGAAATGACATTGTTTTTTAGGATCCCCTTTTATTGGTGCCTAGGAACGATGGGGCCTGTTTATGGGCTCCAGCTGTGCCTTTCTCAACAGTTCCAGCATGTACATCAAATACTTCATCATTTAGCTGTCATTTACATGCTAATAGTGCTTTTACATTGGAAAGAAGTAAATCTGATGTACAAGCTTATAAAAATCTACGAGCTGAATACTGTAACAAAACAACATTTTATGTTAATGATTACTCTGAAAAAAGTGAAACTAAGCTAGAAAGCCAAAGTTATACATTAGAAAAAAGTAAAACATCAGCAATCTTGACTGCAAGTTTAAATCCCATTGACATTTCTATATTTGATAACCGGCCACAATTCTCGAGAGCTGCACCAAGTCCTCCTGTTAGAAAGAAACTATCACCTGGATCTAGGCGTGCTGAACTTAGTAATGATCTTAGAACATTTACAAGTCAAGGAAAAAACTTAGGACAATTAGGTATTATGGATGCAACACCAGTGCCTCCTAAAAGAAAAATATCACCTAGGCCTAATGACAGTAATGGAGACCTTAAGAATATTGTTAACTCTAGTAACAACTCTTTAAAAGACAATACAACTGAAGATCTTATTAAATTTTGATTCCATTTACGTAAGTATATAAGTAGATATAAAGGTGATATAAACAAAGGTACATCCCACCAAATATGAATTAATTAAATACTCTTGCCTCACTTAAGAGCTTGTAGAAAAATAAATGTAAATAAATACTTATTTTTGTAATTTTTTATCATAATGTTTAAGCATTGTGATATATTTAATTTTAAAAATATACATATAATAGTTACATTAAACTAAGTATGTATTTAATATTTTTATATTCTTATATATTTTTTAAATAAACTCCTATGTATATTGCTAGTAAACAATAATAAGTTACATGGTTTATTATGTAAAATGTTAATTGTATATACTATCAGTGATACATAAAAATGTAGCTTACCTTTAAATTTGGTGAAAAATTGTAGACATTTTTGTAAATTTCATTTTATATTTTAAGTGTATACCATGTAAATTATGACATGACTAATTATTTATTATATCACATCACATATCCAAATTCGGGTACTATAACAGTTATAACGAAACAGCGTAACTAGTCATATAAAGTTAATGATTATACTATTTTAATTTACTTTTCATAAATTCTTTAGCTTTACCGTCAGAAGAGAAAGAAATAACATCCTCTACATTATGTGTGTAATGGGACTTATTGCTAAAACATCCTATTACCTTAAAATTTAATTTACCATGATCATTTACGTAAATAAATAATACATAACCAAAAATTCGCAGACATCGTGCTTTTTTTAAAATTGGTATTAAATTTTCAATTTTGTAAATAAAAAATTGTATAAAAAGTGAAGTTGTTTTCATTTATTCATGTTGATTGTTGATGATGTTTTCATATTAATTTAACATTTTGTATTTAATCCTCGACTATAAACCAAATTACATAGGTATATAAAATATTAGCAATTCCTGTGGCTCCGCCCGCGTTCTAAGTTCTATTAAAAATATAGGGAGCCGTCGTATAAGCCGTCAAGTTTCGGAGAAGTTCGATAACAAACACTGTGACACGATATTTTTATACATAAGACTAGCAAACTCGGCCCGCTTCGCTGGGCGAAAGTTAAAATAAACTAAACTGTTTTTATAATTTTCTAATAAAATAAAAGTAGCCTAAGTTACTCTTTATAACATTTGCTATCTGCGAGTGAAAGTCTAGTCAAAATCGGTCCATCCGTTTCAGAGATTAGCCGGAACAAACAGACAAACAAAAATTTAAAAATTGTTTTTTGATGCAAGTACTTTATATACTTTCATATGCATTTAGTAAATGGCTGTTAATTTTAAATTACAAACAGAAACCTCAATTTTATATATACGATCTGATGAAAAATCGGTTTTTTAATCGTGATCAAGCTGACATTTTTATTATTTTCATAATTTAGAGGGCCTGAAATTCATAAAAAAACATTAATAATAAGTCCAACCATATTAATTATAGTAAAATGTATGTTCTTTAATTTTCTTGCGTTTGGCCGTTTCAATTAATTTTTAGTGTTAAATGCCCAGCAGTGAAACAGTATCAAAGGTTAAAAAATATCAAATGATAATCACGTATAATTCAATAGTAACTTACGGATGTCACCACATGAGGCAGGTTCTGAGTTGGCACTGCCTAATCGAAAAGACTGAGACTTTTTGGCAAAGGTCGAAAATCATTTTCCTTAAATTAACAGAGCATTGTACTCCTTTTTAATGGCCACCAACCAGTGTACTCCGCTGACGAATGCGAGCAGCGGCCGCTTAGGTTTGACATTATCTTTGGTTGAGCATTACGTAATGTATACTATTCATTGCGCGCGTATTTAGGATTATGAAGTAGTGAAAGTTAAGCACAACCGCAATGTAATACAATTTATGAAATAGAAACATGGATTTTAAAGTGATCATTTTTTATGATTAATAAAAGTCTGAGTATTCGTTAGTAAAATAATCCTATTACTTCTATGATTGCATGTAATTATTGCGCAGGACGGCATTTTGGAAACAAACTTAAATTTCTCTTGAACAAATGTATGCCCGCAGAGCATACACTTGCCACAAGTTACGTGCCGGCTTAGAATATATTAATAAGACAGCTTAAATATAAACTGAATGCGGTACTTATAAGAAAAACACAACTTCAAACATTTTTGTCTGATTCTTCCCGCTAATCTCTGGAACGATATATAATAGCTGATGTTATAACTTATAAGGAGTAACTTCAAAGCTACAATTAAAATAAAAAGTACTAGAGTTCTGTTAAAAGAACGAAGCGAGGGTAAGTCGCCAGTTGATTATTATTAACAGGTTACAGGTGTGCCGCAGGGTATTATTGTTCTGTGCAGGTGTGTATATCTGAAGTGGACTGTGGAACCTTACTAGGTGTCTATACTCTCTCTGCTTTTCACTACAACCTTCTCACCAAGTTAAGATATACAGTAAAGTTGCGTTTTAGGTACCTACTACACTTAGAAATAATCGCGATGATGTGTACCTATAGTAAAATACTATAAAAATCTCGCATTAATAAAACTTACCTTCTGCCAAAAACTTTGATCTAGATAGTTTCCTTTGTAAGATGCCTCAGCACTTTTTTAATATTTAATGTTTAAAAATTACTTATTTATTATTTAGTTAAAATAAAATCTTATGGCCTTTGTTACTTAAAATTAAAATAATTTAAACAACATTTTCATATCAAATTTATAAAGGTTTATTCTCATTACTATTTACATTATTATCTTGACGTTTTCTTTTACGTGATTTTGGTTTCGCTGCTCTCTTCAATTCTATAGATTTTTTTACTTTTGAATTTATTTCGTTACTGATAGAGTTCTTTGTTTCATGTATTGCAGCTTCATACCCTTCTATTAGATGCGCCAATACATTTGGTTGTATTTCTAATTGAGGTATATCATTTTTACTTCCAGAATCCAAAATTTCCTGCAAAATATGGAGAAAAGAATCACTTTTAAATTAATTGAAAACTAAAAAAATGAACACATATTGTGATTTATTATAATTTTTTATTGTTCTAAATTATATAACCTATACAAACTTTATGTAAAGGGAAAAAATGATGCAACTCAATTATATTATAACGGTATATTATTCTTGTATTTTAATTTTTAAATACCTATAATACATTATATTATGGTTGAAAAAAATATTTTTTTATAATACATAATATTATGGACTATTCAAAGACTACAGTGTATATAGGGAAAGGACTATTTTATTGAAGAACTATTAGAGTGAATACGCAATGCTTTACTTTTGAAAAAAATGAAATGCACTGATGACTGAACAACAAAATCTGTAGCAATTTTGTAAGCTTGAAGAGTTGTTCAAATCACAAATGACATTACCTTGAACATATGCAATTGATTGTGAAGAAGTATAGTGACGGCAGTTCCCTTCCGTCCAGCTCGTCCCGTGCGCCCAACTCTATGAACGTAAGTCTTTATGTTTCGAGGTGGGTCATAAGAGATAACGTAATTACACTCTGGAATATCTATTCCTCTGGCTAAAGCATCTGTGCTTATTATTCTGAAATACAAAAGTAATACAATGCAATCACTAGGAGTATGAAAGAGTATGAAAGTGACGGGAATAGAGTAACATTTGTGTCTGCGCAAACACTTGTGCACTATACGTGACATCTGACGTGTCTTGGGCAGACAGCTTGCTGCTAGTCTCAATGAGATTAGGCACTGTAGCCGAAATCGGTCGGAACTCGGAACATCGTTATTAGTACTTACTCAAACAACCATGTGTTGAGTTATAACAGCTTAAAGGAGTGACAAGCTCATATACTTGTTTGTTTATGCCTCTCCTAGAAGCCATTAAACGAAAAATTGTATAGAATATAAATTTGATTGAATAGTTGCTGCAGATTTTCTTCAACGAATTAATTTCATTTTATTGTAACCGTATTCTGCCCTTTTTAACATCTCACTGCTAGACTTAGGCCTTTTTTTCAGTACGAGGGGATTAAGCCATAGTCCGCGTCCACCACGCTGGCTAAATGCTCTCAGACATACAGGTTTCCTCACAATATTTTTTTCGCCATTTGAGCAGCAAGTAAGCAAGTAGCAATCATGTTGTAAATGATTTATACATGAAAAACAAAAACTATCAGTGACGCGAGACCCAGATTTGAACCCACTTCACTCAGTTACCCAAGCCAGTGTGTTAAATGTTATCATTGGGCTAACACTGTCCTTATTTTTTTTTAATATTTATTATTATTACTTTATAGCAACTCTTTTAGTCATGTTTACACAAAAAAAAATATATGTAAACTTTAAAAATTATGTAATTTATGTCACAAAAATACTTACACATCAATTTCTGCTTGTTTGAATTTTTTCAATACCGTCTCTCTATTTGATCTGTCTAAAGCTGCTGACAATTCTGCTACTTTAAATTTCCCTTTTCCCCATGCATCCAACAGTACAGACAATCTATGGGCCGACTGTGCAGAATTTGTGAAACACAATGTTTTATCCCATTTTAATTCCGATAGGAAATGGTATAGAATAAGAGGTTTTTCTTCTGGAGTACAAGTAACATATTGTTCTTCTAATTCATCTGGGGTTGTGAATTTTTTAACATCATTCTTACTTGAAATATCATTTATAGGAGCTGCGGAAAATAGTTTTGGCTGATACAAGCCCCATTGTTCTAACAATTCTGGGTCAGGAGATAATGTTGCAGAAAACAATAGTTTATGGATTGGTGTTTTTCCATTACTTATAGTGTTCCAATTTAGATGTGGCACTTTACTTGAAATTTGACTTTCACTTTTTATATGTTTATCTAAGTGATAGAGCCAGTCATTTTGAACATTGCCCATAATCCTATCTGCTTCATCAATAACAAGGAATTTCAGATGTTTTAAAGAGAACCCTTCCGTATTGTGTAAGTGTTCCACTAAGCGACCTGCTGTACATACAATTATATCTATTTCACTTATCCATCCCAATGATTCAGCTGTAAAATAAAAAAAATGTGTGTTATCATAGGAGGATATGCTGAAAGATCACTAATCATTACAAGTATATTTGAATTGAAATAGAAAATGCATCCAATTACAATAAAATTACTTTTTTATGAAAGAATTGCACATTTATAGTAAGGTAAGTTAAGAATTGTTTGCTTCACTTACTATGTCTCATTATTTGCTGTTGTTCCTTTTGCAAAGGAGTAGATCCACTGAGTAATGCAACTTTTAAACCTGTATTGGTACAATATTTCTTAAACACTTTAGCCACTTGTGCTGCTAATTCTTGTACTGGTAAGACCACTAAGGCCCTAATGTGATGTCCTAGTTGATTCATTAAAACCTAAAAAAAATATTAATGTTTATTAACTTTTTATAATATGTCATTGCACACTAGTGTTACGATTTCCAACCACATACAACAACAACATATCTTATAACTACTTATTAAAGTAATAAAAAAACACACTATTAAAACATATTTACATCATTAAAACTTACTTGGACTATTGGGAGGACAAAAGCCAATGTTTTCCCACTGCCTGTTGGTGCAGATACACATATATCATGTGGTCTAAATGGTTCCGGTTGCTTATGTTCTTTAATGATGAAAGGAATAACTTGCTCTTGCACGGGAAATAAATGTGTGAGACCTTCACTTGCTAATGTAGCTTTTAGAACACTACTGAGCCATACCTGTTCTTCTACACAGCATGTTAGTTCTTGAAGGTTTTTAGAAACGCTGTATGCATGTGATAGCCAGTAAGGTAGAACTCTTTCAATCTAGAAAATAAATTTAAAAATATTATAATAGATTTTCACAATAAATACAATTATAAACATGTAAACAATGCAAAGAAAAGCTATAAATAAATAATTTATTTTTATTTATTTATAAAAGTAAAGCTACAGTTAAAAGTTAATAAAAAAATAAAATTATGTATTAAACAACCTTAGATTTCTTTTCAAAGTCTGTGGTGCCCAAAATTTTAAAGTCACTCTTAGATTTACCAATTTTATTTTTGTTATTAGATTCATTTCTTCCATGCGATGAATGTAATTCATCATTCTGATTATTTGACAAAGTCTGTTGATTATCATCAGTGTTGTTTAGTTCATGCTCTAAAGTTTTAATTGGCTCAGGTTCTTTAAGTGTTATAATTTCAGGAATTTTTTTATTACACTTATAAGCTTTTTTTCTTTCTTCAATCTTTTGCTTAAGTCTTTGTAAATGCAGTGTTTCCTGTTTTATTACATCTTCCTCTTCATTTTCTCCTGTGTATCTGAAATGTATGAAGTTCAAATTACCAAATATGTATTATTTTTACTCACATAATATATAAGAGTTCATGCAGTAGGAATAAAATTCGTAATATTCTCGTTCAGCATGCAGGATACAAAATAAGCTATTGTTAATGACATACCTGTTTACAACGAATAAATCCATTTTCACCTAAGGTTTTTGCCTAATTGTCATATTTTCATTTAAAAATTGAATTTATAATTTATTTTTCATCTATGATTTATAACCTAACCACGACAACAAAACATCATGGCCCATGGCCCCATGTTCCCAGTATATTATCTATACTCTTTGGCCCCATGGGACTCAAAATGTCAAAACTGACATTTGACAACTACAAGTGGGGTAGCAAGTGGCACAGACAAAGTATAATATATAACAGACTCATGACGACAGTAGCGTCTGCGACGTGTTATTCAACATATTCGATTATTATAACCATAATATGCTTAGGTACGCGACATTCGTGAAAAAGTGCGACGAAACAAAAGAATTGAAATAAATAATAATATTTATAGTTCAACTATATTTAATAAGTAGCTATTTTAAAATAATAACAGTTAATATTTGATAATCATTCAATGCAATGATATTTTAACTATAGATATGTTATGAGCGCGCAATCGTGAAAACTCGAAAACATCCTAATTAGGACGTATTGCCTTTAGTCTGTGTCACCGCATGGCGACGAGTGGTACGCTGCTACAAAATTTAAAAAAATGCCATCCTGTGTATTTAGGAAATGCACCAATTATGATACCAAAGTTAATAAAACACAAGGGATCTCATACCACATGTAAGAACGCAGATTACTTCGATTTATTAATATATTTCAATTATTTGCCTAATATTCTGATATGTCATCGGTCGCTAGACTAATGTTTGTTTACATTGACGCGCAATTGACAACATTAGCTGTCTCTTTTTTTCTTATTGATTTTATCGACTATCCCCTTTCTATCATTTTGACATGTACCTTGAATGAAAAGTGTGTATGTGTGCAGCGTGGAACACTTTTTTCGGTTGTTTAGTGAGCGTATAACATATCTATAGTTAAAATATCATTGATTCAATGTATATTTATCATGCATTGTTAATGTTAACTACTTATGAATATATTTTTATGATATGTACACTTTAATATGATGATACTAATACTTTATATACTGTCTACTTCTTAGGAATATTTAGACAAAGTATTGGTCAGTTATATATATATATATATATATATATATATATATATATATATATATATATATATATATATATATATATATATATATATATATATATATATATATATATATATATATATATATATATATATATATATATATTAGTAAATACGGAAAGTGTAAAAGAGATGAAAATATGATCATGGGACCAATTCCAGTAGTTTTCTTTGACTAGAATCTTGATTGGTCCACGTGGGGTACTACGTTTTTATTACTACAAAACCTACAAGACAGAGGTATTCCGTATTGGCCGCACGTTTGCTTTCTCTCTTTCTTAGAGAGTGGTCAATTTCATAGGTATGGGTATTGCACTGTTTATTCATTAATCTATATAAGTCTATGATTATCATTATATTTAAAAAATAATTTTTGACTGATGTGCTTCTTGGATATTTCCACTTTTCAATAAATAAAATAATGTCCCAACAAATTTATTTATTTATTATAAATGACTATCTCTCCGTTGTCGTACGATTTATTTTAATTTTTGGCGACTCCCTCGACAAAAATCTGTCAAAATAATCCTCATTCCTCACTTAAATCTGAAAAAATTGTCAATAGTCACGTCATTCGTACCTATTATTATTTCTTATTTAATTATTTTTGACGTGACAACGTCTTAAATTAGGTTAGTAGGTATGTCACTTATGAAAAAGTGTAACGCTCGGTAACGTTACGATGAGTCACCGAACGAGAGAGAGGCCCGCCGAATGCCTTGCGTCTCTCTCCCACTCAACTATTAAAATATATTTCTATAGTTAAAATTTGTGCAATTCTTATTTTCATTCAATTCCTTGTTCCTATTGTGCAATTTAATTATATTCATATCAATAAATATTCTACCGAGAAAAAGACGTTGTCACGTAAAATCTTCGCCCGTAAAACCGACTTTACAGGCAACCATTTTTTTCGTTTTATTAGTTATACTTGAATTTTCAATTTATAACTAAAACTTATACATAATATTTTAATAAATATGTATTTTTAATTCTTATGAAATATAGTACTGCTTAAATTTAGGCTGTACTATGTCAGGCCAGAGATACTTTTGCTATAAAAAAGTTTGAACAGACAATAGACATTTAGTGCCAGTAGGCAGTAGCATTATTTTTCGACTAATTCGCTAGCAATAGGTTGTTTTTCGAAATATTCAAATGTATTTAATTCACCGTCTTATTCATAAAAAATAGTGCCTCACATGTTTTTTCTTTGTTGGACATATAATATCATTGTTTTAAAGACTTGAATTTCTTCAAAATGGCTAGTGTTTCCTATCAAATAGCAAATCTTCTTGAGAAGGTAACCGGTGCTTTCGATAATGATTTGTCAAAAAGTATTCTAGAGCAGTTAAAAATATATTTACAAATTATGTTTTTAAAAATATCACTTACATATTGGTGCTTTCATTGTAGATGACCTCAAACGACAAAGACTTTAGGTTTATGGCTACAAATGATCTAATGACTGAATTACAAAAAGATAGTATAAAACTTGATGATGATTCAGAAAGGAAAGTTGTGAAAATGTTACTTCGTTTGCTTGAAGATAAAAACGGAGAAGTTCAAAATCTAGCAGTGAAATGGTATAACCATATTTGAATTAGATAAGTTTTGATAATACCTATCTGTCATAAACATTAAATTATTTTTTTATTACAGTCTTGGTCCATTGGTAAATAAAGTTAAAGAATATCAAGTGGAGGGAATTGTAGAGACACTTTGTGCAAATATGCTTTCAGACACTGAACAATTAAGAGATATTAGTAGCATTGGATTAAAAACTGTTATATCAGAACTACCTTTAGGGTCAAATACCCTTGCTGCCAATGTCTGTAAAAAAATAACTGGAAGATTAAGTAGTGCAATTGAAAAGGTAACATATACATGATTATAAGTTCTAATCTTGTTTCTATAAGAAAATATATTAGGTTAAATTTTCCAAAATTCTTCATCAATAATAAAAATACCACATACCTATTATGCTGATATGTTAAATTTTAATCTACTTATATAAAAATCTTGTATATAGACAAGAAAGTTGATACTCATCTTGTGAGAACACTCAAAATATGGTCATGATAATTATTATGATCTATCATATTAAATAAAAATATTCTCTAATATTCATTTCATTTATTCTTAAGACTATTCTTAAATCCTATTATAATCTAATTAGGCATTTTCAATTAATACATATTGGTCAAGATCAACTATTGATTTACTGTGACATAGATCTAGATCAGTTAGGGCTCTTATAATTTTTGTTTATTTGTACAATTTTATTGAACATTTTAAGTGTTTTTTTCTTACAGCAAGAAGATGTATCTGTTCAATTAGAGGCTTTGGATATTTTGGCTGATTTGCTGAGTAGATTTGGAGGGTTGTTGATTTCCTTTCATCCAATGTTGCTTAATTCTTTACTCCCTCAGCTGGCTTCTCCTCGTCAGGTAATAGACCCAATCTTTGAAAATTTATTCAAATAAATAACATTCATTTTTAGAGCTAGTTTAATGTAAGATATTTATTTATCAAATTGTATAAAAAAATCTACAACAATATAATGAATCATATTAATTATGATTTGCATAAGGATAAGCTGATTTTATGAGATTAACATAGTCTAAAAGATATTAGGCCCTTGATAAAAAAACATGCTTTTATTTAAAATGTTTTATTTTTTTAGGCTGTACGCAAACGCACAATAGTGGCATTATCACATCTGGTCATGTCTTGTAACTCTGCTCTTTACAATAAACTTATTGACCATCTGTTAGAGGGTCTGGGTTCATCAACATCATCCAGTGTCAGCCGTACTCACATACAATGCATTGCTTCTGTTTGGTAAGTCACATGTTCTGTTTGTAAATATAAATATTTTATAGTTACATATAACATACTAAAGACTCACCCTAGCTTTGCTCGGGTTGATTCCAAAGTATATCCTATTTAATAGTTAATGATCCCCACACATAATAAACAGTTCTGATTTTTCCAACAGTTTTTTGCATTAACCCATTTTTTATAATTAACATTTTTATGCTTAACGTTTTTGTGACAAAACCCTGAAAAAAAAACAAAAAAGTGATTCTAATCAGTGTAGCTATTTTTGAATTTTAGCGAGACTAATGAATAATAATGATTGATATATAGATTTATATAAAGATTTTCCAAATTTTCCAAAAATACCCATATTATTCAGGTTTTTGACATAGTTAATCATTTAATATATTTTTTTCTTTTATTGTAGTCGCCAGGCTGGTCATAGATTTGGTGAACAACTGTGGAGAGTGGCACCAGAAGTTTTAAAACATTCTACTGATACCGACGAAGAATTGCGTGAGCATTGCTTACAAGCATTAGAAGCCTTTGTACTTAAGTGCCCTAAGGAAGTACAGCCACATATTCCAACAGTAAGTGTATTTTTGTTATGGAAACTTTTTTCAAATATATAGAAGAGTAGTACTCTTGAGTAAAATATAAAATAAGTCAATTCAAATATAGCAAATGTTAAAATAAATTACAGATTATAGATTTATGCTTGAAAATGATCACTTATGATCCAAATTACAACTATGAAGATGATGAAGAGAGTGGGGGTGGTGAAGATGAAGAGATGGAGGACGAATCTTTTGAACCAGATGCAGATCCAGAATCTGACTCCGAAGAATACTCTGATGATGATGATATGTCTTGGAAAGTAAGGGTTTAACTGTTTTTATTAATAAAATGTGGCTTAAAAATTAATTGATGATTTGTTTTTATGATGTTGTTTTTATGATAAAAAATTAAATAATATGGCTAATAAAATTATAGGTGAGGCGTGCAGCAGCTAAATGTCTGGAGTCGGTGATATCAACTCGACATGAATTATTGTCTGAAATGTATAAAACTGTATCTCCAGCTCTAATTGCAAGATTCAAAGGTGACTTATTTTAATTTTTTTAAATTGTTAGATTTCCATTAAAAAGCATAAAACTATTCTCCTTATTTCTACGAGTATGTTTTGTTTTGAAATATCTTCTCCAATTTCCACATAGTGTGCCTGTCTAAATTTCAAGGTAGAGTATTAACTCCACCCGTATGTGTTTAAAGTGATTTAAAGTTAAAATATCTGTGTGGTTTGACAGAACGTGAAGAGAATGTGAAGTGCGACATCCTGAGCGCGTACACGGCGCTGCTGCGAGCCACGCGGCCGCCGCCCGCACTGCACACGCTGGCGCCCGCCGACAGCGAGCCGCAGGCCTTGCTAATCCAACGTGTGAGTTCCCTTATCTATACTAATACTATTATATATATATATATATATATATATATATATATATATATATATATATATATATATATATATATATATATATATATATATATATATATATATATATATATATATATATATATATAATATTATAAAGAGGAAAGATCTGTATTTTTGTATGTAACATATAAACTCAAAAACTACTTGACCGATTTTAATGAAATTTAGTACACATGTAGTCTAGAGCCTGAGAAAGGACATAGGCTACTTTTTAAGTCGAAAAAAGGTCTGTGGAGAAGAACCTTGAAACATTTTTTAGGCTTTTGATTATAATATATAAATAAGTAAGACATTCAAAGTTTGTAAAAATTTTATGCCAAAGGGGGTACCTAGGGACGAACCCGAGCGAGGCGAGGGTGAGTCGCTAGTTTTTAAATAAATAAATATGTTGGGACATAAACACACCATGCCATCTAGTTCCCGTGGTAAGCTACTTGGCTACGTACCAGATAGTTGATATACTACACATGTATAATTTTAAATACATACATATTATTAATATAAACATACACCTACACACACTGGAGTACGAACAGTCGTGTTCAACAAGCGAATGTCTCTAGCGACACTCGAACAGGCGACCACTGGTACAGCAAGTAGGGTCACTACAAACAGCCAAACGCGTCGTCGTCGTATTGAATTACTAGCCTTTCCCGCGGCTGTGCCCGCTTTCTAAAATCTGGAAATCAAATGCTTTCCGTGTCGCGGTACCTCGCAGACGCAAAGCTATCGGCGTCCCTCTCTTGTCACGCCCGCCCGTCTTACATTATTTGGTTGCCGAGTTATGATACAACTATGATATCTTGAGAGATTTTTTAGAACTTTTAAATGAGAACTATTCCGTCATCATGATTTTTGCATAACCATTTACGCAGCGCACGCAACGGAAGCTCTCAAAAGGAATATTTTTCTCCCGTTTTTGCAACATTCCTCATTGGTGCTCTGCTCCTAATAGTCGTATCATGATGTTATAATAATATAATATATAATAAGCCTATAGCCTTCCTCGATAAACGGATAGTCCCAACACAAAAATATTTTTTCAATTTGGACCAGTAGTTCCTGAGATTAGCGCGTTCAACCAAACAAACTCTTCATCTTTATAATATTAGTATATAAATAAATAAAATAAAATAAATAATGCGCTACTAGTCTAATTATAGACTAGTAATTGTTGATACTTCTCCGTTCTACGTGACATGAATTCATCGAACCGAAAAATTGAATTGAATAGGGTATTTTACTCCATATGAAAACCAATCTAAAAATATACTATTAAGATAGCTTAGGCAAAAAGCATTCGGAAATTGTTGGTTTTAGTTCATAAAATAAAATAAATTTTAAAATTAAATTCAAAGTTTTCAGTTTTTTTTTATCTGTTTTTAAACACCATGAAATAGTAGACGCCACACTTCATTACGTCATACCGCCGTATACAAAAAAGTAAATAATTTGTTCTGTGTTTTTACACTAGCATTCTTGCATTTTACACTAGTATTTTTGCATTCAGGGGCAGCACACCAACAATAAGTAGACTAGGACTTTTTTAACTAGGTATAAACAATTATCAATTTCATACAAATCATCAGCGCATTTGTTTACAAAATCCACTGACGCACGGAGTAATTAAAAAATCTAAAAACACGCTTTTTATAGAAAACCAAACTAAAAGATAGAAAATAAATTTTAATGAATTTAAATTAATTATTTGATTTTAAAAAAAGCGTGGGGTGCATGGTGTCAATAGTTATAAATATTTTATTGACAGATATGAGTAGAGTGATTATCATTTTGATAATATCTTAAAGAGCACCCTACGCTTTTTTTAAAATCAAATAATTAATTTTAATTCATTAAAATTTATTTTCTATTTTTTAGTTTGGTTTTCTATAAAAAGCGTGTTTTTAGTTTTTTTAAACTATTATTTATTTTTTACTTTTTAGTTTCTAAAAAGCGCCATCTATTGAACACAATATGTAATCTATATACAATACTAGAGGGAGCTGTTTGTAATTTAGTTTTTTTAAACTATTATTTATTTTCTACTTTTTAGTTTGGTTTATATATCAAATTAGTGTATTGTCATCGGTCCTCGATAAATCTACAAAGTTTGAACGAAATCTGGTCGTTTAAAGTAGGTCAAAATCGCGCCCAAAGAAGTCGGTTACAAACATACAAAAATACAAACATACAAACATACAAGTGAAGCTAATAAAAAGCGTGTAAAAATGGCGTCCACTGTGTTCAGCGTTTTCAACTTATAAATTTTATAACTTATCGATTGAATAAAAAATTGGTGTTTTTTAGTGTTGTATTATCACTATAGAATCCAATTGAGACACTTTTTAAAAATTGATGAAATACCCCATGATTGTATAACCAGGTGCCGGGCGTGGTGCGCGGCGCGCTGCGCGTGATCCGCGGGCGCAGTGTGCGCGCGCGCGCCTGCGCGCTGGCGCTGCTGCGCGAGCTGCTGGTGGCGGCGCCCGGCTGCCTCACCGACTACGCCGCGCGGGTCATACGCACGCTTACGCCCGCGCTTACGTATGTACTTTTCTATTGTGAATCGTCATTGTATTAAAGGTGTATATTTATGTATGGCATCGCTTGAATTGTGTGTGTGTGTGTTTGTGTGCAGAAACAAGGGCACTCTCTTTTATTTCAAACTTGGAGTACCTTAGAATAACTATTTAGTTCGACTGGTTAGAGAGAACGCGAAGAATTGACGGCATTATGTGCAAAATGATCCCAATTGTGACTTGTTACTGAGATTTAGGTTTTGTGTAGAGGATTGTGTAAATAAACTACAACAAGGGATGATGTAAAAAAAACCTTTGGTATCATATAATCACCAACAATGAATACTTATTGCATACTTATTGACTCTGATGTATATTATGTCCACTCAGTCAGGCCATAGTCTCTAATCTGTATGATAAAGTCGTTTGATTTAAAACTGCCTATTACCAGCGTAAAGGAAAAATAAACGGTACTTACGTACTAACGCCACCGCAGCTATAAATATGGCAGCGATTTTTAAGTGCCCCATTCTACATATAAAATTAATTTTTGGCGCCATTTTTTGCTTTATTTTTAAATAAAGTGTTTGATTTATAATAGTGTTATTTTATAATTGTTTTCGACTATGGCACTCGCAGGCCGCTGCCGCGGCACGCTCGCTGCGCTCGCTCGGCTCTTGCGATGTGGTAATATATCTAACCTAACCTAACCAACCTAGAAAGAAAGATTTTTAAAATTAACCTTATGAACCTATTATATCCAAACCCAAAGAAAATAGTTATTTACGATATGAGCACATTCACACAAATCTATAGAAAAACGAAAGTGCGGTGGCGTTAGTACGTAAGTACCAAATAAACATTTATAACTATACGATAAATAATGAGAGTTCATTGTTTAAAATATATTGGGGCAACAGCGACAAAGGCACTGCGTCGTCGATGAAGATCGAGACGCTGGTGTTCGTGGTGTGGCTGGTGCGCGGGCACGCGGCGCGCGCCATGCGGCCGCACGCGGCGGCGCTGCTGCCCGCCGTGCTGGCGTGCGTGCACGACCCCTTCTACAAGGTCACGGCCGAGGCGCTGCGCGTGCTGCAGACGCTCGTCAAGGTCATGCGCCCGCTGGGTCGGTACACTTCTATTCCATTTTTTATTTTTAAATATGTTGAGATATTTACAGGAATATCTTGTTCCATGGCAAAGGATAGTTGATACATATATATACCTTTAAATGCACGTAATATATTTTAAATGTAAAAAACAACCATCACTGTAGTGCTCTGTGCAAGCACTTGTGTTCATCACATAGGTAAATGTCCCCAGCGTTATAGTAACCCGCGACCGCTGGCGCAGCTAGTAGGGTTACTAGTTAGGTACTACGAAATGAGTTAACATACCGTGAATTTCATCGTATATTATATATTATATCACTATATTTTGGTTATACACTATAGTTAATCAAATATCTAAATGGAAAAACGGTTATCCAAAACAGTTAAAAAGCTATTATCAACTCTGAATTTGCCTCAATGGTTAATAAAATATCTACTTAAAAACGTTCAAAAAACATAAATTGTATACTATTTTGTACATGAGTACTGAGTCTTCAGTTAACGTCATAACTGCAGAGAGCATCGAGAACGGCACGGAGGAGCCGTCGGAGGAGCTGCGGCGCTTCGTGCCGGCGATGTACGAGTGCGCGCTGGTGCGCCTGCGCGCCGCCGACATGGACCAGGAGGTGAAGGAGCGCGCCATCGCCGCCTGCGGACAGCTTATATGCCACTTTGGGGACTATTTAGAGGTTTGTTACCTTTCTATAATAGAAATTTCATATTTTATTAAGTTATCGTTGTTATTGTTGCATGGATTGTAGATAATATATTATGTACATTATAGTGTAAAGGTTTCATTTTTATAAGAAAAAAAAAATAAGCCAATGAAAAAAATAATGCCAATAGTTGGCAATGCCATAAAGATCCTTTCTACTTAATCCCATATTTATATACTAATGAATAATATTATAAATGTCAGAGTGTGTTTTCCCTTCATTCACAATGAAGCAGGTGGTATCACTCTGGTTGGAGGGTTAGATGTTATTTTTTACCGCAGGAGAAAATCTTATTCCAATAGGCAAAAACATGTCTCATCTATTTCATACTAACAATTACATCATATTATTATAATTGCCTAGTACATATTATATAAGAACTGAGATTCTTATTAAATTCAATAATTATTGTGTAAATGTTTATTTTAAGTTACTTGTTTGTTACAGAATGAGCTTCCAGTATGTCTACCTATATTTTTAGAGAGATTACGCAATGAAATTACTCGCTTAACTACTGTTAAAGCCCTCACTAAAATTGCCTCTTCACCACTACACATTGACTTGCGGCCTATATTGGTACGTTACCTTGGATTTTTAATAAATTATGATATTTTTTTTTATATTTACATTAACCTTTTTTTTTTCTTTTTTTCAGTCTGATGTAGTTCCTATACTCGGTTCATTCCTGAGAAAGAATCAACGAGCTTTGAAATTGTCTACATTGGTGTTATTGGACACTCTTGTTCAAAACTATAGCAATGCAATTAGTATAGAGCTACTAAGTAAGGTATTTACATTTTTGTACATATTAATTTATTCTGCTAAATATTTAAATTGAGTATAGTTAGGGACAATACTTCAGTACTATTATTACATTTTGATACATATAATATATTTTATAATTAATATTAGCAATTCATTTATGCATAATTGTATAATATCCTTTTATGACCTTTTATGTATTAAGCAAAATTCAGTAATCAATTGACCCGACCGACAAGTCACTTAGGTCTGTGACCAAAATCACGGATATGGTCATCAAGTGCGCGGCAAAATATTTTAAAAAAACCGGTCAAGTGCGAGTAGGACACGCACAAGACATAAGTACAAGACAGAACACTACATATTAATATATATTTTTAATTTCCTTTTCGTTCATAATATATATTATTAATGAACCGTAATAGGAACGAAATGACGGACGACGATTGATAAAGTTTAGGTACGGAACTCTAAAAAGAGCAAGTGTGCAGGTGCTGATGGAGGTGCCGGCGCTGGTGGTGGAGGCGGACCTGCACTGCGCGCAGACGGCGCTGACGCTGGTGCGCGGCGCGTGCGCGCGCTGCCCCGCCGCGCTCACGCCCGACGCGCGCCACGCGCTCACGCCCAACATCCTGGCGCTCGCGCGCTCGCCGCTGCTGCAAGGTCAGTCAGTCAGTCAGTCAGTCAGTCAGCCAGTCAGTCAGTCAGTCAGTCACCCCGCTTGTTAGTTGTTACACGCCACTATATTCCAAGATACTACAATAAACAATAATAATCTAAAATATATTATTTATGTAATGTCTAAGTATGTGTATTTATTTGTATGTGTGTAACTTTATTATATCTATTTTTGGCTTTAATACATATTTATTTTGTATGCGGGCGTGAGAGTAAAATATATCTGGATAATCTAATATAAATATCTCGTGTCTTTTTTAAATCTAAGTTAAATACTAAGTTCCTTTCTAATATAGGCCTAGAAAAGATTACTTTAGGTAATTACATATTATAATAATTAATTCATGTACCCTTTTTTCGTATAATAAATTAAATAAATTGTTACCAATACAATGAATCTGTCATAGATCACTCATAAATATGATGATAGATTCAGTGACAGTTTTTAGCCAACTTAATATCATACTCTTTAATATAATTGAGAATGTAAAATATTTGAAATTACAAAATCATAATTATATACAAAGCATTTTTTTATTTTTTTATACCATTCATAACAAATTAAAAAACAATATGCGATAATGATTAGTCATAGCAGGATATTGCGAGCTAAAATGACTTATTTAATATATAAAATTGGAAAAACCATGATAACAGCAACCCAAATTAAATATTATCACACTAGTTACAATTATTAAAAAAAGTTAAAATTATTAAAAAAAAATGTTTAAAATTAGGTAGTATGAAGCGAAGCAAAGTGCCTCTTACTCTCTTATTCGTTAAACTTAGATCAAAAGCAAATAGTGTTAATCAAATCAAGATAATATACCTTATTCAAATAAACTTTTACTTTTGAACCGTCATTTTTTACATTAAGAAAATATAGAATTCAAATTAAATGTCATTATGTAAGTCTGTGAGGAAGCTACTACCGACTCAGAAGGCAGTTCTGCTGAGAAGAGCCAGCAAGAAACTCAACAGTTGCTCTTCATATAAATAAATTATTTTTAACAAAAAACAAAAACCGACTTCAAAACTAAACAAATCTAAACTAAAAAGTAGAAAATAATACTCTTAAGAACTTCGTTAATTTTGAAGTCGGTGCCAGCCAAGACGGATAGACTTATCTTGCCTTTGCAAGGAACTTTCGAACGGTAATTTGGTTTTTGTTTACAAATATTATAGATATAGATTAATCGAATATGTGTCTATTTAAGGTTATTTGGCTTTGGCTGGCACCGACTTCTAAATTAACGAAGTTCTTAAGAATATTATTCTCTACTTTTTAGTTTAGATTTGTTTAGTTTTGAAGTCGGTTTTTGTTTTTTGTTAAAAATTATTTATTTTCAAATTTTTAACGGAAAGTAGATACTTATTTTGTTTATGTACAAAAAAGAATTTTCCAAATCGGTCCAGCCATCTTCGAGTAATGGGGAACATACATAAAAAAAGTCCCCAACGAATTGAGAACCTCCTCCTTTTTTTAGAGTCGGTTAATAAGAGCCTGAAAGAATTTAACTATCGGTCTATAATTACGTATAATATTGAAAGAATTTTCTTTTAACTCCTAACCGTTGAGGAGTTGTACCTTCCATCATTAGCTCAACCACAGGAGATGATGATTATCAGACGCAAATACTTGAACAGCTTTAGAAAATATATGAAAAACGTAATAAGTGCCTATAAAATTTGAGAGTTGTCTTCGATTTCCCTGGGATCCCATCATCAGATCGTGACTTGGTGACTACTAGAAACTATACCCTTTCAAACAAAAAAAGAATTTTCCAAATCGGTCCAGCCATCGTCGAGTAATCGGGGAACATACATAGAAAAAAAAAAAAAAAGTCCCCGACGAATTGAAAACCTCCCCCTTTTTTTGAAGTCGGTTAATATAATCGGAGTGTCTGTTTTTAATTTGAAATTAACAACTTTGAAAC
The DNA here is from genome assembly GCA_951802675.2 of Boloria euphrosyne. NCBI lineage: Eukaryota > Metazoa > Arthropoda > Insecta > Lepidoptera > Nymphalidae > Boloria > Boloria euphrosyne. The sequence goes on from OX637872.1 coordinate 6,143,970, forward strand.
ATTGAAAAAGTATATGAGGTACTTACATTAGAAAATCAATATTTAAAATTTTTGTTTGTCTGTTGGTTCCGGCTAATCTCTTTCGGCTTAAAAAATGGCTGGACCGATTTTGACGAAACTTGCACTCGCAGAGAGCTAATGTTATAAAGAGTAACTAGTCGTAGGCTACTTTTATTTTAATACAAAATATTGAAGTGCTTGTATAACGAGGTGTGCGTGGTGCAGGCGGCGCGCTGAAGGCGATGGTGGGCGTGCTGTCGGCGCTGGTGGCGGCGGACGTGGCGGGCTGCTCGCGCCGCGAGCTGCTGGCGCTGCTGGTGGCGCCCGTGCACGCCAACGCCGACCACGCCGGCACGCCGCACCACATCAAACAGGTATAATGTACATACATTCACCGCTTTATTAGGGGGCATTCATTTGCTAATCACGAATGTTTGAACTACAGTCATGGGTGTTTATATTTATAATATGTATGTATTTAAAATTTATATGTTTAGGTATATCAACTATCTGGTATCCGTAACACAAGCATGTAACGTAGCTTACCACGGAACTAGATGGCGCTGTTGTAATAATGTCCCAACATATTTATCTATTTATTTTTTAGGTTTATGCGTATTGTACGCGGATTAGTGCACACTCTGAACTTATTTAATTAAAAATATATTTATACTAGTTTATAATACAAAATGAATGTATGTACATATTGTTACGTATTACGGGTTCGGGATCGGAAATTAATAGCGTTCTTGCACCAAAGTTGTTTTTAATTTTCTCTAACACACGCACAGTTTGTACACAAAACTAGTCTATGAGCACTGTAAATCGCTAATAGTCACTTTTTCACTAATACTTCAATCAACTCTTCTTCACTTTTCCACTATTTCGTAGGTATATCTTCTAGGCTTCACTCAGCTTCGAATGTCAACTGATGTCTAGACATACTGCCAGCCTTTTTGTATGCGTAAATATTAGAACATTCTAGTATCGAAAATTCAAAATGTTTCTAGTTATTTCGAATCCTTTCCCGAAAATGCTTTGTTTCTCTCTGACACATTAGAATTTGTAATAGACCGTTCCTGTCATCTAATTGACATAAGTTAAAAATTGACATTCGCCGTTCTAAAGCTTGGTACAAACGTGCTATTATGACGAGTTCACACTCTATTATGCGACAGTACATATGTACATATATTATATTTATTCAGCCCTTTTTAACATCTCACTGAGCATAGATTTTATCACGATACTGCGTGATGAGATGCGGTGTAATAAAATGGAGCGTTCCTCAGGCGTACCACTCGCTGGCGAAGTGCGTGGCGGCGGTGGTGGTGTCGGGCGGGTCGGACGCGCTGGACATCACGCGCGGCTTCCTGCGCGACGCCGCGCACCCGCCCTCCGACACGCAGCACATGTTCGCGCTGCTCGCCCTCGCGGAGATCGGCAGGCACTTGTGTGTACACTTGGGTTCTTTTATCTTTTTTTTTTTTACTTGGACATGTATGCTTCAATATAATTTGCCAAAATTTTTGCAGTATAAGAAAAGCTAGCAATAACCATTTTAATCTTGATTAATAATTATTAACATTTATTTTATTTTATTATCAGTGTTGTTAAAAAACATGAAGTGTGTATCTAATTTGTGATATTTACTACCTACGTTTGAAAATGGAAACGGAAACGAATACCATTATTAGTTTTTTTTTGTTTTTATAATTTTAGATTTAAGAATATAAAATCTGATTATTTTGTCATGTTATTATAATGCAGAGACCTCAGTTCCATCCCAAATTTGAAAGAAGTGCTCCTGAGCTCGTTCACGCCGTCTTCTGAAGAAGTGAAGTCGGCGGCGAGCTACGCGCTGGGCTCCGTGGCGGTCGGCAACTTGCCCGAGTTTCTGCCTTTCATACTCAACGAGATTGAAGCACAGCCCAAGAGGCAGTATCTGCTTTTACATTCTCTCAGAGAGGTAGGTTGTGTAATTTTTATTTTGATTTAAATTTATTGTCTATTTTATTATAATACAAGGTAAAAAGTATCACTATTCTCAAAAAAAAAATATATATAGATTTAATTACGATATTAATTAATTTTAATAAAATGTGTAGTATCAGTTATTTTATATATACACCTTATTAAGGGTATTTAGATAAAATGCTTAAATTTTTAAGTTTCTTTGATAATTTTGATTGGTCTTTTTTATTATATCATATAGTTTTTATTTTATTATATAATAATATTATGGATAATCAATATTTGTCATCCAGATAATAGCCTGTGAGTCATGTACTCCTGAAGGAGTGGAAGCTCTCAGGCCATTCATCCCCGAGATATGGGTGCAGCTGTCCAAACACTGCCAGTGCACGGAGGAGGGATCTCGTAATGTTGTAAGTAGTAAAGTAAATTTTGTTTACTACTATAATAATAATATTATATTTATAAAAATGCGAAAGTTTCTGAAAAAGGATTCTAATATTTCCTAAAATATTCTAATATTTCCTGTTAGATTTTAATAACTAGTGTTAATAAAGTTGTAGGTAAGTAGTAACGTGCTAGCTTGATTAGCCGAGTGAAGCGGATTCAAACCCGGATCTCGCACATCTGATATTTTCATGTGTGAAACATTTCTAGCGTGATTGCCACTTGTTTTGCGGTGAAGGATAAGATCGTGAGGAAACCTGCACGTTTGAGAGAACTTAGCGAGTTCTCGAAAGACATGCAGGTATGGTCCATGACCAGTAGTTGGACATTAAAAAGGGCAAAATACTATAAGTGTTTCACAAACTTTCGTGCGATTTAAATGAATGTAATAGAAAATGTAATAAATATAAACTTAGTTTTAAATGTGTTTTTTTACAGGTTGCTGAATGTCTAGGAAAATTATGCCTTTTAGAGCCTCAAGATCTACTGCCTCATTTGAAGGAGTTTTTGAAGTCACCTGAGCCGCTCACAAGGACTACTGCTGTCACTGCTGTCAAATTTACTATCTCTGATCAGGTTTGTTGATAACTATTTTACCGCAGCGAAACAATATATGGACAAACATATAATTTAAATATTCACATCATACTTCAATATGGCATGCGAGCGGATTTTATACTTCAAAATTATTACTTTACTACATTTACGAATTATTTATTATTAATTAACTATACTTAAGCTGTATTAATTAACTATGGTATAATATACAAATATATATATATATATATATATATATATATATATATATATATATATATATATATATATATATATATATATATATATATATATATATATATATATATATATATATATATATATCAAAAGTTACAACCAATAATAAATATTTTATTACTCCAATATGTAAGCGCGAAATAATCAAAAAAAAATAGTTTAATTAGTAATCAATAACTGTTGGCTTGTCCCGTGGTTCAGCCGCAAGCGATAGACGGCATGCTGCGCGCGTGCATGGCGGAGCTGCTGGTGCCGCTGCGCGACGCGGAGCTGGGCGTGCGCCGCGTGGCCCTCGTGGCCTTCAACTCCGCCGCGCACAACAAGCCCTCGCTGGTGCGCGACCTGCTGCCCGCCGTGCTGCCGCACATATACGCAGAGACTAAAGTTAAGGTGAGCTATGCAGTGGGCAGTGTACACCGGTGTGTTGGTCTGCTTCACTGACCTCTATAATACCACTGGACTGGCTGTTCCAAGCGTTTGACAGCAATTTTTTTGTGTCCATTTGAAGCGCCACTAGCGAGAGTCCCGAGAACTAATTTTGACGTATATTGCAAATGACAGTGAGAAGTGTTTGTTTGCTGTAAAGTAATTTTGCATTTTCGTTGTTAATATAACATAAGTAGTAATTATGATGATACGGTTATTGATTAATAAAAATAAAAAAATAAAAATCTTTTTATCGACATCATTAGTTTTAGTACCACAAACTCTCGCTACGTCCGACAGCGGCGGACAGCGCCAAAATGGCGAATATCAAGCAGCCACAAAAGCACGTTGACAACAGCCAGTCCAGTGGTATTATAGAGGTCAGTGGTCTGCTTTGACTGGCCACCGCCGCGTAGTGGTTGAGTATGTGAGACGGAGGTGGTTTCGTTGGGTTTTAATGGTTGGTACTATTGGCTTTGTCGGTGAGGTTCATAACCACCTGTTTGTATGCAGGTGTCATTTCTAAATGGATTTATTTCGACCGTTTGGAATAAGATGGTTCCATCTGGATTTTAACATTCATGATTCAGATGGAACTTTATGAATTATTAATTTCACAAATAGAACTTTTTTATGCAGCTAATTCATTATGGGTCAATAGATGACGTTCAAAGGTTTAGAGAACAAAGTTATGGTCACATGAAACATTTTTAAGTTAAAAAATCCAAATATAGAAAAATGTTGGATGGAACCCTTTTATTCCAAACGGTCGATTTGTCAAAGGTAAAAAAGGCTATGTAAAAGGTTACATCGATAAAGCAGTTCCAAATTTTCAATTTTTCAGTTCCTTTGTTGTATGATTTTTGGAGATAAGTACTTTTTCTTGTGGTTTAACTGGGACTGATTTTATTTTTTGATTTTTTAATATTTACGGTTTAAATGTGAAAGTTTGCGAATAAAGTGCTTAGAAAATTACGCTACACCGACTCGGTGGATTTATACAAGTTTTAAAATTGATATTTTCATGTGCCATGGGTAAATCACTTATCCTGATTTAACACTAGCTTTTTTTTATCATTACGATGACGATTTAGCTATTTTTAACTGGTCGAGACCTGTTAAATGAGTTTTATTGAATTATATTGCAATAAACCTAGTAGTTTCAAACAAATCAATGCACCCAACAGAAAGAGCTGATAAGAGAAGTGGAGATGGGTCCGTTCAAGCACTCGGTGGACGACGGGCTGGACCTGCGCAAGGCGGCGTTCGAGTGCATGTACACGCTGCTGGGCACGTGCCTCGACCGCCTCGACGTGTTCGAGTTCCTGCGCCACGTGGAGGACGGCCTGCGCGACCACTACGACATCAAGATGCTCACGCACCTCATGTGCGCGCGCCTCGCGCAGCTCTGCCCCGCCGTCGTGCTGCAGAGTGAGTAGCCGCTATGTATTCATATACTTTAATGTTTATTAATCATATGATTTGTTGATTTTTTTAAGAATTGATGTGTATGGGACTCGTCGAAAAGGAATAATGCCTCAATGTAAAAAAATTGAACTGGGTTAGAAAGCAATATTTTATTATTATTCATTAGTTACGTAAGTTATAAACAAAGATATAGAGAGATACTGGAACTCCTCAAACGCTTCGTCTAAACTCTTCGATTTGATCTCCTTTATGTGCAGTTTTGGAATTATAATTAGTGTTCAATTTGTTGCTTATTAGTTATTACTAAAAAAGTATTTTCCACAATATGTAATATTTATAATTCATAATATCATGTAAATCCAGGGCTAGAGAGCCTGGTGGAGCCGCTACGCGCGACGTGCACGATGAAGGTGAAGGCGAACTCCGTGAAGCAGGAGTACGAGAAGCAGGACGAGCTGAAGCGCTCCGCGCTGCGCGCCGCCGCCGCCCTGCTGCAGATACCAGACGCCGGTACGCACTATGCCCTACTTGAGTGCTTTTTTTCAATCTTCATCTTATTCGTCATTCTATCTTACTAATAAACCCGACCCGTTCTATGGGCGCAAGTTAAAATAAATTAAACTGTTTTTATAATTTTCTAATAACATAAAAGTAGCTTAAACTACTACATTAGCTATCTGCAAGTGAAAGTCCCGTCAAAATCGGTCCAGCCGTTTCAGAGATTAGCCGGAACAAACAGACAGACAAGTTTTAAAAATTTACTTTTGATATAAGTAGCGCATTTGCTTTCATATGCATTTAGTGTATAACTGTTTATTTGAAATTTAAAACAGACTCTTCAATGTTATTTACATGTACGGATATTTATATAAGTTGTAGTGTTAGCAAAATTTTTGTACGATTAATAATTGGTAATTTCTTGGTAATTTTTGACCAATTTTTCGGTCATATTTTATTATATGCGTATCTAAATTTATAAATATGCCATTTAGTATTTATTACTATTGTATGTATAGAGGCAGTGGTAGCCTAGGTGTAACGCACTCGCTTGGGTTATGAACTCAAAATGAAGCGGGTTCAAAATTCGGGTCTCGCACTGTCACGGGTATCATGTGCGAATCATAGTTAACATTATTCACACTTGTCTTACGGTGAAGGAAAACATCGTGAGAAAACCTGCATGTCTGAGAGAACATTGCAAGAACCAGCATTAGGCCAGCATGGTGGACTCTGGCCTGATCCCTCTCGACTCGTATTGAATCGATAACATAGGGTTCAATAAAATCCATTAGTATTTTAAATATGGATATATAGTATATACCATTTAACAATAATATAATTGTTTAACTAAAAAGTATATGAATTTTTTCAGACAAAAACCCCCACCTAATGGACTTCGTGACTCAGATCAAATCGTTCCCAGACCTGCAGCCTATCTTCGAGTCGATCTTGAAGGACTCGACGGGCGCCGGCGTCGACTCCAACCTAATGGACCAGAGCTAGCCGCCTCGCCCTTACAGTTCCGAGGTCTTTCTTACGTTTTTTTAAGTTAATTTTTATATCTACACTCTTTGTAAAAATTATAGCCGATGTGGAATGAGACATTGCTATTTTATTCAACAGTTATAATTATAAAATTACGAACATTACAAACATTGCGAGGAACTAGCCGCGGCGGCTAGGAATAAGGCATTTAGGAGCAAGCAAGGATCGTAGTCTGTTAGATGTTTTGTTTCTTCAATAGTTCTATCTGATATGTATTGTGATATTACAAGCTATGTGGAATATACATAGGAGGTTGGAAAAATACAATAAAAAAGCGAAACACTAATATTTCAATTATTTCCCTTTCCTCTTCGCGCCGGGAGTTGCGCTCGCGGCTCTTACAGGGGACTCCACCTGTAATAAAAACACCAAACTGTGAATTTGTTATATCTTACATAGTGTAAAATATAAAATTTACAATCATTTAAATTACGTTTCATTTAATTATAAAAGTAGTGCTGGCTCAGTGATAACACTCGATTGAAACCAATTGAAGCTGGTTCGAATTCCAGGTCGAGAACCTCTAATGTTCATATTTCGACGAATTGTTCTTAACGTGATAACCACGTATTTGCTTTACGTTAAAAAAGAATAACTATCTACTTTTCGAAAGATATCATCCAATTAGCTTGGTGGACTCTGGCCTAATTTCCTTTCGTACTGAAGGGTCCGTGACCAGAAATAGGATGTCAAAATATACAATAAAATACAATTTATAATACGAAATAATCAATTCGATGACTTCTTACGGTCTTAGTTGTTGCTCGTGAAAGAGTATTAGCACTCGAGTTGCGCAGTATCGGCTTAGTGGCAATGCTGGTGGCGCTGCCAGCCGTGCTGCCAGTTGCACTGCCGGGCCGCTCGGGGCTTTGCTCCTTACTGAAAATATTAACATGTTTAAGACCCCAAAATCATATATATGTATAAATAACTTAGGTTCTCTATTCAGAATTCCTCTCTGATGAAAAATCGTAAAATTTTCTGTAAAAAAAGTGACGATGATTAGTTTCAGATTTGATCGCGACACGGGAATTTTATATGATATGATTTTATATTATTAATTATTATTGTATTTGCAACTTCATTTATGCTATTGAGATGATTTACCTATTCGTACGGCTCAGTTGTCCCTTTCTGCTAAACATGCCGGACAGACGTCCGCGCAGGTCGCGCTTGCTGCCCGCCGCGCTCATGTCAGAATCCGACCCCTGTAATGATAATTTATATAGTACTAGTAGGTATTACAGCTATAGGGAACGTGCAGGAACTATAGGTAAAATAAAAAATTAATTCTGTTTACTTGTTATAAATGTCGACGTCAATAATTAATAGAGTACATGATTCAGATGGCGACGCCAGCCAGCAGCACCTTCGTTATGCACGTTCCCTATAGGGTAAGGGCCAATATTGTACATTCGTTTGACTTACTTCATACAAGGAGAAGTTTCAAGGTACTAAGTGTGTTATATGTTATTTAAGTGTATGTGTGTGTTTGTATGTTAAGTCTAACTCTAAATAAACTTCAAGATGTTATTTAATTTTGAATTGAAAGTGATTTTGAAATTAATATAAAGATATTTATCAGGATAATAGTACAATATATTTATTTTTATTCTCTAAAATTTAATGTTAGGTATTTGGAAAATATAAATTATAAAGTACGACTTACTTGCGAGACAGTACCTATTGGCCTGAAATCGGTAGCGTCAGAACCAACGTGATCATCGATGGAGCGGGATTTAGTGAACTCTTTCAGTTTACCAAACAATCCCTTCTTTTTCTTCTTTTTGTCCGACGGCAGTACATCACTTTGAGCTGATCCACCAGATAACCGACTGTAAAGTAAGTAATGTTTTCATATATTTGATGTTGGCATTTTTATCCGACTGCAGCGAACCCCAAAGAAGGGTGATGTGTTTGCCTATACAGTTGTGACTTGTGCTGGACAAAGAATACACACATGTACGAGTATGTATGTCAACGGCTTAACTGATTTTGAAAATCTTTCGAATCGTCTTGATAACTGCACTAACTGCATAATATTTTCCTTTCGTCTGTTCTATTCGTCGACTGGTTCTATTCTGTTTAGTTAGTTTTTAAGGCAGTCGGGATGCTTTATTTTCGTATTTTTTTATGAGTTTGGAGTTTAAAATAATTTCTATTTTTTTAATGATACATTGATATATTTCTATACATACCTATCTAAGCTCGCATCACGTTGTTGCATAGTATAGGATCGCATGTCTGCGTCACCGTCTAGTGAAGACATGCTGCTGCCGTCCACTGACTTCCATATCGTACTCTAGAAAATAAATCGGTTTTTAATATTGTCTATCACTATTAAAATACATTTGGCATTCGAATAAGACCGTCATCTCGTTAGAGTATCGCAAGTCTGGTAGCTTTTAATGGAACATCAACACTAGATGGTGCTGTGTGTTAATGACGTATTTGTTATTATTTTGTTTTATTTAATAATAACCGGTTAATGCTAAGATAATAATAATAATAACACAAGCATTATTACCTGTTCCTTAGTAGTTTGTTCTAACGACACGGAGCGTTTCTTAAGAGAAGGCGCGCGTGATGGAGTTCGAGAAGCCGGGGTGATTGATAATGTGTCTCGTGGTTCAGTTGACATTGCCCTGTTACATAAAATTTTGTATATATATAACCATATTTATTATATGAAAATCTCATGAAGATAACTATGTAATCCTTTTAAGGATGACTTGAATTCTTTGTGCAAGAAGTAATGTGCGATGTGATAATGAGTAATTTTCGTATTGTTTCTGAAGATGCGGTTTTCAAGAATAAGTACTTTTTGTTGATTACTTTTAACATATTTTTCATTTGAAAATATACGAGATTATCTGCCGAGGTATAAATTTGTATTATAGTTTAAACTGTCAAAACAGCAGAAGCTTTGCCATCGTAAATCCAAGTAGGTACCTAACTCTTTAAGTGACCTAAGATGCCACGGATATTTTTAAAAACCAACTAGTCTTTGATGTTGTCAATTGTCATGTTCTTTAAGCAAACAGCTATTTGAATTGAATTGAATTAACTCTTAATGGTATCTGTATGTCACAAAAAAAATTTCAACGACAGTATCTAGGTGGTAGGAGTAATAACTTACCGTCTAGCTGTGCTAGCCTGCTGCCGTCGCTGTCGCTCCGCAATGCGCGATGCACGTAGCTCATCCGTGAGTCGTCGCAGGCGCGCCGCCGTGCTTGCCGCATCACTCGCGGCCCGCGCCTCCACATTCTCAGGTGTTGCCGACCGGGACCGGGATTTTGATGACTGGGATGTTAAATTATGGGTATAAATAAATAATCCTTCGGAAACTTGTTAGGTTAGGTTAGACCATGGTCTGAGAGAACCTGTTACGGTCGAATGCGAAAGCGATCCCGTATCGTTCCATTGCACTGCGGCGACGTGTTCCGCTGGAGGTTTTAGTGAGTAGGAGTCTCACAGTCCCTACCGGTTGACGGACCGGTGGGACCTAATGACGAGTTTCCTCCAGCGTTACCAAAAAATAAAAATGGTCTGAGAGAACCTAACAAGTTTCCGAAGGATACGTAAAGTCAACCCTGATCTCCTTTAATGCGATTGAGACTTGGACCCAGCAGTAAGATATTAAAAAAGTAATGATTGTATTAATCATTTGTATTAATCATATTAAGCTTTAATAGTATTTAAATGATTTTTGAATAGTGCAAAGATGTAGGTACAATTACTAAATATTTTGGTAACCAAAAAAAATACCATAACTAATTTATTATTGATTAATATTTGAATTTGATATTATGTAACTATTATTACCACTACACTAATACATAAACATTGAAAATATACCCTATTTCTTCTGGGAGGAGTAGGGGTCATCAAACTCTTCTCAGGTTTGACAGTCGTTTCTCTGAACAAGTCGGGACTTTGCTTCATCAGATCGTCGATAGTTTCTACCAGTTGTGTAATTACTCTATCGTCCTCCTGTTAAATCGTGTAAAGATGTTTTATAAATTAAAATGTATCTCAAATATATATATTTTTTCTGTTAATGATAATATTACCTGTTGAGCGCGTTTTAGTGACGCGACCAAAAGTTTGTTTTGGTCCCGGTCCCGATCGTGGCGCTCCTTATCGCGTCGTAGTTTCTCATTAGCAGTACGAAGTTTTGCGTGTGCATCACGTAATTCTAATAAGTCACATTGTAATTCTGACACCTGAAAATATTGAACTTTAAGAAATATTTTATTTATTTGATTGTAGTTATACAGTGGTATGTATGACAAGTCCATAATTTGTTTTCATTAATTACAATTCTTTTGATTGATTTCCACAACTACAAAATGACCCTGGTAGAAAAACTTATTTACATAGGTGCATTCGTCTATTTCCGCTTTGATAAAGACACTTATGTTGGAGCGGCGCTTTTTATAAATCACTACCAATAGGTATATAAATATCAACGTAGTTAGCAGTAAGGTTTGAGTAATATTATAATTTAGAGAAAGACCGTAATTAAAACTTTACCTTTTTCTTTGCTTCTTCTGTCTCTTCTTCTGTGGTCCTCTTCAATTGTTCTACTCTTCTCTTCATGTCTAATCTCTCCTTTTCTCGTTCTCTTTCTAACTGTTCATACATTAATTAAATAATATTATTAAAAAAATGTAATGCTAAGGTGTTGTGTTTTTGTTGAATGTTAAATTGATATGTACATAAACAAAACGCACTTTATTCACATTAAGTTCATACTACGAGTATAACAAATATTTAATAAAAACCTCAAAAAGTGTTTGTCTCAAGTCCCTAGCTAACGTGGACGTCTCGTGTAGCAAACGTTGCTGTTCATCGCGCTCTTTGTGCCACGCCAGCTCCATGCGCGTCGCCAAACCAGCGACTCGCGCTCTGCCCGACGATAGCAATCTCTCCTCCTCGTACTGAAAATTATATTTATAGTTAAGTACTCACATAGTTACTTTATTATTAAAATTACACTTTCTTAGTCCTTCATTTCATGGTAACCACCAAGTACACACGAGTATGTATGTCTCAGTAATGTAAAAAACTAAAATAATATAAGACTTCATATAAATTTTATTATGCATAATATTCAGAAATACACATTATAAACAACTAACTTCGTTTAGTCGTGATTGCATTTCAGCCATGCGTACTTCAGCAGACGAACGCTCACTTATGAGTTCAGTGTTGAGTTTGGAAGCTAACAACCGAGCTTCGCACAGTTCATCTTCTGTACAAGCTAACTGTTGCTCCAGTATTGCCACTTTATTGCGATATTCTTCCTGTAATTAAATTTTTTTAATAGAGCTAAAATAAATTATTAACGTAAATTATTTAGATAGATTAGTTAAAAAGTAAATGAGATGTCCAGAGTAAATTATATTTAACTTGGATGACATTGTTTAATTCGTACATTATTTAACCCTATCAATAAAATGTTCTTGGAGTATAATGTTTTCGTTTCGTCTGTGCCTTTTGCTTTCCAAATCCATAAAATTGTTACGTGATTGACAAATTACCTCATCAGTACTTGAAATTGAATTGCGTTGTGTTCGTTTTTCTCCATTCTTAACTTCTGCTGCCGATTTTTGAGCTGATTCCAACATTTGCTTGTAATTGTCACGCTCTCTTCTAAATCTCGATACTTGATTGTGCAATGACTTAAGTTCATCACGCATTGTATTCATTTGAGCTTCGTAACGTGATTTAGTTTCGGCAATTTCGTTCTTCCTTGCCTTATCTGCTTGTTCTAGGCGAGTGTTAAGAGCGGCCAATTCTTTTTCCAGTTCGGCATTCTCTGATTTCAAAGTCCTCTGGACTTTTGTGACTCTTTCATAGTCCTCCAGTTTCTTTTTAGCTTCTTCCAACTGAAAGTTTTTTTTTAGTATGTCATCAAAATTTCATTGTAATAAAAAGGATGTCTAAACAAGAATAATTTAATAGAATGGTCAGAATATATAGTATACATACTTCCTTCTTAATGACGTCGTGGTGATGTGATAGTACGTTATGTGCGTCTTTGGCTGAACGAAGGTCACGTTCATATTGTTCCAGTCGCGCTGTTAGTCTTGCTCGCTCGACCTCCCAACCACCACCACATAACCTTTCTTGGAGAGATGATATCTCTTTCTAAACACAATATAAAGTTTTGATTATATTTTGATTACCACTAGCGACCTTTTTCTCCTTATTTAGCCTAAAGTATAGCTTTATAACAACAAGATTTCCATGTTATATTTTAAAATTAGGTATACCGTACCTGCACTGTACCTATACAATTAAACAAATAAATATTTTTATTATGTAGTGTTAACTCAAAGCGGTGTAATGACATAATATAAATTATACCTGTAAATCAGTTTTTTCTTTGTTCCATTCAGCTAGTTGACTCTCATAGGTATTTTGTACAGCTTTTAATTCTTCTAAAGTACTATTTAGTTGTTTCTGAATAACTAGTAATTCGCTGCAAAATATTGTAGGTTTTTAAATAGGTACTAAATATTTTGCATTAAGCAATTAGCAAATAAGTATATCATAGACATAGATCTAGGAAAAGTGTCATAAAACATCAATAGCAAAATAATAATAATAAATATCTTGTATGAAGAAAAACATATACATACCCTTGTGCTTTCTCCTTCTCAACAGTAAGGCGAGCTTTTGTTACTACGTGTTCTTCTTCTAACATTTCATATTTACCAGTTAATTCTTCATATTCTGCTTTTTCAACTGCTAATGAATGCTCTAGTTCTGAAAATTTACGGATAGATTATATATAAGAAATTCAAAGAGACAAGTATATTTTGCTTGGGCACATTCTACATACTTTTTACTGATTCTTCGTACTCTTGTTTAAGTTCTGATAATCTTTTGGCACCCGCTCCAGTGTTTTGTTCTAAAACTTTTAATTTACCTTTAAGCGTTGCCAATTCTGCTTCTTTATTTTTAATGTCTTTGTCATGATTAGCTCGCATACGATCGAATTTTTTTCTTTCTGCCTGTAAGATTTTTTATTAATATAAATGATAATATAATAATAATTTATTGTAAAAATAATATATTTTTAATTACATACTTGCAAATCAGTATCCAGTTCAGAAGCTTTATGTTCCCAATAATTGGATTCTTTTTTCTCAGTTTGTAATTTGTTTTCAAGGTCTTTCTTTTCCGATTCAAATTTCGCTATACTAGATTTAAGGTTAGCAACTTCCGTTTGCATACTTGATAAATCTTTTTCAGTATTGTTGAGCTCTTTTCTAGCTGTCGACAAATCTTGTTCCTTCTCTTTAAGTTCTTTAGAAGTTCTTTCATATTTATCTTTTAATTGAGCCATTTCCACCGTTGATAATGCTTCATCATATTTTTGATTAGAAGTTTCCCTCAGTGCATCCTCCTAAAATAAAATTTACAATAGTTAACTATCATCATAATAGCATGATATAGAAAATAATTGTATTTTTATGAAATAAATTACATTAAAAACTGCAAACTTTGTGGGGGAATTCATTCAAGGGTACAATTCAAAACCACGAGGGTCAAAGGGGTCATGCTTGTGCTTGTATCAAATATTGCTATAAAAAACTAAGGTCTCTAATTCATGGAAAGCAGCGTTATCAAACTAGAAATTGTAACAGAGGTTTATTTATCATGCTATGATGAGGATTTAAATCTCTTAAATCTGAAATACCAGTTGTTTTATATGAAAATCTTTTGCAGATATAGTTGATTCCAAGTGAGTAATTTTATTTTCATACTCTGCTTTCATTTCTTTCAAATCTGTTTCTAAATTAATTAATTTGCTTTCGGTTTTAAATAATTTAGATTGAATTTCGTCTTTTTCTGTAGTGAGATCAACAGAAATTCTTCTCTTTGCGGTTGCTAGTGCTTCTGATTGTTCCTTTTCTTCTGATAGCTAATATTTGAGAAAAACTTTGAAATGTAGCACTTATTTTTATACGTATTTTTTGAAAATTAAAATATTTAATATTATAAAACACTTTATTACCTCTTTTTCTAATTTAGCGACGCGGTCTTTACGTGTAGTAAGTAATTTTTCCGTTCGCTTACATTTGTCTTCTGCTTCTTTTAATTTTTTCTCAAGTTCATTTAACTTCTTGGTTTTATCTCCAACCTAAACATTAATCAATAGGTACATTAAAGCATAGAATTAACATAAAAATAAATATGAATAATATGTACGTTAGTTTTTGAAACATACTTCTTTGAGCAATTTATTTTTATCTTGTTCTAATTTATTAATACTTTCTATTTGTTTTTTTAATTTATCTATTTCTTTGTCTTTAGAATCTATTTCCTTTTTGAGGTCCTCAATTTTTTTCATGCAGTCAGACATAGCAGTTTGTTGCGTATTGTTCTTTTCTGAAAAAAAAAATGTTTGTGTGAATTATAACAGTAATCCAAAT
Organism: Boloria euphrosyne; assembly: GCA_951802675.2. NCBI lineage: Eukaryota > Metazoa > Arthropoda > Insecta > Lepidoptera > Nymphalidae > Boloria > Boloria euphrosyne. The sequence goes on from OX637872.1 coordinate 6,159,035, forward strand.
TATGAATTCTTAACCAACACATTTTGAATTATCTTACTGAAATCAGAATTGAGCTTAGCAATTTGAGCTTCTAAGTTTTTCTTCTCTTCTTTTAGTGAATTACATTCAGTAATTATATTATTATTATCAGATTCCAAAGTTTTGCATTTTTCAGATATTGTTTTTTTTTCTAATTCTAATTTAGTATTTATGTCCTTTAATTTAGCTATTTCACTTTGTAAACGGTTCTTTTCGTTTGTAAAATCTGTTTCACTTTTTGTTAATTTAGATTTAACGTTTTCTATTTCTTTTTCTAACTGTCCTTTAGCATTTATTTCTTGAGTCGTTATTCCTGCATTTTTCATAATAACATACATTTCACCTGTAATAATTTTAATATTTTAATGATAATAAAGAATTAATATAATTATAGTATTTTTAAATTTTAATTGTATTTAATATAATAAATATATCAATATTACCAATTTCATTTTCTAGATCTTCAACCATTTTTTTCATCTGCAATTTTGTTGTTAAATCAGTTAATTTTTTCGGTGTTCTGGGTTTAAAAGACTTCATGGCGTCTTCTTTTAAATCTTTCAACGTTGCTTGAAGCTTAGCTTTTTCTTTTTCAACCTATAAATCGGCAAAATAAATTAAAACTTGTGTTTTATTAATGCCTACTATTATATAACATTATTAAATTTCTATTTACCTTATTAAAGTTTAGTTTCAATTTATCAAGCTCTTCCTGTTTTTGCTTAAGAGATTCTGATTCTTTCTTGTTTAATTCGCCGAATCTTACTTTCTTTTCTGATTTTTCATCTTTGTTACTTTCGAAATCTTTTATTTTCGCTAAGGCCTCTTTAAGTTCAGCTTCTAATTGAGTTACTTTTGAAGTATTGAGCTCGACAGATTTTTCAGTCTTTAAAGTTTTTGCATTTTTCAACAACTGAAATTAATTACTCAATATGTTATGGGTAGGTACTTAAATAAAATAATCAATTTTAAACATAAGAGTTTTAGCCTTTATTGACATTGTAGATTTGTGAGACTTGAGATGTCATCAGTGTTAATTAAGGGTACAATACGGTACGGTAAAATACGGTGAAATACATTTGAAACATACTTGAAGTTTTTTGTTCTCTGCTTGCAATTTCTCATTATCGGCTTCTAATGTTTGAGTTTTAGCTCTTAAAACACTTGCTTCTTGCTCTATTACTTGAAGTTGCCGCTTTAAATCCACATTTTGCTGATCACTTGTTGCATCTAAAGACCTGATATTTATTTTTTTTTCTTATTTATTTCTTATAAGCACACTTACAATATACATACTTATTACAACATTGTCACACAAAATTATATAAAAAAACAATAACACGTTCTCTGATATGTATATCAATAACAAGTGTACACAACATTTACAAACAAAGACATGTAAAAGATTGAGAAGGAAAAAAAGATTTTTTTTTTTTATAAATTGGGGCTGACTAATAGGTGATTAGTGAGTTTTTTTTTAAAAACGGCATGAGAGTTGTGGAATATGTCGATATCAGAAATATAATAAAATTGAAGCAAACTTAACTCAATTAGACTTATTTGTTTCAATATTACAATATCAGTGTAATTTTAAGAAAAACAAAAATAGCAAGTAGGTATATTAGAATAAAATACATAGCTAATATTTGGAATAAGTATACTAACTTGCTCTTTATTAGAGATGCTTTAGGTTTCTTCTGAGTTAGGCTTAATTCTGCGTGTAATCTTTCGCAATCTCGTTCCTTTTCAATAAGTTTCTTTCTTAATTCAGCTATTTCGTCTTCAAGTACCTGTTTTAATATAATGTTAATATCCTTTTTGACTCCTTTGAACATGCTAAGATCTCATCACATATATTTAAAATACATTACTTCTTAGAATTAAAATAAAAATATGTCTATATACTTTATAAAGCTGAAGAGTTTGTTTGTTTGTTTGAACACGCTAATCTCAGGAACTACTGGTTCGATTTGACAAATTCTTTTTGTGTTGGATAGTCAGTTTATCGAGGAAGGCTAGATATAGGCTATATTACATCCCGCTACGATCAATAGGAGAGGAGCACCAATGAAAAATGTTGCAAAAACGGAAGAAAAATATTCCTTTTGAGAGCTTCCTTTGCGTGCTCTGCGTAAACGGTTAAAGTTATGCAAAAATCATGTATGACAGAATTGTTCCCCTTTAAAAGTTCTAAAATAATGTTCGCGATAGCATATGTCTACCTGTTATTAAGGTTGACTCGTCTTAACCTTTTTTATGGTAATTCGTTATAAGATAATGTATTATTTTCGAAGGTGTTAAATAAATATGATATTAATCCTTATCCAAATAAATAAGTTATTCATCACAATTATTTAATTTTAAACGAAATTGCTTCAGGAATCATTTGATTCCAATGAATATCTTACGAGATATCATAGTTTTAACATAACTCCGCAACAAAATAATGATCGCCACGTGGCCGCCCGCGGTCGGAAGAGTGAAAGAATTTGGTTTCCAGCCGTGTAATGCGAGCGAAGCCGCGGGAAAGGCTAGTAACTTTATAAGGTACTTTGGTGCCATTTTGTTTTTTTTTCTATTTTGTAAATTGTGGGTTTATAACAAGTATATAAATTGTAAACCTCTGAGACTTCAAATATCTTAGTCTCTCCCGTGACCATGATTGCTGCAAAGCAATCGAACCTCGGGAACCAAAAATAAAACAAATCCGCGACGAAATCCGAGAAGATTATTTCATTTATAATGTCAAATATACGCGTAAACCTAATAAAGTTCTAAATCGTTAATGTTATAAACACGGCTTGTGATTATAACCAAATATTTGTGTAAAAGTTAACTATTATAAAATATTTGTACCTTTACTTTTTCCTCAGCTAAATTATTTTTTGGCGTTGCTCTGCGCAAAGTAACTGTTGATGTAGTATTTGGCTTTGTTTTTGTATTAGCAATTTTATCTGTTAATTCCTTGACCTGTTTTTTTAACGATTCTCTATCTTGTTCTAAATCTTCCACTTTCTTTCTCAACACAGCTGCTTCCTGTAAAGTACACAATTATTACAACACAATAAATTGTAAACAGTTTATAACTGTTTACAATTTAACTGTAAGTATGTTATTGTTATATTATCTTAAAATAGCATATATTAAGTAAGTTACATTTTGTCCTGCAAAATATACATAAGTAGAGATTTTAATAACACTACCTGTTCATTAAGTTCTAGTAATATCCTTAATTCTGCTGGATCTTCTTCATCTGAAATACCTTCATCCTTTTCATTGGGAGCCTCAATAGCTAATCGATTTGAAGGAGGAGATGGCGATAGCTTGCGACCTATGACAAGAAATATGTTTATAAAAAGAGAGTACAAAGCTATACACAGTAACAACTGTATTATTGATTATAATTTAGTATAGTGCAATGATAATGTTACTTAGGCATGAATTAGGCAAACGTTAGGAATTTTTAGTCGATTAATTAAATTAAATTAAATAGTTGCATGTTCTTTCGAACTCCGATTTGATTATATTCAGGTCTCAAACTGAACTGTAGAAAATGGCTACCTCAGAAAGATACGCTGGTACTGATTGCAGTTGCTACGTAGACTTAAAGGAAGTCCCTATAGGCAAAAGCATGTTAGTAACAACGTCGAAGGGTTCAAAGACCAGGTATCAGGTACCTTTAGGTAGTTAAGGAGTACAATTATGGACATGATTCAGTGTTAGACAGGGTGATGCAAATAGGAACATTGATTTGGAAATGGGAATACACAAACTGAGAATTCGCAATTACAATTTGACGTACTTCTGGCCTTGGTAGCCATTTTCTTCAGCTGTAGAAGTAAGGACTCATTGTCATCCTCAACTCTTGATGCAGTTTTACGCAAGTTATTTGCCTGAAAATATTCGTTAGTTTATTATTAACTAATGGTAAAATACAATTTCTAGGCTAAAATGAAAAGGTTTTTGTTATTGTTACATACATATATAGTTGCGAGGGACACGCGTTAAAGTTTAAATAAGATTGTAAATATATACCTACAAAAGAGACCCTTGCTGCCAACGGATTAAATAAGGCAAATGGAAATTGAATTGTACTTTTAGAGCTTGATGCATTTTTATCAGAAGATAGTGGAGGGCTGACAGATTTTTCTCTACATTTTTGGACATTGCTTACTTTACTAATAATAAGTTTATTTTCATCTGAACTTGGTACAACAACATCAGTTAATGTGCTTTCTTCACTGTACATTATGTTGTCAGTTTGGGTTTGTTCAGAGTTTGTGTCACTGGTTTGAAAGCAAAAATCTTTGAATTGATTAATTCTTGTTTGTACCCCCACATCAATTTTCCTTACTTTTTCTGTTTGTGAATAAGAATTGACTATTATATCATCTGTTTGAACACATTTATTTTTTGGAAAAGCGGTGTCTGTTTGGCTATACATTTCTGAAGATTCAACATTGATTTGTAAGCAAGAATCAAGAGTCACTTTTTTAGTATCATTTGCTACATCATGGTATATTACAGGATCGGTCTGACAACCTTCAGAATAAGAAACTACTAAGTCTTGGGGTGATTGAATGGATTGATTTATGCCAATAGATAAGTTGGTAATATCTATTGAGGATAATTTATTTTCTAAACTATATTGCATTTCTAACATTCGTTTAATATGTCTAGTCTCATTATCATTGGCAGCAAGGCTGGAAGCAAGATGAAGCGATGATGGCGAAGGAAGTGTCGGCGCTAGAGGACTCTGTTTGCCTCCGAAGCGCCGTCGATATCGACTAGCCTGTTTGAAGATTAAAGCTTGCCTTGTAATTTACTACATATGTGTCAGTAAACACACTAAGCTTATTGCGTTTAAAAGATAATAGACTTATTTATGGTCAGAATATTTGTTTAAATTTAATGAGTCACGAAGAAATTGGCACGATGCCTGTTGGCTATGTATTAAACTAGTGGTCTATTAAACGCTATTCATATCAAGTGAAATTAAGAAAGTAGTAAATTAGGTTTAGTGAGTTTCGTTATATAGCAAAAGAATGTCACACACTACATAATATGTTTCATTATGAAACCTGGTGTTTTTCATACAATTTTAAAATATATTTTATGAATAGGTAGTAATTAGACTTTTAAAAGTTAATTAAATTCTACATAAAATCAAAGTCTAGTAGGTAAATCTAAAGATGTTCTACCTTTACGAACAAGATAGTCCAATTGCATATCATACTTAATGCATATATATATCATAATCCAGAATTACCTCTTCTTCAGCATTGCGTAATTGTTCTCTTAGATCAGCCTCCCGTTCAAGGGAATCTTGCAAATCCCTAAGCAGCTGCGCAGGGTCTTCCTGACTACCGCCACGGGTTAACGAAGATCGCGATACTTTCTAATTAAAGTAAGATAATAGATTTTTAGAATTTACAATCGAAGAATAGAGGCTCGGCTCGGGTTCATCCATATTTCTCAGAGATGAGATATTTTCCAGCAATAACAGGTTGTATGTTGATCCGATTAACCATCTGGCATCTATCATCATACCAAATTTCATCAAAATCAGTCCAGTGGTTTTCTCGTGATGCCATCACAGACAGACAAACGGATAAAACTTTTAAAAGTATACATTCCACTGCACCGCTGTATCGATAAAGATGACTATTTCAATACGATTTTTCAAAAAAATATGTGCAGATTCAGTTCATTGGGTTAGAATTTTATTTTATATGTAGATGACACATTAAAAACTTAATACTTTATTTAACTTTAATTGTATTTGTATGAGAAAACAATATTGATAAATAAAACATGAGGGTCATTTATATGTATAGTCTGTTTTGAGATTGATTGAAAGTCAAACTTCAATCAATGAAGGGCTTGATAAAATTGCACTTACTCCGTCTGTTAACTGAGTCTTTTTAACATTGGCAGGTGGTGCTCCCGAAGCTGCGGCAAGCTTAGTATTTGCTTCAGCCAATTCTCGTTGCAATCGTAGCGCTACCTCATTAGATCGAGCAACCTCTTGCTCAAGCTCTTTTATTCGGTTCTCACGTTGCAGGCCTTCTTCTCCTCCTACTATCTGAAAGTACAAAAAGTGTTTATATATTGAAAAGAGCTTTAATCATTTTATTAAGGTCCGATTTATTTATTAACTTTCTTTTAATCGAATGTGTAATACTTTACCTCTAAAAGCTTTTTCTCTTGATCAACTTTTTCCTGTTCAAGTTGTTGATTCTTGCGCTCAGTTTTTTTTAATTTAAAAGATAGAACTCTACAGTTTTTTATTGTTTGTTCTAACTCTCTTCTTAACGATGAATATTCATCGGCTTGATCTTCTCTGAAATTATTTGTTTGTTATAGTATATTATGTCAATCATTATATTATTAAGTAGTGGTTACTTGAAATCTTAATAATTTTATATCTATTAACCTGAAATTATCCTGCATTTCTTCGATTTCTTCCTCGAGATCCCGTAATTCTTTCTTCATATCTTCATTTTCGTCCATAAGCTCTTCACAAAGAGTTTCGGCTGCTAATAGTTTTGATCGTAACTGTTCTATTTGACGAGTTTGTGCTTCTAATGACGGTCTTGACTGTTGTAACAAGTTATGGAATGTTATTAATAATTATTTCTTATAAATTATTATTATTTTACAATGTACTAAAACACTTACTTCTAAGTCAGCTTCTATCTCTCTTATTCGCAAATTAAGATGTTTCTTTTCATCTTTCAAATCCTCGTTCTGTGTGGTGAGATCATTAACTTTCTGTTGTAATTTAAGTACTTCTGAAGATCTTCCTGTTGAATATTTATTTGTTGTGTCAATATTTGCTAAACGCCGAAGTAAAATATCACTTTTTTCTTTCTCTACTCTTTCACACCGCTTTTTAAGAAAATCTACTTCTTGTTTTAAATTTTCTATTTGATCCTAGAATACATATAAATTATATTCATAATATTGGACATTATATCTTGTAAAAATGGTTTTATTTTTTATTTAAATTACATAATATTACCTGATAGTCTTTTATATTTGGATCTATAAGTGTAGTTTCTGTATCGGTGGTAACAGTGCCTGCAGTACTACCTTCTTCATCATCTGATACTTCTTCTTTATCACGGGTTGGACCTCCGCGTATGGGCGGCTTAGAAATTGTACTACTTCGAGTGCTTTTTACCTACAAAAAAAACAATTAATAATATTATACATATTATAAATAAATAATATAGATTTTTAACATCTACCTGCTTGTAATAAAGCATTACTCACTTGTGTCATAAAATTTACATCCTCTTTGACTAAATTCCTATCTTCTTTTTGCCTAGATGGTTTTTCTTCTTCTTTACCTCTGGACGCACTCCTCTTTTCTCTTTCTTTCTCAACACTCGATTCCTTATCAAAACTTTTTCCCTTAATTAACTGCATCTACAAATATTAATGATTTACACATTGTCAGTTAAGATATTAACGGTGGAGAGGATAAAATAAAACTATAAGAAACCTGATACCCCAGATTTAGAACCTGGCCTTACCATTTTCTTTTTATTCATATCTGCCGGCATGCATTGATTTAAAGGCAGCAGAAATAATTGTAATATATTTCTATATTGCTTTTCAAGTGTTCATGACCATTGATTGATAAAAAGTTAACACCATGCAGCAGCATTTTGATAAATACATTTCACTATTAATCTTTCCAAATTGCATTTAAAACTGGCATAATTCTAATTTTATATAGGTAATATGTACCAGGTAAGTCCAGTCCAAATTAATTGATAAAAGTTTTCACAGAAATTAGTTTTAATAACGTTATTATTGAAATAAATCCGTGTCGCTCAATTGTGGGTATGTGGGGGTCAATTAGCCGTTATTTGTAACCGCATACTTTATCTGTATCTGTACGAGTTCGAGTATTATTTATTTTTATACATTTAGGTACACGAGAGTCAAGTCGTTGGGCAATTTTAGTTTGTAAGAATATTAATAAAGTAAGCAATAAGCATAATTTAGAAAGTTAATATGTCATATCCTTAATTAATTTTACTGTCTGTCTCGTACTCTGCCAAGTGTAGTTTGATGCGACCTTTTAGTTATTTTCTGCATCACAACAAAATGAGTTGAAAGCCATTTAGTAATATAAAAATAGAGAGTATTCACTTATATCCACTTTCGAAATTAAGATATATCGGATTCTAGGCAGTCAATTTTACTTTAAGAGGTATTTTATCCGACTTTTTAGAAAACGAGTAATGATTATAAAAAAGTTACCTACATAATATTTGTTAATTTCTATAAAAAGTTCGGCAGATTAATATGATATGGTAAAAATTCAGTATTTAAAAACTAAGCAAATTGTAGTAGGAAAAATATAAAGTAATAAAAAAAAAAGTAAAATGTATGTCTACCTTTCGCACCCGTTCGGCAAGTGAGTCATTTTTGTTAATCGTTATTTGAGCTGTAGTGGACGGTGGAGGTGGAGGAGACGGTGATGGTCGACGCACTGTCACGGTTTCTAAAGAAACAAAATTAATTAGGACTTTACAAGAGGCACTTCTGAAAACTATTTAAACATTGAGTTACTGTATAACATCATTGTATTTAAATGACATGTACATTTTGTCATTAACTTTATGGTTTAGTAGCCTTGGAATAGCAACATATCAAGTAGATAAAACTGCATTATTTATTCCTAAGTAATAAATATATTATGTACATAGTGTGTATATTCTTTATTTTATTTATATAATGAACAAAAACATTTTTTCTTATTAGTAATTAAAAATTGTATTTTACTGACCTGTGTTTTGTCCTGTATCTATAGAAGGTAAGGGCCCTGTAGATCTTCGCTTGGGTAGTTTAAGGCTAATTGTGACAGCAGTTGTTGTGTCATTTTCACTAGCTCCCAAGTCTGGCGTCGACGTCCACGATATGCTGGTTTTACTAAACCCTGTTGATAAATCCGTAAATGTTAGTAGAAAAAGCTTTATTTAAGAACCGTCCTCTTTCCTTCTGTCTCATTAAGATAATATCTTAAAGAGACTAATATAATAATACTACAGTAATATTATTATTTTTCATCTCCTTACGAATACATATTCTTATTACTACAAAATCTAATATATAAAAATCTCGTGTCACAGTGTTTGTTATCGAACTCGTGCGAAACGGCTTGACCGATTTTTATTATTTTTTTTGTGTACATTGGGGAGGTCTGAGAATAGCTATTTTTTTATTCCCCTAGGTAGCCCTCTCCAGATTTTTAACTTTTATTCTAGAACAAATTGAAATTTATTATATTTTTATGAGTTGGCATCAAAACTACTTCATCATCATCATCAGCTCTTTTTAACGTCCCACTGCTGCTTCCTCCTTCCTTCCTTCACCGTAAAAAAAGTGGTAATCATGATAGAAATGATTCACACATGAAAATATCAGAGGTGCGAGACCCGGATTTGAACCCGCATCACTCGGTTATACAAGCGACGCATTACCGCTGGGCTACCACTGCCAAAACTACTTATAACCCTAAATTTTCATCCTTCTACCACCAATCCCTATTTTTTTAAAAGTAGTGAACGCGGGTGGAGCCACGTGAATTGCTAGTAATATAAAATATAAAGAACTAGTTTGAAAATATATAATTATTAAAAGTAGCTGTTTAATATAGTTACCCGTGGAGATGGCGTCTTTCTTGGGAGGTTCTATATTGCTGAGGTTCGAACTCGAAGCCCAGCCACGTGTGACTTTCTCCGCATCTACTCCACTATCATCATCACGTCCCCTACGGTAAAATCAAAGTCTACGTTAGAATAAGTAGCGATCAACATTTAAAATGTTAGGTTAGAGTTCTAAAACCGAAAATTTTTCAATTTAGTCATTTCTGTTCTTATATCAAAGCTAAGTTACTATTCAATAAGTATTTAACGAAATCAATTGTGATTTCTGAAAGTAAACACATTTTTATCGGTATGAAAATAGCCCATAGCATTCGGTGGTAATTAAGCCTTCAATACCTTAATATTAACAAAAGAAATATTAGAATCGAATTAGTAGTACAAATAGTTGAAGACTTAGACTTTTAAAGGAGTAACAAATGCACACACACGCACGCACGCACGCACGCACTCACGCACGCACTCACGCACGCACGCTCGCACGCACGCACGTACACACACACACACACACACACACACACACACACACACACACACACACACACGATTCATAACACTGAGTTAGGGTGCGCCGTGCGGTCAAATATTCAGCTTGTTTTTGGACGAAACGAGACGAACGAACGAAGCCAAATCTTAGGTCGGTCACTATAATTAAACACACACACACAAGATTCATAACACTGAGTTAGGGTGCGCCGTGCGGTCAAATATTCAGCTTGTTTTTGGACGAAACGAGACTTTTTGGCCGAAGCCAAGTCGTAGGTCGGTCACTATAATTTACCAACAATTTTTTACATAAAAACTTTTAGTAACAGGGTTGTAATTATCTATCAATTTAATGCAGTAAAATCTCTTATTTTTAGGTAAATTCTCATGACAACGTAAAATTAGTTCCGAGTGCAAGTTGCTCATCTAATCTATGCCTACACATTACATAGAAGAAAACAAAGCTGCTATGTATCTGCATTTGTCTTAACTCTTAAACGTTAATACACTTTCTCTTAAAATAAACAATAAATGCGAAAAGTAAAAAAAAAATTGTGTAGATAATTTTTAATTACATTATGTTTATTATTGTATAATATTTTGCTTAATGTGAACAGGCATTGTTTTAAAAATATTTCATGCACTTACAGATTTCTTTTTATTGTATGTATGTAGACTGTAGTCGTATGTATGTACTCGTAGGTACATACTGTATCGCTCCTCATAACTCATAAGTAATAAAATAATATCATGAAATGCTTGAATTAGATTTCATCATGCTATAATTTGGCTAGTATTCTAGAAGTTCCTTGTAATTTACCTATGTATATGTATATTTAGTATCTCGTTTGTAGGACGATGAGATACCTAGATTTAATAAATCATTTGTTAGTTCGCATGTCTATCTAATCATAACAAGAAACTTGATTGAATTAAATAAAAATTAAATATACGTACCCTTAACACTGACACTTAGCGAGTTTACTTACCTACAATAGAAATTGGGATATTGCCGCATTTTGGAATATAGGTACATTATTTGTTTTTTATTTTATAGTTAGTAGTTCAATTATGTATAACTAGTCTCTTTTAGTACAAGAGGATTAGGCCATAGTCCACCTCGCTGGCCAAATGCGGGTTGGCGGACTATACATAAGTAAGTACCTACATATCTTTCGAAAACTTACTAAGCATTCTCAGACATTGCAGGTTTCCTCGCAATATTTTTTTTTCACCGTAAGACAAGTGGTAATCATGTTGGGAATGAATCATTTTAATCACATGAAAATATCAGAGGTACGAGACCCGAATTTGAACCCGCTTCACTTGTTTTCCAAGCAAGCGCGCTACCACTGCCTTACAAATTGTATCATATAAATACTTACATGTGATGCAATAATTTAAAATATCCAGTTGTTTTATCGGGGCTATCAATTTTACCATGAGGAAAATGTATTTTTATAAATTCTCAAATTGCTACTTAGCATAATATTATAATTATCTACTGGGTTTCCCGATCGCTACATTCACCTTAATTTAGTAGATAGAAAAGTTCTAAGGTGCTGACATATTTAATATCGTTTTGTAGATCATTGCGTCAATCGGTCAGCATTTCTCGGGGAATGCGAAAGTTTAGTAATTTGGAATATAGCCATAATCGTTTTTATGGCTTCAGCACTGCGTTGTCTTTGTTATCTATTTGTTCATCAAACTTTGAATGTGTCTCTAAAATAGGTTCTAACCTTGTTTATTTTTAATTCACGTAGCAGAAGTAGTAGAATACGAGTAAGTATTAAACAGGCTGTATAAAAATAAAAAGGTAGAGCTACACTTCAGTCTTTACTAAGGAAACAAAAGTAATGTAAAATTATTAGGCACCTGATGTAAAATTAAGTTTTCATATTTGACTCAGCTTTTAATATTAAGCGATGATTATATAATTTGTACTCTAGACCATGATTGGCCATTGATTATTAAGAAAATCATTTAGGTATGTACCTACTTCTAAAATTTTGTCATTCAATTAAAAAAAGTACTGGGGCTTATAATACTTATAATAATTGTTATGGCTTTAAAAGCGTACCACTGTTTTTTTTTGTGAAATGGATCTATGAAAAGTGAAAACAAAAGCATTTAACATTTTCATGTTTTTTTTATTGGTAATTTTCCTGCGACTCCTTATAAATGCTGATCAAAACTGTAGTTTACAAAGGAAAAAAGTTAGTATTTAACTAAATATTTAAAATTAAATAAGCTAACATATTTTAAAGTGATTCTAACGTGGCCTGTTATAGGTCAAAATCTAATGGAGAATAGTTTTAGTAGTAGTCCTACTAGTATCTACTAATGATTTTAAATTCTCTCAGTTGCTCCTAATGAGCAAAAGAAGCTTTTATCTGACATTTAAAACGTTATTTAGAAATGTATGTCACCTAATTGCTTTCATTGTTAAGAGCACTAAATTAGGTACCGAAATACTTAGAAATAATAGTTTTCTTTAAATTACAATTGTTGCATTGTCCTTTTTATTAATTTAGATCACTTAAATAGGTATGATATTTTTTTTGCTATGTTTAAGTTACTTATTATGTCTATCTACATCACCTCATTTCATAAGCGACGACTTTAGGTGGGGAGTAACAAACATACGTTTGGAAAAACATAGCAATTATATTAGTAGGTACTTACTTCAATTGAATAACAAATCTTTTTTTATAAAAATGTTGATAACATTTCTTTAATTTATATAAATTAAACCCAATAGACTGCTGGTTTGTGTACCTACTGCCTATATCTTAGATTCGGTACATGCACAAAAATACGGTCCTTAATTATTTTATTTGCAAAATTAACTTTTTTGTCTAAGATAAGTATAAGTATTAGCATCTGTTGTAAATATTCTGCTTTTGTGTAATTCAAACCCGCGTTGATAGACGAATTAGTATGCAAAATAGGACACTAGGACACAACGCACCGTGCTGATGACGAGTTCCAAGTGGAGAGGCTCGGTGTAGATGCAGTAAAATCATCTTCCTTTTTCCTACCACCATGTTCCTTGTAGTCACGGAAACAGCGCTTGCAGCGCGTAGGCCATCGTACTTGCGGGTGGAAGCCCAAAGGGCACATGGGATCACCCTTCGCCAATGGATACAAATGATGCATTTTTACAACTCACATACACTACTAGCAAATGCAATTCACAAATGTCAACGATATTACCCTAAATGCCAATATTACGACATCGATTTATAACCATATCTGTTCATCGTGATCGTAAATTTCGTCAGGAAAGACCAAAGTGTTAGCGTAAAGCAAAACACTCGGTATTGTTTATGGAATGAGTTTACGGTTCTACGCTATTAATAATAATTCATGAAACTAGCAACGTGACCAAGACGCACTCAAGTCTGCACCGCACGCCGACCATAAAAATATCTTGCTGCTGTTCGGACCGGGCGACCTAAATCGGGCCGAGTAGAATTAGTGGATTACAGTAGTACGGAGAATTTTGTTACTTCATAGACTTTTATGAGGCAAAAACGAAACGATTGTGAGCGTCACATGCGTAAAATTATGATGGGATATTTAGCGGATGTACTGAAGGCGGGATGTTATTTCGCGACGCGGCGCAGGCGGCAGTCGAGCCGGCACTCAGGGGACTGGCGGCGACGCGGGCACCTTGCCAACGCTCGCCTGCGCCACTTATCCTCTACTATACGGATACCTACTGATATATACTGTTTGACCCAACTTCACCCGGGTACAGGTACGAATCGTTTTAAGGGTCATTCCATCTTGATAAGTAGCTACACGCTGTATAACGATGTTTATATTTCTAATTATAACTATTAAGCATTTCCTCAACAATGCGGGTTGATTGACTTAGGAAATTACGATATGCGTCTTACACGAGCGATAAATTATTTTAAGCAAAGTGAACTACTTTGTTTAATACACATCATTGTTATATTACACATTGAGCGGTACGCAACAAGTGTGCAATATAACATTATGTTATATTGCAAACATAATGTTATATTGCACACACGCTGTTCCCGCCTTCCCGGTCTCATTCTTAATAATAATAAAACTGTCTCGCCAATCAAACGCTCCACGGTGCTCACTTGTAGGCTCACGGCCACCGCTTTCTTACAATAATTAGGCCATTCTTTCAACGTTTATTCCGAAATAGATATGAATAATCATGCAAACATTTAAATATCGTCAGAGAGACACTTTGAATACGCACAAAACGTCACGTCTTCGTGAATGACTGTCGACGTCAAAAAATGGGAACAAGGAAAATTCTGTTACTAATTTCTACAAAGCTCAGTATTTATTCGCCGAGACTCTCCCTTATAATATTTACATTGATCGTTGCCAAGAGTTACACCTACACTGCTTATCATTCCTTCAAGTTATTTAGGAACCAATATGCAATTGTGTAGGTATATACCTACTTAATTAGAATATAAATTTTTAATCAGCCTTCTTTACGTCCCACTTATGGGCCTGCCTTAATACGATGGGGATCAGGCCATAGTACACCACGCTGGCCTATTGCAGTTAAAGAGGGAAGAATAGAAATATTAATACTTAAATATTATTATTTATTAGTTATAAAATAAAATATGAGTACAATATTCAATATACGTTGAATATTTTAAATAAAAACAACAGTTAAAGAAATATTTATATGAGTGCTTTTATTAGTAATTTCAGACTTATCCTTAAATTCGAATTGTTGCTTGTGTGATGTGTCCATTTTCCGTAATAACTTTATATGTACAATATTTATTTAATTACTTACGTTAAATATTTCGTGACAGCAACATTGTGTAATTTACAAAATATATCATTTATACGATGACATATTATTTCTCTCTGACTTTCTTTAAGAACAACGTTTCAATTATTATAACTTTAATAAGTTTTTTTTATTAAGTATACTTATACTGTTTTTAATCCTAATTTACGCCATAAAATGTATCTTTTAATCTCAAGTTTAGTTCGTCCGTTATATGCAAATTAATATATATTAATAGTATTTAAGGTTAATATTGTTTAAATCTTATACATTGCAAAGGTAGTATTAATATTTTTCTTCACATATCTAGCAGAAGTCGCCTTCGTTTAAAGGTTCATCTTCCTTTTTGTCGTATACCAAAGTTTTGTAAATAACCTTCTCAAAATTCAAAGCATTTAAACCTTTAGGTTCTGCCACTTTTATTTTGACGTCACCAGGATATAAAATTTCACCCCTGTTTTTCGTGCAGCCCATCACTAACGACTTTTGTAATTTGTCGATGCAAGGGATTTCTGAAACAGTACAACATAATTAATGTAAAATAACTAAGTATGTATCATCAAAACTAACGTTAGTCACTATAAGACTCAAAAACGGCTGAAACTATTTCAAATTTTTTTTTTGTTAACGATTGTTCAGTGGTTTCATTATAAGAATTTGGGAAACTTTCCCAAAAAAGAAACTGTGATTGGTAATCAATAAATCCTCATCAAGTATAAAGGTTGATATGCTTGTATTTATTTTGATAATTTAAAATATCTTTACACATTTTTATCTTTTTTTTATCTTTACATATTTTTCAATGTTGCACATTTTTAATGGACTGAGCGACAAAAGTAGTTGTCCTTCATAATATCCTATATTATGTTTATAAGTAAATCCACATACAGTTACAACGCAGTTCTTTATTTATAGCACAAGCTTCATAATGCTAAGACAATTTGTATTGCGTAGCAAGTTCCAAATTCTACATTTTCCTTTGTTAGCCGAAAATACCGATCTACCTTCCTCCCGTCTTCCCCTCTTTGATTAGAAATGATTTCAATCCTAAAACTTTGTAAACGCGGAAATATCTGTTTCATTTATCTTCATAAACTTTTGCCAACGTCATGAATAATTTCAAAATATTAACTCCCATAGCAAGAAAAAAAATAAAATTTTGTATGTCATATTGGTACCTCTTACTTCGCGAGCTATATCACAAAATTTAAATAGCTTATTTTTTACTAACTGTAATTTAAGTGATGGTATTATTTATTGCTTAAAGAGACATAATATTTACCTGAAGTCACGACTTTCTTGATAGGAGTTCCAAGCGAGGCTTCTATTACTCTCACATCCCTCACTAATTGTTGGAATTCTGAAGGTGTCAAAGAACAGATGTGATCTGTCCCTTTCATTTCTTTATCTAATGTTATGTGCTTTTCTAATACCTAAAATATAAGCATATTATTAATGTAAAACATTGTTTATGTTTAGAAAACTTTCAGTAGTTTATTTTCACGTATTTTTAGTAGGTACGTATTTATTAAAGATGCGACCGAATTTTATATTTATAAAAAGAGTAGGTACGAGTGCACGAAGTATGTCGGAGCAGCGTCAAATATTTTGCTATAATTATTTTTGGATACGTACTCAAGATTGTGAATATTGTGTTAAAATTATTTTACAATAGTTTTATCTTCATCGTCCCACTAAAGATACATACATTAGCCCAAATCCTAATAAAAATGTACTAGGAACTAACCAATTTTACACTAATAAGTACCTTGGCTCCCAATGCAACTGCAGCTAACGCTACAGCAGTGCCAACTTCTTGTCCGGAATAACCGACGGGAATATCGAATGTGTTTTTGTAGTCTTGCAATACCGTAAGGTTACAGTCTTCAAATGGTACAGGATAAGCTGATATACAATGCAATAAGCAAAATTGCTTGTGTTGTGTTGATATTATATCATAAATAGTCTTCACTGCCTCTTTGTCGACCATACCAGTCGATATTATTAGTGGAACCTTCTTCGACGCGGCGTATTTCAAAAACAGTAAATTGTTAGAATCGCCGGAACCAATCTTGATAAACGGCACCTTTATATTGACCAAAAAGTCGAATGAAACCTATAATAATAAGGATAAAAATTAATAAAACACTTCGTCGTAAAATTAAAAACGTTGTATTTTTAACGTTCCACTGCTGGGACAAGACTTCCTCTAATGTGGGATCAAGAACTACTTCACTACATATTATAAAACAAAGTGCTCCGCCGCGCCTGTCTGTCTGTCTGTCTGTTCGAGATAAACTCAAAAGTTACTGCACCGATTTTCATGCTGTTTTCACCAATGGATAGAATGTTTCTCGAGGAAGGTTTTAGTATAATTTGTCAAGTTTTTATATACATTTACTAGCGGAACCCGCTTCTTCGCTAAATCTAGGGATAAGCCCGAACGAAGGGAGGGCTAGTCGCTAGTTGAATATATAATACATACCATGTCCATTGCTGAAGCAGTGAAGAGTATACCAATTTCTTGTGCATATTTAAACAGTTCTCTATATTGACTCTCAGAAAATTCTAAATGTTTCTTGTGTTCACCGTAAGTTGTGCCCCAAGAGTTTGGATTGTTATAAGGTCTTTCTAAATACTTTTTTGTAAACTTTTCTTTAAGACATGTCTTTTGAAATTTCACGCAACTCGCTCCAGCTTCCTGAAAATTTAATATTTTAACAGCTTTTGTAAAGCATTCCTTTGTTAATATACTTTTACTTCATGATAAGCAAAAATAACGTTGAAATCATAAAGAATGTATGTTTTTATTGCTTAAATGTTAAAATTGGGCACTATATTTCCATGAAATCAACGTATTTAATGTATTATGTATTTATATAATACCTACTTAAACAATACTTTGAACAATACCTACTTAACATTTCCAGTGCTATGAGGTTCAATTTGAACAAAAATATATTATGTATTTGCTTTTTAAGAAGTTAGGAAGATATGAAATTGATTATAGTATCGAGAGATAAGGATATCTAGAAACGAACTAATTGCGTTATTTATTTACTACCTTCAATAATCTATACAGTATTATGTGATTGGGAAACAAAGTGCAACGGTCACCTTTGTCTAATCAATCAAATAAATAAGGTTTTTGGATAATTATAATAATCTAAGAATTGTATAGAGATTATTTTGCTAATTCCTATCTTATAAGAGAAGAGATGAAATTTGTGTTAGAATGCAGGAATTCTCCGATTGTTTAAGGCATTTTCCTCAACTCGCGACTCGAGACGTAAACCGTTATTGTTTTGTTTCATACTCACAACAAAACACTAAGTATAACCTCGAAACGGATCTTAAAACTGTACAAACCTTAGCAGCTCTGATCAACTTTTTTGCTATTTCAATGTCACCTTGATGATTTTGTCCCACTTCTGCTATAATAAAGCAAGGATTGCTACCGCCAACTTTAATATCTTCGGTTATTTTCACTTCAACCATTTTCACAGGTGTCAGAGTGCCATAAAAACAATGATGCCGTGACCGTCTCGCGAAGCAAACTGATATGTAAACTTTGTTACTTATACGGGAAAGGTTTATCGACCTCTTTGAAGAACGGATTGAGTAAATAAGGTCAATTCAATATAAAAGCGAGCTACTCATTGCGCGCTCGACGCGATAGTGCGCGAGTCCCGCCTGGTACCCGGCACCCGCTTCGCATGATAATTGATAAAAAGTAAAAACCAGTATGCGTGGCGATGCTTATGACCACACTGACATAACTCGTTATCTGACTATATCTCGTTTTATACAATACCTACTTACGTATAATAACGGTTGAGCGTTACAGATTTTGTCTCATTTTAATCGAAAGTTAAATTTTAATAAAGATATAATGTATACTTGTTTTTTTTATATAAGTATGTATGTTCAAGTCAACAGTAGGTAAATAATACACGGTAGTATGAAATATAAACTTTGCTTTAATATAAATCAATATACCTACAATCCATATTTACATATAATTATCACATTGTTTACAGTCTTTGTTCAAAGAGTACATGCGGCCATTTTAATGATGTCATGATGGTTTTTAAGCCGGTCTCCTATAGCTCTGTTGACCTTAGATTCAGTCGGTTTAGCTAGAAAGTTTGATATGTATCGCCCGGCATCTATCAGCTTCACCAGGTCCACGTTCGTGTTGACTCCCAGACCGTAAAGGAAGTACACTAGGTCTTCAGTGGCAAGGTTACCGCTCGCTCCACGCGCGTACGGACAACCTCCTAGTCCAGAGATAGACGAATCCACAGTCTTTATGCCAAACTGCAAAAACAAGAATGGTTAAATTTATCTGGATGACGTCAGCATTCACTCGGTGGGTGTGCTTACGTACACGTACACGCGAAATATGCATATGATACCTACTGGATTCTTTGTGACCTTCATTTTAGTATTTACTTGGGAACAATTCGTTGGGTGTACATATCAGGTTTATGTTTATTTTTATCAACACTTGTAAATATAATAATCTCGTTCAAATATTATCAATAATAATACTTAATCAGATAAAAAAAGTCTAGAAACAAGTAGATACTGAACAAGTAAAGAAAAAATATTATATTGTGTTTTATAATGATATGATAATTTTGCTTTTATTTATTGTTCTCGTTTATTCTTCTATGCTATTCTTCTGCTCAACTTTGGCTACTTATTTACCATTTTGATTCCTCGAAATATCCCGCTTAGTTCCTCTTGAAGTGAGCGTTAAAAATGCCGAAATATGCATTTCAGTTTTTTGACTAAGTGCCTAAAGATAATTATAAAAAAATAGCCTTCCCGCGGCTTCGCTCGCGTACCTCCCACCACTCGCCACGGCCGTCTTGCACGCAGTGATCATTATTTTATTGCGGAGTTATGTTAAAACAATAATACCTCGTAAGATATTCATTGAAATCAAATGATGCCAAGAGCAATTTGTTCAAAATTAAATACTTGTGATAAACAACTTATTTATTTAGGTAAGGTTATATCATGTTTATAAAAACACAAAACAAATTTGATTACCATAAAAAAGGTTACAGCGAGTCAACTTCAAAAGCTAGTCATATGCTATCGCGGACTTTTTTTAGAACTTTCCGTCATACATGATTTTTGCATAACATTAACCGTTTACGCAGCGCATGCAACGGAAGTTCGCAAAAGGAATATTTTTCTCCCGTATTTGGAACATTTTTAATTGATGCTCCGCTCCTAATGATCGTAGCGTGATGTAACATAGCCTGAATCCTCCCTCGATAAACGGACTATCTAACAAAAAAAAAAGAATTTTTCAGTTCGGACCAGTAGTTTCTGAGAATAGCGCGTTTAAACAAACAAACAAAATTTTCAGCTTTATAAATAGTAGTAATATAGATTATAAGTAAAATTAAAAATACGGCTACCTATTCCTGTTTGAGATTGAATTTCAAAAAAGTCATTAGTGGTTCCTTTGAAATGCTTTCCTTAAAAGTTACCCTCAGAAATGCTTAATTTGTACAAGAAAATTATTATTTGGGTACAAAATAAAAAAGAGAAGTGAAGCAAGTAGAAACAATTAAATGAATAAACAAATAAAGTATAGTCATGTGTTATAAAGTCTGCTTGATTGGTTTTTAATTAGTTTATATACTTTATGAGCGTTAAATGCTGTTGTTATTTACTATGTAAACGAGCTTTTCCATCGATATGAAATACCAAACATATTCTTTATAGTTCATACTTTATATTATAGAAGCAATCTTAAAAATAAATAATTTTAAACTAAAAAGAAAATAAACAATCTGTAAAATAAAAACAAAAAATATAATAACCAATTGTGTAGTTTGTCTATCTAGACAGGTTTAAATCTTTGGATAATGTTTATATTTCTTGAAGGCACGAATGATGCAATGGTCGACATCTGTTTGATAAAACATCCAAATGACCCCGATGTCATATACCAATGCGATATACACTTCATTTACAGAGATAATAAAATTACAAAGTCGTAATTGCCAATAAACCTTGGATTAAAAAGGTTGAAAGACGTGCAATTTATTATGCAAGTAAATCCACATGAACACTTTTTTAATGTCTCCCAAATTAGGAGACTGGAAATAGTATTAGGAGTCCTAATCATGAAAAAAATAGGACGTTGCCTGTATGTAACTGTTGAATGTATGTATCCTCAATCGCGTTGGTCTTCCCCAGGATGGGCGGGATCTTTCGACACATTCCCATCATAGTTGACACGCAATCAATAAATATTCATAACATTTGACTACTTTTAAGCTGAGTTATCGCAGAAATAGCTTGGTATAATTTAATTTTATAATCTTACTAGCAATTCCCGCGGCTCCGCCCGCGTTCTAATGACAATTAAAAATAGGGATTCCGGATTGATGGTAGGAGGATGAAAATTTTGGGAAGTATTTTTTGTAATGCCAAATTATAAAAAAAAATGGTTCAAAGATAAAAAATCTGGACAGGGCTCCCTTATCACCTATTGGGAAAAAAAAACCTACGACCTATTAAAAGTACACAAAACCATTCATAAAATCGGTCAAGCCGTTTCGGAGGAGTTCGATAACAAACACTCTGACACGAGATTTTTCTATATTAGATTTATTTATAAAAAGTCTAAGTGGTCAAATGATGATAGATGGTCGATTTTAAGCCGATACGTGTTAAAGCGGAGACCGCGTTTGTAAGCGTACCTTGTGTAAAATGCCCGGCAGCACAGAGGACCGATGACCGATGATGATAAAGAAGATGGCGGGTACCCTTCGGTTAGCGATGGACGGAAAAAGTCTAATTATGTTGAAGAATCCGAATCAGGTCTAATTTTTAATGCTTGAAAAAAATTATCATATCTCATTACTTTCAATGAACATAATTTAGATTAGAATATACTTTAAAAGTATTGTTTAGTTTATTAGAATACAAACAATGGACACAGACAAATGCTTTACTTAAGAATTAGCTTTATTATTTAAAAATCATTGGCGTTGTTTTTGTAGTATTTTTTCTTACAAATTGTTGGTTAGTTTTGTAGTAACTTCCCATCTCTTCCTACATTCTATTTCCGCATAAATAACTACCTACTTCGTTGTTTACACTTCTTTTGTCTAGACTAAGAAAAATTATTTTAACAAATAAATCATTTGTGATTTGATTTTCGTGCTACCAATTTTATTGTCTAATTGTCTTGTATTAAATAAGTAGTTTATTTATATAGGATCTTCTAGAATTTAAATTTCCTCTACGATATTATGCGGACATATGGCTGGTTATTGAAATAAAATAATACAAAAACGATACTATTAAATAATGAGTTAATATTGTATTCAGCCCTATTTAACGTCCCACTGCTGCACAGCAGGAGCCTGAGTGACATCGGGCCATACTCCACAACACAATTTTTTTCTACTTCACAGGTCTTTCGAAAGCTTGCTAAGTTTTCTCAGACATGCAGGTTTCTCACTATGTTTTCCTTCACCGTAAGACAAGTAATAATCATGGTAAAACTTAAAAATGATTCGCATATGAAAATTTCGGAGGTGCGAGACCTTGTTTTGAACTCGCATCACTCGGATATCGAAGATTGCGTGTTATTACTGGGCTACCACTGCCTAAAATAAATATTGTAGTAAACGAAAATTGCTGATACACGAGTGAGAACAAAAGAGTTGTTAATAAATTTTATAATCCACTAGCGGACCCGACAGACGTTGTTCTGTCCACATATAATTTTTTTATAAACTTTTCCTCCCGGTGAAATGTTTTATTACGCATTCGCAAAACAACACTTCTTCGCACCTCCCAATATGTATTCGCTGATTTAATTACCATTGCACGCACCATGGCCATTAATATGTTATAAAGATATTTTTTAATTTCCTTTTTTTCCGCACAACTTTCATATTTATTCGCCTTTAAAACCTTCCTTGGACTTCCACAAATAATTCAAGACCAAAATTAGCCAAATCGGTCAAACCGTTTTCATGCTATGTCGTGACAACGGAAAACGGGTTTCATTTTTATATATATAAATAATAAATAATTACTATTTATGGCAACTTGTACATACTATTGCAATAAAACAAACTGTTATAGTTTTTTTCCAAATTTTAAATGTTAATAATAAGCCTTTTTATTTATTTTATTTAGTAGGTATTGTAAAGGTGAGACCGCACTAGGCGTAACTACACTGCACTGCAGCGACGCGACACGGCACTGCAAAATATTCTTTGTATGAAATAGTATGAGGCATACCGCACTACGCGGCAGCAGCACTACGCGACACGGCACTGCACGACAAACTTGACCAACTCGCCAAAAATGCCGCGGCGTGCTGCGTCGTGTAGTTCCGCTGCCGCTAGTGCGGTATAGCAAGCGACGCGACACTGCACGCCAATCAAGTTCCTTGAACCTTTTTAATAATAAAATGTAAAAAATATGGTGGGATATTTAACGTATTTAATTTTTTTTCTAATTAATTTCATTTCATAACATTACATCTAAATAAAAATATAAATACAGTTGAACAAACAATTTGATTGATCGAACAGTATAAAAAATAATCTATCGAATAAAAAACATTACATATGAGACATAATACGCTAACTTGTAAAAAAATTATTTTTATTTTTTAAAAAGAAACATTTATCGAACAAATAATAATTTTTGAAGACCAAACGATTGGTTTATAAAAAATAGTCGAAATATTTTTTCAGCCACCAGGTTCAAGGAATTCGCTAATAATGTCATAGCATATTTAATGCGTAAAACGAAAGGTTGCTTATAAAAATGGCTCTATACGAAGAACGATGTTTAGTTTTACTTGTTGGCCAATATCCAAAGATATAATATTATGATCTCCAAAATGACATTGAATGAAAAATACCAGTAAAAATGTTAGTTTCATCCATCGTGCTCAAAGGTTGCCGAACTACTGAAAAGCAAAATCTGTCGCGTAGTGCCGCGCTAGTGCGGTATACCTGTTTTTGCAGTGCCGTGTCGCGTCGCTGCAGTGCAGTGTAGTTACGCCTAGTGCGTTCGCACCTTAAGTTGTCACTTTTATAGGAAAAGTATTTGTTTCGCAGGAAAATAATATGGAAAGACATGTAATTGAACAACAAATTAGTGTGAAATTTCACATAAAACTAAGACAACCACTACAAAAATTCACAATCATTTTTGACGTGACAACGTCTTAAATTAGGTTAGGTTGGGAGTCACTTATGAAAAAGTGTAACGCTCGGTAACGTTACGATGAGTCACCGAACGAGAGAGAGGCCCGCCGAATGCCTTGCGTCTCTCTCCCACTCAACTATTAAAATATATTTCTATAGTTAAAATTTGTGCAATTCTTATTTTCATTCAATTCCTTGTTCCTATTGTGCAATTTAATTATATTCATATCAATAAATATTCTACCGAGAAAAAGACGTTGTCACGTAAAATCTTCGCCCGTAAAACCGACTTTACAGGCAACCATTTTTTTGAGCATATAAACACTTAAAAATGTATCACCAACTTTACTCACAAATATGGGATGCAAGATGATAATTTAAAAAAATCTGTCATCTGGTTTCAATACAAAATAAAATATACATTTCTATTTTTTTTTATTTACCTCCAAGCCAGCTAGTAGGTTTGACAATGCCTGTCCATAAGTGTCATGGAAGTGAAGAGCCAATTTCTCAGGAGATGCCACTGTTAGGACTTCATTCATAAGTTTTCGAACGGAGCCAGCTGTGCCTACACCTATGGTATCACCCAGTGACACTTCATAGCAGCCCATCTCAAATAACTGTTCTGTTATCTGCAACAAGATCGCTAATTTCTTATACACTGTTATTTCTATAGTGCATACAGTTTATATGCAAATAAAATGATTCTTTTCATCATATTCATGTTCAACTTTTATGAACATAATGTACTGTGTACTGTTGAAAATTACATTTTGCATTAAATAAAAATTATAATATGGCAATAAATTATTAAATATAATATTTGTAGTTTATTTTTTCCAATAATTTTTAATCATGTTTTGGCTTATATATTTTTAAAAAGAAGTAATATTAAATATCATATAAGTTAGTATTTGATTATTTATTATTTAGATACTTAAAAAACTTTAAAATGGTTTATATAAACAAATATTCACCCTAGCTATTCCTTTAGGATGTATTGGACCATCATATGGGCATCCTAAAACACAGGAAACATATCCTCTTACTCTAATGCCATCCTTGACTGCTTGGTCAGCAACTAATTTAAACCTTTTAAGACCTTCTTCCACTGAACAATTTAAGTTGTTTTGAGAGAATCCTTCTGAACCAGCAGGAAATATAGCTATTTCCTCAATATTACATTGTTTCTGTCAATAACAGTAAGTCATATTGTATTAAATTTATAACTCAAAATATTTTCATTATAAATCTGTAAGATAATCTATGAAAAAAGTACTTACAGCACTTTCATATCCCTTTAAATTTGGTATTAATACTGGATAATTTACACCAGAAACTCGTATGAGATTTTTCATAACATCAACACTATCACTCATTTGTTTTACCCATTTAGGGCTCACAAAACTATATAAGAGAAAAAAAATAGAATTATTAACTAAAATTAATAAAACAGTTCAGTCAGAATATTACCTTTTTATATTACCTTGCAGATTCAATATTCTTAATACCAGCAGCAGCAATTTTATTTATGAGTTCGATTTTTATTTCAGTCGGTACAAATTTTGCTTCATTCTGGAGCCCATCCCTAGGACCAACTTCATAAATTCGTAATTCTGTTCTTGTACTACTCTGTAATAATCATATTAGTAAAATAAATATTTTTATATAATATAGTTTAATGTATAATTTACAATGAATACGAAACTTACAGCTGTACGATATTTTATTATATTTATATTTTTTACGATAGAATTACCTAAATAACGAGTTTTAGGTAATATAAACATTTTCTCCTAAAATTATTTCCAGTTTCCACGCGATTTCACAGATTCAAATTAAAGTTTAGATACGTAGATTTACATTTACAAAGCTTATCATATATTAAACGCTTAAACATCTTTATTTAGTGATAGCAATATAAATTCTTTAATTAATTAGGTGTAACAGTTATTGTTTATATTAGAGTCTTGTGATGAAATACTTGTACTGTTATGTATGTGATATACATTTATAGCCATTACAAATATTTTTTCAAAATGGGAATAATTTTATTGTGATTATTTTTATTCAAAAATTCGTTATAACAACATAAATTCATTTTTTTGTACAAAACAACTTTTGGAATTTGGACACAATATTTGACATGTGTCAGTGTCTAAAATTTTAAATTTGCTTTTGAAGGATAGTCGAGAGAGGAAGAGGAGTACCATTTGTGAGTAACAATTTACGTCAAAGTTGGAGGATAGGTGTATTTTGAAATACCTATATTCTGATTTGGTGTGGAGCTGCGAAACAAGAAATTAAATAGGTATCTAACCCTGTTTTCCAATTACAGAGCATAATGCGACTCAGTGGCGCACAATGCCGATTTGTGCTGATGCTAATTGGAACGTGAATATAATGATTTGATTATATATTTCTGCAAAATAAATATGTTTATAGTTTTGAATTCAAAAATAAAATTGTATTCACATTATAAACGTGGAATATAAAAAAAAGTCAATGTTATTAGTTATTACTCTTGTAACCTTCATCGATACACGGTATATTTATTTTTTTAACACAGCATTACGCAAAAGCAGTGTTCGATTGTGCGAAGCGCTGTTGTAGTTGGAACATTCAACGTTGAGCATTATGCCCCATAGATGAAAAATAAACGTTATAACGAATAAGTTTTTCTTATCTATAAGTCAATGGTGAAGTGTCAATGTCATTTATAGAAATATTCACTCCCCTAGCGGCTTTAGGATTTATAAAAATATACCGGCTTTATTGTATCATAGTTATTCAGATTTTATATACTTTTGAAAAAATGGGTACGATTTTCTGTGAAATACTTATTGTATAAATAACTTTAATCTAATCTGTTTATTATTTTTTAGCGGTAAACAGTGCCACGTCTTTCGTGTTATCATCGATTTTAACCCTGTTGATATTTTCGGGAATGCAAATGTATAAACCCATTCTAATAAGATCACCATTAACAATTATATTCGGAGGATATTTGGGCTCTGTTATGTTTATGTTCTTCGTAACTGTATCCTTTATGTATAATTTAAAAATCTAGGTTATTTCTGCCTAATACTAAAATATTTATTATTTTATGGCAGGTAATTAATTACTGAACTTAATATAAAATAATGCAAAAACCTTCATATTTAGTTTATAGTTATATTTTAATGTCACCCAATATACTAGGTACCTAATGTAAGTCATATAAGGTGACTTAAAAATTTTTGTTAAATAAAGCAATAAAATGAAAAAGATTTCCTTAATAATAATACCTACAGGCAATTGGAAATTTAGAAGCTACACTATTTGGAAAAAATTTTCAGTTAAAATTACCAGAGATAGTGTTGTCTATGTTAATATCTTTGATTGCATCAGGAATGGTGCATAGAATTTGTTTTACAACATGGTAAATATTTAGTTATACTTAACTATTATTTTTGCTCTTAAGCCTCCTTATATTATAGTTTATACAACATTTTATATGCTTGTTAAGTAAGCCTAGTTAGGGTTGTATAAAATATTGTATTAGGAAATAGCAAATAATATAAAAATATGGCATGAATATTTAAAACTTGAAAGCAGTTAAACAAATGGGTTAAAATAAATCATATTTCTTTTCAGCTTAATTTTTTCATTGATTACTATCTACTATATGAACAAACTATCACAGAAGACATACGTATCTGTTGCTCCTGCACCAGTTCCAGTAAAAGGTCGTCGTCATAAATAATTACCTTAAATATTTTTAATTTTTAAATACAATTATTAAACAGTAAGGTGAACCTTTTATTTAAAACTATCCTTTTCCTGATCATTATAAGCATCTATAAATCAAATAAAAAACAGTAATTTTAGTATTAACAAAAATTTTATTAATCTCTGTGGACAAATCTTTTAATACAATAGGTACTTTTATAACAATTATACAAAACATACTTTTCTCTTAACATTTAGAGTAACACTAAAGTAACTTAAGAGCAAGCAGTTTCTAAGATACAACCGTTTGTTAATGTGAAATAATTTAGACAATTTTACTGAATGGACATGCATAATATGTATGATTAACAGATATATAGGTACTTAACTAGGCTTAATAATAAAAGTATTATTTTGGTAGCTAAATAATCAACAATAGGATAATGGAAATATGTAATATCTAATCAGCTCTTCAAAATCACTAACTTATAATAAATTATATCTAGATTTTAGATCATTAACTGGGAATATAACATACTATCTTAGTGCAAAACGTATTAACAGCATGTGAAAACATATTTTTATTACTTAGGTCTAAAATTGTTAATGTATGAAATAATGACTTATTATTTTATTTTTATTCTTACTTAACTATTTTTGTTTATTACATTGAGTTATTATTACTACGTATAGAGTGGGCGCCTCAACTAGATTTATTCAAACACCTGTATAGGCCGATCGGCATATACGCGTTTAGTCTGTGCCGAGCGGCTGCGGTAACTTGACGCATTGGAGTAAAAATTATTACGTCTAAATATGCCGTCATGTGTAGTGAGGTACTGTACAAACCGTTCAGGAAAATCAAATAAAAGTCAAGGAGTGACTTTTCACGCGTAAGTTTACTGCATTTTCGTTTAATCACGCTTAATTTAATAATTTTGTATAATTTTAAAGTCATGCCGACGCGCCATGCGGCGGCGGCCATGATTGTTGAAATCAAAGAGTAAAAAAAAGGTCTACGCAGAAGTGACAATATCGAGTTGCTATGTTAATTAATACAGATAATGAAATTATTTTGTAGTTCCCTATCAGATAAAACATTTTATATTATTATATATATACTTTTTTATTAAGCTATTGCATAGCTTCTATCGCGGGCTTTGAGCGCGGCGACCGAATCAAGAAATTCCGTAACGAAAAAACCTATTACCTAACACCAATAAGGTTTAAATAATGAGGTCCATTTTCAAATCCAAGATGGCGGACATCCGGTTTTTTTTTATATAATGACATGGGTATGATTTTCGAGGTTTCTCGGGGTGCTGATTGCGAAAATGAGGTCCATTTTCAAATCCAAGATGGCGGACATCCGGTTTTTTTCAATAATGACATGGGTGTCATTTTCGAGGTTTCTCGGGGTGCTGATTGCGAAAATGAGGTCCATTTTCAAATCCAAGATGGCGGACATCCGGGTTTTTTTTCAATAGATAGTAAAAATATTTTGAACAATATTAACTTCTCATTTATTTAATAAAAGAAAAAAAATGTTTTCTTATCGGTCACCACGCTTAAAAAGTGTAACTTGAATTAATATCAAAGAAAAAAAACAAAGGAAAAAATACTGCATAAATAAAATAAATAAATAATTATAATTGCATAAGTTGATAAAAACAGCTATGCAATAGCTTTACCGCGGCAGTCTCCGAGTGCCACACGTCTTTTTTTGTATATTATAGGACAATCTTACGCAAATCGATCTAGTACAAATTTTTATCAACTTATGCAATTATAATTATTTATTTATTTTATTTATGCAGTATTTTTTTCCTTTGTTTTTTTTCTTTGATATTAATTCAAGTTACACTTTTTAAGCGTGGTGACCGATAAGAAAACATTTTTTTTCTTTTATTAAATAAATGAGAAGTTAATATTGTTCAAAATATTTTTACTATCTATTAAAAAGAAACCCGGATGTCTGCCATCTTGGATTTGAAAATGGACCTCATTTTCGCAATCAGCACCCCGAGAAACCTCGAAAATGACACCCATGTCATTATTGAAAAAAACCGGATGTCCGCCATCTTGGATTTGAAAATGGACCTCATTTTCGCAATCAGCACCCCGAGAAACCTCGAAAATCATACCCATGTCATTATATAAAAAAAAACCGGATGTCCGCCATCTTGGATTTGAAAATGGACCTCATTATTTAAACCTTATTGGTGTTAGGTAATAGGTTTTTTCGTTACGGAATTTCTTGATTCGGTCGCCGCGCTTAAAGCCCGCGATAGAAGCTATGCAATAGCTTAAAAAGTAATTGTAATTAAAATAATTAGTTGTATGCTCATTAGGCAGAATATAAACAAAGTGTCCGTGTCCCTTCTGCATAGTAATCTATGATGCGGTCGCCTCCTCCCCCGCGCCCCGGGCGACCGCTAGTGGCGAACAGATTTTGTTCGCGGCGTCTACTCTAGTAATAATAACTCAATGGTTTATTAAAACAAGATATGCACACAGTTATTTAAAAATTGCACAAAGGATTTTAATTTGCACTTTAATTTTTAATTATATTGAAATTTAAGACTTAAATGTAATAACATATTGTATAAATAGCTTCTTTAATTATTAGTAAAATATCTATTCAAGGAGTTATATTTCAAGGTAAAACAATAAGTATTATAATAAAAGTTGTTCTCAAATATGACAAGTTAAAGTATTATAAGTTCTCTTATGTAAAAACTATAACACTCCTCATATTCTATTTTATTTTATATTGGTAGTGATTTTGGCACAGTACAAAAGTATTGTAAAATTATGTATTTTGAAATAATTGGTTTCAGAACCTTCCCTCATCTAATCAAACAAAATAAGATAAGTGTTCTTTTATCATTTACATTTATATTAAATTTGATCTACTGTGATATCACAGATTTCATAAATACTTAAGGCACAATGTAAGACTCTATTTTCCAATTGCTAATAAGTTATAAGTAAATATTGTTTTTATCAAAACTTTCACACATATAATATCATGAGGTCATAAAAGTTTTGAATGCTTAGTTTTGTATATTGCCATTCTTACTTGTTTCTAATATGCATGCTATTGTTTCTGACATATGGATTTTGTAGAATCCTTGGAGTTGTCTCCATTACTCGCAGTAATAAATCATCTAAATAATTTTCAAGATCTTTGTTTTTCTTCTTTTCCGAGTCAACATCCTTTTGTAAGTTATATATCATGACTATAAGATCTGCTCGGCTCATATCATTAAATTGTTGAACAACAGTTTTAGGTATATTATTAAAAGCAGGATTAATAGTATCTTCCTCAACAATGTTCTCTTCACCAACAATAATTCTTTCTTCTAAAAGTTTCTTTTGTTTATTATTGCCAAACTTTTTAAAGAATTTAGGGCTGGGTTTCTCTTTGAGTGAACTGGGACTGTCTAACTTTTTATTTCTTTCTAGACTTGAAGACTTTTCTTTGTCTATCATAGTTTGACTAATAGATTTTCTAGGATACAGTTTTTGAGACCACTCATCATCTTTGTTAAGAACTTGCACTGGTAATTGTGGAGCTGTAAATGTATCAAGACTCAAACGAACTGGTTTTAGGGGTGCAGTTTTTTCTGCCACAGCTAAAGTACTGCTAGTAGATCTTCTTAAGAATTCCCCTCCACCTAAATTTTCTAGTGAAGCATTAACAGGGGATGGAGTATATTTCACCCCTCTGGGTGCAAATGAGTTTTGAACATTAAGAGAGCTTCCAGAACTTTTATGTGATAAGTCATCAAAAGCAAATTCATCTTCATCTTCACTTATAACACCTGGGTCTGCTTCAGCTGAAGATCTCTTTGGAGTAGATGTATCTGGAGTAGACAAAACAGAACTTCTAAGATTCCCAACACTGCCCCCTAATGATAAAGATTCACTTTTTTTATCCTTTTTTGATAAGTTTATCTTAGATCCCAAATTTTTAGCAAATTTTTTAAGGCCTTTACGTTTTTCAATGCTTCCAATGCTCATAAGGCTACCTCCAACATTCTGAGCAATACTGGATAAAGAAGATTTGTGCTTGTCCTTTTTACTAAGGTCTGTTAAACTTCCTTCTTTAACAGTAAAACCAATTTTGACTTCCAGTTCACCCCTATTTTTATCATTTTCCTTGCCTGCTTTCCCTTGAAGTGTATACCAGCGGTTTCTTGGTCGTTCATACACGTCGAGTTCTTTTAACGGAATCGATACCTGACCTAATAAGTGATCTTTAACAAAGTCTTCATCGTAAACTTTTAAAACTATTTCAGCAGTATTTCCCTGGGATGGAATTCGTAATTCACATTCTTCATACCATTCAACATTTTCTGTAGCTTTATGTTTTACGGAAGTTTGAAATTTTTCTTTAGCGAGTGTGATTGTAACAAAACAGTTATTTGTACCGTTTTTGCCTTTAATCAGTAAGCCTTTAGCTCGTTGCACTGTAACTTGAACATGAGTCGGATCCCACATCTCGACGAAATGAAGTGTATTAATTAATACTACACTATTAGGAGCTTATAATGTTATTAGCACTTTATAATTTCACCAACGATGAGGTGTCTAGCGGATCGTCCGTCACGAATTTGTGATTGGTATCTTGAATGTATACAATCACAATCCGTCATTCCTCATTCATTACTCATTGTCGGTCATTCCGCATTCGTGATTTTTAGTGTGCCCCGCCTCTGACATTCCTGATTCCAAATACGTTCCTTTTCTCATATGCTTATAATTCAAGTATGGTAGACATATAGAGCTATAAAATTGTGAGAACATTTTTATACCATATATTTTTTAATACTTTAATTTTTATCATATTATATCTAATATTATCTTATAAGATCATACTTTTAAATGCTGCCATATAAAAAATATTTTATTCGTATTTTTTGTAAGAAATAATACTACACACGAATACAAAAAATCTTAACATGCAATAAATTTAACAATAAATATAACTTAGAAAATTTATAAAAATACGGAGGTCCTGGGTTCGAGTCCCGGGTCGGGCCAAGTTTAGTTATCGAGTCTTTCTGTTTCATAAGCCTCAGTAACAGCCCGAAGTTGGGAAGTTGCCTCGGAGAGCATTCTTCCCACCCGAATATGAGAGTGATAAGGAATAGAGAGTGTGTTCTTGTGCACTATAATATTAATATTTAATCTCTCCCGCGCCGTTAGCTAGTCTCAATGAGATTGGCTGCCATGGCCGTAATCCGTCGGGAGGACAGCATGTCTGAGAACGCTCAACGCACACTTTCTATGAGCTCCGAGAGAAAACATCTCAATTCTGAAAAATAAATACCTACCTACTTACGGTTATACCGTAAAGATAAATGTCATGGAGAATTCAAAAATAAATTTCATGTAGGTACCAGGAGTATAATATACACAGTTTCGGTATAATTTAGTCACTACTTTTTACTTAAATTTTTTTCAATTTTCTAAGTTTTGCTTCCTTTTTTATGCATTACTTAACATCTTAATATTATATTGCTAAATCAAGTTGGTATCATTCATAGATACCGGCACACAGCATAACTACCAATGTAGAAAATTTAAAAATTAAAATGCGTTTTCGGTTTTTTTTCCTACGCCGGTATAAAATATAATATTCATTACACAAACGCATGTTGACGGAGCACTTCTCTTTGGTCATTTTAACTGCGTAACATGCGACAGGGTGGCAGGTTAAAGTTGATTGATATAATGTAATGCGGCTTGCTCTACCTGCTACAATTTTAATTTTAATGTGTAAAATGTTATAAAAAGTGAATTTGAGAAAATTTATCGCACAGTACTATTTACATGTTTTAATGTGAAACTTCTATTACCTTTGCATGCGGATAAACCTGTTACCTGTTTACTATAGAATAGGGAATATGCATAAAATTTAATTTTGCTTCAAATATCTTTTTTTCCAATCTTTATTATCGTCACATTATGATTAAAAGGTATTTTTTTATTTTGTTATTATTTAAACCCTTAAAATATTGTATAAAAAGTGAATATTAACGGCGGGAAATCGAAACTTCCTAAACGCGCCACCATTGGTTGAAAGCAAAATGACGTCAGATGTCAAAACATTGGGTTTATCGGCGCCGATATTCATACTAGACCAGGTTTAGGCAGCTTTTCTGAGAAAACTTACTATGATAATGTATATATATTTTTTCACCATCACAAAGTAGAGATTTTAACAAACAAAAAGCCCACAAATTTTTTTAAGAAAGCAAATATTTTGACGTGAGAACTTTCGATGGAAAACTAGGGTGCTTTTTCGATATTAAGTCAAAATAAGGTGAAAAAAATAAATATTTTAAATCAATAAAAATACAGTGTATTTAGAACATAAAAAGGTAAGTTTTCACAAAATTTCGTGAAAAATATTTTCTTTTTGTAAAAGATAAAAATAAAAAACCAAAAACTTGTTTTTCTTAATTTTTTACATAAATTTTGAGGTTATGTGAAAAAAGTGTGAATACAAAAGTTTTAGATCTTTTTATTACCTACAACATTGCCATTTAACTTTTTTCCATAGGACTTGTAGTTTTGCCGGAAATCGAGATAAACAGTTTTTTACCCTTAAAACACCCCCCTTCCCCCTTCCCGACCTCAGATCGCCCGTAATTTATTTTTCCTTTCATTTTTATAATATTAATGGGTTTTATTATTTTCTAGTGGGTTTTATTCTACTATTATTTTTTTGGTTTCAAAAATTATCGACACTGGTCTATACTACTAAAAAGTAGTATATGTTAGAAAAATTTTAAAACTGTGTTCCTGTGGTGTTTTCTAGTGAATCAATATTAATAGTGAATCAAGGATGAGTGAACTTAAAACTGGTTTTATCAAAGCTTTGAACGAACGAAAAACATCTTTTCATCTTTCTTTCTTTTACTTTCGCATCACTTGGAATACGAAAAAACACTTTATCGGGTGTATTTCTAATAATGTTTTTGTACTTACAATACTTGTAAGAAGGTTTTTTAATTTCCTCAATGTTGTGTATAGCAATTAAAACGGAAGATATATAAGAAGTAACTGAAAAGCTTAAAGTAAAAAAGACATTCGTGCGACAAATGACGTCATCGACGTGGCGGCGCTACTGGTGGCGTTTGAACGGCTTAAATTTAGTCAATGTTTTAAATTTCACTTTGCATAAAAAATTATATATTTTCAAGACTATTTATATATTTTTCTACTTTATAATGATGTAAAGGATGGATTTAAGTCATAAAAAAAAATCATGCATATTCCCTATTGTAGTAGGTAAGGTAGTAAAATGTAGAGGTAGAAAAGCTTTAAATGTAAAATTGTGTAGTTTGTAGCTTTAAATGTATGTATTAGTTTTCAATTCCCATTTTTAATTTTATATGCTCAATTCACATTACATTTTTATCTTCTTACTTTTATCATACTTTTGTTGATACTTATTATAAGTTTAGTGGGTGGTAGTTCTTAGGCTAGGTAGGCTTTGCCAGTGAGTCCCACATATCAAGGTATATTCGTAACGCGTAAAATGGGAATGAGGTAAAATAGATATTCCTATCTATTAAGAATATTAGTTATTTTAGGAATTCATTCTTTAAAGTGGCAATGGGGAATAGTACCTAATATTTAGGTTTATGGGAAAAATCGACAAAATACTTAAAACTAAATATTGATGCTCTTCAACACTTATAAAGATAAAAGAAACCAGTATTTTGTTACAAATTTTCAAAATTCAGAACTTAACTTGTATATATTTTCTGTATTCTGAACGCGGGCGAAACATCTGATTCTTCCCTGTATTCGCTCACTAGTCCCTAGTAGAAACCTATCATTTACGCGCTTTTAAAAATAACGAAACAGATGGATAGCATTATAATTCCCTTTTGTCTTATTAGTATGAACGTCAATCAACGTTATTATATGGGACTGCTCCTATTATGTAGGGACTGCTCCTATCATATAGTCGCATGAATTTCTTTGTTAACTTTTTGTCTGCATCTGACTTCGCAAAGACCTTAAGTTTCACTAAGTCTCCTATTTCGAAATGCACTAGTTTATGCGTTTTATTACAGTAGGACTCTCTACTTTCTGCCGCTCTATGTTTCGCCGCACCTGCTGCCTAATTTGTTCTAGCATTTCCCGTTGTAATTCGTTTTCCTTTACTACGCCCTTGTCAAAATCAGTCGATAATAGAGTCCGTTTTCCAAACACCACCTCGTTTGGTGTAGAGCCTGTCGTAGTGTGCACTACCTGATTGTAACAATCCTCTATACTAGGTAATAGATCTACCCAAGATTGATGAGCCTTCTCGCAATATGTTCTAAACAACCTCCCTAATTCTTTATTAACTCTCTCTGTCGAGTTTGGTCGCGGGTTTCTGACTGATGTGTGCGTTACTTCAGCACCTAACTGACGAACGCCCGTCTCGAAACACTTCGAGGTGAAATTCGCACCTCTATCTGTAATATCCTAATTTCAACTTGTTTATAGAACTTTTTCACACATGTTAACGTAGTAGTACTCCTCAGGGTGTTTATTAATGGAGAATTCACTTGAAATTCGAACCTTTCTGTTATTATTAATAAATCCAAAACGGGTCATCATACATACAGCACATGTGTTAAATTGAACCGAGCCATCTCCAATAATAAATTCCCTCATATTACCTAGATAGAATCACGATTCTCATGCCAGAAAGTTAGGTTAAGATAGCTGTAGATATATATATATATATCAGTTATCATGATAAATTAAATTAATTAAGTTCAATAGAACTATGAGACTACTTCTGAACCGAATTTGAGAGCATAGAAAGACCGAATACTGTGCAATCTATACCTAATGACTTGATATTATTTAGCTTTGCATAATAGACCGATTGCATTAAGTAATTAAGTGAAGTACTAAGGTCTGAGAACATAAGCTTTACACTAGAGTAAATATCTAGTAACTTAGCAGAGACTCCGAGACGAGACTACGAACGCAGCGGGAGAGACGACAGACAGGTAGGAACCCGAACCTTTTGTTTTGTGTTTGTTTGTTAGGAAATCGTAGAGCGCTAAGGTGACCATGATAGTATTGCGGAAAAGGAGACTAGGTAGAGCAAAGTAGGGTGACTATGATACTGCAAGATGAAAGACACTAAGGTTGATTGGGCTTTTAAAATTATTGATATATTGACTGAAATAGTCAAGGTTGATGCAAGAACAGTACACGGTTCCAGCGTGTCGTTCCGGCGGCGATACCCCGGTACACCAATACACGCCATGTCTTACAGATTAACTCCCGGCCTATGGTTTGGCCAAACCATAACTATAAAAATCTTAATAAATATTCATAATCTAAAAACCATGGTTATGGGGCGAGCCTAAGGCTCACAAAAGAACCTGTCTTTCTAGACAAGGCAAAATGCGCTTCTGAGCGATAAAAGGGAGTTGTTTGTGCCCCAATAACAATGATTAAAAGCCCCTGTGCTGGGCGTAGGGTTCCCCGTGCTAGAGGGAAATCGGTCGGTTACGATGGCCCAAAAGAAGACAAATACATACACCAGCTAATCATGCATTCTAACCTGTTCGTTAGCTTATAATTCTAATTAGTCCTTTCCGGACTTCCGAGTGTTGAAGTAACGCTATTTCACAGTTTTATTGGGGTAGGCTCATACAATACAATGAGACTCGCGTAACCAGATAGAATGGGATGATAGCCTGTATAGTCCACCCAACGTATTGTACGAGTACTTCCCAGGTGAGCGATGCGCCTCCGTTTACCTTGGGAATCCGCGAAATTACAGATAACATGCCAGATACCAAAGTGTCTCTTATTCTGAAGTATTATTTTAAAGATTTTTTTTTCTCGAATATATTTAATCACTAATAAACAAGCTTAGACGATCACACCGTACTATCACAGAATTTTGATGCCGAGTGACCAGGGATCTATGTACGTATTCGAAATAACGGTATGACTAGATCTATAATAGCATAAAAATAGAACACAACGTAGGCATAGTGATTAGGTATATGAGGAGGAAAGTCATAAAGAAATAAAAAAAATTTAAAAAAATATATAAAAAATAAAATAAAAGAAAAAGGAGCTAAGACCCACACTGTGCATGATATTATTATGTTTAACATTTATTCCATGTATAGGGGAAGCAGAAATAACACTGCGCATGTTATTACTATGTTGTACATTTATTCCGTGTATAAGGGGAGCAGAAATAAGCAGTATGTCTTATAAATGTACTATTTACATGATTTCAAGGAGGAGATTGCAGCATCGGAGATATTATTCTTATATTTCTTAGATTTATTTCTCTCTTGTTTTATTTCTTAGAATTCATTTTGGACCTAGAGAATTCACATAACTTAAAATATATAATAACATAAATCGGTACACATCCCGAGTGTTCTCAAACATCTGGTGTCGGTATTGTGCTATTGTCTAAGATTTTGTTCGACGATTCGTGAAAGCGGCACGGCAATAAACAAGTACTTAAGCATTTGGCGAAGTTAGGCGGTAAAAGTAAAAGAGTGTTAAGGCAAACTAGAAATATGTCGATAGGTAGAAAAGGACGTAAGTCAAAGCAGGTAGCAACGAACCTATCCAATGTTAGTACGGTAGCGGAGAGCTAGCGAACGGAAACCGTAGGTAACTCGACTTTTGAGTTGATTTTGAAGAAAATCAGTGAGTTCGAAGGGAAATTACAGCAAATTAGTTCGAAAGTGAATCTAGTACCAAATGAAAACGCGAGTGTTACGTCACACGCGTCGGTTGGGGTGGCGAGTAGCGAAAGTGATAAGGATGTTAGACAAGAAACTAGTTATGAGTCCACGAGTCACAGCGTAGCGTCTTCTGAAACTCGAAATTTATATGTAGTACAACCGTCGGATAGTAAACCAAATTTCGATGGAAAACCATGCACGAACCCTATTGAATTTCTAAAACGATTAAAGAAGTACATTAGGGCGGTAAACGGATTTGATCGCGAGATCGACATAGCACTTGGATGCATTACAGGGCACGCTCGACAGGTTATGGAATTATATTCAAAAGACTGGACTACGTTCGCTGATTTTGAAGTTGATTTTAGACGCACGTATTGGACCGAGCAGATCCAGGAGTCTGTGAGGTATCGATTGATTAATGCCGCATATACGAGTAGTTCGGGAATGACGATGACATTTTGCCGAGCAGGTTGAGTCGATGCAGTCGTTAACTATTGCTTTTAGCGAGCATGATTTAGTAAATGCTATTATGCGGCACTATGCTATAGATATACAGCGGTTATGGTTTACGAGACTATAGCTGCTAGAAAGTGGAACACTAGAGGCTCGAACAGAGGACGGGGGTATCGTCGGGGTCGATCAGGCTATAGGGATAACTCTATCAGGCCTGACTTACCTGAAATCGAACGAGCCAGACGTTTTGCGTTAGACTAAATACAGATTGTAAGGTCGAAAGGTTAGAGGGAGAGTCGAATGCAGCCACGATTAATTCTATATTGAACCAAAATACTAGACCCAAAATGCTTGTCAATTTAAGAAGCGGACGTTAAAACCAACAGGGAATACCATTTGAACGATTCAGGCTTAAATAAAGAACAAAGGGAGCTGTTATTACCTATATTAGACAAACATTGTAAGGTATTTACGGACAAATTAGGGTTGACTAGTAGGTACGAGCACATTATCGAGTTAGTCGATGAAGTCCCTTTTGTGAAGCATAGTTTTCCGGTACCTTTAGCGTATAGGGAACAGGTTAAGGAGGAATTAGAGAAATTGGAGAGTTTAGGCGTGATCAAACAGGAGGCGACTCCGTACTGTAGCCTTCTCGCATTCACTAAGAAACGAGACGGGTCTATAAGACTCTTATTAGACGCACGCGAACTTAATAAGAAAATGGTGGGAGATACGGGATCACCACCACTCACGTCTGAAATTTAACAATCTTTTCATGGAGTGAATTATATTAGTTTAATTGATTTGAATAATGCATATTTTCAAATACCACTGCACCGGAATTCTAGGAAGTATACAGGTTTCTCTTTTATGGGGAGAACCTATACCTATTGTGTCTTGCCTTAGGGATTAAAAACATCTATGGCAGGATTTTCTAGAACAATGGATTCTATATTAAAAGAAGTGCGTGAGTTTTATAAGCTCAAAGAGGGTGTTCTTTACAGGATCGACGGGAAGAAGGATATCTTGAGGTTATATATTCCCGAGGAATTACAGAGAGACTTGGTTGTTAGTATACATGAAGAAATAGGTCATTTCGGACGGTATAAAGTTTATGCTCTGATGAAGCACCGTTATTATTTCTCGAATATGTCAAAACACGCGTTAGAACCACACACAGGGCCGATTAAGACTGTGATAGCGAAAGAAATAGGAGAACGGGTCTTTTGCGATATTTATGGAACTTTGCCAGCGGGTCGTTTCGGATACAAATACATATTCGTAATGCAGGACGCTTATAGCAAACTAATCAGGCTATACTCACCGTAATGATGATATTCTTACTACTATCGGAATGATACTTTTTCCTCAATGAAGGAAAACAAATTACAACGGGAAATGCTAGAACAAATTAGGCAGCAGGTGCGGCGAAACATAGTTAGAGCGGCAGAAAGTAGAGAGTCCTATTATAATAAAACGCATAAACTAGTGCATTTCGAAATTAGTGAAACTTAAGGTCTTTGCGAAGTTAGATGCCCACAAAAAGTTAACAAAGAAGTTCATGCGACTATATGAGGGGCCCTACATAATAGGAGCAGTCCCATATAATAGCGTATACACCTTGATTGACGTTTATACTAATAAGACAAAAGGGAATGAAAATGAAAATATATATATATATATTCACACTTGTATTTGCCTGATAGCCCTATAAGAATTTTAGTTTTAGAAAACGAGTCATACATTGGGTTTTTTGCGGCATTCGCAAGCGTGGGAAGTGAGCGGATGTAATACCAGATGTTTGATAACTGCGCAAGCAATTGGCTAGTGCATTGGCGGGATTTTGAGAAGAGCCAATTACATCGTTCAGTTGATTTTGGTGAAATCATTTTTACAGATTG
Organism: Boloria euphrosyne; assembly: GCA_951802675.2. NCBI lineage: Eukaryota > Metazoa > Arthropoda > Insecta > Lepidoptera > Nymphalidae > Boloria > Boloria euphrosyne. Next base: position 6,200,057 of record OX637872.1, read on the forward strand.
GAAGGGGAAGGCCATGGAAGGGGTGACGGGATTATCCCGGCGCGTTGACAGCGAGAGAGGGCAGTTCGATGGCGAGGCGTGAAGATAACGGGTGAAGTTTAAATCTTGTAAAAGTCAAGGTTTTTTTTAAATACTAGAGTGCATAGGTTAAAGAAATTAAGCTAGAATATTAAGTGCGACGAACGAGGTGATGCAGTAATTTGGTAATGTACTCTAATCCAATTTATAAATCAAAACAGGTTATTATAGATTCACAGATATAGTGCAACTTATATAATTAAATTGAGAGGCTTAACCTTTAGAGACAAACTAACATGGATTCAGAGACCGGACTGGAGATATTGAGCGAGGTTATGAGGAGAGACGGGAGTCGAGTATTGTATATCTTGGATTGGAGACTTATGTCTTTATTTGTGGTTTATATCACGTATTTACTTATAATATCATGTAGACTGGTTTGGCAGGGCTAGAATGAAGTAAGGGTTAAAGCAAATCGCCAATAGTCGAGTCCAACGGCAGATTGCCCCGATCATGATTTAAATAATAAATATGTTGGGACATTATTACAACAGCGCCATCTAGTTCCGCAGTAAGCTACTTAACGTGTTTGTGTTGCGGATACCAGATAGTTAATATACTACACATATAATTTTTTTAATACATACATATTATATACATACATACCCATGACTGGAGTACAAACATTCGTGACTAGCAAATGAAAGCCCTCAGCGGGACTCGAAACCGCGACCGCTGGCGCAGAAAGTAGGGTCACTACCAACTGAGCCATACGAGTCGTCAAAATATGAAGTTAATCACTTTAAGAATGAAATAGATAAATTATTAACCATCCGTGAATCTAGCACAACATTATGTAATTGTATATTCAAATCTTATCGTAACATTAAGATGTGTGTGTGTCTTCTCCTTCGACAGCAAAGTTAACTTGTAGATAATTATTGAAACATTAATATTTAGCGAAGCATGTGTGCATGGGCGTACCCAGCTTTTGGCCTAGGGGGGGGCAAATCTGAAATTTATTATACCAGCCCCCGCACTTGTTTTACTCTACATACTACACAAAAACACTACACGCAACATTAGGTGTATATATTATTATGCTGGTCACTTATTCTTCTTCCGAGAAGGGCACCAACCATCCCAAGGTGGTGTTGGATTCTTAATCCATAAGTCACTCAAAAACAACGTCGTAGAGGTTGGCAGTGTGTCGGCAAGGGTAGCGTACCTTGTATTGAAAATAACCGAAAGATACTTCTTGAAGTTTGTACAAGTGTATGCTCCTGCGTCTACACATTCTGACGACGAAGTCGAAGCCATGTACGAAGACATAGCTAAGGCTATGTCTCGTACCAACACCTACTACACTGTTGTTATGGGTGACTTCAATGCCAAAGTGGGAGTACAGGAAGATGGCGAATCGAGGGTTGGATCATTTGGTTATGGACTGAGGAACCATCGAGGGCAAATGTTAGTAAACTTCCTCGAGGCCCAGGGGCTTTTTCTGATGAACTCATTTTTCCAGAAAAAGCTTCAAAGGAAGTGGACCTGGCAAAGCCCCGATAATACTACAAAGAACGAGATTGACTTCATTATATCCAGCACGCGCTACATATTGAGGGATGTCTCAGTGATTAATAATAATAATAATAAGCCTCTTTATTTCCCATCACCAAGTTTTTACATTTTTGTCCTTTATACATAAATATTATTAACTTTTGACTTTAAACTTTTTACAATTTTATTTCAGCTACACTTATGACACTATTTTTTTTTTCCTTAATTTAAATTTGACTATTGCTTGTATTTCTTTTATGTATTTTCTTGGATAGGAACCCCTATCTGGGTATAGGCCTCCTCCAGTTTGGACCAGATTTCTCTGTCTTTAGCTTGTTTAATCCAGTCTGTTCCTGCTACCGCTGTAATGTCATCACTCCATCGTTTAATAGGTCTTCCTTTTCGTCTTTTCCCGCTGGGTCCTTTCCATCTCGTTGTTTCTACAGTCCATCTCTTGTCATTGTATCGGGCTACATGGCCAGCCCAGCGCCATTTTAGCTTTAGACTGTAGTGTAGGACATCAATTAGTTTTGTTTTATTTCGAATTAGTTCACTCTTTACTTTGTTTATTTTTCTTATTTTTAATAGGCTTCTTTCCATGGCTTTCTGGCAAGTGACCAATTTTGTTTTTATTTTGGTGTTGTAGGTCCACGTCTGGCAACCATACGTGAGTGTTGGTAGGATGCACGTATCCATCACTGTTCTCTTAAGAGGGAGCGGATAGTCGCCTTTCATTATCTCTTTGAGTGACCAGTATTTTTTCCAGCTCATGTTTATTCGACGTTCGACTTCTTCTTCTTCGTTTTTGTCTTCAAATGATATTTCCTTGCCTAGATATATGTATTTATTTACGTATTCCAATATATTTCCTTCTAGTTTTATTGTATTTGTATAGGTGTTTGTCATAAGTTTTGTTTTATCTTTATTAATCAAAAGACCAACTTTTTTACTATGTTCGCTTAATAAGTTTACCATTTTTTCTAGTTTGTTACTGTTCTCAGCGAAAAGGACTATATCGTCTGCAAATCTGAGATGACTTAAGTACCGGTTACCCAATTTTATTCCTTCGTTTTCCCATTTCATATTTTTAAAGATGTTTTGCAGTACTGCTATGAAAATTTTGGGGGACAGGGGGTCTCCCTGCCTCACCCCTCGTAGAATTGGTATTTCTGGTCCTCGTTTTTCTAGTTTTACACAACTGGTGCTGCTTTCATAAATGTTTTTCAAAATATTTATATACTTTCCTTGGACGTGACAGCTCTTTAGTGCATCCCAGATTGAATCGTGTGATATCGTGTCGAACGCTTTAGCGTAATCGATAAATGCTATATATAGTGGCCTGTTAAACTCCTTGTATTTTTCTATGATTTGTTGCATTACATGTAAATGATCTATTGTCGAGAAGCCTGCTCGGAACCCTGCTTGTTCTATATCCTGAAACTTTTCGATTTTGTCACTGATCCTGTTTAGTAATAATGATGTGAAAAGTTTATAAATGCTTGGGAGAAGGCTAATTGGGCGATAGTTTCCTATATCTTGAGGGTTACCTTTTTTGTACAGCAGAATTATATCGGATTTTTTCCATTGTTCTGGTATTTGTCCCGTTTTTATAACTATGTTAAATAAGTAAGATAGTGGGCGTATTAATGAAGTCATTCCTATTTTTAAAGCTTCGTTCGGTATACCATCTGGCCCAGGGCTTTTCTCTGATTTCAATTTTCTTATATGTCTTTTTACCTCCATTGCATGCACTTCTGCGGGCTTGTCTTCAGTATCGTCGTCATATGTTATATATTTGCCCTTGTTTGCACAAGTATAAGCGTCGTTGTTATATAGTGTTTTGTAAAATTCTGTGGCACAATTTATGATATCTTTCCTTGTGTTAGTTGCTGTTCTCTTTGTTTTTAAATTTTGTATCCAGTTTTTATGTGTGCCTAATTGTTTATATGCTCTTTTAGTGCTCCTATATTGTCTTAAGTTCATTTCTACTATCTGTCTTCTGTAGTTTTTGTAATCTTGTTCAATGGCCTTATTAGTTGTTTTAAATAGTATCTTTAACTCTTCCTTCAGTTCCTTAGTTTTGGGTTTTATTTTTAAAAGTTCTGTGCGCCTTTCTATTAGTTGTTCTGTAGGTTTTGTTAAGATTTTATTTACACTGATTTGTTGCTTTTCTTTTCGTTCCGTAGACATGCTTTTTTTGATCAAATGTTCTATTTTATTGTATATAGTCTGGACATCTTCTTTATTTTCATGAGTTTCTATTTCTTTGATGTTGTTTTCTAGGTTTTTAGTATATAATGTTATTTCTTCTTCTGTTTTGAATGTATTTGAAGGTGTTTTGAATGACGTTCTGCTTTTTTTACTATTTTGAAGAAGGTAGGTAGCTCTAACCAGTCTGTGATCGGAGCTAAATCTTAGACCATGCAACACTTCTATCTTTCTTATTCTTTTAGGCTGGTTTGACAAGATGAAGTCCACTTCGTTCTTTGTTTTTTCGTCAGGTGAAATCCATGTCCATTTGCGATTATCTCTCATTTTGTAATGTGTATTCATAATCGATAATTTGTGTTCGAAAGCATATTCTATAAGCTTTTCTCCTCGTTCATTTCTTTTTCCGTAGCAAAATTTTCCTATTATTGTATCTTCATTTGCTTTAGCAAAACCCACTTTGGCATTAAAATCTCCAATTAATAATACGTTATTCCCAGCCTGAGTTTGAGCTACTCGTAGGGTATCGTAGAATTTCTCAATATCTTCTTTAGAGGCTTTTTCGGTCGGTGCATAAACTTGTATTATTGAAATGATCTGTTTGTTAAATTCTAGTTGAAGTAGCGCTACTCTTTCTGACAGGCCTGAGAAGTTATGTATGTTATTTTTATACTCTTTTTTTTATCAAAAAGCCTACACCATGTAAACCGGGTGTTTCTCCTTTAAAGCAAAATATGAAATCTTCATGTTCTTCTATGCTACATCCCATTCGCCTAACTTCGGCTAAGCCTAATATATCAATTTTAATGTTTTGCAATGAATATAAAAGTTCTATGTATCTTCTTGTGGATGCTAAAGATCTTACATTAAATGTCCCAATGTTTATTAGTTTGTGATTGGTTTCTTTCTTTTTTTAAGTGATTAACAGGGTTAAAACTGGCAGTGATCATCGACTTGTAAGGGCAACCCTGAATATGAACATAAAAATTGAACGTGCGCTGCTAATGAAGTCGACTCTTAGACCTACACCACTCCAGACGAAAAAGACGAAGATGGTCGCGCAAGCTTCCAGCTAGAACTACAGAACCGATTCGCCATGTTGGAAACTACTCAGGACATCGATGACACCACCAATAGTCTGATGCGTGTGATCCGTGAGGTGGGACAAAAACATTTTCGACCTAGGAGAGATAGACAAAAGTCGAAACTCTCAAGCGAGACTCTGAACGAGATGGCGAAGAGACGCGAGGCTGTAAATATCACTCAGTCTAAGCGTCAGGTACTAGACAGGAATGTAAGAAACCTAATAAGGCGTGATCTAAGACGAGCGAATACCCGAAGTATTGAAGATGCTATTGCATTCAATAGGGGCTCGAAAGTCTGCCAACTCTCACAATTCCCGTTGTCACCTGACAAAGCTTAGAACCGCACAAGGTACAACCATCTCCTCCAAACCAGAGATTCTCGCTGATGTCGAAAGGTTCTACGGGGATCTCTACTCCTCACATACACTTCCACCTGAGTCCCACCACGCGGAGGATCCACGAGCCAGACTTGTACGCCACCAAACAGATGAGCTTCCCGACATCGATGTGGACGAGATTAGGATAGCTCTTGGACAACTAGAAAAAAACAACAAAGCTCCGGGTGAGGATGGAATTACCGCAGAGCTCCTTAGAGCGGTAGGAACACCGGTTCTATCAGAGCTCTCAAATCTCTTTAATTCTGTCCTTCACAATGGCACTACACCGGAGGCATGGAGTAGGAGCTTAATGGTATTGTTCTTTAAGAAGGGGGATAAAGCCCTTTTAAGGAACTACCGACCTGTGTCTCTTCTGAGCCATGTGTATAAGTTGTTTTCAAGAGTTATCACGAACCGTCTCGCCCAAAACTTTGATGACTTCCAACCTGTGGAGCAGGCTGGGTTTCGAAAAGTCTTCAGTACTGTAGACCACATACACACACTTAGGTAAATTATTCAAAAGCCCGAGGAACATAATCAGCCTCTATGCTTAGCGTTTTTGGACTATGAGAAAGCCTTCGACACCATCGAAACCTGGGCTGTTCTACAATCCATGCAGAGATGCCTTATTAACTATCGGTATATCCAAATACTACGGTGTTTATACCAGTCTGCAACGATGACCATCCAAGTACAAAGGCAGAGCACAAGACTAATCCGATTGCACCGCGGGGTAAGACAGGGGGATGTTATCTCCCCTAAACTGTTTACCTTTGCATTGGAGGACGTCTTTATAACGCTCGATTGGAACGGACGAGGCATCAACATCAATGGAGAGTATATAACACACCTGCGATTTGCCGATGACATAGTCGTCATAGCAGAGACTGTGATGGATTTGGAAGAAATGCTAAACAGCCTTAGTGCTTCTTCAAGACGAGTGGGTCTCAGGATGAATCTTGACAAGACCAAAATCATGTCGAATTGTCATGTATCCCCGAGACCAGTCATCGTGAATGGCGCTGTTCTTGAAGTTGTAGAGGAATACGTATACCTTGGCCAAACTATACAACTCGGCCGGCACAACTTTGAGAAGGAGGCCAACCGAAGAATTCGCTTGGGCTGGGCTGCTTTTGGGAAGCTACGTCATATTCTATAGTCTTTGATCCCACAATCCCTTAAGACCAGGGTATTTAACCAGTGCATCCTACCAGTAATGACATATGGAGCCGAAACGTGGGCACTCACCGTAAGACTGGTTCACAAATTCAAGGTCGCTCAGCGAGCAATGGAACGCGTGATGCTTGGTGTTTCTCTGGCAGACAGAATTCGAAATGAAGTTATTCGTCAGAGAACTAAAGTAACCGACATCGCGTGCAAAATTAGCTCGCTGAAGTGGAAGTGGGCCGGTCATGTCTCCAGGCGAACTGATGGTCGATGGAGCTGAAAAGTGCTAGTGTGGACCGCGTTTAGGCAAGCGTAGTGTAGGACGCCCTGCAGCACGATGGACCGAGGACTTGGCGGGCAGTGGATGGATGCGGACTGCCCAAGACCGGGATGGTTGGCGCTCATTGGGGGAGGCCTTTGTTCAGCAGTGGACGATGATAGGCTGATTGATTGAATTAATCATAGAAAATACTCACAAAAAAAATTTCGTATGTCCATTTTTATTTCACGGACGCTTTTTGTTATTGTTCAACAGAATGCACCAATGATCAACGAGATTTTTTAAAATAGTGTTTGATGTATTTACGACATCACATTAGAAACCTCTAAAATTATCAGTGTTTCTCTACTATATTATGAATGTATTATACATATAAACCTTCCTCTTGAATCACTCTATCTATTAAAAAACCCGCATCAAAATCCGTCGCGTAGTTTTAAAGATCTAAACATATATAGGGACAGACAGACAGCGGGAAGCGACATTGTTTTATACTATGTAGTGATAGTGCATTCTCTAACGACAAATATTGTTAGAACATAAATATTATGTCTTTTGGTATGTGATTAACATGATCTAGATGAGGTACTAAATAAATAAATAAATAAAATAATAGTAAAATATTTTTGTTTCGGTTCACCGGTGAATATTACACTAAATCCAGGGGGGGGCAGCTGCCCCCCCCTGCCCCTACCTGGGTACGCCCATGCATGTGTGTATTTTAAATGTTTAGATTTAAATAGCCCAAGGGATTTTTCGTTTGAATATGCCGTTTTTCCCTTGCTTAGAATGGCTTTAGAAGCGTGCAATATTCGTTCGTGCTTTGAGATACAACCTAGTATTTTAAAGTACGATCTGAATAATCCAACAGTTTCTTTTGATATCACTCAAGTTGTTTTGAGAAAAGAACAAATAGTAATTTTGAGAATAAAACTGATTTTGAACCATAATCTATAATTTTAGTACTCTTTAGGGTGTTTATTAATGGAGAATTCACTTGAAATTCGAACCTTTTCTGTTCGGTTCGTCCAAAACGGGTTCGTCCAAAACGGGTCTTCATACATACAGCACATGTGTTAAATTGAACCGAGCCATCTCCAATAATAAATTCCCTCATATTACCTAGATAGAATCACGATTCTCATTCCAGAAAGACCATGGTTTAACCAAACCATAACTATAAAAATCTTAATAAATATACATAATCTAAAAACCATAGTTATGGGGCGAGCCTAAGGCTCACAAAAGAACCTGTCTTTCGAGACAAGGCAAAATGCGCTTCTCAGCGATAAAAGGGAGTTGTCTCTGCCCCAATAACAATGATTAAAGGCCCCTGTGCTGGGCGTAGGGTTCCCGTGCTAGAGGGAAAACGGTAGTTAATGCGCTTTATTATAGTAGGACACTCTACTTTCTGACGCTCTAACTATGTTTCGCCGCACCTGCTGCCTAATTTGTTCTAGCATTTCCCGTTGTAATTCGTTTTTCTTCACTACGCCCTTGTCAAAATCAGTCGATAATAGAGTCCGTTTTCCACACACCACCTCGTTTGGTGTATAGCCTGTCGTAGTGTGCACTACCTGATTGTATCAATCCTCTATACTAGGTAAATAGGTTCTAAACAACCTCCCTAATTCTTTATTAACTCTCTCTGTCGAGTTTTGTTGCGGGTTTCGGACAGATGTGTGCGTTACTTCGGGGAAAACACTTCTCGTCTCGAAACACTTCGAGGTGAAATTCGCGCCTCTATCTGAACATAATATCGTAATTTCAACTTGTTTATGGAACTTTTTCACACATTTTAACGTAGCCTTTCCACTTGCCGCACGTAGTGGGTATAGCCTGATTATTTTGCTATAAGCGTCCTGCATTACGAATATGTATTTGTATCCGAAACGACCCGCTGGCAAAGGTCCATAAATATCGCAAAAGACCCGTTCTCCTATTTCTTTCGCTATCACAGTCTTAATCGGCCCTGTGTGTGGTTCTAACGCGTGTTTTGACATATTCGAGAAATAATAACGGTGCTTCATCAGAGCATAAACTTTATACCGTCCGAAATGACCTATTTCTTCATGTATACTAACAACCAAGTCTCTCTGTAATTCCTCGGGAATATATAACCTCAAGATATCCTTCTTCCCGTCGATCCTGTAAAGAACACCCTCTTCGAGCTTATAAAACTCACGCACTTCTTTTAATATAGAATCCATTGTTCTAGAAAATCCTGCCATAGATGTTTTTAATCCCTAAGGCAAGACACAATAGGTATAGGTTCTCCCCATAAAAGAGAAACCTGTATACTTCCTAGAATTCCGGTGCAGTGGTATTTGAAAATATGCATTATTCAAATCAATTAAACTAATATAATTCACTCCATGAAAAGATTGTTAAATTTCAGACGTGAGTGGTGGTGATCCCGTATCTCCCACCATTTTCTTATTAAGTTCGCGTGCGTCTAATAAGAGTCTTATAGACCCGTCTCGTTTCTTAGTGAATGCGAGAGGGCTACAGTACGGAGTCGCCTCCTGTTTGATCACGCCTAAACTCTCCAATTTCTCTAATTCCTCCTTAACCTGTTCCCTATACGCTAAAGGTACCGGAAAACTATGCTTCACAAAAGGGACTTCATCGACTAACTCGATAATGTGCTCGTACCTACTAGTCAACCCTAATTTGTCCGTAAATACCTTACAATGTTTGTCTAATATAGGTAATAACAGCTCCCTTTGTTCTTTATTTAAGCCTGAATCGTTCAAATGGTATTCCCTGTTGGTTTTAACGTCCGCTTCTTAAATTGACAAGCATTTTGGGTCTAGTATTTTGGTTCAATACTCTCCCCCTAACCTTTCGACCTTACAATCTGTATTTAGTCTAACGCAAGACTTAACTCCCAGGTGTTCAATCGTCAATGTTCGTTCACTACCGCAGTTCACCACTCCCTTCACCCGTTCTAACCAATCATATCCTAGTATCAGTGACCTAGGTAAGCGCCGCATGATTAATACAAGTGCTCCAACTAAGGTACTACCTAATCGGAACTTTATTAACACCAATCGACTCGCGCTCTCGCTTCGCGATCCAAATGCCCCCTGTATTCGAATTGCCGGAATAGCGATCTCAGGTAGAGACACGCTTTCACTGAGAATAGAATCGTGCAATTCTCTAGTAATTTCGCTAATCTGACTTCCCGTATCGATAAGTGCATTCATACTTCTCCCGTACAACGACACACATACTTTAGATAACTTAGGTAAAGAATAATTAACCTCTTCGTCAATTGACTCATCGAGTTCGTGGAACATTGTATTCAAGCTCGCGCAATATTCACATGTAAATGTAATGCCCCTCTCGCTACATTCTATTACATTGCTAAACTGGTGTTCCAATAAGATTCCTATACCCCTTATTTCCGACTGACAACTGTAATCGACGTCATTTACGCCGCCTTTCAGTGCTCGTTTTAGCCCCTTTCCACCGACTCCTAAACCCTGTCCTGGTTTCCATCCGTTCCTAATTAAGATATTATAAGCTACACCTACCCGTTCGCTCTCCGAGATCTCTATACTCCCCGATTTACACAAAATTAATTTATCAGACCTCGCTTGTGTGGGGAACACTAGTTTTTTGACGTTCCCTCCCCCACATTTTTCGATGAAGTAGAGCCCTCGCCCTCTCTCACAAAAGCGATAGCCGGTCTGGCTCGTTCGATTTCAGGTAAGTCAGGCCTGATAGAGTTATCCCTATAGCCTGATCGACCCCGACGATACCCCCGTCCTCTGTTCGAGCCTCTAGTGTTCCACTTTCTAGCAGCTATAGTCTCGTAAACCATAACCGCTGTATATCTATAGCATAGTGCCGCATAATAGCATTTACTAAATCATGCTCGCTAAAAGCAATAGTTAACGACTGCATCGACTCAACCTGCTCGGCAAAATGTCATCGTCATTCCCGAACTACTCGTATATACGGCATTAATCAATCGATACCTCACAGACTCCTGGATCTGCTCGGTCCAATACGTGCGTCTAAAATCAACTTCAAAATCAGCGAACGTAGTCCAGTCTTTTGAATATAATTCCATAACCTGTCGAGCGTGCCCTGTAATGCATCCAAGTGCTATGTCGATCTCGCGATCAAATCCGTTTACCGCCCTAATGTACTTCTTTAATCGTTTTAGAAATTCAATAGGGTTCGTGCATGGTTTTCCATCGAAATTTGGTTTACTATCCGACGGTTGTACTACATATAAATTTCGAGTTTCAGAAGACGCTACGCTGTGACTCGTGGACTCATAACTAGTTTCTTGTCTAACATCCTTATCACTTTCGCTACTCGCCACCCCAACCGACGCGTGTGACGTAACACTCGCGTTTTCATTTGGTACTAGATTCACTTTCGAACTAATTTGCTGTAATTTCCCTTCGAACTCACTGATTTTCTTCAAAATCAACTCAAAAGTCGAGTTACCTACGGTTTCCGTTCGCTCGCTCTCCGCTACCGTACTAACATTGGATAGGTTCGTTGCTACCTGCTTTGACTTACGTCCTTTTCTACCTATCGACATATTTCTAGTTTGCCTTAACACTCTTTTACTTTTACCGCCTAACTTCGCCAAATGCTTAAGTACTTGTTTATTGCCGTGCCGCTTTCACGAATCGTCGAACAAAATCTTAGACAATAGCACAATACCGACACCAGATGTTTGAGAACACTCGGGATGTGTACCGATTTATGTTATTATATATTTTAAGTTATGTGAATTCTCTAGGTCCAAAATGAATTCTAAGAAATAAAACAAGAGAGAGAAATAAATCTAAGAAATATAAGAATAATATCTCCGATGCTGCAATCTCCTCCTTGAAATCATGTAAATAGTACATTTATAAGACATACTGCTTATTTCTGCTCCCCTTATACACGGAATAAATGTACAACATAGTAATAACATGCGCAGTGTTATTTCTGCTTCCCCTATACATGGAATAAATGTTAAACATAATAATATCATGCACAGTGTGTGTCTTAGCTCCTTTTTCTTTTATTTTATTTTTTATATATTTTTTTATTTTTTTTTATTTCTTTATGACTTTCCTCCTCATATACCTAATCACTATGCCTACGTTGTGTTCTATTTTTATGCTATTATAGATCTAGTCATACCGTTATTTCGAATACGTACATAGATCCCTGGTCACTCGGCATCAAAATTCTGTGATAGTACGGTGTGATCGTCTAAGCTTGTTTATTAGTGATTAAATATATTCGAGAAAAAAAAATCTTTAAAATAATACTTCAGAATAAAAGACACTTTGGTATCTGGCATGTTAGCTGTAATTTCGCGGATTCCCAAGGTAAACGGAGGCGCATCGCTCACCTGGGAAGTACTCGTACAATACGTTGGGTGGACTATACAGGCTATCATCCCATTCTATCTGGTTACGCGAGTCTCATTGTATTGTATGAGCCTACCCCAATAAAACTGTGAAATAGCGTTACTTCAACACTCGGAAGTCCGGAAAGGACTAATTAGAATTATAAGCTAACGAACAGGTTAGCTGGTGTATGTATTTGCCTTCTTTTGGGCCATCGTAACCGACCGATTTCCCTCTAGCACGGGGAACCCTACGCCCAGCACAGGGGCCTTTAATCATTGTTAGGAATTCTCCATTAATAAACACCCTGAAGAGTACTAAAATTATATTAATAAAATAAGATTATGGTTCAAAATCAGTTTTATTCTCAAAATAACTATTTGTTCTTTTCTCAAAACAACTTGAGTGATATCAAAAGAAACTGTTGGAATATTTAGATCGTACTTTAAAATATTAGGTTGTATCTCAAAGCACGAACGAATATTGCACGTTCCTAAAGCCATTCTAAGCAAGGAAAAAACGGCATATTCAAACGAAAAAACCCTTGGGCTATTTAAATCTAAGTACATTTTTAACATTTAAAATACACACATGCTTCGCTAAATATTAATGTTTAAATAATTATCTACAAGTTAACTTTGCTGTCGAAGGAGAAGAAACACACACATCTTAAGGTTACGACACAATACAGAGATAGAACAGTAGCGTAACTCAGGCGTCTTTTTGAAATTTACACCTACAGCTGAGCGGAGCGCTAGGGTTGGTACATACAAAAAGTAAAACAGGTAATTTTTTTTAGGAATGAAACATATGGTAATTTAATATTTATTTTTTACATATTTATGTTATAAGTTGGTAACAGATAAATATTTGCGTCTATTGCGACAAGTTTTAAATGCTGTGTTGTTAAATTTTATTATATAAAAAATTCGCATTCTTATGAAAAGTTTCATTAAATAAAGTTTTGGAAAACAGGGACACGCGGCAGTGGAGACAGGTTAATTTCTTTAATTTCTTTTAAAATTGATGCTAAAATCTTGCAATTTATATAAGCTCGGCGAAGCGCGGTGTGGCACTGCATAGCCACAGTAAAAGTAAAAATGTAATTACCATTACACGCACCATGGCAACGGACATAACTGATACGTCAGACGCCGTTAATTTTATAAAGTTTCTTTAAATTTTCTAATCTTCCGCACAACTTTCTTATTTTTTTCTTTCATAAGAACCTTCTCCTAACTTTAACAAACATAACAAAAAAAGAATTGGCCAAATTGGTCCAGGCGTTGTTGAGTTATGCGCTTACCAACACATTTTGCGATTAATTTTTATATTATAGATCGATTAAAACAATAAATCATTCATACCTTTCAAAATCAGTAGGGAGTTTAAAAAACGAAATCTCCGGTTTTGATGAAGCAGAGTTCAAACAGCCGTATACTACGCAATAAGTTCGTGGCATCTTTAAAAAGATCGCGGTAATAAACTCAAACGCGGCACACACGACTGACAGCACCGCAGCGTCCGCTAAGGGGCCTCGTTGATGCGCGTATTTGTGTGAGTGTGCCGTTTCGAACGTTAAGTATGCAGTTTCCGTACTGTTCATATTTTTACTGTGGTTACGATAAGATTTGAATATACAATTACATAATGTTGTGCTAGATTCGCAGATGGTTAATAATTTATCTATTTCATTTTTAAAGTGATTAACTTCAAATCATGATCGGGGCAATCTGCCGTTGGACTCTACTATTGGCGATTTGCTTTAACCCTTACTTCATTCCAGCCCTGCCAAACCAGTCTACATGATATTATAAGTAAATACGTGATATAAACCACAAATAAAGACATAAGTCTCCAATCCAAGATATACAATACTCGACTCCCGTCTCTCCTCATAACCTCGCTCAATATCTCCAGTCCGGTCTCTGGATCCATGTTAGTTTGTCTCTAAAGGTTAAGCCTCTCAATTTAATTATATAAGTTGCACTATATCTGTGAATCTATAATAACCTGTTTTGATTTATAAATTGGATTAGAGTACATTACCAAATTACTGCATCACCTCGTTCGTCGCACTTAATATTCTAGCTTAATTTCTTTAACCTATGCACTCTAGTATTTAAAAAAAACCTTGACTTTTACAAGATTTAAACTTCACCCGTTATCTTCACGCCTCGCCATCGAACTGCCCTCTCTCGCTGTCAACGCGCCGGGATAATCCCGTCACCCCTTCCATGGCCTTCCCCTTCCAATCTGTAAAAATGATTTCACCAAAATCAACTGAACGATGTAATTGGCTCTTCTCAAAATCCCGCCAATGCACTAGCCAATTGCATGCGCAGTTGTCAAACGACAAACATCTGGTAGTAGGTCCGCTCACTTCCCAGTTCCCACGCTTGCGAATGCCGCAAAAAACCCAATTTACCATTTTCTAAAACTATTTTCTAAAACTAAACTTCTTATAGGGTCCTTCACACTTGTATTTGCCTGAGTTCTATACTTTATTACCTTTCAAGTGTTCCCGGGTTTTTGTGTTCTTTGTTTTACTGCGACTTATTGATTACACATTTGCAATGGAGCTATTCTCTTGTCTACTTGAAAATATATGAGTATATATATAAATTTATGAGTTCCAATGTTTATTTTACGAATTTCTTTAGTTTTAAAGTTATATTATCCTTGGAAATTATTTGGGTGTTCATTGGATAAGAAAAGAAAAAAAAATGAATTATAGGCCATAGGCATGGTCCGCTCAAGAGTACATACCGACCAATACAAAAAGTTTAATATATCGGTAGATTGAAATAAACATATTATTATTATGTAAGTTGTACTAATTATATATGTATGTAAGCTATTACTTTACAAACATTACATCTGTCGATACTCAAGATCTTAATTTATTCCTGCGTTTAATGCCTAGGGGCATTTTTATCGCACACCATGGGCGAGCAATAAAAGGTATAAAGGCAGATTTACCTTATTCGAAGTTCATTACACGGTAGTTTCAAATTCACATAGAATTTTTATTACTCCATTACATAAGAAATATCAACAATCTTCTAAAGTAATTTGATTCTTTAGAACATTCTTTATATTAATTTCAAGAAATAGGAGCTTAAACAAATAAGAACCGACTTAAGCATTATAAGCTTTTAATAAGAATATTTATCGAATTACACACCAATAATGTCGGTATTGCTCGAAATACTTGACATATTTAAAGGCCTAATAATATTTATAGTTATCACATATCTAGTACTACTCAAGTCCAACAATTTGCAAATTGTTATCGTGAGTTGGTGACTGTGTCGAGGCGTGTGGCTTGCGGCCACACACATAGAGACTTATGAATGAGATCATAAGCCTTATATACAAAATCCTGTATATTGTATCTAGTAAGGTATTTGGCTATTGCCTTTACACTGGAGATTGAGCCTTTGATGGGTAAATTATATTTGATTAAGGCAAGGTCGCGAGAAGAGCCCACCCACGCATAGTGGACTATTATTATATTTATTCATAAGTATGCTTTCAAGTTTAGGTATATTTTATTTGTTAAATAATTTTAAAGCTTAAAATGAGTTCAAATTCAAATAGAAATTAATTTCTTCATCTACAAGACATAGATTATATTATTATAAGTAATTTCTTAATAAAAGTAAATATTACAACAAAATAATAATAATTAATAAAGAAAATTTAAAATTTATTTTATTATTTTAACTATTACGTACCTATTTCAGTTCTTCTTTTACATAAAATTAATTACTATAATTAAATGTATAATATATAATAAATTACTTATAAATTTATTGATTGATAATAAAAAATACTGCAGTATAATTAAAGTGACGTAGTACGAGGTGTAGATTCTTGTGGCAAGCACATGTAATGTAGTATAAACGACATAATATATAAAAGTGAAAAATTATCTATAACACATTGTTATAGTTTCATTCATTAATTTACAAATAGCTATTACGAGGCGAGCTTGGCTACTGCTCCGCAGGGAGCTCGGTATGAATTAATAGGCCAATTTACTGTTGCATAATTGTGGAGTACTTAGCTTTGTGTCACTTTCAGATTTAATAGTTAATGGCAATAAAAGATTTAAACGTATATAATAAATGTATACAATATAAAGTAAGACATTTGACGTTAACTGAAGAATTTATTTTTGGTACATTGTTGTATTTAATCTGTGCTAATAAATAATATTATATCTACCTAAGTGACAAAGTGTGTATGTTGGTTTGTCCTTCATTAACGCAGGAACGGAATAAACTTTAACGCTTAACAACTTGGGGGTCGTGAACCCTAAGGCGGTTTCGGAGTTGAGCGAAGTAGAGAAACAATCAAAATGTACAAGCAAAAAGCCGAGATTTACCATGCGTGTACAAAACGAAAAGGAAAAGGAAACATCATGTTAAACGCGTCATATAAATTGAATACACATTTTACTTAGAGCTTACAGGTCCATGTATCGGTCCGGCCAACTCTTATAGAGGATATATTCGAATTCTGTTCTATTTTTAGTTATTTTTTTCTATAATATTAAACGAGCAATTCTTGTATATTTATAGTACTTACTTATGTAGATACATTTAATTCGTTTATCTCGAATACGGCTTAAACGAATCATATGGCCTAAGGCTAAAAATCATATGGCCGGTGGTCCTGGTACTAAGTAAAAATTAAAAATATTAACGACGTTTTAAGACAGCTTTCTTCTCCCCAATTTATTTTTATAAAATTATAGTACTTCCGACAGTTAGATGACAAGAACAGTTTATTGCAATTTTAAATGTTTCAGAGAGAGAGAGAGAGAGAGAGAGAGAGAGAGAGAGAGAGAGAGAGCTTTTACCAGGAAGGGATTTGAAATTGTTAGAAACGTTCGAATGAATGTTCTGTATTTACGCATATAAAAAAGCCGGCACTGTGTCGATATATCAGTTGAATTAAAATGCTTGAATCGATGATAGCTGATTATGATGAATTGCATTTTCTAGATGTCGAGTAACTTAACAGCGAGTATGGAGTTTGCCCGTGTTGAACCTAAAAAACGTCAGAACTGAGGGTCCATTACAGTTATACATAATATACATGTTGATTATATTATTTGTATACTGTGAATTAAAGAAAAATGTCAAATTTAAATGTAAGAGATTAGTTATTTCACAATCATGATTCATTATGATTAACATTATTGTATTTTTGATATATTTTTAATAAGCCTCTACATATTATGTAGGTACTTCGCACAAAAATTTACTAACCATATCACTCTCATAGCTAAGGTGCATTGACTGGCACTGAATTGTAAACAAAACCTCTGAATTGTTAAGTAACGAAATTGCGCGTTTTTTACGTTGACTTTACGGGACTTTGACCTATATAAAATATATTTCAGCTTAAATTTAAAGCTCTAGTTTTTATTAAAATAATAATAACGTGTTTTAGTTAGACTTACATAAGTTAGCTACATTAATTTTACACAACAAAATTTAATATAAAATTAATAAGCCTTAATATATTCAAGATAATATTCTAATTTACCAAGGCTCTATCGTCTTATCGGTTTGTATGTAAGTTATTATAGAGAAAATTCATTAGCGTATCGTTAAATCTCCATCGCTCCGAACTCTGGCTAAGTTAATATTTTGCTTGGGCTCAATACCCTGCAAACTTAACAAACAAAATTTAGTACTCAGAGTTATGTACTTTGTACAACGTGAATATTATAGGAGCCAGCCACTGAATAACTTAACAAAAATTGGTTTCATTTTTGGTATGTAATAAAGTTTTTCAAATATAAATTATAGGGATGTTTTACTTTTACGCGAAGTTGACATTTTACAGGTGATTTTAATGGTTTACAAGTTTATAAAACTCTATGTTACCGACCAATCTCCTTCGTGTCTTATCCATTCTACGTGACACTGACGAAGTAATCTGTGCTCAACTGGCACGCTTTGAAACAATTAACAAGAGAATTTAATTGAATTGAAGTTTCTAAATTTTAAAAAAGTACTTATGATAATGTTGATTGTTTTTAGTATATATATTAAAAATTTGTCACACAAAATAAAATTAAATGAATGTTTCAAATTAAATGGGCATTACGGGCTTTTCGCCAAGAAAAGTTTAAATACGAAGTTGTCAATTTATGTATTTGAAAAATTTGTCTGTTTGACCGTGTGTTATTGTTTAACTCAAAAGATTTTAATTAAATGTTGTGTAGTGAATAGACATTAAACTATGTAGTAGGAAATTATAGGTTAGATCCGTAAGTAACACACAACACCATCTACTTCCATAGTAAGCTCGCTCTTCTCGCTCAAAAAATAAGAAACGTAAGTATAACATTAATTGTGTTTTTTGTTTTATACTATATATATTTATACTTAGGGACGAATCCAAGTAAAACATTTTGTTAACAAATAAGCCTTAAGTTAAAATGAAGATCAAATCCGAAAAGAAGCGAAATAATTTAGAAAAGAGAAGCAAAGATAAGATAAGAATTTTAATTGCCAGATTTATTGAGATTAAGTGCCTATGCCTTATAATGTGGCATTTTGTTTTATGACATACTTCTTGCAAATTCTAATAAACATTTTTCAGCGAGCGAAAGTTAAGCTCTCAGAACAATAACTAAAGCAGTTAAGCTCGAATCTTTGCAGACTATCTCAATGATTCTAAGTTTGTGAAATGTGCAAGTTAACCTTCATTGGCACCTACTTATGCTGTCTTAAAATTCCACTAGCTACTAACGAGCTTAGTATTTAAATACTTGAAATTATTTTGTATATTAAAAAAATATATTTCAAGAGTCATGGTAAACCAGCGGCTACATCAGTATTATATAAATATAATTGAAGTGTCTGTTTTTAATTTCAAATTAACAGCTTTTTACTAAATGCATATGAATGTATGTATATACGGTACTTAAATCATAAAAATCAATTTTTTAAATATTTTATTTGTGTTTCTGTCTGTCTCTTTGTTCCGGCTAATCTCTGAAACGGCTGGACCGATTTTGACGGGACTTTCACTCGCAGAAAACTAATGTAACTAAGGAGTAACTTAGGCTACTTTTATTTTATAAGAAAATTATAAAACCGTTTAATTTGTTTTAACTTACGCCCAGCGAGGCGGGCGGGGTTTGCCAAGCCAATGTAATAAATTTTATATTTTGTGATCATATTATTATTAAAATGTGCTTATTATTACTTTATTGTTTAAGTAATCCCACTCAGAAGGATATTTAAAGGTCTTTTGTTGTTTATCAGATTAAAGATTTATCAAGTTTATGTGATATCACAGAATACAAAACAATGTATAAATGTAAATTAATTTGAAAGTACAAGGAAATAAAGTATAGATAGAAAGTTAGAGGATCGAATGGTCTCTTCTGTACATCCAACATTTGGACCTCACATGATACCTACTTACCTCAGTGTAGAGCGTTTAATAATAATAATAATAGCTCTTTATTGTACACTCGAAAACAAAAGAGAATAAGAAGAAATAGGAAAAAGGACAAGAGGCGGCCTTATCGTTAGAAGAGCGATTAAACTAACTAATTGTGCTAACTATTGAACTATTGTCCATTGTAACCTAATATTTAAGATTACAAATTAAGGAATAAACTGAGCTGTAATATGCTTTGATGGACTTTGTATTTCTACAACGCCTTCGAACCTTGAATTTAACTCAAGCATAAAATTATTTACATGTTATTAATATTTAAGCAAAAATTATGCGCTTTAAAAGTAACGTTGTTCCTGTTTCCAGCTTAAGTCAAAAATAGATATTTCTAACAAGACACTTGTTCCTCAAAAAAGTAAGCTCATTGTAAATGACGAAATGTTGACTCGTTATGAGTCATGATAATAAGCGGGTGTAAAGACGGGCTCTTTTTTTTTCCTGACACTACTAACGACCTGGCCAAAATTCTATTATATTACAGCTTTTGTTCTAGATTTAAGTTTGCCTTGTTATTGTATATTAAGGGGAAAACCTAATAATCTAATTAAATAATATTTTTTTTGTGAATCTCTTTCGTCATGACATTGGTAAGGCAAGAAAATAAATCAAATCTGTAAGAGAAACATTTTACATTGATTTGCTTCTGTTACTGATGTAAAGTATCACATAGGATCATTTTTTTATACCGTGGACTCGTATTTTTGCCAAGAAAATTTGTTCATGGCATTATGGTATTAAATAGTAGTAGTGTGATCTGATTACCACAAGAAACTTCCGTTACAAAAATAGTTTAGTATAGAATTTTACAATGTTTTCCTTAGAAGAAATGCTTTAAGAATGTTATAAATTCATCATTAGACGCAACATACATATAAATTAGGTACATCTTATGTACGTGCGCCACGTTAACAACTATAATTAACTTTCCTAATAAACCTTCGTTAGCTGCGTACAGCGTGAAGCCGGAAGCGTACTTCGTGGTTGTACGATAAAGGGATTTTTCTCCAAAAAACAAAATTAATATTATTTAAAATTAAAACTACTAGCGGCCAAATTTTAAATGGCAACCTGGACAAGACATATTCTCCTATTTATAATAATGTATAAAAAATAGAGTTCAATTAAAAACGCGATGAACGTAGTAATCATGCGGTGGGATCCTAAACTATTATCTTTTTGTCAACGATTTTTTGTAGCTATTGACAAGCTTTAGTGTTATCTATAAAAATGATTAAGGTTGCATTTCTACAACTGTGCGAGGATCAGTCATATAATATTAATGTTAATATAAATAGATTATTTACCATATTATAATCTATAGGTATATATTATAAAGTTAATTTAGTATTCTCTTACACGGAAAATAAACAGTGAAATTACTATTATATATTAATTGAATCTCATCGTTGAAAATTCAATCTTCCCAGAAATTCAAATTGCATTAAAAATCCACGTTTATTTTCGTTCAAGCAGAAGGCAATGAATTATTTAATACTTAAAGAATCTAATACAAAAATGGTTAGATTAAGAACGTTTGTTGCGCCTTATTTACAGTGACTACTTAACTATAGGTAATAAAATTACTAATGTTATATTAGTTGGATTAAATAAATATTATGTATTTGTTTATGTATCCTTCAGTTAACGAATGTTAATTAAAATTAATAATATTGATAAGTTGTTTCAGCATCATTAATTTTATGGAAACAAAAGCACGTTATAAGCAACTCGCTACGGTGAGTTTCCTTCTCGCCGCGAGAATTGAGAGTCAAAAGTAGGTCAACGACCACTATATTTTTTTGTGTATGTTAAATACTTTTTCCATTTATTTCCATTTTACCAGCTATGTTTTTTAATCTTTAAAAAAAAGAAAAATTCTAACACAATATGTACCTACGTATCCATGAGTATCTAAATATACTTACATCAGTTTTGTTTTATAAAGATTGAAAGATGTTCAAATGGGCCTTTTTACCAGACTGCTTTGACTCATGCTTTTACTTTTGCAAGAAGCTGAACACGTAAAACGAGTATCTGATTTAATCCTATCTAATTATCACATTGATTTGAAACTTAACATGTCATTAAGATTTCGAAGACAATACAATCATTTGATAACAATCAAGCTTAACTGATGTTTTGAGAACAAAGAAATAGATCTCTCTCTTATTTTAATGGTAAAATAGTTTGATTTGTATCAGTGTGTACTCTTGCAATAAAAAATACCTACCCTGAATAGCCTCGCAGATCATTACTAGGTAGATCTAATAAATTCTGAATATATGTTGTCTGTCCCTACGAAAAAGGGTAGCCGGTTTCTTCTTACTATCTCCTTTATTCAGAAGTATTTTTTATGAAGGATTGTTTTACTACTTGTGAATACTCTTCTTATATTCCCTTTACGAAGATTTATTGCAAACTTTTTTAAAATTAAATTATTCAGTAGTACCGACGGCTCGTGCCCGTAGTACTTTTGGCGCTAATAAAAGAACTACATTCAGTGTTGTATAATGATACTGTTTTAATGTATAGCAATAGTATTTACAGTAAAATTCATATCTGATCCTCTGGATTTATGTGAGAAATACGCTTAAAAATCACCCGCGTCGTGTCATCATTATGTACTTACCATAGGTATTTGTCCGTCGACATTGACAAGTTTTTAGAAGTTTATGGACTGTAGAATTTTTGACTGTGGCTTTTTAATAAAACAACCTAACAATGTTGTGTTTTAAAATATAAAACACTTTCCTGTTTTAGGAGGTCGTACAAGTTTCAATGAGCGCACTGCTTTAAAATTTAATAAACATTTGACTTTCATTTACTAAAATAATTTACATTTTTTTGTGTCGTGTCTTAAAGCGAAAACTGTAAAATTTTAAAATACTTAAAGAATCAAGGCCAAAGAGTTCGCGAAGCTTTAAATTTTAATTGCTATTTTCAGTTAATAGAAACATTTTAAAGTTATGCATAAATTATGACAATGAAATTTGTATGAGCTTTTTCATAAAATTAGTCAAGCAACATCCATATTTAATTTGATCTTAATTTAATAGATAACCGTATTCGGTTTTTGCCTAAATGATACCTACATTTTGCATGCAGTAACAAATTACATGCGCTGCTTCACTTTGCGTTGTTGTATGTTCACTTGGACTTTAGACATGTGGAGTGTAAAATCAAACTCTGTTAGGAATTAAAGAATAATGTCTTTGACATCTATAGTAATAAAAAAAAAAAAAAACAATATGGAGGTCTCTGATATATTATAAAAAGCTTTGTTCATTTGTTTTACTATAAATAAAAACCAGTGTAAACTTAAATAAAATAAAGTGATTAATATATAAAATAATCGTTCTTTCAATAAAATATATCCTTGGAATAAACTCCACCTGGCCGCAGGCCAATCTACTCCAGCAAGCGTAATTATACTCGGAATAAAATATTTATTATATTTTATATATTGAAAATATGACTAAACGAAGATACACGGTGTTTAGTTTCTCTTTTTGTTTTTCATGTTAGGTAATAAAGCGAAATCTGAAAAAAATATCTTAATATTATCTATATAAAATTTATAAAGAAATTTTAGAAATAAATTGTACATAAATATTTAATGAGATAAAATTATAAGGAACGTCAAAAAATGACAGAATAAGAGTTAATTAAGTTCGCATGTCGAATGGAAAGATTAAAGGTGAGACCGCACTAGGCGTAACTACACTGCACTGCAGCGACGCGACACGGCACTGCAAAATATTCTTTGTATGAAATAGTATGAGGCATACCGCACTACGCGGCAGCAGCACTACGCGACACGGCACTGCACGACAAACTTGACCAACTCGCCAAAAATGCCGCGGCGTGCTGCGTCGTGTAGTTCCGCTGCCGCTAGTGCGGTATAGCAAGCGACGCGACACTGCACGCCAATCAAGTTCCTTGAACCTTTTTAATAATAAAATGTAAAAATATGGTGGGATATTTAACGTATTTAATTTTTTTTCTAATTAATTTCATTTCATAACATTACATCTAAATAAAAATATAAATACAGTTGAACAAACAATTTGATTGATCGAACAGTATAAAAAATAATCTATCGAATAAAAAACATTACTTATGAGACATAATACGCTAACTTGTAAAAAAATTATTTTTATTTTTTAAAAAGAAACATTTATCGAACAAATAATAATTTTTGAAGACCAAACGATTGGTTTATAAAAAATAGTCGAAATATTTTTTCAGCCACCAGGTTCAAGGAATTCGCTAATAATGTCATAGCATATTTAATGCGTAAAACGAAAGGTTGCTTATAAAAATGGCTCTATACGAAGAACGATGTTTAGTTTTACTTGTTGGCCAATATCCGAAGATATAATATTATGATCTCCAAAATGACATTGAATGAAAAATACCAGTAAAAATGTTAGTTTCATCCATCGTGCTCAAAGGTTGCCGAACTACTGAAAAGCAAAATCTGTCGCGTAGTGCCGCGCTAGTGCGGTATACCTGTTTTTGCAGTGCCGTGTCGCGTCGCTGCAGTGCAGTGTAGTTACGCCTACTGCGTTCGCACCTTTAAATGGAGCTTTTGCGTCGGTTATCTCTCTGGAGCTAGAATTTCGTCGTATGAATGACAGCCATTACATTTTTCACAGATGATTTTGAAATTCTGAAAAGAGAAAATTGTTTGGCTCCTTTAATCTTCAACAAAATAAAAAATATATTCTTAATTTATATTAGGTCTATACTCTACGAGTATATTAAATAATAATGAAAATAACAGACAAACACATTTGTACATTTACACAGATTATTATAAATTTGCAATTAGCACTACCTGCGAGTAAGTTGTTACAATTGGCTATCCTACATAAAATGTCAGGAAAATCATAAATGTATGATATGGAATATATATTTTAATAATCTTGATTTTAAATAAAAATAATTGCCGACGTAGGAGATGCATCAAAGTTACGTTCAGATTTTGTCGTGTTTCTCCATGAGTGCCACTAACCTCTGTACTCGTTTCTCTAACTGAGTAAGGGTTGTAGCCTCTTCAATAAATTCATCTCGGTGGCGGCTTGGTCTAGAGTCCAAGATGGAGGAAATGGTGTCTCTGTACTTCCTCTCACTCCTGTCCAACTTGATCTGCCTGAGAATTAGTCGTAGTATTTATCATGTTATCAAACTGACTAGAAACTAGTGGATAGTCCATATACACAACAAAATTATATACCCAAATTTAAACATCATTAACTAATTTACTAACGACAATATTTACTGCCTTAGTAACAATTAGGTTATAATTACCTGCATTGTTTGTATGGAAAATCCAAGAAAGTCTAATATTTAGGATTTAAAGTAATGCCATTGGAGTAACAATACTATTCATTAGTTAAATAGATTGTAAAAGGATTATTTGAACAATAGATTTCCAGGGATTTCATTACTTAGGCGTTGATGAGGTGAGCCCCCTCCACATCTTCAGTTATAATATAACTACCACGTCGATATTTCGGAGTCCTAATTACGTCGTAAGTAGGTGAACTTGCAGCGACTAAGTAATTTCAAGATGGTGAATTTACCTAAAGACATTCAAGCTGAAAATTTACCTGAAGAGACAGAAAGAGTATCTTTATTAATTGAAAATATTTTACCTCACTTACGCAAGGTTTCAATTGAGTTAAAGGACCTGGAGTATATATCGAGAATGGCTATATTCCTTAGTTTAATCAGATGTACCTTTCATCCCCACGTGTACCAATTAGCAATGGAAAAATTGCGAGAACTATTTAACTTGGTACCTATTCTAATATAATTTTTGTTTAAATATTTTTACTTATTAGTATATTGGTCTATATTTAATTCATTTTTTTATACTTTCAGGAATTCAAAATGCATTGCAGCGAATGCGGTACAGTTCATTATCAAGATGAAATTTCGGCGCCCGAACGATGACACTCTACCATTGACGCAATATTTTTGTATACTTTTTAAAATCTTAATAGTTATCTAGTGATTGTAAGGCTTGATTGATTAAACAAATATATTTTTGATCAAAACTAATGTTTTATTTTTAATCACATATTATATTAGCAAAAACTGAGCATTGTGAGGGCTCGCGTAGTTTTTCTAACGGGTAATAATGTTACAGCGATGTTAGCTCTTGGTTTTCTAACAGATGGCGTACAATAACATTATATCCAATAAACACAAAATTGTTAATGTTAAATTTTATAACAAAAAACATAAATTTAGGTATATACTTAGTTAGAGGTGAGAGACCAGGATTCATCCACTTTACTCGGTTAATTAATCGACTGCTTTTAAAATATATTCAATATTTTGGCAAACATAATATGATTTATATTACATTATCACTGACAATATATACGAAGTGTGCTTAGGCACATACGAGCATTACATAGCTCGAAGCCGGAGTATTTATTGTAATTGGTTTTATAGGTGAAATGGTCTCTAGAGCATGTCGAACGGAATTAAACGTAGGAAATTAACTGAAAGCTTGGTGTTAATCTGAGAGAAACTCAGAATAAAATATAGAAGAAGTGTTACATGCGCATGATAATATTCCTGACTAGTTACTAAACTGTGATTTATATAACTAGAATGTCATTTTTGCCTTTGCTTTTAAATTTATGGAAATGAAGGATTTACTTGTAATTCAAGCGATATTAGCTCCTGTATTTCTAAAGGCATTTTGGTAAGATATATATAAAGTACACGTGAGAGCAAAGTAAAGATGGGATAAATATCTTGCCTGCACCTCTTTGTAACATTAAAAGATCTGTATCATGTGCTTAAATTAAAAAAAATGTGGATTTTTTAACCGAAGCTTTTATGCGTTCAATAATACAATATTCATTTAAGCTATGAGCTTTTTAAAAGCTGATTATTTTTTATTACAGTAATAAAGGACTTTTTTACAAACCAAATAGCTTAAATTCCTAGTATATTTTAAATGTATTTTTGAATTTTCAACTTCAAATATCCTTAGGTATCGTTGCTTCAAAGTACCCGCGTCCCCCACGCACAATTAATTAAGCAAAATATGGACTTAATTCCGATCATTTTACCATATTTCAAGTACCTATAAATCAATGAAATTTTTGAAAAGTATTATAATACATGAAGCATTAAAATAAGCATATTCTTACTTCTTAAATGATACTCTATCCTACAATTATCACGAGGCAAGGGCTTCTTTAATTACTGTAAATCTAAGCAACCTCTAAATTAAATGATTCAAACGGAAAGTTGACCCGCAGCTATAAACGAAATAATTGTTATTGTTTAATATTATATAAAGACGTTATAGCTTTAAAAAATATATTTATAATTTGTAATAGCACGAAAAAGGATTTCAGCATTAAAAAAAACTGTAACTTGCAGATACTAATAGTAGTTTTTGCTATAGGTTATTTTAAAAACTAAATAAATCTCTTAAATTTCGGGTTACCCACTTATAAAAAGTAGGTCAATGAAAAAATTAGGTTAATAGTTACTGAAAACAAATAGTATAAATACATTTATATTTTTTGTAAAAAAGTATTTTGTATTTCTTTTTTATTTTATTGGTTGTGAAAAATGCCGCAGAGAAATTTTATAGACGCTTCTGTTGAAAGCTTTACCGTAAACGTTGGCCACTTGAATATAAAATTATTTAATTAAAAGTTATGCTATCAGATTTAATCTAATATCTCGAAGACCAATTAAAACTTGCCGATTTGAAATTGAATGCCCATAAATTGCGAATATGAAAAGTATGGTTAGGGACCAGCGAGAGTTGATTGGATATGTCAGTAAGGGGAGAGGTTACATGGTCGATTTTAACATTCACTGAATAACTGATTATTATCTCTCATGATATAAAATACCTACCAGTGGGTTTATCTGCATCTTAGCATAGACACAGATGGAATTTATGTAGATAATTAAAGATTTGAAAATTAATGCCTATAATTTAAAGCAATAAATAATATATTTATAAATGCCATAATTACTTTAAAATATATGCTTGGCTAGCATTTGAAAAAATACTATTTTTTATTCGAGAGAAAATTTTCAAGCAATCCTAGACGGATTGGTATAACGCTGTCGTTAAAATGATTATAGGTTAATCTTGCTGCAAATCCATCTACACTTTGTTGGCTTACAGTTACATTCATTTATTGACTAGTAAGGGTTTAAAAGGAAATTAACTATTATAATTTAATAATTATTAAAATCTCGTGTCACAGTATTTGTTATCGAACTTTTTGTTTATACTTGGTAGGGGTCTGAGAATAGGTCGTAGGCTATTTTTTATTCCTCTAGGTCAGTCGGTCGGCAACCTGCGTCTTGCGAGCCACATGCGGCTCTTTGGATGTGAAGGGCTCTTTAGTTCCATACGCAAATAATATTTATTTTATAAATAAAAAAAACATTCATAAATCATATTAAGGTACACGTTAGTGATCTAATACTTACAATGTAAATAAATGTTTAATTGTTTAAATTTTTTACTTAAATAATAAGTGATTATCTAATAATACCATATATACACTATCTAATAATTAGATAATAATAATAGAAATTAGATTCTAATTTGTTGTGAAAAAACACTGCTTACATGTGAATAAATATATATTTTTCTTATGAATAAATAGATTAGTTTTTTTATGAAAAACCTTTATTTATATATTTTATGAAAAAATGGTGGCTCTTTAAACACTTTGAAATTTTGTAAATTGTAATTTTTGTCTCTTCCGACTCAAAAGGTTGCCGACCCCTGCTCTAGGAGATAATGATAGGGCCATCCTCTCAAGATATTTTATTTTTTTATTTTTTGACCAAATTTTTGTTTATAACTTTTTTATGATTTGGCATTAAAAATACTTAAAACCCTAAATTTTCATCCTTCTACCACCAATCCAGCGGGGCGAAACGCGGGCGGAGCCGCGGGAATTGCTAGTACTAATATATAATAATATTATTCATATAATCATTTTTTGTGGAAAAATATACACTACAAATTTTAAACTTTTAAACATGCACACAACAATGACAAAATACACAAAAAAGAAATAAAAGAAAGCAATAGATAAAGAGAAGCCTCTCTACATTTTCATTAGTGTCCGAGTCAATATGACCAACGAGAAAATAGCACTGTCTGTGAGCTAACATTTTTAAATTGAATGTGTTGCAGAACCGCAGACGTAAAAAATGTATAATTAAGTTAAACTAGTAATAAGGATAAGCTCTTAGAAGTAGAGAAAAGCAGAATTATAAACATCGACATGGACCAATAACTAAACCCGAGTGAAACAGGTTTTAGTTTATATTTTTAATGTAACGAAGCTTTTACTGTCGCATTGCTTAATTTTTTTAAGAAGGTTAATGGATGAGAATTTATCAAGTAATGTAATGCGTTGCAAAGCTCAGAAATATAATTGTAGATAAAATATATCTTTTAACGTAAACCTCTACAAAAGAATTAATTATGTTTAACATTAGCTATTTGTTTGTAGCGTCTTTTGTGTATCATTCTCTTGCTGTCACAAGAGGAGGACAATAAAGTGCTAGGCTACGTGACTTGAATATGGAATTATATTTCATATATTTTAGTTAAAAATGCATTAGAATTAAATAACATATTCACTGGAAACGATGATCCTAAGCAAGGGTTTATCTGGGTTCCGGTAAGCATATTTGCTATGGGCATGAGTACCAACACCGATTTTTATCGACCTTTATGATGTCATTGGGTAGATATACAATACATGTAGTGGAATTGTTTTTAATTATTGGTTTTACATACTTTAGATTAAAAATGGCGGTTTTCGAAGTAATACTGAAATATTGAGTAAATTGTAGAAACTAAGTAATAAATCGAGGTATGTAACCTAACGGTCCTCATATTTTAGAAAGTAGCCTTCTTGGAAGGATCTTTTGTTTTAGATATCCGTAACAATACACCGATAAAACTACAATAACTTAAGGGTCGAAGCGTCTGCTGAGACCAAGCACACTTTTAGGATAAGTAACTTGTTTATTCTGAAATATACATAGTTAGTTGTAACAGTCCTTTGCACATAGACAGTTGTTTCATTACAACCCACATCTCGATAACATAACTATCTTTTTTAGATTGTAACATCTCTAAGAACTGGTTCAACTCGCCCAGACAATTCACAAAAGCCTTTTGCTGAATTATCAACTTCTGATAAAACTGTAAAAATATAATCTGAATTATTTTATGTCAAATAATTTTGTTTTTTGTGATATCTTTAATTTATGCATGAATCATATACTTACAACATTGTAGAATTTCAGTGAGAGTTTCTAATGACATTTTATCAGTGGCGTCGAAGCCAGTTTCTAAAAGCACTGTTGAGACTGCTATATTTAATATTCTTCGTCTAGCATCACATGAAATATCAACTTTCTCATTATTTTCCGTCATATTGACTTAAATGAATTAAAGGAAGACTGTTTTACTGGATTCATACTTTCTGGGCTTTTAAAGTACAAATATGTATTATTGTGAATGTACGACGTAGGTATAATAATTTTAACCTGAAATAAAGCTGATTCATCTGTTTGAAGCTAAATGTTTAGCGTTTTTATAATAATAAAACGAAATTCATACAGTACCAACTAGTTAGTAAAATATATATTTTACTAAGCATTATATGAATCTGTAATATTTACCCTAATTATCCTTTCCCAAACTAATATAAGGTGGTTTGACCGTAGTCGTTATCCTTTCAAAGATTGTCAAGATTTCCACACCGCGATTTTGTACAGGCAGCGGTCTGAAGTTTTGCCAAAGACGCAAACTTACTAATTACTTTTTAATGACAAGGCTCCTATTTCCTTTACCGATATCGTAATGGATAAACATTCAAAAGTAGATGCGATTTTTATGAATCACTTTATTACTATTACGATCTATATATATAAAAATGAATTGCTGTTCGTTAGTCTCGCTAAAACTCGAGAACGGCTGGACCGATTTGGCTTATTTTGGTCTTGAATTATTTGTGGAGGTCCAGAAAAGGTTTAAAAGGTGGGACGGGACTAGGGACGAATATTATAAAAGAAAGTTCGCCGCGTCTGACTGTCTGTCTATTCGCCATAAACTCAAAACTGCTTTACCGATTTTCATGCTGTTTTCACCAATAGAAAGAGTGGTTCTAGAGAAAGGTTTTAGTATACAATTTGCCAAGTTTTTGTATACACCTACTAGCGGAACCCGCGGCTTCGCTCGCGCTAAATCTAGGGAGTCGCTAGTATTTATATACTTAAATGCTGAAAAATAACATTTTTTATTTTATACTTTTTTATTCAAAAATCCTAAACATTTTGAAAAAGTTCACAGAAATAATATGTGAGATATCCTTGGTTACTTTTCGCTAACTGTTCACTGTACTAACATACCTCTCTTAACAAAAGCCTAAAATATATGAACAAATACTGTAAAATTAGGCATATTTTATGCCTAATTTTACAGTGTTAACATCGGTTTTCATCGCAAATAATTTCATTTAGAGAATTCAAATAAATGATTAAAATATGAAGTATACCTACTTCTACGAATATAGTACAAAGTAAATATAATATCTCCTTCAATAAGAATTTTAATTAGACATTTTGTCCTTAAAATAAAAGGCATATTATGAAGTTTCTGTGACATAAAAAGAATGTGCAATTAGAATGCCAAAGCGGATTTGAGAATGCATGCTGTACTCTCAACGTAATTCATGTGCTGGTAATTACACGGGTTCGCGTCCATTCCCTTGCGAGAACGTTATAATTCATTGCAATGTGGTCCGGATGTTACGCCGAGCCTCCCGGTGGTATTCTACCTATGTTGGTATTAAATGGATATTAATAAACTATCTTTTTAAAATTAGAACATTGTAATTAAGCATGTCCTTTGCATCTACTTTATCTATATTTTGCATCCTCTATATAGAGGCTATGCGACGCTAATGTAGAGTTAACCTCGTTTAACCTTGTTAACGCACACTTCGCACTGGGAGTATTAGTACTCGTAGAACGTTTTAATATTTTTGTTCATAATCTTCTTTTTTATATTTAGACCAAATATTTATTTTTCATTTTTTTAGGATTTGGCATTTAAAAATTTTTTACTACCATAAATTTTCATGGTTCGAGCGCGGGCGGAGCCGCGAAAATTGCTAGTTAATATAATAATTTTAATACAGCTTGATATAAATCGATGGCTGTGGTTCTGCTCGCGTGATAGTTGCCTATATCTAGAGTAGTATCTTGATACCTACTTAGATTATGTAATTGGGTATTTAAAATTGATTCCTTTCTGCCTAACTGCCCGATAAATCGTTACAGTATGAAGAAGTATGTATTTCTCCTACTACAACAGCATGAAGCAAATAAATTATATTATTTTTCGTTTAATTTTGCATTATTAATGAAAAATAATATACTGAGGAAGAATATTGTTACGTGGTGTTTTTATCTTTATATTACTTTTTGAAAACATATGAATAATTTTAAAATTTCTTTTTTTTCTACGATGGCGATATTTTAACTGACTTTTTATTCATTTTGAGAATTTTGATTCTCACTTTACTGAAATAAGTAAACATTGTTCAATGTATTTCATAGTCCTAAGAATAATTTCTTTATTTGTTAATATTGTCGCATAATATAGTGTGAACTCGTCATAATAGCTCGCCTGTACCATGCCTAAGAACGGCGACTGTCAATTTTTAGCTTATGTCAATTACATGGCAGGAACAGTTTATTACAAATTCTAATGTGTTAGAGAAAGACAAAACACTTTCGGGAAAGGATTCGAAATTACTAGAAACATTTTGAATTTTCGATACTAGAATGTTTTAATATTTATGCATATAAAAAGGCCGGCAATGTGTCGAGAGATCAGTTGACATCGAGACGAAGTTAAGTGAAGACTAGAAGGAATACGAAATTGTGGAAAAGTGAAGAAGTAGTGAAGAAGCATTGAGAAGGAGTATTACAGTGCTCGTAGACTAGTGTTGTGTACAGACTGTGCTTGTGTTTTTAAATAATTAAAAGAACTTTGGTACAAGAACGCTATTAATTTCCGATCCCGAACCAGTAGTACGTAACAATTGGTGTCAGAAGTGGGATCGGAAATGCCGTTAGTACCAAGGCACGAGAAGGAAGGCGTCACTACACGCGCAATGGCGGAGCAACAAAGGGAAGAATCTGGCCCTAGTTCTTCGAGTGGAGAGACCGCTGCTCAACAGACCACCATGCCAGACATGAACGCCCTTCTGCAACAAATAACGTTCATGATGCAAGAGCAGACACGCCGCCAGGAGGAGCAAGCTCATCGCCAGGAGGAACAGCTGCGCGCACTCCAAGAAGAGCAGGCTCGCCGCGAAGAAGAACATGCGCGCCGCCAGGAAGAACAGCTGCGCGCACTCCAAGAAGAGCAGGCTCGCCGCGAAGAAGAACATGCGCGCCGCCAGGAAGAACAGCTGCGCGCACTCCAAGAAGAGCAGGCTCGCCGTGAAGAAGAACATGCACGCCGTCAGGAAGAACAGCTGCGCGTACTCCAAGAAGAGCAGGCTCGCCGCGAAGAAGAACATGCGCGCCGTCAGGAAGAACAGCTTCGCGCACTCCAGGAGGAACAGGCTCGACGTCAGGAGGAACAGCTGCGCACACTACAAGAGGGCATTCACAAGGATGTCATAGCCGCTCTTCAACAGAATAAGGAGAGGGTGGAAGCCGTTGAAAAGGAAGTGGAGGGAATAAAGACAACACTCGGTGAGGCTTTAGAGGAGTATGACTCAAAACTATCTAAAATAGAGAAGAGGGTCGACTACATAGAAACTCACAGAGTACCGCATAGTGTCGACATTAGCTCATCATCAACAAAGAGCTTTAAAGTCCCGTACTACGACGGAAAATCTTCATGGGCCGCCTTCAAGTTCCAATTTGAGACTGTCAAGGAGACGAGTGGATGGACGGATGACGAAGCCCGATCTGCCCTTACAGTTGCACTTCGAGATGAGGCTTTGACTATATTGGAGGCTCTTTGTGTTAGCGACACCGGCCGGAAGATCACATACAGTGAACTTCTCAACGCCCTAGAGTCGCGGTATGGTGATAGTCACCTGGAGCACGTATACAGGGCTCAAATTAAAGAACGTTCGCAACGAGCTAATGAAACCCTGCAGCAATGGTCAGTGGAAATTGAGCGACTCGTGCGGAAGGCATATCAATCTTCGCCATCCACCGTAGAAACCATTCTTCTGCAGGCTTTTGTTGACGGAATTCGCGACTCGGAGGTACGTGCCACTGTACGCCTAAGACACCATACGAGTCTCAAGGAAGCTGTCGCTCATGCTTTGGAGGTTGAAGCCGTGCGCCATGACACAAGAGCTTGGAAGGTGCGGGAAGTGGTCAATACGGAGGGATTATCCACCCGGAGACGTTTTTTTAACCCAAGATGCTACGAGTGCGGCGAGCGGGGCCATCTCAGAAGTAACTGCCCTAAAATAACGAACGTTCGGAGACAGTCAGATGTGGCTGTATCTACTTCTGACCAGCCACAGGAAAACTAATTCCAGCCAGGGCTGCGGGGTGGGCGCTGGCCGGGGGATCTACAACCCCACAAATAGAAGTGAAGCAGACAGTAGATGGAAACACTTTGGTTATACATGGCGCTATTAATGGAGTAGCATGTAAACTGACGCTGGATACCGGAGCATCACGAACCATTATTAACAACCAATTGCTGAAACACATTGCGGACAATAATTTACAAGATAAAAGGCACATCACTCTTATGACAGCCACCGGCCAGCGCATACCTGTTTGGGGGGAAAGGAAAATTGCAATCAAAATTGGGGACAACATCTATTGGCATAAAGCAATAGTTGCGGATATCGTCGATGATTGCATTATTGGATTGGACTTTCTTCAAAATTACCAGTGTACAATTGACATGAAACATGGAGTTTTGCGATGCAGAAATAGAGAAGTGCCGATAAGTGGTGGAATTCACGGAAAAGTTTGTTGCTTGAAAGACACCGCTCTTCCACCCAGATCGCAGACTCTAGTACCAGTCGCTTTACCTCAGAGCAAGTCAGGCCGTCCATGGTCATGTGCTATTATAGAGAAGTTGGAAGATGAGAGCTCATGGATCCCGGCAAGAGTTATTGTAGGTAAAGCTTCGACAACTATGGTTCCGGTTCTGAATACCAGTAATTCTACTCAAACCATTCGAAGAGGCGAAGTTGTGGGGACTTGTGAAGAGATAGCCTGGTTAAGCAGATGTCAACCGAAAGAAAAGGTGTTGAACAAGGATAAAGAGCAAGCGATGAAACTTTTGGAAGATTGTAAGGAAGATCTCACAAGTTCACAGAAGGCGAAAGCTGGAAATTTACTGTACCGATATTCAGATTTGTTCTCCAAACATGATGGCGATATAGGAAGAACCGGATTAGTTAAGCATAAAATTAATACTGGGGACGTAGCGCCTATTCGACAACGACCTAGACGAATTCCTTGGGCTAAGGAAAAGGAAGTTGACGACATGATCCAAGACATGAGAAAGAATAACATCATCGAACACTCCACTAGTCCTTGGTGTTCGCCAGTGGTACTAGTAAGGAAGAAGGATGGATCTACAAGGTTTTGCATCGATTACCGTAGGCTCAACGATGTAACCAAATAGGATTGTTATCCCCTGCCCCGAATCGACGATACCCTAGACACTCTCAGCGGTATGAAATGGTTTTCAACTCTCGACTTGAAGAGTGGCTACTGGCAAGTGGACATGGACCCGGTGGATAAGGAAGGAGGCGTTTTCAACTGGAAAAGGGTTGTGGCAGTTTAAGGTTATGCCGTTCGGGTTATGCAATGCACCAGCCACATTCGAGAGATTGATGGAACGTGTACTCGCTGGATTACTGGGAGAAGCTTGTCTTGTTTATCTGGATGACATAATTATTGTGGGACGAGATTTTGAAGACCATCTGAAGAAACTCGAAGCAGTATTCGATAAACTAAGAGAAGCTAATTTAAAATTAAGTCCGAAGAAGTGCTCATTCTTCAGGAAACAAGTGAATTACCTTGGACACGTAGTTTCGGAAAACGGAGTAGAAACGGACCCGGGAAAAATCACCGCTGTGAAAGATTGGCCAACCCCTAAGGACAAGACTCAAGTGAGAGCATTTCTAGGATTGTGCTCTTACTATCGACGGTTTGTGAAAGGCTTTTCTGACATCGCGAAACCGCTTCATAAGCTAACCGAGGAAAAGAGACCTTTTGTATGGGATAATAATTGCGAATCGGCCTTCCAAGAACTAAAGAAACATCTCTGCCAAACACCGATCCTTGGGTATCCTGACGTAAAGGGACAATTTATTGTCGACACTGACGCCAGCAATATCGGTATTGGAGGTGTATTGTCCCAGCGGAAGGGTGATGAAGAAGTGGTTATCGCATATTTTAGTAAATCCCTATCTAAACCGGAGAAGAACTATTGTGTAACTCGAAGAGAGCTACTTGCTGTAGTCAAAACCTTACAGCACTTCAAGAAGTACTTGTTAGGTCGTAAGTTTTTGATAAGAACCGATCACGCTGCCTTGAAATGGTTATTGGAGTTCAAGGATCCTGAAGGACAGGTGGCGCGATGGATTGAACAACTGCAAGAATTTCAGTTTGAAATAGAACATCGTGGGGGTAAAAATCACAAGAACGCCGATGCACTATCTAGAAGACCATGTGAAGAAGACTGCAAGCATTGTCAAAGACAAGAGGCGAAGGAATTAGAGTCTATTAAAATTATTAGGACAGATTCGATAGATGAACGTTGGAGCGATGATGCCATGAAGAAAGCACAAGAAGAAGATCGAGACATACGACCCATTCTGGAATGGTTAAGGAGTGGTAGACCAAAACCTAAGTGGTCTGATATTGCTCAATACAGTACCGCTACAAAGAGTTTGTGGGCTCAATGGAAGAGTTTGCTGTTACACAATGGAGTGTTGTGCCGCAAATGGGAAACGACAAGAGGAAATGATAGCCATCTTCAATTAGTTGTACCTAAAATAAAAGTATCCGAGATACTTCGAGCTTATCATGATGGTTCTTCTGGTGGACATTTAGGGGTAAGAAGAACGCTGATCAAGATCAAGGCGCGATTTTACTGGTTGCATTGTCGAGAGGATGTCGAGGACTGGTGTCGGAAATGCGAACAATGTGCTTCCGTCAAGGGCCCGCAAACCAGAAGCCGAGGTGCAATGAAATTATACAACGTTGGGGCACCTTGGGAGAGAATCGCATTAGACGTAGCAGGACCATTTCCGATTACTGACTCTGGGAACCGATACATTTTAGTAGTAATGGACTATTTTACAAAATGGCCCGAAGCATTCGCCATACCAAATCAAGAAGCAGTAACTGTTGCTAACAAATTGGTAAAAGATGTATTTTGCAGATTTGGTATTCCATTAGAAATGCACAGTGATCAAGGAAGAAACTTCGAATCACAGGTGTTTCAAGAAGTGTGTAAAATCATGGGGGTGCATAAAACTAGAACTACGGCTTGTCACCCACAGTCCGATGGAATGGTAGAGAGATTCAATCAGACTTTAGAACGACATCTAGCCAAGGTTGTAGATAGTCATCAAAAAGATTGGGACGACTATTTATCACTGTTTCTTCTATCTTATCGGACCGCCCTACACGAAAGCATTGCAATGACACCTGCCTTTGCCAATTTCGGAAGAGAGTTACGGTTACCAGCGGATTTGTTAAGTGGTTGCCCACCAGATACCCCCAGTTGTATCACCGAATATGCCAGTGACCTAAGAGCGAAGATGATTGATGTTCACGAGCAGATACGAGATGCAGGGCTACAAGCAAGTGAACGCATGAAAACGCGTTACGACCGGAAGGCGACAGGAACGAAATTCGAGGAAGGCTCTTTTGTATGGCTGCATAACCCAGTGAGAAGAAAGGGTAAATCACCAAAGCTACAACCCAGTTGGGAGGGGCCTTATAAGGTTGTAACGAAAATTAACGACGTCACTTTCCGAATTCAACGAACATCTAGAAGTCCAGCTAAGATCGTACATGTGGACCGGTTGGCTAAGTACCATGGCAACAACGATGCTCGAGACGAGCATAACTAAGGAGGGGGTAGTGTCGCAGAATATAGTGTGAACTCGTCATAATAGCTCGCCTGTACCATGCCTAAGAACGGCGACTGTCAATTTTTAGCTTATGTCAATTACATGACAGGAACAGTTTATTACAAATTCTAATGTGTTAGAGAGAGACAAAACACTTTCGGGAAAGGATTCGAAATTACTAGAAACATTTTGAATTTTCGATACTAGAATGTTCTAATATTTATGCATATAAAAAGGCCGGCAGTGTGTCGAGAGATCAGTTGACATCGAGACGAAGTTAAGTGAAGACTAGAAGGAATACGAAATTGTGGAAAAGTGAAGAAGTAGTGAAGAAGCATTGAGAAGGAGTATTACAGTGCTCGTAGACTAGTGTCGTGTACAGACTGTGCTTGTGTTTTTAAATAATTAAAAGAACTTTGGTACAAGAACGCTATTAATTTCCGATCCCGAACCAGTAGTACGTAACAATATTTAATACATTTTTATTAATGATGAACTAAAACTCCTACCTGGAAAAATATTGTGTTCCTACCATGCGATAAAAAATTATCCTATGTGTATTGTCTATCCCGAAAACATTTTGTATATATGAACTTAATTAACTTTAAACGGTGTTATCATGTCAAGTAAGAAATACTTTTGAGTATAATATTTATAGCAGCAACTATATTTTGAAATAATGAAACTTATTATTTTAAGCGTTTATCAAGTTAAATTAGAGAGCACATTTTGTATGTAGGTATATTTTATTTTGGTTATGTAATGTTTATTTTTTATATAATCATGTTATATAAATATTATGTTCTTAAAATTTGTTACATATTTATATAGTTTAGAACATCTAATGGAACACTATTCCTCTATTTCTATACATTTGTACCACATACGCTGTTTTATCAGAGTATTAGAGTATG
The DNA here is from genome assembly GCA_951802675.2 of Boloria euphrosyne. Classification (NCBI taxonomy): domain Eukaryota; kingdom Metazoa; phylum Arthropoda; class Insecta; order Lepidoptera; family Nymphalidae; genus Boloria; species Boloria euphrosyne. The sequence goes on from OX637872.1 coordinate 6,238,711, forward strand.
AGAGTACAATGCAGTTATGATTGTTGTCACATATTATACACAAGGAAATTTTTAAATAATTAGTAACTCTCTCTCGACTAAAAAATTATGAAACTTATTATTTTAAGCGTTTATCAAGTTAAATAAGAGAGCACATTTTGTATGTAGGTATATTTTATTTTGGTTATGTAATGTTTATTTTTTATATAAGTAATCATGTTATATAAATATTATGTTCTTAAAATTTGTTACATATTTATATAGTTTAGAACATCTAATGGAACACTATTCCTCTATTTCTATACATTAGTACCACATACGCTGTTTCATCAGAGTATTAGAGTATGAGAGTACAATGCAATTATGATTGTTCTCACATATTATACACAAGGAAATTTTTAAATCATTAGTAACTCACTCTCGACCGAAAACAAAAAAATAAAATGTATCCTATGGGAACCATTTGTTTTTCCGGGATAAAAATAATGTATGTGCTATTTCAGTATTCCAGCAACAAAATTCCATCTAAATTTTACTGGTATTTATTTTGGAAGCGTTCAACGTACAAACAATATACATAGGTATATCGTCTGACACGGAGAGCCGTGTTTGTGAATCTAACAATAAAAGCAACTACTTTAAGGATCTTTTTATAAAAACGTATAATACTTCAGATATTCTCAAAAATAATTGATTGCTCAATATCGTGTAGCATGGATGCAGGCGCTCTTTGAACGATATTCAGCGTGTGGATTTGATCCATGTAATTTCACTATGCCATCTAAATTTGACTGCACTTTTTTTGTGTGGATATGCTTTTTAATTAATTTTGTTACTAAATTATATGATTATGTCTAAAGTTTGTTAACGATTGTATGTAATTCTTGTATAACATAAGTTTGATATCAATTTAAAGCTACTTTTAAATAATTTTGCATGCCATATTAGGTATAGGTATTTTTAAGTAATAATTGGTATTTTGTAATAATTGATGCAATTTTAATTTTTTAACCACGTTTAACATTACAACAAAGGTAAGTTCTCAAACACAAAATGAAATATAATTAGTAAATGACTTAAGATAATTAAGTAAGTAGTTCCTGTTACGAAGTATTTTATTTTTTATTTAACCAACTTTATTCATAAAATTAGTTGGGTAGTTGAGCTAAATAACTTGTTCATTTATAAGGCCGGTTACTAACCACGGCCGCAATTTCCAGACCAAGATTTCTGTATTCGGTTACTGGCAAACCGAAAGTTTCGGTTTCTAGTCCACTGACTAGAAAAGAATAGAAACGCAAACGGTTTTTAATAAATGGCTTTGTACTTTGGAGTATTTTAATACTCTATTTAAGAAAATATTTAAGTATTTATTTGTGTATTGTTGTGTTATAAGTACTGTCTTCATGTTTGCAACCTACAAACACGACACGCCGCTGTTGGGCACGGGTCTTCGTTTAATAAGGAGAGGGATCAGGCCATGGTCACGTATAATGGTACTACGTACCCCAAGTGCGAGTCTTCAAAGTTCCAATGCCTTTTGAAAGCTTACTTAGTTCTCTCAGATATGCAAGCTTACTCGCAAGGTTATTAAATTTGTTTCCTTCCTAAAAATAATGCATAAATGGACGTAAAATTAAAAAAAGAATACCAAACTTGCAAAAAGAGATATTAAATGAGTTATTGGTCGATAAAAACAACAAATATCTAGTCTATGTGTCAGGTATGATTAGTTTCAAGATATTTTTGATTATTATTATATACCTAATTATTAATTATAATATGTATATAATTAGACCACGGACATTTGGATGTATTGAAAAGGTTTAAGTTTTATTTTATTACATTTATTTTTGTTGAAGGGTAAAGTGAAGCCATGACGAAGTTATATATTATACTTACAACAGCTACTATAAAAAGTTTACTTAGTAGCCAAAAAAGTTTTGCCAAGTATCATGGGACACGAAAGGAAAGTGAGAAGCGAAACGAGAGATACGAGTACAATTACATAATTTAATTTCTATAATTTTTAACTATGTATAATTGACCTTACTTATTTAAATTCCAGTCAAGTCCATGTATTCAAGTCCATGGACTTAGTACATTTACTTAGTGCCGTTTCTAATAATATTGATTTTAGAGACCGATTTAGTCGTAATAACAAATCTCACACCGCGGCCGCATTGCACCAAACTGATAATAGCTATGATAATCTATGCTTAGATGAGTAAAAACCTTAAAATATAAATTTAACGTGCAAATGTTATGGTGGCATGGTACATAATATTGGTCGCATGCAACTGATGGAAATGAATCCAATAGTAAAAGTGCTAAACAAAACTATAAAATAATAAATATATTTTTATTGTCTGTACAGATAGACGGAATTAAATTTTGCTTCAATCCAATTATAAATACTAAAACTTAAACTAGGTAAATAAAAAACTTTATTTAAAACGTAAAGCAGCAACACAGCCTTTACTAAGAATCTTATAAAATAAGAAACATATTTTAACCCGAGGTCTCTAAGTGAAGTTGCGACTGAAGCTCTAAGGTTATACTGGTTAATTTAAATTAACCGTATAAATTAATTTAACGGAACAAAGTAAAGCGGTGATATAATAAAAATGGCATTATTTACAATGTAAAGCCGTTGTAATCCTTTTTATACTTCCAACGTCCCGTAGCTTTTGCAAAGATTAGGTACATACTATATATGCAAAAGGGACGATCAAATTAAAAATTCAGTACTTCAAAGTGAGAACAGACGGACGATAAAACCATTCTTCTTTTAAAATCAATTAATAGTAGGTATAATTATTACTGTTAAACATGCTCTGTAATATTATTGACTTGCACTTATAAACATGGAAGAGGGCGCTGACTCCTGAAATACAGGTTTAATCTAGTTTGGGAGTCAGAGGCTTCAACAGGCTTATGTAACAACAAACAAATATGTCAATAAAGAAATATTATTATTATTATTATTATTCTAATTGAATTCTCTTTGAAAGAATTATAAATCCTTTAAGTTATGGGTGTTTAAAAAATAACCAATGTGCTATTAATATAATCTGTGTTATTATTAATATATTTTTATTCGATGTAATCATAAAGAATTGTACGGAGATGTTTTTTGTAGACAAAAGTTAATAAGAGAATTGAATTGAAAATGTCAGTGTTGTCAGTGCTACATGCATAATTAATTAATTGCATCTAACCTTTCGTGTCAATAGCCGATATATATCAACTGAAAAACTCAATAACACATCCATAACAAATTATACAGTACACGCTACTTGTTTCGTGTTACCTTTTTTCACCATAGCGTATAAACGCTACGTGGAATAAATATTTCAGGCTAATGAAAAAGTAGAATCGTTAAGATATTGTACTATTTTTACGATTTTTTGTGTTTGGTACGAAACTATTCCGTTAGGTACGGAACCCTCAATATTATTTTCGAGCAAGGAAAATTATTGGGCAAATCAAATAAAAGCTCTCGCAACGAAGACTACAGATAATATAATACCAAATTTAATTTGTAATAAAATATCAACCATACATACCAAATTTAATTTGCAATAAAAAACAGAAAATGTTGTGTGTAACATTGGGCATTTTCTTGTTACCAAAATTACTAAACGATACGAAAAAAATACACATATATCATAATTTAGATTTTTATATTTGAGAAATTAGAGTAAATGTTTATTAACTGGTATTATTACTGGAAAAGCTTCATAATATGGATCAATTATGCTTACCGAGGCCGTCAGTCAACAGATTTTTATTGTATTACTGTTCATTGTTTTAGCATTCACTTATTTACATTTATGAATGGCTACATCATTTTTTTTGAAATAACAAAGTGAAGCAACAATATCTTAATTAGCAAATATTTTTTATTAATAGTTAGGTAACTTAGTATATTAAGCTTAGTTAGTATGTAACAATATCTATAAATTATTTTAAACAGTATGTATGTCTACATATGTATTTTGGTAGTAAAACTTGTGACAATGAAAAATAAATATAAAAGTTTTCTTTTTCATCAATTTCGCTTCTATTTTATTTTTAACGGCATTTCACTTTCATATAAAATGTTAAGTTTCATGTTTAAACAATCGAAATGACCCCATTTCTATTTTATTATATAGATGGCGCATACATATTACGTGTTCGTGAGGCACATTTAGTAAAGTTAAAGAGGTTATAATATTATGATTGATCACTATATTAGCATTATGTAATATGTATATTGCCCAGTGGTAACGCGCTCGCTTGGATAACGGGTTCAAATCCGGGTCTCGCACCTCTGATATTTTCATGTGTGAATCATTTCTATCATGATTATCACTTGTCTTACGGTGAAGGAAAACATCGTGAGGAAACTTGCATGTCTGAGAAAACCTAGCAAGTTTTCAAAAGACATGTGAAGTCCGCAAACACGCACTAGGCCAGCGCGGTGGACTATGGCCTGATCCCCTTCGTACTGGGGGAGGCCCGTGCCCAGCAGTGGGACGTTAAAAGTGTTGTAGACAATATGTGAAAAAAATATATATTAAAAAATATTGTAGTAACTTATACATTTTTCTCGTTTGCTTAAAAATTCTAGAATTGGGTTTTTTACTATGCAATTTGATATTAAATACTCTTAATATTTTAAATTAACAATAAAAGCTTTAGAAAATAAGCGAAAGGTCACTCACTCACTAACTCATCACGAACTATCGAAAACCGCTTGTCGTATAAAGATGAAATTTGGTGGGGTGGTAATTTGTAGTTAGTAGACGTCCGCTAAGAACGAAAATTGCAAAAGGGCCGTATTAAGGAGGTCTATGGGCTCTCCTTACTTTGTATGAAAGTCCTTCAAATTTTGAGCTACAAACTTTAAATTTGGCAAATGAAAGTGTGGTGATCAATAGGATTATGCATATAAATTATATATGAAGGACGGGCAAAAGGGATATGTTAATTTAAAAATAAAATTAAAAATATCTATTATAATCATATTTATTCTTAGTTTTGGCAAATACTTCTTTGCGTAATTGACGTTTATAATTTAAGTTAAATAGAAATAAAAATAAAGAAATTCTTCTACAAAATTGAAAAAAATAAAATAGTCCATATTATCCGTTTTGCCCTACCAGGGCGGGCAAAACGAATACTCAGGTCGGGCAAAACGAATACTGATTAGAAAACGCTATTAATCGAAACAATCGTCGCAAAAATATGAACCACGTCCCGAATATGAAGAACAGGCTTCATGTGTCCACTCTTGGCAGGTCCCACATTGAATCCAATCTTCTCTCGGCGGGTCAACATATTTTTCTTTGCATACGGTGCACAGGTACGATGTCATAGATTTTCCCGAGGCTTTTTTTTGTTGTTGTCTTTTGACACCGGATGGACCTGGAGCATCGATTGGAGCTTTTCTTTTTGGAGCTGTAGTATCTTTTTTTGTCTTTGAGTGGTGATTATAGAAGAGCTACTTAAGATTTCTGACTGTTGAGATTTACGTCCTCGTGTACTCTTTCGAACTGACTACCGAATTTACTCTCAGCATTTTTCCCTAACGCGCCAAAAGAAGTATAACTTCAAAAACAGAAAGTATCCGTTTTGCCCGGTTCCGTTTTGCCCGTCTGGTAGCTTTATAACATAACCTTAAATTATTACAAACTACAGCGATAAAAATAAAAAAATAACTTGATTATTTCATGTTCATTAATTATATATTCCATTTTAAAAAAAAAAAATTTGCCTCGTCCTTACCAAATTAAAATAATCTCTGTATACTTACGGTTAAAAATTTGAATTTTTTTCCTAAATTTCAATATTTATAAAAAAAAAAATGCCACAAGTATGTGAGGCCGATGTATGTATGGTATGGTGCGAGTAGTTATATAATGGAATGATAGATGGTAGTCTAAAGTATTTCTACCGATCGACCAGCGATTTGAAACGATTATTCATTTTGCCCGCCCTCTCCGTCTTGCCCGTCCGTCCCCTACATGCTTAAAACTCATATGAAATAGAAAGACAAATGTTGATTGCAGATTGGTAGAAAATCACTTTTAATTCTGCCAATTTTTAATCTTCTTTTCTCATGAAAATACCGTACATTCTGCTAATTTTACTTGTAAGTTGCAATTTAGTGAAATTTGTACCAATTCAGATCAAAAGCCTGCAATGCAGACTGTCTCGGGAAATAAGTATAATATTTAAGCAGAATAAAAAGAACACCTTATTCTATCTTTTAGTTCCTTCATAATGCGATGCCAATAAAATGCATCTTGTATTCCCTCGCATAAATTTTTATTTCAACGACAGACACCTAAAACATAAAGTGCACGACTGGCACATTTTAGTCGAATCTATCGTTGCAAAGTATCAGAATTTCTGTTCCATATTTGACACAGTTAAATTTTTATGTTGTAAATGCTTTGCTTTGAGCGCATAATCGAGTAATTTTACGAAATTGTTCATAATAACACAATTTTAATGTATGACTGCATATTATCAACTATATTGTAGATTTTAAGCATTTTAAAGCTTTTAAAATACGTAGTAGCTATACACTTATTATGTTTTCGTAATGGTTGTGAGCTCGAGTTAGATGATCTACATACTATAGAGATTTATTTGTGTTATTTATTGAAATTTGCTATTTGAAAATCGAGTTTCAAAGAATATCATAAATTTCGAAATAAAAGCTCTAGCTCGTCTGGTCTGTTCGATAAAGCAATTTTACATATGTTCTCGATACCACTATTTTATTTTATTTTCGCAAAATACTTCATTTAATATGTTATGCGAGATTTCAAATATTTATTTAATGTTATACAAAGTTTGAATTACACATAGGAAGTATGTTTTGTAAGTAACTGTGTTTGCTAGTCATTTTTGTACATACATGTACCTATAAAAATAGCATTAATATTAAGTATTAATTTAGCTATTATAGTAGAAAGAGGTTTCCAAAATTATTCATATTGCTTCTTAACCCACCACTCATAAGTTTAATAATTTATTTATTTGAATTATATCCATATACAGAAAAAAGTCGCCAAAACTTTGACTCTACTCGAATCGAAAACGATGATAAGGCGCAAATATACACCTGAGACTATGTATGCTGAGTGAGACTACAAACATCGTTCTTTTTCAGATCGAGATGCAAATGTATTCAATATAAACAAGATAACATCCGCCATTGCAACTTAAAATTTTTAACGTCTCATGCAATACAAATGTGTAAAAATTACTACCCATAAATCTACAACTAAGAACAAAGAAACTTTTGTATAAATAATATTAAAATATCGTGAACACGCAACAAAAATTCTAAATACTATAGATTCGGCATTTGTATTGATGACAATGCCTTATTCAATTTTTTTTTCTGCCCTCGATTTCTCTGGGATGCTATTATTGGATCTAAGATCGAAGATCTAAGTAAGTAGATTACTGTAAGTACTGTAAGTAGATTTTTTTATACAAATAGCAAAAAATATAGATGTTTAAATATGGTATTTCAAAATTCTATTAATATTCTAGAATCTCTTCGTTGCTTTTTGAATTTGAATTGTACACAAAATCGCCGGTTAAAGATCACAGCAAAAAGATACAACATTACAAAGGATCCACAATAAAACATAATAGACGGCGGATTTAAGAGTCAAAGGAAAGTAAGTAAGCAAAAAAATTTAACATTTTTTATATTTCTTGCTATTAATAGGCATATTGCTAAAAAGAGATCGGTTCGGGGTCATCTCTTTTATATTCATCGAAAATGTTTGAAAGGAATAAAATAAAGGAATTTAGTGTAATAGGTATAATATTATTAAGGTTACCTACTTAAAAAATATTTTGATGGCCAAAAAAGTGTCCCTTTGTTCGTGAAATTTCGCTGGGCTGTGTAATTTTTGCACTTTTCAGTTAAGCTGTAAAGCATTTTTATAAATTTAAGTCTGAATGTACATTAAAAATTAGTCTAATAGCCTATTTGGTCTTGGTCACGGGACCGGGGAAGACTAAGGGTTTTAAAGTTTCAAAGATCAGTATATTATTACAGACTTTAAGTATATTTTTTATTTATTTTATTTTATAAAGTAAATCTACACTGGTACTTTTGTTTATTTGGATTATTCATATTATAATTAATTGACGGGTTGTACCGCTTTCTTAGCCTAACAGTAGCTTATGTTACTTAAAAAGTTACAAAATTTCGTCCAAATTGGTCCAGTCGTTTTTAATTTAATTGGGTAACATACATATATGATAACACATTTACGGAAGTGCAAACAGCACAGTCCGGAATTGATTTATAATCTCCTCATGACCTGACGGATTTTGTTTCGATTATGTCGGAGCTCTTACTTAAGCTGTGACTAAACTGCATTCCCACAGAATATACTATAATACAGTATGATCAGAGCAGGAGACAATCCACAGTCTTACGTGGCTTTAAAAATACGATGGTGTAGTATCACCAATTAACTAATTCCTTTTTAATCGGTCTTCATCGTCGTTTCATTTGGATTTTTTACTCCCTACGTTTCAAATGCTTTAGAATTTTAAATTATAGATTCAAAATAATAAATATTCGCGTCCAATAAAGTAAAATTAGCAAATATGGACTGTTACTATAAAAAATGATTATTATTTATTATTCTTACAAACCTAACTAATAACTTCAGCACGGAACAGCACCCATGTCCTTAGCCACAAAGGATTTAAGATTTGCCAATAAAGAAATACAAAGTTTTATATTATTATATTCATTTAACTTCGTATGATTAAATTGACAGCATACCAATTGTAAAAGACAAAGCAAATTAATTGACCCATTATGTACGTAATTGAGTAGACAAATGAAATTTAAATGTGTCAAAATTGTGATTTTCAATAGCTTTTCAATAATCAATATTACATATACGTTTATACCTATAAAATACTATTATAAGGTATATAATATAGTCACGGTAGATACTTTTTAACCTAACTTATTTAAAATATCTAATTTTAGCGTAAATCTAAGATGTATCATGTAAGAAAGTATTGCATGAAATACTTTAAAAAATGATATTGTACGGCCAGTGGTAATATACTTAAATAAATGTGACATTGCAGCACTGACTTCGAAGGATTCAATAGAGCATGTTTATAAGCTGAAGAGAGAAAGGGGTGATTACAGCAAGGGTGGCCGCACAGCCATCCCGTATATATACGACGTCGAGGCAACATCTATAACAGAGAGAAATTGAAATCTTGTAAAGTATATAATATTTACTTCATTAAAATTGTAATGAAAGACCCCGTTGGAAAGATTTTGTGTTTGAATAAGTTAATGACGGTGACATTTAATACAAAATTTTGTTATATTTTAGCATACCTAGTACTTGGAACGATAAGAGGCTTTATCAGTTCATATATATCAGTAATTTCTTCTAGGAAATCGTAATCACTCGTAGTTAAAACTTTTGTAATTTTTAATCTACATTATTCTTATTTAAATAAATTTCTATGAAATAGACATTATATGAAGGCATTATATGTATAGAGACAAAAAGGTTTGCGAAATCTATACTTTAGTAAGTAATTACTAATCATAATTTTACTAAGGGATTATAATATTTCTCTTAAATTGATTGTGATCTAGTGAGACGTATTTACTCAGGCAGTAAGTACAAAAATATATAAAGTACATATTTGCATCAGAATAATTAAATCTCAAGGTAAATAATATTAGTCCACTCACTTCCGGCTATTAAACTAAAAGGCCGTTTTTTTAATGTTCGGTACGCATACCACCTGCTACATATGTAGAGGTAAAAGCCGATGCTCTGAAACCCAAAGGAATCTTCCCCATCTTAATTCGTTAAATAATATATAGGTACGGCATAAATTATGCGAATAATTACAAACAATAATACACCAAATATTTACCTAGGACCTTCATAATATTTACCTACATTATTTGAGGTATCTAGGAGGTGAATATCAATTTATAACTATTATACCTACATATGAGTACGTAAGTACACTGAATAATTCGAAATCACTTAGAAATATATTTTCACATTTTGTTTATTTTATTAGTTTTATATTTATTCATTAATTCTTTTATTGATACGAGTAGGTACAATTTTTATGAATATATTAATATTGGTGATGGGCCGAATGCGATTTGAACCGAATACGAACTTCGGCCGAACATTCGGCAAAAATAAAAAATTCGGCCGAACTTCGGCCGAACTTCGGTACAATTTAGCCCGTGCTTACTCGAGAGTGACATGTCGTGACTTGTTTACTAGGTCTAGGCGGTCCGCGTGGCATCGAGCCGGTCGGTCATTTGAAAGTACGTCATCAGCGTGTCGCGTGTTATTGTTTACATAAAACAAATTAACTGTTTTTAAGTGGTTTTTGATAGTTTAAATTAATAGATTTTGTTATTAGCTTGTTTTGAAAATGTCTGGAAGGAAAAAATCAAATATTTGGACATTTTATACAGAGACTGACGAGCAAAACAAAGTGAAATGTGTCTTATGTAGTTCGTTGATATCTCGTGGTGGTAGTGGCCGTTCAGCGTCTACTTCTGCACTGACCAACCACATCCGCGTGAAGCATAATCGAGAATTTGTACAATTACAACATCCTGTTCATTCGCCAAATTCGATCCTACCTTCAATTAGAGCTTCAACGTCGAAAACTACTGAGGAGATACCAGCGCTGACGGAGGCATCTTTACGTCAGGCGTCCATTGAGAACTCATTTGAAAGTAAGTGGAAAATAGATGACCCAAGGGCTAAGCAAATTCACCGAGCAATTGCAGAAATGATCGCAGTGGACAATCAACCTACGTCTTTTGTAGAAGATGCTGGATTTAATCGTTTGATAGCTGTATTAAAGTCCAAATACCAGATGCCGAGCCGAAAATTCATTACTGAAACTGTTCTGGTTGAAATGTACGATTTATTAAAAAAAAAGATTTTAAATCAGCTAACCGCAACTAAAACTATAGCAATCACAAGCGATATGTGGACGTGCATTAATAATATGCTGTGCTTTTTAAGTTTTACTGTTCACTGGCTGGACAGCGATTTTGTACTGCAACATAGAGTACTGCAAATGCAATCATTTTCAGATCAGCATACGGCGCGTAATATCCAGTGTGCTCTAGAAGAAATAGCTGAGTCATGGAACATCTCTAATAAAATTCATGTTATCGTCACAAACAACGGCCGTAACATCGTGAAAGCCGTAAATGACAGTCCTTTTGTAGGAAAAACGTGCTTCATCCACACGTTGCAACGAGTGATTCACGATGCTTTGGAAGCACATGAATTTGTCATCGAAGCCATATCAGCAGGCCGTCGTATAGTAACCCAATCACTCCAAACTGGCTCAAGAAAAATTGCAATTGATACAGACTGAGCTCAATGCACCTAAGCACAAACTTATTCAAGACGTCAGCACACGGTGGAACAGTACTTTTTACATGGTTGAGAGGTTACTGGAGCAAAAGAGAGCGATTTCGTTATACATATCTGACAACAGTGGCACACTAAATTTTCAAAATTTGTCAGAAAGACAATGGGATATTTTAAAGGAATGTCTTGCCTTACTCCAACCTTTTGAAGAGATAACAAAAAAGATCAGCTCTTCGTACTCCTGTATATCAGAGGTAATACCAAACTTTACAATTCTTTCAAGATATTTGACCAAGGATGAAGTTCAAGTGGCTTGCCCTAATGTTAATATAATGCGCTTGTGTTACTAAAAGAAGGACTGAATAGACGTTTTTGCCAGATTGAAGATGACAAGTACTACAGTCTAGCAACATTGTTGGATCCGCGCTACAAAATGAATTTCTTTACACCAGAAAATGTACCAATGATCAGACGTACCTACCTGGCGGAATTTGTAAGAAGGAGCGAGGATTTTGGAAATTCAAGCAGTGATGAAGAAGTAGTCCAGCCGGTGCAGAGATCCTCAGCACCATTTAATAATGAAAACATACACAAAACGTTCTGGAGCTGCTACGAGGAACTGGCGACAGTAAAGAAACAAAAAGTCCAATTGCATCAGAGCTTGACAGATATCTCAATGATGGCTGGTGGGCTAAGAATAAAGACAAGTTATATGACTTATTTGGCTCGGATATTTTTGTCGGCTCCTGGAAGCTCTGTATATTCTGAGCGACTTTTCTCAGAGGCAGGAAATGTGTATGAACAAAAACGTAACCGGCTTCTACCAGATAAGGCAGAGTCTTTAGTGTTTTTGCACCATAATCTGCTTCTAGTAAATTTTAAATACGAGTAGATGGGCAAGGGATTGTTAAATTACTTGGTTGTTAAAAAATAAATATATCATTAATTAATAATCATAATAATTCAAAATGAATCAATGTTTAATGTTTACAAATGTCCATTTTGTGAAAATTAAAATTGTGCCTAATGGATGCTGTCCTATTAGAAGTAGTTTTTTTTTAATTCAATTATTTAACTGTAGTAAGAATTTCGGAATAATTTCGAATTAATGGCACTCTTAAATAAATGCTTATTTGATTCTATTTTATTGGTTTTATTTCATTATTTCAAATATAAATATTTTATTATGTCAAAACAGTGGAGTAATTTGATTTTTTTTTTTGAATCGAATATTCGGCATTTGTACAGAATTTCGGCCGAATGTCGAAATTCGGTTCAAACCGCCGAAGTTCGGTTAAACCGAATGTGAAACGAATTTCGGCCCATCCCTAAATTTAATATATTAAAGCCTATTAATAAAAAAGAAATAATCAAATTAAAGAAGTAATTGGCGAAGAAAATTACTTAACATTATAAAAAAAAGGCGAATTGAATCCCTGTTAACATGAGTTATAAATCACATTGAGCGGTTCTGTGTAGGTACCTGAAAAGGGCTATAAATAATACTTTAGTACGATTCAAATGATTTACTAATGCATATTTTCTATAATTTATTAAGAGTATATCACAGTCATCACTTTAATAAGTGCATCAATATAAATAGTTTACTCCTGTATTACAATTAGGTATCTATATATGTATAAATCGAATTTTTATTAGATTAATAAATACATAGTTTGACTAGAATTTTTACAATGAGTTCACTGTACAACTAAAATACTTCAAACTAGGTGAGATGGTGCATTAACAAATGTTTGGTGTTATATAACGTGTTTATTCTAAAATTTAAAATATTTTTGATATTTATACCTTGCGTCCCATTCGTACTGCGGGTGTTTGTTTTATGAATTATGTTTGCTCCGGACTCTGCGGCACAATTGATTTCATTTCGAAGGGACTAGAAGTGTTCGTACATCAAAAATATAAATTGGATTGATTTGATTGACTCTACGATATTTATTATGATATGATAATTGAATATATGATCCTAAAATTTTAATTTAAGCGTAATAATAAAAGGAAACGCATAGGATTTAATAAAGTTTCCCAGTGTTTATTTAAAAGTAAACAAAAGCTTACTAATTGGCATTATTTTGTTATAAAAGTAAATAATTGGTAATTCTTATAGAAATATCGAAGTTCATATAAAAATATTAGTTGATGAATAATACTATCGACATTTTACATATGAAATAGGTATTTAATAATAAATATGATTGAAAGCTAGTTTTATATAAATTAATTAGATTAATATATAAAGTATTGGTAATTATTTAAGTTATGATAGTCATCTATTACTTTAGAACTCGTAGTTATATTATATATAATTAGTTCTTAATTGTACATATATAATAATAAATATATAATCTAAATAATGTATGTAAATTGTAATTCAGGACTTAAACAATAATTGACTAGAATATGCAAGCTAAGTTACGCAATGGTTCCGACTAGGCCATACCTTAAAAAATAAAGGAAACAATTTTATTACAACATAACTTTCTTAATCTTAAAGAGGTTTATTTTAAAAATAATTTGATTTAACACATATCTATGATAGTTTTAAAACAATTTTACTAAAGCACATTATATCTGCTTTCGAGCATCGACAAATTCAAACTGTTATTTTAAGTTACGAATGCATATTTATTTTTTGTTAATAGTTCGACCATTTGGAATAAAAGGGTTCCATCCAACATTTTTCTATATTTTGATTTTTTAACTTAAAATGTTTCATGTGACCATAACTTTGTTCTCTAAACCTTTGAAAGTCATCTATTGACCCTTAATGAATTAGCTGCATAAGTTCTATTTGTGAAATTAATGATTCAAAAAGTTCCATCTGCCTCATGAATGTTAAAATCCAGATGGAACCATCTTATTCCAAACGGTCGAGTTGCTAGCCAGTGTTTTAAAACTTATATTTTTCATTTTACCTTGTGTTTCAAAGTTATTGAATTAGGCCAATAAAAAATTATCAATTTGATTTAAAAATAATATAGTTCAAGATATACAGAGTCCTCTCTATCTATAGAGACAAGGCAACAGAAGTTAATGTCGGAGTAAAACGTAACGGAGTAATATTTTATGTAATGTATGAACATTAGATGACAACATATTAGATGAAGGATATAATCGTATTAGAATGCGTAATTGGAATTATTTCTTACACTTAATGAGATCTTAACTCATCCTCAAATCCGGCGTTGGAAGACGAGATAATTGGACTATTATATCAATTATTAGATATTGGACTAATGAATAAAATTATTAGGTATTTAAATAATTAATCTTTAGGACCATTTCTATCAGAAATTTTCTTTTTACGTAAATGTTGTTAATATCAAATTATTATCATATTAACATTTACATAGTTTAGGAGTGGCCCATAAAGTTTTTTTTTTAAATATATACCACTATAGACATCAAGGATTGTACATTGGATCATACATCGTGACCGTTTTGAAAAGTTAAGATACCTATTATCGGTCACTTCTACTTAAAACTAATCTAAGACAGGATTTTAATAAATGAGATAATATTAGTATTAAAACTACTTTATACCTACTCCTATTTTGATGTAAAAGTAAAAACAATCCGGTAAATACAAGTTCAATACAATAAGTGGGAAGTGCAAACATAAGACATATTATTTATTAAATATTAAACTACTTAAACGCAATTGATCCCACTCCAGGCTATTCACAATATCTCTTTATATAGGCATATCGTATGTTTTAATTTACCTTATAGTAATATATATTGATATATTTAATTGATTTAACATCATACATTTCGTATGTACGTAATTAACATTGCACATGTTGCATCGCTATTAGCATAGCAATCTAATGGACCCTTTCATTTCTACACATCATGTAACCAATCCTTCACTAATCTACTCGTACATATAATAGCTTAGATGCGTTCACTAACAGTTTATGAACACTTGAATTTTATTTTTCACTGGTGTTTTGGATTAAAGCCAGTTGTAATAGGATCAGTTCCAACAGATGCCTTATTAAAAATGCGTGTAAGATCATAATTTAAATAAATGTAACTTAAATAAATCAAAGTTAAAATAAGCCAAAGAATAAATAAAGAAAAATAGAGATATTGTCTATAATTTCAATAACACTCATTTAGAATACCAATATTTACAAAACAATAATATAATATACTGTTTAGACAGCAAAATAATACTTACTTCTATTTTCATAACTAAAGCAATATCCGATCAATATTCAATAAGAAAAGAATGGGGATTTTAAAAAGGCAATTCCAGTTAGAACTTTTCCTATGATATCCAGACAATAGAGTTCTCATTTAAAATTTGTCTGGGGATGAGAGTCGCCGCGTGGGCGAGACCTGTCACCCTCAGAGGTAGTTTGGGCGCGACATGCAACAAAGCACGCCCATGCCTTTGTAGAGTGATCCTCGCCGCTTGTTCCGCCATAGGCCGTTAACGTCGTCACCTTTTAGTGCAACGTTGGTTTCTGTAACAAACATTTGTATGAGAACCAAGTAAGTCTGTTTTAAGCCTTAACGAGTATGTCAGGATATAAATATATTAGGTGCTATCTATAACTCATACGCCTCACTAAATGGTCGTTGTTTATGCCATGTTCATTATAATGTTTTCTAGTAAATATCTTAAAAAATCAAAGAATATAGACATAATACTGTCAATGTTACGTTTAATCTTTTTGCTAATCCACTTTGCATTCTTTGTTTAAAAAAAATCTTTTCGCTAAACTTCTCCATAGTACAAAGATTACAGAATCGCAGGGATATTGTTCGTAAATGCCACTTATTTTCCGATTCTGGGCTTAATCGTGTTATGAAGTGTACACGTTTGCGTAGGAGGATTGTATTTCTATTTTAGTATATTCTATATATTAAATTCTATTTTCGTGACTAAAATTACAAAATAATATTATCATGAAATTATATTCATAATCCCTATAGTAAGTTTAAATTTAAAATGGATAGGTATTAATAAATGACGGCATAAATAAATATTATTATTTCTAAACAGCGATAGATATCTTAGCTGTTGATCCTAGTATGTATCCTTTAGCGTCTTACGAGTATGACAAGCGATTTCTACTCCGCAAATATCCGCTTTTCCGCTGGGATTTCCTTCTGTATATTCAAATTGCCCTCGTTAAGTGCCCTTATTTTATAATAAAATTCTTCGACGATAACTCTATCGTGCATTTTGTTAGCATAGCATTCAAGTATTATTTAGAGGAATAGCAGCTCGTATACCATTACGCGTATATCCCTATATGAATATCTAGCCCTCATATCGATATCGATATTTGATATTATTAATAAAATGATAAATTCTTGCTACGTGACATAATGCTGATAAAATTGTATACCAGTCGCATACATTTTTTAGATTCTATCAATAGCAAAGTGATTATAGAACGTCAATACTGTGATGATATTTGAAGTCTCATTCAATACGCCGCATCAAGAAAACTAAATAACAATGTAAAAAATAATAATTGTAAAGCAATTTAGTAAATTATATTATAATTTTTCCTAGTTGTAAATTAAATCGTGTCGTAAAAGTAAATTTTCAAAGCTTTATAGCTTTGAATAAGTTTTATATATTTTTACATATCGTTAAGTATATTTCTTTCTATGTGACTTCGTGTTGCCGTTTTGGATTATAACATAAAGATTCATAATTATATGTATTCATAGCTAATATGAAGAGTATGTAACAAATACCTTGAACTTTTATACAATAGTATTACAATACTGTAACAGATTCATTTGTTTTATCAGAAAAGCTCTAATTTGTTTCAGAATTTGTTTACCGTAACATTTTAATTGCGATACTTGTTTCTTCGTTCTTTATTAGTTAGTGTACGAAATATTGACATAATATACCTACTTTTTTTACCTATTATATAAAAATCTCGTGTCACAGTGTTTGTTATCGAACTCCTCCGAAACGGCTTGACCGATTTTTATGAAATTTTTGTTTATATTTGGTAGGTATGAGAATGGGCTAATTTTTATTCCCCTAGGGCCTAGGTGATAAGGGTGGCCCTCTCAGGTATATTATTTTTTTATTTTTAGATAAGAATTTTATTTTTTACTTTCTTATTATTTGGCATCAAAATTTCTTATGACCCTAAATTTTCACCCCGTCAGGCGCGGTCGGGACCGCGGGAATTGCTTGTCTTTATATAAAATGCTTATCAGTAAATATATGTATATGTTCTATAATAATATAATGTATAATGTTTTAACGTTATTGAACTGACTGAAAAAAAAAGATTAACAAATACCTAAGTGATTTAGAGTTTCATGCTGTGGCAGGTATTCTTGGATCTCACTGACGATCCTCGTTATTTCTTGCGTGTCTTTGGCGATGCTGCACAACTCTTCTTGGTTGAAATCCGGAGTAATTTGCTTGCACAGTAATATTTGGCTGATTACGTTGCCGAAATTTGATGGACCCGCGCGGTTTTCTGTTTAATATTTTATTACATTATTAAAAAAAATTGCTAACAAATGTATAGTCGAGCAAATTTATATTTTTAAGATATAATACATCGATAATTACGTATATATTCAGCTTAAAAGAAAAATAAACAAATATTTTTCATTTAATTATATTGAATGTTCTACTATACACGCGAAGTGCTCACACTTGACCGATTTTATTTCCTTATCGATTTAATATTTGAAATAAAGATATTATTCTTAATATATTACGAAAATTAAAAGAAAATGTCGTCAAATATTACCATAATATGAAGTCATGTCCATCGGTACGAGTTGCACGAGGCGGTGGCACTTGGCGAGCTCTCGAAGAAGTAGTTGTGACATGAAATATAAGAGCACCAACTGCGGCTGATCTGCGCAGCCTTCGCTTGTTGACCTGAGTAGACATACACATTATGTATTTGAATTTTAGTCATTTTAATATTTTAGATAATATTTTATCCATTTAAAGCTCATATTACTAAAATGTCAAATATATTTTTTTATAAATATAATTTTATTAATGATACAGTATTTTTTTATACTGTTAACCTCAACGATGTAAGCTCTGAGGACAAATTACTTTTTTTCCAACAGATTTTGTCCTTCGATGGAACACTAGCGTTAGGATTAACAAGCTTAACCTAGGTTAATTGGTTTGGCCTGGTTTGTAATAATACACATTCTAGGATAAATTCATACTGCTCTGTTTACAAAATAATGCTTTAAAATTCTATTTCCATTATTTTTTTAAATCTATGCATATTAAAAGGTAGTGTTAGCTCAGTGGAATGCACTCGCTTAGGAAACCATGCTAATCGTTGGCAAAATTGAGTGCCGTTTGTGTTACGGTAAAAGGAAACATCGTGATTGAACCTGCATCTCTGAGAAAACCTAGTAAGTTCTCGAAAGATATTTGTAGTCCAACCCGCACTAGGTCCTTTTCGTATTAAAAAGAGGCCAGTGCCAAGCAATGGGACGTTAAAAAGGGTAAAGGTAAGGCTAAATACATACATACGAGTACAATAAAGTAATAAGAAATATATAATTTTTCAACAAATTTACTTTTAAAATATCGTTTTTAAAACTTTTGTACGTTTATTGTACGTGTAACGATTATTTTTCTGTTGGCTTTTCACGCTTTATAAACTTAATATCATAAATATTGACTATTTAAAATGTGTTTTACTACAGAAAAAAATATTACCATAAAAATTTTTTCGCTTTGAGATATAATGAAACACAAACTTTGCGGTTCCAACAAAACACGTGTTATTTCAAAAGCTACTTATCTATAAGATAGATTCTGAAATTTTCCTTAAAAATATTTTGGAAACTCATTTTTTCAGTTGAGGAAGGTGAACTCGGTTAAAATTGAATTTTTAACTAGTACGCTATCATTATTAAAATAATGTTAGCTATATTTAAGTTATTTTCAAACATTTTTGCGCGGATTTATTTCGATTTTTGTTTCATTTCAAAATAGTGATTTGTTTTACTGGCAGATGTGAAAGCGAGCGAAGCCCCGGCCTCTACTAGTAATAAATAAATGTTTATGTAATGAATTCTTATAATGTATTTTTAGATTTGAAATGTTAGTGTGACATGATAATTCACTTACGAAATAGAAAAAATATTTTAATGGCGTATAATTTGGTGACATTTAAAATTGTAAGCTTCTAAAGGATCGATATCACTCGCAATGACAACTATTTATCTATTCTGTTAATAGGGGTCAAAATTTTTAGGGTTACGCACCTAAAAAGAAAAAGCAAAACCCTTTTAGGATCACTTTGTTGTCCGTCTGTCTGTCAAGACCCTTTTTCTCGAAAACGCGAGGAGGTATCGAGTTGAAATAAAAACCATATATTCGGGTCTACAGTCCCTTGAAGCTGTGAAAAATCAAACATCTAAGTTACATAAGGTCTACGGATATAAATTGATAAATTATGTTTAGTCAGAAATTTGTTAAAAAGATATGCTTTTTTGAAGTCGAGGGAATCTTTCTACAAACATTCAATATTTGGGACTTGAAAGAAACATGCCATTGTTGTAGTTTTCGCACGGAAGAATGTACGCTTATAACTACTGTTTTAATATAGCATTTATAATATCGATAGTCTATAGTCATTAATATCTGCTTTTCTATATTTTACCACATTCTTCTTACCACGGCATTTTTAAATGTTCATCTAATAAGTTCACTCCAAAATTTTATTTACATAAAAATAATTGAATAGGTATATATACATATATTTTGTGTGACTAACGAAACCTAATTTTTCAAGCCTTTCTAGTTAAACGTCATAATGAGGCATTTTTAAGAGTGTGTAAAACGTACCTAATATATTTATACCACAAGATTTTTTACCAAAATGTAGAGGAAATTAAGTATTAATTATGTAGAGCGTAAATTTTAGAGTATCGCTCTACTAGTTGGCGAGTTCAAATATGGTTTATTATTTTTTTCCGTTCCAACTACAAACTCAAACTTGTAAATAAGGCCGTGAAAAGTAATATAATTATTTTAAATGTTACTATGTCAATGATTTAAAAAACTTTTATAACATTTTGAGAACAGCTATTCTAGATACCAATTAAATTCTGTCGCTACACGAAATATGAGGGATATTTCGTGTAGCTTTGTTATGACGTTATATCTCAAATACCTACATTGTATGTGTAATAATTGCTTTAATTGATTACTTGTTTTCAATAATTTGATTCAAAAATCATTTTTCGTATTAGTTAAACATTGATAAATTGTGGGTTTTCATGGTCAAAAATTAACCAGATTTTTTTAAGATTTTGAAAATATCATCGAGCCACTTAAAAGCAGTCTCTGTTACATGAGAACTATGTGGGGGTAAACTTTATTAAAAATATCTAATTTATCAAATAGAACCTAACCTTTTATGCAATGATCATCAAATAGCTGACCTAATCTTTTTAGTATGAATGCGCCTTGATATTGAAATATTTCGTATAGTAATTAAAGGCGAAATTAAAACAAACCATTGCCTTAACTTTTTTATTTATGTATCAAATAAACCATGTTCATTGTTCACTTTTTTTTTATTATTTTGATATAAATTTTTACTTTAATTATATCTATATAATATTTATATAATTAAATTTTCCAACTTTTTAAACGCACATTTTCTTATTTTAAAGGCACGTTTGCCATTTGAATATCTTCGGCTATTAATCAATCAAACTGACGGGGTTTCCGCGTAAGCTTGTTCTCCAATTGCCGAGCTTCCTTTTAACTCTCACCTTCATTTGCGCCTTTACGGTTTCTTTTCTATTCATAATAACGCTTCTTCGTGGCTTCTCTTTTCAAATTTACCAAATAATAGGGAATTATTGTCATATATATGTGTACATACAAAAAATAAAGTAAAGTCTTTGAATATAAAAAATAACGTAGTGATATAAAAACCCACGAGTGAAAAGCTTTAAATTATGTTAGTGATAAGAAATCAAATTGCATTATTTGATTCAATTCAATAGATTTTTGTAAACGGATTTTCAAGTGCTAGTTGAAAAGTTTTTGGTATATATAGCGCTTAATAAAAAACAAAATTAACCATCCATGTAGCCTTTGAAGTATTTTGAAACATTAGTCATCATATGAACGAAATATCGTTTTCAATAAGTTATAGTTTTAACTTAGACTATAATTATTAAATATTTAAAAAGGAAAAACTAATTTTCACCCTTGACATGACTAACGTTTTATAGAAGAATAATAATTGAACTTTAATCATAACCTATACTTACTAGCATCACGCAGCTTTTATATTGCGTGAGTAGTGAAAATAACAACACTTTTAGTGGCTTTTCTTTTGTTTTACATAATTTTTTGTCGTTATATACGATTGGCCATAGTGAAAGTAAGCACCAGATAAATTGTTTTAGGTTTTGGATGCCACCAATGGATTGATTTATTAGCATCGTGTTTACTATTCAAGGGATGCGGTGGAATGGCGAAAACTTTTTCCGACGTAATTGATTCTCTTTCATATTTAACTTGAGGACTAGTATATCTTTTGATATGCAAATAATTGGACACTTAAGTACCTGAAGCTTTGAGAAATAATAATTTGTCTGAGGAGTGGGCGCTCTTTGCATTATGTATTCGTATTGGTTAATGCGAATTTGTAACGAATAAATTAAGTTAAAATGTTTGGTTGCGTGACGCCTAACATTGTGTTCAATAACAATTTAATATTTTATATTGTTATTCGATAATATTTTTAGTGAAATATAAGTTAAAGAGTTGTAGAATTTAGATATAATCTAATATATAAAAACCTCGTGTCACAGCGTTTGTTATTAAACTCCTCCGAAACGGCTCGACCGTTTTTATGATTTTTTTAATAGTCTTTGGTATAGGTCTGACAATAGGTCTTAGGCTAATTTTTATTCCCCTAGGTGATAAGGGTGGCCCTATCTAGATATATTTTTTTTATTTCTGGGCAAAATTTTTGATTTGGCATCAAAAATTCTTATAACCCTACATTTTTATCCGTCGGGCGCGGGCGGAGCCGCGGGAATGCTAATAAAGCAATATAATTTAATAATCATTTGAGCTTAAATTGCTAACCAGTTAATTTGGACGTTCCACTGGACTTATGGCATCTAACGAGTCTTATAGTAAGAAAATTTTAATATATCCCACAAAAACTAAGCATTGTATTGCTAAACAATGATATTTCTTTAGTTTTTGTGCAGTATACCTACCTTAATTTTGGTAGGATATCGAGAGATCCCCCACGACGTGCGTTTACTTTGTCTTGGGCTTAATAGCGTTCGGCATTTCGGTAATTGTTAATTGACTATAAATGTATGGAAAATTATAAACAATGTGAAGCATTTGTTAGCCTTTAAAACACTTTATTCAATACAGACCAATATCGTTCGTCAGTTTTTAAACAATAAATAAACGTATGGATCGGTTGAACACAATAAGGTTTAGAAATGAGCTTACTATCGTATGAATACCATCTGCTTCCGTTATTTTATGAAGCATTCAGACGCAACAATTTTCAAATCACACGTTGAATCGTAAATTAAAATTGATAAAATAATACAAAGATAGACTTACTTCTTACAGGTGGGCAGAACTAACTGACTGGTTTGCTTGGTGGCTTCAACGCAGGTGCGGCGTAAGCGGCGTACGCGTTCCCGAAGTTCAGGACTGTCGTGGGGTTGTCCGATGTGAATCAGTAGATCTCTGAATAGTGCAAGCTGCACGTTGATCTCTGTTATTAACTGCGGAAAGTACAAAACATTAGCAAACATCTTCAACAATTACTAATAAATAAAGAAATTTTCCAACATAAGAACAAATGTAATTAAATGTAAATCAATACATTTACTTAAAAAAATATCGTTAAGTATAAATAGCGTTTACGTTAATGTGGCGGAGCTTTGTGCCTGAATCAGACAACACATTCATCACGCTGGTGTAATTATTGGAAATCGTTTATATGTTACGGCTTCGTAAGTTGAAATCGGACGAAAAACGAAATGTTAGCAACCTATTTCCCTACAGTCATTTATGTAGTGGTAATAAATTAATCTATAAAGAACTATCAAAAGCTAGGAATTAAATGAGTCTTTACTTCCCAGATTTTAACCGAGAAAAAATTTAAAAAATGTTTTTTTTTTATGTTAGTACAGTGTGTATTTTATCTGCTTTTAGTGAAAAGCTGTTAATTTGAAGTTAAAAACGGACACTACAATTTATTTATATGTATAAATGTATAGATAAAAAATAATGCGTCTTAGTAGAGTTTGTAGATTGCCTCCACACGGATGTGCCAATCAAGCAGCGGACTCAATTTAAATAACGGTATTATTTGCCTCGACATGATAGAAAATGAACATGTTTACGTGAGAGTACATGCTATAATCTGATAGCTACTCATAATTGTACAGAATAATTTAGATATGTATTCGGTTAGAAAGAAGAGAAGACGATCCGATAATAAAAATGTATAAAAATGGCAAAAATATATGTCAGCTTCGATCTACCGCTTGAATTGTTTATGAGATATTTTGACAGTATCTGAGAACAGAGCTAACTTTCAAGGCTGAGGGGATTTTCAAAGTCCAACCTAATCAATTTTGCACTGACATTTAAAATCTGGAGTGAATCTTTGGATATTGTGATCTAAAATGAGTGATTGAGTAGGCAATAACATAATTCGATATTTACAGTCAGCTTTCACAACTTAGTCCAATTATTTATTTCATTTTCTGGAACTTTAATTTTTTTATTATTATTTATAACCATTAATTGATTTATTTAAATAATATTTAAAACAAAAGTAAAGTTACAGTAAAGTTATCTACATATATAAAAGCTGTGTATTTAAAGCACGATAATAAGTTTTAAAAAACGTTTTAATATTTATATTAATTAATATTTCTATGTACATATAAAATATATTTTAGTGAAATAAGGCTAAATGTTTTTTTTTGTGTGTGCAGCCTTGCGGCAAATCAAATAGAGCGCTAATTACATGAATCCCTGACTGTAAATGCTGATCAACTGAAATCATGAATTTTTGCATTTGCAGTATTTATTTAAAATCGATGGACGATGACGTTAACAAATTTTATAAAACACAACAGTATACTATATATATATTTCCATCATCATTCGATACACAATATCATTATATCAATAGCTCGTTTTCGCAATATTGTCATATAATATATTGTCTTCGAAGAGAGCCTCTCTTACTATTGGTGAACACCGTATAAAAATCAATTAAGTAGCTTCTGAGATTAGCCTTCACATACACAACCGCGCTGCGGGATACTTTAAGATATGATGAACACAATAGTATGATATTCATAAGTATATAGTAAAATAATCATTATATATAGGATAATAAATTATCAGCTGTAGGTTTAAAGGAAGATGTAGTAAAACTAAGAAGTTTATAAAACGTCTCGGATCTTATATTTAGATAACCAAAGTGACAAGCACTTTAATCACTTTAGGAGGAGGCGAATTACGAACTAACGCGTACCAAAATTTTACATATTATAATGGTAAGTATATTATTTTTGCTAGAAATTGGAAAGTAATGTTAGAATTTTATGTGACTTCATTCTCGGGTTATGTTATCTACGGGAATATATGAGTAATTTAATCATGGGAAGAGAAACGGTGCTCAATGTTGTCGACATTTTTATTTTTAGCTGTGTAGTTAATTTTTTAAACAGTTGTTTTCCTTTAAATAGATGATGTAGTATTTAGAAAAAGAATAATTTACTTAGCTTATAGAAAATGATAGTTAAACATACCGATAAGCTTATTAATATTACTTTAAAGAAAATCAGCTCCAGTAAATATTTTTTTGCCTGTATTATATTTTATTATTTTATTTTATGGCATGTATAGTATTTATAACTTATAGCATATATTTACTATAGTATATTAAGCATTCATCTATTTATTAGTAACTAATTGAAAAACCGTGTCTCGCACCTCTGATATATTCATGTGCGAATCATTTTATAACATGATCACCACTTGTGTTATGGTGAAGGAAAACATCGTGAGGAAACCTGCATCTCTTAGAGAACTTTGCAAGTTTTCGCAAGACAAGTGAAGTCCGCCAACCCGCACTAGACCAGCGCGGTGGACTATGGCCTGATCCCCCTCGTATTAAAGGGAGGCTCGTGCCCAGCAGTGGGACGAAAATGAGGGCTGATTACAATAATAATAACTTAGGTACAGTTCTTGTAATTAACATAACCTAAAAAGAGCATCATGCGGAGAAAGTGGAAGATAAGCTATTTAATTTGGCTGTAGCAACTCATATAACATTATAATTAAATTGTAGTTAATTTAATTTAATGCGTTAACATTTAATGCGTTTGTAAATTTAAATATTCAGTATTAATAAATACGTTTTACCTATATAGTTTGGAATCGCCCGGTTCTTCAATAATAATAAATAGTTGTTTCGAAACCGAAATCCTGGTCGAATTTCATATTTCCACGGGGCGTTCGATATTTTCCTAAACACGTAATAAAATAGAGTATTTCTCAATTTATTCATATCCAATATCATCCTTATGCTGAATGTGACCAAATGTAATGAAAGGTATAATTTTTAAAGAAAAGGACATTAATTTTTTTTTCTTACAGTCAATTATTAATATTATGCCATAAATAGTTTGTTTGAATTTAGAGAAAACATAGTTTATCCTTGAACGATTTGGTTCTGAAAATTCTTTCACAATAGTATACTATGTAGTATGTACATAGATTATTTGAAGGTGATAAGGCTTAAGTGACTATTTTTACTCAGAATATATTTTATTGTCGCGTAATATAGTGTGAACTCGTCATAATAGCACGCCTGTACCATGCCTAAGAACGGCGAATGTCAATTTTTAACTTATGTCAATTACATGACAGGAACAGTTTATTACAAATTCTAATGTGTTAGAGAGAGACAAAACACTTTCGGGAAAGGATTCGAAATTACTAGAAACATTTTGAATTTTCGATACTAGAATGTTCTAATATTTATGCATATAAAAAGGCCGGCAGTGTGTCGAGGGATCAGTTGACATCGAGTCGAAGTTGAGTGAAGACTAAGAAGCGAAACGAAATAGTGGAAAAGTGAAGAGTTGGTTGAAGTATTATTGAAGAAGCATTGAAAAGGAGTACTGAGAAGAGAAATACAGTGTTCAGAGACTAGTGTTGTTTACAAACTGTGCGTGTGTACATAGTGTAATAAAACATCCTTAGTGCAAGAACGCTATTAATTTCCGATCCCGAACCCGTAGTACGTAACAATTGGTGTCAGAAGTGGGATCGGAAATATCGCTAGTACCGAGGCACAAGAAGGAAGGTGTAACTACACGCGCGATGGCAGAACAACACAGGGAGGATTTTGGTGCTAGTTCTTCGAGCGGAGAGCTCACTACTCGACAGAGCACCACGCCAGAGGTGAACGCATTTCTACAGCAAGTGGCGTCCATGTTGCAAGAGCAAGCTCGCCGACAGGAAGAACAGCTGCGCGCACGCCAAGAGGATCAGGCTCGCCGCCTGGAAGAACAAGCGCAGCAAGTCCGCCGCCAACAAGAACAGCTGCGCGCACGCCAAGAGGAGCAGGCTCGCCACCGGGAGGAACAGCTGCGTGCACTTCAGGAGGAGCAGGCTCGCCGCCGGGAGGAACAGTTACACACACTTCAGGAGGGCATTCACAAGAATGTCGTAGCAGCTTTCCAACAAAATATGGAAAGGGTGAAGGCTGTAAAAAGGGAAGTTGAGGGAATAAAGACGACACTCGGTGAGGCCTTAGAGCAGTATGTCTACAAACTTTCTAAAATAGAGGAAAAGGTTGACTATTTGGAAACTAACAAAATACTGCGTAATGTCGACATTTGCTCATCACAATCAAAGAGTTTGAAAGTTCCCTACTACGACGGTAAATCGTCATGGGCCGCCTTCAAATTCCAATTTGAGACTGTCCAAGAGACGAGTGGATGGACAGATGACGAAGCCCGATCTGCACTTACTGTCGCACTTCGAGAGGAGGCTTTGACGGTATTAGAGACTCTTTGTGCTAGTGGCAGGAAGGTCACATACAGTGAGCTACTCAAAGCTTTAGAGTTGCGGTATGGTGATAGTCACCTGGAGCACGTGTACAGGGCTCAAATTAAAGACCGTACACAGCGAACCAATGAAACCCTGCAGCAGTGGTCCATAGAGATTGAGAGGCTCGTGCGGAAGGCATATCAATCTTCGCCGCCCACCATAGAAACCATTCTCTTGCAGGCTTTCGTGGATGGGATTCGCGACCCGGAGATACGTGCCACTGTGCGTCTAAGACATCATACAAGTCTTAAGGAAGCCGTCACTCATGCTCTAGAGGTAGAAGCTGTGCGTCATGACTGTAGACCTTGGAAGGTGCGGGAAGTTACGATGAAAAGAGCGTTTGCACGGAAACGCAGGTTTAGCCTAAATTGTTACGAGTGTGGCGGTCGGGGCCATCTTCGAAGTAACTGTCCTACAAGGAAAAATGGCCGAGCCAGAGCTAGGAGAGTGGCACTGGTCGAGGAATTTCCAACCCCAGCAATAGAAGTAAAACAGACAGTGGACGGAAATACCTTAGTAATAAATGGCGCAATTAATGGAGTAGCATGTAAACTGACGCTGGACACCGGAGCATCTCGAACCGTCATTAATAACCGAAAGGTGAAACACATTGCGGACAATAATTTACGTGATAGAAGGCACATCACTCTTATGACAGCCACCGGCCAGCGCATACCTGTTTGGGGAGAAAGGAAAATTGCTATCAAAATTGGGGACAACATCTATTGGCATAACGCAGTAATAGCAGATATCATGGATGATTGCATCATTGGTTTGGACTTTCTTCAAAATTACCAGTGTACGATTGACATGAAACATAGAGTCTTACGATTCAGAAATAGAGAAGTGCCGATAAGCGGTGGGATTCACGGAAAAGTTTGTTGTTTGAAAGACACCGCTCTTCCACCAAGATCGCAGACTCTAGTACCTGTCGCTTTACCTCAGAACAAGTCAGGCCGTCCATGGTCATGTGCTATTATAGAGAAGTTGGAAGATGAAAGCTCATGGATCCCGGCAAGAGTTGTTGTAGGTAAAGCTTCGACATCTATGGTTCCAGTTCTGAATACCAGTAATTCTACTCAAACCATTCGAAGAGGCGAAGTTGTGGGAACTTGCGAAGAGATAGCCTGGTTAAACAGATGTGAGCCGAAAGAGGAGGTGTTGAACAAGGATAAAGAGCAAGCGATGAAACTTTTGGAAGATTGTAAGGAAGACCTCACAAGTTCACAGAAGGCGAAAGCTGAAAATTTACTATACCAATATTCTGATTTATTCTCCAAACATGACGGCGATATTGGAAGAACCGGATTAGTGAAGCATAAAATCAATACTGGGGACGTAGTGCCTATTCGACAACGACCAAGACGAATTCCATGGGCTAAGGAAAAGGAAGTTGACGACATGATCCAGGACATGAGAAAGAATAACATCATCGAACACTCCACTAGTCCTTGGTGTTCGCCAGTGGTACTAGTAAGGAAGAAGGATGGATCTTCAAGGTTTTGCATCGATTACCGTAGGCTCAACGATGTAACCAAAAAGGATAGTTATCCCCTGCCTCGAATCGATGACACCCTAGACACTCTCAGCGGTATGAAATGGTTTTCGACTCTCGATTTGAAGAGTGGCTACTGGCAAGTGGATATGGACCCCGTGGACAAGGAGAAAACTGCGTTTTCAACTGGAAAAGGGTTGTGGCAGTTTAAGGTTATGCCGTTCGGATTATGCAATGCACCAGCCACATTCGAGAGATTGATGGAACGTGTACTCGCTGGATTACTGGGAGAAGCTTGCCTTGTTTATCTGGATGACATAATTATTGTGGGACGAGATTTTGAAGACCATCTGAAGAAACTCGAAGCAGTATTCGATAAACTAAGGGAAGCTAATTTAAAGTTAAGTCCGAAGAAGTGCTCATTCTTCAGGAAGCAAGTGAACTACCTTGGACACGTTGTTTCGGAAAACGGAGTAGAAACGGACCCTAGCAAAATCACCGCTGTGAAAGATTGGCCGACCCCTAAGGACAAGACGCAAGTGAGAGCATTTCTAGGATTGTGCTCTTACTATCGACGGTTTGTGAAAGGCTTTTCTGACATTGCCAAACCGCTTCATAAACTAACCGAAGAGAGGAGACCTTTTGTATGGGACGATAACAGCGAATTGGCCTTCCAAGAATTAAAGAAACATCTTTGCCAAACACCGATCCTTGGGTATCCTGACACAAAGGGACAGTTTATTGTCGACACTGATGCCAGCAACATTGGAATCGGAGGTGTATTGTCGCAGCGAAAGGGTAGTCAAGAAGTAGTTATCGCATATTTTAGTAAGTCACTATCTAAACCGGAGAAGAACTATTGTGTAACTCGAAGAGAGCTACTTGCTGTAGTCAAAACCTTACAGCACTTCAAGAAGTACTTGTTAGGTCGTAAGTTTTTGATAAGAACCGATCACGCTGCCTTGAAATGGTTATTGGAGTTCAAGGATCCTGAAGGACAGGTGGCGCGATGGATTGAACAACTGCAAGAATTTCAGTTTGAAATAGAACATCGTGGGGGTAAAAATCACAACAACGCCGATGCACTATCTAGAAGACCATGTGAAGAAGACTGCAAGCATTGTCAAAGACAAGAGGCGAAGGAATTAGAGTCAATTAAAATTATTAGGACAGATTCGGTAGATGAACGTTGGAGCGATGATGCCATGAAGAAAGCACAAGAAGAAGATCGAGACATACGACCCATTCTGGAATGGTTAAGGAGTGATAGACCAAAACCTAAGTGGTCTGATATTGCTCAATACAGTACCGCTACAAAGAGTTTGTGGGCTCAATGGAAGAGTTTGCTGTTACACAATGGAGTGTTGTGCCGCAAATGGGAAACGACAAGAGGAAATGATAGCCATCTTCAATTAGTTGTACCTAAAATAAAAGTATCCGAGGTACTTCGAGCTTATCATGATGGTTCTTCTGGTGGACATTTAGGGGTAAGAAGAACGCTGATCAAGATCAAGGCGCGATTTTACTGGTTGCATTGTCGAGAGGATGTCGAGGACTGGTGTCGGAAATGCGAACAATGTGCTTCCGTCAAGGGCCCGCAAACCAGAAGTCGAGGTGCAATGAAATTATACAACGTTGGGGCACCTTGGGAGAGAATCGCACTAGACGTAGCAGGACCATTTCCGATTACTGATTCTGGGAACCGATACATTTTAGTAGTAATGGACTATTTTACAAAATGGCCCGAAGCATTCGCCATACCAAATCAAGAAGCAGTAACTGTTGCTAACAAATTGGTAAAAGATGTATTTTGCAGATTTGGTATTCCATTAGAAATGCACAGTGATCAAGGAAGAAACTTCGAATCACAGGTGTTTCAAGAAGTGTGTAAAATCATGGGGGTGCATAAAACTAGATCTACGCCTTGTCACCCACAGTCCGATGGAATGGTAGAGAGATTCAATCAGACTTTAGAACGACATCTAGCCAAGGTTGTAGATAGTCATCAAAAAGATTGGGACGAGTATTTATCACTGTTTCTTCTATCTTATCGGACCGCCTTACACGAAAGCATTGCAATGACACCTGCCTTTGCCAATTTCGGAAGAGAACTACGGTTACCAGCGGATTTGTTAAGTGGTTGCCCACCAAATACCCCCAGTTGTATCACCGAATATGCCAGTGATCTAAGAGCGAAGATGATTGATGTTCACGAGCAGATACGAGATGCAGGGCTACAAGCAAGTGAACGCATGAAAACGCGTTACGACCGGAAGGCGACAGGAACGAAATTCGAGGAAGGCTCTTTGGTATGGCTGCATAACCCAGTGAGAAGAAAGGGTAAATCACCAAAGCTACAACCCAGTTGGGAGGGGCCTTATAAGGTTGTAACGAAAATTAACGACGTCACTTTCCGAATTCAACGAACATCTAGAAGTCCAGCTAAGATCGTACATGTGGACCGGTTGGCTAAGTACCATGGCAACAACGATGCTCGAGACGAGCATAACTAAGGAGGGGGTAGTGTCGCGTAATATAGTGTGAACTCGTCATAATAGCACGCCTGTACCATGCCTAAGAACGGCGAATGTCAATTTTTAACTTATGTCAATTACATGACAGGAACAGTTTATTACAAATTCTAATGTGTTAGAGAGAGACAAAACACTTTCGGGAAAGGATTCGAAATTACTAGAAACATTTTGAATTTTCGATACTAGAATATTCTAATATTTATGCATATAAAAAGGCCGGCAGTGTGTCGAGGGATCAGTTGACATCGAGTCGAAGTTGAGTGAAGACTAAGAAGCGAAACGAAATAGTGGAAAAGTGAAGAGTTGGTTGAAGTATTATTGAAGAAGCATTGAAAAGGAGTACTGAGAAGAGAAATACAGTGTTCAGAGACTAGTGTTGTTTACAAACTGTGCGTGTGTACATAGTGTAATAAAACATCCTTAGTGCAAGAACGCTATTAATTTCCGATCCCGAACCCGTAGTACGTAACATTATTATAATAAAAACGTGTTGTGTTGTGTTAATGTGACACAAATCATAATACCTTTAATTTAAGTCGTTAAAAATCGCGTGTGCTGCCTAAGCCGTTTGAAATAAGGCAATAAAATGTATGGTAACAAGACGCTTGGACCTAGTTTAACATAAAGGACGAGAACTAAGAGCTTCAAATAATGACCTAATGAGAAAAATGAGGCGAAAGCGAAAGTAGTCTTAGCTCTAGCATTTACCTTATCCCCTGTAATCTTAGTTACCTAAGGTATATGCAATACTAAAATCATTTTCCAACAGTGACCATAATTATATTATATAGGTATACTAGCGACTCAACTTCGCTTCGCTTGGGTTTGTCCCTAGGTACCCCCTTTAGTATAAAATGTCTACAAACTTTGAATGTCTTCCTTATTTATATCTAATCAAAAGCCTAAAAAATAAGTTTTAAGCTTCTAGCTTTAAAAATGACGTAATTTCCATACAAATTTTGATCCCCAATTTCAACTCCTTACAGCCTGTGTCCTCTCATAGGCTCTAGACTATCTGTGTACCAAATTTCATTTAAATCGGTTTTGTAGTTTTGGCGTGAAAGCCCGACAGACAGACAGAGTTACTTTCGCATTTATAATATTAGTAAGGATAATAAGGATTTTTGTATTGTGTTTTATATTTTCATTTATATTATTGTGTCAAAAAATTAAATTGTTATTTGAAGTGTATGTAATATTGTAGATCATAGTAAACTTTTTCTGTCTATATAAACATTTTATTATATACAAGTCCGTCCATCAAGCTTACTCGTAATATTTCTTACGCACTTACATACATTACCATCTGAGTGGAGAGCGAGTTGTATACGATAAATTGTTTATAGCAACAAGCAAAGAAGAGAGAAATAGAGTTGTACGAATGGCGTGTAATTTATATGTATCTGTGTCACTAGTATACTTATGTTAACCTACATTTATCTAACAATATTTTTTACATTTACTTTGGTCAAATCATATTTGTATTTATATTTTAATAACGAATTGTGTAATCACTGGCTATTCGCTTAAATAATTGTTTGAATACTTTGATATACCTTTTGTCTTTTAAATTTTCAATGCTCACTTATAGTTAAGTGTAATTGTTTTTTTTTGATGCTACAAGATCCTTGTGAAGTTAATCTAACTGATAACGTTTTTGAGAAAGATGCTCTACACTCTATGGGCTGAAATGCTATTTTTCATACCATTGATTCCCATATTACATATTTATCTATATTCGGTTCTAGTCAGTTCGTAGAAAGTTAAATAGGGAAGCGTTTTGGGATGTAAAAGTGGGTCGCTAGTAAGAATATAGAATATATATTTACTATCGGTAAAGTGCGAGTCTAACTAGCTCGCCGATGGTTCCGTACGAGTAAACATTGAATTTGTTTTTTATTTTTTGAAATAAAACACTGGAAGTGCTCTAAAAATTTATGATTGTAATTCAAATGGTAAAACAAAGGTCGCCTGAACACAATATTTTACTAAAATTAATAACTTAGTGAAAGTAGAATGAGTCAAAACAGTTGTAGGAATATAGAACATTTATTCCATTTTCAAAACCTGTCGAAAAGTCCCTAAGTTACAACCCTAAGTTTTTAACCTTAATAAATATTGCTCCAATCCTCACCCCTTACAAAATACATTTAGTTCTTTAATTATTAAGGAAAATCACAGATTTCTTAAACTTTATTTAACTTTTTCATTTCATTTCTTGAAAGTTGGAAACAAATATTAGACAAAACTGAAGCAGTACTCAAGTTGTGATTACTAACTAGACTCGTTTATTAGTGTGCCAGAAGTTCGACTTTGGAATCATTTCTTCAAAGGAAATAACCGTTTTTGTAGGAAACTGCTCAGTCTGTGTCAATGCAAGGGTAAGCGCTTTGATGTAACAAAAATATTACTTGATATATTGTTTTCGATTATTCTTTTTCTTTATCTGACACTTTGTAATAACAATTGATGACTAAACATATGTAACATTCACGTTGATGTGGTATTTGGTGCTTCTAAGTAAATATTTGCTTGTATGTTTTAATAAACGGATATAGAAAAATAAAAATATTCAATGGAAATCAGATGGAAGTTTACCAATAATATGTTATTTTAGTATTCATGTCTATATCACACTGTAACAGCTAAAATTTATTAGGTAAATTAATATGTCGGAATATTAAAACATATCACCATTTAGGTCTAAGCTATAGCTACCCGTAACAGATAGTTGATACACTATAAACATATTACTTGAAATGCATAGTGCATACATATTATAAATATGGACACCCATGACTGAGTCAAGAGTGCAAGCATTCGCGCTTATCAGATAAATGAATGTCTTCAGCGGGACTTAAACCCGCGACCGCTCACACAGCATGTAGGACAAACAGAACCATCACACAAACTTCAAACAGAACCAACACGTCGCATTTCAAAATGTCTTACGTTATTAATATCTACTTAACCAATGATTAAAAATGTGTGATATCACTCTGATAATATAAATATGACATCTGTCAATAATATTTCAAGTTAATATTTTATTCAATTATGAAGGTTGTTTTGTTCTCTTCAAAATCTATCTATCTCTCTTCAAATTTGTATGTTAATGTTTATTTTTTCATGCTGAACGGCTTGATATTTATTTGAATTTCAGCATATGATAATCGCAAATCTTAAATTACTATTGAGATGTACAAATGGGTGCTATTATTACGAGTAGGTCACACTCCTCCTAAGTTAAAAAGTCGTTTTTAAGTTTTCGTATCTTCTTTGTGCTTTAAGTGCCACTTTAATTTAGAGTTCTCGAAGATGTGATACTTTGCTGCAGTAAAAAGTACTTTATATATTGCCCCAGAAAATCAGCTATCATCATGAAATTAATCAGTCAATCTATTCAGTGATGTTGGCGATACGTTCCCAGACAGACATACAGATATTCTTATAGCTCCATTATAAACATAATAATGAGATTATAATAAGCATTCTAAAAAAATTATGAACTCATTCGAGTTTTAACAATGAAAAGTGAAACAATTCAACGTATATAGTTATAATCCTGTTGAAAAAATCACAGAAATAGTAAAAATATTATAGATAAGCTTTATTTTTTCAGCCTCTTAGTCTGACCTTTTATAATTCAGGCTACTTCTCAACCCTCAATGGCAGCATCGGAATGTTCTGTAAAGCCCTATTTATCACGTATGAACTTCAGACCCTCTAAATTATGGAAATAATAAAAATGTCAGCTTTACTTGATGGGATATTTCTAATAGAACGAGCAAATATACGATATAAAAATCGCTATAAAATAAAAAAAAATATACTTTTATTTAATTATGTATATGAAAAAATTACAAAAAATCGATATTTCATTAATACATATAAATAAAATGGAAGTGAAGTGGAAAGGATTTTTAATTTCAAATTAACAGCTTTTCACTAAATGCATATGAAAGTACTAGGTACTTTTTATAAAATCAAATTTTTAATTTTTTGTCTGTCCGTCTGTCTGCCTGTTCGTTCCGGGTAATCGCTAAAACGGTTGGACCGATTTTGACGGGGCTTTCACTGGCAGATAGCTACGAGTAATGTTATAAGAAATAACTTAGCCTCATTTCATTTTGTTAAAAAAATATAAAAATCGTTTAATCTATTTTGACTTACGCCCAGCAAAGCGAGCCGGGTTTGCTAGTTTGTAATATAAGGATACATTTTTTATATATATTTGTTCATGAAAGAAAAGAAAGATGTACACATTTTTCTATTGATATTGCGAAAAACTTATTGAAACAGTAATTATCAAAAAAATCAAAATCAAATCAAAATTGAACATTCTCGTACTACTGTTCAATATTCTCTTTGTTTAACTTTCAAGATTACACAGAGTTTTAACCTAACATTATCGCGTGTCCACACGACCATAATTTTTAAATAGCATTTTTCAGAGCTACCGCCATGAAACTGAATATTTAGCTTGCTATATAATAAAAATAGTAAAGTTACACTCATTAGATTTATTTCTACCGAACATGCAAATACACGACAAATATAACCGATTATTTTATTACATCTAGAAGTTTTAAGGACTTTCGTCATTAGATCCGAAGTGAACACATTTTAAATGATTTAATTATTATGTAAGCTATATATTATTATATAGAATATTCATTATTGCACAAAAATAATACATGAAGAAAAAAAATACATAGAAAGTGACGTGGACAAAGGTGGACTTATCTCTATAAGAGATCTCTTCCAGTCAACCCATGTGCGTGGGAGATAGTGTTGCATAGCGGGACAGAAAGAGAAAGTGCAAAGACAAATTAAAAAGTAAACAATTTATAAACATTAAAAGAATAACTTAAATGTATACTTAAATATAGAAAAATATACACTACATATACCTACATAATATACGAATTACATAAATACATAATAAAAGTATATAATATAGACTAATACATACCAAAGTACATTATTATATATACAATATATACAAATATAAATATATATACATGATGCAAACAGACAAAAGTATTGTTCAATGTTGTGCTAGAATGAATTTTTTTATGTTGGCTTTAAACGCGGCGGTAGAAGGGCTCTCTTGTAAGGTTTTGGGGAGTTTGTTCCATAACACTGCAGCACGTACCGAGAATGAATTTTGTAAATACTTGGTGTTACTTCTCGGTATCTCAAGCATCGATGTGATGCAGGGCCGCCTGGAACGTGTCGGAGTCGGAAGCAGGTTGAACCGGGAACGAAGGTAAGAAGGAAAGTTGTGATTATGAAGGATATTAAATATATCGTTTGTCGAAAATAAATTGTTAATATAAATAAAACTACCTTTTCGGATTTTGTCGCGGATTTATTTTGATTTTTAGTTCCCGACGTTTCGAATGCTTTACAGCAATCATGGGAGAGACTTAATATAGTTAATACAATAATTGTTATTGTTATTGTAAGAAACGATAAAGGATTACAATATTATTAAACTATATATTTACTAAAGCTTTTATTAATTTAAGTTAAGAACTTAAAAAAAAAATAAAAATATAAATTTAATAATAATTAATAATAAAAATTTATATAAAATGGAAAATAGTCTGTTATAGAAGCTACATATAGTGTGTTTTGAAAGCTTTCGCAAGATATAATTTTATATTTTAAAAATAATGATATAAATTAGACATCATTTCATATATTATGATGACAAACAAAAATACTGTTATAAAACAATTGACAAGGGAAAACTACTTTTACCCACACAAACCAAAATAGTTTGAAACACATGACTTTATAGTTACTGTAATATTTGGGTTACAAATGGGTGGATTATTTGAAAATGTTAACAGGGAGAACAATTTAAGTGGTTTTTGTGAAGTTGGTTCTCATTTTGAAACTAATTCATATTTGAATAGTTTTGATGACGATGAGTTCAATTTGTTTGAAATTCTAAACTCGTTCCACTTTGATATCAGAGGTATCTACAAGTACTCTGGATATATTATGTAATATATGTGTACTAATATAAAAAGGGGTAATATAGTTAAGATGGTTAAAAATAATAATAATAATAAGCCTTTTATTTCATGCAAAGTAAAGTAAGATACATACAAAGTTTGAAAAGTAAAAAGAAAAAGAGAAAAGACAAAAAGTTATGTAATTTACACTTATTTCCCAAAAAAATTTTTTTTTTCACTATTTTTTTTTACTATTTATTTATTTATTTATTTTTTTTTTTTCTTTTAATTTTTTTTTCCTTTTTTTTTTTCACTTATTTTTTTCAAAAAGTTTTTTTTTTCTTGTTTTTTTTTTTTAAGTTATTTTTTTTTAAAAAAAAGTTTAAGTCTTGATAATAATATATAAGTTTGTTTGCATGAACCCCTCCTCAAGTGAAGGTGAAGGCCTCCTCTAAAGAATACCATGTGTCTCTGTCTTGAGCTATTTGCGACCAGCGGGTACCAGCTATTTTTATTAACTCATCTTCCCATCTCGTGTGGGGTCTGCCTATGAGGCGCTTACCGATCGGACCCTTCCACGTTGTTACCCTGTTGGTCCATCTCTCGTCCTTTAGCCTCGCTACGTGTCCAGCCCACTCCCATTTTAGTTTTTTAGCGTAGGTTACAGCATCTGTCACTTTGGTGGTTTCTCTAATTTTTGTGTGGCGAATTTTTTGCATCTTTTTGATGTTGAGCATACTTCGTTCTATTCCACGTTGGCAGGTAGTAATTTTGCTTTTTAATTTGGATGTAAATTTCCAAGTTATGTTAGACAGGGTAGGAGGCAGGACATCATGACTTTTGTTTTGATATTTGTTGGCATGTTACTTTTGAATATCTCTTTTAAGGACCAGTACTTGTTCCAAGTATTTTGTACTCTTCGTTCTACTTCA
Organism: Boloria euphrosyne; assembly: GCA_951802675.2. Lineage (NCBI taxonomy): Eukaryota > Metazoa > Arthropoda > Insecta > Lepidoptera > Nymphalidae > Boloria > Boloria euphrosyne. Next base: position 6,277,202 of record OX637872.1, read on the forward strand.
AGTTCGTTTTGTTTTCTGTTGAAGCCAATTTGTTTTCCAAGGTATATGTATTTCTCTGTATATTTCAGAATTTCATTTTCCACTGATATTCTTCTCTGTATACTATTTGTCATGACCATTGTTTTCGAAAGATTCATTTCTAGTCCTACTTGCTTACTAACTGTGTTTAGAGAATCGATCATGTTTTGTAATTGTATGCTAGATTCTGAAAGTAGAACTAAGTCATCTGCGAAGCGTAGGTGGGATAAATACTTGCCATTGATGTTTAAACCTGTCCTGTTCCATTTGAGTCTATTTATTATTGACTCTAGGATAGATATAAATAATTTTGGAGACAGTGGGTCGCCTTGTTTCACGCCTCTTTCGATCGAGAACTTAGGACCAGTTGATTCTAATTTTATTTTTGCTGTACTACCTTTGCAAATATTTCTGATTATATCTATATACTCTTGTTCAACTTTTTGATCTTGCAGGGCAGACCATATACTTGAATGTGACACGGTATCAAAAGCTTTTTTATAGTCAATATATGCAATGTAGAGTGTTCTTTGCTTCTCTTGGTATTTTTCCATTATTTGTTCTAGAGTATGTATATGATCTATTGTTGAAAAGCTCTTGCGAAAGCCCGCTTGTTCAATTGATTGGTTTGCTTCTATTGTGACACTTATTCTTCTGTTAATTATGGAGGAAAACAATTTGTAGATGCATGAGAGTAAGCTTATAGGCCTGTAGTTTGTGATATCATTTGGGTCACCTTTTTTATAAATTAAAATTATTTCCGACTCTACCCACTGCGTTGGTATTTCAGCAGTTTTTAATATAAGGTTAAATAAGTGTGTTAATGGGAGAGTCAGTAGCGGCCAAGCAGCCTTTATAGCTTCATTTGTAATGCCGTCTGGTCCTGGGCTCTTATCTAGCTTTAGCCTTTTTATTTCTTGTGTGACTTCTTCTTCAGTTATTGGTGTAATGTTTCCGCTTTTGTTTGTAGAGTTAGTATCATTTGAGTTGTTATGGCTGGTACATTCGTTCCCTTGTGCTTTATATAGTGTTTTAAAGAAATGGGTTGCTACATATATGATTTCTTTTCGGTTATTTACAGTTTTGTCCTTACAGTTTAAGCTATCTATCCAATATTTATTTGTTCTTAGTTCTTTAAGGGCTTTTTTGGAGCTTCCTGCTTTTTCTAGATGTTTTTCGATAGTCTTCGATCTGTAGCTTTTGTAGTCATGTTTAATGTATTTACTTATTAATTTGTATAGAGCTGATAGTTCATTTTTAGTGGCTCGAGTTTTTTTCTTAGCATGTTGTAACTCTTGTCTTCTCTTGATAAGTTCCAGTGTACGCTCTTTAAGAACTTTATGGTTTCCTTTTGATATTTCGTTGGGAGTTCGAGCGTCCTGTAAGCTCTGGGTTATGGTCTTGGTTAATGTGTTATAGAAAGCCTGTACTTGCGTTTCTTCTTGGCATTTTTGTAAATCTTGTAATTTGAATGAGATGTTTTGTTTATAAGATAATATTTCATGTTCAGTTTTCAGTGATGAATATCGATTGCTTTTATACGCTATGCGTTTTTTCTTTTGTTTTGTGATAGACATTGTTGCTCTGACTGCTCTGTGGTCTGACGGGTAGTTCAGATTTAAAACTTCTATGTTTTGGATGGTGTTTGGTTGATTTGAGAGTACATAATCTATTTCATTTTTGTATTTGTCGCCCGGTGATCGCCAGGTCCATCTTTGGTTTGGTTTTTTATGAAAGAAAGTATTTAGGATGGCAAGTTTGTGTTCGAGGGCGAAATCGATTAGCCTCTGACCCCTCTCGTTTCTTACACCATACCCATTTGGTTTCATTATTAGATGTTCATCTTTTCTTGGTTGACCTATTTTTGCGTTAAAATCACCCATTATTATATAGTTTTTGTAAGCTTGGTCTAGGGCTTTATTGACATTTGAGTAGAAGGTGTTAATCTCTTCTTCACATGCTGTTTCAGTCGGTGCGTATATTTGTATAATTGACATGGGCAATCCTTGTATGTTTAAGTTCAATAATGCTACTCTATCATTTATGCCCATGAAACTTTCAATCCAGTTCTTTCGGGTTATATTTATTATGAAACCGACTCCATGTTTGCCAGGTATGTGTCCCGTGTGGCATAGTATGAAATTGTTATATTCTTCTATCCGGGTGCCCGTCCTTCTTATTTCACATAGTCCAATTATGTCGTATTTGACTCTAATGAGTGCTTCGCTAAGTTCGATTAAGCGTTCGTAAGTAGATAGAGTTCTGACGTTGTAAGTTACTATGTAGAGCTGATCTTTCTTTTTACTTGAGTTAAGTATATCTTGGGGTTGAGTTTCGTTTCTTGATGTTGAAGGAGTTTGATATGTCTTCTTTAGAGGGTTTTGGTCTTGATCTTCCACGGTGACCAGCCGGATTGGAAGATGGTTTTCGTTGTTTAGTTGAAATTGGTTGAATGTTGCATCGTTGAGGGAGGGGGGAGTTGGTTGCTATGAATGTAAGTTATTGGTTGTACTTTCGTTAGTTTGGTTGTGTGGTGTGTTGACGTTATTATTTACTAAGTAACTTAGAATGCTTGGTTTTATAACTCCTTCTGAGACACTGTTTGATCTGGATATAGATGAGTTTGATTTTTTTATTTTGTTTTTCTTGGTGGGTCTTGTTGTGCTATTACCAACTAGTGCTTGAGAATTGGGTTCTGACTCTGGTGAAGTCATCAGTGTTCTTTTGTTGTTTGGTTTTAATATAACCAGTTTGTCGTATTTTATCGTGACTTTATTTCCTTTCTCGCGTTCTCTATTTGCTTCTTCCTGTAGTTCTTTCCTTTTTTCTAATATGTATTTAGGATAATCTTCGTTCAAGTAATATTGGGTGCCTTTTAATAATCGTTTTTGCTTGAGAATGCTGATCTTTGAACCAAGGGTAGTAAAGGTTACAATTATTGGTCGTGGTTTGTCGCCTTTTTTCTCCACTCTTTTTGTTTCTTGGATATCTCTACATTCCAATTTTAAGAGCAATTTTTCATTTATGAATTGTAATATATTGTTCTCCAAGTTATGATAGGATGTCTCGCTCTCTTCAATACCGAAGAAAATTATATTTCTTTGTCTTGCTTGTTTTTCCATAAATTGAATTCTTTTTTCTTGCTGTTCAACATTTTCTTTCAAGGTTTGATGTTTTTCTTCCAATATGGTAAATTTCTCTTCTAATTTGTTAGTTATATTGAGTGTTACTTGTTCTGTCACGTTTTCGGCACTTTTCTGAATTTCAATTTTTTGTACGTTTAGTTCTTTTTGAATATTTTGTAAGGCTTTCATAATTTCTTCCATAGTGTCTGGTTTGTTTTGGTACTCGTTGCGCCCTCTAGTAGAAACTGTATAGTATCGTATCGTCTTCGTGTTTTTCGTCAGTCGAACGTAGTGTGTTACTTTTCTAATAGATGGCGCTGTTTCACAGTTTATTTTACTATGGTAGGCGAAATTGCAAATTCATTCAGATGTGAGGTTATGTTTTTCCAAAAGAATGGGTAACTTCACGATTTTTCATTTATTTGCACTCCGGCACTTTCATAGATTAACACTGTTACAGTTTAAGTTTTTAGATTCACGAGATAAGACTTGGAAAATTCGTAAATTGCTGTATGTTTACACTTCAGTTTTTTTTTTAGGCTTTTTGTGTATTATTTGTTATCTTAGGACCTTTTCTTCACTATATAGTCATATTCACTAGTTTATTTCACTTGTATGATATTTTTTTCCACTAAATACACTTTAATTATATTTTTAAGGCTTTTTTTATACGGACTATGTTGTTACCGTGTCTCACTACCGCCCCAATTTATTTATATCCTATATATAGTTAAGATGGTTATATGTTTGTAAAAGAATGTATGTAAAACAGCCTATAACGTTTTTTGTTGTTGAGATTTGACTATCAGAATGTCTTAAAACAATAATATTCATTACAGTACCATCAGTACCCTCACGTTGATTCGAAGCTTTTTTAGTCGCTAAACTTAAAGGTGTTGCTAGTTACTGGGCTATATATTACTCCCATCTACAGTATTTTTAAACACACACAAACTTCAAATTTAATTTGTTTTTTAATTGAAATATGTATATATACTGTATTTGTAGGGAATTTTGAATGAAATTTTGTCAGAGAATTATCTTAACTCTACGCGCGCATAGATTTTATATAATTAATTATTTCATGAATGATGAAATGAAAATGAAACGCATTAAAGCAATGTTTAAGGAATTATGTCGTTAATAATAATTGATATAGAAATATAATTAACGCTCATATGAATCGATATTGTTGAAGTTCATTCGAGTGTTTATAGGAGAGAGGTAAAGTGAAGCGATACGTTTGGTTGGCGAAAGACAATACCATTGAGTATTGTGACTAATGGACTATTATTGTTGTGTTACACAATCATATAATATTCGCAATACGCGGCTCAGGGAGCAAACATTTCCGGCGAGTGCTAGTGAAATCTGCGATAACTCTTGCTCGGCTGAACTCTGTTGAATTTCTTGCTTTTACCCAAGGCTTTCGACTGTGAACGTTTATCCGCTGTTTGTTGTGTATTGCTTCAAATTTATATTTAAATTTGTAAATATATTTTATAAATTTTGGCATAAAAGCATCGTAATAGTATTTTCTTTATAGTATTAAAATTCTCGTAAAATGGAAAAGAAATCATCGATGATAAAAAAATATCGATTTAGGCTAAGAACATTATTTATTTGTAATTGGTATTTTAGAATTGTTGAAAAAGTAGTTTTAATTTACTGTTCTAAGTATGTATACCAAAGTCAAAGTCAAAGTCAAAATATACTTTATTCAAATAGACTTTTACAAGCACTTATGAATCGTCACTTTTACATTATTATACGAATTTAAATCAAGTGTCAGTCTGTAAGTCTGGGACTTGGGAGTAAACTACCACCGACTCGGAATGCTGTTCTGCCGAGAAGAGTCGGCGAGAAACTCAGCAGTTGCTCTTTTCAAAAAAATATTTGATTACAATATTTATTGCATTACAATATTTATCTATTTATCCTACGTGAGACACAACAAGACATTAATCCCACACATTTACATCTTCTAAGTATTCCGTGATGGTGTAATAAGCTTTATTCAATAATGTATTTTTAATTTTAGATTTAAATTGTTTTAAAGGCAAGCTCAATATGGACTGTGGAATTTTATTATACATGCGTACACCTTGCTCCATAAACGATCTATTTACTTTTTGAAGGCGAATACTGGGTGTTATAAGTTTATCCTTATTTCTAGTATTTATACTGTGTTTGTCGCTGTGTTTTGAGTAGCAATTAATATTTTGTCGCACAAATATAATGTTACAATATATATATTGCGAAGCAACCGTAAGTATACTAATTTCTTTAAAAAGTTCGCGGAGAGTATCCCGAGCACCAATGTTATAAATGGCCCGAATGGCCCTTTTTTGAATTATAAATATGGATTTAATGTCCGCTGCATTACCCCACAACAAAATACCATACGACAAAATGCTATGGAAGTAGCTAAGGTAAACAAGTCTGGCAGTGTCAACGTCTGTCAGCTGCCTGACTCTTCTGACAGCGAAAACAGCGGAGCTTAGTCTACTCGCAAGAGACGAGAGATGGGGACCCCATTGCAAACCCGAATCTAATGTCAATCCCAAGAAAACCGTGGAATCTACCGTGTTTAATATGTCGTTATTAAGATACAAGTTGAAATTTTGCCTTTTTACATTAGGTAATAAAAACTGCATATATTTTGTCTTCTTGGCATTTAAAGCCAGATTATTAATGTTAAACCAATGAAGTATATGCGATAATGCACTATTCACTTCGTCGTAATTATTTGACTTTCTATCAACTTTAAAAATTAAGGACGTATCATCCGCAAAGAGTACAATATCACAAAACTTGTCGGCATAAAATGGGAGATCATTAATATAAACTAAGAACAAAAATGGACCCAAGATAGATCCCTGTGGAACACCCATCTTAATAGGAGATCCAAAAGAATTAACATTATTTACCGCGACCTTCTGAACCCTACCACTAAGATACGATGCAATGAGATCAAGGGCAATACCACGAACTCCGTAATGAGCAAATTTAAGCAGAAGAGTTTCATGCTCTACACAATCAAAAGCTTTAGATAAGTCACAGAAAACACCAATTGCATTCTGTGATTTTTCCCAAGCGTCATAAATATGTCTAAGAAGTGCTATCCCCGCATCAGCTGTAGACCTACCTTTAGTGAACCCATACTGTTCACTATGGAAAATATTATTTATGTTAAAATGATTCAATAGTTGACTTAACATAAGTTTCTCAAAGATTTTACTCATACAAGGCAATATAGAAATAGGTCTATAGTTGCCAGGATCATTTTTAATGCCATTTTTAAAAAGAGGTATTACTTTACTAATTTTCATGAGATCAGGGAATATACCAGTGTCTATACATTTATTGAATATTAGAGCTAAATAAGGTGCAATGTTTGTTATTATTGTATTAAGTAATTTAACAGACATGCCCCACAAATCACCAGTTTTCTTTACATTAAAAGTTTTAAATATTTTAATTATTTCATGTGCATCTACATATAAAAATTTAAATTGGTGATTACAGTGTGTTGTATGATTTCGCAAGAATTTGACTGCCTCTATAGGGGAAGATCTTAGAGAAGATGTGACCACTTCTGGGATTCTCGAAAAATAACTCTCAAATGCATTCGCGACATCTTCATCGGAACCTACTGTAACATTATCAATTAAAAGTTGGATAGGTTCGCTGGCGCGCTTTGATCTTCCAGCCGTACGAGTAATTACGTCCCAAGTGGCTTTAATTTTATTATCAGAATTCAAAATTTTATTTCTAATGTGAATAGACTTAGCTTGGAGACAAACATTTTTAAAAATTTTAGAATAGGTTCTTACCCGGCTATGGAACGTTGGGTCTTGATTCCATTGCTTCATACTGTATAATTCGTACAATTTATCTCTAAATCTTAATAATCTAAATCTCTCTCAATTTACCCGCAGGATAAATAAATAAATGAATAAATAAATGTGTTGGTATATTATTAGAACAGCACCATCTAATTCCGTGGCCTTACCACGACTTAACTAGATGATTGTTACGAATACCAGATAGTTGATATACTACACATATTATATAAATGTAAAATACATTTATATTATAAATATAAATACCCATGAGCACATACATTCGTGCTCCACAAATGAATACCCCAGCGGGACTCGAAACCGCGACCGCTGGCGCAGAAAGTAGGGTCACTACCAACTGAGCTAAACGTGTCGTCAAAGGCAGGATAGGAGTAGGGACTACCTATTAATTATATTTTTCAACACATCACGATGTTAAATTAGACAGTTGTCGGAAAGCATTGAGGCATGTCACTTGCACAGCTAACGTTATATTAGTAATTATGGAGCTACGACAAGTTGGCATTATGCCATCGTCGAGTTGAATAAAAAATTTACGATCATATTATTATGTCGTTAAATCATAAAATGTGATTCACATGTATTATTTTAATTTTTTTATTCTATAGTTGCAGAATGACATTCAACATTAGATTCTCTTACAGAATACCAGCTTTCTTTGTTTATGACGGACGTTTGTCGCAAGTCAAATCGAACAAAACGACAAAGCGCGAATACAACTCCACATACAAAAACATTATGCATTAGCTTCTCCGAAAATAACAAGGTTTATCCATTGGTATGAAATGTGCATTGTATTTTGTACGTATTTGTGTCTGTATTGTAATTTGTTAACGTCGAATATTAATAGCTTAATTTAGATTAACCATAGCTATTGTGGAAGTAGCGATAAACGATTTGTATAATTTGTTTAATATGTTATATTGTATAATTAATGAGATTATTCAAGGCAGCAGTATTTACATGGGATAGAATAAGAAAACAGATGTTTATGTAAATCTATACTAATAGTATAAAGAGGAAAGATTTGATTGTTTGTTTGTTTGTTTGTTTGTTTGTTTGTTTGTTTGTTTGTTTGTTTGTTTGTTTGTTTGTTTGTTTGTTTGTTTGTTTAATTGTTTGCTTGTTTGCTTGTTTGTTTGTTTGCATTGAATAGGCTCCGAAACTACTGAACCGACTTGAAAAGTTTTTCCACTGTTGGCAAGCTACACTATCTCGGGTGACATAGTGTGTAGTGGATTCCTAGTCGTATAGATGTATCGCTCTCAAATAAATCCTTTTTTACACAAGCTAGAAAATACCTTACTTTACTTTAATTCCAATGCTACTGCCAAATATTCATCACGATCACTAATAAAATTATATTGTAATGGTTTTTTAAAACCATACAGATATTGTTTATTATGAATATGGAATATCTCTTAAATATCTATTCTTTAGCGGAAATGGAAAATGCAACTTGTAGCGTAGAAGCAGATGGCTTTAGAGCCTAAAATGTAATTCGTATATACCTAAATAATAAAAAATAACTTTTTTTTTGTGTTTGGCGTGTTTTTATAAAGTTTATATTTTATTATTAATAGAGCTAGGAGCCATAAATGCTTTGCTTCTAAATTTCATAACGTTAATTTGGATAGCCAAGTTAAAGCCACGAGGCAGTGGTTTGGGTAACTGAGTAAAGCGGGTTCAAATCCGGGTCTCGCATTTCTGATATTTTCAAGTGCGAATCATTTCTAACATGATTATCACTAGTTTTACGGTGAAAGAAAACATCCTGCAGAAACCTGTATGTCAGAGAGAACTTATCAAATTTTCGAAATACATACATGTAAGTCTGCTTTCCTGCACTTTACCATCGTAGTTGACTATGGCCTAACCCCTGGTATTGAAAGGAGGCTAGTATTGCTCAGCAGTGGGACGTTAAAAGGACTGAATACATGCATGAATACATTTATTAATTTAGATGAGTTATTAATACTTTACCTGTATCTATACTTCTATACTAGTTCCCTTGTATGTCAGGTTGTAATGCATACATTTAAAATCCGCAAGGTTTATTTTTTATGTGACAAAGGGGGCAAACGGACAGGAGGCTCACCTGATGGGAAGTGATCACCTCCGCCCATGGACATCTGCAAGACTGTAGGTCTAGTAGTTTTGCAGATGCGTTGCCGGCCTTTTAGGAAAGGGAGGGAGGGGGGAGGGAGAAGGACGGGAGGAGGGATGAGTAGTCGGCCTCTCGGACTCAAACTAGGGTTAAATTTGTCACGAGGATATTTTAAGACTGAGTTATTATCTCAGAAATTATCCCTTAAGTGGGTGAAAAACAAACCCAGGCAAAGCGAGAATAAGTTTCTAGCTATTCATATTCTACTTATAGAAACGGTAAACAAAAAATGTGTAAATAAAAATATGTTTTTAAAAGATTTTCTTTTAAAGCAATAAAGAAAGGTTAATCTGATAAACTTACCGTATTCGCGTTGGGCTCAGGTTCATGGTGGTAAGTGGATAAATGTCTTATTGGACCCGCCATGCCGCCACTACCTACATTACTTTTATTTTTTCATTGAAAAAATACACACTCTGAATTTTAAATATCACAGCCTTTCATATTGAATAAACTATACCATGATTGAGCGAATTGTATTGCGCTGGCAAAGGATTTGGAGATTTAGTCTATTCAAACTATTGAAATATTTTTGCTTAGATTTAATTAAGGGTGCATTTGTAATATAATAATTGGTTATGAATAAAATAATCATTCTTATTAGGCAAATACTTCTTAAAAGCGTATTGCAACTAGTTTTAGAAATATTTCCAATTATTTTTTCAAGTTAAGTCAAATATTCGCGTAACCTAAGAAAGTATTAGTATTACTGCTACTATTTTATGTGTAAAGCCAAGTAAGAATTGTATTAAAGCCAAAACATAAACAAAAAACTCGAGGCGTCATCCCTTAGAGGACACAACGGAGTTACTAAATACATAAGTTATAACTTTGCAAAGAAAAATATTCTATTGCTTCTTTTATATCATATATTTCAAGTTGAAATATGGAGTCTTGAACATGACATAAAATATTAAGACCTGAATCCCGTTTTATACGAAGAGAAGAAACATGAAACATATAGTGTTTGCGGTTTGTTAAATGTAGAAATTTTACTTTCAATAGTCTTACGGATTATTATTCATAACAATACTGCTTTATTGTTAAAAAAACTATGCATTAATTAAAAATAACACATAAAATGAATGACTATTTTTGCTTCATTTGACCCATTAAGCAAATAACCTACTGCCTTATATAGCATTTTTATAATATTTATAAGAGATGCTCTTTTGTTAAGAAGTAGAAACTTTTGTTCTACACTAACGCAGGTGATTAATGATAATATTATGGTAATATTTCGAAATATCCTGAGTATATATTATGCTGAGCCTGCTAAATAATTTATATGAAGTTCTTACACAAAGAAACATTAAAGTTCCTATCCCTACTCATAAATAGTATAATAAAAATGCATTTAATTATTTCCTAAACTATTTTAAACAAGTTTTTAAATAAAGTATGGTTTTATTAATCATAATAAATAATGATAATTAGTTTTATAGTATTTTTTTCATAATTTGAAAAAAGTGTTATTTCCTTCTTTAACAAAAATTCCATAGTATTTAAAAAATTGTTATAGTAGAAATAAATTTCAAAATTAAATCATAAATAGTCACCCCTACATAAATGTATCCTGCAAATATTTATCTAACACTACGCGTAGAGCCATGTGCTCGTAGCACTCGTAGCGCACGTATCGGGAGCGCTCGTAGCTCGTGCTACACGGCTGGCGTAGCGGCCGCCAGCGCCCGACTGCCGCCCGATTGCCGCAACCCGCCCGCGCATTGGCCGTAATGATTGACAAAATACTTTACCTGTGTTTTCTTAGAACAAGAATGTAAACAGGTGGTGGGAAACGTGTAAATGGAAACGTGATCAAACAATTGATTTGGTTCCGATAGTATTTGATTTAAATTTTTAATTGATTGTAAATTTGTTTTTTTTAATAATGGACTTGCCGCAGTGAGATAATTCTCGTATTCGTAGAATATATACTTAAAAACAAAACTTTTAGAAACGTTAGATAGTTTATAAATTAAAGTTTAGAAGCGCTTTATCAAGATATAAATATTTAGTCATTCTTATTTAGTATAAGTAGGTAAAACATTTAATTGATGCAAAGGCCATAACAGGTTAATGTTAGTTTGAATACAGGTAATTTATGAGGCCGACAATTTGTTCAATTGCCTTAGGTGGTTCTTATGGTTTTATATTTTTTATATGACAACTTTGTCTTGTAATTAGGACTTGGCTAGGCCATTAGTAATGCGTAACTACATATATGTATTTACATTACACAAGTAATTTAAAGTTAAAATACTCCGGAATATTAAAAATTTAAGCACGGGTAGAATAAACGAAAAGTTTTAACAGTGTTTGCAAATATTGTTGTTCAAAGTTTTCTTTGTAATTGATATTGACGTGAACATTAAAATTTCATCGCAACCTGTTGGAGTAACAACAAATACACGCTAGACATATTGTATAGAAAGATGTCTAAAATAATCAATTTTTCATTATTTTTATTCGATATTCGATATGGGAATAGTGGCTAAAGTTATTTTTGAGATTAAAATATATAGAGTGTGGTGTATTATTGTTGACAAAATAAAATATATTTTAATTCTTATAATATATACATTATACACTGAATTAATATATTTTTAAATGGTTTTCGCTATGTAAGTTTTTTTAGAATTAAATGCAAATCATTTGACTAATAAATTTTACAAACATACATTTACTCGAATGAATGTTTTAAAGAGATGCAGCTTTACCAGTTTTTCTTTTCATACATAATTTATCTTTACTTAGAACACTTTTATATTTTATACTTTAAATATTATTAATAAGAGCATTTTTTCGGATTTTTCAGTCGGGCTTCAGTTCCCGACGTATCGAATGCTTCACAACAATGGTGGTTAAGATAGAACTTCTTTCTCTTTATATTGAAGAAAGTTTATTTATAATGTCAAATATTCCGTAAATCTAACGAATTCCTAAGTTTAAATGCATTTACGTCATACAGAATAACTATAACATATTCGTACGATTTATATTTTTTTTTAGTATAGAAATAAGGATCCTATATAACAGAAGATGGCTTTATGCGTATTGATATTATGCCTGACTAAGTTTATAGCAGTTCAGCTAGACATTGCAGTTCTTGATCGATGTTGAGACGTAAATGCAGCATTTTGAGAACCACTCAATACGCCCCATCTACATTCGGGTGAAAATAGAAACAGTGGTGGGTGAAAACATAAGTAATGTAACATTTTTTTTTTATAATTATAATCCTTAGAGTAATTTATTTTTACACTGAATTATAGAATTGCCATAAAAATATTTCTTGTATAATGTTCCCATTACGTGTATGGATTTATCTTAATATATAAATTTAAAATCCAATATCTAGAGTACTGAAGCAACTAATCAGCATTGCAGTTCATATTGATTATCGATTACATTCTACATGAGTGGGCGTTGTGATAGCTAAGAGAGCATCTTAATAACTTAAGCATCTTGCCATTTTTCTTAACAAGTGTAATAGTTTGTTTTATTTTTATTTTTTCTGACCAAGTGGTTTTTTTAACGTTTTCATTTTTTTTAAGTATCAATAAAAATACCAAACAACCATATAATGTTACCATTAAATATTATGAAAGGATTTTACTCTTAATATTTAATATACACTGTATATAATTTATACGGCAAAATTTTCTTAAATAAAATAAAATCTCGTTTGATAGAACCAAAACAATAAATTTATTAACACTTAACGTGACTTTCTATACTTGTAATTAAGTAAACATATTTGTCTGTTTATTTGTTATCGATAATTTTCTAATCTACTTATGAATCTGTTTATATAATGTATGAAAGAACAGTAACATTATACGAAAGTAACATTAAATTTAATTATAATAAGATATCAGATGAAAATATCAAATTGAGTTGCCCCTGAGCGAAGCAGGTTGTATTTAATTCAATGGCCCAGCTTCGTTGCTTGCTCCATTCGGTATTTTAATATTTTTTTGAAGTAATTCATATATCAAAATAAAAATAACTTATGTCAACCCCCGTCTCATTAAAAAATACAAATATAACGTAAATAAGCATTGAAAGGACATGTTAAAAACCGTGTGAACCTTTAAAACGAAGAAATGTCGGTGATGTTATTCTGGTGGTACAGAACACCGAGCAAAGCATTCGCATCACATTTAAAACGTTATACGTTTAATAATATAAACATTTACGGAAATTCGAACTCGCAGTGTGTATTGCTAGTTAGAAATAGTGCCAGCAGCTCTGTTTACTATCAAAATAATATAACAATAAAAATATTGTTAGTACAATAGCAACAATGTGGAATACATTTTCTATCCCGCTTCAAAAGAGGGATAATATCAGCGATATAGCACTAAAATGGAAATAGTCCTACAGATAAATATTATGTATTCGATACGTTTTATTCAATGAAGTCTTAAAGTTGGTAACTTTATTTTTACTTCTATTTCATTGAACAGTATTACTTATATAAACTTTCACGAGACAATACTGTTAACTCCCTTTATTAAAAATTTAAACATGAAATACTTAAATATATTGTACCTACATACCATACATCTTTTGTTCAGTTACCGAGGGCCAGTCACATGAATAGGGAAATAAATATTATGTCCAGCAGGCATTCTTTTGGCTGGAATGCTTGCTTCGCTTTCAATATTAGTCATTCAGTCATATTCATATATTTAAATTGTTGTGCTGTAACTATTATTAGCATAAATTATGTTTATTTTGGTCTTAATCGCTTCAAACTCGCTTGCGTATGAACAGTGGAGAAACAAATATTAGGCTATATTATAGGTCTTTAAATATTTCTTGTATTAAAGAAAGAGACATGAATTTATTAACCTATATATAAATAATTTTATAAGCATAAAATAATAAAAGCTTACACCATGTCACTGTAAAATTAAGTGGTCCATAGATCATCCACAATAGTCGCTCTTCACGTTTAATTCTTACTTCACTGACACTCGACTGACTTTCGAGCTTCAGTTAATCTAGGTGACAACATTTACTATCTATAGTTTACTTTTCCACTTATTGCCGTTGAAGAAAACAAAGTGTTTTATTTCACTTCTAATGAAACTGAGTTAGGAAACTAGCGATAAGCGATCAAATGTCCAACGTTATTTCAATACTGCGTTAATATTTTATTTATTGCTTTGAACAACCCATTTTATTCTCATTTTATTAAAATGTTCTAGGATTCTAGGTACACTTGTAATGTGAGTAATCATTATGGCGCTCAATTATATAAAAAAAGTCAAGTATCTGATTTTCATCAAAATGTTTGCATGCATATTCTGCAGGGCCCCTTGTTCTCCGGGAGAAATTATAAATCTCAAAACGATTTTCACGCATAAAATCAATTTTGATCTAAATTCTTGATATCTCGTAGAAAACCTTTATTAAATAATACGTAAAACAAGTATGTTCTTCAAATATCTAATTTCCACCCTCTGCTGTTTTATCTGGGCTATATAAACTTGAAACATTGCTTCAATATATTCGATTTTTTATAATATACAACATAATTTAAACGATGCATTATTTGCAAATTTTATTTCCTATCATCACCTACGTTTAATCTCAATTTTCGGAAATTGAAATTCCCATTTATAACGTTCACACGTAACCGTTTAAAACGCGATTACCCTCGTCTCCGTCAGCAATTCCATCAGCTGCAATAAGATTGCATTAAAGTTCAAATTGATACACTACCATCAACCAATCAAAGGTTGAACGCATTTTAATAGCAAATCGAACTTGAATATTTCTAGAGACGACGGAAACTAGCAATTTGCTTTGCGCCTTCACTTTTTTTATCACATTTAAGCACTTTTTTTTCGATAAATACTACCATTTATTTCTCTCATATCATATAATATCAGCAAATTTCATAAGTATAAAACGCTTTTAGGTTTATGTGTAGGCTTCATTGTACGAGTGTTTATAGTATAAATAGATCGCTGAGACTCGTGTCTGTTTCTGGGGTGGTTCATTTAATTCTATTTTTATTAATAATAGTACTTAACTATTTTTATTACAGTATTTATAATTTTATAGTAATGGTTATTTTAGATATATCTCTGAGATGAGATATAGCAATTATCATAACAAATTTTGTTAAAATCTGACTAGTGGTTTTTTTGTGATGAGCAAAAATACTAAAAAGTATAGATTCGGTCTCCGTATAATGTACATATTCTACTCAGAATTTTGTTACATATATGTTTAGATAGAAGCATTGTTACATAAATTAATAATTGAAACTTTAAAGAAAATTCTGTCGAACGACCACTACTGCACACTACAGTACAGTTTAAATGGTAGCGATTATGGAGTCCCACTATCAACCTGTTTCCTTCCTACTTTAAATTAAAAGTAAATTTAATAAAAGTTTTCTAATTGCTATTTAAGTTATATACTTTTAATTTGTGGTTTTAAAGTAAAGTTTACCGACTTTGTCGCTTTATTTCAGAGCAGTGCGAGATCGACTCGCACACTAATTGTTTCGAGCATTAATTTCGAGAAGCGTTTAACGTATTTTGGGACTAAACAAGGAAAATATTTTAACAGCAGCTTGACTATAAATGTTAACGGGTGAAGGGGCTACGAACAAAATATAATAGACATAAAGCAATAAGCACATGTTATAATATTCAGTATGTCCAATAGCAGTGGGAAATTATTTATAGTGCAGCCTCATCTGACCTCGCTTCTCACAAGGGAAAGGTGAGATGGTAAATATAATGCCCCATTTTAACTTAAAATTATGGAAGCTATGATAAATAAACTATATTGCTTATATATAATACTAGGGGCTTACCCTCGCTTCGCTCGGGTTCGTCCCTAGGTACGTGTTGTATATATTTACTTCGCACCGCCCGGTATATATTTGATTTGATTATATGCAATAGTAATTCTATTGTACGCACCATGGCAACGGCAATAACATGATACGTCAAACGCCGTTAATTTTATAAAGTCTTTTTTAAATTTCCTATTTTTCTGCACAGACAATAACAAACACAACAAAAAAAGAATTAGCGAAATCGATCCAGCCGTTCACGCGTGATGTCGTGACCAAGGAAAATAGGGATTCATTTTGTTCGCGACGAACATAACTGGCTACCGACTTGTGCCGAAAATATCAAACGAACTGTACGAGGCTTGACGCACAATAGTATCTACGTGCGCGTCTATAGATCATTCGCAAAGAATACCGACGAGTGCCGACGGTCATCGAAAGCGCTGCTCGCAGCTTGACGCACAATAGTATCTACGTGCGCGTCTATAGTTTGTTCGCGAAGAAAACCGACGAGTGCCGATGGTTATCGAAAGCTCTGCTCGCAGCTTGACTTACAGTCGGAACTATGTGCGCGTCTATACATTGTTCGTGACAACCGAGTGCCGATGACTAATGAACGCGCAAACAGATCTACGTGCACGTCTATAGATTTTGATAATGGTTTTAAATTATTTGGTATGTTGAATTTTGTATGATTTTGTAATAATTTGTTTATTCGTATTTAACTTCGGAGTATGAATATCGTAAGATTAAAGTTTTATGTTTATATAATATTGTTTGATGGCTGTTTGAGAAATGCATATAGTAATAAGTTAATAGTGTAATAGTTTAAAGTATAATAGGTAAATAATATAGTCAGATAGTCTTCTTAATATGTATTTCAATAGCTTTATACATAATATCAAATTATGTTGTTAATTATGGTTATTGATAGATAGGAATTATTAGTTATAGTTTTCATAGGAAATAATACTATATTAATTCTATAGCTTCGCAATTTGCATAAAATATATTGTTTATATATCTTTTAACACTTATAGTATATAGAATATATACTATAAGTAAATAGAAATAGCTTCGTTAGCAGCATTTTTATATGTAAGAAATATTAATGATCATTATTTTCGAATTTGTTATTATATTGTGAACTAATTATGTTTGTATTGTTCTTTGATACAATTATTAATAGATAGATAAGTTTAAAAGTTAATACTTATAGAATATAGTTAAAAACTTAAGTTAAATAGTTGATGTTATAGGTTGACTTTGTATACTGTTCATATATTTTCGTGTATTTCAAACTACTATGGTTCGAGTTAAATATAGAATTTCTTATAGTTAAATAGATAATTACTTAAGCTTTATAATGGTATATAATACATATATGTTTGATAAATAGTTTGCGAGATAATCGATAAATAATGTGAAATGCATAGTGAAAATTAGAGTTCAAATAAAGATAAAACGGCTCGGTGGCTTGCGGCTCTCGTTAAGGTATTGCTCCGAGGTAGCTAAGCGCCAGAGGCGTTTCCTAGAGCATGCAGTATGCACATTCGGGTCTCCAGTGTTCGACAATAGTAATAGACAGCAATAGTGTTCGATAGTAGTGAATAGTAAGGGAATAGTTATAGAAGAGCGGCAAGCCACCTACGTTTACTTCGATAGACTATCGGTGTTTTATTTCGACGGCATCGACGCACCCCAAGATCCGAACCTATAGTGTGCAGGGCGTCAGCGGCTTGTCGGGCAATTTCATACAGTTTGCCCTCGAGTTCCGCCCGTCCGGTACAACGCGATGGTCCTTCGAGCCGGATCTGGTGTGCAGTCATCGCCGTCACCGTTATAGCCATCGACATCGCCATCACCGTTATCGTCGCAGCCGCCGCATAATAATTCATCGTGATGCCTGTCACACGTTCAAGAGGAAAAGCAGAGAAGTGGGTGGCCGAAGAGGGAATTGGCTCATCGTCTCGTGAATTACACGCCATCGTACCTACAGAATCGTCGCACCTATCGTCTCACATCGAAGTCGTACAGTCTCCCCGCACCCTACGGGAGGCTCACACCTCTACATCGTCCGCACCGTTTGGGGAGTCAACGTTGCCCAGCGGCGGGAGGGAAGCCAGTGGCGAAGGTTCGCCTTTACTTCGTATAGATTCGACACCGGCATTAAGTAATATAAAGGAAAGGCCCGATGCTTCAGCAGACAGAACTATAGTTTCGAAGCCTTCAGGGTCAAAGAAGTCGTCGAGATCCAGACGCCAAACTCGAGAAGCTCGTCGAGAATTTCTTCGCATCAAGCTTGAACTAGCCCAACTCGCTTTAGAAGATGCCGAATCGGACAGTTCGGAATATGAAGATGATAGCAAATCGAAAACAAGCTACGTTCGTTCATGGATAGAAAATAGTGAAGATCCTAAGTCATGCATGCAACCATCAAAGACACAAAAATTGTGTGAAAAACCTACTATACCGCATAGTCATCAAGATTTCGTCGAATACTCCGAAGATTTACTATCGAATTCAAAGCTACGACATGCATTAGACGAAATAGTTAAATTGAAACAAGAAATAGAACTTCTGAAGAAAATTAACTTATCGAACGCTGTGAATGAACCTAATCGTACGATGCTTTCGTGTCTCAGAGAAGCACCTACTGTATATAGACAACCTATGCTTAATATTTCGCCATCATCCGCCGTCGCATCAAAGGTCATCATGGATCTGCCGACATATAGTGGAGCTCTTAACGAGTGGTTATCATATCGTGCCATATATGAAAACACTAAGGAGTACTTTAACGATGTGGAAAACACGGCACGAATTCGAAGAAGTCTCACCGGGAAAGCACTTGAAGCTGTCGATACTCAGCTCATCGCACATTCAAGGCCAGATGCCATCATAGAAGAGCTCGAAATGAATTTCGGTCGCCCAGACACCATGGCTTACAGTGAGTACGACAAGCTTCGATCATTACCTCGTTGTGCCGATACACCGAAGGAAATACACGCATTCGCTAGCAAAGTTAGAAGTGGTCTCTACCTATTTCGTGCTCTGAAGCTCTACAACTTCATCACTGCTCCAGATCTTATGCGAGCTCTTCGAGAGAAACTTCCTTCGTCATTGTGTGCTAGATGGTATGAAGAACAAGCTTGCATAGCGAGACCGGACCTGACACATTTTAGTGAATTTCTAACGAAACAAGCAGCATGTCGCACGCCATATGCACCAGTAGAGACTCTTAATATAGTGCCCAATCGTCGTATCATACATAGAACATTTGCAACAACAGAAGACAGACGACAAGTTAGAATATCAGAAAAAGATTTTGGTGAAAGATCCATAAGGGAAACAAATAGGTGCAAAATATGTTCCCGAGAGCGTCACCCTCCGAGTAAGTGCCCAACATTTCAAGCTGCCAAGACAAGTGAAAGATGGGAACTAGCAAAACAGCATAAGCTGTGTTTTCGATGCCTTCAATCCAGACGACCAGGACATACTTGCAAGCCAAAGAAATGTAGAACAGAAGGTTGCAATATTACACACCATCCACTGCTGCACTATGTGAAAAAAGAAGTAGCCCACAATTCAGCAAATATAGAAGTAAAAGAAACAGTTGCTACCACCTGGCAACCGTCAAAACCCCGGGCCTACTTAAAGATAGTTCCAGTTCGAGTCAAAGGACCGGCGGGAGAGATCTCTACATACGCTCTCTTAGATGACGGATCAACAGTGTCCCTGATTGATGAAACATTAGCCCAAGAAATCGGGGCTGAAGGACGTTTGGATCCATTCAAAATAGAAGCAATAGGGAATGTAGTAGTCGACACTCCAGAGTCGAGGCGCGTTTCCTTGTCTCTTGTAAGTACTCGTGACAATGGGAATATAGTACATTTCAAAGCACGTACCATTCGGAGACTGCGTCTGTCCTCACAAACCGTCTGCGAAGAAGACCTAGCTAGTTGTAAGCATCTTTTAGATTTGAAAGAACAGCTTGTATACGAATCTGCCACTCCGAAGATACTCATTGGTCAAGACAACTGGAATCTACTTCTTGCTGAAGACGTTCGCAGAGGTCCAAACAGTCAACCAGTTGCGTCACTTACTCCACTCGGATGGGTACTACATGGTGTCCATACCAGAATCTTGGGTCAGAAGGTGAATTATGTACATAATTTGTCTAATAGTAAGGAAAAAAAAAATATGGATAATCAATTGAAGAATACCTGCCTGAACTCCAATACCAGCGGGAGCCACATGGCCGAGGTCCTCTCTACAAAGTGGGCGATTTAGTTCTAGTCGTTGATTCACAGCTGCCTCGAAATACCTGGCCCAGAGGACGCATAGAGAAAGTATATCCGGGTGCCGATGGGCAAGTTCGCATAGTAGAAGTACGCACGAAAGGAGGTCTTTTGAAGAGGCCAACCAAGAAACTCGTCCCTTTACCAAATTAAGGAATTATCGTCGCTCACTGCGGAATAGATGCAGCAACACGCTGTGCATGATGCTGCACGGCGGGAGAAATGTTCGCGACGAACATAACTGGCTACCGACTTGTGCCGAAAATATCAAACGAACTGTACGAGGCTTGACGCACAATAGTATCTACGTGCGCGTCTATAGATCATTCGCAAAGAATACCGACGAGTGCCGACGGTCATCGAAAGCGCTGCTCGCAGCTTGACGCACAATAGTATCTACGTGCGCGTCTATAGTTTGTTCGCGAAGAAAACCGACGAGTGCCGATGGTTATCGAAAGCTCTGCTCGCAGCTTGACTTACAGTCGGAACTATGTGCGCGTCTATACATTGTTCGTGACAACCGAGTGCCGATGACTAATGAACGCGCAAACAGATCTACGTGCACGTCTATAGATTTTGATAATGGTTTTAAATTATTTGGTATGTTGAATTTTGTATGATTTTGTAATAATTTGTTTATTCGTATTTAACTTCGGAGTATGAATATCGTAAGATTAAAGTTTTATGTTTATATAATATTGTTTGATGGCTGTTTGAGAAATGCATATAGTAATAAGTTAATAGTGTAATAGTTTAAAGTATAATAGGTAAATAATATAGTCAGATAGTCTTCTTAATATGTATTTCAATAGCTTTATACATAATATCAAATTATGTTGTTAATTATGGTTATTGATAGATAGGAATTATTAGTTATAGTTTTCATAGGAAATAATACTATATTAATTCTATAGCTTCGCAATTTGCATAAAATATATTGTTTATATATCTTTTAACACTTATAGTATATAGAATATATACTATAAGTAAATAGAAATAGCTTCGTTAGCAGCATTTTTATATGTAAGAAATATTAATGATCATTATTTTCGAATTTGTTATTATATTGTGAACTAATTATGTTTGTATTGTTCTTTGATACAATTATTAATAGATAGATAAGTTTAAAAGTTAATACTTATAGAATATAGTTAAAAACTTAAGTTAAATAGTTGATGTTATAGGTTGACTTTGTATACTGTTCATATATTTTCGTGTATTTCAAACTACTATGGTTCGAGTTAAATATAGAATTTCTTATAGTTAAATAGATAATTACTTAAGCTTTATAATGGTATATAATACATATATGTTTGATAAATAGTTTGCGAGATAATCGATAAATAATGTGAAATGCATAGTGAAAATTAGAGTTCAAATAAAGATAAAACGGCTCGGTGGCTTGCGGCTCTCGTTAAGGTATTGCTCCGAGGTAGCTAAGCGCCAGAGGCGTTTCCTAGAGCATGCAGTATGCACATTCGGGTCTCCAGTGTTCGACAATAGTAATAGACAGCAATAGTGTTCGATAGTAGTGAATAGTAAGGGAATAGTTATAGAAGAGCGGCAAGCCACCTACGTTTACTTCGATAGACTATCGGTGTTTTATTTCGACGGCATCGACGCACCCCAAGATCCGAACCTATAGTGTGCAGGGCGTCAGCGGCTTGTCGGGCAATTTCATACAGTTTGCCCTCGAGTTCCGCCCGTCCGGTACACATTTTATATATATATAGTTAGATTGACATAATATGACGATTGCCAATCGTCGATTTTAATTTGTCCAATACCTACTTATAGGTATAATAGACTTTTCATACAGTAAAGAATTAATATAATTTTATATTAGTCCACCATGCTGGATAAATGCGGGTTGGCGGACTTCACAATATGTCTTTCGAAAACTTGCGAGTTTCTCTTCGACATGACGTTTTCTTATGAGGTTAGCCTTCACTGTAAGGCAAATAGTAGTCATGATGGAAATGCTTCACTCATGAAAATATAAGAGGTGCGGGACGCGTGATTTAAAGGCTTCACTTGGCTTCCCAAGTTACCACTGGGCTAATAAATGTTAATTTTAGATCAACTATTGTGTGGAAATTAAATTCGTTCATTTCAATTTAAATAATCTAGGTAACATTGTATACTTGTATCGAGTCAACATTGCCTGAATGTGGTGTAGACTTTGTACACGTCCCTGTTGCATTGAAGCTCGATTTTCAAAGACCGATAACATTATTAGCAGCCTTTGTAACCTCGGAATGGGATTATTAACTTCGCTTATCTGGGGCTTAGTAAGTTAACATCTACAACCATCACTAGTTCTGATTTTTTTATATTAACATTTTAAAACTTTTGTCAGAAATCAATTTTGAGTTTTAAAAACGGTGATGATAAATTATATTTAAAATGATTTGTAATAAAATTTTAGCATCGATCATTTATGAGCACTCCAAATACATCTACTCACATAGATACATTGTACAATGTACATGTATTCAGCCCTTTTTAACGTCCAACTGCTAGGCACGAGCCTCCCTTTACTACGCCCTCGTAGGATCAGGCCATAGTCAACGCATCTACATTATATTTGTCTTAAAATGTATATACAGTCTATTTCCAAGAAATGTAAAGCTACATTTATTTATGGTTAAGCTACTCTATCTTTAGCCAGTGTGAGTACAGACAGACAAGATTAGTTATTCATGCCTGTTATTAAACTCTCAGCGTCGCCGATTATATGCAGAATTATTAACTTAATCTACAGAAGCGAGCGTAAAGCCCCATTTCAGTAGTATGTAATTAAGATAATATTACATTACCTACTGTCTTGTCGTGAGTATTGCGAGGTTGACGTTATAGGACGTGTTTCTGTGAACATTAGTGTTGCGGTCCTTTAATATATACTGGTACGGGAATATTATTTCATTTTATATAATCAAAGAGCTTTATACTTATAAAGTTGTGTATAGTATTTTTAGGTGGTTTTTTCAATATATTATATTGATATCTTGCTATTTAAACATAAGTTTTAATAGAACGGAACACATAAGCATAGTATATATTAGTAGATATTTATGATCATTTTCAGTTTTAATATAATATAATATAATATATTTTATATGAATACTTTTTTAAATGGTAACGAGAGACCATGTTTAAAAAATATATATATTACATAGGTATGTATAAATAGATTCAAAACCTTCAAAACTGTTGAATTTTAGTATTCAGCGCAATATTCAAATCTTCTAAAGCACATTGGGCCTTATTTTATACAATTTGTAACAAAGGACGGCACTGCAGCGACCGCAGTACGTGACTGTTACAATAGCTCATCGTAATTTACGCAATAGAAGGTTCAACCACAAACTACACTAAGATTAACTAGTGTGTCTTAGGCAAACTTTCACTAAATAATCTGAGCTTGATATTTAAATAATACTTACTGTGGGTACTTACTAACATTTTAAATTAATATATTATAAGTATTATAGAGCCTGTTGTGTTTTTTAGTACTGGGATATACCTACCTGCTGCGCCAACGGTCGAGTCCCGCTGGGGGCATTCGTTTGTTATACAACGGATGTTTGTACTCCAGTCATGGGTACACATACATATTTTTTATTTATAATATGTATATATTTAAAGTTTTTTATATGTAGTATATCATCTACATATCTGGTATTCGTAATACAAGCTTCGTTGCTTACCACGAAACTACTCGTAGATGGCGCTGTGTGTAATAATGTCCAACATATTTAATTATTTTATTAATATACCTTTTAACGTTTCATATTAGTCAGATCAAACTTGATGCTCATATTAGCTTAAAAATATTTTAATACTTAATAAACTTTACTAAAATTACCTCAAAAAGTATTAATCTCTACTTACATTAGCTTTGGCAAACAGATAGAAGTGAATTTAGAGATATTTTCATATGTACATAATATAATTACGTGTGTTTTGCGTAGAGTCAAATTTCATAGTTCTAAATTTTATGAATATACCTAATTCATTATTAATAAATCAATAAGTAATTCGAAAAATTAAAGATTCAATGGATTAATTTATTTACTTGCTAAAAATTGTCCAATCTCGGGTCCCGCATTTCTGATTTTTCATGTCCGAATTATTTCCAACATGATTGTCACTTACAGTGAAGAAATCATCGTGAAGAAACCTGTATGTCTAAGAGAACTTAACAAATCAAAAGAAATATTATAAAGTCCACCACTGGGTCATCTTTGTGGATTACGGCCTGATCCCCCTCGTACTGAGGGAGGCCCGTAGTAGGGCTTTAAGAAGGGCTGAGTACAATCACTTCAAAGAAACAGGTGAAATGTATGGATTTTAAATGTAAATCTTTTTGTTGAAAAGGTTTACTGTTTAATTTTATGCTTTCAAAGAAGAAACTATCGATATAACTTTTCAATTAGCCTAATGAAATTAGAGCAATAATTTTATATTTCAGTCAAAATATCAAAAGTACTTTATGTATGCCTTTAAAATATCCAGTTTATTGAATTGAAAAATGTTTGAGTATTAATATTTATTTTTATTTATTTGTTTAAGTCACAAAACTGTTTTATTAATTTTCGGTGCAGTGGTTTTTGAGTTTATCGCGCACAGTCAGACAGATAGACACGACGGAGGACTTTGTTTTATAATATATTAGTGATTTTATTATATCTATAAAACATTCAATGAGCTTATAAGGTTCAGCGATTAATTTTGTATATTTTATAAAACAGAATAAGTTTTTCAAAGATGTAAATAATGTACTCGTATAATAAGTATAATACAAATATCGAATAGAACAATTTAAGCTAATTATAAAAAATCTTCATGCCACTTATTTAAAAGTTAAATAGAACGAATAAATTCAATTTTTGTTCATTCATCGCTTAGCAAAAACTATACATTAAAAAGTTATTATTTTCATTCATGCGACATGACATGCGGCATGCGTTGTATCATTAGCGTTGTTTAAAGAATCAATACAATTACAGCAACTTTAAAATAGAAATGTTAAAACACAAATTAGTGTGGAAAAAAATAAATATAACAACAAAATTCGGAAATTATAAAACAGAAGCTTTCATTTCCCCATGTTATAGAAAATAATGGCAGTTATAAATACACAGTTTTAATAATTTCTCGCAAACTGCAAGCAGGCAGGCGGCGATGTGAAACGAGGTAGTACAAGCAGGTCGGCTAATCAAACAACAAGGGCCAATCGTTGTGTATGTGCCACTGAGCGCCTCTGTGCTGTATAACTACTGATCCGTAAACACATCACCGCCGTCTAGTGGACTCATATAATATAGAATTAAAGTTCTTATGTACAAGCACCTGTTTAACTTAACTTTATTGTATTCTTTAATGCACATTAGATAATGTTATAGAAATTGTAATAAAGAGAACAATATGAGCAAAGGTGGATTTCTTGAAGATCTCTAGAAGAGATCTCTTCCAGCCAACCTATATATTATATAAATTCTAAGCAAAGTTAGAAATAGTGTTTAAAAACGGGAAAAACACGTGCAGATGATAAAGCGTAATAGTTATTGTAATATGCTTACATATACTTAAAAAAATTAACATACGTGATACGTCCATATGTTAATTAATAGAATATCCATACTAATATTATAAATGCGAAAGTAACTCTGTCTGTCTGTCTGTCTGTCTGTCTGTCTGTTACCTTTTCACGCCTAAACCACCCAACCGATTTTGCTGAAATTTGGTATGTAGATAGTTTGCATTCATGAGAAGGAAATAGGCATATTAATTTTTGGAAATTCAACCCCTAAAAGGGTTAAAAGGGGTGGCAAAGTTTGTATGAGAAAAATATTTTTATTGCACATTTTCGCATGAAACTTTGAATTAATGCTTTTTAGTACAAATGATGAAACATGTATTTCAGGGTTTTTCGAAATTCACCCCCATTGGGGGTTAAAGGGGGTGGCTAAGTTTGTATGGGAAATTTAATTCTATTGAAATATTTTGCGTGACACTGAAATAATGCTCTGCAATACAAATTATGAGATACATATCTAAGCGTTTTTTGAAAATCAACCCCTATGGGGGTTAACGGGGGTGGCACAATTTGCGTAGGAAAAATATTTAACAGTAATTTTTACCATAAGTCCATAACAATGAACCACGTACATCAGTTTATCATTAACGAGAAACACACAAAGAAATTATGATACACATAGTAGCAAAATTGGTTAAAAATAAGAAATAAGTTTTAGAAAGCGCAGCAGTGGCGGCACGGCAGGATGCTACACAGTAGTTTTCAGAAAAGAGGGCCAGAACTTTAAATGGGGAATCAGTCCTTGGTACATTATAAGTAACAGTATTTAAGCAAAAATGTTTATTTTATTCACTCTTAGCGCGAGCGAAGCCGCGGGCACCGCTAGTACTTAAATATCATAGGTACGTCTAATATATCAATACATATATATGTATACTTTGACTTTATATAGTCTTTCGCATAATGAATCATGATCAGCGATGTAGTATCATTGATGAATTGCAATTAAAGGTAACATATTTTATACTAATAAAAATTAAAAAAGTAGTTATATTGGTTTTTACAATATTATAGTACATAATATAATATAATTTATTTATTACCTTCTGTGGCTATTGGTATTAAAATAGCCACTCTTATCACCTCTTATCATCACTTAGGGTATAAAAATTAGCCTAAAACCTATTCTCGGACCCAAATATACACAAAAAAAACATAAAAAATCTATCAAACAGTCTCGGAGGAGTTCGATAACAAACACTGTGACACGAGATTTTTATACATAATATATTAGATTTTAATAATGATAAAAAACTTATATTAATAAATTTGGTGCATCTGATTATATTTCGCGTTTTTAATGTTACGACATAGGTAAATCTTAGTAACAATGCAAATTTTTCTTTTTCAATTTTCAATGATATAAATAACGTTTTTTCATAAGTTACATATAATTGCCTTAGACCTTACGTAATACATTGTGACCAACGAAAGTCATAACTTAAGAAGACTTAAAAATGGTATTTTTGTAAAATATGAGGTGCTAAAAAAATATAACGTAGCAGTCATAAAATAATTAAATAGGCCACTTCAAGATCTTATTCATAATTTTGTTAATGTTTGCCATAAAATTTCTATGAGAGAGGTGTAAATTGTGTGACAATAAATTATTATTTTAATAAGTTTTTGGGTATTTTCTACACAAAAGTTTAGTCGTAGCCCGGAGATAAAAGTTTGTATGTTTACATTCTCGTGCCTCAGAAAACATGTAAAGCAATTTGTAACATAGCAGTCCCATCGGATATGAGATTCAACGAATAAATAATAACTTTTGTCTCTGTACTATGTAGATTTAGATATAAAATTTATTTTATCCTTTGTTTAAATACAAAGTTAAATAGTATTGTAAAAAAAATAAAGCTTATTCAAATTTTTGATAAAAAACTAGTTAAGTGCACTAATGGTAATAGATTTTTTTACATATAATGGGTTTTTATTCAAAAGAAGCTCCATGGAACGTGTTTTAAATTCCATAGTATTCGGTTTGACAGTCAACTATCAATATGTTATAGATAAAACATACACAATTAGTAAACATGTATTGGTTTAAGGCCTCATATTTGGGGTAATCCATAAAGTACGTCACATTAATTTCGTGACTTTTTCACCCCTCCCCCGTCCTTGCCATCATGCCATGTCAGTGGCAGTTCATAACGACTATAAAAACTATAGACCAATCACAATTTTATCTATTATTGATAAAATTGTCGAAAAGTATATAAGTAGACAAATATACGATTTTTATAGCCGTCATAAAATACTGACAGAAAAACAGTATGGTTTCCAACCTCAAAAAAGTACTACCCAACTTCTATCAAAATTTACTAACAGCATTAATAATAGCCTGGATAAACGAAAACATGCTTTTGTAATTTTTATTGATTTTAGCCGAGCATTTGACACTCTTCGTCATAATCTGCTGGCAGAAAACCTATCAGACAATGGTATCCGTGGGCCGACCCTAAAATGGTGTAAAGACTACATGAACAATAGATCTTACTGTGTGAGAGTCAGCGACGCTTCAAGCAATGTGATCCAAGTGACTGAGGGCACGGCTCAAGGTTCAGTGTTAGGTCCCCTTCACTACCTTACCTACGTGAATAATCTTGCCAACCTAATAACAAAATGTGAACTATTTCAGTACGCCGATGATACTTGCTTGTTAGCTGCTGACCATAACCCAAATGTAGCACTTACACGGCTGCAACACGACTTCGATCTATTAAACAAGTGGTCACATGATGTTGGTCTTGTGCTTAATGCTGAAAAAACAAAATTAATGTACATAAGTTCAGGATACAATATATCAACAGTGCCAAAGCTTATCGTAGCACACGATCACGCATGTCTCCACGCAAATCCGACTTCTTGTATTTGTCCATCCATAGAATTGGTTGACAAGCAAACTTACCTCGGCTTGACGATCGACAGCAGGATGAACTGGAAGTACCACATCAACAACGTCTGCGACAAACTTCGAGCTCTTTTGTCTAAATTCTCGCTTATTAAGCACAAAACACCATATCACACACGTCTTATGCTCTACAAAGCTCTAGGGGAGTCCATCATATCATATGGCCTTAGCAGTTACGGGCGAACTTTTAAAACCTATTTAGACAAAATATATGAACTTCAATTAAGAATTTTAAAAACTATTATTTCTCCAAAAGTAAAACACCAATTCAGAAATAATTACCAAGACCTCTTTGCACACTGTAATATAATGTCTGTTCATGAAAAAACTAAATATATTCTGCTACTAGAAGAATATTTTAACACTGAAACACAACTTATATCGCGGCAGAAAAATGTAACTCGCACAGTTGATAATGAAACCTTAGCAGTTCCGCGATACAATAATGTTTACGGAAGTAGAACACTTATTGTACTAATACCCAAACTTATTAACAAAATTCCCTTAGAAATAAGAAAGAACATCAATAAACGTAACTTAAAAAGTCAACTAAAACAACATTTTACACCTAAGTAGAATACAACTTAATATATTAATTAAAAACATAAAATCTAATCTACATACATACCATAAAACTTGAACTTATATTTAATAAAACCTAACATTTATATTACATTATCTATATAAGATAATCTTATTCTAAATTAATGATTTTTATAATTATTAATTTGCAAACAAAGATAATCATTCTGTATAAGCTCAAGCGTACGCAAACAACTATAACCTGTATTGAGAATACTGTCTTGTTGATAATTATAAATGTGTGTGTGAGATTCACTGTATAAAGCCAGGCGAGGATCCACGGACCGGTTCGACGCAACCATACACACAATAGATGAACGTGCTCACCCACACACATCACTGTTTTTTTTTATCATTTATGTATCACTGACGTATATTCCTTCTGTTAGTACAAATGGTAATTTATTAACTTACGCTTTATGAATGTATGGATGGATCGACTTGCGCGGCAATCGGTACACGCATAAAGCGCAGCTCGCTTTTCTGTGTACTTAAATTATAAGTTAAAATAAGGATTTTTATGTATTGTTTCTTTTTAATAAAATAATAAATAAAAAATAGTGTGACATCACATATAGTGCAATAATACATATGAAACAGCAGTTCCCAAATTAGTTTTATTTTCATTAGATAAAAGTTTGTTAACTTTAACAAAACAATAAATTATTAAGTATAGGTAGGCCTTCTTTTGTCACTTATTTTAGGGCACGCTAATTCTCGAAAGTAGTAAGTCCATAATTTTTGTACCCCCTCCCCCAAACATTGCCACTGTGTTTGAATTTTACAATTTTTTTTCAAATTATTAATTTTTTTTTGTTTTTATAGCTTTTTTTTTGATATTTTCAATTATTCCCTTTGAGGCACGGCGTGCCCCCGCGTGCCCCCACAAGAAAAGCCCTGAGTATAGGTTTTAATGGACGTTATAAACTCAAGCCGGCGCGTGACACTAGTAGCAAATGTGAATTCGTCAATAAAAAAATTAGGATTTTCCCACTTACGAGTAGGTATAAGATTTTAAAATGTGACATCACAAAATTTAGATTTAGAAGGGGTAGGCCCTTGTCACACAATGTCACACTACATCAACCTCCTCCCTCCCCCTTAACATGGGACGTACTTTATGGATAACCTCTTTTTACTCGTAATTATAATTATTATTTCTTAAGGTTTCCACCCTAGTAAATAAAATAATATGCATATATTTTGTAAGCAAGGGCTTATTATGGTAGACAGTCAGTGAAATATGGGAGTCCTACAACGATATGATTTCGTGCCTAGAGTTTCTTTCGTGCGTGTATTGTATATGTAACAAATTTTTGGGGTCAAACAAACGCTACATTCCTCGGCAACATTTAACACGTTATCAACAATTTTGCATTAAATACATTTTGTAGGCAGTACTTGATACTTGAATGGATAAGACTAGAATTTCGTTTGGCTTAATTGGTAGTGACATTACTTTCTGCGCAAACGGTCGCGGGTTCGAGTCCCGCAGAGGGCATTCATTTGTTGAGCACGAATGTTTGTACTACAGTCATGGGTGGGTAGTGCATCAACTATCTGGTATCCGTAACACAAGGCTCGTAGCTTACCACGGAACTAAATGGCGCTGTTGTAATAATGTCCCAACATATATACTTTACATATATACTTTACATATATACTGTATATACCTACTACCTAGTGCTGACATGTCTGTCTTAAGCAAATAAAAAATGTACATTTTGAAAGTGTAATTTTAAAGTAACATAATTAGATGTTACTAATGGACTACTACATTGGGTAAGATGACTTATTTTTTTTTATTGTTTAAAATGTTCATATCTTCTTAAAGAAAACGCTAATACGTAAATTCACAGATTTAAAATTAACTTCTTAGCACATAAGATCAGTTATTTAATTTACACGAGCGTTTGTTATGTAAAAGCGTAGAATAGAATCGTATTTTCTCTAAAACATATTTTTCTTGTGAACATGAAACCACAAAGAAAAATATTTATAAAATTTTATACACACACAATCTAACCGATGTAAATTAATTCTTTGTATAACGGGCTGCATAATAATCATGAGAGAATAATGAAGTACCTACTTAGATTCTGGTTTTGTACGTGCAATTTTCATTTCCACCGAACATGTTTTAATTTATTTTGACATTGATAAGTAGGTGGATTATAATTATGTTTGTTTCATACATCGCATATGAATGTGATGTTTCAATTTAATTAATGTGGTCCATGTAAAGAAATGTTGAATTTTTAGTTTCAAATGTGAAAATATAATTTTATCTTTACAAATGTTGCATAAATAATGTGTGTAAAAAATTATATACCACATAGTGATATACAGTCGTCGTCGCATAATTATGTCATTAGTGAAAACTGTAACATGGTGTCAATCTAATGAAGAAACTAGGATCAAAAAAGTTTTATAAGACCCAGTGAATTTTATTTACATTTTATTATAAAGAATAAATGAATTATAATATATAAAAAATGTGATCAGTGTAATTTAATAGATTTTAGACTAAGTAATAAGTCGAGGAATTTAAGAGTCGAGGAGTTAAACGAGTTAAACAAGGAGTACCTACCGTAGATCACAATCATGATCTGTAACATGCTTTATCGGTCACGTTATCTATCTCGTTAGGTTTTCTAAATCCTTTCTATAGCACTGTTTCTGTAAATACAAGCAAAAGTGTTTCTAGTGAAGATCGATTTATAATCATTTAGTACTCGTAACTCTACCTGTAGTGATACCATATTTTTAACTTGTGGTGTCTAACCTGGATTACAAACCCATTGACAAAATGATGTGCCGTATAAGAAAGCCACTAAGCCTTTAAAACATTTTAATAATGTACTAATATGTCTTCATCATAAAGTATCGAAAAGACCAATCATGGAAAAAAAATGGTCTATAAAGGTGCCTAATAAACTTTTATAATAATTAAGTAAATCTGGCAAAATATTACTTGTTGAGTTTTCAAAAGAAATATGGATTCCGTCAATTTATATCTGGCGTGCCAAGAAAGGGGCGTGATCACTCTCATCTAGATAACAGACCCATATATGGACGTATTGGTTATGGATAATGAGGGCAGAATACATCCAAATATCTATATTTTTTCGCATAAATATTCGTCCGGAGAATAAATTTACAGCCTTCAATGTGCCAGTCAGTATTAATCAAAAACGATCCCCTATGATGGCTATGTTTTTCAGATCGCTTAATTTGAAAAGGAGTGATTGACTGACATGACGTTTAATCTCTTGAAGTTAATTATCCATACGAGGATTTTAATCCCTTTCGTGTAATGAATTGCCTACCTTTAAGCCTGCCCTTCTAGCATTGTTAATTAATTCTAGCGTAATATGACAATAACGTGGAACTTTTTAAATATATTCGTTATATTTTCATAAGCAAGATGTACCAAATTTCTTTACGATTAGTTTATATGTAAACTTATCATATCATATCAAACTTATCATTATATATCAAAACAGTCATATGTGCATAAGCACAAAAAAAATCTAATCAAAACAATTTGTATAAAATTATGTTACGTATATTCTCAAAACATTGCTTTTCGATGTCTATTGTCTAATATGGTAGCACGAGCGACTACAGTTCGTAGCTGTTGCGGTGAAATTCAATAAGTATGCGACGTTTAATGTACTAAATCTCAAAACTTCACGATTTCGACGACGAGAAGATTTAAAAGAGCTTGTAAAAAAGTCTATTTGAATAAAGAATATTTTGATTTGATTTGTTTTGATTCTGAACATTTTTAGGTTAGGTACGTTAATACACATTGAAAATTAATGTGGCGTACTAATTTCCCTCCCGGATTATTTTCTGTTTCGAATATATACTTGCTTTATAAAGTTTTCGCATTTTATTCATTGGCTTTTTACTTCCTACAGCAGTAAGGGGCCAAGGGTTATATTTTGTAACATACTCGTTTAATGCTTGGTGCATTACGTTGTCGGGTCAAGCTAATTCCGGATATTACTATATCTCGACTTACCTGTGCTTAGAGCGTCTCTAGCTATCAAACTGTAGCTTATGTGTTACTCTAGATCATGTTTTAATACGACGTGTATTTCCCACGCCCCCACGACTGAGGGTGCAGCCAAATCACTACTTTAGGTTTACAGCGTCTACTTAGTGATCTACTAAGAAAGCTATGTCAACAATGCGCACTTCACCACTCTAAGCATGGTACAAATAGTTGTTGCGACCAGAATAGTTGTTATGGTATAGAATAGTTGTACTGCACCGATCTGCACCGACTGGCTTATTATGATACTCTCTGTATCTAGATACATTATATTATAGAGCATACGTAAATTTGACACTACCTAACACAAACGTCACATAAATATTTCACAAGTCCTTACCCAATTTCGACGTAGAAAGAACTCTTATTAAGTAGGTAATTTAAATGCTCTCCATGATACGATGTTAGATTATATATAATAGGCACTCTTGCTCGAACTTTGTGAACCGGGCTTTTGTAGACTTAGCAAAATGTTTAAAAAAGTTTGAGAGGGCTGAGACGTCTTTTAGAAATTTTTCAGATTTATGTTCGGACGATAAACAAGAAACTTTCTGTTCAAAGTGCTAAGTGATAAATAGGTCATACACATATTTATGTTACTATAAAATTATTGTACACTTTTATATTAATAAAAAGGGTTATTCAGTTAACTTTATTTCAATATATATTATACCCTAATAATATTATTATAAATACGAAAGTAACTATGTTTGTTTGTCTGTTATGCTTTCACGACTGAACCGTTGTTGATTAAAATTCGAAAAAGACTAGAAGAAGAAAAGACTAGGGGCAGAGCAGCCGTTGAGCCGTACGTACATTCATCCCGGGTGGCAACTGCTGGAGGGCGCGACGCGTGCTGATAAATACTTGTTTTTAAACTCATTAAATGAGTATGTATAGTCCATTTATTCCATATTAAATACATACCTAGGGACGAACCCGAGCGTAGCGAAGGTAAGTCGCTATTATTACATAAATATATTTTATAGAGCCTCATAGATGAGATAGGAAAAATAAAAGATGGCCTTTTAGTATAGTACTTGTTCTCCGGTTTTTGGCTCCGATTACCTATACAATAATAATACGGTTTATTTTGTTTTTTACCTTTTTTTATAAAGAAGAGAAGTAGGCTTACAATATTAGAAGTTTGTAAAATAGATGAAACAGTTTTAAAAAGTGGTAAATGCGGCTCCAAACAAATTACTTCTAAGGGCATACACAACACAGCGACATCTAGAATCACTGGCACTAAGTTTTTGCTCCTCACAGGAATTTTCGTTGTAAGCGGAAGTTGAGTTTCGTGTGTTGTATCGCTAGAAGTTAATTCTGCTAGATGGCGCTACACGTTTTTGTTGGCAGTCTTCAAAATTAGAGACGTCAAAGAAGTAAGTCCAAAAAGTGTAAAACTGCATACGCATTTGATTTAGTTTAAAAATAGTATTAAGTTTTACTTTCAAACAAAAGTAAAACAGCTTCCATTTTTAAAACCGACTTTTACAATTTAATTGAAAGGATGTTTTGATATTTAACCGTGTATAATGAAGGACGAAGACTTCAAATTTATGCGAAGTAAAAACATGTTTTTCAGGTCTATTCAAAATTTTATCCCTTTACTTCCGAAAAAAAGAACTTACAGTACTTTGTCGGCTAAATCCAGGACATTTATACCATAAAATCAATCGTTCAATTATTTTTAACAAAAAAACAAAAACCGACTTCCAAACTTAATAAATCTAAACTAAAAAGTAGAAAATAATACTTTTAAGGACTTTGTTAATTTTGGAGTCGGTGCCAGCCAGGTATTTTGATTATGTTTACAAATTGATAGATTAATCGAATATGTATCTACTTAGGGTTATTTTGCTTTGGCTGGCACCGACTTCAAAATTAACAAAGTCCTTAAAAGTATTATTTTCTACTTTTTAGTTTAGATTTATTAAGTTTGGAAGTCGGTTTTTGTTTTTTTGTTAAAAATAATTTATTTTTAAATTTTTAGCGGAAAGTAGATACGTATTGTGTTAATGACTATAAAAATTTACCTTCTATTATGAAGTAAACCTAATAGCCTGAAAGTATACAGCTATCGGTCCATAATTGCGTATTATATTGAAAGAATTTTCTTTAAACTGCTAACCGTTGAGGAGTTGTACCTTCCATCATCAGAGACGGTACGTGAATCAAATATCCATATAGCCTATAAAAGATTCGGCCGAGCATAGTTAATTTGCTCCTAAGCATTGAAGAGTTCCGATACTTTGTCATGGATCCCATCATCAGAACCTTACCAAACTCTCATCAAACTACCCTTGAAGTATATCCTTTCCATTAAAAAAAGAATCATCGAAATCGGTTGGCGTGATATTGAGTTATTCGTCCATTTGTCGTGCAAATACTTAATGCAAATTTAAGAATTTTATGGTTTTCTCATGGATACCATTGTCAGAACTGAAAAATATTAAAATGGGACCACATGGGAAGCACTACCTTTCAAATAAAAAAAGAATCATCAAAATCGGTTCACCCAGTTCAAAGTTATGAGCTAACAAACAAAAAAAAAAATACAGACGAATTGATAACCTCCTCCTTTTGGAAGTCGGTTGAAAATTAAACAAAACATAAAATGTGTCAAAAGAGGTTTTTTTTTGTCATTCTGATAGTGTATGCTAGAGTACGCTAGTGCTGCTAGTGAACGCTAAAAATAGTTACACTCCTGCTTTATTATTTTGTTACGATAGTTTGAATTATATATAGTTACATTCCAAGTATAAAGCATATAATTATAAAATAACAATTTATAATTATCTAAAATATCTCGTAAAATATATCTATATATAGAATATACATTCAAAATACGTACGTACTTTTCTCCATTTTAAAGGAAATCTAAATCGAAAACTATACTCAACATCCTTTCAGTTATACCTTATCATTTAAGCTTCATATTCTACGCTCTACAAAAGTAAACCTCCTCCACCAGTGCTCTGCTCGGGCTACGTTTTGACGGGCGTCATGGAATAATATAGTCTATATATTATAGACTAGCGACTCAGCCTCGCTTCGCTTGGGTTCGTCCCTAGGCACTCTCTTTAGCATAAAATGTTAACAAACTATGAATGTCTTACTTATTAATATCTAATCAAAAGCCTAAATAATAAGTTTCAAGCTTATAGCTTTAAAAATGACGTAATTTCCATACAAACTTTCATCCCCTATTCAAACTATTCAACCCTTTACAGCTCTTTTTTCGCCTTGAAAAGTAGTATATGTCCTTTCTCAGGCTCTAGACAATCTGTGTACTAAATTTCATTAAAATCGGTTCAATAGTTTTTTAGTATATTCGTTACATACAAAAATACAAATATTTCCTCTTTAAAATATTATTAGTATAGATATAGACATAGATTATGATTATATAAGTAGTTCCTGAGATTTGTACGTTAAAACAAAAAAATAAACTGCCTCTTTATAACATCAGTATAGTATAGTAAGAGTCCGCAACGCTTATGTTTGGAAAAAGTGAACCATTCAAATGTAAGCGTAAGAAAAAATTAGATCCTATTAAGGGAACCAATAAATTCAACGGCAGGACGTCAGACAAGTGACTCATTTTTTCCGCTTCGGTCGGTCTCGGGTCTGGCGAGTAAGGAGGTTGTATATCAGTCAATGTCCTCGGGCCATTTTAATTGTAGACCAATTTATTGCCCTAAAGCGGAATTTACGGATTTCGGATGTCTGGTCTTTTTTATTTTCTGCGAGTGGCTTTTGGCACCAATTCATGTCAGCTTAACCGCAAGAGTCGTTGGCTTTTCAATGTTTTGAGCTGGAGTATTAAGTTTTCAACATCCTTTCTGTTGACATGAACTACGTTAATCTCTGTTGGCGCTCTCTTTATGTACAAACTTAATGTAAGAAGCATTATATATTAAAATAATTGATCCATATAAAATCCTTAAGTAAATGAGAACAATATTAATCTTAAAATTAAATTGGTATATGCGTGCATAAGTTAAACATTAATTCTAACTATAATAATATTATAATAACAATTTTGATTTTGCCTAATCCTTTAAACATAATAATCCTTCGAAAACTGGATCAACAATCACATAATCGGTCTTACGAGTATTAACATAGAAGCAATATTATGCCAAGCTCATAGTCATTATAGCAAATGGTCGTTTAACAAACATAAATTTAAATTCTGTCCCACTCTTCCATAGTATTATGAATGAGAAAGCTTGAAATATTCAGGGATCTTAGCAAACGCTTAATGCCACAACTAAATTTACTAAGGTCCGTTGCTCAGTTAAGCCTTCAGATTTATGAAGTGGCAACATGTGGCTATAAAATGTAGACCTATCCAAACGGATTAAGTATATTTGAATAAGTAATATAAAACATTATATGCTGTTTGTGTTGAAACTTTGATTCATAGAATATTCACATACGTTAATCATAATTGAGAATCCATTATGCAAAGTGCTTGAAAATTTAAATTTTGTACTGTCATAATATGTATAAGTATACGCAGTATTTAATTAAGAGACATTATGATTTTCGGTCAGTATAAAACTCTCTACTAAATCCTCATCACACATATCTATTCTTGTAATGACGTAGTAACTTGAAAGTTCACGATTAGCGCGAAAAACACATGTAGGTATTTTTTATCGACATTAAAACAAACCTTTATTTATATTTTTTTACAGAAATATACGAAAACTTCGAGCTCATAATCTATATACAGAATAAAAATCTGAGTCGAATCTGTATCTAAGTACAATAAAAATTCGACAGAGGCCGAATCTTAAGTCTAATTTTTTATCTTTTTCTGCCTGTGAGGTCACAGAAATCATGAGAAATCACTTTTATATGATGATAGCTGGTTACCCGGGTCAACATTTAAGATACTTTTTATTGCGAGAAAATGTGTAGTAACGTACATAGGGAAATCCCAACGGAGCGAGGAAGAGTCGCTAGTAAATAAAAATAAAAATTAGGTATTGTGTGTCTTCAAAACATTTACAGGAAGAGAAAAAATTTAACATTTTTGTGAAATGATGACTTTTTGTCGCTATTAAACTTTTAAAGTTAATTTTAATATGCATTTTATTTATAAGGTCTAAACTCGAAAATACATTTTTTTTAATGAATATCAAATATAAATTTAACACAACTAAACTGACACATTATAAATTGTTAATTGAGCTTTAAATACCCTTTAATTATTCCACTTAAAAGTATATTATCTAAGTGTTAATATTAATTTAGTCCTCTAACACAAGAAGCCTCATAAATCAGTGTCTGCACGGTGTAACCAAATTGTTATTTATGGTATTATGGAAGCGCCGCCTTGTGTCAGCCGCATTTACGCTTGGTGATAGATCTAGGCTTACAGCGCATCACGTTCTCGCACAAAGTCTTGTACCTGCTCGTGATGTAAGTGGGATTTATAGCGTCGCATCATTATCATATTCATTGTTAATTTGTACCTTAATGTCTCATATCTACGAGTATGTGTATTCTATATAGACAAAGGCAAAACAATTCAGTAACCGTTTTTCTCTGTATATTCTAGCGTAAGCGTTATACTTGAAAAAAAATAGAAATAGTATTTTTTTTAATTTTAATTATGTTTTCCACAACTTTTCAGTAATGATTATGATCGAATGAATAATATTATAATTTTAGTGTTATTGTAGCTTAAAATGTTATATGTCAATTGATTTTTTGAGATGTAAACTTTGCTTTGAGAAGTAAATTGTATTGGCTGGCACCGACTCTGAAAATATCTCATAAAGTATCTACACTAAGTTAATGAAAACATACAATCAGTTTAGTACTTTTTACCTTACTAAACCAGAAGGTAGGTTAGTTACCCTTTATTTTGATACCCTACTCGATAGGTCAAAAAATATAGATGATGTAAAATCTACGATGTAAAATCATTAAATAACTAGTAAAAGTGTATGAACGATTATAACCATATAAATAGGGTAATAATAATATATAAGATAGCGAGTATAACTTAAGTCGTAATATTGAAGATGTAATCACAGTTTGCATTTTAATTAAAATGACGATTTTTAAATATTATACATACGTACGATTACATTAACGTTTTTCACAATCGTGTGGGTACAATCTGCCAATATTGACGCTTAAATTTACCCTCTAATTCAAAGAGATTTGTTGGACTGAGTGCGTCCTCGATTCAATAGAGAGTAGGGTTTTATTGAGGCCTGTTGGCTTTTTCCGACTCTTTGAAAATTTATTGTTTTGCTGTTTGTTACTTTACACACGAACCATTTTCACTTTTCACAGAGTACGATTTTAACACATTCAACAAAGTGTATTATTATATACTTGTATTTCAATCTTTCAAGCAAAATTCAATAATACTAGTGATCGTGCAGTGGTAAATATATTTTTATTGATAACACTAAAGAAAACAAAACAAAAATAATATAAAATAAACTTATTCAGTAGCAGAAAACATAAAATTAATTGACATACCTGATCTCGCGACTAAAATTACTTATCTACATAATATCTCCTCACAAAGTTATTGTCCAATGGCACGACACGGTTGTGAAATACATAAAACAAACTTTTAATTTTGGTACCTGAACATAATCCTCATGAGCAGAGACATTCAACCCTTTTGTTGCTACTCCTGGGACTAAAATAAGGAAAATAATGAAAAATATTTTTATCAACGATTTTTCTTTTATACGATGTACTAAAACCAATAAGGTAGGCTATAGTTTGCAGATTTAGTGTTATATGTACTAATGTTGTATTATAC
This sequence comes from Boloria euphrosyne, assembly GCA_951802675.2. NCBI lineage: Eukaryota > Metazoa > Arthropoda > Insecta > Lepidoptera > Nymphalidae > Boloria > Boloria euphrosyne. Next base: position 6,317,474 of record OX637872.1, read on the forward strand.
TGGTTTCGAAGATGCATTGGATATTGAAAGAGAATGCTTAAAGTTAAATTGAGAACGCAGCCATATAATGGACATGGTCTTGACGTTTAGTTACAAACTGTTTAACGTCTAAAGCTTCAAGCATGTGTATCCATAATCACAAAATTTTATGCTGCTTAACTTTTCATAGAACATTAAAGAACAAAAAATTTTATAAGTATTAATTTGTCAACGCCTTAAAAAATTTGAGATATTCACACAGAAACTAAATCATTCATCATTATCATTGTATGTAAATGATGAGGAAAAAAACATATTATTATTCATTTTTTAATGTTTCACCTCTTTATTCATCCTCTAAATTTTTAATACCTCCCTCCTGTAGCATAGATTCCATTGTTCATTGTACACATTTGTACCGACTGCAACTCATAGATTGAATAAAAGTTTACCCTTTTTTGATTGGAGCTTTGGAAGCTCAGCTGGCGGTAAAAGTAAGGTTAATAACAAGTAAAAGTTTTATTTTAATAAAATTGTTTTAGCATAATATAGCTCCGAAATTAATGAAAACGTTTTTAGATGATTCTTCAGGACCAGTAACGAATATGAACAAAATTGAAAATCGGATTGAAAGCGTAGCTGAATTTTTAAACTTTTTAAATATTCAAGGAAATTGGCAGTGACATTTTGGAGAATAAGGGCATCAGTCTACACCATGAATGTGCCATAGTTGCTTTTATCTGAGACTTAATTTGCTGGTAGTTAAGTAAAATGCTACTTCTTCTCGTCGCCCTCTTCTATTTACACACCGTAAAGACGCGGTAGCTTGTCTCACTCAACTTCAGAGAGCTTTCATTGAAACTTGTCTTTCCGTTAAATGAGCGATGGCTCAGTTAGTCCGTAACTTTGCCGATTTAACTTCATGATTGTTACTGACTTACTTACGGTTTGTAAGGAACTAATTATTATTATATTCGTCATCTATAAATGCAATTGTTATACGGTACCGTACCCAAGACTAGTTTAATTAATTGTCATTTTACTAAAGGTAAGTCTCGTAATAAAAACTTGAACTTAAAACTTAAGAGACCAATCACAATAGAAGTAAGTGCGAAGTGCTTTTTTTTGATCATTATGAAAATATTCTTAATATTTATTGACTATTGATTTTTATCGATTATTGTATTATCTATAAAACTCTTTAAAAATATACGAGGTTTGAAAAAGTATAGACTGTTTTTGTGTGTGGTGAGCAAAAATTATTATTTTGTTTGGTATAGAAACCTGTATGACTCGAACTTTCCAAAATTTCTTCTAATAATTGTTTTATACACGAGATATTACGCGTATGTACAGTTTTAAGCCTACAAATTGATATTAGATAATAATTTTGTAAGTAAGTAGGCAAAAAAAGTTTAGGTTTTTCCCTAAGAAATCTATATGCTATAGAAGATATTAGTACTAACTCTTAGGATTCGTGCCACTGATTAAATTTCCTGCGAAGCTGTATCATAATCGAAATCTTTCATGATAGCTTGTTAATGGCGCTAAGTAATGAAATGTTAGCTTCTGAACTTGTTATTCCGTACGTAACTTAGAGTTCTAATTTAAGTTTTATAAGATGGTACACCAGCCTTTCTTTAATCAAGTATGTGGCCATCACTTTTATAACAAAATAGAAGTTGCAATACAAAAGTAAATGGATAGTCGTATTAATAATTTTTGACTGGCGAAAGTACCGAGTAAACGTCAAAAGAGCTAATCAAATAGTTAAAAATGTATATAATAACTAAGTATCGACAAAAAATATTTTAAAATCTAAATTACTTTTATTTTATATAAATATTAGCTTAAAGTGATCTATGAAACTTGACTCAGCTTCTATAAAAAGTTTTGCATAAACCATTTTTTGTATGTATAACTGAAAGTTTCTTTAGGGAAGGCTAGCTAAGAGGCAAACCAAAATTATACCGAGAGTAAAGTTATCGAAATTCTAGTATTTTGCAGTAAGAATTTAATGTGGGTGCTTAAATGTTGAATATTGCTGTTTATTAAATTTAGTACAACTTTTTTACATACCTTCTCTTATAAGCTTCTAATGAAGTTCATCAAAGAATTTCAATATCCCTTCCATATCTCTAGTATCTAGTCTTCCTGATGCAAAAGTTCATTGGACCTATTAAGTGACGGATAAAAAGTTCCTAAAGGCTTTGAAAGTTGTTGAAGACCGGAAAGGTCTTGAAGATACGAGGCCAAAAGCCGTTAAAAGGGTACGGCTATATTCGACGATCCGATATCAGAAGTAAATAAGACCTTTTAGATTAGGTGCCAATATTTTATTATTTGTACACTTGCAAACTCAATAGAATTTGTTAAAACTTTTTTACTTAGTTAAAGTTTCGTTAGAGTTCATTTAACGAATTCCTTAATTACAATATCTTCACTACATCTAATAATATACTGATACTAGCGATACCCGCGGCTCCGCTCGCGTTCTAAAAAAGTAAATGTCTTTTTTATAATTTTTCAGAATTTAATTGTTTTCTTGCAATAAAAAGTATCATATATTGACCCGGGTAACCAGCTATCATCAGACCAAATTAATTCATTCAAATCCGGTATACTCGTGATGCGGTCACAGACAGACAGACAAAAATTCTAAAAACAATAGATTCGGCCTCTGTATCGATAATAATGTCTTAATCAATTAGATTTTTCAAAAATATTTAATGTAAAGATTTGATTAAGTATTAGATTTACAGATACATATAACGTTTACAGATACATTTTCAATTCGTAACAAATATATTTTACAATTTAATATTTTGTAATGAAATATGTAGAAAGTTTGACTAGAAAATCATTTATAAGATCTATATGATCTTTGCAATTTTTATAAAAACCCAAATCTCATTAAGCTTTGTTTCAATAAAGGCTCATATAATCGTGTATTGCTGAAACTACGTAATGCATGAATAGTTAAAAGGCGAGTCAATTCGTTGGTTTTAATAATGCAACAGTAGCGAGGAGTGACTCTGAGGACGTTGAATTATGTAACACGTTCCGCTCACTCCCTACAAAATTTGCGCTATAAAATTATGCATATATTAAAATATCAAGCTGTAAAAATTCAATGATATTTCATGAGAACGCAAACTTTTTATCTAAATAAATTTTTAATTTATTCAGACAAGTATTTTTATAGCACTATGGTTTTACTATCTATCACTAATAATTATAGTCAAAACTATTTATTATTTAATTATATTAATGATGTGATCCATTAACCAAATAATAATATGCTTCTATAATAACTTAAGCGTATTCTCAGTAATATATCAAATATTCAAACGTCTGTTCTCGTAGGAATAAGCTACCTTATGTCACTCTTCAGTCCTCCAATCCCTCTCTACTAGACCTAAAATCAATCCATCGCTCTGTTCAAATGTAAAACCATAACCAGACTGCTATTCTCTTATGTTTACATATTATGTAATATTATGTACATTTCAGAAAAGCCTAAAATTTCTAAGATGATTACCACTTACGGTGAGGAAAAATATTACGACGAAACCTGTATGTCCGCGAGAACCTAGCACGTTTGAAAGACATGTGTGCCGTGCAGTTCACCAACTAGCACTTGACTAGCATTGTGGACTTCGACCTGATCCTGCTTGTATATATGTAATATTCTTGAAAGAAGGCATGTGACCCGCTGTTAGACATATATACATGTATTTAATATGTTTTTTAACTTGAATTTTGAGAGTTAAAACTCATAGAGGCACTTTACACTTTACAGACTTGCTCTAGATATGTGTAGAGTTTTTTTTTGCAAAAATTAAATATATCATAGGAATTGTGATGTACCGAAATAAAAGTCACGTATCTACTGTTATACTCAATCTCGTCAATCTGTTTAAACATTGTTACATGGAAGAGGGCAAACTAACAATCTGTCACACATATTGTTTTATTCATGAAATTAATTCATGGATAAAACTTTAGATTATCAACTACCGTATGACTATATGAAATAATAATAAACATTAAGCGATATAACGACTGCAGCCTAGGTAATAGAATATTAATTAATTTCGATTGATCGCTATTGGATCAGTTAATATTGGTTGGATATTGTAATTGCTTATTATTATGACTGTTCCATTTGCCGAAGGATTTTGAATGTAATGTCTTAAATTTTAAATTTAAAATAAATTTTATCGCTTTTAAAAACTTTGTTTAATACTCCTCTTTTTAAACTCCACTGGGTTGATTTGGGCGTAAATCTGTTTTTGAAAATTAAATTAAAATTTTTAGTTATATATAAATAAATAAATATAAAAAAATATAAAGACAATAAAATAAAATAAATAAAATTACTTATGACTTGTATATATATGTTTTCCTATAGCTTTATGGAGATAAAAGGTATCATTGATAAATCCATGGTTTATATGGACTACCTATTACTTAGATAACGATTCCGATTGCGATTTTTATTTTATTATCTTTAGACTATCTGTGATACATTATGAAAGCGTGTTCTCTGAACAATATCTAACCAGAGATAACAATAATGTATATTTTTGTGGTTTTAGTAACTTGACTATAGACACTAGAAACATTTAATTACAAAACTGATACATTTCTAACTGTTATTAAATAAATATGTAATTATTCTTTATTTTAATAGGGATTAGTGAAAAATCATGGCAATCTGTGATTATACATAGATTGCCAAGGTGGATATACAAACAAACATCCTTTATATTAAAATAAAATAATATATGGAAGTATAGATACTATAAATAAGATTAACTTTACGACTTGTGCAATAAACTAATAGAAACATAGGTACCAAATCAAACTATTATATAATTTAGTGTATCCAATATTGTGAAAGAACACATGTACTGAATGTTTCAATACGATCCAGGAAAGAAAACTTTACTATAAAAGGTTCTCAAACTACGTCAAAATGAAACCATATATACCAAACTACATAAGACTCGACACGTGTAAAAATATCGTTTATTTATTCTTTCTATCTAGATTTCTGTTATGAAAAAAACGTGAGGCACGTCTGTCCATACCGTTCGTATGCCAGTGCGATATACCTACGAAGCCTGAATTGTTAGGCTGTCATGTACAAACATTCTAAACTATTATTCATGTAAATCCATTGTGGAGTACTAAACTGAAGATTCATTTATGCCTCGTACAAGCATTATAGACGTATGTATATTCATTAATGTGGACTAGAAATAATTTAACTATAATTATTAAATGAATGTATGTATATTTATAAAACTTCTTATTTTAAATTATTAGTCAATTATAATATTAAGATATTTTTCATTTTTCACAGTTGAAGTCACATAGATGATGGAAAGATGAGCATGTTATTAACTCTACACAGATCTTAATCTAAAGAAGTGTGTTCATAGAATTAAAATACTGCTTACATCAGCAGTTTTTTTATGATCCATTATAGCGTACAGTGAAATATCATGGGTTTTTTTTTAATTTATATAAAAATTTAAACACTTATAAAAACAAATTTCCATCCAACGAAATTCATTATAAAAATATCTCCACTAAAGTTTAATTGCGGGTATTATAAAATGAATCAAGCACATGTGAAATATTATTTGTCGATACGAATTATATCTAATGCAAAAATATATTAAGAATAATGAGAAATCGTTAAAAGCAGTTTTGTAAACGAGGCTAATTACTAGGTAATATAAGGGTCATATTATATCATCACATACTTACGTATGTAGGGGAGACCGGGGCCACAATTAACAAAAAATGTATTTTTAGTTGTAGCTTAAAAATTATTCAACATTTAGACTTGATTTTTAGAATACATGATGCTTTAATCATTCAGGTATAACGTAATTATCTCAAAACAAACATAATAGAAACGATGCCGTAAATAGAACGCTTTTTCTTAAAAATGGCAGTTGTTAATTGTTACCTCACGTTTGGGGTTAGAATTAACAGGTGTGGGGCAGGTATTAACTAAAGGGGTAAAAATTAACATATGTTATGCTGACTGATGTAAAGAAAAATAAATATATGTAAGTCATATTTTTTTTATTAATGAAAGTGAAATTAATACAGCATTGCAAGGAACACATTTTCTTATAAACTGATGATAACAAAATTACAAAATATCTTAACATAAATGAAAACTCAACATATTATGTTGAAATATTTCAACATTTTATAGTTAAATCTTTGTATTTCTCAAAAAAAAGATGGACATTCGTTCTGTTGAACGAAGTAGCTCTGCTTAAACTGGTGACTTCGAGGCTTCGTATCGATAACCTGGTATTTCTTTTCATAAAACCCGTAAACCAATCATTGCCCGCCATCTCATTAGTTTTCCAGGATTCTGGTACCTTCTCAATATTGTAAAACATAGCACATTGAAATGCCAATTTTTTCACTTCAGAGGGCAGTAACCCGAAGTAAATATTAGCACACTTTAACAAATACTCTGCTATGATTGCTTCTTGTTCAGCATTGAAGACTAAGCGGGTTTTTTTGTAACCCATTTCTATTGTGCTACCCGTTTTTTTCTTTTTCACAAAATTATAAAGAGAAACATAACATAGGTCTTATTCTTTTGCTACATCCCTGTAATTTCTTTCCTTCTCAATAATCTCTAGCGCAGCTAGCTCGTAGACTTCTATTGATGTGGTACCACGTGTAGTTTTCCGTTTATAAGTTCTCATGCTGTCATAAAAAAAGTATTAAATAATAATTCACAAACATTCAGCTACCCTGTTAATACTAGCCCCCATATCTGGGGTAGGTATTAACGTGTTAAAACAAGCCCCCCCAAAGTGTTAATTATAGCCCCAAAGGTACATTTTTATTATTTAATAACGTAATAAAATATTGGTCAATAGTTATATAACAAATGAAACGTAGAATTGTTCAGTATAAAATATGCTACTAGGAAAACAAAAAATGTAATTATAACACTTTATCATTCTTGTACAAATCAAAAAATCGTAAACTATAAAATTATCGTTACCTGCTTCAAAATATCGACCTGCACACAACTCACTCAAATGACGCGCGGAGCGCAACTGACCAATACTGTGCCATGTGGCTCGACCTAATTGACAAACTAAGACACGCACTAGAGGTGTAGTAGGTATAGTTTTAGAGAAATTTGCTTGTTAATACTTACCTCTGTTAATTGTAGCCCCGGTCACCCATATGTTGATTTTAAAGCTAATAAAAGAAAAGTACCCTGCAAAATATACTTTTTAAAAAACGGTTACAAAATGTTTTCTATTACCAAATAAGAAAAATGTAACATCATAACTAGTATTATAAAATACTGGCGACTCACCTCGCTTTGATCGAATTCGTAATTTTATAGCCTACGTTATTCGCTGATAATGTAGCTTTTCATAGTAGATATAATTTTTATATTTGGATCATCAGTTTTTAGTTTATGGATCACAAACCAGAAAAACTTTTCCTTTTTATACTATTACTATAGACAATCAACTATAAATCCAAAATTACTTTATAAACTAATTGTTATGATTTAAAAGAGGATTTTTACCAATGAGTTCTTTAAAACTTATGTTATGTATATAAAAGTCAAGCTGTAATTTTAGAGTATCGAAGTTATGCAAACTATAAGTAGTATCTACGAGTATCTTCATTATTATACATAAGTAAAACATAGCCTATTATGCAGTAAATTAAACGTGGAAAGCAAATGTAGGCGGAGTGCGTCAAGTACGTCGTGTTATTGTTGAATACGTGGATAAAAATAGGTGGAAGGAGTGGTCAGTTACGCTTTTTCACTAAGCTTGTAGACGCAGGCATTTTTATTATTGTAGTTATTTTTCTTTGGAGAGCGTTAATTAGAGTTGTACCTACTTATAAGTTATAATATTTTATAATCCAATAGAAAGTCTCGTACAGTCCAAATTTTGCGTAAATCTTTTTTTTTTGTAGTTTTTTTTTTTGTAATTTTACCCAACTTTTAAGTTGGGTAAAATTAGTTTTTACCCAACTTCGGCAAAATGTGAAACGATTATAAAACATGTTTCCGATTGAATAGCACATAATATTATGTACTTTCATGAACTTGTTCTCATATTTTAGGTTCGTTTTTTACGCAATCGAGTTTTTTTTGAAAATATTTTGTTAATTTACTAAAAATATTACAAATAACTCCTATTATATTCTTATTTATATTACTAAAGGTAGTTTTATCAGCATTCATTTATTATATTTCCTTAATAATTCTTCTTATTACCTATTTAGTTACATTTCTACAGGCCAACGTACACTTTAAATTCAGCAACACCCCTTTTTAACTTCAATATTACTATTTCAAATACAAAGCAGAAACTATTAAGGCCTACCGCCACATGTGCTACATTGATACTCGAACACGAGATAAAAGCAAATAGGAATTTTGTTTCATTGCTCCTGTTTATCTTTTTTTTCGTTTTATTTATTACTTCTATTGTTACTGTACCTAATATGAAAATATTGTTAATGTTAAAAGATACTTAAGTTAGTGATGATTATAAGTTATATAAAAAATATATATTCAGCCCTTTTTACCGTCCCACACCTGGGACCGTGGTATCCCTGGTGGGCATTCCCTTAATGCGGAAATTTGAACGAAAAGGGTTATCTGGGCTAGAGTATTTTTGAAAATTCTTAGATTATTATCTAGGCTTTTTGTCTCATGATTAAAGAAAATACAACAACAAACCGTGAAAGCCCGAGATTGAGACGCTGTGGATTTTTCTTAACAGTTTAACTGGTAAGTGGTGAGGTAGTTATCATTTTGGAATTACTGACGTTCAAGACTAGGGATTTGATCCTACTCTATTTCACAAGAGTACATCACTTTTGTAAAAAATAAATATGTTGGGACATTATTACAACAGCGCCATCTAGTTCCGCAGTAAGCTACTTAACGTGATACCAGATAGTTGATATACTACACATATACATTTTAAATACATACATATTATAAATATAAACACCGATGACTATGATATACATTCGTGATTAGCAAATGAATGCCCCCAGCGGGACTCGAACCCGCGATCGCTGGCGCAGAAAGTAGGGTCACTACCAACTGAGCCAAGCGAGTCGTCGAGATTATGTTCAACCCATGTATCTTTTTCTGCCTTTTTTAATACTTAATCAGTAAGGTTAAATCAATCACTAATAATTTAATTTTCCTAATCTTAATATATATAAATCTCGTGTCACAATATTTGTCCTCAATGGACTCCTAAACTGCTGAACCAATTTTCATCAAATTTTGTAAGCATATGTAATTTGGTCAAACTTACGAGATAGGGTAGTTTTTATCTCAATTATAATTGATCTCAATATTAGTTATCACAAATTAAATATTTATTAAACGACTTTAGTGTGTATTTATAGATGGCGGCTTGGCATCTAAGTTGCACAGATTATAGATGGCGCGTTTGAATATAGAATTTAGAAATAAAATAGTAGTAAATAAAAATAAAATATTTTACTTTATCGTAATATATATTTAAATTTATATACACTTTTGTTACTTTTTTATTTTTATTGAAGTGAAACTTTTTCATGCTTCATCACTTCCAACAAGGTTACGTTAAACCAAGTACCAGGCCCTCAGGGACGGGGAAGAGTTAGCGCCACCACCCACTGACCTCTATAATACCACTGGAATGGCTGTTCCCAGCGTTTGACAGCAATTTTTTTGTGTCCATTTGAAGCGCCACTAGCGAGAGTCCCGAGAACTAATTTTGACATATATTGCAAATGACAGCGACAAGTGTTTGTTTACTGTAAAGTAATTTTGCATTTTCGTTGTTAATATAACATAAGTAGTAATTATGATGATACGGTTATTGATTAATAAAAATAAAAAAATAAAAATCTTTAAATCGACATCATCAGTTTTAGTACCACAAACTCTCGCTACGTCTCGCTACGTCCGACAGCGCCAAAATGGCGAATATCAAGCAGCCACAAAAGCACGTTGACAACAGCCAGTCCAGTGGTATTATAGAGGTCAGTGTTAAGAACACTCTCATTCAAATATTGAGCGGGATAACAAATACAGACTAGGCTGTATGGACTATAGTCCTTTGCCTTTCCCTATTGGGGATAAGGGTACAGTTACACATGCTCATAACTAGCACGAAAGCATGCCACTATTGAGCAGTTGCTACTTAGTAGCATGTGTGTCGAAACATTGCTAATAATGAGCATGCTTATTTCGAGCATGCTCAAATTTCGACGGTCGTGCGATTTTTGGGCATGCTACTGTCAAAGTCTACTGGAAAATTCACTTGGTTTTCCATTTTTCACTTGTACACTGGCAGAGAACTTGCTAGAATGTCGAATACCAAAGAACCAGCCCGTGCTTAAATAGCATGTGTGTTCAATTTATTGCGTCAGCGTTTTTAATTTATAATGTGTCAGTCAATTACATTTATAATATGTCAGTTTGAAGAGCATGCTTGTTTTAAGCATGCTAACATCATGCTAATAAGCATGACATTTTATGAGCATGTGTAACTGCACCCTTAATTTTAAAAACAACAATTGAGCGGGATAATGTCAATATAATAACCATACTATTACAATTTTTCGTGAAGGATTTTTATAATTGTATTGTGTTATTATTGTGCAGTGTTCAGTTTGAATATTTTTTAGAATTATAAATAACTAGCGGTGCCCGCGGCTTCGCTCGCGCTAAGAGTGAATAAAATAAAAATTTTTGCTTATATACTGTTACTTATAATGTACCAAGGACTGATTCCCCATTTAAAGTTCTGGCCCTCTTTTCTGAAAACTACTGTGTAGCATCCTGCCGTGCCGCCACTGCTGCGCTTTCTAAAACTCATTTCCTATTTTTAACCAATTTTGCTACTATGTGTATCATAATTTCTTTGTGTGTTTTTCGTTAATGATAAACTGATGTACGTGGTTCATTGTTATGGACTTATGGTAAAAATTACTGTTAAATATTTCTCCTACGCAAATTGTGCCACCCCCGTTAACCCCCATAGGGGTTGATTTTCAAAAAACGCTTAGATATGTATCTCATAATTTGTATTGCAGAGCATTATTTCAGTTTCACGCAAAATATTTCAATAGAATTAAATTTCCCATACAAACTTAGCCACCCCCTTTAACCCCCAATGGGGGTGAATTTCGAAAAACCCTGAAATACGTGTTTCATCATTTGTACTAAAAAGCATTAATTCAAAGTTTCATGCAAAAATGTGCAATAAAAATATTTTTCTCATACAAACTTTGCCACCCCTTTTAACCCTTTTAGGGGTTGAATTTCCAAAAAATAATATGCCTATTTCCTTCTCATGAATGCAAACTATCTATACCAAATTTCAGCAAAATCGGTTGGGTGGTTTAGGCGTGAAAAGGTAACAGACAGACAGACAAACAGACAGAAAGACAGAGTTACTTTCGCATTTATAATATTAGTATGGATAACATAAAATTTTATTGATTACTGTTTTTGTCTATCAATTTTCATATCACCAGCTCGAAAACATGTAAGTATTTCTAGATTGCCTTTTATTTTTTTTTATTTTGATTTTATAATTTGATAGTTGTTAATTTATTCAGTCGTAAATTTTGATCCAATTTATTTATATAAATGATAAATTCTTAATTTTTTTAATTTCAACAAACTTAAGATGTTTATTCATCTGTATAAACATCTTATCTTAAGTTTGTTATCTGTAAATTCAAAAAGTACATGTTGGTTTGTGCTTAATTTCAACATTTCGTTTTATTTTCAATCCCATATGAATGAATCTATTTTTTTAATTTCTTAAGAGAATAGTAATTTGATTGTATCAGAAGAATTAGTAAAAAAATTATTCAATCTATTATAATTACTGAGCCACAGCAACGCGTGGCTGGGTCCACTAGTAATAATATAGAAGTTTCTTCTTCTTTCTATTGTAATAAAATATCTTTAGCTCGTATATTGTAATAGAAGAGCTCGGGTTGTAATATTGTAGTCTCGATGTGAGGGATGACATTTACACAAGAAGCATTAAAGTGGAGTGACGATAGACTGTTTCTATGTTTAGATCTAAGTACTCGGAACAAATGGAGGCGATCTGAAACACGAAATGCCAAGATATTTACTCAAATAAAACTGGTGAAGGAGTCGGTATTACAAAAATATTTATATAAGCCGGGATGGGAATCGAATGATATTCGATTTGTTAGGTGTAATATAATACATATTCCATTACGAAAAGTAAACTTTATTTATGACAGCAATTCTGCCGCAGCAACAAGCAAGAACAATATTAATGGTAGCTTATCCTGCGAACCAGATAACCTAATACATTCACGGAATTAATGGATCTTTTTTAAAAAATATAATAATATTTAGAGTTAAAATCGTTCACTAAATAAACCCTAGTTGTGTCATAAATTAATGTAGCCCAGTAACAACGCGCTTACTTAGAAAATCGAGTGAAGCAGGTTCAAAAGCCAAAAAGCAGGCTGAAAAACTCTCGCAAGTTTTCGAAAGACATGCTTATTATTGAGTTGACCAGTCCAGTTAAGAGACCTTTCTAGGTAGCCTAGCATCAATTTTGAGAGATTTATTGAGGAGAAAATAAAAAGAAAAATCAAATTCGTAGTAAAATAGTATTTATGAGTTTTTGAATCATATTTAAGCAGGTACTAGTTCATTATGGTGGGCAGACGTTTTTATAAGCAGACTTCGATTACCGCATAGGGTATTATTGTTAAAGATTTTTTAAACTGTATTTTTATTTTTATATGTGTTCTTAGTTCTCTTCGGCACCTTTTAATAAAAAAGGTAAAGAATATCCATGATCTATTAGAAACTCATTCATAATTTATGGAATAATTGATTTAAAGAGTAATTCAGTAAAACTTGTAAACAATTACAAAACTTCAAAAGAGAAAAATTATTTATAATAAATTTTGCACGTTATGATGTACATTGTACATGGCAGAAAGGTGGTACCTTTTCTGTATTATAAAGATGACGAGAAAAATTTGTTTAACTATGGATAAATATAAATAGTAAAGTTAAGTAAACAAGTAGGTCGTAAGATCTTGCTCATTCATTTTTTATCTTCGATCAAAAGTTTATTTTTAACTATCAAACCCGGCCCGCTTCGCTTGGCGTAAGTTAAAATAAATTAAACGGTTTTTATAATTTTGTAATAAAATAAAAGTAATGCATGTTACTCCTTTTAACATTAGCTATCAGCGAGTGAAAGTCTCGTCAAAATCGGTCCAGCCGTTTCAGAGATTAGCTGGAACAAACAGAGACAATTATATTAAGTAAGTAATATGTAAGTAGGTATACTGTTGGATAATGTTTTTGGAAGTTAGAAATGAAACCATAGATTGTTTTGTTATAACAACAGTTGTTTTTGTTGGTTTAATTTATTTCAAATTTACTTTCAAATGCGGACATTAGTGTCTTATTAAGATAGGAAATGATTAATTGGAACGTCTTTGTTTGAATTTTAATGAATCCTCTTAGTAACTTTAAGGAGATAAAGTTTTAATTATGCATTTTATTATAAAGTGTTATAGTTTTAAATTGTTAAGATCTAATATGTTTATAGAGATTTTACATTACATAATATAAAAAAATTAATCTTTAAACAAAAATTATATAATAGCAAATTATGAAATACCTTTTCATTATATAGGTAATTCAAAATCAATATGTGTTGAAATTTTACTACGTCAATAAGTAATTTCTTCATGTTCTATCTATATCTACACATAATTATTATAACTCGTTTGAATTGTGCGCTGTCATAAATTATAATAATAACGGTTACTAAAACTGGCCAATATTCACGAACAAGCCCATTTGATGTTCATTCCCTGGATTTATAATGCAAATTCCTTTCAGCTGTTGCCAGATTCCCTATAAAGACCGATCCTTTGAAAATTGTAAGCCTTGAAGAAAATAAATTTTTGGTCACATTTTGTTCTGATACTGACAATATTCTTACTAAACTTTTTTTACAATAATATTATTTATTTATATATCTTAACACTAGACACTTAATCAGCAGATCTTCCGCAAAGTTATTAATTATAAATATTAAATTTACGACATACTAGATTCAACATTATTCATTCAAATATATAAGTGGAAGTACATAATATAAGCAGTAACAAAAAGTTTATTGGCAACATGTTTTAGAACTTTTGCATTAAGATACATATATCATAACTTTTCCGTTTAGTTTTTTGGATGATATCAAATAGCCTATAATAAATAAAATAAAAATCAACAAAAGGTTGTTACATGTGATGTAGCCGATAGCGATCAGCTCTCGGAGCCGCCACGTAATCAACTTCAGAAACTTGAGACTATAAATTGCACCTTAGGGACTACACGATTCCATCACATTCAGAGCCTCTGCTATAAAGAGAGAATAAAGCTATTATTCTTAGCCATGTGTACAACTACGGTATAGTGAGTAAATTGATTTTTTTAATATGCTATCATTTATTCAGAAAAAAAACAAATAGTTTTTATATAATTAAATTAACTAGACCTGTAACTAAATTATAATCTGCCAGCCATATTGCAGACAAAATTTACACTTGGCTCATAATACACATAAAAATTGTCCGTTTTACCGCGGCGTATTACCTAATTTTTAGAATTCAATACCCTACATAAAGTAAGAGATACATAAATAATAACTTACTTTGGCAGGGTCTTGATGGTTACTGGTGACGTAAACAGAAGCTCTACGACCCAGGAGAGTCCTACTAACTATGGAACTGCTGCGACGGCCTGACATCCGATCTTGCGGTACAGGCAGCATGCTTGCTTCACTTAGAAACACTCGATATACAAAAACACAAAAAGAGAAGAATTTTACAAGCGTTTTATTTTCACTTTACTGCGACAAATATTACTGTCCTTACACAATAAACTTATTTCCTTAGGCACGGTAATTTAATTTGAATCACCTTATTTCTATAGGCACGGTAATTTAATTTGGTGTTACCTATCACAAAGTATTATTTTTCTGATGTTTCCTCGGATTCACCTCGAGTTATAAAATCTGAAACAAAAGGAAAAAATATTTTGTTAAACGTTTGAAATTTCCAAATGTGAAATCTTATGTATGAATGTTTTTGATTACATTTACCCACTTTTCACTTTTTTATATTCTTTTTTATTATATTAAACGTTTTGTTTCAGAAGAAGTTTAGATTAAATTCCGGAAAAAGTGGGTGTATTACTATACTGATTCTAATATTTGTGGCAGCTTATTCTTCTACGTAATACAAACTTCTAAAACGGATGTGGATATAATTTTGATATTTAAATTATTTTAGTTACTTAACACAGTAACTCAATCAGTTGACTTGTTACCTTATTCTAGAAATGAAAAAAAAAATTCATTTTTCACAGTCTTGTGTGCTCAATTTGTGGTACGGTATTCAATACGAGTGAGGTTTTCTGACAAAATATTTACATAACGATTTAGTCACCCTCGCTCCACTCGTGTTCGTCCCTAGGTGCAAACCATCGTTACATTAAATTACATCAAAATTTGTCCAGTGATATTCTCATGACTGACAGACAAAAATTCTAAGAATTAAAACTATTATATTATTGTATGTATAATCGAAGCCTTTTTTAGAAGTTGCTGTTGCCAAAATAGAACTCTAGTTGAATATTTTGGTTTGGTTAGTCTAGTTTAGTAAAATTTTTTGCTGTGCATGATGCATATCACGACAGAAGTAAGAAAACACATATTATGCTCAAAATAATCTAAAAAGTGAATTTAGGTATGCAATATAGATTCCCTTTAATTCAATTCTTGATGGGTGGCGTTGAAAGCATCCAATCCGGTAATCTAGCCGGGCGTAACACCAAAATTTCTCTGCTGGCAGAGTGGAATGGAAGCGTACGTACGTAAGCGTACGTATACGTACTCAACGTAGTGATGTGATGATTAATAATGGGGAGGTAACATTAGATTTTATGTAGGTTCTAGGTTTCTTATCCGGTGACTTCTAAGCAACTATCATTGCAAGAAAAATAATAACGAGAATATTTTTTAAAGAAACTCTATAAAATATTTTATTTCGTACTATACTGCATAAATAGTATGTATTATATTTCTATCAAATATCTATCTAAATGAGAAATATTGGCTATTAAATGTACGTATACATATTTTAATAGTGTTTAAAGCACAAGCAAAATGCAGGAACAAAAATTGAAAAATTTAATAAAAACAGGTTTAAACCAAATTTGTTTTTTATTTTGTATTGTAGTTTAAGTTTGCGGTACAAAAAGTTCAACTATATATAAGATAAGAATGGAAGCCTCTTTATTATTATTAGATCTTGCTCTTGTAATATAGTAGAGCCTGAGATCTAGTTAAGGAGAATACATTTTTTCATTATACGTTTCGGACAAACTAAAAGTCCTTACACGCGTATTTTTCTGTTTATGTGTTCTATTATTTTTTTTTATGTATACACTTATAAAGGTACCGTACTTACGAAAAGTAAAGGCTGCATTAAATCTACTCGCTTAAATGTTCCCGAAATGCTACACTAATGCAATTACTATGTGCCACATTCTGCGAACAAATTGTAAAAATTTCATTTAACCGTCTGTTTTGTGTTTCAGCAAAAATTATTTCTTATTAGTATAAATTAAAAATATTTTAAAATTTGATTAATTTTATTTATTTTATACATATAATACGGACAAGAATTATTTTAAGGAAATTCTATAACTTACTTTATTTCGTACTATATTTTATACGATGGACTATGGCCTGATCCCTCTCGTACTGAGGGAGGCCCGAGTCCAGCAGTGGGACGTTGAAAAGGGCTGATGGTATACATATTATATTTAATATTTATCAAGTAAAGCGTTTCGAAAATATAATACTTTAAGTAATGACATGTCGACTCGATTTTAACGATTCCATTTTAACGATATAGCTCTTGTGACTTTATAACGGCGTTTTATGGTTATTTCTGCTTTCCTTAAGACGATATTAGGCGATATTATGCTCTTAATATTTTTTGTCTTTTAAATTCTAGTCAGCAATAAGTATGCAAAAATTATTACACTTAAAATTCATACTTAATAAGCCAAATAGCTCTCTACATTTTCTTAATGTATACCATAAGCAATAGAAAATAATAAAAGAAATACCAGCCGTAGATTGGAATCCTTTATTTTAGCACATAAAGTGCGTTATTTATCGCTTTAGGCGTGGCGTTTCTTAATGAATTTCTTTTTTTATGAGCAATTGTTAACAAAAATCTTGAAAATATAAAACGAACGGATATAATTGAAATTATTTCTGGAAATGTTCAATAAAAGAAACGTATGACGTGAATATTATCGTTGTAGCAAAATTTTATGGCAGCAATAGCGCGCCAGCCTTACAACCAGTCTGATCACGGGTTCAATGCTATAATTGGTTTCTACTTACTTTTATATTGTAACTTAAACCTATCGAATATTATTACGTACGAGAAAGTATAATAATTTATTAGGCCCTGTAATTATGTAATCACAGGCAAATTCGTAAGTACGGTAGTAAATAGCTAAACATACTATATACATATACATATGTCTGATGACATGTTTTGCTCAGTTTGTATTGACCCTACTTGTTATGCCAGCGGTAACGGGTTTGGGGGCATTCATTGGGAAATGACGTTATGATTATATGATTGTTTGTACTCTACTCGAGGGTTTTATTGGCAATTTTAATTTATAATTAGGGCGAGCGAAGCGAGACTTAACACTATCCCTCAACCCTGTGGTACACTTTATTGAAAAACTATGATGCCTATAAATTTGTGCTTTATTATAGTAACTTAACTTCATATCTAAATGTGTTATCTGTCAAAAAAAATAACCATTGACAAAAATTAACATTAACGTTAAAATTAGAGTTAGAGTTAAAATTAGAGTTAATATATGCGAGCTATGCGAGCCCTCACAAAGCTCAGCTTTTTGCTAGTAAGTATGTATTTATAATAAAATATGCTTAAAATTATGTATCACTTAAAATTATGTGCAATCTCTATTCCTATCACGCTCTCCTTTTCTATCATATTCCGGTGGGACAACTTCTCGACACGGCCAATGAGAGTTAAGGTGCAGTACCGACTGCTTTACGTATTTTCCGAGGTATGAGGGCCATAGACCGCCAACCTTCATAACTCTGGGCTGTTACTGAGGCTTACTAAACAAAAAGACTCAATAACAAAACTTAGCCCAACCCGGGACTCGAACCCAGGACCTCCGGATGTGCGACAATACATGCTAGCCGCTACACCACCGAGGCAGGCACCAGCATAGATAACATGCATACAACGTTAAGTGTTTTCGTTCCCTTTGACTAATCAAAGCTAGTCTTCATGCAATCAAATATGTTATACGGAAAAGCTTATGTGCCAGAACTTCTACTGGAGATAAGTTTGTTGGTAGTAGATTAACCAACTTTGGGATTTCATTAAGGCTTATTTATGTTATATTCTTCTATATATATTTAGCCGCATTTGAGCAGAAAAACGAGTTTAAGAACCATAACGCACCAAAATAGTTATATTTATCTACTAGCTGTTACCCGCCCGCTTCGCGGGGCGTTTTAATATTTATGTAAAATTAGTTTTTTATAATAATAATTATTATTATTATGAATGGAAGCCATACTTTTCTATTTTGAATATATTCATTGAACATATAAGATAATAAAATAATAATTAATAGTGAAAATAATAAAATTAATAACAGGAACACCAAATTAAAAAAGAAATTGATCTTTCGCGATAAACTTAATCGGCCATCTTTTCTTTACCGGCATTATATATAATCTATCATTTGCGCAATCACATGTTCTTACTGTATACCAATTTTTATAAAGATCGGTTCAACCGTTCTTGAGTTATTGCGGGACATAGAGACAGACAGACAGACAGACAGACAAAAATTTCAAAAATGGACTCTTCAGATTTATATAGTAATACAGATATACATTTAATAACATTCTAATTTAGTTTAATCTGTACATTGAATATTTGTTGGAAATTCTAATTGAAATAGTCATTAATAGCGATACAGAAGCAGAATCTATTGTTTTTAGAACTTATGTCTGTCTATCTGTGACATTACGAAAAAACCAATAGATGGATTTTGATTAAACTTAGTATGGGGTATATGATGTATGCCCCCTAACCAGCTATGGTTCACAGGGTCAATATATAGGATACCTTTTGCTGCAGGAAAATATCTCATTTCTGAGAAATCTATAGTAACCCTCAAAACGTATATAGTATAGGGACGAGTTGCTAGTATTATATATTTTTATTATACTAATATTATTAAATAATTTGATTTTCCATAGCTTTATGCGTGTTAAACTTTTAATGTAAAATGAACTCTGAAATCTGCATAGTACTCAAATATTAATCAGCATGAATTTTGAAAAAACTTAATGGAAGTAAATAATATGTACAAAAAAAATTCGAGATTGCTATGAATGTATAGATTTCGATTAATTTAAACGAGTATCATAATAGTACAATCAATTTTGTCGGGCTTAAAATTATGTAGAGACCCAAAAAATATATAGTGCAACAATAAAGTAAATATATACTTAAAGTTAAATTAGTGAGGTATAGCAATCGGTGACTGAAATATTTTACTTTGCAGAGTTTACATGAACATTTTAAATGAATATAATAAGCCTCATAGATTTCTGTCCTGTTTTTATAATTTCTTTTTTTGTGTGACTTTTATTTTAAATAAAATTTCGGTTTGTGACTTAACGAGTGTTAAAAAGATACTACAGTTCGGCCGCTCAAAGAATGCGTTTCTGACACCTGTCAATTCGTCATGACTAGTGATGTACAATAATTTAGTAACGTTATTTATTGCATTCATTATACATATTTATTCAATTTAATTTATATGTTGTTATTTTTTATAGGAATTAGATTTCAATAAATATTCACAATGTCAATACATTTTTAATGAATCAATTACTTGAATTGAATCGTAAATTCTGAATGTAACGAAGGGAAAAAAATAAATATGCTTTATTTATTGGAAAATGTATTGTTACGTTCTACGGGTTAGGATTATAATCGTTGCACTTGCACTAAGGATGTTTTATTTCACTATGAATACACGCACAGTCTGTACACAACACTAGTCTCTGAACACTGTATTTCTCTTCTCAATACTTTTTCACTAATACTTTAATCAACTCTTCACTTTTCCACTATTTTGTATCGCTTCTTATCTTCACTCAACTTCGAATGTCAACTGAACTCTCGACACACTGCAGGCCTTTTTCAACCGACTTCCAAAAGGAGGAGGTTATCAATTCGTCTGTTTTTTTTTTTTTTATGTTTGTACCGTACCGTAACTGATGATGGAAGGTACAACTCCTCAACGGTTAGCAGTTTAAAGAAAATTCTTTCAATATAATACGCAATTATGAACGGATAGTTGTATACTTTCAGGCTATTAGGTTTACCTCATAATAGAAGGTAAATTTTTATAGTCATTAACACAATACGTATCTACTTTCCGCAAAAAAGTTAAAAATAAATTATTTTTAACAAAAAAACAAAAACCGACTTCCAAACTCAATAAATCTAAACTAAAAAGTAGAAAATAATACTTTTAAGGACTTTGTTAATTTTGAAGTCGGTGCCAGCCAAAGCAAAATAGCCCTAAATAGATACATATTTGATTAATCTATCAATTTGTAAACATAATCTGGCTGGCACCGACTCCAAAATTAACAAAGTCCTTAAAAGTATTATTTTCTACTTTTTAGTTTAGATTTATTGAGTTTGGAAGTCGGTTTTTGTTTTTTTGTTAAAAATAATTTTATATGTGTAAATATTAGAAGATTCTAGTATCAAAAATTCAAAATGTTTCTAGTAAATTCGAATCCTTTCTCGACAATGCTTTGTCTCTCTCTGACACATTAGAATTTGTAATAGACGGAATGTACCTAAGTACATTAAATATTATATTATTCATATCATACCGATAGATCATATTAAGATTACAAAAATATTCGAATACAATTGCCTCGTTATTTTGTCACATCACTACAAAAACAAACAGTTGACATAACCTTGAAACAACGTCGTTTGACGTGGTTTGACTTTTAAAAGCTATTATTTTTATATTTGTTAATTAGGTAATTGTAATAATTTTAGCCCAAAATTAATACATTTATTGTAAGTCGGCATAATTATTCGAATTATTACTTAAGTACTTAGTACTAGTACTTATCACTCGTTAATAAGGTAAATAAAAGATATTTAAAAATTTGCCGTAAATTGTACGCCAGTTCCAAGTTACATCGCCCAGTCGATCACGATCTGTCAGAAACGCATTCTCTCAGCGGCCGGACAATAGCGACTCATCCTCGGTACGTTTTTTTTAAGAAATCTCCTTAATCCGACCCTGTCACAAAATCCTTTCTTAGCGGACGTCTACTAACTACCTCAAGCAGTTTTCGATATTTCGTGATGATGACCATCATGTCTGACTTATTTAGATTTTAGATACATAAACAATATAAAGTTACTTTACGAGTATTTCAAACAGCACTAAAAATATCTTACCCGTACAGACAAAAGAGGAAAAGAGAATGGTTAAGAAATTAAGAGTTTTTGATAAGGTCTATCTAGGTTTTCTGACTGTGTAACGTGATTATGTTTAGTAACGTGAGTATGTGTTAGTTTAGTTGAGTAGTTTAACTGTAACTTAATGCGCGTTTCCACCAAAAAGTTAGCTACTGTCGGGTTGGAGCTGGGCAATGTTAACTTTTTAAAAGTCACATAACTTTGTTAACGATTTAAAATAAATTGTTTATTATGTAAATTAAAGTTATGTTTATTATTAATATATTAAATACGTATTGGCTTTAATTTTCAATTCTAAAATTCTATCTCGTAAGGTTCTAAATTAATTTTGTAAAGAAGTTAAGTTATTTGTTATACAATCACGTTATAACTACGAGATGACCGTTGAACCGATTTACATGGAAATTGGTACGTAGATACGCAGTGCCCTGGATTATCCTATTAAAATTTTTACTGCTAACGTATTCCCGTGGGATTATATTTCAACTATAGTGTTATTTGAATAATAGATTAATTTACTTCTAAACCAGCCCATAAACAGGCAGAAGCCCAAGACGGTTTAAGCAAAAGAGACAAGTTGAAATATTTTATAACCAACGTAGAAACTAGCTAGGCATAAACAATATTTCCTTAAATGATTTTTTAATTGACTTCAACACTGACAATACTATAATTATAATACTGACAATAATATAATTAGATGATTATACAATTATAGTGCTTAATTTGCGATAGATATGCGCTTAATTTGCGATAGATATGCGATGTATATAAGTACTTCGAGGCTACAAGTTCGATTCCTGTTGTTGTTGAGACATGAAGAGTCTCCATAGACGTGTTAAGATTTTAATAAACAATGATCATATTGTGTATTTATAGGTTATGTATTTTAAAGTCATGCAAGCATATATATTCATTTACTTCTGTAAATCCCAATAATTTTTAAGTAGTTTCATCGTAATAATTGAATTGAACTTCAAAATTCCTTTCAAACGCTTGCCAACGTATTAATTAATCCTGAGCCAAAGTTGCTGCGTCTAGACTAAGCAGTAAGTTATAACATGTCAGTCAGCCATTTATATGTATGAATTTAGCAATAGATTACTATTGCTATTCGTTAACAAAGTTAACAAAGTATACTTAAATGAAGAATATAAAGATAAATGATTTTAAAGGAGAATCATAAAATGAAAAGAAAGTAAAAATTTCACCAGGATCGTATAGCGTATTGTGTAAAGCTGCAATTTCTCTACCATGTTACTGACATTACGTGATGGATGGCCCTCGTTTTTTACTGTAGTTGTAAAAACTTAGGGATTTTGCTATAAATGGTTCAAGGGAATTAATATTAATAGATGATTTTATGTATGTTTGTTTGTAATGGAGAAACTAAAACGTACTGAACGGATTTAGATTAAATTTGTTACTAAGATTGCTTGAGACCCTGGGAAGGATATTGGATGGTTTATATCTCGGATTTTATGAAAAGGGGATGAGAATTTAAATAGGGATAAATAATTTTTTAAAAATTTACATAAATAATATATAGCCTATCTATTCCACAGTAACATATATTTAAGAATTAAACTGTATTCTATTTATTGTTTTTGCAGTTTTTTTAATAGAATCGTTAAAACTACTTTAAAAAAGGAAAGAAGTAATAATGTACATTCTGCACATTTTCACTTTAAACAAAACTCATATATATTATCTCGTGTAAGAGATTCACATAATCCAAAAAAACGAAAAGAAAGACGTCAATTAGTCATTTAAATAGACAAACATGGACGGCGGCTTTGGTAAAATAAAATGTGTACTTAAAGCGCAAAGCGGACGTCTCCGACGTGACGAGAGTAATGTTTTTGCGCCAAGGGTTGCTTCAGAGCAAATGGGCTTGAAAGCTTTTACACGATTAATTTAACTTGAAGTTTTTTGAAAAGATTATATAACAAGATTAAACAAAATTTCTAAGTAGTTATCTTCTTATCTTGAAGTCTTTATCGACTACAAGTTTGAATCCTTAATTATTTTAGTTAAGTCAATCCCACATGGTAGGCCACTCTTGTTACACATCTTAAATATTTTAAGGGTTAAACCATTATTTTAATTATATATATGTACATACATGTAATTTTTCTCCATATGTACTGTTGTGCATCTAATTCAGCCTCAACAACATGATGTAAATGGCAATACAAGTACATTGAGCGATTAAGGATCTATTTTTTTGCATTTAAAAATAGTTGAAAAGATTAAAATGCAAAAACAAATTTTAGCAGCATTTTTGTTTATAAGGTAAAAACTGCATTCAAGGCTCTTGTAAATTAAACTTTGCCACAATTAGAATACTTCGTAGATACTATTTTCCTTAAAGTTAAGATAAAAAAGTAATATACAGTTATTTGATTTCGAATTTGCCATGTAAAAATACTTTACACGAATCAAAAAAAAAACAACACAAAAATATAAGTATATTTACTAAACCTTTTTTTTTATTGTGGTTGTTGGGTGTGGTGCCGAGGACGGCCCTAGCTACGTCGACCACTTCTGATCCATTGTAGTCCTAAACCTTAGTAATACTTCATATCCAAAATCAATTATATTCTAGAAATGTATGTGTGTATATTACAGTAAATATTGCTATTCTCATTTGCTAAAGCCAGACCACATACGATATATTTTCTAGGATTGAATGACGTAACGCGTGTCTCTCTTGAGTTCAATATATAAGATTAAGATCAAAATGGGACGTCGAGCCACGACTGGCCGTCAAGAGCATCCTTCCCTGCTGTAGTAAAGGCAAAGCGTTAATTATGCCATGACACATCGCTTTTATAAGATTATTTTGTAAGCATACTTAAGACGACTATAATAAATGTGTGTGTGTGTGTGTGTGTGTGTGTGTGTGTGTGTGTGTGTGTGTGTGTGTGTGTGTGTGTGTGTGTGTGTGTGTGTGTGTGTGTGTGTGTGTGTGTGTGTGTGTGTGTGTGTGTGTGTGTGAGCAAATACTACTATTTGTCAAACTCGAGCGAAGCGAGGGTAAACTGTAATATTCTAGAGAGGATGAAAAGGCTACGCAGTGCTTCAGTGGTAAATGCCATTAAACATTGTAATCGACAGTGACTTACTCGAGATAATTCTCGAAGTCTGAGACATGACATATCTTGCATCTGGCTAATATTAGACTAACGTCGCAAATGCCAAGCAGTGTTTGCTTGTCAAGTATTCTAAAGGCTAAGGAAATCTACTAAGAGCAAAGTTATACTGGTAACAATATTTTAAATTAAGTATATTAATATTTGCTAAAAAAATATTCTAGATAATAAGCCACAGTAAAATACCTACATATTTAATAAAAAAATATTGCATCATAAATCAGTTCAGTGAATACATTGCTTTTAGTATATTGCTTCGTTTCACTCGGTACTCTGACACTTGAATGAAACTCATCGTAAAAGAAAGTTTTCTTTAAATATATTCAAGAGTATGTTCCCAGCGTTTCCACTGAGCTTACTTTATATTAATTTCCAGAATTGTCTTCAAAATTTTTAGATTAATACTAAAGATAAAAATGCTTTAGAATTTAATTTTAGAAAGTATCAACTGAACAATATTTGATGGTTAAAGTTTTTCTGAAAAACTAGGTCGCGTTCGAAATGTTTGCGGCTTTGAGAAACAAACATCGACTTTCTATAATTTAAAATTGCACCAATTGGATTTATTACTTTATGATATAATAGCTTTTACTGTTCGCTGCAATTTTTAAGTTCAAGCTGTATGTATAAGAACTGCTGTTTTATTTTAATCAAAATAAATTAAACCATCAAAGTAATTTTAATTTATTAGAGTTAAAGAAATTGTATCCTTATTACAAATTTTATCCTCCGTTTGTAGCAATGAATCAACGGATAGACTCCATGTAATTTTCTGTCCCTATGATTACTTTTGTTGATTTGATAAAATTATTATATTTTGTTTTGGAAACTTAATAAAGTCTTAGAAGCTCTTTTTACCAACAAAAATACAATATATTCAAAACAAATGTGTAAAATATCTTGATGAATTTTACAAAGTATTAAGAGAAAAGATGCCTTACAACTAAAATTAATTTTCTAAACGAGCGTTCCTTAGCATATTTAACCTATTAAGAAGTTAATGGGCTGTGCTGGCGCTGTAAGTTACTGGTTAGCAGATCTTTACACTTGTTGTACTATTAAGGTTACGAATCTATACAAACGCAATTTTAAAATAGACTTTAACGTAAATTAAGTTTATACAAAAATACTCGTTTTCAAAGCCTGTTTATATACTCGTATGTACACAAATGCAAAATTTAATCCAAATCCTTAGAGGCATTACAGCGACGCTCGCGTGTGGATACAATTTTTTTTAATGTTGGGAAATGCATTGACGCATACCGCCAGGTTTTTATGGTTTAAAATAAGCCAGTAGCCATACCTACTAAAACCCAACAGTGTGGATACAAATGGCTTAAACAACAACACAAATTTAATTATATGATATTATAGACACCTTGGTGGGCGAGATAGACTCACACTTGACCAGACTCTTATTTTCTCAGTTTTCTTTAATGTGTTTAACTTATGTAGGTTTTCATAGTGTAATCTTATTCTATCGTCTGTTCATTAAACAGCGCGGACTTAGACAGCGTCACTTAACGTAATATTATCTTGTCAGCGACAAAATTCCTTTTAAGAAGATTGGTTTATATTGTATCGATAAATCAATGTATGTTTGCTATGAACTTCATTACTTTTAAAACCATATTGAGATTTTCAGGCAATCTTCAGATAAACCCAGCGGGCGATCCTGTAGTAAGTGTGGAGCGACCCCTAGGACCCTTGTGTGATATGCTTTGTCCTACCGTCAGGGCGTCGTGAATCATGGTTGAATGCGCACGCGATCCTGCAATGCCCCACTAAAATGGAGGAGGGTTTGTCGTGTTTTAGTGGGTAGTAGGTACTGGTTTTTCGACGCGGTAAGCCATACATCCCTGTTTCCTACAGGTGGTATGCGAATATTAGAGTAATAAAAAATATTCGGGCTGTCGCAATGTATTTAGCCAAATATAAATAATAAATAAATAAATATTTTGGGACATTATTACAACAACGCCATCTAGTTCCGTGGTAAGCTAAGCTTGTGTTACGGACACAAGATAGTTGATATACTACACATATACATTTTAAATACATACATATTATAAATATAGACACCCATGACTGGAGTACAAACATTCGTGAAACAAGCAAATGAATGCCCCCAGCGGGACTCGAACCCGCGACCGCTGGCGCAGAAAGTAGGGTCACTACCAACTGAGCCAAACGAGGGTTCGTGGTCTATAGATATTGTGCATAGCGAACGTGTTGGAGTAAGGGCTTTGCGACTTTATTGACATAAATAGGCGTAATCAGAAGATTATTAAATTTAGTAGTAGTTGCGAGGCAGAGCCGATATTTTGGAACTGAAAGAAGTTGGCCAGAAAATGAACAACATAGGGTCGCTGCCATAAAATAAAGAGCAGCAACGGTGTCAATTTTATGTTTTGCGGTTATTTATCACGATACACTGGCCACCATTTAGTTTACCATGGCAAGGGTTTAATTCCGTATATTTTATTGATATTACAGCCATAAATAATTAAATGTTCCTAGTGTAGAAATAAATTATAACAATAAGATCATACTTAGGTATATGGTGATCCAATATTTCAGTTATAGATTGCAAGTCAGATATATTTTATGCATCATAAAGTGCAGAGAGTGCTGTAAAAATGCACTTATCTTAAATTGAATTTAAGGCGCACAAATGCAAATATAGAAATGCCAGTCTAAAAGGTCTTGCATTCGCTTTATACATAGGAAGCCGTATATCAATATGGTTCTGGTAGTATGGGCAGCTTGTGAATTTCAATATGATATTAATATTTTGGAGAAACAGGTAGAGGTATAAATGTAAAATGCATTTTCAATTTAATATTTTTTGTATAATGTAGGTATGTTAAGTAGATCTACTTAAGTAGACTTTAAGTGATGAGAATAGTGAGAGACGTGATGAGACATGAGATATTTCATTTGATTATAAAGAAGTGCCTTTGTTGTAAAAAGAATTCATTGTATGGACTAGACCATGAACTAATACGCATTAAGATAGTTACATTATATAATACATTTGATATTACATTCGTCTTTTCTCCTTTTGTATGGTAAAAGAAAAAATGGACAAAAAATCCACCTTATGGTAAGGAGCTGTCGGTGCTCACAGACATCTGCAACCTCAGAGGCCTTTATTAGACATCCAACATCCGATCCTTGAAAAATCCTATATTATAGCGCTCAGAAAGAACGTCAAGAAGAAAATCTTTCCAGTAAGTAGTAACGTTGTACTATGAGTAGATTTAAATAGATCTGTCAAATAAGTTGAAGCAAAATTTAAGACGGTACAGGTTTAAAAATTTGTAACAAAAGAAACTTTTGTGAAATTAACTTTTATAAATACGAAAATATGAATGAATCATCTCAATTCATGTTTCTGACGGCTATGTTTCGGGTTGACCTAGTTTTAGTTTCAGGAAATCCAATAAGCGTATTTAGTGATCTTTATTCCAATATAGTTAAAAATAACGCTCATTTATATTTTTACTGCAACTGGCAGTCTAAAATGAAATATCTATACATCTATACATATAAATAAAATTGAAGTGTCTGTTTTTAATTTCAAATTAACAGCTTTTCACTGACTGCATATTATGAAAGTATAAACGGTACTTACTAACATCAAAAAATCTATTTTTAAAGTTTTGGTCTATCTGTCTGTTTTTTTGTCTGTTCCTTTGTTCCGGCTAATCTCTAAACGGCTGAACCGATTTTGAAGGGAATTTCACTCGCAAATAGCAAATGTGATAAGGAGTAACTAAGTAGGCTACTTTTATGTTATTAAAAAGATATTAAAACTATTTTTATTTATTTTAACTTACGCCCAGTAAAGCGGGCCGAGTTTGCTAGTAGAAAATAAATTGAAAATCTAATATGTATATTGTATATCACTTTTACGTGTAGTTGAAGAGCTAGATATTACACGATATCTACATATAGCACGAAATGGTTAATGCACTGAAACTTGAAATACAACTATATTTTAGAAATGATATCTTTGTAATGTTTACAAAAAATCATATTATACAATATTATGATAAATAAATCTAGTTACATTAAGCGAAATACAGGAACTTATTATTATTACCACTAGATAAAAAATATCATTCCACATCTCCTAATGCAAGCTAAACGTATAAAAGCAACAAACATTCGTATTCATTCCTGAACAACACAATTTCGTATTTATTAAATTAACAAGGACTCGTAAAATTCACGATTTCATAAATTAAGGACAACAAAAAGAAAGACAATATTCATAAAAGGTTTGTTACTTATTTCGTGATAATTCTTTTGTTCCGGCAATATAACGAGTTCTAAATACTTTCCTAAGTTCCAAAAAATCTATTATCTCGTATGCCTACTATGAGTTTGTGTATCAATTTCCGCTATTCGAATGAAAAAATCGGACGGTTATTAAGATCGATATAGAATTCTTCGTGAAGTTTATGTGTTAATATTGAGCTTCATACAACTCCCATGCGCATTAATGAAAATATTTTACAATATAGACAGTAAAAAGTCACCCATGATGAGCTCAGTTTGCTACTTCAGGATGTTTTATCATCTTTCCCTAAAAAGATACGTTTATAAAAGCATGTACTAATGTATTATATTCCTCATTAGTACATTTTCGGAGATATTAGTTTTTCCACGATGACCCACATAAGTCATTGATCTCTTTCAAAATGAATATTACAAGACTAATTTGAAATTGATAAGACATTGAAATTATATGACAAAAAGAAGTAATGTGCATTTTTCCAAGCATTTTTCTTTCCTATGTACATACTTACTACATAAATCAATAGGAATAATTAATTAATCACAGAAAATCCAATATGAGAAGAAAAGGGTTAATATAATGAAGCTTTAGCGCTTAATTGTTTGAGCACCCAGAGCCATTACTTAATGGAAATCGCGAGCATTCCATGTACACCCACCCATCATAAATAGTTTGCCTATGTAAATACGATACCATAAAAACTACTTGATTAAAATTGAAATTCTCTACTTTTTCAGTACCTACTAACAGTTACACACGCTTCACACCAATATGTACATACAAATTTATATTTCTATTTTAAAAAATGTTGTAGAGTGTGTAAGCTGTGACTGAAAAGTACCTCAAAGGCTATGTGTACATATATTATTTTATATGCAGCTGAATCCGCAATATATCTTTGGAAACAAAATTTCTTAGTTGTTTAGTAATATGAAGAGTAAGAATTTCTTACAAAGAAGTAGTTGAAATGACAAACAGTAAAAATTAATCAAGTGTAACTCACCCTCACACATGTTATGTACCGCAGTACAATTTATTTGTTCAGGTACGGATACTATTCGGCATACAACAAAACCATTAAAATATGTATTAACATTCACTGTAGTCCTCTATTCTTAGTATAATAAAATAAGACTACTTTTCATCTATATTAACACTTGCCAGTGGCCAAAAATAAAAAAAAATAACCTAATATATATTTTCATTCCATTTCTAAACCCTACTCTTTTTAGGCGTGAAAAAGCACATGTGCAGGCCGACGAGGTGAAGTCGATCGGTATCGAGATCATGTCCCGGAACCGATGGACCTCATTATATAGACCTCATATCGCTTAACATCAGGCGGCATGGGGTCATCTTGTCGAGCGACGATAAAAAAAAAAAGGTTACTTTAAAGTTAGATATTTAAAGCTAACAAAATCTTGAAGTAAAAATATATTTATGAAAAATATATAATTTACATTTTAAAGACAACTAATATAATGTATTCATTAATCTTGATGAGGGTCAATCTTTTACAATTTCTCATAAACAATTTTTGATGAAGGTCGATCAATGATATATTCGTTATTATAGTATGGGATAAGCCTAATCTTATTTATTCCAAACAAAAAGCATTCGCTTAAGCTCTCATGATCTAGTAATATATTTGAAAGGAATGCTTCTGACAAATTAGCTACACGAACTCGAGCTTCAACTACATTCCAACAAAAAATCTTTTTCAATTTTCTTTATACATTATCAATATTTTTATTTACGAGCAAACCTTGTTTGTGGATCTTACAGGGAATTGATTGGTTATAAAATCTATTCTGATTCTCGTAATGGACATATTTTGATTTTATAGATTTTTACTTGAATATAAAACAGTTACGATATGTAGTTTTATGAAATAATTTATTATTTTAATTTAATGTGCTACAATCGCAAATGATATATATACTAAACATGAATTTTGTCTAGTATGTTAGTATCTATATCCGCATTGGTACTTTAACTACCACCACAACTAATACGAAGGCAATTTTAGTTAAAAAGTTGACTAGAAAATATATATTGAGTAAATCTTCTGAAACCACGTCCTGATCTCTATCGTATCGGAGCAGACGTGCCCAGGAATAGAAAGATAAATATAATCGGGTAAAAGCATACATCATTAAATTTATGTTAACCTACGTAATTTATTACATAATACTAATATTTTTTATAATTTTCCTTTAAAAATTTTTGAAGCTCTACTACATTACTTAATTACTTACATAGTTTTTGAAGCTCTGCTAAATTTGAATAAAAATGTCTTTAGAGTTTTTAATTCAATGATATGATATAAAGACAGATACACAGACTCACAGGCAGATGATGACAATATTTTAATAGTTCTGATTTTGCTTTTAAGCTACGAATAACGGAACTCTAAAAAGGAACATTGTTATGTTATTATTATTTTGTAGGGTTCCGTAACTCAAAGGAAAAAACGGAATCCTAATAGGATCACTTTGTTCATTAAAAAACACCATGTGTATTAGTTATAGATAAAATTAGTTAATTTGAAAAACATAAGAATGAAGTAAATATAAAAAGTTATATGTAATACTTATTAGTGGATATAAATTTTTGCAAATTATTTTAAATCTAAAGAAGATCAAAACATTTCATGACAAGTGAATCTTGTTGAAATGGAGTATCGTATGAAGAATGCAGGAAACATTTTAATTAAAACATTATGTAAATGTGTACAGAAATTGCGTGTATTTTTACTAAGGGCAGGTGCAAACGCGAGTAAGAACGAACGTTAAGTTAATTTTATAGGGCTCTTTCCGCAAAACACGAATCTTATCTTAATTTATATCATCGCTCATTTTTATATTATAAAAACTGTGATTTACTCACATCCTTGTATTATAATTTTCTATACTGTTATAATAAAGGTTGCAAGTATTGTTTGCACTCTCTTACTAGTGCCTTTTTTAATTATATTATTTTATTCAGCCCTTTCTAAAGTCCTGTTGGGTAAGGCCTCCCTTCATTATGAGGGGATTAGACCATAGCCCAACACGCTGGCCAAGTGCGGGTTCGCGAACTTTACATGTATTTCGAAAACTTGTTAGGTTCTCTCGGACATGCAGGTTTCCTCACGGTGTTTTCCTTCTCCGTAAGACAAGTGTGAATCATGTTAGAAATTATTAGCACGAAAATATCAGAGATACCAGACACAGGTTTGAAACCGCTTCACTTGGTTAAGCAAGCGAGCGCGTCACCACTAGGCTACCACTGGCGGTATAATAAATTGAATAATTATGTAGGTAAAACATATTAAAAACTTGCAACTCACCTTCGTTCGGTGTAGTCCCTTCATCGTTCGTCAGGTGTGTTTTAACTGTTAACTTATGAAAAAGTTATATACAAACATAATATCATGATGATATTATACCTCTTACTTGAGGTATGATTTGATTACTCATACAAACTAGTGTTGCCGGTCTATAGTCGACTATCGATAGCCTATCGATAGTTAATCAATAGTGATCGACCGTGTATTACAAATATTTCAACACTGTCATACGCCTGACTGAATGTCGAAGGCCATAAAGTTGCGTTAAAAAAGTGAAAGAAATGTGTCGTTCTTACTACTTTCCTTGCAACTTACCATTCTTTCTTTAAGAACTTTCCTCGTGCCTTAACGAGAGTATAAAAAATATCCGAACTAGTCAAGCCGTTCTAGATTTTTTTTTTGGCGATTCATTTTGATTTATATAGATAGATATTCTTTAAAATGAACATTACACATATTAAAATATTTTTTGTAAAACTCTAGAAGATCATCTTTATTAAATTTTAATCATTACACTTTGAAGCATTAAAAATACACACGTACTAACTCTGTTCCTCCACGAACACATCTTTGTTTGAGATTATTCTTATGAAAGTACCTAATTAAAGGAAAAACAACGAATACTCATATAAATGAAAATCTTAATATTTATAGAAAAATATAATGAAATAAGAGAACCTTTAAAGGAGTATTACTATATACTTAATATTTTAATAGAATCATAATAGATATAAATAAAGACATTAATTTTCATATGTACATAAATTTTATTCTAACCATAAAAAATTAAATGCCACATTAAATCATAAGCTTCACATGAAGTAAATTATTTACAAATATAATAAAGCTAAAAGTCAGAATCGCTTAAATGATAAAATCTTTCACACTTACGGGGAGGAATAAAGAAAATATTTCTAGCGCCGACGGCGCTGCGGGCGACGTGATAGTGAAGGCTCATATTAAAGTCACTGCCATAAAAGTGATGACAACTAAACTTAAATTTCCCGAGAAATGAAGTTGTTTCCATAAGATGAATGATGAAATTTGTAGAAATCACGAATATTTTACAATTTGACCCAGTTCAACTGTACTGTAGCCGGCCAATTTAAAACTCGTTGCATTTAAATGTTCACCGAATAAATTTACCTTATCCGCTGTTCAACTTTGTTAGTTTTATTAATATTTTAAACTAGCAACTCCCTCTCGCTTCGCTAATGTTCGTCCCTAGTAAAAAAAATAAAAACAAATCTATGCCACAGGAAACTGACATTTTCCGGGATAAAGTTTTCATCATAACTAAGTAACAAAGGAAGTAGAATTAACCGAAATAATTACTGCATCGGTAGGTTAGCTGGTGAAATGCCTCGTTAAATGGAAAGTGTTTTGCATCTTCCAATTATAACAAAGCCACCATTTATCACCATTTTGTTAGTAATCAATGAAAGAGAAATATAATATCTAATATATAAAAATCTAGTATCACAGTATTTGTTATCGAACTCCTCCAAAACAGCTTGACCGTTTTGTACGTTTTTTTTGTACATTTGGTAGATATGATAATAGGTCGTAGGCTATATTTTATTCCGCTAGGTGATAAGGACCTCTCCAGATGTTTTTTTTTAATACTTATTACCCTTTTTCATCCTTCTACCACCAATGACCAATCTCTATTCTTTAATAGTGATTAGAACGCGGGCGGAGCCGCGGGAGTTGCTAGTAGACTATAATAATACATAAAGTCAATTTTTTACACTTTATTTGTTCAACAATTAATAATATTTACAAAAAGTAAACTAATAAAATTATAAAGGCTTTAAATATATCTCACTATATATTTTAAAACATGCATACATGTATTTTAAAATAGAAAAGTAAATCAAAACGGTAAATAAAAATAAATATACGATATCATACGCGAATAAATAAAATTGAGTTCAATTAATATCACATAAAGCGAATAAATTAATAAATTGGAACTTGAAAACAAATAATAAGTAAATAAAATGTGTTCCAACTTTCTGTAGCAGTGTAGATCATAGGTAGGTACATCTTCATAATTCTTCGATTGCAGTGCAGAAGGGAATAATACTTATATTAAATAAGATAATACAAGGTATATTTATTTTGGCGCAAGGAATAACTTAATGACGAAATTATATGGTGATAATTTTGTAGAACACATTATTGAGGTCTATTTCATCGACCATAAAATTAGTATTACAATTATTAATATCATAAAAGTATATTTCGTTAGTAAGTTATTTTTCTTTTGTTGTGACCAATTAGTATATAAAAAGAAGTAAGACTTGCACTTGTCACATTTTTTAACTATTATACCTGAAAAAAACTGACCAAATGATATTTAAACAATAAGACCGAAATATAAGGTATTGTCTTAATTTTTTAGAACCACAAATATATTTATTTTGCTAATTTTAATAAAACATACCTTAAACAAAACAACCTTTGGTCAAGTGATCAATTAAAATTAAATACTTTGGTATTTTAAATGATTTTTTGTATGACAATTGAAAAATATACGATATGAAAATAAATAAATATGTTGGGACATTATTACAACAGCGCCATCTAGTTCCGCATTAAGCTACGTAACGTGCTTGTGCTGCGGACACCAGATAGTTGATATACTACACATATAAATTTTTAAATACATACATATTATTAACACAAACACCCATGACTGGAGTACAAACATTCGTGATTAGCAAATGAATGCCCCCAGCGAGACTCGAACCCGCGACCGCTGGCGCAGACAGTAAGGTCACTACCAACTGAGCCAAACGAGTCGTGAAAAGGAACGCTTTTCCTAAAATATCCTGTTTTGACGTCAACATCGTTAGCGCCAAATGACTTAAGCAAGAACTGACGATGTTTCATTTATAAACAAATAAAATAAGAGTTAAACGGTTATGTGCTGACTATTTATTATGAACTAACGACGAGCCCGAGCGAAGCGAGGGCGAGTCCCTAGATTCCGCTAGTAAATGTATACAAAAACTTGACAAATTCATCCTCGAGAACAACTCTTTCCATTGGTGAAAACAGCATGAAAATCGGTGCAGTAGTTTTTGTGTTTATTACGAACCGACAGATAGACGCGGCGGAGGACTTTGTTTTATAATATTATGTAGTAATTGTGAAATAGTAGGCAAGACGGTGCGAGGGGGAGGGTCGGCGAATGCATCGAGGCGCTTGAATTTTATTCACAAGTCCGTAATTTTTTGCGATTGCTCCTAAGATATTGGTTTTAATTATATGGTGTAAAAGAGTAAAGTAAAATGATAAGGATTAATACCGT
Organism: Boloria euphrosyne; assembly: GCA_951802675.2. Lineage (NCBI taxonomy): Eukaryota > Metazoa > Arthropoda > Insecta > Lepidoptera > Nymphalidae > Boloria > Boloria euphrosyne. The sequence continues at coordinate 6,353,293 of OX637872.1, forward strand.
ATTTGTGCAAATAGCTTTCCAAATACCGCTTTATAATTGCTTATTTTTTAAACGTTTAAAATGGATATAGTATGTTTTCCTTAAGAGATAGACAATAGACATATGCCATCGCGGACATTTTGTTATATCTCAAAGAGCAGCATATTCGTTGAAAGCTCCAAGACGGCTTATTTTTTCCGACATCTCCAACAAATATCATTATTATTACAATATATTTTAGCCAATGTATACAAAAACTTGACAAATGATACTTATACTTTTCTGGAGAACTATTCTATCCATTGGTGAAAACAGTATGAAAATCGGTGCAGTAGTTTTTGAGTTTAGCGCGATTAGACAGACAGACAGACAGACAGAAACAAACGCGACGGAGGACTTTGTTTTGGGTAGTGGTATTAAATAAAATGTAATAAAATGTTTTTTTTTGTTTTTTTCCAGAATGGCCAGAAATTGCAGTAACGGACTCAAAATTTATGCTGCTAGTTTCACGTATTGTAAGAAAGACACAAACGAGAAGGCGCTTTATTTTAAGACCTGGCAGTATGCTAAACTATTCGTATTTATGTTATGATTTTTCGCTATAAGTTCAATTCAATTCTTTATTCGGTGACATTATATTAAATTCTATGTAAATTCTTCAATTCAAAACAATTCTTTTGTTCAGGCTTCAAAGCGTGCCAGTTGCACACTACTTCGAAAATGATGTCAATTCAAACTTTTATTTTGATTTGACCATATTATAACACTACTATCCTTAGACCTTGGACTGTGTAATAGCATTTTTTTATTATTTGAATTAAAAAATATTGAAATGACCAATAAATTTATTTATTTCAATATAATGTAATATAAGGTCATGGTACAAAGTCAAAGTAAGATTATAGTATTCATGCTATAAAAGTTGCATAGTACGCCCCTGTTGGTCAGGAGACTTAGAATTTGACACGAATAGCTTTGACACAATAAGTAAAAAAATATCATAAATTATCATGAAATTGTTATAACACTAAAAATAGAAACTTAAATATGGTAATATAAAAAGGGTGCTTCCCGTTGACCTAGAAACATAGAATTTGACAAGAATTGAGGTTTCAATATAATACAAAAATATTGTAAGATTATTAATTTCTAATAAACATGTTGTAATTATTCATTATTATATTTTTACTATTGTTGTAAAATTGTTGAAAAACATATTTGTCTTGTCTTCAGCCCTTTTAACGTGCCACTGTTGGGCATGGGCCACCCTCAGGGCCGGGTATCAGGGGGATCAGGTCATAGTACACCGCGCTAGCCTAGTGCGTGTTGGTGGACTTCACATATATTTCGGTTTTCTCAGACATGCAGGTTTCCTCACGATGTTTCCCTTCACCGTAAGACAATGGTAATCATGATAGAAATGATTCGCACATGAAAATATCAGAGGTGCGAGACCCGGATTTGAACCCGCATCACTCGGATAACCAAGCGAGCGCGTTACCGCTGGGCTACCACTGCCTTAAACATATATAAATCTTAAATCAAATAAAATCATATTAAAAACCAACAAAATGCTTACAATAAGGCAAAGTATGAGTTTCATTCTTTTTGTATATTTAAAAGATTTTTTGTTAATTAAATCATTTCCATAAGTGGCTATAGGCTTTTAAACTTCCACAAAAGTATCTTATACATTCTGTAGAAACCTTACCGCAAATGCGCAACGCCTAAGTTGAACAACAAACCGAAATGTTTCCATATACTTATAATAAGAGTAAACTTACGAAAGTTTTAATTAAGGGAAATTTAAGTTATCTAATTGAACAGTCTAATAACTTTTCAAAACTAAAACGATTTAATTAGTTTAGCGACGCGTGTTACAACCGAAATTCTTGTTATAACAAAAGTTGTCGTTCCTTGCCTGAGGTCTACGTCATATAGGAAGATATCTTTATTTGTTCTACACTAAAATGGGAAACTACAACATAAAGAACTAGACTTTACCCATTGTAAAACTCGCATCTTTAAACAAAAAATCTTTGTAGAAAAGCTTTCAGGAAGGCATTGTTGCTGTTGTTTTTCATGGCACCACTTCGCAAGGCTAAACGTTGGACATGTTCATAAATTTATACTACTTCTATTTTAGTTTATTAAATGCGTTTTTAGTACATTAAATAATATATTTCTCCCTAATACATTTTATTTTACTATCGCCGCATAACTATATTTTTTAATAAAATATTGTTTGAAAACCCTTATTTACCGTTTATTATTGTCAAATAAGTAATTTAAAATAATGTTATTAATTTTCAAAACCATCTCTAGGGACATACATTATTAAAATTCAACTAATTACTAATTAACTAATTTTTGAATTATTCATACTCAGTATACCTGAAAATACTTAGATATTTTTAATAATGTATTATATTTGTATAAATATAAATTTACTTAAATTTTGTATTTACACAAGGTTTTCGTTTTGAAGTTAATCTTTTTTTTGAAAATAATCTAATACATATCTATATAAATAAAAATGAATATTGGTAAGCGCATAACTTGGCTGGACCAATTCGGCTAATTTATTTTTTTGTATGTACCTTAAGGTACACGGAAGGTTTTGATACAAAAAAAAATAAAATAATTAAAAATTAATGTTAGTAAGTGCAAAACTCGATAATGGCTCGACCAATTCGGCTAATTTTTATTTTTTATGTTCCGTAAGTCACACGGATTTAATAATTATTAAAAAAATTCAAAGTTTGTAAGAAACTTATACAACTAATAAAATGTGGGATACTCGGTCGCCGTATTAGGTATTATATATGTATTTACATACGACTTATATCTTCTGCAGACTTTAGAATATTACATTTATAATTGTGCCTGTCTATTTTCTCTTGATATGCCATTAAAATATTGTTGATTATTTATTTAATATCATTATAAAAGACTTTTCAAGTGGAAACTACCAAAAACATTATGAGCCTCGGGAAATTAAAGCAACGAGTAATTGTGGTTTCACAAATAATTGCCAATTTGATTCCCACTAGCAGGAGTGAAACCAATAGACTGAAAAATACATCAAAGGTCAGCATATATGCCTACAGAAAACATCTTCTATTACACTACAAACGAGAAACAAACATCGTTACAAGCACATTTGTTTAAAAAAAAACAAATTGAGTTTGTATATTTTGTACCGTCATATGCTATTGAGAATTACAACTTTATAATATGTAAAATAAGATGGTAACGGATACAATGTAGTCATGCAGATTCATCTGTTAAAGTGATAGAGCTTATGATTAAGAACTGTACCGCCATTTTGCCGCTCTTCATTCTGCTGCCTAGCGATACTATACCCATATATTCGAACTATTAGCTTCGCAGTGTAGTATTTTGTCACAAATAACTTGCTAAGACAAAATTTTATTTTAATAATATATTTATGGTGTAGCTTTTAAGAAGTACGACGCACAAATTGTTAAGTATTGGCAACCATATTCATGTTTTGTTTTTGCTAAGCTAATGATGCTGTTATTAATAATACCAGCAGATATATCTATATAATTTTTGAAAATTGAAAAACTTGAAATCAAAATATATGAATTAAAAAATGCGTTAGAATAAGTTATTAATTGTTTTATTTATATATCTTAACAGTGGCTTAAAATATGTCTGCTTAATATTATAATTCAATAATATATCATTTTAATAAAAGACTCAGATAACAATAATTTTAAATACACATAGTAAAAATAATGAATGAAAATATTCACTAATACGTTAAAATAAAATCCAAAACATGGTCAAAAATATTACTTGCCTTATATCTTGGAGAGGAATCCAGTTATCACGAAACATGTGAGGGCAAGGAACTCCATCGAAATTTTCTTAAACTAATTGAAAGTCGACGGAATGTCGGAAGACGTACGCGGCCGTCACTCGCGGTCCGCGGGAGCGAACTGGCTACGAGCTACGAGCTACGCGCTACGCACTTATACTAATACTTATATATATTACTACTTAGGTATATTAGAACACTTTTTAATTTAGCATTTTCTTTTACAAAATTGCTTCGAGTGTGAAATTGTAATGTGTCAGTTATTGCACATTTACATAGAAGCTATATAGTTTGATTAAACGTTTTTAACACGTCTTACAAACGAAACAGAAACCAACGTTAATTTGTTAAAACCATTAACTTATTGAATAAAGTAAATAGAATGACATTTAAATATATTACTTCTCATATTAGTTCAGTAATGTTAAGTAGAATAGAGAACTTTTTAATCGAATCAAGTTCTATAAAAAGTAGACAAGAATGAAAAATATTCAAATAAAAGTAACCACATAAGCAATTATACGAAAATGATATAAGCCACGAGTATATGAAATGTTTTTGATAAAGCGAGTAATTTCCTGTGTTCAATATACGTCGGAAAAATAGTTACTTGGTGACGTAGCACGTAGTGGCTGTACTATTTTTCACTTTTTATTACGATGATAATAACACTGTAGATATACCCACGCAGTCACTTTAATAGCGTGTTGTTATTATCTCATATGGTGTTAATTAAGTTGATATTAATGTATGACCTTGTTGGTGTCTTTTCATATACACTGTCTACGTCATTTTTATCCTAACTGATATTATACATGAAAGAGTGTTTTTAGTTTAAACAAGTATCGACGATATGTTGTCTTTGTAACAGAAACTAGTGAGAAATTGGTGTGTTATAATAATATTTAATACAACTCGTATAAGTTGTATTTGAGAAAGTTTACATATGGGTGTTTGTGAAGGACGATTCATTAAGCAGGATTTGTGTTTAGTACACAGATATACAATGACGAGCTATAGCTAGGCTCGATGCGGACGTTGAAACGCACATAGACAAGAACCGAAATCGCATAGACCTAGATATATGGAAAGGAAAATATTTTCTTTTTTTTCTTTAAAACCAATAATATTTTAATCAGCTGATAAACATATAAACGGTTATTAAAAATCATTCAACCATCCCATATAAGTATCTCATGTTATTCATATTACAATATAAAATTACATTTGAAATGTGATCATGCAAATCGTGTAATGATATATACGAACGATTACTTCTTGTCATGAATTGTCATATTGGATAAACAATAAAAAAACCTCCTTAAGGTTTTTCAATCTAAAGTTAATGGGTGGATTTCGCAAACGATTCTACTTACCGCGGCACTCGACTGAAGGGCTTCGGTCGATTTATTGGTGCTAAAGCAAATACAAAGGAAAGTGATAGCTCTAGTACATTGACACTATCTTTATTTAAACTGGCGTTAATTGAAATAAGTTTAATAAAGAATCTATGCAAATAATAACTAATCTAAAATAAGATATTTAAAGAATGTACATATTATGTAGTTGTACTAAAAGATGCGTTAAATCAATTAGTTTTTTATATATACGGTAGGTATATACAAATCAAACTTTTAACTATATAATCTATAATCGTAACTTGTTATAATGGTATGTATCTCATAGCCATGACTGTTCTGATTAAAAAAAATATATATCAATAAATTAGATCTTAATTGTTCTTTCAATATAAAATTAGGTCATCTGCAAATTGATTTACTTATTCATTTCGAGTCTTTTTGTAGGTTCGATATAGCTCTTTAGAAAGATACATATATTTTAATTAAAGTAATTATAAATATAATATATGTCACTGATATTGAAATTTATTAGAACGCGCTGTGATGAAATAAGCTGTTTGAAGTTGCATAGAACGAACTGCCAGTTATATTTTCTGCAAACTAACTCATTGCCTTTTGATCAAAGAAGCATTGAATGCATATTCATGCATTCGTGTTTGCTCCGTCGATACAGGGCGCGGCAATGTATGATATCGCTTCTCTAATACCTACTCATGCCTTCGATTTGCTGTCGTCGTTCTACATAGGATCTGGTTTAATAATTCTCTCTAGCACAAACTAATATGACAAAATGTATTCATTATACGATAGAACACGAAATATATTGAATATCTGGGGACACAGCGGTTTCCCTGCCAAGTTGAGCAAAAAAGAGTACAACCGTAACATTCGTTGAGCGATTAAGCTATCGGATGGAAAGAAATAAAGGTATGTAATACTGTCACTATAAAATTTTGTTATATAACTTTTTAGGTAGCAATTTACGACAAAGTTGTTAGATAGATGCTTTCATGTAGGTACTGATAAATGCGAGACTTTCAATTTCTTAGATGTTTTGATATTCATCGGATCAAATGTTCTATTTCAAGAATTAACAATTTAATTTTAATAATATCTATTTATACTATCAGTAATAGTCTTTAATTTCAAATTAACAGCTTTTCACTAAATGCATATGAAAGTATATATAAGGTACTTACATCGAAAATGAATCGAATCAATTTTATTTTTTTCTGTCTATCTGTTTGTTCCGTCTAATCTCTAAAAGGCTGGACCGATTTTGACGGGATTTCAACTCGCAGAAAGCTACTTTTATTTTATTAGAAAATTAAAAAACCGTTTAATTTACTTAAGAAGCGGGCCGGGTTTGCTAGTATAAAATACAAATATTAGAACTACCCTGTGTTATATTAAAATCAATAAACTAATCAAAGTAGCCTAATTTTTTCTAGTTAATTTATTCCAAACATTCTTATTGCTTCAAATTTAATTAAATTTCAAATGATAAATCCCCTTAATCTTATATAGCACAAGCTAAGCTACTTTTCCCAACAACATTGGAGCTGGACTAAATAAATCAGAAAGTTAAGCGTTCTGTTCGAAGTAAGTAGACTAGTTACATACGAAGCTGACTTAGAATTTCCAATTACTGTCATTAACAACAACCAGACTTCTAAGTGCTTTAACTGAACTCTACAAATCGGAAAACGCAAGTTCATTACATTTTCATTAGGCATATAGGTTTTCAAACCTTCCTAATGGATATAACCTATTCATATGAAATAATTGTTTAAAACGAAATAGGATATGATTTGTCTTATACAGTTATAATAACAAATACTTAGCGTAGGAATCTAACCCACTTTATATAGTAAAAACAGGTACGTAACGGTGCTCCATAATATCGACGATTACTTAAAATGTTGATTCCAACTGAATCTGAACATTCTGTAATTCAATTTAAAAGTAATGTTAATGAAATGACACAAACGAGTCACGCAATGCTTAGTTTCGGTTCGAAATATACCCGTTAATGTAATTCTTATTAATTTGATTAATATTTTTAGCACTAGCGACTAACTATTCGTGCGATACACAGATAACTCTTTTTATATGCTTTTATTGTTACTCACCGATAAATATTAATTAGACATACAAATATTCTTACTTGCTAGTTCCAGACAACAATGCTTTTGTAAGTTATAAATGAAGCACATAATGAATATAAAACCTACTAGTAAAATACTTTATATAAAATATTAATTATATTATATATAATTGAGGCAGTGGTAGCCCAGCGGTAACGCGTCGCTTGTATGACCGAGTGATGCGGGTTCAAATCTGGGTCTCGCATCTGAGATTTTCATGTGCGAATCATTTCTATCCTGATTACCACTTATCTTACGGTGAAGGAAAACATGGTGAGGAAACCTGCATGTTTGAGAAAACCAAGCAAGTTTTCGTAAGACATGTGAAGTCCGCCAAAACGCACTAGACCAGGTACTGAGGGAGGCCCGCGCCCAGCAGTGGGACGTTAAAAAGGGCTGATGACACATATAATTTTAAATGTACTATAATACCGCGTTCTTCAAATTTTTCACAAGGATAGCGGTCATAATCACGTTATTTTCATTATTATTTGCGGGCGACTGTATAAAGTTATAATAATACCAAATTATGCTCCTATCAAAGTCTTGTTCACGCTCTAAAATCCTCTCCAAGGCCTTTAACTAAAAATATTATAAATGTAGCCTCCATAACATCCTGTTTGGGATAAATCGGTACGTGCTTGAGATAAAAGGTAAGTGATTACTTCCTCTCACAATGTTTGACCTGTGTTTCCATAATGTTATATCAATATAATAATATAACAATGTAACAGGAAAATATACTTGTGAATTATTCTCGAGTAAACTAACTAGGTAAAATATCGCTACGGTGTAATATTATAAATGTGAAATAACTGTCTGTGATCGTTTTACGAACTACTGAACACATTTTAGAACTTAAACTGCATCCTAGGAAGTGGGAACAAGCAATGGCTACTTGTGATCCCACCTTACTTACCACGCGAGTAAAATCACATGCAAAAATTAGTTCAATTTGTATATTTTACATTATTTTCGACAGTAAATTACTGTCTAACTTATGTAAAATGTCACTAATAAAACTTTTTGATCCTTTTATGCTAGTTTATTTCATCACGTTAACATTTTTTCATCATTATAACGTTTTTATGACTACCATAAAGACCGGCGTCTTCTGCGTCGTACCAAAAGCGGGAGAATATCCAAATTACCGCTTACAATTTCTTCTTTAATTTACTATGAGGATAATACAAAGCTACAAAAATGATTTTTTACCAATTAACTAAATGTGTAACACAAATCGTGGCACTTAAAAAAAATATTATATTAATCCAAACTTATGTATATCAGAGTATCTATCTTTTTAGTCTACTTTCACTTTGCAAAGCAAGGATTTTTAAAAAGAATCCACTTTAAATAAAGAAATCTATATTGATGAAAATCTCTACAATTGAGTAAATTGAATCATAATATTATACCTAGAAGTCTGAGAATATATTCTACACACATCTGATAAATCCAACGAGCTCAGTCTCTTATGAGACATGTCCCTATCAAAAGCAAATGTCACATTTACATGAAAGCTATAAATTTTTATTTTCACTGCTTATACGTTACGTATAAACGTGTTTTAGGTACTGTGAAAAGTAAAATAAGGATCCAGAATGTTTTATGTTGTTACCGACGCTTTAGGGCCAGATAATAAAACCTCATATGAATTCGAATTTACGTACAGTACAGTCACAATTGAATGATGAATTTATAACTACTTACTACTCTATACTTAACTTCGTCACTCTGAAATGGCTAGACGGACTGAAAATAGGATCCAAGCCTATGTACATAGGCTTTTGGTAGGCTCCGAAAAGCAAAGCGAAGACCTCAATATGTATCATGATGTATGACCTCAACAAATAAATTAATATACATTGAATTGAATTGAATTTGAATCATCTTTCGCTATTTAAATTAAAGAAATTGACGATCGATTTTTTAATCTTCAATAATTCTTTTTTATTTGAAAGCGTTTAAGGTTGGTTCCATTTAAATTTGAATTAAGAATAAAAAATAGGAAAAAAAGGAAAGATTGATTTTCAACAACTGAAATTTTAAAAGACTTTCTTCTTTCTTTGCTACGACTATATCCACCTTAAATATATATACAAATAAACATTTTTATCTAAAAAACAGTGCTCAAAGTCGGTGCCAGCCGATACACATCAAAGCAAAGCCTACTAGGACATTAGAAATTGATATAATAATATTTTAAACTCTACTATAAATGTCGACTGTTGTTAAATTTTTAGTGATGTCATAGAATTGCCCCGCCATCTATTATTTTAATACAGTATAAATTTCGTAGCAATAGTTCCCTATAGGCCTGTTAAACGTAGTCCTTCATAAATTACTTTTTACAGGTTAGTAAATTTTTTTACGTATGTACTGAATAATACGCATCACAAATTGCTTATAATGCAACCCTTAACAATTTGACCTTTGACGCTATATTTTTATACTCATGCTTAAAGTAAGTATTTTTTGGTATTTACCTACTTACGAGTATAACAGTTTTTTGCTGTTGTAATGCCTAACACAATGCAAATATATTTTTTATTTTTTCTCTAGCCTATGTTACCCGGGGTAGCGTAAGGATTTTAACGATATCACATACATCGAAATCGGTTTAGTTGTTTAGAAGTTATGGTGGAATAAAGAAACTCACAAACATACTTACATACATGAACCCTGAAAACATAACACTCCTTTTTTTCGGACGTCGTGTAAATAATGGAATCGTAGATTTTTTGGTAGTGATTTTTATGCTGTACTTACAATTTATTCGAACATTTCATCTTCATATTTCAGCAAATTTAAACATAACCTCACAAAATTAACTATAAATCTTAGCCTTCCTCGTGAATTACTCCATCCATTAGTGATAATCGTAGGAAAATATGTTTGGTATTTTTTTTTATCTATGCCATTCAGTTGTTCAGACAGACAGGTAAACGTTTTGGGGAACTTTGTTTTATGTGTATATGTAGTGATTTTTCAACTGGCGGACTCATCAGTAAAAACAATACATACGTACACACACAACGTTACGCATTGCATCGATGACTCGTTTGGCTCAGTTGGTAGTAACCCTACTTTCTGCGCCAGCGGTCGCGGGTTCGAGTCCCGCTGGGGGCATTCATTTGCTAATCACGTATGTTTGTACTCCAGTCATGGGTGCTTATATTTATAATATGTATGTATTTAAAATTTATATGTGTAGTATATCAACTATCTGGTATCCGTAGTTACGTACACAAATACGTTACGTAGCTTACTACGGAACTATATGGCGCTGTTGTAATAATGTCCCAACATATTTATTTGTTTATTTATTTATTTATTTATTGCAATAAAGCATTTCAGTAATTTTATCTATAACTAATTACCTGTCGTAATGGTGAAATAGCAATTCCCGTCGTTACAAAGTTACTTTAAGTGAGTTATTAATAAAGTATTAATTAAACTTATTCCAATTTAATTCTGAATTATATCTGATATGGAAATATTCTCAGATTCTACCATTATAAGTTCATTATTCAAGTTCTACGAATATATTCAAAGTGTGTGTGTTTTGGTTTAGCCTTCATGACTATGCATCGATTTAGGTGATTTTGTTCTCAAAATTTGAGCGAGTCTTTAATAACACTTCGAAAATTGGTTATTTGTAATTAACATAATGTTACTAAACGGTATTTCTTGTACTTTACGTAATTTGCGTATCGTTTCACTTTATAAAATGAATTACAGATTGTTATCAATCCAAACATATTTATATTAGAACTAAAACAAAACTTTACGAAAAGTACAAAGTCATTACATCCGGTTAGATTTCGATGACAGAGCCAATCTCACTAAGACTTCAAGGGACTTCATAGTGTGCCTATACTGACCAATTTCTGTATCTCTTCTCATATTGTAGTGTAGGTCGATTATTCTTTTATCAGTGAGGAACAGGACTTCAGGTACTTTCTGAGGTATGTGGATGTTTCGGGATCAACTTTTGTATGCCAGCTCTAACTGAGAAGTTAGTTTAGTTGCTAAGTTTGTGACAGAAAAATTCGGTTACTACGAGTATCTCGGTCAGACCTAATCAGTATATAATATGCATGTACCAGCGATTAGCTGCTACAGATAGATTTAAGTTTTAAGTTTTCATAATACTATTTTCTTAGGTTTACGCGAATATGAATTTAAGTTTTATTAAGAGCATAGAGATAAAAATAATTAACGGTTCTTAAAAGAAAACTAATTAATTTAGGGAATTATTTTAACTTAATATATCCAATGATTTTCCAAAGACCCTTTGATAAAAATGACTCTTACGAATGATTAACAGATTAATATTTTAGTGCGTTCCTATAAACGCTTTAATATTTTTCTTCTTACTAAATTTAATTAAAATTCATACGAATGACACAGTATGGGGTGTTGAAATACGTGGTATAGGGAAAAAGAAATGAGAGAGAGGCAACTTCACGGCCTACTCTCTCATTCTATACACGCTTCGTTTATTTCATCCGAATCTGGAAAGAAAATCGCGATTATACGATTCGCAGAGCCTCAATCAGATTTTACTGAATAAATTAATTCTTCTAATATCCTTAATAAGATTTATACTAAAATCTAAAGAAAATTAAGCAATGAACTGTTACATTTATTCATGGTTCTACATGTACCTATGCATACTTTTTTATATTACAAACTTCTTCATATATAGGTACTTTAAATTATAAAAAGATTAATTGAGAAATTTATGATAAGCAAGCGCTCTCTTTTCTTTCGCTCTTTTAAGGCAACTTGCGCTCATCATTACTACAATATGAAATGAAAATATATAAAATACGTAACGTTTTGCCGTTTAAAAATTTACAAAAGCTCTCCTTTATTTTCATCTTGTTTAACACATTCGTCCATGAACACATTACGAGTCAAGGCACGTCGCACGAGAAGGGCAAATGGCAGTCATATTGTAAGTTTCAATCAGACCCTAAATCTATAAACGTTTGTAAAAGTCACACGGTCTATACAATTACGAAAATTAATCCAGAACGTGCGTCAAGTATACATATAAATTTGCATGTAAATAACACTGTTCACGTATTTAAAAATACTGAAACTAATTTATATTCTTAGAGAAAATAAAATTTATCTTACATATAATAAAATTTTAACTTTACTTAGTCGAATATGTACATTGATTATTTTTTGGAAGTTCTTATTGAAATAGTCACTATTATCGATACAGAGGCCGAATCTATAGTTTTTAGAATTTTTGTCTGTCTGTCTGTCTGTGACCGCATCACGAGAAAACCACTGGACAGATTTTGATGAAATTTGGTGTGGTGATAGCTGGTTATCCGGGTCAGGATATAGGATACTTTTTACTGCCAAAAAATTACTCATTTCTAAAAAATATCAAGTAACCGTTAAAAACCGGCCGTAAAACATCACATGTATGTAAAATCTATGAATTTGGTTTCCGGTCTTTAAAACGCGGGCGGAGAAAATGCTAGTTATATAATAAAATCATTTTTCATGACCCCTAATGATAAACTTGTGATGTGGAAAACGACATCATACGAGAATTTTCATGTCTACATATAAAAAGCCAAGACAAAGGTAGCATATTATACATAAATAACTTTATAAATTATTGCCTCTTATTCCGAGGTTATCTTTTTTACCTTATATGAGTGTGTATTACTGTTTACTGTAAGCTGATCCTAACGTTACATTGTTACCTTTCAATTAACCCTCCTGGCTCTCACATTGGTTTTATTGCTTATAGCTTCCTTTACTAAGAGAAATGGCAACTAGATGTAGCCTGTAGGTATTTCTGCCAACGCCGAAACTTCAATACACCACTTGGTAAAAATATAGAGATTGAAATAAAAAATTTCTAGCTAAAATAAGTACCGTCAATTTTTCGCAAAGTTTATGAAATTAAATTTTCCAATACATTGAACACTTTTATTAATATGTACTTACATTTTCAAATAAATACTGACATTTTTAATACGTTTAAAAATCGGAATTTTTAAGCTTTTCGTTCGGGTCAGGACTATTAAAATTCTGAATAGTTCCTGCCCGGTAATTCATGGCTTCATTTTCGCAAGAAAGCTATAAAAACCCTAAAATGAAGGAATTTCATACAAACTTGCGAGAGCCCTTAGACCTAGTCAGCCCCTGTCACAAAATTCATTCTCGGCGGACGTCTACTTTTCGCTTTTATATATAAATAATATATAGTCTAATATAAATAATATATGTCTAAAGCGCAGTGGGAATTGGTTTAATTAATGGAAGTGAACAGCCCCGTTATTTTTTTTTTTGTATTGGCACGTGGAGCGATATTTGCTTTCATTGTTTGGATTTATTATTTGCTCCTATTAGTTTTCCAAACCGATGAACTGACAAATATTTCAGTTTACAGAATCAATTCTATTTTTACATTGTAATACATGAACTTTTACGGTTACACAAATTTAAAAATATAAGTTTTATAATTAGACGCATATAATATTCTGCAGCTCGATGTATATTTCTTATAGAAACAGATTTAGCTCATTTTAATAATATAATGGTACGTTAAGCGTATAAATATATAAAAAAAATGTTTTAAGTTAGGGAAAGTCATATGGTTTAATTTTTACCATGGTACTTTAGTGCAAAGAAATGACAACAATAAAAGCTTAACCAGTTTTCGAGGAAGAAACATAATACATACTATAACAAATATATAGTATATACATATGGAATAGAAAATAGTTTTATTTGTAGGCTCAATTGTGAATTTTATGTAAAGAGTGTAATTTATCTTATGGCTGAGCTTAAGAATTATATGTTAAGCTACAGATGTTTATTTCAATGTAAGGTTTAAAATATTGTAAAGAGCACATGTTAATTTTATTGTAGAGTCTAAGTTATTGTTACGAGATCTTGCAAACAGATGTTCATCAATAGTAAGTTTAAGTATTGTTTTAAAGATGGTGAATAGATTTAGAATGACCCTTTGTTATAATAGCTTTACTTTATTATAGTTGTGAAAGTTGCCGATTCTTTATAAGTTAGTTTTAGTAGTTTACCCGCGAGTAAGCTGGGATGGGGAACCCAATTTAAACAAGATGTTTGACTCTTCAGTCCAAAACTAGAATTGATGTAAGACAGACCTCTGTTCATCAATAAAGATATTACACGCTTATATTAATTCCTTGCCCTGTGATTTCATTATTCTGTATCACACAACATCATCCTCACGCGATTCTACATACATATATTATATAATACAATAATAAGGTTGGACATAAGACAGCAAATGCTGAGATTAGATAAGAAGTAAGGCAAGGATGTTCACTAATCAATCACGATTCTTTAAGATGGAAAACGAACGCTTACAATTTCGTCATGTCTGTCTTTCAATTTTCAATTTCTTCTCTTTGTGAAACTAGTATCGCTACATGGCATTATAAAAGTTGAAGGAGTTTTTCGGATAATTTGGATTAGCTTTGAAAAGTGTAATAGAGATTTCTTTATATTTTTTTCACTTACGAATAATAATGGAGTTTTTAGTCGTAGAAATTTACAATACGCAGTACAATATTTGTTATTTCTAGTTACATAATTTATACTTTTAGCTATTATTAAAGTAGTCATTCTAAACACACTATGAAAAAGTAATTTTAACAATTGCAAAATTCATACTGATATTATGATTTCACGCTTAAATCTCTTAATAGATATCGATAACATTTTGGATGGTATACTAAGATCAGACATAGGTGACAGTCGGATCCTGATGAAAATAACTTTTTTACAAAATAGGTACGTTGACTTCAAATAATGTATCGCTATCGGTATCGATCCGCAATGATTGAATTATTATTTTATTCTTCATGGAACTATCCTTAACCCTATACTTCCTTTTCTCTTTACATAGGGTATTTTTTTAAATGTGTAACCCATAAATACGGTCCATACAAATATACCTCAATCTTCCTCTTTTCTTATTTATTTATTTATTATTATTAAAGTTTACATATTTTTTTTTATTAAATGTAACATTGTAAATCTCTCAGATTTGTATAATGTTACTTACATAATTCATTATATATTACATTATTAATATTAAATATATTATATTATTAAATACAATATTGTTATAATCTAGAATTAAATGTTTATTTAATATTAAATATTAAATAATTTAATCTAAGTAATAATAGAAAAGAAATAAATAATTAAAATTAATAATTAACTACATTACTTAATTACATTTTTTTTAAATAGTTATTTTATAATGCGTACTCGATATTGTGAAAAATAATTTCACATAAAAAAACATGGGCAAGAAAATACATAAATCTTTTGTCGCTATAAAGCATCCAATATCTTTGATACTTAATAAAAATGTCTTATATCAAATAGTAGTAAATATACATATGAATTCCAATATTATTTAATATCGCGCGCTTGTTATATTTTGCCGACATATTCAATATTATATTGTATTATTCACAGTTCATAGCACATTTTGGTACGAGTATTACCTAACATGTACGTTCTACTATTTTATTAATCTCATGTTTAATAATTTATACAAAATTTAATAAAAATGATACACTTGCTGTCACTTTAATTTGAGTGGTGGTCCTTTACCTTAGACTTCTACCAAACACCCTGATGCCTGTACACAAATACAAATATTTATACAATATAACATATTCATGACCTCTAACCGTAGATTATCATATAATTTATTCATATAGTCTTTATTCAGATACATTTTTACATAAGTACACTTATTTAACTAGTTAAACTATTAAGAATCGACATTTGGCAATCGTTTCCTCCTACTTTCTCCACTCCTCTCTATCCCATGTTCTCCAGATCCAGCTACGAATTACTATTAATATACCCGGCTTCTTATTAACTTTAACTGGGTGTTAAACGCTATTTGTCATTACTTTGGTTTTTTCAACGTTCACGGCCAAGCCTACTTTTATAATTTCGTTGTCAAGCGTGCTAAGCATTCTTTATTTTATCTTTCGCTGAAGAGAATAAAATGATTTCATCAGCAAACCATAAAATGTAGAGTTTTCTCCATTCATTTACAACCCACGGTTATTCCAATTGAGTTGCCTGAAAATTTCTTCTAAGACCACTGTGAATAGTTATGGTGTCAAAGGGTCTTCTTGTCGAACGCCTCACTGATTTTTTTAGATTCTTCTTCTGTTGCGAATTTGACCCTTGTTCTAATATTTTTATAAATATTTCTGATGAAACGGATATATTATGGTTCAACACCCTGATTTATAAGTGCTTACAAAATTTTATTATTTTCTGATTTCTAGGCATACAAGAACTCTGCTAAAGTCGATAAAACAACAATAAAAAAGGATGTTGTATTCCTTGCATCTTTCGAATACCTAGTACTAGTAAGTATCTCTAGTAGTCATCTGTAGAATATTTGCGGTGTATTCTAAATATACTTTTAATAAAAATTTAACAAATATTTATTTGCACGTATCAAGCACGTATTAACCTCTGCGAACTTATTCTATAATAATTCTTACATTAATTTATTAGGATATAAAAAGAGAACTAGGCAAAACCTTTAATGGAAACAAATGATATATTTTTGGTCTACGGATTTTCCTAGATACGCTAAATTTTCGAAGATTAAGGACAACCGTTTCGCATGTTTCATCGCACTGATAAAATTCACACGATCGTAGTGTTCCGCCTGGCTGCGGTCTCACAAAGCTTTTTCAACATAAAAATACGAATATCCCTTGGTGTAGATTAAGCAGATTTACTCAGTAACAAATGGGCAATTCCAAGGGCAGTGCTTAAAAAACTTTACTCCAGCTATACCTCTTACATTTATCCTTCGGTTATTTCCAAAGTTAGATCATCAAAAACAATGGTAGGTCTGAATTATAAACGATTATAGAGGCATTACAAAAATGCCAAGTATCTTCTTCCGACTTTAATTACTTGGACGACTTATCATTTTAATTAATTTAATGTTGGAGTGTTATTGTTTATGACAGTAAAAATGGAATATAATTTCCATCGTTCGGATCTAAATCTATATCGTTTTTTTATATGGAAATGTCTAAATAATTTAGTCCGTACTAAAGTGTACCGACTTTTTAATGATTCCAAAAAACTCCATGATACGGTTTCATTAATAAAAATAATAAATGAAGCTGACAATACGGTATAAGTACAACTTATACATTGATAAAGATACTGAGTACATTTCCAAACGCATTAAAAAGCCGTTAACGTAATCAAAATGACATTCAGAATATTAAAAACAATTATTGTTAATAGAATGTGTCGATATTTTATTTATGTTTCTAAAACAACTTTTATGTTATAATTTATAGACGTAAATAATACCTTTTTAGCAAATAAAAGTAAGAAGTATTATTATTTTGTAAATCAATATAAGTAACCTTTTGGCACTGTGTTTGTGGCTAAATATAATATTTGAAATTCTCTAATAAGATTAAGTTTTTTTTTGATACGCAATTTAATATGTAAATATTATTTTCCTTTTTTAATATTAAGAAAATAAAATCTTTATATGTAAGAGTGAATTTTTATTTAAATCCGTGAAAATCAGATTCCAAAAGAAAAAAGTTATATATTTTTTTAAATTACGCACATAATTAAAAAAAATAGAAATTAGGTACGAAATTATAGAAAATAAAATCAGGTTATTCCTGATTTCTCGTGACTATGGAAATATTTCAAGTGCCGCACTTTCATTTACAAACGTGATTTCGGCGAAAATGCAAATTATGACGCACTAGGTTTTATTTATTAACTTTTATTTAATTACGGTACACTATGTGTTACCAATCAAAGAGCATAAAGCAAAGTTATTATGTAAGATAAAACATATTTATATATTAAAATATGTATGTCTGGATGTTGATTTTAAGCATAATAAACATACATACTCGTATAATGCACACTTAATATATTCTTTAAATTGTACACAAGTGTCGATGGTTTTTATCGTACATGGCAAACGACAAAGCTTAAGATTTTTTAGTTTAATAGTGAATACATTATAAAGTAATTTAGGTGTTGATATAAATTTTATGTAAAAATTAAAATTCTTTCTTTAGATAGTAATATTAATTTATCTAAGTTAGTTTACTTACTCAGTAATAAATAAAGATTAATTAATAATTCGAAGAAAGGGACTTTCCCACTAAGAAAAGATAAATACCACTAATAATAGATGGTAATAAAAAAATGAAATATATTCGACACAACCCCGCAAGAATGGAGATATTTTCTCATCTTAAATACGTAACGTTAAGAAATGACCTACTTTTGGAACAAAATATTATAGGCATATTACAATACACTGTCGACCTACATCAATGGAACGTATTTAAATAATAGCAAGGTGCAAACATTCCTCCAATAAACGAATGAAGCCGCCTTACGCTACAAATGCGAATTTCTCCTGCTCTTGAGAATTTTCAGGTCACGTACCTCACTTAATACGATTGACCTTGAATTCACGTCGGCAAAACGTGAATGTAATACTGGTTGTTTCCTAAGCTTTAGTCGTCATAACAGTGTTTTGAACAAACATGTAATTTTCATCCAACTTCAGTAAACAGGAGGTTCAAACATCAACGTGCATACTACTAGTAGGTAGGGCAAGTAAATTCATGAGTTACGACTCGAACTGGTATATGTCCGGTATTTTTATTTCAAAAAGTGAGTAAATTTATTCTTATATCGATATTGTACTTTTTCGCAAAGCTGCTATCACTTCGCTGCTCTAAATCGAATGCTTTGTTTTGCTGCCGCAAATCCAAGATGTTTTAAAGTACTTTTTATTGAAAATAGAATTTAACAGCATTTTTATTAAAATATATAAAAGAATAAAAAATAGTGTTATCAAATATCTATCTCCTAAATTATATTCACTATACCCATTTTTATCAGTAGGTACGTATAAAAAACAGTAACTTAGCGAATCGATGTACGCATTTTTGAATTTGAAATACCTAGTACTTTACAAAATATGGCTAACTCTTGCTAAAACTTAAGAGATATATCAAAAAGATGTAATAGAAAATTATAGATTTTAGCAAGGCTTTCTGAAAAGTGCAATAGTACATGTCTACCTCCTAAGGTACACCCGCAATAACTATTTTTATTTTTACATATTTAAAACAATATCGTAGCTAATCGATGTACGCTTTTACACAATCATACTAAACCGATTTTACCTAGTCTTTGTGTAGAGCTACCTAGTAATAGTGATTATATTATTACTAGGTATACAGGTAGGTACTACAGTAAAATATTTTATTCGACAGAGTAGTCCTCATATAAGAGGGTGGGATATAGTCAAAGATATTTTTTGTACCTATAGCACGAGCGAAGCCGCGGGTCCCGCTAGTTTCTTAACTAAAAATTTTAAAGTCACTTAAAATATTGTTGACGTTCAACTTTAATGTCGGTCAAAAGTGAAAAATAACTTGTATACTTATATTACTGACCCGTAAATAAATCAAAGGGCAGTTATGTGAGCAGAAATAGGTAGCTAGTTCAATATCAGATCGTGTGAGCATTCAAGTGTTAAGAAATTCCAAACGTAATTTCCTTTTAAGTAATTTAGCGTTCAAGCATATAAAAATATTATTAAGTATAATATATATCTATGTATCTATAACATAACTTTTTCGTCGTACTAATCCATAGTGTACCTACTCTCTAAGCATACCATTAAATTGTGTACTTACATTTAAAAAATACTTAGACAAAAATCCAATAGCTCATTATTTTATGTATTTAGGTCTTATTTAGTTCAATTTATTAATATTATTATTAAATCACTCTAAGGTGTTTTAAAATATAGGAGAAAAAAAAAACGATTATAATCCAAATATATGTATAGTAAAATTCTATCTGAGTCGATGAACAGTTTTTTGAATGTTTGTCCCTCTGCCTGGGAATGCACCACGAGAAAACCAATAGACTGATTTTAATGAAATTTGGTATGATTAAAGGTTTAGATAGGCTTTTACAATAGTAATGTTTCCGTTCCTGACACAAAAATATTTGTAAAAATAACAAGTTAAATACAATCGTATATTCTCTGTTAAAAACACAAAATGTTTACTTTTTAAATAATTATGTGTCTTCAGTCTGGTAGTAATCAAATTATACGAAGCTTTTTGTTTTTGTTTTTATCAAAATACGTAGTTGCTATGACTTTTTCGACTTACTTAAATTTAAATAACTGAATGAGATTGAGATTAAGTTCTTAAGCTAAAACAGCAACCTATATAATATACTTAATTTTTTGCATTACACTATGGTATTAGACTACTCTTAGCCCTCTACTTTTGTCAAATTATACAGTTTATGTCGATTTTTAACACTTAAACTACAACCGAGCAAGGCCAGGGTAAACCTCTAGTTTACTTACCTACATAATAAAAATGAAAGGACCAACTAAGTAAAATTTATCTCGAGTGACGCTACTCAAATTAGCAGAACGAAACAGAGTTAATGCTTAGTTACTTAAACTATTTGTTTCTTACACGACTCGGCAAATCGTGCTATAAAAATAAAAAGGTATTTTAAGAATGTTTTGTTTATTCTTTAATGTACGCAAATATTTTAAGACATTTTAAGCAAAACTATAAATAAATAATAATAAATATATTGGGACACAGTAGTATTTATAGGAACTTTCACTTTAAATATTAAACTATTAATACAATTAGATAATCAACATTACAAGAGGTCTTAGTTGTGAGAATCGAAGCGAGTAATATCGAGTTGATCATAACGTCGATTTAACTCAAGTTACACGTCATCTTAAGACTTTCTTATATAACGAACGTTTTTCCGCTTTTTTTGAAGAAAGAAGTACAGTAATTTGATATAAGACGATACCCGATATGCAGCTGCTCTCATAAAATAAATTATACGTGACTATTGTATTTTTTCGGTAACATAATAATGATTCAGCAATTGTTTAAATAAAGAAAAAATAAGATGAATCGCCTTTCTTTTTCATTAGTAAATAAATACCGTCAATCATTTTTGTTGAGCTAATTGATGATATGGAAGAACACTGGTTCAATGATCGATATTCTGGCAGTTTGCCAGATCATCTTTAATATAATAATAGGATCATGCCTCGAATCGCCTCACTAGCAATATTAATTAACAGTAAAAACTATAATTGCCCAAACAGTTTTACCAGTTAAAACCAATTTTACCAATGATTATTATCAGATAGTAAAAATACCAAAAAAATGTGTTTTATTGCATTAAAAGTTATAAAAACGAGGTTTAAGTTAGCTAAGCGAGAAAAATACTTTTATGGTAAACTTCTAGTATGCACAAAACTGTGTCAAAATTTCAGTTCTTAAAATATTAATTAATGTGTACAAGAATCTATCACTCCAGATAATAACCGTATTATCATTTATACCGATAAATGATAATAATATAGGTATGTGTTAATTTAATTTTATGTTACACGAAATTAAATTTGTTACATCAAAAAAATGCTTTTGTTACAATTATTTATGAAAATAAGAAACGTTAAAAAAGGCCGTTCCATTTTGCAGGAGCGCGATAACTTGAATACTGAAATATGCGCTCGGAAAAACAACAACGTAAGTAGTACATTACGTAATCCATCTTTTCTATTTCTGTAGTCTAAGTAACTTTCTTTAAGGGGCACAAAAGGTTTTAAAATTTTTCAAATTAATAAAATGGTATAAGTTTCGTCTGGCATTACTTTATACGATATATTAAATGTACGAGTGCTGTAACACCGTAGAACTTTTTCAAACGTTTCAATCAGTCAGGTTCTACCGTTTCGAAACGGTACTGTTAGGCGACGTCCTGCGTGAGCGATCTAGACGCGAACGCGAAGCGGCGCGGCACGGCGCGAAAACAACAAACATTCGAAACCTATTGAAGTGGCCTATGTGACCAAACGCACGTGGGGTGCGGTGCGGAGCGGCGCGAATTGACGCGAACGCGATCAGTTGGCTTGATATTTTCGCGCGAAGTGGACGCGTCGGCCATATTTTTTTCAAGCAAAAATTGTTGTTGAATTAATGTCGGAAGTAGAACTTCTTATTAATGCTATCCAAGAACGTCCTACATTCTGGGACAAAAGGAATAAAAGTTATACACTTCTTCAATATCTCATATTTAAGACTAGCTGTGCCCGCGACTTCGATCTCGTGGACTACAGGATAAAATCAAACTATGATAAAAATTAAGATTTGTTTTTTTCTACGTATATTTCCAGGATAAAAAGTATCCCATTTTATGCCCAGGATAATAAAGTATAATTATACCAAGTTTCATCGAAATCGAACCGTTAGTTTTCACGTGATGCCTGAACATACAGACAGACAGACAGACAGACAGACAAAAAATTTTTTAATCGCATATTTGGGTTTGGTATCGATCCAGTAACACCCCCTGCTATTTATTTTTTCAATATTTTCAATGTACAGAATTGACCCTTCTACAAATTTATTATATGTATAGATATGAATTTTCCAACAACATTAGCTTCCGTCCGCCCATGACAAATGTTTAATGTTAACTGAACTGAACGGCGGCGGAGGGGACGGTTCGCGCGCACGTAGGACAGAGTAGCCGCATCGCTCCGCACCACATTAAATTCGCATCGGATCGTTTCGCAATCGCGTTCGCGTTGAGTCGTCCACGTAGGACACTGTGTTATATACCTAAAGATTCATAACTATTGCCATTTCCCAACGCTTGCTTGCATATTAAAAAATATTGATTCATGTAATTATATGGATTCTTTTTTCTGTGTAATATTTTTTCTTTTTGTTTTTTTGTTTTGAATGTGTGGGCTTTGACCTTTTCAAATTGGAAATATTCAACACACTATGGACTTCCAATGGCCTAAAACGAGTGTCGCAGAAACACTCTTTTGCAAGTCTCTTTACCTCTGTAATGCATTCGTATTTCACAACACTTTCGAGTGGACTTCACTATTTTGAAAGCTAACGAACAAAGGTAACAATTTTCGTAAAAAAAAACTATGTACATGTATATATATAATTAAAGTAGGATTATTCGCGAAATAAAATTGACTTTAACAAGTCAGACTTTATTACAAACGAGTGCCAAATATGAAACGCTAACGATCAGTGAAACGAATAATCGTTTCGTATTTTCAATCATGCTGAAGTTTTCAACTCGATTAACCCAGCCTGTTCCTCCAGAACCTAATTACTTGTAGAAAAACGAGTAAATGAAACAAGGCCGACACCTGCAGACATCCTTGACTAGGCTGATATCATTAATTTTTTAATATGTCTCGCTCCAGTACCTCGGCGCCGATATTACACTATTGTCGCTTTTATTATGCTGAGATAGCTTTCTATCTCGTTATTGAATTAAATGAATTTTCTTACTGCCCATATATATGCGTATGTATGTATTATATCGTTGCTTTGCTTATTGTACTTGTAATTTTGAGGTTTTCGTTTAGGAAGATAAGTTAATTTTTTTCGGATTTATTGCAGTTAAAGTTGTACTTAATGCTAATTGAATTAATATTTAAACGTGGTTTAGACAAATAAGTACTAAGAAGACGATGTGTGTTAACTATCATTTATACCTACTAACATTTTATTTAGCTCTGAAACCTATTTTTCAATTCAGAGGTAAGGATTTGAACAAATTTATATTTCATTAGGCTTATACATAGCTGCTTACACTAAGCTGCTTAATAAAAATAAAATTTCAGGTACATATTATATACCGTAATATAATTCAATCAGCATCATTCAACCTCGATAATACTTAAATACGGTAAAAATGATATTACTAAAACTATTAATAATATGAATTCGTTTTAATTATTATTCCTTTATTCCTTATTAGACAGATTTAGACGGGACTTTCATAACATGTCTACTTTCATCATCAATAGC
This sequence comes from Boloria euphrosyne, assembly GCA_951802675.2. Taxonomy (NCBI): domain Eukaryota; kingdom Metazoa; phylum Arthropoda; class Insecta; order Lepidoptera; family Nymphalidae; genus Boloria; species Boloria euphrosyne. Next base: position 6,377,618 of record OX637872.1, read on the forward strand.
TACTTTAATGTTTGAAATAGATTTAGGGTTCCGCTCAAAAAGTTGAATGTACCATGGAACGAACCCGAGAGAAGCGTGCGTGATACTACTGACTAGTATATAAATATTCAACCATTCATTCAAACACGTAGAACCTTCTCCGTCAAGCAGTAACAGACACATCATCAATAGCTACTTTAATGTTTGAAATAGATTTAGGGTTCCGCTCAAAAAGTTGAATGTACCATGGAACGAACCCGAGAGAAGCGTGCGTGATACTACTGACTAGTATATAAATATTCAACCATTCATTCAAACACGTAGAACCTTCTCCGTCAAGCAGTAACAGACACATGCACATGCACGTGTCTGTCAATCTCGGAATTGTTCCGAGTATTTAATATATTAAATGTTTGTAATGACTTTTCAAATAAAAAGCTTTTAATCAAATTGCTATAAAGTCGATAAAGTAGGTTTTAAGTAATGTATACTCAAGTTGCGCCATCATTCTTATACTGGGATTACACTGTTCACTCCAAAGCTTCAGTCTTTTGTCTAAATTACGTTTTTGTCTAATTTAAAACAAATAACCATTTGAATTGAACGAAGAACGATCTTCTTAATAAAGATTCGTTTAGAGATTGTAGTACTTGTTATCGCAAAAAATAGTTAAATTATAAATCTAGTTTTTCAAAAATGAAATATATTATTTTAGGTCTAAAGTTCATAAAATCTTTATAAAGTCACATTTCAATTACATTTAATATTATGTACTCGTAGTTAGCTTTACTATATATACAATTAAGTTATTTGCATTCGGAAATATTTATATAATATGCTATATAATGTACGCGTATTTCTTTAAGCAAAAATATTTTATTAAAACAGAAAGAGAAATTTTATTCCTTGATAATGAAATTAAATACTATATTTATATCCAAATTAAAAATATATAAATTATGATCACTCTACGTAACAAAGGCTAGTCGAATTTTCGAATGTATAGATGCTAGAAATTGACTTGCAAAATAGTCCCGAGTGGCAAGCCAGGGACACTCGCTCGACATGTGACGACAGCCTGCAAGCTTGCAGGGAATTCCGATAACATCCGTAAAAAATCCAACGTTATTTCGAACTTACTAACTCGTACTCGTACTCGTTAACTATATTAATTTTAAAATATTGAAATTTGGAGTACATGTACTTTGATTTATGTTTTAAGTAAAATTGGTAAAATAAAAAAATATATGAAAACATCGATTTTCATAAAAAAAAGTTTTTTGTAGTAAAAATGGCCCCATTTGAAGCACTGCACATAAGAGTGAAAATCGGGTGAGTTCAATGAAGTATGAGTAGAGTGCGAATATTATTTATTCAGGTTGCTAGTTCATGAAATATGTATATGCTTAGACCTGTCTACTGTATGTTTTAAACCAAAAAAAGGTTCGCAGTGATTTTAAAGAATATGTTATCATCCATAGAGAATTTCAGTTCTTTAGAAATGTCTAAAAATCTTCACTTAATTATTAGGCGACTAATCTTAGCAGATACTGACTATTAAGATTTATTTAAGATTTATTTTTCACTGTAAAATAAAAAATATTTACCGTGCATGGAATTGAAAAATCCAAACCAGTAGTATATAAATAAAAATTAAAATTAGCTATTGAGACTTTCCTTTTAAGCACTAAATTCAAGGGCGGACAAGAGTAACTCCAACAAACTCAGAATTATTAATCATATTACGTCAGTGTGAGTGCAAATAAAAGTTAGTATTGACGCTCTCAACACCGGGCAATCCGTAGGGACTGCTTCCGTTCAAACTTTTCACAAACTCTCCTCCCTTTGATCATTACTGAATAACGTGTAGGTACAAACATCATTAAAAATGAAATCATAAAACTTGTATGGTAATGAAATTAATAACATAAAAAAATATTATTCAATGATAACAATAAAAACAAAATAATGATATCATTTTTAACTACCTGATAATAAGACCCCCTTAATTCGGCCCTGATGCAACATCTAACACCTTAGTAATCGTTTCGTATCTATATACTCCTCTATGTATTTATACTTACCTGCCGAATTTCAGTTTCATAAGTCAGCATAAGTCAAGTTGTAATCTATGTCCGTGAATAGAGATGTGTAGTGAAACTGCTGTTCAGATTTGAATTAAAAGTTTTCAGTTTCACCAACAGTAATACCAACGCAATTGTAAGTACTAAAATTGGTTTAAAGGTTTAAGGTGGTATTATAAATGAAATAACATGATATGTACGGCGCATCCAAGAAAAGCGAGGGTAAATCCGTAGTATATGCAATATGCATATACAATATACATAATAAAGTCTATTTTTAGAAATTACATAAGACTAAGAACGTATCCAAAGAATTTAGTTTCTTGATATATTTTCCTATTATGTAGATTTATTACTATCGCAAGATTATGTTGCTTCAGTTAAGCTGCAATCCCTTCGCCACTTCGAATTGCGAGCTCAATTGTAATGCGGCGGAGACCGGTGCGACACCGCCATTATCCACAGCGCTATTAATTCCACGTTTTTGTTTAACATTATTAGTGTGCTTAACTTAGATGACACTATGATTTTAACCACTAATGCTGGAATGCTAAGTGAAATCGATTACTGATATAAATTAAGAACTGTATGTGAGAGTTCGTATGTATGTGTATGTTTGTTCCTTGACGCTGAAAATGCTTGGTCGGGTTGGATAAAATTAAGATAGACTCTAACTTAGAACCTGTACATTCAAACTTACTAAAATATTTAATGTTATACAGAGGCCGAATCTTAATTTTTTTGAATATTTTGATGGCATTACGAAAAAACAACTGGACAGATTTTGATGAAATTTGGTGTAATGATAGCTGATTTTTGGGTCTTCATATCGAAACTTTTTTCTGCTTGAAAATATTTAATTTCTGAGAGCCTAAACTATTTCGTCTATATTAAGGAATGGATCCAAGCATGGCGAGAGTGAGTCACTACTTCATAATAATAGTTTATTTTTTATAAAATTCCTTACAGGTTAATTAAAATAATATTTTCCACTTTCACTTACCATCTAATTTAAATGATACGGGCTACGAGTAAATGGCGGTCGCCAAACCCCAACTTAGTGTACGTAGTACGTGCCGTACGTGATCTATTGTAATATGAAGTACGTAGAAATAAAACAAACGGTTATATTTAACTGTACTACAGTAAATTATTTTGAAACATCTTAAAAAAAGAGTTTTTATGAGGAAGTCATAAACAATAAAATGGTCGTTTAGTCTCCAGTCGTAATCGATGCTAACTCAAACAATCTCGTCTCCAGCACTGCCGTCGTAAAGCTGCTATAAAACCAAACGAGCCTTCATTTGACACGTATATTTTTCCAATTTGGATAAGATGTCGGCAGATAAATGATCATATTCCAATAACATTAAAGCCAATGTCAAATTGTACCCCGGAAAGTTGACTACAATCAAGATTTCTTGATAACGAAAACAATGTGTTACGGCCTAGCTTTGAGGCATTGCATAGATGATGAAGGTATGACATAAAATACCTTTTACGTCGGATGAATAACAAAAAACACAGTGTCTATCTTTTTTGTATACAATAAGTTAGCTGGATTCGCCACAAGACATTCATATCAAATGAAATTCTTATATATCTGAGTTTTACGAGGACCATAACGTGCGGAAGGCTCATACGTAAAAGCGTTACGTTCCCACTATACATATGTGCACTTATATATAACGTGGATGAAGTGACATACTTGTATCAAACTTACATTATTTTACGATACCTATTGAAATAACGTAGAACGACATTGTGGATCATGAATAAATGTACACTTAAATATCAATATGGCAGCTCTTACAGCATTTATAATACATATATTTATATGAAGATATTTTTGCGAAACTAACACGTCATGATAAATTATGTGAATTGGCTTGATAATATTAGTAATTACTTTTACGCAAACCATTTTTAGGGTTCCCCACCTCAAAAGGAAACAACGGAACCCTTATAGGATCACTCGTTGTTCGTCTGTCTGTCTTTCAAGGCCCTTTTTCTCGAGAACGAGTGGAGGTATCCTCAGGCCCTTGGAGCTGTGAAAAAATCAAACTTCTAAGCAAACTTAATCAAAAGAAACTATATATTTTAAAACTCGTAACTACTCGCAAGGGAATCAAAACCTTAAGTATACTTCCAGTCAACCTAGAATCTGGAAATTTGGCATTGACCAACGTTTTTAAGCAAATATAAAGGAAAAATTCCAAAAAAAATAAAAAAAAGTTGAAAATTAAAAGGTTTCCCTTGGCCGAATTTTTAATCTATATAGTGATTACTCAGTCAGTAATAGAATGTATGCGAGGATGTTTCTCGACAACCTTACCTAATAACCACTTTACAGGCGTGTAATTTGTTCCATAATAATTACTATCTCATTAGTTTCGAATTCAGATTTTTTAAGTGACCATTAATTAAACCCTGGATTTAAATTCATTCATCATTGAATATTCATCAGACTACTTTCGCCAAAAGTCTTGAATCATCCTTTGAGTAAGTTGCCACCTTTGAAGTTCCTACTGTAGAAACATTCTTTTAATTGTCATCAGAGATCGTGGCGAGTGATTCTCAGACCAAAACGTGTCTTGGCGTAAGAGATAGTAATAAATCGTGGAATGACCTCAATACTATAAAACGCTACTCGCTACTGTAAAAGTTCGTTTTGGATATGTCATTGTAGATCAATTACTGGCTTCTTTAAGTCCACTATAATAATTATACGAATGTGATGTAGATGTAAACTAAGTTTCACGTAGTTCCTTCATTTGCCAACAATTGAGAAATATCATTAGATAACATAATAAAAGTTAGTTTACTAGGCAACCGAGTAAAGCAAGTTTTTGAATATACCTTCATATTCTTCCTATCATACCTTACAGATTACAGATACAGATTACCTTACAGAAAATGGAGCCTAGATTTTTTGGGAGGGAAATATAAAAATTTAATTAAATCCCATAGTACTTGGAAAACTATTGTATAAATTCTGACTGACTGACTTCTTCTTATACCTTCTTAAAAAAATATTATTTTGAAAGTAAATTCCGCAGAGCTGGAAAACTGAACTTACTGTGAAGGGACTATATCGAACTCGAATCTACAATACGCAGCTGTCAACGTAATAGGCATACCACAAAAAGATCACATAAAAATATCAATATTTTGAATGTTTTAAATTATTGTCAAAGACTTACTCTACATTACAATGAGTTTTCATTATGGCAAAAATTTTCTCCTCTAGATGTAATAAATAATTATAATTCGCAAATTATTCTGTCTTGTCGGTGATAAATAATGGGACCCGTTTACTGCATGATAATTTTTCAGATTTTACTTTATAGTATTCTTGCAAATAAATACAACGGCTTGTAGGAAAAGCTTTTGATTTTTTAACTTAATTTAACTAGTTATCAGAAATAAAAAGTTGAATGTGCAAAATAATATTACTAATGACTACTTTATAAATACTATACTAAGATCATGAACCCTTTTTTTTTTTTGTTGTCGCTGGAGGAAACCCATCATGGGGTCCCACCGGCCCGTCAGCCGGTGGGGACTGTGAGACTCCTACTCACTAAAACCTCCAGCGGAACACGTCGCCGCAGTGCAATGGGACGTTACGGGATCGCTTTCGCACTCAACCGTAACGTCCCTGCGGACGGCCCGAACCACGCGGGCCACTGCGCCTAAATCGGGACGTATAAAGATTAAAGATGAAATTTGGTAGGGAGGTAGTTTTTAGTAGACGTTCGATTAGAAAGGATATTTCGACAGCATGTCGCCGACAGGGCTGAATTAAGGTGGTGTAAGGGCCTCGCAAGTTTATATAAAATTCCTTCATTTTTTGCTACAAACTTTAAATTTGGCAGGACAGTAGACCATAATATTTTACTACAGGGCTTAAGTTAAGGTTAGGTAAAAGAGGTCTAAGCACTCTGTTGTTGCAAGTTTGTATGATAGTTCAGATTTTTAGTACCGACCTGAAATTTTGCACCTCAAAACGTACCCTAGTTGTTATATGTCGTATGTCGTATTCCAATAATAAATCTCATATAGTAACGTGACTGACTGGCTTATTCTTATATTGATTTTGAGTTTTCAACTTCCGGACAAAAACTAACCAAGGTTTAATTGATATGAGATGAAAAGTGAATATCTATAAAATATAATTTTACATGAATATGGAATATGGATAGTACATAGTTTATTACATTTTATTCGATTTAATAAAATGTAAGTAATATATATTTTGTACTTACAGGGATGTTAAACCGTATGAGTTTGTAACATATTATTCTGCTAGCATTTACAAATATTATGTGTAATCGTAGCTGCAAGCAGAGCTTAGTACCATGTAATAAAAAATTTTCTTATTATTATCAAAAGTCATTAGGTATTTTTTTTATTTAACAGTATATTCTTTAAAAACGCTTTAATTTGAATCTAAATTTTAGACGTATGCAGTAATATTCTAAAAATTAATTTAAGAAATATATCATGATTTCATAAAATGTACGTTTTGGCTGTTTTATGTTTGTTTCTAATTAAAATCATGTTCATTTCTGTTTTCTGTTTTCCTTTGGTTAGCCTAGTGGCCTAAATACCCGCAGCTTCTACAAAGGTATGAAGGAATTAGGTGTTAATTGGCACATTTTTTCTCTTACTGATGTACAAAAATTACTACGTAGATTGGCCTCTTAATATTATAGTGAAACAAAATTACTTTTTTTTTTTTTCTTTTGAGACTATTGAGGTTACTAGTCCATCTAATTCTGTTATGTATACTTTGTTCAACTTGTATACATAGGTATTTATTTATTATTCATAAATTAGACAGTGGAGCCCAGTGGTAATGCACTTGCTTGGATAACCGATTACCGAGTGATGCGGGTTCAAATCCGGGTCCTTTAATATTTTCGTGTGCAACTCAGTTCTAACTTAATTACCGCCCAGCAGTGGGACGTTAAAAGGGTTATACGATTCATAATTTATTTATTATTATATGTTATAATTCAAATTATTTTATAATTATTTTATTTTCAGCACCAACTTGTGTTAGCAAAATTTTACTTGCCTGATGTATGTAGTTTATCCTTTTTATAATGGGGAACCAAAGTATTAAAAGCTTACATTATACAAAGTATCAACAGATTTGCTCTATGGGGCCAATCGAAACTTAGCAATATCCCATTTTATGGTATGATATTAATAAACATATTACATGTTTCATCAAAATCAGTCCTTGCGAATTGTGATATACCTACCTATATACTAGTTTTAGTCGAAAAATTATTTATATATAATAAAGTCATATACATACTGTAGATTGCTTTTTCTCTGTAATGGACAGCACATATTATAGGAAAGTCCACGTGGACAAAAAACGTGACCCTTGTTCCAATTTATTCGAGTATGTATATGAATAAAATGAGTGTTTGCTATCTTTATATAATAAATATCAGTGTGTAGTCATTCTTAATACTAAGTATTGGTAAATAGTAATCCGCTCTCATTTTACTTCGGCTCTTTGCCAAAATCTCATAAAACTTGTATCCTTTATTCTGTAGAATCTATTACCTACTTTCACTATTGATTCAGACTTTCTTTATCCATTAATGCAAGAAAATCTTTCAAAAATTTACATGATTAAATAATAATATAAAATAATCATTGTAGCTTAAAATTAAAATAAAAGAGTAAAAAAAAGGCTAAAAATAATAAGAGTGTTTCATTGTTATAATATTGTTAGTAGCCACAGTAAATCGTCAATAAAATGCTTATCATCGAAATTGATAAGATCTTTAGACATAACTACAAAACCATATCCTTCACTTATTCTTAGGTATTTAGAAAAAAATAACTCCAGGAAATTTAAGTTACCCATGTCTCTGTGTCATTAAATTAAATATAAAAAAAGAATGTTACATACTGTTACAATTCAATCGTTACACGACGAATTTTTACATTGAAATAATCTACATAAAGTTACAAAGTAACACTGAAAATAGAATGGAAAATTATGGCGTAGAGGTTTAAAAATAGGAGAAAGATTTTCATATTATGCTCATATATTAACTCGCCCGTCTCGTAAATCTATAGAGTTTTATAGTTTATTTTTAGACATCAGCCACAGCTCTTTATACATAATTTTTGAATTTTTTGAGTTTAATATGAGTAGTAAGTAGCGTGTAGCTTTTATATTATAGAGTACATATTATCATCATCTTCATCAGCCCTTTTTAACGTCCCACTACTGGGCACGGGCCTCCCTCAGTACGAGGGGGATCAGGCTATAGTCCACCGCGCTGGCCCAGTGCGTGTTGGCGGACTTCACATGTCTTACGAAAACTTGCTAGGTTTTCTCAGACATGCAGGTTTCCTCACGATGTTTTCCTTCACCGTAAGACAAGTGGTAATCATGATAGAAATAATTCGCAAATGAAAATATCAGAGGTGCGAGACCCGGATTTGAACCCGCATCACTCGGTTATACAAGCTACGCGTTACCGCATAATATTTTGGATAAATCTCCTTTTACTGATCAGGAAACATAGATTTATCCATAGGAAGAGGAGTTGCTTGCAAAGTCAAGACTTCTTAAGAAGACGACTCATTCGTGATAACTGAGATACTTACAATTTTAATATATAACATAATATAAAACAAAACAAATAAGAAAGTGAGTACTACATTTCAAAATTCAATCTCACGTATAATGAAATAATTAAATCAAGATCCATCCTCATCTGATCGAGTTTCTTCGTGAGATTCGTAAGGGATTTACAAGAGACAGGACCTATATTTATCTGTCTCTTAAGCAAAGCTTCAACAATTAATTTCTTTTTCTTTCTCTTGTGACCGTGATTACTGCGTGCTGAGTGAGATTCGTGTCTGTAAGACACCTAGTTTTATTAATAATTCCTATTAATATTAATATTAATAACATTTTTTAAAAACTTTTACATTAATTACTAGAAAACTGTTTTTTGCTACAAATACCTACGTCTTATACCAATTTTCAATTTTATGTCTTACTTACTTTATATCTCAAAAATCATCTGTTTGACTTGTGAATTAAGCCAAAGTGTAAGAAAATGAAAAAAAAACCACGAGTAAGAAAATTAGCTAGACCAATAATTATCTTTATAAATGGAATAAAATTGAGTTACCCTCCCAAAAGTAGAGCTGAAAATAATACATTTCAAGTGGTGGTCTCCCTAAAGGCAACTAAATCTCTTGTTCATTACCCCACATGTGCCGCTTGGCGTCTCGGGACATCAAGCCCGATGGCTAGAGGAATCTAATCTTACTCAAATTAAACAACGTAAATTGAAATATAGGGACAATATTAGTATCGTTGTCATTATTATCAATAGTTTTTGTATGTAGGTTAAGATATTATAGTAAGAAGTGTAAGTAAACATTACAAAATTTTGTAACACGCTTCGCTTATTATGTATTTGAAATGGCGAAATATATTACAAACAATGTATATAATTATATAAAAATCAATTGCCGTTGGTTAGTTTCGCTAAAACCTTAAACCCGCTGGACCGATTTGAATATTTTTTTTATTTTATTGGGGGTATGTCAGGTGTTTCAAAAAGAAAAGCTGGAACATCGAAAAATTCAGAACTGTTTTTTACCCAGGAACGAACTTGAGCGAAGCGAAGGTGAGTCTTAATAGTTACATAATAAGAAGAATTAAATTATAAAAAGTAAACCACTGACTATGTAGAAAGCGAGTATTGACGTCAGAACACAGTATCGTGCAAACGCTAACATTTTACAAATACTACTATACTACGAGTAGTACGAGTATTTTTGTTACTTTATTTTATTCCTTTTATCTATAAATAAATATATTGAAAATTATATCCACAAGATTTTATAGGCAAAATATAATACTTGCCGAAATTTTATTATTTTGTTTGCGGTAGAGAGACTGAAAAGCCATCTAAATGTAAATAGTAACGAGAGTAAAAAGATGGTGAAAGGCAGTTTGAAGAACTCTGTAAATATTTGTTGGGAACTTCAGAAAAATTAAGACTAATGTTTGGAAAAAAACTGTGGTGATGCTCAACTTGCAAAATATACCTGCTAACATTATTTCATTTTTTAATTCCGGTTTTTCAATTTGTATTCCATGATAAAAAGGAAGGTAATACATATAAGTTTAGGTATACCTAGTATAACCAGAGACTCGTATATACAGTTGCAAAAGTCAAATTTTATTCAAGGACTAATAAAAAATCTTAGCACTTATATTTTAAATAAAAAAAAAGTATTATGCTTCTATCTAGGGATTTTTACGTATCTTATTGTTGTTACGTAGATGAAAAGCCGCTTACAAGTTGATGACCCTACTAATATTATATAGTAACTACATGTGAAAATTTGATAGGCTAGATGAATAGATGGATCCTTTTTTTAATGTTTCCCGCCAAAACGGCTAAACGGATCTGGATGAAACTGCACAGAGATAGGTAAGAGAGTGGAACTGTGAACAATTCCCGCAAAATAGATTCTATTCTGCTTTTCGCTAGGGACGAACCTGATCGAAGAGAGTCACTAGTGATATGCATATTAAGTATAAGCCATTATAAGTTATCTTCGTTCATTAGAGCTGCTGCAGCGTGAAAGCGCCATACGTTCATTTTTCATGCGAGGGGTAAACTTCCTGCGGCTACAAAGCAAGTTATACGTTAAAAAAAATACCTTTGATTTACCAGTAATAAACGTTTCGCCAAACATTAATGTGCCTTCATTTACTATTTGTAAGCTATGTTCGTAATTTTCAAACGCTTCCGAGCTGATGGAAAAATCGGCTTATATGAATGTATGTTCGAATAATTTGGCGGAAAAATAGTAGAAATTGTAGATTAGGTTAAAAAATCATAGTAACCAAATAACTAAAACAAATGATTATTTTTTCGGAAATACTTAGCTTAGAGTATCTTTGTATATTTTTTGCGAATCTATGGTGCCTGAACAGTTAGGATACACAATTATGATGAAATTTGTCTTCAAAACGAAATGCTACTTGAAGGTCACGGGCATCACTATTCACTTCAATAGCTGGCCGATTTGGTTAGTTTGTAATAGTCCGAATAAGGCATACTTCGGAAAAATTGTCAACAAAATTAGCAAATACTAGAGCAACCGTAAAATTTACTGAAACTGAAACAGGATATCGATAGTCAGATCAGCTAGTTAATAATAATATCAGCTATCTTCAACGTCGAAGCCAGCTAACATTTATAATTATACTAACTTTGCCTTGATTTGGTTCGGCTGGCACAGGTTTCGAAAATATCTGATTAAGTATATGTTGCAAGTAAATAAAAAAAAATCCTTAAAAATGTAAATAGTACCAAACTCGAATATAGACTTTCAAATAAAACAAAGAAATTTCTAAATCGGTTAATTAATGACGAAGTTCTGACGTAACAAGCATAAAAAAAACATAAAAAATTCATCTCCCTTAAATGAGAAGCTCCTTTGGTCTAACTAAAGGTCTAAGGTCTGTTGATAAATGTAAATTTAATCTCATGGGCGTATATGCTGGTACATAAAAGTTTATTTAGTAGTTGTTATCGAAGCAAACAATCTCGTCTTCGCCACTACCATCATAAAGTTGTCATAAAATTCAATGAGCTTACATTAGATATTTAGAGTCCATTCTAATCTCGTAAGACGTCGGCCGATAACGTCTAAAGTTTGTTATTATTAGGGTTAAGTCTATGAAGTGATAATAGTATTACATTGTGTCATAGATATTTTATAGAAATATAAGAAATACAGCTAAAGCATCAAAAAATCTTTTTTTGTAGGATGCAACTGTCTAAGACTCGGATAGATATTAATTTTCTGTCTAACCCTATGACTGTGGCAACAAGACTAACACCAAATATCATAATTACCATTAAAGATATAGGTACAATATCGCTCATAGTGGAAAATCAGAATTATACGAATTACTTTTTCCGGTATCTCAGCAGGAAAGTTATCTTCAGTGAGTTCAACAAAAACAAAAGATGAATTGCATTTCTTCTTTAAAAGTAAATTAGATCGTTCATCATTTTTGTAGAGAACGGTCAAATGTTGGTTGGTCATTGAGGTTGCTTGGCGGTCTGCCAGTTATTATACAGTGTTATAACCGTTTTTTGACTTTTACCTCTTTTAATATATAGTTTAAGCGATTCTATTTTCTTTCATTGGTTTAAAGTTTGATCACATATGTACTCGTACATTAGTTTTGTTACCGTGCATAAAACTTTGAGGAATCTTTTACATAATTATATTTTATTAATATATTAACTAATAAAGTAACGTTAGTAATTTTATTAAAATCCACTGCAAATAACTAGGGAAATTCCTAAGAACCTTTAAGCAACTCAATTTTATATTTTAAAAAATAGTCATAATATATACCTACCTAACAAATCATATTTTTTATGAATCTAGTCAATTATTTAATTTTTATACAATTTAATACAACATAATAATTCTAAGTAATAGTAAGTATTTAATCTAAACAAACTTGAAAGTAATATCTTAGAGGGCAAATAAATAAACTGGAACACGATAAAAGTATACGTAAGAAACTACGTACTTATAAGCTGCGCTCTTTATAAGCTCAACAACCTCGGCATGAAAAATAATAATTCAGACATGCACTAACGTGCACCACGCGATAACTACTGTACTAGTTTAAGCAAAAATAATGACAATTTATAATATATTCACGCTTGAAGCCATTAATTAGAGAATTAAATTGAATTGTCAATTTATAAATATTATTGGTCGCCCTGTGGTTGTTATTCGACCATAATTATTAATAACTATGGTTATGTTTGACATTCAGTTTTATTTTTACAAAATATTAACATTCTGTTTTCCATATCTATATACACTATAAGTGTGCGAAATTTCATACTCCTCCATCCGCACAATTTTCGTAAAAAGGAGTGCAAAGTTTTTGCTTCACGTTTTAATATATATGACGGCGCACTCAGTGCGCCATCTGGAGATGTTGGGTAAGCTTATCGGATAAGAGTGTGAAATCAAGCTTTGACAGCGCACTCTTGTAAAGCGTCGAAGCGATGGTAGCAAGGTGATACAAACTGGCATGTTTTAAAAAGAAATTAAATTAGAGAACTATTTGAAAGAAAAAAAGGGGAATGTCAGATTTGGACCGCCGATGCACCACGTATCATCGACGAATTACTTATATCTAAATATCTCTGATGATATAATTACTTATATCTAAATATCTCTATGAATCTTATATTTTAAAGTGGTAGTGCCATGCTTGTTACCTTCGGGTAACAGCCGAATGGGCCGGCACGCCCCGTATAGTACCACTCTCTCACAGAAGACCAGCGTGAAGTGGCAACTATGCTGTCGCGTTTCGTCCGGTAAGTGAGAGTCCGGGAGGCCCACTCCCCATCCCTCCTCCCGTCCTTATCCCTCCTCCCTCCCTCCCTTTCCTGAAAGGCCGGCAACGCATCTGAAAGCCCTGCCACACCGCAGGGCTTGTAGATGTCCATGGGCGGAGGTGATCACTTCCCATCAGGTGAGCCTCCTGCCCGTTTGCCCCCTTTGTTACATAAAAAAAAAAAAAATCCGAATAATGGAACTATTATTGATAATATAATGTTTTAATGTGTTTACGTTGTACTTAGTTATGAGTGTGTTAAGTTAAATTGAGTAAATGTACTAACGATCACGCCCACATCTACGACCTACTTCTGATATTAGCCGTCCTGCGCTTATATATAGATATTTAAAACTCTTAATTAATTATATGATCAAGTTTATTGAAAACAACCCTTTGACTTAGATAATGATAAATAGAGATCGCATTATACGAGCACGATATACATATAACAATATATTTCGCCTAAAATGTTGTGATAGTGTATATTTTTACTGTATTTGCAATATTTACTCTTGACAAATCTAATAAGTAGGTATTCGCGAGAAAAATATTTACATCTACAACTCATAATATCAGGACAGGAGGGAACAGACACAAAAGGTATTTGTTAAATCCAAAAATATAATACTACTACTCGTAACATAAATTTGATGTTAAATTGTAATAAAAAAAACCCGTACTTTTAATTCTTTATCGATATTTGCATACAAATTGTTAAAACGGTAAACTTAGCGAGTAGAAAATTAAAGATAGGCACTTTACATTGCAGTGGTAGTAATAGCCCTATAGGTAACGCGCTCGCTTGGCTAACCGAGTGATGCGGGTTCAAATCCATTATCCAGGTCTCGCACATCTGATATTTTCATGCGAATCATTTCTAACATGATTACCACTTGTCTTACGGTGAAGGAAAACATCGTGAGGAAACCTGCATGACTGAAAGAAATTAGCAAGTTTTCGAAATTCATGTGATGTCCGCCAACCCGCCTGCGCCCAGCAGTGGGCACAGACGGTAACAGGGCTCACACACTGATTTACATTTCATCTTACACTAGCTGACCCTACAGACATCTTTTCTATAATAATCATTGTAAGGTTAAAGTTCCTTTAAAAAACCTAAAGTACAAGTTTTGGGGACTTTACAATTTTTCGGCCTTTCCTGAGTCTCTATATTTAATACTTATCATAAAAATTTTAATATATCCTCCAAGAATCAAACCTTCGATCTGCACCGCAGGAAATAGGGCATCAAAGGCACTCGTTACACTGTGCTACCGTTAAAAAAATCATTTTAAATATTTACATTCCTCACTAAGAGCTGTCACAGAGCTGGAAGCTCAGCCATGTGAGATTAAAACTCTAGGGCGCCCTAAATCTGGCACTCAGAGTTGTTGAAATGTTTGCAATTCGTAATTCCATTGTTTAAATGTGCGAGCAGTTCAGAATGCATCTATGTATGTTTATTTACTTTGAATTTGCATATACATTTTTACTCTATAACTTAGTTGATACTCACATAATATGAACGTACGGTAAGTACATACTAAGTTATTTTAAGGGATAATGTAAAGCTTTAAACTTTAAAACATAAAAATAACTTTTATCTTTGCTACAGAACCGTGACTTGGAAGTTATATTTGTTTCTTGTATACAATTATCTAGAAACATTTAGTATACTATTTTTATCTTTAAAACATTTAGCGCCACACTCAGAGTCACTTAATGAACCGTTAAGTCGTTATTTAGTAAGGAGATTCTTTTAATTAGAGACTAGACTAAGACTTAATGGTTCATTAAGTGACTCTGAGTGTGGCGGTTAGTTTAATAAAATCATTCTCAATGCGTTTTGCTCTACCTATTTTTTTATACATTATTTCGATATTTAAGTAGTAGGGGCGTTTCACGTGAAGCGGACAGGTAAAAAATGTCGATGTTTCCGATTTTAGTTATATTCGATTGAGTTATACCTACATACGACCTCGACTCAGATACGAAATATTTTTGCGGTACAATGTATAGTTAACGAGTTATAGGACATTGAAATTTGGACTAACTTACAAGTAGGCGCTGCTTTAGACCAAAGTACCAAGTGTTATCAAGTTATAATTAAATAAACAAACTAGTGGAATATATACTTGACTTAATAGGCTTGCTAACTGTATTTTTGGAAAATAAAAAAATATTGTTTTTCTTTATGAATTTCGCTATTTTACTTTTCAAACTTGATTTTTTTCAAGTTCGACCTCTTTAATTTTTTTCATTTTTTTTCTCAAAATAGGTATTAGTGTACAGATAATCCTTGTTAAGTTTAATAATGGGCCTAGAAGTCGTTTGGGAGCTAGACCAGTTGGAACGCCGGGCCGCGGCGCCCGCGTCCGCCGCCCGCTAGCGATAGCTTACAGAAATGTTCAATTAAAGAAAGTTTTATCTTTAAATAAATAATTATCTTAAATGATATATTGTTTATAATGGTTTGTAGATAATATTAAATATATCATTTCGCAATTTATTCGTTTATATCATTTTCGAGTTAATAAAAGAAATCAGTATAACAATTCCTAACAAGAAAAGATATTTACGTTTATAAAATAATGAATTTAAACGTCGTTATGTTAAATACGACTTAAGTGACAATAGTGCCTTTTTCATTATAAACAAGATTTTGGCGCAGATGCAGATTTTCATTTTCATGCCACTTGACATGGCAAAGGGCAGTGTGATGGTCTTGGTGCTACTTTAAAACGCCGGAAGGTACGGGCTAGTGTACAGTCGGCGTCCGACAAGGCAATCACGACAGCGGAATGGCTGTACAAATGGGATAAAACATCAATGCAGCAAACGAATTTCTATTATGTTAAAAAAGAAGACATTGAAGAAAACGGATGTTTTTTAAAAAACAGATTTTCGTCTGCAGTGATAATACCGGACACAAAAAATTACCATGCCTTCATCCCGACAGCTGAGGGTATCTTGGTGAATCGCACCAGTATTAGTGACGCCTTTAAAATTGTTAAAATTTATGAAGAAAAATTTTTCTTTAATATTTCTATAAGCTATCGCTAGCGGGCGGCGGACGCGGGCGCCGCGGCCCGGCGTTCCGACTGGTCTAGCTTCCAAACTACTTCTAGGCCCATTATGAAACTTAGCAAGGATTATCTGTACACTAACACCTATTTCGAGAAAAAAAATGAAAAAAATTAAAGACGTCGAACTTTAAAAAAATCAAGTTTGAAAAGTAAAATAGCGAAATTCATAAAGAAAAACAATATTTTTTTAATTTCCAAAAATACAGTAAGGAAGCCTATTAAGTCAAGTATACATTCCACTAGTTTGTTTATTTAATTATAACTTGATAACACTTGGTACTTTGGTCTAAACCCGCGCCTACTTGTAAGTTAGTCCAAATTTCAATGTCCTATAACTCGTTAACTATACATTGTACCGCAAAAATATTTCGTATCTGAGACGAGGTCGTATGTAGGTATAACTCAATCGAATATAACTAAAATCGGAAACATCGACATTTTTTACCTGTCCGCTTCACGTGGAACGCCCCAGTAACTAAGTGAAAATTTCGTCATACAGTTTGGAGAATTTCTCTTAAGACAATAATTTTGTCGAAATATATCGAATTTAAAAATACCATTCTAAAAATGCTCACTATAAAAAAAAAGATATATTCTATTTTTTACTATATAAAAATTAGTCGGGTTTTCCTTCCTGACGCTATAACTCCAGAACGCACGAACCGATTTCCACGGTTTTGCATTCGTTGGAAAGGTCTCGGGCTCCGTGAGGTTTATAGCAAAAAAAATTCAGGAAAAATGTCAACAGAAAAGCGGGAAAATCTTTTAAACTATACTAAAGAGGTTACACCTGGGGACGAACCCGAGCGAAGCGAGGGTGAGTCGCTAGTATTACCTATACCTATTTATTTATTAACATACGTATTAAATATTGCATATATAGTTTACGCGTGCAAAATAAAAGCATGTTTACTTTGTAGACGAGGAAAATTGGGACAATGTAACAAGATAAATAAAAATTGGAAATATGTAACGTTATTTGTATGTCCTTGTCGAGGACATCAGTATGCTCAAATAAATTAAATACGCTTATACCACATCTAGATATCAAACCAGTAACTAGAGACTTAAGAGGCAGTTACGCAGTGGTCATAACGCACATGCTTGGAAAACCGACTAAAGCAGGTTCCAATCCCTGAACTCGCACCTCTCTCATATTCATGCGTAATTCATTTAAAAGAATATCATCACTTGTCATACGGTGACGGAAGACATCTTCAGGGAGGCTGCATACCTGACAGCACACAAAAGCAAACTAGTAAGTTTTTGAAAGATATTGAAGTCCACCAAACCGCAATTGGCCAGCATAGTAGGTCCATGTAGTATGACCAGATGTCCCTTGTATTGGGGGAGGCCCATGCCCGCAGTGAAACGTTGAACATGGCTAAATACGGCAGTGAAGTGCAGTGATGGTAGCGATTAAAAAAGTTATGTATATGTACAAAAATGTTAAGTTCTTACGAATATATCTATTTTATATAATATAATGGCTTAATTAAAACAAAGTCTATACTTGTAACTACAATGCAAGCGTTTTACGTTATTTCAGGCAACAGCTGCAGTTGCACTTAGTCCAGGCATTTTAGAAAATGACAGTAATTACAGACGCTCATTAGAAATTCCGAGATCGTTTGCTATTAAGAGCTATTATCTCCAAACTGATCTCTTTGTTGCGTTTCTATGTGATGTTCATTATTTCATAGATATTTGATGTTTATTACTAACAACCCGCCCTGGTTTAACAAAAGCGTAGAGTAATATTTATACTCTTTACATTTACATGAATATACCTTGGCTAGTCACTAACTTCAAATCTCGGGTCTCGCTTCTCTGATATTCTCACGCGTGAATCATTTTAAACACGATTACCACTTGTCTTATGGTGAAGGAAAACATCAGAAGTAACTACATATCTCGGAGAACCTAGCAAGTTTTCGAAAGACATGTATAGTTTGTGAACCCGCACTTGGCCAGCATGATGGACGTATTGAAGGATGGTATTGAATGAATGAATTTATGGATGGTATTGAAGGAAGGCCCATGCCCAGCTGTGGGACATTAAACAGAAGTATTGAATACAAATTTTCTATTGGTCGATTATTAAAATACTTATATCAACAAACAAGTAAATAATCTCAAATTAATAATTATCCTACAGGACTCTTCGAGAGTAATTTTAAGTGAGACGTTCGTAAGTGCGATAAAAAAGCTCATCAAAGTTTTAGCATATCAGATATAGCCTCTCATTAACTATGTCAATAAAAGAAATAGCCAATTGGCTTGAGTAATAATGAAAAATACCAACTTGATATCCCAATCAATATGATCTTTAGTAGTCATTCAGTATAATCTTTAATAACAATTTTTATCTCAATAGATCTAAAAGTATCTTGTAAAAGAACATTCTTCTTTTTCTAAAAATAACATAGGGCGGAATTGTTTTTAGTAGAATACAGGATAAAACAAGTAGATTATATAGCTTACTCTAATAATTAATCTAGCCATGCAATTCTGGGAAGATTTTGAAAAACATCAACTAATATTATCTCCTCCAAACATTATTGTATTTACCACCTATAATAATACTTGTAGATAATTATAATTATATTAATATAGTAGATAATTATATTAATAATAAAGATTATAGATAACGCAAAAACTATTATCTTTAAGTAAGAAATAGCAAGAAATAACAAAAAATCAATCCAATTACACTATATAAATGTAGGTACTACAAAAGATTTAACAACATCAATTGATATCATTTAGGTACCCTGAATTAGTCGTATCCACCTCTATTATTTCAATACGCAGGTCTACCGGCTATCTCGCACGCTTCAGTGCGACTTCAGGCGAACGGCTTTCCAGTAATAAAGTTACATTTATGCTGCTTATAAAGATAAGTTAAAAAGAAATGGCGAACAACACGAAAGTTACCTATTAAGTTTATTACAAAATCCGCTTTGTCAAAAGACAAAACTGCTTTAATTTCAATATTTAAACTACCGACTTTAGTAAGTCGGGCTAGTGCCCGGGTACGTTCCTGAATGCTTTACTTGCTTAATAGCATCTGTTACTTCAGGTCATAGCCTACTCCCCCCAACGTTCGTTCACCTTGTCGTGGTGGGAGGGCTCAGTAGCGTCCGGCAAACCGGCCGGGCGCGAAGCCAAGAAACGCGCAGGGAGGGCATATCGGTGGGCTCTGAATAGTAGAGTAGACTGTGGAGCAACCACCGTGGTTGTGTGGTCTGCTTTGGCAGACCTGCAAGGTCGTCGGGACGCCCCATTATTACGGGTAAGGTAAGTTGGGTTTTAGTGTGTAGTACTGGCTTTAGGCTAGTGAGTCCCACATAACCACCTGTTTTCTACAGGTTGTATGCGTTAATGCAGTTCCCAACTTTAAAAAAGGTTATAGCCTGTCTGTGTACAAAATTTTAACCATAATTCTGTCAAGCAAAATCAGCGAGAATAAGAAGAAATAACAAACATACACCGATCCGAATCCGATTCCGGTCCTTCCAATTATTAAATTAATATGATAATAACAACTATGAAGTTGGTACCTACTACTGGTAAGTGGTAACCTTCACACAATACATCGATAATTCGTCATATTGATATCTATCTCAAGCCAATTAGCATTATAATAATACCTACTTTGTTTTGAAATTTTATGTCTGCATACCGATACGAACAATAACAAGCTCAAGGATTTTATTTAAAAAGTAAAATATAAAGCTGTTATAAATTATATCAAATTTTAAATCAACCCACTCCAAATTCAAATACATTTTCACAAGCACTTTTGAATAATGTAAAGAAATGTAATGAAAAGTCAGTTTTCGATATGCATATATAAAATACACAAAAAAAGTTGAGTCGGTTCAACATGCAAGCACACACTAAGCATAATATAACGAATATAACTGCCTCGGTATAGTGGCAAGTAAATACGGCACATACGGCGTTCCTGGGTTCCAGTCCAGTGTCGTGCCAAGAAACAGCTCCGAGTTGAGACTCGGCGAGTGCGTAAAGCCGTCGGTACAACGCCTTAACTCTCACTGGTAGTGTCGACTAACACCTTCAGAGTACTAGAGTGACAGGAATATATTATAACGCACTACGTCTTCGCGTACACTTGTGCACTATAACATCTCCTACGCAGATGGTTAGTCTCAATGAGATTGGCCGCCGTGGCCGGAATCGGGAGTACCTACATTAAAATTACTTATATTATCAATTATTAATATTTTTAGGTGCAATTTATTCATATTATACATAAATGGACAAAGACAATATAGTCTATAGTCAATAGTTTTAGTAGGTAGGTACTTCCTTTTCTCCACAGTTTGTAACCTTACGTAACTTTTCTTCGTGTTTGTTAATAAGAATATGTAACAGGAAAGGTTTTGTTTATAATTATTAGATATATAATTTCTATAAAATAAACACACATTTTCACAGGTTCAAATAAACTCGCGTGCAAAGCCACTACTCAATAGCTGCAATTGGACGGAGGACCTACTTTTATCAAAGTAATAATCTGAACATAAGTAAATCAAGTGGTTTATTTCACTTTTTATTTCTTTAGACGAAAAATAAAAGGTCAACGTGAAAAATAACAGAAACACAAATTGAGACACCATTGCTTCATTAAACAAAGGATTCTGTGAAATGTTTGATTTGAATCATGTCTACGAGTAATTGTATATAAAAACTTTAGGGTCGGGAATGGAGTACAGGTCTAGGTATAATAAAATAGTATCACGTGAAATATGTACAAAAACTGTTTTAAGAACGGTCGCGTATTGTAATATAGGTTAATATACCCACCTAATATTTTGTTTTTTGTTTTCAATTTTTGGCATAACTGCTTTACTCAAACTTCATAAATCGAGGCTCGAGACCGATGGTTGTGCATACTCTCCAAGGCACTGGGCTCCAACTTCCTAACGGTCTCTTTCTGAACACTTCTTACCAGAAAAACTAAAAGATTCCATTAGTTGCGAGTATCTTGGCCTGTCCCGAAATTTTACCCTGGATCTGCAGTAGGTTACAATAGTTTCATCGTATTTGGCAGAATGATACACACAAACATACAAATATATTTTTGTAATAAACTTTTCAAATTTTTCAATTCAATTTTATTACTACTAATTAAGAAAGCAAAATTTTTTGACTGATTTACCTACTTTCTTAATGTTCATTAGGGCAACGTCTTCCGATTTACGATCTGCAAATCTGATTTTATGTTATGGCTCCATATAGTTTTATTACCCCAAACAGTTTTATATTATATTTTAGTGTTACGAAAGTGCCTTAATACTTTGTATTTTATTAAAGACTGAAGATCTAGACGATTTAGATTAGGAAATGGTAAGATATAAATCAAGTTGATTTATAAATATTTTTAGAGCAGTCCTTACTCTTGAGACTAATGTAGAAGTCCTTGCTTATCGAATGTTTGTATTTAAATATAATGACTAATGGTGTTTTAAATGAGTGATTGATAAAAGTAAAAATAGTATCGATTTTATATATGTTTGATAAAATAAAGTAAAAAGTTAATTAAGTTTAAGAAATTTAGTAGAAAATATTTAAAAAATACAGGCAGTTCCTGGTGAAAAACAAAAATAAATCTATCCGACGGGACTCGGGATCCTTCCATTTTTCCGGGATAAAAAGTAACCTATGTGATATTCCAATCAATTAACTATATCTGTGGCTAATCTGATCAAAATTCGTTCAGACGTTCTAGCGACTAGCGAGATTAAGTAACAAACTTTTTTTCGTTATTTCAAGCAAATATAGCTATTATACTATTATCAATTGTTTGAATAGAGCTTAAGGATACACCTGAAAGTGCAGCGCATTCTCATACAAATCTGAGACTAACCGCCGTATTCCGAGTCATTAAGTCGTTCTTTAGTATCGAGATTCTCTACTTAATGGTTCATTAACTGACTATGAGTGCGGCGGAAATCAGATTAACTTACTACGTAATATACTTGTAATAAAACAAAACAACTTTGAACATTTACTTTTTATTTCTACATAACGAAATTGTCAAGTTTCTATTTTTAAATGGAACATGTTGCTTAACATTAAGTTGTAACTTTGTACAGTCAAAGCATTATTATTAAAATAAATAGCAGAATCAAATTATAATTACATACATTCCTTACATAGTGTAAGTATCGTAACATTTTAAACAACGATTATTATATCACATCAATTATTAATTATGTTTTATTTGCCAAATTTTTACAATTTCAAAAAATTAAGTGGCAAGTTGATCCTCTATCGGTTGGTCATCAGGTTTATTGTCAGCTTCTTCAGCTTCCATTGTAGAAGGCGTTCCTTCTATCTCTTTTGTTATGGTCTGAAACAAGGTAAACAATATTCATATGCACCAGTACTGTATGTCTGACAAGTTAGCTAAGTTAGTGGTGGACTATGGCTTGATCCACCTTGAATAGATGGGATCTCCAACAGTGGTATGTTCGAGACTAAAATTACATATTGTAACAGTTGCAGCATTGAGACCTTTTTTCAATAGGTGAAGTTTGAAGGAACTGTTTATAAAAGTGCATTATATACGGGAAAACCTAGTTAGTTTTCGAAAGACGTGCGATATACTCCAATCGGATTTTTCTAATATGGTGGTCTACACTTATCGTGCAGGGCAGTAGGCATGAAAACTACTTTTTTTTAAAACCATGTTTACCTCAGTTTTGATAGATTCTGTCTCCATTTTATTTCCCTGAGAGCTTCGCCTCTCCTTTTTCATTGCCAGTTTAGCTTCAAATTTCTGTATAAAATCAGCTTGATTTACATAGTCCTCTGGCATTTCTGACATATAACATGGGTTAAGCTTAATGCCTGAAAAATATTATATATTACTGATTGTATAATTATAGTGTATGTACTTATTATATAAAAATAACAATAAGCTTTTTCTTTTAAACTTATTATTATGCAAAGAAATACTTCAAATTATTAAGGGATAAAGATATAAAAAATGAAATTATATTAGATCTGTTTCATATTATCTATTTTGATTTTAATTCTTAACATTCAATTTAATTCAAAAAAATGTCGAAAACACTAATAATAAAAAAAAAATTACCCGTTCCGAGAACTTCAGGTATCATATATGGATAAAGCCAGCCGACCAATGGCGTCTCGCCTGCAACGTAGTGCGCCCTCTTGTGGTAAAATAGTAAGCCATCTAAAGGTGGACAATTATCTTCGAATAGAGGGTATGTACTTAAGAAACTGTAAATAAAACATTTTGCCAGTTATTGTGTGTTGATAGAAATATTTCAGACCTTTACTCACACACGTGCGTTCACCTCTCGATGAGGGGCCTCATAAGCGTCCGGCAATCCAGCCAGGCCACATACCAAATGAAACAAAATGAGCCCCCCATCACATCAAGATGATCACACATTAGGGAGAAGGTGGTTTGGAAAGTCCACAATAGATATAATATGTACTCTAAACTTTTTTCCAAGGAATGAACCCATAATGCATTATCAATGAACATAAGTGTTGTGATTCATTAATTTTAATGCTAAAATTGTGGGATATATTTAAAGTAATATATATTTAATATTTATGATTATAGATTTTCAAGTTTCAATGAAATAATATGCAAATGCTATTTAAGAAAAGTAAATTTCTATTAAACCATATATTGAAATAAGATAAATAAATTGACTATTATGATTTAGCGATTACGACAGAATAGTTGCATAAAATTATTCAAATAGTGGATGGATTGATGAGGGATGTGCTTTATAAGACTGTGATGCATTGCTATTGAGAGGAGTTACTATACATTGTAAAGATTTTGTTGAGCTAAAATAACTGTGATTTTAGTTACATTGCGGTGTACTTGTTATCTTAATTATTATACAAAATATAAAGTTTATACTGATACTTTTCAATTCAATTCTTTGGTTTATTGGCTTCAATGCATACCAGTTGAGCACAAATTATTTCGCCAATGTCACGTTGAATGGAGGAGTCACACTCGAGATTGGCCGGTGAAATTTAATATATTCCACAAAAAGACTGGATTCACAGTATTTTTCAATTCATAAGCAAAACAAGTTGCTAGACACAATATGAATTTAGTTACATTAATTGAGATAACTCAAGGGGAGAGTAGCTATTAGAAAATTTCTACAATATTATATATTACTTGTTACATCCATATTCACAAACTTTTTTAAGTTCTTCTCGGTATCTAAAACAATAACTTACAATGTTAAATAGTCATCTGTGCATGGCATCATGGGTAGTATCTTTATGATAACCTTATTTTTCTTATTGATTGTTTTTGTATCTGGAAAATCTTCTAGTTGAGTCTTCATCCAGTATTGTCGAAATTCAGTCTAAAATCAATAATATTAACTTATATTAATTACCAAAATTGTTATTGATTGGCTTTTACTTTGAATCACTTAAAACATATGGAGTATATAATATTAGAGTACTACTTTAAGACCTTTAAAACACATTACATATAATCAATTTTTAACTAACAATCTTACTTTAATGTCTCAAGAAATAAAGACAACTAATTGGATTAATCTATACTAATATTATAAAGAGGAAAGATTTGTATTTTTGTATGTAACAAATAAACTCAAAAACTACTGGACCAATTTTAATGAAATTTGTTACACAACTTTTAAAGGTGAAAAAATGTCTGTAAGGGTTTGAAATAGGGGATGAAAGTTTGTATCGTAATTACGTCATTTTTAAAGCTAGAAGCTTTAAAACATATTATTAAGCCTTTTGATTAGATATAAATAAGTAGGCCATTCAAAGATTGTAAAAATTGTATGGTAAAGGGGGTACAAGCTAGTTTATAATAATTAAACATAATAATTGTCTAAACTCAAAAAATCATTTGTACATTTGATTTGTAGACATACTGTGACAACTCGTTTGGCTCAGTTGGTAGTGACCCTACTTTCTGCGCCAGTGGTCGCGGGTTCGAGTCCCGCTGGGGGCATTCTAATCACGAATGTTTGTACTCCAGTCATGGGTGTTTATATTTATAATATGTATGTATTTAAAAAAATTATATGTGCAGTATATCAACTATCTGGTATCCGCAACACAAGCATGTTACGTAGCTTACTGCAGAACTAGATGGAGCTGTTGTAATAATGTCCCAACATATTTATTTATTATTATTATTTACTGTTACTCTTTCCATATTAACATACAGTATATTTAATATATACCTCTCCATCAGTCATTGGTTGATTATTCCAAGCTAGCAAGTCCAATAAGTACATAGTATTTGTACTTTCATAGTAAAAGCAATCTAATACACAATTATTCTTTCGATAACAGTTATAAGGATTGCCTCCTGGCAAACCTGTGTGGTGCTCAAATTTAAAATGACCATACTTAGTGTAGAATTTTGTAGTACCCTGAAAGAATAATTAATTTTTTACTGACAAAATGAGATTTTCTGAAATATAATATATTGTTACAGCATATAATAAAAAAAAATAATTGCAGTGTTAAATTATAGTTATATTAAAACAAAGACAAGAATAATTTAACAGAATTAATTGAATTTGCTTAAATATTGGAAAAAATGTGTTAACCTTTTGCCTGAGCAAATCAACAGTCTAGAAAGAAATATTTTTTGCTACCTATAATTAACAGCTCTTGTAAATATGAAATCTACCAAATACATGAAGCACATTATATGGTACATAATATAATATTATGAAAACTTACACGATTTGCGACTACAAGCAGTCTTACACCTTTAGGGCAAGGAACAACATACCAATTCTGACTAAAATCACTTGGCTTTTCAATCATCCATTCTGACAACATCAGAACATTACTGTATGAAAGACAAGTTTTATGGAATCCTGCTACATATATATTAGGCCTATATGAAACCTAAAAATAAGAACACAATTTTATAAAATCATATTTGTTTATGACATTACATTTACATATTTTGTAATACAAATAAAGAATTTTAAAATGCAAATAATTGTAATTTACTTATTATTCTTCACTAGGTACTACATATTATACCATTAATTTATTCAATTAAATTCAAAGTAATTAAATTTTGCCAAAATTTGATAACTTTAAGTGAATTCTCAACCAAACTTACCTTCTTGTATGGTTTAAATAATTTATTACTATCTTCAACAGCATTAACTAGCTCCAAAATACCTCTAAACTTATCTATTTTGTTGTTTCTATTACTGTAATGAATAATAAAAATACTATTATGCAGTTAAACAGCAAGTATGTATTAGTTTAAAAATGTGTTGTAAATCTATAAAAATATCTACAAAGACAAGTTTTATCAATTTGGAATAGTTTTATCATTACCTTTTTTGAATTTCTAAAAGATGCTTTCGCCTTTCTTCTTGATTTCCTAATTTTCCCCAGTTTTTATATAGGCCTTCATGATCGCTTGCCTTTTCTTCCGATTCTGTAGCCTCAAGTTTCAATAGAGCTCTTTCTAAAATATCCAGATCTTCTTCCATGTTTGTGAATTATTTACACCTATAATAGTATAATTTTATTACAAATTATATATATATTTTCTTATAATATGTAATTACCGGTGTATCAATATTCAATACATAATATGAAAAATGAAAATTGACACTTTTGAGTTTTGAGTATTGACTTTTGACTTGAAACAACTTGACACTGACAGCTTAGTAACCTTAACTTCAAAATGTTTAAAATTTTATTATTTTTTCATTTTGTTTGTCTATCACCATTTATGATTAATGTTTTAAATCTTTTGTTACACATATTATGTGACATATTCATGAACCTACATGGAGGTTAGCTATAGTATTTTAGGTTCTTCATGGACATATTTTAAAGCCACTAACAGGGAGGTTTGAGAGGAGGAGAACGATTGCTGTAGAGCGTATGTCCCAGAAATATTGACAAAATAAAGAGGCGCTGCGATCGCTAAGTTGTCTCAATAAAAGCAGGCTGTTGTGCGCTAATTTGAAATGATCTATCAACGTTTAATATACGTGTCTATAATGTCATTCAAAGAAAAAAAGAAAATAACGAAATTATTGATTATTATTATTTATATATGAATTATTATAAATTATTGTCTTCATAATTTTAATTATTATAAATATTATATATTATTATTATTTTCGATTGTTTTCTCACTAAGACCGCAAAGAAAATTTGTACATTATTCAACTGACTTCATCTAACTGTACTCATAAACAGCTATCTTCACAGATATTACTTACCGACGGTAGCGCGTTATAAATTCTACATCGTCTCATTCTTCCCATCGTGTCTATACTCACACGAACAGCGAAGATGAAAGTGTTTACCAGTTTTCAAATCACTTAGATTCTTTGTTACACTATTATTATTAAAAAAATTGAAAATGATTTGGCCAATGCATGTAATGGGAGGTCTCACTGCGAATTTTTGCCGTTGGTGGCGCTACAAGCGTATAACGTAAACCATAGATGAAAAATAAACACGTAAACAACGTCAAGAATGTATGTAGTGTATGTCAAATTATTTTATGTCAATTTTTTTAATTCTAAAATAGTTATAACACCGTATTTTTTCATCTTATATTTGATTACAAAACTTAACTAAACTATTCTATAATAATAAACGCGTCTGTCAAAATAGGCGGCATTTAGGTTTTCGTTGGTGACGTTATGCGCTGGTAGCGCCATCTGAGCCGAGCTTGGCGTGAAACCTCCCATTAGATATACTGTTTCATTAGGATCGATATCATTCGTTCTCGCTCACGTTCTATCGTGTCTATACTCACACATTGAAGAACGCGCTGCAAAAAATAATCAGTCAGGACTCAGGGGGCCTAGATTCGCTTTCCACGCTACTTGACGCACTCTGAGTTATCGTTAACCGTAATTTTAAAATCCAGTGTTGTATGTACCTTTGCTCCTTATTTATTTTATTAATATTTTTTGACATTATTTTTACTATTATCAAATAATAATATTAAAGAAGAATAATTTATAACAAAAAAAAAGTCAATTAATAAAGAAATAAAAACCGAAGTTTGAGAACTAGTTTTCCAACCGTACCATAAGTACCCGCCGCCATTTATAAATCTATTCTCTATCTGCGCGGCTTATACTGACTTTATTACTAACCCGCGGCTTCGTCTGTGTTCTAATCACTATTAAAAAAATAAGGATTGGTGGTAATAAAAGATGAAAATGTTCGGTTTATAAGTATTTTTGATGACAAATCATATAAAAATAGTTTGGTAAAAATAAAAAAAAAACTGGAGAGGGCCACCCCTATCACCTAGGAGAATTAAAAATAGCCTACAACCTGTTCTCAAACATACCAACAAACACTGTGACACAAGATTTTTATTTATTAGAGATATCCGTAAGATTTAAGATATATTACTTTTTCAAAGTAGGTATATAAACTTTCCAAAACTGGCAAAAAGACTTACAATAAAAAATGTTTGAAAAATTAACATAAAAAGTAGAAACAGCATATTAACTATACATTTTAGCACATATCATAAAGGTTTGCAATTTTGTAATTTTCAAGTAAAAATAATATGTTTTATCATATAAAATATTGCAAATTATATTAATTTCTGTGTTCTAATAATGCATTCCTAGACGAACAAACAGACAAAATTTACCTTTTTAGCCGCATAAATAACCCTTTTTATACCCCACTAGCGACTCACCCTCGCTTCGTTCGGGTTCGTCCCTAGGTACCCAATTTACATACAATTTTTACAAACTTCGAATGTCTTACTTTTATCTAATCAAAAGTCTAAAATATAAGTTTCAAGCTTCTAGCTTTAAAAATTAAGGAATTTCCATACAAACTTTCATCCCCTATTTCAACCCTTTACAGCCCTTTTTTCGCCTTGAAAAGTAGCTTATGTCCCTTCTCAGGCTCTAGAGTCTAGACACATGTGTACCAAATTTCATTTAAATCGGTCGAGTAGTTTTGATTTTATTCGTTACATACAAAAATACAAATCTTTCCTCTTTATAATTATTATACTAGCCTTTCCCGCGGCTTCGCTCGCGTTCTAAAGGCTGGAAACCAAATTCTTTTGCCCGTCCGCCCGTCTTGCACGCGGTTATCATTATTTTGTTGTGAAGTTATTTTATAACTATGATATCTCGTAAGATATTCATTGAAATCAAATGATGCTAAGAGCAATTTTGTTAAAAATTAAATACTTGTTTTGAATAACTTATTTATTTGGATAAGGATTAATATCATGTTTATAAAAACACCTTCGCAAATAATGCATTGTCTTAAAACAAATTTGATTACCATAAAAAAGTTTACAGCGAGTCAACCTTAAAAGATAGACATAATATGCTATCGCAGACTTTTTTTTAGAACTTTTAAAGAGGAAAAATCACAAAAAGAATTTTCAAATCGAACCAGTAGTTCCTGAGATAAGCGCGTTCAACCAAACACGCAAACAAACAAACTCTTCAGCTTTATAAATAGTATAATATAGATAATAATAGATAATAGATTAGTATAGATAGTATAGATTCTTAACGAAGAAGTACAGTAATTTTAAAACGGGCAATAATAATAAAATTAGACCAAACTGTATTTACGCAATAATGTAGATTGTAGTACATAATATAATATGCACATTTTAAATGTGTAGGTATATCCATTATCCGAAATGATTTTATACTGTCTAATCGAAACTAATGACGGAATTAATGAATTTTTTAATATGAAATAACTCACTTACTCACTCACTTGTTTATTTAAACAACTATTTCAGGGATAGGTACGCAGTGTTGTTTCTAATAATATGTAAAGAGCATGGTGCGATTAGACATGCGCGTGAATGTATTGGCGGTGCAGGTGGGTGCATCAATATCTATCATATTCGATTGTATACCAATCATTTGATGATTTCTATTAGATTTGCTTTCATGTGATAGTCTTATCAATGCGCTTGAACTTAAGTTTCATTATTGTATGAATATGTTATTACCCTTCGATTTGTGATGAATAAGTAAAGAGCTAACTGTAAGTTTCAGTAGGTACTTTCATATGACGTGGCTATTAGCTAACACTCGTGTAGACATTATGGGGCCGAAAGTGGTCCTTTTTTGGTTTCTATAGTACACTTTGTTATTATAATTAAAATGTATGTAATTAAAATGTAGGTTAGGTTAGGTAAACTTTTAAATTATAGTAAATTTATTTACACTTAATTATATTTATTAAAAATAATTAAATATATGTATGAGTGCATAAAACTGTACAATTAAGAATTTATTTTGACGGTCATGTCACGTAAAATGTACGGTTTACGTTAGCCGGAAATAAATTTAAAATATGTTTAACTTGCCTCCCGCCAAGATTTTCGTTAAAGGCAAATTATTTCTCTTAACTAGGACCTACATGAGTAATTATTGGGAGATGCCATGATATTGAACTTTCAACTGGCTGAACCGATTTTGATGATACTTTTTTTATTTGAAAGATGCTTCCCGTGAGAAATCCTTAACCCGTCAATGGCGAACATATGAGACACAATAGATTTTCAATTGTTATAAATCTATATTGTCCCCGCGCCCGTTGATGGGTTAAGAGTCATAAATTTGCCTTAAGTATCACGACAAATCGACGAATAACTCAATATCACGCCAACCGATTTCGATGATTCTTTTTTTATTAGAAAGGATGTACTTTTAGGGTACTTTAAATGAGAGTTTGGTAAGGTTGTGATTATGAGATCCATGACAAAGTAACGGAACTCTTCAATTCTTAGGAGCAAATGAACGATACTCGGCCGAATCTTTTATAGGCTATCCGGATATTTGAGTCACGTACCGTAACTGATGTTGGAAGGTACTACTCCTCAACGGTTAGGAGTTTAAAGAAAATTCTTTCAATATAATACGCACTTATGGACCGATATTTGTATACTCTCAGACATGTACCTGGCAATAGAAGGAACATTTTTATAATCATTAACCTCTGGCTGGGGGTTAGGCGGAAAACTGGACGTGGACAAATTTCGATTGTATAATACTTTTAAGATCTAACTTAATTTTGAAAACTTCGCGACGGATTTTTATGTTTTTTTTTGTGTATTTTTGGTAGGTCTGAGAATAGGTCGTAGGTCATTTTTTATTTATCTAGGAGATAAGGGTCGCCCACTCCATGTATTCTATTTTTATTTTTAGACCAAATTTTTATTTTTTACTTTTTTTTAATTCAATTCTCTTGTTAATGGCTTCAAAGCGTGCCAGTTGAGCTTTTTTTTATGATTTAGCATCAAAAATAACCATAAATTTTCATCAGTATCACCCGTCTCTAACCTCCATGCTATCACCAATTCCTATTTTTAATAGTGATTAGAACGCGGGAGGAGCCGCGGGAATTGCTAGTAATTTAAAAGAACTTTTGACAACCAGTTTGGCTTAGCTCGTAGTACTAGTAACCCTATTAATAAGCGGTCGTGAGTCCCGCTAGGAGAAATAAGAATTGTGTACTGGGTACGAATGTTTGTTTTACAGTCATTAGTGTTTATATGTACTTATAATACTTATGTATTTAAAGTAATTTAATTATGTGTAGTGTGCTGTGTGTATCAAATTATTAAGTTTCTATAACACAAGTCTCGTAGCTCACAATGAAACAAGATGGTGCTGTTAATGTCCCTGTCATATTCATTTATTTAATTTACTTGCTCGTGGGCAATTGCAGCCGCGGTGAGATTAACATAATATACCTAATTAATTGTTATAGCGGGAATAAAATAGCTCCTAATCCTGCAACATCCGGGATGGACTGATGGGGGAATTTTTATTGGAGAGTATAGTGTTTGTGGGAGTAACGAATAAGAGTAATAACTTTTACAACTATAGCAGGCCAACTAATTAATTTCAATTAAGCATTTTTATTTATTGCGTATCAAGCATGCACGTATGCAGGGACGTTTATAACTAAGTACTTATTATAAGACTATGTAATTGTTAATTATTATCTATATCTATACTATAGTAGGTATATATTAATAAAATTCTAACTTAGTCTAATTTGTTTGAAACATTTAATATTTTTTGAATAATCTAATTGAAAGAGTAACTATTATTAATTCAGAGGCCGAATCTGTATTTTTTAGAATTTTCGTCGTATAACCAAGTAATGTGAGTTAAAATTATGTACACATTAAGTACTCTGTACTGTACTCGGCCCTTTTTAACGTCCCACTGCTTGGCACGGTTACGGGCCTCCCTTTAAATTCGGGGGGATCAGGCCATAGTCCACCACGTTTGCCAGGGTAAGCTGGGGTTACACATCGTTTTACATATCTTTCGAAAACTTGCTAGGTTCGCTCAGCTATACAGGTTTCCTCACGTGCATGTTTTCCTTCATCGTAGGACAAGTAGTAATTATGTTAGAACTTAGAAATGATTCGCATTTGAAAATATCAGAGGTGCGGGAGCCGGATTTTAACTAGAGATAAAACGGATAGTGGTTTGGCCGGATACCGGATATCCAGCAAGCCACCAGGCCGGAGCGCCGGATATCCGGCCGTTTGTATAATACAGCTTCTTTGATAACAAAATTGGAAAGTCGTTTTAAATCCTTAGGAGTGAATCCAAACAACCTAATTGCTACCTTTTTAGACCCAAGATTCAAGTTAGACTGTTTAGGAGTTCTGGAGACTGAAAAAGCCCGACAGAAAATCATCACAGAGTATATAAATTACTCTTACGACAAATCTTCTTCTGACAGTAACAGATCATCGCAGTTTTTGTCAACTACTAAACGAATGAATGTAGGCGAATCTGAGGGCCTAGACAATGTAACAATCGATTAGCGAAAGCGATAGTAGAGAAGTCCAAAATGTATGGGTTTGACTTATGCATTTTGGACTTTTCTACTAGCGCTTTCGCTAATCGATTGTTACATTGTCTAGGCCCCCTGGATACAACTTCACACGTGACGCTCATGATACTTTTTGGAACTATTTCAATGAAGTGGCAAAGGACAATAGTAGTGATTGTCGCGACCAAGAAAAACAAAATCCAATTGCTAACAAGATTAACTTTTTTTAAAGGCATCTCGAATCGATTGCAATCACGACACATACATTTGGTGGTGGTGGTAAATCAGTAGCCGCACTTGTCAATTTTTGCTAGAATTTATCTTTCAGCACCTGGCAGTTATTTACAGGAAAAGGTTATTTTCAGAAGCTGGTCCGGTATATAAAGCCAAGCGGAGTCGCCTTTTACCAACAAATGCGGAAAATTTAGTATTCATATATCACAATTTGCCACTTACTATGTATGTTAATTATGAGTACTTAGCTAATTAATAAAACAAACATTTTTGACGTGCGATTACAAAAATAAACGGTGACCAAAACCTAGTGCTATGATTATCCACGTGTAAAATAATGAGATTTTATTTATTGCACTATCCGGTATCCTGCCCGGCCGGATACTGACTTACTATCCGGTATCCGACCGGATTGTGAAAACAAGGCCGGATAGGCCGGATACCGGATAGTTGCCGGATATCCGTTTCATCTCTAGTCTGTTCGCGATAAACTAAAAAACTACTTCAACGATTTTCATGCAGTTTTCACCAATCGATAGAATGGTTCTTCAGAAAGATTTAAGTATATAATTTGTCAAGTTTTTGTATACATTGGTTAAAATATAATGATATCTGTTGGAGGTGTTGGAAAAAAAATAAGAAATCAGTTCAAGAAAATAAAACTACTAAAATTGCATGAAAAAAATGTAATATATTGTCGCGTAATATAGTGTGAACTCGTCATAATAGCACGCTTGTACCATGCCCACAGATTAAGGAGACTAAAACCATGCCTAAGAACGGCGAATGTCAATTTTTAACGTATGTCAATTAGATGACAGGAACAGTTTATTACAAATTCTAATGTGTTAGAGAGAGACAAAACACTTTCGGGAAAGGATTCGAAATTACTAGAAACATTTTGAATTTTCGATACTAGAATGTTCCTAAATTTACCCGGAGGTACGTGCAACTGTGCGCTTAAGACACCATACTAGTTTTAAGGAAGCCGTCGCTCATGCTCTAGAGGTTGAAGCTGTGCGTCATGACTCTAGACCTTGGAAGGTGCGGGAAGTAATTACAGAAGGAGCATCGGCCCGAGAACGTAGGTTAAGCCCAAGTTGCTACGAGTGCGGCGGTCGGGGCCATCTTCGAAGTAACTGCCCTTCAAGGAAGAACGGTCGACGACAGTCAGATGTTGGTATATCAACTTATAATCAAGCCAGAGGAAAACTGATCTCTGCCAGGGCTAGGACTTGGGCACTGACCGGGGAATCTATAACCCCAGCGATAAAAGTAAAACACCTTGGTTATACATGGCGCTATTAATGGAGTAGCATATAAACTCACGCTGGATACCGGAGCGTCACGAACTGTCATTAATAACCGAAGATTGAGACACATTGCAGACAATAATTTGCATGATAGAAACACACATTCCTCTTACGACAGCCACCGGCCAGCGCATACCTGTTTGGGGGGAAAGGAAAATCGCTATCAAAATTGGGGACTACATCTATTGGCATAACGCAATAGTTGCAGATATCGTGGATGATTGCATCATTGGATTTGACTTTCTTCAAAATAACCAGTGTACGATTGACATGAAACATGTCACGAGTTTTACGATGCAGAAATAGAGAAGTGCCGATAAGTGGTGGAAATCACGGAAAAGTTTGTTGCTTGAAAGACACCGCTCTTCCACCAAGATCGCAGACTCTAGTACCTGTCGCTTTACCTCAGAACAAGTCAGACCGTCTATGGTCATGTGCTATTATAGAGAAGATGGAAGATGAGAGCTCATGGATCCCGGCAAGAGTTGTTGTAGGTAAAGCTTCGACATCTATGGTTCCGGTTCTGAATACCAGTAATTCTACTCAAACCATTCGAAGAGGCGAAGTTGTGGGGACTTGTGAAGAGATAGCCTGGTTAAGCAGATGTCAACCGAAAGAAAAGGTGTTGAACAAGGATAAAGAGCAAGCGATGAAACTTTTGGAAGATTGTAAGGAAGATCTCACAAGTTCACAGAAGGCGAAAGCTGGAAATTTATTGTACCGATATTCAGATTTGTTCTCCAAACATGATGGCGATATAGGAAGAACCGGAATAGTTAAGCATAAAATTAATACTGGGGACGTAGCGCCTATTCGACAACGACCTAGACGAATTCCTTGGGCTAAGGAAAAGGAAGTTGACGACATGATCCAAGACATGAGAAAGAATAACATCATCGAACACTCCACTAGTCCTTGGTGTTCGCCAGTGGTACTAGTAAGGAAGAAGGATGGATCTACAAGGTTTTGCATCGATTACCGTAGGCTCAACGATGTAACCAAAAAGGATAGTTATCCCCTGCCTCGAATCGATGACACCCTAGACACTCTCAGCGGTATGAAATGGTTTTCGACTCTCGATTTGAAGAGTGGCTACTGGCAAGTTGACATGGACCCCGTGGATAAGGAGAAAACTGCGTTTTCAACTGGAAAAGGGTTGTGGCAGTTTAAGGTTATGCCGTTCGGGTTATGCAATGCACCAGCCACATTCTTAATTTTTCGAGGGGGGTTTAAACCCCCTAAACCCTCCCCTGGCTACGCCCGTGGTCTACAAAAAAGTCCACGATGTCATATGTCTATCTATTAAGGATAACATACTATATCTATTTTAATAGTATAAAAAATGGGCAACTACAAAGCGGTAATTGGAAAGCTATTTACAATCCTTATCATTTTAAATAAGTTAGAGGCTTTAGGCATTTCAAACACATTATTTTACTCTTTTTAACCGACTTCAAAAAAAGGAGGAGGTTCTCAATTCGTCGGGGACTTTTTTTTTTTTTTTTTTTCTATGTATGTTCCCCGATTACTCGACGATGACTGGACCGATTTGGAAAATTCTTTTTTTGTTTGAAAGGGTATAGTTTCTAGTTGGTCCCATAGTCACCAAGTCACGATCTGATGATGGGATCCCAGGGAAATCGAAGACAACTCTCAAATTTTATAGGCACTTATTACGTTTTTCATATATTTTCTAAAGCTGTTCAAGTATTTGCGTCTGATAATCATCATCTCCTGTGCTAATGATGGAAGGTACAACTCCTCAACGGTTAGGAGTGAAAAGAAAATTCTTTCAATATTATACGTAATTATAGACCGATAGTTAAATTCTTTCAGGCTCTTATTAACCGACTCTAAAAAAAGGAGGAGGTTCTCAATTCGTTGGGGACTTTTTTTTATGTATGTTCCCCATTACTCGAAGATGGCTGGACCGATTTGGAAAATTCTTTTTTGTACATAAACAAAATAAGTATCTACTTTCCGCTAAAAATTTGAAAATAAATTATTTTTAACAAAAAACAAAAACCGACTTCAAAACTAAACAAATCTAAACTAAAAAGTAGAAAATAATACTTTTAAGAACTTCGTTAATTTAGAAGTCGGTGCCAGCCAAAGCAAAATAACCTTAAATAGACACATATTCGATTAATCTATATCTATAATATTTGTAAACATAATCAAAATACCGTTCGAAAGTTCCTTGCAAAGGCAAAATAAGTCTATCCGTCTTGACTGGCACCGACTTCAAAATTAACGAAGTTCTTAAAAGTATTATTTTCTACTTTTTAGTTTAGATTTGTTTAGTTTTGAAGTCGGTTTTTGTTTTTTTACACCATAATATAATTAAAACGAACATCTTAGGAGTAATCGCAAAAAAATACAGACGCGCAATGATATTATAAGTAAAACCTTTTTTCCTAGTATATCAATGCAGACGCGAGAATAAAATGCAACCGCTGTGCTTCAAGCGCCGCTTCGCTTAATGCAATCGCCGACCTTACATACTACCGCGCATCGTCTTTGTACTGTTTAGTTAATAGCTCTTACAAGAAGCGAAGAATTTTCAACATTCTACCACAATTCCTATTTTTAATAGTGATTAGAACACAGACGAAGCCGCGGGAATTGCTAATCTTATAACAATTTTAAGATAATTTAAAATAAAAAAGTGTGGAATACGTGTTTTTTTTCATACATATTAGATATAATGATTATACCTAATATGTATGAAAGAAAACTTGGTAAAAAATTTAGACAAATGTATGAAAAGAATTATTTTGAATTTTGACTTCATTTTACTTTTCTACTTTATAAGCCTTAATTTGGTACCTCATAGACTTATATAAAAAAGGAACAGGGTATTATAATATATTGTACAAAACAATAAACACTTTAAATATTTAACTATAACTATTATTAATTAAAATCATACTGTAGTTAATTTGATAATTTACGTCATAATAGAATTTTAGGATCATGATGTCATATTGTGTATTTTGAATTTGCCGCTATTATTATGGAAGCGCTGATTTTTACTATAAAACTAAGTATTTTAAATATTCAGTGTTCTTTTTTAATTTATTAGTTAAAATAGATTAACGACTTTCCGTTAAATATGAAATATACACAAAAAGATTACGAAAAATACTTTCAGATGTTTCATATTTAAATCTTCTTTGCATCTGTCTCTGTTGCCATTATTTTAATTTTCCAATAAATATAGTTATCAATCACAAAAAATACGGAATATAGGTTAAAAGATTTTGAAAACAAAACAAATATTTTATTTGTATTTAAATTATAATAGTAGGAAAAATTAAATAAAAAATTTACTTTTACTCAAAAAAATAACAAAATACATAAATATTTTTAAAGAAAATTGACAAAACGGTACAAATATAATTATTAAAAGACAACATTAAATCATTTTCTAAATTAATATACTCAAAATAAAAATGATACTACATTTTTAATTTAGCACTTAAAAATATTTATATTTAAAATTGAGGGAGTTCTTATACTAAAATATGGCAACTTTAATGTTACTTCCGATCTTTGCCGAGCGTTTTTCTATTGGAGACCGAGAATAGCCGAATGAATGATTAGGTCACGTGGTACTTTTGGAGTCTTCGTGGCGTAGCTTGTTCAGCTGCTCGTCGAAGCGGCTGTCGGACGGTCGCCTCTCAGCGAGTCTGCGTACAATGTAGCAGCCATTTTTGTTCTTGTTCATAATAGCGTGCGCATATTTTAATGTATTTAAAAGGATATTTAGGAAATTTTTCACGATGACTATCATAGTCTTTTTAATAGATACATCAGCTTCTATGAACCAAAGAGCTTATTTGGGCGGACGCCCAACGTTGCTCGATGTAGCCAAGGGCGCTGTGGAAACGTTCGTAAAGGTACGTGCAGTGTCATCGACTCTTCAAACCGCCTCGTTTTTGATCGATATGTTTATCGCGTGTAAAGTGTGTGGTACTTATTAATATTATGTCCTAGGTTCGCCAACGATCTCCTGAAAGCAGAGGCGATAGGTATATGCTTCTAACTTTCGAAGAGCCACCCGCGAACATCAAGGTTAGTATATCAGAGTGAACACGTTTTTTGAAGATATTCTTGTAGTATATGCATAAATAATAATAGCAAGACCTGTACTGCATACTCATTATTAAATACACTGTGATCTGGAAACTAGAACATTATCATACGTTGAAAATACGAAATTAAATGATATATAAAACACGACGTAAACAGGACGAACCGCTGCCGTTGCTGCCTTCGCGATATCGCTCGCGACTGCGCTTTCGTCGCTCGCTGATCGCTCATTGGTTGAGAAAACGTATAATAACGAAATGGCGAATTGGGGGGAAATATGAAAGGATGAGTGTGTAGCGGAATGCGTTATGCGATTGTGGTTTCGTTTTGTTTGATAACGTTAGATATTAGGCTTTTAAAATATTGTAAATTAATTATGCATAAACAATTAAATTTTCTAATTAATATTGCAGGCTGGTTGGAAGGAGAATTTAGCTACATTTATTAATGAATTAAAGAACCTGCAGTGCCTTGGGTTGACGACGATGGGTGCTGCATTGAAACATGCCTTTGATGTGCTAAACATAAATCGCATGCAGACTGGTATAGATACTTATGGTCAAGGAAGATGTCCCTTTTATCTAGAACCATCGGTTATTGTGGTCATTACTGATGGAGGAAAACTATCAAGTAATGCTGGTATCCAAGAAGAGGTCAGTATTTTTTTAATAACTTAATAAAGAAATCTTATTAGAATTTCCCATTTATTAAACCCATGTAAGCTTATCATTTTTTAATGTTATGTTGATGTTAAGTAATTATTATTGTCATGTTGATAATTATAGATAAGCATTTAATGTAAATAATTAAAAAAATAAAAATGGTAATCTATTTTTAAAATATATACTATATTTGGAAGGCTAGAAAATACTCATATTTAAAAGTCTTTGATTATTCGGATGTTGTTATGATGCAAACATTTGTGCCACTCATATCTTATCTGCATGGTTCTATTTGATTGCTTGTGGATGAATAAGTTTAACAGGACATAAGTTATTATTACGAGGAGCTTTACACCATTATACTTTCAATCTTATAAGAATACCTTTTACAAAATAAAAGTAGATCAATGTTCAGATGCCATTATAATAAATTTTGGATTTGTATTATGTAAATAAACAATTATTTTTATCTTTGTTGAATTATGAACATTATTAGTCATCAAGATTTTAATACTGTATCTTTAATTTATTCTATTATAGTTTGTCTAGGCAGTGGTAGCCCAGCGGTAACGCGTCGCTTGTATAACCGAGTGATGCGGGTTCAAATCCGGGTCTCGCACCTCTGATATTTTCATGTGCGAATCATTTCTATCATGATTACCACTTGTCTTACGGTGAAGGAAAACATCGTGAGGAAACCTGCATGTCTGAGAAAACCTAGAAAGTTTTCGTAAGACATGTGAAGTCCGCCAACACGCACTGGGCCAGCGCGGTGGACTATGGCCTGATCCCCCTCGTACTGAGGGAGGCCCGTCCCCAGCAGTGGGACGTTAATAAGGGCTGATGATGATGATGATGATAGTTTATTTTATCTGTTAGTACTGCTTTGTCTCTGAAATGGCTAGACCGATGGAATGGAGAATTTTGATAGGACTTTTACCGCCAGATATCTGATGTACCGCCAGATATCTGATGTTTTTAGGAGTAACTTATGATACAATTATAAAAAAAAAAGGTTTAGGGTTCCGCTCAAAACAATTAAAACAGACCAGTTTTGCTAATATAAAATAAGTTTGCAGCAGTGATACTTTTTTTTCATTTATTTTGATACCTACACAAAAAAAACACTTTTTAAACAAAAGAACAATATTGTGCCTCATTTTACTTTGATATTTAAGTGTAGCCATTAATATAGAACACCTTTTGAACTCTATTCAAATAATATTATCAATACATTTATACAGATAATATAATAAAAGTGTTTGTTTGTAATGCCAAAATAACAGCTGTTTACTAAATGCGTATAAAAGTATATTTTTAAATTTTTGTCCATCTGCTCTGGTTTATCTTCATAACAGTTGAACAGATTTTGTGGGACTCTTACTGGTAATATTTCTGATTGTATAAGGAGTATTGTAGGCTGATTCTATTTTGTAAAAAAGGATTCCATGAAAAAAAGTCCATGAAATTGTGAGTTATGTCCGTACCTAACTTTAGCATAATGAGGTTCACTTGCTAGTATTAAATAAAGTATTAATTACTCTATTATATTTCAACAGTTCAATCTACCTATGAATTGCCCTATCCCTGGTTCTGAGCTGACAAGAGAACCGTTTAGATGGGATCAGAGATTATTCTCACTGGTGTTAAGGCTAGCTGGCACTCCTGCTGTGGAAAGAGATACTGGCCTTGTACCTTCCGACTCCTCACCTATAGATGCTATGTGTGAGGTTACTGGCGGTAAGTAGTGACACATTGTTTATTAATAATTGAAATAACTGAATTAAAATATATTAAAATATATAGTAACATATTAGAGGTATATATATATATATATATATATATATATATATATATATATATATATATATATATATATATATATATCACTTTTGTTTAAAAATTAATATCATTTAATAATAATTTCTAGGTTTAGTGCATATTAATAGTATTGACATAAGAAAAATAAGATAATGGGTAAGCTATAGGGAATTGTATATGATAATTTTTTTTTAATTTAAACATTTTTTTTACATGAGTGGAAAAAATATATCATATGTACTTATATAAATAATGTATATAAATAAACATTAGGCTTTATGATTATAACATTCATCTATTATATATATATGTTCTTTTGGGTCGACTCACGAAATTTGGCAGAAAGGCAAGATCTTACAGCACAGATAAAGGAAAAATTCTAAAAAAATAAAAAAGGATGAAATTTAAAGGGTGTATCCGCCATACATACATAGTTGACGCCATTTAAGATAGTCCTCCGAGTTGTATGGGCACTCATACAATTTAGAGGACTAGCTTATTTGTTATAGACAATGGTACTCTTCGTGCGCGAGTCCGACTGTGCTAGTCAACTGATTTTTTTTTTATTTTTAGAATTGCTGGTGTTATGATTAATATCTTAATGCTCATTGCTCATGGCTGTTGTAATATATTTAATGTTGCCAGATTATCCATAAGAAATATAATAATTAATTCATACATAATACAATAAAATAGGGTATTTTATTCCATATGAAAACCAATCTAAAAATATATTATTCAGATAGCTTAGGCAAAAATCATTCGGAAAATGTTGGTTTAAGTTCATAAAATAAAAAAAAAAAAATTAATTCAATGATTTCTTTTTTTTTATCTGTTTTTAAAGACAATGAAATAGTAGGCGCGACGTTAATACGTCATACCGCCATGTAAACAAAAAAATCCATAATTTTTTCGGTGATTTACACAAGTATTCTTGCATTCAGGGACAGCACACCAACAGTAGAATACATAATAGAAACATAAGTAGAATAATAAATAACTCATTTTTAAACTATAAACAATTATCAATTTCGTACAAATTATCAGCGCATTTGTTTACAAAACTAAATGAGGTGCTGACCACAGAGTAATATCGTCCATTAGGCGTCCACTGCATTCAGCGTTTTCGACCAATGAAGCGCGAAATTCGAAAATGTAAAAATTTAAATGCATTTTTATGGCACTTATCGATTGAATAAAAATTTGGTTTATTTTTAATGATTTATTAACACTACAGAATCTAATTGAGACACTTTTCAAAAATTGATGTAAATGGGGTATTAATGGGGTCTTTTCTTGAAAATCTTATTCATTGTCGATAAAGAGGCCGTATGTATAGTTTTTGAAATTTTTGTCTGTCTGTCTAACCGCATCACGTGAAAACAACTGGACAGACAGAGTTACTTTGGCATTTATAATATTAGTGAAAAGGATAATATAATTCTTATTATAATCCTGCAAATCTCTTCTGTTACTACATTCAAAGTATTTTTTATTAGTACTGATTTGTATTTATTTATTATGCTAAATAGTTAGCACACGAGGGTGATATAGGCCCTATAGAAACCTGTTTGTCGAGTTTTTTAAGA
The DNA here is from genome assembly GCA_951802675.2 of Boloria euphrosyne. NCBI lineage: Eukaryota > Metazoa > Arthropoda > Insecta > Lepidoptera > Nymphalidae > Boloria > Boloria euphrosyne. Next base: position 6,420,823 of record OX637872.1, read on the forward strand.
GTAGAAATCTCATTGAAAATACTTGCAACATAATATTTTATTACAACTTCACCTAACTTAACCTTTGCAAGATGTTTTTTGTTCATATTATAAGTATAAAATAATGTATAAAATATACATTTTAATAAAATTCTCATTACTCTGTTGAATACTGATATTTTCCTTTGTCAAACTAAAAATTACTAGGTCTTTTTTTTGTTTTACACTTATACAAATTACCTTTAACTTATATGTTAAATGCTATAAAAAATAAGTTGGCATTGGCATTTTCTTATAAGATCAATGCTTATTGACAGTCTTTTTGTCTTAAAAAACTAAGTAAGTTAGTCAGTAAAATTTAACTCATATTTTATTAACGAAAACTAAAAGACGACTTTTTTATATTTGATATAAGATTCAATAATAATATAATAAAATCACATACATTTTATTTATTTTATATTTACATATGAATATATAATAAAATAACCTTTTATTTTCCAGGTCGATCTTATTGTATAACATCTCATCGCATGCTGATGCAGTGCATCGACAGTCTCGTACAAAAAGTTCAAAGCGGTGTTGTTATTAACTTTGAGAAAATTGGTCCTGATCCACCGCCTGTTGATGGGGGGAACAACAGAGAGGGTGAAGGCGATGACATTAACCCAGAAGGGGATAAAGAACTAGATCCAGAAGTTGATAGAAATGTAGTATGTATACTTTTAACATATTATGTTGTATATATATACGTTATATTATGGACTGAATTCAAAAAAGGAGGGATACCATTGTTGTGGGCATGATGCATATCTATTATATTTAAAAATAACTAAACTGTTTTCATTACCAGTATTTTATTCAGTAGAAATGACTTGATAAAAAGCATATAGACTAAGTATTTTAAGCTGCTTAAAAATTATTTAAAATTATAATTACGCAACTACTGCAATATCTAAATTCCACTAATTGAAACATATTCTACTATTATAACATCATAGTTTTTTTATATCTTCTTTCACAAAGAGTTCTATCTTTCACTTGATACCAATAAGTCAGTTTCAAAAATGAAGTTAGCAGCTTAAAATACTAAGCCAAAGAAATGTATTTATGAAGCAATATTGTGTACTGGAACAAAATAGTTTAGGTTTTTGCATGCTACAGTCTCTGATACAATGGTACCCCATTGGTAACACGCTCGTTCGTATAACTTTTTGGACTTGGTGGTGGTGGAATGATTCCCTTTGTACAGCTCAGACCTGGTAGTGGAATGATAAAACAGGCTGAATACTGTAATATACATACTAAAACTAACAATATTTTCTGTTTTCAGAGGTGGAATGGTGGTCCCTACCTAACGGGAATGGCTAATCAACCAAGCGCACCCCAAGCCTGGCATTCTTGCAGACGTCTCATCTATGTCCCTCGGACAGTATCGCAAAAGGGCTTTGCTGTTGGCTTCTGGCCGATACCAGAGTCTTTTCGACCAGATCCTAATGCTCCATCTTTGGTTAGTGCCACTTATTTATTAATATATGAATATGTGTTAAAATAGAATATGATTGTGATTTTTCCATCATAATAGTAAAGTAAATTTTGTTTTTAAAGTATGCACTTTACTGTAGTTAAGTATATATTAAAACTCCAATCGACCAAGTTAGAGATATCCCAGTGATGGTCATGCATATTTATTCTATAAGAAGTGTCATAAATTAACATAAATTTAATTATAATGTAAATATATTCTGTGTCCACTATACTAAATGAGAAACAAAACAAGCAAATTATTTTAACTTGAGATGTAAAGAATTATTTATTTAAAAAATAGTCATTTAAAAACTAACTAGACATTTAACCTTACTTTGCTTGGATGTCTTTAGTGCCTATTTTACTTATAATATTATATAATTAAAGGTTTTAAGATGCTACCCTTTGCTAAATGTATATACAAACATACATTGTTTGAGGTTATATTCTAGCTCTTTCAGTGTCATTTTAAAACATGCACACAAACATGCTAACTTATTTTTTTAGCATGTACAAACTTGGAGTATAATAGAGTATACTTTTTACTCAAAATAAATAGTAAAGTATGACTAATCTTTATATATTATAATATAAATTAAACAAAAATTATTAAAATAACTACAGCTAGATAACAAATAAATATTTTGATAATAAAATTTAAATTCCAGCCTCCTCGATCTGCTCATCCTGTTGTCAAATTCACATGCTCATCACAAGAGCCGATGGTTATAGATAACCTGCCATTCGATAAATACGAACTTGAGCCCAGCCCGTTAACACAGTTCATACTAGCAAGGAAACAGCCAACGATTTGCTGGCAGGTATGTGGTTTTTTAAATTATTTGGTCAATTTAATTTCCTTATTATTTTCATGTTATAATATATTGTTTTAAATCAGAAAACAATAATTATAGTACTATTGTTTTAATTGGGACAAGAATAATTATAGTACTAAAACATTTTTTATGGAAAACCCAGATATGCTGGTACATAGCGTTTATAACTTATGAAATCAATATAAAACTTAGTATAAATATAAATTGTATTAGCAATTAGTCGAATATTTGTTATTAGGTATAGTATGGAATGTAATAACTAATACTGATACCAAACTAAAACTAAAAGATAAATGTTACACTTATAAAGATATGCCAGATTTTTCATTTGATTATTATAGTGTGGTGATATATATTAAAAATTTTAATTTAGTTTTAAATTTCAATAAAACATGTTTTGTACATGTTTCTTGATTTAGATTTTTGCAGTTCTAAATAATTATTGAAGAGACTAAATACTATTCTATATTTATAAGTAATTTACTCTCGTTTTGCTTCAGCTTTGTTACAAAACCTATGTACAAATTAAATTTATATACTGGCTTGTAATAACATAATATATTATATTTTATATTTTGTTTTTAGGTATTTGTCGCAAATAGCAGCTGCAAGAACTCTGAAGTTAGCCATCCCTTTGGTTATCTCAAAGCGTCAACAAACCTTACTTGTGTGAATTTGTTTGTGCTACCATACAACTATCCGGTGCTCTTGCCGCTACTGGACGACTTGTTCAAGGTGCATCGATGCAAGCCCACACCTGAGTGGAAGTTGGCTTTCCAACAGTATTTGGATAGAATGCCCTCATATTATGTGACGGTAAATTATATTTTTATCTTTATATAGTTTTTTTTTAGATTTTTTAAAAACACGAAAAATATTATTTAAGCACTAATAAATAAAGGCTTAACGATTTCGGCCATCTCTCCATGTAGGAGGTATTATAGTGAACAAGTGTATGTGTAGGCATATTTGTACATTCCTTCCCTTTTCTCTTAATGTCCATAAGGATGGTACTTCGACACGACTGTCGACTGTTGAGAGTTATGGTGTATGACTGGTGCGACAAGTACTCTTCGAGTCATGGGAGTGAAACACCATCAACTTTACGACTCCTGGTCACTACTGATAATATCTTAACAAAAAACTTCACATTTAAACTTATTTTACATACATTAAAATTTGGTCCTACCTGGACTATGGACTTGAACTCAGGACCTCCTACAGCCGTACATGCTAGCAACATACCAATATTCAAATTGTAGTGTATGTTGAACGATCTAATAAGTAAATAAAAAATAAAATGCTTATAAGCGGTAATCGAACGAGCGCCTTCCATGTATCATAAAAGTCATAATCAGGGGTTACTGTGTCAAAATATGTTCCTAAAATAATATCATTTTTTATTAAATAAAGATGGTTTCATTTGCATAATAACATTTAGTTTAGCTTCATTATCACACCATATTTTGTAAACAAGAACTTTTTGGTACTTCACCTACTTATCTTGGCATTCTGCCAGTATTAAGACTGGATTGTTTACAATTAGATATTTTAATAGCTTCAGTTTATATATAATTTGATAATTAATGTTAATTAAATTCTTGATCATGATCTGGAGGTAAAACTTTTATGCTACTAGTAACTGTGGTTTTAGAACAACTTCTTTTTGGAAATAAATTACCTATTATATAGTTTTTATTATATGGTTGATTTAAAAATTCTATTTTTTTTTATTCAGTACTTTAACATATTCTACTTATTTTTGATTTTGATGCAAAATGATTTTATTTTATGTTTTATTTTGTATGTTTAATGGATCAAAATATTATTTTAAGCCTCTTCGTCGAGCTCTTACCAAGATGGGTGCATCAACGCCGCTGGTGCAAAGTTTGATTCCCGACACTCAAGACAACTCACTCAGTTTCTCGGTATTGAATTATTTGAAAAGACTGAAAAACCAAGCTAAGATAGAATTCGAAAAACTCTGTGCTGACGTCATCAATAAAGCATCCAGTAGCAACAATCAAAAGGTAAAATGAGGTCCTTCTAGTGATATCCGTATTGTTGTTCCCTATTTCAAAAGTTTTTTTTAATGTTATTACCACTTACTAACGATGAAAGAAAAGATTGTGAGGAATTCTGCATCTCTGATAGAGCCTAACCAGGTCTTGGAAGATGAAGTATGCTGGTATAATTATTACATATAATAATATTTTTATTATAAATCGAATTGAATCGATTTTTAATCGAAATCTGTACATTGATTATTTTTGGAAAATCTAATATTGAAATAGTTATCCACGCAGAGACTGAATTTTGAATTCTTGTCTGTTTATCTGTGGTCGAAAAACCACTAGACAGAATTTTATGAAATTTGATATAATGATAGCTGATTATACGGGTCAACCAACATACAGGATAATTTTTAAAGCTGGAAAATATCTAATATTATAAAATTCAATTAACTGTTCGAAACCGGCTATAAACATCATACTATTTTATTATTATTGTGTTGTTGGGTGTGGTGCCGAGGACGGCCCTAGCTACGTCGACCAGTTCTGGTCCATTGTAGCTAAATAATATGTGTACTATGGTAATAATATGTGTAATCTAAGAATTTAATTTCCGTTCTTTAGTACGCGGGCAGAACCGCGAGAAATGCTAGTACATAATAATTATTTAATCTTTTAACATAGAATAATAATTTATTTCCAGGTAGCAGAGAGTGTTCGTGTAATGGCGCGGTCTCCTCTCAAGAAGGATCTAACAACGCACCCGTGTCTCCAAGACAAGTTCACAGCCTTGAGGGATCAGCTTAACGAATTTGGTGGCTTCGTCGTCGGCTTGTCTCGAGGCAGGCACAAAGCTCAAGCGCACACATATAGAAACCCATTTGATATACAGCGGAGGGATTTGTTAGACCAGGTACAGTGTTTTTTTTATAAAATATTTGATTAGATTAAGTTTAAATTAGGCTTTAGATGTTTTTTTAAAACTAAGCTGTATTTGGTCAAATTCAGTTTCAATCCTCATAATATATTGGTTTTTATAAATAAATAAATAAATATTCCCAAATAAGCTATGAGGCTTTTGTTGTGGATACCAGATAGGATAAATACGTACATATAAATATAAACGCTTCGCGCTCAACAAATGAATGCACCCAGCGGGACTCGAACCCGAGACCACTGGCACAACAAGTAGGGTAACAAATTGACCCAAACATGTCATCTAAGAATGGACATAATTAAATGCAATAATAACATTAACTATCCAGGTTGTGAGAATGCGAGCGAACTTCCTCCAGCCGTCGCTAGCGCACACGCGCCTCGTGGACGAGGACAGCGTGCACTCGATGCCGGTGGCGCAGATGGGGAACTACCAGGAATATCTTAAACGAATGACGCCACAGCTACGTGAAATCGAATCGCAGCCTGTTAGACAGCACATGTTTGGAAATCCGTTTAAAATTGATAAGGTATTTGCTATTCTGACGTTATCACTTATTATTATTAATATGATATAGGCAATGATATTATAAGTAAAAAGGTGTAGATACGTTACCTAAACGACATTCTATCTTCAAAAACAGCACACTAACGCACACATGAATACAGAATAACTAAAAATATTGCAATAACACACTACATTACGATTAGTCGTCAAAATAGGATGGCATGCTTCAAGTATCGCCAGTGAAAAAGAGACAAATATAATTCTCGACAGTGCGTCGTCAACGCGTTGGTAGGCCAATAGCCTAGTTTTAGTGTGCCACTTTTTGAGCGCGTATGACTTATCTACACCTTTTTTCCTAGTATATCAATGGATATAGGTATATGTTTTTTTTCCTTATAGTACTGTAGTGCTATTATGAAAAATTATTTGAAACAAGCAATACTGTATGTACTGGGTTTCTTTTGACCTTGAATTGTACAATTATTTAGTATTATATTATATAGGTTTATAATGTGGATGTGCTGTCATTTGGCAATTTTGAATTTTGAGTTTGAATATTCAATGTTTGTTCAAAAATGTATTTATTATTAATATGAAATAATGAAAATTTAAAAATCAAATCTTAATTATATAAATAAAGCAAGTAATTTATTTTAGATTTTCAATATAGCAAGAAATATATTAGCTTTATACTGTGAATTTTTTTTCCCCTTTTTAGTAAGACTTAACCCATTTATATTTGCAGAGAATGATGGTAGACGAAGCGGATATAGACCCGCTAGGAGCGGTGCGGGGGAGCGGCGGCGGGGGCGCGGGAGGGAAGCGGGGGTCGGAGAGTCCCCGGGCGCCGCCGCCCAAGCGGAAGGCGGGCCCCCTCCCTCCCCACATCGTGGCGCGGAGGCCCTCCACCCCCCCACCCGCCTCCACCGCGCCCCTCACTCCACCCCCCACCGCGCCCCTCAGTCCGGTGACCACGCGCAGACCAACTTCCCCGCTGGCTCCCGTACCCTCTGATCTGCCATCTGGAAGACCTCCTGAGGTAATTAGTAATTACCCATATTATAATTAATGTCTTTTTGGATTTTGTCCGAAAATATGAAACTATTTATAACGTCAAATATTTGCGTAAACGTAAGAAAAGTATTAATTACTCATATTTTTATTTGAATAGAGCTTTTTTAAAGATTTTGGTGACGTTTTTTAACATTTATTGAGTGATTAAGTTTATCTGGTATTACCTTTGATAGGTTCAGTTGATCTGTTTCAGTTCTAAATCTAAATTATTACAAATTAACGATGTGATAAGAAGACACAGTGATTTTGTTAGTGTCCATTTTGTGAACGAGATTCTTAATTTTTTTTTCTTTCCTCCCTCTTTTTCCTGTTTCTCGTAATTGTCTCTATTTAAATCTCGAAAGAGATACTCTTGATATTCATGCATACCTTACTAATTTAACTTTTAACTTTCAAAATTAAAGATTTACTGTCTGAGACTCGGTATTCTATTCTAGCATTTGCACATATTCTTGCAAATGTTTGTTTGTATAAGCCATACAAAAAGAAACTAAACAAATAAACTATATGTGAAACTGTTTAAATCACAAGTTTCCTACAGAATTTGATCAATGTGTAACTTATAACTTGTATTTATGTAAGTTATAACATAATGAACTGTTTTCCAGGAGCCTCCAAACGTGGAAACGGAAGGGCCCGCGCCGCCGCTGTCGCCGCAGCCCGCCGCGCCGACCAATCTGCCGCCTGTTATAAAGCCTTTTCTCAATGGAGGTTTGTGTTTGATGATTTATTACCTATCTACATATATCTTGAGTTTATCTAACCTATTCATAACATAAGAAGTTATTCATCCATTATGTTGAATCTCATTATGCATAAGCCCTAAGCACTAAAGTCCTTAGAAGATGACACTAGCCACTATGTATAAAAACAAATACTGTTTTAACAATTTCAACAAGCATAAGCATAGAAACAATGTGATAACGATGTTCGTTATGTATTTGTGTACATCTTCACGCTTAAAAGGTGGAAACTAAGAATAAAATATGTTAGGACATAACACAAAGCCTCATCAGAAAAATAAATACAGACTCACAAAGCGAGACTTTGTTCTGATTCCATACATTTTAACGGTTTTTATGCATATCTCAGAATATTAATATTTTTCCGTCGTAAAAAGTATATTGTGAGGTCACAAGCAGATAGACAAATATTCTAAAAAGTATAGATTTGATCTCCACATTGTTAATAATTACTACTTTAATTAGATTTTCAAAAAATATTTTTATTCAATAAAGAATTTATTATATGTACCTACAGTTCCACTAAAATGGCTATTAATTAATAATAAGTACCTGGATGACCGAGCTTTGCTCGGTATTTTTAAGAAAAATGTTATTATTATTCGCCAATAGATGTCGGGAAAAAAATCGTTGGAGCCGTTTCCGATTTGCTCGTTTTTTTTTTGATAAATTGTATTTTTTAGAAATTATATTTAAGTACGAATTACATTTCCGAGATTCAGATTATGTATAATTTTATATACAAGAATTGTTCGTTTAAAGATATATAAATATTTTTTTTAAATGAATCCTAGCTAGATCGATTTATCGCCCCGAAATCCCCTGTATACTAAATTTTATGAAAATCGTTGGAGCCATTTCCGAGATTCAGATTATATATAAACAAGAATTGCTCGTTTAAAGATATAAGATATAAGATAAATACAAACAAATTTCAGATGCGTACACAACGATGGGCAAGATGCCGCGGTCGCCGTCGCCGCCCGCGGAGGCGAGCGCGCCGCCGCACGACTCGCAGGAGCTGCAGATCAACGCCATCATACAAGGCATTGCGGCTGAGAACAACTACAATGCGAGGTGTAGGAAGAGGAAACGGAAGGTATGAGTGCTTTTGGGATTTGTTACATAGATTATACTATACAGGGTTCAATTCAATTCAATTCTTTGGTTTGTGGGGCTTCAATGCGTGCCAGTTGAGCACAAATTATTTAGGCAATGTCACGTTGAATGGAGGAGTCACATTCGAGATTTGCCGGTGAAATTTTAACTTTTTCCACAAAAAGACTGGATTCACAGTATTAAATAGTAGGATTTTATTTTTACAATATTACCTCCACCTAAAAACATATAAATGGCACAAGGGCTAATTAATTTATACAAAAAAAAAACATGTTAGAGAACTACTACAACTATGATAATGGCAAATGTACTATGTACGAGTATTGCCAGAATAAAAAAAAACTACTACTACTACTTCACTACTTACTATTATCAAAGTTTAATTTTATTATATTTAACAATATTTACATAAAAATGTACAAAGGGGACTAAACACAAACATCAACCAACATTGAACATTAAGGGGACGGGACTTGAAAGGAAGAGCATCATAATGGGGACGAAGGAGTTTGGGGCAATTAAAGAGGATGTGGGACTATACAGGGTTATTTAAGACTATATTAGGGTTTAAAGTTGTATAGTAATTAGTAGTGACTTAAGTTCTCTACAAATTTCAAATTTCTTTACCTCCTAAGTTTGTTATAATCTTTTAAGTTAATAAGTAATTATAAACATTTAAATTGCAACCTCTTTGTCTAAAGTTTAATTTCAAGGGCATCTTTTCCTAAGCGACTTTGTAAAGAAACCCTTGTTTATAAAGGCTTAATTCAAAAACTTTCTCATAGACTTATAACAATACCAAGGCATACAATTTTTTGTTGTCTTTGTTTTGTTACACTAATGCTTACTTTGTATTTGTAAGGAAATAATACGAGTTAGGAATTATAATCAATTGTCTGTATTAACGCGGTTTTTAGAACTACTAGTTTAATCTGAAAATTATAAGTTATTTTGGAAAAATATTTGAAGATATATCATTAAAACGATCTTGCAAGAGTAAAACAAGTAGTTTTCAATAAAAATTAAAGCAAAATGCGATCTGAGTCTCGCACATCTGATATTTTCATGTGTGATTAATTTTTAACATGATTAACCCGCCTTACTGTGAAAGAGAACACGTGCAAGTTTGAGAGAACCTAGCAAGTTTTCGAAAAACGTGCGACAGCGTGCTAGTCTATGGCATGATCGTTCATTTTAAACGTTTAAAAAGGGCTGATTGCATAATAAAACTAACATATATTTACAGATCGAAAGACAAGATCCGCCTATAATACTCCCGCCTCAGCCGACCCGCAAAGAGTTGGCGGAGATCAAAAAGCATAATCTCAGTGTACGCGCGGAAGTGTATCGAGCGGTACGAAGGCCGGGGAAAGGTATGTATTATGAATAAAAATTAAATATAACAACCATTTAAGTAACACACAAACATCTTTTAAAGAAATAAATTATATATTTAAGCATATACATGATCATTTATTTGACCAATGTCTAAAAAAGGAGAATATTGTATGTGTTATTTAAATGTTTATATTATGGGGTAACTTTTTGCCAAACATTTTGAACGTATAATTAAGAAAAAAAATCTACTTTGTTTAGAGTAGATAAGAAAAAATCAATTTTTTACTCTCATTACAATTTTGATTTTTGTTATATTGTACTTTGTTTGGTTTTTTGAGAGAATAAATTTTTCTTTATGTAACTTCATTATCACATGTTTTTACTCAGATAAGTAGACTTGTCTATATTTAGAATATTTTTAGGCCGTTGTGGTTTAGTGTGATAATGCTTTATACCAGTGTTTCACATTTGCCGGGTCGCGATCCGGTACTGGGCCATCAAAATAAAATACCAGGCCGCAATAACTTTTTAATGCCTTTTGTCATAACTAATAAACGTTAAGCTGGGTTTTCAACACTAGTTTATCTTAAAAATAAATATAGAAACCGACTTAAAGTGGAATCAGACCTTAGGATAAAACTTTCATTTTCCGCGAACTTGGAACTTTAGTAAAATATAAGTAGCAGCTCCCTACTTTGTACTAAAAAATTATTAGCTAAATAGGTGATACCAATCTATTTAGCATTAAAACATTTTCACTATTAATAAATATATAGTTTATAGTAACTCTACTTGCTGTGCCAGCAGTCGCGTATTCTGGTCCCGCTGGGGGTACTCATTATATTATATTTTAAATATGTATGTGTTTAAAGCTATATATGTGTAGAGTATAAACTATCTGGTATCCGTAACACAAGCCTTGTAGCTTACCACGGAACTAGATAGGGCTGCGTGTAATAATGTCCCAACATATTCTTTATTTTTTTTTATTTTGTTGTTAGTTGTTCTTGGCTTGCCATCTATGTAATATAATCATTTTAACTGCCTCGTTGGTGTAGTGGCTAGCATGTACGGTCATACACCGGGAGGCCCTGGGTTCGAGTCCCGGGTCGGGCCAAGTTTAGTTATTGAGTCTTTCTGTTTCGTAAGCCTCAGTAACAGCCCGGAGTTGGGAAGTTGGCGGTGTTTCACCCCCGTGCCTCGGAGAGCACGTAAAGCCGTCGGTCCTGCGCCTTAACTCTCACTGGTCGTGTCGAGCATTCGTCCCACCGGAATATGAGAGTGATGAGGAACAGAGAGTGCACTTGTGTCTGCGCATACACTCGTGCACTATAATATATCCCGCGCCGTTGGCTAGTCTCAATGAGATTGGCCGCCGTGGCCGTCATACATATATTTACATTTTTATAAATACATAGACTGTAATTGTAGAAAATGAATTTGGGTTTCCGCTTTATAAAATGAAATCGAGCCGAGAACATGAGCGAAGGTCCCAAATATTTATTTATTTTATTCTTTGCTTTGACTTGTCTGACATGTTGACTTGTCTATCAATCACAAAAAATATGAATCTATGTCTTTATAATATATAATTTTGTAAATATATAAGAATAATACTAAAAAAAGCTTATTTTCTTTCAACAGATTTCACAAAGCTGTTCGAATACTTAAAACAATTGAAAGGTAGTGTAGATCTTAAGAAGGAAGTGATACGTGACGTCATAAGTGAATCGTTACGTTTCAAGCGTAAAGCGCTTGCGAAACTTCTAGAAGACTTTTTAGCGGGACTAGAGAAGAATGGAAACAGTGCCTCGGTTAACTTGAAAAGGATAAATAACACGAATAGTCATAGCTAGTGGTTTGTGAAGTGAACTAAATACTCTATGGTTGATATTTTCAGTGTTATAAATTAAAAATATATGAGACACTGCCAAATATCGTTTCAAAACCAGTTGTTGTATGGAGTGTCGTGATCGCCTACTCGGCTGTGAACCTTTCTATATAACAGGGCGGTTGATAAGCAATAGGGAATGTAATTAATTATAAAATTATTTACGTCGTATAATTGTGATAAAAAATTAAATGAAATTTATTAATATCGATGTGTTCACCCTATTTTGGAATTTTCCTGTCTCTTTTACCGTCACCGTTGATATGCATTTATGAAGGTATTTAAGTCGAATGAGTTTTGGTTTTCGAATCACAAAGCAATATGGATTGTTAGAATTTCATCAACTGCTATACTGTTTCAATGTAAATACTGTGTGTAAATATTAGATATTATCATTGGATGTAGGATGCTTTTAGGCATCACTGAATACGACTTTTAGTACGACCGAGTATTGAAAATCTGATTTGATGTAATAGTATCAAAGCCTATGAAACAAATAGTCGGCCAACGGACGTGACAGCCCTAGCTACCATACACTCGCTTGGGACATAGTGTAAGGCAGCTTGGGCTGTCACGTCCGTTGACCAGCTATATGTTAAAATAGGCTTTGATGGTATTATTTTAACATAGTTTTAGAATATAGCAGATATATTGTTAGGAAATTATATTTAAAGAATGCAAGATCATTTTAAATTACCAAATGCATTGAGATTGGATTATAATAAACCCTGTCGCCTTAAAAGTCGTTTGGTCAATTGTAAAGTGTATATATCATTTTATAAATAAATTATGATCCTTATTGGATTTTTATTTTGTGTTTTATTACCCGTTTTTATGTTTTTTGCTGTTTTAGGGTTCCGTACCTCAAAAGGAAAATACGGAACCCTTATATATAAACTTACTACCCCTTTCCTCAGAAACGCGTAGAGGAATTAAATTTAAATTCATATCAAATACTCTGGTCCTACTTTTAAGCTGTAACAAAATCAAACTTCTAAATCAATCAAAACAGCAATTTAAGCGCATATTTTGAAATTCGTAACTACTCGCAAGGGAATCTAAACCTAAAGGATACTTCCAGTTGAATTAGCATCTTGAAATTTGGCATTAAACAACGTTTAATAGCACACATAAAGGAAGAATTCAAAAAAAAGTTGAAAATTAAAAGATGTCCCCAGACGTACATGTGGACCGAGTTGTATGGGCGCTCATATAAATTAGAGGACTAGCTTATTGTTGTAGATAATAGTACGGAACCCTTCGTGCGCGAGTCTGACTCGCACTTGACCGATTTTATCTTCAGGTTGACTGGAAACTTTTCTGTATTACCTTTGAAGTTCAATAAAGAATTAAAACATTCTACGACGACGTCAATATTTTCGATTTTCTGATGTTTATGAACAGTAATATAATAAAATTGTCTATAATAATATAATAAAGTCTGATACAAATACGTACATTAAATACTTATGTTTTTTAAAATCTTATTCAAATTATTGTCGATATCTATACTTTGTCCGTCGGTCGGTCTGTCTGTGATCTAATCAATAGAAAACCACTGGACAGATTTTGATGAAATGTATGATCTACACTGTACAATGTACATGTATCAAAAACTTGGATTTTGAAAGAAATCCGAAGTATGGCAACCTGCACTTCAGCATTGTGGTCGATTATGTCGTGATCACTCTTTTTTATATTAAAGGGAGTGGTGCCTAACTTTGGCAAGTTAATATGGGATAAATACTAATGTACCAAGGCCATAGAAAATATACGTATTCTTCTGCCATCGCTAGTCTGACCGCTGGCGATTTTAGAAATATGAAAAATTATGAACGAATGAATGAATGAAATTTTATCATTTGTTATTGTTATAAAAATGGGTTCAAAAATACATAATTGACGGTTTTTTGTTCAACTTCTTGCAGCTCTCGGAAAAAGATAAACGAGTCATTCGACACGGAATTTCCGCGGCGGAATGGCATGTAGAAGTTATTGCAAAAAATAAAATAAAAATGTAAGAATTACCTATTACTAAGGTCAATGAATAAAATATCTCAACTCTGAGGAATGTATAGGTACAAATAATTAAAATAAACATAGGGATGAACCCAAACCGAAACGGCGCACGATATAAGGCTTTAAAAAGTCCTGCGAAATCGATTTTCTGTATTTCAGAGTTACAATAGGAACAATTTGGCCTCACAATTTCTAAAGTAACTAAAATGAATAAGGTAATGGAAAAAAAATTAAGACGTTCAACGAACTTCTAATGAAGAACAATTAATAAATCCTAATTGTTCTCTCTGGACTACGTAAAACTGCTACGTGTAATTAATTATTTATTCTACGAGTATTTTCCTTAGGTAAATCTCCTTAAATCTTTTTGACTTATTATAGACTTTAATAAAATATTGTAGCTAAATTAATCGATTTGTTAATTAATGAACCTAGTTTGTGAAAGTTGGACGGAGTAATCATTTTTTGTCTCAAGGTCTGTAAATGTAGTCTCGAGACTACATTAATATATAAAAGAAATAATTTTTAAACTAATTTATTCGTGTTTACAAATAATCATAAATTTTGAAAGTAATTTCATACTAACCTTTAAAACCTCTTACAAAAGTTACTTTATAAAAGGTGAAAACCGTGTTTCGTGGTGAAAACCATGTTTAGATTTTCTAGACTTAGTCTGAACAAAACAAAACCTAAAAACTAGAATAAATTATTCTAATTTTTAAGGTTTTGAGCTATATTTTATATTAGAACTAGCGACTCACTCTTGCTTTATTCAAATTAGTCCCTAGGTGTTCCCTGCCAAATTTAAAGTTTGTAGCACAAAAAATTAAGGACTTTCATACAAACATGCGACAGTTCATAGACCTCCTTAATCTGGCCCTGCCGCAAAATACATTCTTTGCGGTCGTCTAAAACTACCTCTCTGCCAAATTTCATCTATATACGTCACGCAGTTTTCGATATTTCGTGATGAGTCAGTGAGTCAGCCTTTCTCTTTTATATAGGTATTTAGATTTTTGTTATCAAACAAATACATATGTCTTATACTTGTAAGTCGTAGGTAAGGAAATGTGTTTGCAAATTTATTCTTGTGCCATCGAGATCCAATTAATTTTTCAAGCTGTTGAATTTCCTCGTGAAGAGTAGGTAATCTGCCGCTGAGATCGATCTTGGGAATAAAATTTAAAAGTAATGAAAATTCAATTTTACTTGATAGCAATTACACTTGACACCGTTTCCTATGCAAAAGTTGAAGAACAAAAATGGAAGTATTAAAGTGACGTTTCATTTTCCATTACAAACAAACATAAAAAAAGACTGTATTTATTTAATGATAAACTTAAGTTACACAAGCTGAAAGATACGCTGGGGCTGAGAAGTACAAGTTTTTAGGGTGGACAGTTTTCATCCCGCAAATCATCAATACGGTAACGCACTCGCTTGGATAACCGAGTGTTGCACGTTCAAATCCGGGTCGCACCTCTGATATTTTCATGTGTGAATCTTGTCTTACGGTGAAGGAATACATCGTGAGGAAATCTGCATGTCTGAGAAAACAGCAAGTTTTCGAAAGACATGTGAAGTCCGCCAAGCGGTGGACTTGGCATGATCCCCCTAGTACTGAGGGAGGCCCGTACCCAGCAGTGACGTTAAAAAGGGCTAAAGACAAGAAGACATAAAATGATAAACTTAAGTTACACAAGCTGAAAGATACGCTGGGGCTGAGAAGTACAAGTTTTTAGGGTGGACAGTTTTCATCCCGCAAATCATCAATACGGTAACGCACTCGCTTGGATAACCGAGTGTTGCACGTTCAAATCCGGGTCGCACCTCTGATATTTTCATGTGTGAATCTTGTCTTACGGTGAAGGAATACATCGTGAGGAAATCTGCATGTCTGAGAAAACAGCAAGTTTTCGAAAGACATGTGAAGTCCGCCAAGCGGTGGACTTGGCATGATCCCCCTAGTAATGAGGGAGGCCCGTACCCAGCAGTGACGTTAAAAAGGGCTAAAGACAAGAAGACATAAAATGATAAACTTAAGTTACACAAGCTGAAAGATACGCTGGGGCTGAGAAGTACAAGTTTTTAGGGTGGACAGTTTTCATCCCGCAAATCATCAATACGGTAACGCACTCGCTTGGATAACCGAGTGTTGCACGTTCAAATCCGGGTCGCACCTCTGATATTTTCATGTGTGAATCTTGTCTTACGGTGAAGGAATACATCGTGAGGAAATCTGCATGTCTGAGAAAACAGCAAGTTTTCGAAAGACATGTGAAGTCCGCCAAGCTGTGGACTTGGCATGATCCCCCTAGTACTGAGGGAGGCCCGTACCCAGCAGTGACGTTAAAAAGGGCTAAAGACAAGAAGACATAATATATTTATCAAACATATGTGTTTTGTGATATTTTCCCGCTGTCCAGTTGTTTTCACAGACACAAAGACGAAAATTTTAAAAACTATAGACTCAGTATCCATAATTTATTACTATAAGATTTTCCATTACAGATTCCAATACAGATTCGATAAGTTAGAATTAAAATTCTAAAGGTATAGTTATAGATTATAGATCTATGCCATATTTATCGACCGTTCAGTTAATTTTCCAAATATTGCTAACCTTCGGGTAGCAGCCGAATGGGCAGGCACGTCCCGTATAAAAAAAATAGTACCACTCTCTCACAGTGACCGGTGTGAAGTGGCAGCTATGCTATCGCGTTTCGTCCGGTAAGTGAGAGTCCGGGAGGCCCACTCCCCATCCCTTCTTAGCGTCCTTCTTCCTCCTCCCTCCCTCCCTTTCCTGAAAGGCCGGCAACGCATCTGCAAGCCCTATGGTGTTGCAGATGTCCATAAGCGGCGGTGATCACTTACCATCAGGTGAGCCTCCTGCCCGTTTGCCCTGTTTGTCCCATAAAAAAAATTGAATGGTAACCATTACCATTAAAAAAACCTTATTTGGCATTTGCCTTTTTAGTACCTTTTTTTTAAAGTTATTACTCAACATGAGTAAAAGCTTACTGTTTCAAAGACACATTTCTAAAAGAAAATGCAAAGTATTTATGTATTCCTCCTAGGTATTAAATAAAACTATACAGTTTCGTTTCATCCTAAAAGCGCAAATAATATCAAGTAACTAGGATTTGGAACATAAAACAGCGAGCCTTTTCTTACAAGCATTACATTCAGTCTGTGAGCTTAACAAGTCACTAGAGTCGTTCGTTGAATTGCTTTAAACTTTAAACGTCTTAAGAATTTTCAGGAAGTAGATGTAAAATGTTTTTACATAAAATGCATATAGAAATTATCACTTATTTTATGTTTCAAGTTATTCCTTAAGGATTCAATATAATACTTACATTCTTAAGGTTGTTGAAGAAAGTGTAGATGGGAAAGAGTTTAACAGTATATTTTATTATGCATATAAAATATATATAAATTATTGTATTATTTACCTTTTAAGTTTTGGCTTTCCAAATAACTTATTCACGCATTGTTTTCTTCGTTTTACATAAAGAAAAAAAATATTTCTATATTTAGACGGAACTAAACGCAGTATTACTATTATAAAAGGCCAATTACTGAACCATCGCAATATCCGTGACATTGACATAGGAAAACCTCGAAAGAAGTTGGATGAAAGAGAACAGCTTAGGAGAATTTTCAGTATTTGATGAATCTAGATTGGATCAAAGTCAAGTAAATATAATAAAAATGCAACACAGTCTTAAAAAATGTTAATTCAAGACTGGTCAGGCTTTCGGAAGATTCTAGCACATTTTTGAGTCATCTTTCACTAAACCTTAAGATACGATAATCTCAAAACCAAAAAAAGTGAAATACCTTGTGTAAAAAATGTTTTAAAAGTTCTATATTAATGCTTATTAGACTTGACTTTGTTAAAAAGATGAATAGGTATTTCAGATATGCATATTTTAACTAGTTTAATGAAAAACAAGAATAAAAAAACGTTGTAGAATATCCTTGGATATTAAACAATAAATTACGACGCCTGCAGTTACACAGTGTTCTTTTTAAGATAATAGAAAGAGAAAGAGAAATTAATCATTTCCTCTTTTAAAAATTACTAAATAATTGAAACTAATAATAATGTTTGAATTCTATCTTTTAATGAAATATAAATTTCAAGGGATGTATATTTACATAAAACAAGTATAGGACACATGGAGTAATAATAAAAATAACAATTTAACTATTATATATTTATGGGCTTAATACGAGCACCTATCACGAGACTCGTACGCGTAAGTGTGTTCATTATAAGTATATTACCTAGTAAGTAAGTATTAGTTATATAATGTATATGTCACAAAAAGCTCATTAAACTTTTTTGTGAAAATAAAATGTATTTTTTTATTTTTTGTGTTTTTTGTGTTTGATATAAAAAATATGTTTGAGAAATACTTGAAAAGAAAGTGAGGGAACTCGATTAAATTTAACATAGGCTGTATTCATTAACAGCTGCTCATTATTAGGTACTAATCTCTGCATAATCCTGTTCGGCATAAGAGCAAATTCATTATTTATTTATGCGTCGTAAACGCAGTAAAATTGTTCTGTAACGGTCTCGCCACTTTTACATTTTAAATGACGTTTGTGGATCACCGCAAGAGTTTCGTACAGTTCTCATTCTCCCTACTGTAACCTTTTAAAGCGAAACATAATTTAAAGCGTTAAATTTTTTATCTTTAGTAAACCTTGTTAATTCTTATTATTGTTTAAATACTTCGTAAGTTATTCATTTAGGAGGCAGATTTCTCGACTTCTCGAAATTTGTAACGTCCAAGTCAGGGAGTAAGTAATATTATTAGAAAAACGAAACAAGCCTTTAGTTGGACAACTAAATTAAATTATAGTTTACCCCCGAAGAGATTTACAATTACCATTTGTGATGTAAATCAAATTATTGTTTACTTTAATTGGGTCAATAACCGACTCATGAATATTAATACTTCTGTGTTGTATTAACTTGATTTATCTATATTATAGTGACATATTTTGTATTTTGTACTAGCTGTGCCTGCGACTTCGTTCGCGTGGATGTCGGAACTTAACAATGTATTTTTTAGTGCGAAGCGCTGTTGGAGGATACTGACACAAATCATTTTTTTTATTTATGCTAGTGCTTCTTTATAAACAACATTAGCTGTGGAACCATCTGGAGCGTACACAAAAAGGTTATTGGGGTTATTTACGCGGGAAAGAGCTACGTATAGTTGACCATGGGAAAAGCATCCAATACTTAGGTCCACCCCCGCAACGGATAATGTCTGGCCCTGAGTTTTATTAATCGTCATGGCATAACACAGACTGACTGGGAATTGCACTCGTTTGAAAGAGAAAGGACTGGAAGGAAGGAAGAATACCTATAATTCCCAACAACTTGGGAATTATAGGTATTCTTGGAATAAAAACAATATCACCGGCGCCCCAACCAGTTAATATTTCAGCTTCGATTATGTTTTGCTGCATATTTGTGACTTTGAGCCGAGTGCCGTTACAAAGTTTGGGAGGACATAAATTTATTATAAGGCAAGATAAACTAAACTTTAAAATAATACTGCGTATGATTTTAAATCTCTTATCTAGAAATTTAATATCAACACAAAATTAATCATATTATCAGCCTTAGTGGTAAAAGTTTTTAAAAACATAATATAATGCAATCAGCAATGTGCATTGTGCAATAAAATATCAAACTACGAAGTAAATAAAACTACTTGACTCAAATTGCAAGTTATTCGAAATTAAGACCGAATCTAACTAACCAAAATTTTTTGAAAGATAAAACGAAATAACGAACGCACAATATACGATACTATCAATTCAATTCAATACCTTTACATAGACAAAACTCTTTAAAGACTCCTACAAAACCCAAAGATGGCCGGCAGCCATAGGCGAAGGTCATTCTTTCAAGGAAAATCTTAACACCGCGATTCAGAAAATGACTTCACACGCACAACGCCATCTATCGAACAATACTGCACGCAGTTGATCTCTAGTTATAGTCCAGTCTAAGTTCGAATACTCGTTGATGGCGCTGTTTTAATATTTTACTTCGGAAACACTATTATAATTTTATTAATTTACATTTTTTTATAAGGTGTGAACTGATTACTATAAAACATAAAAAACTTAATGTTACTTCAATTTATGCACATATTGTTGTGTATAAAAGTTACGTGAAGTTGTGAGACCAAATGCACATAACCCTAATTTTACTTCTGAAATTTCTCTACTTCTTCACTTTAAACTCAAATATCTTTTGATAGATTGAACCGATTGCAATGAAACAAAAACTAAATGTTACTTAAAGTTACGTTCAATCATTGTGTATAAAAGTTATCTACATTGCTTTCGTACGTTTTACGTGATGCCCGGATAAATAAACAGACAAACCGACAAACCGACAAACCGACAAACAGACAAACAGACAAACAGACAAAAATTCTAAAAATGTTGGAAATGGGTTCTATTGGTTGTCCTTTAACAACCTGGCTATTTTTTTTGTAATTTTTTTTGATGTACAAAAACGACTTTTCTACAGTTTTATTATATGTATAGATAGTTAGTTAGTAACGTGTACTTAGTACTTACCTACCTTTAACTATTTTAGTAAGTATTGAAAACAGTTCTCCTTTTATAAATGTGTAGTCAAACTATTTAATTATGTGGTATTATTATAATTTTAACATAATATGTTTAGAAATATGCAAAGCTGATCAATTTGTTTGTTTGTTTGTTGTTCGTCCCCAGGTACTTTTTATTTTTTAAGAGAAGAAAGTCTTTTTTATAGTCTGCCAGTATAAGTCCTGTCAAAATTGGTCTAGCCGTTTCTGAAACTGTGTAAATTAATTATGTATTACAAGTGACTCATGCGCATGCGCGTTTTGATAGTCACTGTGGAATATAATATAAAATAAATATTATATTTGTATGTATATATAATAATATATACGATAATATATACAAAGGTATGAAAAGTGTTTTCCATTGGGAATGATTTAATCTGCCGTGGTAGCTTACGACACATGGACTGAACGGCCCCCCCAACATGGACGACAAGGTGAACGACCTTGTCGTGGTGGGGAGGCTCAGTAGCGTCCGGCAATCCGGCCGGGCGTGAAGCCAAGAAACGCGTAAGGAGGTGGCTCACATCGGTGAGCGAAGTGTCATTCTGCTACTTCTTTGACAGTAGAGTGGACTGTGGAGCAGCCCCTTGGCTGAGTGGTGAAACTTATTTAAATGATATAAAACAATTTGTAGACAGGTATAATAGTAAAAATTACAGTAGAGCTTGTTTTAAATAAATTTTGTCACACTCATTTTTTATTAAAGAATACGAATATTATTTTTCTGAAATATGCAAGCAGTGTGCTTGGTCTTTTCCTTTTCTTGGTTTGAAAGAAATGCCGAATTTCACATCTGGCTTGTTTCGAGGCTAGTCATATCTTGTATTCTAAACAGCTGTTTGCATCTTCAGCATTACGCCTAGAACTTTATTAACTACTAGCTCTACGTTAATAGTTAATTTTGCGGTACAAATAATTGCTACATTAATAAATATATCGTTAAATTGATAAAAGAAACTATACTATAGTTATACTTATAAGTAAACAGTAGGTATCGTATCCTTTATATTGTATTTCAAATAATTATGCAACAAAAGTTACCATAATGTGCCTATTTTATATTAAAAATTTACTTTTTAAAAGCTGAAACAATAGAAGAACAAACTGTTGGATATCTAAAAAGTCTAGATAGTCTGCGGACTCAATCTCTTAACCCATTCAGTGCCAGTGACCCACGGCGCCGGTTCACGTATGTCGCTATTGCGGTGCCGAGAGCCCGCGTGGTGGGCTCTTTATAAATGTAGCTCATTCTTTGTAAATACGTTATTATACGATTACAAAATAAAGTGAACTATTTATTTTAACAAGTTCTTTTTAGTATATCCATTGGTTTCAAGATTCAGTTTAATTTTATTTTTTAGTAAAATTCAACCTACGTCGTAGATCGTATTTCAGACGTGAGAAACCGCTGTTTATAATAATTATTATAAATATCGATTTGATTTCTTGTTACTAGATCAGGAAAAGCAAAGAAACTGTAATCTCTATATTATACACATTTTTTATTCAATAGTATCGAGTGATCAATTGTATTTTGCTGAAAATTTAGATAAAGACGAACATAGCCAACACTACACGCACACATAGATAGAAATGAATATGGCCGCTACTCTGTCTGTACACGGCTGTCATGCCATAGCTTGCTACAGCGTGTTCTAAATTTACGCAGTAGTTTGATATTAAATAAATAAATAAAATATTGTTGGACAGTTATTGTCTCTAATACTATAAAAAAGCTCTGGCTTTATTTTAATAATATATTTGTTTTCGCAGTAGGTACATAATTTAAACATTCCAAAAATATCTTCGCTTCGTAAAGTATTATGAAAATCATTATAGTTAACGTACTTACAACTCAAAATATCCAGTTATTAAAATTGAATCTTTGTCTTTTAAGTGCCATTTTTACTTTGTAAAGCATTTTGCCCGTGACTGCATACGCGCGGTCTTAGATAATTGCTTAAATTTATCATTTATGTTATTCATCGATTCACTTAGACTACACAAAAAGTCGCGAATAGGAAATATAAACATTTAATTAAGAACTTCTTTGTATACCATACTGGCACTCGTATATCTCTGATCGTCTGATCCTGAGTTCTGCTAGAGGTCAATGTAAGAAATAATCTTTTTTTAAGTCTATACCTGCTTCTTTGAACAACTGGCCTCAAAATTTGTAAATCGTCATTGTAAAGCAAATTATAAGGAGGATATTCCATCAACATTTTTAATGATATGTATTTTAACGTGTTTACCTTGGGAACAAGATAATCTGCCAAGGTAAAAATTAGCCTAGGTCACTGCCAATCCCTTGTCCCGTTTTAACGTGAAAGAAAAACATACCAATACATTTTGGCATAATATAAAATATAGGTACGGATTCAAAGTATCTACATAATTGCGAGGTATTTTTATTTTATTATTGTCTTACCTTTTGTTCACTATACTTATTGACAATATACCTATAAGTATACAATAGTACAGTATACCTTAAAACTTAGTTTGCTAAAAATATTCAGAAAAAAAAAAACAAATACTTTACCTAAATATAGGTTCTTCAATAAAATGAAACATACTGTGTATAATTAAGGATGACAATCAATGACAGTAATATAGTAGGAGAGCTAGCGTTTCCCAAAAATAAAATACTGTAATAATAGTATTATTATATTATGTAACTTCATTCTTAATACACTTATAGAGATCATTCGAATAATAAGTTTGCATAATAAATTTGTTTTATAAAATAAATTCGCTTTATATATAACCCTGTTTATCTTTAATTTCAGTAATCCTTAATCATATCTTATCAATTTAATATATCCTTTCTAACGTTAAAACCCGTAGAAGTCTGTTGCGCTCGCTCTCAAGCGTGATGCCCAATATATCCTCGTCTGGCAGACTCCTGCAAGTACTAGAATATTCAGACTGCTTGCATATACTTTTAAAAAAAATTAAAGAACATCAAAACGTTAGCCTTGTGGGAGCATTACTATTGCTAACAACAATCCCGAGGTCAACCTTAGTAGTCTGGTACCTACATATTTGCACCCTAAAAATAGGTTTTCTTTTTTTTACATTTCAACATATGAAAATTACTACATATTAAAATTATAGCCTTGTGGGAGTAGATTAAAAATTCTTTATTTTTTGAACCAGAATGATAACGCTCCTCAATTTACCGATAATCTACTTCTTCTTCTTGTCCTTACCCCACGCTATGTGGGTTAGGACCAGCATGATTAATTACTTACTTACAGCATTACTTCATTTTAATGAGAATAAACTTTAGTCTTGAGTCAAGTAAACTAAGTGATATTGTACGTTTATTGACTATAATGTTAATAAATATTTTTTTAAATAAATCTGTTTTAGTTCAATTTTATTGATTAGTATCCATATTACGATTGATTTTACAGTTTACTAAGTGAAAAATAATAGTTACATTATCATCTCATCTTCAAACCCTTTTAACGTCCCAATGCTGGGCACGGGCCTCCCTCAGTACGAGGGGAATCAGGCCATAGTCCACAACTCAGGCCTAGTGTGAGTTAGCGGACTTTACATGTCTTTTGAAAATTTGCTAGGTTTTTCTCAGACATGTAGGTTTCCTCACGATGTTTTCCTTCGCCATAAGAGAAGCGGTAATCATGATAGAAAATGATTCGAACATGTACATATCAGAGGTGCGAGACCCGGATTTGAACCCGCATTACTCGGATATCCAAGAGAGCGCATTATCGCCTGCTGCCTTAGTTACATCATAATAAAATAAAAATAATTAAAAAGTAGTGTAGTGAGACTTCGGTGGCCCAGTAAGTCACAGAACAGATGTTCTGAGTTCGTTCGACTGATCCTCAGGCCAACGCTCTCCAATAAAAAATAAAACATCAAATATAATAATATTTTCTTAGCATTGTAACTTTAGTTACAAAAAGTTATAGACTAAGTAGTTCGCTAGCTCTTAGACTAATACTTACACACACATGCAATGAAATATTATCATTAGGTAGTGATGCAACGAATACGAATAGTAGGTATTTACCGAATATTCATATTCGCCAAATATCAGCACGAATATTAAAAACAATTATTAAAAAGAATTGATATTCATAAATGTAAGAAATCTGGTAAGTGAAATATGTTCGTTCATAGCTTGATTTGTTCGTTTTATGTTATAAATAATAAAAATATATCGGTTTGTCCGCATGACTTGTTAGTGAACAGTCTCAAAATAAACTTTATTTTGTTGTTTAATAGTTTTAGTTACTTTGTTTGGAAATAAACTCGTCAAATCGTTTTTAAAGGAATAGTTATATGCAGAGCGCACACCCCATGCCGAAGACCCCGCTAGCAGGTTCACTAGTAATATGTATGGCGGCATGACGTTTGAGTTGCAATGTAGTGCGGTGGACGCGAATGGGTTAATTCTTAAACAAAACCATTGCATATTCGAAGTCCCGTCAAATTATGCGAATGAACAGTTTATCTTTATTACCTATTTAATGTGTTTCTAGGCAAAGGTAACTTCTTATCATGGATTGCGGCCGTTAAGTCACTATGCCACTATTATGCGGCATGTGATTAGAGTAAACGACCTACTTACTTAATTTTATAAAAGTGCAATACTAACAGTATTTTAAATGCCTTTAGGACCAAACCCTATTATACTTAAATATTAGGCAAAAAGCTGTACATAAATAAATTAATACAATTATTAAGGTATAAGTACGTGCAATGAGGGGTTGTTCCAATAGCTCTACGTGCTTTTAGAGATGTAACTGAAACAACCCGCATGGTACCTTTGGAGGGCGCGACGTGGATAAATTCCCATAACATTTTTTGCCTCCGCATCACGATGAGGTGATCACGATTGTCCTTATGAAGAAAAATTGGAAAAGAAGAAGATTACTAATCGTTCATTTAAGCCCAAATTTTACTACACCCATTGTAGTCTCAAACTATACAAATCATTGTATTCGAATATAAGGAAAAAATCTCTCTAACAATTCAAATTAACTTATTCTTACAAATTCTCAATTTACCTATATGAAATAAATTCTATGCATACCTATAAAATCTTAAGTTCGCGTCTGTTTTCATAGGAAAAAATCTGTCAAGAGCGTCATCCTATTTTTATCGGGCTCGCTTCGCTTGGTTGCTTCGTCTCAATGAGAAGAATTTATTGCGTTGTACAGCCTCCAGCGGAGCGAGAGGAATTAGTCGACAATCAGGCGAAGCTTGCGTCTAAATCAGGACAATGCCAACCGCAGAAAATATTAATATAACGCTGTTATTGAACAAAGTGACATGTACGAGTATCAGCTCCATTAGAGTGTGAGAATTAGTTAAGAAATTCACGGGATTCAATCTAGTGGAAAACTGTATTCTGAACGATGGTTTTAAATTATAATATTGTATTATGCTAACTTTAAACTAACTTTATATATCGCTAATTGGACCAAAAAAAAGGTAAATTAAAAAGTTAATTTCGTTAATAACAGAAACTTATTTAAAGGAATGTAATGAAAAGTTGAGTTTCATAGATTTCCCACATGAACTTCGTAAGTGTGGTGACGTCATTTGCTATGATCCGAGCCACAGAAGTATCATAGATAACTTATACGAAAATATTGTAGCTGTTTTAAGTGAATCTGCCATTATAAGTTGTGTACGTAGGAGGGGTGGCAGGCGGGTAGTACCAGGTTGGAATAAACATGTCGCTGCTGCTCATACGGATGCCAGGCTAAAGTTTGAGCTATGGTCGTTGCAAGGAAGGCCGACAAACGGTGATTGTTATCAGAAAATGTGTGAGGCTAAAAGAAAATTTAAATCGCGTTTAAAATGGTGCCAAGACCATGCGGAGCAAATTAAGATGGATATATTAGCATCACATCATACAAATAAAGATTTTCGCTCCTTTTGGAAGCAAACTAACAGATTGCAACCGAAGCCGGGTATCCCTGTGAGCATCAGCGGTTTCACTGATCCTGAGCAGATTGCTAATCTCTTCATGGATCATTTTTCTGTAAAGTCACCACTTGGTCGGTCGAATCATATTATGCAGGATGCTGGGACCGGAGTGAACAGGTTGACGACCAAAATAACAACTAAAAGTATTGCTGAAACCATAATGTCAATGACCAGAGGTAAGTCACCTGGTCACGATGGTCTTAGCATTGAACATTTACAATCGGCTGGTCCTCACTTACCTCGTGTTTTGTGTATGTTATTTAACTTATGCCTAAATCATAGTTATATGCCGGATGATATGATGCGTACGGTGGTGGTTCCTATAGTCAAAAATAAAACGGGCGACAACGCTGATAAGAATAACTATAGACCAATTTCGTTAGAGCAACTGTCATTTCGAAAGTATTTGACAGCATTCTTAATACACAGCTTAATGTATACGTCCAACAACACGACAATCAGTTTGGTTTTAAACCAGGTCTATCAACAGAAACTGCAGTGCTGTGTCTTAAGAGTGCTGTCAACTACTATGTAAAGAGAGAAACGCCAATCGTTGCCTGTTTCCTTGATCTCTCTAAGGCTTTTGACCTGGTCTCATACAATATTTTATGGAAGAAACTTCAAATAAGTGGTTTACCTATAGAGCTTATTAACATTCTTAAGTATTGGTATGGGAACCAGGTCAACAATGTACGATGGGAGGGAGCGTTGTCTCGGCCGTATGGCCTGGAGTGTGGCGTGAGACAAGGGGGTTTGACTTCGCCAACCCTTTTTAACATTTATTTGCATGAGTTGATAGCTGAGCTCAGCAGTACCAGAGTTGGCTGTTACATAGACGGTGTATGTGTGAATAACATTAGCTACGCTGACGATATGGTGCTGCTGAGTGCGTCCGTCTGTGGCATAAGAAAATTATTGTCTGTATGTGAGTCATATGCTAAGTCACACGGCTTAATTTATAATGTAAAAAAGAGCCAAGTAATGGTGTTTAATGTCCGAGGCAAGTGTACTAAAGAATTACCACCGGTATTACTAAATAATTGTATTCTGGATAGGGTGGATACTTTTAAATATCTCGGACACTATCTCACTTCTGATTTAAAAGACGATACCGATATTGAAAGGGAGCGGAGAGCATTGTCGGTGAGAGCGAATATGCTTGCTCGTAGATTTGCACGTAGTTCACTCAACGTTAAAATAACATTATTTAGAGCATATTGTACATCTTTTTACACGTGCAGCCTATGGGCAGGATATACTCAAAAATCTTATAGTGCTCTCCGCGTTCAATACAATAACGCGTTCAAGGTGCTGTTGGGGCTCCCTCGATACTGCAGCGCCTCAGGGATGTTCGCTGAAGCGCGTGTTGATTGCTTTTACGCCCTCATGAGAAAAAGATGCGGGTCTCTGGTGCGTAGGGTACGAGGTAGTGCCAACAGAATTCTGAGCATGATAGCAAATAGACTGGATTGCATATACATTAATCGCTGTTGTGCCATTGCAAACGGAATGGCGCAGCGGTGATTCGTGTGTATTGTATTGTAACATTTAAAAAAAATATGTGATAATTCAACTAACCTAGTATCTAAGAAATATTTTTTCGTTTATTAACCATAATGAGTCACTGGTCACTTGAATAAAGAATATTATTATTATTATTATTATTATTATTATTAGAAAAACTCTCAATATTGAAAAAAATATATAAAAAATCTAAATTGGCACCTCTTTGAACTTATTGGCAGGTAAAGTGCAACAGGAGGCAACGGCAGAGAGAGCGATGCAATGCTCGGAAGATTTATGTTGTGGTAATCGATGTTGTCACTTCTAAAATATCTTTTTAGATGTCATCTCCTATCGGGCGATACCCGAATTACATGTAACGCTTTTGCTAAGCTATTGCAAGATAATATTGGTAATATGCAGATACAAGGGAAAAACTTGGTTGTTGGCACCAATTAATCGACACCAAAGTTTTACGAACTATCAAAGGGCCATTCCCCATAGATTTTGGCAATAGCAATCGGTGACTTTACTTATTTGCCAACCAAGTTGCTTAATTTATTGACTCATAGAAAGTAAAAGACTATTTTATGTTGCGCTTTGGTGTTGTTTGTTCTAAAAGAAATACGTGAGAGGTGCATAGAAGTCATACAATCTTGTAAGCAAAAAAATAAATTCTGTAAATGCTCTTTTATTGTGATACGTTATATAATTTTAATTGGATGCTGTTGTTAGTATTACAGTATTTTATATTCAACGTAAAAGCATTAAAAGTAAAATGATTTACATTCATTATTCCATATCATATTTTGCGCTTAAAATTTTAACGATACTTCAAAGTTTTGTACTAAAATATATAAGAATATGTTAAAGTATTATATGGTCAAGTTTCCATTGTATTATAAAGATGTTTATGTTTTGTGTTGTATCTTGCTTTAGAGCTAGCTCGTAAAACTGGTAGTAAATGTACTAAAATTTTCGAAGTAGCTGAAATCGTAAATCAAAGTGCCGAATTTCATGTCTGGCTTCCTTCGAGTGGCATGTGATGTCTAAATACGTACTCTCTAAATTCTAATTTAAATCATGAATATAAACTTCGGTTTAAGGTTGCTTTATTTATCAAAAGGAGAAAATTCACTTAATGAGAAAATTTACAAGTAGGTAGTTAAAGGTTGTTAACTTAAATGTATTTATATAATACTAGTAACTTGCGAGTTGCAAGCCCTGACTTTGCTCACGTCAAATTTTTCAGTAGTTATACATCAATATATTATGTTATATTTGCTGTATCCTTTAGATTTACCTGCTTTAAATGCTAAGACTAATAGGCTGATATTGGCTGATTCGAATTCCTTATTAATTCATTAATCATTAATCCAGCAATTAGCATTTTATATAAATTGTAAAAAATAGTAGTACAAAAGAATATTTGAAAACGGTCAACAGTTGGCGGAAAAATCGCTGTGGAACGTACAAAATATATATACAGTGGAACACATAACCTCCTCCTTTTTTGAAGTCGGTTAAAAATGTATATTTAACAATAATTGGTAAAAAAATGTCAAATTTTAATAATTTATTTCATTTAAAAAATTGTACACTATAGAAGATATATTCATGGGCTTTCAGATAAGCTTAAGACTGTACACAGTACAAAACAATGTGTAACGCCTGACACATTTCAATTAATAGAGGACAGACTGGTTCAGAATTTATTTCCTCCATTTTCCTGCTGTCCAAAAATGTTTCGGTAAGGATTAAAATTTTACTTTGTTTGTTTTTTTTTCATATATTTGTATATAGAGCATATAAAATATCGACATGAGAAAAAAATAAATGTGTGATATGATTATTAACCACTAAGAGCTCAGTGGTATCGCGCGTGATTAAATAAATTGTAAATTTGTACATAATTATAATAAAATTTATAGTAATTAATTTATTATTAGGAAACCAATATGAAATATTTTCTTTATTATTATGTCAATTTTAGAAGTAAAATGTTCTATAAAGGAAGTTCTTTTGACTAATTGTTGATTGTATTTTATTCTTTTGAATAAATATTATAAGTATTCATTATAAATTACATTACAAATTTACAATTTATTTTACTTATGAATTAAAAATTCGTTATTTTTTCTCTTAAATAGTTTGAGAATGTTATTAAAATAACATCAAACCAAACAACCAATCCTGAAATGGGTATGAAAGGGCACGAGCCCCTTCATCAGAATTACTCATTCTATTATTAAAATGCGGGTAGATGAGCGTGAGAGAATAATAGATCGCGTCCGAGATACAATTAACGTAATTTGATCGGTATGTAAAGAAATATTACAATGAATATGCGATTAAGAAACACTTCGAAATAAAATCGACTTTAAACAATCAAATAGCGGTGTGATGGCGGCAGTATTCAGCGATTCGTCACAAGCGTGGTGCGCGGGCGCCGTCTCGTTCGGGAGTCGTCCAAGATGGCTGCCCGCCCTGCCCTCGGCAATGACGCTTCGCTAGGTTGACAGCTTGTCAACCTGACATCGTGCGGAAACGCCGACACGGCCAGACTGACTTTCGACCGTCCCCGGGCGATTTTTCTGAAACAAGTTGAGTCAACTACGTAATCCGTTCGCTCATCCTGACTTAATGATTATTATCAGCTTAACACTAAGATCGTTTTGATGACATGGACTAACAGGCGAAGTGAACCGCTTCAGTCAACCTGATGAGGTATGACTAGGACTACACTTCAGCTAGACCAGTCAACTAGAAATATGAACTTAGATTATAATATTCTACGCAAAATTTGACTATGACACCATACTTCACATTTTGAAACATCTAGACAAGTCACTCCCGACCAGGATGTGGCCCGGACGACAAATTTTCGTCTTTGCAAACAGCCAGACAAGCCAATCCTAGTCGAGACGTGACCCGGACGACACATTTCGTCTCTGTTTCATCTCACTTATAACTAGCAATCATCCAGGACAAGTCAGGCCTCCGAACGTACCTACCTGACTCGGACGACAACTTACGTCAGATGATGCTAAGTACTAGCAATCACCCAGGACAAGTCAGGCTTCCGAACAGACCTGACTCGGACGACAACTTACGTCAGATGATGCTAAGTACATTACTGTGACAAGCTGACCCACTTCATGGGTGTAGCTCGGACGACAAATTTCGTCTACCCTCTGGGACAAAGACGTGTGCCCTACACCTAATCGCTCTGGAGTAGTCAGGACGACACTCTTCGCCCAGGCTCAACCATTTAGCAACAATTTCAAACCATTCACCACTTAGTAAGATGTCTCGCTTGCATATACAAACAATACAAGAATTAAAATCAACGTTGCGCGTGTTTCGATCAAAGTCAAAGTCAAAATACTACACTTCGGTACCTTTTGATCCGTAGCCGCTGCCGCCGCACCGAGGCGCGCGCTTACAGAAGTACATACCGAGCCGACTCACTGTCGCCGTCGCCGTCGTTGCCGTGACTTTGTAACTGCCGCCGCCGCCGCATCACAAAGCCGCCACCGGCGTCGCGGTCGCTGTATCAAAAGCGCCGCCGTGTCACGACCTCACGCAAGGCCGCCGATTTTCAGAAACGCGCTAAACAGATTTGTATAAATGAGCCAGACATTTTAAATAAAGACATTCCACCTGTGACACTCAGCGCGACTACTGGTCTTTCATTTCTATCCGCCTACGTGTAAAGATCCTTAGAACGTTTGCAGGTAGCGACTAGTACTGTGCCTGTCACGGGAACTATGCATTACGCGGGATTGCGACCGTGATCTAGTTCGCGAACGACACCTATCACTATCACTGAAATGTCTTCCCTGTCCATGAATATTATGTGATCGACTACGAGAACGAAGACGCTGCGATCTACTCATTATTTTGAACAAAGTAACACACGGTACAAAAGTTACACATTTAACGAGTCGCGCACTGGTTTAATAAAAAAATGGATAGTCCAAATCCGCAGCAAATGGGTGCAGATCCGATCCCACTTCTGATGAAAGGGCACGAGCCCCTTCATCAGAATTACTCATTCTATTATTAAAATGCGGGTAGATGAGCGTGAGAGAATAATAGATCGCGTCCGAGATACAATTAACGTAATTTGATCGGTATGTAAAGAAATATTACAATGAATATGCGATTAAGAAACACTTCGAAATAAAATCGACTTTAAACAATCAAATAGCGGTGTGATGGCGGCAGTATTCAGCGATTCGTCACAAGCGTGGTGCGCGGGCGCCGTCTCGTTCGGGAGTCGTCCAAGATGGCTGCCCGCCCTGCCCTCGGCAATGACGCTTCGCTAGGTTGACAGCTTGTCAACCTGACATCGTGCGGAAACGCCGACAGGTATATAAATTCTACTTCCAATACTTTTTTAATTTAAGAGTTCACCCAAAAGAGACACTTTTCACATTGATATACGTTAAAAGCTTAAAACTCGATATTTTAACTAACTGCAATGTTCTAAGCATATATCTACACGTGCAATTTATTTGCGAAGCTCCATGGACGGACACATGCAATGTGTAAGTTTTGCTTTTGAGTAAATTGAGTTGTTCCCGCAAGGATTTACTTTAATGAGGTATTTAAATAGTGTGTATATGAGAAGCATACGAAGTTCCGCAAATATTTTAACACAAAAATATTTGAATTGTAACAGCTGGTAACAGATTTTTGACTACTTTATACAATTTAGTTATTTATATTGAAGTCTACTGATTTTTTTGCGAATTTCACAGTGAATTTTGGTTTGCTTAATTTTATTAACTATAAATTTTCTAATTTTATGATTGACTAGGATTAGGATTTAGCGCGAGCGAACTTAAAATAAATAAGATTTCTAAAATAAAAGCAGCCTGAGTTACTCCTAATAACATTAGCTATCTACGAGTGAAAGTCCCGTCAAAATCTGTCCAGCTGTTTCAGAGATTAGCCGGAACAAACAGATAGACAGACATACAGACTAAAATAAAAAAAAATGATTTTTTGATGTACGCATTTAGTGAAAAGCTGTTGATTTGAAATTAAAAACAGTCACTTCTTTTTTTTATATGTATTGATATAGATACAATCCTAACTATCTCAAACAGGATAATGTGAATGGAGGCACATCGCAGGGGCTACATTAACAGAGGAAAATCCATCGTCGTCAACCACGACCTGCCAAGAGCGAACGACTAAGAAGAATTTAATTTAGTACTACTGTTTTGACTTATTAGTGATATTCTCATTTTAGACTTCAACAGTGGAACATTTGTAGTGGAATTTTAAATAATTGCACTCAATGTACTTTATTATGTTTCTTTATTTACATATTTTAGGTTTGGAAGCTCGAAAATATTTTTAGTCTCTGGCAGTCACCTGCTAACCACAATGTCTTTATCAACAAACCAATCCTCATTAAAACTTACATTTTCTAGATTGTCCTAATTTACATTTTGACAACAGGGCATGGTATAAAGCATTTATTTTCGAAAATAAGATTTTTTTAAAGAATGAAGACAAGGTAAAATATATAGCATAAATTGAAATAAAGCGTAGCCCATATAATATAATATTTACAGCATTACGTTACCATTGTTATAAATTTGACGTAACGTATGAAAAATGCCTACAGATTTTAGGTGAAATTAAATATGATAACTCTTATATATCTTTTGTTTTTTATTTCGTTGACACGTTACAAAAATGTTCACTCAGGTAGTTTAACAAGGAATGGTCAGTCAAGTGTAAAGATCTAGTCACTTAGAAACTAATGCCTGGAAGAGTTTAAATTCCATTTCTTACACTGTAGGTACACAATTACTTTTATATTGTTGCTTAAAGTTAACGATTGTTGTTAAAGTCTAACTTGGTTAATCGGGTAAGAAATGATAAGAGTCGATAGAATATTACTAAATATTGTTTATTCTTATAGCTTAAAAGCCTGTAAAGCTAGCAATTAAAAAGACTGTGCTGAATTTATGAGAATTTGAAAAAAAACATAAGTAGTTATAATAAGGTTAAGACAGTTACTAAAAAATTAAATACACATTTTTGGGAGTACCATCCGAAGTTTAGACAGCCAAAACCGAAAGACATTTTCTAGATTTTGATAATTTATGAGACTTTCAAGTTTCAAAGGTGATTAATGATTATTATCATGCTCATATCTGCCGAAAAACTTGACTGCTGATATCTCACAAAGATTTTCAAGTATATCGTAGTTATGCAATTCAGTGGGTTGCGACTGCTTTCAACGGTGAACGAAGTCTTCGGTCTACTTTGTGAGAGACCGGGTAGGTCTTCTTTCTTCTTCACCTTTTGATTCTTAGCCACCTCTCGAGAACTCAGGGACCTTTAATGAAAAGAAAACAATTATTCTTCATTGGAAATGTAATGCTTATTAATGTATTAGAGTAATTAGTAAGGTAGTAGAAAACTAGATTTAATAGTATGAGATAAGGGTTGCTGCTAATTAACTGGGGCAAAGTCGTTCAGAATCTCATGTGGGAAAAGTCCTTAATTCCATTTAAAGTTAATGTAAATTCACACTAAAAACACTTAGTATATTGAGATATCTATAGTATCTATGCCGACACGTTTGTCTCAGTTTGTAGTGATCCCACTTGCTGCGCCAGCGGTTGAGGGTTCGAGCCCGCTGGACATTGCATTCATCTGTTGAGCACGAATGTTTGTACTCCAGTCGTGGGTGTTTATATTTATAATATGTATGTATTTAAAGTTATATATGTGTAGTGTATCAACTATCTGGTATCCGTAACACAAACCTCGTAGCTTACCATAGAATAAGATGGACCTGTGTGTAATATTTATTTATTTATGCCAATATTTTATTAGAATATGTTATAGAAAAATACGTATGAAACATTTTCACGAGTATAATTTTACACAATTGTTACGGGTGGAAAGCGAATATCTCTCAGGCTGAGTGCGTTTCCGGGCATGAGATAAGCCCCTGGAATGAATTCCAGCTCTGAGTCGTCCGTTGGAAGTTTCGTGCTGTAAGTAAAACAAAACAATTTGAGAACAACCTTTCTTTACTTGTATTATATAGCTCGCTCGCTTTGTTATTCTCGTATAGCATTATCCAAAAGTGAAACCTAGATTTTAAATATGCACTCTAAAAAGAATTATTGAACTTTCAATAATATAATATAACATTAAAGTTATAATTTTCTATGTTAAAGCTCAGCTATTTCATAATTGTATTAGCGATTCATCCTCGCTTCGCTCGAGTTCGTACCTAGGTTTTCCCTGGCCCTGTCAAATATAAAGTAGTACAAAAAATGAAGGACTTTCATACTTGCTTAAGCCCTTAAGCCTTCTTAATCCGGTCCTATCGCAAAATCTGTTCTTAGCGGTGTTTCTACTATATAATATAAACTATCTCGCTCCTTAATTTCATCTTTTTTTCTTTTGTTTCTTAATTTATTTAACAAAACCACAGGCTACAAGTTAATAATAATCCCCAAAGTTCAAAAGTCAGAGACCAACAAACTTAGGTCTAAGTTCTGTTACTCCTAGAGTGGATTTAACTCTGAAGGATGACCCTTATTCAAAATAATAGTCCAATAAGTTAATAAATTAAATATTTTTTACATATTACATTAATTAACACATAATTAACAAACAGTCTATTATCATAAGATCTGCACCTATGGCATTTAAATTTTTATGTATAAAATCATTATACTCATAATAGTAGTGAAAAACAAAAACATATCTACATTGATTAACTGACACGGGAGATTGACTGATGACAGTAGTTTTTATCTGATATGCTAAAGATGCACATAGAGCATATCAGACCATAGTAAAAAAACTAATTTACCTGCTATATAATAGAAGGCATAGTTATTCTGATTTGATTTGTTCACAAAATTCATCGAAGTAGGTTGATTTAGGTAAACTAAATTATTTAAAGGTAAGCAGATTGTTGGCAGTTGAGCAAAAAGCAAATCGTAATTCGTGCGGCGAGGGTTGCTAACAGCGGAACTGCTAAAGCGGGCCATTAGAGCTCGTTCGACACGCCGGAGCAGACGCCAGACTTACAGACAACTGCTCTTACTACCAAACGTCTAAATTGTTAAGCCCATAAATGTTTGACTACAAACTTTAATATTGAACAATTTAAAGTTTTTACTCGACTATTTCAAGGAATTTTTAAGTTAACTTCTCAGATTGTTATAGTGAGTGTATTGTATTCTTGTTTTAGTTAGATGTAAAATTGATTTCTTACTTATGTAAATAATTAAATATGTTTCTATCTCTTATTTCTATTACTATGGTTTTACATCTGTGATCTTATATCACTAACGCCCGCACTCATAGCCACTTAATGAAACATTAAGTCATTCTTTAGTAAGAAGATTCTCAACTTAATGGTTCATTAAGTGACTATGAGTGCGGCAGTAAGTAACAAAAAAAAATGGATTACTCTAGGTACATATGTAAATTTGTATGGTCGTTACAAGGCTATTTTTCCCTATAGGTGTATTTAGGAAAAGAGTGTTTAACCTTAACATTAATAGTCATAGTAATTAAGATAAGATTTTTCTACATTAAAAAAAATAATAAAAATTGAAAAAAAGGTACGATAACTACGTGTCTGCTTGAACTGATGATACAGATCGTGTTTTGGTATTTGGTATATATTTGGTTTACATATATTACGATAGCAAAAGAGATGCGAGATATGAGTATTTAATGTCCACCCTTCAATGGAAAGTTTTTGATCAAAGATATCATAACTTATATTGACTACTGTAGAAGTAGTCAAGGTACTAAGTATTCTAGATACAGTCTTCGTAGAATTTCCATGGTAGAAATGTACCCACATCTGTCCAGTTTTATTAAATTTCGTGTTAGAGCATTTCCAAACAAAACAACTATGTGCATCATAAGTTGGGCGTACCCGAAGTTCAAACAGGATTTCGAATTTAAACTTTTCCCTCGAGTAACATTACAATAAATGGACATTTATTCACATGAAGCAAAACATTTCTAACTGTATTCGTACCTTATGGCTCTTTCTCATACTGTTCTACTAATTAACGAGCACAGTTACAAGAGCTTAACTTTAATTGAGATCATTACTGTACCAATAAATTATAAATTTTCATGTAAATACTTTAATTGGTCAAACTAGTTTAGGTAACTTTCAGGTAATACTTGTAATTGATTGTGATAACTAGGCTTAAAATAATATTTTGGTTAAAAGAAATTTTGGTTAAAAGAAAGTTTTATATAATTAAATGATAGGTCTTAAATTAAAATGACTATAAATATAGATGAATGATAATGATGACGATGATAAATCATAATGAGGTAAAAATAAAAAAGTTCAGCACCTGTTTTTCTTCCTTAGATTTCTTGGAAACAGTTTAATTTTTACAGAATGAAAATTTTTATTTACATATGTTTTACTCAAATTTTAATACGTAACGTATACTAATACAAATAAATATCATTTATCCCTAATTTGAAGTTTTATAATAATTTGTTCGAGTAAAACCTCCGTGGCATTACACACGCAATCTCAATCACATAACAAGGTAAGCCCTTATGGGAACAACCCAATTTAGTCGTGTACAAGTTTATTTGGGTATCTATCCGTAGGGCATTATAATAAATGAAAGGACAAATTCGCGACCTCATGTTAATATTGAAATTTTACTTTGCCAAAGGCTCTATTAATTTATTAATGCTATATTGGTAACTTACTTGACGTATTAACAATTTTGGTTAAAAAAATGTTGTGCAGAACAATAACGATCCGCTCCCTTTAAGAACTCAACGGTAAAGTACAGTTTTACATAATAAAATATTTTTTTAATGTATTTTTTTCACTGGCAATCTCTTTATAATATAATACTGATTGAGAATTACAGTTTAAAATGATAATATAAGTAATATATAAGAAAAATCAATTAAGGTATTTCAAAAGCACATCATAAATATTTTCTTCCCGTCAAAATGGCTACTTTATTCAAATTAATTTCAAAAGTTTTAAATATCCCTGTATTTTACAAGTAAACTTTCTAGTTTCAAAGATACCTACTTTATTACGACGTAGACGATAAAAGATCATTTTTTCATTATACTTTATAATAAAATAATAATAGCTCTTTGATAATGTTTCTTTTTAATTTACAAAAAATGTCACAGAAAGTTTTCATTCTAAATATATAAAAAAAAATATTTGGTTTAGTAACAAATTATTTAGAGCTGTTATAGAAATTCTATTATAAATTGTTAAAACAACTCAAGATACAAAGTTAAAGTATATTGATGAAAATAATTTTATAAAATTTCGAGGAGGTGCATCAGTGAATAACGAGAAGGCACAAGTACGAGTAGACTATAAAACCGGCAACGTGTTGCAGGGACCGCGCCGGCAGATTGCACGCATATAAAAATTATAATAGCTGTAAGGACACAAGTCATAAAATGTTATATATTAAAAATGGGTTTTAGTCATTACAAAGTTTTAGTTTGTTTTTATAAAATACCCCTAACTACTCGTGTATACGAGTATGTTATTTCTACCCAATTTTATGTTTCAGTTGACATCGACCTTAAATTTTTTTTGTAAGACAATTGTGTTGATTTTAAAGCACACTAAGTATGGACTTAATTTTTTTTATCCTTGAGAAATGCATTAATGCATACCACCTTTAGAAAAGGTTAGCTATGTGGGTCTCTCCGGTAAGCCAGTACTACCAACTAAACGCAAGCACCCATCGCTTAAGAATTCAACCACGACACCTCGACGGGCCTGGCAGATTTGACGAAGCAGACCATACAAATAAGGGTTGCTCCACAGTACACTCTGCTATCAGAGAAGTAAAAACCAGAACAAACCAAACTAGAAGCAACCCGCATGACTCACCGCCCACTGAAGTGGGCTTTCCCTGCACGTTTCTTGGCTTCGCGCCCGGCTGGATTGCCGGACGCTATTGAGCCCCCTACCACGACAAGGGCTACAAGATGAGATGAAAGTATGAACTTAAATTATGTTAAGGGACTTTATTTGTTATAATTAGCCTTGTGCAGTCTGTTAGTAACATACTAACAATCTGCTCTTACTTCGCCCTGCATTATTTAGTTAGTTAGGGCTAACCTTACAACTTAGGAAATACTTGATGTCTCGTGATAGAGTAACCTATGTATGTTCCTCATAGATGATATACCAGCTTGATTGAAAATCTTCAAATTAATACTTTTATACAGCCAATATTAGTCAATAATCTTACAATTCAGAAGAATTGTCATTTTAGTTCAGTTAAAGTATTCAGTGGCAGTGGTAGCCCAGCGGTAACGCGTTGCTTGTATACCCGAGTGATGCGGGTTCAAATCCGGGTCTCGTCCTCTGATATTTTCATGTGCGAATCATTTCTATCATGATTACCACTTGTCTTACGGTGAAGGAAAACATCGTGAGGAAACCTGCATGTCTGAGAAAACCTAGCAAGTTTTCGTAAGACATGTGAAGTCCGCCAACACGCACTGGGCCAGCGCGGTGGACTATGGCCTGATCCCCTCGTACTGAGGGAGGCCCGTGCCCAGCAGTGGGACGTAAAAAAGGGCTGATGATGATGATGATGATGATGATGAAAGTATTCAGTTAGTTTAGTTAGGTATTCTAAAGAACTATCAAAATGGGGTTCATCTTACAAAATTAAAATGTCTCTACATTTATTATAATATAAACAAATAAGAAAATTCATAGATCAGTCGAACTCATCCTAATAGATGAAATAAGAAAAGATTTATAGTAAAATCCAACAAAAGGGTCTCGTCCGCAATAATAAATCTACGTACGAAACAATTCGATTCCGACGATTTGCTAGCAGACAAAGACATTCGATCAGATAAAATTATTATCCATAAATTATTAAGGAAAGAGTATTTAATGGGCTTTTTATATGTTATAGTAATGTAACGGTGATTGTAAAGATTAAGATATTAAGATATTTTATAGCATACTAGCGACTCACCCCCGTTTTGCTTGGGTTTGGGTTCATCGCTAGGTACGTTTTACATTTATTATAATAAACAAATAAGAAAATTTATAGATTAGTAGAATTCGTTCGAATAGGTATAGTCCATATGTTACAAATATTATGATGTATAAATAAATAAATAAATATAAATATGTTGGGACATTATTACAACAGCGCCATCTAGTTCTAGTATTATGATGATATAATATTATATAGTCTATAGTTTTTTGATATGTATCTAATGCAATACATATTTTTTCAAATCGAATTAGTAGTTCCTGAGGTTAGCGCGTTCAACAAACAAACTATTCCGCTTTATTACATTGTGTATAGATTACAAAAGTATAATTTGGATGTGATCAATTATAAGAATTTTAAATAAATTGTATTTAGAACATAGTACGTATTATGTCTCAAATAGCTGTTAATCCACGAAAAAAGAGGTCGACTATTATTGCTTTTAAATAAAATTTTAAATATCTGTACACATATCACAATTCTATATGAGTCGTATATCAATGGTTTTTTTTATATCATATCGAAGTAGATACAGAGGCCTAATTTATATTTTTCAGAATTTTTGTCTGTATGACTGTCTGTTTTGTATTTGGGAACGTATCACGATACTACTTGGGTAGAGTCTAGGAAAAACCCAAGCGGAGTTAGAGTGAAACCCTTGTATACAATATACTAGTATGTACATGGTTTAGACATTTCTATATCTAGTAACCGGATACAATATACAATGTGTCTATCATGGTTATCTTGCAAATGACGTTTGAATGGAATGGTTCAAAACAAATCAGAGATAGTGTAGTAACATTCACATAAAAATTATAACAATTTTGATTCAAAAACATTTAACTTAGTTTATTTGCGAATAATGCCATGAAATAGCTTTTCTTAGCTCTAAAGACTAAGTGGTTTTTAGATACGTAGGTATATATTTTTCTAAATGTACCTGTAATGTAAATGAATGTTATTTTCAATTAAATAATACAGTTATCATACCAATAATTGTAACGTATATATATACATAGATACACTAGCGTCTACACTAATATTTTTTATTACATTATGTTCTTTGTTTTATGAGAAAAGACTCGATTGACTTGATTTGATTTAGAGGAGTTTCAATAGTATTTTAATGAAGGAGATCCCGAGGTGATCCCATATCGCTTTTGAAGTGTAAGATGATACTGTTTTCAAGAAAATTAAAGTAAAACATGATATTATTATAAGTATGTAAACTTCAAGTTATTTCCAACCTAACTTTATAAGTATATAATAAAGGAACATTTTATAAACGTTCACAATCACCATTTTGTAAAAATGAATTTTACTACCTCTAGGTATAGAGTACACAATTCGTAAATATTTTTAAAGTAGTAACAAAGCTAAATCTATACATAAACAATTATTGTTATTTAAAGAACACGTGTGTAATATATTATGTACATAGTTGTTGAAATGTTTTTCTATTTTTCTATATATTTTTTGTTTATATATATACTAGGGGCTCACCCTCGCTTCGCTCGGGTTCGTCCCTAGGTACGTGTTGTATATTTACTTCGCACCACCCGGAATATATTTGCTGATACGTCAAATCAAACTTTTAGCTTTAATTATTTTTAAAAAAAAAATTAAACCGACTTCAAAAAATATGCACTAAAAAGAGAAAAATAAAAAGTAGAAAATAATACTTTAAAGAACTATGTTAATTTTGGAGTCGGTGCCAGCCAAAGAAAAATAACCGTATATATATATATATATATATATATATATATATATATATATATATATATATATATATATATATATATATATATATATATATATATATATATATATATATATATATATATATATATATATATATATATATATATATATATATATATATAGTAAGTTAAATAATATAGGACGCCATTTACTAATGAGAACACATACAGGAAAATACATTAAATAGTTTATTCGAGTTGTCCTTCATAGAAAAGTTTCAATGATTAATTATACAAACATTATTAGTTAGTAATAGGTCTAAAAATGAACATACTTGACAATTTGGTGTGATAATATCTCCCATTTTCATGAGAAAATCAAAATTTCAGGTGCAAGTATCCATATCATCAAACATAGTTCAAAGCGAATCTGCCTCTATGTGTTTTTACACTTACTACTGAACGGAACTATACGCTTTTCTCTAATAGAAAGGGCGATAAACAAGGCTTTATAATTTGAAAATGTTTTGCACTAAATAACTCAACTTCAAATAACCCTGTTTATTTCAAACATGTAGAAAAAAAAGATAGTTATTTAAATTGAAACAATGTACTAGAAAGTAGAAAGATGTAAGTTTTAAAAAGGGCTTCAGAAAAGTCTATAACGGCACGGTGTAATACGTACTCGTATCGTTTATGATGCACTCACAATATGTTTTTATCTATTTAATACGACGCACCTACACGTAGGAAGCGAAGCGAGGTTTCCAGCCTTTAGAACGCTAGTTCAGAATAAGGCATAAAACTGAAGTGTCATTTACCAAATAAATACTAATACATTTAGCAAATCAGACTCACTTATTAAAGGAAGGACAAAAGAGCTGAGATCACCTTTTTTATCGCCTTTTCGCTTGGACGAGCCTTGTGAGAGAAGAAAATTATTGCTCTGAAGAAAAACCTGTGAAGTTAATCGAAGGTCAGGAAATGCCGATACTGATAAATTGAAAGGCTAAAATAAAATACTTACTCCAAAGACCACAGGCATTTGTTCCAAACGTTGTAATTTGTCCTGAAAATCAATTCTATGTAGGTACTAATATTAAAGATTGTAGACCTATTAATGATAGCTTGAAATTATTATTTGGAAAATAATAGGTTTTGCCTACTTTGCTTAGTAATTAAAACTACAAGCAGTATCTACTTTACGTTGTACGGTTTCATTTGTTTTTTTTTACACCAAGAACTTTAAGACTGACTGACAAGTAGCTGATATAAGGAGTAACTAAAGCTACTTTTATTTTAGAAAATGTTTTGGGGTTCCGCGCAAAAGTCGACAAAAAAAAAAGAAATTGTAAACCAAATTTGCGTTCTTATACACACACACCGAAGCGAAGCAAGGGTTAGGCGTTAGTAATATTATATTGCCAGCAAGCAAGTTAGTTTTTCAAGATAAATAAATAATAATTGAATCATAAACCCTGTTAAGTAAAGGTGTCCAATTCTTAGCTTAGCGTACATCGTATCGTAATTCGTGCGGCGGCGGCTGCTAACAGCGGGACTGGCGGGAATTATTAACGGGCCATTAGAGTTCGTTCGAGGCGCCAGTAGACGCCAGGCTTAACAGACAACTGCTCTTATTCCTGAAACGTTTGATTTGTTAAACCGATAAATTTAGACTACTTTATTAGTGTGCAAACGCGCTATTTTTTATAATTCGATGTTATATTGTCTTAAATTCAGTCTATATATTTATTATATATAAAATAGATATATATTAATAAAAATGAAACGCTGTTTCTTTGTTTATGTACAATTTGAGAGAGGCTGGACTGATGGCATTTTTTTTTAAATGTTACTAATAGTCCGAGTAATGATTTTAGCGGGAACAATTTGCTCGTTTAATAATATAGAATGTGCCCGTAGGGTATGTCGGATGTATGAAGAGAGAACACGGTACTAAAACAGTTTTAACTTTTGCCATTTGACTAAAATCTTAATATTCAAATTCTTTTCCTCAGTTGCGTTAAAATACCGAAATACTCGTAACATCTACGAACATTTTAATATTATTGTTTCCGAACTTATTTACAAGATAAAGTTTGATATCACCACGTCGGGAAACTTGCTTTAGAGGAACATGACCGTAACATAAAATTTTATAACAGCTTTGGACGTTGCGGTATTATAGCTCTTCCATATCTTGTCATTTTAATAGCTCATAGTAAATAATAACAAATTTTTACGGTGTATGACTTTCTAAGTAAGCATAGGTAATTTTTTAATTTAAATTATTTAGTGACTAGCCTTCCCGCGGCTTCGCTCGCGTTCTAAAGGCTGGAAACCAAATTCTTTTTAGCGTCCTTCTCCCGTCGCCACCGCCATATTGCACGCGGTGATCATTATTTTGTTGCGGAGTTATGTTAAAACTATGATATTTCGTAAGATATTCATTGAAATCAAATAATTCCAAGAGCAATTTTGTTCAAAATTAAATACTTGTGATAAGTATCTCATTTATTTAGGTAAGGATTAATATCAAGTTGCAAGCACTAACACTCATTGATGCTCCGCTCCTAATGGTCGTAGCGTGATGTACCTAATAGTCTATGACCTTCCTTGATAAACGGACTAACCAACACAAAAATAATTTTTCAAATCGAACCAGTAGTTCCTGAGATTAAGTTGAGTTCCTTCAAACAAACAAACAAACAAACAAACAAACAAACTTTTCAGCTTTATAATATTTTATATATAGATATTCATATATTTTTTATTTAACGTATTTATGAAATTACAAGCAGGCACTTCAATTTTACTTAGATCTATTTATACAAAGAAGGAGGTTCACTATGTAGTCAATAGAAAATCTTATTGAATTTCTACACGGACATGACATGCAAATAAAACCCCCATGGAAAGAAAGTCCTCAAATTCCTCAAGTATGGATATAGTGTACGTACTTTTTGTTTTCAAGTTATCAATATATGTAGGTTAAGGGATAAGCC
Source organism: Boloria euphrosyne (assembly GCA_951802675.2). NCBI lineage: Eukaryota > Metazoa > Arthropoda > Insecta > Lepidoptera > Nymphalidae > Boloria > Boloria euphrosyne. Next base: position 6,465,698 of record OX637872.1, read on the forward strand.
CTTAAAGATTACCTACCTTTATTTCAATCTAAACTTATAATACATATAAAATTAAAAATGTTGAAAAAACCCACGACGGTTATTAAAAAGGATAAAATAATAAAAAAACCCCCGACTTAAAAATAAACGTAATGCGAGATAAAAAAAAAACCAAGAATATCCGTCGGGGGCTGCCATCACTATTTTAAATTTTGATCGTAAATATGCTTCTAAAGGTCCTCACAGTAGGTGATGGGGGATGTAAGTATAGCGCTTAAAATCTCTAATTATTCATGTTACTATAAACCTTCAAAACTAGTTCACTTAATGGCAGCCCCCGACGGATATTCTTGGTTTTTTTTTATCTCGCATTACGTTTATTTTTAAGTCGGGGGTTTTTTATTATTTTATCCTTTTTTAATAACCGTCGTGGGTTTTTTCAAAATTTTTAATTTTGTTTTTTATTTTAAACTTTTTAGAGAGCATAAATATTATATACATAACGCGCCGACCCGGGCGTTCGCCCGACCGCGCCCGCCTATCTAAAAACATTCAGCAATCTAACCCGAACCCATAACTGAAAGCTGCATCAAAATCGGACTAGTAGTTTTGGAGAAAAATGTCTTTAATATATAGTAGCTAATATAAAATATATTACTGCAGCGCCCTCTAGTGAGTTACTACCGTAACATCTATTTAAGAACCCTCACTTATCAATCAAAAACTGCATCTAACTACTAGGACTAGTTTTGGTTCTGCACTAACAGTTGTTTACTGCAGCGCCCCCTGGTGAGTTGTCACCGTAACAACTATTTAAAAAAATGCACGAATCAAACCCGAACCCATAACTGAAAATTGCATCAAATCGGACAAGCAGTTTTGAAGGAAAATGGCAACATGGATTTGCACTTATTTGTGTTTGCTGCAGCGCCCTCTGGTGAGTTGTCACCGTAAAACCTATCTAAGAACATTCACCAATCAAACCCAAACCCATCACTGAAAACTGCATCAAAATCGAACTATTAGTTTTGGAGAAAAGTGGCAACATTGATTTGCACAAATAATGTTTGCTGCAGCGCCCCCTGGTGAGTGATCACCGTAATACCTATCTAAGAACATGCGGCAATCTAACCCGAACCCATAATTGAAAACTGCATCAAAATCGGACTAGTTTTGGAGAAAAATGGCAACATGTATTTGCACAAACATACAAACATCCTCTCACCCCAAACGCATATACCGTCTCCGTTCCGTCGTGGGTAATAAAGCGATATTGTTATATTATTTTATACTAGTGACTTCCCGTCACTCCGCCCGGTTTCATTCCTATGTACGTTGTAACTAAATGTCATCAAGAACTATCTAGTGGTTTCTTATTGTACTGCTTCGACTCATCATTTTTGACGACACGTTTGACTGAGTAGGTAGTGACCCTACTTTCTGCGCCAGCGCTCGCGGGTTTGAACCCCGCATTCATTTTTGGCATTTATTTGTTCAGCACGAATGATTGTACTCCAGTCATGGATGTTTATATGTATAATATTGTATGTATTTAAAATTTATACGTGTAGTAGTATCAACTATCTGGTATACGTAACATAAGCCTCGTTAGCTTACTACGGAACTAGATGGTGCTGTTGTAATAATGTCCCAACATATAAAAAATAATACTTATAGAAAATACACATATTTATTTAAAAAAAAATAATTTTTATTATTAAATAGGTCTTTGTCTTAGAATTTCTTAGATACGATCAGAAATGTCCATTGGCGAAACTAAGGTCAGTTAATAACGAAGCAATTTGGAACTACACTAACTTGAATATTGATTGAGTAAACTTATAACATCCGCTTCAACTAACTTTGATTATGAGTTACAGTATTACAGTTTGTTAAACTAAATAGGGATTTAGGACGGCATACTTATTTGCGAGCCTTATAAGTAAAATTAGTTCAATTTTTAATTCATTTCATTTTTTTGTTGTATTAAATAAACCTTTATATAAAATTATTATAAGATAAACATAAAATATTTTACAAATACAAAATATTTCCTTCATTTTTTCGTATTTTTTTTGTTACAAACCCGATTTATACAATAATATACTCGTATTATTGTCGTTACATAGAGTATTTATGTATAGACGTCAGTCAAAAGGTCGATACTCGTATTAAACTTGTATATTTTAATTCACTTCAAATTAAAGCTATTAATATTAATAAAATGAATTTAAATACATGTTAACTCGTTACTGTTAAATTAATTATACAGCTTTGATCTGATGGTAATATGGAAATCACGTAAATATTACATTATGCCTATCACATAATTTACCATTAATTTGATTACAACCCCAAAAATATAATTAAAAAATAATTGCTACATTTTTCTTCGACATTTCAAGTAATAACCTAGTACTATAAATCCTTGACCAATGTATGTACCTATTCAGCCCTTTTAATGTTGCTTTTTCGGCTTCTTTTCAATATGAGGGGGATCAGGCCATAGTCCACCACACTGCCATAGTGCGGGTTGGTGGACTTCACATATGTTTCGAAAACTTGCTACTTTTTCTCAGATATGCAAGTTTGCTCACGATGTTTCCTTCACCGTAAGACAAGTGGTATCAGAGGTGCGAGACCCGGATTTGAACCTGCATCACTTGGATATCTAAATGAGCGCGTTACCGCTAGGCTACCACTTTCCATTACTCATAGAGTTGAAGTAAATACTTCTTAAAAGAGACAACTCATCTTATCGCCTAATACCGGTGACTTCGTTCGGGATCTCCTTTAGGTGCTCCCTGTAAAACTTAAAATTTGTGCACAAAAATGAAGGACTTTCATACAAACTTGCGAGAGCTCTTTAATCTGACTCTGTCGCAAAATCCGTTCTTAGCGGACGTCTACTAACTACAAACATCTTTAGAAATTAAGCGGTTTTCGATATTTCGTGATGAGTGAGAGATTATATAAAAAAAATCTTCTGCATAAAAAAACTCTGTAGCGAATTTTATGTTAGAGATGTTAACATACGTATATTTTTAATATATTTTAAAATTTTAAATGTTAATTATAATATAAAAAATTTTAGTTTTACTCATTTGGGACGACTCCTAATTAACTCGAGTGTTTGCGACACCGCGTGTGAGGTATTCGTGTTATTCAAATGCTCGCATATTTTTGTGTTTTGTTGTATAATTAAAGTATCTACTAACTATTTTCATGTCATTTAATTGTAAATTGAAATTCCTATAAAGTATATTATAAAAAAGAACAAGAAAATTCTCTATTTGCCACCACTGACCACTAACAAAAACAAATAGTATCTACATTTAAATAAAACAAAACCCCATCACAAGATAAGAACTGATGGGAATGGATTTCTGACGCCTGTGATAGCTAGAAGTATACGTTCAGCAATATAAAATTGACAGCGGTGAGGCAGTAGTACGCGCTTGCTTAGGAAATCGAGTGTAGCGGTTTCAAATCCATAAACCTACGCTTCGCGATCTTGGCTTGTCTCCCGTGGCGAGATTGATAAAGTGTGTGGCACGTATGATCCACAGTCATCTCTTGGCTATGTGATCTGGTCGCCAGATTATTATAATATTTTTTATTTTGAGAAATAGTCTATAGTACTCGATGGCAATTAGTAAAAGAATTTGAATTGTTTTCAGTTTAATGTAGATTTATTGATGAGAGTTATCTGATATCACGGTACTCTTAAGCGTAGAGCGTTAAGCATAAATAAACACGCGTGTGAACGCTACTGTATTATATTGTTAATTAGTAGCAACAATGTTAAATGATAAATATAATCTTATCGAACTGCCAACGTACCAGAACATGAGTGGTATAACAGCAAACAATAGTGGTTGTCGAGTTTGTATTTGCGAGTGTAAATTGAAACATGTCGAGAGTTAATTACGTCCAGCTCCTAGAGGATCTTGCTCCCTCTGGCCCTCTAAAGGATAATCCTACGAACCCTCCCTGTTTGGTATAATAATTGTACTGTTAATTACCATTATCTATTCTCAGCTATACTAAAAGTGTAAACAGGTAAAAGTGCTAAAATAAATGCTTTTAAGGATTAAGAATTGATTATAAAATTAAGCACTACACGTCAAAATATGAATACGACTTGATATAAATGAACCAATATGTAAAAGAGCAGTTCGATCTGTCGTTCTATTGATACTTCAGAAAATGACTAAGGATACATAGCTTATTTCATAACCTATTTCGGGCCTCTCTTTCTTAGATAAAGAATAGCCTATATCCGGTTCCAAAGCGAAAGCTACGAATATCTTATCGAGATCAGTTCAGGTTTAGTAGTGAAAAGGTAAAAATATTTTCTTATAAAAATACTTGAATGTATATTATTGTAGTATATTTAGATCGATTTCAAGGAAGGCAAACTCATAATGTTTTAAAGTTTTCTTCTACATTGCAAAATATCTTTCAATATAGAACCCAATTTTTAGTTTAAAAAGTTATAAATTGAAGATTGAACCTTTCTTTTATACATTTTCGTAATTATTTCTAGTATTTATAGTCAAAAAGGTCCAATAATTGAATACTAAATAATTTTATGGATGTATTTGTGTGTTTAAATAAAGATTATTTTAACAAATCCAAATTAAAGCAAATAGTTCAACCCGTATGGTGGAATAAATACATTTGGAGTAGTTTTGAAGTCCTTTCAGACCTGTCAGACCTGTCATTTTAACATACAGTTATTTATACAGTCCGCTCGTGTATCATTCACCGATCTCCAATACCGCATAATAAACGTTTCCCAAAAATCAAATATAAGCCAATCCAACCAAAGGGTAGATTTGCTTATGACAACTCGAGGAAAAAAAAATAAAAAAAAACGATTTTTTGTATATCCGCAGCCTAAGTCTAAAATAGTATTTCTGAATAATTAAAATATGATCATAAATATGAATTATTAAAAAAACTTAAAAAAAAACAACTTTCAGATAGAAAAAGATACACGAGGATTTTCATTTGCTGTACATAAAATTATAATCAATGATATTATAAGTAAAAAGGTGTAGATACTAAGGATGTAACGAACATACATTTTTAGGCATTCGCGAATGCGAATGCGGATGCGAACATCTCCCTTCGATATTCGCGAATGCGAATGCGAATGCGAGTATTTTGAATTTGGCGCCATCTATTATTTTATTTTGGCAGCTTCCTCAGCGCGCGAGTTACATGCACACATTTATCATCAATTCAGTAGTTAGTGATGACCATTTAGCATATATTTTGCTAGATTCAGCATATTTTCATGTTGTTTGTGCAAATAGCATATTTTTAGCATATAAAATAAAAGTTTAACCATGAAAACAACATAAACGCCTACGTAATTCTTTCCATTTAGAAAAGATTCCTTTGTTATTTTTTAATAATCTCTATCATATTTCGGGGATTCCTCAACATATCTCATAGATAAGCATATACCATAGATAAGCAGCATCTTTTCACTCCCTCCTTTTTGTGTGAAAGAAATGAGATAGAAGTAGAATAATATACTGTACCGCGAACTTATTGTCAGTCAATGGGGTGTTACATCAAATTTTGAAAAGTGTCTCAATTAGATTCTGTAGTGATAATACACCACTATAAAAACACCAATTTTTTATGTAATCGATAAGTGTAAAAAAATGGGTTTTTAATTTTTAACTTTTCAAATTTGCGCCTCATTGTTCGAAAACGATGAACACATGGACGCCATTATTAGTCTGTGTGTCAGTACGTTAGTGGATTTTGTAAACAAATGGGCTGATGATTTGTATGAAATTGATAATTGTTTATAGCTTAATAATGAGTTATTATTCTACTTATTGTTGTTGTGCTGTTCCTGAATGCAAGAATACTAGATAATGGTAGAATACTACATTTGTGTACACGGCGGTATGACGTAATGAAGTGGCGTCTACTATTTCGTGGTGTTTAAAAACAGATTAAAAAAACTGAAAACTGAATTTAATTTTAAAGTTTATTTTGGTATTTTATAAACTAAAACCAACATTTTCCGAATGGTGCTTGCCTAAGCTATCATAGTAATATATTTTTAGATTGGTTTTCATATGGAGTAAAATACCCTATTGTCAATCTAAACTAAACAAATTAAAGTTCTTACAGTTTATAAAGTTTTAACGTGAATTAAAAAAAAATTATTTGATTGTCATTAATATGTCACCTAAATACAGTTTGTTTGATAACATATTATAGTCTGTTTTTTTAATCTCAGAGACAGAATTTGTTTTTTTGCAATTCTTAAATATTGATGTGCCACCATCGTAAATTAACGTCAATAAAATGAAGTATGGTTTTTTTTATAATAAGTTATCCTGAAATAATGTGTAGGTGCTTATTTAAAACGTAATAATATGCCACGCCTGCCACAGCGACAAGCCACAGAATAATGAACATAACGTAAAACCAGTGCTGCCAGCTCTGTTTACGTGTTGGGCGCTAAATCAGTTAAAAAAAAGCGCTAGATTCCGCTAAACAAGTGTGATTAAAGAAAGTGCTACATTATAATGCTAATTTTTATTATGCTAATTTTTAAATCAAGAGTTAAGTAGATGCGCGTTCTAGAGGACATTTTGCTTTTTTTTTGCTCTGTGATATCCACATATCGTTGCGCTATACCAAATTAATTTTCGTTACTTCTTATTTACCTCAATACGTCATACGTTGCCATAAATACATTTTCAATTACCTGAATAACTTTAAAAACGTTAACTTTTAACGGCGCCACGATTTGACGAAAAGTACGATTTTTTTTCAATATCTCGCTTACTTTTCATGACATTGAGAGACAATAGCTTTCATTTTTCGATTTCCAAGTATTTGTTAGCGTTTTAGAAGCAGATACTGCTATCATAATTCAAAGCTAGCAGTTTTCTAATTTTTGATCAATCTGCTGCAGCGTAAAATTTAATTTTGCAGCATTAAATTAGCACTAAATGAGCACTTCATTCCTGCAAAACTTTAAGTGATTCTGCCCAATTGATCTTGCTAGCTTAACATACCTATTTTTCCGACGTTCATATTCGCAAAACATCCGCGTAAAATTTACGAATGCGAATGCGAATACGAATGTCAAAAAATATGCGAATATTCGCGAATGCGAATGCGAATACGAATATTCGTTACATCACTAGTAGATACGTTACCTAAACGACATTCTATCTTCAAAAACGGCACACTAACGCACACATGAATACAGAATAACTAAAAATATTGCAATAACACACTACATTACGATTAGTCGTCAAAATAGGATGGCATGCTTCAAGTATCGCCAGTGAAAAAGAGACAAATATAATTCTCGACAGTGCGTCGTCAACGCGTTGGTAGGCCAATAGCCTAGTTTTAGTGTGCCACTTTTTGAGCGCGTATGACTTATCTACACCTTTTTTCCTAGTATATCAATGATTATAATTATATTTTCTAAGTCAGCTGGTTGTTTTGAAAGTATTGCTCTTTTGACAAATAAGCCTTGATATGACGACTTTATGGCTTAAAGATTTTCGGGAATATTTAACAACTAATAGCTAAGACCTGTAGTGGAATACTAATAGTTCTAAATTGAATATGACATCTACTAATTATGTACTCGGCGGCGAATAGGTTCGTGGTGACCATGACGTCCGATTTCGTATTCATTTGGTATAACGAAAATTGAATGGCATTAAATCAGCTGAGTGTCGTGTTGCAAATAGAAGAACAGCTTTATCCATATCTTTTAAAGCTTATATTAGTACATAATATATTATAAGTATATGGTATAATATATATCTATGTTTATTACCTATTAAAATGGATTCTACGAATATCATTTTAGGAGTCATAGTTCTATTCTTCATATTATACATATGGGTAAAAATATATAAAAAATCATAGCTTTGCTCTTAGGTGATTTGCACGAAAACAAAACCGTTAATTCAAAATTTACCATACCTATACTACCCCTATTAAAACCCTTTCCGCCTATTTCTATTTGCAAATAAAAAGGTGGGTCGGCTACAAGTAATTTAATACATTTCTACGTACTACGTAGCGAGCAGTGTTGCAGTAAATAACTATTTACAAATTACTGTATCATCATTTATAAAAGTTTATTTAATCTATTTGTTCTTTAACCACCAAACAGGGTAGTTGGTTCTATGGACGCGTGTAGTAATGGAAGTTGAAGGTGTATTTTATTTTAATATATTTTTAACAAGAACATGAATTAGTATTTATTTTAGCTACTAACATTTTAATTGATGATTTACTAGTTGCACTACTTTCTATATATACTATATACTATATAGTAATACTAGCGACTCACCCTCTCTTCGCTCGGGTTCGTCCCTTGATTTAGTGCGGACGAAGTCGCGGGTTCCGCTAGTATCTTTATAAATTATAACCTATGTGATATTCTTATGTGTAAGTTATATTATTGTAAAGTTTCATCAAAATCCGTTTTTGCGTGTAAGAGTAACAAACATACATCCGTCCATTCTTACAAACTTTCGCGTTTATAATTATGCCAGGATACACTAATTATTAGTTTTGGATTAAAAAAACATAACTTATTAACATTCACTTATATTTATTACTATTACGATATGCTATTCATACAAGGAAAAGAGAGATCTTAATTTTATTAACAAAAAAATTTTCACGACTATAGTTACAAGTAGAAACTTTTTTCATTATATAATGAAACAATTCATGAACATAAAAACTGTGCGCTACAATCCAGAGAATAGAATGGATAAAGCGCGAATGCAAATTCTATCGCGATTCATGTTTAATTGAGAAAAAATAACGAACTACTGTCGTGTTTATTGTTTTATTTCTATAGCTTTATTTCCGAATGGGCAGTTAAGCGAACTGGTAAATATCTTACTTATTTTATTTTGTTAGAACACTATAATCATAGTTACCTTTGCATTCATATTTTACAACCTACAATTTACAGTAACATAGCTCTAAGTAAATAATTTGTTAAAATAAAGCTACATTTTGCTTAGTACAGTTAGCTGTACAACTTAACTGTAATAGCAGGGGGAATGGAACTGTCGCGTCGTCTAATCCTGGTTAATTTTTAATTAATACGTTTAATTAGGTCAGATTTTAAGCTGATAGGTATATTATTATAAATATAAATGAAAAGCCTCTTAGATTATTATAAGATTAAAGCGGAAATATTATCATTTTTCTTACGATTTTCAGGCAGCAAAATCATTAACAAAATATAAATAAAATTTAGTGTGAAAATAGTTTTTCTGGATAAAGAGGAATTAGTCATGAGTAACACAAGCTTCTTTTTATGTCGAAAAAAGGTAAGGGCTACTCGGGAATAATCGCAATAATCGCATAGGACTTTTATGAGCTTTAGGGATTACTTCGTAAATACGGGTTGCTAGCCTAATTATATGCCAAATAATTTATTTTGCATCACTTCAATCTGTTGATTAAAAAGTTCAGTTTGAACAGATTGTACGTGGTTTTTATGGTCTGATTAGTAGTGTTCGACTATTTTTTTATTTGTATATATATATATACATATTTCTACAGTTTTATAAAAATGCCTTTTTTCTGTTTGAAAAAAAATGTGTGCCTAAAATATTAAAAATAAATACTTTAGAAGGAAACTTTGTGTGAAAACTGCATGTGTAAATGGACCAAAACTGTGAATTGGGCTGTATTTTATTTCTGTGGAATATTCGTGTGAATGTTCCGAGCAACAATAAGCGCAAAAGAAGTAAAACACATTGTTATTGTTGCGTAGATTAAGTTGTGTCGGGCTCAGTTGGTGGCTGTGTTTCATGAGATAACAGCCAGAATTTTTTATATTATTCTTTTTAAATCTTACCTTTATTTTCAGCCTACACAAAAATGAAATGTTACACAATATGTTAAAATAAATCTGCCTTTATTTGTTTACCCAGCGTTGGTTTTGCTTGCGGCATTAATTATTATTTTCAAATTAACTCTATTTATTAATTAAAGTGCCAAAACAACCTTTATTGTATTTCTCTACATAATTTAATTCGTACAGTCAAATACGCAAAAACTTTACAAATACAAATTATTGATTTTGAACTATTATTTTAAAGTAAGAGATCTTGCTTGTTTGAGGTTGGATTAACATTAACATCTTCAACGACACCAAAATCATGAAAATCAACATAATTGTCATTAATCTGAATCTTATCTCTAAGCTTTACCCGCCATGCTCGACAACATCGTAAGTAATGTCCACTTCCTCTGTCGGGCAAGGCCTTGGGGAATCCAAACGATGAATTTCAATTAAGTGTTTCGCGTTACTTTAACAGTTATATACTCATAGTTATTACTTATTAGACTACTTCTTGGTTAAGAAAAGTATTATTTAAAATATTATTTATTTATAACTTATAAGTTTATTAGTTTTAAATAACGCCTGTGTTAGAAATAGATATATCAAACAATTTATACAATAAAAATACCGATATTGCTTAACTTAGAGAAAAATATTAAACGAAACATAAAGAAGATAGATAAGGAGAGAATTAAAAAAAATAATTTCTATGACTTTTCGGGGATCATTGCTTAAAGCCAAAGACGTAGCTGTATAATTTCGTTAAGTCTATCTGTGTATGTTTAACAGCCACTTTAAATTAGTGATTATTGGAACTATAATGAGGAACGTAAGCTGGCAAGCTGATGTTGGGAATGTCGACAACTCGTGTGAAACATTAAACACGTAGTCAAATTATGAAAAATCATAAAATAGAGAAATAGAGTATGTTTGTATGGGGGACCATATTTATTAATACAAAAATATGCAATGCATGACAACGCCTGCCACTAGTGGTACTCGTATATGAATACTGGGATGACCTAAATATATGTATTTCACACGCAGTAAGGTCGTAAAAGCTTAATGGATTCAATTAGAACTCGCTCCACATTCTGTAAGTTGCAAATAAATTTTAAAATTTAAAAGCATAAAACTAGGGGGTCTATAGTTCGTTATGTAACGAAATGCTAGTGACGGCTCGAATAACTTGAAATAAGGTAATACATGCGAAAATAACAATGTTTCACTTTCTTTTTCTTGATTTTGTTCATTCTCACGAACACTCCGTAGGGGCTAATGTATACAGTAGGGACTACCCTACCTTGTTTACTATGGGTTTTCATAAAAAGACCTCTCAAATATTTTGTTTTCAATATAACAGGTTCAATAATATTGAGTTACCTTATTTTATCGGATAACTAAGAGATATAAAACGCAAACATTTGTTTTTTGTTTTCGATATTGTAATAAACAAAGTAAACATAATTTGAGTTTATTCAATAAAGTTTAATATTAATTATGTTACTGTGTAAAATGTCATGTTGCAAAGATTGTGCAGAAAATAAATACCATTAATAAATATAAATAGCTAGCTACATTTGATGCGAGCGAAGTCGTGGGTCCCGCTAGTAAATGTATACAAAAACTTAACAAACTATATACTAAAACTTTTTCGAGAACTACTCTAACCATTGGTGAAAACAGCATGAAAATCGGCGCAGTAGTTTTTGAGTTTATTGCGAACAGACAGACTGACAGACGCGGCGGAGGACTTTGTTTTATATTATGTAGTGTTACGAATAATATGTAGCGAATCAACCTCTCTCCGCTCGAGTTCGTCCCTGGGTACGTTAGATAGTATAGTATAAAGTGTAAAGACTAACGGTCTTATTCATAAAAAAATATAGAAGCTTTATTAGCTTGTTAATAAGCAAATTCTCAAAAACATTATTCATAAACGTTCAATAGTGTTAAAACGCTCTATAAGTATTCAATAACGGCTCTGTAACTTATAGTAGCTTGAGGCCTACTATAAGCCTACTATAAACCTTTAATAAAGGACAAGATGGTCGTCTTGTCATCAGTGACAGCTGATAATTTGATTAAACTTGAAGTGAGATTATTTTATTTGGTGTCTAGTGACATTGCGTAATTGTAAAACATTGTTTAAAATTATTTTTTTGCTGTGTATCAAACCAAGATACCATATAATATGATATAATGCAAGCTCCCCAAACTATAGCCGCCATTGGCTTTGGTGTTTGGAAGCAACGGTTTCAAAGTTTGTTGTATGGAGACACCGTTCACATGCGTAACGTAAAACCTACATATGTGGCTCTTGCAGTTTTGCATAATATTGCAATAGATCATCAGGACACAGTTCCAGGTAATTTTAATCATATTATCATAACTTTACATCAACACATGTATATTACTATTTATGTAAGCAATATTTTTACAAATGTTATTTTATTTCAGAAAATGATGATGACATTCATATTATTCAGGAGAATGGCTTTGCGGCACCTACTAATATGAGTGAAAGAGGAAGAGTAGGAAACAGTACTTTCCTGCGAGCATTTATTGATGAGCATTTTAACTATGGATAGAAAAAATAATAAATTATTAATATAATATTATAAATTCGAAAATAAATGTCTGTCTGTCGCGGTTTCACGCCAAAACTACTGAACCGATTTAAATGAAATTAAGTACACAGATAGTCTAAAGCCTGAGAAAGGACACAGGCTACTTTTTAAGGCGAAAAACGGCATGTAAGAGGTTGAAATAGGGGATGAAAGTTTGTATTGAAATTATGTCATTTTTAAAACTAGAAGCTTGAAATTTTTTTAGGATTTTGATTAGATATAAATAAATAAGACATTCAAAGTTTGTAAAAATTGTATTCTAAAAGTACCTATGATATAATATTGTAAATTAATAAAAGAAATATATATTTTATTTTAAAGCATTTTATTTTTCATCTCGTAATATTCACTTTTTGCTCCCTTTGCACATGCAGTGAAAACTGTGAACAATATTACAGTTTAATCTTTATTTACACTAATAATGCACTGTATTTATTTAAAAACACTATACCTGTTGAATAAATCTTCCCATGTTGCCTGCTTTTTAGAGTTTGTGTTGGTATCTGTATTTTTGTTTTCAATGGCGGAAACCCTCTCAACCAACCCTGACCAACTCCGTCAATAATAATTAATGCTACGGAAAGAAATAAGCGCGAGAAAATATTAAGTAAACACGTAGAAATAGAAAGGATTAAGGAAGAACAACAAATACACACTTATGTAGCTTGAAGTTTCAATTCTGTACTAACCTGCTATTAGCTTAACCTATTTGCACTTCTGTCTCTCTTTTTAGCTACTTTTATTCCTTTTTCAATAGTTAAAAAATGGTTTTGTTCACTAATTTACTTTTGGCGGAAAAGTCAAATCAAACGTCACGGAGCATTGAGAGCAGTATTTTTGACATTTTGTCCATGAATTTATCAGAATGACAACACAATAAAACGAATCCAGCTTATAGCAAGCATTTAGTTATGAGACGTTTATTGATCCGTTATGAATAAAGAAAGTTATGAAACGTTTAATAGGCCTATTGAGCATTTTAGCTAATGAACATTGTAAACCTATAATAAGAGATTTTTATGAATAAGACCGTAAGAGTATATATTATATAATTGTTTATATATATTATATGAGATATTTTTCTATTAGATAGGTTTAGGTATATATGTTAACCAGATATCATAATACCTACTTCAAAATTTCATCGTAATCTGTCCATTTGTTTTCTCGTGATGCGACCAGGACAGACAAAATTCTAGAATCAATAGATTTGGCTTTTGCAAATAACATAGTAATAATGATTTTTCAAAAAATATTTAATGTACAGATTCGACTCAGTTAACATTTTAAGCTGTTAGCTTCCATAATTTAGCCAATAATTAGGGATGGATGATGTATAGATTATAGAGATATAGGTATTTATAATCATATATTTGTAATAATTAATATTAAGTTATTAAAATGTAAAATTTGTATAAGGTTTGATAAAAAAGTTTAATATTTTATATAATGTACGTAGGCACATATCTTTATGAAATGACCTCTAATCTAATTCACATAATATAACCATTTTCCAATAACAATAAATCGTTCTAGGAATATCATACATAGCATATATTCGAGCAACGATTAGTTACGTACAGATAATTACACATTCCATTTGTCCGGTTAATCCGGACGTAATCGGATGGCATTTGATAAGGGTTGCCTCGTTCTTAGGTGCGATGCTCATTCCTCCATGCTTTCATAGCTTATCTAAATATTATTTTATGTATGACTAACAAACCCGGCCCTCTTCACTGGGCGTAAGTTAAAATAAATTGAACGGTTTTTATAATTTTCTAATAAAATAAAAGTAGCCAAAGTTACTCTTTATAACATTAGCTATCTGTGAGTGAAGTCCCATCAAAATCGGTCTAGCCGTTTCAAAGATTTTTAATTAGCTGGAATAAACAGACAGACTGACAAACATTTAATAAAATTGCATTTTTATGTGAGTACCGTTTTACATGTACTGATATCGTTATCAATAAGCACTTAAGTAACTTTTAAAATAAAAAATAAAAAAGGTTTCTAATGCAATGTTGTACAAATTTAAAAATATGTACCTACAAGAAGCTTTTAAATTGGCGGTATGTTTAGTTTCTGGGTAATAAATACCTTCGGAACCAATCAAGGTAGGCTACTTGCCTGAGCTTTACGTGGGTGGAGTACTGGGTGGAGTAACTTCAGTGTTATTAAAAATATTTCATTTCTCTACTGTCCATTTCATATATATTATTCCATGAAATCTCATTAATATTTTTTTAAATTCTGAAACCGTCGCAGCAAAGCCACAAAGATAATTGAATTGAAATAAATAGTTGCATTCGACTGAACATGATTGCGGTCTTACATCAATTTAATCATTTTGATTATTATGTTTTCGTTATGACATACATTTTATAATAAAGTCGCAAAGGGATTGAGCATTGTGGACTTTAAAAATTTAAGATCAGGACATATGAAAAAAATCACGCTCGCGAAGGGTTCCGTACCATTATCTATAATAATAAGCTAAATTGTATGAGCGCCCATACATTTTAGTCAACTATGTATGTATGGGGACAACTTTTATTTTCATCTTTTTCATTTTTTGGAATTTTTTCTTCATGTGTGTTTCGTTGCTTCATGCCAAATTTTAAGACTTTAGGTCGACTGGAAGTATCCTTTAGGTTTAGATTCCCTTGCGAGTAGTTATGAGTTTCAAAATATGCGCTTAAATTGCTTTTTCTTTTGATTGCGTTGGCTTAGAAGTATATTTTTTCACAGCTCCAAGGGATATTAAGCCTGAGTATTTGATATTTTGAATTTCAGCTTGATACCTCCACTCGTTCCCGAGAAAAGGGGTCTTGACAGACAGACAGACGGACAACAAGTGATCCTATAAGGGTTCCGTTTTTTCCTTTTAAGGTACGGAACCCTAAAAATAAAGCATCTGTTTTTAATTTCAAATTATCAGCTATTCACTAAATGCACAGAACTTAGATCAAAAAATCAATTTTTAAAACTTTTGTCTGTCTGTCTGTTCGTTCCGGCTAATCTCTAAAACTGGACCGATTTTGACCATGATTGGTGTAAAGCATTCGAAACGTCGGGAACTAAAAATCAAAATAAATCCGCGACAAAATCCGAAAAGGTAGTTTCATTTATAATGTCTAATATTCGCGTAAATCTAAGAAAGTATTAACACTTTTTTTACTATAATCATCATGTGTCTCAATATGTATTAATTGTAGGTTTATATTATTATTATTTTAGTAGAAACATAATATATTAATGATAAAATAAATAATATTGTTTTTATAAATACAACTATAGTTTATAATGAGTGTGAAAACATTTCAGTTTGTGTACTCGAAGTGCTTAACACTATTTTTACGGACTTTATATTAACTAAATGTTTTTATAACTTTTGAAATTTTAAGTGAAAACGTAAAGTAGTATCCGACAAATTCAGAGAGGTATAAAAGCGAGTTATGATCTATTAAATAAATAAACATAGAAAAAAAATGCAATATTTCTCCTCTGCAAATTGCCTTTTAAATTTTATTCTACCTTTACGTTCAAATAATCATAAAACGATCATAGCAAGCAATAAAAAGGTCATGCAATATTTTTTCAGATTTTCGCCGCGTGTTTTATAACTCAATATACAAGAATTTATGATAAACAGTAAAGATTCAGCCTAATTATGCTATTAACGCCTTCCCAGAAAGTAGGGCGTTCTCAGAATTGCTAGAAACATAAAAAGTCGTTTCAATTTTGTAGGCCCGACATTTTTAAATTCAAAGAGAATTTCTAG
The DNA here is from genome assembly GCA_951802675.2 of Boloria euphrosyne. Lineage (NCBI taxonomy): Eukaryota > Metazoa > Arthropoda > Insecta > Lepidoptera > Nymphalidae > Boloria > Boloria euphrosyne. The sequence goes on from OX637872.1 coordinate 6,481,974, forward strand.
TCTCATATTTTAAATTAAATTTGAAAACATTGCTTAGATGTAGTAATTTTTTAATAATATTTAAAATATTCTTATTGATATTTTATGCAGATACCTTAATATTATGCCCTGTAATGTTGGTATTCTTTGGTTATATTTAATGTCCATGTAATGTTCGAATCATTTGCTGACTGATATTTATACCTGGAGTATAGACAGCAGCATCCTCAAAGCGAAGCGAAGCGGTGAAATGTTCTAATTCTGTAAATCATCCTAGAATAGTTATCATAGGCAGCCAGTTATTTTTAGTCATGGTAGCGGCTTACGCCCCTGTCATGAGGTGGGGCAGGGGATGATAAGAATCTCCGGATAAGATGAGGCTACCACAAACTACCAATTTAATTGACATGAAACACGCGCATATATAGGTTTGGCCATATTAAATTTAAAAGTACCCTATAGAATTTAATGGCAATATCTGTAATAAATTACATATAAAACGCTGGAATTTTGTAAAGTATTGTTAGAAATTTTCCATCAAATAGACGATGAATGGAGATTATGCTCGCGTCATTAACTTTGCCCGTGCATTATGTGGCATCGGCACTTAATATTATGATTATCTGGATATTCTAGTGTTTGACAATTGAGCGAGATTGTTTCTCAAAGTGCAAAATATACTTTCACTATAATTATGGGAAGAAAATAAAAAAAAAACTAACTTCACTACAATTCAAATAGAAAAAATGGCCAAGATAGAGCAAGTAAAGGTCAAAGTATAATCTATGTTGTCAGGGTAATTATTACGAATCTATTAACACCTTATCCTATAAAAATAAGTTCGGCTACCAAAATCACTATTCCTTTTGGATACGACGTAGTCGGGTAAAATAATATGCATGCATTAATAAGCGTTATATTTAGAATACATTCAACAAATCCGCTAAGCTTAATGGAATTATAGTGCTTAGTAATAGTCTATTTTAGTCTATAGTCTAAATTTATGCGCACTTACTACTTTACTATTGGTATACCAAAACTAAGGATATATACTTCCGAATAAGTTTTTAAGTAATGAATAGTGACGTGCTACGTTTAAACTCATTCAGTCCATTTTAACTAATTTTGTTCAGGTCTGTGCTAACATTTTGCTAATTTATGTTTACTAACGGATGCAACTTGCTCTGAGTTCTGTTGAGTCATGGATTTACTGCCAGGAACAGGTGTAAGAAATATTTAGGTGTAAAAGATATTTACATCTACCGACATATCTGCATAGATAAATAGTAAATAAATAATATAAATTCTCTTTGTCTCTTTCTGTTCTTTTTTATTAAAACATGTTTTGAGTATTGTTGTTCAAGTATTTTATAAAATGTCTATATTTATTGCATGCGGTACTTTCCTTAAAAGTTACTCTTAAGGTAATACTAAAAAAAATTAACATTGTAAATACCACAAGTGAATCAAATAAATAAATAAATAATATTTAGAAGAATTAATGCAAGTTAAAAGTAAAATATTTAAAACAGCAAATACAAGTTATGTTCGAATATCTCAAATTAAATTAAGATATTGAACATAACTTGAAAGTGAAAGCCATGAAACTTATCCATATGTTTTTATTTATCATATTTGTTCCAGAAAGTGCATATTGACTACAAACCCAATTTATAATTAGTAATATAATATCTAAATACGAAGATGTCATCAAAGGAAGTCTCAAATGGAAAGCTTTATTAGAGTTGCAATAGCTTGTTACTGAATCCTGTTCATTTTAATTGCAGAAGCTCATTGAATAACAGATAATAAAGCCTCTTTGGTTGATGAGAATGAATTTTGATTAATTGAAGAAAAAATGTTATTGTACCTTGAATATAAAGTTCAATTATACGTAATCATTTCTAAGTAAGTATATTTTGTTCTATTATATAATGATTTTTAATTTTTTCTCTCGAATGCATCCCTTGATGTCATCCGTCGGGGATGTCAAGCCAATTTTGATAACCTTTTTGTTGAAAAGTGATTTGATCGAAAGTCTACTTAACTAAACCTTTCTATCGAGAGAACCCGCCTTGCTATTATATTGTAGGCCATTAGCTCTTCTTGTAGACACATTTCACTGTACAGACTCTTATCTAGGCAAAAGGAGTTTCGATAGCTCTAATCGATTAAAACTTGCTTACATCAATGACATTGCTATGATAGGGTTATTTTGACCTGATGCAGCATCACCATAATCTTTACTGTACCAGTAAACAAAAAGTAGATATAACTAACTTTAAAAAAACATAAAATAAAACAACCATAACAACCGAAAAATATAGTTCTCATTTTAAACAGAAGTTATTTAATAAATTTATAATATTATATTTTATTACATTGCTTTTACAACAATTGAAATTTTGCTACCATCTTAATATATTATTACATAATCTCGTTGTCTAACCCAGCTTTGACGACGCCTTCTCAGCTGATTACTGATTGGTAGCGATTAGCGTATACGACCGGAATGCGTATTGCCGAGTGATTAAGCCTTTGAGTTTGAAGATTTGCGACAGCAAGGTCTGACATGTTCACATTAGATACCTACATACTACATATGCTTATCGGAATAGATAAATGATATTAGAGTAATAGATTTCAGAGTTGATATTAATAACATCATTTGAGCCTTAAACAATTTGAAGTGTGCTTTTTTTTGTAACGATACTAATCTCAAAAAAATCTATTTCATATTATATGTTACACTTTAATTAGATTAGAATAGACTATTTAATACCTGCATATTCTATGAATCTAAATTATTAGAACTGCATATATTGGCATTTGGCTGCAAATCGCGGGGTCCTGGATTTGAATCTCGGGACGAACTTACATAGTTTCGGTTTTTTCAGTATTAGCATACAGCATCTTGCATTGGAGAGCGCATTAAGCTGTCGGTCATGCACCTTATTTCTCATTGATCGTGTAAAGTTGTCGTCCCAACGGAATGTAAGAGTTAAAAGAAAAGAGAGTGCATTTGAGATAGACTCAAGGGCACTCTCTATTCATTTAACTCAAGCATAAACTTGTGTACTGTAACCAAATAAAATATGTCAAAGAGGTATAATTTGAATGGGACCTATTATTATATCATTAGGTTAGTAGAGCTATATGTATGAAACATTTGTGTTGTTTCGAAAACGGTCAACTCTGTGACTCTGCCCATACTAAAGTCAGGAGCATTAAATAAAGAATCAAAGAAATCTATTTATTTGTGAGAAAAAGTATGTTATATAACGTACTTAATAATATGCTTAAATCAGTACGCTGATACGAAAAATTTTACGTTTAATATCGTCGGCACGTGAATCCATCCCATTGCATTTTTGAACCTAATATACCTACTACTGTGTCTTCGGGGAAATATATATTACTGCCTGCAGTTCTGATGTGTTCATTATTCTTCAAACGTAGCGTACCATCATAATATACGTTATTATGAAACATTATTCACATGATAATGTATGTGTGAACGGTTTATATTGAGGCATTATTACTTTCGCTTATTTTTACACTTAGATATGTGTATTATACATACAATTTATTTTAAAACCTGAATAAATATCCGATTCATTAGGTTTTCTATAAAGCGAAGAGATTCATGTGAATCGCCCTCAAGTCATTAGTTCGATTAGCTCTTTTGTGTTCAGAATTTGTTTCACAAACGATCCACAGCGGTGTTTTGGCTTCAATATTATAATTGATCAAAATCATACTTTCGAATAAGGCTTAGGGAAAAATATAAAATAAAGTCCTATCCAAATAAAATATATTAAAAACAGTAATGGTTTCCTTATATATTAAACAAGGAAAAACCAAAAAAAGATAACTGCACTTGTTATTTTTTTAATTTTGTTACTTAAAATATACTTCATTTTCGTTTTTAGGGGTGCGAAATAGTCAATAATATTAATTATTTTTCATAATATATGGCATGGCTTTAATAAATAGGCAAAGTTAATATTCATTATACACATTTTAACTTTATTAAAAGCACTTTCTTTGTCTTATGCATACAAAATTTTACGAAACGATATAGAAGCGGTATATTGAAGCCTTAACCAAACTTTAGGGTTAAGTAATTTGATGCTGTTCGTCTAAGTAACCAAGATAAGAGTTTGAAGTTTTAATTAATCTGTGATAATCCTATTATAAGCACAAAACTACCAAAATCATTGGATTTATTTTGCTTTTATTAAATTTGAAAATGAAGTTTTTTTGAAGTTTTTTTGTAATGACCCAACATTTTGCGCCAGCGGTCGCGGGTTCGAGTCCCGCTGGGGACATTGATTTGTTGAGCACACATTTTTTGGACTCCAGTTTATATTAATAATATGTTTACATTTAAAAGTTATATAATATGTATAGTATATAATATGTATCAACTATCTGGTTTTAACTCGTAACTTACCGCGGAAGTAGATGGCGCTGAGTGACCCAACATAGTTAAGATTGAGTTAGTTGTATATAAAAATAGTTTTAAGCTGAGATTATTTGTTACTCAAGTGAAATAAGATACAAGCGAGTCACCCTTGTTCGATCGTGTTCATTTCTAATGTTTTAACTGTTAGTGTAGACATCTCATAGATGAGATATTTTTTGCAGTTAAAAGTATCCTATATGCTGACCCCAATGTCCACCTGATAGTTTACGAAATTTTCTCAAAATCTGCCTAGCGGTTTTTTGTGATGCGTTCCCAGACAGATATACTACCTAGTACCTACTAAAATTAAAAAAAATAAAAGTCTTCTGTCTCGATAATCTAAAGAAGGCGCAGAATCGACCCACAATTTCTTTTTGCCTGAACTCCGCTTGTATGATAATCAGGGTGGATATAAATCCATTTTCGTTATATATAAGCGTGACAAATACAAAGAAGGTAGTGTAAAAGGTACCAGTTGGTATAGACAGTATATCCCACTAAAACTAAACGATAGCATAATCATTTAAATGGAGGACCTTCATTAAATCAATTTCGTATTTAACTACGACGTCTCGATAACTGGCGTCTTTAAGCCTTTCATAAAATAGGGCTAGCTGCACCCCAATCATGCTTCCTTTGGCTCGAGTTTACCATCATGAGTTTTGGGGTAATTTTTATATTACGGTTTATTTTTGCTCCATTAAGAACTACTAAAGTATGTATACACTCGTATATGTATATAAATATAACTCCCTTAACCCTTTGTTTTCCTTAGTCACGGCACCATGCGAGAACAGCGGGACCGATTTCGCCAATTCTTTTTTTGTTACATTTGTTATTGATAGTAGAAGGTTCTTATGAAAGAAATCATTTTTTGTAAAAAAATAGAAAAGTTTAGAAAACTTAATAAAATTAACGACGTTTGATATATAATAAAGACAGTTGACTATGCTAAGTAAATATATAAAACTCGTCATATATATTTTTATGTATTGTATTTATTATTATGTATGTATATATTGTATGTATTTCTTTTTATGTATCTAATCCGTACCAAGGGTCTTAAAAGTCTAAGGTCTTTAAAGATTTTTTCATAGAAATATAATATGAAAATTAATTTTAAAAATATCACTCAAGCATATCCATTATATCGGGATAATAATATTTACGGATATAACTAATGATTAGTTCAACTAAAGTATCTTACACAGTCATTAAATACGAATAAAAAAAAATTTTATAACTGTTTCAAGGCTACCAAGATTTGAACTGTATTATTTTAAACTGTAAATTCTCGAGACTATGGCATCCTAAGAATTGCATTTCTCTACATTTCTCGCTTAATATTTAAAGCTGTAATACGATACCAGTTTCTGACTGGGCACGCGCGTGAACGTTTAGATCGTAGCAAGTAGCAGTTAAGTCCACACCTCTGCTTTACGTGATCTCACAACGGGGAGATACGATATTGTATCCTTGTTTATAATTGAAAATAATTTAACAAAACGCATAAATGAAAACTATATATTGTATACAATAGTTGCAAATACTATCTTCTCTTCTTCAATTGTTACGTATTATAAAAAATTCGCTTTCCACCGTCACATTTTAATTTTGTATTCTTCATTAGACAGAGTGATTCAAAAGAAAGATTAATATGGATAATACATGCATTTTATACGGCGTCGTTAGATTTAATGTAGCTAATGTATAGTGCTAATAAAAATCTACCTGAGTTTTTTTATTAGCCCTCGCAACCAAACAGAAAAATTAAATCGTATTATTCTATATTATATACATTGGTTACTATATTCAAAGTATTATTAATTATAATAATTCGACTCTCGCTATCCTTCCTCTGCTAAGCACGTACTCGTACCTCAACAACCTCTCTTTACTGCGAGGGAGATTAGATTAGGCGGGTTTCACACGTCTCTCAGAAACTTGTTAAGTTCACAGATAGCAGGTTTCTTCACGATTTTGAAAATATCAATAAATTGCCTCTTTCACAATTTTTTTTACTCTACGAGCTACGGATTACGTTACGAAAGGTCACTACTAAGTAATCTATACTAATATTATAAAGAAGTAAAGTTTGTGTGTTTGTTAAATTGTAAGGGGTAATCTCGGGATCTACTGAACCGATTTTAAAAATTCTTTCACCAATAGAAAGCCACATTATTGCTGAGTGTCATAGGTTATATAAAACAACGAAAACTAAAAAGGCTATTACGTGGTAGTGCGTTTTGCAAAGTGAATCGGAGAAAAAACGGTCGAATGAAAGCGTTTCTTACGAACGCTGCCTTAACTATGAAAGATATATTTTTGAGTTCTAAAGAAAAGATGTGGAGCTTGAAAATGCCTACAAAAAAGTCAGCGACAGCATATGTCTAACTTTTATATTTAAGTTACAAAAAGTAGTTTTGTTAATATTATCTATACTAATATTATTAAGAAGTAAAGTTTGTGTGTTTGTTAAATTGTAAGGGGTAATCTCGGGATCTACTGAACCGATTTTAAAAATTCTTTCACCAATAGAAAGCCACATTATTGCTGAGTGTCATCTATACTATAATATTATAAAGAAGTAAAGTTTGTGTGTTTGTTAAATTGTAAGGGGTAATCTCGGGATCTACTGAACCGATTTTAAAAATTCTTTCACCAATAGAAAGCCACATTATTGCTGAGTGTCATAGGTTATATAAAACAACGAAAACTAAAAAGGCTATTACGTGGTAGTCCGTTTTGCAAAGTGAATCGGAGAAAAAACGGTCGAATGAAAGCGTTTCTTACGAACGCTGCCTTAACTATGAAAGATATATTTTTGAGTTCTAAAGAAAAGATGTGGAGCTTGAAAATGCCTACAAAAAGTCAGCGACAGCATATGTCTAACTTTTATATTTAAGTTACAAAAAGTAGTTTTTTTAATATTATCTATACTAATATTATTAAGAAGTAAAGTTTGTGTGTTTGTTAAATTGTAAGGGGTAATCTCGGGATCTACTGAACCGATTTTAAAAATTCTTTCACCAATAGAAAGCCACATTATTGCTGAGTGTCATAGGTTATATAAAAAAACGAAAAATAAAAAGGCTTTTACGTGGTAGTCCGTTTTGCAAAGTGAATCGGAGAAAAAACGGTCCAATGAAAGCGTTTCTTACGAACGCTGCCTTAACTATGAAAGATATATTTTTGAGTTGTAGAGAAAAGATGTGGAGCTTGAAAATGCCTACAAAAAAGTCAACGACAGCATATGTCTAACTTTTATATTTAAGTTACAAAAAGTAGTTTTTTTAATATTAGTATAGATAATTTAATTTTTAATATTAATAAAATACCTACGTATAACCCTCCTTTTGGCAGTTAGAAATTAAAACATAACACTCTGTACTAAAAAAGGATTATTAACATTATGCCCAACGAAGTGGGCACGGGTCAGCTAGTTTATAATACAACGAAATTTCTTAAAAATATAAATGTGGGGGCATTGGCTATTCAATAAACATTTTGGCCCATGACCACAAAGCAGGAAAAGGTCTCAGTTAAATTAGACTTGTAATAAAATTCATGCATCCTTAGATGCCACATTTGGCTCCGTTTTAGTGACCCTATTTTCTGTGCTAGCGGTTGCAGGTTTGAGTCCCGCTGGGGACATTCATTTGTTGAACACGAATGTTTATACTCCAGTCATGGGTGTATATACTTATAATAATATGTTTGTATTTGAAGGTATACATATATGTATTGTATCAACTATCTGGTATCCGTATCACAAGCATCGTGGCTTACCACGGAACTAGATGGTGCTGACTGCTGTATGTAATAATGTCCCAACATAATTTTTCACTTATTCCTTGTATGACTGAACAAGGATTTACGGACAAATATTATCATAGGTCACATGCGACACCTGTAACGGTTTGAGACAACGGTCATCAATCACATGTATGCTATGTTTAGATTCCTCAAATTAGGGTTGTTAGTATAAGAGGTTATTTGCTGAGAAAAATAAGAAGGAGAAAAATTAAAGGATCAGGTTATTTAGGATTATTTTTATTGTAATAATTTATGCTAATAAAGTTTTAACATTTCAATTTCTGTAAATTTTTTTTATAAATAAAACAATAGCAAAAAATTACGTCTACGTAAAAGATCATTGATTGAGTGTATAAAGTAATTATAAGAATACGTTCGCACCAAATTAAGCTATTCTTCTTCTGTGGTATATGTGTAATTTTTTAACTGTTGTCAAAAAATAATGATTTATTTTTGTATTAAAATATTATTTTAGGCTACAAAATAAGGCAATGGTGAGTAGGATTTATCAAGTTTATATTACAATCACGCAATAAGCTATTGTTATGCATTTATTACTAAAGTAGTTATTTTTAATATATAAGTATCTATGCATGTACCTATGCATAGATATATAACACCTAGATGGAGTGTAGGTCCAAGCGAATTGTAACCACTTTTTTTGGCTAGATTTCGAGATGTGGCTAGATACGTTTCCCGTCATGTCAATGTCAATTGTCAAGTTACACAACTAGGTACATAATAAATAATAAATGTCACATAATAAAACTAAGAAAAAGAAAATCACATTTCACAGGTAAGTACTATTTGGTAACTTATAATTTAAAGTAAAACATTCATCTATACAAAAAATTAATTTGTAAACAAATCAGACGCCATTAGCATTGTGACACTTACGCACACATTCATACTAATGCTACTTCAATATTGAGCGGAATTATGTATGAAACTATCAGTCTAGGTCAATGATATTTTAACTATAGATATGTTATGAGCGCGCAATCGTGAAAACTCGAAAACATCCTAATTAGGACGTATTGCCTTTAGTCTGTGTCACCGCATGGCGACGTGTGGTACGCTGCTACAAAATTTAAAAAAATGCCATCCTGTGTGTTTAGGAAATGCACCAATTATGATACCAAAGTTAATAAAACACAAGGGATCGCATACCACATGTAAGAACGCAGAATACTTCGATTTATTAATATATTTCAATTATTTGCCTAATATTCTGATATGTCATCGGTCGCTAGACTAATGTTTGTTTACATTGACGCGCAATTGACAACATTAGCTGTCTCTTTTTTTCTTATTGATTTTATCGACTATCCCCTTTCTATCATTTTGACATGTACCTTGAATGAAAAGTGTGTATGTGTGCAGCGCGGAACACTTTTTTCGGTTGTTTAGTGAGCGTATAACATATCTGTAGTTAAAATATCATTGGTCTAGGTATTATTAGTCTAAGTACCTATGTACATTGTGCATACATGATATTGTTGAAATACAGTTTTTTTAAGTAAACTACTTTTTTTAGTTGTTATACGAATTGTCGTAATTTTTTATTCATTTTCTGATTTTTGTACAACCGTACTCTTTATGATGCAATTCTTTTTCGATATTACCAACATGTGAACTAAAGGCTTTAAGCACCAGTTACTTTGTTTGCTAGAAAGTTGACTTAAAATTTTCTTTACATTAAAAATCCAGCCTGTTTAAGCCTTACCATATTATAAAGTATTTTAACGAATTTTTATACTGTTAGAACTTTTCAATAAAAATAGTACCTATAATTTAATTATTAATCTTATATACAAAAATCTTGTGGCACAGTGATTGTTATCGAACTCCTCCGAAACGACTTGACTGATTTTTATGATTTTTTTTGTGTATATTTGGTAGGTCTGAGAATAGGTCGTAGGCTATTTCTCAGAGAGGACTTTCCAGAGTCCTCTCTATTTTTTTATTTTTAGACCAACATTCTTTTTATTTTTTTTATCAATAAGTACTTATAACTCTAAATTTTTATCTTTTTACCACTAATCCATATTCTTTAATAGTGATTAGAACGCGGGTGGAGCTGCGGGAATCGGTAGTATTACAATAACATGTAAATTATAGAAATGATTTTTATGCAAATGCTGTGCATTTTCTGGATTTTGTATGATGATAATATTACTTAGGCTGTTTATAGCAGAAACAATTTATTGTTAAAAACATTTGTTCCGAAACCTAATATTAGAATTTCATTTTCCTGCCGCTAAGTTTTATGAAAAATGTCAAAACTTCGGACAGACACCTAGAGTTTTATACCCGCTTCATATTTGTTCATTTTTTATTTGTAATACTTCATGAAAATATTAACCTTTATGATTTAAATATTATTTTATATTTTTTCTACCTCGATTGTTGTATAGAAATGGTTTTGGCTAATAAAATATTATTTTTATGTTTGATATATGTATATATTTACCTGAAAAGTTTCTTTTTGGTTGTTTGAACGCGGTTTACTGTGGATGTACGAGCCAGATATTTTAAAAATTCTTTTTATATCTTTTTTTTTCCTTTTTTCTTTTTGCACGTTTGTTCTATATTCTTTATTTAATTTTAAACTGATGTATGGTCGTAATTGGCCTTCATAATTGTATTAAAACTTTTTAACAACCTCTTCTGTGCTGTGTACCATCCCTAATAATAAATAAATATCTATTTAATCATTTGAAGTAGTACTTCTATTCAAGTAGAGCCATGATGACTTAGTACCTATTTTGCCAATTAAAAAAATCATTGCACATTATGGTTTGTTTCGTGTACTTTATTGATCAACCTCTTAGATTGATCACTGTGAAGTAGTGTGAAACTTCGAAATTTGGAATTTAAAATAAATGATGCGAGTAAAATTCTTAACTTTACTAGATTTAATGGCATAAGATTTCCTAGAAAGCTTTACAAACAATTATAGTGAGAGCTAGGATTCCTTACAAATACATTTCCATTTCACTTCATCCCACTGAATGCTCAATTGAATTTTAGTCAGGGCTACGTGATAGCCAATCTATTGTGCATATTCCAGGTTCAACTAACAAATATTGTTAAGGGGTGGCGTTTTGTCAAACATTTTCTTGCTTTAGAATGAATTTTGCCAACAAACTCTCTGTGAGGCGACTATATTACTATTTAAAATATATTAAATGTTTGTTACCTTCTTCTTCGGTATCGCTTTATGGACACTAATTGCTACCCCAGTCTTTAAATTAAGTTCAAATAGAAACTCACTGATAAAACAAACTTGAAAATGTTGCGCTCCGAGTAGAGAATAGACTTTTCTTTAACAATCAACTATGTCATTCAAATATAATTTGCATTTCGTGGAAAACAATAAAGAAAGTCATTGATACCTAGCCGAATTCTCGTTGCTTACACGTTGTAGATAGATTCAACATTTTACTGGTCTGAATGCCTTGTTTCTTAAGCATCTTATATTTCATTTATATATATCTTTTGCAAGTTGTAATTAACTTTTAATTACAAGTTATGAATTATAAATTATTAATTAACGAAAAGCGATTTCAATAATATTTTGTCGCAATAGAAAGGGCTGATCTTTATATTATGTCATCTGTTTACTAACCGCTGAGGTCGCTCACTCGCCATACTTTTCTTATTTTCTCATTAACCAGTCAATTAGGGAGTTTATATATGGTCTTTGACTGTATGCGCACTCGCTTGTTTCCGCCGATGGCCAATTAAGAGGTAACCGGTGCTAAAGTTTAGGCAAAATAGTATATACTTTTCTTCAGTGCTAATTTTTACGTACGTTTTAGAGATTATCAATATAATACTGCCCGACACTTTCCATCTACAGTAACTTATACCAGATGCTTTTAAGGTCCTAATAAACAGTGTAACATTACCTAATAATCATAATTTACTAGCAAATTCCCGCGGCTCTGCACGCGTTCTAATATTAGTTATATATTAGAAGCTGTATATCTCAGTTTTAATTTTTAACTAAGTATGTCAATACTTTTTGTAAGCAGCTAGACCTCACTTACTCTTACTCATAGCGACACTTTGTGCGTCTAGGGGGATATTTGGCCCATCCGAGTGTGTAGAGTTGCGTGATTGAGGTAAAACTCAAAAAAATATTCTTAATAGCAAACACCATAGACATCAATAGTATTTTGCTAAATTCAAACATGAAATTACATTACGAATTAGGAATGAAAGAATCTCTAGCGGGAGAGTTTCTTGTCTTACAAAAGAATTTTTATAATCTTCATGCGATTTAGCATTCGTACAATGAGGATCTGTTCTATGTAGTGGAGAACTCCACTAATTACGGAGAAGTTTAAACAATACTGAACGCGAAACTCATCCTGAATAGTGGTAGCGTAGTTCATTGTAGCGCACAAACGCGGTCACACAGACTTTCATATTATTATATAATATTCAGAAAACAATGCCATGCTGTTCTTGCCCTGTTTATGAATACGGATATATTAAATATCCATCTAGTTGAATTGTAGTAGTATGAAATAGAAATAATGGAGACTGGTTGTACAGATTGGCTCATTGTGTTATTTTTTACCGTAGAACTTAAAGACGAATAATTTGGTCTTCCTTAAATGTCTACTTAGAACTTCGGGAAGAAAGAGGGACACATTTTAAATAGAAAGTGCATTGTGTACTCCTAAATTTAATAAAAACGTTTGAAACATTATTTTTGTATTATTTATAGTTTATGTTCGGAACCCCTAAAAATTGCACATTTGAAAAATTTCCCGTTCCGGTAGATGCCTCAAGATGACAGATATCTAATTAAATTTATAGATAAACGTAAGCTATGTCTCAAAACGCAACTTTTAATACCTGTTGCGTAGGCGAAGCTCAAAAAAAATTTTTCTCCATACATGGACGGGACACCCTATTGTGCAAGTCTGGAATGTTTTACTGAGTTAGAGATTTTCTTATAAATTAAGTGTGTATAATATAATCTTAATTTTCAAATTCTATATAGAATAATTAAACTGATAAAGTTAGTATAATATCTGACTTCTATTTCATTTACATAATTTTTGATGTTTATATCAGATGATGTATTCCTACTAATTATTTTAAGAACAGTAGGCAGTCATGTTTCACTATATCAATAAATAATTATAATTTAAATAGAAGTAGCACCTTTGAATTCTATAAAGTTTGACAAGGACATAGTTTGCTTCCTTGTATGCTTATATAAAATGAGGTATGATTGAAAAAAGTAGATTAATATGTATTTAAAACTTTTGTAATAATAAAATATTAAATAATAGATTTAAATAACATTTGATTTAAAGTTCGCAGTTCTCGTGCTTGGGCTTATCTGCGATGTCACTGCAAAGTTATTATCTTGCTTTTGTTGCACGCTTTATTCTCTCAATTGCAATTGTAAGATGGTGGAAAGTCAATACTCAGCACACTAAGCTTTTATAAGTTAAATTAATGATACACACTATGTTTACATTATTTAATATTTAAATCACCTTCACATAAATATAATAGATCAGAGTTGTATTATGACGGACATACCTCAATGTTAGACCCAGAGTACCAGATTCGAATTTACGTAGTTTAAATCTAAGATTACAGTAGGAAACTCTTCAGTAATAATAGTGTTTAGTTATATACTTTCATATAAGTTGGCTATTGCATTATAACCATCAAAGTATTAGTGAGTGGAAGTATGAATAGAGATGTTTAAAGATTTTCGCTCGACCATTCCAGAGCGACAGAAGCGGAGGTTTTAAATATTAAAACACTTTGTACATATCGATATTCTATTTTGTGGATATTACACGTTTGAATATCGTTGGCGTATAACGACATATAATATTACTGAATGGTCTCGTTGAAGGCAGTAAAAAGTGTCGTTCTGTAACAACACTGTCCACAATATCGTCACAGGCTGGGACGCAGTAAAATACATACAATATTTCTTACTTTTGTTTAGGTCGCCCTGCTATATTGTTTTGGTATTAAAGGTTATATTGGTATTAATCTTACATTACACTACGTTGGTACTACATTACACGGTAGCTAAATTATGTGCATTTTTATAAGAGAACTTTTTAATTAGTACGCCTTAAATGAAGCAACGGAATAACTAAATATAAATTAGTTCATAAACATCTTAAATATTAAAACACTACATTTAGTAAAAAACGGCAAAGATTTCTCAGTGAAACAAATGGCGCGCAACAGCTTGCAGCTTAGTGTTAAATAACGTGCTATTTTCCAACAATAAGAAACGTACATTGTTTTGTAGTCTGTAAGGCCTCGTGATACATGTTAAAGCATCTTTATAACGGTGGAATACTGCGGTAATTTAAATACATACTTATAAATCTCAGTTTTTACTTCTTCAGGTTTAAATATATTATTCTTGTACGACAATAATGTACTATTCTTGGTTATAATAAAGTACTTCGTTTAAATTGTTTTTTAAGTCATAAAAGTATTAGCAAACATATTTACTTTTAAGCAAAATCGGTAGGTAACTTAAATATTTAAATTCTTGAAATCGTAATATAAAAATTTATAAGTACATAACTTAATCATAAAAATTCAGCGTTTAAGTAATTCTAAAGACATTTCTTATTGAAAGAAGCTACATCGTATTGAACACTGCATAAAATTGAAAGTGTATTACTAAATGCCTGTGAAATCGAACCAATGTACATAATAGTATTAGCATTCTTATGAATTTCAGAAGCGATTAGCGCAAGTTAAACGAGTTTTATTTTATGGAACGAGTTTGAACCGCTCTTTGTAACTTAGGTCTTGACACAGTTTCAGACTTTTGTTTCTTGATTTAATTTCTTTGTCTTTTAGAGAAATCGGATTTCAAAGGAAAGAGTTTTGCATTACAAAAATGCAAAAAGGTGCTGATTGTAATTCGTATAAGAAGTAACATGATCAACAGAATTTTACGTATAGTAGCCCAAAAATCAACTGCGAGTCGAATTCACACACCACCAAAAATTGTACCTACCGTAATTTATGTATCTACTTGTTAAATATATAGATGCTTACCTACAAATGATAACCGTTTTTTTTGTGTATTGTTGTTACCAATCGTAAAATTTGAAATATTATCAACATTTTCAGGGTAGAACAAAGTAAAAAAGAAACTCAGTAGAGACTCAATTTTTGTTTTGTTGCATGAAAAATCTTTAAGAAAATGTGCGAGTTTTTAGAACCCTTCAGATATCAGAAATTCAGAAAAATTATAGAATGTCCAGATAACGGTCTTATTTCGGTGTAAAATTGTAACTTGTGCTTGTTTATTTAAATATTGAAAAATAATTTGCGTAAAAACACAATTTTCATTATCATTATTATACACTAAAACATTAAGGGACATGATATTTATCTCAATTTTACGTCCAAATTTTCAACCTCGCAATTTCAACGGTGATACGTTCATAAATTCAATGAAATTACCCATCTTTCTGCGCTTCAAAGAGGCCATATATTCTCTGGAGACAGCGCCTTGCTATGTCGACCATCACGCGAATGATAAATCAGTATGGCGATATAAGCGCTAAGAAATCTGTATTAAAATGTTAAGTACTTATGTATTTTTTTATTCAAAAAGTTTTTATTTCATTTAATTTAACTTAATACTTTCTTTCTTTAATTTTACTTTTTAATTTAAGTTCTTATTATTACTTACCTTATCGTCTTCGTCTTCGTCTTCAGTCCTTTTTAGCGTGACACTGCTGGGCACAGCCTCCCTCAGTACGAGGGGGATCAGGCCATAGTCCACCGTGTTGGCCTAGTGCGAGTTGGCGGACTTCACATGTCTTCTGAAAACTTGCTAGGTTTTCTTAGACATGCGGGGACCGCAATCCACATCGACGAGATCGCACGAGAAAACGGCTACTATGATTTTGATGAAATTTGGTGTGATGATAACTGATTATTCGGGTCAACATATAGGATTATTTTTAATGAAGGAAAATATCTTTACTAACCGTCAGTTAATCTATAAAAACCTTTTCCCTTACACGAAAATGCAACAAACACATTAAAATAATAATAATGAAAACTATTAAAACTATAAAAATAAATAAAGAGAGACGCAGAGTATAGAAAGACGTTCTTAAACAATAAAAAAATCTACAGTAAGTACGTGAAATTACCTACTTATAACAATAACATGAAGCTTTTAACGACCTTCGCTTTTTCATACCTAGTTTTAATAATATTCTGCGCCGCAGTTTCCATATGCAAATTATTTTAGAAATTACTTTATAAAAACGGTCGCCTAAAAATAAAATGTGTTGAAAGTCGAACAAAAAATATAATAATAGATATCCATACTAATATTATAAATGCGAAAGTAACTCTGTCTGTCTGTCTGTCTGTCTGTTACCTTTTCACGCCTAAACCACCCAACCGATTTTGCTGAAATTTGGTATATAGATAGTTTGCATTAATGAGAAGGAAATAGGCATATTATTTTTTGGAAATCCAACCCCTAAAAGGGTTAAAAGGGGTGGCAAAGTTTGTATGAGAAAAACATTTTTATTGCACATTTTTGCATGAAACTTTGAATTAATGCTTTTTAGTACAAATGATGAATCACGTATTTCAGGGTTTTTCGAAATTCACCCCCATTGGGGGTTAAAGGGGGTGGCTAAGTTTGTATGGGAAATTTAATTCTATTGAAATATTTTGCGTGACACTGAAATAATGCTCTGCAATACAAATTAAGAGGGCCAGAACTTTAAATGGGGAATCAGTCCTTGGTACATTATAAGTAACAGTATATAAGCAAAATTGTTTATTTTATTCACTCTTAGCGCGAGCGAAGCCGCGGGCACCGCTAGTACTATATATATTATTATAAAAATATAATAATAGAAAATACGAATAGATTCGTATTATCTACCACTATTGCAGTAAAGAGGAGTCCGCTTTTTAACTGAACTCCATTTTTTAACTACTATATATCTATGCTATTAACCTATCGACCAAGACCCCAGCAACGACACACTTTTCTTATTTATCAAATATTTGGCATTAAGTAGTAGTTTATGTATGGTCTTTGACTGAATGCACACAAGCTAGTTCCTGCCGACGGCCAATTAAGAGGTACACGGTGTAAAAGGTAAGTAAAAATACTTGAATTCTAAGCGCTGATTTTTACTTTTGTAATACTTTCTTAGATTCACGCAAATATTCGACATTATAAATGAAACTACCTTTTCGGATTTTGTCGCGGATTTATTTTGATTTTTAGTTTTGTTTTAGAGAATATAGTTAAAAATTAATAATCAATACTGCAAGACATTTTCCGTCGGCCGTAACTTTTACCAGACGGTTTAAAGTTCCCAAAAAATAATGTAACTTATAGCGAAAGTTCTTTACGGTGGGATTCTTATCATAAAAACTACTAGGTCGTGTGTGTTAAAAAAATAAGTCGAATCCGTATGGCACGCGCGGGACGCGCGTGGCGCGATTGCGTAGTAGCGCGCGCTGGGCTATCATTGGTCGAGACGTCGCGGTTTTCGCGGGAAGACGGATCGGCGAGAGCGGGAAAATGCGACGACTGATGCGTTACTTTACACGCGTCTGTTATACTCTCCCCCTCCGAGTCACTCAAACGTCCCGTAGGTGGCTCGGCACAAACATTACGAGGATGACGGGGCCGTCCACGAAGGCGCCGAGGCTGCACTGGAGCTGAGACCTGACCTGACGTGTTACGGTAAAGCTTCAAGTCAGAAGAATGAAACTTTCCCAACAGCTTCGAATTCAAATCAGTGACTTCGTAGGTAGTAGGGCTAACTATTTTACTAATGCGATAGGGTCCATCACGTTTCGGCATGAACTTACGGGTCCTACCCTTAGAAGCGTCACTAAGCAGATGAGTAGTAATAAAAACGAAGTCACCCACCTGGTAACCTACAGTCTCTCGGGTCTTGTCAGCTTGATTTTTTCGATTATCCTGTTGTCGTTCTACACTATCCCGGATAACATCCCAATTATCTAAGAATCTACGGAGATACGGAGTGATTTGAGGAAGGAAATTCTCCTTATCCAATATAGCCCGTAAATCATGCTGCGCATCGAATGGCGTACGCATCTCCCTAGCAAACATCAGCTGGGCGGGACTAGCTCCTGTAGAGGAACAGGTGGCGCTGTTCATCGAGAACCGTACTGACGATAAAAACTTAGGCCACATACGGTGGTTGTTTTTAACTAAAATCGACAGCTGAGTACGTAAGTCTCGGTTCTTCCGTTCGGCAGGATTCGCCTCGGGATGATACAGCGGTATCAGGCTTTGGTGGATACCAAGGATAAACATGCACTGTTGCATGGTGGCGGAAACAAATTGGACACCGTTGTCTGATATGATGCGGCGCGGAAAACCATACCTGAGGAAGTACTCGTCGATGAGTACAGGCGCACATATCTCAGCGGTGGCTTCTGTCAAAGCAAACAACTCTACCCACCTCGTGGCTGTATCTTCTACTAAGAGTACCCATTTCTCACCATGTTCGCCTTCTGGTAAGGGCCCGAACAAGTCAATGGCAAGTACTTCTCCACGCTGATTTAGGATAGGTGTCTGTAGGAGTCCAGCGGGCTTCTGGTTGGATGCCTTATAGCGCTGGCACTCTTCACAGGTCTTTAGGTAATCTGAAATGTACTTCCGCATCCCAACGAAATAATAATTTCGGCTGATCCGATTGTAGGTTCGCTCAACCCCTTGGTGACCAGCTGTGGGAGCGTCGTGGAATTCCTTCAGGATCTTGTCACGCATGGTAAGCGGCACGACGAGCTGTGGCTGTTCAGTGTCAGTGTCAGGGAGGTACCGATATAGAACACCCTGGTTCATGATGTACCCTCTACCTAACCACTGAGTGTCGTCAGGTTCCTTACCCTCAAGGCTATTTATGATCTTCGCAACTTCGGGATCATCGAGCTGTTCCTTGCGGAGTTCTGCGGAACTAGCACTGGGTAAGTCCACGATGACACTGCAGACATCACAGCTTCCCACATCGGCGGCGTCGTCACACTGAGGACAATGAGGTCGACTCAGGGCGTCAGCCACAACATTAGCTTTCCCTGGAGTGTACTCATAACGGATATCGAGGGCCTGCAATTTCATTGCCCACCTAATGAGACGTCCGTTAGGCGTTTTTAAGGTTAAGAGCCACTTGAGGGGCTGATGGTCACTCTTTACAACGATAGGGTGCCCATCTAGATAGCCACGGAACTTATCGGTTGCCCAAACAACCGCTAAGGCCTCCCTCTCAGTGGTGGTATAATTCATCTCGGCAGGTGTTAGCAAACGACTTGCATATTCTATAGGTCTCTCCTCAGGACCATCTCCCTGTAAGAGAACAGCTCCTAAAGCATGGTTACTGGCGTCTGTTCGCAAAACAAACTCTTTAGTATAGTCGGCTTGAACTAGTATAGGTGCCGAGGTTAACTTGTCCTTCAGAGCCTGGAAAGCTTCTTGCTGTTCTGATTCCCACCTCCAGGGCTCGTTCTTCCGCGTTAAAACCGTCAAAGATTTGGCCACCTGTGAAAAATAGGGAATAAACTTCCGGAACCACGAACAGGTCTGTAAGAAAGATTTTAAATGCCTTAAGTCCTTGGGGCTGGATATCTGCAGGACTGCGTCCACCTTAGTGGGATCGGGTTTGATACCGTCAGGAGTAATAACGTGTCCCAGATAATTTATCTCTGGGCGAGCAAAGAAACATTTCGCTCGGTTAGCCCGTAACCCGAACATACGCAACCTGTCGAATACCTTCTGTAGGTCCTCTAGATGGCTATTGAAATCCTCTGAAATTACCAGTAGATCATCCAAATACGCTAGAATGACAACACCTTGCAAACTAGCGCCAGATCGGAACCGATCGATCAACCGTTGGAAGGTAGATGGCGCGTTCTTTAAACCAAACGGCATACGTTTAAAGCGAAATGTCCCAAACGGTGTCACGAAGGCGGTTTTGTCACGATCAGCTAGAAGGACCGGTACCTGCCAGTAGCCTGATTTTAAATCGATAGAGGACATAAAACAATGACGTTTCGTCAACTGGAGAAGCTCATCTATGAGCGGAAGCGGATAACTATCCGTCTTGGTGATCGCTTTAACTTGCGGTAATCTACGCAAAATCGGATGCTATTGTCCTTCTTAGGGACTAAAACAGCTGGAGACGTCCAGGCAGACTCGCACTCCTCGATAATATCGTCCTTGAGCATTTTGTCAAGTTCAGTCTTCATCAGCTGTTTCTTCGCAGGTGTGAGGCGATAAGGCGGGACAGTGATAGGCGGATGGTCTCCGGTGTCTATACGGTGTTCCGCGTACGGAGTTGGTTCTCCCCCTGGTCTGAAGATATCATCGTTATGCTGTAAAAAAGAAGCTAGCTCCTGACGCTCGGGAGAGCTCAGCATCATTCCCTCATCCTCTCTCAGGATCTCAGTAGCACAACAATTCTGAAGACCAGTTGGATATTCATATTCCAAGGGGTAAACTTGCTCACAACCGTTGAAGCGCCATGTGGAAGAACCAAAATTAATTTCCAACCCAGCTGCTTTAATAAAATCAATGCCCAACAAAGTATCAGCGTTGGTGGCATCTGGGAACACATAAAAGTCTACATTAATACTCTTACCTTTAATCTTCACCTCCAGAGTAGTGGATAACATTCGGCGCGTTGGTGCTGAACCGTCGGCCAGCTTAACACGCATCGAGCATGACGTGAAAGGCTGATTCAGCTGTTGCAGCAATGCGTAGAGTGAGGAACCGGCAATAGTACCCTTGGCCGCGGTATCAAGTAGGCCCCTTCCCTGGATACCCAAAATCTCGATACCCACAATAGGCCGACGCAGTACGCCACTATGCAGGGAACCTATCGACAAACAGGTCAATGACCTCTCATATGGGTCATTTCCCGTTACCCTACCCGATTCACAACTTTTCCCGGTTTGTCCCGAAAAATTCATAGTCACCCTACTGGAACCGAAAATTTCCGGGATTTGTCCCGAAAAATTCATGGTCAACCTACTTCGTGATGGACATTGACAAGAGAGGTTATGTTTATGTTTACGTTGTGTACGCCTATATTTACGTATAACATTAGGATTAGCACATAAATCGCTATCGCTAGGGGAATTAATAACATATTCACTACTATTACTACTACAAGTATCAACAACAGGAATCACTGATTTAAATTCACAAAGTGTTTGAGTACAGTTCTTCGACTTACCCCTCGTGAACGGCTTACCGGCGTCATTTGCTGCTGCCTCTGCTGGGCCTGCAGGGGTCACCGACCGTACGAGCTCGAGAGCGCTAAACGTTTGCCGGGAATTACATTTCGCACAATTCCGTCGCATTACCCCGCTCTCGCCGCACCCGTAACACGAGATATTACTCGAACGTGGTTCACTATTGTTAATTGGTTGGCACTGATCACTTTTAGCCTCCGTAGGCTTTTCAGCTGCAGAACGGCGAAAACCCGAGGGTCGCTGACTCTGTCGCTGCGATGAGGGCCGCGCTATCGTCGCTGGGGCGGTCGTTGCTGGCGCGGGCGACTCCTGCGGCGCGCGGGGAACTGCTCCAGTTGCAGCGGCAGCGCTCTTTGAAGTGCCGGCGCGCGAAGTTTCCTTAGTAGATTCCTCGATACTCCGAGCCATTTGGAGTAGAGTATTAAAATCGGAAAATTCTTCTCGTCGTAATCGTTTTCGAATTCTCACATGAAGTAGTCCATAGATCATGTCACACTTGACCTTTTCACTAAGGTCACCACTCGGGATTCGCGCCAACTGTGCGCGGGCCTTAGCTACGAATAGCTCCGTCGACTCTGCTCCTTGCGGCTTCGAGAACAACTCGAGATAAATCCTGTGAGGAGGTCGGCTGTCACCAAAGGCGCTGCGCAGATGCTGTAGGGCTTCGCCCCAGTTGGAAACGCTGGTTTTCATCCCCTGCCACCAGGTGGCTGCGTCGTTGGTGAGGAGCATCGATAGGCCGCGAATAGCGTTTTCTTCACTTATGTTCGCGCAATCTTTGTAGGCTTCTATCGCGTCAATGAACCCGTCCAGAGATTCACCGGCCAATCCACTGAATCGAGAATGGCACCCGGCGAAGTTTCCTGACATAAGGGGCGGTGTAGGTGAGACCGGCGCGGCCATAGCCGGCGCGGGCGTAGAACATGGCAACCGGACTTCGAGTACTCTGGTCAGCAGACGCTCGAAATTGTCGGCTTGTGCTTGCTGCATGGACGTCATCATGGAGGCTAGGTCACTCGCTGTAATGAACGCCGGCGGCGGCGGCGACTGCTCGGCCGCGGACGTGTTACGTCCCGCAGGCCTTTGCGTTGGCGCCATTTCTTCACCTTCTGAATTCATATCGAAAAATTCCGTCTGACGGCGACTTTGCCTTCTAGTACGCGGCATCTTCCACACTCGCGAACACACGAACACAACACAGTTTGTAGTTCTATTTGCCCACTCGTTGGGCAGCCAAACTATAGCGAAAGTTCTTTACGGTGGGATTCTTATCATAAAAACTACTAGGTCGTGTGTGTTAAAAAAATAACCACTCAGTGAAAAAAGAAAACTTATATTAATTGTCCACAAACATAACATTATTTTTATTCACTGACGCGGAGGTGTTGCTCACAGTCGAAACCGCGCGGGAATCCGTATGGCACGCGCGGGACGCGCGTGGCGCGATTGCGTAGTAGCGCGCGCTGGGCTATCATTGGTCGAGACGTCGCGGTTTTCGCGGGAAGACGGATCGGCGAGAGCGGGAAAATGCGACGACTGATGCGTTACTTTACACGCGTCTGTTATAAACTTTACTTATATTGTCAGTCTTGATTTATATACATGATGTTCAGGGAACTATTTCAATACATTTAATAAACACCAGACCACTCGGATAGGCCAAACATCCCGCCAGGACACATAAAGTTTCGCTATAAGTACTTATGTACGGGAGCTTGACGATCACATAGCTTTATAAAACTGATGTAACTATTATGTAATTATGTACAATTGTCCTTTTCAAACAACATTTTCGCCAAAGATGGCCAAAAACGACAGTTTTTACAGTAGTTAATAAAGTATTTATAAATTAATTATGCCTCTGATAGACACTGTACGAACAAGAGAGTTAAAAATATTATAATAATTATTAATTATATATATTGCAACATTCCAATTATCTTGTGAAAATCTTAGAGCAGTCGCTAAATCCAGTTTAAAGTCTCAATCGATTCTCCGATTAAACTCGCCACATTGCTAACGAACGAGGTACTCGAACCTACTATAGCTCAAAAATTAACGTATAGGTAACCGAATTGCAAATAACTTTTATGTATGTTTAACTTTCTATTTTTAAGCAAAATGCTATCTTCCGCAGTCTAATTCTCTCTATCCATTCTAATAGTAAACTTAAGTCTAAATATGTAATAGGGATTTAATTTTTTTTAATGTAAATTCTTAAAATTGAAGTCTATTATTATCTACTTCTTTTTATTCCATTCTACTATAAACGCTAAAATAATTTAAAATGTTGCTAAAATACCGGCAGTCATAATTAATTTTTTCAACGTCCTATGATGTTCTCTAAATGAAAATAGAACTTTAATTTATGAGTAGGCTATTCTTTTCATTGATTCTGAATAATAAAAATGAAAATAATAATAATAATATTGCTTCTTTGACAGTATTTCTTTTCTAGGAAAATGGAAAATGTCTTAAAGAAAACAAATACAATATCAATTTGCTAGTAATTTAATCATCCATTGAAATATAAAAATTATAAAGAGTTCATAATATTTGTATAATAAACTACATAATATAAAAACGTATTCTTAAACCATGCGTTCAACTTGAAATTGTATAATAGTCCTGAAAATTGAATAGGTACAAGGGAGCGAGATTATGTTGACGGTCGAAGACTTATAAAGGCTAATAATATAAGACGGCTTAATCATAAAAAAATCTAACGTATTCATCAGAAAAAGACAGAAATATCAAATATGAAGAGAAATTTTGTTTTATTTAAATATTTAGAAATTTATTTCTTGAATTAAACTGTCTCTTTTAAACGATTGGAATATCGTAACGTTTCATAAAGTATAGTAATTTTTTTTTCATTTACACAGAATAGTTTAGAATTAAAATCAAGAAATTGTAAGGTATCGTAAGGTACTTTGGTGCTATTGTTAAATTTATGGAAATATTTTAACTTAAAATTGGGAGTAGCTACTGTCTGTAACATGTACACGTGTAACCATAATTGCTGTGAGGCATTCGAAAGGTCGGGGATAAAAAATCAAAATTAATCTGCAAGAAATTCCGAAAAGTTAGTTTTATTTAGAATTAGTAGGCAATTGATTGAAGCGCAGATATTATTTTCAACATCAGTCCTTCTGTATTGAACTGTTACAAAAGATTATCTAACATTTACGTTCCGTATCAGAAAATATTTATTGGAATACTTACAAGAATTATTAAAGTAAGAAATAGTTTTTCTTGAAATATTTACTAATATGCTTATTTCGTTTAAATGAAAACTAAACGAAAGTTAGAGATGGCCATTTGTCATAAACGCGCTGTCGGCGCGGTTCCGATGCTAGTTCCGGCCCGAGGCTGCTTTTATTAATATTTCCATCGCAAATTTACGCTTTATTAGGAAATAGTCGTCATATGTCTGATAAATTATTAATGTGGTTGTGGCGTAGTTTGTTTTTATGTGTTGTTGTAATACTCAATTTATACTGCGTACAAATATATATGCATTGATTTTATGATGTATAGTTATTTTGAGCCAAGGAAAAAATAGATATGTATCGAAGCTTACTGTAAGATTTTACCTTTAAGCTTAATGAAGGCGTAGGAGAGTAGTTTAATATTTCTACAAAGCTGCTTTGTTTTGCTTTCGTCTTCTATACTGAATATAGATTTAAAACTTTATAATTTCACGGAGAAATTATAAAGCTAAACTCCTCACCTTAGATAATAACGCATAGAAGGTGAGTAGGCCTAAGCGAATTGAATTTTGTTGTTTCTGTTGGCTGTGCCTTCGATTGTAATTATGTGACACTTACGCACACATTCATTCTAATGATGCTTCAATATTGAGCGGAATTATGTATGAAACTATCATTCTATGCGTAATTATTCTAAGCTAATCGCTATTTATTTTTCAAAAATTAAAAAAAAAAAAATTAGTAGTTTTTTCTACCTTTCGGTTTATGTAATAATTTTTTACGGTTAGAGTCGATATTTCAGAAAAGCGATATTTTCCCACAATAAAAATTATCCTTAACGTTGACCCGATTGCCATTTACCATCTACCAACCAACACATCATTATACCAAAATTCATCAAAAAAAAAAAACAGATAGGCAGACAAACATTCTAAAAATTCTACAATAGGCCTCTTTATCGATAATATTATAGTCTATAGTCACAGTTAATCTGTTCAATAAGATTTTTCAAAAAATAATGTAATATACAAATTCTACTCAGAATTTTATTACATGTACCTATAGATTTTATTATATGTACAGAAAATAAAAGTAAGCTTAATAAAAGTAAGATCCTAAGTAAATAACGGCCTTGTTTATTGTTAATGCTTTGTTCTAAGAACAAGTTCTTTATAAGTTTGGATTCAATTTAGTTTTAAACGATCATGCATATTTAAGGGTCCAATTTTATCCCAACTTCTTAACGTTTAACGTGAATATAGTATAGCATGTGCTAGTATTTTAAAACGTATGGAGCATTACTTAAAAATCCATTCCATTGATTGCACATATACGAAAACGTAATAAATATGGTATTCTACTGTGATATTAGTGTATTAGTTCTTCTTCAGATCCCAAAGTCCTGGGTTCTAGGCACTGTTAGTAAATTGACAATTTTTTCGTCTTGTGTTTGGTCCTGCCGCACGTTGGCAACTAATGCCAGCTACTTAATGTATGTACATTATGTGTTTAAAATGTATGTAGACATATCGTCACCGCTGTTAGCTGAAGTGCGTCTTATTATGTACTTGTCGAATCCCAATACTAGGTACATATGAGACTACTTAATACTTAATTATAGTCTATAGTCACAGTTAATCTGATCAGGTTATGAAAATCAATTTTACATAGAAATTTTGAGCCCAGAGTCACTTTATTTGATATATGAGATATAATTATGAGAGTAGAGAGTAAATTATCTACTTATTATTATTGTTAATATACACAGACCAACATGGCGACTTAAAAAAATAAAATAAGTAATGCTTAAACCGATTAAAGTGAGGTTTTAGCGAGACACGGACAACAATTTCGTTAAATAAATGATCGATTAAAGAAAAAAGCCGAGTATAAGTAACGTTAGAAGTAAGTTAAACTGTTTTAACTCTCATATTAAAGTTAGGCACAAGGCTATATAAGCGTAGATCACGTACGAGAAAGTGATATTACGTTTTACTACCACCACTCATCAGATGTACGTGACGACTCTGGCGCTAACAGATTTTATATGCAAACATCCAATTATGCTCTTCATTTTATTAAAATATGTAATTTCAATAAAAATATTAGCAGCGTTTGTCAAAGTTAAACGGATTCTAAATTAAAACTCTTGAGTAGCGGTTCTAGCTGCGTGTATATTTCTATTTAGCCCGGAACCACTAAACATTTCCCTCGTTTTGTATAGGAGCGTACAAAACAGGTAGCTCAGGCGGTATCTTTTTGATCCACTACTATTGAAATTAAAGTATTTCTAGAGTTTTAATTTCATTTTCTAGAATTGGTAATAACCAATTAATAGGTAAAAAGAATAACCTATTTAAAAACAGTAGAACAGTAGAAGAAGAATAAGAAAAGTGTTGACGAATGCGGACTAAATAAGAGTAAAACACTATCAAAAACACTTAAAAGTTTTTATACAATACAATCATATCTTGACATAAAGTTTAAGTAAATATATCAACTAGTAAGTTAAGGCCTCCTGTCCTAGACCCGTTAATAATACTTAAAAGAGCTTGCTGCGGTACAAAGTTTTCTTTCCACTAACTTTATTATGCCATTAGAGGTCGCGTGACGAAGAATCGCACTTCACCTCATAATATAATTTACTTTAAGTAATGTATTAAAGTAGTTGTTGGTGCTGCTGTGTGTAATATGTGTATGTGTGTATCTGTTGTTTTTATATAATAATGCAGGTAAACATATTCGATGCATAAAGTATTTTGATTCATATAAATTGCAAATAAATATGTTGGGACATAAAAACACCATCTAGCCTTCACATTTTATATAACTTAAAAACATACATATTATAAATATAACCACACAAGACAGGAATAAAAATATTCGTGCTCATCACAAATGAATGCCTCCAGCGGGACTTGAACGCGCCACCGCTGGCACAGCAAGTAGGGTCATTACAAACTGAGCCAAACGTATCGTCGAGATTAATGTAAAAAATATTTTATTAAATCAGGAATTCTTTATCAAAAGCAGGATAAGACGGAATAGCAGTCAAAAGTAACGTAAAACGTAAGGAAATTGATATGAAAGTAGATGAGAGTTCTTCACGGCAGTTTATTGCGGTGAGAGGTTAGCGTACACCATTCCGACCTGCCTGTTACCTAATGCTCGCTACAGCCTCCGTCTCCCCCAACTTTTCTGCGGATTTTCGCAAATGAGATTTCACACGGCGCCTTGTTTGGTTTGAATAAACTTACCCGAGTTTCCTGTGTTTTGGAGCGAAAGAAATTGAACTTGAAATCATGTTTCAATACAAATGCCGGTAAATAACAAAAATCGACAAGTTGATTTGGATCAGGACATTTGGTTTAAGAATTTAAAAGTTCAGTTTTGTTTATGTTTTTTTGTCCTTTACTATTTGATGTGTAAAAATTGAAAAGTTTATTACGGTTCAACGAAATGAAACCTCATCCACGTGTTTTCAAATTGCACTATTGTATACTTGTATAACTTGAAAAAAATATATGAAAATAACTGTTTTTTTTTTATTATCTACATGCATGCACGACTCTTATCATATTTACAAAGGGACTAAAATTCAAATTACATAAATCAGAATAAATCAGCTCTATGGAACATAACCATATTGATCGTTACTAATTACTTTATTGTTATATGAAGGCTGACAATTAGTCTATTTGTAACATCAATATTACAGCTGTTTGCTAAACGAAAATTTTTATTTTTAATATTTTTATCTGTCTATCTATATATTCCCAGTAATTTCTGAAACGGCAGAATTGATTTTGACGGGATGTTATAAAGAGTAACTAAGGCTACTTTTATTTAACAAAAGCATAAAGGTTCCGCTGAAAACAATAAAAAAGGTACCTAGGGAAGCCGAGCGAGGCGAGGGTGAGGCGCTAATATCAAAAAAAAAGATTTTTTTACTTCTATTACGTTATGTTAAAACAATTTCATAAGTAACCCTATAATTTTATACAGACAGACAAACTAAGAGTATCAGAAACTATGCTTTAAGCTTTATTTTATAATTGTGTGCGTCACTTAACTATTCGCTTTACCATGTAAGATAGAAACACATTTAAACACAATTTTAACGATAACTTTATATCACTTTCATGTTAAAAAACCGTTTCAAAATAACTATATAACGAATATAATAAAATAATGCATTAAGCATTATTTAATCACCTTTTCAGATATTAATTTTAAAGCGTCACTATACTTTCAGTATTTTCTATATAAAATGGAAACAACACAGCTTACCACGATTTTAAAGATCACTTCACAATTCACATCACTTATTTAATTTGACTTTTAACTTTAACTTCACTATAAAACACTGTATCCGTATCACTTTTAACACACATAAATTCACTACTAAATACAAATAAACTAAAGTTTCACGCGGTACCAAAGCTAGTCCAAAACTGCCCTGTTTGACAGTTACCATCAGCTTTTATATCAATCCGCCGGAAGTTATATTTTAGTTATTTTTATTATTAAAAACGTCTAAAGAATCAAACCAAGTCTTTTTTTATTCCAGACTCGGCTACAACACATAAATAATATTTTCGAATTATTGATCTAGTAATAAGTTGTAAAATTGTACTATTCTTATTAATTTATAGAATAATAATATTTCTTAATTAATAATCAGTAATAACTGTAAAACTGTTCCATTCTTACAAAATTATTAGGTTTTCAACGCAAGTAGAAAACTCAATAGACATTCAGTATTCATTAATTTGAAATAATAAATTAACTTCCTATTATTTATTTTAAATTAAATTGTTATTATTCACGATTTCTTATTATGAATATTGTTTTATTACATACAATTTTAGGTTCATACGAAAGCTAGTTTAACAGTTCGTCCATCCTGACAATAATTTGCGTCCTCGCAAATGATAAGCAAAATATTATCGCACCTCCAATTATATTTAATGCACCAGATTCTAGTAATAAGAGGTTCAAAGTAACTAAAAATATTATTGTAATGAGACTATTGATTGGTAACAGATGGACGGTAACTAAGATCTTCACTGACCCCTACTACATCAGTCCAACCGACACACGCCCAAAATGTACAGCGGCCAATTGGCAGTACCCCATGTAGTTTGTTAACTATAAAAGGAAACCCATTCATCAGATTCTTCCATCCAATGCTAGAACTCTACAACGAGCAAAATACAACCAACAACCACTGTAGTAAAAGACTAGTAAGAATACACAACTATCCGCAGTATACTGTCATCAACGCACACAACTGATACCATGGAGGGACTCTATATTCACTGAAGTAAATAACACTAGGCATTTGAGCCGTAACGAAACAATGCCCACCAGTGATCTAGAATATCACAACAGCTGACGGTAAAAATCTCGCTTCGATATCTATGGTTAATTCGATGTATTGGCCAACGTTGCCGAAAAGAGGCCAGACTTTCTAGATTTTAATGTAACTCCAGCTACTGTCTCTAAAGTAGAATTCTGCCTTGAAAGTAGAATTCTGTACGACTATACTCTCGTCTTACCATAGCACAACATAATATAAGCTATGACGCGATATACTTTCTATACAACAATAATAAGGACTGGGACGTCTTTAAGGATTTAATTGAAAATAAATATTTACGTCTCTTTAAAAACCCCTGAAGAGCCTGTTTGTATAATATTCCAAAAACACCAAGAATTAATTCTTCGACATTACAAATGAAATATTAAGAAAGAAGGCTGTGAAGAGTCTGACATGAACGTTGGAATATTGAGGATAAAGCGGCTTTTCATGAAGACATTAAAAACTTAATTTACTTATCAAAAACGTTGAAAGTGTGACACTTGAGTAAAATGGGAAAACTTATAGAAATATCCTGGTTGAAACGATACTTTCTCTAGAAATTTACAAAATCAATGAACGGACCACAAAAACCAAAGGTGACAGTAGGGCTCCAGTTAGATGGGCAAGAATAGGTAAGGACATAGCTAATGCAATTGCTATACTTTTAACTAATGTATATAAAAGCAATGAAACAAATAACGCTAACCTCGACAAGACATTGATGATGTACTACAGCAAAGTTTCATGAAAAGCAAAAAGTATTTGAGATGATCCTTTTATAAAGACCCGTGTTACTTTAAAACTATGTAATATGTACCGAG
The DNA here is from genome assembly GCA_951802675.2 of Boloria euphrosyne. Lineage (NCBI taxonomy): Eukaryota > Metazoa > Arthropoda > Insecta > Lepidoptera > Nymphalidae > Boloria > Boloria euphrosyne. Next base: position 6,512,925 of record OX637872.1, read on the forward strand.
TCACCAATTTGGATTTTTGACAGCGATATTTCACTATGAAACAGCTGCATCGATTCCATGAACATATATTAAGTAGAACATAAAAACGGAGTACTACTCAAAGATCTTTCACGACATCCAGCAAGTAATTTATAAGGTATAGCGCAAGGGACCCATATACAAAATAAAAGTGTTCCTGAACAACGAGTGTCTTGCTTCTTTTAATCTTACTTCATCGATCGTTCAAACCAACTTAGGGTAAGAAAGAAAACTATCCAAAATCTGTAAAATAACAGCTGTTCCTTTAGAAGTGCTAAATTTTGCAATACAACCACGTCTGCTGATGACACCGCACTACTAGTTAGTAATAAGAATCTTACAACAAGGCCAGGACCAAATGGACGACTGGATTCAAGAGTGGCAGATTAAAACAAATGCATCTATACCTGCTTATATTATTTACATTCGTATTCAACGAAGAAAAATGTCCGAAAATCAAATTAAGAACTTTTCATAGAGAAGTGACACAGTAAGATATCTTGGGATAATCACATCAAGAGAAAGTGAGACAAATTTATATGTTACAAGACGACTGGTTGACGGCACGAAATTTTAAATTCGTCTACAGACAATAAACTTTCCATTTACAAAACTATACTCATATCTAATGTTGATGTACGGAAAACAACTATAGGAAAGTGTATCTTCCTGTATCTTTATCATACCCATTATATAAAGACTGTAAATTGTATCTTAAGCACCAAAACTTGTACCTAGGCTTGTAATCAACGCAACAAACACAACACCTGGCATACAACAACTGTCAAAGAAGAAATTAAGCCGTTGGAGGCCAAAAATAAGGATCGGCTTAAGGATCAGCCGAATAGACCTGCAACAAAACTACTTAATATCGACTATTGCGAACGTACAAGGCGACACGACATTGGTACAAAGCTTAGATGTCTCATTATAAGGAGGGTTAGATTACACCACTTGTTTTGACAAACAACAAATTTGTTGGTAGACTATCCACACTAAACCCATTGATATCAAAACCATTGGTATTCCGAAAACATAAGTTGAGGTTCAGCACCAAATTTATCGGTGGTTCACCAACGCAAAAACTATTGATATCATTTAACAATTAACAACCAAACAAATAATAATAAATACGTTGAGATATTTATACACAGTATCATCCAGTTTTACATAACTTTCAAATGTATACATACATACATACATACATAGCATATTGAACCAAAACAAGTGGTTTAACAAATAATAAATAAATAATCCTTTTAAAACATATACACATTCGTAGGAACGCCAAAACAATTCGTGGCCCATCAACGCCAAAATATTCATGGACCCATTTAGAAGAAAAATAAACTTTTAAACATATTATACAATTAACACACATACAAAGTGACCCCAATTTTTTTTTATTTTCAACCAATACATATATAATAATAATATTTGATATATACATACTATAAACATACATAGTAACACTAAATTTTTAATGGCAAAACAACACCAAATCTTTTGGTGGCCCATCAACACCAAATTATTGGTGGCCAAATAACACCAAATCTTGGTGACCAAACAACACCAAATCTTGGTGACCAAACAACACCAAATCTTGGTGACCAAACAACACCAAATCTTGGTGACCAACAACACCAAATCTTGGTGACCAAACAACACCAAATCTTGGTGACCAAACAACAACAAATCTCTTGATGGCCAAACAACACCAAATCCATTGGTGGCCAAACAACACCAGAATATTGGTGGTCTCTTTTAATTATGATTTCTTTTAAAACTATTGCTTTAACAAATGTTTTTATGAACTGTAATACACTCTGTATGCCGATGACATAAAAAAATTCGCGCACAAAACTGCGCACGCGCACTGACGCAACAAAATAATTGACTGTTTACTATTGGAGAAAGACTTCATGGAAATAAATGAAAATGTTCGTAACACATTACCATGTAAATTTAACATAACATATACAAATTACCACTTCAATATAAAACGTATATTAAACGAGTAACTGTAGTTAATGATCTAAACGTTTTCATTAACCTGACATTTAAAACCTATTACATATTATTTAAAACATTTATTACAGCGAATGCTTATTTTATGCTTGACTTTATACTGAAAACAAGTAGAGACTAAAAATATTAAGACACCTGTTCTACCTTTTGATTCTCTTCTAAAATCTATCTTAAGAACCGGTTCAATAATTTGGAATCTACTTTATACAGCACATGTAAAAGGTCTTGAAAAATACAAAGTAAATCCATAACTCGCACTTGATTTTAGTACTCTAAACTATTGTTACCAACAAAAACTAAATATAATCAAAATAATTTTATATTTCGGCCTTGTAAAAAGTATAAAGATAAAATTACTACTGCTCGAACATTCAGTTTAGAGAACACATGCGTAGCAACACAAAATAATTGGTATTTTAACTTTTATCGGCTCTGAAGTGGCGTGGGCTGGCTAATCCCACTTCTGAAATTGTTAAAACAATTTCATAAGTAACCCTATAATTTTATACAGACAGACAAACTAAGAGTATCAGAAACTATGCTTTAAGCTTTATTTTATAATTGTGTGCGTCACTTAACTATTCGCTTTACCATGTAAGATAGAAACACATTTAAACACAATTTTAACGATAACTTTATATCACTTTCATGTTAAAAAACCGTTTCAAAATAACTATATAACGAATATAATAAAATAATGCATTAAGCATTATTTAATCACCTTTTCAGATATTAATTTTAAAGCGTCACTATACTTTCAGTATTTTCTATATAAAATGGAAACAACACAGCTTACCACGATTTTAAAGATCACTTCACAATTCACATCACTTATTTAATTTGACTTTTAACTTTAACTTCACTATAAAACACTGTATCCGTATCACTTTTAACACACATAAATTCACTACTAAATACAAATAAACTAAAGTTTCACGCGGTACCAAAGCTAGTCCAAAACTGCCCTGTTTGACAGTTACCATCAGCTTTTATATCAATCCGCCGGAAGTTATATTTTAGTTATTTTTATTATTAAAAACGTCTAAAGAATCAAACCAAGTCTTTTTTTATTCCAGACTCGGCTACAACACATAAATAATATTTTCGAATTATTGATCTAGTAATAAGTTGTAAAATTGTACTATTCTTATTAATTTATAGAATAATAATATTTCTTAATTAATAATCAGTAATAACTGTAAAACTGTTCCATTCTTACAAAATTATTAGGTTTTCAACGCAAGTAGAAAACTCAATAGACATTCAGTATTCATTAATTTGAAATAATAAATTAACTTCCTATTATTTATTTTAAATTAAATTGTTATTATTCACGATTTCTTATTATGAATATTGTTTTATTACATACAATTTTAGGTTCATACGAAAGCTAGTTTAACAGTTACGTACGTATTAAAAGTATTAATAATTTAATACATAAATTTTAATTGTAGCTTTATAATATTGATTAAAAAAATTTAACTACAAAAAAGCATAAAAGATAAAAACTTACAACTCGAAAGTTTCGTTTACTAACCGTTAGTAAGTTTCCGGTACTTAATTGCCTGCATGGTGTTAGACCGGATGTCAAAAGATTACCTTGAAATAGCAAAACGATTACATCCCATCTCGTTGTCCTCCCATTAGACCGATATAAACTTTTACTGGGATACTATCGATTTTCCTATGTTACCTTTGTGATTTTGACTATTGTTTTTTGAAACTTTTTTTGTGGTCAGAGTACTTTAGTATGCACGCGAGTATTAAATAATATAAACAACAACACATAAAAAAATTAAGTGTATACTTGTATAAATTCATTTTTGAATCTCAAATTATTTATAGCAAAAAGTCTTCTTTATAGTATTAATTAATAAAAGAATAGTTATTGCCTAAAAATATAAAAGATGATGTTTTTGTGCAAAAGAGAACCTCGCTTAGTCGTTCTTAAAGGAAGTCACGAAAAATTTGATTACGAGTATTCCTTATCCTTATATAATATTATAACTATATAACATTATATCCTATTTAAAATAAAGTCCAATAGGTAGCGCTGTATTAAATAATAACAAAGGTCAAGTCTCATACTCTGGGAAAGACAGTCCAACGTCTGACAGTACCTAGTACTATCTGTAAAATAAAAAGCTGTCAATGAATTTCACATAATCTTTATTTCTATATTCTATTTGTATATATTCCATTTATATATAATAACTCTAAATATTATTTTCTTTTCCATCAAATTGTCTAAAGCTATTAAAAAAACATTTTTATTAGTAGGTAAGTATATCAACTCACGAGTACCTTTATTATCAGTAAATTTCATTAGACATACCGTATGAGTATATAATATAATCAAAATCTAAATATGTTTTAATAACATTTGAACGAAAGAAATGTTAGTTAATAGAAAAAAAACACACACAAACTTACTTTTCGCCAGATTTTGTTGACTTGGAACAATGTGAATGACGTTGGCTTCAACGGGAAAGTGACAATGATTGATGAGGGAATTAATTAATACGTCAGTTCCTTTTGATCTCAGAAAAAAAAACAATACCATTGCTTACCTTAAGATTAAAATATAGAAACAATAGACGTGACAGCACAAATTAAAAATGTATAGGAATATTTTTTGGAACATTATAGAGATCATAATATTTCGTAATACGCGTAGTTGCTACCTTACTACATTTTTTTCCGTCTCAAACGCTACATTATTATGGCCTATGCTTAGTTTTTGAACAAAATTTTAGGCCTTATGTGTAAATGTGGAACTTAATGAAATAATACAATCACCAATAATTTAAAATAAATTTATCGCAGATACGTTATTTTTATGTATAAATAAAAATATTTTATAATAATTTAAAGATACGTTATACATCTTCCTCTGATTTAATATCCTAAGTCATGATTCCGTAGAAAGAAAAACTGTGGGCATTAGGCAAGCCCACAGCGTCATTACTATCCGTCGAACGCCATATTTCTTAACCCTTTTTCTTGCTCTTTCAAAAGTTTTAATTAGTGCCAGAGGACATTATCCAGCCCCTTCTTACTTCTGTCTCCGCTATTCGAATCTCTTTTTCGAATTATCCGTTTTAACTCTAAATGCGGCTTAACTTTTTTCAAACTTTGGCATTATCTGTGTCATTTGCTGTCACTTGAGATTTTGTCAAAAAAAGTGTTTTAAAATGACTGTTTGAGAATGAAGCTGTTTTATCTTAATCAATCTATTTGTGTCTCATTTAGTAGGTACATTGGATTGTACATTTAACCAATCGTATTGCTATTGTTAGGAAATCAATAAAAAACAAAATTATTATTGAGCATTTAAATATACCTACAAATGTGATTCGGTAATTATTATAAAATATTTTTATAATAATTGCCAGTGCCAACCGGTCGCCGGATGTGCCAGTTTAAAAATTTTCAAATAGAGCACATTAATTGACTTTATTTTTTAATTACGAACATAAAAATTTTTAATTAAAAATAAATATTTGTAATAAAATGCTTAAGCTCGTTCAGTATGTTACGTAGTCCACTCTCGGTTCAGGTTCAGGATGTTTAGTATCGGGATAGACGATAAACGCTACTTTCTACTAGTAACTACTACCAATAATATAAAATTATTAATACGAAAGACACTTCAAACCGAACCCTAGCAAAACGAGGGTGAGACGCTAGTATTATATCACAATCAGTAAGTATTTGTATGTTTCAACGAGATGCTTAACTTGTCTTGAACTCGGGGTCGTAAGTCGGAGTGAAGATGCGTCCTCGTTCCACTTTATCCGCAACTGGTGAATAGATATAATTTTCTGTGCTTGACACTGCATCTAGTTTCGTCATTGTGCTGCTCAACTACCTACATTTTGTTCCTTTTTATAACTGTCACTATAAAAGCAGTTTCGTCCTATTGTATGGTAATATTATTCAAACAATTTGTCTGTGTATTTCCAAATACATCTTTACATATACAATACAATATAGTCAAAGATCGTTGTAAAAGTTTGTATGATTAATGCTAATTAATAAATATGAATGCAGCCGGTTTGATTGCTGTCCGAACGTGCACTGCTGTTTTAGGTGCGTTTCGATGTATTTATAACACACCTACTAAGCATTATTGCTTAGGTGTTCGGTAACAACCTTTGGCCCGAACATCCCTACTTAGGAAGAGTACTTAAAAATAATGAAAATTAAGGAATATAAATTATTATATTTTGACGCTTTTTATCACATACAACATACTATTAACAGATGTTGTTATTAAGTGAGAATAAAAATCAAATGATTAGGTATACTACTCAGTTTCTTTACTCGCCCTTTGACTTCGCTTTGCTTAAACAACAAAACTCTATAAAGATACGATGTTTTATACGTTCAAGATTAACTTTGTTTTAATGACAACATTTATTTTGTTTCAAGATTAACAAGCAGTTAATGTAAAAATTATGCAGTATTGTAAAAAATATTAAGTATTGTAACCAAATTATATTTTGAATTTTATTATATTTAAATAAAGTTCTAAGCTCCTCATCAAAATGCAAATGTTCTATGACGGTTTTATATGCAGAGTCAGCGTCCATTAGTTGTCGTTGCTGGCTAGTTTGATCTCGTGCATACTGAAATCGTGCGGGAATGAAATTTGCACTTTCTGCAAAATTGATTGAATAACCATTGAAAATAGAACTATTGGAAATCATTAAGTTATTTCTTGTTAAAACTGGTAAAAAAATCTTGTAAAATCTATTACGATGTTATGAGATTATTTTCTAACACAATATTTATAGCTATCGTAGAAAATGAAGTAAAAATTTTCAATATTCACTAAAATTTTATATATAATTACAATAATTGACCTTAAAATATTATATAATAATAAAATGTATTATGTTGTTATTAAGAACTTCATTAAATTACACTTTCAATAAAAAAAATATTAGATTTAAATATTAAAGCTCTACGCTATTGCAGTTACAAGCTCAAATCTACCGACGCTTCACATTCCTCACGTATTGACTTTTTGCCTACAGCTCTGCATTTTCTATTTAAATATTTGGTTTTATTTTAAGAAAACTCAAGCAATTAACTATACCATCAGAACAATTACTACATATAATTAAATAAAGTTCCTTGACGCGTTTATCTATTTGTAACTAACTCTATAAACTCACTAATTATCGAATGGATTTTTATTTACGGAAATTCTCATTCATGATTTTGATGACTTTTGAAGATGTACAATTATTAATCATGCCGACTGGGTGATTCACTCGCGTGCGCTACCGTAATCCATTAGTTTTATGTAAATAATGTAACAAAAAAAAATATTAAAGTATTCTATATTTACAGAATTATCGAGCAAAGTAAGAGTGTTTCGCAAGTCAACTATCAAAACAGATTATGAGTTTCATCATAATTTGTGAAATTAAATAAAAACTGTTGTGTAGCATTCGTTCAATCCTGAACATTCCTTAGCAGAATGATTACTAAAGTTATTTTAGGATTTTAAATCAATTTGATCTTCTTCTTTTGAAAGATCTTCTTCAAATAATCTTAATTAAATCTTTCCACTTAGTAGCATCAATTTAGGTATATTTGGTTGAAAATCGGTGGGGTAATTAATTATAATTATTCTTCTAGATAATAATCTGCTGAATTAAAATGTTTAAATGAATCTGAGAAGAATTATATACAGTGGTATAGTAATAATTGTCTTTAGTTTTACTTCTATACTTAAATCGTTTATTTCAAAGAAAAATATTCATTCTTTTTGATTTTTTGTTTGTTAAGAAAATTTTGTATGCGTCCATTACCAAAATAAAAAAATACAAAAATGACTAACGAAATAACATGATAGTGTTAATAAAACATATTTTTTGATTTACTACATAATAACCGTAAGTGCTAACAAAGGTAAAGTACATCTTTCGTCAATATATTCGGAACAATATGAAAAGATTTGATCGGCGATTTCCAGGGCAATAAAACTCTCTCATCGACTACAAAAGGGGAAGAGATGATGACATACATTTGAACCGTAATTGTTCGCAACTTGACAGACCTGATCGTAAATTTTATTTTCACTAAGATTAAGCAAGGCGTTCTGCGGTGAAGCGGTAATAAATGTAAATGGCTGCGGTTCCTCCATTAAATTGAGATGAAGGACCAAAGACTCGGGGAGGTCATATTTTTGCTTATTAGATCCTCAAACTCTTGAATTATAACGTTCGACCACATAAACCCTTGTGAACCTCAACGGTAACTTAAGTATGATTTTATTGTAATGATCTACTTTTTGAATAAGTTTACAGATCGATGTTTATGTAAAACCATCTCTTTAGTTTACCACCATTTAATTTTCGTCAAATTATTTTATTCATGTCAATTGTTTTTATGTTTACTATACTGGTCGGATACAGCCTTTTAAAGATGAGAGCTTTAATTGTAAGAATAAACATATCGTCAGGCAAAGGTTTATTAATCCCTGTCATGTTTAAAGCGTGTTACGATAAGGAATAATAATTACGAATATAGAAAGTAGGGTTAGTAAAACATTGTCTTGACACCATGTGTTTAAAAAAATATTCATGTTTGTAGTATATTTTCTGTTTTATTTCGTTTTTTTTTCATTTAGTATTAACTGAGTTAGCAATCTATGAAAATACCTACGTACATGAATTTGAGGTAAGCTTGATGATAAAAATGTTGTTACCACTTCACACATTTAAAGAAAATGCTCTGGAGTGTATATTAAATTTAAGCACATGTCCATGCATTCGAAACATGACCGAGGTTACAAATAGTTTTGTAACCTCGGTCAACTTTTAACCAAACGACTAAATCCGGTCACGATCGTTATACAAGTTTTTTATTTTTTGTACACACCCATGGTACCGGCCGCATAGACATCGTCTAGTCACCTAATGTGCGCGAACTTTAATTAACATTAAACATAATGTCCATCACTACCCGGTGATTTTCTATCTAGTATAGTTAAAAAGGATGACAATCCAATGTCACTGGAAGGAAATCATGGCGTATGTCGTAGCAGTCTCAAGGCAGAGAAAGATGAAAATTATAGAGAAAAAAAGGCTTAAAATGAAAACAAAGCTTCTGATAGTCCCTTTGTATCAGTTGAACTAATAATAATGCTGCGTGATTAAAAATAAAAATTTACGTATTCTGTACGTTAAAAGATATTAAAAAACCTTAGTAGGTAAAGTATAAAACGCTAAGCAGTAAGCCCTAGTTATGTTAGCCAGGTTTTTAATTAAGTTTTATATTCTTCCATTACAATATGGGGTAAAATGTAAAATTAAAACATGATAGGGATTGTTCAGCACTCGAGGACTGTACCCGGAGGAACCACGCTTTTACGCCTTTTATTACATTATACGCCGTGCAAATTTCAGTACATTTTTATCGTTCGCTCTAATATGCTCAGTCTCTAATACGCAGATGTTACTGAGAGTATGATTGATGATTGTTTTTATAAGCCGTTGCTACGGAATGTTATACGTAAGAGAACAGTAATTAGATAGTGTTTTGTTAGCAGTTCTTGATTATCTTAATTTCTTATGAGATATTTTTGTAATACTTTCTTTGGTTTAGGTACGCGAATATTCGACATTATAAATGAAACTTACATTTCGGATTTTGTCGCGGATTTATTTTGATTTTTAGTTCCCGACGTTTCGAATGCTTTACAGCATTCATGGTCACGGGAGAGTCTCTCCTAGTCTAGTCTAAATCCGCGACAAAATCCAAAAAGGTAGTTTCATTTGAGATATTTTTGCTTTACTATAAATTAATGACTTACGTTAGCCCTCACTACCTGCCTAGCTCGTGCTACCTAATACAGCATTGCTACCTACACTCACTTTGAATGTAGATAATACTTCAAATCATTTATGTGATCGAGTTAAACTAGCATCATTAGTATAAATTTCTAAATTAACATTTTGATTACATTTAATTTTATACTACGTTAGTTTTAGTTGTTTATTAAATATTTTATTAACTTATCAAAAATTAATGGGATTTCATTTAAAGATACATTTGATAATAGTTGCAAAATGGAAATACACGCAGCTGTACTGCTTATAAGTTAAAATAAAATGTTTATTTGCCTGAGGGTTAAATTATATCATGTATTTTACTTAATAATATTAGTTTTACTTAATAACTTTGCAGTTGTTCTCTTTGTAGGTGAGAACCTTTTCAATAATTTGCAGATACAATTGAAAATATTTTTATGCTGTATATTATTGCGACATTTTATAAATCTCAGCAGTAGCACAATAAGCTTTTTAACGGATACTACTATACAAAATGCCTACGAAATTGCATTTGAATATAGTTTATTTTGATTAGATTTAGCTACCAGAGCCACGTACAGTAACGAGTTTAAATTACAAAATAGTACACTTAGCAAAATAGCAAAGCTGAGCTTTTACACTTAATTTTATATTCATCCGTTACATCGCGGCGCGGGCGTGAATATTAAATTATAACATCACGGGGATGGTACGCTACGCCAGGATTGCCTTCTGTTAGACGCCGTAGTAATGCATTTTATTACTTTTTATATGAAGTATTCAGTTTTTTTTCTTATTTGGATTAGAGGCAATCGTTTGTCTAAAAAAGGTATTTGATCTTTCTATCGGTCCTAGTATTAAAATGTTTGTGTGAAACAAGCAAAGCTGTCGGTTGTTTATGTGTTTGACCTGTCCGCTAAGCTAGAGTTGGATTAAACGACAATTTTTCAGTCATTGAAAACAATTTAGCAACATTGAAAATATGATTCATAAGTAGTGAAATATGAAACACGCTATTTTTAAATAACTTAATGTAAGTATTTGGATAAATATCATCATCAGCCCTTTTTAACGTCCCACTGCTGGGCACAGGCCTTCCTCAGTACGAGGGGGATCAGGCCATAGTCCACTGCGCTGGCCTAGTGCGTGTTGGCGGACTTCACATGTCTTTCGAAAACTTGCTAGGTTTTCTCAGACATGCAGGTTTCCTCACGATGTTTTCCTTCACCGTAAGACAAGTGGTAATCATGATAGAAATGATTCGCACATGAAAATATCAGAGGTGCGAGACCCGGATTTGAACCCGCATAACTTGGTTATACAAGCGACGCGTTACCAATGGGGTACCACTGCCTTTTTTTTTTGGATAAATATAAAAATATATAATATAATAAATCTGCCAGTCAGTCAGTTAATATTACTGTTTATTTCATCATTACTATGACAAATTAATATTTTTATTCATGCATATGGTAAAAATCTTTAAGAGGATATAAGGTTGTTATTGGCCTTGTTACTGTCATTTTGTGAAAGATAAAGGAAAATTGCGTAAATATTACATTTAGCTACATGTTTTTTATAATATTGTTGTTACCAAATGTCTATTTTTAACTTTGTGTTCTTATTTTTTTGAGGAATTGACTCGATTTTAACTTATTAATTTGTTTTGTGATTTCGATTATTTAGAACATGCAAAATTCATAATCATAATTTTTGACCGAAAATGTATTACTTTATCCTAGGGGTATTTTTGACGATTTTTATTGATTGTTTTTTTCCCTTGAGGTTATATCATATGCATTAAACAATAATGGAGTTTGACAGTCACACAAACAAAAACAATCCTCTCATCTTTAAAGTCGGTTAAGAATGTGGATGATACAAAATTGTATAATCCGAGTAGATAAAAAAACTTATTCTTAAGAGTCCGTGAGGTAAAGTATAATAATATCATTTTGACAATAAGCGAAATTTTCTAAAGCAGTTTTAATTTTCTATTGACACAATAATTTGGTACATCTTATATTAAATCTTTTACAGAAACGTATATTATTTTTTAAATAATAAATAAATGTTCATTGAGCATGTAATATTTAATGAATTCGCGTCGCCAAATAAACCTTAATAATTCATCGCATAATTGACACTTTAAAGCTTTTGCTCCATTAGTAGTGGAGGTGGCATCATATTTTTTAGAGAATGTAACGAATGATTTTAACATTAACTGTTGGTTGGTTGGTTATTTAATAATAAGCAACAAAAGCGTATAATGTATAAGTCGTTAACACCCCAAGTGGACAGCGTACAGTGTGATTACGATGCTGTCTGACGGTTAATGAGGGTCCAATAAAATACTATGGATTACTAAAAGAACACAAAGTGTGATAAAAAATATCAGGCATTATAAATTACATTCACAGTAAATATTTTAAATGTGGTTCACATATACACTAGTGAGCCTAATGCTTATAATGTTGAATTATGGCGGTTATAACTTTTTGGTTAAAATTTGCCTGAAAAACTTTTTTACGAACTTTGGCACGGCATAAAATAATGAAACAAATTTTTACTTTTAACTCGATGTTAAATAACGTCGTAAAATCCTACGCTAACTCCCTATCCTACTATTAACTATAGTTCAGCAATATTTGGCTTCGGAGTAAAGACTTATAAGATTATAAACGCGTCAATCCTTGGAAGATAATAAATCCGATTAACAAATCCACTTTGAGCTATTTTAAGTAATATTTAAAGTAAACGATGGCAGAATTCTATCGGTGATCGTCTAAAGATATTAATTAAATCATACTCATGAAATACTTAGATATTCTTTCATAGTGTCACACCGCGATCTAATTCTCATTTAGAATTATCAATACTGAGTAGTATTTTTCTTAGTTTCAGTTATGATATGTATTTAAAAAAACATTAATCGGTTTTCGGTTTAATAAGGGTTACCTTTGCTACGTAATCTGTTATACTATTTTTTTCAAGTGGTAGTGCCATGCTTGTTACCTTCGGGTAGCAGCCGAATGGGCCGGCACGCCCCGTATAGTACCACTCTCTCACAGAAGACCGGCGTGAAGTGGCAGCTATGCTGTCGCGTTTCGTCCGGTAAGTGAGAGTCCGGGAGGCCCATTCCCCATCCCTACTCCCGTCCTTCTCCCTCCTCCCTCCCTCCCTTTCCTGAAAGGCCGGCAACGCATCTGCAAGCCCTGTGGTGTTGCAGATGTCTATGGGCGGAGGTGATCACTTACCATCAGGTGAGCCTCCTGCCCGTTTGCCCCCTTTGTCCCATAAAAAAAAAAAACTATTTTCTTGTATTGACTAATGTAGCCCCTACTATCATTATCTCACCATCATCATTTTTTACCTAATATGTACACCATAAGTAATTAAGAATAATGATTTCGAGAGTAACGTCTATCGATAGCACTAGCTTCTTAAATAATATAAATTCTGTTTTAATTAAATAACAAATATATTAAAGTACTTTCAGTAGATAGGAACTATCCAGGGTACTATACTATAACCGATCACTACCTTAAGTAGTGATTTAATTTTTATCATTTTTTAACTTTTCGGTCCCATCGACCATTTGTTATAGCGATATGTCCTGCCCACTTCCGCCGCAGCTTGGAAATTTAGCGGACTATGTTTACTAGCTTTAGCCCTTCCTAGTGTTAGATTTAATTTCAAAACAATTTATAAGGATTATCATGAAGGCACATTTTATGATTTTTTTTAGTTTCATTTCTTTTCGAAATAAAAGTATTGAATAATAACTATTTTATTTTCCTTAAATTAGACATTTACATTTAATAATAATGTTTTAAGATACCTTTATGCAAGTACCCTTTATTTTACTTGTAGCTTATACAAGCTTTCAGGGTTGATGAATATAAAATTATAAACATATATTTTTTTTAATATTTCTATTCGTAAGTGGAATGTCACCTTAATATTTAATAATAAACAATTACACACAAGTTCTATGTAGGTATATTTTCGTATTTAATCATGTTTTTAAGCGGACATGTCTCATGGCACTTATCACCTGGTGCCAGTTGGTATATAATACTAAGCTGAGTGTGGGACGCGTTATTTCATAAAGTAAATATTTATGAGGGAAAGGAGTTTCCTCACGCTTCCTTCGGTAAGCCGCTTGATCCGAAAAGACATAAACCTCTGGGGATTCAGTTGTAAGTTCACTAAGGCAATGTTCGATACTTTTTATAGTTATTTTCTATAACACTTTGAATTTCTTTTTCTTTTGGGAACAATGATATTGAATTTTATAATTTTATTTCATGAACTTTGTTTTAGTTAGTGCTTGATGTCGAAAAGTTAAGTGAAGTAACGTAAATTAATATTATAGAGGTTCCTATTTAGATTTATGAAAGTCTGGAAGAATCAAAAAGTGAATTAAATGAACACAGCTTGGTAAGGTTTATGCAAATTAGACGGGAAATTTTTTGAACTTACTGAGACTAATATTATTATTTGCAAACAACGGGGGCTGCGCGCTGAAGATATTTTGGGATTAAACATTCAACTTTCTTATAGACGAGAAATATATGTAAAATGCTGAGCTTTAGGCAAAACTTTTCGTGTATACCTTTTTACTGAAGAGATTAAGGCCCCTGTCCACACGTTGTGTGTATAAAGGAAATTGTAGATTGGATAATATTTAATTTTCGTAGAAAAGTTGGAAAAAGTTAAAAAAAAAAAAACTATAATATGCTTGTCATTAATATAACAGAGAATTTACTGTTATATATTTCTTATGTAAAGGTCATAGATATGGTTTGGAACTTATAGTTTGCTATATTGCATACCTAGAGTCTAGATGTTTAGTAAAAACTTACATAATATTGTGTTAGACAGCGTCACGAAGGCTAGGCAAAGGCTCACGTTGTCTCGCGGGGAAGCAATGTTGCACTAAAGCCGTAGTTCTATTATAATATGAAATATTCTAACATGTACAGTAATTACCAGTAGGTACTTTAAATAGATAATTATGTACTGCAAATTGTATTTTTGCATTCGATAATATAATACCGATGTCTTCAACCACTACTACAACCTAATTCAATCAGTAAATTTTCAATCAAGTCGTAACAAAATACTGAATGGAATAATCAATACTGTCTTAGTAATATCAAATCCATTTTCCGTCGTATAAAATATTTCTAGTTAGTCGATGAATATGAGATGTGATGGATTGATGATTTGTCATCATAGCATTAATATTGTATTTAAGAAAAGTTATTTTGAAAATTTTAAGATGTAATAGATTTAAAAAAATTAATAAAATAAAAATACTAAGAAATTGCAATATGAGAATTTCACATTCAAAAGCTTTGGTGCATCAATATTAATATTACAGAATACCGTGTAGTGCACTACATTCGTACGATGGATGTATAAACGTCGTGAGCAAACAGGCTCGCATTTCTCACATGATTGCGAGAACCTTCGTCCCTATTTACATTCTCGTATTCAGTCGCCAGCTATGCAACTGTTAACTTGGACACGAATGTTGCCGCAAACTATCCGTTTACACTTTATGCGAATGCAGTTCTGCATTTGTTAGTGCTTTTCGGCATTCGCCACTTTGGAATCAGGCCGTTTATAAACTTTTGGTTTTGGGTTTTTGTTTTAGATTACTGTGTGGTTTTGTGTTTTAGTTTTTGATTTCGCGCGAAACTAATTTCGGCTAGCGTTGAAATATGTACGTGTTATAGTGAAGGATATTTATTTCGATACATTAATTGCTTTTTCTTCATTTTTTGTAGCTTTGCAAGTTTTCTCTTTATAAATCTTACTGTCTTACTGTAACAAATCATCGTAATGAAACCTGTATGTCTTGTAAGTTATTGTAAAACATTTGAAATCTGCCAACGAGCTTTTGGTCAGCATCGTGTTAAACAATTCTGCCATATACTCGTAGCAATCGAACTGTCAGGCGGCACACCCCTTGCGCCTTTTTTTTTAAAAAAATACAACATGTATCACACTAAATGTATTTCAAAGAAATAACACTACTAATGTATATTTAAGATCTTCCTAATATACTGTATTGCCGCGACCGCGTCCCGAGTCTAACCGACTATGTTTTATATTAAAATAATTCAGGACGGCAACTGCAATATCAGCATCATTCCATAACGAAAGCCTTCCCGTGTGAATAATTAAAACTGCTGATTATTTTTATGTGGTCAATCGGTATATAAAAAAAGGTTTCTTTAATTTGATACCCATATGGTGAAAGTTGTGAAAAAAAAAATGTAATTGGCCATTTTATGGTGTTGGCCACCTTGGATTTTTATAAAATATTTATAATATAAATCTTATAATAAACTAAACATTAAATAATATTAATAGATTAAATATAATATTCATTTTAACTGCAGCGCTGTTTTACAATATACTTTATTCCGCTGGAAATTGACAATTATAAAATGAAATAACCAAGACTGTTCTCTTTGAGAAACTCTCTGGTGCTAAGTATAATGGGAACAAGTATCCATCAGAGTTTCGGTTCGAAATAAAACATAATTCCGTTGAGGAACCGAGAGCGGTTTGAATAACAACTCTTTAATTGAAAGTTTAGCAATTTGCTTCACCCTCCCAAATGGACGCTTCGTCGTACAGGCTAACTCTCATCTCCCGGGTTTCAAAATTGAATGTAGGCAGATGTGCTTAATTACTGTACCAGCTGCTTGCTCCCCGCTTATCTTAGATGAACCCACACCTTGTCGAAATTATGTCTTCTTGTTAAGATTTACCTTTTAAAGAATCAATTTAAATATTCAAAATACCATACGATAGTATTGTTGTTACGATAAAAGTTATTGTTTTTGTCAAAAATTTTAAAATATTCTCGGAGAAGCATTCATGAAATAAATGGCGTACATTAAAACTGATATTCGTTACTTCGTTCAACCAAAACAATGAATTGTTAAATTATTATTGATGAGCATTAAAATATTCAGTATTGTTTGCTGATTACCTTTTAACAAAATTTCGATAATTTCGTTAATATGTTTTGCAAATTATTCAGTTATTAAAAATATGAATTTTGTAACATTATAAAGTAAAAACGTGTTAAGGAACACGAGTCAGAAAAGGGTGTTCTAGGAAGTGACATCGTTACGTAGTTGACGAGCGGTATGGGACACAGTACGTTCGCTGTCACACAAGTAACTCAAACTTCCCTTACATTTTATCTAACTGCAAGGGCGGTCGAATTTATGTCTTGCGCCCTACTTGATTCGGTTTTGATAGCGGAAGGGAGCAGCTTTTAGATAAATGATTCTCTGCCATACTTGCCTTAGAAGCTGAGAGCCGATTTCGGATATCGGTTTTCTGACGAGACTATAACCGTAGTAGTCATATGGGACTTAATACAATGAATGTTGTTTATAAGATTTTTGTATTTTCTATGCTTATATCTTATAATATATAAACGAAAAAGTACTATTTTTGTTTATTTGTACGTTATCGTTTCTGGAATTACCATTACAGTTTAAAATGTTCTTTTATCATTTTATAGCTCACTAGCGACTCGTCCTCACTCTTCTCGGGCTCGTCCCTAGATTTATTGGGTTCCGCTAGTAAATGTATACTAAAACTTTACAAATTATATTCTGGAACCATTCTCGGGCACCACTCTATCCATTGGTGAAAACAGCATGAAAATCGGTGCAGTAGTTTTTGAGTTTATCGCGAACAGTCAGGCAGACAGACGGAGGACTTTGTTTAAATTTTTTTGTAGTGATTTGTTGAAGAACCTTATAGGGTATTTATTATTATACTACGACTATTATGCTTACAAGCAAAGTAAGTAGCTGTATATTAAAAAGGTTCCTCGATAAATAAAAGCTAGCTTATACAGCTGCAGATATGGAGGCCCTGGGCTTATGTTTCAGCCTAGACCAAGAAAAGTAATTGTATTTTTCTGTTAATAAAAAGCATAGATCTAGGAATATGGTGATATCACAGTGTCTCAGAGAGCAGTGAAACTTTAAGCATGTATTTCGCTCGATCTCATACCGGTTACGAGGAATTTACCGGACTTCTAGAGTGGTAGGAAAAAAAGAAGGAAGGAAGAAGTTGTGTGTTGTGTGTGTTATGGACACTCTTGTACGCTTACACTATATTGTGCCCTTAGCTTATAGGTTTAATGAATAAGCTATTATAGCTGGATTCTAACTACTTTCTAACTACTTACATATTTTTTCAGAACCGTTACTGTATGAGCTGAAGAGTATTGCCAAGAGGGTAAACTGATGCTTATCCCTGTCAAAGGCAATCCGGGCAATTACCCGTACATATTTAAATAATTTTAGTAATAGATATTACATAAACAAAATTGCAAGTCTGCAATGCAAAGGAAAATAGCAACAGTGGTAGTAGCCTAGTGGTAACACGCTCGCTTGGGAAGCCATGCTAGTTTAAATGACGTTTCTCGCACATCTGATATTTTCGTGCACATCAGTACATATTATAAGTGTCTGTTTTTAATTTCGAAATAAAAACTTTTCACTATAAATGCATATGAAAGTATATATGGTACTTACATCAAAAAATCTATTTTTAAAATTTTTGTCTGTCTGTCTCTTTGTTCCAGCTAAACTCTGGAACGGCTGGACCGACGGTATAAGCAGTAACTTAGGTTTAATTTATTATAACTAACGCCCAGCGGGCTGTTTCTAATACTCGTATAATCATCACTCGTGTGAAGTAAAACACCCTGAGGAAACATGCATATCTAAAAAAACATAGAAAGTCTACGACAGACTTGTGAAGTCCGCCGACCCGTACTCTAACAGCGTACACATATAACTTTTTTACACTCAAATGTCCTGAAAATGAATATAGAACACTATAATTCTAAGTATTATCTAGGGAAACCAAGTGAAGTGAATTCGTATCCCGGGGGTAGTGCCTTTGATATTACTGATACTTATTATCTTACAAATAATTATAAATCATTTGCCTCTAATAATACGAGTATATAGTGTATTCCTCTAAAATATTATTTGCTGTGTGTGTTGACGTTGTCGCGTGTGAACAGTACAATAATATGACTTCATTAGCCGTCGCTTATTCGCATCGTATTGTGTATACAACGTTTTGTCATCAGCAATTAATCTTCATTAATGTAAACGTTGTGCGGTTAGCGTAGTGCGATGCTAGATAAGTTCAGTTACTATAAGTTATTTTATGCTATGTAGGTTTTAAAAAGTTAGCAAGTTTTTTTTAATAATACATGGACTAGTGTATGCAAGCGAAAATAAAATGTAACAAAAGTTATATAAAATGCATTTATTTCGTATTTTTCTGTTTTTAAAGTAAGAAACTAAACGTTTCATGTCCTTTGCAATAATGTTTCACCGCTTTATGCTTTAAATTTTTTTATAGTATAATAATAATCTTGACAGACAAAATAATTAGTTTGTAATATACACAAACATAAATATAAACATCTTAAGTTATTCACAGCCTCTTTATAAAGTCTGGCAAAAGATTCCTGGGCAATATTATGCATTGCAATAAAGTTTTGCTATCGGTAGCTTGTAACTTAAGTAAAAGTCTTCTACTATATAGAAAAAAGAACAACATATTTTACTTAATATGCTAAAAAGCAAGAATTTCGTTTTTGTCGAACTATGTGATTAACATAGCTTTTATATTTTTTTAATGCAAATGACGTTTAGTTAGTACTGTAATGTGAAGTAACAGATGCACCCCCTGGAAATAATTCTCCTTCCGAGGGAGATAGATTGAATCGTAGATATGGACGTAGTTATTATACCCGCCCAGTTTACCATGCGAATGGGATAATTGTACATACGAGTACAAATATGATAATGCAGATTGATGAGACAACAGATCCTACAACAAGTAAAAATTTATCTGCGGCTTTCGCTTAATTCACACCAAACACGTCATAGCTTTGAGTCGCAATAAATGTGAAATTAATGCAAATTTGCCGGTCATAAATCTCTAGGGCTTTCCTCCAATAAAACAAAAAATTAGTATTACCAGATTCATAAACAAAAAGTTTGTTGGGCAAGTTCCCTCGAGGACACCCGCCCAAAACTCAATGCGCCTATACCGTTTTTGCTTTGTTGTGACCCGGTTGTATCAAAAATATAATACACAAATCAAGTAATATTTTGTTTATTACCTAAAAGTTTTTTGTTATTTTTTCTATTGTAACAATTTACGAAATATAAGTACTACAAAATAGCATTCAACATCAGTGTATTGCGCGTATGTTGTATGGATATACCCTTTACTTTAAGATTTATGTAAGAAAGCTTGGGCTAAATACCAAGATTCCCTTCATCAATTCATCAATTTGTTTGTTTTAAAACAAATAATAAATGTAAAATTAAAAAAAAATATAAATTAATATTTAAAGATAAACAAATCCATAAGTTTTGATGTTATATTAATATAATTTGAACAAAATTCAGTAAATAAATTCAACTTGCAATTTATTTCACTTTAATTATTACAAGGTTTATCGTTCTATACTACTCGTATTAGTTGACATGTATGAAAATTGAATACATTATTATTCCGCCAATAACTGTGGATGTTTTTATATTTAACATAATGGAGCTATCATCTCTATCATTCTGTTATAAGGGGTTTTCTGAAAGGAAATGTTATTTTTCATAATATTATTTATTTAGATTTATGATATACTAGTTTTGCTCATTGCTTCTGGCGTGTCGCTAAACTCAACTTTATATACGAGCATATTTATCTGCATTGTTATAAAGAATAACCATTTGTTTGCTCTTGCGATCTCTTGCTAGAAGTACCTATACTTTACTACTGAGGGCCTAGACAATGTAACAATCGATTAGCGAAAGCGATAGTAGAAAAGTCCAAAATGTATGGGTTTGACATATGACTTAGATATATCACGTGATCTGTTGTCAACGACTAGATGATGGTAGACAATGTACATTCATTCCAATTATTAGTGATTTAAAGTTCAAGATGCATACGCTGCGTTTAAGCGATGACGATTGTAGAAATCGAATCGCTTCATAACGAATGCCGGTTGTCTATAGGGCCTATAGCCACAGAACAGTTTTAGTTATGTTTTCTTGACGTAACGAACGAAGTCGATAGCCAAAGCTAGTATATTCATGTGACTTCATAAAGTTACTTATCGAAATCGAAACATCTAAGCTTATAATATAGTGTTGGATTAATCATCCGTTTTCAATTTAACAAGAGCGTCATAGCAAGGACTTATAATTCGAGCCTTACTTATTAGTTATTGAAGCATGAACACATTGAAACATGAAATGTGGCGTCACGATCAAATAATATTTACTTCACCAAAATCCTGTCGTAAATCGTAAAAAGATATTGCCTAAATTAAATTATTAGTTAAAAAAAACAAAAAAGGTAATTTCTTTCACTCTTGTTTTTCTGTAAATAATAAATAATTCCTAGAAATGTGATTCCAGATATTAAACTTTATAATTATAATATTAATAAACGTCTACTTTAATATAGTTAAGTAAATTTTACTGCAGTATATAATATACACAATTATGGTACAATAAAGATCTTTTGTATATATTGTGGGTGTGTGTACTTACTTGTTTGTAATAAGTGCGTCGTATTCTAGGGCCATTTGGCCTGCTATAAACATGAATGGCGCCAAAACGTTCCTCTTATCTTGGGTATTTCTCAGAGGGGCGGAAGCAGCCCCAAAGGCACTACTCGGATACTCAAGTGTGGTTCTAAAGGATCTTGGAATAAAGGCTGCAGGGAGTCGTTAAAGAGTATTGTTCTTTCACTAAATGGACCGTAACGGCACTCGCAAATTACTCCGATATCGATTTGATTAGATTACCTTCGAATTCATAGTTTTGAATCCTTTGTCTTCGACAACAGGCTGTTGTATAGTAAATAATTATTAAATATTATTATGACTTTATATTAGTTTTAAAATAAATTATATCGCCTTTATATAAAAAAAAATATTAAAAAAGTCAGAAATTACGTCTCAGGCAAATGGTCGCCTATTATAAGATACTGAGGGGTGCTAATATGAGATAGTATCTCATATAAGGTTCTTTAGGGTTTTAGTATAGATTCAGAGAAAATGAAAATTAATATATACTTAAATTAAACTGTTTATTGGCCATATTTTCTAATTAACGATATCATTCTCCTACTCTTGCAGTAGAAACTACTTCAGGTGTTCTATCTGATAAATCAGGATGTCTGCTCATAAACCCACGTAGCCACTTTTTACCAGCAGATGCTTTAGTCGAGCTGGAGGTGTTTTGAGATTATTTTTAATAGCTAATTTAACGCCATGTACTTCGGACGTAACCCATACAATCGTTGGTTCAATTCTGATCGACGCCATCCAGAGAAAATGGTTTTTGAATAATAATATATATCATGAGATAACTCATTTTAAAAGCCACCGCGTGTCTCATATAAGGAAATCATCTATATTCAACAACATAACTGCCTATTATTTGTTAATAAAGAAAATGGAACAAAACTGCAAATGTTTCGTAAAATTCATGATTCAATTATTGATACAATGACTGAAAATTAAAATCATTTAGTGTAACAATACAATTGTAGCATACATTGTTTCGTGAAAACCCAACCTAACTTCGCCTCGGACTGGGAAGCACTAACACACGTTCGATCTTTTGCCACGTGGCTTCTAGGGACAGTAGCACTAAATGGCAGCGGCAATTAGTTTCGCCAAAACCTAACTATCTCATATTTGGCAACTATCTCATATATGTCACCCTTACCTTATATCTACTGCGATATATGAAAAAATACTAGATCTTTTGTAGAGCATTTAAACAGGAATATGAGAAATTAATTTAATTTGACAAACTTTGTCTTGAACTTTTTTCGTTCGTTATTATTAAAAGAATTTGGCTTAAATTTGAGTTATTTTAACGAATTCAATTACATGTTTTTTCGTATCTTAATAGCCCAACAACTTGTATTTATTACGCGATTTAAATTATAGAATAATATTCAATGTTTATAAGTTAAGAATATAAAATAAATACTAGTGACTCACCCTCGCAATATAAAGTTTGTAGCAGAAAAATGAAGGACCCTGCAAGAGCCCTAAGACCTGTTTATTCTGGCCCTGTCGCAAAAGATTCTCTTATTCATTTTTTAAGCAAAAACAATTACAAGTTTAAAAATTTGACTGAATAGTGCCACATTTAATAATCGTTGAAGTTGAAGTAATTGAAGAAAATTAGATTTATAATTGGCAAAGATACATACATATTATGTAGTATAAAACATACAGCTGGGTAAAGTTGATCCTACTTTTTATTGATGGTCATTAGTCTTACATTTTTTTTGTCTTAAGTTATGTATAAAAATATACAAAAAAAATATTTTTGTCCTATAAAAATAACGCTTGTCAACAACTATACAAGAAAATCGGTTGATAAACAGAGGTGGAAAAAGGCACTCAATAATTTTGTTTTTAGCTATTTATTATTAATAATTAAATCCTAATAGAGGCCAAGAACAATTAATTTATTATGTTTTATACCTAGAAATATCACTATCAAAAAAATATTAGCTTTGTAAAATTTCGACACTAAATAATAATTATCAGTAGCTATTCGTTAGTAAATCATGTTTTACAAAGTAAATATTCCACGAACTAATTATTCTCGTAATTTTATAACCGAATCTGGAGAATTTTAGTTTAAAATTTCAAAATGGGGAAAATTGTTTGTGCGTAAACAACCAGCGTAGCGTCTTTTATTAGATGGGATCAGAGTAATAAAAAGATCATCTTTATACGCGCGGGACGTCCAACCCCTTAGAGACACTGACATTTAAATACTTACATAAAACGATTTGTTTTGTTAAAGTAATAAAAGTAAGATTGGGTTTAACGACATGATGGAATGTATGTTTCTGTTTTAAGTGTATCTCGTACCAAGGTAATGTTACCATAATAGTATGGGTTATTAGGACTGCCAGTAGTTTAGATATAGTGTATACGTCTTCTATACTATTAGTACAATAGTATAGTATTTCGTTCTGAATAGTATATGTAAAAGTAAAAAAAATATGTACTATGTTATAAACTAATTGAAATTACATTCGGTTGTTCATATTTATTTTATTATATATTTACACCTGTACTCGGTACTCTTTATTTTATAAAAGGAAAAAATAAATCTCTCAGCAAAATGATAGTAATCAGGAAATTACTATATACCTAATAGAGACTCGTTAGATTTCAAAGCTTTAGGCTTAGGCATATTTCGATTATAAGATCGTTCGTGGACAAGAGCGGAACGTTACTTACGACTCGTTTGGCTCAATTTGTAGTGACCCAGCGGTCGCGGGTTTGAGTCCCGCTGGGGACATACATTTGTTGAGCACAAATGTTTGTACTTTATCATGGGTGTTGATCTGGTATTCGTAGCACAAGCCTCGTAGCTTACCACGGAACTAAATGGCGCTGTGTGTAATAATTTCCAACATATTATATTTATAATCATTGCGATTACTGAAAGTAGTGTAGTGACTTAATTAAAGTTGATTAAAAGGTATAACTTGCAGTATCTTTTTGTATTTACGAGTATAATAACATCAGTTCTTCAGAATCCTTCTTCAGAATTTGAATTGTAAATAAACTCTGAAACTTTACTTTCAGTATCAGTGGCATCAGATCTAAATTAGATTTATGTTACTGTATCAAAAAGAAATAAAAAAATATAAAGTAATAATATTTCAAGTTTTTCAACGTATCACTGTCAATTTGAAGGGGATAAAAGACAGACCATTAAGCTAACGCAAAACGCCTGTTACACACAACTATAGAAATCTAGATCTCTTACGCAAGTAGTTTTTATCAGAGTATATTTTTATTTACTTGTCTAGAAAATCTTTATGTACAATAAATTTTTAAGATTTGTCTGACCGGGGACGGCACTGTTAAGGCCGCCAATCACGTACAGACTAGACTGGCGAATAGGTCGGGAACGATTGCGTTGTGAATAATCCGCCAGACGCTTGAATTGTGTTTCCGAACTCTTTCAACAGACGACCGTCGCAATCAAACAGTTTAAACAGTCTGAGAAACTAATGCTAGTAGAGTTTAACATAATATTACTAGTTGTGAAGGGTTTCATTATTTCATAGGCAACGCAAGACCGACCCAAGTTAGCAGGTAGGAAGTTTGAATTTATACAAATAAAGCCCAATTTAATAATATATTCGTTTTCCATACCATCATCATAGATTGTATGATTATTACGTATAAAGGTTTACAAAATCTATGTTCCTGTTAATAATAATAATTCTCTAAAAATGAGATTTTTTTGTAGAATAATATATCTTCCTGACAGTTCGGCCACTGTGGCCAATCTGAGACTAACCAGATGCATAGAAGTTAATATAATGCACAAGTGAACGTATAGGCAAAAGTGCGCTCTCTATTCCTTTTACCGACCTGATCCGATGGGACGATATCCGATACTTCGACAAAACCAGTGGGACCGACACTACGGGGAGACACACCACCATCTACCCAAGTACTAAAAATATCTTAAAAGGATCTCATCGTAATCGAACTTGGTCCAACCCAATACACGAACTCAGGACCTCAGCACTCGCCCCCGTAAATGCTTGCCACTATACCACCGTGGCAAGCAGAAGACGTAATATTATAAACACTGTTAAAGTTAATAGAAACAATAATATTGTAACAAGATAAATTAACAAGATCACATGGCGAGCACCGCGGGTGAAAGTCAAGGGAGTTCATCACTCGAAGTTTTGGAGGATTTATTTATTCCTGGAGTTACCCGCAGGGCTTAAGCACTTTGAGCGATAATGTGTGGCCATAAATGATACTATAATGTTTTAGATGTGACAGCGTTAATGACTGGGTATTTTGTGATGAATTATGGTGCTTTTAGGATAGTCAATATAGGATGTGTCGGAAAACCTTTAACACATATTAATTTCTGGTGTTGCATCGCATCTTAAAATAAAACCAGTATTTTTTTTAAATTGTATAACACTAATTATACCTATAAATAAGTAAGCACTCTTTTTAATTTAATGAGTGTTTTACTTTTATTTGTTTTAGTGATTCCAATCCCACATATATTTTTGCCTATTTATTTTTTAAATCTTTATAATTTAGAATATTAACTATTTATTCATGACTTTAAAAGTCATAACACTTCAATATAATATTATTTATAACAATCAATCTAAAATACTTGGTCTAGAGATTAAAAAAGTTACTTATGTAAAAAAGTTAGGAAGGGTAAAATGGCCCAAAACTTAAAAATTTTGTACTCATCGATTTTATTTAGGTACTTCATTATTCGTATATTGATAATCCAGACGATAAATATGCTTTTATTATAATTTGTGTAATTATTTAAAATAGCAGTTAAGTAAAATTTGGACCACCGTAAAATTTTTACTTGCTCATTTGTACGCGAAAGGATTTTGACCGCTACTTATTATACTCGTAACTAACGACTTTAAAACTAAGTAAATATCAGATTTTTGAATTATTTATTGTTTGCTATCAGTTTCCCACTCCCAGATTGAATTGAAAAAATATTAAAAGGAATATCTATCGTACGCGTAGATTCAAATCTTTTTTTAAAAATAACCTTTTAAGTTAAGTTTTCCTATAGCTTTTATTTTAAATATAGACGTAGTTTTCACTGAGTTAATATTTTAAAAATGAATGATGTTGCTGGAACTGATTGTTAAACTATCGTGGAAATCATGTAGAAATTAAATTTTTAAATAAAGTTAATTTGATGATAGTAGAAAATATTTTCTATTTCTTATACATTCTTGACAGTGGTTGAGTGTGACTGGTTTCTAAATGCTCGTAGATATGTGTTGTTTTTTCGGTACAAATGAAAAATTTTACTGACCATATATTTGTCATGTTGAACTTGACACACATTTAGTTAATCACCTTCCAATAAGAAGGACTTGAGATTTATATACATAACTAAATAAAGTTGACCGTTCTAGCTCGTTTATGTTTTATGAATATTTTAAACTAAACTTATTCCAGACGACAATATGGTTTACTGAACAATGCGCATGTCGTACGAAAAGTTATTAAGTTCTCTTAGACGTGCAGGTTTCCTTACGGTTTTGGTTATCGCTTGGTATTTTTCATCTTATGTGCTCTGTTCATTCTCCATTCAATTATACGTTAGGTTCAATCCTATTTGAATGTCACGCGGCGGACCTGGCCAATGTCAAGGTTCACGTAATGAACATACTGATCGTACTGCATTCTGATTGGTTCCGAGCTCGAATGAATGGTGACGTCTTGCTACCGTTACACGCGCCGCTATAAAATTCGTTTTCTATTTAAAATCCGGGCTACTCGTCTATTCCTGCTCTAAGAGAACACGCGAACCGCATACAACCCCTAACTCGAAGTGAATTCTATAGTGTGAACAGTGTCGTGTCCATATACCAGCTCATAGCACTAAATCAGTGCTGGGCTGCCCAACCTAGCTCTGCAGACATCCAGGAAGATACGGCGTTAAACCTCAGCTAGGCACCTCGGCTTGGATTGCCACAGTACGACCGGTAAGTACTTGTTGTTGTCCAGGCCCTTATGCGTTTTATTTGAATATCGTTGAACCTATCGTTTTATCGGCAGAACATCCTGTTCTGATCCAGAGTGTCGTCACCGGACCCTCGGCAGGTTCGTGTCGCCACATCTTTTTGGTGCCGAAACCCGGGAACAAAGGTGCCTAGTAATATCGCTTGCCGTATTTGAATTCGTTAATATAGCTGCCCCTCTAGACAAATGGCAAACGCTCCGTACCGATTCTATTTCGATAAACGCTAACGCCTAAGGAGGACCATCTCGTGTACGAAAAAGTGTCCGTAAAAACGCGTCCAGTAAGAGTGGCGCTGCAGTAGCAGTCGATAAATTTTAAAGAAAGCGCCAAACGTAATTAGAAAAAAATTACGCTTTCTCTCTGCAGTATTTTGTTTATATTTACTAAAACATTTTTTAGACTACGTAAATAGTTGAGGTTTTGTATACTAGCATTTTACTAACTACTTGAGTCATTAAAAAATTTAAATATTTGAACTCAGCAAACTTCACTCCATTTATAACAGCTATGTTCATATTGAAACTATTCGACGTATGTTAAGCTAGCAAGGTCAAGTGGGCAGAACCACATAACACACTTGCAGTAATTAAGTGCTCATTTAGTGCTAATTAATGCTGCAAAAAGTAAATTTTACGCTGCAGTAGATTGATCAAAAATTAGAAAACTGCCAGCTTTATATTAAGCTAGCAGTGTCGGCCTCTTACAACGCTAACCGCATAGCACAGCATCAAATCAAACTAGTATTAATTTAGTGCCTAATTAGTGCTGGCCATTCGTGAAGACAAATATAAAATTTTATAGTTTTTTTCTATTTTTATAGAACAAAACTTGCAAATTTAATTTAGCGCCTGATTTTTTGAAATAGCAATTGATTTATATATATGTACAAGGCTTTATGATATTACATAAAATGTTACGTAATATCAATTATCATAAAGCCTTCTACATATATATTATTAATAAATAATATAATATATAAATCAATTGCTATTTCGAAAAATCAGGCGCTAAATTAAATTTGCAAGTTTTGTTCTATAAAAATAGAAAAAAACTATAAAATTTTATATTTGTCTTCACGAATGGCCAGCACTAATTAGGCACTAAATTAATACTAGTTTGATTTGATGCTGTGCTATGCGGTTAGCGTTGTAAGAGGCCGACACTGCTAGCTTAATATAAAGCTGGCAGTTTTCTAATTTTTGATCAATCTACTGCAGCGTAAAATTTACTTTTTGCAGCATTAATTAGCACTAAATGAGCACTTAATTACTGCAAGTGTGTTATGTGGTTCTGCCCACTTGACCTTGCTAGCTTAACATACGTAACTATTCGAACGCCAGCGCTATTCTGGTAGGTAATGAAAACTTTATTTTCAGTATACAGCTGGACACTTTTTCAACTTTCCCCCCATATGAGATGGTTCTCCTTATCTCTACCCATAGTTGAATCTAATCACTAGTCGTAAGCTTATGTCAATCCCATACATTGATTATTCTATTCTACTAGCGTTTTGCCACTTGTCTAGAGGGGCTGGTATTTTTTGTCCGTAAAGTAATAAGTATACTACCTATTCTAGTCGAAAGTATTACTCATAATTATAATTTGTTAATATAATATACGTCAATACATAATTTTACTACATTACAAAGCATACTTTTTTTGTAATATAGAAAATATAAAAATAATCTATACCTACTTTCGGCCATTGTCTCATAAATCATACTTAACCCATCAACGGGCGCGGGGACAATATAGATTTATAACAATTGAAAATCTATTGTGTCTCATATGTTCGCCATTGACGGGTTAATACGCTCATTCACTAACCGACATCTTGTTCACCACTTCTGAATATCATTCACATTCAATTGCAACGTTCATATTCTCACTTAACTTCGTTCTTTATAATTAATATACGTTATAAAATCTGCATACAGTTCAAATAATATAACTACCTATCGCAGTGTTCCGCAAAGTGTGTACCGCGGCACACTGGTGTACCGTGGTCACTAGTTGGTGTGCCTCGGAAAAATAAGGTTATCTTATAAACTTAATTTTTGTAAGTAAGTAAGGGTAAAAAAAAATATTCCATATAATATAATCGTCTGAATTTACTAATATAAAGGCTATAACATCACTTTACAATGCTTTGGTTAGAAGCCAGCTCGAGTGCAACTCCGTGATTTGGGCTCCACATGAAACCAAATATATTAACATGTTGGAAAAGGTACAAAATAAATTTACCAGATTTTTGTATCTCAGATTATACACATACATTCAAGGTACATCAAGGGGTAGAAAGGATATACACCATGTATATCCTTTCTACCCCTTGATGTACCCTACCCTATTTGTGCTAGGCATGGTAGGATATAACAAACTATACTTTAGGAGGGAGTGTACGCTCTGTGTGTACCTTATCAAGTTATTGTTAGGTAAAGTTTCTAATCCTAATTTATTGGAATTTGTATTTGCAATTGAATGTCCCCGATGAGTACGACTGCTGGCAGTGCCGCGCTCTCGCACAGCTCTGCTGGAACGCGCTCCACTTACGCGCGCCCTCACTACTGTCAACCGAGTTGCGGATAAAATAGACATATTTAACGCACCTTTGAGTGAACTCACAAAGGTCACATTACTTGTTATTAGTTCTAGTTAAATATTACTTCAATCGCATTAGGTTATTCCTGTAAAGATTGCTGAAATTTTTTGGTTGAAATAAATAAATAAATAAATAATAATGTAAATAACACGAGCGCACGAGCGAAGCGATTTGTTTCGTTTCGTTTGGTTAGGGGTTTGGTATGGTATGAGCGGGTTGGTTTCGCAATCGACTACTGTGCGCCTATTTTGCGTGTTTGGTGAGGGCTAATATTCGGCCAATATTCGTTTGGATTAATAATAAATGTTGATTAATATTACTTAAAAACTGATTTTTAAATTGTGGTGTACCTCCAAAAATTTTCGTTTTCCTAAATGTACCTTGAACATAAAAAGTTTGCGGAACACTGACCTATCGCAGATGATTCGTGCACTTTCTTATACGTAGAATGTTAGATAGTTACAGATCAAATATAAACAATCTATACATTTATTCGGTGTTTATATAATCTTAATCGGCTGTAGCAATTTAATTTAACTTATTCACTAACTCACAACATAACGAAACTCAATCAACGTATTTACATCTATTTGTTCCTTCGCAAGATATACCTACGTTGCATTGTACTCATACACGCCACCGTCGCGCAGTAAGACGCGCATATGACTAATTAGAGAATTACAAGTTAAAGACAACTTATACGTAGTTATAACTATTATTCGCTTATAACATTATATTATTTTATTACAGTTATTTCGTAACCATTATATTTTCTTTTTATTTTACAAAATGTCGTTTAATCCAAAACGTAGTAGCCGTAAACTTAATACTTCTAGTAAATCGAAGATAAAACAGACGGGAACAGAATGCTATACTGTTCATGACTTACCATCTCTCAAAAGGAAACGTACTATTGCATTAAATCGTATGTTAAAAGCATTGGAAATCGGTAAGATAGCAAAAGGTGATGAGGTTCACTGCGACCTTTTTTTCTCGTATTGCGATCAGGCAAAAAAGTTTGTATCTGAGTTTGAAGAAGCGCATTTCTTTATACTCGAACTTTTGGACTCGTGTGACGGCAGCGGTGATGATGATGACATACGTGCGCGTTTTGACGATGCATATTTTCAAGTTATGGCTATACTTCGTAGTTTAACAAAAGGTGAATTAAATTTATCTGACACGTCTAATATGACGGCTGGCACGAGTTCTAATATCAAATCACCTTTGTCTCATGTACGCTTACCGAAAATTCAATAACCTAGTTTTTCAGGCAATATAAAGAAGTGGCCTGAGTTTATCGATACATTTAACGCTCTTATACATAATTGTAATTCCATAACGGACGTTGAGAAATTTCATTATTTAATTTCTTCGTTAAGCGGCGATCCGTTGTCACTTATTCGTGTGTTTCCAGTAACCGGTGACTATTATTCAGATGCGTATGCCGCGTTAATCGCGCGCTATCAGAATAATCGTGAATTAGCTTATACATGTTGGAAGGATATTTTAAATGTAAACTTAAAAATTCAAAATATAAATGAATTTCGTCGTAGCTTGGACAGTATTGATGAGAATTTGAGTATTTTAAGAAAATTAAATTTACCTGTTGAGCAATGGGAATTTATAATCGTTTATCACGTTCTATCGAAATTAGAATCGAAGTTGCGCCGGGATTTTGAAGAAAGCTGTTGTAGTTCTGAATTTCCCAAATATATTAATTTAAAAGAGTTTTACATTCAAAATGTGAAGCGCTTATACGAGATAATCATTTTTCTGAAGCTACTAAAGTCGCTTCTCATGTTGTAAAGGATTCGATTAGGCCTTCTTCTAATATTGTTAAACGTCGCTCTGTTACTCACACATTAGTCTCTAGTCATTCGGATGATAAACTCAAAACTGGAGAAACGCGGCATGACAACTCCAAGGTTATGCCTAAATGCTCGTTTTGCACAGATGCTACTCATTCAATTGCACATTGTAAGCAATTTTTATCAAAATCGGTAGATGAACGCATGTCTGTTGCAAACGAAAAAAGATGGTGCTTCAACTGCCTTAAATCATCTCATCAATTAAAAGAGTGTAAGTCGATTTTCCGATGCCTTAAATGTAAACATAAACATCACACATTGCTTCACAAAGAGCAATCTACCGATACCCAGTCTCGTTCTGTGTCCTTAATCGCCAAGGCCTCTGGCTACGAATTATGTACAAAATCTTCACTAAACACAACTGTTCTTCTTGCCACCGCTATAGTGCAGATAGTAGATGAAAGGGGTCGGTATCATTCTTTTCGGGCACTGTTTGATACTGGCAGCCAAAACAATTTAATTACTTGTGACGCAGCTCGAACCTTAAATATTAAACAAGTACCATGCGATGCAAATATTAACGGTTTAGGTGGAGTGTCTGCAGATGTTAGTCACATGGTTCGTTGTTCACTCGCATCAAACAACAAGGTTTTATTCGATGTTGATATGCATGTCATATCAACTATTTGTGGCGATCAGCCTATTGCTAAACTTAATACGAATGGTTGGTCTCACATTCAATCGTTACCGTTAGCAGATCCAGGTTTCGATATACCTGGGCCTATCGATATTTTGCTTGGTGCAGATATATTCGCTGATTCTCTCTTAGACCAATGTATGAAGGGTCGTTCTAATCAACCTGTTGCGATGAACTCAGTTTTTGGGTGGTTTTTATTAGGTAGAACACAACTCACATCCTCGTCCTTATTACAATATACAGCCAAATCTGACGAGCTGTCTTCTATGGTTCAACGCTCCTGGGAGATTGATAATGTTCCTCAAGCATCAATTCTCAAACCACTAGATAGGGCATGTGAAAAGGCATATGTCACCGACCATTATCGTGATTCAACAGACAGATATGGAGTTCGTTTACCTTTCAAGGATGGTATAGAGCCGAAGTTTGAGAATTCGCGTAGTATTGCTTTAAGGCGATTCAAGGCCATAGAGAACCGTCTCTCCCGCGATCCGTCGTTATATAACCAGTATTCAGAGTTCATGGATGACTATGAGAGGAGTGGCCATATGACACTCGTACCCGAGAAAGAGCTTGGCGAAGGTAAATATTATATACCACATCACTGCATTGTTAAACCAGGAGTAGCTCCCATTAGGAATATCTCTTTGCCTCGATTAGAGTTGTGTGCAGCCGTTTTGCTGACAAATTTAGTAAAATTTGAGCTTGATACGTACTTAACAAAATTAACACTCCACGCTATTTATCTATGGTCTGACTCGACCGTCGTCCTATCTTGGCTTCGTTCACACTCCTCTCGATGGACCACGTTCGTAGCTAATCGTGTGGGACATATCCAGGATATTTTCCCTACGGAGGTATGGCATCACGTAGCGTCTTCAGACAATCCTGCGGATATTTGTTCACGTGGGAATCTTCCTTATGATCTATTTCATAACTCATTATGGTGGTCAGGGCCAGTGTGGTTGGTAAAACCGTCCGATCAATGGCCAACTAATAGACAAGCTTCTCAGTCTTATAATTCTGAGGACGAAAACATCGTAAGAGCTGAAGAACGCCGTACAGTTGTCTTAGCTACTCGTTCAGAAGATGAGTATGACACTCTTATCCTCAATTTAATAAAATTATATTCATATTTAGAAAAAATAACGCACATCGTTTCCTATATTCGTCGATTTATACATAATACGAAAAATCCACATGATCGTCATAGAGGCTCAATTCTAACTGAAACCGAAAATCATAACTCATTGTTATTTATCGAGAAGATTGTCAAATCTTCGTCATTTGCTGGTGAAATTCAACGGCTTCAAGCGAAGCAACCACTACCAAAACCGTTGCGTAAATTAAATCTGTTTCTGGATGAGGATGGTATTCTCAGGGTGGGCGGTCGGATATCCCGTGCTGGTCTTGAATTCGAACACCGACATCCCGCTCTTTTACCTAGCGACCATGAATTTACTTTTAGGGTTATCGAATCCATACACCGTCAACATTGCCATACGGGGCATAATACTACGCACTACTTAATATTGCCGCGTAAACGTGTTATACGACGTTGTCTTTCCCAATGTATTAGATGCTTTAGAACAAAACCTAAATCGTTAGAGCCATATATGAGCGATCTTCCTTCATTTCGTGTTAATCAAGTGAAACCATTTTCTATCGTGGGTGTTGACTTCGGCGGACCTTTCCGTATCAAACAAGGTACACATCGTGGAGCCAAAATAGATAAGGCTTATCTCTGTTTATTCGTATGTTTAGCTACAAAAGCAGTCCATTTGGAAGTCGTATCATCGTTGTCAGCTGATGGATTTTTGGCAGCATTGCGTCGTTTTGTTGGACGTCGTGGTCGTTGTAATGTGATCCATGCAGATTGTGGAACAAATTTCATAGGTGTGAGCAATCATCTATCCTTACTAAAGAATGCCTTGCATACGGAACGAATTAAATTTGAATTTAACCCTCCGTCAGCCCCTCACTTTGGTGGTGTGTGGGAAATTCAAATCAAAGCGGCTAAATCTTATCTGTATCGCATTATAGGTAACCAGGTTTTAACGTTCGAAGAACTTGCCACGCTATTTGTTCAAATTGAAGCGGTGCTAAATTCGAGACCTCTTTATGCGTTAAGTACCGATCCAAATGACTTAAATGTTCTAACTCCTGGTCATTTCTTGACTTTAGAACCTCTTACGACCGTCCCAGATGTAGATTATACTAATAAAACTTCACAGATTAACCCGTTGGCAGTTAATTCAGTCCTTCCTACAGAATTTTTGGATTCGTTGGAAAAACGAATATTTACACTCTTTAACCTTACGTGCTAAATGGACAAAGACCTCTAAGCCACTCGATGTAAATGCTGTTGTTTTGATAAAGGATGACAATCGTGCTCCATTGCAATGGTCTTTAGGAAGGGTGACAGAGTTACATCCCGGTCCGGATGGTATCGTCCGAATAGCAACCGTTAAAACTAAGGAAAGCTTGATTAAACGACCTCTTGTAAAGCTATGCCCTCTTCCTATCGAATCGTAATTCACATGATCTTAAGCTATTGTATACTAAGCTAACGTTTATAACATATATCATATTTTATAATATAACATTATCATTCGTAACATATATCTTCGTAACACATACATATACAATATACATTATATTATTATTTATTTTATACTTAGATTATCGTTTTTTTTTAATTATTATTTACCTATTCATCCGGAAAATACCAGCTGTATTTTGGTGGGCGGTATGTTCATTCTCCATTCAATTATACGTTAGGTTCAATCCTATTTGAATGTCACGCGGCGGACCTGGCCAATGTCAAGGTTCACGTAATGAACATACTGATCGTACTGCATTCTGATTGGTTCCGAGCTCGAATGAATGGTGACGTCTTGCTACCGTTACACGCGCCGCTATAAAATTCGTTTTCTATTTAAAATCCGGGCTACTCGTCTATTCCTGCTCTAAGAGAACACGCGAACCGCATACAACCCCTAACTCGAAGTGAATTCTATAGTGTGAACAGTGTCGTGTCCATATACCAGCTCATAGCACTAAATCAGTGCTGGGCTGCCCAACCTAGCTCTGCAGACATCCAGGAAGATACGGCGTTAAACCTCAGCTAGGCACCTCGGCTTGGATTGCCACAGTACGACCGGTAAGTACTTGTTGTTGTCCAGGCCCTTATGCGTTTTATTTGAATATCGTTGAACCTATCGTTTTATCGGCAGAACATCCTGTTCTGATCCAGAGTGTCGTCACCGGACCCTCGGCAGGTTCGTGTCGCCACATGCTCATTTTCTTATTTTATACTATAATTATACAATGTCTAATAATTAAGGGTCTAATTGTATAATACAATGTTTGTTTGTTATAATATCCTACCTATTTTAGTTACAGACAAAATGAAAGTAAATTGCTAATTATAATATAATAACATGTTGATTCAATAAGTAGAACCAAAAATCACGTCGCATTTATGTATTTAAGCACACAAAGGTTCCAAAACTAATTATTTTTTCCTTTTATCTTCGACAAACTGGTAACAAAGTGAATTAGACAAAAGCCGTAGGTAAAAGCTGAAAACAAAGCTTGAAGACTTGAAAGAAAATAGATTTTACGTTCCCATCATTGAAGTGATTCCCTTTGAAGTGATAATGTACTCGTACTATGATATGTTTGGGGTTGCTTAAATTTTATGAAAATTGATCCTAAACCGAAATTTACAAATAAATGTAAGTAATAAATACAACATCTATAGCTTTTCTATTATAAGATGGTTAAGAATGTAAAGTATATGTAAGTTACGAGGAAATAATAGAAAAATGTTAATATAAAAAAATAAAAATCCTAATTATATTATGTTCTAATTGCTAATATTCAATCAATCAATCAATTTTAACATACCACTGCTACACACATTTATTATTTATTTTGTATGTTAAAGTGTTTCGGCTGATACCGAAAATATCTATTTAGTATCAATAGGTAATGAAAATATTTGTTCAGTTATCTTTTGTTTTTAGTGCCTGGAAGGTTCTAAGGCACCTTCTTTTTTTACATTTTGATAGTTAGTAATCATAAATTTCGTTAAAATAGAGATATTAGTTCATTAATATATTTCACATCTCTCATGTTCGGTAAGTAGATTCTTATTACCTCCAAATGGGGCTTGTAGGTGACTAATTAGCGCTCTAGGGTAATAATGTAGCTAGAAAAGCCCTAGGGCGGTAAGTAATTAAAAAAACACTTCTTTCTTTCAAAAAGTTCGCGTACATCTAACCGTCATACTGGCAATAGACATCATGCATTCAGCCCAATGACCAAAGAGGTCGCTTTTCTATTCAGCCTTGTCTTCGTGTGAGTATAATAGTCATCAATTTTAAATATTGAACGGCGAAGCTCAATTTGATCTTGAAAAAATTTTATTCTTGTAATGCCGGTTTTTTTCTACTTACCTCACAATCGAGATGTAAAGCAGAATAGTTAGCTCGGGTGTAAGCATCAATTGCACCTTCGAACTATGGGCGCACGAGCGCAGCGAGGGCGCCTAAATATCTCGGGCTGCAATTGATGCCTTAGAGCCCTTGGCTAATCTACTATTACATAATATTTAAAATGTAATACTAATTATTATACTATTTAAAATAGATATAATAAAAACATTAAATGCACTACGCTGTAACTGGACTTTTCGTTGGAATATTCGCATAATTAAAAACGTTAACTACATATTTTAAACAAGGTAAAAATTTCAAAAGATTTTTAACAACTTTAGTTTCAAAGGACTTCTGAAATACAATTGCTTTTCGCGTACACGCATAAAGACAGGCGAATCATGAAAATGATAATATTCGCTAGGACCTCCTTCGTGGGAATCTCATTTTCAATATGTTTTTATAACTTTCAGGGAGGAAATGAGGTGGCGCTCGCGGCGCTCGGCGCGGTATTGTCATCATAAAGCAACCGAGGCCTGCTTCATAAATCCCTTCGAAAAGTACCTTTATTTACATTATGTTACTACATCAAGAATTCTTATTTACCTCACAACAGTTTTAAATCTGACAAAAAAATCGTATGTTTACTTCATTATATTTGATTATTTTTTATTACTGTTTTTTGGTTATTGATAGACCTGTTTCGTCATATTTCAATTGTCTACGTAGGTATTGTTAATTAGCGAGCGAAACGAACCTTAGCACTATTCCACAACCTGAGCATTTTGTCGTGGACTTTACTGAAAAAGTATCACGCCGTAAATATACCTTCATATCTAACTGTATTAACTGTCATAAAAAAATTTAACCATTAAAAATTTAAACATTTTTCATTTTTATTTTTCCATTTTTGTGTTCATTAGATAAAATGTTATTGTACTACTAACACCATCTGTTAGAAAACCAAAGAGTTAACAACGCTGTAACGTTATTACCCGTTAGAAAAACTACGCGAGCCCTCACAAAGCTCAGCTTTTTGCTTGTACTTTATAAATATCTCATAAAATTCAAATAATATTTACCAGAGCATTCAGAAATTTTGGCACTCAATCTTTTTCGAACTCTTCAAAATTCTATTAATAAACAGATCAGATTATATGATTAATAAACAGAACCAGTTGATCAAAATTATTATTTTTCACTAAGAAACTCGAACCTGCGACCGCTAGCAAAAATGTCGGTAGCCTGTCACTGCGCCATCTCTAAAAATATTAAAATATATACTTCATAGAAAGATATATAAAACAAAAATGGTATGGCATATTTACATAATAAAAACAAAATGGAAATGCTATTTGTTCAATAATATTGAGTATGCTTCATGCAATTTTTTATTGTAATATTTTAACTTTAACAAATTGCATTTTTACAACACAAACGTTGGCATTTCTCGAAATGTTGGCACCACAGCAAAATCTTTTCTTGTTAAATTTCGCCAGTCTCAACATAATAACTCGTTGTTGACACTCTCTCAGCCCCAAGCACTCCACAAGCAATAAGACAGTAATAAATGTTCTGATCTAAAGACAAGAATAAAAAGGGATATAATAAGTAGATATTGTGAATCGGTACTTGGCAGTTCAATATTGCGTCTCATGAACTATCGAGACGAATTCTAGACTCAATCTTTTTACTTTTATAAATACTCACGGTGATTTTTCTACATCTTTCTTATGATAACATTTTTGTATTAAATAAATTCTTTTTATAATATAAAGTAATAAAAAGTGCTTCATTTATTTTGAAACAAGCAATTTACCTGGCACTTGTTGCCTGCAGGGATAAATATATTCGTTACATAGGTAATTTAAATAGCTGGATAGTAATTTTGGCTTGAAATATTAGAATAAGGTGCCTGAGCAAAGTATGTCCGTGTAAATACTCGTTGTTACAAATAAAAAAGTGGCCAATATTACAATGATCATTTGATTTATAGATGTACAATACTTGTAGATATCACTCGAAAAAGGCTGCTTAAATCTAATCGAGTGTTCCAAACGACTGGTACGCTCGCCGCATACGATTTGCTATCTTTTCTTCAACACAAACCGACGCTTCCTACTTTATTTTATTGCAGTTCAATATATTCCCATCCAAAACTCGTTTATATTGGTTGTTTCATAAAATTGTTTTTCTAAATCCTTTATTGTTCTATTTATATAAAGTTAACTATACTTAAAAGGTTTGAGTTAGTACTTGCGATTACGAGAAGCTTTGTAATAACTATAATATTTTACATTATTATTATTGTAAATTATGAGGTAAGGCTTGTTGTTGATTGTAGAATAAAAGCAATTAATAAAAATATAATAAATTTTAAACCCGTTTCGTTTAAAGGTAGGCAAGGATGGATATGATATTACCTTACCTTTTGTACCCTTAAAAAGTGAGACTAACGTTTAATAAACGATTATAGTTTTAATAATAAAATTGTTAAAATCCTCTAGAATAAAAAAAATATATTTCTAACAAATACATTTATAAAAATAGGTACCCAAGAAGAAATCTTACAAAATGAAACACGATGAAAAAGAAAATGTACAAGCGAGGAGCAGGCATAGTCGTTATAACATAGTAAATCACTATACCATTCTTGTTTCCGGTGCGAAATGAAAAAAACAATAATGAAGGAAATTAGGTGGTATGGAGCGGCGCGTAGAGTTAAGAGGAATCCAACTAAGATGAATGACGTCATTTTGCCCTTCATTAACCCATTTGTTGATGTTTCAGCGTTAATAGCTAAAGTCAACGTATTATATATATTTTAATAAATAATGTTTTGATAAAATTTTACCGACAGGCTTCAGTCAGTAGTGAATCTAGTTGTTGCGCTGGCGGTCGCGGGTTTGAGTCCCGGTGGGTTCATTCGTGTGTTCGATAAACACGTATGCTTTTATTCTAGCCATGCCTTTTTTATTTATAATACATGTTTAATATATGATGAAATGTAAGTATATATAGTGTAAAAAGCAGTGTTTTGAATAACACAAGCCTTGTAGCTGACCATTGAAACAGATGGTTCATGGTGCTATGTGTTAATGTATATTATGGATTTACTCGTAAAAGTGGTATTAAAATACTACACATTTGAAGACTTATTTAATCTGATTGCAAGCTTATATTAGAAATTATTCTAAGCTTTAAATAATAGTTACAGTAACAAATTAGATCAAGCTGCTTGCAACAACTACCGCAGCAGAAATAGCGCCATTAAAAATTACATTAATGCAAAGGAAGTTA
The DNA here is from genome assembly GCA_951802675.2 of Boloria euphrosyne. Lineage (NCBI taxonomy): Eukaryota > Metazoa > Arthropoda > Insecta > Lepidoptera > Nymphalidae > Boloria > Boloria euphrosyne. Next base: position 6,553,339 of record OX637872.1, read on the forward strand.
GATTTCCGTTTAAAACAAAAAACAATATTATTATTTTCAACTATATAAATAATGGATGTCGAGTACTAGCCGTTTACCAATACTCCAAATACTCGAAATCTATTGCCTGTGACGATTGTATTCATTTATAAAGAAAATATAGCAGATATTGCTACGAAATAAAAAGCTTCTATCCAGTTGACCGTGCTTCCTCGATGGTTATGATATCATATATAAGTATACAAGGCATGTGGGTATCACGTTTTCAAGGGGCAGAATGTAATACCTTTTACTGACGCGCTAGAGAGCACTCAGAGAGAAGAGCTGTCCGATTTAGAAAATCACGTTATATTGCTCTACGAAACGTTACGTCAAATCCATACGTAGAAATGCTTCTTGCTATTAAAACTTAGAAAGCTACATTATTTATAAAATCTTTAATTTAAAAGTATAAAAACAAAGCACGTTCCAATATAAAAAGCTATAGAAATCGTTTTTTTTAATTTTAATTATTTTTGCTCTGTTTCAGATACTTTTAAGTAGTACTTGAGATAAAAATTCTAGTCCTGTACTAGATTTTCGTTACTTCATAAACGTGTACGACGTACGTGTTCAACAACATCCGAGGCCAACGTCAAGAGAATAACTACTTCCCCTCTTTATATTATAACTAAGCAGGAGTTTTAGAAGCCTGTAGATAATATTATGCAAAATTTTTAACTGGACATGCTGTTGTTGCTTAAAATATTCTTTTAGTTTCACGAAATTTTCTAATATTGTGTCTATATGAAGTAATAAAATACAAAATTCCTAAATATTGCTGTATAATATTAGATTGTGTTTATATTAATTATTATATTGTTTTACTTTAGAACAGATTTTAAAAAGTAAAAAAATTTATGAATAAAAATTAGGAAAAAGAAGAAGAAGAAAAGCTTTTCCATGTGTTATAATTTATTTTTTGTTGTGCCGAGTTGAATTGTATAATTTAAAACCATCCGCTTCACAAAAATCTTAAAGATTTATCCACGCAGAAACGTTTTATAGAAATAAGTTCTACTATTATAGGCATAATACTCGTAATATAATATCTGTCGTAATGTTACATGCAGAGTAGAATGTTAGTGTCAATATCAGGCGATAAAACGTGCTTATAACTAACGGCCCTTTGAAGTGCACTTAACTTGAGATGGATGGATGGTATCTATATTATTATAATATATGTATAATATGATATGAATCACCTATTATAGGTCTAGTGATAAGCCCCACCTTCACTTACTCAAAGTTTGCAACAGATTTATATTCTTTCGTAAATGCTAAATTCATGAAAAATAATTACATGGATGCCTTGTTCTGTTACATGAATGACTATTTAGTTTTATTAAAAATGCAGAGATTACCTACTTTCATATATGTAGAGTAAAGAAGTACGGATTACTTACTCGACATAGAGCATTTTACTCTATGAACCACATCATTCACATAAGCATTAAACGTCACTCACCTGTATGACATATTAAAGGATAATCTTACGTAAAAGCTAGTTTAGTTTTATATTACCTAAGTACGAGCTTATAAACATACAAAGTATGCTTAAGCTTTTTCCGAATCCCTATATTATTAAAGCTCCCAACACTTGGACGTGACGTCTTTATATGCGTCATTACAATAAGACCGAGGTTTTACTGTGAAATTCGTTCTAAATATCTAAGTGCATTAACATTAACTGTTACATATTTCGTTACAAACTATTAAGTGATTTTCGCATTAGGTACAAAGATTTATAGTTAAAAAGAAATCGTTTGCTCGTCAGAAAGCCCCATGCTATCAAGAAAATGAGAGGAGACCGCAAAATTAACCTTATAGGGTCGTCCTGGCTATTAAGTTACGAGCTTTTAATGAAGCTTGTCTTAATGGGAAAAATCGATCGCCTTTAAAATCTGTTCATGACATTACTTGCGTATAAATTTGATTTAGACTGAATGTTTTCTAGAAACCTGTTATTTTTCTTATCATACGTTTATTTTATTTTATATAGTATTAAATAATAATATTGCAGTTTTTCGTACTCTACGTAACCAGTATTCACCAAATGTAGTACGTATAATTTTCTTTATACGAACATTGCGGAATTAGATGTCAATCTTTAATCAGACAATTCCGTAGAGATCGTTCCTTTGTTATTTGAATAATTGTAGTCGGTGATAATTCCTATGATTGTTCTATTGCACAATTCATTATTATGATTTATTGAAGTACCAAAATTTAGTTCAATATATAAAATATATAAATGCTGATCTAAAATTATAACTCTTAGGATATTGTAGCGTATTTAGTTAGTAGTACATTACGCCTTTAACGTACCTTTAGAAACGGAGTATTTATATATGTATAAATATTGCATGTGAGTAGCGGTAGCCTAGTGATGAGGGATCCCTTGGGGAACCGGGTGAAGCTGGTTGAAAACCGGGTCTCGCACCTCTGATGTGTGAATAATTTCTAAAATTATTACTTCTTGTCTCACGGTGAAGAAAATCGGAAAGAAACCTGCATGTCTGAGAGTTTAAGTTTTAAAAAGACATGATAGTCTGCTATAACGTACCTGGCCAGCGTGGTGAATGATCACCCTCGTATTGAAGAGAGGCCCGTGCCCAGTTAAAAAAAGGCTGTATTTGCATGTGAGTGCAATTGCAGGCAAAATCTAGTATAAATGAGGTCTGAACATAAATCATCGCTATGTAGTAAACGTTTTAAAATCCTTCAATAAGTTTATATCAAGATTATTAATAATATCTGAAGTGTTCGATGCCATTGAAGGAGGCTAATAAGATATGCCACTGGTGAAACAAACAGTAAGAAAGTTAGTACTCGAACATCCTTACTTTATAAAGCATTTTTATTTTCAAACGAGATTGAATGTTTTATTGTGGACGATGCAGCTTAAGACCAAAGTATTAGCTTTCAAGGAGTTGTAAACTCTACAGGGTGAATCGACCCGTAACTCTTGACTCGCAGGGACATCTTATAAAAAGGAATATACGGTCCGGAACAAACAAACATATTGCAACGTCCTCTAAGAATATACGGCGTATGTACATTGGAAGCGAATACATTGCGGATATAAGCGAATAATATATGGCATTTTGTAAGCATTTGTTTTGTATTATATCGTATATTAGACTAGATGATAAGCTCGATTTGAAAACTTTTTAAAGTTTCCTCGAGATTTTCAAGTAACAGCTATTTTTTACTGAAGACAGTATTTTTTTAATTAGTACTTTTACTATTACAATATGCAGATGATGGCAATGAATGTTCGCTAAATGGCATTGTTTTATTTTCAAAGTTTTAATAGTAGTTGTGTTTGCTCCAGTGATCAGATACCGTAGAGTACATAGAAATTCAATTTTTGAACATAAATTTATTTTTTGTACTTTTTTATTGGAATGAAGATATTAAAACGATTGTTATCATGAAGCTTAATATTCCATATATACGAAAAGTTACCGCTATGTATCAAATAATTCTCTCAAACTATTCATATAAATTAAAACGAGTTTAATGAAGCATCTTTTAAAACTTAATTTTGCAATAAAAACAGCTATTTCTGCATACAAGTGCGATTGTTATTCGACTAGCTCCACTGGCTAGCCGAAGGATATTAAAGTCATAAACATTCATTATGAACTTGCCTTAATTTTGTATTGCACCGTTTCACTGTTTTATAGTAGCTTAAATACAACAAGAATAACACTAAAGTTATACTAATACTAGTAACATATGATACAGTATACAAAATATAGTTAAAAATGTGTTTTGATTGTAGATTAAGTATGTAGTAGGTACTTAAGTAATGGAACCCATTTTATATATAAACCTAGAGGTGCAAACACGCTCACGCTGTATAATATTATACTCAAATATAGTGAAATTGATTAGTGAAACACACACACACAAACACATGTATATCTATATTATATATACATTCAGTGTTATTTAACTGCTAATTTTATATATAACTAGCGACTTACCCTCGCTTCGCTCGGGTTCGTCCCTAGCTCGTACCTCCTTTTAGCGTACAATTTTTAGAAACTTTAAATGTCTTATTTATTTATATATAATCAAAAGGCCAAATAATAAGCTTCAAGCATAGAGAAAAGTAATATATACCTAATAGTTTCAAGCTTCTAGCTTTAAAAATGACGTAATTTCCATACAAACTGTCATCTCCTATTTCAACCTCTTACAGCCTTTTTTGCCTTTAAAAGTAGCCTATGTCCGTCTCCTGGCCCTAAGCTACCTCCCCACCAATTTTCAGCCAAATCGGTACAGCCGTTGTTCAGTTATAAATAGTGTAACTAACACGACTTTCTTTTATATAATATATAGATATAGATATAGATATAGATATAGATATAGATAACGTTTAAAAACCATACGTATTTGGTTATTAAGTATGTACACAGGAATGTTAACTGGATATCTTTTAGGATGTTAGTTGCAAATAGAAGCTATTTTCAAATATTTTATGTGTACTTGGATTCTTATGAAAGGAAAACGACAAAAGGTATTGCTTCTGATATTGTTGTATGGATTTAATCAAATGAATCCTTATGCGAAATCCATGAAATGATTGCTATTGATAAAATTTATCAGATTTTACTATCCATTATATTTTCACACAATAGCATGTAATATAATGTTCTAATATGAAGTAGTGAAGTCTACGACATTGTTAGATTGAGATAATCTCCATACTCAGTGTATGTAATAATAGGGGTAGGCTAGGTAGGGCTCACCATATTAAATTGTAATCCAGAACATTGAAGATATCTACGAAATTGATAATCTTGTTTATATATTATACTAATTATATATGATGTATACTAATAATTAGATAGATTAATTTGATAATTATTAAATCTAAACATATTATAAAACAAAGTTCTGCGCCGCGTCTGTCTGTTCACGATAAAGTCAAAAACTACTGCACCGATTTTCATGTCGCAAAATGTCGCAAAAAATACGGATATGCAAGCGCTCCTTCGAGCGCTTGCATTTTCTTCTCGCGATTGTATGAAGCGAAGCGGCGCTAGAAGTAGCGCCGCTTTGCTTCATACAATCGCCGACCCTACCCCGCACCGTCTTGCCTACTGTTTAGCTAATAGCTCTTACAAGAAGCGAAGTTTTTTTTAATTCTGAAGAATTTTCAACGTTCTACCACCAATTCCTATTTTTTTAATAGTGATTAGAACGCGGACGAAGCCGCGAAAATTGCTAGTATTGTAATATAGAACGTATTCTTTTGTATACTTAATCAGTTTTCAAATCTCATTTTTTATCTACTAATTAATTATTATTAGTTATTTTTGTTCAGTTGTCAACTCAATGCAATCGTTGTACGCCAAGGTGCAGGACCAAGAGTTTACTGCTCACCGAGGCTCGGGTGTACATACCACCAACTTCTTCTCGTGTTTTAATACGTTTTACACAGTTGAATCGGTTTTCTTATGTTTATCAATTTTTTTTTTAATATTGCAGGATAGAAAAATCCATTAACCGATTTTTTATTCAATCTGTGGTTTTAACCCAGAAACGAGACCTTCAGAACAACAAAATATTACAAATACATCAAAAATATTGCAACACAATAACTTCATCAACAATCAACATGTACCAATTTTAATATGAGATATTATTTAATACCATTAAATTGTATATAATTAACAGTGTAAACATTAAATTATACCAAGATGATAAGTTTATTTCTTGTGTAATAAAAATGCCTCATAATTTTTAGGCCTATTATAAGCAAAAATCACAATATTTACGCCCGTTAGAATAGACGACTCTCTTGTACATACATAAACTGTTCGAAAGTAACAATCCTTCTCTACCCCTTGCTTATCATCCTCGTAATTCTTGGTTAGCATTTAAGGCAAGCCTATTCTGGCATCAAAGAGGTGCCGACTTAATTAATTACTTTAACGACTGACTTCAAAGTTCGATCAAACACCACAACATATGAAACCAAATTGGCTATCAAGTTTTTTATTTAAATATTATGGTAAAATAGAAGATAATTAAATTGTCTTATATTTTTAATTATTGTAGCATAGACATTGTTAGCATTTTCTATAAGAAAACGTTTAAATGAAGTATTAAATACAATTTTGTATGAAGTTATAAAGTTCATGTATTAAATTAATTTACTATAATAAATTATTAATTAGTATTAGTGCAGTATATTTCCTACAAATGTCAATTTTGCAATAAAAGTCATACATTATAGAAATACGGCACACATTTTATTTTCCTTCTGACATTGTGGCTTTTATGGCAGTGGTAGAAATGGCACTAGTTAACTACCCTAAACAGTTTTCCTTACAATGTACTCGTAGTTAGAGGGATTATTGAAAGTTGGTGATAGTTGTCGAATCTTTTCCCTGTTTGATACGTGTTTGGGAAACTTTATCATTACTCGCGTTTATCTATTTTACTTACTTGTATTTTAGATAAAGCCTCAAAGGTGAGCTCTATAATATAAATCAAAATTTAAGGTTTTAGTTAGTCTGAAATTAAAATAAATATTAATATTAAAAATATATGTATCTAATATTGGTACTAACTACTAGACAACGTGTGAAATTTATTACACATAAAATTTATAATGGAATACTAGTACATAAATTATTATATTAGTATAATAAACAAAAAAAATGCTATTATAAATTTTATGATTAGGTACATAATTCATATATTATCCAGTATATTAGACAGACATGTGTAATGTGCATACTTTTCATTTTCCTACAATAGTACAACCAAACAAGTTTTACCAGCAAATCAATCGTCTGTCTGTCTCAATAAGTCTATCACTGAAATCAAAACGAATGTAGCGCAGCGATAACTTTGAGCGTAATTGAAACCCGTCAACGGAAGTTGTTGCAACGCGAGATGGATGTCTTTGTGCTCGCAACTGATAGGCAGATAGTGTGTCAGTCAACGTACAGTGTACATTGAACATGTCCACCCTGTCATGCGCTGTCCATACCCTATAGTAGTTCGCATTCAATTTCCGTTGGCACTATGTACGCGTACCGCACGCGAAATGTACGAGTATTATTGACCGAAATGAAAATGCCTGATAAACTGTATTCGTATTTAACGCCGGGTTTTTCATGTACCAAACGGCTGACCTATATTTTATGTTTTGGACAGCAATTTTCTCTAAACCATGAAATATAGAATTGGTCTGAGTCAAAGTTATTATCATAAAATAAGGATTGCAGGATAAACTAATATGTCGTAAAGTTTTCTAGCTCAGTGAAAATATACTAAAGAGATTTTCTTTAAATATGTAGGTAATGTAAAATATTACGTAATCTTGCTGTGTACCCGTCTGCAATTCTTAGAATTTAATCCTAATAAAATGACATGACTTCTTCCGTCAAAGCGATAGTCAGGTCAAGTGCCTCCTAGCTTATTAGTAAGAAGATTTAGAGGCTAGGTGCAGTCAGTTTAAAAATAAGCATAGCATTATATTTGAGGGGATAAAAGGTATCCTATGATCATTCTGTGTAAAGCTTTTAATAGTAATTTTATGTCAAATTTAATCGAAATCGATTTAACAGTTTCTCTGTAAATATGTAGATAACAGACAGACAAACGATAATATTCACTGAAAAAAAAGATTTTCTACAATACTACAAGAACGTTTGGTAAAAAAAAAACCTGTTGTATCTACGAAAAACGGGTTCAGATAAATAAAAATATCGTATCATGAAATAAGTGACTTGTAAACATTGTCATAGGATTCTAGTTAAATATGATATTGTAACAATTACTGTTAAATCGTTTTGATTAACCACGAAACATAAATAATACAAATAGTTTTGTAAAAATTATAATGCATCTGTAACGGTGAAAATATACATTGTAATCTGTACCTGACAAATAGGCAAAATGCGGTACAAGGTCAAGGTAGCGGCACGAGCGCTAACGGTTCCTGCGCAGAAGTCGAAAATAAGGTATCTCGGGGGGGTGAAAGAGACGCGTGAGGGCGTGCGTAAGCGCGTTATTAATTATTATTGCGTCATATTATATTTTGTATCGACTATCGGTAGTGCACGTGCAGTTGCCGGCTAGTGAGTGGTTTAATAAATAAAAGAATTGGGCCGGGTGGTGATTTTTTATATTATTGATTGCGGTGTAATATATGCATAATGGAGGAAGATATAAAAGCACTATTGGAGGCGTGGCATTTAGAAGGCTACGTAGAGTTATTTGCAAGTACAATTGTCACAAGTAGTCATTTTTATTTTATAAGTAGTAAACGTTCTTTCAATAAATATTACAGATATTTTAGATGTAAATCTCTTTTCTTTTATCTATGTTATTAAAAATTGGTCTGCTTTAGAACTTAAAAAGTTAAATCAATTGGTCGCCCTAGTTGGCTACTGTAAGCCCCTTAAAGTGATTTTTACTATTAAATCCTAAGCATACTTTGAAGGATAAGAAATTTTAATAATTAAATAGGTTTTAGTTCCTCGCACGAAATTAAAAGAAAGGTAGTTTTAAACTACTGAAATCGGTTTGGTTTTTCATGTTATGTGAGTCAGTACAGTAATTATAAAAAGGTCAAAGTCTGTGGTACTAATTTAAAAATATTGTATATTCATTTTACACAAATGAAAATAGGAACCAAATTATTTAAACATTTTCTAATTTAAATTGTTTCTTTTTTCTTTCTTCAATAATTGCTACTTATAAATAATATGTTCAGAGATATATGATTACGAAGTGTAATTGATATTATAATGCAAAACCTCTTGCGGCTGATTTTGATGATGAAAAGTTGTTGGATTGTTTATTAAAAAATAAATGTCACAATTATGTTCTAATAAATGATTTGAAAACTAAAAATTTTTATTTTTTGAATTCACAATAATGCTAATTTATTATCCCACTAGAGGCAGTTATTTTTTTAAAGTGTAAATATTGTCCTTGGCATAAGTAATATATTTTACTTATCTAATTTTGTAACTTTTGTTACTAAGTTCATCAGCCGGTTGAAGTTTGTTCTCTGTGCTTTGGTGGTCATGAATATAATCTTTTCAACTTAACATAAAAATAGACTAATATTATACTTAGTTAAGAAATTATATTTTAATGACATTTTATTTATAATTTTTAAGACCAGATGACTTAAGGGTGAGTTTTAATTCAAGTAGAAGTGCATTTTATAAATATTTGCTACTTTGTAACATAGCTCGCTCACTTAACAAATGAGTGAGAATAATATTATCCATTTGCAACGAAAACGCACCAAGGGAACTAATTTTAACGCCTATAAAAGATGACAAATGTTACAATAGAATACAGTCCCCATTACAAGAACTACACTGCAATCATTGCATTTATGCACTGTTAGGTGAACTATATTAATCAGCACTATTAAACAATATTACTGCAATAATAACAATGCATTTACTGTATAGATAACTTTTTAAATAGTACTTCATACAAGAACCATAAAGTGTAGATTACTAAAGGCTTGTAAGCACTAGTAAATGACTTGTATATGCTTCCCTGATACGTGTTATTTTTAACAATATACATAGTAGATCGTAATAATGAAATCGTAAGATAAACATTCCGAATCGTGTAGCTATTACAATACGCTTCTTCATATTTACATTAAAAATTTAACGAGAATGGCCTGGTAATATTAACAAAGTGTTTTGTCGTCACATATAGAACAAAACAGTATTGTACGAGAAACCATATTCTGGTTATCTATACGAGAATGTTTTTTCAGTGTTGTAACATTTACAAATAAATATAGTAACATTTATATTAATAAAAAAAGAAAAAAATACTGTATGAAATGTAAGCCTTTGACATGTAAATAGTAAGTACAATAATTCGAGAAAAAATCATTTTAATATATATCACGTTCTCCACTGCACTCGATTCACGTGAGCGCTCACAAGCGCAAATATTTGTCAACGATAAGGGTGTACATCACGTTTCCTTGGAGCACATTTACTTTTCATCTTTTCACTGATATAAGGACTTAGGGAGGTAATACTCGTGTTATTATTTGGTAACAAATGAGTTACATTGTCTATAATACAAGAACAATTTCTAGCTTTTTTGAGTGTATTTTATTGAAGTAACTGTTTTGATGTTGGTTCAATAGCCCGCACTCTTTTATAGATACTACCCTCGTATTTTGTATAAGTGATTCCCGAAGTTTTACTGCAGACTAGGAAACCGTTATAAGTGATGATGTCCTCCCAACCGAATCCGGCCACGGCGGCCAATCTCATTGAGACTAATCATCTGCGCGGTAGATATTATAGTGCACAAGTGTATGCGCAGACACAAGTGCACTCTCTATTCCTTATCACTCTCATATTCCCGTGGGACGTCTTCGTCCTCTCCGAGGCACAGGGGTGAAATACCGCCAACTTCCCAACTCCGGGCTGTTACTGAGGCTAACGTAACAGAAACACTCAGTAACTAAAGTTAGCCTGACGCGGGACTCGAACCCAGGACCTTCCGGTGTGCGACTGTACATGCTAGCCACTACACCACCGCGCCGAGGCAGTTAGTAAGTTAGTAGTTAGTTATAAGTACAAGTCGTAAGCCAACTCGAGAAGAGTTGGCTTACGACTTGTATAGTTCTTAATTTTTTTTTATTTATCTCAACAATGTCGAACTAGGACGATTTCGCCGGCAAGGGCTGACATCAATAATATCATTCATCACCTAACAAAGCAAATAAATTTTAAAATGTGGCCAACACTAGCAATATCTGAGCGCTATTTGTATTCAGGCTGCGTCTCAGTGAGAGGAACAAATTTTTAAAATTGAATCTCGGAGAACGAGCCGTCTGTGATACAGCTACGAGTACCAAACCTAGTCTTTAGATTCTGAATAAGTATATCTCCAACAATTTTAAGCCAGTTAAGCATTGTGAGATTTGTAGAATTCATTCCTAGGAGCTCGAAAATTAACATCTTTCATGTAATAAAATTGTAACAAATCTGTAAGAAAATATTTTTAACGATTTTTATTGAAATGTTAACAATACAGAAGACAAATTTATATATTTTTTTAATTTTTGTCTGTCTGTCTGTGACCGCATCACGGGAAAATTACCTTACAGATTATGATGAAATTTGGTATGATGATTTCTGCTTGTTATCCAAGTTGACACATATGATACTTTTTATTGCGGAGAGAGATATTTCTATCTAATCCTTAGAAATGTATACCAGCCGTTAAAAATGTACTTTTTAACGCCTGGCCCGAGCTGAGCGAGGGAGACGTGAGTGACTCCTTTTTGGTCTTGGAATTCATTGGAATTCATTCACATACACTTATATGGTATAAGTATATCGAACTATATAATTCAAACATTCATATTTTTTTTATTCGATAGGTAATTTTTCTCCTACTTAGATTAAACCACACTTAGCAAAAATGTTAGTTGTATTAATTAGCATTAAGTATCATATTATCAACTTCTTTTCTTTTTGAATATAACAGCACATTTTTCAAATTTCAAAATAAATTAGCTTTACAAAATCTGTAAAAACACGTCTTACATAGGCGGAGTTCAATCCAAATGCCAATATCACAAACCAAGAACCGTCAAGTTAGCAAATCTTTGCATTCGAAAGATATGAAACGTCTAGCTGAACTTTATTGACGTCAGTATATTTCAAAGACAATGTTTTTAGGTCACAAATATCCTTTATCTAAAGCCAAAATTATAACCTAAACTTAGGTTTTTAAACTCATACTAGAAAATATTTGATTTTACTCTAAAAACTGTTGATTCTAAACCAATGGATTCATTTATGCCATTTTTTTTGCGGATAGTTTAATTAATAGAAACATAAAAATATGAAGATTCAATTCAAATAATTCAATTACAAAGGCTATAAGGATAATACGAGTACATTAAAATTTTTAAAATAAGCAATGCCTGATATAATATGAGATAGATCTATAGATGAGCTTGTAAAAACAAAAAATCTACTTTCAAATCGGACCAGTACATTGTCGCTAACAGTCAAACAAAAAACCTCGTCAGCATTGAAAATAATAATAATATATAATACTTGTGAAAAAGAACCGAATGTGAATAGAATGTTGACATAAAGTAAATAGCAGTTACTTAAAAGAAAATGAGAAAAAAATGTGGTCTTTTCAAGTTTGTCTATCTTTTTCTAGCAATGAACTCGTTTTATAAAATTCAATTTTGGGAATTTGTTTCCTCGACCAAGTGCTGTGCGGAATACTGATTTTACAGTGGCTTCCGTTAAAAGACCCTTTGTGTCCGCTTTTTAATAGAGTCGTAACCAAATTAATATACTTTAAAAGTATTCTTTTATTTAATCGTCTATTCAATAATGAATATTTTACAGTATCTTAATTGTATTTCTATTTCAAAAATATATTATAGGTTTATATGTATTGGGTGAAACTTTTAACATTTAAAGAGTTTGGAAAATGACAAAGGATTTTTTTCTGAGTAAAAAAGTTCTTTCATTCGAATTCTTACTTGCTTCAAGCAAAATTTCATGTTAGGTCTCAAAATTATAGCATACGTAACTCATAAGATATACTCTACAGGCAAAGAAAGATAAATAAGTTCGTGGGTTATCATTTCTCATATATATAGACACCTAACTTATCTGATCAGAGAATTTTTGAAGACGAGATGTTCTTGATGTTCTTCGTTAATTCGAAAACGGTACAGTCCTTGGCACATACCTTATTATAATACAGTTTTAAGTAGCAAAATCTATTAGGGCTTTGAGGAATTGGGGTAAATATATATAGAAATAGTATATAGTAAACTACCAGGTAAGTCAGGTTTCTAATGTTAAAATATGTCAAGCAAACATATTTTAATAAGTATTCTATGCATCACTTAATTATTTTTAGTAAATGTGATTTCACACCTAAATGTGAAAATTTAAATGTCACAAATGTGGGTCGATGTTTGCATTCACGGTGTACTGTAATATTTACGACGAGACTCCTGGGATCAAACTTGAGACAAATTTTGGTTGCTCTTGACACAGTATACAATAGAACATAGGCAAACTACTAATTTATCCAGAACACCGTAATAATTTTCAACTCCGTTTACTTATTTTTTACTTCATCATAGAAAAATTGTTTTAAATATCTTTAAGCATAACAAAGTAAAAAGTAAAAAAATCATACCATTTTCATGTAACGCAAATAATTTTTCTTTTAAAGTAAACTGTATTTGGACATCAATAGGGTTTTTCATTTTTTGTTGGGGTAGTTTCAGTTGTTTCGCAAGTACTGCAGACTTATTACAGCCGCTTTTGTTCATCGTGACGTAAAAGCTCAAGTTTTTCAGTAAATACCACCGGCCATTCGAAGAAAATGTAAAGATAGCTCTATATTGTTTCCTATTTGTAAAGAAAATGTTAATGTACCAACATGACAGAGTTTCTTACTTAAAATATCAATTTTATTAAAATTAAAGTAATTTTCTTGCTTACATCGTCAAAGTCATTGTGGCTCTCATAATCACAATTTATCTGCGTTAGATGGAGACGAAAGTGTTTTGTAAATAAATAAGATTTTAATCTTCACCGTGTTTTCTAACGTGGTCAATGCACTTTGTTGTAAAATAGACTGGTACCTAATAATAGTAAGATATTAAAGTGCTAAAATATAAGTACTGAGGGAGGCCCGTGCCCAGCAGTGGGACGTTAAAAAAGGCTGATAATGAAAATATAAGTATTCAGCATTGATAGTTGGACACTGCTGGAACAGTGGGGGTTAGCATACATAACATGATTTTCGAAAACCTGCCATGTTATTATTTATAATTTCTTATGGTATGAAAATAATTTATACTCACATGATAATTTAAACCTTTCTATAAAGGAGGATATATAGGAGCTAGGAATAACCGCTTTTCCCGATTCTTCATTTTTTATGATTCTTTCTTTTACGATTCTTCATGTTTTCCTTTACTAAATCTGTATGAAGCAATATATCGCAAAAGTTTAAAAAGCTATTCTAATAAAAGGCTTTTTAAAAACCTATCTAAGTTTATGCAAAACCGACCAATGATTTATAGGTGAACCGTGAAAGAGTCAAATATCAAAATATGTTCTCATTATTAATATCTACAGTATTAGTACGGTTGTGGGTGATTGTTATTACTATTCGATAAACGCTTCCATAGTGAAGACAAGACTTCATTATGGAATATTGAGTTTCATTTATACATTAAGCTTAAAGGATAAGCAACTTTAGCATCAATATTATTTGAAACTAAGCTAATAGTGTAATAATAATTATTAATAACTTTTGTTATTTGTTATTGTAATTCAAGTTCAAACAACAACTGCTATTATTAAGAGATATAAGATATTTTCAGGTTATCTTTATTTATTTTCTTTAAACAATGCTTTATATCGATACCGATGGCTGTGCTGCAGTTTTTTGACAGTTAAAAGATACCTATTTCCCAGGGATAAATAATCTTACCATTTTTTTTCTATGCTTTTTATGTATTTATAGCAATTACATTTAAAAAGATTCATAGTTTAGTTACATATTATATTGAAATCTATATATAGCTGAATAAAATAGAGTTGCAAATGAAAGTGTTATTGCGCATTTTATATTCGTAGGTATCGTAGGTATATATTCTTAAACTTACACCTGACTCGCAAGTCTCATAGACACAAGGCACTGCTTTACATACATCTTTTTGTAACCGGACCCTGTAAGGAAGTTCGTGTAAAATTGTTATATCCTTTGTTTGTATGGAACTGCTTAAAATCTCTGAGACTTCCATATATTTTGTGGATACAGACCATGAGGCTCTAGGTTTGAATCTCGGATCTAGCGAAATAAGTTATGGCGTTGTATGATAAGAACATGTCCTCAGAACATGTCTCAGAATAGTACTCGTATAGCAGTGTAGAAAGTGACAGTTAGAATGCTTAGTAAACGCATAGTTAAAGTCGACAATATTGAGAAATACATATATGATATACCTATGTATACTACACTCGCCATACTTATAGCCGCTTTATCCTTGGGCTTTATGGAAACTCTATTATCTTACAGAGTATTCATTTAAGTAAGATATCATCGAAATGTTGTTGATGGGTAAGGATAAGGATCCTATAATGTGTCCCATTATGCTACGTATTATATTACATTTGTTTTAGATTTTCTTCAGTAGAAGGACAAAACAAAATTACACTTAACTTGATAACTAAAGGTGTTTTTTTTTGGAAATATGTTAGTTGATGAAGTATGTTAGTAGAGACAAAGACAATACGTCTGATAGAGATATAATTAAGCACTTAGCGTTATCCAGTACATTAGCCATTTAATATGATTATAGTCTAGGTAGCACCGCATATACAGTCGTGTAAGCCAATGGCTTTGTTAATAAACCTCATGTGCCTGGTCTTAAGGGATTGTGGAGATTTGTATCGAGTAGGTTGTATTAGGGCTATTAATGTGGGCGATATGATATTATCTTACGAACATACAGCAATTAAAGCTAGTATAAATCATATAGAACGTGTAATAATTTAGGCAACTTAAATGTATATATCGAAATAGTTGTTCCTTACATTTTAAAAACAGTAAAACTTACCGTAGAACAAAGATAAGATTATTATTTAATCACAAACGAGCATTTCACACGTCTACTAACCCAAAAGCGACACTTAGAAAAATTATAACAAAAATTAATTCAAAAGTAAGGCAGGAGCTGAAAATAACATTTAGCTGGCGGCATTTAAAAGAACGAGGTCGTGAAATGTTGCTAAATCTCCCAAGATGTGCTATAGGAAATGTTCTCTTTATCTTACACCATCCTGTTTCCGAAGGCGTACCTTCCGCCTTTCCGCCCGGTCGCGCTTCACTGACATTTATTTATTTAGAATAGAACTTCTTTAATACTTTATTGTGGTTTACTTAAATCACGTAGCGACGTAAATCTTGTACTAACGTAGTCTTTTACATGGAATAACGTAAATATACGTTTCATTTTAGATGACCAAGTACGTGACGGTGTATTAATCTTTTCTGAATTGTCTTCCTATATATTATTGTAAGTAGTAGAATCGTGACTGTGCTTACATCATGTACTTTATGAGCCAAAACACTATTATTAATTTTATATGTGGCAATAAAAGAATTTCCGAAGTCCATTTTTGATTTGAGTTTAAGGTTTATGTGGGACAATAAGGACAAAACCCCTTTTTATTAATGTTATTTTCTCTGGATCACTAAATTTAGAAAAATTAAACTTTCTAACTAATGTCATCATTAGGTTAGTCAGTCATTCAGTCAGTCAGTCAGATTGGCACAACTCTTTTGAAATAGCTCATACAATATTTGTAAAGAAATAAGATTGGCCAAAGGGAATAAGTTATTGTAACCTTGCTGTTGTTAAGGGTGCTATTGTTAGAAACTTTATACTCATTTTATCATTTTATTTTCTAGCTCAGTAACTTTTGTATGATAAATGACCAAGACGTTTCACGATTAAAACCGTACTATCTAATAATAGTGAAAGACGTTCAGTCCTCATGCGGATTCACTAAACGTGACAGCAATTTCTTAAGCTCGAAGAAGTTACATCTAAAATAATATAGCCTTGTTTTTACATTTTATGCTTTTAAAATTCTTGTACCACTTATTGTTTTTATATAAGTGAATTGAGCGTGATTATGATTCAGCCTATTTTAACGTCTCTCCGCTGGCCAAGTGCGTGTTGGCGGAATTTACTTGTCTTTGGAGAACTTCTTGCTTCTCTCAGATATGCAAGTTTATTAGCGATAAAGAAATAACTAAATAAATTTATATAAATAAATTAGTTTACAATAAAAAATCATTATGTAAAAGTGTGTGTTTGTGCGTGGGTATATTTTTTAGTTCTTCACGCTAAGCGTCTTTACTTTGATTTGAATGATTAAATAGATAGATCTTAGCTGAAGAAACATAGGTAAAGCTTATGTTAGTAATATAATTTACCAAAAGAAGGCATTATCTAATATATAAAAATCTCGTGTCACAGTGTTTGTTATCGAACTTCTCCGAAACTGTCCAAGGCTTGACCGATTTTTGAATTTTGGTGTATATTTGGCAGGTCTGAATATACGTCGTAGGCTAATTTTTATTCCTCTAGGCGATAAGGGCGGCACTTTTCAGATTTTTCATTTTTTTATTTTTAGACCAAATTTTTATTTTTTATTTATTTCATTTATTTGGCATCAAAAATACTCATAACCCTAAATTAAATTTTCATCCTTCTACCACCAGTCCCTATTTTTAGTAGTGATTAGAACGTGGGCGGAGCCGCGGAAATCGCTAATCTGTATATCAAATACAAAATTTTCTATAATTTCTTACAAAAAACAAATTATCTACCAACACGTATTTAATGTTAATTATTATAGCATTCACAACATATAGATGCCATTGCGCTAAGGAAATTTCTATTTTGTTCGAACGGCGAGCTCTGAAGTGTATTGTTTTCCACAGTGCAGATGTGCAGGGATTATCATCAATCACGAGTTGCGATTTGCATAAGGCATTTTACAACGCAACCCGCTATTTGTGCGCCACCGGTCAGGATTAGGCAGCATTAGTTGAATCGAATTCGTACTAAGTGCTCTGCAGGGCTATGTGTTACAAACTGCCTCCTATATAAGCTGGGGTTGAATGAAATAAATTACTTAATCAGTTAAGTACGATCCGAAATTGAAATTAACTTTATTTTAATTAAAGTTTGCCAATTCACGCTTCCTCTTAAATTTGGCTAGGGATTTGCTAAAGTCTCTCTGTGGAGCTAGTTGCAGATAAATTCAACTTATTTCATCGGCGCTCCGTCGCGGTTGCTCGTTGTGTAGCATCTTAACGCTTTGCGCAATACATTACTTTCTTTACAACTTTTGTTTCTAAATTGATTTTTAGTTGTTTTTTCAATTACTTAGTCAAATAAGTCCACATTAAATGAAATTAATTAGTTCTAAGGTATAAGTTTTTAATAAGCAGTTACACCACTGGCATAATTAAACAATGATAAATAAATAGCGTATTTTATAGAAACACAAAAAATATTTTAAAATAGAAATAATTGACCTACTAATTATAAAAAAATTTCAACGAAAAAACTAAACAAATATTTCCTGAACTTATAATTACAGTTTATAATAATAATTTGTGTTTTGAAGAAGTCTAAACAAATTGTTATTGTTTGTATTTCGTTTCCGAATACATTATTCATCATGATAATAAAGTTGAAGGCTGTTAAAAGGTCTCTTGGATTTACGAATTAATTAATACAGAGGAGCGCGGTTAATAATATTATACCTGCAATTAGTTCAGTCGACAAGTTTAACGATGGTTTCGAACTGAAACTCTCAATTAACCATGAACCTACATAGTTATTAAATCAGAGTTGCAAATCTTTATAGGTATACATCGACTCACTCTCGCTTCGCTCGGGTTCGTTCCTAGGTGCTCCCTACTAAATGAAAACTTTGTAGCACAAAAATTCGTCCCGTAAAAAAATGAACAAAATTTCTAAAATAAAAGTAGCCTAAGTTACTCCTTATAACATTAACTATCTGCGACTGAAAGTCTCGTCAATATTCAAATTCAAAATATTTTATTCAGCATAAAATTATTACAATTTTTTACTGAACGTCATGAGTCTACTACCAGTTCGGAAAGAAGAAGCCACTGACCTGAGAAGAACTGGCGAAAGAAACTCAGCGGGATATATCGGTCCAGACGTTTCAGAGATGAGCCGGAACAAACAGACATACAAAAATTGACAAAATTGTTTTTTTTATATATGTAAGTACCGTATATTCTTTCCTATGCATCTAGTGAAAAACTGTTAATTTGAAAAACATACAATTCAATTTAATTTTTATGTACTAATTTTTACCTAAAAAATGTTCTTTGTATGATATTATAAAAAATGTATAGCCTGGAAGATACTAATAGATAGAATGAAAAACTTTATCCCAATAGCAATAAACATAATTTTCAATATAGATGACTGTCTACTATCTAGGTATATCCAGGTTATAGGTACGGACCCGGTCATAGTATTTTTGTGCTCTAAATTGTAACAAAACCTGATCAGCGAATAATTATATAATTGATTAAGAAACAAGCAAACTTTCGGATTACATACAGTGGTATCCTATTAACAGGAATCAAATGCGTACGAAGGTAAGTTTGTACGTGGCTTAGCAATCAATTGCTTGTCTTTAAAGTGTATACTCCTAGTATGTTATTTATTCACAATTCTTTTTAACTTACTTAATCAATACAACAGCTTTCTGTTTCAGGTGATAACAAAATAAGAGCAAATAGATAAAATGTAACAAAGCTATAATATGAATATATTTTTTTTTACTTTCTTAGATTTCGCTAATGAAATGCTCTTATCTTTTGGCGGATTTATTTTGGTTATTGATTCTCGAAGTTTTGAATGTTACAGCAATCATGGTTACAGAAAGAGATTAAGGTTTTAGACATCTCATAGGTCACAAACATTGCATATCTACAAAATTACAAAATACCAGTGTGAGAAACAGCAACAAACGAACAAACAGCTTAACTTAATTACATATTATTAAAGTTACTTAAAAATTTCGATTGTCCAGTACGTCCTCCCACAATAATTTATGTTTGAGCCGCGTCTGTTGAAAGCGTCCGCTGAAACTTTCATCGTATCAGCGTGCTGCAGGCGTAAAAATAAAATTGGAGCGCTTGGAGGGCTTTCAAAAATACGGCTATCGAGGCGTTGTTGGGAAACAGTCGCGCTGATATTTCATTGGTGTTCAGGGATTCACACGCATACGCTACGATGGCACATTGACATCGGCTCGCCGTTTAGGATAGATCGTTAACAATCGGAATAAATGATCCAGACCGTTTTGTTCCGCGTCTGCAGACATTTTCAACAATTCAGGTGGTTTTAATTGTCAAGTTCCTAAAGAAAAGTACTTTTTAGTTTAGTGTTCATTTATTTTCAACACTAGCGGACTAAGATTCTCTATTACAGTCATATTTATATCTATTATAGTGTTAATTAAGAAGCTGCTTCGTTTTAGGGACAATCAGACCAGCATTATCATAAGCAGTTATTGACATCGGAACTGAATTTATTCATAAAATTTCTCTCATTAATTTGAAAGAAAACAAATTGCAAAATTTATATTTATATGAATTTTGTTACAATAAGATATAATTTAAATATTGTGTATTTTTCGTGACAAGGTAAACGTACCATCTCGTTGTTAAATAAATACTCCGATTTTTCTATTTCACTTCGTTCTTCTAATCTTTCCGGTGGGTAGAGCTTATTTTCTATAAAAGTTAAAGATATAGTCGTAGGATTATTTTTATCATTCTGCTTTGTTTGAACTCGAGGCTAAAGCTATTCTTGCTAAATGGTTGGTTTTACGCTAATTTACAATACAAATATTATATACTAGCTATGTTTAGAATGTTTAATGGTTGCGCCCTATTTTTTAGTTCAATGCAAAGAGCAATACTTAAAGTAGCACTTGAGAAAATTCAAAGAGATTTTTCTTTAAATCTTCTATTACAGCATCACGACTCGATGACCTGGTTACTATTATTTGATTTAAACTAAAACATTCACGGTATAGCGAAAGAATTTGTTTTATAAAATATACAAAGTCCAAGAGCCAGTTATTTTTTTCATATTTGTGATAAAAGCACAGCCGCTTTGTTGGCATTACTATTGTACATTCCTGTTGTATGTAAATATTTAGAATAAACGAACATATTGCAGGTACTGTTACATTAATAATTGAAAAGAGCTATAATCAATTTGAACAACTGTATTTCCGAAAATAAAGATGAAATAATTCTGTTATTTTCATTGAATACTAGTGATTTTTTGATTTTTTCGATTTTTATGTGGCACAGGGGGCAAACGGGCAGGAGGCTCTCCTGATGGGAAGTGATCACCTCCGCCCATGGACATCTGCAAGACTGCAGGGCTTGCAGTTTTGCAGATGCGTTGTTTGTTGGAGGAGGGAGAAGGACGGGACGAGGGATGGGGAGTGAACTTCCCGGACTAACTTAACTACCACTTTACCCGAATTCGTTCCTCGGATACGACAATACGACAATGTTTCCTGATTTTCATCAAAACTTCTTTAACCGTTTCTTTTAACAAACATGCACTCGCCAAACTTATAATTTATAGATAATTCAATACAATCCTTAGTTTCGTCAATATGTTAGAAAGCGAAATGAATTAACTTTGACTATCAGCTTTATAAACGTCTGCCATGTAAAAAATGTAACAAAATAAATAAATACTATTGTATCCTCGAGCATCTTATCAACTCAAAAATATTTTCTATTCATCCACTGATACAGTTAAAGTATTATATTATGTTATCATGTTTTAATTAAATTCTGCACATTTTTGCGTAAAATTTTACTTTTTCATACATAATATTACGAGCTTTCATTTGATATTACTATGAAGATAGTGGGGTAAGTATTGATGTCCTCTCGACCGGTCTCGGCTACAACGACCAAACACTCTATTAAGATTAGTCTAGTATTCGCGCAGATTAGTGTACTCTCTATCCTCGTTATTTTCAAACTCCTACAGAACTAGGTATAATTCGAATCGACCGACGAGAGATCAGGCGCAGAATCGAACGTGCATCTTTACATGCTTTAGTAAGTACCTGGATGACCGAGCTTTGCTCGGTATATTTAAGAAAAATGTTATTTTATAAATAAAAAATATAAATAATATAAATAAACAATGACGTACTGCTGAAGTAGCTTTAGTGTTATTGTGTCGATAAAGCAGTTAGTTGCTTTATCGACATCATGGAGATTAGAGACCAGGAGAACCAAGGCCCTAGAATGTAGTGTCTCAGAAATATTGTCAAACCAAGGAGGCGCTGCGATCGCTATGTTGTCTCAATGCCTAACTTCTCGTTGTCACAATAGTGACAGTACTCATAAATAGCTAACTTCACAGATACTACTTACCGACGGCAGCGCGTTGTAAATTCTACACATTTTCAGAGACAGGCCGGTAATGCTTTAGTATGAAGCGATGGTCCTCCTGGTCTCTAATCTCCATGATCGACATATATATGATAGATAGTATAGCAAATAAAGTTTCCATTGCCACATAAGTTACAATACAAGCAGTATTGTAAAGTTAGGTTTATAATATATAGATAAGTAACTAAAATGTACTCCTATTAATTAATTATTGAGGTTAAAATTTCGCACCAAATCTTCCGCCCTTAATATTCTTGAAAGGTAAGATAATCCTCGAGTAATGTCAGCAAGTACTTACTTTTATATTAACTTTTCCTAAATTAGAATCATTTTTATCTATCGGCTAACGAGTACATAATAACATATAACATAATAATACATTAAGACAGTAAATGGATTTTTTGTATAAATGCAGTAGTAGGTACTATATAATTTTTTCTATGGTAATTATATAATTGATACATAAGATATTATATATTCTGTGACATAAGTACATAATTAAAACATGATTTAGGTCTTAATTCGTGAGAAAGAACGATTACAAATAAAACGACATAGCCATAAGTATTTAAAATTAAAAATAATAACAAATAGGTTTATAAAATTACAAATAAAAACGAGTTAACGTAGCAATTTTATGTATATTCCTTGCGGTAGTTAACTACACTAGGTTGTGATCGATATACTAAGAGTATAATATGTAACAAGTGCTCTTTAGATATTTTTTAATACCAGTAACAGTTATTTAGGATACCAAGTAGTACAAGAAGAAATTTGATGTGGATTGTCGAAAATAGTTGTATCATTAAATCTCCTAGTCTTTTTTTTCAAATATGGACTTAGCGTAGCACGTTTTCTTTTCCACTTTTCCCTATTACTTGTCATTTGATCATTGGACAATTTTTCTTTCATTTATTGTTAAGTACAAAATACTCAGATCAAAAATACCTCTCGGTTATTTTTATATTAAATAAAATTAATGTTTTTTTATAACATATTTTGTAGTCTAGCTGAGGTTTTATGTTTAAAATGCTGGTCGAATTCTACAATTATTTACATGATAGGTATAGCTAGAGCCTGAGCGAGTCGAAAGCAGATTTAGACATGTATCGAAAATTTTGAAAAGTAACGTTTTTTGTGGTTAATTTATACTTGAAAATAGTGAAGTTGCAACTATACCAAATATTGTTTGATAAAAAAACATATTTGGTGCATATCTGAAAAGTATTTATAGTCAAATTAATTACAACTATTTTTACTTGTGTATTTTTAAGTATTTGTATTTAGCTTATTCATGGGTAATTCAGAGTCTTGAAAATCTGTAGTTCTTAGTAATTTCCTTCTTCTACCCATGTTTTCACCATGACCTGAAATGAGAGCAATGGCTAACCCCTAACGCAGAAGTAAGAAATGAAATCATGAAGAGTATCGATAAATTAAATTAATTTAAAAACATATATGTTGAAAATGGATTTATAGAGATTGAGTTAGGTTCGGGATCGATTTGGTGCGTCAGCGGCCAACTGATAAATTTGAAAGCGATTAGTTTTATTAGCCATTTCGTTCGACACTGGCCCGCAGTTATTTTAGTTTTGAATTTATTTACGATATATTTTTGGTATATTGAGAATTTATTGACACGTCTTGTTTTATAATTGTGATTATCTAAATATAGCTATTATTATATAAATAAACATTATACTGACTTCGTTGACTATAATAAACAAGTATAATATATAAGTCATATAGTCCAGTATACGAGTGGTGGTGGTGGAAAATTTAGCTGATGAGTCCAGACTGAAAAAGTTGTAGAATGGAAAAAAAATCACGCAAACAAGATCGCCACTGGTCTAATAGTCAACTTTCCAGCTATAGGATTTTACTGAGGATTTTTAACAAAAAATCAATAACTTTTTTAGCTTGTATGGGCCTCGGCCTAGCCTAAAAAAATTTTTATACAGAGGTGAATCGTAGCTACTACATTAACAAAGGTGTTCTGAAGTCTTAAAAGATAACTGACATGTTTTCTGAAATGTGGGAAAATATTTTATTTACATTTTGATGTTCGATGTAAGCCTTAACTTTGAGGAATAATATATATACACAATTTAAAACCTCTATTGCATATATAAAATACCACATATAACGGATCATTTGAGATATACAGATCACAGCTGTATACTGTTATATATTGAAAATATTTGACGATACGCTGGCTCAGTGTGTAGTGACTCGGCTTGCTGCGCAGTGTTCGCGGGATCCATTCCCGCTGAGGACAATCATTTGTTGAGCATGAATGTTTGTACTCCAGTCATGGGTGTTTATATTTATAATATGTAACTATATCTTTAAACCTTAACTCTTCTAGATTCTAGAATAATAACTTTAAATTTGCATACGAAAACACTATAGTAGAAAGTTTCATTAATTAACACTCTTGTATCTCGTTGACTGGTTTTACGTACACAGATCTAAATTCGCTCAAGACGCTCAGGCGGATGCGGGCATACTCTACGAGTATAATATGTATTCCGCGCGACACATTTCAATTAAGAGAGACTGGCTCAGAATTTGTTCCCGACTGTCTGCCACCGAAATAACGGTGTTAGGATTATAAATTAATTCGTTCTCCACTTAAAATGTAGCGTATTTTATTATAGTATAAGAGTTGGATACAGTTCTGCTTAATCCAATAAGAATTTAATAAATATCGTGTTACGAATTATGAATAAAGGCGTATTTATTAAATTCAAGCGTTTACATTTCGAGAACTCAGAGGTAGTAGGTAGAGTAGAGGTCAAAAATCAAAAATCTTAGAGAAAAGGGTGCTTATATCAAATAGATTTTATATTTATTTCTCTTCGCAATAGAGCATGATTACTAAGAAGAAATTAAATAAAGATTGCGCGTTCAGTCTGCATCTGCCATATGCAAGTAAGGATTACTATTTAGAAATATTGAAATAAATAAAATATTATTTGTTTCATATCTATTATCTAATTTGTATACATAATATTACATAATTGTAATAAATGTGTATTACAATTTTATTTACAACTATTTAAAAAAAACAAATAAAAGAAGAAGAGACATTTTTTAAAGTTCATGGTAAAAATTAAGTAATTAAATATAGTTTCAAGCAAATGAGGAGGGGTTGCCAAACGAACAGACAGACTCAAAATAAATAAAAGAACGTTCTTAATTTAACCTTGTGGAAGTAGCACCCTTTTATAGGTTAGCTACTTTGAAATACATTGGTTTTTTTTTAATAAAATCACTGTATTAAAATATCTTTAATTGTAAAATATTATTAATTTTTCGGGTACGCATGAATCTCTACGAATACGAAACGTTTTGGGGCCGTTAAGAAGAATTATTTCTAATGAACAAATTTCATAAGTATTTTGATTTCAGTAAATAAATAATATTATATTAATGTCACGTTCATATATTATTACGTATGAGTCGCTTTGGAATTAAATAGAATCCGCCGTCCATTTACAATTTACATTTAGTCCGTCTAGTAAAAGCCTCTGATGAAAGTTTCATCGTATCAGTGAAGTGCAGGCGTGAAAATAAAATTGACTATCGGAGTGTTGTTAGGAAAAATTTAAGCGGATATTTCACCGCTGTTCAAGGATTTGCTTTGGCGATTAGATCAAATGGTATGCAGGGAATTTGTTACTATGTTAAAATTGACTACATAATCTAACCTGAGTGCAAACAAATAGATTAATTTCTACTAAATTAAAATATATCCGCTTCGCTTGAGTGTGTACAGAGATGATTAAACTCCCTCGGTGGTGTAGTGGCTAGCATGTACGGCAACTCATCGAGAGATCCTGGGTTCGAGTCCCAGGTTGGGCCAAATTTAGTTTTTGAGTCTTTCTGTATAGTAGGCCTCATTAACAGTCCGGAGTTGGAAGTTAGCGGTGTGTCACCCCTTTTTGACGTGATAACGTCTTATAAATTGATGAACACCAGTAACACACATGAAAAATAGTAACGTTCCGCGTAACGTTCCGCGTAACGTTCCACCTGAGCCTGTGCGTGCAAGCGAGAGTGCGCAATAAGCGATAGAGAGGCCTAATATAAGCGTTGGCTTGTGACACACATATCTCTCTTCTCGCGTGAAATAGTAACGTTCCGCCTGAGCCTCGTAACTCCTTTTTTGTATTACATAAAATAATGACTATGACGTTATCACGTAAATCTATCGTCCGTAAACCGACTTTACAGACAACCAATTTTTTAATATTTACCACAAACACTTACATTTATTGTATTTGCTGGGCGATAATAAAAATATGAGAGAAAAACATCGAGTAGTAGTTCGAGAGTAATTAGAAACCGCTTAGACAACGATTGAAACCTGAATGTGAGTTCTAATAGGTACGAAAACATACATACAGCTATTGTGATTTTTATTATTTACATATGAGAGTCTCATATTTGTGTATTTTATATATTTCCAACTGTCCTGTACTTCACATACACATCTGTTTCTTATAATTAGATAGTAAATTATTTTTAATATAATATTTTTAAGCAAAAAGTTAGTTTGGTTGAAAACACAATTACAAACTTCGCGGCCAATACCATCCTTCATCTATCAAAAAAGACGTAATACTGGTTCGGATATTTTAATATAATGTTAATTTATGTCATAGAAAAGGTGGATTTTTAGAATCTACTAATAAAAGTCCGAGTTTTCGCCCTCGTAGACCTATGTTTTTTATAACACGGAAACCATTTTTTTTAAATAAAAAGTAATCACAGCCCATAACTATCTCTACGCAAGCTTTCATCCATATTCGTTTAGCTGTTCAAATATTCATCCAAACATCTAAACATCTAAACTTTAAAAATATTATTACTATCATTTGCCGCGGCTCCGCCTGCGTTTTAAAGACTGGAAACTAAATTTTTAGATTTTATATACCGTGTGATATTTTACAGCCGGTTTTTAACGGTTACTTGAGATTTCTCAGAAATAAGTTATTTTACAGCAGTTAAAAGTATCCTATATCTTGACCCGGATAGGCAACTATCATCGTACCAAAATCTGTGTAGCGGTTTTCTCGTGATGCGGTCACATACAGACAAACAGACAGATAGACAAAAATTCTAAAAACTATAGATTCGTCCTCTGTATCGATAATAATTACTATTTCAATGAGAATTTCCTAAAAATATTCAATGTACCGATTCGACTAAGTTAGAATTTTATTATATGTATAGACTAAGATAAAGATAATAGGAAACCTAAGTTATGAGAAAATTACAATAATATTCTGACCACGTATTAGATTTCTTTCTTTTTCTATTAAGAATAAACGATTATACAATTTTATCTTGAATGCTCTATAGTTTTTGTTACTACACGTAGTACACTCTTACATAACATACTCGTATATTAAGTGGTAAATTTCAATAGATACGTTCGATCGTATTAATAAGCATAAAGCTCATCTTTTAATTCACAGCAGATTAAATCATTTCTTCAGAAGTAGATGGAAAGATAAATGGTGATTAAGGTAAAAGCAACGAGACATTATAAATCATTTAAATCATAAGTATTAAACTTAACAAAAAACATTACATTTGAAAACTTGCGTTAATTTCAAAAAATATACATCGTCATTAACATTTAGTGTCTCCTAATTGTAACAAGTCAAAGAATCTTCTGAAACGAAAACAATTTCAAGACAATTCCCTCCACTGCAGATCATTATTGCAATCTTCAATGTTTAATATTCTTGTTTCAATATCAGACGTTGTCGAGTACTTTCAGTGAAGAAACACTTTTCCTATAAAATTTTATAGTTTTTAATGATCAATATGTGATTACATACTTTAATATCAATAATCTTACATTTAAACGGTATTAAATTCATGTTTGTTAGAAAATTAAAACATGCTTTTAGTAATTAGTTTAAAATTGAAATAAAATTAAGAAACGTTTTGCCACAGTTCTAGATTATAATAAATAAAACCTGCCGTTTTATTATTTCCATAATTTAAATAATTTATTAAATTATTTAAAGTATGTAATTAAGTAAAATAATTTATTAAATTATTTAAATGATGTAAATCATTAATCATATACAATAAAAAAAAACAAACAATATTTATAATACAAGATTGTACTTACGTATTAGTATTGAACTTAGCTCAATAGTTAATGACTTTTATTATCACATTGTTGGTAGTTTCTACGCAATTTTATAATATTTTAAAATTCTCTCACAGCACACCGTTCATCCATCAACTTGGTGACAGATGCGTTATTCAGCTGACAGTACCTATTGCAGTAGACATATCTCCTGGATACTGTATATCAACAAATAAAACTTTAGAAATGTAGGTAAGATCGATTAGGTAAGTTGATCTTAATTGTGCGTTAGTGGAAAAATAATGATAACTCTTTAATCGTAAATATTTTCATTATATTTTGTACATATACAATGATATTTTAACTACAGATATGTTATACGCTCACTAAACAACCGAAAAAAGTGTTCCGCGCTGCACACATACACACTTTTCATTCAAGGTACATGTCAAAATGATAGAAAGGGGATAGTCGATAAAATCAATAAGAAAAAAAGAGACAGCTAATGTTGTCAATTGCGCGTCAATGTAAACAAACATTAGTCTAGCGACCGATGACATATCAGAATATTAGGCAAATAATTGAAATATATTAATAAATCGAAGTATACTGCGTTCTTACATGTGGTATGAGATCCCTTGTGTTTTATTAACTTTGGTATCATAATTGGTGCATTTCCTAAATACACAGGATGGCATTTTTTTTAATTTTGTAGCAGCGTACCACTCGTCGCCATGCGGTGACACAGACTAAAGGCAATACGTCCTAATTAGGACGTTTTCGAGTTTTCACGATTGCGCGCTCATAACATATCTATAGTTAAAATATCATTGTACATATATATTAGAAATGACGATGTACTCGTAAAATTATTAACATCATTCGTTTGCATTTTTAAATGGAATTTAATTTTTATACACGTGTAATACGTTCATTGTATACCACCACCTTGAGCTACAATGGATCAGGAGTAGTCGACGTAGCTAGGGCCGTCCTCGGCACCACACCCAACAACCACAATAATAATAATACCACCTTTATAATGACATAATGGTTCGAACAATTAATGCTTTCTACTAAAACTATAAGGTCCTAAGATAACAATCGTTAAATGGTTAATCCTTACACTTTCCAGAGAAAGATAAAGGTTAAAATTTTTATGATAATAATTTATTTGGACACAGATATATTATGAACAATAGTTCTTTTGTGATATAAAATAGACAAAATATTTCGTAAGCCCTGCCGACTGAAAACGGAAATCTCACAGGCTGAGTCCATTTCCGGAGAAGGAGATAAGCGCCTCGTATTTCCAGTGCTAAGTCGCCTGTCGGAAGTTGCTCATTGAAAGGAAAAGGTAAGTAATTTAGGTGTGATCTTTTATTGCTATTTTTGGATTGTATTCATTTGCTATAAGCCTAAGATATTATGTTTAGCCTACCTTAAAATATTGCCGTAGAAAACTATAAATAATAAGATTATTTTAAATGATAAACATATTTTGAAATACAAATCTGTTTGTATCTTAACGATCTTATCCTTGGAACTGACAGATGATTATATTTCTTTCACAGTTTTCCGCTTTCTTCAGTTTCGAAGCAATGTAAGATAGATGGTAGTATATAACGCTGTAACTTACTAAAAGTCTATGAAAACAAACTACAATGTTAAGGAATGATAATAATAGAGGAATAATAGTAATAGGATATAATTATTTTAAGCTATAGCATAGCTTCTATCGCGGGCCTTAATCGTGGAGACCGAATCCAGAAATTCCGTAACGAAAATAACCTAACACCTGTCATGCGTGATGTGACGAGTAGCGCGACATCTATGGTTTATCTTTTAGTTTACTTGTACTGGTGTTGTTTAGGTCTGACGTTACCCATAATTAATATAGATGGCGCTATAGATTAATAAATCGATTTTAGATCGACAGTTTTTTTTCAATAATGACATGGGTGTCATTTTCGAGGTTTCTCGGGTGCTGATTGCGAAAATGAGGTCCATTTTCAAAACCAAGATGGCGGAAATCCGGGTTTTTTTCAATAATGACATGGGTGTCATTTTCGAGGTTTCTCGAGGTGCTGATTACGAAAATGAGGTCCATTTTCAAATCCAAGATGGCGGACATCCGGGTTTTTTTCAAATTTTTTTATCGGGCTCGAGTTTGAGATATAAGATGACATGATTTAAGCATACAAATAAACTATTAAATCACTCTATAAAGTTTTAACGCGAGTAATTTACTTAATAAAAATATTTACTGCTAAAATTCTAGTTTATTATGAACTTTCGAGTTTTATTGTGTAAGCGTCGTTCAGTGTCAATCCGACAGTTCTCGTAAAAAACTTTAACAATTAATTGTAAGAATCGAAGCTATTACTTTGCCAAAAAAGTCAAAATCAGGGATTAGATTTTCCAAAGCTGACCTCGTCAGAGTAAGGTAATTAATTACATGTTTTTGCCGCGGCTAGAAAGAAAATGGACAAGATTTATTGTTTGCGCCACTTCACTTCGAAGTAGGATGGAAAATTACTTATCTTTTCTTTAATTTCATCCCTTGTTTTTCAGGCTGAAGACGCCATCATCCGGCTTTAAGAGATTTTTGGTATGACTTTGTCAATAATTAATGTGGAATGTAATCGAGATAATAAAACAAAAGCGAGCTTTTGTTTCATGTTTTGATGAATATGACCCGAGTCTATACTGAGTATAACATCTGATGTGATACAAAATATCTATAGATGTTTCTCTTATACTTGATAAAATATTGAAGAAAATATAAAGAAAATATGTATTTTGTCTTTGTTTTTATGAAAGTTTCGTTGGTTTTATTTTAAGTTATTTTTAAAATACATTTTTTAGAATAAGCCTTACCTTAATACTTACCTAGTGCCTAGGTATGTATATACCTTAGCATGTATAATACTTTTTGAAAATTGGACTAAGAAATTAACCAACAAAATTAATGAGTAATGGTATTTAATTCTGGCTTGAAAAATAAATGCTAGAAAATTTCATTTTTACTTTATTAGATTTAAACCGATCTTTTTTGATTTTTTTCGCGGGTTTATTTTGATTTTTTTTCCGACGTTTTAAATGCTTTACATCAGGCATGGTCCAGACGTCTCAAAGCTATTAGGTACTGGTATATAGTTGTTGCATATGGTTTTTAGTAACATTATTTTATTTTTTAAATCATTTCAGAATTTTATGGGTAAACACTGTTAAGAAATCCGAAAAGATAATTTTGAAAATATATATTAGTATTACTTTAATAACAAAAGTTATGGATAATTTACTATTTAGTTAAAAAAGCACGATTTCCGCATAACTAGATTGGAGGAATTACTGATTATAACGACACTTTTAAATTGGTAGAGTACCTACTATTACGAAAAGGCACATGAAAAACACATAAGCTAAACGTTTTCTTGTTGTGAAGTACCAGGCCAGGGCAGGCACCAGGCCTGTGGTGTACTAGTCTAAAATATATTTCTTAGTTCTGTGTCATTTGTTTAAAAATTTTATTATTTATTTTTTTTATCATCTCTCGTCTAATTTTCTTTCTTTTCATCTACTTATTATTTTATCTGATTAAAAAAACTGTACTGAAAATCCCATCGATTTCTTAGCGTAATGGGCTTTCTGTAAAATTGTTTACATTTATGCGAAACGTAATGAAGTTGTTGCTTTAAGTTGGGTTGTTCGTAACTTAGCTCGTTAATTAGTCGGACAGTATGTGAGAAAGAGGCCCTCAGGTGGTCTCTGTACATAGTTAGGAGTATTGTGCTTCGTAAATGTCCATTGTAACGCTGTGAAAGGACAAAGTTTAAATTTAAGGATCCATAAAGTGTTCCGTATAACAAAAAACATATTACGATATTTCGTTTGCCAATAAAAATTAAATTTTGTTTGACACCAACGTTAATGTGTGCTATTAGATTATATTTTTAGATTTATTTCACAAGAGCATTTAAAATTCTATTTGAAACAAGGTATATACCTACCTTGAACTGAATAAGCAAACATAATAATCCCGTGAGAACCATGCGATGCACTGGTAAATAATGAATGAGTATATAAGCTTCATATAAATCAAATATATTATATAGGAATTAGGAACAGAACAATGAATAAATATAAAGTTTCTTGGATGCATCGAGATGGACCTAACAGCTAGGACTAGGACCTACCATGTAAATGTGTGGGTGTGAATTACCGTCTTTCTTCCTAAATGTAACATATTGGTCTATCTTGGTCGTCATTATTTTCACAAAATCTAACCTTTCATAAAGTGCAGATATTCTTTGTTTAGGTTTACTGTTTTTTGAACCAAAAAATTCAATACTGAATGACATGACCTTGAGATAAACCTGCGGGGAACATTTTGTGTGCAAACATAAGTGCAACTTCTACTTCTTCACTCTCAAAGTTTTCTTAAAGTAATTTTCATTTCGACACTAACGGTGGCAAGTCAAGCATCGTCTTATTATACTGCATAGAACTGGATGTAAAATGCTCCCGAATTCATCTGACGAGTTACATAAAAGTTCTTACGAATTGCCAACAGGTTTAAGAGCTACATATTATAATGTGCATGAATATGTTTTCAAAGGCACAGTTGTAGAGAAACTAACTTAATGACTTAAGATTCTAAGAATTCGAGAGGGACACAGTCAAACCCGAAAAACTAAAACCGCCCCGACCAACAACGATAATCTTTAAATATAGAGAAATCATAAAGAAAATATGTATAATAAATCATATTATTAATTTTATTTGGCGTTCTATTTTGCATGCCCTTTTAACTACTAACTAGAGGTTAAAAAGGATATGGTAATAATATTATGTACGATTTTTTAATATAGCTTAGATCGTAAATTATCTACCCTAGTATATAAACCCATGTAATAAATGATCAACAATCCGCAATATTTAGCATCCGCTGGGCATAAGCAGAAACTTATATATTCAGTACAATAAGCCAAACTTGTTAAAAGTAGTTAACAAGAATTTCCTGCGGCTAAATTATTTTAATCGATATTAGAATGAGCCTTGAATGAGTTAAATAGCGTAAGAAGCTTTTAGATGATTCAGTTGTAGAGATTCTAATAACTTTAAATAATAAAATGCATTAGTAATAATAAATTACATTTGCCTTTAACGAATCCATACGAATATTATACAATATGTAAAATCCTAATCGGATCTGGATGAAATTTGGTACAGAGATAGATTATAGTCTAAAATAGCACATAATTTTTCTTTTAGCGACCGACCACCAATTTATTTTTTGGTAATAGTTAGTTACATTATTACATTAAAGTTCTGACTGAAAACTGAATAAAATCTATAGGTACATTAAATATTTTATCGAAAATCTTATTGATCTTATTATTATAGATATATAGTCCAAATTTATTGATATTAGAATTCTTTTCGGTCTGTCTGCGGCCACATAACGCGTAAACCGCACGACATATTTTAATGATATTTTGAATAATGATAGCTGGCTATCCGGATGATCATATAGGATACTTTTTACTGCGGGAAATATTTTCTAAGAAATCTACACTAATCGTTACAACGTTATATACGGGAATAACCCGAGCAGAGCGAGGATGAGTCTCTAGATCATTTTTAAAATTTTGCCAATTTCGGTTATTTAAATATGAAAGAACTATTACTATTTGGAATTAGCTGTACACGCCACGCCAGTATAACACGCCAGTATAACCTTGTGTTTACGTACAGCAAGAAAATCGAGAAAATGCCTTTGTCAAAGAGCTTTGCAGGCAAAAAGACTAATTGAAGCATTCTAAACCTGGCAGTGTTTAACGCTTTTTAGTCAAATGTGTAGCAAAATAACGTATCCTTTTTTTAATAGTGAGCTAAAGCCTGAAGGTATATATATAGTATTACGTGTCTTTCTCAGTTAAGTCATTGAAAATATTATGTTCAACAACTATTGAACTGACAACGAGTTCTGAATCTCAACTCATCTAGTCGTGGTTTATTATAAAGGAGTATATGTCTAACAAACATACACGTATACAAACATGTATTTTTAACTCTGTTTGACTAATGTAAATGGTTACCATTCAATGTCCGGCTGACATTGGCCATGTTACTGAGAGATTCAGCTCGACTTCAACCAGTGTTAGGTGCTTGACTTCAAACAAACATTAGGTGCTGTCTATAACAAAGTCTATATGAGATGTGAGAAGTCGTCTAAAAGCTTAATCTCTCACGTGTGACGTGGCCCATATTTGTGTAAAGTTTTTTAAACGTCAGTAACGAAAAATCAAAATAAAATCACGAAAATGCTAAAGATTATTTCATTCAAAATGTCAATTATTCGTGTAAATCTAAGAAAATATTAGTATTATATAGTTTTCCGCATTTTGTCTTGCTAAAACTTACACCTTTGTCATGTAAAATAAGCATCCAAACGTAACACTGACCGTATTTGAGGAACCGTTGAAATAGGAAAAAGATTTATAATAAATCCCAACAAGGGTCTCATCCGCGTGCATCAATAAATCTACTCACCAAAATATAATACGAGCCCTAAGATATGTTATCAGAAATTATAATGAAACACAACAAAATTAAAATGTTCAAGTGTACCTTATACCTACGTAATTTTTTTGAGTTCCTATTATCCTGTTAAACAAAGGAGTAATTAATATTAAAATTTAAGAAAATCCTAGTATCGCCCTTAGGCTTATTCTTCTAGTTACAAGGAAAAAATATCTATTTAAAGAACTTAAAATATTTTATTCGTTACATTATAAGAATAATGAACAGTTTAAAGAAAAGGTAAATTCTTTTCATAAAACCAAATGTAAACAAAACAATACCTGTAACTAATAAAATTTTCTTCAGTTAAATGAAGATGTATCATAATATTTAGAGTTTATCGAAGTTTTTATGGACTTAATATCAGAAATTATGTACGACTAAGTTTAGGTAAAAAAAATATTTAAAATGATTAGTAAAACAACCTTCTATTATTCTACAGCAGTTATTACACGATAGTTCTTACTAAGGACATAATATTATGACTAGAAAATGTACTTTTATTAGGTAAAAAGTACTTTTAGTAGTTATAATTTAGTCTTAACGTTAGATCTCCATGCACGGACCTTCCAAATAACTAAAACTTAACACAGATACAGAACAGACTCTAAAAGTAATTTGTACAATCTATTGCGATCATTATTAAGAATAAAAACAATGACTTGAATAATTGCCTCTGGCTTCTATGCAGAGGATCACAGATTCGATTATATACACGTACCATGTGAATGTTCGTACTGTCACAGATGCTTGACCTGGTTTGCTTAAGACAAAGTATAGCGTTGGAAGCCACCATCTATCACATTTTCTATAAAAGGTTTATTGTTGAGTAACAAATACATACATATAGATTTTCCCTGCAAGAGGCCTGGTAGAAACTAATGGGGCGTTCATAATTCGCGCAAGTCGTCCTATTCACTGGGAATTCTGAAAGATTTATCGTAACAGGATCCTGGCAAGATGCCTTCCAGTAGAACCTGATTATTTAAATAGGCGAAAACAATTGATATAATCGAATTTTCTTATCGATTTAATCTGCATAATTTTAGCTATCGAGCTTTAACTTTTGACATATTATAACGTTACCTGTAAAGGTGTCATTGAATATCTTAACTGGCGAATATAGTGAACAATACAATTAAAAGTAAGTTTAAAATAAGTGTTTATTACTTCTCGAGAAATTTGAATGAAATGTAGAAAAGAAAAAGACTATGACCTGGACTTGTACATTAGCTTTCTGTTAGCCACCCAGGGCTATACTCTTGTATGAATTATGCCTTGATACTTCACTTTCCTTATATTTTAAAGTACTGTGTTTGTGAGCGAGAATAGTAGTACTTTAGCAGTATTCAGCACTTTTTAACGTCCCACTGCTGGGCACGAACCCAGCGAGGTTTTATTCAACACGAGGAAGCAAGAATAAAATACATTAATTAATAACAATATAATTTATAAAAGCTCAATCATCTCATTAAGTAATTTATGGATCTGCTTGTGTTTTCTTTAAGTTTGAAACCAATAATTGACATTTGTAATTGCTGGTTTTGAATAAGTTACACGGTTTTGATATACACAACTCAAAAAAATAAACTGTAAGTTAAGTCGTGGTCGTTAAATTTTAAATATTTAACCAGATAGTAGGTATATACCACAACTCATTTTAATTATGTTCAAATATAGAAATTTACATATTATCTCTATATTAAAGCAGTGACGTCTGTTGGGAGCTCGTTGTGTGATTGAATTACTGCCCGGCACAAGACGTTGTCCCGTCGACGTGGACTGTGTACAGATTTGTTATTAATTACCCGCTGTAATTTTACAAGAGATAAGGTATGAAATGAGGAAAACCAAAATAAATTATTTCAATAGCAATTATATAGTTGCATATTAATTTGTTGAAATTATAATGATCGAAATTGTAGAGAAATTTAGGCAATCTATTTTAGTCTATTGGTAATAATTATTATAATTTAAGCTTTAATTAGTGTAACTTATCTCTCATAGAGGCAGTTGGCATGTAAACGTTAGAAAAAATATATCTAGACATCAAGTATGATTGATATTAATTTTCGTTACTTCTTTACATAGTATCTCCCAGAATTAGATTTAAAAAAAAGTAGCTTATATTATTTATTTATAAGTTAGTTCAATTATATTTAATTTATTACCGATAGTGATACCACGCGAACAGAACTACTTTGCAAATCTAGTTTCACACAAGTCTGTAACATTTTGAATATTGTTAGAGGGCGAAAATCAGAACGCCAATATTGGACCTCGTCGAACGTCAATATTGAATGAAATATATTGTCTAGACTTAATTAGACACACCATAATTTTAGCATATTTACCGTAATAGAAAAGGGTTTCGACAGATTTAGTATTTATTGATGTTTGAACCCAAACATTAAATTGGGGTCTCTGAACTTTTAGGACCGTGCATAACGTAACAACTTTAGTTGTAAATCCCTAATATACTATTGTTTTGAAATAACCTTAAAATAAAATAGAAAATTTGGCAAACTTTCATTTTATTTTATTTTATTATTTCCGAAAAACCTCGTATTTTGTAAAGAAATTACTTTCGCCGTTATTTAAAAAACAATTTGGTCGTAAATTTTAAGTCTTTTGACATAAAGTATGAAGTACAGCATCTTACAATGTAGACCTGCTCTAATATATCACTCATACCATAAAAGCACAATGGACAAAAACACGATGCACGATGTTAAGGGTATAAAAACCTTTATACCAAAATGTATATCGTGACGTACCTAACCGTTAGAGACTAGTTATTTTTCTCAATATTTTTATTTTTTTCAGCATGTTGAAGGAAGATTCTTTAGAAAACTTTATAATAATAGCTGAGTTAACCTAGTAATAATAATAATGCTAATATTAAAATTTAGATTTGGATGAAGTACAATATACGAGTATTTTATTATGTATAAAATTGTAGCAATTTTTGTCTGCCTGTGTGTCCGTCTGTTTATTCCGGTTATTCTCCGAAATGGCAGATTTTCGCGGGCATAAATTTATAAAAAGTAACGTAAGATATTTTACTAAAAAAAGTTTTACAGTTTCAAAAAATTAAAACGTATCTATAAACGAGCGAAAAATGAGCGAAGTGAGGGTGAGTCGCTATGATAGGTATATTATAAATAAATTAATAACTAATTACTTATTTTATGTTTTATTTTATAATCTCTCTTTTTCTTTGTATAGCCCGCCAAGAATATTTCGGGCACAAGTGTTGAACTGTCCACGACTGCCATGATAGCAAAAATATACCCAGCAGGACGTCCAAAGAATTGCTATGGCTTTATTCACACAATAAATTTTTGTAACGTATTATATTGTTTTAATATAATAACAGTTTACTTATGGTGAAATCGCCCTGGGTGGCTCAAAGTTATTGGTGCCCCAGTTACCTAAGCCGATATCCGAGATGCGGTAGAAACTAAAAAACAAAATAATATAATATATGTACAACTCTTTACAATAAGGAGATTACGTATTAGTAATTATGCTTAGTTAATATTAAATGTTGAATCATAAACTTGAATAAAAATTACCGCCTAAATGAAGGGATTAAAAACTCTATCCAGATAAGGTATGCCCATCCATACATGCGTAAATTTCGATGAGTAAATAGCAAATATATGTAATAGTAGAATGAAGTTAAATTTGAGATATGGAACATTTTCAGTCACTCGCTTTGTCCGTTTCATAATCGAATCTAAATCTTGTTTCTATAATAATAATAATAATAATAATAATATCTTTATTCATGAAATCGTGTTTACAATGTTTTACGCTGAGACTTCCCAGTAAGTAATCAGAGATACTTGTTATGGGAATGACTCGCTTCTTCCCAATTGGGTTACAATGATTTCTTATAAGTAAACAATCTAACTTTTAAATAACAAATCAATAAACGTTGTACGTGTGTGTGTGTGTGTGTGTGTGTGTGTGTGTGTGTGTGTGTGTGTGTGTGTGTGTGTGTGTGTGTGTGTGTTTGTGTGTGTGTGTGTGCGTGCGTGCGGGCGAGCGCTTGAGTAAGTTTTACAATTTTGTATTTACGTTATTCTAACCAGTAGATTTTCAATATCATCATTTGTAGCATCTTTCAACCAATCACTCACAACCCTTTTACATTCATATAGAGGCATAGGGTACATTTTTAGGTTACGATTCACTTTGTTATATACATATGAGGATTGGCTATCATACTGACGTTTGGCAAAAACAGTCTTAGTCGGATATGATGTTGCAGGTGTGTCATTCCTACGTTTATTCTGCTTGAGATGATCATATGGCAAACTTTTGTGACGCGTTAGGATAAGGCTTAGTACATAAAGCTTTCTCACAGACAATAGCCCACTAATATCATAAAGCGTACTTGTAGGAAACCTGAGCGGTTTTGAATACATCACCTTTATGAGTGACCTTTGAGCTTTTTCAATATTTAAGAAATTCGACTTGTTAGCTCCGCCCCAGATCGTGATACAATAGATAATAATGGATTGTGCCATGGCAACGTAGATTTTATTTAAAAGCTCAGACGACATGACGTGTTTTAGAGATTTGAACATCCAAACAAGCTTTCTTATTCTATTTGCGGTAGTTTCAATGTGAGGATGCCAACTCAGTCTTTGATCTACAATAACACCCAGGTACTTTGTAGAGGTCACTTTAGCGATACATGGACAGTTGCAAGTAGTAGGTATTTCGTCAACATTGGTACAGCTGTGAATTCTAACACTGAAGCCCGCTCCGGGCTGTGAAGAAGTATATGGGGTGAAGCATATAAAGTTCGTTTTTAATATATTGAGGGTCAGAAGATTATCGTCTAGCCATTTAGATACTATAGTTAACCCTCTTTCAGTCTTGGTCAAAACGTCTTCCCAAGACTTTCCAGTAAAAACGATAGCAGTGTCGTCAGCATAGGAAATGATCCTTCCTCCAACGCTTTGTAAGTTGCAGAGATCATTTATATAAACTAGAAAAAGCGTTGGACCAAGGACACTTCCCTGCGGGACCCCATGCAAGACCTGCTTTTCAGTGCTTCTAAAATTTTCAATTTTAACTACTTGCGTTCGATCACTTAGGTAACTTTTAAAGAGGCTTAAGGCATTTCCACGCACACCAATGCTTTCCAGCCGCTGAATAAGAATGGAGACAGATACAGTGTCGAAGGCTTTTTTTAAATCTAGAAATACGGCAAGACATTTGTTACCTTTGTCTACTTCTGTAACAATCGTCGAAGTAAGGTCCAAGATAGCATCCTGAGTGGACAGATGTTTCCTAAATCCATACTGGGCGTTGGATAAAATTTTAAAATTATTTAGGTAGCTTAATAATCTTACGTTTAATAATTTTTCGATTATTTTAGATATAGCGCTCAATACGGAAATCGGCCTATAGTTGTTAACATCTGATCTGTCTCCACCCTTATATACAGGTGTAACAATTGCTCGTTTAAATAATATAGGAAAAACACCAGTTTTAAAACACATATTGGCCAATGTCGTTAAGTGAGGGACAAAGAAATCTTTAGCATCTTTTATAAATTTCGTACTAATGCCGTCCCATCCAGGAGCACTGTTTGAGTCCAAACTCATAAGGGTACGGGAAACTTCATCAGGGTCGGTGTCAAATATATAGAAAGAAGACGAGAAGGTCATCGGCGAAGATTTTGTGCTAACATTATTAGGGTTATTTAATGATTTGCCGCTTCGATTATTTATTGCTTCAGCTAGCTCAGTACCAATACTTGTGAAGAAGTTATTAACATAATTGACCGAGGCCTGGGGTGACGCTGTTATATTTAATAATTCTCGACATGTATCTTTAGATGGTTTGTAGCAAACAATTTCATTTATAGTAGACC
This sequence comes from Boloria euphrosyne, assembly GCA_951802675.2. NCBI lineage: Eukaryota > Metazoa > Arthropoda > Insecta > Lepidoptera > Nymphalidae > Boloria > Boloria euphrosyne. The sequence goes on from OX637872.1 coordinate 6,594,048, forward strand.
ATAGCTTTTTAGTGTTTTTTATATTTTGATTAATTTGACTTTTATTATAATTACGTTTAAGTTTTTTTATAAGGTTAGTACAAAATGTGCGATAACGTTTATAAGTAATTTTCAGAATAATGTTATGAGGGTTTAACCTTAATTTTATTTGTAACTTGTTTCTCAGTGTAATGCAACGTATGGCCCCCTGCGTAATCCACGGCTTTAGTTTTTTAAATTTATTTGTATTGGTTTTAGAATTCACTGCTATGGCAGTCCTCACTATTTCGATGAGTCGCATCGAAAATAAATCAGGATCGCTGTAAATATTGAGCATTGAGACATCGGAAGTTAAAAGACTGTTATAAGCTTTGTTGTAGTTGATAACTGTTTTGTATTTTAAAGGCGTATAATTTTGAGATACTTGTGGGATATTCAAGATAACCATTTCGTGATCAGTCACAGTAGTATTTAAAACAAATATGAATGCAGATACTGGCGTTCTATCAAGTTTTAGCATAACATGGTCAAGGCAGTTATTATCACGAGTTGGGAGCGTGTGACCAGGCAGTAGACCATGCAAAGACAGAACATTTAAATAGGATAATCTATTTTTCCGATCTTGGGGCTTTTCAGAAGGTGTTACTATTAAGTTTATGTTTATGTCTCCTAAGATAATAATATTTCTATAATTAGAAAGTGACTGGAGATGATTATTTAATGAAACAACAAAATTTTCTGCATTAGAATGAGACGGAGAACGATAAATGCCCAGAATCACATAGTTAGAGAATTCGATTTGAAGACCTGTAGCTTCAGTTAGGTTAAGTTCTTTAGTTTTGGCCTGAAGATTATTTTTTATATAAATAACAACACCGTCGTTTTGGTTCAACAATTTTGTAGTGTAGACAGAACTATAATTAGAGAGTATTGGAATAGGTTTTTCTAGATTTAATCTACATTCAGTAAGTATTAAAATATCAACTTCATGTTTTAACTGAGATAAAGTAATTTGAAAATCGTCAAGGTTCTTGTATATACTTCTAATATTTTGAGTAAGTATGGATAATATATTATTAGACGAACTGTCAACATAATTGGCCATAGATTCAATATTACATTTAACCGAGACCGCTGCCTGTAAATCGTCTAATTCATGTATAACATTTAAATTATCAGCCATGATTATTTTTTTTATTTAATGTATAGGAGGTACACTTTATTTTTATTTTTATTGTGTATGGTACGTATGTTAAATGTACAATAACATCTGTTATGTGTATGGGTTGCATAATATAATATAATATATAATTGTATATGTAAGTTATTGATCGTCGACATATATATATAAATTCAAAATGGAGTAAATATATGTATAGGCCTAAAATGATTACGTATGTGCGATTATAGAAAAGTTTCCAACTCATTATGTGTGTAAAAGTGTGATTGAGTTTAAATAATCTAACTGTAAAATATACTATTGAATAAGTAGTACACTTTTTATACAAAAAATGTGTTAAGCCAGGTTTGTATGTATGTTTGCATTTATTTTGTATGCATGTTGTGGGTAAGTAGATTCTTTCTATAGAAGGGTTATTATTTAAATTATTATATAATATTACATAATAATGAAAAATATTCATAATAGTATGTGTGAGTTTATAAGAAGTTATGTGAGTGAGCGAAAAAATCGTTGAGTGTGCTTGGTGAGTGTGTATGAGTGTAAATGTGGATAAAAAATTGTGTTTCCTTATGGTAAAGTTAGTAAAAATGTAACATAAATGTGAAAAACTTATACTGTGAGTAGGTTTACAAATGATTAACTCTAGTGAGATATTTAGTAAAGAAATGATGTAAACAAAAATAAAACTTATTAGTCAGCTCTCCTGTATAAGGTGATGTATTTGGGCTTCACTTTGAATATTAATTATTTTCGAGGTGTCATTTTTCCTCACAAAAACCCTTCCGTACGATGTCCAGCAGTATTTGTACTTGTTTGTTTTGACCAGATCTCGAGACAGAAAGTACAGACGGGAACCCTTGGCAGTCAGTTGTTCGGATATATATACTGGCGAATCACTGTTTAAATGTAGGCCCAAATGCTTAGCTTGTAATTTTGACTTGTTTTTATAGTTGTACTCTTTGATCTTTTTTAATAAATCTGTTTTTATTATAGTACTAGATAGTTCAACTATAATAGGAGGATTTTTCTCCGACTCTTTCCTTCCTTTTAACCTAAATACGTCCTTAATATCTCTCGGGCATAAATCAAGATCAATATTTTTAGATAAGTGCGTAACCATATTTATTAAATCATTTCGGTTTTCCTGAGGTTTCCGCGGCACATTCTTTAACTCGATACTTGACTTACGAGTGCATCGCTGAAGGTCCTCAATTTTGTCCTCGAGTATGGTAATGTATTCTCTATCCTTTTTAGACTGTTGCTCAAGGTGTTCGATTTTCTTACGAAACTCTTCATTTTGATGGGTAAGCAGAGAAATAGATGATTCTATGTTTGAGTTAGTCTGTGCTAAATCTTTTAAGCTGTTTGAAATTTCCAGAATATCACGTTTTTGTGCACCGATCAATGACGTAATTAGGTCTTTAAATTCGTCCTTAAAGCGAGAAAACTCCGAAGACGATGTTGCTTTGCTCAGGTTATATCTATATTAATATACAAATCGTATGTTTTACTTTTGCTCAAAATCTATCTATAAATAATATATATAAAATTCATTAAAATCTGTCATTTTCCTTGAATGTAAACAAAATGTGTTTCTTTGTAATTAATAATAATAACAGTAATTAAGTGGAACTATGATATCATTTTATTATCTCGTGCGAGAAAATAAAATAATATAATTTGAAATACTCATATACTCATATAAATAAATCATAATATGATTTATTTATATTAATTTTATGTATTACTTTTTACATAGAGAAAATATTACGAGTATTTATAATCTTAATTTATACTTCCTAAGGGTATTTAGTTTAGTTTAATATGATAACGAGTTCTTTCTTTTTTTTTGTGTCATCACATTATTTGTTTTTCCTTTCTTTATTTGCACGTTTGTTTGACGTTCTTTATTTAATTTTAATAAGTTGGATGTTCATAATTGGCCTTCATAATTATTGTATATAACTTTTTTTAACAACTTTTTCTGTGCTGTGCATCATCCCTTATAATAAATAAATAAATAAATAAATAAATAAATAAATAAATAAATAAATAAATAAATAAATAAATAAATAAATAAATAAATAAATAAATAAATAAATAAATAAATAAATAAATAAATAAATAAATAAATAAATAAATAAATAAATAAATAAATAAATAAATAAATAAATAAATAAATAAATAAATGAATAAATAAATAAATAAATAAATAAATAAATAATATGATACTACAATGTAATTTGCAAATAGGCAATTAATCAGATTCGCTTTTCAATTCGTCAATGTGGATAAAATCGCGGGCGTCACTTGTAAATACGAAACACAATATAAACAAGGTGATTATTACTTGACGCGTTAGCTTATTCTTGTTTTGAAATGATGTTGGGAGAAGTAAGTGCAAATAAAGTAAAAATAGTGTTGTTATTGCGGGGATTACCTATTGTCTGATTCAGCTGAGGGCTCTGTCTCGCGAGATAAGACGTAGACCTTTATATTACTTTATTTTTTTCTATGGTTTTTGCTTTTTGTGATTTTCTTCGTAAAAGATGACAGAATCCTATTTTCCGTATTTATATATTAATTCAAATATTACAATCTAGATTATGACATTATATATACAGTTTAAAAACATTTAACATATGTCTTGCATTTCATATATTTTACTCTACTTCTTTCTTATTTAATTTATTACTACTTAACAAATAGCAGTCATAGAGGCCACCGTGCTGAGTCGTCAAGCAAATTAGTCTCTGGCAAGATAACCTTTATCGAAGTGAGTGAAATGTAGAAACTATAAATTTTGGCAAATTTAAAAAACTTTACGGTATTTGTATACTCGTATATAGAATTACATATTAAAATAACCATAGGTAAATTGTAATTGGACTTCGAACTTATATTTTTAATTCAAAAATTCGAAGCTATATTTTTATTTCAGACTTCGGACGCGAAGTCTGAATTAAATTTTTGAAAGTTTTATTTCATTTGTTTTAGTTGGTAAATTCTAAGATAATTTAGCAGCTTTAAATTTTGTACTTTGGCGGTTATGTATTAATAGTATAAATTTCGTTTTATCAGAACCTATTGAAAAAGGGGAAATGTATCTATCACATAATAATTTAAACACAGTAATAGATAAAATAATTACAAAGCGTAAATGGCATTTTGATTGAGTGAGTTGCCAATATGCACATTAAATTAATTTTGTGTTATTGCAATGTTATACTAATACTTTGCTGAAAGGTAAATGAAATAGACTGGAAATAATTTGCGTTAGATTTAGTATAATGAATTGTTGATTTTGGTTGTTTTGTGGTAGCCCCATATTATCCGACTGTTTCACTGATTCGTATCGCGTTACCTTTTATTCAGATGTATGGGACAAATTCACATCAAATTTATATAAAATTATTTAAACTTATTTGAAAATACAAGTTATATATTTGTTAAGTTAAACTTTTAATCAATTGCAAAACTTTAATTAGATGTTGGCTTTACTTAGAAGAACATTCAATTTGTCTTTGGTAGAAGAATGGTAAAAAAGTTCTTCTACTAATATAAAGAAGCTCTCTTATTAGTCTTGTTATCAATTTGGAAAATTCATCGGTACGGTATAAATAAATAAAGTAAGTTTTGAATTTAAAAGTAATACGTAAATAATATTTTAAATATGACTATGTAAAAGTATACAGTTTACTTAAATACTTTATACACTGAACTTAAGAGCTTTAAACTATTGTAAAATTAGATAGAATTTCTCCTATATTATGCTTAAAACACGCCCTGACTAATATTGTTTATGCGACAAAAAAATGAATATTAATACGAACGAATAATGTTTTTTTCCTTTTTAAGCATAATAATATGTACCTACATTGTAAAATATGTATATAGCATTTTAAAGCATATTACTAAAATATTCAATTGTTTTGCGGCTCATGCTCAATTGAGAAAAAAAGAAACCACAACTGTTGTACTCATTGTTCTATTCACACAGCTCTACATCTTTTGTTTTACAGAGAACAGGAATGTATACAGTGCAATACGCATTCATGAGAGCAATTTTTATTAAGCTTCTTATAATTTTCTTTAAAATAAAATACGTTCTGAAGAAAAACTCTTCATAAATAAATGCTTTTATTATGTTCTTAGATATAATAGAGTATAGTCTGAATATAGACGAGCTTAATTATTATTTGATCATTAGATGCCTGGACAGACTTTGTTTTATCAAAAGTTAATAGTACATGCAAAAAAAGCGGAATTGGTCGAGCCATTCTCGAGTTTTGCGCTAAGCAACATTCATTTTTATTTACATAGATAGAGGATAGATTAGAAGTCTTAGAAACACCAAAACTTATATTTTAAATAGGCAACGTTCAAATTAAGCAAGTGTTCTATTTCTTTAATACTTCTAAACGTTATGTTTTGTAAGATAAAAATTAAGTATTACTATACAACTATGTACTCAACATTTTTTTTTAATAAAAATAATATATTTGGCACTTATTCCCTGTTATAAAATGAAGTTATTCGTAAAAAGTATTCAAAATATACAATGAGCACTGTTTATTGAAAAGAATTTTTCTTTCGTACATCTCTTTAGCTGAAAATTTTCATGGAAAATACAATTTTCATAATTTTGTACATATGCCTTGTCGCGATGCTTAAAACAAAATAATATTTCGGCGGTCTTTTTGTGTAAACCGCCGAATACAAAGTCCCTGTTGTATACGTTCAACAAAAACAAGAAAAATAAAGTGAAAATACTGTTGTTCTCGCGTGTTATGTTATTCCAAGTTATTCCAGTTGGTGACAATGTCGCTAGATAACAGACTACCTTAAAGTTTTATACATTTGATTTAAATACAGAAACATAAAATCAACTTATGCAATCTGAGTCGAGGTATAATTCTTATAGTAATTGTAAGTTCTATTGCAGTAGTAGTATTGCATGTTTGTAATACTAAAGGGGCCTATAATTTTAGAATCTACTCCACTAATGTGACGTAATGTTATAAAGCAAGCATTTCATTAATAATCATCAAAGCATTAGTTCAATTTAGTATTTTAGTATTAATAATTCAAAATATTTATAAATGTAAATAAACGATTAATATTTTTCTAGATTACATTACATTACATTTTATATTTGTTACTTGTTAATATGGTTAATTACCATTATTGTAATTACACATACCAGTTGTAGGTACTAATCTGGACTAAATCAGATGGCGTTTGATAAGGGTCCCCAAGGTGCGATGCTCGTTTAGGCGTTAGCTTTCATGTTTGGGTTATGTGAATATTATTTTAAATATTCAACAGTACGTATGTTTATCATAAATTATTTACATATTTAGTAATATTTTATATACAACTTTGTTTTTATTAGTTAAACGTAACGATTTTAATACAACTAATTTCATGGTTTTATCTGAAAAATATATTTCATAAAACCTTCTCTTAATTATATATATGTATGAATTAGTAGTAAGGGAATGGCTTAGGAGAAGGAGAAGGAATCTATAAGAGAGAAAAGAATATTTTTGGATACTATCATGATACTGACAAAAATATCTTAATTAAAACTACATATTTGTCTCACATACTTTTATCGTAATTACGTACAGGCACATTTCTGCAGGAATTTAAAGTTCACATGTGCATTTATTATACTTATACTTTAGCAAAAATAAGTTATTCAACGTTCAATTCAATGTTGCCCATATACGAATTTTCACCATTTTTTCGATTTTTAGGATAAAGGTAGAAGGAAGATTCTGAAGGTAATTTAATTAATAAGTTATTATTATTCAATTCCATGAAGTCCTTATGTATTAATTTTCAGCTCTATCCATTTGTGTTTGTGTTCGAAAACAAGTGCGGTAAATCCACAAAGATAAATGAAATGATATAAACTGTTACATCCGATTGAACATGCCTGTGGTCTTTTATTAATTAAATTGTTTTATTATTGGCTAATACGTAAGGTCGTAGTATAAAATATTATTTTAACACATATAATATTTTATACATTCTTTAGACGAAACGTATGGCTCAGTTTATAGTAACCCTACTTGTTGTGCCAGCGGTCGCGGGTTCGAATCCTGCTTTGTATAGCTATAATGTATTCATTTGTTTTGAGCATGGATGTTTGTACTCCAATCATTGGTGTTTTATTTATAACAACGATGTTAGTGAACACATAAATAATAAGATACAGTAGCTTTCTATATTATTTTGTCAAATGTTAATTGCCATGTATATCTACTGGCCACAGATTTGAGTTATAAGTCCAGATCCAAGCAACGGTCTTCATGTCATGTTATGTTCAATAACATGCTGGAGTTGAGAAGCTGGTAGTGACATACGCGTTTAGGTAACGTAAAGCTGTGGTACAGAGACTGATCTTTCACTGTCCATTTACAAACCTCTTGCCATTTCTGATTGATTAAATTGATAGCTTTTTCTATTGCTATTTCGTTTCATTTTACGTAAATTTATGGTGTACAATAAAGAATATTTGATTTGATATACATATTGAGTGCGCTGCCTGGTGTAATGGAGGATTAGGAGGCCTGAAATATAAATTAAATATTTTTTAGATCCCGTTTATTTATATTAAAGACAAAATTATAGAAAGCATAAATTTTTATGCTTATAATATCTATATTTTCATTTATTTCTTAAAGTGGAATATCATTGAACCTATATTTTATTACATAAGTATTCAAAGAAATAAATATGATAATCAATTCTTATTGTACAAGTTATTTTTGGATCCTTATTGTATAATAATATATAATAGAACCCTTTAGAAGTTCCACTGCAAAGCTCGGGCGCGTTCAATACGAGAGAATCAGGCTAAAAAATTCATAAGTCCACACTGACCAAGTGCGTGTTGGTGGACTTCACATGTCTTTCGAAAACTTCTAGGTTCTCTCAGATATGCAGGTTTCCTCACAATATTTTTTTCACCGTAAGACAAGTAGTAATGAAGTTAGAATTGAGTCGTACATGATAATATCAGAGGTGCGAGACCTGGATTTGAACCCGCATCACTCGCTCAAACGTTATCACAGGGCTTCCACTTCTTCTTCTTTATAATAATTATATTTTTTTATTGATCATAAAAATGAATTATAGCTCTATTTAAAATAACGTTATTGATAGTTTTTTTTTATTCGATACCATTCAGTCTTAGATGATATTGCTTAAAATAAATTAAATTTAAAATAATAGTAACATATTACCAGTATTGAAAAAGAATCAAAGTTTTATTAAATATAGAAATTTATATTAAAGAACACTTATATCTATCATTTGAGTTTATCGTAGCACTGCTACAATTCTTTTTGCATTTGTTCTGTGAGCGAGTCGGCCTCATTGTAACGATGAGCGGTGTCATGGAGGCAAACTTAATTACTCGTTTCAATCGCTTGTGTCAATAGCGTTTTAAGTGTTTGACTCTACGTATTAGTTTCTATGAAGAATGTCTATTTTACTTTTTTGTTTGATAGTGCTGCTACTGTATACGACTATGTAATCAAGCATACTATTCGTTTTTTTTTACTATTAACTATACCGTTTACTATTAACTTTAACAGCCAAAACGCATTAACTTAAAATTTAAGGCTTATGTTACAGACGATGTTTTAAACCCTCGCTGCGTTCGGGTTCGTCTGTAGGTAGGTACATATGTACATACAGTTTAACGGTCAGCATAGTTTTCATAGAGTTAGGATATCTACCTGTAATAAAAAGTACTTTTATGATGACTTGCACTGGACTTACTAAAAATCATGGAATATACAGGTTCGGTTGGTTTGAAAGGCTTGACTTACTTATACGTATAAATTAAAAAAAACATAGTTAATATATGACTCTACAAAGCTTATAATATAATATTGCATTTCTAATTTTTTTTTAGATCATATGAGCAATAATTGTGGAATGCCATCTTGTTTAAGTCTTTTGTAAAGTCAACCTTCTTCTATTATCTATAACGCGTAATTTCTTATTTATTTCCAGGACATAACGACCAGAATCATGTTTGTATGGTGTAGCTACTCGTATTTTGAAATCACTGACCGAGTCCAAGCTTATATTTGGTGCTTATAAATTCTATTAAATATTTTATCTACTTTTTTAACGTCTGTTAAATGCACATTACATTTTATTTAACGTCTTAATATATATATTATTTTAATCAAACGCGTTAAACCAATGTCACGAACAATGTGGCATCATGTTCCGTGACATACTCGTATATTTTTCCACTTACCACCACACCCTGATTTCACCGAAATGAATCTTTTAATAATAATTTTATCAATATAATATAATAGTATATTGACATAACTATCTCTAATAAAATAGTTTCGTCCAAAGTATTGATTTAGGATGCTCTAGTTTTTTTTTTATATTTGAAGGATTTTTTTAGTGTTTAGGACTGAAGAAACATTGATTTAACTCCTGACTAGAATAGAAAAGTCGTAACATATAACACTCTTATAAGGATTTTTTAATGTACATTGGGTGCTACTGTATTATTTTTCGTAATTTGTCTACTAAATTTTCTAGCAGCTTACAAAAGAAAACTACATTAGTCTCTGAGAGAAATATCTATGGCGACGTAACTTACCAGTGAACGTAACGACAGGTTAGGTTTCCTCACGTTGTTTTCATTCATCAAAAGGCAAGTAGTAATCATGGTGGAAATGATTTGCATGTGAAAGAACACTTGGATAACTGATTGAAGCGGGTTCAATTCGAGATATCGCACTTTTGATATTTTCATGTGCGAATGATTTGTAACATGATTAAATCCGCACAGGGTCAGCTCCAGCGTGGTGGACTATGGCCCGTTCACCCCTCGTTTGCAGCAGTGGGGTGTTAAAACGGCCTGAATACATATTATGTATCTTGTACATTTAAAAAGTTCATGTTTTTCTTTATTTTATCAAAATCTTCATTAAATGCCTAAAATATAATGTAAATAATGAGACAAATAGAAACTAAGAATAGTTCTAGGACAATTTCATACCGCAAGCTGTATTTGTCACCTGCCGCACTGTACCCGTCTGATGCACATCTGTTTCTTGTAATTCGTTCTCGTATTTCCAGTGAAGTGAATGACTATGCGTTTAAATTACAAATGTACTCGATGATATCTTTACTTATATTATAAATGCGAAAGTAACTATGTCTGTCTATCTGTCGCGATTTCTTAGGTAAGTACTGAATTTTTGATTAGAGAGAACTGCTTGTAATCATTTAAAGAAAAGAGCGCTCAAAACAGACGAAGCCAAGAGCAGTAGCAAATTATTTGAAAAATTAAATGCCAATATCAAGTAAACATTAAAGAAGTTTTAATTATTTATCTTTCATCGCTAGATTTAATAGAAAGAGTTAACTTTGATATAAACTTCAAGGCAAGTCATATCCGTCTGTAGTTATTAAACTATAGTCTTTTATTTTTATTACAAACTAATGACCTCCCTCTTACAACCCTCTTTTTATTTAAGCCCCCCGGCCATCTTGAAGGTTTTACTATTTTATTATGTTTATTTTATTTTTTTGAGTGGATGCTTTTAACGGACTAAGAACATTTATAAATATTGTACAATCATTATTTTTAGTTAGAGTAATTTAAATGATTAAGTCATGATAGACGTCATTGAGTATGATGATAATATTAGAACTTTTAAAAATTTATTAATTTATATTAATTTATTTATTCATTAAATATGTAAGAAAAACATTTTGCTAACAATAGTAATATAGATAATATTCAGCTCTTGAATCGATATCATTATACCAAACCCCGAAAATGGATGTAATGAAAACATTCGTTGGTGTTGAAAATATGGAATGTAGAACAAAGAAAAAGGCAAAATCGCATAATTTTTTCCCTACGCTATGTGAACGAGTATTTTTGACACCTTATTGAATAAATATACATAATATTTTGCGCCTCCTGTTTGCGGTTGTTCGTAACGCTTAATTTTATTGTTGACTTTTGATAGATAAGAAAAATATTCATAAAATTATTCAAAAAAATATATACATCTTATACAAGTTACAAGTGGTAGTGCCATGCTTGTTACCTTCGGGTAGCAGCCGAATGGGCCGGCACGCCCCGTATAGTACCACTCTCTCACAGAAGACCGGCGTGAAGTGGCAGCTATGCTGTCGCGTTTCGTCCGGTGAGTGAGAGTCCAGGAGGCCCACTCCCCATCCCTACTCCCGTCCTTCTCCCTCCTCCCTCCCTCCCTTTCCTGAAAGGCCGGTAACGCATCTGCAAGCCCTGTGGTGTTGCAGATGTCCATGGGCGGAGGTGATCACTTACCATCAGGTGAGCCTCCTGCCCGTTTGCCCCCTTTGTCCCATAAAAAAAAAAAAAAAATATAAAAATAATCTGAAATAGTGAGTTACATTAATGTAAAAATCATGTTGATTCGTTACATCATATGAAACAAAGATTTTTTTGGATTTCATGAGGATACAGAAAATGAATGAAATAAAAGGTGATATTTATTTTCATACTTTACATTTCTATGTACCCTTTTACGTATTTGAGTTCCTATAGTCAACAAAAACAATTATCTTGTATCGATCAAATCTGTTTAATTTCAAAAGTAAAATCAGAAACAGAAAGATACTACTTATAAACAGTCATACTGCGTCGTAGACTATTGTATGAGATTTTCAATTTTTATAAGTTACTAGTACAAATACGTAATGAGCAACGTAGTCAATGCAATTCTCTTTTCTCAGTCATTTCTTAGAATGTGATATTTAATTTAATCTTAAAATTTCAAGAAGATTTAATAAAATACATATTAGTAAAGTAAGCCTATATTATGTGTTCATTGTGTTACTTTATTAGGTAATATTATATTTTACTAAATTACTACTGTTTACTAATGTTTTACATTAAATAATTAATATAGTTTAAAAAAACTAAAAAACACGCTTTTTATAGAAAACCGAACTAAAAAATAGAAAATAAATTTTAAAAATTATTTGATTTAAAAAAAAAGCGTGGGGTGCATGGTGTCAAAGTTATAAATATTTTATTGACAGATATGAGTAGAGTGATTATCATTTTGATAATATCTTAAAAAGCAAGTGCATCTTGTTAGCATCCACTAACAAGTCACTGGCTGAATCTTTTGATAACGTTGACTAAGTTGGATTTTTTAGGCTTCGAGGAATTGTAGACCATCTAGGTCTGATTATTAGATATTCTTTTTTAACTTACTACCTAATTAGAGGAATGACGAAGCGAACCTATAGCGGATCTTTTTTTCCTTTTGAGATACAGAACCCTAAAAATGTATAATGTCCTTTAAATTGATACATATATCTAAAACCATATTTCTAACATAATATTATCTATATTACTGTAACAAAATAACGTTAAATGATAATAAAACGATCATGACAGGTAATAAAAAGGAAAAGCAATATTTTCATATTTATCGCAGCTTGTTTTATAAGTTAATAAACAAGAATTTATGGTAACGTTTTGGCCTAATTATAATTTTTATAGAAAACTGTAGAATTACCCTTACTACACTCGTGTTCATCCCTTGGTACACTGTAGCAATTTTAGTATAGACTAGCGACTTACCCTGGCTTCGCTCGGGTTCGTCCCTGGGTACCCCTTTAGCATACAATTTTTACATACTTTGAATGTGTTACTTATTTATATCTGATCAAAAGCCTAAAAAATTAGTTTCAAGCTTCTAGCTTTAAATAGACGTTATTTCCATACAAACTTTTATCCCCTTTTTTTTGTTATCGCTGGAGGAAACTCATCATGAGGTCCCACCGGTCCATCAACCGGTGGGGACTGTGAGACTCCTACTCACTAAAACCTCCAGCGGAACACGTCACCGCAGTGCAATTGGACGTTATGGGATCGCTTTCGCACTCGACCGTAACGTCCTTGCGGACAGGCCCGAACCACGCGGGCCACCACGCCTGAATCAGGATGCCCTCTGTTCACACAGCATCCCGACCGCCCCGATGATGTGCAGGGGAGTCAAGTGAGCGATCCCCCCTCCTGTAGCTCCTCTAGGGAGAAGATGCGCATAGCGGCGCCTATTTCTATAACATTTTCACAAAAAAATAATAATATACATATTCGACTAAGTTAGAATTGAATTGTTATACGAGTATGTATAGATAACGTCCTTTAGTATGATTTTTGCTTTATTATATCAAGCTAACCAAAAAAGATAATAAAATGTACAATTTAAATATAAACTTATTAAAGTTATCAAATAACAAAATATTGTAAGGTAATTTGGTTCTATTACATTATTTTTTAAATCATTTTGTAATTTCGTGGGCAGGCACGTTCTTTTTAACAACTATATAATTAATATTACTTTGTTGCTATATACGAGTAACAAAGAAATAAGAAAAATGGGAAATTTAATCAATAACAATATTTTATGCTCTTCAAAGCCCTTGTTAACCAAATTGCTTTATAAAAGAACACAAAAAAATGTTTCCATAAAGACAAGATGAAGAAACGGTATGTAGAAAGAAATCACTGTTTAGTTTAAGGTGGGATAGAAGAAAAAAAAATGTATAATGGAGATCAGACACGTTCCAAAGGTTCCTTTACAAGTATACAATTATAATTGTTTTATATCTCCTAATAAAGTTGGTAGCTTATTCGTACATCGAACAGTAGTAAAGAATAGATTTTTTTATTTAGTCAATTCGATAAATGATAAACTATATACGTGTTAATTTATTGTTAAATTTATAAATGATATCAATATCTTTTCAGATATTGTCGCGGGTTTATTTTGATTTTTGGTTCCCGATGTCTCGAATGCTTTACAGCGCACATGGTCACGGGAGAGACTAACCGCCGCACTTAAATGAACCATTGAGACGTTCTTTAGTATGGAGATGCTCGTCTAAATGGTTCATTAAGTAACTATGAGTACGGAGATAAGGTATTTGACGTCTCAGAGGTTTATATACTTGTTACAGACAGTGCCTACCCAGAATTTACAAAAAAAAATCGAAATGGCATCAAAGCACTTTATAAAATTTTAATAATTTAAAAATTTAAATATTTAAAAAAATTAATAAATAAATTATCTGAGTTATATTTATTGTCTAATTTGTTTGGGTTTACAGTTAAACTACCGAATCACACTTGCTTCACTCGGATTCGCCTCTGAGTACATTTTAATGGTATGTAGTATATTCTTTATTGCACAAAAAGTAAACAGAACAGTAATAATACAGAAAAGTTGTGACCAAAGGTGGACTTATCTCTATGAGAGATCTCTTCCAGTCAACCCTGCATGTGAGAAATAGTGTTAAGAGCGGGACAAAAAGAGAAAGTGCACAGAGACAAATTGAAAATATATTTTAGGGTAAAACATACATAAGTAAAATATATACTTAAATACAATGAATATACAATTATATACATATATACATACAGACATACATACATACATACATACATACATACATACATACATACATACATACATACATACATACATACATATATACATACACACATGTGTGCTAAATACAAGTGATTACTAGACGAAATGTAGTTAAATTAAATTTGAGCAAGAAAATATTCTTTTAGCTTTACTTTAAAAGCAGCAATAGAAGGGCTCTCCAGTAGGGCTTTAGGGAGTCTGTTCCATAATACTGCAGCACGCACTGAGAAAGAATTTTGTAGAAACTTGGTGTTACTTTTTGGAAAATCAAGCCTCATAGTGAGGCAGGGCCGGCAGGAACGTGTAGGAGTAGGAAGGAGGTTAAACCGGGAACGGAGGTATGAGGGGGAGTTGTGGTTATGAAGGATGTTAAACATAAAAGAAAGGATGTGCATATCACGGCGAAGACGGATAGGGAGCCACTTAAGCTGAGCTCGGAAGTCGGAGACATGATCATACTTGCGCAGACCATAGATAAAGCGTATGGCGAGATTTTGAAGACGCTCTAGTTTATTCAGTAGCTCCTCTGTCACATCCAAATAGCATACATCGGCATAGTCGAGTATTGGCAGGAGTAGAGATTGCGCAAGCATAATTTTGGTTTTGAAAGGTAGAAAATATTGGAGACGTTTGAGAGAATGGAAGGTGAAGTGCATACGCCTACTAATTTCATTGACATGAGGTGTCCATGTCATGTTGCAGTCCATAATGAGACCCAAATTCCTCACCTTATCACAGTAAGGAATAAGAACTCCACAGTAAATAATCCTAGGCACTGAACTCCAGTCTACTTTGCACCTTAACCTACTGCTGCCGATAATTATCACTTGCGACTTCTTTGGGTTAACTAATAGTCCAAAAGATTCAGCCCAAGTTTTAATTGCGATTAAATCTGTTGTGATTAAAACAGATTATTTTATTTGCAAGTATTTATTAAATATACGAACACTGTGGTCTGTGAGACTTTTTACAACTTGACAAGAAAAGACAATTTTTCAATAAGGAGGAACAAAGAGTATAAAAAGCATAGACTAAAAATATATTTAAATAACTTGTTGATCTGTCATACAATTTTAGGTGAAGGCTGCAATTTTAAATTTATTTCAACACACCCACCAAATTAAAGCCTTCCCTAATCTCAACTTTAGTAATTAACAATTAACAATCACTACAAAAATAGCATAATAGTACAAACAAACATAAACATGTAGTATTCTACAATATCAAAGGATTAATTATTATTTGCAATTTGATAACAACAATTTAATAACCTAACCTAACCTAACCTAACTTTTCTCTAAGATATTGAAATCTTACTCGAGGAAGAGCTTTTGTAAATATATCAGCACATTGCTCACTTGTACATAAGTATTTTACATTTATATCTTTTTCTTGAAACTTCTCTTTAACAAATTTATATTTAATATCAATATGTTTGCACCTTTTGTGAAAGTCTATATTTTTAATCACTGATATTGCACTTTGATTGTCCACACTTAAACAAATTGTGTCCTGATTATAGGCACCAATATCAAGTAGTAGTCTTTTGATCCACAATGCTTCCTTTGTAGCGGAACATGCAGCCATGAATTCTGCTTCTGTAGTGGAGAGGGCTATGCATTGCTGTCGTTGACTTGCCCATGTGACAGCTCCTCCATTTTTGATAAATACATATCCCGTAGTAGATCGCCTTGTGTCAGTGTCGGCAGCATAGTCAGAGTCACTATAGCCTTCTACTATATTATTCTTCATCGAAGAATAAAGTAACCCGTATTCTTTGGTTTCCTTTAAATATCGAAATATCCTTTTTATACCAGCCCAGTGAGTATTATTATAGCAGTTCATAAAACGACTTACTAAGCTTACGCCAAACGTAATATCCGGTCTACTGACAATTGCAAGGTGCATGAGAGACCCTACTGCCTCTCTGTATGGTATATTCTCTTCAGCCGCTGTTTCTACCTTTTCCAAGATTGTATGAGGATCTACAGGAATACTATTTCCATTGGCATCGTTCATATTGAATTTAATAAGTAATTTTTCTATATACTTCTTCTGGTGAATAAATATTTGCTTGTCAAACCGTTCTATTTGAAGACCTACAAAGTTTTTTGCATCCATAGTTCTTATTTCAAAATTTGCTTTAAGGTCATTCACTACCTTACTTATAACATCTTTCTTTTTAGATATAATTAATCCATCATCTACATAGAGCAAGAGATACACTTTTGTTCCTTCTATACATCCTACATAGACACTTTGATCAGAATGGCTGTTTTCAAAACCAAATTTGTTTAGTACAGTTTTAAATTTATTATTCCAACAGCGTGGCGCTTGTTTTAAGCCATATAGTGACCTATTTAATTTACATACATAGTTAGGTGGAGCATTTATTCCTTCAGGTGGATACATATATATATCTTCTGTGATGTCCCCATACAGAAAAGCAGTTTTGACATCAAACTGTAACATTTCTAGTTCATGTTGACACACTTCTGAAAGTAGAATTCGCAAAGAATCATATCTGACAGTCGGAGAAAATGTTTCTGTATAATCAATTAGGTAATTCTGTGAACATCCTTTTGCACAGAGTCTAGATTTATAGACCACACCAGATGGTTCGTCCTTTATACGAAAAATCCACTTACAGCTAATTACCTTAGAACCTTGTGGTTTTTCTATCAATGTCCATGTCTCATTTTGCTCATGTGCTTTTAGTTCCTCTTCTATGGAACGTTGCCATTTATCTTTATTTATTGATGATATAGCTTCAGAGTAAGTCTGTGGTACGTTTTCATTATCGGGAACTTCACCTGTACAGAGGTAAGTATTATTTTCTTGTTTAGTTTTCATTGATCTGGTTTTAATATTACTGTATTGTTCTAAATTATATTTTTTTTCTGGAATATATATGGAGCTTTCATCAGAATGAAATGAATCATCACTGCTCGTTACTGTAACTGTATCATTTGATTGAGAACTATCCAATGAAGTTTCATGTATATCTGTACTGTCTATTAAAGGCTTTGTTTCATTACTTGTTTTATTATTTTCTTCTGAATTTAAAGGTACTACTACATGGTTTTGTCTTATTGAGTTTTCCATAAATACTACATCTCTACTTATGGTAATTTTTCGAGTTTTTGGATTTATGAACCTGTAACCTTTGGTAGTTTCACAATAACCAATAAATATTAACTTGATTGCCTTAGGATCCAGTTTTTGTAGTTTTTCTTTAGGCACTTTAACCATAGCTTCACAACCAAATACTTTTAAATTACTTACATCCGGTTTCTTTCCAGACCACATCTCCTCAGGTGTAGCATATGACAGTGCACGTGTTGGACAACGGTTAGTAATATAGGCAGCTGTAGATACTGCCTCTGCCCAGTAGTGTTTCTGTAAATTTGAATTGATTAGCATACAGCGTGCTCTTTCCATTAGTGTGCGATTCATTCTTTCTGCCAAACCGTTCTGTTGAGGAGTATATGGATTAGAAGTTTGATGAATTATGCCTCATTTCTTTAAATAATCTGAGAACTCCTTATTTATGTACTCTCTTCCATTATCAGTTCGTAGACATTTTATATTTAAATTAAGTTGATTCTCTACTAAAGCTTTATATTCTTTAAACTTTACAAAAACATCTGATTTGTTAATTAAAAAATAAACAAAAACTTTTCTGGTATAATCATCAGTTAATGTGAGGAAGTACCTGGCCCCTCCTAGTGATTTCACTTCCAGCGGTCCACATATGTCAGAATGTACTAACTCTAGAGGTTTCTCGGCTCGGGCACCTTCAGCTGGAAACGGCAGTCTTGACTGTTTTCCTTGTTGACAGAATTCACATATTATTTTATTTGTATTTTTAACTAATTTCACTCCATCAGTACTGTCTGTCATTCTATTTAAATCTTTGAAATTCAGATGAGCCATCCTTTGATGCCACAATAAGAAATCTGAGTTTTCAGCTTTGCAATTGTATGCTGGAATAGTATTAGTATTCAGCCGGTACATATTATTTATAAGATGTGCAGATGCTACTTCATTTTTCTTATTGTTAAATATTTTACAGCCATTATTAGTAAACTGTACGGAACAACCATTTTTAATTATTTGGCTCACAGACAATAAATTTGTTGCTAATTCTGGTACATACATAACATTTTTAATTTGAATAGTTTGTTTACCTTCTTTTGTAATAACTTGTAAGTCTACCTTGCCACACCTTTTAACTGGAAGCATTTTGTCATTTGCTATTTTAATATTTGTGATCGGTGGAGGTATATCATCATAAAGCCAGTCTTGCCTCATCGTCATGTGCATAGATGCTCCTGAATCAATATACAACCCATTATCATTATGAGCTGTTGCTGAGAACACAGCTACATAGCCAGAATTATTATTACTTTGTTCCTTTTTATTTTTCTTAAACCAGCAGTCTTTACTTAAATGGTTATAGCGGTTGCAATTAAAACATCTCGGGCCTTTCTTTTGACTTTTATTATTATTAGGCTTATTAAACTTACTATGCTTTGTGTAAAGTACGGTAGTGTCTGAATCAGTTGATTTTATTTCCTGAAGCAGTTTGGTTTTAATCATATCAGCACTTATCTTCACACCAGAGCTTTCTATACCCATAATCATAGGCTTGTAAGTATCCGGTAAGCCAGCAAGCATCAGTGTTCCCAACCACTCTTCATCGACGTTAAAATTGATATTTCTTAGCTTGTGGGCAGATGACATTATCTTATTTACGTATGCTTCTACACTTTCACTTGTCTCTAGTGTTGTATTAATCAAGTCTTTTAGCAATCCTACTTTTCTAGTCAATCCACTGTCTTCAAATGATTTGGTTAGATTTTCCCAAAGTTGTTTTGCGTTTTTAGCATCTTGAATGTGTGTATATATAATTGGATCTACTAATAATATTAGTTTTGACTTAGCTTTAACGTCTCTCTTCATTGATTTTGGATCATCGGTTGTTGGTTCGGTCAATATGCAGTCATACAATTCCTCGTGTTGCAAATAGGCTTTGACCGCAAAACTCCAGCTTGACCAGTTTTCTCGACCCGTGAGTTTAGGGATTGACATCATTGCATTGTTATTATTCATTTTCTGTTTAATATTTGTAACAGCAAAATAAAATATTAAAAATCCGCGTACCGGTAACTTAGGTTATGTACGTGGTATATTATTCACGGTTTTGCTACCATTACCGAATATATATTATATTTCGATTTACTTTTAACTTGCACAATATTAATTGATAATTTAGATCATCATTAGGGCCCATAACCTGTTGTGATTAAAACAGATTATTTTATTTGCAAGTATTTATTAAATATACGAACACTGTGAGACTTTTTACAACTTGACAAGAAGAGACAATTTTTCAATAAGGAGGAACAAAGAGTATAAAAAGCATAGACTAAAAATATATTTAAATAACTTGTTGATCTGTCATACAATTTTAGGTGAAGGCTGCAATTTTAAATTTATTTCAACAAAATCATTATTTAGAGCTTCAATAGCATTAGACAAGTCCGTTAATTCGCAGTGACGATATAGTTGTAAATCATCTGCATACAGATAGGGAGAAGAAATGACGCCAGAGATGTTATTAATAAAAACAGAAAAAAGAAGTGGTGAAAGAACGCCGCCTTGGGGGACTCCAGCTGCGAGATCCAACCAGTCTGACGACAAGTTATTAGATTTCACGCACTGGCGTCGCCCGAAAAGATATGAATGGAACCAGCCTAGAGTTGCAGGAGAAATGTTAACTGCGCGAAGTGTGCCAAGAACAATATCAATGTCAACAGAGTTAAATGCATTACTAAAGTCAAGAAGTACCATTACGGTAAGCTTGGTGTTATCCGCATACCGAATGTCCTCCGTAATATTCAGCAGTGCACCAACTGTGCTGTGGAAGGGACGAAAACCGGACTGGTAAGGACATAATAACTTGGATGAGGTAAGGTAGGAATAAAGTTGACTATGGACAATGGATTCTAGAACTTTGGATAGAATGGGTAGGATTGATATTGGACGATACTCGTTAAAGCAAGAAGGATTTGGGGTTTTAGGTAGGGGTATAACAAGAGCATTCTTCCATTGAGCTGGGAAAACATTGCGAGCCAGAGAATAGTTAATAATGTGAGTGAAAACCGGTTGAGTATGTATTGAGTATGTAGTGAAAACCGGTTGAGTATGTATTGATTTCTAAGAAATAATCAAAAAAAAAAATTTAATAACCAGCTATGATTATAACAAAATTTATCAAAATCTGTCCAGTACAGGTTTTTTCGTGATCTCAGACCGACTGACAAAAGTATATCCGAAAAATATTATAATATGTATATAAAGATAAATTATTCAGAGCTACACAAAGCACATTTCAGTACTTAAATAGGTTTATAGTATTTCTTTAAGTTACAATAAAAATAAAATAAAAAACTATTGTTGTTGTTATAATAATAACAATCCGGAATGATTATACTACTTATATAAATTATTCAACATATATCTTTAACACACTGAAAGTTAGTAAACCTTCTTTTTACAGAAATTTACATGTTATAATCGAAAACTTAAAGAGGAAAGAATGTTGGAGGAATTGTTGAAGTTAATACTCTTTACAACTTTAGAAGCGCATAAATCACAATTTACCGACATTTCAAGTAATTTCGACACACCTATCTGTCTTTTGAAAGCAGAACACACATACGTTTATTTACAATATGCATTGTATTGAAAGAGACAACTAAACATAATCTAATGATGATGATGACCTACCAAGCGCTAGCAAATAGTTATATGTCAAATGAGTTACAACTTTGGAGATATGATAGCTAAATCATCCACGATCATGTTCCCTAATAATTAAGTACCTATAGTGTCCTTTTATTCACACATACAAGTTAGAAGTGACGACACGTTTGGCTCAGTTGGTAGTGACCCTACTTGCTGCGCCAGCGGTCGCGGGTTCGAGTCCCGCTGGGGGCATTCATTTGTTGAGCACGAATGTTTGTACTCCAGTCATGGGTATTTAAAATCCTCCTCCAGTATTTAAAATTTATATGTGTAGTATATAAACTATCTGGTATCCGTAACACAAGCACGTAACGTAGCTTACCACGGAACCAAATGGCGCTGTTGTAATAATGTCCCAACATATTTATTATTATTATTTATTTATTAGAAGTACCTAGGTTAAATATAATTTTCTAAATTTGTTTAAAATCTAAGTTTTTTATTTAATTTAGATATGTTAAGTAAAAATTTATAGTACAGTACTTTATTTGGTACTAATTACCAATTTTTTATGGGTTTGGGTTAGTTATTTGTATATAATATTTCGAAGGTACGTACGTTACGTAGTGTAAGATAATATAAGTATAAAAATAAAAGTGTATTAAATATGTGATGGTAAATATTTAATCCATTTAAAAAGCTTAGTTCGTGAACTGTAACTCTATTAAAAGTTTCCCAGAATGGAGCGCCATGTCGTTCTGGTTTTGTTGTTAAAACATTGGCATGCGCAAAAATTGTTTGAATAAAATTGTAATGAAAGTTAGATTTACGTTATTAGAATTTGTTTTATAAGTAAAAATATATATTTTAAACTAGTTATTCGCCCTCGCTCCGCTCGGATTCGTCCCTAGATACGTTTTAATTTTTTGAACCATAAACAAATTCTATTTGATATAATAAATGTAGCTCTTTTACTCATCGTAAAATTAATTATCTACATACAGAAGTCCTGTGAAAATCGGTTCAATGATTTCCGAGTTTAGTTGCAACAAGCAGATGGACAAGCCGGCTATAAAATAGCGTTTTTCTTATAGGTATAATTGCATATGCATTAAGTAAAAAACATTTACTTTGACATTACAAACAGACATTTTGTTTATCTGCTTATATGTAAATTTAACCGGCTAGCAACCAATTCCCAGTAAAACCCAGCAATCCGTCCTTCCCAGCAATCCGTCTTAATGGGGCATTGCAGAACCGCTTACGGCCTTGCTTTCTTCATCCACGACGTCCTGGCAGCAGGTCTGCCGAAGCACACAGCCAAGGGGTCGCTCCATAGTCAACTTTACTATCCGAGTAAGTACCCGGAGCAACTCGAATGACACGCCACATACCGAAGTGGACCATCTCGTGAGCTTTTTAGGTACTAATCAGCTATTTGGTCATTAAATATACCAAAAAGAAAATTTGAGTTATAATATTAATGAATAAATTCAATTAGTAGCGATTCAAGAAATATTTTTTAAACTAATTATTATTATAGATCATTAAGAGTAATATTAATGATTCATCTCAGAATACTCCACATAATTCATTAGCAAGATACCCCAAATGTTTGCGTTAAACTATCTCTAAGGCCCTCTTTCCACGATAGTGGAGCCGCAATAATCAACGTGAGTCATTCTATCGCCCAACATAGAGTAATTATTGTGAATTCCTGACATGTTCTTAAGTCATAAGGCATTAAGTTTCAAAGTTTCGTATTTAATATTGAACTTTGATAAGCAAATGTTATGTTAACTAGACGACCTTAATTGATTACTTTATTTAAGTAATATGTATATCCTATCTCTAATTATAGTTCTGTCCTTTTGAACTTTGATGGGTAAATAAATATTGTGTTAGTTATCAAATGTTAGACATTCATGCCTTCTTACAAAGTTTTTGTTCTCTCAAAAAAAATGTCTCTAATATATAAAAATCACGTATCACAGTGTTTGCTATCGAACTCCTCCGAAACGGCTTGACCGATTTTTATGATTTTGTGTAGGTATATTTGGTAGCTGGTCTGACATTAGGTCTAATTTTTATTTCCCTAGATGATAAGGGTAGCCCTCTCCAGATATTTTATTTGTTATTTTTAGACAAAAATTTTATTTTTCACTTTTTTATGACTTGGTATCAAAAAATCCCACGGGCGCGGCGCAGCGGGAATTGCTAGTATTTTAGAAAATTCTTTATTTAAAACACATTTATTAAATTAAAGAATGCTACAAAAATCTTTTTATGGCTAAATAAATAATCATTTGGTTGTTTGACTAAAGAGACATAGTTTGAAAAAATATCTATATCTGTTAGACCACATCATTAAAGTACCTATACAATTAAGAAAAAATGATGAGGATGCTGTGTAATACAACGTATCGTGTAATTTCATGATTTTTGCTTCATCATCATCAGAACGGTGCTTACTTGCCGTCAAAGATTTTTTGGTAACAAGTTTTCTGCTACTGAGATCTATTACATGACCCTTGTAATGTTTAGCGGGCCGTTAAAATGGGTCGTCTTACTTCATATCAACGGGCACTAAGTAAATATAAATCATATTTTCTACAGAGTGCTAACCAAATTCAATAATTCATAATATTTTGTTAGATATTCTAATTATCAAATATCATTTGGTATAATAAAATACTATACAAAATACTAAAAACAAATAGCTTATTTACACATTATACTGATAATTTACAAGGATATTGTATTTAGTGTGTAATTATAAGTATGTTTATATTTAGAATTGATTAGGAACAATCTATTATTGTGATTAGAAATTCACCTGAAGGTTTGCTTAAATTGTAAACCGCTTCAAGAGAATATACTAATATTAACGATTTTATACGGTGAGGTGAGTTTCCTGTATAAACAGTAGTTTCAAACTTTCGATTTAGTTACTCGGGAGAGAACGTACAAACTACGTATCGATAAGATATAGGTATCTTGTTGAAGCTTATTGCAATATGTATATTAAATTAATTGCATTTGAATTAATTGAATTTATGTTTATTTAAATAGTTTCCAAGAAATCGATTCATGAAACAAATTCTTCCTTTTTGTAAGTAGGTTAAAAAACATAACACTGTTAATTTTGACAATAAGTGTTTTCTAGCTCCTAGCTAGGCTTTGTTACAATAATTAAAAATATAATTCTTATTAAATGGCCACTTTATTTAATTAAGTCAAAAAGTGAAAAAAATTGGAAGGTAATTCAAATTATGTTAGGACATTGTTTTTCTAATTACGTTATAATAAACAGAAAAGCTAAGTACTTTTCTTTGTCATAGCTATAATAATAAGAAAAAATGAAGAGTCGCACAATTCTCTTTTCTAATAAATCATTTAAAATGTGCTCGAATATCCTGAGAAACGTAAATTCATATTTGCGTTATTAAGCTTTACGTGTTGTTCAGGGAGAAGACATATTTTGGTGTCCGCAAACGCCGTTATGTTCATTATTCTTCAAGTCGCTCTGTATTAGCACTTTTACTTACCCCTCAATGCTTATTGTCCCTTTTATGAAAAAAATGCGGTGCTTTTTAAATGCGGTGCTGGCACTTTGCGGTATTGATAAAACTCAGCTTTTACCAACTTTTAAAAGTGAGATATTATATTTAATGTACATATATGATTTAGGAGTTAAAAGCTTAGCTATGTTCTAACGTTCTGTGCTAATAAAAATTTATTAGTCGTAATTTTATTTTATATTATTTATTTACTATTGTAGATAATATATGCTGAAACTCACTTGTTACTTTTAGTTTGTTAGTGACTCACCCTCGTTTCGCTCGGGTCCGTCCCTAGTTTTAGCTCAAGCGAAGCGGCGGGTTCCGCTAATAAATGTATACAAAAACTTGACAAATTGTGTACAAAAACCTTCCTCGAGAACCACTCTATACATTGACGAAAACAGCATGAAATACGGTGTAGTAGTTTTTGAATTTATCGCGAAAAGACAGACAGACAGACGCGGACAGATAGATGGAGGACTTTGATTTATAATATTATGTGATCTTTAGTTAAATATTGAATAAAAACACAATTTCTATTTTTGTTTAATATTTATACTCGTATATTGTCATCTTTGAGGTTATTTTAACTTTATTTAAAGTAGTAAAAATTTTTAGCACATAAATTAAAAAAAAATGTTAATATCAAATTATAAACAAGAATTTACGGGGAGGCTACCCTCTTGTATTTTTGGTCGGTTTAGGTTATTTCTTAAGTACTCGTTACATACTCATTATATGTATAAACATTTTAAAAATGTCAGTCTATTATTTTTTTATGTCGTTATCTCATAGGAATGCAGTGTTACTTTAAATTGTATATACCTACTTTTGTAAGAATGTATGCTCTGATAGCAATAATAAATAAATAAATAAGTTTATTATTATTTGTTATATTGTCATAAACTTGTTATGTTATAAAACAATGGGTTTTCCACAAAACATTATGGCAAGTTTATGCGATACGCCTCGAGTTTCGGCTGAAGCAGAAGTTGATGAAAGTAGCGTAAATGTTGATACGGGAAACTCTCATCTCGGCGCATTGAATTGATAATGTTGCACTAAGTTCTAGTATTTTCACACAACTTGCTCCTATAGTGTGGCAAACATTTAAGTGTAAGCGTATATATGTATAAGGAAGTTCTTGAAGCACTTTAACTATTTACGTATTTGTTCTAAATTGTTGCAAGAGAATTGTGCCGTAGTTATTTCTTACTCGACAGCCATTTCAGGTACATTTATGATATGTGTATTTTTTTACATAATTTGTACAAATAACTTACTACTACACTATAGTATATGCAAACGTATGTAACTATACTGCCTCGGTGGTGTAGTGGCTAGCATGTACGGTCATACATCGAGAGGTCCTGGGTTTGAGTCCCGGGTCGGGCCAAGTTTAATTATTGAGTCTTTCTGTTTAGTAAGTCTCAGTAATAGCCCGGAGTTGGTAAGTTGGCGGTGTGTCACCCCCGTGCCTCGGAAAGCACGTAAAGCCGTCGGTCCTGCGCCTTAGCTCTCACTGGTCGTGTCGAGTAGTCGTCCCACCGGAGTATGAGAGTGATAGGAACAGAGAGTGAGAGAAACACTTGTGTTCGCGCGTACGTCTGTGCACTTTAATATGTCCTGCGTAGTTGGCCAGTCTCAATAAGATTGGCCGCCATGGCCGGAATCGGTCGAAGAACATTATATGTAAACGTGGATGTCTTCATTTATTAGCAATAGTGCACGCAATGTTTCATACAATTTTACATTGTCCCCATGCACTTGCTATGCTCGCTAATAGTAAAACTTTAAAAAAGTGAAGTAATATTTTTGGAGGGGAGATACTATTAGAAATTTGTTTGAATGACACTTTGGTAAATTTAAAACAAGTTGTTAATTTGGTTATTGTTTTTGTAAGGAAACTATATTTACTTGACAAACTATATCAGACGACATTGTGGTTTCGATGAAAACATTGAGGTTTGGACAAGCTTATTAAGCATCGTGACTCTGGGTCCAATAACTAAGGCAGTAATAAACCAAATCAAATGGTCAGTATTTCAAAATTGTGGTGATTAAAATTGTAAAGACAATGTTCTATAGAGTAGTGAATTTATCAGAACAATTATTCAATAAAAAATGGAAAATTTAGAAACGAAATCATTTTCATTATAACAGTTCTTCTTTATTATCATAGAATTAAAACTTAACTAAGTATATACAGCGAATATTTTATAACATCATAAGTTTTTAAATTATAATTAAGTAAAACTACATTTGATGTATAACAAAACAAAGCACAGGTGTTTCATCAGCCATCGCGCGAAGACTAGTTATGCTTTCTCAATTCAATTAAAAGTTTCTCAATATCAAGCTGTGTTATCTATGAACTTAGTTTTATATGAGATTTTAAGAGTTTTATTTTGAGTATACTTAATGTAATTTTAAACGTTTAACATTTAAATTTTTAGCTTATATTTTGTTGAAATAATAGATTTTGAGGAAAAATATTCTTTGTGCTAACTATATAAAATAAGCCCCCAAAAGAATAAGATCGAAGGAACAGAGTGAAAACAAAAACTAAGCATTTCTCAGAAGAAAATGTAGTATTAGAAGATAAGAATAGAACAATTTATTATTTTATATTTTTTACGTACCTATATGATTTAAGATTAAAGATATGACGTAACACTACAATATCTTCAGTTAGACGAGTATTCTTGTACGTTGTTATAAAGAATATTTATTGTATCTTGGATGTAGTAAGCGGTTACCATAAAATACTTATGGGACATATCCCTCGTTCTTTCGAAAATGACTTTGTGAACATCTAAGCAGCGGCCAGCGACTTCTCTCGTATTAGACTATAGCGTTCAGAAAAAGTAGTAATTACCTTATGTGGAATAGTACTTTTTTTGCAATTATCACTTAGATATAAAATAGAACACGCTTTCAATGTAACAGTTGCATTGTAAGCATAGGTGCATTACGAGAATCGTAGGTAATAGGTATGCCAAGTAAGTTAATTAAATAACATGTTTAAACTATAAAGCTATGTCGCAATTTCATAGAATGAGCATGTAGCCTACTTATATAGTTAGTTACATTTGTGTATATGTTGCATAATATAAATTACTATCAGTATTGCTATCAACTTCCAATATAATATAATAACTTTTGTTTAGACAAGTGAAGTTTTTCACAATGCCATGCTTCCAGGTTCAGGTGAAACATCCATAAATATATTCTATGGAAGTTTGTTTTTGCCTTACAGAAACATTAGAAAAATTGCGTTACGTTGTATTGTGCTTTATTGTAAACTATCGAAACACCCTCTCTTCGTTCGGATTCGTCCTTATACGTTTAGACGGTAAGGTAAGCTGTGTGATAAATGTGAAATAGGTAGTCAATCTCTTACTTTGTAAAAAACTATCCCACGGTAATCATACATTTTTCGGGGATAAAATGTAATCTTTGTATAAATTCAGACTATAATCTATCTCTATGCTAAATTAAATTCAGATCCGTTTTTGTTTGGTATTTTTTTTTATGGGACAAAGGGGGCAAACGGGCAGGAGGCTCACCTGATGGTAAGTGATCACCGCCGCCCATGAACATCTGCAACACCACAGGGCTTGCAGATGCGTTGCCGGCCTTTCAGGAAAAGGAGGGAGGGAGGGAGGAGGAAGAAGGACGGGAAGAGGGATGAGGGGTGGGCCTCCCGGACTCTCACTTACCGGACGAAACGCGACAGCATAGCTGCCACTTCACGCCGGTCTTCTGTGAGAGAGTGGTACTATACGGGGCGTGCCGGCCCATTCGGCTGCTACCCGAAGGTAACAAGCATGGCACTACCACTTAAATTTGGTATAAAAATAAAGAAAGAAATATCTGGACAGGGCCACCCATATCACCTAGGGGCAATAATAAATAGCCTACGACCTATTCTCAGACCTACCGAATATACTTACACAAAAAACTTTATAAAAATCGGTCAAGCTCTTTCGGAGGAGTTCGATAACAAACACTGTGACATGAGATTATTATATATCATATTTTTAAATGATGAAATGGTAGCCCAGTGGCAACACACTCGCTTAGGAAACCGAGTGATGCGGGTTAAAATCCCGGGTTCCGCACCTTTGATGTTGATGTGTCATGTGTAAATCATTTTCTCTAACATGATCACTTGTATTAGGATGAAGGATAACATCGTGAGAAAACCGTCATATCTGAGAGAATAAAGAAGCTTTTGAAAGACATGTGAAGTGTAATTTTAAAATGACATACATATTATAATATTTAAAAAATACTTATTTTACACCACAATTTACTAATTGGCTTAAAAGTGAAGTTAATTATGGATATTATCAGATTATTATCTCGATCTCATCAACTCAATTCCGTCTACAAAAGTGATTGACGGTTCTCGATCAGCTAATTTTACGCCAAATCACTTAGGCCGTGAAAAAGCAATTTTTCACAATTTGAATGAATAACTATATAACATTGTCATGCATTTAACATGTATTTACATTTTTATGCACGAGATTACGTCCACATAAAGGTAAGCAGATGCGAAATAAAGCTCTTTAATTATTATTAATCACAATGCTTAATTAAAATATTATAAAATCGAATAACACCGATCGATGCATTTACGAGTAAGCGTTAATTGGATCAATGAATCCAGTGACAGAATATCCCATCAGAATAATTATAATTAATTAATGGTTAATGTGAGAACAGAAGCTTTACGGCCTATTTATATTCGTAGAGTACAAAAATGCTGTGACATTAATGTCAGAGTTATTATATTTTTAGCTTTTAATAAATGTTTGTTAAAATTCGTTTTAATAGTAAATTTTAGATTTTAAACGATACTATTATTTTCTATAAATATATTTTTTTATTAGTTCTGTAAATTTTCCATCTACTAATTAAGCTAAGTATGAAGTACGGGCTGAATCCGCCAACATACCTCAGGATTATATCTCATTAGGCAACAATATCATGTTGGCTTCTCTTCGCTCTACTTATAAGGTTTAGAGATAATGTCTAAATGTATTTCTAAGAAAAGCTTTAAGATGAATATTTGTATATTATATTAAATTAATCAATACATAAATTAACCCTAGGAGATAGAGAGTAGTGGCTAGCATGTTTCGTATAATATCCAAAGATCCTAGATTCACTTTCTTTGTCTGGCTAAGTATATTGTATGAATTAGTGATATTAGAAGGGAAAAAAATAATTCATTTGGCGGCGCTTCGGCGAGCTTCGGAATTCGGAAAGCACGTTAAAGCGTGTTGAGTTGTTGCCTACGGTACAATAAGACGGTACGGTAACTATAAGATCAAAGTATTAGGTGATGATTGCACATAATAATGAAAATATTAAATTATCTAAAATATAACTAAGAAAGCAAACAACGAATATAAATGCTCTTGGTTTTATTTTTTGTAACGACAAGGATATTAACGTATAATTTACAGAAGTCATATTATGATATCTACGCAAGTTACATTTGTTAGAAAAGCACAAAAAATACAAGTACAACTATATCATCAGATCAAAAAGGCAATTTAAGTTTAAGAATGTGAATATTACGATTTTAAATTCAATTTGCACCAGAAAGAGATTACAGGTAGCAGCGCAGTAACTGCAGCACCTACGAGTATGTTTATAGGTTAAAATAATTTATCATATTATGTACTAAGTAATACTGCACATTATTTACAGTGGAAATATATTTCCAGTATAAACTTTACATTTGCTCTAATTTTATAAGTTTTCTTCTCATTTTCTTTAAATGTAATCTACAATTTAAATAGTTAGAAAATTAATAAAAGTAAAAAGCTACAAAAATCATACAACACATAGTAAATGTTTGAATAACTGTAATAAATATAAAGGTCTATTATATAACATCAGCAGTTATAACTATTTCCATCTCAATAAGTAACTTTGAAATAGGAAGTACATGAAAATTTAATTCGATTATATATTTTCTATATTAACTTATATAACTATATACAATTTAACGCTAATTATTATCACGTTACGCGCTGTTTGAGGCTTTGTTTTCAATAAAAAATGGCACAAATTTGTTAATTAAAATGTTATTTTCGAAATTCTATCCATATTACAAGAATACATATTCAAATTCAATGAAGATATGTGATTCAAAGTAAAATGTTAATAGAAACTTCTTTTAATATATTCATATAAAGCTACTTCGAAGGAACTAAATAAATAATAAAATAATGTACAAAATTAAATTGCTTACATTTCAGTATCTTTTTGTGTCTAGTTAAAATTGATATTTTTGTATAATAGATAGGTACTATATTATATGCTTTGGAACAAAATATTAAAACATTAATTACTTTACATTACCAAATATGTATATATTTTGCGCGCTTAGAATAAAATGATTAGCAGAATAATCTTAAAATAATGTATCTAATAAACTAAGTATTGATACAATAATAATCGTAGCGGTTGTGATACACGCGTTATTGGCCATTATTATCACTTTACCGTCATTTGAGTACCATTTATTCGCTCGATCTGGGACTCTGTTACTTTTTTCAGAATCTTTATCATCGAAGTCGTCGTCGTAGACTTCAGTGCCGTATTCGTCATCAGATGTAGTCCGTTCATCAGGGTACTGATAAATGTGCCTGTCGTTGCCTGGTATCTCTATGAGAAAATAATAAAATATTGTTATTTCTTACTAGGCAACTTATTTATTAAATAAGTATAAACAAAAGTCAGTAATAAAAAAGATACAATCTTAGATACAGTAGTACAAGTATGGCTTATTTATTTGTATTTATATACTTGTTTCATTAATTGTAAATGAAAAACAAAAACAAAATTTGAAACATGTTGTTTGTGTTTCAATAACATTAAGTACCTACATTCTGTCTCTTATAAGAGACAGAATGTAGGTACTTAATGTTATTAATAATAGTATAATAATGAGTAATAAATAGATTTTTGCATTTTTACCGTATAATCTGATTTTGCTTTCCACGTCACCGAGGGAGTTTTTGGCAACGCATATGTAGCTACCGAGGTCTTCTCTCCGAATGTTCTTAATCGTCATTGACATTTCAGCTTCAAACATAGACTTTTGTCGGACAGTCATCTCGTGATGCTCAGAAGGTATTATCAGCTCACCTGTGTTACAAATTATTACTTAAACCATTTGCTTTCAAATCTAATATTAGAATTTCATCTTTCGCTCGCCAAGTTTTATGAAAAATGTAAAAACTTCGGACAGACACCTAGAGTTTTATATCCGCTTTATAATTTGTTTCTTTTATATTCGTGATGCTTTACAAAGTTAATCGTAATCCTATTAGCAGCTGTGTACAATTTTTATTTTTACGAAGTTATTAGATTGTAATTATTCATTTTGACTTCATTACAAGTAAGACTTTTACAATTTAAAACCGTCCAAAGAAATTAACTTACCGGGATCTTTAACCCAATAATTAATGGATTTTGGGGAGGATTCAACGTAGCACTCGAGCGTGACATCTGTGCCCAACGGTGCACCCACGAGCTGATTTGGCACTTGTATCACAGGATGAACTGTACATAATTTAAATACAATTGATTTTCTCATATTTCATAAATATTTTAAGTCTTATTTAAGAAAAAAACATATATGCTTTAATTTTTTATAATATATGATATAAAATATATATAAAAAATTTACATTACGTAAAAAAAATAGAAAAAAATGTGTAATTAAATTAATTTCAGGTTTCTATGTTACAAATTAAGGAATATTTTGCCGTACGCAGTGTAATTTAGTACTTGACTTTGTGTAATTACGTTTCTCACTCCCATAAGTCGACTTATTATATTCAGTGAGATATTTAGTCTGCTTTAAATTACCTTCAGAGTGTCTAATCTTAGACACTAAATAGTATCATTACTAATGGAAATTATAAATTAATAAGGCTTTGAAATGATAAGTGTCTTTAGTTTTGTTTGTGCATACTGTACAGGTTCTTTGTTTTGTATACTCGTAAACCACAACAAAATTATAGAAGAACTATATAAGAAAATAAATTGAGCATTCATCTTACACAATATACTTTTAAAAAATGACGTAATTTCTCTCAAACAATATAAAAAAATAAGCATTCATCTTATTCAATACACTTTCAAAAATGACGTAATCTATCCTTCAGTTTTCAAGTATAGATATACAGTGATATATTTAACTTTGAATTAATTTTTTATCTTAATAACATATCCCTGAGCGAGAACGAAACCCCTGACTTCGAGCAATAAGAAATAGTATTTCATACGCGTCTTATTTAATATCAACAAATATTTTCTCTATGACATGGGTATATTTGTCCCACATGATTCTTTTTCCATATGAAGTAATAAAATATCAACTTACAATGTACGCTTATGTGAATCCTCTTGCTCACCGAGGGCGGCACTCCATTACTTGCTATACATAAGTACGTTCCCATTTCGGAACGCGATATCTTCGTCAACTTTAATACTTCGCCTTGGTATGCTATTACTGCAAATACATCATAATATATTTTTAGATCTTCAGTATCAATTTTACATTAGAATGACTTTATTTGTTTTTAATTTTAAAAGTTATTTGGTTTAATACTATTTATTATTATTAAGAAAATCACCATTGAATATTCAAAGTTAGACTCCTTAAAGGTATAATTATGTCGATATCAAACAATTGATAGCAACACGAGTGAAAATAATCGATTAAACATAAACAAAAAGATAAGAAATATAAAGCACCGAATAACTTTGCCTCAAAAGATAAGAATTTCTACTAATCCACGTAAAGAATTTTAACATTCCTACAATGGACCTAGGAGTCTATTCAGAGTGGAACTCTACTAATTACGACAAACTTTAAACAATACTGGACGCGAAACTCATCCCGGGAATAGTCGCCGCGGAGCTCATTGTAGCGCCACAAATGCGGTCACACAGACGTTCGTATTATTATACATATTCAGAAAAACAATGCCGTCCTTGCGCTATTCAGATAAACTAAGACAAATGAAATATTTTTCCTGCAGCCCGCCGAGTTTGCTGTAATTTGAGGTCACCATGTTGTGCTGCATTTTCCAATTACCAGCCAACAGATGATTTATTAAAATGACAAAAGTACTTTGTTAAATATTACATTAGTAATACCTGTTTTTACTATGGTTATTTATAAAATGCTTATGTATTATATATTTATTTTATTAAATTTTATGAAGTATTTTGTTTGTAAATTATATGAAGTATTTTGCTTGTAGAAGAATTCATCAGTTAACTTTTATAAGCAGGTTTTAACAATATATTAAAATTTGTAAATATTTCACAGTTACAGGTTTAATATTTATTTACGTTTAAATAATTTCATTATCTGTAAAGGATTTTTAGCAGTGGCTCAATTATTGGTTTTACGAGTATTAACACTGTTTTAATAACATTTTATAGGATGAATATTTGTTTTACATTTATTGACTGAGTCTCGGTTTGAAGGACTAATAAAATCATACATTTATTTATTTGGCATTTGCAGGTATTTCCTACTGAATTAATACAGTTGTATTTGGTTCGCAAACAAAATATACTGTAATATCAGTAAATATAATGATATGCATGTTTGTTCTATTATACGCAAATTGAAACACGAGTGAATACACAAAGAAGTAAGTACATATCAACGCTGCAAAATGAAATTCACGGAAAACTATCGAGTTATACATGTACCTAATTACATTTATTATTATAGTTGTAAAGCTTCAGCCACGAGCTTTCAATCATACGTAATAGCCGTGAGCTGCGTGTTATTTTGATTTTATCTTTTGGTTATACCATGAGAGGCTTCTATGTAATTTTCTGATCGAATATTCCATGACGAAGTTATATAATAGCCGACAAAATTATTTTGATGTTCGATGGTAGAATTACATTACACTATTTCACATTTAGGAAACCTAAAACCAATTAAAATTATGCATGACTTTTTAAGTTTTATTAGCTTCATATACTCGTAACTTTACATTTTACAATTATGGTTCACGATTTCAGCACATGCAATAATATTTTTCATTTACACCTTTGCTATTATGCTTATTAAATTATTATTTTAATATTTATCCAGAGAAGTAAATTACCTTTAGTTTTAGAACCCATATTGTCCCTTACAACTATTTCCTGTCCATCTTCCCGTTTCCACATGACTCTTGGTGGGGGTATACCCCTGGCTCGGCACGACACTCGCGCCGTCCCTCCTTCCGGTACCATAGTGTCCCCTGACGTCTCCTCGGGGATGAAATCCGGCGGTATAACTACATCTAAATATCCCATCTAAAGAAAAAAATAACATATTTACTAATATAATACGAGTATTACCTATAAAAAACTATTCTTCTTCCAACGAGTTATTTCTATTCTACACTTTTTGCATTTGCTTTGATAAAGCGGAAATAATAGATTTTTTATTGGCTATGTCTTATGTATTGTAGCATTAACACACATTATCATCTAATTTCACGTTAAGCTAAGGCTTATGTTACGGATACCAGATGGTTTACACACTACAAATATTTATACATATTAAAAATATAAACTCCCATGACTGTAGTGCTAACATTCGTGTTCATCACACAAATTAATGCTTCTAACGGGACCCGAACTCGCGAACTCTGGCACAATAAGTAGCAGCGGCATACAACAAAGCCAAAAGTATCGTCAAGTGTGATGTTATATGGTGAATAAAATGATCATCTTTTAGACAGTATTTAATACATAAATATATTTTCATGTATGTAATAAATTAAGCTCAGACCATTGTGGCCAGTTAGCTTCCTTTTCTTATTCTTTATTAAATGCCAAGAAAAATATTTCAAAAAAGACTTTTGTACCTATAAATACTACACGTATGGAGAAGTTTAGAGGTAATATTGTGGCTAAGCTTCCGTATTTATCTTATATTAATGACCCCAACTACTTATATAACTCTTTATTTAAATTAGTAAAAACTGAATTTTCTACAATATTCACTTCTAAAACAGTCAATTCAGGGGGTCTCTTGACATTTGGTGAATGGGCAACTCCTGGCATATGTAAGAGCAGGCAAAGGCTATATGAATTGTACAGTGAAAGAGCCTATAATCATAGTGTATCTTTTGCTTCTTTTGTAAGTGCCTACTCAAAAATGTTTAGAAGAGTATGTTCCATGGCAAAATCCTTGTATATTAAAGACAAAATAAGAAATGCGCAAAATAAAATCAAAATGACATGGAACATAATTGCTTGTGAAAGTGGAAGAGTCACAGATCGCAGCTTCGATTTTAAGTTAAATATTAATGATAATTATATTACCTCAGAACGAGAAGTTGCGTCTGAGTTTGAAAAATTTTTCACTGACATTCCACTTTCAACGACGCAATCACTTAATTCATCTCCCGACATTGCTGAATTTTTGCTAAAGGAAAACATTAAAGAATGTAATGAAATATTTAAATTTAAACCTGTAAGCCCCAAAGATATAATGGTAGCCTTCAGAAGCCTGGACGTCAACAAAACAGCTGATTTATGGGGTATATCTGTAAAAGTTGTTAGTTCGGTAATCGATGTTGTTGCACCTCTTTTAGCTACTATATTTAATGACTGTATAGAACGTGGTGTGTTTCCTGATCTAATGAAACATAGTAAAGTTATTCCAATTTTTAAATCGGGTAGTACCCTAGACCCTAATAATTTTAGACCAATTTCAGTACTCCCAACATTTAGTAAAATTTTTGAAAAAATCATACTCGGGCAAATGTTATTGCATTTTAATGTACACAATCTACTTCATAAGAAACAGTTTGGCTTCACAAAAGGTCGCTCCACAGCAGATGCTAGTGTTGAGCTAGTTAAAAATATTTTTGAGGCATGGGAGAGGTCGCAGGATGCTCTTGGGATATTCTGTGACTTATCCAAGGCCTTTGATTGTGTGCATCACGTGACGTTGATCAGGAAACTGCATCATTATGGATTAGAAATAAGGCACTCAACCTTCTGAATTCCTATCTGAGTAATAGAATACAGAGGGTTGATGTAAATGGTAAGAGATCTCCTGGGGCTCCGTTAGATATGGGGGTTCCACAAGGCTCTATTCTTGGTCCATTTCTCTTTCTAGTTTACATAAATGATTTGCCATTTTTTGTGCAGGACAAACATGAGATAGTATTGTTCGCTGATGATACTTCACTTATTTTTAAGGTAAAACGTAATTTACTTGTGTATGACGATGTAAAACGATGCTCTCTCACAGGTTGTCTATTGGTTTGATTCGAATAATTTATTATTAAATAACAAAAAAACAAAATTAATAAAATTCACAACACCTAATGTTAAACTTGTTGATAATGGTGTAGTATTAGGCGGGGAAATATTAAAACCGGTACAGTCTACCAAATTCCTAGGTATTATCATAGATTCGAAATTGCGGTGGGATCTCCATATTGAGGAGCTAGCGAATAGGCTTAGCTCTGCAGCGTTCGCGGTTAAAAAAATTAGACTTCTTACTGACGTAGATACAGCTCGCATAGTATACTTTAGTTATTTTCATAGTATTATGTCATATGGAATCTTATTATGGGGAAATGCAGCTACCGTTAATACAATTTTTGTCCTGCAGAAAAGAGCTATTCGTGCAATTTATAGTTTAGGTCCTAGAATATCATTAAGAGATAAGTTTAAAGAAATAAAAATATTGACTGTTGCTTCTCAATACGTGTACGAAAATGTTATGTATGTTCATAAAAATATACACGAATTTCCCAGGAATTGCGACATGCATACCATTAATACTAGGAGTAAACATAAACTTGTAATGCCTGTGACTCGTTTACGCCGAGTCAGTAATTCTTTTTATGGACAATGTATACGCTTATACAACAGGATTCCAGAAAACGTTCAAAAAGCTCCTATTGCCAAATTTAAAAAAATTGTGAAAGAACGTTTGTGTAGTAAAGGATATTATTCGATTAACGATTTTTTAGAAGACAGTACGCCTTGGGAATGATGTGATCGCCTCCAGGCTATTTCAACCAATAGAATTATTGTTCATTTAGATTTCCATTTAAAAAAATATTAAAACAGACAAAAAAAAAATTAGTCCCGCTGAGTTTCTTTCGGCAGTTCTTCTCAGGTCAGTGGCTTCTTCTTTCCGAACTGGTAGTAGACTCATGACGTTCAGTAAAAAATTGTAATAATTTTATGCTGAATAAAATATTTTGAATTTGAATTTGAATTTGTATTTATATTATAATTTTGTTATTGCATGTTGTAAGGCTAAATTTGGCTGAGCATTAACAATATTATTGTGAAAATGCATATGACCCAAATCGCATAACGCAATAATATGTTTTGATTTTTAATTTAATTTGATTTAAGAGTACGAGTAATTATTTTATGATAAGACCTTGCTCCATCCAGTGATGAAACAACTATTTTTTGTAAAATGTTATTATAATATGTGATCTTAAGCATCAAATTGTTATTTAACAACTTATAACTACAGTGTATAACCAAAATATTATAGACAGAGTGGTGCGTGAAAGAGTAGATTGCAGATTTGAAGTTTTACTTTTTTATTGCTTGCGATAAAAGAAAAGGTGAGCAGTTGTTTTAAGTTGTTGCTGTTTAAAGTAACAAGTATGATAATTAATACCTAAAAAAACAAAACAACCCTTTATCTGTCTATAAGTTTTATCACTTTGATATCACTTATTACTAAACTCGTAGAGTAAAAGTTAATGTTTCCAATTCAAGTATTTATAAAATTAATTTGCTACTGTTAACATTTTAAACTTTTTATTTAAACTGAGTAGCCATTATGGTTTGAATTGGAGCCAGCTTTCAAAAATGATTTATTTCCTATAGTTTTTCGGTTCAATAATCAGATTTTAAATTAATTGAAACCTTTTCAGCTCGAGCACGATATATTGAAGCGGGGCGTCGAATGTTAAATAGGCAGAAGAGGCAATTTGCTTTACGATGCTTTTGAATAGTAACTTTATTATAGGTTCATTAACTGTATAATTTTTGATATTAATATACTTTAACTGTGATATACGTATGAAGGAAAATGGGCAATTTGTGGTTAATTTTTATGGACGACATTTATTTGGCATGACCGTGTTTCATCAATTTTCCATAATGTTGAAGTGCTGCTAATATATCTTATACATATATTGTATTATTACCTAAGTCTTTCGCGGAATTTTTTATAGAAGAATCTTATTGTTCTAGATATCTACGTTAGAATTAAACTACGAGGCTTGTGTTTTGGATACCAGTTAACTAATACCTTACACATATATAACTTTAAATATAAACTTTCGTGCAAATCACACAAAGAAAGTTCCTAGCGGGACTGAAACCCGCGACCGCTGGCACAGCAAGTAGGGCAGTAAAAACTGAGCAGAAACTGTCGTCTCGTGTCCTTAAATTTATTTTGGTTAGCTCTTTCAATTTTCTTAATGTACTAAGTTATTGTAAACAAAAATATGTATAAAATATAAATACAGCTTCACCTCCTTATATGTAATTTACTATAGAATATAAAATTAGTTATTAAAGTTCGAATAATCATCGTGAAAAACACCTGCATATGATCTAAAAGAACATAACTGGAATTTTAAATATATTTTAGTTTGTATTTGCGCAGCTAAGTGTACTATGGCCCTATCTGAAATGCGCGGGAGGCTTATCCAGCAGTACGACGTTTAATAAGATTTTCAGGTCTTAGATAAGATGTGACACTTGAATACTATCCATACAGTATCTAACTGTTCATGTATTTATTAAATAATACTTACTTGGCTTTTCATAGGGTCAGTGTTAATTTGGCACATGTACTGTCCACGATCCTCTTCCTGCACGTTCTTAATGTGCAGATACCACGTCGAATGATCGGCGTGAGACACCGACACTCGGTGATTGTGCGTGATGACGTGTTCATGAATTGCTTGTATAGCCTTTGTATCAGCCTTCACCCAGCCCACCTAAGCATAAACAATATTAAAGTTTTAAATAAATTACGTTTAATGGAATATAAAAGTAATTTTAAATTTTAGTAATAATTATTACAGTAATAACAGAAATTTCAATCAAACTTCGAGATCATAAAGATTTATGTACAGAATTTAATGATTTTGTCTTTTGGACTCTCACAAACGTCGAAAAATAAATGGATAACTCAAGTGAAATACATTTTATTATGTTAGGAAAATATAAAATTCTCACATCTATTAAGTAATGTTATAAAAAAACCACTTAAATACAAATTATAATTATTTAATAGTTCTTATGTATATTTCCTGACTAAAACAATTTTGAATTAAAAGAAATTGCACGGAAATTGGTGGATTCGTTTTGGATTTACCGTAATAAAATAAAATGAGTATTTAGTTTTTCGTTGAAGATTAGAAATAAAATATAAGTTACAGTACCAATTTATTAGTAAGTCACTAGCGCCAGAGCTTAAGATTCCAATTTTCATATAGAAATAATTTTATTTTTATTTACAGAATAAGGAATTTGAAAGTAATAATAATGGCAAAATCTACATCTTTGTCTACGTCGCGGTCATTTAAATGAAACATTTACAAAAAGCAGATACGTACTAATTGTTTTTTGTATTTTCACAAAAAAATATTTTAGAAAATACTTTTATATTTTAAAGTTGTTAAGCAAAAATGATTAATTTTAATGAACCTGCTTCGTGGACATTTGTAGAGACAATTACATTTTAATCAAAAATAACTGTTATATCGTTATGTTCATGGCTGCATAAATAAAATAGAGTGAACACTGAATAGCTTTTTTACATCGCACTTTTTAAAAAGCTTTGTTTATTCCGTTTATTATAGTTAGATTACTTTTTAAGTTTTAAAAGTAGAATCATTTCGTACTATTTTATTGTTTTCATAGCTTAAAACCATTATAAAATATGGATTAAATTTTGGTCTACATAACCCAAGCGATCGTAAAAGTTAACTAACTCGTACTTATTCAATAGTAACTTTTATGGTTGAAAAAAGAATGGTGAATAAGCCTGTATGTGTAATGTCAATCTAACGATTTATCGAAAGACTATGAGTCTATTAACCCACAATTAGCCATCGTGACTATGGCTTAATCTCCCTCGTGTTGAAGGAAAGCTCATGCCCAGCAATGGGGCATGAAAAAAAGGCAAATATACATTCTTATCCGAATATAATATTGATTTTAGATTAACTATAAGCTATCTTTGAATCCAAACTTATTTTCTTCAAATTCAAATAGTAACATGTCGTCAAAACAAGTTTTTCCAAGAAAGGCAATTATCTATCGTATTTATGTGATGTATTTTACATTTATAATCATTTATAGATTATATATTTATATATGAATACGAGGCAGTGGTAGCCCAGCGGTAACGCGTTGCTTATATAACCGAGTGATGCGGGTTTAAATCCGGGTCTCGCACCTCTGATACTTTCATGTGCGAATCATTTCTATCATGATTACCACTTGTCTTACGGTGAAGGAAAACATCGTGAGGAAACCTGCATGTCTGAGAAAACCTAACAAGTTTTCGTAAGACATGTGAAGTCCGCCAACACGCACTGGGCCAGCGCGGTGGACTATGGCCTGATCCCCCTCGTACTGAGGGAGGCCCGTGCCCAGCAGTGGCACGTTAAAAAGGGCTGATGATGATGATGATGAATACATTTCGCCAAACGTAACACTTTAAAACTATGTAATTGCCGTCAGGTTTCAATATATAATAATGCTTGCGTTTTTAAAAATACGTAGTCAAAAAATATAAACAGTTTCTCTTAATTATTTTCGATGGAGTTTTTGAGTTATTTATTTAACAAAACCGTTGAAATAATTTTAACAAAACAGATATAATTACTTTCTAATAATAATAACTCTTTAGGGTGACAGTATTCAATTCATTTTTACTATTACAACATAATTATATTGTCCAAGCAATATCTTTATGTACATATATGTATGTACTACTATACTGATGTACACGTCAGTAACATCTATTGATATGTTTCAGCACATTAGTTAACATAAATGATTAGTATACAATTTATGGTCTAAGAGATAAGATAGTAGAAGCTTTGTGCAAACACTAATAAACTGTCAATTTGACGACAGATTTGTGATTTATCTCGTGCGTGAAATGACGGTTTTATTCTCTTTCAGCATGACGGTACTGCAGTCTTTTATCATTCGACGTTCTATATAAAATTATGAGCTTGTTTAAATTCGCATATCATATATAAATAAACATTTAAAAGTAAATATCGTATGTATATTACATTTGAATGTATATTAGCAATATGGTGCATTTAGTTAGAATTTGCCAGTTAACACCTTTTGCTTAAAATTATAACGATGGCAGGAGAACTATGAAGTTTTCCACACACGCAAAATAGGTGCACAGTCGTCGAGTTGCGGAAACCAGCCCGCTCATACCATACCATACCATACAGTATAACGATCGTCCTACTAGGTAAACATATAATTCATTAATTAACAATTTTTTTTTAATAAAACTTCTGACTGAAGGATAACTCAATTAGGGATTGCAATCCCGCAGCTCATTCAATCCCGCGGGATTGATATGCGGGATCGCTCGCGGGATCCCGCATATTTGAACTTATGTTATAAAACCAAATTGAAACTACAGATTTTTGTGTAAAAATCAACATTTACCAAACACTAGCGGGACACGCGGCTTTGCTCGCGCTAAAAGTACAAAAAATATGCTAGGCTTTATCCTATTACTTCTAATGTACTAACGAATAATTCCCCATTTAAAGGTCCATCCTCTTTTTTTGAGAACTGCTCTATAGAATCACCTACTGTGTTTTCCTGTGAGAATAAAATATATACCTACCTGTATACCTTTTAGGTAGTCTGAACATTTACCCTAGTAATAATCTTTCACTACACAAAGATTAGTCAAAATCAGTTCAAGACCTTATAATTAGCTAAGATATTGTTTTTAAAATGAATAGATGATAAAATAATTATTGCGAGTGTACCTTAGGATGCAGATATACAATACTATTGCAAACTTTTCTGTAAGCCTTGTTAAGGTCCCCTATAGGTTATCCTTATCGTTCCATAAAACCAGTTAATGTATTTTCCAGTAGGAATCAAAGATTTTACTTCAGTAAAAGGTACTTTAAATGTTGCTTCGTTGTAATAACGTATCAATAACGTACATATCTATCGGCCTTTTCGCTAGTAGGCTGATCCGTCAGGATATTTTCATATGCGAGCGTGAGATACTCTCCTTTGACACTATCGGACTCAAAGAACGTTATTTCTTTCTTTAAAGTTTTCTCAGTCCTTTTGCTTGTTGTCTGACTTTTTCTTAAATATTCCTTAATTATTTTTTTCTAACTTATTTATTATAGGTAAGCAAGATAAAAATTCTTTAATAATACTTTACCAACATTAGAGTCATTGCTAAGAGTGTAATATAACTTATTAAACTATTTAATTAAATTATATTATAATACTCACTCGGTAATTTCCCAGATTTCCCACTATACACTTGAATGTCGCGTCTCGGCCGATAGGGACTGTCAGATTAGTGATGGGCTCACCAAATTCTGGGACTTCAAGGACCCCTGTTGACAACAGACAGATGTGTAATAATCACAAAAGTAAAGGCTTATTTACTTACTCATTAAAACTAACATTAATTATAATTAACATTACAATATTGATAGTTATCTTAACAAGAGGGATAAAAACTATTTTTTTAAATTATATGAAATAATTTTCATTTTATAAGTCGCATATATTATAATATAACACGGTATTTATTTTATAACGAAGTATACTTTTGGCTTAATTTGGCAAACCGTGTAATGTACCACAATCAATTAACTAACTGTTACAATTAGCATGACCACAATAATAAACTAAATTCATAATAATTCACCCAGATAAGTTTAAAATATTTACTGACAAGTCGAATGTAAAACAACTGTAAATCAGTTAGTCAAACAACGGCTTGCTTGGCGTCTTCGAACTGATGAAACCGGAAAGGAGTCGCGAGTTTGCGGTTGCTGCACTTGGTCTTATCTTTGAAGTCACAGCAAAGTTACTAGCTTATCGTTGCATGCTTCATTCTGTCCGCTGCAGTTGTAGTTTCACTCAAAGACCTTGCAACAAAGTCAACTCAATGCTCAAGTTAAAACGCAACTACGTGGCAGCACAAATAAGTTTAGTCCCTTCGCATAATTGATCTTAAGGGCTAAGCTGAATGTTTCTCAGCTGAAGATAGGTTATACTAAAAATATTATGCATTTCTATACCTTTTCTATCAATAAGCAATTGACATTTCACTACAATCAGAAATCGTTACTAGAGTATTTTTATATTTAAAAAATACGCA
Source organism: Boloria euphrosyne (assembly GCA_951802675.2). Classification (NCBI taxonomy): domain Eukaryota; kingdom Metazoa; phylum Arthropoda; class Insecta; order Lepidoptera; family Nymphalidae; genus Boloria; species Boloria euphrosyne. Next base: position 6,638,487 of record OX637872.1, read on the forward strand.
AAAGATATTTGGTAATTTTCTTGATATTCGATACTTTGTAATGAAGGCGTAAATTGTAAATTACTGTATTCCTTTAATAACTAAATTATTTATTTAATACTTTGAAAACAATATTATTAGGATAATAAATGAATTTAATTTCGATTTAATTGATATAATATATAATATTATAAATTACTGTAACATACATTATGTTATGTGTATATTATATAAGTAAAATAAATTATTTTAGCCTTTTTACGATATTACCGCGGAGTTACTCTAATGGCTAGCTTTGAAGACGCTAAATAAGGCCAACTACTTAGTACGACAGAATTCGTTATGAATACTTAGCCTCTAAAAATAGCCTCTACGGCGATGTTATTTACCTTTAGATTTTGGTGTGAATGAATACATGTCTAATATTTGAAAATAATACATTTAATAGTCAATTATTATTATTTTTTTAATTCAAATTATCCTAAGAAAACTGTCAAAAAACAAAAATCAACTGGCACGCTTTGAAGCCATTAAACAAGAGAATTGAATCAAAAACGAAAAAACGCTAAAAGTACGCGTAATAAGCATTACATTGCAAGTAAAAATAAAGCATAAAAATATTTTGCTTTTAATATCAGAACCTAATTATTTAATGTTAGTTATTTAGTTCAGTTGAATTTAAACTAAATGAAAGTCGCAACTGGTCATTTGTCATAGGCGGCGCGGTTTCGAAGCGAGTTCCGGGTGCAAGCTGCTTTTATTAATATTTCCATCGCAAATTTACGCTTTATTAGCAAACAGACGTCATGAGCCTGATAAATTATTAATGCGGTTGTCGCACAGCTTGTGCAGTGTTCTGCTTTTTGCAATCGTAAACAATATCTCGTTAGTTAGTGTAGGAATGATTGATTGCCATTCAATTGCCTGTGTTTAGGTTTCATAATCACATCGACTAAAATGTAATCGACTAATTGACAATTGTGTTAAGCATTTAGAACCTGTAGGAATATTAGAAATGTACTCAACAGAAAGCAACTAAAAGCATAAGGTAAGAACAAAGAATTAATATTTTATCTAAAGTTTTGGTTATTGTAGCGGTTGGCTGTAAACTGCATTTTTTTATATTCTTTTTCTTCAGATATATTTGGAAAGTCTTATTGAAATAGTCATTCTTATTTTATAATAGGCCGAATGTAGAGTTTTTATATTTTTTTATCTGTCTGTCGGTCTGGAAATGCATCACGAGATAACCACTGAACGGACTTTAATAAAATTTGGCATGTGTGTGATCATAATTCAGTCGTAAGAAGCAAACGTAATATAGTACACCTACGTGTATTGTATAGTTTAACTTCCTGTAACTATTTGTGGACATTCAATAAAATTCTATCTTCGACATTTAGGTACATATTGAATGGAACAAAAATAGCACCTATATGCTTGTGTTTACGTTATTCAAAAAGATATTAATGGTAGAGTATATTATAATTCTATTAATCTAATAGTAACATAAAGTAGTGTTACTATCATATATAATACAAAAATACATCATATTTAAAAGCATAAATGTTAAAGTACACGGAACAAATTTTCACATCAAGCTATATCCTTTTTTGTCCTGAAGATTAAACCTGATTTCTGAAAGTAAAGTAATATTCGGTTATTGGGACCCTACTCATTTTTTGGAGCTGCTTATTTATATTATAACTTCGATCCTAAATCGAAGAAAAGGTCACTTTGCCGGTCTCCATTTAAGTTCTTAGGTCATTGCGATGACCTCGTTTACGTTTTTTTTGCAAACCAAGTAATATTCAATTAATACTAGGTATATTTATTATTAGCAATTTTGGTTTAATTTTAGACATTTTAATCAACCTTATATTATTTATAGGTTTAATACATATTTTCCAATAAAATACGTCATGAGTTAGCAATATTTCATTATGCTGTAATTACTCTATAGAAGTATATTTTTAAAAGTCTATTAATTTGCACTATTAACAACTCTTTCTTTTTCCCATTCATAGATTAATCCCGAAAATTCTAGCCTATATTAAAAATGTAGCCTGCCAGCTACTGAGCCAAGAGAAAACTATTTCAGTATTCCAGATAATAATACAGAAAAATGAAAATAGCTAAGTCCATTTGGTACGAAAAAAGATTTTACACAAAGGCGGCGTTTTAAGCAGAAATGAATGTCAAGGAAAAGACGTTGGATAAGAAACATTAAGAATACGAATGTTTTTACTCTCGCATTAAAGTTTAGTAGCAGAATTTGAAATAAAGCGTGGGTCACGTACGAGTGAGTGATATCACGTCTACGGCTCATCAGCGGCTGCACGTGACGACTTAAGCCCAAACAGATTTTGCCATACGGCCAACGCCGCTAGACCTCAGAGCTTAGACCACAGCTAAACAGTAACAAATGTAAAAATATGAATTCATTGTATATAAAAACACCTACTTTGATTAATTATTTTGACACATATGATTTTATCCGCAAAAACAAAAATGTTGAAGTTAAAATTATTTGTGAAATATAAATTTATTCGTAATAATGTATTCTATACTAATAGTAATAAGCCTTTACAATATAATTTACCTATTAATAAGTAAATTCATATAGATTCCAAAATCTAAACTGACGAGACGAGAGCTCTACATTTTTGGACGCGTAGTAATACGCAAAAGAGCCCTGTGCTATACAAACTTTTCTTTCTGCTAACTTTATTACGCCATTAGAGGTCGCGTGAGGAAGAATTGTACTTTTGCTTATAATATAATTTACTTTACATGGTGGATTAAAATATTTGTTTATTTTTTGAATTATATTGTCTAAGAAAATGACACATTAACCGACAAGTTTATATGATTTTAATGCTTATAAAAAAATTTTCATGTTATTATATTAAGTTTTTAAGTTTTTAACCCGTGTCACTCTATTTTTTCTACTAGACACAAAGTGGACTCTTAAATACCTAAAATAAATGTTATTTTGTAAAATACCGTACAGAAGTAATATCATATCATCAAAGTAACTCAGGTATAGTCTCATTAACACCATTTTTTGGCAAATATTATTACTATGTATTTGGTACTAAATAAATAAATAAATATGTTGAGACATTATTACAACAGCGCCATCTAGTTCCGTGGTAAGCTACGTGGCTTGTATTACGGAGACCAGATGGTTGATATACTACACATATAAATTTTATATACAATACATATTATTAATATAAACACCTATGACTGGAGTCAATGATATTCTAATAAACAGATATGTTATACGCTCACTAAACAACCGAAAAAAGTGTTCCGCGCAGCACACATACACAATTTTCATTCAAGGTACTTTTCACTACAAGTCAAAATGATAGAAAGGGGATAGTCGATAAAATCAATAAGAAAAAAAGAGACAGCTAGTGTTGTCAAGTAAACAAACTGTTAGTTATAGTTGCTCAATTGATTCTTGTTAATTAAAGTATCTCAATTGATTATTGTTCATTATTTATAGATCATATTGATTCTTCATACTTTGTTAAACTTTGTTAGTTCTAATATTTTATAATATTAATTTGATGTTCATTATTTATATTTTATTATTTACAAGTTTGTAATTTAATACAGATATGAGTTTGTAATATTTTAGATATTAATATTTTAAAAGTATTGTCATCCACCGTGGGGTAATGTGCAATCAATATAAGACAGATGGCGCCACATTACACCCAACGGTGGGGACATAATGTTTAAATAGTTGTGATAATCATTTTGTAGTGCATTCTGTAATAGTAATTAAATAAAAGTGGAATTGCTGAAACTCGTTGTTTTACTTATAAAATCAGTAAATAATAAAACATAATTCTAGCGACCGTTGACATATCAGAATATTAGGCAAATAATTGAAATATATTAATAAATCGAAGTATACTGCGTTCTTACATGTGGTATGAGATCCCTTGTGTCTTATTAACTTTGGTATCATAATTGGTACATTTCCTAAATACCCAGGATGGCATTTTTTTTAATTTTGTAGCAGCGTACCACTCGTCGCCATGCGTGACATAGACTAAAGGCAATACGTCCCAATTAGGACGTTTTCGAGTCTTACGGTTGCGCGCTCACAACATATCTGTTTGTTAGAATATCATTGATTGGAGTACAAACATTCGTGCTCAACTAATGAATGCCCCCAGCGGGACTCGAACGCGCGACCGCTGGCGCAGAAAGTAGGGTCACTACCAACTGAGTCAAACGTGTCGTCAAATATATAATAAAAAAAAAGATCAAGCCCTCTAATATTATTTTGGAGGTATCATTTTTAACATGATTATCATGTTACTATAACAATGAAATTATCTCCATTGTTTTAAAGGGAGGCCTGCAAAACTCAATACAAGAAAAGGCAAAATTCAAATTTCATTAAAAATATTAAAACGAATAGAATCACAAAATAAAATTAATGGAGTAAAAATAACGCTTATCATTATTTTTCGTGAAAAATTATTCAAATATAGCTTAATGAAAATTACACGCTAAGATTCAGCGACGCTGAGAAATGGAAAACATTGTTATTTAATTAAAGCCGAGCTAAAATTTTGTATTCCATTGAAATATATATTATATATTTTCGTGGTGAGTAACGTGAATATATCACAAAAGCTTATTTATTAAAAACTAGCAAACCCGGTCCACTTGGCTAGGCGTAATTAAAAAAACAACAACAAAGTATAAATTGTTTTTATAATTGTCTAATAAAATAAAAGTAGCCTAAGTTATATAAAAGTATCCTTAGTCACAGATAGCCTAACCTATCTGTGAGGGAAACTCTCGTCAAAATCGGTTCAGCCGTTTCAAAGATTAGCCGAAACAAACAGGCAGACAGACAAAAATAAAAAAATGACCTTTTGATGAAAGAACCGTATATAATACGTGTAAAGCTGTAAATTTGAAATCAAAAGCAAACCGTTCAATTTTATTTATATGTGCTGAAAATATTTTAATAATCAAGGTAGTATAGTATAAATAATACTGCGAGCTTTCTATTTAAAAAATTTTGCTTTTATGATAAATACGAAAGTTTCTATGTGTTAATACATAGATAAACTATAACTATTTAGCTTTTAGACATGCAACTGAGCGACGCGAGATTAACTCGCTAGTTTATTAATAGTTACTAATATTATAAATGCGAAAGTCACTCTGTCTGTCTGTCGTTCTTTCACGCCAAAAATGCTTAAAACGTCGTTTTATATCTCAAAAAATATTTATTATTTTTTTCCAAATTCTATTAGAAAATAATAATCATACTGTCAATGATATTTTAACTATAGATATGTTATGAGCGCGCAATCGTGACAACTCGAAAACGTCCTAATTAGGACGTATTGCCTTTAGTCTGTGTCACCGCATGGCGACGAGTGGTACGCTGCTACAAAATTTAAAAAAATGCCATCCTGTGTATTTAGAAAATGCACCAATTATGATACCAAAGTTAATAAAACACAAGGGATCTCATACCACATGTAAGAACGCAGTATACTTCGATTTATTAATATATTTCAATTATTTGCCTAATATTCTGATATGTCATCGGTCGCTAGACTAATGTTTGTTTACATTGACGCGCAATTGACAACACTAGCTGTCTCTTTTTTTCTTATTGATTTTATCGACTATCCCCTTTCTATCATTTTGACTTGTAGTGAAATGTACATTGAATGAAACGTGTGTATGTGTGCAGCGCGGAACACTTTTTTCGGTTGTTTAGTGAGCGTATAACATATCTGTAGTTAAAATACTGTAATATTAAACGACTTTATTAAAATGTCAAAAAAAGTATAATAATATATAAAGAGTATTTATGGAGTAAATATAAATTTAAGAAAATCATCTGTAGTAGAGGTAGTTTTCTTTACACAATAATATGTATTTTTATAACTTTATTATTTATAGCACGTGTGAAACCCGCTGAAGTAAAGCTTCATCAAATTTTGTTCAGTACTTTTACCGTGCAATATTCACAATACATAAATACATACATACGTACAAGCTTCCGCACTTATTAGGATTAACATTTTGAAGTTCTTCTTCTTCTTCCTGCCTTTATTCCATGCTATGTGCTCTTTTACACAACCCATCCATCTCTTTTTCGGTCTTCCTCTTCTCTTTTTTCCTTCTACATGCATACTTAACATTTTCCTCGTAATATGATTTTCTTCCCTCCGCATCACATGTCCATCTATAACTGGCGCTACTTTCAACATCCCCTTATATACTCATTTCTTATCTTATCTCTTCTAGTCACACCACACATCCATCTTAACATTCGCATTTCAGTCGCATGCATAAACTACATAAATATAACACTATAATGTACAAATTATAAAGTACGAGTAGAGTAGAGAGAATGAAAGGATTGGTCCTATCCTTTCTGATCCACTATGTTGGTAAAAGATTTATGCTTTATAAAACATAGGGATAAAGATATAATATCACATAGCTTAAGCAAAAGAAAAATGTATAATATTTTCTCACGTTATTTTGTTATCAAAATCAGGTATGAAATAAATAACAGCTAGTAGAATGAAAAAATACAAAAAACGATGTATGAAACATCAAAAAGGACTAATAAAAATGGACAATACGGTTTACCTCGAAAATTATAGATAAACATTGATGTAACCTCAGTAGCCCGAGACGCGAGAGTAATTTGTTAATCAGAATACAAGAACAATCAGTTTAATTAATTAGATGTATGTAAATAATACGTCACTTTATATCCAAGTGGAAAGTCGAAATTAATCGAAAATATCAACAAAAATATAGTTAAATTTTTTCAAGGTGTTAAATCTCTTAAACTTTTAATTTTTAACGTTTTAGCCATTGGCATTTATAATATTTGAATAAATTAAAATTATAATGTTTGTTTCTAAACAAAAGGAATTGTAATTATGTTTCAATAAATGTCTGAGAGAAACAATTATAAGTGTTGGTACGAATTTTTATGTTATTTTTATGATGCCGGAGGCTTGTTTATAGGGAATTTAAATGTTCGCAGGAAAATTATCTGTTATAACAACTGGTCTATTTTAATTTTGGGCCTCTTTTATTTGTGTTATTCTGTACCGGTTATTTCAGTGATGTAAAATAGAATTAATATATTTTACATCTCTCATGTTCGGTAAGTAGATTCTTAGTACCTCCAAGTGGGGCTTGTAGGTGACTAATTAGCGCTCTAGGGTAATAATGTAGCTAAAAAAGCCCTAGGGCGGTAAGTAATTGAAAAAAAAAAACAAGTTCGCGTACATCTAACCATCATACTGGCAATAGACATCATGCATTCAGCCCAATGACCAAAGAGGTCGCTTTGCTATTCAGCCTTGACTTCGTGTGAGTATAATAGTCATCAATTTTAAATATTGAACGGCGAAGCTCAATTTCGATCTTGAAAAAAAAAATTTATTCTTCTAATGCCGGTTTTTTTCTACTTACCTCACAATCGAGATGTAAAGCAGAATAGTTAGCTCAGGTGTAAGGATCAATTGCACCCTCGAACTATAGGCGCCCTCGCTGCGCTCGTGCGCCTAAATATCTCGGGCTGCAATTGATGCCTTACAGCCACAGACAATGTAAGTCTATATATTTCTTCACTTTTAATTTGATTAAGCCCTTATGTTAGCATAGTAGTTGACAACGATGCCTAATATCGGCAAGAAAGTCATACACTATACATACATTACATGGTACATCTTTATTACTGACGGTTATAACGCGTCTTTATTTCGCGCGCCGCTTACGGTATGTTTATGGTCAATGTCGGAAAAGCGGTTAGAAATCTATTACAAAATTTCCGTATATTTTACATGTACAGATTTTATGAATCCGAAGAATATTCTACTAATGTTTCTACAAAAAGTTTAATGTAGATTGATTTGCATAATATTATATACGTAAATAATTCATAATTTATTGATTTTTTGTGGTTTTGTGTGGTCGAAACTGGTAGGTGGACTCAGGTATTGATAAAGTGTGACGCTATCATTACGAGTATTACATCGGTTAAACCAATGAGTGGGTTAAAGGGCAGTTGCAAAGAGGCTGTGGCTACAATTAATTTGAATATGGATAGAAAGAGATACCGAAATTATAGGTTCTGTTTCCGACTTTTAGCTATGAAAAGATTGCTAAGAAGATTGCTATTTTCCATTTCTAGAAAAATATTAAAAATTAGTATTTGCTATCAACATCTTTGTACTTATTATATTTTACACTACTAAAGGAATGAAACTTAATAGTTAATTTATCATAATGAGCCATTAAAATTAATGACCCATGCTATGGCTTTTGCCGCTTGAGATCGAAAATTACGTTTACATCTGTACACACAATTAGTGAGCTTCCCGTACTTAATTGCCTGGATGGTGCTTCGACCGGATGTCAAAAGATTGCCTTGAAACAGCAAAACGTTTCCCTCTCATCTCGTTGTCCGTCTGAATACGGCCCAATATAAACTTTCACTGAGATCCTATTGATTTTCCTTAATTATACTTAACTGGATTATGGTTCATTGTTGAATGGTTTTGATACAGCTTCCTAAGATTGGTAAGGAATATTTATTCTTTTATATTTTTCCAATTATTAAAGATATTTTAAGAGCGCCATGTTTTGTTCTTTTTATATACCTTGCGAAATTGTCCTCAAAAAAGAAAACGTCCGAAGCTACACCCAGTTTAAGAGTTTAAGCTGCAAATCACTACTATGGAAATGGTAAAGTCAAACTCAGTTTAATCGATATGTAATCTAGTAATCAACTGTAAACGCACGCCCTACGCAGGTAGTAGCACCTGTCTTAGTTCCATCTACACTCCATCTACACTCCACTCCATCTACACTGCAGTTGGCCAGTTGAACACCTCTACACGCTAGAATGTGAGATCATGATTTATAAAACAAATTTTAAGTTTATTGTTATTTTAAAAAATAAATAAAAAATAAAACCAACTCGTAGCAACAGGTTATATAAGGTACTAATACTAAAATAGTTAAACATTATTATCATTTTAACTGTCAAAATACAACAAAATATACAATTGATTGTACATAATTCTCAAATTGATTATTGCTTTGATGGCGAAGTAATCATCAATAGTGATCAACAATAATGCGATGTCATCACAAATTTTTTTTATTATAGTACATTATAATGTTGATGATAACTCATAATTTTAGGAATTTAATTTGAAAAATTATGTGAGTGCGAGGTATCATTAGGCACTATCCATCGAACGCCATATTTCTTAATTCTTTTTCTCGGTCCTTTCAAAGTTTTAATTAATGTCAAGGGACATTATTGAACACCTTAGTCTTCGTTGTAAGTACTTTTTTACTTTTCTTTAAGGACTTAACAAAAGGAGTTAACTAACTTAAATGTACAGTAATTTGTTATTTAAATATGACGTAGTTTTGATGGATATTTTTAATGGAATATCTTCTTCTTCTTCATCATCTAATACTCGTATATAAAATCTCGTGTCACAGGTTTTGTTATCGAACTCCTACGAAACGGGTAGGTTACGGTAGGGTAGGTTACGGGTAGGTTGGTAGGTCCTAGAATAGGTCGTAGGCTATTTTTTATACCCCTAGGTAATAAGGGTGGCCCCCTCCAGATTTTTCATTTTGACGGGCGGAGCCGCGGGAATTGTTAGCAATTTTATAATAACGTTTAGCTTTACTTAAAATATTACGTATTAATAATTTTCTTTACAGGTATGTACGAGTATAGTAAAATTCCAACTGATTCGAATCTGTACATTAATTGGAAATTCCAATTGAAAAGTCGTTTTTAATTATAAAGACGCCGAATTTGTAGTTTTTAGAATTTTTACCTGTCTGTGACGGCATCACATAATTAACAATAGTCAGTTTACCATCGCTAAAAATTGTACACTAACCGTTTCATATAGCACGAAATTGTTTGTTTAATAAAGCTCAATACTATCCCCAACTAACAAAAAGTAAACGATATTAGAAAAAAATACAACTTTATTTTATACTGTAACATTTACCTCATATACAAGCATCGAATACGTATAAGTAATATTTAAGAATTCATTCACTAAGGGTTATCTGTAACAAATTGCTCAAAGGCCGCCTATTCTTTCTTTTCTTACATATAATATTCTAGATTCTGCTGTTCCAAATAATTATTTGTGTTTCATATATTTCGTGCACAATAAAGTTTTTATCTTTTATTATGTAATAACTTTACAATCTCTGGCAGTACGATTGACAGTAGCATTACAAATGCGGTTCATGATATAATTGTATTATTTTCCAATATAAACCACCCGAATTAACCGCAGAGGTTAACTGACATCAGAAAAAATACATATTGTAATTTTAACTTAAATTATTTAGAATTGTTTAGTTAATTTTTATTACATGAATTAAAAATATAACAAAGATAAAAGAAAGAGACAAAGACTTTACCGTCTTGTTTGTCACGAAGTAATATACATATTATGTATTACTAGCGACTCACATTCGCTTCGCTCGGTTTCGTCTCTAGGTGCACACTACCTAAAGTTTGTGTCACAAAATGAAGGACTTTGAATGGAAGGATGAAGGACAAAATCCGTTCTTAGCGGACGTCTACTAACTATAAACTGCCTCCCTACCAATTTTCTTCCTTATACATCAAGATGAGTGTAACCTTTCGCTTTTATATATTTAGATGTACCTACATACATACGTCCTCACCAAACTTTACGGAAATCTCTTTAGCAGTTTAAGAGGTGAATTCAAAATATCTTACCTTAATAAGTATGGGTGTTAGAATTATAGCAATCCAACAAATCGTTACAGACCTTTCCGTTAGCACTTGAGGTTTCGTTCGTTTTCACTTAAAATAATTGACAATTACGAAATACAGACTACAAAACAGATTATATATAGTGTTTTCTATGTCTATTTGCCCTTTAAAAATTGTGTTATCTATTACATATTTCAGCTAATAATAGTTAAGCATTTATGTATTTTAGTAAACTATAAAATATATAAATTTATTTAACATTATATATCCTTTTATTGCAAATAAGCTATTAATTGATAATTATAAAAAAATATATCTGTAATATTGTTATTATAAAAATAAATCTTCCCTTTTGAATCATCTAGAGGTATTATAAACTTTTGTAAGTATTGTTATTTATTAAAATGTTTATTTAAACATGATATTATATATTTAGTTAATTCTCCTTTATATGGAAATGTTCAAATTTCAGAAAGAGCATTTTTTTTACATGAATATATTAATGTATTAAATCAAGTTCTTTAACATATTTACATTAAATATTAAAAAAATCTCAATTAACAAAGTTTAAATATTGCCAATATATTTAATTACTTAACAGCATTAATAAACCAGTTACCAATTTTAAATGAGACACTTAAAGTTGTCATCGAATCTAGAGCTTCGTCAGTGAAGATGTCCCCATTTCGGTAAATCCCCTACTGGGTGAATGAACATAATTTTCTGCGCTTGACACCGTGTCTAGTTCCTTCATTGTACCGTTTAACTACCCCCGTTTTGTTCGTTTTTATTACTGTCACTTGAAAAGCAGTTCCGTTCGCATTGTACATGGTTTTATTATTCAAACGTTATACTGTCTTTGTCTCTTACAAGATTGCTTTACTTTCTTCTACACTATGTTGACAAATCTTGTGTTCATTTAGTATAGCTTATAAAAATATTAATGGAAGATTGCGATTTCTGATAATTTTGGATTTATTTTGACAATGCACAGTGAAATCATTTTATGAAAATTTTGTATTTTTTCCCTGATTCTTATTAAGCGTACCAAATATGGTAATAAATGTCTTATTTCTATCTCCGTTCATTTATTAAATCCAGTTTAGAGAAATGAGGTCATTGTGACCTCTGCAATTTACTCTATCGCTAAAAATAAAACAAAAAAAACCTTTTTCATTAAAATAGTCAGAAATAATAATTTTAATTGAACTATTAAATAATTGTCTAGGACTAAAAAAGTAACCATTGTTTTTATATTCAGTAAATTGGCTCATGAATACTGTTCAAATTTACCAGAGATTAAATTTACATAACGAGCAATTTATGCCTCGCAAAGATTATAAAACCTTCTGCTATCCTTTTATTTGTCGGATCGGTTTCTCTTCTTTCAAATGGCTGCTTTGGGTTACTCCAGTTAAAATCGTTTCACTTTACATTAACTTAGTAGTATTTGTTTTTCAAGGAGAGCTTTAATTGATTAGCTACCTCCAGGTTTTATGATTACATTCCTTGATTAAAGCTCTTATAAAAGGAAATGGTAAAAATATTTAAAAAAACTTTATTTTCTGATAGAACTTTTTTTTGAGAACTTCCTTAATGATTTCTATTTTAAAAAATATAAACAATTTAAGCAATTTATATTAATAATTTTAGTATATAATTTAGGTTTTGTTATTGATTAGAGATATAATATGAGTGTAATAAACAATATGCTTTGTCTTGAGTTTAATTTCTTTGGTGATTTAACGTATATCGTATTATTCTTCATGAGCAAAATGCTTGTATTATTACTGAATGACATTTTTTTTCTTATATATTATTATATTCGCAAGTTCGATTCCGGTAATTTGAATGTTTTAAAATAGACGAATTAAAGATATGTTGTTAATAGAAATAAAAGCTTATATTTTTAAAATTTGTAACAATAGTAAAGCTTTGTACGCTAAACAATATTAATAACTCACATCATTCTACTTCATCACTATTGGCTTTTAGATATACATTGATTTTCAAAACATACTCTATATGAGATATTATTTGGTCTGCAAAAAAATGAACCATAAAATATATTGGACTCAAGAGTGCTTAAGAAACACAGGCACATTCTTCTTCAAATTTTAATATCATAAAATTATCCATATCAAACATCGATTGGCCATCGTCAGCATAAAACTCTCATCGCCTACAAAAGGGTAGATGATATCGTACGAGCCGTAATTGTTCTACTTGACAGATTCAATCGGAAGTTTAAATTCGCTAAGTTTTAACAAAAAGATCTTAATTTTTAATAACTCTATATTTATTTTATTAATTAACAAAAAGTGCCCGAACATTTTATAAATTAAAAAATATGCGTTATTCCCGTTTTTTAGGGTTAGTTGATAGTCTGTCTGTCTATCAAGACCCTTTTCCTCAAGAGCGTTGAGATATCTAGTGGAAACAGTTATAGGGCACGCAGTTGTAGAAATAAATCTATCTAAATGATTATAGTTTAAGTTTCTAAGTCAACACACTTAAAAGATAACTAATATTCAAAACCTATAGGTTTCTAGACGTTAGCCTAAATTTAGCAAGAAGCAATGTCTTATAGCATATTATGTAAAGGTAACAATCGTGTTGTAGTTTTATTATTGACTAATATTTCAAATGTTTCGATTTTTTATATAAGTCTATTTCTTTATAATAGCTTGCATGTAAAATGCTTGTATTATTTTAATTTAAGTTTTCTTGAGTATCTATTGATAAGTTAAAAAATGAATTTTTGAAGTGGCAGTGCCATGCTTGTTACCTTCGGGTAGCAGCCGAATGGGCCGGCACGCCCCGTATCGTACCACTCTCTCACAGAAGACCGGCGTGAAGCTATGCTGTCGCGTTTCGTCCGGTAAGTGAGAGTCCGAGAGGCCCACTACCCATCCCTTCTCCCGTCCTTCTCCCTCCTCCCTCCCTCCCTTTCCTGAAAGGCCGGCAACGCATCTGCAAGCCCTGTGGTGTTGCAGATGTCCATGGGCGGAGGTGATCACTTACCATCAGGTGAGCCTCTTGCCCGTTTGCCCCCTTTGTCACATAAAAAAAAAATTGAAGGGTTCTAAATATTTATTTCTAAATAGTAAGTTAAATACATTCTTGTGGGGTCCTGCACTAAATTAGTAGAAAATTAAAAAGCAGCTATGCAATGTTATCTAATCTAATAAGTGGTAGGTATCTAAGAAAACCACAGACTATTTTTATTAAGATACCATGTGAATATATACGCGGACAAAAATTTCCACAGATGCCATCCTCAACTCATCTGAAGTTTAGCTTTGCATTTTTGCTCTTATACGAGTGGTTTGCACAGCACTAGTTGAGCATTAATTGGATGTAGACTGTTACAATAAAAACTTTCATTTTTACATGTGATGTAGAAATAAAAAAAATCGTACAAACTTTTTCCGCAATGTTATTCAGTTTTTGAATTTTGAACGCATATGTTTTTAAATAATAACATATACTTTACATCGAAAATTTTTACGAATAATATTATATTATCGCGTTATAAGGAGTGTGTTCCGTCATTATAGCACGTTTAAAACATGCTTTATGCATCGTTAGACAGTTATCAACTTTTGACGATAAAAGGATGGAACAGTTAATTGTAAATTTTATGTGAAAGAGAGAAACTAACTTTCTAGAAAAGTTTCGAATTTTCGATACTACGATGTTCATTGTTTATGCGTATAGAATGCCCGAAGCGACGGTGTGTCGGGAGAGTAGAATTTCAGAGCTAAGTGAAGACTGAGAAAAATATGAAAAAGTGGAACAGTGAAGTAAAGTTAAGTGAAGTTGTAGTGAAAGTGTAAGTCAAGTAGTAAAAACTATTCCTCAGTGACCGAAAGGTATTAATGTGTATATATTTTGCGTGTAAATCCACTTTAATTCTTAAGATTAAAATTAAAAAAAAGCTGCAAAGGTGTAACCATAGGGGCAAGCTAGTATAAGATATGTATTGTTACAAAAGTTATGCTTGCAAGTGCGAAATAATAAAGTAAACAAAATCGTTTAAATTCATAAAACTGACCGTTTATTTAAGGAGCATTTTAAGAAAAGTCCACTTAGTTTATATCGCAAATTCTTGAAAACGCTTTACAAATATTTTTTATAATAAACTAAGAACTAATCTCGAATTTGTGCATTTTGTGCAAAATACATTTTAAAAATCTGATTGAAATATTAATTTTTATCTATACAAAGGCCGAATCTATAATTTTTAGAATTTTTGTCGATCAAATCTATCTGTTATGGCATCACATTATATTGAATTTTGGTATGAAGTAGCAAGTAATCTGAGAATAAATTGAGCGTGCTTATAGAATTAATTCTTAAATAGAAAATTGAATAGAAAAATATCATTTATATTTCCAACTACCTCTTTAAAATTTTATTTCTATGGTGTAGTGTAGTAGTGGTAGGTTTGAGTACCTACTAGACTATTGTTATTGATTTTTAAATATATAATGTGCTGATTGCTTTAGCGATTGAACACTTTCTTCAAATTATTGAGCTTTTTACGGGTATCAAGAAAACTTTTCTATAAATTCAAAATCTTGTGAATAAACTTCAAGCGAAACCAAAACAATTCAACTAAAACATAAATGTAGCTGGAATGGATACTTTCTAGTATGTATTGTAAATATAGATACCGCTACAATTCGGACTTTAAACTGTGACATCGCTTGTCAAATTCACTACGCGAATTGAGTTCGCGCGTCATCGATTTTTGCTAATTGGATGTAACTTTTCACGAGTGTATCGTTTCAGCGATAGTTATATGTATGTACGTCTGTCTGTTGTATGGACGCGCGTCGACCAATGTGAACATTATACACGTCACTTACCCATCAGTCAGGCCTCAATGGCTGAGTACCATTTTATTAACTCAAACACATTTCGCTATAAATATGTACTCTACGTAGAAACGACTTTTTATTAGTCTAGTTCTCATAAGCATATTTAAAAAAATGTTATTAAAATAATAGAAACCAAGCCCTAGATCTATTAAAAAGTTCTATACTTTATGAGTATTGAGAAGTCTATACTAGATCATTATTTAAGCTAATTCGAAAGATAATGTAGAAGACAAATTCAATGTCTACAATATTCGAACTTATTATGTATTTTTTTTTCGTTATTATTAGTGTAACTCTTAGATGAATGAAAGATTGCAGACATTTGAACATAATGTAAAGAACTTTGTTTTTAAGTTATTGTCAAATGTGTAATAATTTGGCCCACATAAAATAATTGATTATAGGTTTTTGAAGCCATAGAATATTTGGAATATTTGAAATCAGTCCATCTGACTGCCTTCAGAATATTTCTGTTATTAAAAACCTATTTCATGTTCTTTGTTTGTTGTCCCTTTGATACTGGTAATAATTGACTCTTATGAGATATTCGCAAGAATATTAAATCTCGGTATTCAAACAGAAATACTGTTTTTAGCTCAATTCTTTTGATCGAGTAGAGCTCTACTTATTTAGTCTTAACAAATGGAAGAAATAAAAATCTGTCTCGAAACATTTTTTGGTATCTGTTCTATTGAATTGCTTGTTTATCTCCATTGCTGATTGCATTGGAAATTCTTTGGTATCAAAGCACAGAGAAAGGGAATTGCACAAAAAATATGCGGGTTGTATACTTTTTGATTTAATGTTCTTTAAATTTCAGACGCTCGTATTAGGCCAGACCATATTTTAGTAGAAATTTGCTTAAACACTCACTGTCAAGGTATTGTGATGTGACGATGTTTTAGGTATTTCTTATGTTTTTGCTATTTATTAATCGAGCAACTAACATAATAACTTTTTAGTGGTCAAATACTCTCCTTGCCAGTACTTTTAATAAAAAATCGATTAAATATAATCGAGAGTTATATTTGTAAATAAAATGTGAATTAGTGAATTATTTACATTATATTTAATACGTATGATTTCTATCTTCGTAATGTCTGTTGATTTAATAATTATAATGCTATATTGTTTCAATTATGAGACAAAGATATCAAAGTAGTTTCATAATAGAAACAAGAACAAATAAGTACATTTGTTATTTAACAGTTATCACCTGCCCCCGACCAGTGTACTCGTATAACATACTTGAGCTTACGAGTTATTTCATAAAATAAATATATATAAAGAAAAGGAGTTTCCTCACGCTTTATCCATTAGACCGCCTGATCCGAAAAGACATAAACCTCCAGGGATTCAGTTGTAAGTTGACAAAATGAGCGTTAGTATTTCTTCGTGAATTTTTGTACACACAATCTAAATTTGGCCTTTATTCTTTTGGTAAACATTGAATAAATTTGTGTTCTTTATATTTGTTTTGAGGTGAACGTTAAAAATTTATACAAAATTTCGTAAATTTTGCTCACATAAAAAATATTTACTTCATAGACGTAATTTGCTTATTGGTCTAGTGGCTATTACGCCCAACTACAGATTGAAATTTCGTTTGAATTCAAATGTCGTTGATCTTTGGCGGCATTTAGGTAATCGTTCAGTCACGAGAACCAAATGTGTATGCCAAATTTCCGCTCAATAAGAAACTTGTAAGATCAAATTTATCTTGCAAGATTTGATTACACACACTGGGGCAGGTGAAACTAAATAAAAGCTTGTAAACGTTTTTATTTTTAACGATATCAAATATAAAAATAGCGGATTATGTCTTGAAATAGACTTCACGATATTACAAAAGAGAGATTAAACTCTGTCGCATAGTTTAAAAATTAACTCGCATGTTTTTCTCAAAAACAAACGGGCAAAAGTCATTATACAGGTATTACTAGACCACCCGAGTCTTCACCCACTTATTTAATTACAATACATTTTATATTATTATTTACAACTAATAGGGTTTTTGCCAAGAAATTTTCAGTAACAAGCTCGAGTCGGGATCATCTTGCATGTTACATCCAGCTCAAAAAGCACGTAAAGCCGCCATTTCTCTGCCTGATCTTTCACTTCTTTGAATGGAATGGAATATACCTATATTTATACGTACACATTATTGTGTGATAATAATCTCCTACGCAGATGAGTATACTCAGTGGGATTGGCTATCGCAGGAAAAATTGATTAAGATATTTTTAGCGTCTACAAATTGCAAAGATAGGACCATCGATGATCGACGACCAACAATCGAGCTTAAAAATATGATAAAATATAAACGATTTTATAAATTTAATATATTTTTCTATTAAATTCATAATATCTCCATTAGTAACAACATTGAACAACGTTGTCTATAAAGTAAACTTGAGTAACCCATAACATTAATTTACGAACCAAGAAAGGAGTTTGTGTGCAATGAAAAAGGGAGCGCCTGAGAGGTGAACTAAAGAAAAAGATAAGTAAAATAAGTGTACAGGGCTTCAAGGTTTATGCAAATTTAACGTGAAAAATTTTTACTTACCAAGACTAATATTATTATTTGTGAACAGCGAGCTGCCTGATAAAAATATTTAGGATAAAAACCCAACTTTATTATGGACGTGCAATAAATGTTTGAATGTTACTTTTAAAGCACAAAGTTAGCTTATCTAAAGATTTTTATAGCACGAAATATTAAATATGATTTCAGCTTATTAATGATATTAGAGTCAGTAACGCTAGACGAGAGAGGCCGAGATTGTCTCGAGGGAATCTAAGGCAGTCTGGAAAAGAGCAATTTAATTAAAGCAAAATAACGTTTATATCTCTGGATCTTGTTAATACTATCAGTGAAAATTAGGAAAGCGTGTATAAAAAGGGGAGTCTTTAATAGATAAAATTATCAATATCAAAAGAATAAGCAGTACCATAAATAATTGTTTTATTTAAAATGTAAATATAAGCCATATTTTAAAATACTAACATTGTAGATAAAGCTTTACGAATTGAAAATGTAATAATTGATGTAATATGTAATTTATTTAATTTTCATTTGGAATTTTTTATTTTTTGTTGTTTTAGCATTGACTTCAGATAATCTGATTGACGTTTAGTCGCTTGGAAATGGGCTTAGGAACATATGCCTAGAATATAGATAGTACTCGTAATGTTATTAATGCGTTGTACGGGACGAGAAAGACAATTATCTCATATTTTCCTAATAACTCACAAGTACCGTTTAACAATATATCTCTCTAAAAGTAGATAATTGAATAAAATATTTCACTAAGTAAATACTTTAATTTATGGTATGAATGTACATAATGTTTAAAAGTATAATATAATATGTATTTTACAGATATTAAGCATTTCCTAAAAGGTCTAGAAGTATAGAAAAGTTCTAGTAGGTACGTTTACATAATTACTATAAAAGTGTCTATAAGTATAGAACTCTTCTTGATAAACAATACTTAAAGCGACGTAGGTATTTAACTATATTAAGGAAACAAGCGGACACTGTTTAGTACTAATATTTATATATACTCAATTATTTGTATTTTATGGGTGTCAAAAACTTTATTTTCATGTTTCATATCAAAATTACGCCACTGAGGTACTGTTGGCTTTATAAAATCATGATTTTAAAAACAAGTTACAAAATGTCGAGGAATTATCAACATTTAGTCAGTTATCTGGTAAGATTTGAAATTAACGAAATTAGAATAACTAAAATCAAGTTTTAAGTTTATCGTTGGATAGATGAGAAGTTTGATTTATACTTACTAGAAACATATATAGGGCAATAGGACGCTATTTACTGAACATAATCACTATTTGTTTGCTTCAATCGTAGGCTTAGTGCAATTAACATCGATGATTAGTATTATTGATAAATACCAATATTTTATCTTTGCATAACAAAATTATTGAGTTTTACTCAATAAATTAGAAATAATAAGGACTTACTAAATTCTCACCCTAAAAATTTCCAAAAACCGTAATAAAAAATTTCATCAAATAACTTTTTCACTTACCACGGAAAGTAAATATTTTAATAATAACTCAAACATTTTTGAAATAAACATACTCGTAGTTGTGTAAAATTTTTAGTTTTCGTTTAACTTATTGTTAGTGCCATTTACTTTTTATGAATTGAGCGTCACTAAATATTAAAAACAGTCCCCCGCCGCGTAGATTCTATTCGAAATATATTCAAAAATAACGAACAAAATTTCATGCGGTTTTCACCTACCCCTACCAAGCATGGCACTACCACTTACTTTTTCAAGTGGTAGTGCCATGCTTGTTACCTTCGGGTAGCAGCCAAATGGGCCGGCACGCCCCGTATAGTACCACTCTCTCACAGGAGACCGGCGTGAAGTGGCAGCTATGCTGTCGCGTTTTGTCCGGTAAGTGAGAGTCCGGGAGGCCCACTCCCCATCCCTACTCCCGTCCTTCTCCCTCCTCCCTCTCTCCCTGAAAGGCCGGCAATGCATCTGCAAGCCCTGTGGTGTTGCAGATGTCCATGGGCGGAGGTGATCACTTACCATCAGGTGAGCCTCCTGCCCGATTGCCCCTTTGTCCCATAAAAAAAAACCCAATAAGTTTGTGCTTCATTATGAAGGTTCGGATGTATTTATATGATTTTTTAGGGGTGCGCGATGCGACGCTAACTAATAAAGTTGTAAGAAAACAAAGTAAAACAGAATTATTTATCCAAAAAGAGGTCATCTTGTAAAGTCACAACACTAATTCACTATAGTTTTTACGTCAACTTAAAAAATTCACATTATACACTACACTACACTATACTCGTACACGTACGTAGCTAGTCGATGATTATAATACAATAGTTAACTTATTGATGACATCGGGGTTAGATTTAAATAGCGTTTATAATTCCTAGAAAGGAGATAATCGAATTACTATCAATGCAATATTTTATATATGAGTGTCGATATTCATTACCTATTTACGGTGAAATAAAAGGATTTGGATTAAAGGTACATAAAGTGGGGAATCTATCACATTGGCAATTTTTAGACGACTAGAAAGAAACTAACTAAAGTCCAATACCTCATTTTTTATTTGCATTCCTATATTTATTTGCATGGTCATACAGTTAGATGTAATTTAAACTAGAACTGTTTAATATTTTCCTCCTTTTCATTTAAAAGTAGATAAAATACTAGATTTTAAAAATATGGCAACATATTGCTTAAATGTACGTTTTTCTAGCACACTTCGATTCATGATATGAAAGACTAGCGAGTAATCGACGTTCTCTCGACTCATGGCTTACTTCTGTACCTCTTCAGTTTAATTGATTAAAAGACATACGCATGAACATTATTTATAAAAGAAGTTCTATAAACTAACACGCAACTGCACATTAAAATACTGTTTTCCAATAAATACTTAGAAGCAATAAAAAAAATGTATATACCGTGCTTGCCGCTAGTAGCCGCCGCGAGCGCCGTGCTAAGTACCAACAAGTGTACGAGCATGCTCCTGTGCGGCGCGGGGCGCGCATCGAGCTGTTAGCGCACCTTACAACCCCTTCTGAAAAGGAAACGTATTTAAAATTTTATGAATCTAGAAATATTGATAGGATTTATACTGTTCGTATGTCCGCAAATCACCGCTATTTAATACGAACTATAACAACGACTATAATAAAAAAAATATTTTGCCATGCGTTTGGATGTTAAATTAATCTGGCTTCTCATAGTAATATTATGACATAAAATTTATTTATATTTCAGGCAGTAGTAGTCCAGCGGTAACGCGCTCGCTTGAATAACCGAGTAATGCGGGTTGAAATCTGGGTCTCGCTCCCTTGATATTTTCATGTGCGAATCATTTTCTATTATGATTACAACTTGCCTTACGGTGAAGGAAAACATCGTGAGGAAACCTGCATGTCTGAGAAAAACCTAGCAAGTTTTCGAAAGACATGTGAAGTCCGCCATCACGCACTAGGCCAACGCGGTGGACTATGGCCTGATCCCCCTCGTACTAAGGGAGGCCCGAGCCCAGCGGTGTGACGTTAAAAAGGCTGAAGACTAAAATTTATTTATGCTGTTAATAACATAATGGATGGGTAAATATTTTATTTTGTTTATGTATATCTTAATAATATGTTAAAAGAAAATACTAAAATGTCTAACGGTATGGACTATTTGGCGTATAGCATTACTTTTGCGATTTTCAGCGAAGGATACCTATTTAAAAGATTTTCTAACTTTTAATATCCTACGTGTATATTATACACCGCTCATGTCACGAATGCGTAAACATTGAGAGCAAACAGGCTTACATTTCTTACATGATTGCAACTAGAATGTTTGTTCCTGTTTGCATTCACGTATTCAGTCGCCAGTTATGCAACGGCTAGCTCGGACGCATACTGTTCATACAAATATATGTATTTATGTATGTTCATAAATCCATTCTAATATTATAAATATGATAGTCTGTCTGTTTCTTACCTTTCCGCAATTTAATAATAGAACCGATTTTAATGAAGTTTGATTAGCATAAAGGTAATTCAACCTGGCGACGGAGGTGGGCTACTTTTATCTCGGTCTCTCTAATTATGCAAACATCGCCGCGGGTTAAGAATAATAGAATGTAACATGAAAAATAATTTCATGTTAGTTACTCTATTATTTAATTTTATTCTATAATGAAATAAATTATATTTATGTTAGAAATACCCAAAAACATATTATAAACAAAAAACCCAACTATCGAAACAAGTTGGTAACATTTCTCTTTGAGAATGAAACTGATGCTAAGTAGATAAAACAAGCAAGCATCCAGATCTCTATTTAAAATAAGATATAATTTCTAAGAAGAACCGGGAGCGATTCGAGTAACAACTCTTTAATTGAAAGTTCAGCAATTTGTTCTACCCTTCCAAATGGACTCGCTTTATGGGCCAACTCGCATCCACGGTTCAAAACTGATTGTAGGCAGATGTGGATAATTACTTAGCCAGCTGCTTGCTTCTCACTAATCTTGAGATGAATCCTGCTTTGCTGAAGAGATATTATCATTTTTTAACTGATTTGTTAAAGTAGGAGGCGGTAAAACAACTTTTTTACAGTGTACTGCAATTATGGTCACGGGTGAGACTATTCTAGACATCTAATTAGTTATTTTTAACTGATAATTATAATAACATTTTCAAATCTCAACTACATGTTCCATATTTATTCCATAGTATTACTAGACTAGGTATTACTAGATAGGACCATCGATGTAACAATCGAGCTTAAAATTTATATTTTTAAGTAATTAAAATAATAAATATGTCTTAATAATTTTATATAATATGTTGATTTCTAAGCAATAAGATATTAGATTACCCGATGCTTTGCTTAACATGATATTTTCTTTTAATGGGGTGAATGCGAGTAGTTACCCTCCGAGGGTTCTGTTGCATGAATTAAATATATTCAATTTACTGATGGTATGTATAAGTTTGTATTTAATAGAACTTGTATCAGAAACTAAGTCAATTTTGTATTTCAAAACCACTCCAAGAATCTTTATCAAAATAAATTTACTATCACAATCTTTTTCAGAGTTTTTCACGTTCAAAATTTAGCGGGTTTTTTTTTCTGGCAACCCTAAAACATCCACATCGTTATTATACACTTTTAGCTTGTGCGGTAGACTTTGAATCTGAGATCTTTGATACAGAAAACCTCATTATTCAAAATACATGTTTTATGTATTGTATTATATTCCTTTTCGTGAATAAGTTCATTCGAATTCGATATTATATGTGATATTCTTTATTTTTTTTAATAATTTAAAAAATGCTTACCGACAATATGTAAAAGGTATAATTGCCGAATATGGTAAATTGACACGGTAAACATCAAAATTTAAAAAAAAATAAACAAAATCTTGCGAGAGTCAAATTACAAACCTCATAAAAACTATACTTAATTAGTTAGCTTAATTAGTTCAGCTCATTGTTTAGGTATAGTTGAAAGATCTAGCTTGTTTTTAAATAGTTGAAAGTAGAATTTGGATATATTAGACTTAAAGTGTCCACTTAATCTTATTAGCGAACATTTTTTACGATTAAGAAAATAAGGCTTTTTAGTTGCTTATTTCTTGTTAATCTATCTAATATGTAGCCGTAGCTTTCATCGCACTGTAGACATATTGATAATGGTTCATACTGCGTACCTACGTAGGATATAAATAGCATTTATTTGAGTCCAACTGATCTAGCATTAACCAAAATGATATTAATATGCTAATTGGTTGGTTTATTTATAATGGATCTGATCAATATAAAATTAGACGAAAAATTTATATAAAATTTTAAATACACAATTTTAGTAATAGAATCGTTGATTTGACGTAATCTATACGTATAATAAAATTCTAACAATCGTTTTTAGAATTTTTGTCTGTCCGTCTGTCCGTATGTCTGTGACCGCATCACGAGAAAACCACTGGACGGATTTTCATGAAATTTAATGTGGTGGTAGCTGGTCCTTCGGGTGAATATATAGGATACTTTTTACTGCAAGAAAATATAAAATAAGAAATCTATACTAATCTTTAAAACGTATCTAAACGTATCGCTATTATTAAATATAATTATGTATTTTTAATTACCTGAAGTAACGAACTGTCTCTGTCGTTTATAAATCTTTTAGATTCGTCTGGTAAAGTTCAGTAGTATTAACATTTTATAATTGTATAGCGGTTCGTCCAAACAAATCAAAATTTATCAGTGAATCTCACTTAATTCGCGCCAAAAAACGTCACGACTGGGATCTGTAATAAATGCGAAATTAATGCGAAGTGGCAGGTCATAAATCTCGGGAGCTTTCGAGCAATAAAACAAAAAAATGAATATTACCAGTTTGATAATACAAAAACTTTAGTAAGTGCTCTCTAGAACGGCCTAAACCAAAGTCTTTTTGCCCGTTTTTGTTTTGGACATTTTCACTGTGAACCATATGTATCAGTTTACACTGGTACAAAGGAATGTCTAGATTTTATGCCTTCTGCTACCTACGTAACTGACCGCAAAAGTGTAAAGAGAAAATGAAACATTCCCTTTTGAAGTTATTGAACGCTACGGCCATGGTTTTTGCTAGATTAAAAATGTATAAAGTTTCTTTTACACTTCATGGGAAGGCTTATTTAGTTAAAAGATAATAAAACTGTTGATATATCAGAAAAATATACGAAATATATTTTAACTCTTAATTTAATTTACTATTTCGTTGTTACTAGGTATTCTAAAATATCATGGCCTCATGAATATATTGCACATTACAGTCGGACCATGTATTCATGTTAAGGGACAGCTTTACTGATAAAGAAATTCTTAGTAGCCTCGACTTTAAGAGTTGGCGGTGGTACACACCAAACCTCGGAGATTCGGTCCTGTACCTAATCTTTATCCGGTGGTGCCGGATTTCCGTTCTAATGGAGTACGATTGAGTTTATGCACGCATTACAAGGTCAAATATAATGCTTATAATATCTCTTGCTATATTATGTACCTATAAAGTTCAACAAAATTAATATGAATAATATATTTAAATGGTTTTGATAAAAAAACTAAGTTATTTATGAAAAATAGTTAAGTTTCGTAAGTAATAATGAGTTTATTTTCTTGATTTAGCTTTAGTAAATGTTGTTCTAATCTTTAAAAAAAATTGTAGCTTAGAACAACGTTCTGACCAAAAGATAAATATAGATGGAACATGCAGAAAACAATGACGGAATCTTCAAAAGGTATTAATACCTTTATAATACCAGACCTGCCTCTGTGCCTGCAGAGTGACACACTATAAATACATACGTTCAATTCGAAAAATAAAATAAAATGTTATCACAAAAAAATGATAAAATATTCATATTGATGCTATTTCCAACACACATGAATTGACTGGAAGAAATAAATATTAATCCATTATCGTCCTCGCCACTTTCTAAAAAAAGTTTTGTGCAAATTGCTTAGTAATTATAAAATATTTTAAATTTAATATTAAAAATAGGTTAATTTAACAATTTTGAATTCATTATTATAATAATCTGTCTGTCTTTTATTCCCTTGTTTAGTGCAACTGTTCTATACTCTACTACACTCTAACTATAGTATTCTCTTTGAGTATGTAGTTTAGGGAGAAAAGTTTTTATTACTTAAGTTCTCACATTACTTGAAAGTTCAAACGTATGCATTCATGTGAATATGAATGGCATTTTTCAATGTCTTCGCCCTTTTGAATATATCGTGCAAGTGTGGGTACTTGTTTATAATAAGTGAGCCGTATTCTAGGGCCATTTGGCCTGCTATAAACATGAATGGCGCCAAAACGTCTCTCTTATCTCGGATATTTCACAGAGGGACGGAAACGGGGCCTTAGAGGCACAACTTAGACTCTCAAGTATGATCCTTAAACATCTTGAAATAAGAACCGCAAAGACCTCAAGCAGAAAGCCCTAAGTTCTTAGAGCAAATGGATTGTGAAGCAGCGCAAAGCCGATTTTGAAATTGATTTTTATTTAACTGATGCTACTCGGCGACGGCGGCTTAATATTGAATAATTTGTCATAGTAATTAATTTTTTTTCATTAAATTTTATTTGCAAAATAGGTACAAAAATATATTTTAAATATAAAATAGCTTAATATTTACAAAAAATTATTAAATAAAATCGTTTCAATACAGAGTCAAAATTTATTTCTTTGTTTTATTATATATATAGAGATGAATCCCTATTTCGCTAATTCTTTTTTTGTTGTGTTTGTTACTGTCAGGAGAAGGTTTATATGAAAGAAAAATTAGGAAAGTAGTGCGGAAAATTAGAAAATATAAAATTAAACTTTATAAAATTAACGGCGTTTGACGTATCATGTTATGACCGTTGCCATGATGCGTGCAATGGTCATTAAATCAGCAAATATATACCTTCAAAATGTGAAATAACTTCAAAATGTTTATGTTGCGTAGGATTTTCGAATGGGTAACTATAGAAGGCATCTAAAACCACCGTCAAGATATTTGTGTGATCATTTTTAGTGTATATTTTATAGTAGGTTTATAAGAAGAAAGTATTTTGATAAAAAACCTTAATATATTTGTATATGTAAAGATTTCGTGAATACAATATTAAATAAATTTTCCAATCTCCACCGAATACTGTCTGCATGAAGGCTTATCTTCCTCGTAGATCGTGTCATGTGTCTACATATTCATGTGAACTCGGTACGGATAAGTCGCTGAATTCGTCACTAGTTTCACTTCAGAGAAGTTACTTACTCATGAATATTAAGCAGATAATGCAGTTATAATGCTCAGATCTCAATGTTAATGTCGCATTTAATTATACGCGCCTAGTAATTCCTTAAATCTTGTTCATTTTGAAGATATTTGAATTTTAATCATTCATAATGAGTTAAAATTAATTTACAACATAAAACAAGTATATGTACTAGCATTACGTCCTGGATTTGCCTGCTTTTCTATGTTTTATTGTAAATATTTGTAAATATTTTTTGATATCGCTGAGTGACAAAGGGACAGTATATTCTTTCTTACATACATAAAATTATTAATGCTATGCATATATAAATAAATATCTCATATAAAATCATGGTTGTTTGCTTGATCGACGGCAGATTAATCGCTTGGTCGGGCGAGATGTCAACGCATTCGCGTTTCGGTCTAGTGATTCGCTTTTGTGATCATCTTCTATGTTTGATCTGTGATGTATTACATATGCCACTGTTGGCAGGATTTCTATAAGCTTTTACCTACTTCTCAAGATTAATATACTTTTTGATAAACGAAAATATTATTTACTATTCAAAATCGTTATTTCCAATAAGAAATTGTATACGATGAATATCGTTCAAATAATATATTTTTTAATAATATTCTTGTGAATTTAGACCAGAAGTGAGCTTTCTTTTAAAAAAAACAAGCTTACTAAATCGACCTCAACTTATTTAAGAATCTGAAAACGCTAAAACACTATTAAACTAACCAAAAAGGCAATTAAGCTACCAACAATGATATTTTAAGAAACAAACCGACAGAGTAACGACCTAACAATGCTACCACGACGAGCGTCAAGATAGAACTACCCCCCGATGCCGGTTATGCATCGACTTTTATCGTTTTCTCCCCACTCTAACATCCTCTTTTCTATTCATCTTCCACACGGCCTTTCCTGACAGAAGACCGTCCTCGGGCTTCTTCACCTTCTAACCTTGGAGTTCAGATAGAACCTCGACATCGAAAACCTGAGTGACGCCAGGAGCTATAGACATTACACTCTCATCATCTGCTGCCGTATATAACAATAAAATCACCAGACAAAAAAAAAACATAAAGTGCATTTCCAAAACTTGCATGTCTATATGAAGGTTTCAATTTGATTCATTCGTGGGCTAAGCTCACCTAGCATAACCTAAGCACAATGGATGTGAAACAAACAGATATCTGTACCAATTACCCGGGGCAGGACCCGTCGGGGGAGTGCGCCCTCACGACTCGCCAGAGAACCATGTCATAGCTTTGCGTGTGTAAATCAGTACCTATAAAAGCATGTTTCAACCCAACCTAACCACAAATATACGTTACCAAGCATAACCTAAGCACAGTGGATGTAAAACAAACAGATATCTGTACCAATTACCCGGGGCAGGACCCGTCGGGGGAGTGCACCCTCACGACTCACCAGAGAACCATGTCATAGCTTTGCGTGTGTAAATCAGTACCTATAAAAGCGTGTTTCAATCCAAACTACCCCCAAATATACGTTTAATGTTTGCTGCAAAAACATATGCAACGGTCAACTCATAGTATGATCACTGCTCCAGGACGACATGTCTGAGTAACCTCCAAGACACTGTCCGAGCTCACACACATTAATCTTAAGCTACACAAGGTATGTTCCATATACTAGGATCGCATGTCTGAGCGCACTCCAAGACAGCATCCAATAATATGAAACCGTACCCCACTTGAAGTGCATCTGTCGGCCAGGACAGCATATCCGAGTACAAAGACCTGCGAGACATGCCATCCCCGACCGCAAGATACAACTTCCCTTGAATGTGTGGACCCCAATGAGAAAACACAAAATAAGCATCTTTTACGTACACAGTAAAAAATAAAATAAAAATTTTACAGTTAACATTTCTACAAAGGCCTGGCATAAAGCACAGCACCTACTATAACACAGATCACGACTACCGCCACGCTCATGACGAGGACTATAACTACATCGGCGACTTTCACTACGATCTCGCTGGTTGTCTGACATAACAACTAAATTTTCTAATTTAGGCCTGACAAGCAAAACAAAACTAAACTAAACACAGCGACCAACAAAAAACACGAATCACCAAAATCAATGAAAATACACCAAAATCACGGCACCCTCCGAAAAAACCTTTAAACATACAACCAACAAATACATACTACACGTTAAAAAAAGAAGTGGGCGTAACAGGACCTATCCCACTTCTGATCTTGTGAATTTAGACCAGAAGTGAGCCTTTTTTTTAAAAAAAACAAGCTTACTAAATCGACCTCAACTTATTTAAGAATCTGAAAACGCTAAAACACTATTAAACTAACCAAAAAGGCAATTAAGCTACCAACAATGATATTTTAAGAAACAAACCGACAGAGTAACGACCTAACAATGCTACCACGACGAGCGTCAAGATAGAACTACCTCCCGATGCCGGTTATGCATCGACTTTTATCGTTTTCTCCCCACTCTAACATCCTCTTTTCTATTCATCTTCCACAATATATAAACAGACAGTAGGTAAAAATATGACAGCGCATAATTTCTATAAACAAAAGTCCTCCCGAGAGACAAAATGTAAAGCAGGTTTCAAATGTTCCACGTAAAAGATCCGGACAACAAAATCCGCAATTGTGACATCCCCAGAAGGTTGTCTCATAGCGTCTGTCTAAACGCTATCACATTATAATAATGAAATTTTGTTACACGATTTAAATTCAAGAAGGGGAATTTATGTTTCTTTTTTATTTTCAATTTTCTTAGCCACTTCTCAAATTTTTAGGGACGCCTAAATATACATAAAACTAAATCACAAATGCATGCATAAAAATCACATTTGCTAGTAACTACCTAGTCTCTTTCCCTTCTTCTATTAAAGTAATAGAAAAGTATTTCATGTATAATAAATTTATTCATAATTATTATAATACAAATTGTTTTAAGTAAAATAAATTCTGTGAACGCTTAAAAATAATGTAGCAAAACAACTTTATTACATTTAACGTAATTTATTTTTCGTGCAATAAAGTAACTTCTTGTTTTTTCTACTTATTCAGTCGTGTAATTTTGTTAGCGGAGCCGACGGATATAGGTGTAAAATTACAAAATGGGATGAGATTGTTTGTACGCAAACAGCCAGTGTCCGCTTATTAGATGGGCCCCGAGTAATAAAAACATCGCCTTATTACACGCGAGGCGTACAAACCCTGAACACTGAAAATTAAATTCTAGCATAAAATTATTTGTTTTTGTTTTACAAATAAATTTTGATTAAGCTCACTAACAATTTATATTTTTTTATTTTGATCAAAATATATTATTAAATAATCTAGAGAGATTAAATTGTCAAAAAACAGCTTTTTACAAGTTATAATTGAATCATATACGGTACTTATATGAAAAATATGTTTTAAATTTCTGTTATGTAATTTTTTAAAGCAAATCTTTGAAACGGCTGGACAGACTTTGACACGACTCTCACTGGTAAATAAGTGCTGATAGGACTATTTCACGCTAACATTATTTAAGAAAAATAATAAGGGTTCTACTTAAAAAATTACGTAAGGACGAACTCGAGAGAAGCAAGGGCGATTCAATAGTTAATTATATTGTTGTGTGTGTATAATATTTTCAGTCAGTTTTATTTTTTTTTAAACTGGTTTGTATGTTTTTAATGTATTTCAATTTAACGTTATCTTTTTGCTTTATATTATTCTAATCAAAAAATACGCTTTATTTAGGAGCTTTGACTCACAATAATTATTATACAATTTCAATATTGTTTATTTATAATCAACGTGTAAATTCATCGCCATCTCGGGCTTGTTAAAACGTATAACGAAAATTTGTTCTCGACCCCAACGCTTATAAATATTAATATTTCCTATCTCAGCTGTTAATTACCCAGACAACTATGGATGAACTCCGCCCTGTATTCATTAGGCTAACCTAATTAAAGCGGACAAATCCAGGCGTCTTGAAATTAATACTTTGATAACATACAGAAGGTAAATCATATATTAAACGACTTTATAAATATTTCAGTTTTACTAGCGGCTTATTTTTTATTAGAACAGTGATTTATATACTTGGTCGTATCTATGTGAGTTCTAAATATCATCAAAATACGTATAGCTATATCAGCGTACAGAAAACGTACATAATATTACGTGTATGGTACAAACCATAGTAGGTTTTAATAAACCTTTATTATTATTAACTAATTCTCGCTTCGCTCGCGATCGTTGGTAAATTTAGCGCGAGCAAAGCCGCGGGCTCCGCGGGCTAAAATAAATAAAATTTATAAAACAAAAGAAGCCCAAGTTACTCCTTATTACATTAGCTATATGTGAGTGAAAATCGGTCCAGTCATTTCAGAGATTAGCCGGAACAAACAGACCGACAGACAGTCAGACGAAAATTTAAAAATAGATTTTTTGTTGTCAGTACCTACCGTATATAATTTCATATACATTTAGTGAAAAGCTGTTAATTTTAAATTAAAAAGACACTTCAATTTTGTTTATATTTAGTTTAAGATGGATTAGTCGAGATACAAACATGCACGATGATATATAACAATATACGAAAAAAGAATTCTGTTTCGATCTCTTAACAAAAACTTCTTTACTCGATGTCTTAAATTAAGTCCTGTTAAATTGCGTTAAAATCGGATCGGCACTTAAGACGGGATTGACTATTTTCCTTTTTCTAGTGAGTAAGGCGTATATTTGACACTAAGTAGTAGCATTGATATGAACGTGAAGTTTAGACTTAAAATTTTATAAGGTACTTTGATGCCATTTTGATTATTTTTTTTGTAAATTGTGGGTAGGCATTGTCTATAACAAGTATATAAACCTCTGAGACGTCAAATACCTTAGTCTTTCCCGTGACCATGATTGCTGTAAAGCGTTCCAAACGTCGGGAACTAAAAATCAAAATAAATCCGCGACAAAATCCGAAAAGGTAGTTTCATTTCCAACATTATTATTAATTATAGTTATATATACACATATCTGTAGTGAATCAACTATCTGGTATCCATAATCCATCTGTTGTATATATATACTTAACACAATACGTTTAAATATATATTTAATTAAACGAAATGAAATACTTGACTCGATGAACTTATAAAACTTAATCTCTTTTCAGCTAATCCTTATAAAGCTCGCTTTAAATTATAGCGCTTGTTGCTGTCGATCATATTATAATAGTTTACTCAACTTAAATAAGCACGGACTTATTTTAGTTAAAACAAACTAGTATTGTAAAATAAATGTAAGCCGAAATAAAAATAATCCCAATTTTTTAAATTTAAATGGTAATGTATGACTTATATTTCCCCTACACATAGAAAGACATATAATTATCAAATCTCAAATGATGAATCGCAAATGATTACCACAAACAAATAGGAATTGAATTGGCATATTTATTTTTACTGGCAAACCCTGCCCGCTTCGTTGGGCTAATTTAAAATAAATTTAAACGGTTTTTATAATTTTTCAATAAAATAAACGTAGCCTTAGTTACTCAGTTACTCTTAGTACTTCTTATAACATTAGCTATCTGCGAGTGAAACTCCCGTCAAAATCGGTCCAGCAATTTCAGAGATTAACTGGAACAAACACACAGATAGAAAAAAATTTAAAAATTAATTATGTGATGTAAGTATCGTATATACTTTCATATGCATTTTGAGAAAATCTGTTAATTTAAAATTAAATACAGACACTACAATTTATAATATGTAGTGATAAAATGATGTATGATTAAAGTTACTTTCAAGTATTATAAATAGTAGAAGTGAATAATATTAAGCACATATGGATAAGCTTAAAAGCTTAATTCATTTAAAGCGGTTATTACGATATACGATACGATATTGTTTTAAGCGTTACTATTTGTTTTATATTGTTTTAGAACTAATTAATACAATTTAATTGTTAATTAATAGGAGAAAACCCACTCTTAATTATATTAGCAAACATAAATCTAATCAACTATAATAATAATAATAATAATAATAATATTCTTTATTGTACACCCAGTAAGGAAGAGATACATAATACAAAACATATTGGAATGCACAAGAGGCGGCCTTATCGCTAAAAGAGCGATCTCTTCCAGGCAACCTTAAGGTGTAGGAAATAGTACTGAGATAGAAGGGGCGCAATTTAAATGGGAGATAAAAAAAGAGTATATTAATCTCTATGCTTACATATACTAATATTATATAAATATACATTTAATATTAAATATAATATAAATATAATAATAATAAATAAATAAAATGCTTATAAACTAATAAATAATACATTAATACATATAATATATATTTACCTAATTAAAGTGTACAAAATAGCTGTATAAATTATGATGAGGTTTTAAACTAAAACAATTAAATATAACTATGTAATAAGTATAGCAATATAAAAGGCAAGTCTTACAAATACTTATTATAATTAAAAAGATTAAGATATAAGAAGCATAAAAGTAAAATGATATATGACAGGGAATAGTTATAGCGTAAAAAAGTAGTCCTTTAAAAGTTTTTTAAAAACAAATAGCGATTTTGCATTCCGGATATTTTGGGGAAGGGAGTTCCAAAGACGAGGAGCAGTGACAGAAAAGGAGTTACTATAGAAGGAGGAAGAGTGAGAAGGAATTTTTAGAATTAAGTTATGATTTGAGCGAAGTAAGCGAGAATGTGAGTGGCCGAGGAATGAAAAGCGCTCTTTGAGGTAAGGTGGGGTACATGGATCGAACAGAACACAGTAAAGAAGGTGAAGAATATGAGTATTTCTGCGAAGGCGGACAGGGAGCCACTTGAGCTTTTTACGAAAATCAGAAACATGGTCATATTTGCGTAACCCAAATATAAACCGAATACAAAGGTTTTGAAGCCGCTCAAGTTTATTTAATTGCTCCTCAGTAATATCAAGGTAACAAATATCAGCATAGTCAAGAATTGGTAACAGGAGTGATTGTGCTAGCAAAACTTTGGTGGAAATAGGTAAAAAGTTACGCAAACGCCGAAGGGATGCAACCGATGAAAACATCTTCCTACTCACCTCACTCACCTGCGGAACCCATGACATATTTTGGTCCATAAGAATGCCTAAATTTTTAACTGTTTTGCTGAATGGTATAATCACGCCGTTCAAAACTATAGGAGGCAGAGTAATATAGTTAATTTTAGAAATGAGTTTAGAACTGCCGATAATTATTACTTGGGTTTTAGATGGGTTTAATTTCAGTCCAAACGAGTCGCTCCAAATTGTAATTTTAGACAGGTTTTCATTGATGTCATCTATAGCTGTGGGTAATTCAGTAATTTTGGACTGACGATAAATTTGCAGATCATCTGCATAGAGGTGGTAGAGAGAAGAGATATGTTGACAGATATTGCTAATAAAGATTGAAAATAAAAGAGGAGACAACACGCCACCCTGCGGAACACCAGTCTTGACTGGTAGCCAGTCCGAATACGCATCTTGGACACGTATACGCTGACGGCGTTCACACAGGTAACTACGAAACCAGTCAATTACATCAGGAGATATGTTAAGAGAACCTAAGGAAGCAAGCAGAATATCGAAATCTACCGTGCCAAACGCATTGCTATAGTCTAACAATGCTAATATGGTAACTTTCTGCGCATCCATACCCTCGCGGATATCTTCAGTAATCTTAGCTAATGCAGTAGTCGTACTATGACCAGGACGGAAGCCAGATTGCAGAGGATTGTGAAGATTTTGAATACAAAGGAATTGGGTTAGTTGGCTCTTCACAAGACGCTCAAGGACTTTGGATAAGAAAGGAAGGATTGAGATAGGACGATAATCACTATAAGCAGCAGGATTGGACTTTTTAGGCAGCGGTATGATTTGAGCGTCTTTCCACGCAGAAGGAAATACATTAGCATCAATGGAGTAATTGAGGATGTGAGTTATGACGGGAGCTAGGATATCAAGGATTGGAATAATCATTTTACGACTAATACAGTCAGCACCGACTGCATCAGACTTGATGGCGAGAATATTCTTCTTAACATCACTATCTGTAAATTGACTAAAGAAAAATCGCTGACTATTATTAGGAGAGGATGTAGCTGAAAGTTGACTAATAGTTGTTAACTTAGTAGCCTCATCAATGGCACTAGAAGAGGAGAATTGCTTATTAAGCTCGTTTAAATTAGTATTTAGAGGATTTACGATGCTGAGAGCTTTTCCTACTCCTATGGTCTTAAGAAAATTCCAAACTTTGGATGAGTCATTCTCCTCAACCACGGAATTATGGATATGGCGTCGTTGATTATCTCTACACACCCTATTGCATAGATTGCGAGCTTTTTTGTACTTGTGACGGTTTTTATCGTTAGGGTTCGCACTGAATTTCATCTTAGCCTGATTCTTCTTGTGCTGTAAACTTCTGATTTCATCGGTTAACCAGGGAGCAGGAAGATGCTTCATCCGAACCGGACGCATAGGGGCGTGACGGTCATACAGCTGAGTAAGAAGGGAATTAAAAACCATCACTTGTTCGTCAATAGTTAGGCCATTCATCGCTCCAAGCCAATCAATCTGAGCTGCGTCTTCATGAAGACGCTCAACGTCTATCCCACCAAAATTTCGTAGCAGAAGAATTCTTGATTTAGCTTTAGGGGGCTTAATTTTATAAGACAAGTAAACGAGGTCATGATAGGAAAACGCCGAAGCAGGATATTGGCCATGTTTTTCAACATGGTCAACAGAAGAAACAAATATTAAATCGAGAAGGGATGGTAAGCAATTTGGAAAATTATGGGTTGCCGAAAGGGGGAGGATATTTAAGTTTGCACCGCTAACTACAGACTTCAAGCGACTAGAGCGATGGTCGTCCTTGAGCAAGCAGGTATTAAAGTCACCCATAATTATGGTATGGCTGTAAAGTGGTTTAAAACGCTCTAACAGGGTTTCAAATGACGAAAAGTAATCGATCGTAAGGCATGGATTATAGTATACTCCCAGCAGGACCTTAGTGTGCCCAAAGACTACCTCAAGAAACAGGTGCTCTGGTCCAACATTTGACTGGTGTTGTGAGATATCAACAATGGAGAACGGAATATGGGAGCGCAGGTAGATAGCAACCCCACCTCCTGCACGACCAGTACGATCATTACGTATCAAATGAAACCCTGGGAGAGAGAAGGAAGTCGAAGGTAAGCAGGGCTTTAACCACGACTCCGATATTAATACCGCATGAATATTTTTAATGTCAAAAGAAGCTAAAAAATCAGGATAATGTGCAGGAATACTCTGTGCATTTATATGGACAACGTTGAAATTTTTTAGAACATCTAAGAAGGTAGAATTTAAAGTATCGCCCAATGAAGGAATACTGGAAAAGCTGTCGTTACTGCTCGATCCAAAGGATGAGGATGAAAAGGACAGAAAGGAGTCATTGTAGTCACTACTGTTACTTGCCATTTATAACAAATCAAATAAACTATATTATAAAAATAAATAGAATATTAAAATATACTAAATTTTACGTTAAATAATAATAACAATACCTAAACAATACCTAAACACCTGCCAGTTACGAGAAAGGAACCTTAATATACACCAAAATTATAAATGTTCAATATTGCACAAAAGAAATCCAAAAATTGAAAGTATGAAAAAATTAAGAACAAATAAAGCTTACAAACATAATATAGTACGACTGCAAAAAAATACTTAAATACAAAAACAAAATAAATTAAATTATAATAATTATAGAATTACTACAATTTACAGTATATATGAAATTAAGAATCACGGCCAAAGTACAAGAAGCTAATGCTGAAAAACCAATATAAACAAGATGTCAAAAGACTTAATATGTCAGTGTCAACTGTCAATGCTAAAGCTATGACAATTGACAGTAGTGGGTAGTAACTAGTAAGTTAAAACTTCGCATTTCGATTAGTAAAAACTAACTTCAAAGTTAAAAGTAATAAATAATAATAGCAGTCGTACGATAACACGAAAATAAAAAAATTAAAAGTATAAAATAAGCAATAAAATTATATAAATAAATGTTGTACAGCACAAATATCACAACATATACTAAAATACATTAAATACTATGAAACGACAACATTGGTAAAAGTTTTAAGAAAATCACACTTTCTTAAGAACACGTTTTCCGCGCTGGATTACCACCTTATTATCACTTTTAGAAGCCACCTTAGTATCCTGGATGGATTTTGTGATAGGTGATTGCTCAGCTGATGCCTCAGGAATACTCGGGAGATCTCCCACGCCCTCAACTCGATGGCGCGACCCGTCAGGAGCAATAACGTACACAGAGCCGTCGCGCGTCCAGCACTTACCGATGCCAAACCGGCGCCTTGCTTCTAGGAACACTTCGTGGCGATATTTTGTGAGAAATTCAGATTCAGTGATTCCAGTGCCTTTAAGCCTAGTTTTCGCGTACCACACACTATCACGAACCTGAATATTGGTAAACTTTACCACTATAGGTCTTGGCTTGTCACTTAACAAACGCCCCAGACGATAAGAAGTTGCAATATAAGCACTAGAAAAATTAGGGAGATCCAAATGGTCTCCCACTACACCGGTGATAACAGTAGTGGTGTCTTCATTTTTCTTCTCTTGTACACCATGGAAAAGGAGCATTTTGCGTCTCCTGCTCATTTCCATCCTGTCGACTTCCCTGGTTAACAGTTCCACTTGCTTTTGTAGGGAAGTTAACGCTGTGTGAATAAAATTCTTAAATAAGGTGAATTCTGCGGCTATTGAAGTTACTGTTACCGGTGTAGATGTTGTATTGAGGTTCCTTTGGAATTCATCCATTCTAGTGTTAAAAATTTCAGCCAAGGCAGTAATAGAGTCCTTGATAGCTTCCATTGTTATTAGTTTCTTTTAAGGATAAGTTTAATATGTGCAAATTTTGTTGAGATTAATAAAGGATAACAATTCCTGGCAGGTAATTAATATTACATGTGCATTTATATAATAATTAGATTACACAAATACTAATTTTACCAATTTTTAATAAAGAGCTACGAAAACCGTTGTACACTTATTGACTACCCACCGAAAAAAAAAAAAAAAAAAAAAAAAAAAAAAAAAAAAAAAAAAAAAAAAAAAAAAAAAAAAAAAAAAAAAAAAAAAATTATATTAGCATTATATTAGCAAACATAAATCTAATCAACTATAATAAAGAAAGAAATTATGGAACGTATTTTATTTTAATATATTTTTGTAGGTCTACAAACATTCATCACATTTTATTTAGTCTTCTAGTAATGTCAAAAACAGCTTTATAATTTTATATACTTACGAGTATAAAAAAACATATTTTTTAATTTTTTGTTTGTCTGTTTGTTTCTGCTAATATCTGAAACAGCTGAACTGATTTTAACAGAACTTTCACTGGGAAATAAGAATTTTAAAGAATTAGAGTTACTCTCAAATTAAAAAAAAGTAACTTGGGATGCACAAGAAAGAAAAAGAGAGTATGTCACTGTAGTTATTTATCCTTAATAATAAAGTTAAGTATATAGATTACAAGATGACGTGTTAAGCATTTTTAATCAGCGTTCAAGGAAGGGTATTTATCGTTCATAATATGCAAGAATTGCTTTTAGTGTTTATTATCTGTTTTAAGCACTTCACGAAGGGTTGGCTGGATTTCAATAGGGCTTTATTTATTGTGTATGGTATTTACGGGTAACGCCCTTCTATCCCCGTTCTTAAACGTAACGATGGCAATGTTTAGTAGTTGTATAATTGAAAATTAGGAATACTTTAAAGAAGTTATACTGATAGCTGAAAATAATTATATCTAGTAATAAATATAGGTGAGAGGTTGTTTGATGCACGCATATCCGTTTGATCTACAAGTTCGCAAAGAAAACTTTTTGTATCAACAAATTTAAAATCGCGATTGGAGCAGCGAGTAAACATTACTTGTATATATAACTTTTGCTAAAATAATGTAATGTTGTTTGAACACGCTCTTTAAGACTACTGTCGGATTTGTATCTAGGTTTCATAATTTATATCTGATATATCACACTAAAATCCTCTCTAGTATCTATATTATAGATGACTAAAAACCTTTTAACAAAATCAAGATATTATAACTTAGTAAAAACTTTCGAAAGAAAAAAAAATGATTTTCAATAACCTTTTGAATCGAGAGAGATAGCGTATGCGACTGGAGTAATCTGCCATTAGAGCAAAAAGCTCTCCTCGCTTATCTGCAACATCTGGACGATGTTTATATTTTGAGGGTCTACGACAACCTTTGTAACGACACGCTTATCGTCGTCTGTAGGTCTTGATAATCTGAGATTATCCCTGCAATACAAATTTGACCTTATGACTTATGCAAAAGAAACTATATTTGATTTAAATATTTTAGCTTGAACTGCACGAATCTGTTGTTATATATTTTAGCTGTCGTCCCCAAATTTACGATTTCTTCCATTTGCATTAGACAGTTGTGTACAATTTTAATAAAATTTTAGAAATTAGTATAATTCATTTATATTTTCTTTTTTTAACCGAATACAAGTGTTTTATTAATTTTTTTTTGTAATTTATCTTTGTTTTAATTAATAAACGAGTTGATGTAACAGAATTCATAGCCAGTAGCCTCTTGTACGGAAGTAATTGGTGCCCAACATGAGAAAAATATTTTATTGTTAACTTTTTTTTTTTTCATTTAGATAAATGCGATTTTAGTTTTGGGTAATTGAAACGTTTGCAGTTTTATTTAATAACTTTTATTCTATAATAATTTCAAAAACAACAGTTTTCATCTTCTTTTAAAAATATTCATTTTGACACCTTAGAGATAAGAATAAATAAATAGAAAAGAAGGTAAAAACATAAGGTACACACCGAAATTCACAATTTTTATTTTTATAATATCCATAACATAATAGTTTAACATAATTACTCTAAATTCCTAAAAATATTTAAATCGATTAGGCCATTTAATAATCACACGTATAGAATTGGATATACTCGTAAATACACAAGTATAATATAGGTCCAACATACTCGAATTACAGTAGGACATAACTGTCTTTTGGGCTCTGCCGCAGTAATAAATAAAGTATATTAACATTTAACTCAGTGCTAAACTAAATTACTTAGCGTCACTGAAGTGGAGATACGTAAAGTAAACATAAAAATGTGTTGTTATGTTGTTACGAGGCAAATTAACGAGTGCACATGGCGAGCACTGCGGGTAAAATGAGTAAGTGTTCGTTATATCTAAGCAAACGCTAATATCTGGGAGATGTACGAATTGAAATATTTTAGTTTAAATAATTTAGGTAACAAATTTATGTTTAACTTAATTTGTTAACTAAAGTACTTATAGTGATATTATTATAAATTAGCCGACGTCTACTGACTATAAGCTACCTTTCTGTTAAATTTCATCTTTACGTCAAGTGACAGGGCAGTGGTAGCCCAGCGCTAGCGCGCTCGCTTGTATAACCGAGTGATGCGGGTTCAAATCCGGGTTCGCACCCCTGATATTTTCATGTGCGAATCATTTCTATCGTGATCAGGTACCACTTGTCTTACGGTGAAGGAAAACATCGTGAGTAAACCTGCATGTCTGAGAAAACCTTGCAAGTTTTCGTAAGACATGGTGAAGTCCGCTAACACGCACTAGCCTAGCGCGGTGGACTATGGTCTGATCCCCTTCTTACTGTGTGAGGCCCGTGCCCAGTAGTGGGACGTTAAAACGGGTTGAAGACAAGAGAGACAATACGTCAAGCGGTTTTCGATATTTCGTGACGAGTGAGTGAGTGAGTGAACTTTCGATTTTATATATCTAGATAATAATTTACTAAAAATTCACCCTGACTCCGCTTGGAATCTATAAGTAAGCAGTTTTAAATGTTGGCTAACGCTTTTCAGTTTTAAATCGT
Organism: Boloria euphrosyne; assembly: GCA_951802675.2. Lineage (NCBI taxonomy): Eukaryota > Metazoa > Arthropoda > Insecta > Lepidoptera > Nymphalidae > Boloria > Boloria euphrosyne. The sequence goes on from OX637872.1 coordinate 6,679,461, forward strand.
TAATTTAAAGTCTATCCATTCTAAAACCATTGAATCAAACTTTCAATACTGACTTAAACGCTTTATTATTAATGGTCTCTTTGATCTTTTATTTACAGAAAAATATGAATTCTAGAATCTCTTAAATGTTGCCCTAAAAATATGATTTATTGATAAGTTTATTTACTTTGGGATCATTGATTGAGGGTTCTAGCTGATTTATTTATTCCTCGAGCTTTCCCTTTGGCAATAATGGCGCCTTAAGCGGTAATGTGTGGTCATAAATTAAACAGTAATAAGTTCAGACAGCGACGACGTTGTTAACGACTAAATACTCCGCGTTAGTGCAATGAAGCTTTTTACGTAGTTAATAGGAGCATCTACCTTATAAATAAATGAATGTAATTAAGTATATTTAAGAGAAAAACAGTAAGTGTTTCGCTGATAATAAACGATGATAAACGTTGTTAAGCAACGCTCCCTTAATCTATACCTACATATTATAATAAAATTTTGATTTATTCGTACATATTCGTATGTATTCATAGGACGGAAAATGTAATTAAAATAGTCATCATTAACATATTAACAAAACAGAGGCTGAATTTATAGTTTTTAGAAATGTCTGTCTGTCTGTCCGTCTGTCTTTCACCGCATTATAAGAAAACCGCTGAACAGGTACGATGATAGCTGGTTATTAGGGTCAATATATAGCAGGGATGTAACGAAGGTAGTTTTATCGGAACCGAAGGCGGAGTCGGAGTTTTAAAATTTGCTTTATCGGAGTCGGAATCGGAGTCGGAGGCAGGATCAGAAGTGGTGGCATGAAAGAGAATTTTTATTTAAGGACAAATATAAGTCGCGCAACGAATTAAGAGCGCTGACCTTGAATGCGCAGAAGTAAATTTTTGTGTATATTTTGCGGGACGCGCGGGTGAGGCGTGCGCTATTGGCCCGATCAGTTCCCGCCGCTCCCCTGCACCGCACGAACGTCCCGCTTACCCTTTAGTACAGTCGCGCGCGCAACTACCTTAGCAAACTTTTTACATTACGTAATTATGTATAATATATATATTTATTTTTTTAATTATTAGATAAGATGCCGAAAACCAAGATTTTAACTCGGCAGGCACGAAAAATGGTGTACGAAGTTAATAAATTTATTAAAACTGAGTCACATGAATTTATATGTGATTTAAAAGAAATAAAAAAATTAATAATAGGAACAAATGTTTCTTGGAATTTTTTATACATTTTTAACTAAATTTATTATAATTAACGTTGAAAATGTTCCAGTTCCATAAAAAAATTGAATCAAAGCATAGACTTTAGCAGTGTTTACCTATTAATTTATGCAATTAAAAATTAACTAAATGAGAAAATAATAGTGTAGATATAATACCTATTCGAAAATTATTAGGAAAAAATGAACCAAATTTAAATCACATGCATGTTCACTAATAAGAAATAAAAAATAATTAATACACACAAAGAATGTCTGTGCGTGATTGTACACATGCGCCGATTGCCCCCACTACTTTCCTCGAGCGATCTTAAACCATCGCGCGACCTATAAAACATTATTTAGTCAAATTTTTTTCATTTCAATTTTCAATTATAAAACATGTTCATAACAGTCGACACAGGCCGCCGCCGCCGCTATGTCATGCTTCGACCTCCGATTAAAACCTTCGATTTAAAAGTGTCGGAGCCGAAGTCGGAACCGAAGGTGTAATAATAATCGGAAGTTCCGACTTAACGGAACCGGAGTCGAAGCTCCGTAACATCCCTAATATATAGAATGCTTTTTACTGAAGAAAAACATATCATATGTTGTAAATCTATACTAACAGTTAAAACTTAACTAGTGACGAAACCTTGCAGACCTTTGGTAGGTGTTTGACGTATCTAAAAATCTTAAGAGTCTTTCTAAGATATCGTTTGAGAAATGCTAAATTAAATAAGCCATCGTCTGAAAATTATTGGTATACCTACATGTAATAACTTTGTTTCGTAATAAACTAGTGGTAATACGTTAAATAGTCAAATATAATTACAATTCTCTTATAAAAAATCCTTTTATGAAATATGAGTCTTAAATTACTTAGAACATTTACCTTTACCTAATTTTTTTTCCCCATTTTATTATGCTTTATTCATTCAATATTCTGATAAGCGATTAATTCATATTGTAATATTGTGAGTATATCTTATACGTCTAACCATTAGTGTTATTTTTAAAAATGTTTACAATCCACTACTAGTCAAGTAATCTCTTAACGAGTTTGCGTTCTCCAGAAAGTTTTAGAGGAGCTGTGAAAGCCGAACCTTATTACAAGTCACTAATCTCAAGGGAAAGGAAATGAGTGAAGTTGTATAAAATAATAAAAAAGACGTTTCCTTCTTCAGAATCTTTTAAAAGTCACACCTAATATACTTTTTTAATTTACGCAGAAAACTTTTTTACGCTTGTAAGGCGTTTTAGATTGTATTAAGAATTTAGTAAAATGTTGTCTATAAACTTTTATCTTTACTAAATAAAATTAAACATTCATAACGAACTTGATGTCTAATTAGGTTCTAAATGTATGTGTAATTTTTTCTACATGATATTTTATTACGTGGTGGCTGACTAGTTTTATTTTCATTTAAGTCTTACTTTAGAATTTTAACACAATTATATAATTTTTTTAAAGTCAATATTTTTTCTAAAGTCTAAATATGATCGTTTTCCGATCAATAAAATATGTTCCCTACAAACTACGAACATCCATTTTTCAAATTTTCTAATTTTTTATTTATTACAGTGCTTTTATAATTTACATAAAATATTGTTTGTTCATTAAACTATGTTTAAAAGAAACAGCCCTTTACATTTAGAACAGACAGACGTACCCGGGACGGCAAAGGTTTACGGGTGCAGTTCGAACCCGACCCTTCGGAAATTAACCCTTAAATAGGAATTTTGTTACATTACCCTAATTTATATGCGTTAATAAATAACGTTGGAAAAGTCTATTTCGCCTATAAAAATTGACAATCATATTTAATAGGTTTTTAAGTTTTAAGTTTAGGTAATAGGTGGGCAGTGGTAGCCCAGGCGATAACGCACTCGCTTGTATAACCGAGTGATGCGGGTTCAAATCCGGATCGCACAACTCTGATATTTTCATGTGCGAATAAGTTCTATCCTGATTACCACTTTTCTTACGGTAAAGGAAAACATCGTGCGGAAACCTGCATGTCTGAAAAAACCTAGCAAGCTTTCGAAAGACATATGAAGTCCACCAATACGCACTATGCTAGCGTATAGAATCTCGTATAGAAGGGAGGCCCGTGCCCAGCTGTGGGAAGTCAAAAAGGGCTGAAGACATAGACAAGTTAATAGGTATATAATTCTTCTAAACTTTATTCAAGGATATGAATTGGATTATTATAAATAACATTTCATTGAAAATATATTTAAGTAATTATCCTAATAATGCCTATTATCGAGCTTTTCTTTTGTTAGATTTAATTAGGCTCTCGAGTAATAATCGAATTAACATGTAACTCAATGATTACTCAATTTCGTACATCAATTACAAATTTTCTGTACTTTTGTGAGTAAAAATGCTTCGTTCGCAAAATAAAAAAAAAACTATCGTGCTTCTATTTCACTCTTTTATAAACGTATACAGTCTGAATACGGAATGTGATTTTTTTAAGGAATGCAAGTAAATAATAGAAAAAAATTGTCTGCTTGAACAATTTTCACGTACACTCGTATTGTATAGTTTTATTTTAAATGGGAAAAATATGCTAGAGAATAGATTTGAAACTAGCCAAAAATTTATTTGTTAGTTACCCAAATTATAGCAATAAACAATATCTTCTTTTTAATCATTCTTTATGATTTTAAGATGCTTTTATTAGATATAACAGAAGGTGCCAAAAATACTTATAAACATAATATTATATATCCTTATGTACATACTAACGGTACATGCAGACGATAATGATTATGATTGTCAACATCCCTTATAATATATATAAACTCAGTAAAGAAATTTAAACAAAAGCCGTACGTTTACTCTAAAACAAAGCAGGTAGAAAGAAAATTGGGAGGTCGAAACGTCGTCATTAATTGGAATGCTTTTCTTTGTAGCTCGGATTGCATTCTTAGGTGGTAAATTCACACATAGCTTAAAAAGGTAAATCGTAAATATTTTCGATGAAATGTAGTAAGTCAATTAAATTATTTAAAAATACATTACCTTAGATTATTATTAAAGTTCGAGTAAGTAAAGTGGAAGTTATAATTAAATTTGTTAAAAATTAGTAAAATAAGTATTTATAAATGGGGTGATTTTAATGTAATATTTTAGTATTACTTTCGGGGTTGAAATCTTACAAAATTCACCCCTTAGTGCACCTCAAGAAATAATTAAGCGAGCAAGCTTACTAATCAAGAAATAGAGCAAAACGGGTTCAAACCTCAACTTTAATGCTTCTGAAATATCACAGGTGCAGATCTAATTCTTAAAATGGTTACTACCTATATGATTAAGGAAAACATTTCGAAGAAAACCTAACCTAACCTAAAGTCTATCTGAGATAAGTAACGTAAGTAAGATAGGTAACGAAGTAATGTTGGATGGCCCGTATTTGACCAGTGTATTCGACTTTATCCTTAACCCCCTGGATTATAAGCCCTGCACTAAGATTTCAAAATAATATTATGTATTTTTATTACTGATAATGTAAAATTATAATGATAAATATTTTATAAATACTAACAAGTGAGTAATGTGATGATAGAAGAAATTATATTATAATATGCAAAAAATGTAAAGTTAAGATTATTTACTCTTTCTTTATTTTATATTGTAAAAGTAGTAACTGAAACCGTTAAATAAATTTACAACAAAACAAGCAACAACAAAAATAAAAAAAAAAAATACTCACGATTTTTTTACACAAAAACACACATTCTCTGCAATCCATTTCATAAACACTTTAAAGTTTAACTCAAAACTTCTTTAAGACGTACAATTCAATATCGGATACAACATAAAACATTTTAAAGTTTCATACTACGGTATCTGAAACTTTTCGTATTCCCTACAAGCGGTAGAGCAGCTACGAGCTACGGCGTAGAACGTCCGCCCAGATTCGCGGGGCGCGTCGCACTGACGTCGGGGCCTCTTGACGAGACAATCTTTCCTTATACAGTAGCCCTCAACAGATAACAACTTGTGAGCTTTCACACGAGCATCGTTCGTAACGGGACCTTTGTTTTCTAACGCTCTAACTGGCTACTCGTTGCATCCCTCACATAAATTATGGAGAATTTATAAGCTATTGTAAGTGTCAACGTACTTCGTATATACATTTATTTCGTGAATGTGCTTAGTTCTCTGTCGATTTATTTAGTATGATGATGACTAGGAAAATTATAGTTTAAAAATTCAAAAATATATATTAATTTATTTTAATTTAAATACTTTTAAATTAACTATAAATTAATTTGGGACTAACTTATTTCTTGCTAAATAATCTTAATATTTGTGATGTACGAAAGAATATTGATGTTATATAGCCCTTTCAACTCAGTATTGAAATATGTATATCCCAAAAGAAAAATCAATTCTTCAGCCTCCTTCTAACTTTTGTTTCAGGATTTTCGTTTAGAAATACGATTATGTTACGCACATGTATATAAAATACAAATAACAAACAAGATAAAATTCGGTAGGACCTTCTCCGCGGGAATCTCATTTTCAATATGTTTTTATAACTTTCAGTGAGGAAATGAGGTGGCGTGCGCGGCGCGCGGTGTGGCATTGTCATCATAAACCAGCCAAGGTTTTCTTTATAAATCCCCTCCAAATGTACCTTTATGCGTATTATGCCATAACACTGTGGATTCGTTTTTGCTTGCAGTACTTACAGTATTCAATCTGGCAAATAAGTATCACATTTTTGTATCTGAAGGTTTATACTTATTAAATACCTACTAGATATTTTCCTCTGTTTTATAAAGCGTTAGTTTGTTTTGTAAAAAGTAGTATAGAAGTTAATATTGATATCTCAGAAATGAGATATTTTGCTGCAGTATAAGTATCCTATATATCGACCTGTATAACCCGATATCATTAAATGTCAACCAGCACCAAATTTCATCAAAATATCCAGTAGGTTTCGTGTGACGCGGTCACGTCAAAACAGCCAGACAGACAGACAGACAAACATAATAAATTCTCAAAGGTATCCGGCTCCCGTATTAATAATAATACTCGGAAAATATATTAATAAGATTTTGTAAAAAAACATTTAATGTACTGATTAAGCTAAGTTGGAATTTTATTATATAACTAGCGACGCACCCTCGCTTTGCTTGGGTTCGTCCCCAGGTAAAAATGACATAATTTCCATATATAATCGCGTAAGAAACGCTTTCATTTGACCGTTTTTTCTCCGATTCACTTTGCAAAACCGACTACCACGTAAAAGCCTTTTTATTTTTCGATTTTTTATATAACCTATGACACTCAGCAATAATGTAGCTTTCTATTGGTGAAAGAATTTTTAAAATCGGTTCAGTAGATCCCGAGATTACTTCTTACAATTTAACAAATATACAAACTTTACTTCTTTATAATATTAGTATAGACTAGTAAAACAGTTCAGAAAGGTTTACAGAAAATAGTATTCAATAGTTAACAATTTCATTTATTGCTTTCTCAAAATGCTTGTACAATTTATAATATCTTAGTACTCGAATCGCTGACTGTCTATCTGACATATTAAAAATCAATTATTATGATACATTGAAGGACTGCCTATAACACTAGCAATTCCCGTGGCTCCTCCCCTGTTCTAATCACTATTAAAAATAGGGATTGGTAGTAGAAGGATGAAAATTTTGAATTAAAAGTATTTTTCGATGCCAAATCATAAGAAATAAAAATTTAAAAAATAAAAATTTGATGTAAAAATAAAACATAAAAATATCTGGAGAAGTTCACCCTTATGAACTAAGGGAATAAAAAATAGCCTAAGACCTATTCTCATACCTACCAAATATACATAAAAAATCATAAAAATCGGTCAAGCCGTTTCGGACGAATTTGATAACAAACACTATGATACGAGATTTTTATTTATAAGATATAGAAGGAAATAATAGCTTGCAATAACTCTAAAGTAAAACTAAAAAGTGAATCTATATTATTAATATACTCGTACATAAAAAGATATGAGTACAAATCAAGTTATTTTATTTATAATGTAATTCAAAAGTCGTTGATGGTGAAAAATTGTAATGAAAAGTCAATGAGATTTTAAAATATCTTTTGTATTATAAAGATCAATAAATCAATAGAATAATATAATTAGTTAATTTTTTTAATCAGACTGATAACAGATATCACTCTTTCTCACTCTAGCTAGACTAATATTCTTCTTCATTCCATATTGTTTTTGATGACACGTTTGGCTCAGTTGGTAGTGACCCTACTTTCTACGCCAGCGGTCGCGGGTTGGAGTCCCGTTGGGGGCATTCATTTGTTGAGCACGAATACTTGTACTCCAGTCATGGGTGTTTATATTTATAATATGTATATATTTAAAACTTATATGTGTAGTATATCAACTATCTAGTATCCGTAACACAAGCCGTAGCTTACCGCGGAACTAGATGGCACTGTTGTAATAATGTCCCTACGTATATGAAGTCTAAAACTTTATTGTTATAAGTTTTACACATTCGATTAAAAGTACTTTAGTAAGCGGCAGTTTTAAGGTAACTTCTATTACTGAGAAAATTACAGAGTCCAGTAGACCCGATGACCATATCGTGAAAAAGTACCTTTCCATAGCTACAAAAAAGAGGGGGAGAGGTAGGCCGCAAACTACCTTGATCACAAATCCGAAAGGACATGCAAAAGCTTCGCCTTAGATATGACGATGCTTACCAGCGAAGTGAATGGCGCAGAATGATTAAGAAAGCCGACCTCACGTAACGGAAAGAGGCGAAGGCAAAGAAGAAGAAAAGAGATTAAAAGTACTTCAGTACAAATTAATTAATACTAAAAATATTCGGATATATATTAATTCATTAACATGACTTAAAAGTTAAAATAACTAACCGAAAATTATTTCGGTTTATAATAGTATCTATATTAATAGATACTATTATAAATAATAACAGTTATATTAATATTATGTATTACAATCAATAAATGAAAAAATAAAGTTTTGAAGTATATTATATGACTTGAGAATTCAAAATTTGAAAGTAGTGAAGTTCGCTATCTAAAAGTAATGAATTTCTTATTAACATGAAAGTGAAAGAAAGTGAAGAAAAATAACTCCGGTCTTATTAAAATTCATTATTTTACTAAGTACGCTTGAATACCAGAAATTTCATCTTAAATGGGTTAAAAAGTTTTAAAAATACTAGAAATAAACTAAAAAATGGAATTAAAAAAAATACACAAATAATTCATAAGAATATTACAAATTATTTACTTGAAAATCAATGTAGGAAAATGTTGTTCAGAAACTTTTTATTGAATAAGTACGAGTTATAATAAAAATACACATAAAGCTATAAAGTTAAAAGCTCTTTTATTGTAAAAATATTATTATTATAGTAAAGCATAAAAAATAAACATATAAAAGATGAGGCTTTTGGACCAAAAGGTGTTAAAGTAAAATATTTGTGCGTTTTTACCGGTTAATGGAACTTCTTTGTCGGAATATTCCAAGCGGACGGACGGTACGACTTCGGAAAATCGGTTTAGCGACTTCAAGCATAGAACGTGACAGAATCTATAATCTTTTACTGTAATGCTGTTTGATTTTTCTTAGCTATAATGTATTTTTAAAAGCTTTTTGCATTCAAAGTTAAGTTATTCATTTGTACTCGTAGTATTTTTTATTAAATACCTCTTACACTACAAACAACAGAATCTAGAAACTGGAATAATAATAGATAGATCTACAGCAATTCGATCTATAAGCATTGGCAAGTATTGTGTCAAAAGTAAAGCAAGCAAACCATTATTAGATAGCATAGTTATAAGATTTAGATTCAAGTCAGGTATGGCTGGGACATTGGAACATTAGGAAAAAGACTAGGATACAGGACGTTACACTAAAAATAAAAAGGCTAAAATGGAAGTGGTCGGGACACATGATCAGGGGAAAGGACAAATGGAGTAAGAGAGTTACAGAATGGTACCCAAGGGAAGGTAAAAGGAAAAAAGGTAGACAAGAAAAAAGATGGGACGATGATATCAGACAGGTTGTAGGCATAACATGGAGTAGAGTAGCTAGAGAGAGATTAGAATGGAGTAGGTTGGAGGAGGCCTTTGCCAACTGGCAAACGGATCTACAGAAAATAAAGAAGCACCAATTACGTGAATAATGTTTAGTTATGTAAAAAAAAAAAGTTAATATAAAAGTGCGCTAGTGTACGAAACAAACTGTAAGACTATTATCCGAATAAAAAGGCTTTATTATTATTATTATTATTATTTATCAGGTATGGCTATGTCAACAAAATACAAGCTCTTTCCACTAATATACAACGGTAGTTACGTTCATCATTATGTCACAGTATGGCTATATCATACATCATTACCATAGTGCACTCTAAGTAAAGTATCTGCTTAATATTCTCCGTCTAAAAGATGATTTTAAAGGTAACACTGTATAAAATATGCATTTTGATATACGATGATGGAAGGCAAAGGGTAAAATAGACTTTTTAAATAATTAATTAAATTATATATATGTTGGGAAATTATTACGCACAGCGCCATCTAGTTTCGTGCTAATCTAGGAGGCTTGTGTTACAAATACCAGATAGTTGATGTACTACACATATGTAAATATACCAATGACTTTTTTTAAAACAAGAACTACCCACATTGTATGTAATTTACCAAAAAAAGGAAGTTTATTGTTATTATTATCCTATCATAATACTATGCAAATAAGAACAAGAGATGTGAATTAATGTTAATAATGGATATAGACAAATTAAGAATGCAATAATTGTGAAAGGTAAATGTCAAATATTGAGAATTAATATATGAATCAAAAATATAATAGTGAATGTAAAATGTCAATTTATTTAACTAATAAAACGCTATTTTATTTAACCACGCATGACTGGAGTACTAACATTTCTGCTTAATAAAATATGAATAGCGGAACTACAACCCGCGACCGCTGGCACAGCAAGAAGGGTCTAAGCTAAACATGTTTTCGAAACGAATGTCTGAGAGTCTGCCGACCCTCATGATATAACGGGATGTGCTTAATAAAGGGATTTAAAAATTTACACATTAAAACAATCCAGGACATCTAATACGTATGAATTACGACTATGATAGCTTTGTAAGCATTGGTCGAGCTAGTATTGGAGCTACTCTGGAGGTCGGAAATTCGATTCCTGTGGAGAGGCATAACAAAAAGTAATGTACAATTATAATAATACAAGCATAAACAAAAATGACCTAATAAAATATGATTATATCCTTCGCGTCGATGAGTATTTTATTTCCACTGGCTAATACAACAGTAGGTATTTATCTCATTCAATTTCAGCCTCTTATAATATTATATTGCTTTAATAATTTAAATTTGGTTGAAAATTTGTGTCTTATAATTAAGGTATAAATTGTTAAACGTAATATCGTGGCTTATAGACCTTTGTTTTATTTAAAGAATTTCTAGAAACTCTTTGTTGTAAATAATTCCAGCGTTAGCGAATCCAATCTTTAGTTTAATAATCTTTATTCAATACTTATGGTTTATATTGGTGTCTGATTCAGAGTTCTCTCTTTAGATTATCTTGTCTTTTTTTTATTTTTGCTCATAATAATAATCAAAATAAACTCTTTATTGTAAGACAACCAAAGTAAGATAATATAAGCGAGTACTCGTAGGTACGTAGAAAATTTACAAAAGGCGACCTTATTGCAAAAACAGTACTATAAATATTTCATCCAGGCAATATTTTGGTGTAGAAAATAACAGAAAGGGTATATACAGTACAGATTGTACATACATATATTCATACATACATCGCTTTTGTCCCGGAGTTACTAGTCGTATAATTATTGTCCCTCAATGCAAAGAGAGAAATTAATATATTTGACGTATTTATTTGTTTTTTTTATTTTCATGGGCATATTATTCTACATTTTTAGTTCGCCTTTTTATTTTATGTCTAAGTAAGTTTTGTAGCGTTGGAGATTTTTTTAACTCCACTGTAGTAATATCGTATCACTTTTCATAGATAGTAATATCATCTTTATCTTTTGATAGGCTATTTACGTCAATGAGCCTCCATAACATCGTTCATCCTCTATTTATCAAGGTAAATGAAAACCCCGATATTATTGGAGGAAATAATAATATTTGAAGAACTCTTATTGGACACAGAAGATAGGAAAAAAAGGATAAATAAATAATTATTCATTAATTATTTTTATTAAAAGTATCCATCTATATTATTATTTAAGTTAAATCGTTTAACGTTAAATAGGTATTATACAGTAATTAATTACCGAAATGTTTCAAGTACTTAAAGTTAATTTTTAATAATAAATACTTATTCCATTTTCTTTAAAAAGCTAAACCATGAACCACTGAGGAAACAATATTATAAATCATAGCAGCAGTTTTGTTTTCTGGGTAGAATGAAATAAAAATTAAAGAAATAAAGAAGCGTTGGAATTAGAAAAATTCGACTAAGATGAATGACGTTATTTTGCCTTTCATTAACCCATTTCCTTATCTGTATAATACAAACTTGAATAAAATAAAGTAATTATATCAATTAATAAAATAATATAAAATAGAAAGAATCCGAATGAATTACTTTTAAATACAGGTCTCATATAACAGTAATGTACTTATGTGTAAATATTGAAAAAAAATCTAAGCTGAGCTGCTTGACTCACGCTCGCTTTGCTCAGTATCGCCCATAAGTTCGGATGATTAGTATAGATTTTTCTAAAATAGGATATTTTATCACCGTAAAAAGTATCCTATATTGCGACCCGGATTATAAATATCTTCATACCCATAAAAATTAGCTAGTGGTTTTCTTGCGATACGATCCCAGAGGGACACACGTATTAAATTCTAAAAGTATAGATTTGGCCTATATACAAGCAAGTATGTATCGATAATAATGATGTTTCAAGAAAATTTTCCATAAATTATTCGACTCATTAGAATCTATATCACCCGTAGCTTCGTTTGTCTCAGTAAAAGTTAAAGAATTAGTATTTCGTATATAAACTTCTTTAATAAATAAGCAATAAAATACCTTGATTATTATTTAGTCGGACTAGTCTCTCGTATGAGTGGAGAAAAATGCACTTTAAATAAAAAAACAAAAGAACTCCTTATTTTTATAATATATTGTTCTATAACTTAAGTATGACAGAATAATATTTGATGTGTTCATTATTTAACGCTTACACCGCACTTCTCATATCTACTTCGTAATATGCTCGTAGCGTGTATTTTTCATCAAAATTCAAAGTTTATTTTAGCCCGTTAGAGTACATTAATATTATACCACGTTTAATTAGTTTCTACGAAAAAGATTTGGAGAGAAAATGGTAACAGAGAAAATATCAAGTAATAAAAATAAAGTAAATAAATATGTTGGGATATTATTACAACAGCGCCATCTAGTTCCGTGATAAGTTACGAGTCTTGTGTTACGGATACTAGATAATTATTTTTATGAAATAGTTTGTTGAAGTTAAAAAAATTACAAATCTTTTAAAGATTACAAATTTTACCTTATATTTCTCATTCACGTTGAATCAGCTGGATTAATTTTAATAAAATAATTTAGCACACATACGAGTAAAAAATATAAATATTTTACTGTAGCTTATGTAACACATTGAGTACAGCTCCTAATGATACAATTTAATAACTAGTGGCGCTGCCTTAATGAAATATTTCAAACTCAGAGACGCATCCGAGCGAACCGAGTCTATTTATGTTAATAGATAATGAGAATATAATAAATATAAGTAACAATATGAAAAGTGTTTTTTAAACATATGCATACATATAAAGTACGAAATTTAAGCAAGTTAATTCAAGAACAAAAGCCAGTAATGTAAGTTAAGATGAAACTATTATACTTCCGGAGGGTATGTTGCCTTTTACTCGGCACTGAAGAGCACTCAGAGTGAAGAGCTGTTCGATTTGGAAAATCACGTTAGTGTTCAGGGCGATACGTCAGCCACGTGTAAAAGTGGATAAGGCTTACATTGCTTTTAATATTTTTGGTTTGTTCGCAATATTTTATAGCTTTGTACATAAGATTGTTGTTTGTATATGGGACCATTTTTTCCATGAACTGGCGAAATCTAAATGAAAATCCTTAATTATTAAGATATTTTAAGTATAAATTGCTAACTATAATATTATTGCACTATACGATGATATAAAGAATAAGAACTTAATTAAAAAATAACAAGGAGAACCTGGAAAGTAGGATAATATTATAGAACAAGCAAATTAAAAAAAAAATTAAGTCACTGCTTGCTACAATGTTACACCTGCGTGTAGCAATATTTTTGCTCAATATATTAAGATAATTGTCAAAAATGATACCTAGATCAATACATATTATAAAATTCAAACTGAGTCAATTTTGTATAGGGAACGTGCACGAACTATAGGTGGCAGCACTAAATCGACAAAAGAGACACTATGCGGACAGTAAAGGAAACGTTATCACACCCTGTCATCGTGCTTTCAATTATTTAAACAAAATTATCCCGTGAATTATATAAATTTTGAATACGATAAAAGTTTTAAAATATAGCTTCCGGTCTATCAATAGTGATCGTCAGCTTTACCAAAATACCAAAGGTCAAAAGCTCATCGAGGCACGCCATGTATCGGAGGTTGAAGAGATAGTAAATTAAGAAAATGAGGCGGTGGTAACGGGCAAAATTGTCGCACAAATTAAAATATACCATGTTTACGACGTGAAAATAATGGGAAATAATTTTCTGAATTATTGCGTTTATCATTTTTTGCGTTTTTCACATAACCAAGGCATGAGAGTACTATTATGTGAAAAGTAATAAAATTTTACGCTATTTGATTTATTTTCGTTTCTAGTGGATGTATCGGTCATCCTACTACATCCAGAAATCCTACTAATATTATAAACACGAAAGTTTTTAAGTATGGATGGATGGATGTTTGTTACTCTTTCACGTAAAAACTACTGAATGGATTTTAATGAAACTTTACAATAATATAGCTTATACATCAGAATAACACATAGGCTACAATTTATAAAGATATTGTGTGAATTGTACAAAATCCAAAATATGAAATAAGTAAGACATTAAAAGTTTGTATGCTAAAGGGGGTACCTAGGGACGAACCCGAGCGAAGCGAGGGTGAATCGCTAGTGCAACAATACATTATGATTAGCTAGAATAATAATTTTCACTCATAAAATTATTCGTTTACTTGTTATAAATGTCGATGACTACTATTAATACAGTACAAGATTCGTATTAGTGACGCCAGTCGGCAGCACCTTCGTTGTGCACGTTCCCTATTATACTTTCTTAGATTTACGCGGATATTCGACATTATAAATGAAACTACCTTTTCGGATTTTGTCGCGGTTTTATTTTGATTTTTAGCGCGACGTTTCGAATGCTTTACAGCAATCATGGTCACGGGAGAGGCTGATTTCTGTAAAGCATTCGAAACGTCGTGAACTAATAAAATAAATAAATAAATCCGCGAAAAAATCCGAAAAGGTAGTTTTAATTTTGTTTAAGAAATATTTTTTGGAAAGTCATTATTTTCTATATGTTTCTTAAAATTAATATACATATTCTGTTTGTCTGTCTATCTGGAAAAACATCACGAGAAAACCAATAGTCAGTTTTAGTACACTAGATATTATGAGACACATTATGAACATGTAAAAAAATGAACATTCATGAGAAATGTGAAAAAAACCATACTAAACCTTAAAAGGTACAAAACCCAATAATTAATAATTAAATACAAACGGAGCGAGGATGAGTCGCCAGTTGTAAAATAAATTTATTTGAACATTGTTACAGTCTCATCCAGAGATCTATATGCTTGTATACTCTAAAATTATTGTACTATGAATGTATATTAGGATATTAGTGACACTATCAGAAGCCAAAACGTACCGTGAGTAATGGCTCATGAAGTGTACTTGAATTGAAGATAGACTATAGATGGTAGCGGTGTTTGAAACATAACATGTATGGTAGCATTGAAGTATATTATAATAAGGATATCCTTCAAACGCATAAATGTTAACATACGATATTCTGACTGAAGAATTCATGAAATGTCGTTAAAAATACAAGTGATATCTACCACTACTACTAGACAGTGGTAACCCAGCGGAGACAGTGGTAGCCCAGTGGTAACACGCTCGCTTGAATATCTGAGTGATGTGGGTTCAAATATGGCCCTCGCACCTCTGATATTTTCATGTGCGAATCATTTACAACATGCTTGACACTTGTCTTACGGTGAAGGAAAACATCGTCAAGAACCTGCATGTATGAGAGAACCTAACAAGTTTTCGAAAGACATGTGAAGTCCGCCAACCCGCACTAGGCCAGCGCGGTGGACTATGGCCTGATCCCCCCTTGTATTGAAGGGAGGCCCGTGCCCAGCAGTAGGACGTGAAAAAGGGCTGAATACTACCACTACTCCCAAGAAAATACTAGTAATATCTAATATCTATCACTAATTAAATACACGAAGATCCTTTGTAGTGGAAAGCTGAAGCATTAAGTTAGAGAACTATCAAATCACATTACGCCCCAAACTATGAGGATGTCCTCCCCTTAAGTATATTACCGGCTATTTATCGTGGCACTGAGATCTCCCACTCATCAGGCCGATGTCATCAAGAAAATGACGGACGATCACCAAATTAGCCTATAATAGGATAGCAGCTACTCTTAAAGTCGTAAAGAAGATTCTGTTGATAGAAAAAAAACCCTGACAATACGAGTATAAGTGCATTTTACGAGTATATACATTGTTTTTATATATAAAGAAATATTTGTATACATTATAAAAAAATATTAGAACTTTTATGTATTGGTGAAGGCAGTTGTAGCCCAATGGTAACGTTCGCTTGGGTAACCGAATGAAGCGGGTTCAAATCCCAGGTCTAACACCTCTGATATTTTCATGTGTAAATGTGTAAAAGCTATTTTCAAATATATATTTTTCAAAATATATATTATAAAATAATATGTATGTCTATGGATTTATCATAACGCCGCTAAAATAATAAAATAATAATGCTATTTGTCGATGACACAACTTAATTTATGCAAACTTTCGTAATATTTATCACTCGTTAAGGAGTTTCTGTGTTCCGTGTAGTTACATTCGTTATCCAAAGTCCAGTTTGGTCCTCCACGGCAAAATTTTTATACAGGCGTTCAACTTCGAACATTGAAATACTAACTTTTCTCTAGGTGTATGTATGTAGATAAAAATAATGACATTCTAAACGAAATTTTAGAAAATATTTACTTATTACACAACGAAATAAAATACTACAATGACATAAGTATAATAAAGTTTTATCTATGGTAACACAAATCACAGTCCACGCCTCCACTAGATCTAGTCCTGTGTACATAAGTACTATATTCATTTCCTGGTGTATGCGTCTAAAATCAGAAATTATGTGAATATAGGAGAGGAGACACGGTCTGATGGTGAAATATTCAGATGCGGTTGGCGACCTGCTAATGTATACGTTGATACAAGAAAATAAATGCAGTGCTTTACATTTGTGAAGCAATCTCTCTCTTCTCTTTTTTATCACGACAAAATAGCTCCCGCTGTCTGTGTGTCTGTTAGATCTTTAAAACTACGCAACGGATTTGATGCGTTTTTTTTATAGATAGAGTGATTCCAAGAGGAAGTATCATATAGGATCTATGATACACTTATGGAAACCGCGGCTTCGCTTGCGTTAAATCTAGTTAATAATGAATTCTTAAAACATTATGTAGTTAACAATAAAAAAAGTTATTAACGATAAGAAAATTTTCGTAACTTATTAAAAAAAATAAAAAAATATCTTTAAATTTAAATTTAAAAATTTATATGTTAAAACTTAATGTGAACTGATATTATTCGACTTCATTGTGGTCTGAATCTCAGAAGAGGTTTTTATTTTAAAGTTAGAAATAACTCAAATAGTAATGTTTAAAGAAGAACTTACTTTATTTGAAATAACTTTCTATAAATCTAAATAACTTTGAATTTTTTTAAATTTAAATAATATTCACCAACTCATCGGTCTTATGAAAATCTTACTTAATATCATAAAAACTCACCAAATTGTAATTTCAAAAAATAATACTGACAGTCTTTTATAATTTCTTTTCTTCAAAACAAAATTGTAAAAAATAATAAAAACACATTTTGCTAAAATATATTTTTGCCCAAAACATAAAATATTTTTCTTACCTCACGTTTTGTAAAAAAAAACTAACCGAACTGAACTAATAATATCTTTTGTACCGTTAGACACAAAAGATATTATTCGTTCATTATATAGGTAGATGTAGAATTATATGGGCAGAGGTAGATAGGTAGAAATTTTACAAGTTATGGCCTTACATTGGAAGAACCGATTAAACGGCGGCCTAGAATTGTCATTGTAGGTATTTCTGTGGCCCTCACTGATGAAGTAGTACTAGACTGTATATTTGACCAAAACATTGCCGAAAAATTACCAAACACTACTCGTGAGTCTTTCCTTACATCAATAAAACTAAGTCACAAATCGGGAAAAAAGAACGCGACGACCTGCAACTTTGTGTTGGAAGTCCCGCCTCATATTAGAAAGATCTTAATTAACCAAGGACGAATTTTCATAAATTGGACTTCGTGCCCAGTCAGAGACTTCACACTAGTTACACGTTGTTTTAATTGCCAACAATATGGACACGCTTTTGCAGAGAAACAAGCGCTACATGTAACCGCTGTGGTGACTCTGGCCACTCGTATAAGGTATGTGTCAATACATCTTCTCCCCCAACCTGTGCGACGTGTAAACGCTTCGTAAGCACGCTAACACTTGTTTACCCCCTATTTATATTTTTTACGGTAAGTTTCCTTAACATATTGTAAGTATTAGCTATATAATTTCAAGTATGACTAATCAGTTAATCTCTTCCTTAGATAATTTCTCTGTGTCAGCCAGTAAAACTTGTAACGTTGAAGAATGTAAAAAACTTCTGCCAAACAAAGATAAGGCCTTAACCATACTTACACAAAATATTCGTAGTATTAATCGAAGTTTTAATGCACTAGAAGTTCTGTTACATAGTCTCGACATTAATTGCGATATTATTATTTTAACGGAAGGTTGGCTCTCAAGGCAAATAAATCACTTACCATCTCTTTATCATTATTTCGTACACAAAACTGAAATAAATATTAATCAAAATGATGGTTTAGTAATCTACACAAAAAAGAGCCTAACAGTAAAAATTGAAGAACCTAGTTTTCAACACGCAAACTGTTTAATCAAACAATTAATTCCGCAAAGTGATATTGGCTATTTACAGACCTCCCTCTTAAAACATCGAAAAATTTCTAGAGTTGCTTAACAAATACTTGAACATGTTGTCAATATTTAAAACCATAATACTAACAGGTGACATTAATATTAACATTGCTTCAGGAAAAACAGACGCTCATGCTCATAACTATCTTAATATTTGTTCTTTCCATGGACTTTTACCTGCTCATAATTCCCTAACGCACCAAAGTGGATCATGACTGGATCATTTCATGATTAAAACAAAAATACCTACCACAACATTAATCACTAACTCCGCTCTCACCGATTCTCAAGCTGTTTTACTTGCACTGCAATTATCCATATACAAAAACAACTACATGCGTAGCTATAATAAAATAAACAAAGCGAAACTTGAAAACGACATTAACAGCATTAATTTTGACCCAGTTTATGCCTCAAATGATCCAAACACCTCTTTAAATTGCTTTATTGAATTATTACAATCTGCTGTAGTGAAAAATACACTAACGATAAATATGCCAAATAGGTACAAATGCCTTAAGCCTTGGACTACACCTTGTCTAGTTCGATGCATAAGACACAGAGATAAACTACATTTAAAATCCAAACTCGCGCCTGAAGATGAAACACTTTCAATAACGTATAAAAGATATAGGAATTTCTGTAATAACCTATTGAAAAAGTTAAAAACTCAGCACGGCAAAATAGAGTTACGGAAAGCTAGCAATAACAGTAGACAGCTGTGGAAATTTATAAAAAGCAATACATTTAAACCAAACATATTTGAACCTCCACATGATTTATTGTCTACTGAGACTTGTCCTTTAGAGACATTTAACAAAGTCAACTTATTTTTTTGTAATATTGGTAAAACCCTAGTAGAAAAATCTTCACAAGAGCGGAAAATTCCTTTGGAAAATGTAAAGATTACGTCACATTCCAGCCTAAATTCTTTTGTTTTACTAGAGACCGATGTTAATGAAGTATTGAGAATAATAACAGGGTTGAAAGAGAATTGCGCTGTCGGATGGGATAACATTTCAAACAGCATACTAAAAAATTACAAACACCAACTAGCCCCTCCGATAACCTTTATTTTTAATATGTGCTTATCTAAAGGAGTTTTTCCTACTTTACTTAAGAAGACAGTGATCACTTCTATATATAAATCCGGAGACAAAGCTTTTTCAAAAAACTATAGACCTATTTCAGTGTTAACAGGACTCTCGAAAATTCTAGAGAAAATTATAAATAATCGTTTGATTAAATATCTTGAAGGTAACAAGTTACTTTCGGAAAAGCAATTTGGTTTTAGACCAAAGAGATCAACTAATCAAGCTATGCACCAACTAACAGAGAAGATAACCACTAACCTAGATAATGGAATCCACACTATTGGGATTTTTCTAGACCTCGCTAAAGCCTTTGATACTATCTTCTTTTCCATACTTTTGCGCAAACTTGAAGCAATTGGGATAAGAGGCACACAGCTATAACTTTTTTCTGACTATCTAAGTGATCGCACTCAATATGTAAAAATAGGCAATACGTAAGCTCTGGCCTCTAAAACAATCACTATGGCTTGCCTCAAGGAAGTATATTGGGTCCTACCCTATTTCTAATTTATATTAATGACCTCTGTAATATGAACCTGAAAAATAGTATTATTACGTCATATGCAGACGATACAGTGCTATTATTCTCAGCAAAATCTCGTCAAGAGGCCTATGCGGTAGCACAGAGTGGTTTTGATATCGTAATAAAGTGGCTTCATAATAATCATCTCAGTTTAAATACGGACAAAACTAAAAATTTATTATTTACGATAAAAACACCAACGCGCTACTTACTAATCAAAATATTTATGCGCATAATTGTGCAACGTCTGCTGACACTGCATGTAATTGTCCGAAATTAACTAAAACTGATTATATTAAATATATAGGCATTACCCTTGACACTAACCTGAATTTTCGTCACCACATTGAATTATTATGCAATAGAGTTCGAAAATTGACTTTTATTTTTAAATTTCTACGTAATATAGCAGACTACAAATTAATCAAACTAGTTTACTAATCCTTGTGTGAATCCATCCTCACCTATTGCATAACTGCCTGGGGTGGTGCTGCGAAAACAACTCTACTACCTCTCGAACGTGCCCAAAGGGCAATCCTAAAAGTAGCCGCCAACCGCCCATACATTTTTCCCACAAAAAAACTTTACTCGGAATGCAAGGTACTAACAGTTAGACAATTATTTATACTGCATGCTTCTTTAAAACAGCACATTGAACTTCCTTTTAAATTTTCCCTAATCCCTCTGACAAAAGAAGAAAAGATTTAGTTTGTTCTAAGTCAAGAACTAAACATGCTTTTGCTTATAGGTTTTACATATTTTTAGGCCCTTTTTTGTACAACAAATTCAATAGGATTTTGAATATATACAATTTAAATTTTAAACAATGTAAAAAAATATCGGAATATCTGCAAACGTTGAACTACACTGACACAGAAAGCTTGCTAGTAGGTAGTATCAAGATAAACTTAATTTAGGTTATATACAATAAACATATTATGTTAAGTTTAGTTATGTAATTATCATAGTTATATGTAAATTTATTGCATTGTTTTAACATTAAAAGCAAGAAATGCATATTAAAACCTTAACCTGAAACACAGGATGTTAACCTAGTTCAGGTAGGTTCCAAATTCAATCTGTTGTAATTTTAATTTGTTATTGGTACTTTATGTTATTTGATATGTTTATGAATGAATAAAAAGTTATTAAAAGTTATTATTAAAACTTAAAGTTATTATAATATTTTATAGATTCTCTTTGTTTTTGCTATATTATAGAAAAAATATTTATAACATAAAGCTTAAATCACTACTTTCTTATAGTGCTTACTCTAATTACAGGTCTTTCACAGGATTTATTATTGGGGAATTACTACGGCGTGTTTCTGTACTCGTGTTCCTGTGTGAGCGTATGTTTGTCTATGTGCGCAAACACTGAAATGGCTGGGTGAATTACTAACTTGAAAAGGAACTAAAGGAGCAAAGCTAGTGCAGTATAACAAAGTTTATTACATTTTCAAGTAGCTAAAATACACAAATATTACAATTGTAGGTATCGTGCTGTCTATACACGAGTTTTTTTTGGTTAAAAATAAATGCTTGGTTGTAGTTGCTCCTATAAGAATAAACGATACAGTACTATCAAATAGGCGATTAGCGACGGCTCAACTATATTTTAAGCTATTTACAACGAAACGAACTGTAGCTTTTATGTAACCGATTTAACAAAATACAATGTTCACTGTTTTTAAGGTAAAATAATAGTGAACACCGAACATGTTTGAATACAGTTATGTAATAGTTTATCGAATACAATTAGAGAACATTGTATTTTTACCCGACTGTGTCAGAAGGAGGGCTATGTTTTTTGATGGTATGTATGTATAATTGTTTGGCACGTTCTGCAGCCTCAACGGCTCGATGGATTTTAACTTGAGAGATGTGAAAGATGTGAGAGATGGATTTTAACGTTAGATTTGTATTTACTGTGAGAGTGACACTGGGTATATCAAAATAAAAATAATAAAATGGCGGATTTTTGGCAAATAAATGTTTGGCACGCTCTACAGCCTGAAAGGCTCGATGGATTTTGGCTTCAAAGGTATCGTTACATTCATATTAGATATGAAAGTGAAACTGGGTAAAAATTTAAGTACATACTTATAAAAGATTGTACTTTTAGAAAACTCGTATTTCTGTAAGTACGCTTTACTCATAGAGTTTTATTCATAGACATCCAAAGTAGTATTAAATAACTTGATTTAGTGAAAAAATACGAAATTTTTCAATGGCAATCATTTCGTTTCCTTAAACCGGACTGTGGCAATAAAAATGACAATTATTGTAGCAATTTCTGCATGCAGTGGCGATTGTTATTCGGCTAACTCCGCACAGGACTACCTAACTGGAAGGTATTAAAGTAAATACGTATTATGATCTCGCCTTAATTTCACATACCACTATGTACAATTTAATATAAGTATTTAGTTTTAATTAGTATTCTATTTGTCTTTGCTAAATTCGCTTCAAGCTTCACTCTTCTTTGCGTCTTCCAGTACTTTAGCATTTTATTAGTAATCTATGGATATGTTAAGATTAGATAGATAGATAGATAGATAGATAGATAGATAGATAGATAAATACTTTATTGTACACACAGAAGAGGAGTACAGAAAATGAAAAGAGTAATACAAAAAGGCATGCAAAGGCGGTCTTATTGCTATAAGCAATCTCTTACAGACAACCTTTGGATAAAGGATTAGTAGGACGGGACGGTACAATTAAATAATTCAAGCGATTATGCATAGGAGAAGAACATATACTTATATAATATATATGTATACATATACATAGATTAGAATTATTACAGATTAAGGAATTAAAATGTACACTTTTGTACTAACTGTTACTTATACAATAGGTCTAAAGAATTAATTTCGAAGGTTATGTACTTGTATTCACAGTTAATATAAGAGTGTTTTTCTGAGAGTGAGACTAATTCCAAATCGTTTAAATTTGTTTTTTAAAGATTCCTAAAATTTAGAAACATTAACTATTTGTAAAATTGGCTCTGAGTGCTCTATCATGTAAATATAAAGTTAAACTAAACAGGATAACTATTACGCGACTGAAATAAACGAAAAGACACATGCTCATTTATATTATCTACTAGCGACTCACCCTCGCTTCGCTCGGGTTCGTCCCTAAGTTTAGCGTCAGCAAAACCACGGATTCCGCTAGATATTAAATAAATTTTCTAAAATATAACCTCCTCCTTTTTTAAGTTGGTTAAAAAATAGCCTATGTTACGCCTTATAATATTAGCTATCTGCAAGTGAATGTCCCTTAACAATCGGTCTAGCCGCTTCAAAGATTAGCCGGAACAGACAGACAAAATGTTTAAAAATTGATTTTTTGATTGAATTGATATACTTTCATATACAAGTTGTCCCAGAACGTAACGATAACCTGGCATCGGGGGAAAGGCCATTTTATGACGAGCCAGTTAAAAAAAATCAGCGATCTACTCCCCAGTAGTACTCGAGTACCAACCATTTTATTGAAAACTAAAAATGTACTACCCGGAGTGGAATGTTTTGTCATTTTGACTAGAGTTTTGAATTATTTGTAAGTTTTAATGGTGTAACAGCCTCGCAAGAAGTCAAACTAGTTGTTGAAACTGAAACAAATTGGAGACAAATATTTTTTTAAAGAAAAATAAGCAAATATCATCGGTAAACGTACTTTAAATTTACTATCACTTAATTTGACTACTCGTACTATAAAAATAATACACTAAGCTGAGCAGGCAAGTGCAATCTAAAGAAGACCGATTTCATGAGGATTCTAAAATGCTATCACACGTACATCTTCTGTAATAAAATATTTTTTTTTCCGAGTGATGACCCATTTCATAAATAGTATCGTCCAAATAAAGGTACGAATATGTTACATAGGAAACAAATGCAGTTGTTTGATTATAAATTATTTTTAATAAAAAAACAAAAACCGACTTCCAAACTTAATAAATCTAAACTAAAAAGTAGAAAATAATACTTTTAAGGACTTTGTTAATTTTGGAGTCAAAAAATTGATAACCTCCTCCTTTTGGAAGTCGGTTGAAAACGAGATGTAGCTCCATTTTAATCATGTATGCATTAAGTGAAAAATTGATAATTTGAAATTAAAAACACACACTTCAATTCTATTTATAAGAACAGATTAGAATATACCAGGAGAATAAGGTAAATCTAGTGTGTCAATTTTCATCCAAATGTTTAATGTTTTAGGTGTCATGCTGACATAAAAATTTAAAATATATGGGAAACTCATTTATCTGATGGTATAACATTTCAATTGGATATGTTATTCTTAGTTTTTATATGTAACTAAAGAGGGTTCTGAAAAAGAAACAAATGAACATTGTGGACAGACATAAAAGGTGACTTATTTTTTTACTATTTAGTGATTTATTACTATTAAGTATGAATATCCCTCTAATAATATTTTTTTTTAACTTTGACTTGACGACACATTCAGTTGTAGTGTACCCTACTTTCTTCGCCAGCGGGTTCGAGTCCCGCTGGGGGCATTCACTTATTAAGCATGAATGTTTGTACTCCAGTCATGAGTGTCATATTCTAATAAAAAATTGGTATTGGCCGTACGTCACTTTCTCAGTTTCTATTGAGTGGCTAAATTCATGACCGTATTGCTGAGTCCATTCTTTGGGTCTGTGTGTCGACGAGTAACTATATATACTAAATTGAATTCACCACAATAGTTTGAAGGTATAAATAAACGAACAATTTTCTAGCGTTTACATTAATATAAGTCAGCAAGAACTTTATTAAATTATTATCGTAATTCCTAAACAAATTCGAGGTCAACCTATTGTGACTTCAAAGAGAAGGCGACTTAATTACTCAAACGTTAGAATTTCATCAAACGCCACTGCGTAGAAAACCAAATTGACTTAGAGATAAATAAGTTATTAATTACAAATGAAAATTTACAATATTTAGAATTATTTTTTTAGAAAAAATAAATTGTTTTTTTACTTTATGTAAAGTTAATTACGTATTTGGATTTTTAAAATCTATACACATATACAAAATTAAAGGGTCTGTTTTTAATTTTGAATTAACAGTTTTTCAATAAATGCATATGAAAGTATATACGGTACTTACATTAAAATCAATTTTTAATTTTTCTCTGTCTGTTTTTTCCGGCTAATTTCTGAAACGGCTGAATCGATTTTGACGGGACTTTCACTCGCAGATAGCTAATGTTATAAGGAGTAACTAAGGCTACTCTTATTTTAGAAATATTATTTATTTTAACGAGCAAAAAATTGCCAATGTGAGTAGACACAAGTTGTTTTTAGCATCCCACTGCAAGGTACGTGTAGCTCCACTGCAATTCAATTCAATTCAATTCTTTGGTTTGTTGGCTTCAATGCGTGCCAGTTGAGCACAAATTATTTCGCCAGTGTCACGTTGAATGGAGGAGTCACGTTCGAGATTGGCCAGTGAAATTAAGATATTCCACAAAAAGACTGGATTCACAGTATTAAAAAGTAGGGTTTTATTTTTACAATATTACCTCCACCTAAAAACATATAAACGGCACAAGGGTTAATTAATTTATACAAAAAAAAAACACAAACATGTTAGAGAACTACTACAACTACTTCACTACTTACTACTATCAAAGTTTAATTTTATTATATTTAACATATTTACATAAAAATGTACAAAGGGGACTAAACACAAACATCAACAAACATTGAACATTAAGGGGACGGGGGACCTTGAAAGGAAGAGCATCATAAAGGGGACGAAGGAGTTTGGGGCAATTGAAGAGGATGTGGTCCCTTACCCTGATCTTAGCCAGATGAACAGGAGTACTTGCGTGTCCAAAGCGAAGGCGACTAATAGAAGTAATAACCCACCGTTCAGTATGTTTCTGATGAAAAAACCAAGGACGCTTAGGAATCTCCGCCTGGAGAGAAGCATAATGCTTTCCCTTAAAAGATTTTGATGAATTCCAGTAGCTGAACCATGAGTTGTCTAGATGAGTTTTAGCAAGTGATGTAGCTCCACTGCAAAAGTAAACCTAAATAAAAAAAGAATGACGCAAATCAGCTCACCTTTGAGCTGTCGATGAACATAAAACCATACAAAAAATCAAAACACCGTTCCAATATACTTATTTTTCGGAAGTTTTAATAATAAAAACAAACTAAAGTAGGATTTTATTTCTTTACATTATAATAAAATTCTGAATGGTATTTGTTAAATTAATTAATGAATATATTTAAAATATTTTAGAAAATTTTCTTCGTCTTATTGAAATATTCATTTTAAAAGATTTTAATTAAATCTGGTGTGATGATTGATAACTGGTTTTCGAGGTCAAGATGTAGGATACTTTTTATAACAAAAAGATATCCAGTCTCTGAGAAATATATTAAAGATGAACAAAAAATCCCCAAAAAACCCAAACGGTCGCTATCAGTATGAGTGGGAGCGTGATAATGGACCGATTGACCAATCGCTGTATACAAAAAGTATTGAAATAGTCCCCTGAATGTCATGTATAATAACAAGAATGAGATATAGATGGACTATAAGAAAAGATACATTGTTTTTTGTGAGCTTTAAAGCGTCTGGTATAACTTACCCAAGACGGGAAGTGTCTGGCAGAATTGGTTATTATTTTTAATATTATTATCTAAAACATACGTAAAAGTCAGCACTGAAGCTTTAAGAAAAGTGAAAACTATTTTTACTAATTTTATAGCGCCGGCTACCTGTTAATTGGCCGCCGGCCAAAACTAGCGGGTACACATACATTCTAAGTACATACTCAAACTACTTAATCCCATACTTTATATATGTATATTTTCTCAGCAGTCAAATGCTTACTGAGAAAATAAGTAAGTTATTGCAGCCCTGGGATCTTAGTCTTTTACTTAGTAGTTGGTAATATCGCAAAAAAAATTACCAATATTAAAAAAGAAATATTTGCGACCTATTTCTTGACCTCCGAGATAATTATTAATTTACCTTTAAAGTAATTTTAACTTTAATAATGTCGGGAATTTTATCCTTACAATTATCTAAAATTTTCCCAAACAACGTCTAAAATAGCGAAGTTGATTTTCTAATCAAATTACGTAACTTATAATTTTCACAGGAACTTTATATTATCTAAATAACTAAATAAACTATTCGATATAACATTATTAGGTGATCATATTATTTCAAAAAGTTATTACCAAAAATAAATATTAAATAAAAAAATAATAATGCGTAAATTAAAGTATTGTTTTAAATTTAATACGAATTATCTAATATTAACTTATTAATAATACTTTTTCAATCTGATTTTTCGTCTTGCACAAAATAGTTATTTTAATACAATACTACTAGTATAACTAAGGTAAGGTACTAGTGTAAGGTACTAATAACACAATCGTATAATTTATAACTTCCAAGAGATATATTTAAAAAATAATAATTACTATTATTTCCCAATACGTGTACAAAAATGTTTTGTTTGTTCGTTAAAATATTCATGAATTTTAAGAGAAGTGCTTATACTGTTATGCATAACATTAATACCAGGAAATACAAACTTGTCATGCTTGTGGTTTGTTTATCCAAAGTTCGTAAGAAATTCTTTTAATAAGCAATGTATACGTTTTTAAGACAGAGTCATTTCAAGCAGGGTCAGGGTTAAAAAATATAATAAATGACCTAGACTAATCAAGAAAGTAAAACATTTATAACTAAATTACGTTGAGTTTATTCCGAAAGTTTTTCTTACAACTACGACTTCTTTCCGAGATGATTGATGAAAATTAAAAAATCTAAATATTTAATTTTTGAACTAGAATATGAAAAAAATATAGCAAATTTTATAATTATAATCTACTATAATCTATTATTAAGCAAACCTCCACGAGGTAAATAACCCGGAGGATTAAACGTAGAAAACATAAGTATTTCTTCGATTATAATAAAAATAGTTGTAATTTAAAATAATTATAAAACATCAGAAACCAGATAAGAATACTAAAATGTTCGAAATATACAAAAATTTACCTAATATTTATATTTACTTTACACATAACGAATAATTTATATGAAAAAAACTCCAAGAAACATTACACATTTTTATTATTGTTAATAAAATATATAATATATTATATTATATAAAATCTTTTTACGGTATCTAACAAACCCTTATATCCCGGATTTTGTCATAAAAATCTGTCGTAATATTTACGGTAGGCCAGCTTTTGCTGTGTGACAGAGCCAGCGTAAAACATGAAAACGGTTTTTTACGGATTTTTATTTTAGTCAATAATGTATATTTCATTCGCGTATATGGTACAACGGAAATTGAAAACGAAATACCGGGACATGGTATGACATGTTCGAAGTACTTTATACGTTGACACACTACACTATCTGCCTATCTATATCACTATTCACTATCTGCCATCTCGCGTAGTACAAATAGATACAACCGTCGATCATACGTTTTAAAAAGTACTACAGAATGTTTATAGACGTACTACCTACCGTATGTACTTTAAATACTTCAGTGGTCTACTGGCTATTGCCAGAACCATATTTTGGCTATTTATTAGATCCTGGGTTTGAGTCCTGGGTAGACCCAAGTTTAGTTAATGATTTTAGAACCGCCCGGAGCCAGCTGCGGTATTTCTACCGTATACTTCGGAGAGTTCGTTTAACTATAGTTATTGAAACCTAGCAAATCATCATTACTAGTAAATATAAGCAGCGAATAGTTGTACCTACCAGTCGTTTAAAGTAAAGCTAGCTAACCACTTCCACTTATCCACTCACATACCTCTAATGGAAAATGGTAATGAATTATATTCTATTCAGTCCCACCGCTTTTGTACATATTTTAATAGTAATAAAGGAGCTCAATTCGTTATCAGTGTACGTAACAAACAGAGAAATGATTTTGAAGTGAAAGTTTGCGCGCATGAGGGTAAAATTTTTACGGACGGCGCAATAGTAATAATATGAGTGACACGAAATTAATGTGGGACCGATTGGGAGGGAGACTGAGAAAGGGCATTTGTATTAATTTTCGACTTTCGACTTATTATATTCTTTAAATTCCTAACATATCTTCCTTTTTCCCTTTAAGTCATAGAAATCTAAAGCTTTAGAATAGTATAAATATAAACGAGATTTAAAAATTAGTTCGCCAAAGAAGTTTCACTTCTGACATGTGTACTTTGTACGAACACATTTTTTATTTTTATTATTCATTGTACAGACTCTGTATCATGTAAACAATGTACGAGTTTAATGTAAGAAAGTATTTTTAGATAACTAATTCTTGAATCTATCCAAAAGTTCTAATGTTATAATTATATAATATTCAACTTCAATATTATGAAAGTAAAAATTAATTTTCATTGGCCTCATCTTGTTATGTATACCTTCGTTAAGACGATTTAAGGTCTTAATTTACTTCACAAAGTGAAATTAAAGAGCCTGTTAAAAGCTCGACATGACAAAGTGCTCTTATAACTTTTGAGTCTATAAGCCTTACGTGTAGTAATTTCGTTAATTACTTACGCTCGTGTAAAAGTAATTAACCATTAGATATATACTATGAGTATCCTGGACTTGAAATCATAACATTAAAAATATGAGGATCGTAAACAATATTGTAATTAGACTCCCTTGAGATAATGAATTTATTTTCCATAGCTATATAAATTCACACGTAAAATTGTTAGATTAAATTTTGTGATGTAATTAATTTCTCGAATATTTTATAAGAACGAGTTTTTGTCTTAAAATATGGGTATAAAATGTAAAAAAAACATTAAAGAAAAACTACATATTATTACATAATAATAATTTGCTGCGGTATTTATATGTATATGATATATGTATATGTTATATGTATATATGTATGTATGCATGTGTTTAATAAAGCACTAGAGGGATTTACCCTAGCTGCGATTGGTTGAATCCCTAGGTGCCTTTTGTATTTACATTATTATATAAGGGTAGCGCGAGTTTTAGGAATTTTTATTATTTATTACGAACAGTATGAAACGCAGTACCTATTGTAGATTATTCTAGACGTTTTATCTAAATACATAAAAGGGAAGTAGAACTTATCACGAAATATTGAAAACTGCTTAACGTAAAAAGATGAAATTTAGCAGGAAGGTATTTTATAGTTAAAATACGTCCGCTAAGAACGGATTTTACGACAGGACCGAATTAAAGACAACAAATCGGCTCTAACAAGTTTGTATGAAAAGTCCTTAATTTTTGTGCTACAAACTTTAATTTAGCAGGATCACCTAGGGAAGAACCTAAATGCTTAATATACAAATCTATCCAGTTGTTTGAAAGTAAAGTAGTTACAAGAAAAAGAAGGAGAGCAAGTCACTAGTATGTCATGATTACTGACACAACATTTCCTTGAAAAATTTCTGTAGCGGCTGTTATAAATTGCACAAAGACTGAAATGTAATACCCTTAGCAAAACTAACTACGTTAAAGCCTAGGCAGATCTCCTTCCCCTTTAGCCGCATGACGTCTGACCTTAATTTTTGATTTGAAAAAATTTATAATATATATTTATATTTTTTATCTTGACTAATAAAATCTATCAAATAAATTACATTTAACAAGAAAATCTTCTAAACTTATCAGTTAAATATAAAATGTTAAAACAAAATATTATGTAATTTATATAATTTCACTGCACACAGTAACGATAAAAAATTAAATTAAACAAAACTATGACTATGATATCATGAATCCGAATACAGAATTTTAAACATATAATATATTTACACTTAGATCCTATACGTTTTTCTACCTTACCGTCCTTAATTACTAGAACATAAAAAAATATTGGAAGTAATGATCTGTTCAACTAAGATTACTGCCGCAATTTTAATTATTCTTAATGTGACCTTCATACGGACCGTCTATTTATATATAGCACTCAAGCTTATACAAAATATATTCGGCTATTTACTCCGACCAATTATTTTCATACAAACTTCTCACTCTCCTGAAAGGATCCTTTATTGTTTTGGCCTAAATTATACTCTAAATATTAGCTTGTACTTTTGTCACCTAGTAATTAGAACGTCGGGAACTATTTACACGAATAATAATAATCAGTATAATGCGTAAATATTCTTGAATAAGCAATTATATTGTTGAAAAGTTTTAAATTCTATTAGGTATAATTTACTAGAGACTACTTCTACTACAGTAAATATATATAAATTTTATCAAAATCGGTCCGATGGTTTTCAAAACGTCATGCGTTCCCAGACAGACAATAATCCAAAAAAATATAAATTCGATCGATCGATGTATCAATAGTAATAACGATTTCAATAATATTTAAAAAAGAACTATTTTACATAATCACACTTTTAAACCTATAATATATAAAAGATGAAGTCAAATAAGTTTTATCTACTACTTAAAAGGATACGTAATTAGATGAGCTTATAAATATTTATATTTTTTTACATAATTACATAGAATACGTCAATTTTAATAAGCATAAATATCTGTTTAGTACATATTTTAAGTTAAACGTGTTTAATATTGTAACCATAATATATATGGTAAAAATGTGAAAATAATGTCATAATATGTATTGTGGAAGTGAAAGAAATCTCGTTTCTTTTCCGAGTTTGTGTACTCCGTGTCGTATTCAACTCGTTTCCTAAAATTCAATTTTGGGAATTTGTTTCCTCCCGTCGAACGCTGCGCAGAATACTGATGTCGCACTGGTTTCCAGTAATAAGACTATTCTAAGCTACTTTTGCTATAAAATTTAAATTTAATTAATTTACATTGAACTTCAAACAAGTTGTGTACTTATTATATTATAAACTAATTTATCAAAGAAGAAAATCTAAAGCAAAGTTTAATAATATTATACTAATACAATAAAGATAGTTAAATATAGATATTTACTGAATTTATTTTCTTACTTATTACTTGGATAATATAACGTGCTTCATAGTCTATTTGTACATTTCATGTTGTTCTGAAAAAGAGGTTAGGTCATATTATAGTGTAACATAGTGCGTGTAACCTTTTAAACGCACGGCAGTAGTAAAAATTTCTTGACGTTGTTTAAGACACCGCAATTAAATTGAGACAAATCAAAAGAAAGTAAAAACATCAATATTATCTAGTAATTGTTGCTATTCATTTTTATATGTAACAATAATTATAAGATTTTTAATAATAAATTAGTTAATAGTTTTAAAAATGTCCCAACATATATAAAAATAAGTAAATAAATATCGCAAGCACAACACTATTCGCTTAAAAACTTAATTTGATATTATTATTATAATTCGACTGAATTTTGCTTTATAAATGAATACAATAATTAATTATCAGCTTATAACAGGCTTTAAACGTAACGACAAGTCATTTGCAGTACATTATTACCGCGTCGCAATATTATAGTTATCCTTAGCTTTACTGTAATGGATGGTCAGTACAGACCATCTGAGACCACTATATTATGCGCTTAATTAATTGCCGTTTAGTAACAAGAATTTGATGCCTTAATAGTATTGTAGTTTAGATAATTAGATTAGAAGTCAACGTGCTTGTACATACTTACGCGAAACAGTTAAAGTTAACCAGTGTTCGAAGTTCGTTTATATGTGCGAGTATAATACTTATTTTTGCACCGAATTGTGGCGTTAGGTTAGGACTGTGGAGTCCATCCAAAAGTCAAAAATATATATATTTAGTTGTTTCCGCTGTTAAGTAATATAAAAATTATTAATATGAATTATAATTTAGTGGTACAATAATACGTAAAATATAAATTAAAATAATTCGGACAAGTCGGACCATATCTCGTTTGCATTAACTAAGAAGTTTATTGTTGCTGCGGTGATATTGGTGTTATTGTAACAAATCGATGATGAAATTATTGAAGTTTTCGTTAAAGGTTATTATTCAAAAGTTTTACAGCAGTGTCATCATAACACGACTTTAATTTTTCCTCGGTAATGGTATTGCGCCACCGCCTACGTTTTCATTGATTAATTTATTCAAGTAGTTTTAAAGTAATAAATTATTAAAAATTTTATATTTAATATACCTACTTATCATTAGCGATGTTTTTATTATGATGATTCTCTGCTATAATTCAGCTAAGTAGAGAGGTTCATTTACATTTTTTTTTATTTTTAAAGACTTTTATACAATCTCGCACTTGCAAGTGAAAAAGGGAAGGAATAATTACTTTATAGCTAACTAATAATGTTCCAAGGTAATATTTAACAGGTTAAAAAATATTATTATTAATAATGTAAATAAAATAATTACTTTAGCGTATAATAGAGACACATTACTAGCGACCGAATAGATGAATATATTTTTAATTCAAACTCGTAATAATATAAAAAATCTTATGAACGCTTATCACTTTTAAATAATATACTCGTAAAATTGGTACTATTATATTATTTCAAATCTAGCCTGTGGGTTAATTCTCAGTAATTGATTATGGTCCATGTTTGATTAACGTCAGTTTTATAAAGTGCCTTACAATTTTATTCTATGTACCGACAGATATTAATTTAATAAAAAATGTCGTAAAAATGATTTGATCTCACTTAATAATATTCTATAAACATTTGTGATTAACTCAGTACCATCACAACGGGCATCGAGAGACCAACTTTGAAGGGAAGATAAGGCTCGCAATAAACACTCACGTACGCAACGCAGTGTCAAATCGTACTCGTAAACTTTATCAGACGAGGGATTTTCGTAGCAATAAATTGAGATAAATTCAAAATATTTAGTGTTATAGTCAACTGGTTTTTATCATTTATTTATAGGTACATCGTATGTATGTGTATTTATATACAGTTATTTATCTTAACTGATTCATGAAAGACTTGAGTTAGTTACACTTATGTAGATTTTTTTTTCAATTTGATTCTTATAATAAAGTAGTTAATAGTTTCTAACAGTTAAGTTAAAATTTTAAACCAAAGGAAATTAATATGGGAAAAAATATTTCTCTAGCTACAAAATAAAAACGCTGTCGAGCGAAGTCTAAGCTAATAGTTAAGCCTATATCATCAAGTGAACGACTCATAGTGGCCTGCTGTATACCTGTAGATACTCAAAATAAATGCACTTGATGATATGATGATATGCTACTCTTTTTTTTTTAACTCGTAAACAAAGATTTATTTACAATAAAGGAAATTACAAGTAAACTTAACTATATATATACAAAGCAAATGTACACTTAATTATTACTGTACAAGTCGTGTCCGAGTGGCAAGAATACTAGCTGCATTCCCCCGTTGAATCGCAAAGCCAATTCTTTGGGCGAAAAATGAGCCAGCTCTTCTGTCACCAATGGAGGCGATAAGACGAGGTGTTGAGTCTTTTAAAATGTGCTTTGCACTTTGACTCCATGGGCCAAGGGTTTCTACAGCAAAGGGTACAAAAATATAATTTGGAATAAGGGAGGCATATTTACGTATCTTGAGAAGTTCAGCCTTCTCCGCCGCAGCCCTACTCTTTTATGTGTCAGTTGACTTAATATTACAAAATATTCCCTTGACCATTGTTTAGAAATCAATTAAATATAAAATTAGTAAATGGCGCCGAATTATTAAGAAAGCCGACCCCGCGTAATTGAAAGAAGCGAGGGCAAAGAAGAAGAAGAAGAAATAAATATAAAATTATGAAAAAGTTAAAAAAGACAATTACTACCCTTTAAAGGTCGTAACTGAATTTAACTGGATAACTAATAGAAAATATGTTAAATTATTAACATATCGTAACTTATAATTATACTTATACAATCTGACGTATGATGTAATGTGGCCTCGTTTTAAGAAAATCTTGAAAAGGTAATCGTTCCAAAAAATTCAACGGTTGAAGTTGAAGTGGAATATTAAAAAGAATACTTGAAGAGTCCTTTAAGTTTTATATTAGAACAGAAATATTGTAACCTTACCGACAAGAAAATTCTCTTGTTCTCCTTTGTTTTGGAAACTTTTGCAATAAAAGCTCACGCTTAGATCATATAAATCAGAAGTTTGTCAATGTTTTATGCAAATAATGCAGTCGTGAAAAGTATGAGTATTCGCATAAGAATCAAATATGCTAGTTGTATGAAAGTATGTATATAAGTAATAACGCATAGTTCTTCTAAATAAATTAGACCTTTCCTAATCTATACATCTGAGAAACATATTATATACATCAAATTGAAGTGTCTGTTTTTAATCACAAATCAACAGTTTTTCACTAAAAACATATGAAAGTATATGCGGTACTAACCATAAGAAAACAAATTTTAAAATTTTTGTCCGTCTGTCTTTCTGTTTATTCCGGCTAATTACTTAAACGACTGGACCGATTAAGACGGCATTTTCACTCGCAGATAGCTAATGTTATAACGAGTAACTTAGACTACATTTATTTTAGAAATTTTATTTACTTTAACCAGTGGAACCCGCGGCTTCGGTTGCTCTAAATCAAGTAAAATATAAAATTATATAAGTTACAGTCAGATATACCTAAAGGAAGATTACCTATTTAATTTGGGAACTTATAAGGTTTCGATCGTAATAATTTTCCTCGAATCACAATTATAGCAACCCTCAAAGCTCTTTTAAAATGGACTTTCTTTACAAATTGTCGTGCTATTATTATATTTAAACATCAAATATTCTAGTATAAAAAGCTCTCTAACAATAAAAATCCTTTATTGGTGTATCATAATTAATTTCCTTGTGTCAACACAAATCTGCTTTATTAATTCAGATCGGTATTATTATTGTCTTCTTGTTGTCTTCAGCAGTTTTTTAACGTCCCACTGCTGGGCACTGGCCTCCCTAAGTACGAGGGGGATCAGGCCACAGTCCACCACGCTGGAATAGTGTGTGATGGCGGACTTCACATGTCTTCGAAAACTCGCTAGGTTGTATCAGAGATACAGGTTTCCTCACAATGTTTTTCTTCACCGTAAGACAAGTGGTAATCATGATAGAAAATGATTCGCGCATGAAAATATCAGCGGTGCAAGACCCGGATTTGAACCCGCATCACTCGATTATCCAAGCGAGCGCGTTAACGCTATATTATCACATGCAAAAAATTAGACTATAGAATTTAAAATTTGATTTATATACATATACGTGTATGACCGTTTTTAGTCGTACTAATGCAAAATAATAAATACTAGTGTCGAGAGCATCATCAATCATTACGTTAAATCATGTTCATGAGCCAAAAAGAGTGTCATCCAGTCTATTTCTTAGTTACGTTATTTTATTATTATTTAGAATAAATAATAATAAAATAATGTAATTAAGCATTACAAATCATCACATTAAAGCTTATTCGATATTTTAGATATAACAATACATTTGTATTTTCTATCCATCATAGTAAATTTCTCTCCGAAGTTAACTTTATCTATAAATATGTGAATAATAAACGAATTCAATAATTATTAAGAACAGATCTGCAATTAAATATGTTATTTTGGGAACTCCTTTAGAAAATAATAATGTAACATTGAACTTTTCAGATTCTTATTATAGGTTGGAATCAAAAAGCATAGTAAAAAAAATATAATTTATATAGACAAAAGGACATTCATATAGACGGATGATTCGTCCGTCCGTCTGTCTGCCAAGTTTCCTTTGAAAAAGTTTAACCGACAGCGTACCTGCACATCAATAGAGCGAAGTGCACAAAGAGCCGCAGATCTTTTATAAGCTGTAGGAACGACACCGAAGCAATTTAGAAGGAGCATTTTATTGTATTTATGAAGAAAGCTGCAAACTTACAAACTTTAGTTTTGTATCTCACGAATTGAGATCGCTCATTTAGGATTAATTTTGTCATTTACCTACTATAAACAATTTGAATTTCAATATTTCAAATACATATAAATTAATTAATTTGAAGAAACAAGGATTGACATCCATTTATAACAAGTTTTCAGTTAAAATTAATTCATTTTTTTTCTACTTACCATCGTAGATCCTACGGCTGCATTAACCCGTACATATTATATTTATGTACGGTTGAGCTCACATCATTGCATTGATAGTTCAATCAGAAATCGTTACGGTATAAAATAATTAAATATTGTAGTTAATAATACCTAATAATACAGATTGTAAATCAATCTAAAAAACCGGTTGTTAATGAAGTTAAACAATATAAAATATGAGTTAAAATCCGTATAGTTGTATAAAAAAATCTGTTTAATTCGTTATACAATCAATCCGCAATATTCATTGATTGATAAGTGATTTTGCAATTACTTTTACGGCTTGTTGTTGTTTGAGAGTTATCTAAGTGCATGATTTGAACTATCGTTTTTGTATTAAAATTTAATTACAAAATATGCAATTATATATTTATTATTTGTTTACTTAAAATTCAAAGAGACTCATAAATTATAACCATTTGAAAACATTATTAATTGTCTAACTAATATTTGCTTAGACATATTATGTTATTTTATGTTTATATCTAACAAAGCTATCTCAAACTTATATCAAAATGCGAGAACTCGTGTAGCGTCATTCATCTGATTGAAGTAAAACTTTGTTCGCTTATCATGTTAGCATAAAACCGTCATCAAACAAAAATAATTAATCATAATCCTACTTATATTAGAAACGTGAAATTGTCTTGGCATAGATAAACGTAGAGATAATTTTACAGTTAGGATTTTAATGAAACTTTACAGTAATATAGCTATCATGGAAATACTACAGACTATTATATGGAAATACGCTAGTATTATTATTAAAAAGTTTTTATATTGTTTACTTTTTCCACCGGAACTGAACGGATAGAACCGAACGGAAGTGCTGAACGGATATAAATAAGACTTTGTGCCTAAAATAGAAAGATATGAGAAGTTGGCGCTAATCGTTGACGAAAAGTGCATTGAATAAGTTGATGATTATGACGATTATTAAAAATAATAAAAAATAAATACGCCTACCAATATCATATTAAAATACATTATAATTCTATCAATTAGTAAGTATTATTATTATGATTTAAGGCAGGTGCAAAGATATACAGGCATGTAAGCCAATGGCAGTGTTAATAAACCTCTTGTGCTCGGTCTCTAGGGATTTAAGAGATTTGTATCGAGTAGGTCGCATTAGGGACTTAACGCTGACAAAATGATACGATGGCAATTAACTGTTCAGTAAATCACTTAGTAAATTAATTTTTCACAATATTTTATGTTCGTGATTTGTAATTTGTTGTTGTGTAGTAGCTAGCATGTATGGTCATACATCGAAAGGTCCTTGGTTCGAGTCCCGGTTCAGGCCGAGTTTAATTATTGAGTGTTTTTGTTTAATAAGTCTCAGTAACAGCCCGGAGTAGGGAAGTTGGTGGTGAGTCACCGCCGTGCCTCGGAGAGCACGTAAAGCCGTCGGTCCTGCGCCTTAGGTCTTACTGGTCGTGTCGAGTAGTTGTACACCGTCCACCGGAGTATTAAGAGTGATAGGAACAGAGACTGCACCTGTGTCTGCGCGTACACTCGTGCACTATAATATTATCTTCTGCGTCGTAGGCTTGTCTCAATGAGATTGGCCGCCATAGCCGGAATCGGTCGGAGAACATTATTATATTATATTTATTATTATGTACTCGTAAGTACACCTCTAAGAATAAAAAACCTCAAGATAATTCAAGAGATAAGTCATGATAGTTCATAGAAATTTATTTAAAATGGTCATTGGTCATGTTTGGTTACTTCGTAAGTCCGTAGTAAGGATTCGATTCGATGAAACTTGTTACAGGTACTTATATTGGATTGTGTTTTAGACTAATATATAAAATAATTTTTCTAAACAATCACTTTTCACGTCAATGAAGCCGCATACTTTGACTATTATATATAATAGTTTCCATGTAGTCATTATAATGTGAAGATCGGAAGAATATTAAGTTTCATTCGGTTATTATTTGTAAGTTACAAAAATTGCATGCTTTTATTTAAAATTTTAAAACCTTCATAAACATAAACATTTTAAACTATTCTTGAACGCGAGATTCTTAGAATTAAAAAGAAAATAGCTTTGAAATATTAATAAAACTCAAGATAAAGTAAAAAATGGCACGTTATATTCAAATTAGACAGCTTTACTGAAACTAGGTACAGAAATTGTGTGAATTTTTCTTAAGGCGGCATATTAAAAGAATGAGGACGTAGACATGTTGCTAAATCCCAAGATGTAGCGTAGGAAATGTTCTCTTTATCTCACACCATTCTGTTTCGGAAGACGTTCCTTCCTATCCTTTCCGCTCAGCCGCACTACATACTGGCACTAACGGATATTTCTTTACAAAATATCCCTTTCTATATTCATAATAAGACATAATACAGTGATTTTGCATAGAATATAATACTATTATTAAATAAATAGTATAGTATGAAAACTATAAGGTACCTTAGTATTTACAATGAGCTGGCAGACGTTTACTTTCACAATTGCTTATATCGAATACCAAATAACACTTATTGTCTTAATAAATATTATAAATATTAATTAATATATACATGAATATTTTAACTCTTTGGGTTATGCAAATCGGGTACTAATATTTATTATAAATTGAAAAAAATAAAATGTTTTTCTAAGTCTTGCTCGTTTCCATGCTAGATTTTTCTTATACATTTAAATTTTTGAAGTCAATGTAAAAAAGTATAGACTTCAAGTTTACAGCTTTGTGTAGCTTAGAACAAAGGCTTGCTTAGCGCAGTTTGAATGTGCAGCATTTGTAGGCATACTGCATGCAGTGTGTAACCGCCTTAACAAATCAATGTCTTATAGAAGTATATTATGACCTCTTTTCACGTGTAATTAGATTCTATGGTAATTAAAGATCTTCATTTATCTCTTAGTTAAATTAATTTATGCATGTTATAGTTCTTATTCAATTCTTAATTTTATCAGGGTTTTGTTATAAGACGTAATGAACTGATAACAGATTATTAAAAGGATTAAGTACAAAAAATTGATTTATCACAACAAAAGAAAACGATAGCGATATAAAAACCAAATATTTTAGAACAAATATGTACAACAGTACCCGATACATCAAAACATTGATAAAATGGATAGGTACAATAGATATGCTGAGAAAATTCCTGTAGTACAAACGTTGCAAGTACATTGTTTTGTTCCGTGCAGATGTGCAGGGATTATCATCAATCACCATCTGGAAATTGCGCAAGGCCTTTTACAACATACACCCGCTATTTGTGTACCACCGGTCAGGATTAGGCAGCATTAGTTGAATCGAATTCCGTGCTAAGCGCTTTGCGAGGCTATGTGGTACTATAGCGCCTCCACTTTCTATGCAAACTCTTACATAAATCTTCAAATTTATTGAGATTTAAATATAAGATTGTTAGATTCTATAACAGGAATAATAATCGTACAAGTCTCTTCTTAGGAATTATTGATTAATATTACGATTATTAATACAAAATATAATCTATTGTGGAATATGAACAGAAAAGAGGATGTTGGAGTGGGGAAAAAACTATAAAATTCGATGAATAACTGGCATCGGGGGGTAGTTGTATCTTGACGCTTGTCGTTGTTAGGTCGTTACTCTGTTGGTTTAATTTTTAAAATATCATTGTTGGTAGCTTAGTTGTTTTTTTGGTTAGTTTAAATGTGTTTTAGCGTTTTCAGATACTTAAATTAAATAGAGGTCGATTTAGTAAGCTTGTTTTTTTAAAAAGAAGCTCACTTCTGGTCTAAATTCACAAGACTATATAAATTTTTTAACATAATTAAAATTGTCATTATTACCGATACTGATATTTTTTAGACTTTTGCAACACAAGAGAACTGTAATAGACAGATTTTAATTAAATTTAGTATAACTAGAAATAAACTGAGCTTTTTGAGGGCCCACGTAGTTTTTCTAAGGGGTAATAATGTTATAGCGATATTATATTATGTTAACTCTTTGGTTTTGTTAGTAGTAGGTACAATAACATTATATCCAATGAACACAAAATTGTCAATGTTCATTTTTTCAATGGTCATAAAATAATGTTTTTTTGACAGATAACTCAATCTCAAATCTATAGGCGTGATAGTTCTTTGTTTCACTACCACAAAATACTAATGTTGTGGGATAGATACCTGGTAAAACAAGGAGGAGTCGCTAACTAAATAAATAATAATATATTATAATAATTAATCTGATTAAAAGATTAATTTGTTTTGATATAGTCTAAAACATGGTAACAGATAAAGTGGTTACACATTCCGTATTGTATCGTGGTCGTTCACCTATTTAAGTTTGATATGTACAGCTTATCACGCCAATCATTTCAAGATCATCGTTGGTTGGTTGGGGATATTTACATTTTGATACTAAAATTCCTCACATTTGCATTGAGGACAACATTTCAGTTACTCACTCGTCCTTTTGTGATATATATGCTTCTAAGATAACCATAATCTCTACAAGTTTCATTTAGCGCATTCCCATTATAAAATGACATTTTTATCAATTTATTAAGACGTTAAATAACCCGATGGAAACTCCTTCATCTTAATAGGGTTTTGTAAGATCTTCTCACTCTCATCTCACTTATCAACGATAACCTATGTACTGATTTGACGGGCCAACCATGGGGTTATCTCCAAGGTCAACTATTCCATCAGAGAAGTAAGAAATTAAACCGTCCACTGAAGTTGATCCCAATTTGTCTTCACGCCCGAATAAAAAATAAATTTTATGTAGTTGATTCATCGTTACAAGATAAATTCTAAGAATTTAAATATATATCACAAAAATACCTAATCGTTATCCAATATTCACTATACTTCATGATATCTTGCTATGATAAGATAAATATCGATAGGATTAAGATAGTAAATTCAAATTTAAAATTTTTCTTTATATTCAATTTTATTTACGTAAAATATTGAATTGAAATCATCTATGATTCCCATGGCGTACCTAAAAAAAACATTGTTTCTATAATAGTTATTGTACCACAACATTTTAATAA
Source organism: Boloria euphrosyne (assembly GCA_951802675.2). Classification (NCBI taxonomy): domain Eukaryota; kingdom Metazoa; phylum Arthropoda; class Insecta; order Lepidoptera; family Nymphalidae; genus Boloria; species Boloria euphrosyne. The sequence goes on from OX637872.1 coordinate 6,721,791, forward strand.
GTTTTTTCATTTAAATAGTTAATCTATTCATTTTGTTTCTCACTTTTTAGGAAAATATTGATAGTGTATAAGACACATAGGGTTGCACCTAGCGGTAGATAAATATTTACATGTATATCATGTTGTTAATATACTCATTCATTCGAATGAGTATATAGTCTACGTCAACCACCGGTACCTACTTCACGTGTTCCTCAATTGCTCCTATATTAAGTTACCTATGTAATTACAGTTCACTTTAAATACAATCAATAAAATTCTTACGTTGTGTATAACTTACTAAACCAGCACGCAACAGGTAGTAATGAAAAATTTGTACTAAAATATCAAAATAAACTTAATATGCTTAAATGATCTAATCAAGTTATCTTGCAAAAGAAGTTCCCTGCTCGACGAAGGTTAACGATTGTTTGGAGAGGAAATTCAAATTAACTAAGGACCCGAGCGTCTAGTCACTGTTCATTCAAGTCTTCTTTAATTACTGTTCCTAATACAGGATAGGGAAGGCGTGCCTGAGACTTGAGAAACTATTCGAGGTAGTAAATCTAGTAAAACAATAGAACCTTAAAGCGCAACATGCATGCTCATGTAAATTCTGGTGGGACGTCCCACTCGTTAATTCGATCGTTGTCACACGGTACATCCCCTTCTTAGTAACTTCGTACTTGGGCACTTTAACAATTCACAGTCAACAGTTACAGTAATTAATTAATTATGCAAATAAATAGATAAGTTAAACCAAAATGACAGCCGTTTTCAATTCAAGGTGTTCTTTTCTAAAATATAAGTATTTATTTTTATACCTAACACTGTGATGGTACGGTGTGATCGTCTAAGCTTTTATTAGTGACTAAATATATTCAAAAAGAAAATCATAAAAATAATACTTCAGAATAAGAGACACTTTGGTAGCTGGCATGCTATCTGTAATTTCGCGGATTCCCAAGGTAAACGGAGACGCATCGTCCACCTGGGCAGTACAATACGTAGCGTGGACTATACAGGCTATCATCCCATTCTACCTGGTTACGCGAGTCTCATTATATGTTTATGAGCCTACCTTAATAAAACTGTGTAATAGTGTTATTTCAACACTCGGAAGTCCGAAATGGACTAATTAGAATTATAAGCTAACGAACAGGTTAGAATGCATGATTAGCTGGTGTATACATTTGCCTTCGTAACCGACCGATTTCCCTCTAGCACGGGGAACCCTACGCCCAGCATAGGGGCCTTTAATCATTGTTATGGGGCACAGACAACTCCCTTTTATCGCTGAGAAGCGCATTTTGCCTCGCCTCGAAAGACAGGTTCTTTTGTGAGCCTAAGCTCGCCCCTTAACCATGGTTTTTTTATATTATGTATATTTATTAAGATTATATAGTTTTATGGTTTGGCCAAACCATAGGTCGGGAGTTGATCTGTAAGACATGGCGTGTATTGGTGTGCCGGGATATCGCCGCCGGAACGCCACGCCACTGTGTACTGTTCTTGCTTCAACCTTGACTATTTCAGTCAATATATCAATATTTTTAAAAGCCTCAACAACCTTAGTGTCTTTCATTCTGCAGTATCGTAGTCCCCCTACTTTGCTCTGCCTAGTCTACCTTTCCACAATACTATCATGGTCACCCTAGCGTTCTACGATTTCCTAACAAACAAACATAAGACAAAAGGTTCGGGTTCCTACCTGTCTGTCGCCTCTCCCGCTGCGTTCGTAGGCTCTCGGAGTCTCTGCTAATTTACTAGATATTTACTCTAGTGTAAAGCTAATGTTCCCAGATCTTAGTACTTCGTTTAATTACTTAATGCAATCGGTCTATTATGCAAAGCTAAATAATATCAAATCATTATAGATTGTACAGTATTCGGTCTTCTATGCTCTCAAATTCGGTTCAGAAGTAGTGTCATAGTTCTATTGAACTTAACTAATTTAATTTATCATGATAAGTGATTGATTGGCTTAGATCAATGTAATGAAGAGTGATTGTCACATTTTCAAGAAAACTTATTGAACACAAATCAACATCTCGTTGCTAGTGGGATTCGAACCCACATAAACTAATGACGTAGTCTCATAGTTCTATCGAACCTAAATAATTTAATTTATTATGAAAGGTGATTGATCGGCTTAGATCAATGTAGTAAATAGTAATTGTCACAATTTCTGTAAATCTTTATAACCACAGACCAAAATCTCATATCCAGTGGGATTCGAACCCACGTAGAAGACATATCTATATATCTATTTATTTTATTTATGTCTACAGCTATCTAAACCTAACTTTTTGTAATGAGAATCGTGATTCTATCTAGGTAATATGAGGGAAGTTATTATTGGAGATGGCTCGGTTCAGTTTAACATATACGCGGTATGAATAATGACTCGTTTGGATTGATTAATAATAACAGAAAAGGTTCGAATTTCAAGTGAATTCTCCATTAATAAACACCCTGAGGAATACTAAAATTATATTAATAAAATAAAGATTATGGTTCAAAATCAGTTTTATTCTCAAAATTACTATTTGTTCTTTTCTCAAAACAACTTGAGTGATATCAAGAGAAACTGTTGGATTATTTAGATCGTACTTTAAAATACTAGGTTGTATCTCAAAGCACGAACGAATATTGCACGTTCCTAAAGCCATTCTAAGCAAGGGAAAAACGGCATATTCAAACGAAAAAACCCTTGGGCTATTTAAATCTAAGTACATCTTTACATTTTAAATACACACATGCTTCGCTAAACATTAATGTTTAAATAATTATTTACAAGTTAACTTTACTGTCGAAGGAGAAGACACACACACACATCTTAATGTTACGATAAGATTTGAATATACAATTACATAATGTTGTGCTAGATTCACAGATGGTTAATAATAATTTATCTATTTCATTTTTAAAGTGATTAACTTCAAATCATGATCGGGCAATCTGCCGTTCGATTCGACTATTGGCGATTTAATTTAACCCTTACTTCATTCTAGCCCCGCCAAACTAGTCTACATGATATTATAGGTAAATACATGATATAAATCACAACCACGGACATAAGTCCCCAATCCAAGATAGACAATACACGACTCCCGTCTCTCCTCATAACCTCGCTCAATATCTCCAGTCCGGTCTCTGGATTCATGTTTATTTGACTCTAAAGGTTAAGGCTCTCAATTTAATTATATAATTTGCACTATATCTGTGAATCTATAACAGCCTGTTTAATTTACAAATTAGATTAGAGTACATTACCAAATTACGGCGTCACCTCGTTCGTCGCACTGAATTTACTCTTTTACTTATTCCTGAGAAACATTACTTTTTATCTTAAAGTTTTATGGTTATACAATACAATACAATTACAAAGAAAACTACACCCGGTGGCTTCACGCCTCGTCATCGAACTGCCCTCTCTCGCTGTCGACCCGCCAGGATAACCCCGTCACCCCTTCCATGGCCTTCCCCTTCCAATCTGTAAAATGATTTCCACAAAATCAACTGAACGATGTAATTGGCTCTCCTCAAAATCCCGCCAATGCACTAGCCAATTGCATGCGCAGTTGTCAAACATCTGGTATTGGGTCCGCGCTCTTCCCACGCTTGCGAACGCCGCAAAAACCCCAAATTATGACCTGTTTCTAAAACTAAAATTTTATAGCGGTCCTTCACATTTGCACTTGCCTGAGTACTATACTTTATTACCTTTAAACTGTCACCAGATTTTTGTGTTCTTTGTTTTACTTCGACTTAATGGTTCCACATTTGCAATAGAGCTATTCTCTTGTCTACTTGAGTAAATTTATTGAGGTCCCATGTTTAATTTACGACTTTCTTTACTTTTAAAATTACATTATGCTTTGGAAATTATTTAAGTGCTCATCGGATAAGAAAAGAAAAAAAATGAATTATAGGCCATAGGCGGACCATCTCACACTCCCCCAATTAGATTTTTAATACACCTAGTCTTCCTAAAGTCTCAACATTTGCACTAGTCGTTTGAAAATCTAATTCTTCCCTGTATTCGCTCACTAGTCCCTAGTAGAAATCTATCATTTACGCGCTTTTATAATAACGAAACAGATGGATAGCATTATAATTCCCTTTTGTCTTATTAGTATGAACGTCAATCAAGGTGTATACGTTATTATATGGGACTGCTCCTATTATGTAGGGCCCCTCATATAGTCGCATGAATTTCTTTGTTAACTTTTTGTCGGCATCAGACTTCGCAAAGACCTTAAGTTTCACTAAATCTCCTATTTCGAAATGCACTACCTTATGCGTTTTATTATAATAGGACTCTCTACTTTCTGCCACTTTAACTATGTTTCGCCGCACCTGCTGCCTAATTTGATCTAGCATTTCCCGCGGTAATTCGTTTTCCTTCACTACGCCCTTGTCAAAATCAGTCGATAATAGAGTCCGTTTTCCCCACACCACCTCGTTTGGTGTATAGCCTGTCGTAGTGTGCACTACCTGATTGTAACAATCCTCTATACTAGGTAATAAATCTACCCAAGATTGATGAGCCTTCTCGCAATATGTCCTAAACAACCTCCCTAATTCTTTATTAACTCTCTCTGTCGAGTTTGGTCGCGGGTTTCTGACGGATGTATGCGTTAGTTCGGCACCTAACTGACGAACGCCCGTCTCGAAACACTTCGAGGTGAAATTCGCGCCTCTATCTGAACATAATGTTCTAATTTCAACTTGTTTATGGAATTTTTTCACACATGTTAACGTAGCCTTTCCACTTGCCGCACGTAGTGGGTATAGCCTAATTAGTTTGCTATAAGCGTCCTGCATTACGAATATGTATTTGTATCCGAAACGACCCGCTGGCAAAGGTCCATAAATATCGCAAAAGACCCGTTCTCCTATTTCTTTCGCTATCACTGTTTTAATCGGCCCTGTGTGTGTTTCTAACGCGTGTTTTGACCTCTGACATACCTCACAAGCTCTCACAATCTGACCTATTATACGAGACATATTCGAGAAATAATAACGGTGCTTCATCAGAGCATAAACTTTATACCGTCCGAAATGACCTATTTCTTCATGAATACTAACAACCAAGTCTCTCTGTAATTCCTCGGGAATATATAACCTCAAGATATCCTTTTTTCCGTCGATCCTGTAAAGAACACCCTCTTTGAGCGTATAATGCCTAGATTCAGACGTGCCCGCTACTTTCATACGTTTAATTATCTCAATAACGACCTTGTCACGTTCTTGATAACTACCTATTTCTTTCCATCTCGCCTGTACTACCCGTCCTATTGACGTTCTAAATAGATACATCTCCGGCCCCGTAGCCTTATTAGTTAATACGTCCGTGGTTCCCTTTATATGGCGGGATAATACATCCGCTACCGTGTTTAGTTTACCCTTCACGTGCTCAACTGTATAGTCGAACCGTCCTATGTAATGTACCCATCGTATCATACATGCGCTTAATAGCTTACATGTTTGTAGAAATATTAAGCTCTTATGATCTGTCCTAATCACTAAACGTACTCCCCTTAAATACGTTTCAAGCTTTGATAGACTAAAAATTATCGCCCACAGTTCCTGTTCTGTGACTGTCCATTTCCGTTCCGTTTCCGTTAACGCCTTACTACAAAATCCTATTATTTGTTCCTCGCCTACATCGTCTACTTGATAAACATAACCGGAAACCCCCAGATTACTGCTATCGGTTTGCAAGTAATAAGTTTCCTTCGGGTTAGGGTGTACAAGAAGTATTGTGTCTAAAAATAATTTCTTAACCCTTTCGAAACAATCGTTTGCTACCTGCGTCCAAGACCATCTGGTATTTTGTTTTAACAAATCGCAAAGTGGCCTAACTTCCTCACTATACTTCGCGATAAACCTCCTAAAATAGTTTATTAATCCTAAAAACCCTCGTAATTGTTTTATTGTTCGAGGTATGGGGAACTCTTGTATGGCTTCTACTCGTTCAGGATCCATACGCACTCCGTTAGTATTTACTATGTGACCTAACAGCTTCACCTCTACGCATAAGAAGCGACACTTTTCTAATCTACCAGTTAAACCTGCGGTTTCTAACTTGTCTAGTACTCGATCTAAATGTTCTAAATGTAACTTTATATCCCCTGTAGTAAATATGACAATGTCATCTAAATAGTTCACACAAAATTCACGCACTTCTTTTAATATAGAATCCATTGTTCTAGAAAACCCTGCCACAGATGTTTTTAATCCCTGAGGCAAGACACAATAGGTATAGGTTCTCCCCATAAAAGAGAAACCCGTATACTTCCTAGAATTCAGGTGCAGTGGTATTTGAAAATATGCATTATTCAAATCAATTAAACTAATATAATTCACTCCATGAAAAGATTGTAAAATTTCAGACGTGAGTGGTGGTGATCCCGCATCTCCCACCATTTTCTTATTAAGTTCGCGTGCGTCTAATAAGAGTCTTATAGTCCCGTCTCGTTTCTTAGTGAATGTGAGAGGACTACAGTACGGAGTCGCCTCCTGTTTGATCACGCCTAAGCTCTCCAATTTCTCTAATTCCTCCTTAACCTGTTCCCTATACGCTAAAGGTACCGGATAACTATGCTTCACAAAAGGGACTTCATCGACTAACTCGATAACGTGCTCGTACCTACTAGTCAACCCTAATTTATCCGTAAATACTTTACAATGCTTGTCTAATAAAGGTAATAATAGCTCCCTTTGTTCTTTATTTAAACCTAAATCGTTCAAATGGTATTCCCTGTTGGTTTTAACGTCCGCTTTTTTAATTGACAAGCAATGCCCTGCCGGTCTAGTATTTTGATTCAATATAGAATTAATCGTGGCTGCATTCGACTCTCCCCCTAACCTTTCGACCTTACAATCTGTATTTAATCTAACGCAAGACTTAACTCCCAGGTGTTCAATCGTCAATGTTCGTTCACTACCGCAGTTCACTACTCCCTTTACCCGTTCTAACCAATCATATCCTAGTATCAGTGACCTAGGTAAGCGCCGTATGATTAATACAGGTGCTTCAACTATGGTACTACCTAATCGGAACTCTATTAACACCAATCGACTCGCGCTCTCGCTTCGCGATCCAAATGCCCCCTGTATTCGAATTGCCGGAATAGCGATCTCAGGTAGGGACACGCTTTCACTGAGAATAGAATCGTACAATTCTCTAGTAATTCCGCTAATCTGACTTCCCGTATCGATAAGTGCATTCATACTTCTCCCATACAACGACACACATACTTCAGGTAACTTAGGTAAAGAATAATTAACCTCTTCTTCAATTGACTCATCGAGTTCGTGGAACATTGTATTCAAGCTCACCCCTCTCCTAGCGCAATATTCACATGTAATGCCCCTCTCGCTACATTCTATTACGTTGCTAAACTGGTTTTCTAATAAGATTCCTATACCCTTTATTTCCGACTGACAACTGTAATCGACGTCATTTACGCCGCCTTTCAGTGCTCGTTTTAGACCCTTTCCACCGACTCCTAAGCCCTGTCCTGGTTTCCATCCGTTCCTAATTAAAATATTATAAGCTACACCTGCCCGTTCACTCTCCGAGATCTCTATACTCCCCGATTTACACAAAATTAATTTATCAGACCTCGCTTGTGTGGGGAACGCTAGTTTTTTGACGTTCCCTCCCCCACATTTTTCGATGAAGTAGAGCCCTCGCCCTCTCTCACAAAAGCGATAGTCGGTCTGGCTCGTTCGATTTCAGGTAAGGCAGGCCTATTAGAGTTACCCCTATAGCCTAATCGACCCCGACGATATCCCCGTCCTCTGTTCGAGCCTCTAGTACTCCACTTTCTAGCAGCTATAGTCGCGACAATGGGACTCGCCAACGGTGGCCTATTATACCTTCTTCCTCTAAAGCTACTACCTACTACCTCTCTCGCAATTCCTTTAGGTTTTTCAACAATATTTTGCTCTATACTTCTAAGAAACTTTGCCCCGCTCATGATACTAACTTCCTCGGTCCTAGTAAACCATAACCGCTGTATATCTATAGCATAGTGCCGCATAATAGCATTTACTAAATCATGCTCGCTAAAAGCAATAGTTAACGACTGCATCGACTCAACCTGCTCGGCAAAATGTTCAGTCATCGTCATTCCCGAACTACTCGTATATACGGCATTAATCAATCGATACCTCACAGACTCCTGGATCTGCTCGGTCCAATACGTGCGTCTAAAATCAACTTCAAAATCAGCGAACGTAGTCCACTCTTTTGAATATAATTCCATAACCTGTCGAGCGTGCCCTGTAATGCATCCGAGTGCTATGTCGATCTCGCGATCTAATCCGTTTACCGCCCTAATATACTTCTTTAATCGTTTTAAAAACGCAATAGGGTTCGTGAATGGTTTTCCATCGAAATTTGGTTTGCTAACCGATGGTTGTACTACATATAAATTTTGAGTTTCAGAAGACGCTACGCTATGACTCGCGGACTCATCTTGTCTAACATCCCTATCACTTTCGCTACTCGCCACCCCAACCGATGCGTGTGACGTAACACTCGCGTTTTCATTTGGTACTATATTCACTTTCGAACTAATTTGCTGTAATTTCCCCTCGAACTCACTGATTTTCTTCAAAATCAACTCTAAAGTCGAGTTGCCTACGGTTTCCGTTCGCTCGCTCTCTGCTACCGTACTAACATTGGATAGGTCCGTTGCTACCTGCTTTGACTTACGTCCTTTTCTACCCGTTGACATATTTTTAGTTTGCCTTAACACACTCTTACTTTTACCGCCTAACTTCGCCAGATGCTTAAGTACTTGTTTATTGCCGTGCCGCTTTCACGAATCGTCGAACAAAATCTTAGACAATAGCACAATACCGATACCAGATGTTTGACAACACTCGGGATGTGTACCGATTTACATTATTATATATTTTAAGTTATGTGAATTCTCTAAGTCCAAAATGAATTTTAAGTAATAAAACAAGAGTGAGAAATAAATCTAAGAAATAAGCAAGAGTAATATCTCCGATGCTGCAATCTCCTCCTTGAAATCCTGTAAATTGTACATTTATTAGACATACTGCTTATTTCTGCTCCCTTTATACACGGAATAAATGTACAACATAATAATAACATGCACAGTGTTATTTCTGCTTCCCCTATACATTGAATAAATATTAAACATAATCATATCATGCACAGTGTGTGTCTTAGCTCCTTTTTTCTTTTATTTTAATTTTTATATATATATTTTTATTTCTTTATGACTTCCCTCCTCATATACCTATATAATCACGATTCCTACGTTGTGTTCTATTTTTATGCTATTATAGATCTAGTCATACCGTTATTTCGAATACGTACATAGATCCCTGGTCACTCGGCATCAAAATTCTGTGATGGTACGGTGTGATCGTCTAAGCTTTTATTAGTGACTAAATATATTCAAAAAGAAAATCATAAAAATAATACTTCAGAATAAGAGACACTTTGGTAGCTGGCATGCTATCTGTAATTTCGCGGATTCCCAAGGTAAACGGAGACGCATCGTCCACCTGGGCAGTACAATACGTAGCGTGGACTATACAGGCTATCATCCCATTCTACCTGGTTACGCGAGTCTCATTATATGTTTATGAGCCTACCTTAATAAAACTGTGTAATAGTGTTATTTCAACACTCGGAAGTCCGAAATGGACTAATTAGAATTATAAGCTAACGAACAGGTTAGAATGCATGATTAGCTGGTGTATACATTTGCCTTCGTAACCGACCGATTTCCCTCTAGCACGGGGAACCCTACGCCCAGCATAGGGGCCTTTAATCATTGTTATGGGGCACAGACAACTCCCTTTTATCGCTGAGAAGCGCATTTTGCCTCGCCTCGAAAGACAGGTTCTTTTGTGAGCCTAAGCTCGCCCCTTAACCATGGTTTTTTTATATTATGTATATTTATTAAGATTATATAGTTTTATGGTTTGGCCAAACCATAGGTCGGGAGTTGATCTGTAAGACATGGCGTGTATTGGTGTGCCGGGATATCGCCGCCGGAACGCCACGCCACTGTGTACTGTTCTTGCTTCAACCTTGACTATTTCAGTCAATATATCAATTTTTTTAAAAGCCTCAACAACCTTAGTGTCTTTCATTCTGCAGTATCGTAGTCCCCCTACTTTGCTCTGCCTAGTCTACCTTTCCACAATACTATCATGGTCACCCTAGCGTTCTACGATTTCCTAACAAACAAACATAAGACAAAAGGTTCGGGTTCCTACCTGTCTGTCGCCTCTCCCGCTGCGTTCGTAGGCTCTCGGAGTCTCTGCTAATTTACTAGATATTTACTCTAGTGTAAAGCTAATGTTCCCAGATCTTAGTACTTCGTTTAATTACTTAATGCAATCGGTCTATTATGCAAAGCTAAATAATATCAAATCATTATAGATTGTACAGTATTCGGTCTTCTATGCTCTCAAATTCGGTTCAGAAGTAGTGTCATAGTTCTATTGAACTTAACTAATTTAATTTATCATGATAAGTGATTGATTGGCTTAGATCAATGTAATGAAGAGTGATTGTCACATTTTCAAGAAAACTTATTGAACACAAATCAACATCTCGTTGCTAGTGGGATTCGAACCCACATAAACTAATGACGTAGTCTCATAGTTCTATCGAACCTAAATAATTTAATTTATTATGAAAGGTGATTGATCGGCTTAGATCAATGTAGTAAATAGTAATTGTCACAATTTCTGTAAATCTTTATAACCACAGACCAAAATCTCATATCCAGTGGGATTCGAACCCACGTAGAAGACATATCTATATATCTATTTATTTTATTTATGTCTACAGCTATCTAAACCTAACTTTTTGTAATGAGAATCGTGATTCTATCTAGGTAATATGAGGGAAGTTATTATTGGAGATGGCTCGGTTCAGTTTAACATATACGCGGTATGAATAATGACTCGTTTGGATTGATTAATAATAACAGAAAAGGTTCGAATTTCAAGTGAATTCTCCATTAATAAACACCCTGAGGAATACTAAAATTATATTAATAAAATAAAGATTATGGTTCAAAATCAGTTTTATTCTCAAAATTACTATTTGTTCTTTTCTCAAAACAACTTGAGTGATATCAAGAGAAACTGTTGGATTATTTAGATCGTACTTTAAAATACTAGGTTGTATCTCAAAGCACGAACGAATATTGCACGTTCCTAAAGCCATTCTGAGCAAGGGAAAAACGGCATATTCAAACGAAAAAACCCTTGGGCTATTTAAATCTAAGTACATCTTTACATTTTAAATACACACATGCTTCGCTAAACATTAATGTTTAAATAATTATTTACAAGTTAACTTTACTGTCGAAGGAGAAGACACACACACATCTTAATGTTACGATAAGATTTGAATATACAATTACATAATGTTGTGCTAGATTCACAGATGGTTAATAATAATTTATCTATTTCATTTTTAAAGTGATTAACTTCAAATCATGATCGGGCAATCTGCCGTTCGATTCGACTATTGGCGATTTAATTTAACCCTTACTTCATTCTAGCCCCGCCAAACTAGTCTACATGATATTATAGGTAAATACATGATATAAATCACAACCACGGACATAAGTCCCCAATCCAAGATAGACAATACACGACTCCCGTCTCTCCTCATAACCTCGCTCAATATCTCCAGTCCGGTCTCTGGATTCATGTTTATTTGACTCTAAAGGTTAAGGCTCTCAATTTAATTATATAATTTGCACTATATCTGTGAATCTATAACAGCCTGTTTAATTTACAAATTAGATTAGAGTACATTACCAAATTACGGCGTCACCTCGTTCGTCGCACTGAATTTACTCTTTTACTTATTCCTGAGAAACATTACTTTTTATCTTAAAGTTTTATGGTTATACAATACAATACAATTACAAAGAAAACTACACCCGGTGGCTTCACGCCTCGTCATCGAACTGCCCTCTCTCGCTGTCGACCCGCCAGGATAACCCCGTCACCCCTTCCATGGCCTTCCCCTTCCAATCTGTAAAATGATTTCCACAAAATCAACTGAACGATGTAATTGGCTCTCCTCAAAATCCCGCCAATGCACTAGCCAATTGCATGCGCAGTTGTCAAACATCTGGTATTGGGTCCGCGCTCTTCCCACGCTTGCGAACGCCGCAAAAACCCCAAATTATGACCTGTTTCTAAAACTAAACTTTTTATAGCGGTCCTTCACATTTGCACTTGCCTGAGTACTATACTTTATTACCTTTAAACTGTCACCAGATTTTTGTGTTCTTTGTTTTACTTCGACTTAATGGTTCCACATTTGCAATAGAGCTATTCTCTTGTCTACTTGAGTAAATTTATTGAGGTCCCATGTTTAATTTACGACTTTCTTTACTTTTAAAATTACATTATGCTTTGGAAATTATTTAAGTGCTCATCGGATAAGAAAAGAAAAAAAATGAATTATAGGCCATAGGCGGACCATCTCAACACATAATATAGCGTTATTTTATTATAATATCCGTACTAATACTTAGTTAAATTATGTATTAATTTAATATATCTTTAAAAATATTTAAACATTTTTACATGTTATATCAGTAGGAGTTACAACTCAATGCTTGATGCCATTTTGATCTTTTATTGCAAATTGTGGGTACGCAATGTCTGTAATAAGTAAATAAACCTCTGAGACATCAAATACCATAGTTTCTCCCGTGATTGCTGTATAGCATTCGAATCGTCGGGACCAAAAATCGAAATAATAATCCAAAAATTTCATTTATAATGAATATTAAATATATTTGTTTAAACAGTTAATTTTTACCATTACAAATTACAAATAAATAAAAATGGTTGCCTGTAAAGTCGGTTTTACGGGCGAAGATTTTACGTGACAACGTCTTTTTCTCGGTAGAATATTTATTGATATGAATATAATTAAATTGCACAATAGGAACAAGGAATTGAATGAAAATAAGAATTGCACAAATTTTAACTATAGAAATATATTTTGTTTACTAAAACATTGTACATGTAAACTTAAACTTAACTAATTCCTATTTGAGTGATTTTGTTGAGGATAGGACGATGATAGGAGAAATATGAAATAAAAGGAAGTGTTTCTGCTGTAATGTGTCTTGCGAAAGTCAAGTCGATAGTTGTTCCTTTTAACGTAGTTGACTTAGAAACGTTTGATACGCAATCAAGATTATACGTATTTTTCATGAAATTAAGAAACGAGTTGTCAACGAGCTGACGATACTTTAACCACACGTGTGAACTTGTATTATGACGCTTTCTTGTTTTTCCAACGCCAAGAACGTTCAAGAAAGACAAAGACAGAGACACAAGCATGCGCCGATTCAATGCGCCTAATTCTCTAGTGCTGCGCGCGCGGCAGACCGATCATAGTTGAGTGGGAGAGAGACGCAAGGCATTCGGCGGGCCTCTCTCTCGTTCGGTGACTCATCGTAACGTTACCGAGCGTTACACTTTTTCATAAGTGACTCCCAGCCGCAACCTAATTTAAGACGTTGTCACGTCAATAAAAAAATATATTGTATGTTACTCCTATGTATAAACTACGAGTATGTTATTAAAATTTTCATCAAAATACGTTACTAGGTAATACACTAATTAGTTAATACATTAAAATGAATTTAGTAGGTTTTGCGTGAAAGAGGTACAAGCATCCACACACAAAAATTTGTGTAAAGTTATAGCATAAAGCAGGATATTGCTGAATAAATTAATTATATAATTAATAAAATCTGTAATCTATTCTTACACAAAGCCAATAATTACGTTAGAATCGTAAATTTTTATTCTAATTTGAAACGAGTTCATTACTTTAAATAGGTACTTATATTGAGTTGAGAGTTTTATTTCAAGAATGAATTCAATAAAGCAGCGAAAATATTTTGTATTAAATTAATCTAACCTTATCTGCCTGTAATCTTTTCGAACGTATATGTATTGTGTTTAAAACAAACGTTTTGACAGGGTCACAGCTGTGGTTGCCACGATACTAGCTCGCTATGACCGTGAAATGATCATTTAGGATTTGATTCGTTAAATTTTAAATGTATTAAAAAAATTAATCCGAAAGAAAATATATGTTACTTTATATTGATCTTACCTAAATAATGATTTGACTGGTTCGTTTGTAAAATGTACGGCTGCAATGAGGATGAGATGAGTTCTTGTGGTCCTGGGTTCAAGTCCCAAAATACCAATGGATTTGCGTTCGGAGTTTCAAGAGTTCCAAGAGTTCGGATTAGGTCATAATATTTACTGTTTTTTTTGTCATGAAGCATTAAATAGAAGCCCAAGGTTGGGAAGACTACGGTTTACGCATCGGAGTGCACGTTATTTTATTGGTCTCTTGTAATCCATATACTCGTATATAAAAGTCGATGTGTGTATGTATATTCCCTATAGACTCCGAAACGGCTGGACCGATTTCGATGAAAATTTCAGGAAATTTTCAGATTGGCCTAGCGAGTGGTCGTATAAACCAACTTTACTAGCGATTAAAAATATGAACGCGGGAAAAGCCGCAGGTAGGTACTGCTAGTAGTACTATACAGGTCAATAAAAGTAAAGCCACTAATAAATATTGATGTAAGATGTAAATATAGATATTGTTGTGTTACTAATACAAGGTTAGGTTAGGTTATCTGACTCAACTAAAATTAAAAAAACAGGAGAAAATGTAAAAGTGAATACTGTATGGGGCGGGACTCCCTCACAGTATTTTACTTCACAGATTTAATGAACTTAAAACGGTTAAACCATCACATGATAAATAGTGATGAGAATTCAATATAATATAAAAAAAAAAAAAGTACTATACAGGTCATGTGGTCACCTGTCATAGTCCTAAGGCGTACGTAGTTCTCTTTTTGCCAATCGATTTTATTTTTCATATTCTTTATTAATAGATTTACTGTTAATATTAAAAAAATCCTAAAAGTATTTTATAAAAAACAGCTTCGTGTTTTTGCCACCTGTTTATCAATCTATTTTCTCTTTTTGTTCAGTAGTTTTGTTCGAATGTAGACTGTATGACGAACACGAATTAAATTTCCAAACACTAATAGGTGAAAGAAAGTTACAGTTTGGTTAGTAGTGCGTAAATCCCTAAACTGTACCAAAACAAACATAATACTTCACCACTCAATAATCGGGTAAGATAATAATATTCATACTCGTATCTAGTAAAATGTGATGCAATATATTTTTATGTTGTCATTGAAAAACGTAGATTCATGTAGGTTACATCTTATATGACGTCAATGACAGAAGCTCCCATTTTACACATACTCATATCTCAATAACCTTTTAACCTTATTTACTGGTGCTGGTGAAATTAAAAGTAAATTAAGAGCTTTGGCGATTACGAGTGTATAATAATAATATTATTGTATTATATTATTATTTTTATATGATACTAGCGACTTACCCTCGCTTTGTTCGCTAAGTACGTTTCAATTCGCAGTTTCCGAGTTACAGTGAGTGGCACTCAACGACATCATACAAATGAATGATAAGTCAGCCGAAGTAGTTATTTTTTCCTGTGGGAATGAGGAATTTTCCAGTGAAATGTAACATGTGACAGTTATAGCTTTTGAAAAATATTTAATGAACAGATGTGTCTTCTAAGTTAATAAAATATTATTATGTAAATCGAGGTTTTAGAATTATGTAAATAGGAGTTTATTGTAACAGCTGTGGAAATAATGAATCGATTCTAGAATAAATTATATTTTTTTTTAATAATGTTGTAAGTAAGCAAGGCGACACGAGGACGCTAGTAATATACACATTGATAAGATTAATCGTTACATGATTCAGGAACTTGCTTTGAAATCAAAATAATCAACAACTTGTGAGGATGGTGTAATGTGATTTTATTAAATGTCATTAAAAACAGGAATTGTGTATCCGTGTTATTAACGCAGAAGGACGCAAGTTCTTGACCGGGTAACCTCATTTTATCAGACTAATAATAGAAATGCGAAAGTTTGTTTGTGTAAATTTGTATACATTTTATCCTTTCACGAAAATATAGGAAACTTTTAAACACCTTTAGACACACCTCCTTTTTAATTTTGGAAAATAAGCCAGTACGCCCCACCTAAACCCAGCAATACCTCTCCCGTTTTAATGGGGCGTCGAAGGATAGCTTAAACATTTCACTTTGTCGCCCAGACATATGGTTGTTCCACAGTCTACATTCTTCTCTAATATAATAAGCTAAGAAACGCACGATGCGTTTCTTAGCTTTGCGCCCGGCTGACTTGCAGGACGCTAATGAGGTGAACGACGACGTAAATTACTTAAACAAAATACCTGTTTACACACACACACACACACACACACACACACACACACACACACACACACACACACACACACACACACACACACACACACACACACACACACACGCACGCACGTACGGACGCACGCACGCACGCACACACACACACACACACACACACACACACACACACACACACACACACACACACACACACACACACACACACACACACATTTATATTGATACAATAAAAAATCAAATCAACAATTACTTAATTTATATATTTTTATTTCCTTAAAAAAGTTTCTACAGTTTGGTTACAAGAAGACCTAAGTGTTAAGCTAAGAGCCATTTTATGTAACTTAAGCTTTATAATATTTACTAGGCTTTATTTTTGCCTTTTTTCTACGGTAACCTAAAACTAAAAAGCATTTTAACTGTCTTTTTTTCACTCAAGTACGATGGCGTACGAGTTTATGCTTAACGTATTAGTACCTACTTATACTAAGGTAACTAGTTAATTAGGATTGTCGGTACGTGTTATATCTATATACTCGTACACATAGCCTGAGTACGAATTTCACTTTATATTCCGCATACATACCCAAAACAAGTGATTATAAAAAAAATATCTATAAGTAAGCGTCAAAAATCCTTTCAAGTACCTACCTCTGATATTAAAAGCGCTTAAAAATAAAGTTTATTAAGCTTTTTTTTTTAACGTCAGGAAATGCATTTATCGCACTGACCCCCTGACCCCCAGGAGGCACTGTGTGGGACTCACAGGCCTAACACCCTTGTGAGAACAAGAGGCGGCCCGTACTACCCACTAAACCTGACCCCAACCCTCATCCGCCATAGTGGGACGCCACGGGATCGCGTTAGCATACAACCGTGACGCCCCGGCGGCAAAAAGTTTATTAACCTTACACTTACATTTAGTAACCCAGTAAGTATCAATAAATCTTCAAACTCCGACGTAAGCGGAGCTAATAATTTCACAACAATTACATAATTTGCAGTAATCATTACAAATTACGCATACACACAAAAATTTGTTTATATAAAAATTATCAAATTTAATCAAAATAATATTTAAATAGCTAGAATGATACATTAATGAAATATATTGCTATTTTTACATTTAAAAATAAGTTATTTAATATCAATAGGTACGTAAGTCAGCGCTTGTGAGAAAAGGACTATAATGGCTCTAGGAGCAAATATTTTTTGAGTGGTGGAATGTCTAATTTTATGTTTTTTTTTAGTTTTGTCAATAATTTAAAAGATAATTTATATAATTATATTTTAATTCTATTCACAATGATCATCATGGATCACATTCGCTTTTATAGAATACAATAATTTTACTCTAAGCCAGTAGATTAGAGAAAAACAAATAATACAATTTAAACAAGCTAAATTATAATCATTGTTTGCATTGCTCATTCCTCATGTAAAGATATAAAAAACATGCAGGAAAAAAGTAAGTCCCTAAATATTAAAACAAAATATACTTAAACGTAATTTGCAGCAAAGTTTAAAGTAAGCAAACCGGTTCGTTCCCTAATAATTATATTGGAATGTGAAATATAAAGAACAAGTACGGCCTGTATTAAGCGTGTAGAGAAAGTATAATTTATATTGACTAGCGAACGAACCTGACTTTGTCCATATTATAACAAAACAACAGATCGACATGAAAATTAAGAAATGTGATTTTTTTGTTTTTTTTCGGTTATCAAAAGAAATCTATTAATTATCCAATCCATTTTATAATAAAGTCTTAGATACATTATTCTTGCGGGTAATATTTTTTTGGTATTAGGATTAAAACAGAGGCAATAGTAGCCCAGCGGTAACGCGCTCGCTTGGATATCCGAGTGTTGCGAGTTCAAATCCGGGACTCGCACCTCTGACATTTTCATGTGCGAATCATTTTCTATCATGATTACCACTTTACGGTGAAGGAAAACATCGTGAGGAAACCTGCATCGCTGAGAAAAACCTAGCGAGTTTTCGAAAGACATGTGAAGTCCGCCAACACGTACTAGGCCAGCGCCCAGCAGTGGGACGTTAAAAGGGCTGAAGTAGGATTAAAGAGGTGGAGTCGGGAGAAACGATTAGTGTTCAATATGTTGACATACATAAAACTTAGTAGGACGAACTGGGTTGTGTACTTAAAATTATTATCAATATATAATGCTTGTTTGAAGTGGTCAAGTATTGGCTCATAAGATAGCCGTCGAGCCTACATGTTACTAAGCGTAAGCGACCAAGCTCAAAGTACACTGAAGCAGCAATACTTGTTCAATCTACTTACTTTAAATACCATAATATTAACTTTTCTAGTAACGATAGCTATTGAAATGCTATTGTTGAAAATCAGGATGACGTAAAAGCTAGAAAAATAAACTAATTTTTAATTTTTAAATCATTTTACAACGTCCCTTAATTGAGATTTTATGTTAATAATATACAGTTTAGTTTCATCATAGTAATTAAACTTTAAAAAATTTAAATATATTCAGCTTTTTTATTACGCATTGAAAGGATCAAATCTTACGACACGTTATGGCAACAATCACAAAGTTTCCATATAAGGCACGTGTTCGAGTTATACTTTTTTCCCATAAAAGAAATATATTTTAAAATTATGTAATTATGTGTTTCATAATAATTAAAAACACAGGTACAAACATACGTATCCATATACGTAGCGTGTGAAAGAATAATTGCATAATTTCTTTATAGTTCTCACTTATGTTGGTAACAGAGCAAATACCGTTGTACACTTCACATCTTAAATAACCCAAGGCATTAAAGGTTGTCAGTTGCTTCGCGTTTTTTATTACAGAAACGGTAATTCTGCTAAGCATAAAACTTTATTTTGCGCTGAGTAAATTATAATTATTACATTATCGCCCAGTCGCTGTTCAGTTTGACGACTTTGATAGTGTCAATTCATTGATGTTTCTATATTCATAGTGGGCAGTCGTTTACTGTAATGTGGATATATTATAAGGTGTCCTTTGTTGTACTCTGTGGTTAAGGATTGCGTTTGAAAACTTCTACGTCAATTGACATGAATTAATAAATTAGGTAAGATACTATATTTAATTTAAAATAATTAAAAAGGGCTATATTGGAAGACCAGCGTTAATAAATGTTCGCTTTGCTAGATTTTTGGTATTCTCTTCTTTTTACTGAAAATCTACATTTAGAAGTGCGATTTTAGTCTTTCATTTTATTTTTAATCTAAGGACATTAAATGAAAATTATTTTGTAACTACTATTACTATTACTAACTGTAATGTTTTCAAACATAAGGAATTATTTTAAAATTAAAGTTACAACAATTGTCATTATGAAAATATTTTATAATACAAGTATTTCACTAAATGTTAGTCATAGAGAATAAAATATTTTTTATCAGTTCCTGTGTTTCGCATATGTTATTGATAGGAAACGTTATAGGAATTTAAACATATGGTTGTTATCACCTATCAACATAGATTAATATATTAAAAAAGACGTTTTATAACGGATGTGCATATACTATATCTTCGATTATATCCTTGCGGACAAACGTAAGGGGATTTTTTATATACCTTTTTTATGTATACCTATTAATCTATAAATTAATTGTTATAATGATTAAGATATACTCTCAGGTCAATGATTTTGATCGAAAGGGTTGATCTTAAAATAATCTTAATCTTATATGTCTCGTTTATTTTAAATTAAGAAAGGGCACGATTGAAGTTGATCGCTAGTATCTTATTTGCTGTGAAAATTTAATTAAACTTTATCTTCCATATATTCTTCGACTTTTTAAATTCGAAATATAAATACCGCCTATTTAGTTAATATTTGTCTATATTATATTGTGGAAGATGAACAGAAAAGAGGATGTTAGAGTGGGGAAAAAACTATAAAAGTCGATGCATAACCGGCATCGGGGGGTAGTTGTGTCATGACACTTATCGTGGTAGCATTATTAAGTTGTTACTCTGCCGGTTTGTTTCTAAAAATATCATTGTTGGTAGATTAGTTGTCTTTTCAGTTAGTTAAATTGTGTTTTAGCCATTTCAGGTTCTTAAAATAAATTGAGGTCGATTTAGTATGCTTGTTTTTTTTAAAAAAAGGTCACTTCTGGTCTAAATTGACAAGATCAGAAGTGGGATAGGTCCTGTTACGCCCACTTCTTTTTTTAGCGTGTAGTATGTATTTGTTGGTTGTATGTGTTTAAAAGTTTTTTCGGAGGGTACCGTGATTTTGGTGTATTTTCATAGATTTTGGTGATTTGTGCTGTCTTTTAGTCGCCGTGTATAATTTAGTTTGGTTTTGCTTGTCAGGCTTGAATTAGAAAATTAAATTATTTGAATTAACGGTTATTTTTAGATCTTTTTATTTTGTTGTAATGTCAGACAACCAGCAAGATCGTAATGAAAGTTGCCGATGTAGTTATAGTCCTCGTCATGAGCGTTGCGGTAGTCGTGATCGGTGTGATAGTAGGTGCTGTGCCTTATACCAGGTCTTTATAGAAATGTTAACTGTAAAATTTTATTTTTACTGTGTATGTAAAAGATGCTTATTTTGTGTTTTCTCATTGGGGTTGACACATTCAAGGGAAGATGCATCTTGCGGTCGGGGATAGCATGTCTCGCAGGTCTTTGTACTCGGATATGCTGTCCTGGTCGACAGATGCACTTCAAGTGGGGTACGGTTTCATATTATTGGATGCTGTCTTGGAGTGCGCTCAGACATGCGATCCTAGTATATGGGACATACCTTGTGTAGCTTAAGATTAATGTGTGTGAGCTCGGACAGTGTCTTGGAGGTTACTCAGACATGTCGTCCTGGAGCAGTGATCATACTATGAGTTGACCGTTGCATATGTTTTTGCAGCAAACATTAAACGTATATTTGGGGGTAGGTTGGATTGAAACACGCTTTTATAGGTACTGATTTACACACGCAAAACTATGACATGGTTCTCTGGCGAGTCGTGAGGGTGCACTCCCCCGACGGGTCCTGCCCCGGGTAATTGGTACAGATATCTGTTTGTTTTACATCCACTGTGCTTAGGTTATGTTAGGTAACGTATATTTGTGGTTAGGTTGGGTTGAAACATGCTTTTATAGGTACTGATTTACACACGCAAAGCTATGACATGGTTCTCTGGCGAGTCGTGAGGGCGCACTCCCCCGACGGGTCCTGCCCCGGGTAATTGGTACAGATATCTGTTTGTTTCACATCCATTGTGCTTAGGTTATGCTAGGTGAGCTTAGCCCACGAATGAATCAAATTGAAACCTTTATATTGACACGCAAGTTTTGGAAATGTACTTTGTGTTTTTTTTGTCTGATGATTTTATTGTTTATATGGCAGTAGATGATGAGAGTGTGATGTCTCTAGCTCCTGGCGTCATTCTGCTTTTCGATGTCGAGGTTCTAACTGAACTCAAGGTTAAAAGATAAAGGAGCCCGAGGACGGTCTCCTGTCAGGAAAGGCCGTGTGGAAGATGAACAGAAAAGAGGATGTTAGAGTGGGGAAAAAACTATAAAAGTCGATGCATAACCGGCATCGGGGGGTAGTTGTGTCATGACACTTATCGTGGTAGCATTATTAAGTTGTTACTCTGCCGGTTTGTTTCTAAAAATATCATTGTTGGTAGATTAGTTGTCTTTTCAGTTAGTTAAATTGTGTTTTAGCCATTTCAGGTTCTTAAAATAAATTGAGGTCGATTTAGTATGCTTGTTTTTTTTAAAAAAAGGTCACTTCTGGTCTAAATTCACAAGAATATTGTTTTTTTTTACTTTTTACGCAAGTTATAGAAGTATAAGTTAATATTAATTTTGTGTAAACAGCTGAGCCATGACATTGTTTAATCTATAATAAAACCTGTTTTGTACGGTCACGTCACTAACGTTGGCTAAATCTTAAGAGATACTCGTACATCGGTCTATCTTCTAACACTACACTACACTATTTTTATCACTATCAAAAGTAGTCAGGGTGTACAAATTTACAGCGAAGTGCTAATTTAGATAATCACTTTTTATGATAATTTGGAAATGTAGGTATTATGATATTGTAGCATTTTAATATTCCACTTTCTATGCATACATATTAAACATTGGTGATGAAACAGAAACTCTACTAAGTAATATAAAATGTTATATGTTACAGATATTGCTTGCGATAGAAACTGCGTAGTAGTAAAGGTACTATATCAATTCATATATTCTACGCAACAATCGACAGAATATGTTGATATTATTATTATTAAAAATGTGGAAGTGTTTTTGTTCTATTTGCTCGTAGCCGTTGGTTTTGTACTAGTAATAAGTATAGGTAATTCCACCAATATGCCCGCTGCTTGTGGAATAATTAACATAAGTGCATTAGATATTTATTCATACATTAAAGATACTTCTAAATAAATAAAAGTGAAAGGTCGTCCACTCACTCACTTATTCATCAGGAAATATCGAAAACCTCTTTTGTAAAGATGACATTATTCGCTAAGAACGGATTTTGTGACAGGGCCGGATTAAGGAGGTCTAAGAGCTCTCGCAACTTTGTATGATACTTCTTTATTTTTGTGGTACAAACTTTCAATTTGGTAGAGAGCACTAGGGACGCTAGTTATTTACTAAGCATCAACGAGTTTTCAATACAAAACCTCAAGCAGATAAGCTTAGGACCCTTTCCTATTTCTCGGACAAAAATAATCCTAAAATCGTTGAAAACATTTTATAGGAAATAATTTTAAATAATACTTAAATATTCAATGCATGGTTCGGTCAAAATAGAAATATCAACTAATAAAAAGCCCAAAAGTAAAAAAATCATCACATTATCATATATTATCATGTACCTACATTTTTAGGTAATGTATAAAAATATAATCACAATAGATCGTAGAGGTTATTTTTGTACAATCGCATGATATACAACTTTTGACTACTTAATATATTTTTACGAACACTTTTACAACTTCAATAAACTGATATTTTACTTTAAGCAAATGTAGAATCGGTGGAAAATTTAACGTTTCAACTAAGGCCTGTCCTAATTTTCAATATTTGGACTAGAGTATCAATACAATATTTTAAAAGTTATTTTCTTTTGATAATACTTTCTTAGGTTTACGCGAATATTCGACATTATAAATGAAACTATCCTTTCGGATTTTGTCACGGATTCATTTTGATTTTTGACTCTCCCGAACCAAAAATCAAAATAAATCCACGACAAAATCCGAAAAGATAGTTTCACTTATAATTATTTTCTTTTGATTATTCTATGACTTTTAGCGTAAGCCCTTAAATGAGAAATAAATTAAGACTAACCAATTAATACTCAAAATTCAATAACTACTCCTATGTTTCTGATAATATTTGCTGAACATCAAAAATATTACCTTAAAAAAAATAAAAAAAAAACATACAGACGAATTGATAACCTCCTCCTTTTTGGAAGTCGGTTGAAAAGACGAATTCATAAGATTCTATAAATTGTCTTATTTAATATACATAATATTATGAATCAAAAAATATATCAGGAAGTTAAACATAATTATGTACCCCACATGCTATTTTTGCTTAGATGATATCAAATTCTAAAACCGCAAAAATATATTACTGTTAAAAGAAATCGAACTATTGATTATACGTATAACCACAACTTAGATTTAAATTGTCATGAAAATGCATTTACATGCGTTTGTATCTTGGAATTCCTATAAATCTAAAACTGCCATTTTTAAGCCATAGCCGTGTCCAAGCATTCTCTTTCTGTCTGATGAGTTTAAGAAGATAAGATTGGTAGATATCCAAGTAGCGTGTGCAAAGTTCGATAGTAATGTTATAAATCTTTTCGTTTAATTTTGATAAATTTATGTAAGTTACGTAATTCTTTACTTAAACTTAAAGTTCAACTACTTGTGGGGTAGAGCGTGTCAGTCCTTGAGATAAGTTAATTTATTTTATAGAGTTCCGTGTATATTTGATGGATCCATGAATATCTATGTACCTATTTGTAATCCTTGTACATGAATTATTTATTTTTATGTCATAATTATATGCTTATTACTACTAAATTTAAATTTATTATTGTCATTAGTCAATTTAATCGAAAGTGGTAGTGTTTTTTGTCAGAGTAATTTCTATGAATTAACCATAAACAGTGGAAAATGATATAATGCGTCATAAAGTGTGTAATTGTACTGATGTAAAATATATTGATTATTATATTTATTTAAGAACAGTCTTCTCTTAATTTAACTTAACTAAACAGGCGGATAACAGAGCTAGTTAAAGTATTCGTATCAAAATAAACTGATTTTTCGGTTGCTAAGTTCCTAATATTTAAAAATACTTATTCATATAAATTGCATAATATATAACATAACTAGTATATGTATACTTAATAAATAAAAATAATCTTATCTTGATTACAAATAAGTAATTTATAAATAAAAAGATAATAGAAAGAGATCTAGGATACAGTACTTCATAAAATAATATTAATTCAATCCAATTGAAGTGTAAATACAATAATCTTACACGCGATTACTGCAATATGTGTCTGATAAGAATAGTAACTCTGTATTTTGAATCTTTAGTCATATTATAATAGAATTACAACGAATGACTATTCATACGAGCGAAAAGGTGAGCTGGGCTTTGTGAGGGCTCACGTAGTTTTTCTAACGGCTAATAATGCTACTCCGATGTTAACTCCTTGGTTTTCTAACACATGGCATTAGTAGTACAATAACATTCTATCCAATGAACACAAAATTGTTAATGTTCATTTTTTTAATGGTTATAAAATTATATTTTTTTGACATTTAGATGAAGTTAATTACTATGTTAAATATTATGTTATTTACACAAATCTATAGGCGTGATAGTTTTTCAGTAAACTGTACCATAATATTTTTCTAAAAATTATATATACAGTAAAATCTCAACGACGATATTTCATTTAAAATAAGTTTTAAGGTACTTCAGGAATATATAATCTTTCAGTTTTTCTCTATATTATACAGTTAAAACATTTTCTTCGGAATTACTCGCGGGTTTATTTTGTTTTTGGTGTTTGATGTTTCGAATGCTTTACAGCAATCATGGTCAGGGTAGAGACTAAGATTTCAAATATCTCAAAGTCGTTATATAGCTAGTTTATGTAGTTTGTGGGTAGACTGTCTATCTTTATTTAAATTGACATATATTCGCGTAAATCTAAAAAAGTATTAAAATATTATATACATGTAAAATTAGTATGTTATCTACAATATATAAATTAATAAGCCTTTTTTATTAAATATTGTAGCCTTTTCAATATAAGAAAGACTTAATTTTTGAGTAAAATAAAAATACCGAAATGGCACTGTGAAGCTTTTATAAACCGCTATATCCATTCGTCCACAGATTTCCAGCTTCACAATTTCAACCATCGTTAAATTTAGCAAATATTTTTAAGTCAATTTTAAAGTAAAAACAACAACCAGCAATAAAACAATAAAAACAATCAGTAATATTTAATGACACTTGAACTAATTTTAAATTATATACAATGTTACACATACTAATCTATGCCTACTTATAATATATTATGTAATTGTTTAAGGCAGTGGTAGCCCAGCGGTAACGCGTCGCTTGTATAACCGAGTGATGCGGGTTCAAATCCGGGTCTCGCATCTCTGATATTTTCATGTGCGAATCATTTCTATCATGATTACTTCTTGTCTTACGGTGAAGGAAAACATCGTAAGGAAACCTTCATGTCTGAGAAAACCTAACAAGTTTTCGTAAGACATGTGAAGTCCGCCAACACGCACTGGTCCAGCGCGGTGGACTATGGCCTGATCCCCCTCGTGCTGAGGGAGGCCCGTGCCCAGCAGTGGGACGTTAAAAAAGGGCTGTTGACAAATTGTTGACATGTAATATTTATTTATAACTATTGACTTACTCTCGCCCCGCTCGAATTCGTTACTTAGACACGTTTTAACTGTAATAGGTTTTTCAGATATTCAATACTTTCTTGTTGCAAAAAGTATTGTATATGATGACAGATTCGATTAAGTTAGAATTTTACTATATGTATAGATATTGTGCAAGTTATTTCGAACGGCAAGAATATATTCTCGCAGTTTTCAACCACTAAAAATGTTTCCCATGTTTGAAATAAAACTTACGCTACATGTGTGATAAATATGCATTGAAATTCGTACATCCGTTGTCACGTTGATATATGCATTAAGTAGCCAAACGCTATATATTTTTTGATTTCTGCCATGCACCAAAATATCATAAACGGAAAACGTTTTAAAATAGTTACCTTTTCGAAGTCGTCATATAAAAGTTTTATCTTTTTTATCTTTCCTTTTATCTCGGGCGTGTTACTAGATGCTAAATCCAAATTTAGAAAAGCGAAAGATAAAATTTGGCCGGGAGGTAATTTATAGTTAGTAGACGTCCGTAAAGAACGGATTTTGTGACAGAGTCGGATTAAGGTGGTCTAAAGGCTCTCGCAAGTTTGGAATTTTCAATTTGGCAGGGAGCACCAAAGGACGAACCCGAGCGAAGCGAGGTTAAGTCGCTAGTTTATATGTGTATTAAATTTTCTAACGGGCATTCCAGTTACAAATATTCATATTACAGGCCTTATTACGAAAAATATTTTTACATTTATAGCAAGTGTGCTATAAAAAAGGCTATATAATAATATATAAAATTAGCCAATCACCAATAATATATGAGATATTGTAATTTAACGTGTAAGATAGTAACATTGCATGTCGAATGACTTATATAAATTACATTTAATCCTGCATAATCTGCCCTTCTTCGTTTACTGTTATAATACGTTATGTATACTCTACTAGTTCTTGTGCATTGCAGATAACTAAGATCAAACACATAAAAGCTTAAGGACAGTAGAGTCCTCGAGTATTGTACGATTATGAAACACTAGTAAAACCCTGCGACTTCTTTCTCATTATGAAGTCAGCGTGTTGTATGTTATTTTGAAAAATTCATGAATAAAATATTTTAAAATAAAATTATAATTATAGGTACTACCTGAATATGTTAATAAATCCGATATATTAGAAAGAAAATGTCTTATATAGTAAATTTTGTTTTCTGAAAATGTTATATATTTTCTATAGTAATAAGTTGAACGTAAACGCACCTCTGATATTTAATACAAATAGCAGACACACCTCCACGTAGATAAAATTAATTATATTTATGACGATTAGAATCACTACGGCGGTGGGACGACTACGACGTCAATGGGTATTAATGCCTACGAGTGCCAGTTTACGAAGCTATTTTAAAGAAAACTTGGAATGGCGGGCGGCTAATACTATTCTATAGAAAAATGCTTGAATCTTTCACAGACTAGCAAAAACTCAATTTCTTTAAGAACATTCATAGATGTCTATTAATTTTGTTAAAGAAATTGAATTTTATACCTGTATCTATAGACTTAAAGCCTGAGTTTTATAAATAAAAATGACTGTTAACTCGTCACGACCAATGAAATATCAGGTACAAGCCCGATAAGGTACAGCATCACAACAAAGTATTTATGTTCTCTCCGAAATGTGAATGTGGAACACCTACTGTTATTATGAAATTTGACGCATAAACCGCGCTCATAGTCACTTAATGAACCATTAAGTCAAGACGTCGGCGGTTAATTTCGCTTGACCCGGGACTCCAACCTAGGATCTCCGGATCTGCAGCCACGAGGCTGCCATGGCTAATGTTCCAAAATATAAAGTTATTAAAGAAATAATAAACTGTTAGGTATTATAATAGAGAAACAGGAATTAGCCAGCCGATTAATTTTTGTCTTTCGATCTATTTAAACTTCCATTAAAATATTCCGTAATAAATGATAACACTTATTAATATTTATTATCAATAGCTAGTATGGGCATCATATAATTTATTTATATAAAAATATTATAGGACTTTGGTAGAATATTATCTGTCATACAGATATCAACAAAATATGTAACTGATAAGTATCATGTTATTAAAAACATGTTACTTCAGCATGTTTTTATGTCACTGATGAATTCGTACGTATCGTACGTATTTTTTATCAATATACTCATATTATTCAATACTAATCGCTGCACTCATAGTCACCATTAAGTCAAACAACTTAATAATTCATTAAGTGACTATGAACGTGGGCGTTAGAGAGGGTCCAAAAGTATTAAATTTACTGGGAAATCGTTTTTATTAATAAATTTTGAGTATTATAATAGCAGTATAGCTTCAAATATTCGCTAAAATAATTAAATAATTTTTATTATTTACTATGTAATAATTAAAATAATAATTTACTTGTCTGTAGCAAATTTTCAGATTACAGCAGGCGGTATCACGTTTCTAATTATTAAATTCATTGTAAGCGCGTGGTAACAATTTACTTCGAGAGTTCGTTCAAGGTTTATTTACATAATATATTGTTTTAAAAACCATGTTTATACTACTCTTTATTATGACTGACGAAATAGTTCACACTGCTATCAAATGACCTTTAAAATCATCGTTATTTAGAGAATAATAAAAACGTATAGTAATTTTAAATACTATCAGCGGGCAATCCAATGTGATTATAGTGAGAGATAAAAAGGCTATGGCATCAATGCATGATATCTAAATCTTCCGGGTTTAATAATACAATGACATATATTATAAGTACCAAAGATTATCTATGTATCCCTAAATCAAAACGATTGCGGCCATGGCGGCCAATCTCATTGAGACTAGCCAACTGCGCAGGAGATATTATAGTGCACAACTGTACGCGCAAACACAAGTGCACTCTCTGTTCCTATCACTCTCATACTCCGGTAGGACGACTACTCAACACGACCAGTTAGAGCTAAGGCGTAGGACCGACGGCTTTACGTGCTCTCCGAGGCACGGGAGTGACACACCACCAACTTCCCAACTCCGGGCTATTACTGAGACTTACTTAACAGTAATCAATACAAGTTCTTATACAGCCGAATTTAATAGAATCTGATGGGATTGTTGTTACAAAGATAGACAAGAAATTATTAAGTTGTTAGTTTTTCGTTTCAAACTACTTAACATAATAATTGTTATAATTAGATGACTTGATTACGATCATAATACTCCATTTTCAGTATTATATTAAAAACTAGCAATACCGCGGCTTCGCCCGCGTTCTAATCAGTATTAAAAATAGGAAATGGTAGTAGAACTAAAAAAGCTTCCTGGAGAACCATTCTATCTATTGGTGAATACTGTATAAAAATCGGTGCAGTAGTTTTTGAGTTTATCGCGAACAGACAGACAGACAGACAGACAGACGCGGTAAAGAACTTTGTTTTATAATATGTATAGATAACTATACTCAGTTGTATATTGACAGTTAGTAATAGGTATTTATATAATACATACGACAAAAAATATATATTTAAATAGTATTGATATGAAAATATTTTATTTGAACAATTCCTTTTACAACTACAATGTTAGTGAAGATACCGGAGAGGTATATAGGATATGATTTTTTTTCTCGAATACTGCCATCATATACATTACCTCATTTTACTACTTTTTCACTTCTTTTCACTTAAACTTTAAGCTCATTAAATGAAACAAATTAAAGCAACTTCTATTTATTCGTACCAACTTCAAATAACTTTTCATAATTATTATTTACGACGAGAAGTAAAGAGATTAATTTATAAATACAAATTAAAATATAATTTAATTATTATTATTTTTCAAATATTAAGTAATTTTTGTCAATTTTGTTCCAGGTAAATTTAAAATAAAAAGTCTAGAATCTTTGTTCTCAAATCACCAGAATGTCAAAAAAAAATTCGCTCGTCCTGGAACCGGCAATGGAAAAGCGGATAAAATTAGTGCCACCTGATGGAGGTTGGGGTTGGATGGTTTTATTAGGAACAGCACTTTCAAACGTAAGTACAAAAAGATATTAATTTTTGAACTAACTTTTATACGCGATTCTATATTATGTAAGATTTTAGAGATCTTATATAAAAAAGTTCTAAATGTAAGATTTTGGAGTTCTTTTATAAAAAAGTTTCCTTTTTGTACTAAACATAATAGTTAGTTCAAAGAAAGTAAAACCAGGTAATATATTTTATAAAGTTACTATTATAAATAAAAATATCCGAGTTAGTGTCACTATATAGGTAATAGTTACAAAAACGTATTGAAAAGATTAATTCAATAATTACGTACTTAGAAAAACTACTAACTGTGTTGTCGGTGTTACTGGATCATAAGTGAATCCTCGTTTAGCATTCCTAAATTCACAATGTAACATCTATAATTGATAAAAAAATATTAATTAGTACCAGCGACTTATCCTTCACTCCGCTCTTTAGGTAGTCTATACGTTTTAAAGTTACTATCGGTTTCTCTGATAAATATATTTTCCTGCAGTAAAAATCAGCTAGCACCTACTACCTAGACCCGGAGCCCGCTATAGTCATATCAAATTTAATCAAAATCCTGTATTACCATACATGATGCGGTCGCAGACAGACAGATAGACAAACAAAATTCGTAAAAGAATAAATATTGTATAAAACAATAAAGATTTGTATTTTTCATTCTCTGTATCGATAATAACTACTATTTAAATTTGATTTTCCAAAAAAATATTAAATAGGTACATAAATCCGACCTAGTTCGATTTTTTTTAATCTATTTCATCTAAAATAGATAAATAGCTTATTTATATACAAATTATTTATGGCAGGGTGTACGGTATGCTTAATTATAATATTTTTCAGATATTCAATCAGTCTATGTTGTCTCTGTTCAGTTTGCTATATGGGGACGTATTGAGCTCCATGGGACACGAAACCCAAGGTGCAGCCATCGTTTTAAGTACTATGTTATTCGTCACTAATTTCGGAGGGCCGATTGCTGGAGCAGTCATAAAACTGACGAACCCTAGATTTGTTGCAATATCCGGCGCTTGTTTTTGTACTACCGGCATTTTACTCAGTGGATTTTCAACAAATATCTATCATTTAATACTTACTTATGGCGTACTATTAGGTAAATATATTACTATACTTACTTTCATTTATAGTACATATTAGGTTCACACTAAACGGGTAGTTGACATCCACTACTACTACTACGCCAAAATATTTGCATGACAAGACTTCTCTGAAAACACTGTATTTTAACCCTGAAAAACTATTTAATTTAATTATTAAAACAATTCAATTTACTGTAAAATAAGATTTCTTGTTGCTTTAAAATTAATAAATACTTAAATAAAATAATAACCAGCTGCTTAGCTAAGTAATTATGATACAATTTCATTCATGCAACTATACAAAATCTATTTACATTATTAACACTTCATTTTACGTTTATGCGTATATATTAAAATAATAAATAATAATTAAAATTATATTTTTCTTTTAGGTTTGGGTCTAGGTTTAATTCAAAATGCGTCGTTTGTGGCTATCAACAGCTATTTTAAAGTAAGGAAGAGCTTAGCCGTAGGTCTCGCTATGACAGGCACTGGTATTGGGCAGACTCTCATGCCTCATGTAGTGCGATACTTTTTAGAACATTTTGGATTCAGAGGTGCTTGTGTGCTGCTGGCATCTTTAAGTTTGCATGGGGTAAGTTTGCCAATACTTATATAAATATCAGCATAATAAATTTTCCTCATAATGCGGTATGAGAAAACCGCTGTATCGATAATAATTACTATTTCTATAAATAAATATTTTATGTACAGATTACACTAAGATATTTACTATATGAATACATAACTGAGTAAAAAATAAAAATATGTTTAGATATGTGGGACGATGCTTATTCAACCAGTTGAATGGCATATGAAGAAAGTTGAAGAGGAAGTGATAATTGATGAGAAAATGTACCTATTAAAAGAAAATACTGACATTGTGAAGAATAAAGAATACAATGGTGTAAAAGACGACGCTCATAAAAACTCAAGGCGTGATACGGAACCAGCTGTAGTTCCAGAAAATGGTATAAAAAAACCAAACAATGAAAAAACATTGCAAAGCCCGAAAGAATTAAATCAAAATTTAGTATCTAGTGAAAAAATAAACGGTAAGTACCTATTGCATTGAATAAAACTAGTTCAAATATTCAAATGTTTAGTTTCATTATAATAATATGAATATGATTGTAGGAAATACTGACATCTCAAAACCGAAGAAGACTATTATGAGAAAGGTGTATGAGTTGTTCGATTTATCACTGCTATCGAGTCCTCGATTTTTGAACGTTATTATAGGGACCGCACTCACAGTGGTTTCTATACAAAACTTCAGTTTGATTTATCCACTCTTCTTACAAGTAAGTTTTTTGGTAAATATGTATAATAGGCTTAATACATGTACATTTGATATATTTATATAAACTTCTATAAATTATTTGTAGAAATTTGCATCAATGGACAAACAGCAGACCGCATATTGTATGTCATCTGTGGCTTTTGCTGATATCATCGGTAGGCTGGTTTTGCCGTCTCTGCAGGACAAATATCGCATTCAAGCTCGAACAATGCTGATTCTAACCAGCATTTGGTTGATTGTAGTGAGACAAAGTAAGTAATTTATTTGAATGTTACTAATATCTTTATTACACTGATTAGTTCTGCGAACAGTAAACCTCGCAAGTGCAAACTTTATTGAAACAATTAAAACTAATAAAATGTGAGAATTTACTCCTTTTTATGAGGCGAAAATTCTTTAGTAGTATTAAAACGTGGTACCTAGATTCATTCGTGTTTAATACTCTATAGGAGTACCAACAATCTATCAGAAAAACAGTTACGCTTCTCTAGCTCGTTTAATTATAACAAACATTTTTTTTAATTAGAGATCTTAGTATACTTAATTTTTACAATTAGTCTAAGTAAGATATAATATAATAAGTAAGTAAAATATATAATGTTTTACAGTTTTGGCATATCAGACCGACTTATCCGTCCTCCTAGCACTCTCAGCATTTTATGGTTTTGGAAGAAGTATGGTAATTGTTGCAAGAAACATAGCTATATCGGAACAGTGCAGAATGGATCAAGTACCATCCGCTGTAGGATTGGGGATGTTGACTATGGGCCTTATTGTGCCGCCTGTGGGATACTTCTTAGGATGGATCAGAGACTACACTGGCAGCTATGCTTTGTGCATAACTGCACAAAATTTACTGCTCGTACTATTTCTAGCTATGTGGATACCTGATATGATAATGATTCACTATGAAAGAAAAAGACAGAAAAGGAAAGACGCAGAAAACTCATAGTGATAAAATAAGATCTCTTGATCTTTATATGGTGATAAACTCGTTCAATAACACAGATTTAACTGTGATAAGTAGACTTTGACGAGCTATCTCTATAGCAATTAAAAACTACCTTGGCTGTGAAGTTTTAATATAGCAGTTATTCACACCAGTTTAGCATTTATAAAGTGAACATTGAGACAAACGAAGCTTGTATTGTGTGTTGCTATACTCTATAAGTAATTTAATATAATTATATGTTTGAATGTGCAATATGTAATCTAGTCTAATAAATTTTAAGATATGTAATATATGATTTTTGTTGCATATTCATTTCACACACTAAGTACTTATCAGTACATATTATAAATAAAATTGAAATGTCTCTTTTTAATTCCAAATTAACAGCTTTGCATTAAATACATATAAAGGTATATTCGGTACTTACATCAAAAAAGCATTCTTAATAATTTTTGTCTGTCTGTTTGTTCCGGCTAATCTCAGAAACGGCTACTCCGATTTCGACGGGTCTTTTACTCGCAGATAGCTAATATTATAAGCAGTAACTTAGCCTACTTTTATTTTATTAGAAAAATATAAAAACCGTTTTAATTTATTTTAACTTACTCTCAGCGAAGCGAGCCGGGTTTGATAGTTACTTAATATTATTAAAAAAGTTTCTCTTATTTAAGGAATATTTAACTGTAAAATTAAAGTGATATTATAAATTCAAACAACAGGCTCTTATCAAAAAATACAAGTTTATTGAAGTTTACCGAACGGTCAGTTCAGCAATCTCATGACAGACGTCTGAATCGTACGCATTGCATGGTAATGGCAGACATCCCACAGATAGATAGCAAACGTGAGCAATTAGTAACTTACTTTATACACATTTTTTTTTTTGAATTTTAAATTCTTTTACACCAAAATTTTTACATATTATGTTTTATGGTATCATTGAAGAATCGAATTTAACCATATACTT
Organism: Boloria euphrosyne; assembly: GCA_951802675.2. Taxonomy (NCBI): domain Eukaryota; kingdom Metazoa; phylum Arthropoda; class Insecta; order Lepidoptera; family Nymphalidae; genus Boloria; species Boloria euphrosyne. The sequence continues at coordinate 6,756,457 of OX637872.1, forward strand.
ACTTATTTTAACATTCAAAAACTATGATAATATGATACTTAGTTAAAGATAAAAGTGCACTGCAGTAATCTGATTAACCCTTTTCGTACATTTTCGAAACTAGCGGGTTCTTGACGCGAATTTTTGTATTATTCTTTGTCTTAGATTATATACATGTCTAGATACAGCAATGCAAACAAACGACGCTCAAAAACCGTCCCCACTTTACGTGATATGTGTGAGTACCGCTCGTGTACTTATTGTAGCGTAAATGTAAAGTATGCGTATTGAGGGATACCTGTTCTAAATCTTTCTGCCATTATTTAATAAAATGAAGGTTAAATAAAATAATTCATTTGTTGATTAATTATTAGTGTTTTATTAAATTAAAAACTAGAAATACAGTAAAATGCAGTAATTTATAGATCAACACCCATCTCGTTGTGTTTATTTTCGGAATAGTTTATTTCTTTGATTTTATAAATAAAAAATGTAAAAAATAAATTATTGGTAGTTTTCATTTACTATATATAGGTATATGCCTAATCATATTTTCGAAGTCGACAAATCAAAGAACATCGACTATATTACACCAATCAGTTATGTTGTTAATTGTAGTGTTTCTTTTTAAAGTCGGTTTTTGTAACAAACCTAATCTAACAAATACTATTGCATCATTTATTATTTATGATTTACGAAGATGTAATGGTGTTTATTTAAACACCGCCAAAGATAAAAATAAGTGGTTTGTTTTGCAGGAGACTTTTACCCATATAAAAAAATAAATAAAAATAAAGTAATTATAATAATTAAGAATTTATATACTAAATATATTGAATAAAAAATAAAAGAAATTAATAACTAATTTTAATTTTATAAAACATCTTCTAATTAATGAATTACTTCTAATTATCTTCTACTTCGTTAAATAAATGCAGTATTGTAATTTTTGTTCTTTGCATGGAATTAAATAAAGCTAATAATAAAAACAAATTATAACTTGTCTCCAATAGTTTCGCTAAGTCTCCCTAGTAATAAGCTGGCAACACTGGCTTATCAAATTCACCTAAACAGTAACAAATTAAAAATCCATGTTTTCTTAAATAATAGTAGTTAAATAACAAAACTAACCGATGAAAAGTGATCTTGGTATTATTATACGGTTTTCTCACATAATTACGACACAATTTTACAGCAAAATCCGGCATAATTAATTATTTTTCGCGAGCTCGTTACCCACTCGTGACTCAAATGACACTGACGTAGGTGAGAAGCGAGTCTACCAATTTTAGTAGACTTTATTTGAGCCGTTCGGTTTTTGTCAATGCGGTATCTAGATATGTTCTGTTCTCTCTAAGTTCTTTGTATTTCAGAAACATTTTGAACCGAGCTATTGTATATATATATATAATAAATACTTTGAGATATAACAAAATGATGTAAGGTGGAAATGTTTACCTTATATAGATCTACAGAAAAGTCTCCTATGGCATATGTCTACCTCTTAAGGATAACATACTATATTTATTTTAATACTTTAAAAACTGGGAAATTATAAAGCGGTAACTGGAAAGCTATTTATACAAATACGGTATTAATCCTTATCATTTTGAAATAAGTTGTAGGCTTTAAGCATTTCATGCACATTATTTTACTCTTTTACACCATATAATTTAAACGAATATCTTAGGAGTAATCGCAAAAACAAATTACGGACGCGAGAATAAAATTCAAGCGTCACGCTTGATGCAATCGCCGACCCTACCGCACCGTCTCGCCTACTGTTTAGCTAAAACTAGCGGAACCCGCGGCTTCGCTCGTTCTAAATCTGGGGACGAGCCCGAGCGAAGCGAGGGCAAGTCGCTAGTTTGTTATAAAAATAACGACTTCACACAAAGGAGTTATTTAAAAAACTATGATAAGATATAATATTATTTACACATATAATAAAATTCTAACTTAGTTGAATCTATACATTGAATATTTTTGAAAATTCTAATTTGAATAGTCATTATTAACTATACAGAGGCTAAATCTATAGTTTTTAGAATTTTAGTCTGTCTGTCTGTGACCGCATCACGAGAAAAGCACTTGATGGATTTTGATGAAATTTGTTGTGATGATAGCTGGTTAGCTGGGTATAGGATAGTTTTTACTAAGGGAAAATATCTACTTTCTCAAATATTAACAATTTACACAGATATTATCTTATTTTGATGGTTAGCTGGTTAATTTAATAAAAATTATTGTAAGTCATGTTAGTTTCTTACTTTTCTATGCAAGAACCCCTAATTGGGTGAAGGCCTCCTCCAAAGACGTCCATTTGTCCTTACTCTTGCTGTTCTGGTCCAGTTTGTGTCGGCTACCTTTTTTATCTCGTCCTCCCATCGAGTTACCGGTCTTCCTCTGCCTCTTTTGCCTTGTGGGCCTCTCCACAGGGTCACCTTTACTGTCCACCTTTGATCTTTGAGTCTGGCCACGTGCCCTGCCCACCTTCACTTTGACATAATAATGTTAGGGCATTATTTGCTTTTGCTATGGACCTTATTTTTGAGTGGCGTATTTTATCTATTCTATTTATTTTAAGCATGCTTCTTTCAAGCCAAGGTGGTGATTTTTTGCTTTGACTAGGCCGTAGATTTCCACGTCTGGCATCCGTATCCGTATTTATGTTTTTATTTTAATAGGCATGTTACTTTTAAAGATTTCTTTAAAGACTTCAATATTTGTTCCACGTCCTTGCACTCTTCTTTCATTTTCTGTATCGTTATTTTTACGGTCCAAACTAATAGTTTTTCCCAAGTATATATAATTTTCCATATACTCTAGTGAGCTTCCGTTTATGTATATAGGTGTTTTACAAATATTTATCATCGTCATAGTGATTTCCAGACCTACATCTGCACTGGCTGCCTGTAACGACTTGATCATGTGTTGTAACTGTGAACTTGATTTAGATAGTACCACTATGTCATTTGCGAATCTCAGGTGACTTAAGTAAGAGTCTTTTATATAGATTCCTAGTTTCCTCCAGTTTATCTTACTTATGATGGTTTCAAGGATGCTGTGAAAATTGTAGGTGAGAGCGGGTCGCCCTGCCTTAAACCCCTCTCTATGGGGAAGCTCGGGCCCACGTTTTCTAACTTTATTCTACCCAAATTATACTTGTGAATGCTTTTTATGACCTTTTTGTACTTTTCGCTGACTCCTAGTTCGTTTAAGCTTTCCCAAATGCTTGCGCGTGTTACCATGTCGAACGCTTTCTGGTAATCAATAAATGCAAGATATAGGGGTCTCTGCTGTTCTTGGTATTTCTCTATGATTAACTCTGGGTGTGTGTGTGATCGACTCTAGAAAAGCCTCTCCTGAATCCTGCCTGCTCTACCAGTTATCTAGCTTCTACTATGGGGGTGATTCTAGAGTTTATAATCATAGAGAACAGCTTATATAGAGTTGGTATCAAACTTATCGGTCTATAGATGCCTATATCTTTGGGGTCACCTTTCTTATATATTAAAATGATGTTAGATTCAGACCATTGTGTAGGAGTTTCCAATTTTTTTAATATCCGGTTGAATAGCTCAGTTAGGTATTTAGCCAATATTGCATATTATGCTGACTTAAATGCTACATTTTTCTGTTTTTAATCTCTTTATTGCTTCTATGATCTCTATTTCGTCTATTTCTTTAATATTTTCAATGATGCCCTGTTTGGCACTGCTGGTTTTCTCATTCTTGTCGCTATATAATGTTGTATAAAAATTGGTTGCTGCGGTAATGTCTTTGTTTAAGTTTTTCAAACGCTCTATTCACGTTTTATTGGTTCTGAGCTCCTTATAGGTTTTTTTTGGTGCCTTTCTATGATATTTTGTCTGTGTTTTGCATAATCCTGTATTATATTTTTATTGAATAATTTGTAGAGTGCGGAGAATTTATTTTTCATTGATCCCGTTGTGTTTTTTTCTGTAGCTCTCTCCTTCTTTGTAATATGGTTGTTGTTCGAACTGATAATATTTATGGTGTTTGTCTCTATCTCCTCTGGCTAGCTATAAACTGTTTTATTATATGGCCATTACTAATGGCATTTGTAAAGTTGTCGTAGTAGGCTTGTACTGAAGTGTGTTCCTGGTGGTCAGATGTATTAGAAAACAATTTTGATAGGTTATCCTTGTATCTTGTTATCTCCTCCTCGCTTCTTTTTAACTTAGGTCTACTATTCTTTTTTTGGTTAGCTTTACGGTTGCTCTGATTAGTCTATGATCCGATGGATAATTAAGATTCATAGTACCAATGTTCTGAAATATTCTCGGATGATTAGACAGTATAAAGTCGATCGTTTTTGTATTCTCCATTTGAAGATTTCCATGTCCACCTTCGGTTCTTATGCTTTTTAAAACATGTATTTATAATTGGTAAATTGTGTTCGAGTGCATAGTCCACAAGTTTCTGCCCTCTATCATTTCTTTCGTCATATCCGTGTTGTTTCATAATCAAGTGTTCTTCTTTTTTGGGCATTCCGATCTTCGCATTGAAATCTCCCATTATTATAATGTTTTTGTGCGTATCTTCCAATGCTTAGTCTACCGTCATGTAAAATTCCTCTATATAGTTTTCGCTAGTTGCCTCCGTCGGTTCATATACTTGTATGATGGTGATCATAAAGCCTTGGAAGTTCATGTTTAGTACTGCGACACGTTCCGTAATTCCAGTAAATTAAGCCAACTTCGTAATTGCCTGGTGACCCACGTAGCATAATATAGTTTTCGTATTCTTCAATTTTTATACTAAGCCAATGATGTTATACAGGACTAGATACGCAATGTACGGCGTCGGTACGTGACAAGGTTGGATATGTCCGCTGACATATAAGACCTCAGTTGTCAGCTTGATGTCATAAGAGTGATTGCTTGGCAATAAAAAAATACAAAATGGTGAAATGTGTAGTAAAAGTGTGCCAATCACGGTGTGAAAAGATAAATAAAGCAAGTGGTGTTACTTTTCACAAGTAAGTTTGTTAATTTTTCTTCAGGTTATCCATAAAAACATTATAATAAGAAATAAATTTTTCAAACATCGTTTTGTCATTGATGACACATGAATGTGACCAGAATATTCGATTTTGAATTTCCCGGATTGTTGGGAGTTTAGTGAATAACGTATGTACTCGTATGTATGTTAGTGTAAGTGTAAATTTATTAGTCTGTTGAGTTAAACGCACTGTAGTATCATACTCACTCATTGAACGAAAAAATAACACACTCGCGTTCACAGTTTACTTTATCTTAATATATTAAGGTATATTCTTATAATATAAATAAATTTTTATAATAATAATAAATAAATTTTTATAATATAATTTTTTTATAATATAAAACAATAATATTAAAACAGCTTTGGTGCAAAAACGCTTATAATTTCGGATCCCGAACCCGTAGTACGTAACAATAGTTATTGTTTGGATCTAAATCCAAACATAAGAGTTTATAAATATAATTCAACCTGGCAATAATTTTGTTCACGGTTTCCTGTACTTTTAGAGTAGCAACACTTTTAATTAAAAAATTGTAACGAGAAGATGTTAGATGGAAAATAAAAAGTTTCTCTATAAGTTTCTTTTATTATTTAAACTAACACAGTTACAAAATATTAACTTGTATGTTGTCTTCAACAGTTATTACTTATTTCACCTTGATTTTACAGTTTTGAAATACATAATATAAATATAATATACATTAACGAATTTTTTTAATCATCCTAATCTACCTAGTCATCCTTATCAACTTTTCTAATTCTTTAAATCTATTGAAAGACCCATCGAACAATATTACATATTAATTAATTCAAGCCTTGTTCAGGAAGAAAAAAAATCAAACCTTCATTCATTCTGGGGAAATTATTTTGATTAATGACAACATCTTACCGTTTGTCAATGACAATGTCTTGTCTCTTTCCAACGTAATAGCTTGACGTTAGAAAAAAATGAGACAAGCATACATTATTTGATCGTATATTTATGTATCAGTTTCAAAGCAACGACTTTAAACTCGTAAGTTGACACGTTTTTTTGCAATATTTTTGTTGCCAAATCTGTACATTAAATGTTTTTTGGTAAATTTGATTGAAATAGGCATGTGTGAATGGTTACAGCTGGTTACCTGAGTAATTCGTAGGATAAACAACAAAAAGATTGTAAATGAAACCACGCTGAAAATATAAATATTTTAACGTGATAAATTATAAAATAGGTAAAAAAATATTATAAATATTGTAGCTTAGCTTGTACATAAAATTACTTGAATAAACATCCGAGACCAATCGCTGCAGCAACAGTCGGCAACTTCAACGCTCGGCGATGAATCCCTGTAAAAATATAAAGGAATAAAGTGGACAAAGTGCGGAAGGCTAGGAACCAAAAGGTCGTACTAAATTGTCACAAAAAAGAAGATCCAAACCTAGTGCAAACAAGAATAAAACAAAAGAAAGATCTCAACGTAAAAGTAGCGAATACCACAAATCCATTAATTGTGGTTAAGGTCGTCCTCGCATACCACACGGATGTCGAGATCATACAGCATATAATGGCTCAAAACAAACACTTGCTGCATGAATTAAAATCAGACGTCAAACTCCGCGTGTTCTATAGAAAATAAAACATGAAATGCCCTTGAATATTACCCCGTACTTGGACTCTCTCCCGAAGCACACAAAGCCTTCATATAGACTGCAGAAGTAGCGGACCAGTCGCCCTAATGCAATGAAAGAAGAGGCTGCGGATTCGGACACACAAGGCCACTCTGCCAGGTGAAGGTGACTGCAGTGACTGCGGTGGAATTCATACCTGGGAGAATAGGAAGGTCAGGCAAGAGGGCAGCGCACCAAGGTGCCTTAACTGCGAAAACTCTCTCAAAGGTAGATGAGATCTAAGCCAAGCATCAAGATCTAAAGAAGAAATGGGATGTTATAGTGAGATCTAGAATAGCTTACAGCACCTCCGTGGACACATCACCCACATATCACATTAGGTTTGGTCTCAGTTTACCTAGAGGGAGACCAGGAAATCTATCAAAAACCGTTTTTGACTTCTGCCTTGCACCAAAATATCATAAACGGAAAACGTTATAAAATAATTACATTTTTGAAGTCATCATATTATGAATTTTTTATCTTTTTTATCTTTCCTTTTATCTCGGGCTTGTCACTAGATGCCAAATCGAAATATATAAAAGCCAATGATATTATAAGTAAAAAGGTGTAGATACGTTACCTAAACGACATTCTACCTTCAAAAACGGCACACTAACGCACACATGAATAACTAAAAATATTGCAATAACACTGAACACACTACATTACGATTAGTTGTCAAAATAGGATGGCATGATTCAAGTATCGCCAGTGAAAAAGGGACAAATATAATTCGCGACAGTGCGTCGTCAACGCGTGACTATGTTCAGGTGGGCCAATCAGCCTAGTTTTGGTGTGCCGCTTTTTGAGCGCGTATGACTTATCTACACCTTTTTTCCTAGTAGGTATATCAATGATAAAAGCGAAAAATGAAATTTCGTAGGGAGTTAGTTTAATGTTAGTAGACGTCTGTTTAGAACGGATTTTGTGGCAGAGCCGGATTAAAGAGATCTAAGGGCTCTCACAAGTTTGTATGAAAGTCCTTCATTTTTTGTGCTACAAACTTTCAATTTGGCAGGGATCACCTAGGGACGAAACCAAGCGAAACGAGGGTGAGTCGCTAGTGCTCATATCACAATCCAGGTTAAAATTTATGTGTGTATTAAGTTTAATAAACTTTGTGCAGTGATAGATTTTTACAATTTACAAGGATTTAGGATACCCTTTACTACAAGAAAATATTTTATAGGCATATATAGCAATTACTGGTTCAATTGTGGAGTCGTCATAAAAGAGGGGTGGAATTTAAGTAAATTAAATGGGAAATCAATTGTTTGTACATTACAAGTAATAGCATAAAGCCTAAAATAGTGTTTATACTTTAGCGAGAGCAAAGCCGCGAGTTTTGCTAGTATAATTTATATTTAATCGTGCATAGTCTGTCCTACTTTGTTTACTTTAATGTAACGTTATGTATGTTCAGTTCTTGTTCATAGAAGATAACTAAGCTTAAACATATAAAAGATTGCGATGTCACTGTCATCAATGCAGGACGTGTGTATCATGCACCGTTAAAAATGTTTTGATTTAAAGTTAAGAATTACATACATATATTCACAGTGAAGTGTTAATCTCAATAACAGTATCAATTATGTAAAATTCTAAGAAAAAGTAAGTAAAATAAAGAAATTATGAATAGTCCATTAAAAATTTACATTAAGGGTTGCGTTTTTCAGAGGACGCAATTTTATATTTTGGATGTGTAGGGGTATTATCTATCTATCTAAGTATAGTAGTACTATCGAATCCGAGTTCGAATCTGACAACAAAGTATTATTTTTTTCTCATTGTTTTCTTTTACATTTTATAATGTCGTAAAGTCAGTATATGCAAAAAAGCCTATCACTATAAATGTTTATTTGCAAACGAGCGAAAGGACTCCAAAACTGAATCCGAACAGCCCTGGAAGTGCCCGTACAATCGATCTAGTACGCGCCCTCGTGCTATTGTGGACAAAGAATCGTGCACACATAATACTAGAGATCGCTTGCTTGCAGCATGTAAATTTAACAAAATAGGTAAATACCACCCATTTACAAATTGGCAGCACACCCTACCTATTTATCTTTCGAAGCATTTGTCACCGACCAATAATACACAGGGTTAGAAATGGCAAAATATATATATGCGTAAAAAAGAAATAGCGTTGATATATGTAATTTGTTTGATAACTATTTTGCTTCTATTTTAGATCAACCTCAGATCAATTTTAATACTAATCTTAAGTTAAGTTCGCCGCATAGAACATCCCCTAATATTAAAATCACGATGGATGTATCAATTAAACTGGACAATAATATTTCTCTTACTTTTATAAGTAAATGTTCCTCTGGTCTTTCTAAACCTCTTTTTCAATTTATAACGAATCATTACACACCGGAAAATTTCCAACAATGTGGAATGTAGCAAGGATTGTACTGATACACAAAGGCGACGATGAATGCTCTGTTGAAAATGACCGACCTATATCAATTTTACCACAGTTCGCATAAATATTAGAAGACATTATCTGCCCACATATATACTATCATTTTAAAAACTTAATTGCTAATCAACAGCATGGATTTTTTAAAGGCAGGTCAACTGTGACTAATCTTGTAACTTTTACAAATTCTGTGATAGAGTCTGTTGATCAAACACTATCTGGTGGACGCAATTTATACAGACCTTAGTAAGGCGTTTGATCGGCTAATCGATTTATTTTTTACTACTGCTAAATCTCTTTTGATACGGAGTAACAGATTCAATGTTGAAATGGTTTTCATCGTACCTACAATATAGGTGTTTTTATGTAACAATTAACGGATATCAGTCACAAAAATATCTCATCACGTCAGGTGTACCTAAATGCTGTGGTTTCAGCCACATCTTTAAACTTGGTTATAAATAAGGCGGCCCCAGCTTTAGGGATTATTATTTATGTCTATCTCTTAAGGATAACATACTATATCCATTTTAATAGTTTAAAAAATGTGCAATAATGAAGCGGTAATTGGAAAGCTATTTACACAAATACACTATTAATCCTTATCATTTTAAATAAGTTAGAGGCTTTAAGCATTTCATGCACATTATTTTACTCTTTTACACTTTTATCGACAATTACATGTTTATTCCGATCTTCTAATCAATTCTAGTTTTCACTAAGGCGTTTCGTGTAAACTAGTTTTAACTAGTTAAAACGCGTTGTAACTGAGAAGGGGTTTTACTGTAACATATACCAACATATACCTTAAATGCAACCTCAATTATAAACACGTTTTAGTGAAGATGTTGAAGAGGTATATAGGATATGCGCATATTTTACTCTAATGCTGTCGTTTTATCATTTGACTACTTTTTCACTTAAACTTGAAGCTCATTAAATGAAACAAATTAAAGGAACTTCTACTTATTCGTGCAAACAAAATTTTTTGTTCATAATTATTATTAACAATAAGAAGTAAAGAAATTAATTTATAAATAGATATAAATTAAAATACAATATCAACATTATTTTTAATAATAATTAATATTTGTCAGTTTTGTTCTAGGTACCAGTAAAATAAAAGGTCTCAGTAGATTTTTTGTTCTTAAATCAGCAATATGTCAAAAGAATCGCTCGTCTCGGAACCGGAAATGGAAAAGCGGATAAAATTAGTGCCACCTGATGGAGGTTGGGGCTGGATGGTTTTATTAGGAACAGCACTTTTAAACGTAAGAACAAAAAGAATTTAATTTTTTGAACACTAACTTTTATACTGGATTCTATCATGTAAGACTTCAGGGTTCCTTAATAAAAATACTTTCCTTATATTTAGCTCAGAAAAAGTATAAACAGGATTCGAATTGGTATTAATATAGTGAACATAATATAACTCAATAAATAAACTTATATTATAATAGTTAACTTATATTATAATAGTACTCCCCTAAAATGTCTGGTGCAAAAGGCAACGGGAAAGCACTACTATTTTCCTAAGAGTCAGCATGGTAGGTCCAAGAACAGTATTTAGTATGCCTTGCGATCCGGCTGACCCCCGGCACCATCTTTCTGGGAGAGGTGATATGAAATATGATACCGGCCATACGCTCGTGGCTCATCAGGCGCTGCATGGAAATTCAGCTACTGATGAATCTAACACATGTTAGTCCATTTGCCATCCCTATTATATCGGAGCGTGGAATGTGCACGGCCTCAACCAACCTGGCAAGCTACGAATTGTGGAAAATGAAATGCATAGAAAAAACGTTCACCTACTAGGACTAAATGAAATTCACCGGATAGGTAAGGGCCACTTTACCTAGGTAATACAATAACCGCCATTTAACCTAGGTAATACTATATAATTTTCGGGCCCAGACGATGATAGCAGCAGAGGAGTGGCCTTCATTATTCCGAAAATGTTAAACAAGTTTGTTATAGGATATAAACCAGTCATTGATAACATAGTTACACTTAAAATTAATACCGTACCATGCAAACTTAATATCGTGCAGGTATATGCCTCCACACCGCAGTTTGTAGATGAAATGGAGGGCTTTTACAATACGCTGATTTCGACACTTAAAGAAATTAAAAAACGAGAGTTACTTTTATGTTAGGTGACTTTAATGCCAAAATTGGAGATACTACAGACGACGGCCACCTTCGTCATATTGCGGGCAAACATGGGATATGAGAACGTAATGATAGGGACGAGCATTTGTTCAGTCCTATTGTGAAAAAAAATATCACCAATACTGCACAACACATATCTGTAGATTATACACCTGGGTATCCCCTGGCGATAGATGTAGACATCAAATTGACTACATACTACTAAGGGCGCTGGAGAAGCTCAGTGACTTTCCCCAGTGCCGACTGCGAATCCGACCACCAGCTTTTTGTAGCAAAATATATTCCAGTGCGGCTAAAATTGATGTAGAAAACTAAAATAGATCAGAATATGCAAGCTATAAACATCAGGTTAGGATGTAAGGGAGTACAAATAACAACTTAGTACTCTTAGTCAACCTCACCTGCACGCGGTACATCCTGCTGAACAACGAACGAGGCTCTGACGACCGATAGATGGCGGTATAACCTCTCTAAACAGCGTAGCTAAATGTCACAGACCGGTGACGGGCAGCAGCGTTACCGGTATAAGAAGCTACGCCCTGCGATCGCCAACCCGCCTGCCCAGCGTGGCGATTATGGGCATTTCCATCTATGGCAAGCGCACGAACGAAACGGCCCCCAGTTCCCGGTCGCCCCGCTATTCCTGGCCAAGGCGGCAGCCATGGTAACGGCGGGGTAGGGGGTGCTAAGAATCCCCGGGCTACGGTAGGCCGCCAACAACAACTGACACTGGCTACGTTTAACGGACGCACGCTAAGGCTCGACGAACATCTGGCACAATTAGAGGAAGAACTCAAGAACATAAGGTGGCATATTCTAGGGTTGTGTGAAGTCCGAAGAAAGGGAGAGGATACCGTGACTTTGGAATCAGGCCACCTTATGTATTTCAGAGAGGGAATCCAAACGTCTCAAGGCGGTGTCGGGTTTTTGATTCACAAGAGTCTATCTGGCAATGTTATAGAGCTCTCCAGTGTGTCAGCAAGAGTTGCATATCTTGTGATTAAGTTAACCGAGAGGTATAGCCTCAAGGTTATCCAAGTGTACGCGCCGACCTCGACACACTCGGATGACGAAGTGGAAGAGATGTACGAAGATATCTCAAAAGCCTTACATACCACCTATAAGGCCCACTTTAATGTTGTCATGGGTGACCTCAACGCAAAAGTGGGAGTACAAGCAAGCGGTGAATCGGTAGTAGGACCACATGGATTTGGAAGCAGAAATCACAGGGGGCAAATGCTCGTCAATTTTTTGGAAAGAGAGGGGCTTTTCTTGATGAATTCCTTCTTCAAGAAACAGACCCACCGAAAGTGGACATGGCGAAGTCCTGATACTGTGATAAAAAATGAGATAGATTTTATCATGACGGATAAAAAGCGTATATTTAGAGACGTCTCCGTGATCGCTAGGTTCAACACCGGAAGCGATCACCGACTCGTCCGAGGCACTCTAGATATAGATTATAAGCTTGAGCGGGACCGTCTGATAAAATCTACGCTCCGGCCCAATATGCTCCAAACTCCAGCTGTGTCTGAAAAGTTCCAACTAAAATTGGAGAACCGATTTGCTGCCCTGGAAACCACAATGGACGTCGACCAAGAACTCGACCAAGTGGTGAGTATTCTCCGGGAAGAAGGGACAAAAATGTGTAAATTGCAACGTATCGGTAGAAAGTCTAAACTCTCTGAGGAATCTCTGCAGCTAATAAATAAACGACGTGAAGATACCGGAATCACACCATCAAACCAGCGGGCGTTGAACAAAAGAATATCGAAGCTGGTAAGACGAGACCTCCGAAACTCTAGTACGTGCTCCATCAAGGAAGCCATTGAGCAAAATCGGGGGTCCAAAGTCTTTGTTCAAAAGCTGGGGCGAAGCCATCTTACTAAGCTGACCACAACTAGCGGAAAAGTCGTCGTTTCTAAGCCGGAGATTCTGAATGAAGTTCAGGACTTCTATGGACGCCTATACACATCACGAGCGACCTGTCCCACGTCCAATAACGAGAATCCCAGAGCCAAACTTATCCGCCACTACACAGAAGACCTGCCAGAAGTCAGCGTAGACGAAATTATGATGGCTCTAAAACAACTGAAGAATGGAAAAGCCCCCGGAGAGGATGGAATTACAACGGAGCTTCTAAAAGCAGGAGGAACTCCGACGCTAAAACAACTCCAGCGTTTATTTAATTCCGTCCTTTTTTCGGGGAGAACTCCTAAGGCATGGAGCACAAGTTTGGTGATCTTGTTTTTCAAAAAGGGTGACAAAACCCTCCTGAAAAACTATCGACCGATCTCCCTCTTAAGCCATATTTACAAGTTGTTTTCTAGAGTCATCACAAATCGTCTCACGCGTAGACTCGACGATTACCAACCTCCAGAACAGGCCGGTTTTCGAAGTGGATATGGCACCATAGACCACATTCACACAGTGCGGCAAATTATACAGAAGCAGGAAGAGTATAATCAGCCCTTATGTCTAGCATTTGTGGATTATGAAAAAGCCTTTGACACTATCGAAACCTGGTCTGTTTTAGAGTCTTTACAACGGTGCCAAGTCGATTGGCGATATATCCAAGTGTTGAAATGTCTGTATGACACCGCAACAATGACCGTCCAAGTCCAGAATCGGCAGTCTGAACCTATCTTCCTGCACCGGGGAGTGAGACAAGGGGACGTAATTTCCCCCAAATTATTCACAACTGCATTGGAGGATATGTTCAAGACTCTCGACTGGAGTGGACGAGGAATAAATATAAACGGTGAGTACATTTCACACTTGAGATTCGCAGACGACATCGTCATCATGGCTGAAACCGTACAAGACCTACAATATATGCTGCAAAGCCTAGCTAGTTCTTCAGAACACATCGGTCTCCGGATGAATCTTGATAAAACCAAGATCATGTTTAACTCACATGTGACACCGGAACCGATCGCTCTTAATGGAACAACTCTCGAAGTAGTTCAAGACTACATCTATCTTGGACAGTTACTGCAGGTCGGTAAAAACTACTTCGAGAAAGAAGCTCAAAGGAGAATACAGCTGGGCTGGGCAGCATTCAATAAGCTTCGTCGAGTCTTTTCGTCGCCAATACCACAAAGCTTAAAGACAAAAGTCTTTAATGAGTGCGTCCTACCTGTTATGTCATACGGAGCCGAGACGTGGACACTGACGGTGCGATTAGTGCACCAGCTTAAGGTTGCTCAGCGTGCTATGGAGAGGGCTATGCTCGGAGTTTCTTTGAAGGATCGGATCCAGAATGAAGTGATCCGACAGAGAACCAAAGTTATCGACATAGCCCAAAGAATTAGCAAGCTGAAGTGGCAATGGGCTGGTCACATTTGTCGCAGAACCGATAATCGTTGGAGTAAAAGGGTTCTTGAGTGGAGACCACGGCTCGGCAAACGTAGTGTAGGACGTCCTCCTGCTAGGTGGAGCGACGATATTCGTAGAGTGGCTGGCAGCGGTTGGATGCGTAGAGCTGAAGATCGAGCTCAGTGGCGTGCCATAGGAGAGGCCTATGTCCAGCAGTGGACGAATACAGGCTGAATATGATGATGATGATGATGAAACATCAGTGAGTTCAGAGAAGGTTTTCAGCAGAAATGGGAGATTTTCCCAATGATGTGAGTGTATGGAACCTATGGAAAGTACTGCTCGAAATGGGAGTTCCTGAACACTGTTGCTTTAGTTCAGAGTCTATACACAGAAAACCGATATTTTGTTAGGATAGACAATGAATGTTCGCCAATATGTTCCAAGCAAAAAAGGACTGTGACAAGGTTGCATCTTGTCCCCTACACTGCTTAACATATGTATATGGAGAATACATTACTCAGAAGACCACCGAAACCGGGGAGAAGTGTTTCCCTATAGGTGGCAAGAGGTTATCCAATCTCTGATATGCCGACGATACCGTTCTCCTGATCCTCCCGGGCGTTAATATCGTTGACCGCTACGTCTTCTTAGGCTCTTAAATCTGTAATGACGGCTGTGTCCCAGAGATAAAAAGACGAATCGGGATTGCAAGAAAGTATATTTTATTAATTATATGGTAAAATGTAAGTATCGAAAAGAAAAGCTTAATAAATACATTACTTCGGAAAACTACTTAGCAGATGTGTTGTACGCATTACAGGATCTTAAATGAATCCTCGTTACCGAATACAAAAATCTGTCCAGTGGTGCAGTCACAGGCAGACAGACAAATATGCTAAAATGTATACATTCGGCCTCATTAATGCTTACTATTTCAATTAGATTTTCCGAAAAATATTAAATGTATAGATTCGACTAAGTTAGAATTATATTATATTATATGCATAGATAAATAAGTTATTTCCATATTTTTAAGCAAAAATAATTTATGACAGTGCAGAGTGTACACTGCACAGTATGCTTAGTTGTAATATTTTTCAGATATTCAATCTGTCTATGTTGACTCTGTTCAGTTTGCTATATGGGGACGTATTGAGCTCCATGGGACACGAAACCCAAGGTGCAGCCATCGTTTTAAGTACGATGCTATTTGTGTCTAACTTCGGAGGTCTAATTGCTGGAGCTGTCATAAAACTAACGAACCCTAGATTCGTTGCAATGACTGGCGCTTGTTTATGTACTACCGGCATTTTACTCAGTGGATTTTCAACAAATATCTATCATTTAATACTTACTTATGGCGTACTATTTGGTGAATATACTATGTTTACTTTTATTTATAGGGTATATATTAGGTTCACACTAAACGGGTAGTTGACATCCACTTCACCACAAATAGTTCCATGACAAGACTTCTCTAAAATCACTATATTTTACCCTAAAACCTATTTAATTATCATCATCACCATCATCATACTTCATCATATACTTTCAAAAAAAGACTTTTTGTTGCTTCAAAATCATTAATAAATACTTAAATAAATTAACTTAGCTAATCATTCAATTTCATTCTAATAATCATTCACACAGCTTACAGAATCTGTTTATATTATTTACAATTCTTTTTACTTTTATTCGTAAATATTATGTTAATTACATTTTTTCTTTTAGGTTTGGGTCTAGGTTTAATACAAAATGCGTCGTTTGTAGCTATCAACAGCTATTTTAAAGTAAGGAAGAGTTTAGCCGTAGGTCTCGCTGTGACAGGCTCTGGAATTGGGCAGACTCTCATGCCTCATGTAGTGCAATACTTTTTAGAACATTTTGGATTTAGAGGTACCTGTTTGCTACTAGCATCTTTAAATATGCATGGGGTAAGTTTACCAATACTTAAATAAACATCAGCATAGTAAAATTTTCTAAAACTTAATCTAAATGTTGTATACTTACTTATATAATTGCCTATATTTCGAGGATACATTTCTTAGAGATTATTTAATAAGCCGCAGTAAGATGTACCTATTTGTTGACCGGTATAACTATCAAATTCTGTCTTGTATATAGCTTTAAAATGCGCATTAAAATGCGGTCACAAAAAGACAGAAAAAAAATCTAAAAAGTATGAGTTAGGCCTCTGTATCGATAATAATGACTATTTTCATAAAAAAATATATGTACAGATTAGACTAAGAAAGTTATTATATGTATCGATAACTGAGTAATAAATAAAAATATGTTTAGATATGTGGGACGATGCTTATTCAACCGGTTGAATGGCATATGAAGAAAGTTGAAGAGGAAGTGATAATTGATGAGAAAATTTACCTATTAAAAGAAAATACTAATATTGTGAAAAATAAAGAATACAATGACGTAAAAGACGACGCTTATGAAATGCCAAGGCGTGATACGGAACCAGCTGTAGTTCCAGAAAATGATATAAAAAAACCAAACAATGAAAAAACATTGCAAAGTCAGAAAGAATTAAACCAACATTTAATACCTAGTGAAACAATTAACGGTAAGTATTGCTTTGTATTTTAAAGTTAGTGCAAAAATTCAAATATTTAGTTTTATCTTATCTTATATCTTCAAACGAGCAATTCTTGTATATATCTATATATATAATCTGAATCTCGGAAACGGCTCCAACGATTTTCATAAATTCTATTCTAGGATTCATTTTCAGAAAATGTTGTTTTATTCGTGTTTTCAACTTTATCGATAATCAACTTAAACAAACTTATTTTTTTTATTGAAAGAAAATAACAAAAATGTGGCGTTTGGGTAGCCCAATATTGCCACTTAAACAGAAAAATATGACTCTTCCCGACATCTATTGGCAAATAATAATAACATTTTTCTTAAAAATACCGAGCAAAGCTCGGTCATCCAGGTGCTTATAACTATGTGAATATGATTGTAGGAAATACTGATATCTCAAGACCAAAGAAGACTTCAATGGGAAAGCTGTATGAGTTGTTCGATTTATCACTGCTATTGAGTCCTCGATTTTTGAACGTAATTATAGGGACCGCACTCACAGTAGTTTCTGTACAAAACTTCAGTATGATTTATCCACTCTTCTTACAAGTAAGTTTATTACTAAATATGTATAATAGGATTAACACATATTAGTTCTATTAATGTAATATAACTTCTATTTTATTGAGCTTGCCTTTTAAACAATTCAATCTAAAATTAAAAATACATTATTGAATAAGGCTTATTACCATCACGGAATACTTAGAATATGTAAATGTGTGAGAATAATGTCTTGTTGTGTCTCACGAAGGATAAATAGATAAATATTGTAATGCAGTAAATAATGTAATCAAATATTTTATGAAAAGAGCAACTGTTGAGTTTTTTGCGGGCTGTTCTCATCAGAACAGCATTCCCAGTCGGTGGTAGCTTACTCGCAGACTTACAGACTGACATTTAATTTAAATTCTATAGTATAATGTAAAAGTGACGATTCAAAAGTGCTTGTAAAAGTCTATTTGAATAAAGAATATTTTGATTAATTAATTGAATATAAATAATTTGTAGAAAAGCGCGTTAATGGACAAACAGCAGACCGCGTATTTTATGTCAGCTGTGGCTTTTGCTGATATCATCGGTAGGCTGGTTTTGCCGTCTCTGCAGGACAAATATCGCATTAAAGCTCGAACAATGCTGATTCTAACCAGCATTTGGATAATTGTAGTTAGACAAAGTAAGTAATTTATCTGAATGTAACCTTTTATTTACCTATATTATAATACCTTTATTTACACTATTAGTTGTGCAAACAGTAAACCTTGCAAGTGCAAACTTTATTAGAACAATTAATATAATAATGTAATGTGAGAATTTACTTCTTTTTAAAAGGCGATAAGGCGTTATTAGTAGTTATAAAACGTGGTACCTAGATTCGTTCGTGTTTAATACTGTAGAGGACTACCAATAAACTAACAGGAAAGCAGTTACGTTTCCCTACCTCGTTTAGTTATAAGTACAAACATTTTTTTATATATTTTCTTCATATTTGTACATTCTAAGTATACGTAGTATACAATCTAAGTAAATTAATATATTTTACAGTTTTGGCATATCAGACCAACCTATCCGTCCTCCTAGCACTCTCAGTGTTTTACGGTTTCGGAAAAAGCATGGTAATTGTTGCAAGAAACATAGCTATATCGGAACAGTGCAGAATGGATCAAGTACCATCCGCTGTAGGATTGGGGATGTTGACTATGGCCGTTATAGTGCAGCCTGTGGGATACTTCTTAGGATGGATCAGAGACTATACTGGCAGCTATGCTTTGTGCATAACTGGACAAAATTTACTACTAGTTCTATTTCTAGCTATGTGGATACCTGATATGATAATGATTCACTATGAAAGAAAACGACAGAAAAGGAAAGACGCAGAAAGCTCATAGTGATAAAATAAGATCTATTGATCTAGATAAAGTGATAAACTCATTCAATAACACAGATTAAACTGTGATAAGTATACTTTGATGAGCTATCTCTATCAAAAACTACCTTGGCTGTGAAGTTGTAATATAGCAGTTATTCACACCCGTTTAGCATTTATAAAGTGAACATTGAGACAGACGAAACTTCTGTTGTGTGTTGCGATACTCTGTTAGTAATCTATACATATTATAAAACATAGTCCTCCGCCGCGTTTGTCTGTCTGTCTGTTCGCGATAAACTCAAAAACTACTGCACCGCTTTTCATGCAGGTTTCACCAATGGATAGAATGGTTCTCCAGGAAGGTTTTAGTATATAATATGTCACGTTTTTGTATACATATGGGCTAAAATATAACGATATCTGTTCTGTCGGAAAAAAATTGCCTTCTGGCGTTTGACGTAGACCGTTGTCATGGTACGTGCAATGGTAATTCATATAATCAAGTCAAATAGGTATATACCGGGCGGTGCGAAGTAAATATATACAACACGTACCTATAGGGACGAACCCGAGCGAAGCGAGGGTTAGCCCCTATTATTATATAATTATCTGTTTAAATGTGCAATATGTAATCTAGTCAAGTAAATTTAAAGATATTTACTCGTAATATATGATATTTGCTGCATTTTTATTTAACATACTAATTATTATTACTAAATATTATTAAAAAAGTTTCGTTTACTTAAGGAATACTTTACTACTGCAAGAATATTATTATTACTTTAATATTAACTAAAGACTAAAGTTATAATAAACATTTAAACACGAGGCTCTTATCGAAAAATAATTTTATAACAGTTGAAGTTCACCGAACGGTCAGTTCAGCAATCTCATGTTTAATGCACTAACAGACGTCTGAATAGAACGCACTGCATGTTCATTGCAGACAGTTAGAAAGCAGACATGAGCAAATAGTAACTTACTTTGTACACATTTTTTTTGCATTATAAAATCTTAAACACCAAAATTTTTTACGTAGGTATTATGTTTTATAGTAACAATTAAGAATCGAAAATTCCTGTATTATACGAGTACATATTATGAAGTTAATTATATCTACAATACATTAACTTAATGCTCTATTGTAGTAGTGTGCACTGCAGAAAACTGAAGAACTCTTTTCGTACATTTTCGAGACTAGCGGGTTCTTGACGTGAATTTGTATATTATTATTTGTATTGTAGAAACATTTTAACCGAGCTATTGTATAATGCAACATTTTTACATTAGTCTACAAGTAATTAAAAGAATCATTAACTTTTTCGTACTTACTGTTAATTTTAAAACTTACAATTTATCAAGTGTTTGAAAAACCTACAAAAGAGAAACATTAGAGTATCTTAAATCATTGTCTTAATATCTTATTATGGTTTTTTTTTACTTTCATAATGAGTGAATAATTGTAGTGTCTGTTTTTTTTGTACGTCAATTATAATTATTATGAAAATGTTTGACGGCACGTTTGACTCAGTTGGTAGTGGCCCTACTTTCTGCGCCAGCGGTCGCGGGTTCGAGTCCCGCGGGACATTTGTTGATCACGAATGTTTGTACTCCAGTCATGGGTGTTTATATTTGAAATATGTATGTAAGTATTTAAAATATATATGTGTAGTATATCAACTATTTTGTATCCGTAATACAAGCTTCGTAGGCTTACAACGGAACTAGATGTTGCTTTTGTAATAATGTCCCAACATATATATATTTATTTATGTATTCATTATTTTAAATACTTTTCTTTCTTTTATTACAAAATGAAAGAAAAGCTAAAGATATGCTGTTCCTATCATATAATAATATATGACATACTTTATATCTAGTAACTATGTAAAATAGATATCACAATTGATTTGTCTAAGAGATAAACGGCGTAAGCATAACACGTTTTTTTACCTCACAAAAGATATTTTTCTTCATGATAGGTTATTAGATGTATACTGTGATATGAAACATTTATGTCATATCTGTACAAGGATATAGGATCGAGCCATACATTGAACATTTTCGAATATCTACATTTTTGTGTACGAAAATATTTCCCCACATTGGAAACGAAGCATAAACAAAATAAGTCCCATAAGAATTTGTTACGCCATTACTAATATACCTAATATTATATCCTTTGGAGTATCTAGTTACACATAACTAAGTATAAATTAATAAAATTTAATCCTACCTCTATCCTGGAAACAGTTCTTATTTAGTTTAAGTTTGACTCTTAAACAAAACGAGAGCACGGGATAGTGAGTGCAGTTGAATACAAATTGCTGTATTAAATGCAACTGTTTTCTCCAAATTAATTACATAACGTGTGTCGCCTCGGCACTCGCTCGGTGTCCACTAATAATGTTTATGAATAAACTGGATTTAGTGCACCAGAATGTAAAGCTTATTTCCATATTAAATTTACTAAATTATTTGCAACTTTCGACATAAAATTACCGGTACTGTTTTTAAAGTAATATTTTGAAGAAATTTTAAGCGAAGTAAATTATATCATCATTCCTAACCTTAAATGTAGAATTGAAGATTATAAACCGCTATAATATATTATAAAACAAATTCCTCCTCCGCGTCTATCTGTCTGTTTGTTCGCGACAAACTCAAAAATTACCGCACCGACTACATGATGTTTTCATTAATGGATATAATGGTTCTCGTGGAAGGTTTTAGTATATACAAGCAGAACCCGCGGCTTCGCTCGCGCTAAATCTAAGTATGAACCCGAGCAAAGCGAGGGGAGTCACTAGTAAATACTAAAATATACATCACAATCCTTTTTTTTATTCTAGGGTAGGAAAAATTTTATCTCTTTTATTATAGATAAATATAAACAGATCGTATTATATTAATGGATAGTTTTATTACGAGAAACGTGTAACGAGTAATACAAATGGTACTTAAATACATTTTACGTAAAAAAATCAGTAACCTAATTTACAATATATTTTGCACACTGCAGCCCACCTTCGTCGTTAGAACTGTACCACCTTCACATAAAGACGAGATGCAAAAATGACACGTTACTTTTCCTTTAAGATTTCTACATCGTTATGTTACAGAGGAAAAATAAAAGCTCAGTCAAAAAAACATCAAAATCTCATTAGTTCCCATTTCATGCCGAAACGACACTACGGAAGCAGTATAACTAATGTACAGTAATAAACAGAGACGAGAAATGTCGTATTTCTTTTTATAACTTCTGTGTTTCATCCATTTACTGGTCTAAAAGGTGGCATCGAGAAACAGAATCATAGAAAATATAGAAATGAAATACTTACGCATTAATTAATAAGAGTAGACTACTCTACGTGGGATAAATTGAGTGTATATATATATATGCTTTGCGCATAATGGTAGCTAATTATTTCTTCATCTTTGCGCACTTATCTACACTCGTAACAATGTAAAAAGTATTTTAAAATTTCTATTCTCGGCTAAAAGTCATCTAGCCTCGGCTTATGACGTTAAGGGCGTATTTTGATTTATAGGGAACACGGTGTGACCTACTGGCGTTGAAAGTACTGCCACTTTGTAATGGCACGACAGTAGATCTACTCGCCTCACTAGTGGCAGTAAACAGCTATTGCACCTCTTTACTCGCATGTCTCGTGGATCTAACTCGATCAGTGAACGTATTATATCCTGCCACACCGTAATAATTGCGCTTACAAAATACATTAAGCTTAAATACTACAAAATAAAGACTAACAGCAGCAGAGAATGCCGATGTGCGCCTGAGCATCTGTCATTTCGTTAAAAAAGTGTGAGTTTACGTCCCAGTGGCAAGCCAGTGGCATGTTGCGGGAAGGCGCATGATGAGTGTAAGCGAAAAAGTCTGCCCGTGACCACGGCTGGTGGTAACTTAGACAGTGACAGGGCTTATGGCTATATTTTTTTTAGTTTTGTTATATTGTTTTTGTCTTATAATTTATTTTCTTTATCCTTTATGAAATATAATTGAAATATTTCTTTTAACTTTTTGACTCTTATAAAGCCTTTTTTGTAATTTGTAATAAACTGTACCTATCATATGATTTTTCAAATGAAATGAAACCAGTTTACAAATCGGTTGACCTTCAAAGATAGTTTATAAACAAGTTTGTAACGTACTTTGCCCCACGATAAGAATTTTGTTTACTATCATTCAATACTTTATACTATTAATCTGTGAATAAAATGATTATTTTTTAATTATTAGGTATTGATAGCACAGTGGTAAAGCGGTCTTCGTGTGAAGGATAATATATTGTGAGAAAACGTGAATAATTTAGAGAACTTAATTTTGAAAGACATATTATTTCCGCCAACCCGTACTTGGCCAGCACGGTGGACTATCCCCTCGTATTGAAGGAGGGCCCGTGCCTAGCAGTGGGACGTTAAAAAGAGCTAAATACATTATGTAGGTACCTAAGTATTATTATAAATGAATTTAAAGATGCAAAATTCTCCTCATTTTTTTGTTTAATTATTTTTAACAAAAAACAAAAACCGACTTCAAAACTAAACAAATCTAAACTAAAAAGTAGAAAATAATACTTTTAAGAACTTCGTTAATTTTGAAGTCGGTGCCAGCCAAGACGGATAGACTTATCTTGCCTTTGCAAGGAACTTTCGAACGGTATTTTGATTATGTTTACAAATATTATAGATATAGATTAATCGAATATGTGTCTATTTAAGGTTATTTTGCTTTGGCTGGCACCGACTTCTAAATTAACGAAGTTCTTAAAAGTATTATTTTCTACTTTTTAGTTTAGATTTGTTTAGTTTTGAAGTCGGTTTTTGTTTTTTGTTAAAAATAATTTATTTTCAAATTTTTAACGGAAAGTGGATACTTATTTTGTTTATGTACAAAAAAGAATTTTCCAAATCGGTCCAGCCATCTTCGAGTAATGGGGAACATACATAAAAAAAAGTCCCCAACGAATTGAGAACCTCCTCCTTTTTTTAGAGTCGGTTATTAAGAGCCTGAAAGAATCTAACTATCGGTCTATAATTACGTATAATATTGAAAGAATTTTCTTTTAACTCCTAACCGTTGAGGAGTTGTACCTTCCATCATTAGCTCAACCACAGGAGATGATGATTATCAGACGCAAATACTTGAACAGCTTTAGAAAATATATGAAAAACGTAATAAGTGCCTATAAAATTTGAGAGTTGTCTTCGATTTCCCTGGGATCCCATCATCAGATCGTGACTTAGTGACTATGGGACCAACTAGAAACTATACCCTTTCAAACAAAAAAAGAATTTTCCAAATCGGTCCAGCCATCGTCGAGTAATCGGGGAACATACATAGAAAAAAAAAAAAAAAAGTCCCCGACGAATTGAGAACCTCCTCCTTTTTTTGAAGTCGGTTAAAAAACAAAATATTTGTTTTCACCTAAGAATCAATAATAATATTGTAATAATAGTTATAAAACAGTTTATAAAATGTAATTTA
Organism: Boloria euphrosyne; assembly: GCA_951802675.2. Classification (NCBI taxonomy): domain Eukaryota; kingdom Metazoa; phylum Arthropoda; class Insecta; order Lepidoptera; family Nymphalidae; genus Boloria; species Boloria euphrosyne. Next base: position 6,781,021 of record OX637872.1, read on the forward strand.
AACCAATCCATAAGTACGTACTCAATTTTGGAATCAGGCTAATGAATATGTTGAGAAAAGCTATGGATTATTTTACTCTTATTTTTTCCGAGACACTATCATTGTTTTGAAACAGAATAAATCATTTGTCTACTTAGATCGTTGGAAAGCAGTCGCGGGCCTGCAAATGGAATTCCCATGCTAAGGCACTGTGCAGACTTACGGTCTGTCTGTTTAAATTTGCACGGATGCCGCTCGGAAAGAATGTTATCATTTGCTTCGAATTGAGTACGTAACTCAAGCTAAGTGTTTCGTGTCTAATAAAAGTAACGCTTAATGAGTTTAGATTTTAGGTATTTATTTCTATTTAATGAATGCCCGATTTTCTTTTATTTATAATCTTTAGAATGTCTTTAACGATGAAATTTTTAATAAAACTTCGTGAGACTCTGAATAAAGAATTCTTGAATTTGATATTTACATTATCATTAGGAATTTTATAAAACTTTGCTTTAAATTTTATAAATTTTATATTCTTATTTTTCACCTCTTAAATCTTAAGACCTGCAATACAAGTCATTTATTTATGGTATGCCTTTAATTTAGCCATTATTAATTTAAATAAAAAATCAATCAAAAAAAATAAATACGAAGATAATAAGATGTCACAGACGGGTCAATTCATTTATTTTTGTAAGTAATGAAATGTACAATAATTGCATTTTAATCTTTTATTATGTAGATCGTATTGGAGAAACGATAATAATACAACAAGATTACATAATTTAATACAGCTGTCTCTACCCAATAATTAAGCGACGTGTATGCGAATAAAGTGAATGGATAAATTCAACACGTAATGGTGTGAAATCAATAAATTGTGTTTATAATTAAAGCAATTCTTAATAAGAAACATACCCCCTTCTTGAATCTCCTAAGCGTCTTTTGCTTTTTCTTATATCATGACAATAATCATTTTTATCACAGAAACATCGAATTACATTTTAATTAAATAATTACTATATCTAATAATCTACTAATACTTATATAAAAACAAATATTATGATGAGATAAGCTAAGATCAAAAAGATTATAGTAATTTAATATTTTTGGTAAATGTAAAGTATTCGCTGCGATATTTTTGTCGTAAGGAATAAAAATGACAATTATTTCGGCTCTCGGAAAAAGAAAAAAAGTACATAACGCACCGCTCCTGAATGACTTTCAATGACAAAGAGTTGAGAGGAACAATGAAATGAAGCATTTTTATGAAACTAGTAGCATCTGTTCACACCGGTTATAATGCATTATTTAAATACTTTAAACATTATTTTAAGTTCAAATGTAATGATTACTATTTAAGTTTTATCCTGAAACATAGTAATATATTATTAATAAATGGTAGTAGGTACAAAATGAAATGAAAAATGTTTTGTTCCTCTTTTACTCACGGCAATTAGGTAACGATTAAATGATCTTGTCGTTAATTATTTTCATAATATGCTGACCACTGTCTTAGGATATATTAGAATTGCTCCGTCCTTTCTCGTGTTCCTGTACAATTCTCATTCTGCGTGATAGCTAAGGCATAGTAAGTTATGCTCAACTGCAATAAAAGGATTGAATTCAAGCGTGCTGCATTTTGAATCACGATTTTTAATGTAAAGATCTTAAACGCTCTGCATGGGATGTTACTGGGTCAGTCTGAGTTTAATATTAATATTAACGTGAAAGAACCTTAACAGTCGATGGTTAACCGTAGTGTTTTAGTGAAACGAGCATCCTCTCAGGCTTGAACTGCATTGAAAAGCCAAACAAATCCAATCAACCGCGAACAGAAAAACAAAAAGACCTCGAGCTGGAATTTAAATTGTGTTTACTTAACAACTTTTCGAGAATCACGTATAAGTTGGAATGATAACGAGATTTTCGTTTAGCTCCCTGATTATAATCGAACAAAAACCAGCGAGAAATTTCTTATCATTAAACTAATTGAAATTTACCATTTTAGATGGAACATGAATAAATCTGTTATTACTACTTACTTAAAAAAAAGTGTGTGTACTTATGTACACGCGTTAGAAGTTATACTTGTTTGGCGTAACAAGATAAAAATCTTTTTAAAAAATTTTATCACTAATAATCACAGTAAATTATTATTATATTATTTTATAATATATTATTATATTATTTGAGAAAATATAATATATTTATGTATATTTGTATATATTTTATTCGGACTGATACAAAACGCGTGTGGTAGGTTCAGAAACACTTGAATAAATAAATATCGTGAATACGATTGTCAGTTCTCGCGCAAACATACGTAGATGTCCTTACTTTTACTTTGTTGGTAACTTTTTTGAATAACTAAAATGTTGACTATAGCTAACTTCAGGGTGTTGACTATAGCTAATTTCAGGGTGTCGGTTTTTCGTGTCGGTGTGCGCGCGCATCGTAAAAATTTACTTTCATCATTTTTCAATAACGCGCCAAAAGAAGTATAACTTCAAAAAATAATCGAACTAATATATCTGTAGGTATATACAGTATACCTAATATTTTGTCGTGTATTTCTCACTGAACAAGTAAATCCGATAATTAAAGGTATTATTAAAACTAAAATATTATTATTATTCATCTTGGCATTCAGTAAGACCTCATTATAATTACATATACAAAGCCATCTCGTTAATGCTTCTTTTTATAGAGTTTAGAGTGTTTAGTAATTATGAAATTAAAGTTAAAAACTGTATTTAAATGTTATGCTTCGCTACGTACGAGTATATTTTTTACGTATATTTTAACATTAATTGAGAATCAAGCGATTTTTAATTATATGAATGTATTGGTCAAAGATGTTTAGCAGCACGCGCAATTGATGAAATAATATCTTTAGTTTTCCCACCACGCCATATTTTATTGAACTGTCACTACGCTTTTTTTGTTGTCCGAGGCACAACGATTTTACAAATGTCTATGTTCTAACAATAATTATACATTACAAATTTAATTTCAGTTCTTCTAATGTTAAAATATATCTAGAAACTCAAATTAATACTTTCTTAGATTTACGCGAATATTCGACATTATAAATGAAACTACCTTTTCGGATTTTGTCGCGGATTTATTTTGATTTTTAGTTCCCGACGTTTCGAATGCTTTACAGCAATCATGGTCACGGGAGAGACTAAGGTATTTGACGTCTCATAGGTTTATATACTTGTTACAGACAGTGCCTACCCACAATTTACAAAAATTTTTTGAAAATGGCATCAGAGTACCTTATAAAATTTTAATTCTAAACATTTATATTTAAATTTAAATAATTTAAAAATAATTTATAATTATGGCAATATTATTAACTTATTTTTAGCTAGTATTATTATAATTATTATAATTTTTATTTTAATATTAGTTATTCAAAAGTATTATGTAGTGTTGCTATTATAATAATATGTATATTTTCTTACCTATAAATTGTTTATGCTAAGTTGCATTTTATTATTTAAATTAAGTATTAATTTGATATAAGAAAATTAAGTTAAAATATAAATTGAATTTTGATTATTTTAAAGTATTAAGCAACACTACTGCAAATTAAAAATAATTTAATCAAATCAAATTATGCTTAGATTTGACAGATTCTTTTGAATTACAATTTTTAAAAATTTTTAGAATTTAGATTGAAAGAAAGCTACTGCACGGTTCGGAAGGCAGTTTGTGCAGAGAAGAACCGGCAAGAAACTCTACACTTGCTCTTTTTAAAAATATTTTAACAATATTGCAATACATACAATAATTATATATAATATTAAATTTGACTCCTTGTATCAAGATCTACACAGTATGAGCTAACTACATCCGACTGTCTATTATGATTACTTTTGTTATTATTAGATTTTATTATATTAATTACAGGATCCCAAGAAGGTGGTAATACCCAGCCGTCCTCTCTATTAAAGTTAGGATGTTTTTTAATTTCAATTGCCTCGCGAATCATTCTAGGTCGATAACGAGTCTCTTTCGCGAGAATTTGAGGGTTATCAAAGCGAATATAGTGGCTGGGGCGATCCAGACAATGTTTACAAACAGCGGATGTAGTATTGCGACGGTGCTTCACATCAGCTATGTGTTCTTTGATCCTAGTTCTAATAGATCTCTTTGTTTGTCCGATATAAGAGAGCCCACAGTCACAATCCTACGTGTGTTAAAATATCTACTAAAAAGAACATTCGAGGAAGCGCTAAGATCATAAACCAGGCAAGTTTTAAGTTGTTACGGACAGTGATTCGTCAAAACCGCCGCGATATACGCAGTAACGACCGGGACATCGAACAAACGTCCGACGATGTTAAGACAGTGTTGACACCATATGATTTCAACGAATGCATTGACACTTTAAATAAGCGCGAAACATCTAAATATAATCAATGCAAAATTAAGCATATTTCAAAATATAAAAAACTCGTTGAAAAATTAAACATCAAACAGACAAAGAAATTCAAAGATTATAACGGAACGCGCCTGTCTACCACAGACTCACACTCGTGCGGACTTCACGCAGTTGTCAATCTGTCAAAACAACCGCTGGACGATTCTACTATTCGGGTACTAAACAAAGGTTTGAATTTTGCTGTTACACCGGCGCGCATCCCTTATGAGAACATCATTTGCGCTGTTGAAGATGTCTTGGCCAAAAATACTATGAAAACTGAGGATATGGAGGCCATACGTCAAGATATTTCATCTTTGTTACGTCGTAGTACAAGGCCCAAACCTAATCTCAATAAACAGGAGTATTTAGCGTTGAAGAACTTACGCAACAGGTCAGATATCTCTGTACTTCGCGCAGACAAAGGAAATGCAACCTTAGTGATGGATACATCAGATTATAATGATAAAATTAAACAGCTGTTGTCGGATGAAAGTACATACAAAAAGGTTAAAACGGACCCAACAACCACCGTTTTAAATGACACTAAGAAGTTGATTAAGAAATACTCCGACAAGTTAAATCTAGATGTCAAAGACCTTATTCCATCATGTGCAAAACCACCTAAACTATATGGTCTTCCGAAAATACATAAGGCGAACGCCCCCCTACGTCCAATTGTGAGCCAAATCGACTCGCCGACTTACAAATTGGCCAAACTAGTAGGAAAAGTACTCTCACCACTCAGAGGTCAAACAAGTGCGTTCACAAGAGACTCTTACCAGTTTGTCAATGAAATTAAACATCTAAAACTCATGGACAATGAAACAATGGTTAGTTTTGATGTACAGTCTTTGTTTACCAGCCTACCAGTAGAAGACTGTATTGAAATAATATCTAAGAAACTTATGGCTTACAACATGCCGATTGAATACACAGAACTTTTAAAACACTGCCTAACATCTGGCTATCTACTGTGGAATGATGAATTCTACAAGCAAGTGGATGGAGTGGCCATGGGTTCGCCAGTCTCCCCTGTTGTCGCCGACATCTTCATGGAGGACTTCGAGGAGACTGCCCTAAACACATCACCTGTGACCCCTCGGTTCTACAAGCGGTACGTAGATGACACTTTCACAATATTACCAACTGACAAAATAACTGTATTCCTAGAACATCTTAATTCTATAAATCCTAAAATACAATTCACAATGGAATTAGAATCGGACAATACATTAGCTTTCTTAGATGTATTAATTAAACGTAATCCAGATAACACCTTGAGTCATACTGTGTATAGAAAGAAGACCCATACTGATAGGTACCTGAATGGTGAATCTCACCACCACCCTTCACAGTTAGCTACCGTGGGAAAATCTTTGTTTCAGAGAGCTCGAGGGATCTGTGACGAGCAACACCTGGCGGGAGAACTGCAACATGTCAAGCAGGTTCTGCAAGACAACAAGCTACAAGTGCCGCGCCCTCGTCACAGTGAACGAGTGAAACCAGCCACAGTCGAGCGCGTACCTGCAATTCTGCCCTACGTGAGAGGAGTCACTGACAAGATTGGCTACATCCTAAAGCGTGCTTCTATCAAAACATATTTCAAGCCGCCTAAGAAAATCAGTCAGTTTCTACCATCAGTCAAGTGCCATATCCCTCTCCAAGATGCAGGAGTATACAAACTTGATTGTGACTGTGGGCTCTCTTATATCGGACAAACAAAGAGATCTATTAGAACTAGGATCAAAGAACACATAGCTGATGTGAAGCACCGTCGCAATACTACATCCGCTGTTTGTAAACATTGTCTGGATCGCCCCAGCCACTATATTCGCTTTGATAACCCTCAAATTCTCGCGAAAGAGACTCGTTATCGACCTAGAATGATTCGCGAGGCAATTGAAATTAAAAAACATCCTAACTTTAATAGAGAGGACGGCTGGGTATTACCACCTTCTTGGGATCCTGTAATTAATATAATAAAATCTAATAATAACAAAAGTAATCATAATAGACAGTCGGATGTAGTTAGCTCATACTGTGTAGATCTTGATACAAGGAGTCAAATTTAATATTATATATAATTATTGTATGTATTGCAATATTGTTAAAATATTTTTAAAAAGAGCAAGTGTAGAGTTTCTTGCCGGTTCTTCTCTGCACAAACTGCCTTCCGAACCGTGCAGTAGCTTTCTTTCAATCTAAATTCTAAAAATTTTTAAAAATTATAATTCAAAAGAATCTGTCAAATCTAAGCATAATTTGATTTGATTAAATTATTTTTAATTTGCAGTAGTGTTGCTTAATACTTTAAAATAATCAAAATTCAATTTATATTTTAACTTAATTTTCTTATATCAAATTAATACTTAATTTAAATAATAAAATGCAACTTAGCATAAACAATTTATAGGTAAGAAAATATACATATTATTATAATAGCAACACTACATAATACTTTTGAATAACTAATATTAAAATAAAAATTATAATAATTATAATAATACTAGCTAAAAATAAGTTAATAATATTGCCATAATTATAAATTATTTTTAAATTATTTAAATTTAAATATAAATGTTTAGAATTAAAATTTTATAAGGTACTCTGATGCCATTTTCAAAAAATTTTTGTAAATTGTGGGTAGGCACTGTCTGTAACAAGTATATAAACCTATGAGACGTCAAATACCTTAGTCTCTCCCGTGACCATGATTGCTGTAAAGCATTCGAAACGTCGGGAACTAAAAATCAAAATAAATCCGCGACAAAATCCGAAAAGGTAGTTTCATTTATAAACTCAAATTAATTTTAAAATATAATAAATCTGCTCGTAGCGAATACCTTGAACGGATAAGTATTGGATTTTCATTACTGCTAGAAACACGTTCTTTGTATTACTTGGAGAGAAATATGATGTAAAGTCGGGACCATTTAAATCAAGGCCTTAATTTAATATAATTTCCCCAAACACGTGGCGAGGTAGGTACTTGTAAGATAGACAAATTAAACTATTGAACTTCTGACATGCATTAGCATTCATCATCAGCCCTTTTTAACGTCCCACTGCTGGGCACGGGCCTCCCTCAGTACGAGGGGGATCAGGCCATAGTCCACCGCGCTGGCCCAGTGCGTGTTGGCGGACATGTCTTACGAAAACTTGCTAGGTTTTCTCAGACATGCAGATTTCCTCACGATGTTTTCCTTCACCGTAAGACAAGTGGTAATCATGATAGAAATGATTCGCACATGAAAATATCAGAGGTGCGAGACCCGGATTTGAACCCGCATCACTCGGTTATACAAGCAACGCGTTACCGCTGGGCTAGCATTAGCATTGTTAATCATAAAAATATATTTAACATATGCATATTTTAAAGTTATACATATATTATAATATAGACGAACGTAGAGTCTACCTCTGTTAATATTTATAAAATCCCAACTATTACCAATATACAACGGAAATTGAGCGTTTTAATAAATTATTATTGACTACTTTACATTGCTCAGTGTGATGCATTAATCCACTGTTAAATCTCAAACAACCAAAACATTTTGTACTTAAGCTCATTACTACAACATACTCGGGTCTCCAAAAATTTTTATTTTAGAGTCTCCATCCCTTTTTGAGTCCCACTGCTGAGCACGGGCCTCCCCTTTAATATTAAGAGGATCAGGCCCACGCTGACGAGGTGCGGGTGTTCAGATTATACATGAGTACATTTCTCAGCTTTTTAATTTAGGCACGTTTCTTCACTATGTTTTTGTCAAGTATGGCAAGTTACCACTTGCACGTGTCTACGTCATTAATTACATCATTAATTACGTCATTAAATCATCAAGCAGAAGCATCAATAATTTATGAAAAACTCACAATGGACAAGTCATTGGCTCAGTCCATATTACTCTCATAAATATAATATTATTACATACATTTCTTTTATACTAGTAACTCCTACTACACTTCACGTCTTGCAGTGGTGATAAAAATTGGCTATCTATCCGACCCATTCACGCTATATTCGAAAAGTTACTGCTCTTCCGGTCTTTATGGTAGAATATATTATGACAGTCGAGATACGATTTTTTATGGTGGATGGACAAACAAACAGAAAATACTTCGCTAATATGTTAATACTAAATAAAAATCATTGAAAAATTGTTACAGAGTAAAACAATCATTAAAGAAACTTCTGTTAAATTCCGCTAAATAAATTACTCAATGTTTTCATTATCATGTTTATTATTTTGCTTTTTGTAAACTCGGTTTATGTCGTATCAATGTAATATTTTTGATTTTTTTTTTGCACGCAATAAGTATTTCACCTAATCTATAAGTTCTCAGATCTCTATTGTTATCATTGTAGATAGGGTAATGTTATTGCGTAGCAGCGCTATCTCGTGCGGAAATATATAGTAAAATAGATAGCAAAAATCTAAGATATAAAAATTTCGTGACACAGTGTTTGTTATTGAACTCCTCCGAAATGGCGTGACCAATTTTTTGTGATTTTTTTGTGTATAATTGCTAGGTCTGAAAACAGGTCGTAGGCTAATTTTAATTCCCTTAGGTGATAAGGGTGGCCCGCTCCAGATATTATATTTTTTTTTAGATCAGGTTTTTAATTTTTAACTTTTTTATAATTTGGCATCGGAATTATAAAAAGGTAAAAATTAAAAATTCCTGTAAACCTAAATTTCTATCCTTCGGACACGGGTGGAGCTGCGGGTAATAAATAATAATACTAATACAATAACATTATAAGGCAATGATAGCCCATAGGTAATTTGGGTAACCGAGTAAAACGGGTTCAAATCCGGTTCTTACACTTCTGATATTTTCATGTACGAATCATTCCAACAAGATAACTACTTGTTTTATGGTGAAGAAAAACATCGCGGGGAAACTACATGTTTTGGATTATGGCCTGAATAACCTGATAGACGATCTGAGGCAGGGTCTAAAGGTCTAATTGAAGAGTGGCCTATGCCCAACAGTGGAACGTTAAAAAAAGACTGCATATAACAATATATAACATTATGTTTCAAAATATCAAACATGAACAACTTTTGAAGATGTAATTGTGATTTTGCACCAACGAAAATTACATGCACTATATATTTACTTATATAGATCGTGTTAGGTAACAAGCGAAACTCATAATTGATTTTCTATATACATCTTTGCAATGCACATTTACTGTTCGAAGAGAAACGACGTGGTGAACTCATAAAATCTTATCTATCTTCTTATGCTGCGTTTAAATTTTACTTATACCCCAGTAACTGGGGCGAGTATTTTTAAACAAATGTTATTTATATACAACTAGGGGCTTACCCTCGCTTCGCTCGGGTTCGTACCTACGTACGTGTTGTATGTATTTACTTCGCACCGCCCGGTATATATTTGACTTGAATTTATGAAATACCATTGAAGGCACCATGGCAACGGTCATAACTTCATACGTCAAACGCCGTTAATTTTATAAAGTTTTTTAAATTTCCTAACTTTCTTAGATATAGTATGTTATCCTTAAGAGATAGACATATGCCATCGCGGACTTTTTTGTAGACCTATATAAGATACACAATTCCACCATACATCATTTTATTATATCTCAAAGGGTTTAGGCAGCGTTTTCGTTGAAAGCTCCCAGACGACTTACTTTTTTCCGACACCTCCAACAGATATCATTAGGTATATTTTAGCCAATGTATGCAAAAACTTGACAAATTATATACTAAAACTTTCCTGGAGAACCATTCTATCCATTGGTGAAAACTGCATGAAAATCGGTGCAGTAGTTTTTGAGTTTATCGCGAACAGACAGACAGACAAACAGACGGCGGAGGACTTTGTTTTATAATATGTATAGATAATAAATATAAATTCAATAAATATAAAATTAAAAATATAAATGAATATACATTTTAATTAAAATATCAAGTTGTTGAAACTAGCTTCACAAGAGCGATCACATTCATCAAGATAGACAGCAGTTTTTGTCCGTCTCCCACGCTGAGACTAGCCTGCATCTGCACATAAGATATTATAGTACACAAGTGTGCGCACTCTCAATTCCTTTCGATATTAATGTCCGAAATTACCGTCAGACGATCGCTGAGGTACGATAGGTAGGTAGGAGGTACGATTTAAGGCAGAGAATCGGCGGCATTGATTGAAATTTTTCAAGAACTTAACTCAATAGAACTCGATTTGACCCGGGTCTCTACCAAGAACTTTTCGATCTGCCGTAGAGAGCCGTAGCCGTGCAGTTCTTTTGATCTACCTCAGCAGGTCAACCATCTGGCTGTCAGGTAAGAGATCCTGTATAATGATGATTTCGTTAGATTTGTTCAGCATTACTACTTTTTCTTGCCTGTAAATCCCACCCATGTATACCTATATATAGGCGTTATGCAATGCACTTCCCAACGTTAAAAAAAGAATATATAAGAAATTAGCTTTTCTCAAGTTTGCTATTTCAATATCAAGCATGTAAATTACATTTTGTTTTAAAGTAAGTTTCTTTCAAAAAAAAAAATTAAAAGATATACATAAAATAAATACATACTACGTGTTAATGGACTTCTTCACAGTGTTTAAAAGAAAACGTTGTAACGCCATCAACTATAATTCTCCAAATACACCAACGAAAGTAATGTGAACAATCCAAACTTACAATTCAGATTATTCAATTTTTAAATAATCTGAATTGTAAGTTTCAATTGTACCTCAATGAAATCGTTCAAAAATATTTATTGATTCTGTGTTTCTTATAAATAAAGTATTACAAATTATAATATATTTAAGATATTTCATTTAATAACTTAATAATAAATATATGTAATTAAAAAAATACATTCATACCACTATACTTGCTAGCTCAAACGCTCCTTTAAGAGGGGTCTGGGATTGAAGTACCCGCAACAATGACGGTCTTTGGCTTTTGTAATACTTTATTATGTGCCGGCAAAGATCCCCTGACAAAACTTTATTGGAACATTGAGTATGAACACTCAGGTCGATATGAGACACTAGTTATAATGGAGCACCATTTATGATAGTGAAACCTTGTTTAAAGAGTTCTCTCTATTGAACAAGCTTTCTCGAAAATATTAACTTTCCTCTGAGGAATTTAATTTCAAAACGTTAATATAAGTTATTTTTACTATTTATATTAACCCATCAACGGGCGCGGGGACAATATAGATTTATAACAATTGAAAATCTATTGTGTCTCATATGTTCGCCATTGACGGGTTAAAATAAACTAATTATTACAATAGGTTTATGAATCAGTACATCAGTATAATATAAATAAAATTGAAGTGCTTGTTTTTAATTTCAAATTAACAGCCTTTGACCAAATTCATAGGAAAATAAAGTCCGTCTCTCTGTTTGTTACGGCTAATCTCTGAAACGGCTGGACCGATGGGGGTTTTCACTCGCAGATTGGTAATTTTCTAAGGAGCAACTTAGACTACTTTTATTTTATAAGAAAATTATAAAAACTGTTTAATTTATTCTAACTTACGCCCAGCGAAGCGGAAAGGGTTTGCTAGTAAAATAATAATTATTATACAATAATAAAAAATGGTTATAAAATACTAATACATATTAATTAAATTGTTGAATAAAATTCAAACTTAGCCGAATCTGTACATTGTATTTTTTGTGGAAAATCTGATTGAAATAGTTATTATAAGCGCTACAGGGCCGAATCTATAAGTCGTAGATTTTCTGTCTATCCGTCTGCCAAAACACACGTCACAATTTTTCGAAGAATAAGTATTTAGCAAACAATGACATGTGTTTTGGTCTAGTAATTTTTTTCAGTGTTTAATATATAATAATTAAAAATTTTAAATGCTAACTAACTAATTTACTTGGACGATTTTCAAATTAATTGGGCGCAGATCACTCTTTTTCCACTATATCTTATCATTCATCGCCTTATCATTTAACCCTTTCTCTTTCGCGCCCTGTCCCACACAATCAAAATTTACAACTTTGCTCTTCCTCTTCCTCTCCATCCATCTTCATTTTTATCACTCTTCTCATCACACGCCTTTTATACCCTCATACCAACTCAGATAATTTTCTTTACTCTCAAGTTTTTCCTCATTAGTATTTAAGTTTATATTATAAACATTAATATACCTAAATAAAATTTACATTTAATATGTAAAAAGACGCTAAAATCGTCAAGTGGAACAAATTGTAGAACATACTTACATAAGTGTAATAAAATATGATACGCTCCTCAATAATAGTAATAATTTCAAATTAATTAGGACTGTTCTAATTAACTACTTTGTATTAATCAGGGTTACACGATAGTGAGAAATGAGCCCACGTTCTTCATTGCCATACTTATATAACACGGTCTTTTAAACATCACTATCTCAATCACAACACGTTAAACTATGCACGTCTGTCACAACTTATATTTAATCGCTTTTAATAAAAACAGGGGAAATGTTCATTATGAATAAATAAATATGTTAGGACATTATTGCACAAGTCGCCATCTAGTTCCGTGTTACCAGATAGATGGTCTACTACACATATAAAACTTTAAATATATACACATTATAAATATAAACACCCATGACTGGTGTACAAATATCCGTGTTTAACTAATGTATGCCCCCAGCGGGACTCGAACCCGTGACCGCTGGCGTAGCACTGAGCCCAACGTGTTCTAGGTTCGCCATATCTTTACCATATAAATCAATTTTAATAATGAGTGTTTTTATAAATAGGATATAATATATTTCAAATCATTAACAAGGTATATTTTACATATCGAATTAATAAATTTGAATATAGCAAAGTTATTATCTACAAAAATGTAAATAATCGACAAAGTATATTTTTTTTGCCAGGAGTATTAATGAGTCGGACGTCCAAGTAGTCGCTCGCTGTCAATTTATATTTTTGGATGAAGTATTCGAAATTCAAGTCTAGTGAATAGTACGTACTTCCTCTTTCTCGTTAGTTAAGGTTCAACAGATAACTACACCGTTCATGTTAATATTCACTTCTCGTTATTTTACTTTAAAAAATATTTTAATTTTTTATCTATTATTTGTATATATTTTTTATATATACAAAAACTTAAGTGATTATAATTTTTTTTTAAATAACTACATTACTTTGGTAATATGCAAAAAACTAACTCAATAGGGTAGACTAGGGGCAAAAATGGAAGCCTTATAATTTCGTTAAGTCCAAGTACTTATTGTTGTTTTTACCCGACTTCCCCTGAAGGAGGGTTATGGTTTTCGAGAGTATGTATGTGTGTTTAATTGTTTTGCACGCTCTGCGGCCTGAACAGCTCGATGGATTATAGCTTGAGAGGTGTCGTTAGATTCGTAATTTACTGTGAGAGTGACACTGGGTATATAAAAATTTAAAAAAAGAACAAAATGATGGATTTTTGGCGCCAAATTCAAATGTTTGCTATACTCTGCAATCTGAACGGCTCGATGGATTTTAGCTTCAAATGTCGTTAGATTAGTATTAATTGTAAAAGTGACACCGGATATCAATTTTGAATCAGAACACCACATATTTTACGGTTTTTTCAATTCCAAATTACACAGAATGCAGTCGTCAGTCTTAATATACAAACATACGAACTTAAAAACTTTATCTTTTATATTTTACATATATATAGATTATGATAATATGAATATGTTGAATATTTTTTATTAATACTAATCATTTTTCACCAATAACACCCCGTGTGTTGCTCTATCGTTTTTGTAGTTTCTACCGTTGACTGGTCGTTTTTCTTTTTGGCGCCGTTGAGTCTCTGTGCTTGCGGGCATATTAATAATGCACAAAATTATATGATTCATAAAATCGTCAATAATCATTTTTAAAACTTAATAAAATATTACCTCCGTGGTTAAACAACCAGTATAATAACTAAATAAGTTTAATGAACTAATATCTAAGTTAGTATTAAAATATTAGTACATTACTCATTGTTATTATTTTACATACGCACGAATATATGTTGAACAAACTGATTACCTATATCTACATCTAAAGCCTTACCGCCGCACTCAGCGCCACTTAATGAACCATTAAGTTTATAATTTCCATACTAAAGAACGACTTTGAAAATCAAAGATCTAAATAAATCCGCGAATAAGTCCGAAAAGACAGTTTCATTTAAAATTCTATTAAAAAACTAATATATACTCGTATTACATAATTATAAAACTAATTTAAAATAAGGATGAGTTTTTCACCCTCCGCTTGTGTTCGTACCTTACACTTTCACAATTAGTACTAATAGATTTCTCAGAAATTATAAAATAAAATTATTTTATGTTGACCCGAATAACCAGTTATTATAATACCAAATCTCATCAAAATCTGTCAGGTGATTTTCTCGTAATGCGTTCCCTGACGAACAGATAGACAAAACAATTAAAAAGTAAGTAGGTATAGATTTGGTGTATCGATAATTATGAATATCTTCCAAAAAATATCCAATGTGCAGATTCAAATCTATAGTAGAATTTTATTTTATATAAAAATATAACTAATTCACTTTAAATCAAAGTTTTTTTACCAACTTGTAAAAATAAATTAATAAGTATTAGAAAATTTCTACTATAGGTACTTCATCTAGTCTAGCACTTGATTTGCTTCAATTAATAAGCACTTGTATAAGCAATGTTGCATAAAAAATAAGGCATAATATTAATTTCATTGACTCAAGATTTTATACCTTTTGTATGTATTTTTAATTAAGGACTTGCATTTCTAAGAATCTTCGCCAACCTACACGTTTTTCAGCGCAGAAGACTGTGGGTTGATCCTTCTCGCAATAAAGAGAGGCCCATGCCCAGTTAAGACCGTGTAGACAGTGAATGATAAGAAGACAATTTACGCGAATTTAAATAGGAATTGAAGCTACGTACCTACAACTTTAAAAATATCAATTGACGTGAAAGGAAAGTAGGGGAAAGGCTGCATGGCAATAAAATGTTTAATGCCCTTCACTTGTATGTAGGTGGATTAAGAAAGTTAATTTATAAACTTAACTCGTATAACTGATTGATGTTTAAAATTGGAAGAGAATAATTATAATTCATTCATTATAATTAATATTAGATGTTTGAATGAATTATTTTTATTGTCTAAGGGTAGAAATTATGGGGTCAGGTCAAACAGCGTCAGCGTCAATTTTGGAATCTCTATTTTTTTCATATTGTCGTACGGTGAAGCCAAGAAACGTGAAAGGAAGGGAGGTCTTCGGTGGGTGGTATGTCATGCGGGTTGGTACATCTCTTCGATAGCAGAGTGGACTGTGGAGCAACCTCTTGGTTGTGTGGTCTGCTTCAGAAAATCTGCCGGGCCAACGAAGCGTCGTGGTTAAATGCGCAAGCGATCCCGCGACACCATATTTGAATGGATGATGGGTGCTTGATTTTTAGTGGGTGGTACTGGCTTGTCGGTGAGCTCCACATAACCACCTGTTTTCTACAGATGGTATGCGTTAATGCATTTCCCAAGGGTAATAAAAAAGTTTGAAGGCTATTAAAAACATAACATACACATACATAATATGTTTTAAAATATTTTTGTTACTAAGTTGATATTAAAAAAATCTAATTGTTAAGTTTAGCAAAACTAAAAATCTGTAAATAGGAAAAAGAAGTTCAATAAAACCAAGTTAGATTTATACTTTCATGTTCTTCTGTATAATCGTTTTTACATATTTTTTAACTTAAACAGATAGTTATTTAATTACTTTAAATTAAAAAATTATACATTATACACATCCTTAATACTAGTATTTAAAAAATGAATTAATGAAGTAAATAATTTAACGAAAAATAAATGTGAGGAAATAATGGGACGACGGAATGTTGGCTCTGAAGCAGCCATGAATAATCCTCCCGTCATCACCACGCGAGCTCGCTGCCCAATTAAAAACCTACTCTTTCCACGATTTTTAGCTTAGAATATTGTATAATAAGCCAATAAAATACCCCACTTAACGACCGTGAGGGCTGCCGGCTATGAAATATGCACTTCTCGCTTTCATTACGGTGGCGAAATTAAATGCATTAGCTGCCTCTAGAAATTCGAAATATCCTATAAAGTTTTTCGTGGTGAAGTGTTACATGCATATTTTTTAACATCTTTTATGTGAATTTTTTAGTGTTTAGACGCGATTGAGACGTTTGTAGACACTAACTATTTTTTTTTGGTATTTTCGCTTTTGGGCACTACATTATTAGTACGTAAATGTGGTCATCTGTTGAGGCATAATACTATAACTATTAGTATCTAAGAGTGAAAAATGAACTGAGGAAACATCTTTGAAGCCCACGAGGATAAATATTGCAAGTAAAAATATATGAAGTAATAGTAACGTAAAAATTAAGTAGATGTGAATATTTGTTTAAGTATTAAGTAATAGTAGATATTTGTTTAAGTTGATAAATAAAAATCAATCATTATTATATAGAATAGATTATATAAGACTCATCTGATATATTATATGTGAGAGATATATCTATATATCTACAGGCGTTATATCTCTTAGACAGATTGACGAAATAGACAGCTGTACACTACCTACACTCTCCATTCCCTCACTCTGACAGTTTTATGAAACAGCAAAATAATGCAACAAAAGTTATTTTATTTACATGCTTTTCTAGACATTGGCCTTTTGGCAATATGGCCAAGTTCAAAATGTCGAGCTACAAATTGTTTTTTGACAGAATATTAAGCAATAAATCTTTTGATACCCGGCACTCGCACCAAAGAAAATGTGTACAATAATTAAATCGTTATAAATCACCCTCAATACAAGTTCACTGCTCTTAGTAGAAAGAGATGCGAAGTCTTATTTTAGCTTAGTTATTTTATACCAAGCAAATTTTTGTGTAGGTCTTTTTAATAATATTATTTTTTACTTAGCATCATTTCAATGTAATAACAAAAATAGGGACTGTCCTAAGGTTAATATAATTTTAAAAATAATAATTCCTCTTATATACGCGTTTTTATTTCCGTAACAGCTTTATATATTTAATTTTAGTTCTCAAGTGTTTGCGGAAACACAAGTTCACTCGCACTCCCGTCCGATTTCGGTCTGAACGAATCTTGGCGCTACCCGGGACTCCAACCCAGAACTTTGGATATGCAGCTGTATGCGCTATCTATATTATACAACTTATATTCTTATGAGAATCAAACTATGCACGGTGCTATAGGCAGTAGATTTCTTCACAGGTTTTTTTAGATTTATAAATCAGTTGCTTCACATATCAAACGAATATTTTACTCTATATTTTGAGGTCGTTATGTTATAATTTTTTAAAACTTTATTTAATTATAACTGCGCTTACAATAAGAATTAAAAGGCTTAGGTCAAACTATCGTTGCTTTAAAAAGCTCTACTCCCAGACTACACCTGGAAAATCGTCATAATTTTAATCTTTTATGTGGATAACGTAGCAATTTTGGAGAACAGATGGTTCCAGAAAGGCACACTTATTTCGCCCCAGCAACTGTGAAAGGATCGACGGAAGCTTTTTCCTCGCTCACATCGTAAAGTGGCCAACTACGTGAAATCAAAGCGTCAATTCATAAAATGCAAAGAATATGCGTAATGTTCTGATCTATAACATTGAGTCGCATTGTGCTTAGGACCAGAGCATTTATTAAATAAAAATACATTGTATCATAAAAAATATTAGGTAACTACTACTGATCTCATTAATATTAGTATCCATGATAAAACAATATTTCTTATGTTGATTCAAAATACTGTCGCGTAATAAAGCGTGAACCCGTCATAATATCACGTTCAATTCAATTCAATTATTTCCTTTAATGGCTTCCAGGAGTGCCAGTTGGGCACAGTTGACTTCGCCAATGTCGCGTAGAATGGAGAATACACGTTACATATAAACTGAGCGGTGAATAATAAAAAAAACAAACACTAAAACGTATTTCGTGTAGGAACGGAGCGTAATATCACGTTTCTACCATGCTTTAGAATGACGAATGTCAATTTTAATCTTATGTCAATTAGATGACAGGAACAGTTTATTACCAATTCTAATGTGTCAGAGAGAGACAAAGCATTTTCGGGAAAGGATTCGAAATTACTAGAAAACTTTTGAATTTTCGATACTAGAATGTTCTAATATTTACGCATATAAAAAGGCCGACAGTGTGTCGAGAGATCAGTTGACATTCGAAGTTGAGTGAAGACTAAAAGATATACGAAATAGTGAAAAAGTGAGGAAGAGTTGAAGTATTAGTAAAGGAGTGCACAAACTGTGCGTGTGTTCATAGTGAAATAAAGCATCCTTAGTGCAAGAACGCTATTAAATTCCGATCCCGAACCCGTAGTACGTAACAATACTTACTTTCCCTTACATAAAAACCACATAATATGTTGTTTCCAACTTGGAATCAAACCTACGCTATGTGATGTTGCTATATAAGCTAAATTACCAATAAGGAGTAAGATTCAATTTTATGTCATTGATATACTTATCATCACGGAACAGAAAACTATTCCATGATTTAAATAATATAAATAGGAGAACATTAATTAAGCTAAATCAAAACATCCTAATTTAAAAACAACAAAGGTTTGTATAAAAACCCTAAGACATAACCAAATACAGATATCTTTATTTATAATAACTCATCTAAAATCTACAATAAAAAATGTTACTGTTTATTTATCTATGTTATTTTGTTAGCGCTCAACAAGTGGTTCACATTGGGCGATCGCCTCATATTATAAGGGCGGCACAAACTTTTAGTGTAGAACTTTTAGAATATATTATTTAAATCGATTTTCTTAGGAATACATTATATTTAAGCTAATGTTATCTAGTACATAATACACTTAGAAACTGTTCACTATATCTAAAAACTCATTTAATTTTTTATTGCTTTCTTTTCTAGAATTCTTAAAATATAAAATAAATATTTATTGTTGAGTTAATACATATTAATATTTTCAAATTCTTTCTTTTTAGACTGCTTTAATATGACCAAATTTTTAAAACTTCTACTTTTACAGTTAAGTTTTTAGTTTTCTATAATAATATCTAAAATCATCATTAATTAGATTAATTTTTCTAAAAAATTGTTTTGTTTTATTAAACCTCTGTAAACTTATTCGAATAGTGTGTGCGCGCCCTGATTTTGTTTGTATTAAGTAATTAGAAGGAACGAACATGTAAACAAATTATAGAAACACATTGTGCTCCCGATATAACGGTGATGACAGATTATGAGAATATGGTGTAAATGTGTCTTCCACGACTAAAATGTTAAAAATGGTCAAAACTATAATTGAAAACTTAGTTTCGTAGGTACTTATTATAGTGAAATACTGTATTATTGGTTCATTTCAACTATAATATTTATGTAAAATATAAATATCGGGAAATTTCAAGTGTTACTACTCGTGCATTGAGGGTTCCGTTGCTTGATGCATAAAATAAACATATAATGTAATGCAATATCTTAGTATGTAAAATAAAATATTTTCTTATAATTTATTTTGTTGAATATTTAAATAAGTTTTACTATTTTCTATTAGAAACATTGATATATTAGGAAAAAAGGTGTAGATAAGTCATACGCGCTCAAAAAGTGGCACACTAAAACTAGGCTATTGGCCTACCAACGCGTTGACGACGCACTGTCGAGAATTATATTTGTCTCTTTTTCAGTGGCGATACTTGAATCATGCCATCCTATTTTGACGACTAATCGTAATGTAGTGTGTTATTGCAATATTTTTAGTTATTCTGTATTCATGTGTGCGTTAGTGTGCCGTTTTTGAAGATAGAATGTCGTTTAGGTAACGTATCTACACCTTTTTACTTATAATATCATTGATTAGAAAGTATTTTTGCAACTTTCTTACCTAAATTTTTACGAACTCTTCACTTCACACTTTATAAGTAAATAAATATAATTAGATACAATGTGTATTTTATGAGCTATATAAATATATCTCAGTCCCGTCAAAATTTGTCCAGCCGTTTCTGAGATTAGCAGGAATTATCTCACGGACAGACAGTCTGTCAGACTGACATATAGACAGACAAACATTTTGAAAATTTTGCTACAAACTGACACTTGTTTTTTTTATTTGTATAGATAGAAGTGAATATAAAGATATCACACTTAAAACACTTTCATTAAGTATTAAAAAAATAAAACACGCATAGTAATAAAGCTTCACTGTATTATTAAAATATTGAATTTTACACACTCAACGTCTTAGTAACTTTTTAAGTCCTTATCGTATAAGGAACATTAAATAATTCGTACCGTGAACATTATTTAGAAAAAGGAAACCACGGGACTTTACTTGTTTCGAAAAGGCAGGTCTTTGTGTCATCAGATAACGGTAGATTTGCGGCTACTCCATTAACAAATTACCTCTTCACTACAGCTCCTTTGTAGAAGTTTTTTCTTCTATATAGTATTTATAATATTATTAAACATATAGTATTTATAATATTGTTTTCCGTTATAACCTTTATTTCTATTTATTTTAATATTCAACTTGTCTTTTCGATTAGTGACATCTAGCGAAAAAGGACGTTATTATGTTAAGAAATAGTGTTTCAGAGCTTGGGCGAAAGATTTCTAAGCTCGAAGGTCTCACTGCAAATTGTAATTTGTATGAAAATAAACGGTATTCTATTGTCATACATAAATATTTGAGTATAAAAAAGAAGGTACCAAGTTCAACAGATCTTTCGGTGAATAATATTTAAATATTATAGTGAACCGGGGCTATTGCGTCTAAAAAATGCAATTTTTTCGACTGGGGTAGGTTGAAGAAGCTGCATTTCTGCTACTGAATAGTTTACGGGAAAATTGTTTAAATATCTTAAATTGTCATATCCTTAAGATTTATTTTCACTTAATTGTATAAGAAAACACCGAGTATATTCTTGTTAAATTTGATATGAATTCCAAGGACTGATTTTAGACACAATAGCCCCGTATCGGGGGTTATTGTAACTATCATTCTTAATTTCTAAACTTAAAGAGATATGATGCTTGGAATCACTGATTATGATAAAAAAGGCATTGAAGAAAATCATTTGAGCACTTTATCTATGTAGGAAAGCTAGTTTCTGTTAAAAATACTTTTTTTGGTCAAAGAGGGGCTATTGTAGCTTTTTCTTTAAATTTAGTGTTGGGATTATGCCTGATAAGTATTGTATGTCGATTGTCGATAAATTCTATACATATAATCAAACTGTAATTAAAAAAATCTGAACATGAAATATTTTTAAAAACATGACTAACGTAATGTGTATTGAATGAATAAAACCCCAAAACAACAATTATTATAATTTTTGTCTGTTTATATGTTATCGTTTACCCTCAAAAGTACTGGACTGATTTTAATCAAATTTTGTGTAGTGATAACTTATTACTCGTGATGACTTGGGATTCTTTAGATTGCAGAATATTTTTAATTTTCACTGGAAAACAAAATAATTGGTCTAGTCCTGGAAAGCTAGCGGTGGCTAAATCTTAAGATATACGTCAAATCAAAGTCGAAGGAAATTTGAGTCTTAAATAGACCTACAGAAAAGCCTATATCAAAATCTACCTTCTAAGTTACACTTGCAATACCTATTTTTAACAGTAAGCATAAAAAACAATAACTTAGCGAATCGAGCGTCCATGCGTTTACACAAAAAGTACTGAACCAATTTTAACTAAACTTTGTGCAGTAATAGAGTCTTACTAGGGACCGTATTTAGGATATCCTTTACTACAGAAATGAAACAAAAAAAATACTATCACAGGAATGCACAGTAACTGGTTCTATAGAGTAGTTCGTTTCAGCCCAAATACGTCCACTGCTGGACATAGGACTTCCCCAAAGATTTTCACGACAACTGATCTTGTGACATCCGCATTCCGCACCCAGTGAGCTCCCGCGACTTTAACCAAGACGTCAGTCCACCTTGTGGGAGGCCTGCCCACGCTTCGCCTTTCAGTACGTGGCCGCCACTCGAGAACTTTGCGTCTCCAACGATCGTCTATTCTGCGACCTATGTGCCCCGCCTACTGCCACTTGAGCTTGCCTGTTTGATGGACTATACCAGTGACCTAGGTTCTTCTACGTATCTGAAGTGTTTTACTGGCATGGTGTAATGGTGTAATCCAGCGTCATCAAGAGTTGAATTCGATGCAAAAAGAGAACATAATATCTGCTTTCTCCTTTCCAGAATGTGCCCGTGTTCTATCCTGTTTGCGCAAAGTTGGTGTGATGATCGACAGAAATTTCCTTCCTCGGTTTTAGCGAGAGTTCAAAAAGCTCGTGATCCAGATGGCAAGCTTAGAAGTTTCTCGCCTATATGTTTGTCTCTTGACCTGACAATTAACGTTTTGCCGGATCTAGACGCAGCATTAAATTTCTTTTTGAGATAGACTACGTTAGGATCCTTGGCTGCGCGGCCAACAATTCAGGCATCATAGGATTCCTGCTTTTCGAAAAAGGCAATAACTAGCATTGGATGCAACAAAGCAGCGTTCGCGATCGCCAACCCGCCTGCCAAGTGTGGCGATTATGGCAAATCCCCCCCAAAATGACTAACATACAATACCGGCCCCCAGTACCCGGCAGCCTTACTATTCCTGGTCATGGTAGCGGCCTAGATAACGGTAGGGCAGGGGGTACGAAGAATCTCCGAGTGCGGTCGGGCTACCATAAACGACGACTGACCTAGCAACACTAAACACGCACACACTGCGAACCGATGGAAAAATTTATTATTATTATCACTTTATGTTTCATAACAAGAAATACAATAATTCCCTTATTTATTCAGTATATATTTATGTTAATTATGATATAGTAAAAATGCTTGTTACACATAAAATATTTAATTTATGCCGATCGATATCCTATGGGATTGATATTAAAAATAAGTATTTAAGTACATGTTTTTATAGCTCTTACTAAATATTATTTCAAACTGAAAAGTTAAATGTTATTTTAACTGTTAAATGACAAAAAATATAATAGTAATAATGATTGATTGTTTAAGATGTCGTTTAAGTTTTTATGTGTTTTAACAAATTTCAGTTACATTTAGTAACTTTAACACAAATCCTACTAATATTATAAATGCGAAAGTTTGTGAGTATGGATGTTTGTTACTCTTTCACGCAAATACTACTGAACCGATTACGATGAAATTTGGTATGTAGGTAGCTGAAGACCCAGAATAACATATAGGCTACTTTTTATCCCGGAGTTCCCGCGGGATTGACTCCTAATATTTAAAAAATTAACGCGGGCGAAGCCGCGGGTACTGCTAGTTTGTTATATTAACACTATACGTTTAATTTCAATCGAAGCAAGCAATGCACACAGACCAATCGGAAGTTAATCACCCTGAAATGGAAAATACACACAAATATTGCTAACGTAGCAATTAATTGAACCAAATATGTACATTTTACATATAAACATATTGAGGATGAACACTACAGCAATAATAATAATAATTGTGCTTACTTGCTTGAAATATATTACAATTATCAGTTAAATGAAGCGAAAGGTTTAGTAAAAATATGTTTTTTTTGAACTAATTACAGCTTGATATTATAACCGGGAAATACGAGGCGAGCTTAAAGCTCGTTCTTAACATCACTTAGACGCATCAACCGGGAAAGATCCGTCTTACTAATCTACAATGGGCGTGTTTTTAATTTCAATTTAACAACTTTTCACTGCATGCATATAAAAGTATAGGTATAAGGTACTAACAACAAAAAGTCCGTTTTTAAATTGTTTCTCTGCCTGTTTGTTTCGGCTAATCTCTGAAACGGCTGGACCAATTTTGACGGGATTTTCACTCGTAGATAGCTAAGAAGTAACTAAGGCTACTTATATTTTAGAAATTTTATTTATTTTAACTAGCGGAACCCGCGGCTTCCTCGCGCTATATCGTTTGACCAACCCGGGACCCGGCTATTCCCGTCGAACAGCCATCATTTAACCAAAAACCTTAGTAATACTACGAGCATAATAATATATTCCAACGACATAAAATTACTATGGTAGCCTAAAGCGCTAAGAAGAATAAAAGTTTCACATTAATATAAAAATAAACTCTGAACACACTCACTGAACATAAAATGTTTGGAAAAAATTCGCACAAGAAAATATCAAAGGTGCAAGATCTGGGGTTTGAATCCGGTTTACTCGGTTTCCCAAGCAAGCGTGTTACCACTGGACTGCCACTGCTCTCATATCCCTATTTCTCAATATGTTTTTTTAATACTATTTTGAATTAGTGATTGACTACGTTCTACCTGATGGTAAGTGGTAACGCATATATTTAATTTAAAATTTAATATGGTTTGCTTGGCAGATAATTTTATATTCTTAATGTCCAGTCACTTTCATCGACGTAAATTAGTGCCTAACAAATTCTATTGCATCTTTATACCATACAAGAGCCATAGGAACTAAAATCAATACAATGTAACTTTAGCAGTATAATTACTATTTATAGGGTAATAACAACCTGTGTCAGATTCATTCGCTTCACTATTTTAGAATGTACTCGTACCTAATTAACTTTAAAATAGATATTGAAAATACTTTTATATTTTAAATTGCTTGTGATGACTATATTTGTCTTGTAGACTTCTGTATTTTGTATATATAAAAGATATACATACATAAATAAATAAAAGAAAAATATTTGGTCTAAAAATAAAAAATCTGGAGACAGCACTCTCATCACCTAAGGGAATAAAAAACTGCCTACGACCTATTCTCATCATCATCATCATCATATTCAGCCTGTATTCGTCCACTGCTGAACATAGGCCTCTCCTATGGCACGCCACTGAGCTCGATCTTCAGCTCTACGCATCCAACCGCTGCCAGCCACTCTACGAATATCGTCGCTCCACCTAGCAGGAGGACGTCCTACACTACGTTTGCCGAGCCGTGGTCTCCACTCAAGAACCCTTTTGCTCCACCGGTTATCGGTTCTGCGACAAATGTGACCAG
Organism: Boloria euphrosyne; assembly: GCA_951802675.2. Lineage (NCBI taxonomy): Eukaryota > Metazoa > Arthropoda > Insecta > Lepidoptera > Nymphalidae > Boloria > Boloria euphrosyne. The sequence continues at coordinate 6,806,526 of OX637872.1, forward strand.
CCCATTGCCACTTCAGCTTGCTAATTCTTTGCGCTATGTCGATAACTTTGGTTCTCTGTCGGATCACTTCATTCTGGATCCGATCCTTCAAAGAAACTCCGAGCATAGCCCTCTCCATAGCACGCTGAGCAACCTTAAGCTGGTGCACTAATCGCACCGTCAGTGTCCACGTCTCGGCTCCGTATGACATAACAGGTAGGACGCACTCATTAAAGACTTTTGTCTTTAAGCTTTGTGGTATTGGCGACGAAAAGACTCGACGAAGCTTATTGAATGCTGCCCAGCCCAGCTGTATTCTTCTTTGAGCTTCTTTCTCGAAGTAGTTTTTACCGACTTGCAGTAACTGTCCAAGATAGATGTAGTCTTGAACTACTTCGAGAGTTGTTCCATTAAGAGCGATCGATTCCGGTGTCACATGTGAGTTAAACATGATCTTGGTTTTATCAAGATTCATCCGGAGACCGATGTGTTCTGAAGAACTAGCTAGGCTTTGCAGCATATATTGTAGGTCTTGTACGGTTTCAGCCATGATGACGATGTCGTCTGCGAATCTCAAGTGCGAAATGTACTCACCGTTTATATTTATTCCTCGTCCACTCCAGTCGAGAGTCTTGAACATATCCTCCAATGCAGTTGTGAATAATTTGGGGGAAATTACGTCCCCTTGTCTCACTCCCCGGTGCAGGAAGATAGGTTCAGACTGCCGATTCTGGACTTGGACGGTCATTGTTGCGGTGTCATACAGACATTTCAACACTTGGATATATCGCCAATCGACTTGGCACCGTTGTAAAGACTCTAAAACAGACCAGGTTTCGATAGTGTCAAAGGCTTTTTCATAATCCACAAATGCTAGACATAAGGGCTGATTATACTCTTCCTGCTTCTGTATAATTTGCCGCACTGTGTGAATGTGGTCTATGGTGCCATATCCACTTCGAAAACCGGCCTGTTCTGGAGGTTGGTAATCGTCGAGTCTACGCGTGAGACGATTTGTGATGACTCTAGAAAACAACTTGTAAATATGGCTTAAGAGGGAGATCGGTCGATAGTTTTTCAGCAGGGTTTTGTCACCCTTTTTGAAAAACAAGATCACCAAACTTGTGCTCCATGCCTTAGGAGTTCTCCCCGAAAAAAGGACGGAATTAAATAAACGCTGGAGTTGTTTTAGCGTCGGAGTTCCTCCTGCTTTTAGAAGCTCCGTTGTAATTCCATCCTCTCCGGGGGCTTTTCCATTCTTCAGTTGTTTTAGAGCCATCACAATTTCGTCTACGCTGACTTCTGGCAGGTCTTCTGTGTAGTGGCGGGTAAGTGTGGCTCTGGGATTCTCGTTATTGGACGTGGGACAGGTCGCTCGTGATGTGTATAGGCGTCCATAGAAGTCCTGAACTTCATTCAGAATCTCCGGCTTAGAAACGACGACTTTTCCGCTAGTTGTGGTCAGCTTAGTAAGATGGCTTCGCCCCAGCTTTTGAACAAAGACTTTGGACCCCCGATTTTGCTCAATGGCTTCCTTGATGGAGCACGTACTAGAGTTTCGGAGGTCTCGTCTTACCAGCTTCGATATTCTTTTGTTCAACGCCCGCTGGTTTGATGGTGTGATTACGGTATCTTCACGTCGTTTATTTATTAGCTGCAGAGATTCCTCAGAGAGTTTAGACTTTCTACCGATACGTTGCAATTTACACATTTTTGTCCCTTCTTCCCGGAGAATACTCACCACTTGGTCGAGTTCTTGGTCGACGTCCATTGTGGTTTCCAGGGCAGCAAATCGGTTCTCCAATTTTAGTTGGAACGTTTCCGACACAGCTGGAGTTTGGAGCATATTGGGCCGGAGCGTAGATTTTATCAGACGGTCCCGCTCAAGCTTATAATCTATATCTAGAGTGCCTCGGACGAGTTGGTGATCGCTTCCGGTGTTGAACCTAGCGATCACGGAGACGTCTCTAAATATACGCTTTTTATCCGTCATGATAAAATCTATCTCATTTTTTATCACAGTATCAGGACTTCGCCATGTCCACTTTCGGTGGGTCTGTTTCTTAAAGAAGGAATTCATCAAGAAAAGCCCCTCTCTTTCCAAAAAATTGACGAGCATTTGCCCCCTGTGATTTCTGCTTCCAAATCCATGTGGTCCTACTACCGATTCACCGCTTGCTTGTACTCCCACTTTTGCGTTGAGGTCTCCCATGACAACATTAAAGTGGGCCTTATAGGTGGTATGTAAGGCTTTTGAGATATCTTCGTACATCTCTTCCACTTCGTCATCCGAGTGTGTCGAGGTCGGCGCGTACACTTGGATAACCTTGAGGCTATACCTCTCGGTTAACTTAATCACAAGATATGCAACTCTTGCTGACACACTGGAGAGCTCTATAACATTGCCAGATAGACTCTTGTGAATCAAAAACCCGACACCGCCTTGAGACGTTTGGATTCCCTCTCTGAAATACATAAGGTGGCCTGATTCCAAAGTCACGGTATCCTCTCCCTTTCTTCGGACTTCACACAACCCTAGAATATGCCACCTTATGTTCCTGAGTTCTTCCTCTAATTGTGCCAGATGTTCGTCGAGCCTTAGCGTGCGTCCGTTAAACGTAGCCAGTGTCAGTTGTTGTTGGCGGCCTACCGTAGCCCGGGGATTCTTAGCACCCCCTACCCCGCCGTTACCATGGCTGCCGCCTTGGCCAGGAATAGCGGGGCGACCGGGAACTGGGGGCCGTTTCGTTCGTGCGCTTGCCATAGATGGAAATGCCCATAATCGCCACGCTGGGCAGGCGGGTTGGCGATCGCAGGGCGTAGCTTCTTATACCGGTAACGCTGCTGCCCGTCACCGGTCTGTGACATTTAGCTACGCTGTTTAGAGAGGTTATACCGCCATCTATCGGTCGTCAGAGCCTCGTTCGTTGTTCAGCAGGATGTACCGCGTGCAGGTGAGGTTGACTAAGAGTACTAAGTTGTTATTTGTACTCCCTTACATCCTCAGACCTATTCTCAGATCTACCAAATATAAACAAAAAAATCATAAAAATCGATTAAGCCGTTTCGGAGGAGTTCAATAATAAGCACTGTGACACGAGATTAAACTATTAGAATAACTTAAACCAATATTATTAACCGCAACTTTTTTCGAGAGTTCTTTTTACTGAAATCATTTTTGTCTATTTATTTGTGTTTGTATGCTTAAAGTTTATTCAATAAATGAAAAATGTGAAGATGACGCTTACCTTTTGGAAAATATTTATGCCCTAATAAGGATATTTTATAATTTTATATCACTTAAAGTCATAGTATGAGCAGATTATCCCAATTGACTATCATATAAATCTTTTCTTAATTTATATTCGTATGTGTTGGTAGAGTAAAATACTTGCTAGTTAATTTAATTATGCGGCAGTAGCGTGTCCTCTGCAGTCGAATGCACTAAGGCTGCACATTCATGTCTCAGTTTATTTATCACTGGCCCGCTTCGCCTCGTATTTACTTTGAAACAGCTCCACCGATTTTAATAAAACTGGCTAAATCGTTTAGGTGCAATATACTCCCATGTATACGAAGGAAATAACAGATGGACATATAAATTTAGTATGTAAAATCATATTATTATGTATATTTCCGCATTTGCTTTTTATTATACGATAATTATTTTATTTACCGTTCAAGTTCAATTATCTTTTATGATAGTGAAATGAAATTAAACTTTATTACTAATAAAAAGGAGAATCAAAATAAACAAGTACTATATTGTGTTAAATAAATATTTAATTACATTTTAAGCATTCTAATTATTTTAGGTGGAAATGAAATGTAGTTGAGTGAAGCGTGACGCAACATGACGTCACTTCCCGTCGAGCGCAGGCGCAACGGTACCGGAAGCCGGATGCTGCGGTGTAGCACAATCTGGAGTCGGACGGCGGGAAACAGTGAATCAAGTGCAGCCTTAGCTTTCTGTTTTATGTATGGCACTGTAAAAGATAAATGATTTAGATGAACGAATTCTAAAAGTAGTATATTGTTACGCACTACGGGTTCGGGATCGGAAATTACTAGTGTTCTTGCACTAAGGATGTTTTATTTCACTATAAACACATATATAGTTTGTACACAACACTAGTCTCTGAACACTGTACTCCTCTTCTCAATACTACTTCTCAATACCCCTTCACTAATACTTCAATCAACTCTTCACTTTTCCACTATTTCACATATCTTCTAGTCTTCACTCAAGTTCGAATGTCAACTGATATCTCGACACACTGCCGGCCTTTTTATATGCGTAAATATTAGAACATTCTAGTATCGAAAATTCAAAATGTTTCTAGTAATTTCGAATCCTTTCCCGAAAATGTTTTGTCTCTCTCTGACACATTAGAATTTGTAATAAACTGTTCCTGTCATTTAATTGACATTCGCCGTTCAAATGCATGGAACAAACGTGCTATTATGACGAGTTCATACTTTATTACGCGACAATATTATGTTTAAAAAGTAATAATGAATAACATAATAAAATTTAAGAACAATAAATCGTGACAATTTTAAGGTCAAAATGTTGCAAATTCATTGTTTTACCTACTAAAAGGTACTTTTAACGTTTACTTCTTTTCGTTATACGCATATAGGTACGAGAATGATGAACCTAGAAATCAAGTAGAGCCAATATTTTATATATTATTTAAAAAGCCGTTTTTGAACTATGTTAAATAAACTAAACGAATATAATAATTATCCTCCTGATGCAATGCTAGAAAAACATTAATGCCATTTCTAAATTAATATACTCTAAGAGACTCCTAAATAGGTACGTTTTCGTTTTGGTATCCTCTACGTTGTGGTTGCCAGGGCTAATCCTTAATATACGTGTTAGTGGAATGTTGTCTACGGTCTAGAGACTTTAGTTTGTAACGTGTTGCTTAAATATTCATGGGGAGAGAGTTGTATGAACCAAGGAAGGTTAAGTGATACTTAAAAAAACATATTAAACATGGCATAGATTACATTAAAACACAACGTTTATTAAAAATTTGATCAGGACCAAGAAGACTTACGTTTCGTTCAAATATGAAATTTTTTTTTAGGTGTATATGTATTTTTATTCTTTTATCAATATATTCTTTGTAACGCATACTATTTATGAAGTTGTATGGCATACACATAAACATGAGAAGGTAAAACAAATAAAAAAATCGACAAGATTATCTGACACTATTAATAAAGAAAATTAAAGTTATTATTAATAAAAAAAATATTTAATGTAAATAGTAAAATGCTTTTATAGAACACTGCTTTCCTGAGACACATGTCGAAACTTCTTCTTGAAAACTCCATTCGAACAAAGAGTAAATCCTTGTTTCTTGTAACCTGCTAGTCTAGGTTTATACCAGCTGTTACTGAGAACTGAAAGTAATGAGATTGCCTCGTGTATTACGATACAGCTAAATATTATGTTGATTAAACTTACCATGTACTACCAACAGTATGGTAATTTTATTTAATAATTAATTTAATATTTACAGAAAACCTCTTTACGAATTATAACGTGTATGAATTATTTCCTTTTTTTATAATTATAAAGCTATAAATTTCTGTTTGCGTAGTTAATTTACGTATATTTGCTCCATAAATCAGTTCCATACAAAGTTTAGTTCAATTTTATATTATATTCCACTCTTCAGATCTTTTTTTAAAAATAAACAAAAGCATCTAATCTAACAAAAAATAATTTTCTTAGTAATAAATATTACGTACGTAATGTTATTAATAACGTTTATTAGTTTATTTATATTCTGTGCTCTAGATATAAAGCTCTACTAGAGTACTAAATATTATTATAGTTTTAAATTTAGCCTTTCCTTCAATACAAAATCGTGTTGCAAAATCGAAATTTGCATACGAGATTTTATGTAGCACTTTGTTTTTCCACGAAAGCTATTTTACTGATATAAATTGAAACATTGTACTTAGCACAATTAAAATCAGAATTTATAATTTAACTTAATAAGTTATATTAAGATTAATAATTAATAAGTATCGATTTTAGCACAAGCTTGCGACAATTAGTTTATTTTTATATCTCTTGATTTTGGGATTTTTTATATTATTATAATATTTTTATAGTGCAGTAAAGGTAATTTTCTTATTGTGGGTTCAATTCTCAGTTCGATAACTAACTACCCCATTTATTATTAGCATTAATAATACCTTGTGTTTCATTTACAATTCAGGAGTGTCAAATTTAGAGTATAAAATATTTTTTCTTTAAGAATAATTAATTTTATCACTGGAAAAAGTTGATGACTTAAAATAGACATTTTTATCGGTAGATCCCATAGGTTGGTCCTTTTTAAAATGTTTATATCAAATAAAAAAAACGTAAAATAAAATTTAAAATTATAAATTTAAACTTCCTTTTCAAAACGTTGGAATATAGCTCAAACTAGAAGTTGCAACTGTATGCACTATGTGGTTTGATCACACAATGACATGGTTCTTTATGTGCCACTTATATATTACTGATTCTGACGCTGTGGTCTTTGATGGCTGCTATTTCGATTTTCAGAAATTCTGGACTAGAAGATTATGTTTTTATGACATGTTTAATTGTTTATACGATGAACTAGGGATATGCTCTCGCTTCGGTTGGGTTCATCCTTTGGTAACGTTTAGTGTGGAATAGATATTATTAATATTAGTATTATTATTAGATATTATATATTCCATATATTATGAAGATATGTTCCCTTAGCCTTTCTCTATAAACGGGCTATTTAATGCAATGAAATAATAATAAATAATAATCAATTTAATTAAAAATAATTACTCATTATCTGATTCATCTGAACTCGCAACATTAAGATCAATTGATAAAAGATTGTCATCGTTACTTTCATCATTAGCTACTTGCAAGACATCTTGAACGCTTAAGAGTGTCGCATCCCCGAGGAATCCTATTGGCTTCATTAAATCACCATTCTTATATTTTGCTGGCATTACTATTAAAAATTCAAGTTGTGAAAACATCTAGCCTCAAAAATGTTTTCGTATGAAACCCTATATCATTCAATATGTAATAAAACTATGCAGGTACATTTAGATACTTAGTCGGTCCTGGAAAATGATACGCGCAATTAACTACTTCAATTGACTTGCTTATTCCTGGATGTCTGAACCGTATTATGGCATTTTCTACAAGTCTTTTACATTCGATTAATACTAAATTGTCACAGAAAAAGAGTTCATTTGTACTTTAGACAAAAAAAATAAGTAAAAAATTAAATATTAAACATAGCCAGGAGCATATTTTTTGTGACAACCATGATATTTGTTAGTATGTTTAACAGTTTAAAAAATAAATTTCACCTAGAAATAGAATGAGGGTCCCGTAGATCGGGACCTTCTATTATATCTATGGCTTCTTCAGAGATGCGAGACCCGGAATGGAGTCGAATCCGCATCACTCGGTTTTTCAAGCGAGCGCGTCACCATTGGGCTACCGCTGTCTTATATCGTATATCGATTAACGAAAATGGTATTTCGCTTGTAAGTCTCTTTTTTTCCGTCAGTTTAAAATAATTAAAATTATATTTTAATTCAAATCAAAAATAATTACTTACCCGCTTTAACTGGTAATTAAAAGTAGTATATCAGGCAAAAACTTATAATTTTCCGAAATCTGTATATTTCATGTATACATAATACAGGAAATTATTGTAGGTTTGACTATATTGATAAACAACTAAGTGCTTCTAAGTCACATTCTACATTCTAACTAAAAGCTTTCGTATACTATCCTGCAGAAGCTCCTTAAATTATTATAAATGTTAACATCTCTATATAATATATATCTCTAATATGAAATTTAAAGTTAAAGTAACATGTTTTTCTTGAATTTATTTGTTTTCTTATAGTAATAAATAATATCAATTTTAAACAAAATAAAACGTGCATTTATATTTCAAAAACAAAATAGATCTAAAAATCTTTTAAAAAATTATAATTCAGCCTCTTAATTAAATAATTGGAAATTCTAAGACTTTTTATATAAAACTGCTATAAATAGAAGTAAAACGCGCCAGCTTTAAAAGAATACTATGATCCGAATGGGAACATTCGCAACATTTGAGAAGAATAAAATATTAAATAGAACGACAAAATCTGAAGATGATTTCACTAGTAGAAAATATACTGTAATGTACCTATTAAAAAGTAAAAAAAGTATAGATAGTTATTATTTATTTGACAAACAAGTAAATAAAAGTAACCTTTAATATTTTAAAATAAATGAATAATAGATTTTACTAAAGAATAATTAATTAAATAATTTCTGAATGATCATGATTTTCTCTATAATGCGAAATCCCTTTGAAAGGCGTATTACACATACAATTAGATAACCTCAATTTTCAATATGGCCGACCAGATGACGCTCCTTTCAAACGCCTCTCAATTAATAACTTTGGAAATTAGCGGGAAGTGCTAATTATTCTATCTTCATTTTCAGATAGATGCTTTTAAACTAAATCGGATTCAACTTGGAGATTCGGTAATAGACTTGAAAGACTAACTCTGAATGCAAGAATATATTTGCTTTCTATTTTCTTAAAATAAACTTAAACTTTAACAAATCGATTAAAATGAATATAATATATTTAAAAAAATCTTTTTTATTCTTTTTATTGATAAAAATGTGTGAAACAATAAATACGCTGGAAAAATTAACACATAGCACCATCTAGTTCCATCATAAGCTTCAAGACCTGTGTCATTGATGACAGATTCATACACTACACATATATGACTTTAAATACATACATACATTAATAATATAAAACACCTAAGGCTGGATAGCAAACATTCGTGCTCATCAAAGAAATTATTGTCCCCAGCGAGACTCGAACCCGCGAACAGCAAACAAGTAGGGTATCTTCAAACTGTTTATACTAGTTACAAAACAAAAGAAAAAATAATAAGAAAATTTAGTTGATAAAGAGAAAAGAGAAAGGCTTTTGTGTTTTGTTTTTGCGTACATACGTATGAAGAAATGTTAATAAATCGTATAGCTCTATTATAAGCAATTTTACTAACATGCATTTACATCAGAATATATTTGTTCAATGTTCATATTATTAATAAAATAAAAATATTCTTATTATAATTATATCTTTGGACTATTGTTCAATAAATAATACAAGATACTATTTTTTAAGATTGCATTGAAGTCGTAAAAATTAATGAAATAAACGCGTTTGCACTCTTTTTGTATCTAATATAATCTATTTTCGACTAGAAAATTCCTAAACATTTATTTTCCTTAATAGCCTATTATTGTTACAATTTTTTTGTAAAAGCTAATTATTTTGTAAGGGTATAGGAATGGATTAAAGAAGATTATTTTATATCACTAGCTCATATTATGGTAAATTAGTAAATACAAAAAAAAAGAAAAAACTGAAGAGTAATGATTTCTTAACAGTATTGAAAAGTTTGCTCTAACAAGGCTTAAAAAACGTAACATAAGACTTTGTGTGACTACGTGTGTACAAGCTTAAATTATGTTTTAATCTAATCCTGTACCTGTATTCTATACATAATACATACTTATATTGAAATTGTGAGTCGAATCTGTTTATTTAAATATTTTTAGTATTATAATAATAGTTTATAGATTTTTTCTCTGTCTGTCTGTTTCTCTGTAACCGCGTCATGAGCGAAACACTGGACAGATTTTGATGAAATTCATTATAGTAATAGCTGGTTTTCCGATTCAACAGATAGGGTACTTTTTACTGCGACAAAATATCTTATTTCAAATAAATCTATGCTAACCGTCAAAACGTATTTAGAGACGAAACCGAGCGGAGTGTACTCACCCTACCGCTGCACTGTAAGTAGTAGTAGGCTAAATAATCTTAAAGGTAACTAAAGTTATTAATCTACAAAAATCGGTCATTTGCTGCATACAAAACTAGGGAAATATAATCATCAATAATTGTACATTTGTATTTTAAATTCTACACTTTTTTTTATGACTTTAAATGAAATTTTAATGGTGCATTTTAAGCATTACGCGTTTTATGTTACCCATCTAGTACTGTAATAATAAAGCAAAAATATATAATATATAATGTTACATTCTTTATATCAAAATTTTAAGAAACAAGGAAATAGAATCGTAGAATTACCATTTTGTGAATGAAAACATAAATAATTTGCCAAGTCGACAATATCAGTGTAGGCAATGAAATCTATCGTATCTTCTATCGGCTATGCGTAAGAATAACGGTAGAGTTGAGGTTTCAATGAGCCAACCGGCAGTGTGTGGCGCGCAACCGTCTGCACCGAGCGCACGCTGCCGCCCGTAACCACGCCAACTTTACACGCAACCGCGAAGTGATAAAGAATATCCTATTAAAAAATTTACTTTCCACATATTTTAAGGTAAGTTTAAACATTTCTTGCACGTTTGAGCTTTCTGTTATTTTTACTTCGAAGTTTTAAAGTTATGAATATGTTTCCAGCTGTCGGGATTTCTTTTGCTGAAGTTTTGTTTGTGTTATTAAGTTTTTAGTGAGGTTTAGTTAGAGTACATACATTATGAATTACAAATATAAAATTAATTTTATTATTTTGATACTAATCGTGTCATTATTATTTGTTTGCTATCATAATTCTTAATCCTTTAATGAATCTAGATTTTTCTTATATTTATAATGTCATTTTTATCACCATAATTACTACCGATTTTCAGTATATATTTATAATATGCAAGTTCAGAATAAAATTAAAAAAATTACAATATTTATGTTTGCATTGTTCATATAGAGTTAGTAGAGTTTTTCTTTTTTTAATTTTCTAACGATGGCTTCGATAAGAAATTCTTTGGTATAATAATATAGCATTGTCTCCCACATTGTTGTTATTATGTATGCCAATTATTTGATTTTATTTTATTAGTTCAATAAACAAACATATTTTTAATGGAAAGGAAAAAATGTTACTAAATATTATAATATTTTATATTACTAAAATGTTAACATTATGTAATATTTATGTAAAATTATATTTATTTTCTCTCTAAATAAATTAATTTATAGAAATATCAGATTTAATTAACTAAAATATTAGAGTAAATTCATAAAGATAAGAACATAATATAATATATATTAAAATTAACCACAGAAAATTTATAATTAAAAAATATGTTGTATTAATTGAATTTAATGGGTAAAAATAAATGACAAAAACATTTCTGATGATTTGAAAAAGCGCTAATATACCTTTTATAAACATAAAATTTAAGCTTTTAAAACAATTCGGAGTCTCAGACCAAATAAAAAGTAAAGACGGAACTCTGCGAACAGAAAAGTGAGGCCACCTTTTTAAACATGTGTTGCGTGGGCCGGTGTTGCCATGATAATTCAAATTACCCTAAAATTACAAAAATAACGTTACTAATTGATAACGTCATAACATGATATATAAAGTGTCTTCAGTCTTGGTGAGTTGTCAGTATAAAGTAGTGATGGTAGGAAAAAGTAAATGAAAAAAGTGGTTCAGAAATAAAATTCGTTATGATTTATCTAATTTATTTTATTTAAAAACCTTTATGCTGAATTAATTATTAATAATACACATAGGTACTATTAAGCTTGAAAGGGTAGTAAACGCCTTTAAAATATTAATTTATACATATAATTATGGATATAATTGAAACCCGTTAAAAACAACTGACTTAATAACGTAACGAATAAAACTTTAGTAAATTTTTTTATTTTGCTATTAAATTATTGTTCGAGCCGATTTTGATAACATGGATATATAATATTGTGAAAACCGTTAGATAAGAATCTATCTCGATAGATTGTAATCCATCCAAATAGGGTAAACAAAAACACTTTATACTGGCAACATTTGTGTTCCAAGCAATAATCTTAAAATTTTATTTTGATTTATTGAAAATTATTGGTTTTTAAATTACTTACGTGTGAAATGTGATTCCATTCCGCTTTTTATCTTTTGAGGATTGATTCTTACACCCTTTCACAACACAATTCGGCATTTTCGCTTGTAAATTAATATTTTCTCAAAACGTGTTGCTCCCACGAGCCGCGATATATAGACTGACAAGGCAAGGCGTAGTTTCGTTGTACGAGTGTGCGTGTAATTGTGTATGTACACGGCGAGGCGTAGTTTGACCGGCCTCACTTTGCTGTTCGCAGAGTTCTGTCTATACTTTTTATTTGGTCTGAGTTCGGAGTAAATAAGTAAATACTCGCTTACATTATTTACTATGTTGTTTGATTACAGTAATTATAAGTACATTTTATAGCTATATATACGTATAATTACAAAAACAAAAATATTCGTAAAACTCTGCTTTTTGAATAACTATTGTCAATAGTTTTAACCACAGCTTCGGCAGCGGTAAAACTGTCCCACTGCGCTTCAATACATACGTGTAGCATAAAACAGCCCTCATTGTTACGAGTGTATTGGAATGCAATAAGCTTGCCTGACTTAATATGCGACTATCATTCTTCTGAATCAAACATGATATAAAAATATATTTCTCATTATAAAATTACTTTTTTGTGATATAAAAACTATTTTAGCCATTTTTATCGCCTGTTGCAAGTGATATTTATGCCAGTTTTGGCACTACACGTCAAAAAAATGATTTTGAACTAAAAACTAGCTTTTAGCCACAGCCCACATAGTTCTGGATTTGGGTTTAATAGTGTGACCCAATAGATAATTTTCAACCGACTTCCAAAAAGGATGAGAATATGTATCAATTTAAGATTTTTTGGGTTTGGTTGGCACCGAAATTAACTAAGTTCTTAAAAGTATTATTTTCTATTTTTTTGTTTAGATTTGTTTAGTTTGGAAGTCAGTTTTGTTTTTTTGTAAAAAATAATTTTTAGACCTACAACGAGGTCTGTTACCCCATCTTACCTCGGGGTAAGGCGGGGAGATATACTTATTTTTATTTTGTTTTTATTATTCTACAAAATACATATTTGAAGATTATTAAATAGTGCGTCATATAGAAATAAATAAGATTCTGTACTTCAAACCTTATGTACCCCATCTTACCACACTCTCCCTTACTATGATTTATTCATAAAAAATTTCAGTCTAAGTATTTTTATTCTATTCACTAGATTTAACGGTGGATTACATTATAAGTAGTAGTTGAACCAAATATGCTTCAAGAAGGGGTTAAATAATTTTCATGTTTTCTTTGTTGGTTGTTTAGTGCAATAGTTTGCTGTGTTGTGTAATGATTGTTTCATCATTCACTTAATGTACGGAGTGAAGCTAAGAGGCACACTACGATACAGTGGATGGCTCCTGGTACTTCTCTGATTGCAGGGTACACCGTGGGTGCAACCCCTTGGTTGCTTTGTTGATCATGGTTGAGAGCTTAGTGATTCTGCTGGTGAATTAGAAGGGGAATAGTTCCGTTAGGTTTTACTGAGTAGTTCTGATCGTTCTAGTCACAAACTACCTATTTGTATGCAGTGGCTACAAACATTTTCAATTTTCATTTCCCAAAATTTGTTGTCACTTCCCAATGTTCAAAAAATATAACATAATTTATAAATTAAATGCCATTATAAATGGCGACAACCTTATTTTAAACTAGCGACTCACCGTTGCTTCGATCGAGTTCGTCCCTAGATTTAGCACGAACGAAGACGCGGTTTTCACTAGTAAAAATAAATAAAATTTCAAAAATAAAAGTAGGTAGCCTAAGTTACTTCTAACATTAGCTACCTGCGTATGAAAGTTCCTTCAAAACCGGTTTAGCCGTTTCAGAGATAAGCCGGAACAAACAGACAAAGAGAAAGATAGACAGACAGACAAAAATTTTAAAAATTGATTTTTTTCGTGTTTACTTTCATATGCATTTAGTGAAATGCTGTCAATTTGAAATTAGAACCGGACACTTCAATTTTATTTATATTATGTATAGATAGATTACAAACATGACGTTTTTTTAAATAGAGAACTATATTAATGCATATTTTATGCAATACGTACGTGTAAATGTATTTAATGTAGGCCGCAGAGACGAATCTAGCTCTATGTATTAAAGTACAAACTTCATGCGCAATGTTTTAGGCAAACTTTAGTTTTACGCTTAAACACTTGTGCGTTTACTAAGTTTCTGGAAAGTTCACATTCGAATAATTCTATGTAAACTTTTTATTTTATAATTATTCAACAATGTAGAAACTTTTTATTTTATACAAGATCTTACGCGTTATACTTCGCTTTTCCTTACGCGTTATACTTGTGCCTCATGCTCTGCTTGCACTTTGTGTATTGAAAAACAGTAGAAAGGATTTTATTAATAATATTATCATTTATTAACAGCACTAAGACTCAAATCTTCGAGCTAAGCAGAAAATACACCGAAATACCCAATTCACCTATTATTAGACAGGTTTGTTAATTAAGTCTAAGTTTACATGTATGGATGTATGTTTGTTACTCTATCACGCGAAAACTATTGAATGGATTTTGATGAAACTTTACAATAATATAGCTTACACATCAGAATATATCACATAGGCTATAATTTATCTCTATAAAGGGTGAGTTGCTAATTAATAATGAAGCAAAACATTAATGTAAGGATAATAACATGGTATTACTAATAGTAAAAAAGATAATATTATGTAGTATTAGTATGATTTTACTAATGAAAAAAATTTAATTACTTTTTTAGAAGACAGTACGCCTTGTGAATGATGTGATGTGATGTCGCCTCCAGGCTATTTCAACCTATAGAATTATTGTCCATTTCAATTTAATTTAAAAAAGAAAATTAGATTAAGACAAAAAAATATATATATTACTCCCGCTGAGTTTCTTTCGATAGTTCTTCTCAGGTCAGCTTCTTCTTTCCGAACTGGTAGTAGACTCGTGACGTTCAGTAAAAAATTGTAATAATTTTATGCTGAATAAAATATTTTGAATTGAATTGAAATATTTTTTTTCTGAACTAAAATTATTAAATAATATATATAATGTACAATGTACATAATATACTCGTATGTATCTGTATGTTGCGCGATTAAAATGATACAATGTAAGAACTGTAGCTATACTCTAGGAAAATCTATAAACTTCTGCTATGCATCTACTAGGTATTTAGGCCTTGAACGTAACATAAACAAAATAAATCAGAAAGTATTTGGACATGTTTAAGGTTGATATGTGTTTCTTCAGAAAATAAAAGAATACATTAATTATTTAAAAAAAATTACAGATACACTATAAAATATTCAAATTATAAGGAATACCAGATTTTCTTTTTTGTTTCGAAGCACAGTGTCGTAACAGCAACCTACGAGTAACAGTGTTTAGGCACGTGTTTGCTTAAGAAAGTTAAATGGAATTTCACACATTTGATGTTAATAACTTAAGACGCACAAAGCAGACCTCAGTACTTATTGTTTCTTAAACCGCTAAATACTTGAACAAACAAAAGAAGTAGTATAAAAATTAAAAGTGAATCGAATATAATTTTCTAAGATGTTTTGCCGCACTAATTACAAGCAGTAATGGATAACTGAATGATCTAACTTTTTTAACTAAAAAAAATATGTTGGGACAAGCATTACGCACAGAACCATCTAATTCCATGTTAAGCTACGACACTTATGCTCTGTGTTGAATGAATTATTTAAATAATCAGTAATCTCACTATCAGTACATTAGTACATACATATAAAATTGAAAGTATTTGTTTTTAATTTCAAATAAACAGCTTATCACTAAATGCATATGAAAGTATATAATGTACATCAAAAATCTATTTAAAAAAAATTGTTTGTCGGTCTGTTTGTTCCAGCAAATCTATAAAAGGGCTGGACCGATTTTGACAGGACTTTTACTCGCAGATAGCTTGTCATAAGGAGTAACTAAGGCTACTGTTATTGTAATACAAAATTATAAAAACCGTTTAATTTAACTTACGCCCAGCTAAGCGTGCCGAGTTTGCTAGTTAAAATTATAAATAGCCATGACTATTGTACGAACCTTCGTGCTCATCACTGTACAATATGGAACTATACTTGTACTCACTATGAAATATCACTATTGGACTCTACCTCGATATTATCAGAGAGTCGAGGAAAACACTCATTTTTCAATTTGTAAATATATTTAAATTTTTATTTAATAAAATACGTACATATTGCAATCTTATGACGTACTAAGAAAAACATTAAACAATTGTATTCAACAAGCTAAGGCAAAGTCCACTATTCGCACTATTATATGCACATCTATGATCTATTTGATTAATTTAACCCCGGAAACCATTCATGGTCACATGCATAAAAGCTACTCCAATTAAAAATAATTGTTTCTATATATTTTATGTATTTTAACTCCTTATGACAAAAATGATTTTCATTTAAATCAAGTACTACTTAGTCGAGTCTGTGTTTTAGAGTTTTTGTCTGTTTGTATGTCTGTGACCGCATCTCGAAAACATCACTGGACAGATTCTCATGAAATTTGGTAGGATGATAGCTGGTTACCCGCGTCAAAATCAAGGATACTTTTTGCTGCGGGAAAACGTTTAATTTCTGATAAATCTATACTTTAAGAAATCGTCAAGAGATGAACCTGAGCGAAGTTATGGTGAGAATATTACGAAGGCAAATATTTATAAACAAAATTAAATATTAATTTTTGTTTCAATATTGCAACTAAATTTCTACATACCATTATTATTATCTACTTGTGATATTTATTAGTCTTGTAAACAATTAAAATAATTAATTAATTAAATAAATCTAATCTTTCTATTTACTTCATTAAAATAACCTTGTTTGTGAAACATTAAATTGCACTAAAATTACAAATACTTTGACGAAGTAAAATAAATTATAGAAAAATATTTATAGAAATAAAATAAAAAAATATTACTTTTTTATATGACGTTATGTTATATAATAACAATAAATTTTGATATAAGTTGATTTAAATTTCCAGAAATTTCAAGAATTTAAAAATAGTATTTATTTTTAAATCTACTCATGTTTAAATTCGAACCAAATCGAGCATAAAAACGATATTATTCATAGCCAAAATAACGCTACTTGCTTTATAGTAAAATTTTCTAGAAGCAATTTAAGAGTTCCTACTCGTAGGTATATCAGTTCTGTACATTTAAATCAAAAAGTGTTTGTTTTTAATTTCAAATTAACAGCTGTTCACTAAATGCATGGAAGATATCTACGGTACTTGCATCAAAAAATCTATTTTAAAAATTTTTATCTGTCTGTTGGTCTGCCTGTGTGTCTACCTGTTTGTCCGCCTGTTTGTTCCGGTTAGTCTCTGAAACGGATCGACCAATTTTGACGGGACTTTAACTCGCAGATAGCTAATGTTTTAATAAGCTTCTTCTTTTACTTTATTAGAAAATTATGAAAACCGTTCAATTTATTTTAATTTACGCCTAGCCAAGCAGGCCGGGTTTGCTAGTTGGTAATATGAGGTTATCATATATCATGTTTAGTTATTATATCGCTGTCAAATGTCTCACTATTAGTTTAAAACTACTTTTATCAATGATTTTAATAATTTGCGTTCATTTGTGGCTGTGAACTGGTGCCATAACATAGCATCAGTCGTTCGCACGTATAATGTAATTATCGTAATCGAGTGATGGCAATTACGCATATATTTTGTACAAATATAACATTTCGCTTGCGGCCATATTTATCTTCACTTGGAATTCAACTACTGGGTTTCATTCGTTTTCATGAAACATATTAGTATTTTATGTTTATTTCGGTTTCGCGTAAGCGTGAAGTAAAAATTAAAAATTACACTTGTAAAAGGCGACTCGATTATTCAGATTAATATGCTTTTTTCGTATGTTATTCATAATATTTTTAGCGGGTGATCTGATACAAGTTTTAAGAAATATGTATTGAGGCCTCATGAAAATCGATGTTGACAGAAAAAAAAACACATACGAATTTTATACGTCTTTCTTCCTAAAGTCGGTTAAAACACAAAACCTACCGATACTGCTTAGTATATCGAATAACGCCTCTCTTTAGCCACTTATCTTCGAGATTACACATTCTGCGAACCTTTTTCTATTGAAGAATACGCTAGCGACCATCGTAGTAGTTTCAATATGTCGACGAAGCTGTATTGATAACTAAAGTGACTATCGAATTTTTCTTTAGCATTATCGCGCTTTTGCGGAAAAGTAGTTACCGGTCTATGATCGCATCCTCTACATTTTCAAACGACACTGGTGTACGTTTCAGTAACGTCAATGTATCTACATGCATGGTTGATAGACTCATAACAGTGAATCATTATTGTCTGATCAAATCGCTAAGCGTCGTACGGAACGCGCAAAAGTGTAGCTTTTCAGACGATGAATACTCTCGTGTACCATAATCATTACAAGAAGATCGGAGCGAGCACTGGTTGTTTTGCTTTGACTAAACAAGGCGCTTGCTTAGTATAGTTTATTAATTTTTTAATAACAAAAAATGTTAAACATTAAAAAATAATATTTGTGCAAACAGTTTACATTTAGATGTAGGTGTATTTTTTAGCTGCATTATTTTAAAAGGGATGAATTATCATTATGTAAACTTTTTCAGGGCTTAAACATATTGTATGTTCAAATAGCGTATGTCCGTTTACAAGCTGTAATTCTCATAACTTCTGAAGTTAAACGCGAACAATTTTTACACATATTTATTAATATTATCTAATATTAAGGTATATGAAACATTACAACCAATTGTAATTATAGTACCAATAATTTTAAACTCATTTTATGTCATTTAGTATTACGCTTAAAATATTTTCAGAGATAAATCCAATTGTAATTTCACCATTTAAAATGTCGATCGTTTGCAGTGTCACATGGATATCTCGGGCTTTAGCGTCTGACGGCGCGGCGGCACGGCGAAAAATATGCAGGAGTCTTGCTGGTCTTTATATCTCACCATTTTCATACTAGGCCTCGATTCTAAGTTAGCCGGTAAGAAAAAAATGTTTCTTATAAAAAAAAATAAACGTGTTTAAATCTAAATCTTTGCCAAAATTTATCAAAATCACTTCAGCATCATTGCATTGAATTCTATTGTCTTATTATTAATCATCATTCCCGTCCGCGGTAATGTAACGAACAGATAGAGCTCATTTTATATTTATAAGAACACACTATAGCTTATTTTCCTCTGATAAAAATGTTATTATGCAAATTTTTATTACTACTTATTAAATAAGTAAATCATCCATTATATGTTAATTAGTATTCAGTCCATTAATAAAGCCTTTGTAATTCGTAGGTCAAGCGTTCCAGCCAGAGTTCGCAGAGCCCATTACCAACCTGACCGTTCCGATTGGTCGAGATGCCACTTTCAGATGTTTAGTACACAACCTCGGGGGATATAGAGTAAGCTTATAGCTTATGAATGCAAATTGTTTTATTACTGTATAATTAAAAAGCGAAGCATTAAAGTAAATGAATTATTTTTTAATTGACTGGTTTCAAAAATAGGAGAATGTTGAATGACTGATGTTTTTTTAATATATCCAAAATTTACGTACCAATTTGTGTTTATTTTTCAAATTTTAAGTATTATTCTAAGAGAGTTATCTCATTTGCATATGAAAATGATCAAATTAACGAATAGAATCAAAGTAAGTTTGATCTATTTAATATAGAGTTGTCATAAATTCCATCAACCTGTTAATGGTTTACTGAAAGGTTTTCAGGATCATAAAAAAATACATTATTAAGTACAAACAAATGAATTAGTACCAAAAGGCAACGTTATAAGTAGTTTTAGTAATAACATGTTAATATTGTAGTAAAGGTTAATTTGTAAACATATCTAAAGTTGTGTTTATAAATTATAGTTCAAATTCAAAAATTATTTACCAAACTATTAAGGGACACAGCAATTAACTTTGTTTTTACTACCTAACTAACTTTCAGGTCGGTTGGGTGAAAGCGGATACAAAAGCAATCCAAGCAATACATGTCCATGTGATAACTAATAACCACAGGGTGGGAGTGTCCCATAACGGCCAGACTGTTTGGAATCTGCACATTAAGAACGTGCAAGAGGAAGATAGGGGAAAGTACATGTGTCAAATCAATACAGATCCTATGCAAAGCCAGGTATTTATACGTTTATAATTAATTACCAATTAATTGATAGTTATATTCAAAAAAAAAAAAAAGATTAAAATAAAGAGTGTTATATAACTTGTTAGCTTAAAGCTACCTGAAATTATATTATAACTAGCGACTTACCGTCGCTTCACTCGCCAAATCAAAATTTTTACAAACTTTGAATGAAACGACACGTTTGGCTCAGTTGGTAGTGACCCTACTTTTAGCGACAGCGGTCGCGGGTTCGAGTCCCGCTGGGGGCGTTCAATTGTTGAGCACGTACTTTTTTTATTTGTTGAGTATGTACTCCAGTCATGGGTGTTAATATTTATAATATGTATGTATTTAAAATTTATATGTGTAGTGTATCAACTATCTGGTATCTGCAACACAAGCACGTAACGTAGCTTACCACGGAACTAGACGGCGCTGTTGTAATAATGTCCCAACATATTTATATTTATTTATTTATATCTAATTTTTATATAAGTTTCAGGCCTCTACTTTTAAAAACGACGTAATTTTCATACAAACTTTCATCCCTTTTTTCAACCCCTTACAGCCAATTCTTTCGCATTGAAGAGTAGCCTATGTATTTTCTAGCTCTAGACTATTTCTACACCAAATTTTATTTAAATCGGTTGAGCAGTTTAGGCGTGATTGAGTAACACACAGACAGACAGAGTTACTTTCGCATTTATAAGATTAGTAAGGATTTATTATTATGCAATATATTTAGTGATTCCTCAAATCGTTTTTCAATATGAAAAGTAATAAAGGATATGCAATTAGGGAAACCTGAATGAATCAAGTTGAGTCTAACGATAGTATTGGATGTTTAATTATATTATGACTATTTTAAAACTTTATATAGACTGAGAATAAATGAATTTATGTTAAACTATAATTTTGCATTATACAATAATATACAAATCAATAATCATGGTATAATAAAAAAAATACAAAGAGAACACAAAATAAGCTGTTTTAAACCTCAATAGTAATACTAAGTACGAGTAATAAGTATACATTAAAATAACAAAGATATTCATTTTCATATCTATACATATTATAATAAAATTGAAACTGATTTAAAGTTGCACATTAAATATTTTTTGGAAAATCTTATTGAAAAAGAGGTTATTATCGATACAGTGGTCTAATCTATTTTTTTTAGAATTTTTGTCGGTCTGTCTGTCTTTCTGTCTGTGACCGCACCACGAGAAAACCACTGGCCAGATTTAAATGAAATTTGGTATGATGATAGCTGTTTACCCGGATCAATGTATAGGGTGTTTTTTATTGCAGGAAAATAATTCATTTCTGAGAAAAAAAAGGCATTTACTTCTTTAGAACGCGAGTGGAGCCGCGGGTATCGCTAGTTTACTCGTATTTTATAATATGATAAGTATAATAAAACAGAAAATATCGTAACATAACACTGATAATAATTTGTTTACATTTTAGTTAGACGTCATGACACTCCAATTGGTATCTTCAACAGATAATTGTCGTTCTTCTGTACCATTACTGTATTGTCTATTAATTACAATATTTCTCCTCCGACTATATCCATGAATTCTTACTTGTCGATACAGAAACTCCCGCGTCATTATCTCAGGAACAAACATTTTTCTGCTTTTAAACAAAATCTTATCTCGTGGACCCCAATTACTTCGAGGTGAAAAAACGAATCGTATTCCCTTATTTTTACTACTTTTTCTTAATTGTACTAACATTCCAACAATAATAATAAATACGTAAATACCTAAGCAAATATATACCAAAAGTTCGTTCAAATTTATGGAAAATAATGATATGTAGTGTGAATTGTCATATTCTTTCACAAGAAGATTGCTACATCTCATGTAGATAATAATCAAAATCCAAATAGGGTTAGTTACCCAAGCGATTTTCCAAAAGTAACTTGCTTTAACTCCAATCATAAATATAATATCAACATTATGCTCCTGAAAACCGTATATCCAATAAATTCCCACGGAAAAGAAGAAGCTGGTCGTGAGTTGAATAATTTCAGTAACATCTGCGAGAACTACGGTTAGATCAGAACAGTAAAATGGACACGACAACATACATGTTACCGATAATACGATAAGACAAGATATATTCTTATATTTCCCACTAACTTTTAAATTTGTTGTCACAATTTCTAATAAAAATATACACAATATGAGCATATTTATAAACAAGCAAATGAATACAGTCGAAAACCAAGTAAATCCCCATAAAGGTAAATCATCGAAATAACTTAGTATTTCTGATACTGAAGCAAATGAATTGAAAAACACATTCTCACCAATTTCTATTATATCTTGCTCTTCTCCGTGGTAATAAGACACAGTTTTTATACCGTTGAACAAGATTAGTGCCAGTAGCAGAGTAACTAATATAGAAAAAAGTGGCACTGACACAGCAGTCATTGTCGCAGGACTGCGGAAATATACGTCACGAGATAAAAAACCAATGACTCCACTACCAACTCCACATGCTAGAGCGCCTTGAGTCGCAATATAAAAATATTTGTGTAAATGTACATCTCGCCAATAAATGCCGATTTTTGTAAACCATGTTCCGTTTGACGAAAGAGCAACACAACTTAGAATAAGCAGCACAAAAAACACATAAAAGGCTAACATTCTAACGAGCACTTTAACAATTTTTTCTTTTTTTATTACTATTACTAATAATATAGAGCTCGATATAAGTGTAGCTAATATAGATTTCCAAAGGTGCACACAATTTTTATTTTTAGTGTTATTATTTCCAATCTCCCGTTCAAAAAAGTAACTACTTGCCGTTTTCATTCCACAGTCTTTGTTAAACAAATTTTGCGCTTCTATACATCTTTGAAATATTGACACGTTAACTCTTTTAACCATACATTTTGGGTCGTTAAAATCGTCACAGCTGAACCATGGTGGGGGGTCCATAGCGGCATAAAATGCATATTCCAAAAACCATGAACTTAGCACCATCATATAAACTAGTTTCAACAAAACAAAATAAAACGTTCCATATCCGACGCCGCGTAAAATTGGACAAAAATTCCATGTAGACAGTACGTTACAGTTCGTATATTGGGCTATGCAGATCTCCGAATAAACTAGTGGTATACCAACAAAAATTGCAACACACAAATACACTGCCATATGTATGTAAAATCCTGAATGAGATAAATCCACAGGAGCAGAAGCTATGGCTATTTCATTCATCATCCATGCCCATAAGAGAAATTTGTACGTGGTGTAATTATTCCATCGACACTTAATTTCGGATTCATCGTCAACATCTGCCTTCATTATAAAAATATTTTAAATGAGTAAATAACGAAAATTTGATGTACATAAATCGAGACCAACCTGAATGTCGATACTTACAAGAACTTTAATGAGAGAAATAACTGACATTTTTAACGAATCTTATTCAGTATTAAAATATAAAATGAAATAAAAGGAAAATGTATATACATTAAATTGCCTGTACATATCGGAAAATTAAATTCCGATTACAATAAACGTTGGGGAGATAAAGTGAATTAAACTACACGGTGGCGGGAAGCGAGCGGGTAATGATTCGTGTATGGTTCCCCTAAATTATTGCTCTGCGCTGTAATTTATACCCCGGCGTGATAACGGCATAAATCCCCGGCGGCGACAGTGCAGCTGCAGGCTTCGACGGCGACGTCGTCACGGCATGACGCCCTTGACGTAATGTGTTTCAAAAATTATATCTCGCTATACTACAAACCTATGTGATTAATCTTGTATTTTATCTTCTTAATATATTTTCGAGACTATTGTTGTCTGCGGCTATATCTGTACTTTAGTTTTTTTTTATAATTATAGCACTCCTAAAAATTATTAAGTAATGATACAAAGCTCAATTATTATAACGTGAAACATACATTATAACTGTCTATATATAAGCATCTTAGTTGTCATCAAAATACGTATAGTTATTACAAATTTTCAAGTACTTGATTCTATTCTTAGTGAATTATTTACATAAATAACCTAAAAACTGCTGAAAGAAAGTTATTTTAACGAAAACTTCTGTTTGCTCGCGACACGTATTCTAATTAATAATAATTTTAATCAGTAGATCTTTTAATCGTAGATGGGCTACTTAGACGTGGTGGTTCCGCCAGACTTCGTAGCAGAAGAGACGTCGGGTGACGTGATGGTGCCTGAAGGCGGCACTGTGCGAGTATCCTGTCACGCGCGGGGAATCCCCACACCACGTGTAATGTGGAGAAGGGAGGACGGATCCGATATAGTTATCAGAGATGCGAACGGCAATAAAAATAAAGGTACATTAAAGTTTTATCTTTATAATACCCCTATTTTATTTTTTAAGATTGTGACTAACCTCTTTAGTCAAATCCAATGAATTCGATACTCGGAAAGGGAGTTTTTTTTTTCTAAAAATGTATATTTAACTAAGTAAAATATAATAATTGAATATGTATTTTTTTAATGGTATATATTATTTTTTAACAAAATAAATTATTGAATTTTTGAAAGTGGCCGTATTCGAAGAGGAAGTCCTGGTTTTAAACAAAATATCCCGCTCCGATATGGGTGCATACTTGTGCATCGCCAGTAATGGAGTACCGCCTTCAATAAGCAAAAGGATTATGATCAAAGTTCACTGTACGTAAAAACCGCAGCATATTTCAATATCTTAAGTATTATCTAGCGACTTACCCTCTCTCTGCTTGGTACGTCATGCAGTACGTCGATTTTTCCATATCCAAGTTTATCTCGATCTGGAAATAGTGACAAACATACATACACACTAAAACTTTAGCTTATAAATGCAAAAGTAATACTACTTAATACGAAAGTCAAAAAAGTCAAATGTAAAATTAAGTATTAAAATGTAAATTACTAAAAATGCGAAATTACTTTAAAGGTAAATACTGGCAACAAACATTTATATAATCATTCAAGCAATATCGCTTCATCATATAATATAAAAGATAATGTTTCTAATAGGTATTATACTTATACCTGACTGCTCAAATACCAAGAGTTTGGCATAGCTTTTGTAAAACTCAGCACTCTGTTTAAGTTTTGTAAATATTGACCTTTCGCTAAGTAAGAGCTATTTAATTAACTACTCAGCAATTTAAAAACACATTACGATTCGTAATTGTGGTCGTCATCTATTTTGTTCAAAAACTTAAGAGAGCAGGTCTAATTTGATGGATTGAAATTTTCTTAATAACAACTCTCAACTTTTTATATCTTATGTACGTGTATGAATATAAACGTTAGTTATACATAAAAACGAGCAAGAAGACTCGAAATATATGTAAAAATGCAAAACTTTGTATGTGTGTAATGTGTATGTTCGTTACGTCTTTACGAAGAAACGGTTGAATCTACTTGAATGTTTAGAAGATAAGTATATTAAGGTATTGTAATAACTTTACTGTCATAAGCACCTCGTGAAATTGTCGAGCAAAACGAGGGTAAGTAAAGTAATTGTTGTTTATCTCGACACGTTACAGAGGTTTCACGTTATTAATGATGTTATTCAATGCCAGGCTGTACTACCTTTTAATTATTTTTCGTCACTGGGTTTGTAAATGCTTTTCGTCAACCACAATGATTGAAATTTTAGATTAAGTATTCATAGAAATCTAAAATAACTAAGCACCAAAATAATAGCTTAACAATCATTAGATAATTAAATTTTTAAAGTAACTTCATTTACTCGTTTGTGAACTTTTTATGATTTAACTACTGAACAGTTTTAAATGAAATAGCATGGTTTCATCATGATTTTCAAAGATTTTAATAGAATTTGTTAATTGTTTGCATTATTTTATGTAATAGTTGCACAAAATTGTACACATTATTATAATTAAAACTATATTTGTTCATATTTATTAATATAAAATTTTATGTTTTGGGAAGGGTTCATTGAATGAATATTTATATTTAATTATATAGAAGTACTACCTCTTGCAATTTATAGTTACAGAATATAGCTTAAAGAAATTGATATTAATTTTTGTAAATCTACTTACGTTCAAAGCAATTAGTTTTCACGTGCAAATAAATTTCATTTACTTTATAAAACTCTGTGCACCGAAATTTATAGAATAAGTTTTTTTTATTCTATCACATAGAAAATATGATCATATTATATTTTGAAAAAATATTTTTGTACAACATCATGTACGTACTAGCGCCTCATTCGTCTCTAGATTCAGCCAGCGGAGCGGCTTCCGCTAGTCAAAATTAATAAAATTTCTAAATTAATAGTAGCCTGAGTTACTCCTTATAATATTAGCTATATGTGAGTGAAAGTCCCGTTAAAATCGGTCAAGCCATTTCAGAAATTAGCCGGCCAGATAGACCGACAGTCAGATAGACAAAAATTTTGTAAATTGTTTTTTGATGTTAGTACCGTTAGTAGTAGTAGTATTTTTTTGATATATTTTCATATGCATTTAGTGAAAAGATATTATTAATTTGAAATTAGAAACATATACTTTATTTAAGTACTCTTAAATATGCTTTCAAACGTTGAAAAAAAATTGTTAATTAATATTTTACTATAATGTATACTTATTACTTATATTAATAAAAGTATATTTTACATAGTTCATCCGGTAATACAAGTGCCTAATCAATTAGTGGGAGCGCCCTTGAATACCGATGTAACCCTAGAGTGCTACGTGGAGTCTTCACCGAAGTCAATCAATTACTGGGTCAAAGATAACAGTAAGTTGTTTTATAAATTCCTTTTACAATATTCTTAATAAGCCATTGGTGCTCTTACAAATGTTTATGAATATAAAAACATTAATACCCAATTATTTTTAACAATTTGGGCTACAAAATATGTACTAAATTTGTAAGTTTATATGTGATAATATAAATTTTAGTTACAACGCAAAACCTACTGAACTGTTGTGATAAAACTATTCAGTTACGTAGCTTACGTTACCTTATCATGTAGGTAACATCATAATAGGTAACACATAGCTAATTTATGGTAATAAATAATTCTTAAATGAACTTCTGTTTCGAATGCCTCTATTTCTAACTTATCTGTAATTCATAAAAGCAATTTTGACGAATTCTATATAATTGACTTGATTTTAATAGAAAATGTATAACATTAGAAAGTGTTATAACAATATTAAACTTCTTTTTTTATAAATTCTGTTAGTTCGAATCATACGCTATTTTTATATACACTCTATTTTTATAAGTCTTATCTCCACTTTTATTACAATATAAGTGATACGCCGTTTATGTCACAAATCCTAAGAATACCGTCCATTCGCGTTAAGTCACGAGTTTATTCCTTTGGGACTCTATCACTCGGTTGCCATGACGACGGACTCCATTACCACCGTCCTGAGCAATTGCTTTTAAGAGACTAATTAAGGATAGTAGAGTGCTTTACTTAATAATTATTATTGTTAAGATTACCTTTTTTTTTTGAAATCTAGATTTGAAAAAATCTTAGTAAAACTACCACAGTCAACTAAATACGTAGTTTAAACGACTAAAACTATTAGACTAATTTTAATTTTAGAAAATTGAGACGAATTAAATCGGTGAATATAAGGAGAATGAGAAAATTTTATGGAAACATCATTCTGAAGTAAGAAATATGTAGTTTAAATTGGATATTTCTCTGGCTATAAATTTTTTTAATACTTACTCGTAACTTGTACAAAATCGTAATGTACTCGTAGAATTGTCATCAGCCCTTTTTAACGTCCTACTGCTGGGCACGGGCCTCCCTCAGTACGAAGGGGATCAGGCCATAGTCCACCGCGCTGGCCTAGTGGCGGACTTCACATGTCTTACGAAAACTTGCTAGGTTTTCTCAGACACGCAGGTTTCCTCACGATGTTTTCCTTCACCGTAAGACAATTGGTAATCAGGATAAAACTGATTCACACATGAAAATATCAGAGGTGCGATTTGAACACGCATCACTCTGTTATACATGCGAGCGCGTATCCGCTGGGCTACCACTCGTAGAATGATCATTTGGTATTAAATATTCGACAACGTCAACGATAGTAATTATATTTATTTATATATATATATATATATATATATATATATATATATATATATATATATATATTTAAATTGAAGCGTTTGAATACCATAAATCTTGTAACATAACCTCTACCTTCCGCATTAATCTAGTACCGTCTAATACTGTTACCATAACTATTAAATCAATTCATTGTGCCAATTTTATATTAAACACAACTTTAATAACTTTTTAATTTTAAAGTCACAATTTGTCTTCATGAATTGCACCCTTAAAATTGGTATAATTTTTTGGCAAGAGTCAAACGTAGGCGGGACTCGTGCAAGTAATGAGATATTAAGATTTAATTTACGAGTACGTCGGGGTTTAAGCCTTAAGAAAAGTGACCTATTGTGGTAAAATAAGACAATGCTCGTTAGTTCCGTTTCAGTGGACACGGCGTTTACGACTGCTCCGTGAAGGCGACCGACAATGCTTTTGTAATTTATATCTGGCGAATGTACCATAGCGCTGCCATCCTATTATGAAGTCCTCCAGAATTGGAGTAATTATCAACAAATTTCAGCTCCTAAAATCAATTTTATTTTTAACTTATTCCAAAATAAACAAATTTAAATATATTCAACACGTGTATTATGTATATAAGCTTTTAACACTCGACTTTGACTTCGAAAATAACTATTAAGTTGGATATTATTAATCAATCAACATATAAATTGTCTTTTTTATGACAATATATTCAGCCCTTTTTAACATCCCACTGCTGGGCACGAGCCTTTCTGCAATAACTTTTTACGTTTTCCTTTATCGCTTCTTCCTTACGTTAGAAATGATTCGCGCATGAAAATGTCAGAGATGGGAGACCCGGATTTGAACCAGCATCACTCGATTATCCAAGCGTGACGTTACCACTGGGCTACACTGGCTTATTAATTATTTTTCTATATATACAAATACAAATATTAAAAGAATGTTGCCGAAATAGTTTGATTGTAAGGAAAGGTATTCACACCTCCATAATATGTATTGTGGAAGATGAACAGAAAAGAGGATGTTAGAGTGGGGAAAAAACTATAAAAGTCGATGCATAACTGGCATCGGGGGGTAGTTGTATCTTGACGCTTGTCGTGGTAGCATTGTTAGGTCGTTACTCTGTTGGTTTATTTCTTTAAAATATCATTGTTGGTAGCTTAGTTGTCTTTTTGGTTAGTTTAATTGTTTTTTAGCGTTTTCAGATACTTACAATAAATTGAGGTCGATTTAGTATGTTTGTTGTTTTTTAAAAGAAAGCTCACTTCTGGTCTAAATTCACAAGAGTATAATATATCATTCGTACTCGTATGTACAAATTATTCTCTCATCCTAGCATTCACTGCTGACTTTACTTAGTAAATGTAGTGTGATCCATTCGGATAATCTACTATTCAAACACATCAAGTCTTGAATGTTAAATGACACAGTCGGAGAGCAAGTTTAGTTGGCAGATCAAACATTCCTCCAAGTTGAGTAAGGCTTTTGATTTGCGAAGTTTCCGCTTAAGTAACCGGACCAAGCAACACGCTATCGCGACTCTATCGGGAACGTTTATACAGTTTACTGTTTGTCCCCGTCGGTCGTTTGTATTTAAAGCACTTGTAGGCTGGTGTCAGTAGCTTTGCTAATTGTTTTAGACTGAGTTTATCTGCTGCCCATATTTCAATAATAACGTTAGGTTTTAAATATGAAGCCTAAAAATAAAAAATAACTTTCAACAAATTAATTTATTGTCTAGAATCTAGACTAGATGTTTGTTATCTGCTAACATTGATGTAAAACAAAGGCACAAAAAATATATTTCACGTAGTGAAACTCTCTCTTAATTCTTTAATATTTTTTACAATTTAGCAATCATGTTCTAACCGAAGCACTGGATGGGTGGTAATAAAAAGTAGCTTATTATAACATCCACCTGACAAATTATTGTATGCGCAAAAATAACGTTGATTTATTGCTGTATAAGTTTGATTTGTAGTGAAGAAGAATGACAAAAAGCCAAAAATAGTTTCATTTTCATGTAATATTAGTAGAAAAAAATACAGTAAAAGTTTAATTTCTTTAAACACTTTTTAATAAAGATATTTAAATATACATACAATATATTGTACAACTCAAAATTATTATCTAATGAACAAATGTACATAGAAAAGCATAGCTACATAATATTTAAACAAAATTGTTGCCTAATTAGAATAACTCGATAATATGTCAGAAACGCTTTAAGCACATAGATCATAATTGTGGACGCACATTATTAATACTGCTATATTTGTATGAACGGTTAATATTTATGCATAAAATTAAAGTAGATTTATAGTTTAACAAAAACATTCAATTTTCATGTTCACCGATAATTAATTGGAAATGGACAATTTTGATATAAGTGCCGCTGCCATTAGTGGTCATGTTTTTCATATTGATCAAATAAAAATGTTTTGCCCATTTTAGCTTTATTAAGCTTTGTAGGCGAAAAAGCACTCGTCTGATATTCGTTTATGTGACTGATGAATTCATATTTTATTCATGTAAGGTGAGGCTTACTTCATCATCCTAAAGAAGTTTTGGTAAATATAATAATATTTTCATACTACGTTTACTTTTTTGATTTTTAGAAAAATACTATTTGAAAAAATGATTTTATTTTAAGATAAAAATATTTGAATCATTATTATTTATATTCGAATTATTTTTTGAATTACTTTGACTATACAAGCTTTTGTACGGGTATAATTTTATCAGCACACAACTGTGTTTTAGTATACGAGTAGAACAAATACTAGGGTGCATAAAGCAAAGATCTTTCAATAACATTGAAAAATGTGAACTTTACTACTGACGAATCATAATAAAACCGCGCGTGATATCCACTGAAATATCCATTAGCACCTATTCGCGCGTAAAATGAACCAGCTAAAGTTACGTAATAAAATAATACATTTTGTTCTCGTTCTGTGGTCTTATAACAACGAATATGTCAAGAAAATCTGTGCGTAGCGTAGCCGCTCCAAATCATACCATTACGTATTCACGAAGGCAAAACCGACATTGTACATATTGCATTTGCGGCTGAAATATCGTTTACTTATTAAGTTAATATGTCAAAATTTTAGTTTATTTATAATTAAATATCTTGCAATTTGGTCAAATCTTTTAATTTGGTAACGAAAGCAAATGTAATGAGCTAGAGGCTTCGAGCTGTTACTTCTTATTTCTTCTTATAGCCGTCGGCGGTTTTGGAAAGTTCTCTACTCAGCAGTTGTCGCCTGAAATTTACGGCTTAATTTTCAGTGTAGACGTAGTGCGCTTAGAGCGCCTAGTGTTTTTAAGTTTTTATGACGTATTACGATTGTCCTTTCTAGAATATTATATTTGTTGAATATTTTTATGGAATTATTTTTTTCTGGAATATTTAATTTATAGTTTTATTAGCAAATATACGTTTCGTTTTATTTCTTATACATATAAGTACGTGTACGTTTAATTTATAATATTACTACCGACTAACTCTTGCATAGCTCGGATGCGTCTATAGGTGTGTTACGTCATAGTCTAGAGACAAAGTTGTATCTACAGCACAATATTTTTTAATCATCATCTAAGTTTAAATAAGAGCACTTAAAATATTTTATTGTTCTATTTGAAAAGCATTAAACAAGTTCGTAATATCGATATTTAAGTATTATTAAAACGGTTAAAGTTTCTAGAAGTAACACAAGACATTCACAACCTATAAGCTTTCGCCTCGTTAGACTCATAACCACCTCAATGACTGGTAGTTACACCTACTCGCTACCTAATGTCGTTTCGACTCAACGCGCATGTATAGTCTTAAAGTATGTTTTCTATGATTATATTGTACAAATTTACCTCCTAGTAAATATGTTATTTTACAGGGCTTTTTAATTTTATGCTAATAATAATAATAATTTAGGCCGTTTTCGTTCAAAAACTATTGGTGCATCTCGGAATATACTCTGTAAAGTGGGTGTTATTCATGTATTATTCCATAAAAATATCAAACGTGCGAGACTTTCGTTGGTAGCTCTAATTCGTCTACCTTGGTTTTCCAAGCAAGCACATTACCCCAGTAGTAACTTTTAACTATTCAAAATTTATTTGAAATCTTATTTATTCATATCACGCTAAATTATTTCTTAAACCTCAACAACTAAGTTAATTATTAAAACGCATTAAAACGTCAGCCTACAAGTTACGTCGGTAATGGTATGGTTATAATACTCGCAGTACGTCGATCAATCCTTTGTTTGCTCTCAAACTCACGTCGAGTGACTGGCGCTTTCACTTGCTTCGCACTGAAACCAAGTGAAACGCGGGCAATACAGGGTTGTCATTTTCGTTTGTCATCAATCTATGTTAGGGCCGCTGACATGTAAGTGTTAATTAAGCAGCCCTTACTCGAGCGTAATTAAGAGTGTTACAATGTTATTTTAGACATTAATTGAGATGAAATTTCTTGTTATAATGAAACAAGGGGTTAGGCGCGGGTTTGCTAAGTAATTTTGTTCGGAGGCCATCTTTGCCGCACATCGTAAAGCCAAATACTGGAGAGTAAACAAACCGAAGTTTCGATCGAAATTAAGATTAGACAAGACATTCCTGCCCTTATCGGTTCCTTTTGAAAGTTGTTTAGCAAATGAGTTTTACTTCCAATATGCTTACTGAATTTGTATATTTCCTATTTACATATTTTAAGATAGGTCCAATTTTGTTAATAATATTGTTTCTAAATATTTGAATTTACTTAATTTTGTTAATAATATCACTTGAAAAGGAATATCGTATAATAAATATATTTTCTTTGTGAAAAGTGTGTTGCTTTAACAAAATACAGTAACAAAAATCCACAACACAATATATTTCGAATGAGATTGTTCTGAAGACGGTCACTTACTTTATCGCTTGCGGACACAAGGGAAGAAGCTTACCTGAAATACAGGACTGTTGTTCAAAGTTACGAAATTCTAACAATTTAAGGCTTTAGTAAATATTTTTATGTGGAAATTGTTTTTATTTGGTTCTAACGACAATTTTCCATTTTCATTTATGTAATTAGTAATTACATAATTAGTAGGTAATTACTTCTCAAAACACACAAAAGATTCTTATCATTTAATTCATTACTATTTAATATGGAGATTTTATATAAAATTAAATTCAGTTTTATCTTCATACGCTAATTAATATATTTTACAAAAAGTATTCCCACAGACTTGGGAAAAGTTTATTCTAATATAAGCGAAGGTTAACCATAAAAATGTTACGTGTTATTTTTCTGTCCATTTTTTTGTCCAAATACAGCAGCGTTTTCAGCACTTACACTAATTATTGTAGTCATATTATTAGGAATACTCTGGGTCTTCGTAAAAAAATTCTGATATGATTCTAAAGTAATTTTCAGGCAAAACATGCCAAAATTTAATTAATGCGTATATGCAAAACATTTATTGCCAATTAGGGCCATACTTATATACACTTTTATATTTAAATACGTATTAGTGGTTAAACGCGCTCGCTTGGGTCAAATCCTGGGTCTCTCGCACCTCCGATATTTTCATGTATAAATCATTTCTAGCACGATTACTACTCTTACGGTAAAGAAAAATATAGTTAAGAAACCTGCATATATTTGAGAACTTAACATATTTTCGAAAGACATCTCAAGTCCACTAACCTGCAGGAGTATGGCCAGATTGATCCCCTCGTGTTAGAGTCCCGTGCCAAGCAATGGGAAGTTTAAAGGGCTGAATACACTAAATTAACCTATTCTTTAATAATATGTAAGTCCAATTCAATTTCACACTGAAACTAAAACTAATAGTGCGTGAGATTGACACAATATGGTTGGCATTTTTAATATTTAATTTAAGTATTTTAAATATTTTTAATAAAAAGTTTTTCAGAATTAAAATATTTTTTTTGTAGATGAAATGGTGATAACTTCAAATAAGTTTGAAGTCGTGAATACGATGATCAGTTCCTTCGAGAGTCGCATGACGCTGACCGTACGCAAGTTGTCGCCTGCTGATGTAGGTGCTTACAGATGCGTAGCTAAAAACTCGCTCGGGGAAGTGGACAGCGTTATTAGACTATACGGTTTGTTATCTTGAAAACTTCATCTACTACCCTTTAGGGTGTTTTTGTGAATTTGCAAATATATTAACAACATAAATATAAATCATTAGGAGGGAAAAATGTAAGAGGATACTAGTGCGGAAGTTGTGTATGCTGTGATGATGGACGATAATAATGTTAATATATATATATATATATATATATATATATATATATATATATACATATACTTTTAGGCCGTTTAGCCCTGCCGTTCATCTTGCGAGTATGCTAATTTTGAGGTTATTTATTTCAAATGAAACATTGTGAATTGTGAAAACACAAAATTAGTATCGATCAGTAGGGACAGCCATAAACATTCCTAAACAAAATGTTTAAAAATCAAAGAAAGGTATAGACATGGAAGTGAAATGTTACAGTTTCGATTACTGTGCAAGCAAATGCTCAGAAAAAGCCACACTGAGAAATACCATGACTTCAGTATGCTATTCACGAGCTTTGGACACGAGTGATCCTACTATTTTAATCAGATGACATTCTTACTAATAAAAAATAATTTTAAAAAATCCTTTTTTAATAATATATTTCTTTTATCATTCATCTAATGTGTTATTTTATTTATCTAAGTAATTAGTAAGTAGTCTAATGGTTATTTACGTTTCCATGAACTTAGATGCTGAAAGCTTAATACTAATGGTTACTATATGCACTGTCTGACCTACATGTGCATCAGTCCATATATAAGCCTAGCTTAAGATCTGTTACTGATCAAATACGTGAATTGAAATTAAGGATAGGACATTTCATTAAAAACAAAATTATTCTCAGAACGCTGCATTTCACACTACATTAAATTTGCCTTCATATTATATTTACATTATAATTGTAATATAGTCCCTAGTTAAGTCCAATGTTGGTTATGATTTAAAAATTTTATTTATAGTCTAAAGAAACCGACTGAGAATAAGTTTTCAATAGTAGGAAACTAACTCGGATAAAAATAAATCGTAGCATGCAAGTAACGAAACTTAGAAAAAAATGGTTGGTGTTTTTAAGCTAGCATTTCTTGATGATTGAGTATTAGAAACCTCGATAAGTTTAACCTCAACAGTCAACACAATTGCCATTTCGTCAGAAAATTATAAATTATAGTTTCTATTAATTAGATTTAATTAATCAGTTTATATTAATTAACAGAATTTTTAAGAGAAGGAGAATCTTGCCTTTAAGAAAGTTATTTTGTACATTACATAAAAACGATACTCTCTTTAATGTAGGTATACAAAACTGTTAGTTTATTTTTTAGCTAATTAGCTAGAAAAATAAACTAACTTAAATTTTTTTTCAGAAATACTTGGACCATCTATAAGCAATCCGACTACCAAAAAAGAAGACTACAAATACTCAACGCCAATGGAAGGGCCCGACAATCAGTTTGGTTCCGCTGAAAAATCCGATGATGAAGACGACAAAGAAACCGTTATAGACACGATGAAAATACAAAATTATCTAACAGATGACCATGATAATAAATTGAATAAAAATAAATCAAACGTATTGAATACATCAAATTCTCAAACAAAACAGATAAGTTATAAAGTCCGTAAAATAATAAATAAATTAGAGACAGAAGCGCTGGACATTATGTCCAATAAAAGTTGTTATCCTAAAAATATTGTTATATTAATTTCAACCATTTATACCATAATTTATTTATTGTAATTATTCTCGCAAAATCTAAATATGAAAAATTAACCCTATCTGTTATTTCTAAAAGATTAATCACTTATTCTATTAAATAACCTATATAACCCCCAATACTCGTGTGTACTCAAATAATTACATTTTAATTCATAAACGTTTTAAGTATCCATTTACAATTCATACGATGCAAAATCTAGCTTTAAGGCTGATCGTCCAATGATTTCAAAGCGCGCAATTTTTATGATTTAGTGGAAAGACAATACATTGGAAAAATGAGTGTCGCGGAAGTTGATCAGTAATATATATTATACTCGTAGTAGATATTATATTGGTATTAGGTCTTTTTTAAAGATATATTTTTACTTTAAACCCTCGTAAAATAAGTAAGCCGTAAAATAAGTATTTTTAAGAGTAGGCTTATGTTACATATTCTCCTTTTTTATTTCTGCAATGTAATTAAAAAATTAAAGTATTTCATAAAATATTTTTGCCAAAGACATACCTATTATATTTTTGTAGAATAAATGTTAAATAAATACTATATGAGTTGCCGTATCTAGTGGACGATCAGCTTAAGCCTTATTAATTGAATGTTTTGAAGTGGCTCGAAATTGATATTGATGCGAATGTTCCGGTGTTTTAATATCCTCTCCTCGTGTTATCGCGATAATTTATTATTACGGTAAAAACGAAATTGAATACTGTCTTTAAACATTATCGTTAATGTAAATAAAATTTTTAATAATGTTGCCGTATTACAATAATAAAAAATCTTACGTTTTTGTCCTCAATATCTTTTATAATAGTGCCATCTTATTAGTTAATATTATTCACGCGTTATCATAATAATATTACTTTTTTGTTGTAGTGCCATTTATTATGAAATAATATTTTATATAGTAAGTACAAAAATAAATGTATTAATTAATTAGCTGTAGCTGCTGCTTTCGATTTATTTGTATTTTTAAATAAATATATTTTTTTAATGAAAATAGCAATAACACGAAATGCTGCGATATAAGAAAGATTTTCTTACTACAATACCTACTTCTAAATATGATTTAAAATTTTCACTGCTAAACAAGCTACGTGACTTCTTACATACCATAGGTACTTACCTTATCTAATTTCTAACTTACACTTAATATTAAGAAACAACACAAGAGATTCTGTTTTAACTCTATTAATATTCAAACAAAAGTAAGACTTTTTTAATTTTAATTTATTTCAATTGTGAATTCAATTGCTAAAATTTTCTTTTAAATTATATGAAAGAAGACATAGTGAAATTAACATAATTATATATAATCCTTTTTACATAATACACTGAATATATACTTAATACATAATCTATATTTTCGTATGGATGGTTTCTATCATGACTCTGGAGAAATGAAATGACCAGTACGTGATTTATAGGTTTCATATCTCAGTACAATCTTATAGGAAAGATATATCTTCTCAATGTGCTAGCAACTTAATAATGTAAAAGATGAAGCAATTTGCTTCTGTTTCTGCCTTTTATATGTAATACGTATATACATAATATAAGTGTATTTAACAACATGGTGAGTTTTGTTTTATGATTTCGTAAAAGAGTGTTAATGATTATTTAAAGAAATATGAATATTTCATTTATTTAAAACCATTTCATTAATTGTATGTGTTATTTATTTATTTTCAATGAAAACGAACTTAGATATTTGACTTACTAGACCTACCTTTTATTTCTTTACTGAACTTACGTTCAGAACACTTATATGTGATGCGACTATAAATTCAATAAAGTGCTGTAAATTTACTTATTTTAAAACAAAATACCATAACTACACGTATTTACGTAAACGTAAAAAACAAATAGAACAATACACTAAGATTCATACTGTTATAAATTATAATGAATAATAAAATAATGTTAATATTCATATTTAAATATACATGTCTCTGTACGTACGTGTTTTATTTCATTACAAGCAACTTACCCTTGCTTGCCTTCGAATTTCTAGTGAAAAGCAAAAATAAATTTATCTCATGGACACCGTACATTTCTCCGAGGAAAAATCTCTGTGGTGTGAAAACAAAAATTCATGGCATGCCAAGAAATTTTTATCCAAAATCAGTCAGCCGTTTTGGCGTGATTGATTAACAGGCATCAATAGGTCCAAACATTTGCATTCATAATATTTATGGAATTCAATAACATTATGAATATTAATTACCTCGTACTTGAGTTTTCAACCGACTTCCAAAAAGGAGGAGGCACCGACTTCAAAATTAACTAAGTTCTTAAAAGTATTATTTTCTACTTTTTAGTTCAGATTTGTTTAGTTTAGAAGTCGGTTTCTGTATTTTTGTTAAAAATAATTTATTTTATTACTTATTTTACAGTAGGTGTTCAGAACTTCACGAAGTAAATGTAAACCAGTAAGTTAAACTAAATAGTTTCTATATAATGCTTATCTCGCATTTAGTTAATTTGTAAGTATAATAATTTAATATATTTTTTTAATCGTTTATATTACATGTAATCATCCTTGGGAGAGATACGAAGTAAAATATAGGTATGTATGGGTTTAAAAGTCGAAATTGTAAAAACCAGCTTAATAACATTAAAACACAATATATTATAACTATTTAGTAACTTAATCCTATACATCGATTGAAATAATGCCTGTTAAAGAAGTACTTAGGTACTAGATTACATACTTTTTTAAACCTTAGATATATTTAGGATGATAGAGCACATTCATTTTGTTTTATTTGTATACTAGCTGTGCCCGCGACTTCGTTCGCGTGGATGTCGGAACTTAACAATGTATTTTTTAGTGCGAAGCGCTGTTGGAGGATACCGATACAAATCATTTTTTTTTTATTTATGCTAGTGCTTCTTAATAAACAACATTGGCTGTGGAACCATCTGGAGCGTACACAAAAAGGTTATTGGGGTTGTTTACGCGGGAAAGAGCTACGTATAGTTGACCATGAGAAAAACATCCAATACTTAGGTCCACCCCCGCAACGGATAATCGAATTGCTGTTAGCCTCACTTCACGATCTTCTTCTGATTCCTGGGACCTACTTAGTCTCTTCCTTTTCGCATCTCGGCTACGCTGCGAAAGGTTTGTTTTTTTTCTAGAAGTCATTTTCAAAATAAAAACTGAACCAAACAAATAAAATATTGAACCAAATAAATCAACAATTTACAACAACACAAACTTTCAAAATGAGAATGAAGACTAATAAAATTTCAAACTACGAAGTAAATAAAACTACTTGACTCAAATTGCAAGTTATTATTTACTTCGCACTTCGAAATTAAGACCGAATCTAACTAACCAAAATTTTTTGAAAGGTAAAACGAAATAATGAATTAACGAACGAACGATTTACGATACTATCAATTTAATTCAAGACCTTTACATAGACAAACCTCTTTAAAGACAGAACTTTAATGACTCCTACAAAACAAAAACCGACTTCCAAACTTAATAAATCTAAACTATAAAGTAGAAAATAATAGCCAGCCAGGTATTTTGATTATGTTTACAAATTGATAGATTAATCAAATATGTATCTATTTAGGGTTATTTTGCTTTGGCTGGCAGTTGGCACCGACTTCAAAATTAACAAAGTCCTTAAAAGTATTATTTTCTACTTTTTAGTTTAGATTTTTATTTAGTTTGGAAGTCGGTTTTTGTTTTCTGATAAAAATAATTTATTTTTAAATTTTTAGCGGAAAGTAGATACGTATTGTGTTAATGACTATACAAATTTACCTTCTATTATGAGGTAAACCTTATAGCCTGAAAGTATATAACTATCGGTCCATAATTGCGTATTATATTAACTGCCTCGATGGTGTAGTGGCTAGCATGTACGGTCGCACACCGGGAGGTCCTGGGTTCGAGTCCCGGGTCGGGCCAAGTTTAGTTATTGAGTCTTTCTCTTTCATGAGCCTCAGTAACAGCCCGGAGTTGGGAAGTTGGCGGTGTTTCACCCCCGTGCCTCGGAGAGCACGTAAAGCCGTCGGTCCTGCGCCTTAGCTCTCACTGGTCGTGTCGAGCATTCGTCCCACCGGAATATGAGAGTGATAAGGAACAGAGAGTGCACTTGTGTTTGCGCGTACACTCGTGCACTATAATATGTCCCGCGCCGTTGGCTAGTCTCAATGAGATTGGCCGCCGTGGCCGTAATCGGCCGGGAGGACATTATTATTATTATTATTATTATTATATTGAAAAAAATTTCTTTAAACTGCTAACCGTTGAGGAGTTGTACCTTCCATCATCAGTTACGGTACGTGACTCAAATATCCATATAGCCCATAAAAGATTCGGCCGAACATCGTTAATTTGCTCCTAAGAATTGAAGAGTTCCGATACTTTGTCATGGATCCCATCATCAGAATCCTACCAAACTCTCATCAAACTACCTTTGAAGTATATCCTTTCCATTAAAAAAAGAATCATCGAAATCGGTTGGCGTGATATTGAGTTATTCGTCCATTTGTCGCGCAAATACTTAATGCAAATTTGAGACTTTTATGGTTTTCTCATGGATGCCATTGTCAGAACTGGAAAATATTAAAATGGGACAAACGGGAAGCACTACCTTTCAAATAAAAAAAGAATCATCAAAATCGGTTCACCCGGTTCAAAGTTATGAGCTAACAAACATTAAAAAAAAATACAGACGAATTGATAACCTCCTCCTTTTGGATGTCGGTTGAAAACTCAAAGATTGCCGGCAGACATGGGCGAAGGTCATTCTTTCAAGGAAAATCTTAACACCGCGATTCAGAAAATGACTTCACACGCACAACGCCATCTATCGAACAATACTGCACACAGTTGATCTCTAGTTCGAATACTCGTAGATGGCGCTGTTTTAATATTTTACTTCGGAAACACTATTATAATTTTATTAATTTTCATTTTTATAAGGTGTGAACTGATTACTATGAAACAAAAAACTTAATGTTACTTCAATTTACGCACATATTATTGTGTATAAAAGTTACTTGAAGTTGTGAGATCAATTGCACATAGCCCTAATTTTACTTCTGGAATTTCTCTACTTCTTCACTTTAAACTCAAATATCTTTTGATAGACTGAACCGATTGCAATGAAACAAAAACTAAATGTTACTTAAAGTTACGTTCAATCGTTGTGTATAAAAGTTATCTACATTGCTTTCGTACATTTTACGTGATGCCCGGATAAATAAACAGACAAACCGACAAACCGACAAACAGACAAACAGACAAACAGACAAACAGACAAAAATTCTAAAAATGCTGGAAATGGGTTCTATTGGTTGTCCTTTAACACCCTGGCTATTTTTTTTGTATTTTTTTTTGATGTACAAAAACGACTTTTCTACAGTTTTATTATATGTATAGATTACATTTTCCTTGTAGTACTTAAAATAAAAATTGAATGCCTAAAAATGTGCAAGTAATAACATACAAGCATTCTACGCGACATTGGCGAAGTAAGTTGTGTCCAACAAGCACTCCTGGAAGCCATTAAAGAAATGATAGAATTTAATTTCAGATACAATCAGATATTTAATTATATTACTGTTTTTATATGTCGATGCACTTCAAAACATTTTTTATATACCTGTATCAAAATTCTTCTAACAAAAGGCTACGACAGACTGCAAAGTAAGAATAAGTCGGCAACAAGTCAAGTTCGAAAGCTAGCTCTTAGTTGCGGTTTGTTTGAAGTTCTCGAACGCCGGATCACCGACATAGCCTCGTCTTCATTATACGAACAACTTTGTCACTTCACTCCAGCCTACTCATGTGCCTGCTGTGTATGCAAATTTTGCTAAGCTTACAAACAAATACACAACTTTCATTTTCCCACATTAGATTATGTATTACAGTCATGAATTATTAATAATTAAATTTCATTTAAACTTTCGTGTTATAAACGTATAATTAAGAAAACCTAAATTAAATTTGCTTTAAGCCACTTATGCTATAAACTATCTTAAACGCGAATAATTTTTGGTACTACAAAATTTTACATAATGTAACTTCTTCAAAATTGTAAGAAATAAAACAAATATTTTGATTTATTTAGTTTAAGTTGTTAAGGTGACTAAAAATAACAATCTATATCTATCATTAAGAGTAAGAAATAAGAATCTTAAATTTTCTTATTAAGAAGTTCATAGTTTTTGAAGCCAACAAAAAAAAATATATTAAAACAATAGAATGTGACATAACACTATGTGTACAATATGTGAAAATATTAAAAACACTATTTGGATGAACGTAACGGGCGTAACGTACCGTATGGGTACAAACACCTATCGAATAAGGCTCTTAGGTAGTTTCGACAGTAGTTTTTCCCCAAGCATATTTTGCTAACATTTTCAAACAAAATATAATTTTCTTTAGCACTTACATATAATAAAGCAAGCAACATAAGCTTTTTAATGGCTGGTGTTGAAAAAGAATTTAACTGATAGGATTTTTAAACAAAGGCTAGTAAATTTTTAAATAAAACACAAAGGCTGTATACATTGTGTCATCACTTAAGTGTATACAGAAATGTACACATTGTGTCATCACTTAAGTGTAAAGTAAAACTGGCGAACTAAAACTGAGTAGCACGTCGCTCTATTGTAGACAAAACAATGCACGAAATTCAGAGTCGGGTACAACGAAAAAATTATACTCGTACCTTTGTGATACGAAGTTGCGACTAGCGTGTATTAGCTACGAGTAAGTTGATTAAGGAACATATGCCTCAAAGTAGTATACAACAAAGAATTCAATATAAACATTTATACTGATCTAATGGCTGATGTACTTATATATATAAATAGCTTTAAAATTACGGAGTCACACTTAAAATGGGGGAATTTATAAGTTAGAACCTTGAGGTTTAGGCAAGATGTCATTCTAAAATCGTTAGCGAATTCTGTAATATTAATAATTATTTATGTTTTAATTGCGATAAATATTGTCATAACATCAAAAATTAAATAAATAATAAATTTTAATATTTACTCATAAAACGTTTCAAGTTAAAAATGTTAAGTGTATAGAATTGAAATCAATAACTCTTTTGAGGTATTTTGGTGATTTAAATCTCCTTAAAATTGTTAGTTGGCACTATTCATAAAAAGTTTATTAAAATGACCTTCGCGATATATAAAAACTTAGTCTCTCCCCTGACCATGATTGCTGTAAAGCATTCACGTTTCATGAACAATGAACAAGTTTCATTTATGAAGTCAAATCTTCGCGTAAATCTAAGAAAGTATTATGGAAAAAAACAAATTTAAAGAAAACTGATGTCGCTTTACTACACTATATGGTAAAATAAATATTTGAACATGCCTTAATTAATCATAGTAATGCAATTATCGCTGCTACATTTCAGTGCGATCGGTCCACGTTTCGGTTAATTAAAACACGTCTGAATTCAGAGCTGTAAATTTAACGTTCGCGAGTTTTTTACGAAACTTTTCGACAGAGCAACCAGTTTTCTGTTTATTTATGAGCTTTTGCTAGCGGCGGACGGACGGTCCGCTTAACCGACAATATTTTCACATTAATGTTTGCTTTTTTGCTATAATGCTTTAGAGGCACAGAATAACCGAGGCAATTTTTGCTTCTGATTATTTTAATACTATAAAGAAATGTATAAGAGAGACATTAACTTAAAGAAATCATTATTACGGATTTTTTTAAAAATATGCCTATTCGTATATATTTTTACGCAAAAATACTGTAGTACAATATAAAACTATAAACTATATACTATTACTACTTAACTTATCTGCCACATCATTTGGCCGAAAAGCGACAATGTATTAGAAAACAATGCCACTAGATACAGAGCAGTAACGAGAAAATAATCAATCTCCCGAGTCCACTTGGAAGCAATCAAGAGTCTGTTATTGCGTTCGTCCAATCCGATAAAAGAGCCGATATATCAAAGACGTCCGCGGTTCAATTACTAGCCAATGTGCTATCTCTTAGGGGCAGTAATCGAAAATGAAAATACCGAGTGCAGGCCTACATATAGCGAAATGATGTCCATGTCAACAACATTTGTAGTCGTTGCTTGTGTCGATACGTTGTTGGGTGCATGTATATCAAATAAAAAAAGTTAATATTACTAAATATTTAACAAAATTTACTTATCTACGACAATTTTACAGCATATTTGGGGGCAATAACACGGTTTATTTTTACTATAATGTATAAAAAAATATTATATGTTTGCTAATGGTCGAAAATGAACCAGAATCATTAACTTATTGATAACACTAAAACTACCCAAATGCTACTTAACAAAAAAAGGGAAAGCGGTTGACTAACAGAAGAAATACACTATTTTTAGTACAACTCTCACTATCTAACAATCACGCAAATATTAACGCGAAACGCGTATCAATGCGTATTCAATGGGTATGGAATATATTAAAGTAT
This sequence comes from Boloria euphrosyne, assembly GCA_951802675.2. Lineage (NCBI taxonomy): Eukaryota > Metazoa > Arthropoda > Insecta > Lepidoptera > Nymphalidae > Boloria > Boloria euphrosyne. The sequence goes on from OX637872.1 coordinate 6,851,058, forward strand.
TGTTTTATGAAATATAGCATTTCTTATATTATAGAACAAAAAAAAGTGAAGTAAATAAAACTACTTGACTCAAATTGCAAGTTATTATTTACTTCGCACTTCGAAATTAAGACCGAATCTAACTAACCAAAATTTTTTGAAAGGTAAAACGAAATAATGAATTAACGAACGAACGATTTACGATACTATCAATTTAATTCAAGACCTTTACATAGACAAACCTCTTTAAAGACAGAACTTTAATGACTCCTACAAAACAAAAACCGACTTCCAAACTTAATAAATCTAAACTATAAAGTAGAAAATAATAGCCAGCCAGGTATTTTGATTATGTTTACAAATTGATAGATTAATCAAATATGTATCTATTTAGGGTTATTTTGCTTTGGCTGGCAGTTGGCACCGACTTCAAAATTAACAAAGTCCTTAAAAGTATTATTTTCTACTTTTTAGTTTAGATTTTTATTTAGTTTGGAAGTCGGTTTTTGTTTTCTGATAAAAATAATTTATTTTTAAATTTTTAGCGGAAAGTAGATACGTATTGTGTTAATGACTATACAAATTTACCTTCTATTATGAGGTAAACCTTATAGCCTGAAAGTATATAACTATCGGTCCATAATTGCGTATTATATTAACTGCCTCGATGGTGTAGTGGCTAGCATGTACGGTCGCACACCGGGAGGTCCTGGGTTCGAGTCCCGGGTCGGGCCAAGTTTAGTTATTGAGTCTTTCTCTTTCATGAGCCTCAGTAACAGCCCGGAGTTGGGAAGTTGGCGGTGTTTCACCCCCGTGCCTCGGAGAGCACGTAAAGCCGTCGGTCCTGCGCCTTAGCTCTCACTGGTCGTGTCGAGCATTCGTCCCACCGGAATATGAGAGTGATAAGGAACAGAGAGTGCACTTGTGTTTGCGCGTACACTCGTGCACTATAATATGTCCCGCGCCGTTGGCTAGTCTCAATGAGATTGGCCGCCGTGGCCGTAATCGGCCGGGAGGACATTATTATTATTATTATTATTATTATATTGAAAAAAATTTCTTTAAACTGCTAACCGTTGAGGAGTTGTACCTTCCATCATCAGTTACGGTACGTGACTCAAATATCCATATAGCCCATAAAAGATTCGGCCGAACATCGTTAATTTGCTCCTAAGAATTGAAGAGTTCCGATACTTTGTCATGGATCCCATCATCAGAATCCTACCAAACTCTCATCAAACTACCTTTGAAGTATATCCTTTCCATTAAAAAAAGAATCATCGAAATCGGTTGGCGTGATATTGAGTTATTCGTCCATTTGTCGCGCAAATACTTAATGCAAATTTGAGACTTTTATGGTTTTCTCATGGATGCCATTGTCAGAACTGGAAAATATTAAAATGGGACAAACGGGAAGCACTACCTTTCAAATAAAAAAAGAATCATCAAAATCGGTTCACCCGGTTCAAAGTTATGAGCTAACAAACATTAAAAAAAAATACAGACGAATTGATAACCTCCTCCTTTTGGATGTCGGTTGAAAACTCAAAGATTGCCGGCAGACATGGGCGAAGGTCATTCTTTCAAGGAAAATCTTAACACCGCGATTCAGAAAATGACTTCACACGCACAACGCCATCTATCGAACAATACTGCACACAGTTGATCTCTAGTTCGAATACTCGTAGATGGCGCTGTTTTAATATTTTACTTCGGAAACACTATTATAATTTTATTAATTTTCATTTTTATAAGGTGTGAACTGATTACTATGAAACAAAAAACTTAATGTTACTTCAATTTACGCACATATTATTGTGTATAAAAGTTACTTGAAGTTGTGAGATCAATTGCACATAGCCCTAATTTTACTTCTGGAATTTCTCTACTTCTTCACTTTAAACTCAAATATCTTTTGATAGACTGAACCGATTGCAATGAAACAAAAACTAAATGTTACTTAAAGTTACGTTCAATCGTTGTGTATAAAAGTTATCTACATTGCTTTCGTACATTTTACGTGATGCCCGGATAAATAAACAGACAAACCGACAAACCGACAAACAGACAAACAGACAAACAGACAAACAGACAAAAATTCTAAAAATGCTGGAAATGGGTTCTATTGGTTGTCCTTTAACACCCTGGCTATTTTTTTTGTATTTTTTTTTGATGTACAAAAACGACTTTTCTACAGTTTTATTATATGTATAGATTACATTTTCCTTGTAGTACTTAAAATAAAAATTGAATGCCTAAAAATGTGCAAGTAATAACATACAAGCATTCTACGCGACATTGGCGAAGTAAGTTGTGTCCAACAAGCACTCCTGGAAGCCATTAAAGAAATGATAGAATTTAATTTCAGATACAATCAGATATTTAATTATATTACTGTTTTTATATGTCGATGCACTTCAAAACATTTTTTATATACCTGTATCAAAATTCTTCTAACAAAAGGCTACGACAGACTGCAAAGTAAGAATAAGTCGGCAACAAGTCAAGTTCGAAAGCTAGCTCTTAGTTGCGGTTTGTTTGAAGTTCTCGAACGCCGGATCACCGACATAGCCTCGTCTTCATTATACGAACAACTTTGTCACTTCACTCCAGCCTACTCATGTGCCTGCTGTGTATGCAAATTTTGCTAAGCTTACAAACAAATACACAACTTTCATTTTCCCACATTAGATTATGTATTACAGTCATGAATTATTAATAATTAAATTTCATTTAAACTTTCGTGTTATAAACGTATAATTAAGAAAACCTAAATTAAATTTGCTTTAAGCCACTTATGCTATAAACTATCTTAAACGCGAATAATTTTTGGTACTACAAAATTTTACATAATGTAACTTCTTCAAAATTGTAAGAAATAAAACAAATATTTTGATTTATTTAGTTTAAGTTGTTAAGGTGACTAAAAATAACAATCTATATCTATCATTAAGAGTAAGAAATAAGAATCTTAAATTTTCTTATTAAGAAGTTCATAGTTTTTGAAGCCAACAAAAAAAAATATATTAAAACAATAGAATGTGACATAACACTATGTGTACAATATGTGAAAATATTAAAAACACTATTTGGATGAACGTAACGGGCGTAACGTACCGTATGGGTACAAACACCTATCGAATAAGGCTCTTAGGTAGTTTCGACAGTAGTTTTTCCCCAAGCATATTTTGCTAACATTTTCAAACAAAATATAATTTTCTTTAGCACTTACATATAATAAAGCAAGCAACATAAGCTTTTTAATGGCTGGTGTTGAAAAAGAATTTAACTGATAGGATTTTTAAACAAAGGCTAGTAAATTTTTAAATAAAACACAAAGGCTGTATACATTGTGTCATCACTTAAGTGTATACAGAAATGTACACATTGTGTCATCACTTAAGTGTAAAGTAAAACTGGCGAACTAAAACTGAGTAGCACGTCGCTCTATTGTAGACAAAACAATGCACGAAATTCAGAGTCGGGTACAACGAAAAAATTATACTCGTACCTTTGTGATACGAAGTTGCGACTAGCGTGTATTAGCTACGAGTAAGTTGATTAAGGAACATATGCCTCAAAGTAGTATACAACAAAGAATTCAATATAAACATTTATACTGATCTAATGGCTGATGTACTTATATATATAAATAGCTTTAAAATTACGGAGTCACACTTAAAATGGGGGAATTTATAAGTTAGAACCTTGAGGTTTAGGCAAGATGTCATTCTAAAATCGTTAGCGAATTCTGTAATATTAATAATTATTTATGTTTTAATTGCGATAAATATTGTCATAACATCAAAAATTAAATAAATAATAAATTTTAATATTTACTCATAAAACGTTTCAAGTTAAAAATGTTAAGTGTATAGAATTGAAATCAATAACTCTTTTGAGGTATTTTGGTGATTTAAATCTCCTTAAAATTGTTAGTTGGCACTATTCATAAAAAGTTTATTAAAATGACCTTCGCGATATATAAAAACTTAGTCTCTCCCCTGACCATGATTGCTGTAAAGCATTCACGTTTCATGAACAATGAACAAGTTTCATTTATGAAGTCAAATCTTCGCGTAAATCTAAGAAAGTATTATGGAAAAAAACAAATTTAAAGAAAACTGATGTCGCTTTACTACACTATATGGTAAAATAAATATTTGAACATGCCTTAATTAATCATAGTAATGCAATTATCGCTGCTACATTTCAGTGCGATCGGTCCACGTTTCGGTTAATTAAAACACGTCTGAATTCAGAGCTGTAAATTTAACGTTCGCGAGTTTTTTACGAAACTTTTCGACAGAGCAACCAGTTTTCTGTTTATTTATGAGCTTTTGCTAGCGGCGGACGGACGGTCCGCTTAACCGACAATATTTTCACATTAATGTTTGCTTTTTTGCTATAATGCTTTAGAGGCACAGAATAACCGAGGCAATTTTTGCTTCTGATTATTTTAATACTATAAAGAAATGTATAAGAGAGACATTAACTTAAAGAAATCATTATTACGGATTTTTTTAAAAATATGCCTATTCGTATATATTTTTACGCAAAAATACTGTAGTACAATATAAAACTATAAACTATATACTATTACTACTTAACTTATCTGCCACATCATTTGGCCGAAAAGCGACAATGTATTAGAAAACAATGCCACTAGATACAGAGCAGTAACGAGAAAATAATCAATCTCCCGAGTCCACTTGGAAGCAATCAAGAGTCTGTTATTGCGTTCGTCCAATCCGATAAAAGAGCCGATATATCAAAGACGTCCGCGGTTCAATTACTAGCCAATGTGCTATCTCTTAGGGGCAGTAATCGAAAATGAAAATACCGAGTGCAGGCCTACATATAGCGAAATGATGTCCATGTCAACAACATTTGTAGTCGTTGCTTGTGTCGATACGTTGTTGGGTGCATGTATATCAAATAAAAAAAGTTAATATTACTAAATATTTAACAAAATTTACTTATCTACGACAATTTTACAGCATATTTGGGGGCAATAACACGGTTTATTTTTACTATAATGTATAAAAAAATATTATATGTTTGCTAATGGTCGAAAATGAACCAGAATCATTAACTTATTGATAACACTAAAACTACCCAAATGCTACTTAACAAAAAAAGGGAAAGCGGTTGACTAACAGAAGAAATACACTATTTTTAGTACAACTCTCACTATCTAACAATCACGCAAATATTAACGCGAAACGCGTATCAATGCGTATTCAATGGGTATGGAATATATTAAAGTATTGTTTTATGAAATATAGCATTTCTTATATTATAGAACAAAAAAAAGTGACGTAGCTAAGTGTATGTAGGTTATAGCGTAACACAATCATCTAAAAACGAATTTAATTATCCTAAAGGTGACGTGATATGATATATATGATGTGAAGCACTTCTAATTTTATAGGTGTCGTACGTTGGGACATATTAACGCAATTACCTGTTAAAAGCTCCGTCTAGTGCCCCGAGCGTCTCTCAAAGGATGGTTCGACCGAAAGCGCCTTTGGGAAATGTTTTGTGTCGCCTTTTGCTGCGAAAATAATACGTGAAATGTAAATAGTCAATATTTATTTTATAAAAAAATCATATTGAATTCAAATGCTTCAAACGTTTTTGAATTTAACAAGCAAAGTTACTGAATGACTATGCAATGAAGAGCAACTTCTAAGAGACTTGATTTGTTATCATATTTTTACAAGGAGTTCTTAAAAAATATTTTATTCTGAAAAGTTACGTACTATTTGAAGTCATTACGTTATTTTATTTTACAGCTTTTTACTTTTATTAGGATTCAAGAAATGCAGTTCTACATAAATACGTAATTCTTTTAACTCACTTTTATTATACAATACACTTATTACAGTACTATTATTTAAAAAATACAAATCATTCCAAGGTGTACAATATTACTTTTAACTAAGCAAGAAAATTTGAAAATTTTAATATTTATTTAGATTTAAACGAAATAAATGTCTATCTTCGCTGTCTCCCTTTTGCGATGAGCCTTCTAATAAGGTTCACGCTTAAATAAATTGTATTAGCATGTAACGGCCGATTTCAGAAGCTTGTACCTAATTTGTGTGCGTTACGAGAAATTAGGTAATTTGTTTCACGCCATTTTTATAAGTCTTTGTGTTAGAATATTAACTGAACATTAGCGATAATTTATTACCTGAATGTAAGATGGATCAGAATGATTACCCTACATTCTGTAAATAATTCATTTCATCTCGATTCTCGCTTCTAACTAATTTGGTACTATTACGTAGGCATATGTGTGTGTAAAAATAAATAATAATAAATACGTTGCGATATTCTCATATATCGTATTTATTAGAACACAAACCTTAACATTTTTATTGGTCTGTCTGTCTGTTTGTTTCCGCTAATCTGTGAAACGGCTGAACAGATTCTGGCGGGATTTATACACTGGAAGATAGCCGGTGTCTGATTTAATTGTAGAATTAGAGGTTGTAAGTAGAAAATTTGTATATAAATTGGTTTAATTAAGCTTGTTAAAATATATTTATGCAAATGTGTCTGAAATTATACGAACACAATGTTTACATTACCAAAAGGAACTTTTTAACTAGATTGTAAGTTAAATAAGCTAGCTTACTGTAAAACTATAAATGGTTAGATTCATACGTGTTTTTTTTATGCTTAAACAATCATAATTCATAATAAATAGAACAGTTGCCAGAATAATATATTTTACTTTATTTTTATATTTTATTGCATGATGTCGATATCGGTACCTAACATGTAAAGGAATCAAAGTATTCAATGAATTTGTTTGATTTACAATTGTAATAACTTGAGACATAGTCTCCTATTCTACATGGTTTAGTATATACGTAAATGTAAATAGGTAACTGGAGCCGTTTGTGAACGTGACACGCAATTCCTATTTTAGCTCTATTGGTCACTACGAACTTAAGAAAATTACGCAAAAGTTCATCAACTTAAGCTGTCGCTCTGATAATTTTAATGAACCGGATTTATATTATAGTAGAAACAAACTCCAAAGCGCTCAAATTTTCAAAATTGATTTAGCAAGCTTGTAACAATACTAGATTTAGTGCAGTACAATCCAGTCTATCGGAATTCGATCGTTCTCAAGGCGAGTGCACCAATTCACCGGGATTGAACTAATGTGAGAAACCGAGCGAGTCTAGTTCCGTCCCAAACGAGCTCTACGACCGTTTGCCTAAATCTGACAGCTGTACCTAATTCGAAACGTTCTAAATACTCTGTACGTTTCTACAAATACATTATAATACTTGAAGTGAAGGATGAATATGGTAGCATTTGAATGTTCAATCTAACCGACAATATTGTATTGTATACAGTAATGTACCTACCTCTGTCAAATTCATTTGAGTCCGTTAAATGATCAGCAAGAACCTACTTGCATTGTTTTGAATATTATTCCACTTTTATTTAACTTTGACCTACACGGAATTTTCTTTTTATTCGCTCTTCCCGGATCCAAAAAATATTATAATATACGTAGGTAATTCTAGGTCTACTAAAAATCGTTTAACCTCATCTTCTCCTTTTATTCTGCTGAGTTGTTAATATATTTGGGTATAAAATAATATTTATTTTATTTTATATGCATATTATTTTATAACTCTCATTTTGTTCGCTGCGCCTTAACTAAGATTATCCTTTAAAACTTACTGAATGAATAAATGAATAAATATATCCTTTTTTCAATAAAAGTATTTGATTCACTTTCAAATAATATTAAAAGTTAAGTTTAAGTCTTTTGAGTTACAATACCTTTTGTGTATAAAGTAAGTATTGCATTTAATTATTATCAAATATTTAGATAATCTTTTAAGATTAATTACTTGCAGAGTTTTACGAACATTAAAGTGACTATACGAGTACGAGTATATTATAATTTAAACAAAAATGGGCTATTCTTTTTTTTTTTGTCTAAATCAGTCCGGTTGTAGATCTCATAGTCTAGATATAATATGTCGGATTTTATGACATTTCTGCTGCGCTTGCTATACGACAGCAGCTATTTTATTAGCTAAAATTAAATAATCATGTCCGATTCGTGAAAATACGAATCGTTACAGAAATATAAAGAGAACGAATACAAAAAACATTAATACTATAGATATTATTACCTCTTCGCATAAAGTGTTGTTTGGGTAAATGCAATTACGAAAAAAGTTCATAGAAAGCTCAGATGCATGCTGAATGCTCAGATAGAAATGAGGTAGCTAAATTTATAAATATGTATTAATTAACCAACAGAAGTTAAGAATCAATTTCATGGCATTCATCCGTGAAGTTCGAAACCAGAAGAAACTTTCTTTAAACATACAAGTATGTTATTAAGTATTCATAATCTTATTTATATCTACATTAAAGCAGCTATTAATATTGATACTGTCTAAGTTTATGTTTAAATTAATAAAAATGCTTTTGCACATGTGTGATAAACTGACATACTCCTATTCCGACTTACAGCAATACTGAAACTCAATCGTATCTGTCATGGTGGAACGTGACAAAAAGCCAAACTGTGCACATCCATCGGAGCGCCCTAACTCTACGCTGACAATATTTTATACTACTGCGAAAATTGCAACCGCATTTCTAACTTTCCCAATTTACGGCGTCTCGCCGCATCGTCACTTAGTTTTGCTCCCTTAAGCTATACCAAAAATATCGAGAAGCTCATTACTTAAGACTTACAAAAAGTGCTTTGCTAATTTTTGTATTAATATATATCGCTCTATTCATGTTTAGTAACACTCATTTATTAAGATTTATTCTTCAGCCCTTTTTAACGTCCCACTGCTGGGCACGGGCCTGCCTCAGTACGAGGGGAATCAAGCCATAGACCACCACGCTGGCCTAGTGCGTGGCGAACTTCAAATATCTTTCCAAAACTTACTAGGTTTTTTCAGACATGCAGGTTTTCTCACGATGTTTTCCTTCACCATAAGGCAAGTGATAATAATGTTAGAAATGATTCGCACATGGAAATATCAGAGGTGCGAGACCTGGATTTGAAACCACATCACTCGATTATTCAAGCGAGCGCGTTACCGCTGGGCTACCCAATTAATCATATTTATTCCTTTATTAATTTATATATTTTAAACATTGAATGTTCGCAAATATCTTTGATCTGGCTGCTATTTGTGTAGTTTCATATGCATAAATAGACAAAATATCGTGTGCTGACTACACGCTTCGTTTATGTTCTAAATTGGATATCCTGACAACAAAATAACGTTTCCACAATTTAAGCATAAAAGGCATAAAGTTAATAATCTCTCTCTGATATATAAAAATCTCGTGTCACAGTGTTTGTTATCGAACTCCTCCGAAACGGTTTGACCAATTTTTATAAAATGTTTGTGTATATTTGGTAGGTCTGAGAATAGGTCGGAGGCTATTTCTTATTCCCCTTGCTGATAAGAGTGGCCCTCTCCAGATTTTCTATTTTTGACCAAATTTTTATTTATTATTATTTTACGATTTGGCATCAAAAACTACTTATAACCCTAAATATTCATCCTTCTACCACCAATCCCATTTTAATAGTGATTAGAACGCAGGCGGAGCCGCGGGAATTGCTAGTGTAATGTTATATATACATATTTATTTCTTTTCAATATACCTTCGAGTTATAATATGCAAGTAAATATGAACTTAAACGAAATTTTTATTATAAGTGGTTATTTCAAAAATAACATTATTAAAATAAATAAAAAAAAAACAAGAACATTGTAATAAAAATCACAGAAATATATGCAACTGCATAAATCCTATAAGTACATTTCAGTTTACATAAAAGTAGTCAATGCGTGTTTTCAAGCAAATGTACGACTTAAAGCGGATTCTAATAAATTTTTATTTGTCGGCCATTCGCATACAAATAAGGGGCCATTTTTCTCTTATCCCACTAATCCCGTAATGTCACAACCACACGTACCCATGTTATTAGCATGCGGGGAAACAAATCCAATCTGCCAAATATGCTATGGTAACAAGAAACTTTACGGTTGGCGTCACGTATACGAAGCTCGAGTGTGTAAGAGATAAATGGCGAACATTTTTGAGGCGTCCCCCAAACTCTTATGCTTCTATATTAGGTGTCAATATTGCATACATTTAAGTTCGAGCAAAATGGTTCCACACGAGATACGTATTGCTCAACTATTTCTATTCTGTTCAGACATGAATCACTTACGCCGAGCAATGCAGCGTCGATGCAGTTGTCGCCCATTCAATTTATTCGTTCGTGCTTAAAATATCACTGAACTTGCTCATTTGTGAGTTGAACTTGAAATAACACTCGATGTAACGGATTTAATTACTTTTACCTTAGCACATAATGGATAGTAAAAGTAATTAAATAAAGGAAAGTAAGAATAGAGAGTTCAGAAGGGATTACTGTGACTATAGAAAACTACGTTTTTTTAAATTATTAAACTGATACTTTACGAAAATCTCATTGATGGATAAAAAAAGGTATTTAGTATTTAATTGTTTGCGGCATAGCCTTTCTCTAGATGCATGCACTTTGCTGCTAGTCTAGTCGTAAAATTCCGGTCAAATATTTCTTAATGTATTGAAATGTATTTTTTATTTTTTACTTAAAATTTATTTCCATAAGTTAATTAATAACAAAATTTATGTTACTTTGACGTATATTGTAACAAATTCTTTTTAAAAAAAACTCTCCTTCGTGTCTTCAATACTACGTGTTATTGGCAAAGTAATCTGGTACGCGTTGAAGCCATTAACGAGAAAATTGAATTATGTACTTAATTCGCACTAGTTCATCCTATATAGTAATGGTGAATAATATATTGTTCATGCGTTATAAAAATAATGCTTATATTATTATCAATACATCAAGCAGTTTTAACATGAATTTACAATTATTATGAGCCTTAATTTTACAAAGACGCTACAGTCTATATCTATACTTAGATATAATAAAATGAGTTGAGTCTGTACCTACATTAAATATTTTGTTTAATGTAGGTACAGACTCACTATAACTTTTTAATGATAATTTGGTTTCCGGTCCTTAGAACGCGGGCGAAGCCACGGGATAAACATATTGGACTTGTTAAAATCAGAAAAAGATAGTTTATTGTACTTAAGTTAAAATGTCTAACATTAGCGAAAGTATAATGAAAACAAACGTAGTAGTAAACGTAGTAAAGTAAGTACATAATGAAAACCATTTTTTATATATTTAGAAAAAAATATTCCACCATAAAAAATGTTTTTTTTTCACAGTCCACAGAATCGGTTACTGAATTCCAGAGTTAAAAATAATATATAAAACTAGCAATTCCCCCGGCTCCACCCGCGCCCGAGGAATGAAAATTTAGGTTTATAAGTATCTTTATGCCAAGTCATAAAAAAGTGAAAAATAAAAATTTGGTTTAAAAATAAAAAATAAAATATCTGAAGAAGACCTGACCTATTCTCAGACCTACCAAATATACACAAAAAAAATCATAAGAATCGGTCAAGCCGTTTCGGAGGAGTTCGATAACAAACAAGATTTTTATATATTAGAAGATTACTTAAAATTATAACAAAATTATCTTTCAGTAGGTACATCTTAAATTTAACGCCATCTACACTACAATTATTGTAATACAGAAACCAGGGTGGAACAGCGACATCTATAAATTTTGTTAAGCACTACTTGCTCCACGCTTTATTTAGTAGTGCTTACTTTCCAAAGCTCATCTTTATTATATTAAGATGGTTCAAATCTGAGTAGATTTAGTGAAAAAAATCATCTAGATGACGCTTTTGCTCAAATATTTTTGTATGAGAAATTAGGTAAGTAATATTTATCTTAACTTAACTATAAAAGTCTAACTAAATATTTTTTAATAACTACAGTCTATTAATTACAACTTATGTCTCAAAAAACCTTATACTTGATCGAACCAAGGCTTTGATCCCAGAACCTTCGAATCTGTAGCTGTAATTTATACGGTAGCTAAAGACTAACGAATCATAAAACACCGTTTTACTAAATTATATTATATTATACATCATTGGTTTTACTGAAAAAAAAAGTGACTTAGATAGTACCAACTATGAATAAATTTGTAAATCTCTTTCGATTTCTTAAATCAGCCTTTTATATAAAATTTTAGAGTTAACGCCAAATATCACTCGAAATAATTTTGGGATGCTGAAGACATTACTTTACATAAAACAAATAAGTACATATTTGGATGTAGGTGGTAACCTCTTGAACCGATCCAATTTAAAAAATCCGTACACTTATAGGAAATTCGTGTTTTTCATTTTTGTTGTATTTTATCATTAATCAAGACTTTCATTCGGTATGTTAATCTTCTGTTCTAATATCAAAATACGTCAAGTTTTTAAAATTTTATGATATGATATTTTAATGTACGAATCATTCCCAATATGTTTTCAATTACAGTTACATTTCCAATATATGTTTTACGGTGAAGGAAAACATCGTGAAGAAACCTGCGTGTCTAAGACAATTTCGTAAGTTTTGAGTAACTATGGTCTGATCTCCTTCATATTGATGGAATGGTTCTACCCAGGAGTAAGAATTCAAAGAACGCTGAATACACATAGATTATAATGTGTAAATATAGGTTGCTTTTAGATTTTTTAAAAATTTGTTTATACTTAAACCAAATTTTTTAGCATTAATGATATCATTTAAAAATTTCTACCATTTAGGTACATAGGTACTAATAGTAAATTTTAAAAATAATATTATATGTTAATATAATACTTAAAGAAAACATTTTTAAATAAAAAAGTTTTCCCTAAACAATTTAATTGTCAAAAACATTTTTGCCGAAATATATCTAATCTCAACTAGACTCGTAACATTCGTAAGGTCAAAGGCGCAACGTAATTTATGTACCACTTTAAGTTACACACGACTTCTCGAGCCTTTTAAAACCTACACACTCTTTATTTTAAGAGCAATTGACAAGTTGAATACAAAATTTGCTCTTTGATGTAAGCATATGGAACAAGCACTTTGTCTGCCACAAGTCTCGTGATTTAGAGCCAGTGTGATGATAATAAAATGACTAAAAAAAATTTGTTTGGTTAATTTTTTACTAGAATGTTCCAAGCTTAAATCAGGTTTTTAGGGAAAAAATAGGAATAACTGTCTGGAAATTTGGCAAATTCCAGGGAAACGAAATTGTTATTTATATAGCCCCGACAATTATAAATGTTAAAATTAAGACTAGTTAACTTCTGACGGGCCAGTTGGAACTTGTTAATAATAAAATCTACACTTTTCAGATTCTAATGTAATTTTCACATACACTTCTATCTCCTGTCTAATAAACGTTATTTATTTTTCTGGCATAAATAAATAATTTATGTTATGACATAGCTTATAGCTAAGTCGTAACATCTCAATGAATAGATTTCAGGAATATAATCAATGAAAAATAAACTATTCTACTAAAATATCAGTGAAACTTGTAGTTTTCTTTACATTAAGAGTAGGCCTCTGAGATAAAGTGTTTATAGATATTTGTCTTGGAAGTTGGAAGTACTTACTTTTGGCAATTCCCTTAAAAGTGAGTCAAAATCTTTCGTAATATTAAGACATGTTTTATAAAAATGTTCTTTACTGCTTTATATATTAGAAAATTATAAAACATTATAAAACAGTAAGTACCTAAAAAAAATCTAACGTTCTTACCAAAATTGATGATTAGGTAGAGAAGCCGAACATTGATGCACATTGAAAGGGGACCCTTGACCTACAAGTAAGTCGCTTGTCGCAGGAACTCCGCATTCCACGTATTAGAACCATTGGGTTCTAATGGACTCGACATGGAATGCTTTTTAAGCATTCATCTCATTTTGTCCTTTTCCGGAAATGAGTTAAGATCGTATTATACATACTGTACAATACAATTGTAATGTTATACTGATATAGTATTTATAAGGGGATATATGAAGCGTGTTATTGTTTTACAAAAATTGGATTTAGAAGCGCTTAGTACAGACATTCGGTTAACTGCGGAATTCATTAAAAATACGTATATTTAAATGATGACGACGACATCTGGGCCTATAGACAACCGGCATTCGTTATGAAGCGATTCGATTTCTACAATCGTCATCGCTTAAACGCAGCATATGCATCTTGAACTTTAAATCACTAATAATTGAAATGAATGTAGATTGTCTACCATCATCTATTCGTTGACAACAGATCACGTGACATAACTAAGTCATATGTCAAACCCATACATTTTGGACTTTTCTACTATCGCTTTCGCTAATCGATTGTTACATTGTCTAGGCCCTCTGATCAAAACCATAAGCTAATAAAATAAGTTTTAATATTAATAAAAAATATTAAAACTAACTATTTTAATCTCATATTTTTTACGGTTTTCAATATTAACGCGCAATTGCAATGCAAGACTTACTTCTAAGTGTAGACGTACATTAAAATCAATACATTTATTTTAACAGTATCTAAATGAAGTTAAAATTTCTCAATAATATTTATTGTTCATTTAATATATTCACAACATATTCTCATCACGAAACATTATGTAATCAAATAAAATATTTTATCAGCGTAAACTGAAACTGTCACCAGCGTTTAGAGAACAAACGAATTAGCTCAATATATCAAAGGTTGTCATGGCCTATAATAAATAACACGAACATTTTGTACAATACGCCGAAGCATTCTAAATCTAGATTTACTTCGTAGTTTCAATTAACGTGTTTTGTATGACAACACGTGTATTTGCTAGTTTGATAATCAGAACATATTATAAATTAAATTAAAGTATCTGTTTGGAATTTTAAATTAACACTTTTAAAAAGTATATATGGTATTACATCAAAAAAACAATTTTTAAAACTCTTTTGTCTGCCTGTCTGTCGATTTGTTCCGGCTAATCTATGAAATGGATGGACGGATTTTGACAGGACTTTCAATCGCAGATAACAGCTAATGTTAAAAGGAGTAAATAAGTCTACTTTCATTTTATTAGAAAAAAAAACAGTAAGATAAACTATGGATCTTACCACCACTATGGTAACTTATTTTTTTTTTTGACATACGGAGAGTATGTCAAAGGAACACAAAAGAAGTTTGTCCAAAAATAAGAGCAGTCACGAAAAAAAAATCGGCTTTTTATCCTGAGGAGGTGTTTTTCTAAATCTTATACCTAGTCCTATTTAAGCTTCACACAACTAAAAAACAATCTCGCACCCTTTTAAATGATTTTCTTATATGAATATTTTTACATTGAATTTACTGAGTCGAATTGACAATGACAAAAAAATACTCCGTGAATAGAATATCCTGACTTTGTTTTTTACATAAGTAATAGTATACTCATATTATCTTTAAACAAAGGCGTAATCATTTATTTAACTTTATTACAGGAAAGTACTTTGTAATTGATAAAATTGTGAATTATATACGTACAAGTACGTGCATTTTGTATCAAAATCAACTTTTATTATGTGCTCATTCATCTCATAATTCAGTTTGCGAGCGGCTAAAATTGCGTTTTATTACTTATTTAAGTTCAGAAAAGAAATCATGTGTTGAGTAGAACGTGCAAAAGTTGTTATCAGTCAGCTTAAAGTTGTTTTTCATTTTGTTTTGAACCTATTTTGTGCACACGGTTTTACTTGAGATCAAATCTAACGTTATAAATGTTAAAGTACGTTAGGTTGTTTTGCAATTACGATGGGTATACGTAGAATCTGACTTGTACACACATAACTCTCCTTTTGGCTACAACGCAGTTGGGTAAAAGCGAATCCCTTATTTAGTTATTAAAGTTTTAAGAACGCTCTGAACAAGGCTTTTTGGGTACCAAAAAAATCTCCTACAAAATCAACAAAGTGTACTTCGTCTTTACCTTAACTTTTTATATAAAAATATAGAGAATTTGAATTGCCGACATTACCATATATTCCGTTTACTTACTTTAACTATAAAATCGTAGATAAAACTTAAAATTTTCAGGAATGCTTAATTTCTATCCGTAATCTTATCTTACGTATATGCAAGCTCTAATAAACTTATTAAATTATTTAAAATATTTAGAACTATAAATGAAACTACTAAGATTTATATTGATTTTTAGTATCCGATGTTTCAAATGCTTTACAGCAATCATGGTCACGGGCGAGACTCGTCTCGAGCCCGAGAAGGTAGTTTCATTTATAATGTCGAATATTCGCGTAAACCTAAGAAAGTACTACATTTGCAACTATTTTAGTCAAAAGCTAAGTAAAATTGTATATAAGCTAAGAAATGTGAGCAAGTTAAAGGAGAGGCAGTTTTTGTTCTGAACTCCGTACCAGTAGTTACATTATTAGTTTTCAACTTCACAAGTTTAGGATTTTCGAGTAAGTTTGGTACGTCCAATTTAGATATAGATCGATATCGTTTATACTTTTTGTCCTCATTTAAATTTGTTTGATTAAACGTGATTAAGACGACGATTAATAAATCGAAAATATATTAAAAATAGAATCAAAGTAATGGCAAGGTATTAAGGGCTGTTTCTTCGCCTTTAAGCCCGGATTATGGTTATTAGAATTAAATACTCATTTATCTTTATATAACTTATTTTATTTACTTTATATTTAATGTATAAAGCCTTAATTATTAAAAATGCTAAATGAAATATCTCACAAAGTAAATATACTTAGAAGAAACTTTGTCCGAGCTTAATAGATCGATCAATGTTTCTGTAAGATAGATAGATTTCGGAAGAGAATAGTTAATGCACCTAGTCTATCGAAAACTGTACTTGAAGGCTGCTGGTTCATACAAGGAGGTGCTTCGATGCAATTAACTTGATTTATACCAGGCATTTACTTATTCAGTACTACGGTTACTACGCCACGATCACGCAATGCTTTCGTTCCTTAAAAATATCCATTTCAGCGATACAATAGCTTTGAACCATATTACCTAAGGGTTAAAACTTATTATTGTAACTCATACGCTTTATCACACTTAACAAGCAAGTTTTTCGATAGATCGCCACAGCGCATCTTTACTTACAAGTATATATTTTGCTAAATTTAGCTTGCTAGCTTGCTTTATGGGTTCGCTTCAAAATTACACAAGGAGCATGAATATGCTAATACCTTGTATTGGACCTGCACGTTATCGTGATTGCCTTAGACAGAACTACTCGCTATACCTCCTATAATAAAGCAATTAAGTTTCAAAACATATTCCCTTCTACTATATACTATCTTTCTTCGTTTAACATAAGCTCTCAAATTGCTTCGACGTAACAAAGAGAATAAATCAAACATGGATGAAGTATGATAAATATATTTTACGCTAGGGACTTTGTTTATTGCCCCGATATTGCTACTAAAAATGAATTTTTACTATCAGAGTCAATGTAACTACCACCATTTTAAATTCAATTACACTAGGCGAGGAGCATAAAGGAAATAAAATGTGAATATGAAATAGTAAAATTAAATACTACATTATCCCGTCGGCGAAAGCTGTAAAGTTGACTACTGAGTTGTAGCATTATAAGGTAACACGGAAAAGAAAAGGAAGTGAATGGGTTTTGTAGAGCCATTAAAGTCGTATGAGCGTGCGCACTTCTCGCCCCTGGCGAATTTGTCAGACGTCGTGAAATTAACACTAGTCGAACGTAACTTAGCGGCAGCCAGTCTCTAGGGAGAATTTTATCGATACCTTATTCTAAGAGAGTTTAGTAAGTTTGGCAAGTTTAGAACAAACGAAATAGCTAGTAGTAGTAGTCCTCATATATAATAAAAATAAAATTGACAAGTTTTCATACAAAAGGTATTGCAATTATAGTACGATGTTTGACACTAGTATTGATCTTTTTTTGTTGCTGGTCCTTCTTTTATATCAAGTAACTCATGTGAAATTCCATAACATAATATTGCAAAACATATTGTAAAAAGTTTCACGATCGATTACAGTTTGGCGCATAGGTAATCATCGGCATAAATAAATTAATAAGTAAATATTGCGCATGATTACACAGAGGGCGATCTGGTTCAGTGCTAAGCTACGAGGCTTGTGTTACGGACACCACACAGTTGATACACTACACATAATATATTATGACTTGGAATACATGCTCATAAAATGAATGCCCCCAGCGGGACTCGAATTCGCAACCACTGGCACAGCAAGTAGGGTACAAACTAAGGCAAAAGTGTCGTCCAAAGTGACCTAAGCAAATCAAGCAAAAATATTTTATACAATTCGAGAAACCATTCATGACTTAGAATTTAAAATGCAAAAAGCTTTTTTGTTCTGAATATAAATTAAGTTTGAATAACGAATTTCTAAGTTTTCATTGACATTATTGAATTTATATAGCGAGACGTCAAGCAATTTAGTCATAAAAGTACGTACCTAAAAAGGTATATTAAAATACCCCAGACTAGACCTGGCTTTGACTATATACTACGAGTATATTTCTTATTCATAGCTTAATAGTTGTCCTTCTGTCACGACTCGTCATACATTGAAACGAAATAAGAACCTTAAACCTTATCAAGCTGGTAGTGAGATCTTATAACCATTTTGAAAATGGACTAAAATTTATTGTCCAAAAATAAATTTTAGTACATTTTCGTATTTAAAAATTTTAGAACATCAATGTTGTTTTGAACCTAAATTTATTCACAATACTTAAATTTTAGTCCATTTTCGTATTTAAAAATTTTAGAACATCAATGTTATTTTGAACCTGAATTTTATTCACAATACTTCGCTGCCTATAGCTTAAGTCAAATGATAGAAACAGCAATGCATGTGCATTGTACGTTGAGTGGTTTACACTATGCATTTCAAAAAATATGAAAAAAGATAAAATTCAAAAAAACAGTTTTTACGGCATTTTATAAGATAAATTTTATTCGTCTTTAGTACATTAAGCTTTACCTATTTAGAGTACTTTTTACTAATAATAATTAAGGTTAGGCTGTTTTTGCGGATTATGTTTAACGCTAAGATTATAATGTTTAATTTGATTTGTTATGGATATTTGTATGATATATTTTAATATTCACTAATGTATGATTTTGGAACGTACATTAATATGAATACAATGAAAATACATGAACACCTAAAAAAAACTAAAAACCCCTTAGTAATATATGTATAGAAATTTATTTTTTCTGTCCAGTTATCTAATAGGTATACACACCTATTATTTTTACCGTTAATTGTACTTTTATTGTAAGTACTAGAAGATTATTAAAATAATATTAAAAAGCTTAAATACATTGAAATTAAAAGGAAATAAAAATTCCTGTAAAACCATTTTAAAATTTTAATAATATGAATATTTTCAGCGCTTATCATCAAAAAAAAAACAATTTAATAACAAAATAGGAACTCCATTTCATATTTGAATGTAAAAATTGCAACTTAAATAAAATACTGAATATGAATAAAACATGTCGCTTAGCAAGCATTTTGGATGTAGCGATATTATCAGCAAAGGCGGTGTCTGTGGTATTATTAAGTCGAATAGACGTTACAACTACGCAACTCACTACATGAGTCGAGCACATCTCTATTTCAGGAATTTCATAAGACTACAGTATGTTATGAGATTAAAACATTTGTTTTGTAAGTTTGAAAATAGAAATTGTGTTTTGTATACAGGTGTTATAATTCGTTTCCTTTCCAAAGTAATAGGCAACTTAATTACTTATTAATTGTCAGCTCATGGTTTTTAAAATGTACTGATATAATATTAAATTTTTATATTAATTTAGCACCTCACTGGGTTCTTTTTTACGGTTAGTATAGATTTTTAAGAATTAAGCCATTTTTTCGCAGTAAATAGTACTCTATCATCATCATCATCATCAGCCCTTTTTAACGTCCCACTGCTGGGCACGGGCCTCCCTCAGTACGAGGGGGATCAGGCCATAGTCCACCGCGCTGGCCCAGTGCGTATTGGCGGACTTCACATGTCTTACGAAAACTTGCTAGGTTTTCTCAGACATGCAGGTTTCCTCACGATGTTTTCCTTCACCGTACGACAAGTGGTATTCATGATAGAAATGATTCGCACATGAAAATATCAGAGGTGCGAGACCCGGATTTGAACCCGCATCACTCGGTTATACAAGCGACGCGTTACCGCTGGGCTACCACCGCCTAAATAGTACTCTATATGTTGACCCATATAATAATCAACAATCTTAATACTAAGGTCCAACAAAATTATTTTTTTTAATTACCGGTATATTCTCGAGGTACGTTCTCAGACAGACAAAGAGACAGACAAAAAAATTAAAAACTATAGATTCGGCCCATATCAATAATACTGACTAATAAGATTAATGATAAAGTGATGATTTAGAAAAGAAAGAATACATATAAAAGCTGCTGTACCTACGTAAATACATCGTCCTTATAACATGATATGACCCACTTTGACTTGGGCACCTTGACTGAATTTAAAATGTAAATAATATAAAACGTAGTAATAATTTAAAACGAATTTTAGTTTCATTTTAAAGTCTAACTATTGTTTATCAAAAAGGGCGTCCAAGTTTGCATAAACCTACCTATTCGTTTGTTAAATTCCTTGTTTGAGAAACAAACAAATTGGCACATTTTTTGCAAACATTCAACTATATCTTTAGTCCCTACAGAAGATACTTATATTTAGTTAAAATAGTTCCTTAGTACTTACAGTCTGTACTGACTTTGCACAAAAGTTCCTTGTGCAATCATGCTTGTACAACCTAGTGGTTATACAAGCCAGCCAGAAGTATCGTATTTTTTTTAAATACTTTGAAATGAATATACTAACTAAAACAGTATCAGAATTTTCTGCATTCTGAATCTTGGCCGTCCTTAACCTTACCTTACCGTTACCGACCTAACTTCAAAAATAACTCGAGTATTTTTTATTTTATAATTAAATCGTATCAGACATGCAAGTTTCGCCACGATGTTATCCTTCACCGTAAAAGAAGTGGTAAACATATTGTTGGGACATATTACAACAACAGCGCCATCTAGTTCCGTGGTAAGCTACGTTACGTGCTTGTGATACGGATACCAGATAGTTGATATACTACACATATAAATTTTAAATACATACATATTATAAATATAAACACCCATGACTGGAATACAAACATTTGAGCTCAACAAATGATTGCCCCCAGCGGGACTCGAACCCGCGACCGCTGGCGCAGAAAGTAGGGTTACTACCAACTGAACCAAACGTGCCGTCAAAATATTAGAAATAAATCATTTCTACACATGAAAATATAAAAGGTGTGAAACACGTAATTCAACCCACTTCACTCGGATTTACAAGCAAGCGCTTTACCACTGGATTACTATTGTCTATAATATACTACGAGTATTAGGTGTAGGCTCAATGCCATAGTGACCTTTTTCATATTCTGCTCCCAATAATTGCATCTACATTACTTTTTCGTTAAATTCACACAACGAAAATTATTAGCATTTATTCCAATAATATCTCACATTAGCACTTAATTTTATAATTTTGTAATTTATATAAAATCTATTATGGTTTTTGAGGTACATAAATGTTTGAACATGTGAAAGACATTAAATTGATTTGTATATAGTGTTTTATATAATATATATTAGAAAACAAGATAACAATAGTTAGGTAATAGAGAAGGTGGCAATGAATGAATTTATGACCGTTTGGGGATTTCACGTCTCCACGTCTGATAGATTGCTTTTTGAATCTCACCTCGCAGTTATTTCCCAAAATAATCGTACAGTGAACCCTTAACCATCCTTATCCTTTCTATATTTATTTTGCGACTTGATACCAAAAAAACTATTTTTCTTTATAATAAACAAAATCGTTTACGCAGTAAGTACTGAACGGATTTTGATTAAATTTTTTGTAGTGATAAATTGTTACTGGCCTTAATTTTACTTACTACAGAATTTCCCACGGGAAAATACAAAAAAATCATTGATTTATTACATGGATGTCTATTAGTAGAAAGGTTAGAATTACCACTATGGCCACTGTGTCTGTTTCCATGCTTACTTGTAGTTGTAGACAATGAATTTCAATATTTTTTTCAGTAGTGGAAAAAAAAGAAGGTGAGGATAAAAAAAGTATGCCAAACGACCAGTCACTAATATACCCTACACATGGTTTTCCAGGTTTCATTATCTTCTATATACTATGCATAATATTTTAACCAAATGTAATCTAAATCCAAATTCAAAATTTCACATTTATAACTTTAACCTACTTTAACATGGTATCGATTTAAAACTTTGTAAGTATCAGAATGACAGTATATTAATAAATAATTTGATACCATTAAACTAGTCTCACAAAATAACGAGCTTGAGCGCGTTTTATAGATGAAACCACTTCCGTACATAACAGGAAGATAAAAAAGCAAAAAGTATGTTTTTTACTTTAATATATTTGGTTTTATGCCAGTGAAAGTTACAGGTGTACTATATTTTCACGTGACATATTATTATTTCGTGGTAAGAAACTTACTAGTAAATTACTTATGGCCTATTTAAACTAACTCCTCTCGTATTTGATATCTGCTAGTGGATCTGATAAAGACTTAATCTGAGTCATTTTTAGTTCAAATTTGAACTAAAAATGACTCAGATTTGAAATAAGTTTACAGTTATATATACTTTCATTTGTAATTTATTAGCAGAAAATGAACATACTATAATAATATTATATAAAAATATAGAATTCTTTTGCTTTTTAGCTTTAGTGATACTATTCGATAAATATATTTTATTTTATTTAACATTAACAAATGTAAAACCGTTTCATCATGAAGGAGTGACAAACGAAAGTACACCCGAAAATACAAAATTTGTGTGAAATTAATATCGTTATATTATTATAATTATCAATACCTACTAAACTTTATTATAGGTTATGTCAGTAATATAGAAACATATGAGTTCCAATACAATTACGAAGATAAACAGCACCGATTTAGTGCATTTAGTTTATTGTGAAATCTAATTTGTACCAAACATGAAATTACTAATCTAAAAAATTAAATTATTGGCCAAATCAAGCAATAGGACCGAATGAATATTTAAATGCATGCAAGATAATTAGCGCTAATCAAACTCGCCGACATTAATTATCACATCACAAACAATCGTTTAATTACCTACCGGCATGGAAACCACCAAATTAAACTCCAACACTCTCATGGCAGTACATTTTATATTTTTAAATATTTCAATAAAAATATATTATTTTTATTGTGATTATTTTTAGATGATCATTCTTAAAATTTCTAAGTACTATGAAGTACGTCATAGGGTGTAAATTTAATAAAACCTGTATGTTATTTATTGCCTTTTTTTAAAATTGCAACATAAACAAATAATTCTTTCATTAAACATTAAATGTTGGTCTTTACAATAAAGCGTTTTAAAGTAGAACTTCCTCAGGACCAAATTTGATTTTTCGTAAATATTCAGCGATATTGTAAAATCTATAATAATGGAAAATATCAAACATATAACATAAAAAAGAAAATGAGTATTTTATTGTAAATTAATATTGTTGAGAAGATTCTCGATTTAAATTATTTTAATATAATTAAATAAATAATTTAGAACACGAATACACAGCTCCATCCAATTCCATGGTCCTTCCGTGGATACTGATCCTTAGTACACATATATAACTTTTATACATACATAATATTAAAACTATAAACATCTATCACTGAAGTATAAACATTCGTGTTGATCGCACTAATGAATACCCCCAGCGGGACTCGAACTTGCGGCCGCTAGGACAGCAACTACAAACTTAGCCAAACGTGTCATAATGTAAATATTTTAAAGCATTTAAAAAAATGAAAGAAATTAAAGCTTAACCAACACTGCTAAAGATAATTAAAGGTCGAAACACTTTAAACTTTAGTAGCCGTTTTTAGACGTTTGTTTCAATAACCGAATAAAAGTTGAGCGTTTATGTAAAACAGTTTGAATGAATCCGCGAATAAAGCTCAAATGCTAGAGTCAAGGTAAACTTTAGTCGTTATTATCTGAATGCCCCTGCACGTTCACCAAATTATATTCCTCGTTTAAACTATAACAACTTTCACTTTGTAGAAGCGAATATGCTAGTTTACTCTAGTTCTACTTGTTTAAGGTTTTAGCAACCCAAAGTACTCATAGGAACTATGTTTTATTACATATATTTAAAAACTCTTATACAACTTAAACTTAAAGTCAAGATCATCAATCTTATCAGTCAAGATCATCATTATCAGATCAGTAATCATTTTAATCGATTATTTTGAATAATTAAAAAAAAAGTTTATAAAAAATATTGTTAACGCCATAATTTCTTTTTTCCTCATTTCAAACGATGGAATAAATAAAAACAAGGAAAAAATCTTAAATGCTTACATCGTAGTCATTGATGAAGTCGAGTAATCGCTAAGTGTATTGCTATCAATTTGTTTCCTAGGTGATTTCATTGCTGTAAATCATTTTGTCCGATTGATATTTATTGTAAGAGCAATCTATTTCCACGGACTCTGCTAAATTCGCCAGGAAGTTAACGTTGCCTCAAATTCGAATCCCGCAAGAGTTGACTTAATCATAAGAACGAGACGCGAAAATCGCTTCGAGTAAAACGAGCCCCTTGGGAGGAGACGCGATCGGCCTCCTTTTGCTTTCTTTAACTCGAACTCGATCTACTGTTGAAAACTTACCCGGATTAAACTGGACTTACGATCTTATAGCCCTAACAAAAACTTTACCCGTTAAAGTATTTGACTATTTTTTTAGTTAAAATTCTCAAGCAAATAGCTAAGTTACTTAAACTAAATCTCTACCATTCGTTTAGGATTATCTCTCATTCTTAATGTTAATTAGAAAAGATATTATTATTACTTCTCCAGTACTAGCTATCCCAAAATATTTTGGAAAGAATGTGACGTAGTGTAATAAAGTGTGATGTCAACTGTCATCACGATGTTGTTAAATACGACACTAAACAAATAGGTGCACATTTAATAATTATTATTAAAAATATATGTAATAGCTTATGCGACGATTTAAATACATCGAATAATAGTTCTCTTTCCTTCGAATATAAGGTTTCAAATTCTGTGAACAAAAATGCATAATTTGATACGGTGAAATAGGTGTCTTGAGGGTGTAAAGGTATTACGCCGGCTTATGGCACTGTATTAATTTTGAACCGTAGTAACTTTAGTGGTGACAGAACTAAGACACCGACACATAATTCACTTTGTAACGCAAATGAAACTAGTGCTTAATTTACTGTTATAATTTAGTGAATTCCTTTACAAGGCTCGTAGTACAACGTAGCAAGTAGCAACTGCGGCTACGGTTTGTGGGTTTTTGGGTAGGATTTATAGGTGCTTTATAATGTACACAATACATAAGTTATGAAAATGAAATTGTAGGAAAGAGTTTAAATCGTTGCAAATATGATACAAGAACATAAATTGCGTATGCATTAATTTAAAGAACATGTCAATATATAATAATTATTTCAATTACACCTATGTATACTATCAAGGTGCAAACAAAAATCAATTTAACCAAACAGAATTCGCAGTGGAACCCATTTATATCGAGTTCCAAAGCGCTACCAAATTCATATTACCATACTGCTAGATATGAGCAACCGCACGTGAAATTGGCAAAAAAGGAAAGGGAAAATCACACGGTGTAGTAACGCAAGGCGACTCGGTTCGCGAACTACATTACACTTTACATAAAAAACATTGTGTTGAACGACAACGGGGCATCAACTTTCCCAGCGAAGACATAAGCGAAATTGAATTACACATATTGAAAAAGAAATGTGTAGCTCCTTGGTAGGCGTGGTTTGAACTAAGACTCCTCCTACTCAGTCATCCGCGCATGAATCGCCGCTGCATCGCTCGAGTTTCGCTCGCTTGCCGCGTTTCATAGATACTAACCAGTACGAGTTGAGTTCCGCGACGAGACTGTGTCGCGTCTCCACGCAACTTTATTATCTTATTTCGAGCTTAGTACCTTATCACGTGCAAAGTTACTTCTAGTGGTATCTTTGGACAAAAATAATATTATTATAAATACTCTATGACTGCCTATTGTCTTGAGCAGTAAACGTGAATTTAGTTTAAATGTGAAAGCCTAATATGAGTGTTGTGAAAAGAACACATGAGGAAAAATTGCACTATAAATAAGTCCTGAAGTTTACCAGTGACTAAATCTTCATTATTACGAAGGTAAGAGTAACTGATGCTTTGAAATTATTTATTATAAATACTTTTAAGTGGGTTTAATTATTATATTTTTTGCGTCGCTTTGGTTGACTACATTATTATATAGGTTTTTTTTAATATTGTGTAATAGCTGCTATGCTTACATTAGTTACGTAACAATTATACTTAAAAATGATGATCTTTTAACTAAAAAGATTTTGTCTAAAAGTTTTACAAAACCACATTAAATGTTCCAACTCTTGGGGTAATTGTGTTAAATTAAGCAGTACTTTAATCTTGCGTCAATAATTTTATCGTTAATTTGACAAGTACTTCAATACTTGCCAGTTATTAAGTAGCATGGGACCAAGTTTAAGAACTTTCTTCCCAATGAAGATTATTAGCTGACAGTATTTGTTTTAGTGAAAAAGAAAACTTAGAAACAGTATTGTACGGCACGCTTCAGTCTAATAAATAGAGTTTAAATGTGTATAAAATTCATTTGTGTAGTTGAATTTACTTACTTAATTTGGAATTTCATCATATTGTGCACATGAATTTATTTTTTTATAGAAAAGATTAACTATATTTTAATTCTATTACAATTTATTCGTAACAGAGACTTTGTTTCATTTGATTATGTTTTTTTTAATTCATTGCATTGTAATAAAATTAAATAAAAATATAAAGCTTTTTAATAGTTACATCTTATAAGTTACAGAACTGTACTTAGTGCGAATTTCATTAAATTTAATTAATTTTAATGCTAGCTCATAGAAAATAGGATTTTAACGAGTTATTTACACAGTTGTGTGTATAATAAACTAGCGACTCACCTTCGCTTCGCTTGGGTTCGTCTCTAGTTTTTTACAAACTTTGAATTTTTGTAGTTATTATTATTATTAAATCCTTCCGTGTGACTTACGGAACATACAAAATAAAAATTAGCCATTTTTTTAGTATTAAAAGCTACCGTGGACCTTAAGGAACATACAAAAAAATAAATAAGCCGAATTGGTCCAGCCATTCTTGAGTTATGCGCTTACCAACATTTATTTTTATTTATATAGATAAATTATGTAACAATGTCGATTGTTATTCCAAATTCTCTATTCTATTAAAATAATATAATGTTTTTTAATTAAAAAGTAAATTATGAGAAAATTTATTCGTACTGACGATATTCACTCACTTGTATCTACATTTATTAAAGAATATAATGTTATCATCATTTTTAACTGGAAATGTCTAATGACTCAAAAACGCTATAAAAGTAATTATGCCAAATAAGTTTATATAACATTAAACTTAGATATCACATTATGGTTATGTTATAGCAATTTATTAAAAGAATAAATACAAATAATAATAATAATCGAAAAACTTTTAGCAGTTGTTGAGATCTTCTTTTTTAGGGTTTCGTACCCAAAGGTTAAATCGGGACCCTATTACTAAGACTCCGCTGACCGTCTATCTGTCTGTTCGTCTGTCACCAGGCTGTATTTAAAGAATTGTAATAGTTTAAATTTTCACATATGACGGATGTATTTCTGTTACAGTTAAAACAAGTAACAACAAATAATAAAAATAATAAAATATATTTAAGGGGGCTCCAATACCATAGACATGATTTTTTTGCCGTTTTTAAAGATAATTGTACGGAATCCTTCTTGCGCGAGGGCTACTCGCACTTGGCCGGTTTTTAAATTTGGTCAATTTGGTAGCGTTACGTATCCATTAAGTTTTTTTTTATTTTTGCGTTAGATCCCACCGTCGACTATATAATCGACAGAACCTATCATCAATTGTCAAGCCAAACTAGGCAATTATATAGCCATATTCAAATAAGGCTACTTACCTATTATATATTAATATCTGATTAGGAATTAAAATTAACACAGCGAAACATTTATTAGCCCCTGGGACTGAGCTGCTGGATTGTTACATGGCTGTCTCATAAGTTATAATAATTGATAAATGTAATCATAGTTTAATAATGATTTTGTAACAAAAATGACATATTTCAAGTGTAATGTGATTTACCTACGAAGTAAAAATATTTTTGATTTGATTTGATTTTAAAAAACGAAAAAATGCATTAAATTACCTATAAACATGTAAAAGAATTTAATATACCAATTTTGATTCCTTTGAGAGTCGTGAACTCGCCATAATAGTCGAAATTTTACAAATGTATGTATTTTCTCGATTTCAGTACAATATTTGCATTTATTTATATAGGTATTGTTTTTGAGTTTTGAGCTAGCAAGTAGATCGGGATACGCCACTTGCGACTCTTTAATGTGTTTCATACCAAAGGGTTATTTTTGAGTTCTTAGTTTTAATTAATTGATTCTTTTGTCTAATATCCTAAGAGCCCACGACGGTCAGAACTTCATTATTTTATAAAAGCTGAAAGTTTCTCTGTACAGGTAAGAACGACCATCGACTATACAGTTTGGGTTGTAGTTACCTAAGATAAGTAGTAAAGGTGTCTAAAATAGTACCTAAAAATTGTTAAAGTATAAAGTTAAATTTTTTTATATTTTCTTCGGGATACCTTTAGAAATCTCGTCATACATAGCCGGACACTTATGACAGTTGCTACCTCTTGCCAGACCCCTAAACTTTAATTAATTATATATAATTATACTTTCGTTATAGTATAAATGCTAAATTTTATACTCGTATATGTTACTTGGGAACCTATAAAAAATGTTACCTCAGTAGACGGACAATTTAAATGGTTTTTACATCTTACCAGACACATTGAAAGTCTGTTGTATGCTGCTCAGACATGCAGGTTTCCTCACGATGTTTTCCTACACAGATTTGAACCCGCGTCACTCGGATATACAAGTGAGCGCGTTACCACTGGGCCACCACTGCACTCTTTCATACTAATTTAAAAATATAATACTTAGTCGATATTATTAAGCAAAAAGTCTTTTTAAAGAAATTTATACACGTTAAATTAAATTAAATATAGAGTAACTTAGAAGTCGCCCTGAATTAATTTGTATAAAACATCTGTGTGTATATCGTAGAGTCAATAGATTTTTTACTTATTCATTAACTTAAAAGCATGTCGAAAGCTTAACAAGAAGCTTCGTCAGTTTTATATAAAATGAGGACCAACATAATTTAATATTCTATTCATTTTCTGTATGAATATCTGTTTACAAAAATTATAAAAGCCTTATAAGAAAATCATTTCTTCTACATAAATATTTTCAGTAAATTGATAAAGGAATATTTGTCCATCTGTCTCTAACTATAATGACTACTGAGAAAATTTTTACATTTTACCATTAATATCTATAATTTTTTTCATATTATATAATAACTCAAATATTTTTACACAAGATTTCGAACATTAACCTCAAAACGACTCATAAAATTAAATGTTACATTAATTATAAGAATTAGTAGACTATTACTTATATTATCATAGACAAGATCAGGATGTAATAAAAATTCATTACAGCTAAACGATAAACGTATTTTTATTTTCTTATCTTAATAGTGTGTGAAATACACCTAAGTGGGTTTGCAGTCAGGAGTAACGCTACATTTCCTGCAGTGAGTAATTTAAAGACGGCTGCTACTGATATCTGAGGCCACATCCATTACCCCAACAACAGGGTAGAGGTGTGCCATTCATTTAAAGAAGCTATATTTATTCGTTGATTTATTCGGAAGTACTAATTGTCGATTTAGTGCGCTGATATGCCTTTAAATTTTCTTTGAACTTTCAAATTAGAGACATAAATCGAAAGCTATTATAAGTTTCAAACACTTGACTATCTTCCTTAATATTAAACTACAGTAGTTTTTGACTTTTTACGCTTTTTGGGTGTTTAGAACAATTTTATTTTTCTATGCTTTACTTACTTCTATTTTTATAGTTATACCATAGCATAATTTCAATTATAAAGTATCCATTTGTAAAGTACCTATATAAGATTAAGTTGGCATAGTGTAATCTGAATATTATTCAAAATACTTTGAAAATTTAGAAGACAATTTTTCTAATTAAATTCGAATACCTAATAAGCTAACATCAAAAATTGTAACAAAATAATATGAATCAATGATAATAATTAGTAAAAACTAATAGTACTTGTCATAATAATATCAATTGAACAAAGTTGGCAAACAATATCACTACATATTATAAAACAAAATGCTCCGCCGCGCCTGTCTGTCTGTCTGTTCGCGATAAACTCAAAAACTACTGCACTGATTTTTATGTTATTTTCACCAATAGATAGAGTAGTTCTCGAGGAAGGTTTTAGTATACAATTTGTCAAGTAACAATTGAGCGAGGACAAGTCGTTAGTTACATATAAATTACTTCAATTTCCATAACGTTCAGTTTAAGAAAACACGATGTGCTGTGGGCATGATATACTAATTTAGCTTAAATCGTCAAATCCTTATATTAATTTTTTTATGTCTTTGTCCTTAATAGCACTATAATGTCTATTTTCGCTGTAATTTCCTCAAATTGTATAACCTACTCTATATTTATTCTCACTAAGAGGTTAATATTTTTACTGGAGTAGTGCCAATTTTCACCACACTCGCACGGCAACCTGAAGAGAAATACAATTAAGTTTCATAACACTTTTTACAATTACCTCAGACTTTAGAACTTGTGTGAAATTGTTCACTGTTCCTTTTAACAGGTAATTTTTAATTATTTTTAACTCTCGCACCGGGCGGTCATGTCATACAAGCTAACATTTAAAAGTTTAAGGTACGAGTTTCTAAACAATCATGTACATACGAGTGTAAAGTTATTTTTAACCGACTTCCAAAAAGGAGGAGGTTATATGTTCCGATGAATGTATTTTTTTTTTTTTTTATGTATGTTCACCGATTTCTCCGTCAACTGTGGGCCGATTTCAGAAATTTTTCTTTTGTTCGGTAGGGTATAGTTCTGAGGGGGTCCCATTATCACAAAATCAGGATCTGATGATGGGATCTCAGGGAAATCCGGGGCAACTTTCAAAATTTATAGGCACCTATTATGTTTTTTATATATTTTCTTAAGCTGTTCAAGCATTTGCGTCTGAAAATCGTCATCTCATGTGATGAGCTGATGATGGAAGGTAGAATTCTTCAAATGTTATTTTTTATCTGTGTTCACCGATTTATGCGTCAATTGTGGGCCGATTTCAAAAATTTATTTTTTGTTTGGTAGGGTATACTTCCAAGATATTCCCATTGTCACCAAGTTAGGATCTGATAATGGGATCCTAGGGAAATCGATGGCAACTCTTAAATTTTATAGGCACTTAGTACATTTTTCATATATTTTCTAAAGTTTTTTAAGGATTTGCATTTGATAATTACCATCTTATGTGGATAAGCTGATGATGGAAGGTACAACTCCTCAACGGCTAGGAGTTGAAAGGAAATTCCTTTAAAATTATACATACATATAGATTGATAGTTGTGTTCTTCCAGGCTATTACGTTAATATGATAATAGAAGGTAAATCTCATTAACCTCTAGGAGTTAGGTGGAATAATGGACGTGGTTTATTTAAACTATTTCGTATGGGGAATGTAAACATAAAGATGAGCTCGTAGTTTAGTTACAGCTACAGTAGTCGTAGATCGAGTACTCTTTGGACACCAACAACCCCCCCCCCCCCTTCGGCAGACCCGATAATTAATTACTATTTTTGTCGTTAATGGGTATGCTCGTTGTTTAATATAAAGCTTAAACAGATTTTAAATTAGTGACATATAGTAAGTCACTATCATTAAATCAGCTAAATAAAAGGCACACTAAAAATGTAAAAATAAGTTATTTTTAAAAAAAAAATTAAACCGACTTCAAAAAATATGCACTAAAAAGAGAAAAATAAAAAGTAGAAAATAATACTTTAAAGAACTATGTTAATTTTGGAGTCGGTGCCAGCCAAAGAAAAATAACCGTATATTCGATTAATCTATCAATTTGTAAACATAATCAAAATACCTGGCTGGCACCGACTCCAAAATTAACATAGTTCTTTAAAGTATTATTTTCTACTTTTTATTTTTCTCTTTTTAGTGCATATTTTTTGAAGTCGGTTTAATTTTTTTTTTTAAAATAACTTATATTATTTGCTATGCATATACGAGTATAATAGAATGAACCTTTTTTTGTACTCGTATTTCTAATACGATGAAAATTGTACGGTTTAAATTGTGCACATCCGCACAGGTACTTAGTAGCATTTTAGCGTCCCACTGATGATGATCATGATATATGAAGAGGGAAAGGTCCTCCTCCACATTGGCATTTAGCCGGCTGGTGAATTTCACGCATCTTTCGAAAATAATTTTAATTATCTCAGACGTGCATGTTTATTGACGTTTACAGATAAGAAAAAAGTAAATTTAAATTGTTTCGATCTGAAAACATCATAACATTGAAAATAACATCGCAAATATGGAATGACACATTTTCTTAACCCCTTTAACAAACATTATATCGATATCGAATGTACATGGGGTTAAAGCCCCTTAGAGTTATGAATAAAAAGGATTCAATAATTTATTCATTATAGTTTGTCTAGTTTCATTCATATTGTTTACAAATTTTATTTCAGTTGCCTCTTGTTACCTTGTAAGTCTGAAACCTTTGTAAAATGAATTAAAGTGTAGCGTTTAAAAAATATATATTAAAGTAGGATGCTCCTGTCCTCGTGTCCTCCTGCCGGACTAGGATGTCTATAATTTATTGGGCTAACAGCACCCACCTCATCCTCAACACTCATTGACAAAAAATAAGAACGAAGTGCCTTATAATAAAAATATTAATTTTAAGTTCTATTCGAGGTATAAAGAAAATAAATATTAGGGTATACATTTTTATCATGATTTTTTATTGATAAAAATAAAAAAAACTAATTTACAAAATTATCAACTTTATTTTATTTACAATGATTTATAAAAAATATATAAAATAACCGTCATCACGTAGACTATACATTACACACTGTATAGCCATCATACAAAGACTATACATAAATAATAAAAATCTTACGTTGCGGACGTTTTTTCCCGGTTAGGGTACCCCTCCGCATCGTCCCATAAGGAACTTCGTTCCAATAGCAATATAAAACGAAATAACTAAACTAGCAAAAAATACTACATGTATATATTATTACAAGTTTTTAATTTAATTTAGGAAACGGATATAAAATAAATGTGTATCTAATATGTGTGCGTGGTCTGAGTGTGTTTATAAGTGCATGTAGCAATGTATATGTAGTAATAATGTATGTGTAGGTTATCATAGTTAATTAATGATATCAATTGCAAACGCCGATGAGTTTTTCAAACTTTATGAATATATTATAATGTATTGAAATTATTTTAAGAAAATACATATAAAATTTTACTTTTCTTTTTCCATGGGAGTACCTATCCCATCAGTGTCATCTGTGTAGTGAACATAATCACGCTATACATTGATATTAGACGTATAATATTATATTTATGTAACAAAACAATAATTCAAACCTTTCAATCATTTGCCACTGAAATGGGTATGAACGAAAATAAAACGCTAAGTCAGTTAGTGTCCGACAAAAATCAATAGCTAGCCAATATGTGCCTATCATTTTGACATCTAGAATTTCATCCATGACTCATAGCACTGAGTTGCGAAGCGGTGGTCATTCAGTGAGTGTTGCATGACGGGCCAGTTTTTCCGCGACACGTTACACCAGCCATTCATTAGACCTCGCTGTCCATGATATTAATTATAGGATGCCCTCCACGCACGTTGCATATGCGAAGATACAATTATTGATAATGGTAAATAAAATAATTCCTTAGTTTTACATGAATTATGTTAATTAAAAGTATTGTTTCGGATTTTGTCACGGATTTATTTGATTTTTGTTTCCCGTTTCTTTTGTTACTAAAATGTAATAATTAAATTAATAAAGGCTAAAAATACATAAATAATAATTCTATATTAAAATATGAAACTTATTAAATTTTAATGATAAATGTTTAAAAATAAAATTAACAAATATTGTAAGGTACTTTGCTGCCATTTTGGTATTATTGAATTCATTTTGCATAATTTGGTAGACTCTCTGTAACAGCTACTCAAACATTAGTCTCTTCCTTAACCATGATTGCTGAAAAGCATTTGAAGCAAAATCAAATATTTACATATCTGGTGTCACGGTGTTTCTGATCGTACTCCTCCGAAACGGCTCGCTCGACCGATATTAATATATTTTTCAACCGACTTCCAAAAGGAGGAGGTTATCAATTCGTCTGTATTTTTTTTTTTTTTTATGTTTGTTAGCTCATAACTTTGAACTGGGTGAACCGATTTTGATGATTCTTTTTTTATTTGAAAGGTAGTGCTTCCCATGTGGTCCCATTTTAATATTTTCCAGTTCTGACAATGGCATCCATGAGAAAATAATAAAAATCTCAAATTTCCATTAAGTATTTGCGCGACAAATGGACGAATAACTCAATATCACGCCAATCGATTTCGATGATTCTTTTTTTAATGGAAAGGATATACTTCAAGGGTAGTTTGATGAGAGTTTGGTAACGTTCTGATGATGGGATCCATGACAAAGTATCGGAACTCTTCAATTCTTAGGAGCAAATTAACGATGCTCGGCCGAATCTTTTATAGGCTATATGGATATTTGAGTCACGTATCGTAACTGATGATGGAAGGTACAACTCCTCAACGGTTAGCAGTTTAAAGAAATTTTTTTCAATATAATACGCAATTATGGACCGATAGTTGTATACTTTCAGGCTACAAGGTTTACCTCATAATAGAAGGTAAATTTTTATAGTCATTAACACAATACGTATCTACTTTCCGCTAAAAATTTAAAAATAAATTATTTTTAACAAAAAAACAAAAACCGACTTCCAAACTTAATAAATCTAAACTAAAAAGTAGAAAATAATACTTTTAAGGACTTTGTTAATTTTGAAGTCGGTGCCAGCCAAAGCAAAATAACTCTAAATAGATACATATTTGATTAATCTATCAATTTGTAAACATAATCAAAATACCTGGCTGGCACCGACTCCAAAATTAACAAAGTCCTTAAAAGTATTATTTTCTACTTTTTAGTTTAGATTTATTAAGTTTGGAAGTCGGTTTTTGTTTTTTTGTTAAAAATAATTTATTTAATGTAATAATAATGTAATAACGAGACTTAGACAGAGGGATTGCATGTCAAGCTACCACTCAACTTACAAGTTTTACAACTTGCTCAGTGCCACGATTACGATTTCTATGGAAAGGTCTTATTATAATTACAATGTATTTACATAAATTACCCATAATGAGGCGAAAATGAAGAATTAATATAGAAATTATTCTTAAATTACAAGTATTTCAGTGAACTTTTGAAAAGGAGTACCTTGCTGATATTTTTACTTAAGTGTCACAGTGTTTGATATCGAACTCCTCCGAAACGGCTTGTCCGATATTTATGATGTTTAGTGTTTATATTTTGGTAGTCTAAGAATAGAACGTAGGCTATTTTTATCCTATTGTGTGATAAGGGTGGCCCTCTCTAGGTATTTTATCTTTAGAACAAATTTTTACTTTTTACTTTTTTATGATTTAACCGCGCGTGGAGCCTCGGGAATTACTAGTATACCTATAACTCTTAAAAACAATTTTTTTTGGATGAACACTAGGATTAAAAAATATACTTATAAAGACTAGACAGAAGAGAAAAGTCATCGAAAAAGCCATTGTTTATTTCATCTTAGGGTTGATTTACCGAAATTCATCGTTAAATAACGGCGTCACGGAAGACGGGGTCACCCCGTGGCGGTTTTCGATTTTGTTCTTTTTACTAAATGAATATTGAAGAATAAGGGCCAATCCATGCTATAGCCGATCACAGTTCATTCTCTATCACGCTGGCCACGCTACTTATATGCTGGTTGGTGGACTTCAATAAAACCCCGAAAATATCAGATTTGAACATAGGTTTCCCAAGCGGACGAGACTACCACTGGGCTACCACTACCAATTTATAAAATACATACATTGTACATAACAGTAACAGTAGATAATATATAGTTTCGTTTTAAGAATGTCTTAATCTTACGATCTAAAATCTTCCCAAGTAACATATAGAATAAGCAGTTTTTTAATAAAATAACGTAGTGCTTGTAATAGAACAGTTATGCCTAAAACAGTGAGGGTAGCATTATTAGCGACATAAACTAGTACATACATCGTTATTACTGAATTACATCGTTGTCCCTTAAATCGTAGTATGCTGACAGTACATGCTCAATGAGCCGTCATTTCTGATCCCATTCTTCATCTGCATGGGTAATAAAGGTTGTCATCAATCTGTCTGTGTCACTTTAGATATTATTAACAAACGTGTAAATAGGCAAGCCGGGCTTCTCTCTCTAGCCAACATTTTCGTAATTACAATCTGTAAAAAAATATTTTGGAATGGTACGATTACGATAGAGTATGCTTGTTGCTTTCTTTACTTTATTTGTGACTTTAATTTATAATCTTCTATTTAGATAAATTCATACATAACCTTTTTTTATTTATCAGGTATAAAAATAGAAATAACCTATTTATATAAAATAAACTTTTTCATATATAAGCTCGTCAATAGGTACTAAAATCACTTGATAAACCGAGGAGAAAAACTGAATTGTTTTGACTTTATAGTGTATAGTAGACAGTAGTAGCCCAGTGGTAGCGAGCTTTCTTGGGAAACCGAGTGAAGCCTCTGATATTTTTATGTACAAATCATTTCCAACATGGTTTTTTCACGTTTATGGAACCGTTAGGAAATCTAACTGTATATGTTTGAGAGAAACTAGCATGTTTTGAAACACATGTGAAATCAGCCACCTGGCACTTGACTAAGGTAGCGAACTATAGACTGCTCGGGAAGGGTTCCCGAAGTGGGACGAAAAAAGGCTAAATTCAATATCAACGATACTTTATGAACCAAATTAAAAAAAGTAGGTTATCAATTCGGTTTATATTTTTTGTGTGTGTGTGTGTCACGTGATATCTTCGCCAATTTAAAATTGATTTTTATAGATTTATTTTAATGAATAAATTACCATTTTAGGATAGACTACGCACATTTTAAATAAAAAAACGGCTACCCTGACAGCGGAATAATACCTATAATACGATTAAGAAGTTTGCGTACTACCTAATATGTAAATATTTTCGTTTAGGTAAAAATTAACGCTAGTTTGATATACTTTATCCAAAAGATGTCAAAAGGGTTAGTGTACCACCGGTCAATTTCCTTGTTCGTCAATTTCACTAATTCGTCAGTTTACTCATAAGACATTTTCGGTAGGTTGACAATTTCGCTAGTTAGCCATTTTCCTGATTCGCCAGTTTCCTTTTTTGCTAGTTTTGCTAGGATGTCAGTTTCGTGAAATGGTCAGTATTGCGATCCGCTAGTTTCGTTATTTGTCAGCATCGCTAATCGAACGGTTTACTTATTCGTCAGTTACACTAGGTAGACAATTTTAACAGTTTGCAGTTTTGGTAATCCTTTAGTTTCCTGTTAATATACTAGGAGTAAATATAAATATATAAAAAATCTTTTTATGGACAATGGAATATATACGCTTATACAACAGAATCCTAGAAAACATTCAAAAAGATTCTATTGCTAAATTTAAAACAAATGTGAAAGAACGTTTGTGTACTAAAGGATATTATTTGATTA
The DNA here is from genome assembly GCA_951802675.2 of Boloria euphrosyne. NCBI lineage: Eukaryota > Metazoa > Arthropoda > Insecta > Lepidoptera > Nymphalidae > Boloria > Boloria euphrosyne. The sequence continues at coordinate 6,889,102 of OX637872.1, forward strand.
ACTTTGGGAATGATGTGATCGCCTCCAGGCTATTTTAACTTATAGAACTATTGTTAATTTCAATTTAATAAAAAAAAAACAGATTAGTCCCGATGAGTTTCTTACGCCAGTCAGGTCTCAGGTCTTCTCAGGTCAGAGGCTTTTTCTTTCCCGAATTGGTGGAAAACTCACGACGTGAACGTCGGTACTGAAGTAAAGAATTGTATTAATTTTGTGCTGAATAAAATATTTTGAATTTGAAATTATGCAAGGTGAATACAAAATGCGACTTTTGTGGTTATGTTAAGTCTTCTTTGATAGTGTAATACTGGCTAATATATTATAACGCTTGTCATTAATTCTTGTCATTCTGTAAAATATTTGTCATTGTTATCTAATAACTGTCCATAATGGAAGACAAATTAATTGTTATTTCGAGTGAAAGAAATAATAAAATATTATTAAAAAACGGACATAGATACAACTTCGGGAAAAATAATAAAAATGGTACAATATGGTGGCGATGCCAAAATAGACACTCATGTAAAGGCAGTTTAACTACAGACATTGATGTGACTACGGTGATCCGACTAGCTGAACATAGCTATGGCTGCGATCCGGATCTCGGTTCAAATCTTGTTGCTGAAGCTTTAAATAATTGTAAAAAAAAAGTGCGTGAAGAATACGGATCGGTGCAAGAAATTTATGAAGATAGCTTAAAACATCTTAAAATGCCTGATTCAGAGTGTGTTGACAGTATCCCAAATTTTAATAGTGTTAAAAATGGATTATACAGGGCCCGAAAACAGGAATTAAACGTCAATAATACAGTTTGCCGATCATTACAAGATGTAGAGATTCCACAAAAACTAGCAAAAAATTTTCTTGTCTATGAAGAGAACAACATTTTTATTTTTATGACACCCTTTGCTATAGAACACAGCAGCGGTATCAAAGAAATTTTTTGTGACGGGACGTTTAAATGTACCCCTAGCCCATTCAAGCAGCTTTATTCCATACATGCTGATGTAGGCAGCTCTGATATGGAAACAAATGTCGTTCCATTAGCATATTGCCTACTGCCCAATAAGGAAAAAGTTACCTATGTTATTGTTTTTAGGTTCTTAAAACAGTTAATTCTTAATTTTAAGCCCGAAAAAATACATGTTGATTTTGAGCTGGGTGCAATTCAGGCAGTAAAAATAAATTTTCCCGGTGCGAAAATCGTAGGATGTTTTTTCCATTACAAGCAAAGCTTGCTACGTAAAGCTAAAGAGTTAGGAATCACCAAAACTATTGAGGGCCGCCGACATGTCAGAATGTGTGCAGCTTTGGCATTTCTGCCAAGTATATATATCGCAGAAGGGTGGCTGATGATTCTCGAAAAAACTGCAATGATTTCTAATTATAAACAATTTAATTCATACGTTTCAAATGTTTGGATGGGTACCTACATCGAATGTCTCAGCTGCTATGAAGAGCGACACCGAACTATCAATATGGTTGAGGCGTGGCACAACCGAATCAATAAGAAAATTGGACGAAAGCCTCACCTTTATTTTTTTATAAGCGTTATAAGACAAGAAGCCAAACACGTAGACTTTAAAATAAAGCAAAGTTCTATTTATGTCAAGGAACGTAACAGGAAAAAACGGTCCCTAAAACTAGATGAGCGTATCAAGAATATAGTGAATGATTTTATATTATTCCAAAACATAAACATATGGACATGTTTAACCAGGTTGGAAATGATCAACGTAACAAGAAAAATAGATAAACGTATAAATTAAATATTTTGTTTACAATAATGATTTAGTCGGTGCCATAGCATAATAATCTTAATAGATAGGTACTCATTCGATAAAAGTATCGCCTGGCAGCGCCTCCAAAAATAACTAAGTACTTAATTAAGAGTATTATTTTTAACTTTTTTGTTTCGGTTTGTATAGTTTTGAAGTCGGTTATTATTTTTGTTTATTTCTAACCTGGTTATATAAATATATCCAAATGTTTGTTTTGGAATAAAATAAAATCATTTATTATATTATTCTGCATACGCTCATCTAGCTGTTTTAGTGACCGTTTTTTCCTGTTTCCTCCTTTTTTGAAGTAATAATAAGGACAAAAATAATAATAAGTGGTTTTGATTTGTTAATTGAGTTTTTAGTATTTTTTTTAGAATGGCTAAGGATATTATATTTATTAAGTAAATAAAAAGTTATAAATCTAAATTTGTTTGATTTTATTTTCAAAAAAATATATATTTTTATGTCAAGCAATCTGAGAATGGTTATTCTACGAAGATTCAAGGATATTCAACCTCCTTGTTAACTAAAAACAAACGCTATCCATAGTTTTCTATACCTACTTATGTAATCAGGTAATTATGTAATCAATACAATAAAATTGAAGTATCAGTTTTTAATTTCAAATTAAAAGCTTTTCGATAAATGCGTATAAAAGTATATACGGTACTTACATCAAAAAGGCGATTTTTTAAAATGTTTATCAGTTTGTCTGTCCGTCTGTCTGTTTGTCCCTCTGTATTTCTGTCCGTCCGTCCGTCTGTCCGTCTTTCTGTTCGTTTCGGGTAATCTCTGAAACGGCTGGACCGATTTTGACAGGACTTTCACTAGCAGATAGCTAATGTTATAAGGTGGCTTATTTTTATATTAGATATTTTATTTTAATACGGGACGGATTTTTGTGCTACGAACTTTATAACTACTTCATAAGGAACGTTATAGGTATTTATATTAATAAATAGCATGGCACGACGTATAAGCAAAACACAATATAAACTAACTGACGAATAATGAAACTTGCGAACAAGGAAAGTAACGGGTTAGGAACATGACGAAATAGCAAAACTGACAATGTAAACCAACTAACGAACAAAGAAATTTGCGAATAAAGAAACCAACTTAATAGGGAAATTGACAACTTAGTTAAACTGGCAAATAAGGAAATTGGCGAATTAAGAAGCTGTCTAATAAGTAAACTGACGAATTAGGATAATAATAATAATAGAATAACGACGTGTTCACCGATTTATGCGTCAATTGTGGGCCGATTTCAAAAATTTATTTTTTGTTTGGTAGGGTATACTTCCAAGATATTCCCATTGTCACCAAGTTAGGATCTGATAATGGGATCCTAGGGAAATCGATGGCAACTCTTAAATTTTATAGGCACTTAGTACATTTTTCATATATTTTCTAAAGTTTTTTAAGGATTTGCATTTGATAATTACCATCTTATGTGGATAAGCTGATGATGGAAGGTACAACTCCTCAACGGCTAGGAGTTGAAAGGAAATTCCTTTAAAATTATACATACATATAGATTGATAGTTGTGTTCTTCCAGGCTATTACGTTAATATGATAATAGAAGGTAAATCTCATTAACCTCTAGGAGTTAGGTGGAATAATGGACGTGGTTTATTTAAACTATTTCGTATGGGGAATGTAAACATAAAGATGAGCTCGTAGTTTAGTTACAGCTACAGTAGTCGTAGATCGAGTACTCTTTGGACACCAACAACCCCCCCCCCCCCCTTCGGCAGACCCGATAATTAATTACTATTTTTGTCGTTAATGGGTATGCTCGTTGTTTAATATAAAGCTTAAACAGATTTTAAATTAGTGACATATAGTAAGTCACTATCATTAAATCAGCTAAATAAAAGGCACACTAAAAATGTAAAAATAAGTTATTTTTAAAAAAAAAATTAAACCGACTTCAAAAAATATGCACTAAAAAGAGAAAAATAAAAAGTAGAAAATAATACTTTAAAGAACTATGTTAATTTTGGAGTCGGTGCCAGCCAAAGAAAAATAACCGTATATTCGATTAATCTATCAATTTGTAAACATAATCAAAATACCTGGCTGGCACCGACTCCAAAACCCACCTCATCCTCAACACTCATTGACAAAAAATAAGAACGAAGTGCCTTATAATAAAAATATTAATTTTAAGTTCTATTCGAGGTATAAAGAAAATAAATATTAGGGTATACATTTTTATCATGATTTTTTATTGATAAAAATAAAAAAAACTAATTTACAAAATTATCAACTTTATTTTATTTACAATGATTTATAAAAAATATATAAAATAACCGTCATCACGTAGACTATACATTACACACTGTATAGCCATCATACAAAGACTATACATAAATAATAAAAATCTTACGTTGCGGACGTTTTTTCCCGGTTAGGGTACCCCTCCGCATCGTCCCATAAGGAACTTCGTTCCAATAGCAATATAAAACGAAATAACTAAACTAGCAAAAAATACTACATGTATATATTATTACAAGTTTTTAATTTAATTTAGGAAACGGATATAAAATAAATGTGTATCTAATATGTGTGCGTGGTCTGAGTGTGTTTATAAGTGCATGTAGCAATGTATATGTAGTAATAATGTATGTGTAGGTTATCATAGTTAATTAATGATATCAATTGCAAACGCCGATGAGTTTTTCAAACTTTATGAATATATTATAATGTATTGAAATTATTTTAAGAAAATACATATAAAATTTTACTTTTCTTTTTCCATGGGAGTACCTATCCCATCAGTGTCATCTGTGTAGTGAACATAATCACGCTATACATTGATATTAGACGTATAATATTATATTTATGTAACAAAACAATAATTCAAACCTTTCAATCATTTGCCACTGAAATGGGTATGAACGAAAATAAAACGCTAAGTCAGTTAGTGTCCGACAAAAATCAATAGCTAGCCAATATGTGCCTATCATTTTGACATCTAGAATTTCATCCATGACTCATAGCACTGAGTTGCGAAGCGGTGGTCATTCAGTGAGTGTTGCATGACGGGCCAGTTTTTCCGCGACACGTTACACCAGCCATTCATTAGACCTCGCTGTCCATGATATTAATTATAGGATGCCCTCCACGCACGTTGCATATGCGAAGATACAATTATTGATAATGGTAAATAAAATAATTCCTTAGTTTTACATGAATTATGTTAATTAAAAGTATTGTTTCGGATTTTGTCACGGATTTATTTGATTTTTGTTTCCCGTTTCTTTTGTTACTAAAATGTAATAATTAAATTAATAAAGGCTAAAAATACATAAATAATAATTCTATATTAAAATATGAAACTTATTAAATTTTAATGATAAATGTTTAAAAATAAAATTAACAAATATTGTAAGGTACTTTGCTGCCATTTTGGTATTATTGAATTCATTTTGCATAATTTGGTAGACTCTCTGTAACAGCTACTCAAACATTAGTCTCTTCCTTAACCATGATTGCTGAAAAGCATTTGAAGCAAAATCAAATATTTACATATCTGGTGTCACGGTGTTTCTGATCGTACTCCTCCGAAACGGCTCGCTCGACCGATATTAATATATTTTTCAACCGACTTCCAAAAGGAGGAGGTTATCAATTCGTCTGTATTTTTTTTTTTTTTTTATGTTTGTTAGCTCATAACTTTGAACTGGGTGAACCGATTTTGATGATTCTTTTTTTATTTGAAAGGTAGTGCTTCCCATGTGGTCCCATTTTAATATTTTCCAGTTCTGACAATGGCATCCATGAGAAAATAATAAAAATCTCAAATTTCCATTAAGTATTTGCGCGACAAATGGACGAATAACTCAATATCACGCCAATCGATTTCGATGATTCTTTTTTTAATGGAAAGGATATACTTCAAGGGTAGTTTGATGAGAGTTTGGTAACGTTCTGATGATGGGATCCATGACAAAGTATCGGAACTCTTCAATTCTTAGGAGCAAATTAACGATGCTCGGCCGAATCTTTTATAGGCTATATGGATATTTGAGTCACGTATCGTAACTGATGATGGAAGGTACAACTCCTCAACGGTTAGCAGTTTAAAGAAATTTTTTTCAATATAATACGCAATTATGGACCGATAGTTGTATACTTTCAGGCTACAAGGTTTACCTCATAATAGAAGGTAAATTTTTATAGTCATTAACACAATACGTATCTACTTTCCGCTAAAAATTTAAAAATAAATTATTTTTAACAAAAAAACAAAAACCGACTTCCAAACTTAATAAATCTAAACTAAAAAGTAGAAAATAATACTTTTAAGGACTTTGTTAATTTTGAAGTCGGTGCCAGCCAAAGCAAAATAACTCTAAATAGATACATATTTGATTAATCTATCAATTTGTAAACATAATCAAAATACCTGGCTGGCACCGACTCCAAAATTAACAAAGTCCTTAAAAGTATTATTTTCTACTTTTTAGTTTAGATTTATTAAGTTTGGAAGTCGGTTTTTGTTTTTTTGTTAAAAATAATTTATTTAATGTAATAATAATGTAATAACGAGACTTAGACAGAGGGATTGCATGTCAAGCTACCACTCAACTTACAAGTTTTACAACTTGCTCAGTGCCACGATTACGATTTCTATGGAAAGGTCTTATTATAATTACAATGTATTTACATAAATTACCCATAATGAGGCGAAAATGAAGAATTAATATAGAAATTATTCTTAAATTACAAGTATTTCAGTGAACTTTTGAAAAGGAGTACCTTGCCGATATTTTTACTTAAGTGTCACAGTGTTTGATATCGAACTCCTCCGAAACGGCTTGTCCGATATTTATGATGTTTAGTGTTTATATTTTGGTAGTCTAAGAATAGAACGTAGGCTATTTTTATCCTATTGTGTGATAAGGGTGGCCCTCTCTAGGTATTTTATCTTTAGAACAAATTTTTACTTTTTACTTTTTTATGATTTAACCGCGCGTGGAGCCTCGGGAATTACTAGTATACCTATAACTCTTAAAAACAATTTTTTTTGGATGAACACTAGGATTAAAAAATATACTTATAAAGACTAGACAGAAGAGAAAAGTCATCGAAAAAGCCATTGTTTATTTCATCTTAGGGTTGATTTACCGAAATTCATCGTTAAATAACGGCGTCACGGAAGACGGGGTCACCCCGTGGCGGTTTTCGATTTTGTTCTTTTTACTAAATGAATATTGAAGAATAAGGGCCAATCCATGCTATAGCCGATCACAGTTCATTCTCTATCACGCTGGCCACGCTACTTATATGCTGGTTGGTGGACTTCAATAAAACCCCGAAAATATCAGATTTGAACATAGGTTTCCCAAGCGGACGAGACTACCACTGGGCTACCACTACCAATTTATAAAATACATACATTGTACATAACAGTAACAGTAGATAATATATAGTTTCGTTTTAAGAATGTCTTAATCTTACGATCTAAAATCTTCCCAAGTAACATATAGAATAAGCAGTTTTTTAATAAAATAACGTAGTGCTTGTAATAGAACAGTTATGCCTAAAACAGTGAGGGTAGCATTATTAGCGACATAAACTAGTACATACATCGTTATTACTGAATTACATCGTTGTCCCTTAAATCGTAGTATGCTGACAGTACATGCTCAATGAGCCGTCATTTCTGATCCCATTCTTCATCTGCATGGGTAATAAAGGTTGTCATCAATCTGTCTGTGTCACTTTAGATATTATTAACAAACGTGTAAATAGGCAAGCCGGGCTTCTCTCTCTAGCCAACATTTTCGTAATTACAATCTGTAAAAAAATATTTTGGAATGGTACGATTACGATAGAGTATGCTTGTTGCTTTCTTTACTTTATTTGTGACTTTAATTTATAATCTTCTATTTAGATAAATTCATACATAACCTTTTTTTATTTATCAGGTATAAAAATAGAAATAACCTATTTATATAAAATAAACTTTTTCATATATAAGCTCGTCAATAGGTACTAAAATCACTTGATAAACCGAGGAGAAAAACTGAATTGTTTTGACTTTATAGTGTATAGTAGACAGTAGTAGCCCAGTGGTAGCGAGCTTTCTTGGGAAACCGAGTGAAGCCTCTGATATTTTTATGTACAAATCATTTCCAACATGGTTTTTTCACGTTTATGGAACCGTTAGGAAATCTAACTGTATATGTTTGAGAGAAACTAGCATGTTTTGAAACACATGTGAAATCAGCCACCTGGCACTTGACTAAGGTAGCGAACTATAGACTGCTCGGGAAGGGTTCCCGAAGTGGGACGAAAAAAGGCTAAATTCAATATCAACGATACTTTATGAACCAAATTAAAAAAAGTAGGTTATCAATTCGGTTTATATTTTTTGTGTGTGTGTGTGTCACGTGATATCTTCGCCAATTTAAAATTGATTTTTATAGATTTATTTTAATGAATAAATTACCATTTTAGGATAGACTACGCACATTTTAAATAAAAAAACGGCTACCCTGACAGCGGAATAATACCTATAATACGATTAAGAAGTTTGCGTACTACCTAATATGTAAATATTTTCGTTTAGGTAAAAATTAACGCTAGTTTGATATACTTTATCCAAAAGATGTCAAAAGGGTTAGTGTACCACCGGTCAATTTCCTTGTTCGTCAATTTCACTAATTCGTCAGTTTACTCATAAGACATTTTCGGTAGGTTGACAATTTCGCTAGTTAGCCATTTTCCTGATTCGCCAGTTTCCTTTTTTGCTAGTTTTGCTAGGATGTCAGTTTCGTGAAATGGTCAGTATTGCGATCCGCTAGTTTCGTTATTTGTCAGCATCGCTAATCGAACGGTTTACTTATTCGTCAGTTACACTAGGTAGACAATTTTAACAGTTTGCAGTTTTGGTAATCCTTTAGTTTCCTGTTAATATACTAGGAGTAAATATAAATATATAAAAAATCTTTTTATGGACAATGGAATATATACGCTTATACAACAGAATCCTAGAAAACATTCAAAAAGATTCTATTGCTAAATTTAAAACAAATGTGAAAGAACGTTTGTGTACTAAAGGATATTATTTGATTAACTTTGGGAATGATGTGATCGCCTCCAGGCTATTTTAACTTATAGAACTATTGTTAATTTCAATTTAATAAAAAAAAAACAGATTAGTCCCGATGAGTTTCTTACGCCAGTCAGGTCTCAGGTCTTCTCAGGTCAGAGGCTTTTTCTTTCCCGAATTGGTGGAAAACTCACGACGTGAACGTCGGTACTGAAGTAAAGAATTGTATTAATTTTGTGCTGAATAAAATATTTTGAATTTGAAATTATGCAAGGTGAATACAAAATGCGACTTTTGTGGTTATGTTAAGTCTTCTTTGATAGTGTAATACTGGCTAATATATTATAACGCTTGTCATTAATTCTTGTCATTCTGTAAAATATTTGTCATTGTTATCTAATAACTGTCCATAATGGAAGACAAATTAATTGTTATTTCGAGTGAAAGAAATAATAAAATATTATTAAAAAACGGACATAGATACAACTTCGGGAAAAATAATAAAAATGGTACAATATGGTGGCGATGCCAAAATAGACACTCATGTAAAGGCAGTTTAACTACAGACATTGATGTGACTACGGTGATCCGACTAGCTGAACATAGCTATGGCTGCGATCCGGATCTCGGTTCAAATCTTGTTGCTGAAGCTTTAAATAATTGTAAAAAAAAAGTGCGTGAAGAATACGGATCGGTGCAAGAAATTTATGAAGATAGCTTAAAACATCTTAAAATGCCTGATTCAGAGTGTGTTGACAGTATCCCAAATTTTAATAGTGTTAAAAATGGATTATACAGGGCCCGAAAACAGGAATTAAACGTCAATAATACAGTTTGCCGATCATTACAAGATGTAGAGATTCCACAAAAACTAGCAAAAAATTTTCTTGTCTATGAAGAGAACAACATTTTTATTTTTATGACACCCTTTGCTATAGAACACAGCAGCGGTATCAAAGAAATTTTTTGTGACGGGACGTTTAAATGTACCCCTAGCCCATTCAAGCAGCTTTATTCCATACATGCTGATGTAGGCAGCTCTGATATGGAAACAAATGTCGTTCCATTAGCATATTGCCTACTGCCCAATAAGGAAAAAGTTACCTATGTTATTGTTTTTAGGTTCTTAAAACAGTTAATTCTTAATTTTAAGCCCGAAAAAATACATGTTGATTTTGAGCTGGGTGCAATTCAGGCAGTAAAAATAAATTTTCCCGGTGCGAAAATCGTAGGATGTTTTTTCCATTACAAGCAAAGCTTGCTACGTAAAGCTAAAGAGTTAGGAATCACCAAAACTATTGAGGGCCGCCGACATGTCAGAATGTGTGCAGCTTTGGCATTTCTGCCAAGTATATATATCGCAGAAGGGTGGCTGATGATTCTCGAAAAAACTGCAATGATTTCTAATTATAAACAATTTAATTCATACGTTTCAAATGTTTGGATGGGTACCTACATCGAATGTCTCAGCTGCTATGAAGAGCGACACCGAACTATCAATATGGTTGAGGCGTGGCACAACCGAATCAATAAGAAAATTGGACGAAAGCCTCACCTTTATTTTTTTATAAGCGTTATAAGACAAGAAGCCAAACACGTAGACTTTAAAATAAAGCAAAGTTCTATTTATGTCAAGGAACGTAACAGGAAAAAACGGTCCCTAAAACTAGATGAGCGTATCAAGAATATAGTGAATGATTTTATATTATTCCAAAACATAAACATATGGACATGTTTAACCAGGTTGGAAATGATCAACGTAACAAGAAAAATAGATAAACGTATAAATTAAATATTTTGTTTACAATAATGATTTAGTCGGTGCCATAGCATAATAATCTTAATAGATAGGTACTCATTCGATAAAAGTATCGCCTGGCAGCGCCTCCAAAAATAACTAAGTACTTAATTAAGAGTATTATTTTTAACTTTTTTGTTTCGGTTTGTATAGTTTTGAAGTCGGTTATTATTTTTGTTTATTTCTAACCTGGTTATATAAATATATCCAAATGTTTGTTTTGGAATAAAATAAAATCATTTATTATATTATTCTGCATACGCTCATCTAGCTGTTTTAGTGACCGTTTTTTCCTGTTTCCTCCTTTTTTGAAGTAATAATAAGGACAAAAATAATAATAAGTGGTTTTGATTTGTTAATTGAGTTTTTAGTATTTTTTTTAGAATGGCTAAGGATATTATATTTATTAAGTAAATAAAAAGTTATAAATCTAAATTTGTTTGATTTTATTTTCAAAAAAATATATATTTTTATGTCAAGCAATCTGAGAATGGTTATTCTACGAAGATTCAAGGATATTCAACCTCCTTGTTAACTAAAAACAAACGCTATCCATAGTTTTCTATACCTACTTATGTAATCAGGTAATTATGTAATCAATACAATAAAATTGAAGTATCAGTTTTTAATTTCAAATTAAAAGCTTTTCGATAAATGCGTATAAAAGTATATACGGTACTTACATCAAAAAGGCGATTTTTTAAAATGTTTATCAGTTTGTCTGTCCGTCTGTCTGTTTGTCCCTCTGTATTTCTGTCCGTCCGTCCGTCTGTCCGTCTTTCTGTTCGTTTCGGGTAATCTCTGAAACGGCTGGACCGATTTTGACAGGACTTTCACTAGCAGATAGCTAATGTTATAAGGTGGCTTATTTTTATATTAGATATTTTATTTTAATACGGGACGGATTTTTGTGCTACGAACTTTATAACTACTTCATAAGGAACGTTATAGGTATTTATATTAATAAATAGCATGGCACGACGTATAAGCAAAACACAATATAAACTAACTGACGAATAATGAAACTTGCGAACAAGGAAAGTAACGGGTTAGGAACATGACGAAATAGCAAAACTGACAATGTAAACCAACTAACGAACAAAGAAATTTGCGAATAAAGAAACCAACTTAATAGGGAAATTGACAACTTAGTTAAACTGGCAAATAAGGAAATTGGCGAATTAAGAAGCTGTCTAATAAGTAAACTGACGAATTAGGATAATAATAATAATAGAATAACGACGTGTTCACCGATTTATGCGTCAATTGTGGGCCGATTTCAAAAATTTATTTTTTGTTTGGTAGGGTATACTTCCAAGATATTCCCATTGTCACCAAGTTAGGATCTGATAATGGGATCCTAGGGAAATCGATGGCAACTCTTAAATTTTATAGGCACTTAGTACATTTTTCATATATTTTCTAAAGTTTTTTAAGGATTTGCATTTGATAATTACCATCTTATGTGGATAAGCTGATGATGGAAGGTACAACTCCTCAACGGCTAGGAGTTGAAAGGAAATTCCTTTAAAATTATACATACATATAGATTGATAGTTGTGTTCTTCCAGGCTATTACGTTAATATGATAATAGAAGGTAAATCTCATTAACCTCTAGGAGTTAGGTGGAATAATGGACGTGGTTTATTTAAACTATTTCGTATGGGGAATGTAAACATAAAGATGAGCTCGTAGTTTAGTTACAGCTACAGTAGTCGTAGATCGAGTACTCTTTGGACACCAACAACCCCCCCCCCCCCTTCGGCAGACCCGATAATTAATTACTATTTTTGTCGTTAATGGGTATGCTCGTTGTTTAATATAAAGCTTAAACAGATTTTAAATTAGTGACATATAGTAAGTCACTATCATTAAATCAGCTAAATAAAAGGCACACTAAAAATGTAAAAATAAGTTATTTTTAAAAAAAAAATTAAACCGACTTCAAAAAATATGCACTAAAAAGAGAAAAATAAAAAGTAGAAAATAATACTTTAAAGAACTATGTTAATTTTGGAGTCGGTGCCAGCCAAAGAAAAATAACCGTATATTCGATTAATCTATCAATTTGTAAACATAATCAAAATACCTGGCTGGCACCGACTCCAAAATTAACATAGTTCTTTAAAGTATTATTTTCTACTTTTTATTTTTCTCTTTTTAGTGCATATTTTTTGAAGTCGGTTTAATTTTTTTTTTAAAAATAACTTATATTATTTGCTATGCATATACGAGTATAATAGAATGAACCTTTTTTTGTACTCGTATTTCTAATACGATGAAAATTGTACGGCTTAAATTGTGCACATCCGCACAGGTACTTAGTAGCATTTTAGCGTCCCACTGATGATGATCATGATATATGAAGAGGGAAAGGTCCTCCTCCACATTGGCATTTAGCCGGCTGGTGAATTTCACGCATCTTTCGAAAATAATTTTAATTATCTCAGACGTGCATGTTTATTGACGTTTACAGATAAGAAAAAAGTAAATTTAAATTGTTTCGATCTGAAAACATCATAACATTGAAAATAACATCGCAAATATGGAATGACACATTTTCTTAACCCCTTTAACAAACATTATATCGATATCGAATGTACATGGGGTTAAAGCCCCTTAGAGTTATGAATAAAAAGGATTCAATAATTTATTCATTATAGTTTGTCTAGTTTCATTCATATTGTTTACAAATTTTATTTCAGTTGCCTCTTGTTACCTTGTAAGTCTGAAACCTTTGTAAAATGAATTAAAGTGTAGCGTTTAAAAAATATATATTAAAGTAGGATGCTCCTGTCCTCGTGTCCTCCTGCCGGACTAGGATGTCTATAATTTATTGGGCTAACAGCACCCACCTCATCCTCAACACTCATTGACAAAAAATAAGAACGAAGTGCCTTATAATAAAAATATTAATTTTAAGTTCTATTCGAGGTATAAAGAAAATAAATATTAGGGTATACATTTTTATCATGATTTTTTATTGATAAAAATAAAAAAAACTAATTTACAAAATTATCAACTTTATTTTATTTACAATGATTTATAAAAAATATATAAAATAACCGTCATCACGTAGACTATACATTACACACTGTATAGCCATCATACAAAGACTATACATAAATAATAAAAATCTTACGTTGCGGACGTTTTTTCCCGGTTAGGGTACCCCTCCGCATCGTCCCATAAGGAACTTCGTTCCAATAGCAATATAAAACGAAATAACTAAACTAGCAAAAAATACTACATGTATATATTATTACAAGTTTTTAATTTAATTTAGGAAACGGATATAAAATAAATGTGTATCTAATATGTGTGCGTGGTCTGAGTGTGTTTATAAGTGCATGTAGCAATGTATATGTAGTAATAATGTATGTGTAGGTTATCATAGTTAATTAATGATATCAATTGCAAACGCCGATGAGTTTTTCAAACTTTATGAATATATTATAATGTATTGAAATTATTTTAAGAAAATACATATAAAATTTTACTTTTCTTTTTCCATGGGAGTACCTATCCCATCAGTGTCATCTGTGTAGTGAACATAATCACGCTATACATTGATATTAGACGTATAATATTATATTTATGTAACAAAACAATAATTCAAACCTTTCAATCATTTGCCACTGAAATGGGTATGAACGAAAATAAAACGCTAAGTCAGTTAGTGTCCGACAAAAATCAATAGCTAGCCAATATGTGCCTATCATTTTGACATCTAGAATTTCATCCATGACTCATAGCACTGAGTTGCGAAGCGGTGGTCATTCAGTGAGTGTTGCATGACGGGCCAGTTTTTCCGCGACACGTTACACCAGCCATTCATTAGACCTCGCTGTCCATGATATTAATTATAGGATGCCCTCCACGCACGTTGCATATGCGAAGATACAATTATTGATAATGGTAAATAAAATAATTCCTTAGTTTTACATGAATTATGTTAATTAAAAGTATTGTTTCGGATTTTGTCACGGATTTATTTGATTTTTGTTTCCCGTTTCTTTTGTTACTAAAATGTAATAATTAAATTAATAAAGGCTAAAAATACATAAATAATAATTCTATATTAAAATATGAAACTTATTAAATTTTAATGATAAATGTTTAAAAATAAAATTAACAAATATTGTAAGGTACTTTGCTGCCATTTTGGTATTATTGAATTCATTTTGCATAATTTGGTAGACTCTCTGTAACAGCTACTCAAACATTAGTCTCTTCCTTAACCATGATTGCTGAAAAGCATTTGAAGCAAAATCAAATATTTACATATCTGGTGTCACGGTGTTTCTGATCGTACTCCTCCGAAACGGCTCGCTCGACCGATATTAATATATTTTTCAACCGACTTCCAAAAGGAGGAGGTTATCAATTCGTCTGTATTTTTTTTTTTTTTTTATGTTTGTTAGCTCATAACTTTGAACTGGGTGAACCGATTTTGATGATTCTTTTTTTATTTGAAAGGTAGTGCTTCCCATGTGGTCCCATTTTAATATTTTCCAGTTCTGACAATGGCATCCATGAGAAAATAATAAAAATCTCAAATTTCCATTAAGTATTTGCGCGACAAATGGACGAATAACTCAATATCACGCCAATCGATTTCGATGATTCTTTTTTTAATGGAAAGGATATACTTCAAGGGTAGTTTGATGAGAGTTTGGTAACGTTCTGATGATGGGATCCATGACAAAGTATCGGAACTCTTCAATTCTTAGGAGCAAATTAACGATGCTCGGCCGAATCTTTTATAGGCTATATGGATATTTGAGTCACGTATCGTAACTGATGATGGAAGGTACAACTCCTCAACGGTTAGCAGTTTAAAGAAATTTTTTTCAATATAATACGCAATTATGGACCGATAGTTGTATACTTTCAGGCTACAAGGTTTACCTCATAATAGAAGGTAAATTTTTATAGTCATTAACACAATACGTATCTACTTTCCGCTAAAAATTTAAAAATAAATTATTTTTAACAAAAAAACAAAAACCGACTTCCAAACTTAATAAATCTAAACTAAAAAGTAGAAAATAATACTTTTAAGGACTTTGTTAATTTTGAAGTCGGTGCCAGCCAAAGCAAAATAACTCTAAATAGATACATATTTGATTAATCTATCAATTTGTAAACATAATCAAAATACCTGGCTGGCACCGACTCCAAAATTAACAAAGTCCTTAAAAGTATTATTTTCTACTTTTTAGTTTAGATTTATTAAGTTTGGAAGTCGGTTTTTGTTTTTTTGTTAAAAATAATTTATTTAATGTAATAATAATGTAATAACGAGACTTAGACAGAGGGATTGCATGTCAAGCTACCACTCAACTTACAAGTTTTACAACTTGCTCAGTGCCACGATTACGATTTCTATGGAAAGGTCTTATTATAATTACAATGTATTTACATAAATTACCCATAATGAGGCGAAAATGAAGAATTAATATAGAAATTATTCTTAAATTACAAGTATTTCAGTGAACTTTTGAAAAGGAGTACCTTGCTGATATTTTTACTTAAGTGTCACAGTGTTTGATATCGAACTCCTCCGAAACGGCTTGTCCGATATTTATGATGTTTAGTGTTTATATTTTGGTAGTCTAAGAATAGAACGTAGGCTATTTTTATCCTATTGTGTGATAAGGGTGGCCCTCTCTAGGTATTTTATCTTTAGAACAAATTTTTACTTTTTACTTTTTTATGATTTAACCGCGCGTGGAGCCTCGGGAATTACTAGTATACCTATAACTCTTAAAAACAATTTTTTTTGGATGAACACTAGGATTAAAAAATATACTTATAAAGACTAGACAGAAGAGAAAAGTCATCGAAAAAGCCATTGTTTATTTCATCTTAGGGTTGATTTACCGAAATTCATCGTTAAATAACGGCGTCACGGAAGACGGGGTCACCCCGTGGCGGTTTTCGATTTTGTTCTTTTTACTAAATGAATATTGAAGAATAAGGGCCAATCCATGCTATAGCCGATCACAGTTCATTCTCTATCACGCTGGCCACGCTACTTATATGCTGGTTGGTGGACTTCAATAAAACCCCGAAAATATCAGATTTGAACATAGGTTTCCCAAGCGGACGAGACTACCACTGGGCTACCACTACCAATTTATAAAATACATACATTGTACATAACAGTAACAGTAGATAATATATAGTTTCGTTTTAAGAATGTCTTAATCTTACGATCTAAAATCTTCCCAAGTAACATATAGAATAAGCAGTTTTTTAATAAAATAACGTAGTGCTTGTAATAGAACAGTTATGCCTAAAACAGTGAGGGTAGCATTATTAGCGACATAAACTAGTACATACATCGTTATTACTGAATTACATCGTTGTCCCTTAAATCGTAGTATGCTGACAGTACATGCTCAATGAGCCGTCATTTCTGATCCCATTCTTCATCTGCATGGGTAATAAAGGTTGTCATCAATCTGTCTGTGTCACTTTAGATATTATTAACAAACGTGTAAATAGGCAAGCCGGGCTTCTCTCTCTAGCCAACATTTTCGTAATTACAATCTGTAAAAAAATATTTTGGAATGGTACGATTACGATAGAGTATGCTTGTTGCTTTCTTTACTTTATTTGTGACTTTAATTTATAATCTTCTATTTAGATAAATTCATACATAACCTTTTTTTATTTATCAGGTATAAAAATAGAAATAACCTATTTATATAAAATAAACTTTTTCATATATAAGCTCGTCAATAGGTACTAAAATCACTTGATAAACCGAGGAGAAAAACTGAATTGTTTTGACTTTATAGTGTATAGTAGACAGTAGTAGCCCAGTGGTAGCGAGCTTTCTTGGGAAACCGAGTGAAGCCTCTGATATTTTTATGTACAAATCATTTCCAACATGGTTTTTTCACGTTTATGGAACCGTTAGGAAATCTAACTGTATATGTTTGAGAGAAACTAGCATGTTTTGAAACACATGTGAAATCAGCCACCTGGCACTTGACTAAGGTAGCGAACTATAGACTGCTCGGGAAGGGTTCCCGAAGTGGGACGAAAAAAGGCTAAATTCAATATCAACGATACTTTATGAACCAAATTAAAAAAAGTAGGTTATCAATTCGGTTTATATTTTTTGTGTGTGTGTGTGTCACGTGATATCTTCGCCAATTTAAAATTGATTTTTATAGATTTATTTTAATGAATAAATTACCATTTTAGGATAGACTACGCACATTTTAAATAAAAAAACGGCTACCCTGACAGCGGAATAATACCTATAATACGATTAAGAAGTTTGCGTACTACCTAATATGTAAATATTTTCGTTTAGGTAAAAATTAACGCTAGTTTGATATACTTTATCCAAAAGATGTCAAAACAGTCAGTAAATATTTAGACAGTACGAAAGCTATTTTCCCGTCGTACATGTACTAATCACTTTATTGCGTCGAAGCATCAGGGATCGCGGCCACATGCTCGTACTGATTACACTGCTTTATAATTGCTCTTACAAATGAGTTGAAATTGCCAACGCCGATACCGAAATGTTTTCAGTTGATCGTTCATTAATTTGTGTATATTGTGTCAATTTTAACATTTGTCTAATTAATGTGGTCTGCTTTGTGACTAATTTTGTATTGTTATTTAGATAGTCCGATTTTGTATTTGATTTGAGTTTTATCTTTTGTCATTATCTTTTAGAATTATATATATAAAACTCATTAAAATGGAAATGTTACTTAATTTGTTGAACCTGATATATATATCTGAAAGTGAAAATAATTACCGTAATTATTATTCCAGTAGTATTTTCCTCTTGATGTATTGAATACCTTTATCCTCTATTCCTCTTTTTACTATAGGTGTCTGTGACGGTTGTTGGGTAACTTGTGCTCTCTCACAGTTGAAATAAATTTTGGAAAACACCGTTTGTATAATCGGGTGTCATCCCCTTAACACTTAGCACCATCGCTTTCTCAACTTTTTCCACAGGTTGAACTTTCAAACGAATTAGATTCGTAAGGCAAGAACTCTTTGTTTGGTTTACTTCGCAGATTGCGAACATAACCGATTTGAAGACAACCAGTTTGCAATACAATACTAGTAAAATTTCACAACTAGCAGATTAAATCTTTGATTATTATACATTTTAATAAATGTATTACTTTTAAATAATAATATTAATTTTAATATTTACATTACAACTTTTAACACCAGGAACAGTCAAGAAAATGCAAAAAAAAAAAGAAAAACAATCGAGCAACTCCAAAGAACTGGTGTTCCAGGTAATTTCGATGAGTGCAACCTGATCTGATTGATAGAGTGCCCAATAAATTTTAATCAAACCTATACAAGCTCATGTGTACAAAAACATACGCAATATATTTCAAACATCGTTACATTTACATCATTGCTACAATTACCAACCTACAGTTCCGAAAAAGGTATAGTGTCCAAATTTTAATTATACTTATCTATAAATATGCTTATAAATCCAATATACCTCCAATATAAATAAATTATAGTTACAATAAAACCGAAGCAAGATAAGAGTTTGCAAACTTAATCTTCCTCTTGTGTAAACGAAAATAAGTCATGTGAAACAGCCCTAAAAACTTTATTACTTGGAAACTATTCCTCGTAAATTGAAATAATTCACCCAGTCCAAGCGCATAACTTTAAAGTAACTTATGAACGGGTACGACGAGGCTTTTCACAATACGATAGCGTCGTACGATGCACGCAATATGACAAGGTAACGCGTTATGACACTCATTACATACTTCTCATTTGTATATCTATCAGAATCAGATATTTCCCTATTCATTCCAAGTTGAATAAATATTAAAACGAAAATAACTGTTGTGTTTTACTTACAAACTGTACTAAACTGAAATATTTTAATTATTATTATTATTATTTTAAAATATACTGCAGCACTCATAGTCACTTAATGAACCTTTAAGTCGAGAATCTCCATACTATAAAAGGACTTAATGGTTCATTATGTGACTGTGAGTGCGGGCGATAGTTTTAAAAAAATCTCCCCTGACCTATTGACATTTTTGGAACTTGGATGAATCATTAGGGTTTTACTAAAGTGTTCATAAAATTAACTCAAAAAAATATATTGTAAGGCAAGTGTATATACATAAACTTTTCTTCATTATATCTTAATAAATTATCGCATAAGGCAGTGGTAACCCAACGGTAACGCGTCGCTTATATAACCGAGTGATGCGGGTTCAAATTCGGGTCTCGCACCTCTGATATTTTCATGTGCGAATCATTTCTATCCTGATTACCACTTGTCTTACGGTGAAGGAAAACATCGTAAGGAAACCTGCATGTCTGAGAAAACCTAGCAAGTTTTCGTAAGACATGTGAAGTCCGCCAACACGCACAGCCAGCGCGGTGGACTATGGCCTGATCCCGCTCGTACTGAGGGAGGCCCGTGCCCAGCAGTGGGACGTTAAAAAGGGCTGATGATGATGATGAAATTATCGCCTGTGTTACTTTAATGTATAAGCTTTATGTTTGTAAAATTTAATCGAATCCATTTTAAAATTATTGCGTGAGATATGTGAACATCCAACATCCATAATTATTTCAAATATATCTAGTACTAGCCTTTATCGTGACTTTATCCTAAAGACCGGAAACCAAATTATAAGATTTACCTACAATACATTTTAACTGTTAATATAGAATTCTTACAAATTAGAAATTTTCCGGCATTAAAAAGTATCCTATATGTACCTGGATTACATATATAACTATCATCATACTAAATTTCATTAAAGTCCGTCTATTGGTTTTCTCGTGATCAAGTTACAGACCGACAGGCAGACTGACAGACAGACAGATTAACAGACAATAATACTAAAAACAATAGATTTGAACTCTATCGATAATATTGTTTCAATAAGATTTTCCAAAAAATTTAAATATTTAATGTACAGATCAATAATAACAAAGTATATACTACTGAAGTGAATATTTAAAGCAGCTCAAACTTCTCCGTATCGTATTTGTTATTCAGGAAACTTGTTTTGAGCGATATTTATTCAGACTATTTTTATGAATTGTAACCTATTTCCTAGATGACACTTACAGAAATAATCCATTTTAGATTCTACATTATCCTGTAGTTTATAAAATACGTATTTTATAGCACTTTTAATTTAAAATTATATCATCTGTAAACACTGAAACAAATGATCTCTCAATAAGAAAACAATATTATTCTCTCTTATCTCTCAATAAGAAAACAATATTATTATTATTATATTGAAACATTAAATTTACGAAATTTTTTAACATACATCAATTTAATTGACTGCAAAAATAAATTTGTTTTCCATGTTACTTCTATTAGAAACAAAATTATTTTGCTGTTAAACTGTGGGACCGAAAGTATCGCAAATCTCAAAACAAATTTTCGTATCTACATTTAAAAGTAGAGGAAAGAGGTAATGGAAAAACAACTGAATTGGTTTGATCAAAAACAAAACTTAAATGTTCACACTTTTGTAGATTTTGAAGGCTTCAGTGTTATTAGTTCTGATACTGTAAGTGATCTATTTGTAAAAAAGTAATATTTTACATCTTCTTAAAGACTTTCAAAAAATACATTACTTTTTACATACAAAAAGTTTTTATAAATTTATCAATTTTATTTCTAAAGATTTTTAATTTGTAAATAATTCTGTTTGAAGAACTTTGAAGACGTTGATCCTTTGTCTTAAAGTTTGTAATAATTAAATTTTGAACTTTCAATACGAAATATAATTAACATAAATTATTATTATAAATAAATATAAAACGGAGTGTTTGTAACCCGGATGACACTAAATAGTGTGTGTTATATCTAAGCTTAGCTTATATATTGTAAAGAAAAGGCTTGTTTGTTTGTTCTCTCAGATCTGTCAGACAATTATCGGTCAGGTATGAAACATTCCGTTTCCTTGCATTCTATAGCCATTTCTTTTATTTTGCTCATACGAAACAAGTAACACTAAAATATAAATTTGGACTCTATCGATAATAATGTAATAATAATAATATAATATGTTGGGACATTATTACAACAGCGCCATCTAGTTCTGCAGTAAGCTACTTAACGTGTTTGTGTTGCGGATACCAGATAGTTGATATACTACACATATAAATTTTAAATACATACATATTATAAATATAATATCACTGGAGTACAGACATTCGTGATTAGCAAATGAATGCCCCCAGCGCGATTCGAACCCGCGACCGCTGGCGCAGAAAGTAGGGTCACTACCAACTGAGCCAAACGAAAGTTATAATTTCATAATTGAACATGATAATTATATATAAATAGATAATTTCAATAAGATTTTTCAAAACATATTTAATGTTAAATCTGTCTTTGAGTAAAAATTTATTATATCCTTATATTCAATAGTAACAAGGTATACACGTACCTACAGACGAGAATATTTAAAGGAGCTCAAACTTCTCCGTATCGTATTTGTTATTCAGAAAACTTATTTCGAACGATATTTATTCAGACTATTTTTATGAATTCTAACCTATTTTCTAGATGACACTTACAGAAATAATCCATTATATATTCCAGATGCTACATTAACCTGTAGTTTAGAAAATATTTTTTTATTATATACTACTCACTTACTTACATATTATTAAATACATATATTTTTATTGGCCACTAGCAGTACCGCGGCTTCGCCCGCGTTAATTTTTTAAATATTAGGAGTCAATCCCGCAGGAACTGAACCGGGAACCGGGATAAAAAGTATGTTATTCTGGGTCTTCGGCTACCTACATACCAAATTTCATCGTAATCGGTTCAGTAGTATTTGCGTGAAAGAGTAACAAACATCCATACTCACAAACTTTCGCATTTATAATATTAGTAGGATTATGAAACAAGTACCTTACAAGATACAAGTTAGGAAAGAACGAAGTACTACTGTGGAATCGAGAGTCGAAAAAGAACCCTGGGCTAGGGCTAAATCTATAATATATCAAAATATTATGGTTTCTAATTGAAAATTATTATTTATATACAAACACTACATTTTTGTACTAAATCTCAGTAAGGCATTGTGTTTTTTCAAGCATTTACTTTAAAGTAGTAGTGATTTAGAGATTTTGATGGAGCTTGGTATACAGAATGACCATTTGTGCATAGCAAAGGTACATTAATACGTACGAAGGACAATTTTCTTATTGTAGGTCGTTTAAAAATTACTGTTATTAATATTTATTTTATAATCTTTCCACATAAAAAATAAAAAAAAATATCGTCCAACATAAAACAGTTATTATTGTGTGTAGACTTGATATCTATGAAAGCAGCTTCTTTATAACATCCATGCTCGAGAACACATCAAGAAAGTGCATTAATAAAAAACTTTCCTTCCTAAGTCACCTACACTCTTGTACCAAATGTAAAGAATACGAGAAGAATCTGCCTTAAAGCCCCTACTACTGACGCATGCAAAATCCTCGAGGTAATCGAGGAATGCTCTCAATTTATACGTTTATGTAAATACAATTAAGTATTTTGTGTTTTATATATCTGAACATTGTACTGATCAATATTATTCAAAATAAATATGTATGTTAATGCTTTCTGAAGAAACCAACAACTAAGTGCATTTACCGAATAGCCTGTATCTGGTTAAAAAATCTATACACAATATTATTGTTTAGTAAATAATTATATATGAAGACAAATAAACAATCCCTTTTATTTTAAGTAATTTTTATCACAATTCAATATTTCGAAGTCACAAGCAAATCTTTGATATCAAATTCCTTTAGAACGGACCGCACGTAGCCCCCATGCCGCATTCACTCATATTTTAGATAACATTCGACTGTTTTCCCGCACTCGGTGTATGAATGAAAATATTTTACGATATCGCGCGAATATTTGAATAAAATTCATGATATTATTATAGATATTTTATGAGAAAACTCGTAGCAAGGTGTAGCAAGTGTAGCGAACTATAGCGTATCTACGATCTGAGAAATATTTAAAACGCAGTCAGATAAACATAACGCTTTAGAGAAGATCTCATACAAAACACTAGCAGCTTCGCTCGAGTTTATACCCTAGTAAAAGCGAAAACAAACCTATAATTTATTTCTATGCCAGATTTCACCCAGATCTGTACAGTCGTACTGGCGTGATTGATTTACAAATATCCATTCAAACTTTCGCACTTCTAATTTACTCGTTGTTATGGGATTATTCCAGACTCTTTATCATTACGAGATAGTATTTTATTAGAATTTTAAATCTCACGAAGTAAATATAAATTAATGTCATTCTAACAAATGATCAAATATGAATTAATGTATTACGCTATCGTTTGTATGTATTAATATAAATATTAGTTAATATTAATTATTTTATCAATTTTAAATATGTACAGTTATTAATAAGAATTTATATATTTGCATTGAAACTCTAAGTAACCTAGATATTGAAAGTGAAATGATCGTTATTTTAATCTAATTTAATAAATTCAGACAGTTGACCCACCTTTACCCTGTGTTGATTCAGCAAATCAAACGTTAACGTATCAATAGTTGTCAATCGAAATTTCCAATAGCGGTACTCTGTCAATAAACTGAATATTAAATTCCTTCGTTCTAACGATAAAAAAATGGTTCTGCGCGAAAATAAACGTTTGAAAAATAATAAAAATATATAAGTCAGTAAATATTAACAGGAAAATTAAAGGTCAATGTAATTTATATAAACAATTATTCGTATGGATCATAATTGTATTCCAAAATTATTTTTTGCGACTTTTGCCTGTTATTTTCCCACAGTTGGGTAAATCCATATAATGGAAACGTAGAAACAAATGGTGGTTCATAAAACTCAATTCACTGGGTTACGCTAATTAGCATAATATTATGTACTTAACTTAAATTAATATTATTATTTTATATCGCACACCCTTCTACATTTTAGAAAATTTGTCATATAAAAAATTATTTTACGCGTACCTACATACGTAAAACATTATTTTATTCTGAAAAATAAAAAAAAATATATCACTTAATTTTGCTTTTCAGGATGCAGTGATGGGCTCAAAAAGACATTTGCTATTTTATGGTATAATGCAAAATTCACGATGTGCAAAACTAAAGGCTGGAAGTAGATGGCAGCGTTGGACGGCTCGCTGAAACAAGATGGCTGCGGGCTCGCATGCTAGGGGTGGCGGATCTCTAGCGCGCCTTCTAGTGCTAGCTGTCTTACAAGTCAAATTTGTAGGTAAGAGAACTAGAAATTAAATAAATATACTAAATATAAACAAAATAGTTAGTTGACAATTCATTTCCATATCTTCTGCAGAACCTCGACTCGGTTAAAAAATTTACATACATATATCGCTCTAACTCTGATCAAATATTACATAGTGAAAACGACAATTCATAGAAATAATTGTGTTAAAACAAGTAATCATTTAATGACACAAACGCAAAGCAATAAAATCAATTGAACATATTGTTGATATAGAGACATTTTCAATCTATTCTTTTATGAATTGGCTGGCTTAAACTTTTTAGTATTCTACGAGTGAACGTTTCGCTGTGTCCATATTAATTCATTCCGTGTGGCCATCTGTCTGTCCATCTGCCAAGATAGATGGACGTGTGCCAAGTTCTAGTATAATACAAATATTTTGTAAGATTACAGATAGTATTTTTACGCCCCTTTAATAAAATTTACCTTTCAAATCCATAATTTTACAATACTCACCCTGAATTGCATTATAACAGACAAATTATTTAAATTAAAACACTTAGGAATAGTAATGAAAATCTTATTTCTTTACTTACCTTATAGGTATTCTAATTAATTTTTCAATAATTACTATTTCACTTTGATTTTAGATATAATTTGTCGTGTTTCGTAATTGATATTACTAAGTACATTTAAAAATTAACCTCATTAGCAACAATATCTCTCTTTCACCTACGTAGGACTTATGTATGTGTAAATTATAACGTAACATACGAGTATGTATAATTTTATTTTAGTGAAACTAGATAAACACAGTTATTTATAAAAATGAAACATCGCGACAAAACGCAAAATTATAATATACGCAAACACATTGGCAATCTACTCTTTTACTTTTATCACAATTATATGGAACACCTAACTCCAGCACCTTACAAGTTACACCTAGAAACTGAGAGAGATCGATTGCAGTACCAACGGCTTTTTTATGTTAGAACATTAGCACTCCATCTAGGTCCACTGTAAGCTACATGTGTTGTGGATACTTGATAGTGATAAGTGTAACAACTGTGTAGTGTAGACTTTAGTGTCATAAATATAACTTTAAATACTAATTATACGTGATATACATAGTTAATATACCTCAGTAGAGTTCATCATTCGGGCTCGAATAGCAGTGAGACTCGAATAGCTCGAATACAGGTGGCACAAAATGTAGGGTCTTTGAAAACTCCTCCAAACGTGTAGTGAACTGTTCTACTAAGCTCTCAGTAGGACAGTGGTGTAACTTTCTAATTAATGACTAGCTATTGACAATTTCTTTGGCAGTAAAAGCCAATAATTTTTACTTCAACCATTAAAGTGTAAAGAAGAGACTTCTTCTTAATCGTATGTGCATATTAAGCTAAAGAAGTCATTACATAATAAAATTGAATTATGTACTGTGTATCTCAAATGAAGCACCTTAAACATAAAACTACGTTATTTAGATAGCGTTGTATTCAGACCGAGCGTAAATGCAACAGCGAGATTGCCAAATAATATAGTGGCGTACATTTACGACATTTGTGTAGTCCGTCGTGAGTTTTGCAGTTTTCATCTAACAAAGTGCTAGCTTTCACAGCGTTTGCGTGAATTTCTACTTTACGACAATACACGGCCCGTTTGCACGTTTATAAAAACATTGCGACAAAAGATTATAATATCAGCAGTTAAATGTTTTGTCAGTGTAATGGTCAACTTAAAAAAATATATATATCTATTGCACGAGTACGTTCAATAGTGAAAATAAGGTATGACTACAGACTTACTTACTGTCAGTTAACAAAAACTTTAAATGATTTGTATTATTTTGTATCAACACTTAATGTTTACAACATAACAAATGGAAGAGCTTTAATATGAACTATGAACATATTATATCTAAATATAAAGATATCGATGACTCGATAAGTTTGCCAGAAAAATATTTCGAAAAATAAATGTTAGCAAGAAATGAAATCTGTTTTTGATAAAAATAGCATGATGCTAATATTAAAGTGTGAGATTTTATATATAAAGTCAAACATGGCGAAGAAGTACCATATTTCAGGATTTTTATCCCAATATAATCTTGTTACGTAATAAGGGCTCGCGATCTGAAATTATAAGCGTTCTTGCACTACAGATGTTTTATTCCACTTTTTTTCTTCACTTTTCCACTATTTCATATTATATCTTCTTGGTCTTCATTCAACTTCGAATATCAACTGATCTCTCGGCCGGCTTCTTCATACGCGTAAATATAGAACTTTCGAGTATCGAAAATTCAAAACGTTAATTTTATATGTCAAAGATGAATCTCGAATATGCCAAAATATTGGTCATATATTTTGTACGAAATACAAGTTTAAGTTAATTATTTTTCTTTGTTATTGCTTAGATTTTCTTTTAAAACCGGTACCATTATTCTTCTATGATAACATTTACATTATACTAAGTACAAATTTAAGTATATATAATAACATCTAGAAATATTTTTAAAGCTAGAAGTATTTGTCACACGGCTGTATTCATGGTTTGATTTGTAATCTGAAACAAAAAATTCGCTGTTATTTTAATATTGTACCCGAAATAGGGCATCTGAAAAGTGCTTAAACGTTTTTATTATTACTTGTTTGCAAAGCTAGAAGCGGGAAATATACAATACGCTGGTTTTCAAATGGATGTTTTAGCCACTTTTGATATAAATTCATCCGTCGATGATAAAAATATAAAAGCAGCAAAGTAACATGGATGAACCCTTTCAGGATTTGGGAGCGCTGGTTGCTTGAAATCCGTTAAAAAAAGGTCTACCGGCCAAAATATCAGATCATTTAAAAAAATAACGAATATATTCGCCAATTTATAACATTTACTTGATTTAAGTACAATATACATAATATATGAATGAAAAAAATAATCTTCTCGTCTAACATTAAGACCAAATATTATAAACTTGCCAGTCACTGTGGTTTGCCCTTCAATAGATCTGAAAGCTGCCCTTTAGGTACAGGGACAAACAACTTGACCAATATAAACCTTGGAATTTATGATATATAAAGGTTAAAAAAATTAGAACTTATTATCTTATCAATGCTTATGAATAGATAGATATCTTTATAAAAATATTTAAAATACTTTTAGAAATAACTTGACTTTCAAATGTTATGAAGTGGAAAATTTATTTATCTACGGTAATAACGAGTGTCAAAAAAGCTGATGCTTAGCTGAGTTGAGAGTAGCTTGGTTCAAACACGACAGGCGGAATTAAATTAATCTCGTTGTAAAATTTTCACTTGCCACCTTATCTCGCGTCGTATTGTCGTTTTATTGTGCCTACCCCTGAAACCATTAGCGAAAATGTCACAGCGCCGGCATTGTAATCGCGCGCCCGCGGCTGGTCGTACAATGATGCGGCCATTCGACCCCGCCCTTACCTTTACGCAGTGATACAAATTTGACTCTCTATAATAAGCGGCCTCGTATAATTTTGAGAATGCATACATCACCCTCGTCCTATTTGAATAACAAACCAAGTGTCACCATAAACAAACGTATAAATAAAATGCTAACAAAACGTATACTCTTGCGAATTCATCGTTTATGTTACATTGAAGGCAATCCTCGTGAGCGAGTCGAGAAATCTCGCGTCCGCGTGGAGATTCTGCTCACGTCGTAAGCAAGTGGCCGACAAAGGAAAAAGGGCTTGCATACCTTATTATCACCTTTTTACAAAATCCCTACTTGCGTATATGTGAAACACGACACACTCGGGTAATTTAAATAATAACCAAGTAAGTATCTACGTGATAACACTGATAAGAAGTCCCGTGATAAAGTATTCAAATATTCTATGTAAATCCTGTACTTGTATTTCATTAATCTTGAAAATAATATCCTTTTCATTATATTCAAAAGTTTAAAATATCAAGATATTATTATGTAGAATTTCTGAATGTATTAGCAAACTTCTGTACATTTTTCTTCATCAGAATGTCACCGTGGCTTTTCTGGCAATTAATCAGAAAGTCAATGAGCCGTTTTGTTTGGAAATATCTGACGAGTAATCCATCCCTAGTGGGCACCACATTGCGATAAATTGAAGTAGAGTTTGCATTAAAATATTTTAGAATTCAAAAGAGCAAAAGTAAGCATAATAGTGAGGTCATCGAACTCATGAAACGGAGGAAAGGAAATGTCGGAAGTAAAAATGGAGAAACAATGCGAGTATTTATAACCGTTATCTTATTTGCATGCAATTCGAAATATTGCTGCCCCTAACACACACCATGAGTCGTATTGCCTCCCGACTTGTTTATAGAATATTTACTCATAAACATGCAGATTGCGGGTGGGACGCGTTTTTATGT
Source organism: Boloria euphrosyne (assembly GCA_951802675.2). Classification (NCBI taxonomy): domain Eukaryota; kingdom Metazoa; phylum Arthropoda; class Insecta; order Lepidoptera; family Nymphalidae; genus Boloria; species Boloria euphrosyne. The sequence goes on from OX637872.1 coordinate 6,918,415, forward strand.
AAAATGGCAAAGGGGAGCTATTTTATTTATTACCCTCTTGGCTTAGTTTGACGTTGAAATGAGAAATTGTCACTAAAATATTTCAGAATTAAATGTCTGTAGCTCAACACACAAACGTATATATGTATACTAACAATTACCGCGGCTCCCGCGTTGGTAGAAGATTAAAACAGTATAGGTTATGAGTATTTTTTGACGCCACTCATAAAAAATAAAAAAAATAGATTTTGTCGATAATAAAAAAACTGGAGGGGGCCACGCTTATCACATGGGGAATAAAATATAACCTACAAACTATTCTCAGACCTACCAAATATACCCAACAACTTTCATAAAAATCGGTCCAGCTGTTTCGGAGGATTTCGATAATAAAGACTGTGACACGAGATTTTTATTTATATATAATATATAATATAAGATGTAATAATAATATAAGATTTATTGTTAATTATTGAATATAATAATCTACTGAAAACAAATTGCTCTCATAGTCGCGGAGTTTATCCTCTAGTATTATTCATCAAAAGACACGCTCTAAACAAAATGACAAAAATGGTTAGCGTGCTCAAATATACAAACAACCTTAAATGTAGGTATTGCTTTAAAGATACCTATATATATGAAAAATCGATTGGCAAGAATATCTTCCGTCTTCGTAAGTTTCTCTATCTAACTTAGAAAAAAGTAGTTATTTTACATATTATACATAGTACTTAAACGTCACAACCCTTTTTGAGATTAGCTTTACGATGGATTTCTAAAAAAAATATTGTATGTTTTAGGTTTCAAACGAAATCTAAATCGTATAACTTTTATTATTGTGGTCGATGTAAACAAAACAAGAAGCTGGTTTTCCAGTTCGTGATTCATTTCAAAAACAAAGGATATAAGCTGCTATTGCTAGAGACTTAAACGGTGTATTTTTATTTATTTCTGATATTTTATAGTTTTTTTTTTTTGTATTTCAGAACGTGTAGTGGTTTTGTTAGGTTCATTAAGAAATATTTTATAATATAGTTATTATACGATACAATATATTGTACATATTATCCTTATTAAATTAATTATTTTTTTTACATTGAACGTGTGCCCTTTTGTTTTTGAAGATGCGTTTGGCTCAGTTTGTAGCAACTCTACTTGTTGTGCCAGCAATAGCGGGTTCGAGTCCCGGTGGAAACATACATCGATGTAATGTTTTTACTCAAGTCACGAGTGTCCACATTTATAATATGTATCGTATGTATTTAAAAGTTATATAAGAGATGTGACATAGATAATAACGTATTACAAACTTTATAAAAAGAAAAATGCTCTAAAGGCAAAGTAAATATTGTATTAACTAAAGAACCAAACAGCGTTAAAGATGCACCGACTTTATCTACTAAAATGAAAAGCTTTTAAAAATTCCACAGCGATTATTTCTTTCTTAACAACTTCGAGCAAAGCCTAGTTACACAAATAATCAAGAAAATAGTTTTATGCCTCGACGCCTCATAACAACATATTTCGCTTTCCGCCTGATATTTTTTGCTTTATACTCTGTTAAGTTTTCCTGTAAAGCGAGTAGTCTATTTAAGAATTTACCCCCAGGCTATGAGTTATTTTATTAAAGCACATTGGTTGGAAAAACAATAAAGTTGAAAGAAGCAATCTGTTATTATTATGATCTTTTTCACTGAAAAATGTGATGAAATGTATTATTAATAAAAAATGTTTACTAAGTAAGCTTTAAGTAATTGTTAAATTAAATAGATTCATTAAAATTAGTGATTTACGTTATTACGTGCCTAATAGCTTACTCTAGTAACCTAAGTGTTAGTTTCAGGTTATAATTTATTCAATTTGTAAATACTACCTACGTAAATAGTATTCACAAATTGAATAAATTTCTACTGCCTCAGCAGGCACTCATAAAGTAATTTACTTTATGACAATATTATGTGCGCGAAAATGTACATACCTAGAGCAAAATTAATGGAAATTAACAACAACTCAAAAACGAAAAGACGCGTCGAACGGCTCGACAGAGATTACGAGTATAGAATGGAATAGAAGGTATATAGGTTACTTTTTATCCCGAAAAATGTAGGCTTCCCGTGGCATAGATTTGTTTATGCTTTTCTAAGGCCGAAAGTGAAGCAAAGCGAATTTGAGTCGCTAGTTTTTAAGACTATTATTACAGTATTTGCAGAATATGATAAAATTATTTGAATTCTAACTGTACTAGGTATACGATAATTGTATTTTTTTTATCTAGAAAGTTATTACATTAATTTGGCGTGTTTGTGGGTACATGTGTATGCATATGATAATATAAAGAGAAACAATAAACATCAACAATATTGATGAGATTGTTAATAGTAAAAAATTGTAAACGAGAACTATAAGTGAAAATAAATCCGTGAAAAAAGAATAAAAAGGTCGTTTTATTTAAAACTAGCGACTTACTCGCGCTTCTCTCGCATCATTAAGAAACAGTTTAAATAAGTAATAAGAAAAAAAACTCTTGCGTATTTTTGTAGGAATTTTGAAAACTTATAATTAACTTGTAGACGCCTAGTACTTAGGTACTATTACATATTTTGTGCTGGTAGGACATTGTGTTGATTTACGTATGTCTTAATATTATTAAGCCAGGTCTATATTACCGAACTAAACTTTATATTTTCCTATAAATCACTGAAACCTTTGATAAAATTATGAAAGGCAATTCAGACGAACCACTGTTGAGTTTTCCAATAGGAATAAATGATTTTCCTGTAGTAAAAGATATCCTCCTAAGAAACATAGTAGAAATTCATTCAATTTTTTTTACGTCCAATGTACACAGATTTACAAAATACAACTATTATTTCAACTATATTATATATTTCATATATTATGTACATGAAACTAGCAAAAAGCTGAGCTTTGTGATGGCTCGCGTAGTTTTTCTAACGGGTATTAATGTTACAGCGATGTTAGCTCTTTGGCTTTCTAGCACAAAACTGTTAACGTTCATTTTTAATGGTTAAAATATTATATCATTTTTGACACATAACACATTTAGATATGAAGGTAAATTACTATGTTAAAGCACAAATCTATTGGCGTGATAGTTTTTCAGTAAAGTGTACCACAAAATGCTCAGGTTGTGGTATAGTGTTATGTCTCGCTTCGCTCACCCTAATAAGTACTGAAAACCTTATTTTAAATACTAAAGGCGGGCAAGGATGTCCCCAAAGAAAGCGAGCATAAATAATTATTATTATTATAAGAATGACTTTCTTTCGTTTAACAAAAAGTTTGCTAGAAGTGTAGCTAAGTTAAGCTAAAGTTAGTTTCGTCATTAAATTACTCCAGTACAAATCTATAATATTCTCGTACAGTCAAACTCGGTTAGTGACACGTCACGGATAGAGTGGAGGTAATTAAAAACGTGACCGTCGTCACTTGTCCGACCACCCTGGGGTTTTATCTTCTCCGCACCACTCGTTCCAATGAGCCCTGTTTATTAGAAACAAACTTTCATGTTTACTTGTGAGTTCTAAAATGGTTATTACTTTTAGAATAGTAATAATTAAAATTATTTTTTAAGAATGTAGTAGAAGAAGAAAACAATTATTGAAAATAGCTCAAAACAATGTATTTAAAATATGAATCAATAATTAATTTAATATATTAAATCTTGGGGGAGACAGTGGTAGCCCACTGGTTACGCGCTCGCTTGGATAACCGAGCGATACTGGTTCAAATCCGGCTCTCGCATCTTTGATACCTTCATGTGCGAATCATTTCTAACACGATTACTACTTGTCTTACAATAAAGAAAAATATCGTGAGGAAACCTGCATGTCTGAGAACCTAGCAAGTCTTCGAAAAACATATGAAGTCCACCAACACGTACTAGGGGCCAGCTTGTTGGACTATCACACTAGTAAGTAGGCCTGTGCCCAGCAGTGGGACTTTAAAAAAGGCTGAATACAATGAATACAAAAATAAAATACTGTAGTACATGTATGTACATTTTGGATACATTTGATAAAACCATAAAAATTATAATATAAAATCTTCTTATCCACCCCATCAGGTTTACAACGTAAATAAACTACGATCTGCGACAAGCGGTTTTATGAGTTGTAAACCAGTTTATACAATTGATACAAGGATTTGCCTTTTCTTTTTTCGAGGATAATGTAAATTGATAGGGAGTTAAATAAACTTGTAAAAGTAAGTATCTTGTAAATTTAACTGACATTTTTTTAACGTATTCTTTATTCAAATGTTGTACAAAGTAGTTACCATTATAGCTGTTTTTTTATTCTTAGGAAAGCATTTACGCATACCACCTGTAGAAAACAGTTGAAGATGAATAATATGACAGAAGAAACCATCTTCCGTCTTAATCATGCATCTTTCTTTTTCGGCCCAGCAGCCAAGGGGCTGCTCCACAGTCTACTCTGCTAAAAATCTTCAAAATCCGTATAGACTATAGCGTGAAAAAATAATATAATGACGGACGAAAATACTTGTACATTTCTAATATTACATATCTGTTATTTAATACGAATATAATCTTGTTACATTCAAACAGCTGAACGAATTGCGTTAAAAATTAGTACAGTAGTCTACGAGATCTCTCTAGTAACGTACATATGATATAGGTATACTAATATTAGACAAATGGGTTATTACTATTATACTAATCTTTACAAAAATAATAGAGGAAACAAACATAAAATAGAATTAAAATTGAGAAGAGCTTAAAACATTGTTTAGTAATTATGAAATATTTGTAAACGTAAAATATAACACATTTATTTCAATAAAAAAATACTGCATTACTATTTTTATGGCTCTGGCAGACTAATTACTTAGCATTATGTATATTCCTAACATATTTCATTTTCTTAAGTTTATGCATATTTCCTAATTAACTTTTAACTGACTTCTAAAAGGTATGAGGTGGCGGCTCTACTTCAAAATATTATAAGGATAAAGAAAAAAAAACACTTGTTTCTTTTTAAATCAAGCTTTTTAGAGAGCGTACGGTCGGGTATACATAATATAATATACATAGTATATACACATATACATACTTATTACTTACAAAAATCAAACACATATCCCTCCTTTAAGTTTCACTGCAGTCGGGTAAACAAAGGGTCAATATGTAAGTATATAAGTGATAGATTCGAATCTATCACTTATATAAAAACGTTTATATAAATAATAGATGCAAGCACATAATATAAGTACTTACACTGCGTATGGCTCATAAATGTTTATTTAAGCTTTGTCTAAGTTGCCACCGCTATTTCACGCATCAAACTTTCCGTTGACGAAATTTATTCATGACGTGATCCCTTGTAAATACATTTGGGAGTTTATTGTCGTAATGAATTTGATATGGCTTATGAAAACAAACTTATCTATAAAATTTACCACCTTATTTACACTTATAATTTATTGCCTTTCTTTTAAGAGTCTAATAAAAAACAGGTAAATCTACTTCGGTTATCTCTAACGATGTTTATATTTTTATACATAGGAGGTACTCGTTTATATTGTAAATCAAAAAAATTAAAACATGATTTAGTTATGGAGAAAGAACATCAATTTAATTTTTACTATCCGTTCAACCTAGGGACGAACAGGAGTGAAGCTAGGGTGAGTCACTCGTACATAAAAATATATAAACAGACTTAGTATTACAAAAATTATCTTAATAATTGAAGTTAGTGATGAATATCCAATAATTCTATATAAATATTAAAGACAATTTTTAACTTTTTAAACTATCGCGTTCCATAACTATATAACGTATATCGAAAAACGGGACCTAACGCGTGTAATTTCTTAGGTATAAATACCTTATTCTCAACGTTTCGGCTGAGTTGCACCAGCCGTGGTCACGGACAGACAGTCTGCCCGACCCGTCCCGTTTTTTGATATACGTTATACAGACAATTTTTTTCAGAAATAAGATATTTTGTCGGAGTAAAAAGTATCCTATATGATGATCAATTTTCATCAAGATCTATCCAGTAGTTTTCTCGTAATGCAGAATCAGACAGACAGATAGAATAAATTTTTAAAAACTATAGATTCGGTCTCTATATCTATAATAATTTTTCAAAAAAATCTGTAGATTTGACTAGTCTAAAATATTATATCAGTAGTTTGACTTAAATTAAAATCTTATTCGGTAAGATCTTTAAACTATTTTTACTTGGGCAGGGTAGTTCTGCAGGCTGTTTCGCCTTCTTAACTATTAATAAAGTGAATCTCCGCCCAAAATAGCTGTTTCCAAATTGAATTCTTATCCATTTTGCGGCTTGTTCCCAAATGCAGATCTCAGCCTTTCCTTGTTTGTGGTCGCATACCGTAATCAAATTGAAAATTCCAGAGGGTTATCCTTAAAGACAACCGTATACTTGATGTAAAGTCAATATGATAAAATTAAAAAATACTTCCCCTACTTCTTACGCAGAATATTTTCATATACCCTCAATATATTATGTATTGAACGTTTCATAATAATTATCTGGAATTCATCTTAAAAATTTCGTTTGGTTAATTAAATTTAAATTGAATTAACTACGCATTATCTGATATATTAATATTACATTAACTGAATCATTTAATGTATTTTATATGCTATTCTTAGGAGCAAGTAACATATTTTTTTATTAGTAACATTAATTAACACTAGGCATATCTATATAAATAGTCTTAGTCCCGCTGAGTTTCTTTCGCCAGTTCTTCTCAGGTCAGTGGTTTCTCCCTTCCGAACTGTTAGTAGACTCATGACGTTCAGTAAAAAAATGTAATAATTTCATGCTGAATAAAATATTTTGAATTTGAATTTGAATTTCAATAGAAATTCATTTTATAAGAATATAACAAATGTGCAGGAACATACTATTGAGTATATAAGAACAAAATGTATAGTCATTAAATGTGATTGTGAAAATATTTCTTTCAAGTTTGGACAACAAACAATGCAAATTTTATTTTATTGTTTGTTTGTCTAGAATAGGACAAACCTGTATGTACAGTTTTAATTGACTACGCTTACTTATAACCTTAAAAAATAATTTTAACAAATGGGATAATTTAAGCCTAGTGTTGAGGATTTAGAAAATTTTCAATGTTTCATTTGGTTGAGGAAAACCATAATAAAAATAATCCAAGACATGTCGCTAGAATTATATATAAATACTATTAACTTTATCAGAAGTCTTTCATTGGTTAACTCAATACGAAGTAAAACCGATTACTAAAATTGGTTCTTCCACGCGTAATCTCGCCTTTAACTCGTATTAAACAAAACCGTTTAAAACTTTTAATATGTTAAAAGAGATTTATTCACGGAGAACATGTCCTATCAAAATATCTCGGGCCACACGTTATGTCGGCACATTCTTCTCCTAAATTGAAATTCTCGAACGCTCTGCCTTCGTAAACGGGACAGGGTCATGAGCTAAAAGACAAATAGAATGTTCGATTAATGCGATCAAATATTATAATATTTTTACCAAATAAAAATTGTAGGATAATATTTCTTCAATTAAGTTGAAGTAGACCATTTTATTTTTCTATGTTATTAAAGGATATAACCATATACCAACTAACTCATTTTTTCCTTCAGTGATAAACTGTGGTATATTTATATGTATTTGTTATTAGCAGATAAAATTTAAACGGAAACAAATATACTTAATTTTAAAATGAGCACTATTGAGTTTTTCACCGGCTTTTCTAAGCAGAACGCCTTTCGAGCCGACGCGATGGTTGATTCCTCGCTTAATTTAAATGTTGAAAACGCAAAATTGACGATTCGAAAATGCCTGTAAAAGTTTATGTGGATAAAGTATAATTAGATGTAATTATTTTATTTTATTATTTTATTACTAGTGACTTTTTACACTACTATATTTTAAATTCCTAGAATAATTTAGGTATATCTAACTAAGTAATTGTTACCTAAATGAAATAATTTCATATATAAGTAAATAAAAATATTTCGATATTTTAAAAGTGAATAGATTATCCTTGCATACTCGTACATCTCGATCCTTTGTGTACTGAATATTAAGCTTAATACATACAAAGGAAAAGGAATAAAGGAAAAATCTATTCAATATAGTTACACAGTTTCAATAGCACTATCAAAATGTACTAGACAAAGGAAGGCTATGCGATTCAAAGGCCGTACGACACAAGCCTTTCGTTCCCAGATCAGTGGACGTTAGACCTATCATGGACTTCTTATGCACATCTTATGCATGTTTTGCGTAAACTACAGAGGCGGCGACGAATAACGATAAATTTATTTCTATCGAGAGAGGTCTTCAAATGTTCGTATCAATACCAGACAACAAAGAGGTAGAGTATTGAGTTTCTTATACCTATATGAATAAGAAATTACACAAAGATAAATTAAATTAAATATTTAAAGTTTAGTTTTATAATGTAAATGTTTTAGAGCAATTTTTGAGGCATTGTAAAATCTCTTAAATTTTACTAGTATCTTTCGTTATTTGTATGTTATATACTTATGAATCTACTTTAATACTACTACTTAGATACTTATAGGTTATTACGAAAAATGTCGAAAACTATTAATTTTTTCAATAATTTTCTATTGCTTTTTTTCTATTTTATAATTTCAAGATATATAATTTTTATGAACAGATAAGTTCTAAACTAGTCATATATGACATTTTTTAGTAATTTCTTCCGCAGTAGTCGACATAGATTTAAAATACCATTCCTTATTTTAATATTCATAAAACCTTAGTTTTTCTGTGTATGTATAAAAATATATAAAATAAAACCGCAATAAAATTCTATAACAAAGATTCATTTAAAAAACTTATTTAATTATATATCCTATTAAGGTGTACCCCTTAAAACACAAAGGTTCCAAGAGTCAGTAGTATCATTATTACTACTAATTAATAATATGTTAAAATATATGTAACATTTGCAACATACAAATATATAACAGTATAATATATAACTATCATATGTATTAACTATTAATATACGTATAAGTATTTAGGCAAATCGAGCATTATAATATTTCCGCTCATTAGAAGTATATTTATTTAATTTACAACGACTGGAGGCCGACGATAAGCTGAGAGGCGTGCGCGCCTTAGACTACGTAGACTGAATAACAATGCATACGGGTAGCTAAAACATTGCTTTTATTTAAGAATATTATTCATACAATTCTTCATGTTTCTTTGCCCTTTTTTCTTTTGTCGCACCATTTTATAGACCACGTGAGAATCGGTTCTGTACAATGACACAAGCTTGACGTAAAATGAAATTACGTTAAAAGAATTTACAAGAAAAAAGTTGTTCGTATCTAAACGGAGGGAAAATTTAGAATTTTATAAAGAAGACAAGCTCAAGCTTAAGCTGAAGAGCTGCAAACGTAATTTGCTTCTTAATTCAGTGCACACTTTTACTGTCTCGTCTTTAAGGAACTAAGTCTTATTTTATTTGAAATGCAAGTTATTTAATTTTTATGCAGTTGTCTTCAAAGTATTTACAATTAATTCTTAAGTTTATAACTAAATCATTAATAAAACTGCGACTTAACCTCACTTTCCACGACTAAGTCTGTTTTGTTTTTTCTAAGATTCCTTTATTTTTATTTTAAGTTACTTTTTATAACATCAACTGTTGCCAATGAAAGTCCCGTCAAAAAAAGTCCAGTTATTTCAGAAATGAGCCGAAAAAATGTATATTAATTTAGTAAAAACTTTTATTCCGATATTAAAACTTAACATTTAATTTACTAATTTTTATTGATATTTCACGATTCTTTTGTAATGTTAAATTAAAATTGTTATTCTTTATTAAAAAGTAATTCTTTAAGTACATGAAAATAGAGTCCACTTACTATATTGCATTCGAACCTGATTTATACGAAGCTATACACGCGTAACATGTTGTAAGTTGACCCACGTCAAAGGCGCAAAGTGCTTCGATAACCGGCGAAACCGCGGCCTATCGCTTTTTGATAGCATCACTTTCCCAACTTGCCATCTGGCGGCCATTAGGTCCGGGTTTGGGATATTGAAAAAGTGATATGCTAGACACGCTACTTAGAATGCCTTCATGTTAAGGAAACTGCGTGGATGTTACTGTCAGGAAGTGAATTCATTACATTTATATTTTTGCTTTTATGTAATGAATATCAAAATGAATTTTGAATAGGGTTCTTGAGTATTATTATACTATTTTTTTTATTCACACTATCGTTGCGTACAACAATAGAGTGAATAAAAAAAATAATCGTCTGTATTTATAAATAAATAAATTTGCTGGAGCACACAGATACACATTCACACACAGCAACCTCTACATTCTACATCAATGGTAAGCTACGAAGCTTGTGTTATGGATATTTATAAATATTATATTTGATACACTCTACTATATAATTTTAATTAATATGCATATATTATAAATATCATAGTAATTTATTATAAATAGCACCCAAGGCTACGAATAATAATACTCTTCACACAAATGAATACCTCTAATGAAACTCGAACCCGCATCCGTTGGTACAATAAGTAGTGTGACTACAAACTGATTCAAACGTATCGTAGCACTATGGACGGTAAGACTTAAATACAAGAGTTCACATAATTAATATACTTAAAAATTATAGTTCTTTAAGTGAAAATTCCTATTTACTAATATTGTGAGAAATTTCTTCAGAACTTTTCCTTATTATAAAAGTTAAACGACTTGAAGGGCCGCAAAATAAACAGCTAACATATATACGTACTACTTATAACTTTATATTTTTCCGGCTAAACGGGATTAAACAAATTACAAGTGTTCTACCTTGGTACCTTTTAATTGTTATTCAGTTTATTCGTTGCGCGGTTCTTTTATTTATCTTACACAAATAATTCGTTTTCTCGTGAGAATAGTTTCAACACGTGCCTTGTCTAGACCAATTGACTGTAATGGACTTTCTGGGCTTTTCGATTTATTTACGAAGGAAACTTGGCTGGTAATTGCTTCGTGTATTTAATTATTAACAGCACATGTTTTTGCTATTTGTATTTTGAAAACAATTACCTTTATGTGTTTTTGTTAAATTTAAGAAAGATCAAATTAATCTTAATAAAACCAAAAAGAATGATCAAGTATAAGCTAATATTGAATGTAATCAGTGCAAATTTCAAATACTAGTCTAAAGACTACGACATCAGCAATTAAGTCGCTCGAAATATTTAATGAACAGTGCTAGTTCCGCGGCGGAAATGACACTTAATCGGCTTAACTTTGCCTCAAAACTTAACCCAAACACCCGACCGCCCTCTATCCTACCCCTCGCACTCTGCACTCCCTCGGACAATATGCTGCATCAAAGAAGTTGGAGAATGTGCAATTATGAGATTGTTTTAATTTAGAAACAATGTTGTTGAAGAATTTCCGTACTTCGACTGAACTCTGCTCACCAGAACCAAAATTCTTGGTTTTGTATAACATTGTTTTAGGTTTATTGCCTGCCTGATCTTACAATTTATTTGCGCGATTTCCCCCTCTTCCGCAGTTTTAACACGAAAATGTTTGCTAACTCGAATGAGATTTATTTTTCAGTATAATGTGTAATCATATATTTTTGATTAAATTTTAAATACACTGTGCTTTATATATAATAAAGCACAACAAAATTAGAATATGTTTATCTACATGCAATTCTTGTTGCATATTTTTCTGTATGGTAATGTAAGTTTAAGATAATATACTACAAAAAATTGCTTAATACTTCCTATTTCTCGTAAGTGGATATATAGTTTTTATGTAATTACATATATATACCTAAATATATAGGTCACCATTACTTTTATGGTCGAAAAAATTCGTTTTTCGTATGTTGAATAAGTAAAAACTACAAGTAGTCATTTAAATTCAAGAGCCGACTATCCAATATAGTTTAAGGGGAATGCCTATACAATAGGCGTTAAACAAACTTCACTTCAGACCCTCTTAAAATGGACTTCACAACAATAACTAGACTACGACGTCTCTTATACTTCGTCGTCCGAAATAAACTTTGGGCCAACATTTAACTAGTTGTGGCAAACAAATCCAAGTGCGACTCTAGTGGCGCGAACTCTACGCCCTACCCTCCTTCAAGTAACGTAACGACTTCAAAAAAGTTAATAAACTTTCATGTCGTGTTATAGTTTGCTTTTACATAGTCCAAAAAAATATTATGTTTACGTCAAAAGCTTACTTGTTCTGCACTTTCTTAAAAGTCATGACAACATTTATTTTAATATTAATTAACTAAAAATAAATAAATAAATCTGAACTAAAAAATTGAAATAAATTAAGAGCGAATATAAAAAAATCATTAGACTTTGTTTATTATAAATTATATAAGTTTATAAATTTCGCTGCCGCTTAGACTTGCTTAATAATGTAAAACAGTAAACTCAAGCCGTAGCCCGTGTCTTAAACGGCTACACATAATAAAACGTCCTATTGACGGTAAATTCTAAATTTGATGCTATTTGTTTTCTTTTAGGTTTTGGCATTTGACACCTGTTGAATAATATTCTTCTAGTGTAAATAATACCGAAGTTTGTATGATGATTAATTTGTATTTATTACTAGCAATTCCCGCGGTTTCGCCCGCGCCAGAAGGATGGAAATGTAGGGTTATAAACATTTTTTGATGCCAAATCATATTAATAATATATAATCGATCAAGCCGATTCTAAGGAGTACGACAACATAAACAAGATGAAAAAATTAAATGTATAAGATTGAAGAAATATTCTTATCTAAGTATATATCTGTTACTATTGACGGTTGCCTTTTTTCTTTTTTTTATGATAAATTATGTCTTCGATCATAGAACATGATCTCGTATTCCGTACAATTTTGTTATCTCTTAATTTAAATGGCGACATGGCCACTAATAACACTTTTACTGACTATCATTAAAACGTATTGAGCAGTTTTCGTATTATAACAAATTTCAAGGAACCTCTAAGTTAGCCCTTCCTACAAATAAAAATATGGCATATATGTATTTACTTATATAACTAAGCATTACATCCTCTATTAGCTTTAAAAAGCAAAGATAAAATCACTTTTATAATTTGGATTGACAGTCAGAAATTGTAAGTTCCTTTTTCCTTGCCTTTAAAAGAACTTGACTGTACTACGAGTATAAACTACCATCTTGACCCAAACAGCCCAAATTTTTAAATATTGTGTTTAATCAATGAGTTGCTATTACGAGTATATTATAAATTTAATAGATATGACTTATGAGTATCAGATAAAATGTTAACTACTTTTCATTATATTATGATAACAATTATTAACATTCAAAATGAAACAGCATAAAAATATTTCTTATTTAAATGCACCGTGTAGTTTGCATTATAATGAAAGTTGTCTAGACCTTTTTAATTTCAATCCAATAAGTATCGTTTTCTTTACTAAATATATGCTACAAGCAACTCACCCTCGGTTCGCTTGTGTTCGTCCTTAGGTACCCCTTTTGTATAAATTTTTTACAAACTTTGAATGTCTTATTTATATCTAAAAAAGCCTAAAAATAAGTATCAAGCTTCTAGCTTTAAAAATGACGTAATTTCTTGCTTGAACGCGGACGAAGCCGCGGGTACTGCATTATATAATATACAGACTATGCGCTAACGCTAGCTAAAGTATAGAGAAAACTCAATAAAACTTTGGGGCAAATAAGCTTTAAGAATGCCTTTTATTAAGCTGCACAATATTTTGCAAGCTAAAACATTTTCCTAGTCGAATCTTTAATGATGTACAGTAGGCCATCCTTTACTAGGAACAACAATAGGGCGTAATTCACTACGCCCGCCCCGTCGAGAATCTGAACGGAATCACTGAACCAAAATGTAAATGAAACAGTCGTTTTATTCCCGTATCGGATCTTCAGGTCTGCATTTAATTATATTTGATACTTACATTACCTTAATTACAATATTTTTAGAACGTTTATGAGGCGAGTGGCCTTTATTTAAATTAACTGTAAATTTGTATGAACAGTCTGAGTTTGCGATAATCTTCCTGTCTGAAAATGTTTTCTTTATAAATTGTTGTTTTTATGTTTTTTAATAAGTGAGTGACTGGTGATCAAATGAAAATGTTAAAAATAAAATATTATATATCTATGTACATTGAACGTATTATAAACTTAACATATACTTAACTTTGTGTTTTGATATTTTATTTTTATTATGTTTTATACAATTTGAGATCCCGAGTATAGTAATTTAATAGAGATCGTAGAAATAACGCAACATTGAGACCGTTAAATAAAATTGCTTATATAACATACTCCATTATACCTCTATATGTACACTAGTGTTTGCGAATTTGGATGAAATTCGACCAAATTTAAGAAATAATGTTGGTTGTATTTATTGCGTACACAAAAATAAACAAAAAATATCGGTTTACAAACAGAGGAGAAAAAAAGCCGTTTTGTCTATTCGTATATTGTTGAAAAAAGGCTTTGCTTATGTTTTTTTTTTCGTTATTTGTTTTTACCAAACAAATGTGACTTACATTGCTTAATATTTTAGACTCAGTCAATCTCAGTAATCCGTCTTTTACAAAGAGAGTCGTCCAGGCACAGACACTTGCTATTCACCCTGAATTCCGGAATCATTTCGTCCACTAGAAATGTATGCAGAGAACAGGGTATGTAAACTAACATTCGCAATAACGATCTGGCTTTCGGACTTATTTTAGTTTTTCTATTCACTCTGTACATTACACTACACTATATTTTAATCATGCTTATTATAATAATTAATTTTAGCTAACACAGTGTTAGATAACTAAAAAATAAGTTATGTAGTGTTAAGAAAAGGATATTCTACATTCAATTGTTTGCAAAGTAAAGTAGGATATTAATAAAACATATATATTTAATATAATTAATGTTAAACAACTATTAAGAAATCATCAGTTTGCCGGTCACAATCTTTCAGCTTTGACAGTAATTAAAAAAATTTAAATTTATAAGCATTTTTGTTTCACCTTTAGAATGAAACATTTCTTTTTAAATAATTTTGTTATAATTAAATGATGAGAGAATATACAATCAAATTATGTAGAGGTTATATTGCTTACTAATAATGTACAATTTATTCTTCTTCCTGTCGGCTGTTCTCCTACATAGATGAGTAAATACTTACGTGTATTAAGAAATCTCTTCTTATATGTAGCATCGTACAAAATCACTACTCCTTTCTAAACTATCTGTAAAAGTTAGTGACAATGATGTTTTAGTCAATTAAAGTTTGACTTTTACTTCACTAGTTTAAATTTAAAGTTTACTATGTTTATCTCTTTAGTTTAAATATTTACATAGAATTAGCTACCTTGCTTAGACATACTCGTACAGTGCATATATTCCATATATGAGTATTGTGATATTCATTTGAAAGAAACAACTACAATTTAACAAAAAAAAACAACTAAGCGCGAAAACGCAACGAGGTAATTTCTGTTCTGTTAAATATTTATTACATTCACTATTTTATCAGATTTAGTATTTCAGCGATATTGAAACAATATTCTATTTTGATAAAAAAATACAAGACTTCGTATTATAAATTTCTATATAAAAATACACGTTCATTTATTCTTAATAAGCCATAATAAGCATTTATTATAATATTTTGTCATTAGTTCTTACAAAGGGAATTGCAAGTCAGCATGGCATACAGAAGTCAGT
This sequence comes from Boloria euphrosyne, assembly GCA_951802675.2. Classification (NCBI taxonomy): domain Eukaryota; kingdom Metazoa; phylum Arthropoda; class Insecta; order Lepidoptera; family Nymphalidae; genus Boloria; species Boloria euphrosyne. The sequence continues at coordinate 6,934,184 of OX637872.1, forward strand.
GAACGTAGATCCAATCTTCCGCTAGATGTGTCTACAAATAATTCAGCCATCGCTATTCTATGACCAAATAGATAGTCCTCACTTCCGACACATGTTTCCTCGGACACGACACAAGGCACTGGTCACGTAGAATATTGACGCCTCTAGCCATCCATTCGCCGGGGAAAATACACTATCTCAGCCAAGATATATTATTTTTAAGCTTTAAAATGAACCTCTTTGTGTAATGCTTCTGTTGTACTCCCGAAAAGAATTAAAAAAAATGATTTTACTTATTGTCATGTACCGTCCATTTAAATTATAATTATTATGTTTAGAAGAAAATATTTATGACAAATAGTTAATCATTTACAAGTATTCAAACTCACAATATTAAAATAATGTTGTCTTCAGGTTTTTAGGTACTAATTGTTATATTATAGAAGCATATTAAATATTGGCTATTTTCTTTAACATTTATATGGATCCTATTTAGTTTTTTAAACAAAGCTCTATCTGTATTAATCCTTATATAAACACAACGAATACTATGATATGCTCGTTAATCATTTACAAATGCATATATCAAGAATTTATGACGTGTATTATATGCTGATCAACGAGCTTCAATCCTTTCATGCATACTGTAATGTCTTGTTATAAAGTACTATCGACTCACCAGGATAAGTATAGATTTCTCAGAGAAAAGATACTTTCCCGCAGTAAAAAGTATCCTAGTAGTAGTAGTATGTTGACCTGGATAATCAGTCATATTCATACCAAATTTTATTTAAATCTGTTCAGTAGTTTTCTTATGATGCGGTTACAGACAGATAGACAGAAAACAATTTATAAAACTATAGATTCGGCGTCTGTATCGATAATAACAACTATTTCAATAAGATTTTCTGAAAAATATTACAATATTAATTCATACAAAAACCAAATAAATAATATTACAATATTTTATTTTAAATCGATTTTGTAATAGCTATAATAAGTAGATTTTAAAAATGTAAAACAACAACAATAAATTATCAGATCGACTGTACGATACAACACCGATTACGCTCATTTCGATTAACCTTAATGTGAAGATACACCTATTTAAATACAGACACGTACTGATTACAGCGATTTAAAACATCGTTTCACTTTTTTGCTTTTTTATTAAAGATGATTTTTTTATGACTGTTATGAAAATTCACGACTTTTATACAAAATTATACTGTTTAGAAAAACCTCTTTACTTTAAAGTAGATATAAATTAAAGAATGAGTAACTTAATTTGAAATACCGATTCGAGGCGTCTATACCAAAAATTACCATCTATAGTACGATCAGACTTGTAGGTACATTCTAAGCTTATGTATTTGCAATAATAATATTTGCTATTACATTGCACTTATATTATTTATAATATAATAAATGATGTTTTCAAAATTATTTGCAGATGCATGTTATCGAAAATCCGAAAACATACTTTCGTTTAAGATTTTTCATATCCATGTAAGTCTAAATACAAAATAATTTAAAAAATTAAACTTGTTCACAGCTCTAGGTCTGGAACCGGACTTCCGCTACCCTCTGCAGAACGTGACTATCGCGCAGGGTAGGGACGCGACCTTCACCTGCGTGGTTAATAACCTGGGTGGTTACAGGGTGAGTGGCGACTCCGCCACCGCCAGGGTGTGTATCAAACCTACTCAATACAGCTATCCAATAGACGAGCACTTTCAATGAGCACTTGGTTTGAGATCTATAATTGCATACTTTGAATTTCAGAAACAAATAACAATGTTCAATGAAAATCTAATATTTCGAATTCGAAAATACAAGTTTTTGACTAGTTTCAATTATATTTAATGATTAAGAATAATTTATCTATTTAATAAATTCTTCAAATTTATCTATGTATGTATATTAAAGGTATTAAAATTACATTTATATATTTATTTATATCAAGATGAGATAAATAATATTAAGAGTATTAAGTAATATAATTTACATAAAACGTATGTCATTAAATAATAATTTCATTTTTATTTGAACACAAAACGAAAGCAAAAGCTATTATTAAAATCTAATAATTATTCTAATTATAGATCTCAAGAATAGACAACTGCACTTACTTCTACACTTCTTAGCACACAGTCTTCGATGCACCTCTTTCACTCACTAGAGACTATCTCTATCTTAGAATAGAGTATAACACTAACTAGCACAGTCTTAAAAGTTTGTTCACTGTAGCATAGTTGGTAACAACGCACAACTTGCATCAACACCCACCTACACCTTAGAATAAAGACTCAAGAATATTTTAAACGCCATTTTAATTATAGCAAACAGAAACGTATTCTTGAGTTTTACGATAATTATGCACAATTTCAGCTGCTATGTCGATAAAATGAGCATGTAATATAAATGCACTAGACGTTCCTTCCCCTTATAACACCGATTATTATTTTTCTTTTAGGCAGTACCTATACAGTTTTTGATTTTAATTATAAACTCATATTGAAAATTTGAAGATTGTAAGTTTTTGAATGATTGAAAATGAAATGAATTTCGAAATGAAAAACAAATCAGTGATTTTAAATTAAGTAAAAAAAATGTTAATACTAAGATATTGCTCACTAAATAATATATTGTATTACAAAAGTGATCAAATGGTCAGAATTTCAGTATGCATTCTAGTATCAATTAATTTGCAAAGCGAAACCGCTAATCCACTACGAGGCTATTCCATTTAGGCAAAGAGAACCTTGCAAAACAGTCACTTTACGAAATTAAAATAAAGCCAGGACAAACCCCCTTAGTCCCCGTTCAATCATTTCGAGAGGCAGTACTCTTAAATGTCCCCACTGTTAATCTACGTTTGGTATTGTACCGGGTAGCCTGATACAATATAGTAAATGAATAGTGACACTTTGAAAAATAATGTGAATGAAAAAAATGTGTAATAGTAATTAGAAATACGTAATTTAAAGAAATTATATACGGACAATAAAAGTTGTAACATATGCCTGGCTAATGTCTAATACGACAGAAGTTCAGTTCAGATTATCACAAGATAAGTAATTTAAGAAGACTATCTTAAGGCGTCTATTATAGATTTAAATTACTCTAGTTTTAATAAGTATAATTACCAAAATATATTAAAGTACGTGTAAGTTTTATTACAATATTGTATTTCAAATTATAATTAATCCATCTATCTAGGGATGAAATTGCGATACACCACTATTTCTCTCTTTCTGATACAATCATTTATATCTACTCCCCTGTGGCTCACTGAGATCGAATATTCCGCCAAGAAACAGGTCAGTGAATTTCCGTTACCGAAGAAGTCCCCAAACCGATACAATCATTCGCTTTCTATATAGAGAATGTTCTGCAATTATACACATACGATAATACGATGCATTCCCTTGAGAAAAGCTCTATTTAAACATTAGGATTTGTAGCCAATAATTCGCAAAGTTATATAATTGAAGAGTGAACAGGAGTAGTGTTTCGTTTGCTGTAAGTACTCGACACTTTGCATTACATCTTCTAAGTCTATACATATATAAAATATCATATTGATATGCTGTCCACTTTGCTGTCTATCACAAAAAAAATATGGCGTGACTATTATCAATTTATATTTCTCTTGCCATAAAGGCTTTTAATGAATTTTAAGAAAGAAATTTACACTCAATATCGATGTTAATAAGCTAGTTAAGAAAAAAAGGGCAACGATTGGAGGCATTTAAAATAGTACTATGTAATGTAAATATAAATATGTTGGGACATTATTACAACAGCGCCATCTAGTTCCGTGGTAAGCTACGTTACATATAAGTTTTAAATACATACATATTATAGATATTAACACCCATGACTGGAGTACAAACATTCGTGCTCAACAAATGAATGCCCCCAGCGGGACTCGAACCCGCGACGGGTGGCGCAGAAACTAGGGTCACTACCAACTGAGCCAAACGTATCGTCAAAATATGTTTAATTAAAAAGTTTTTACTACCTCAAACATAATACACTTCTCATAATTTAATACCAAATTACAATACTACGATATGCACCGCTGGTATGGATGAGTTTGGAACCTGGTAAATATTAAAAAGCTTATAATTTTAATTATCGCGTCTTTTGATGCAATTATTTATAAAAAAATATTTATTATTTTAATTATTAAAAACAGGAATTAATTAATAAAGGAGATAAAAGTTATTTAGGCAAAAATAAAAAATTGCATCAAAATGTTTTATGTTTAACCTTTGTTAAGCCTTTGTTTCAAAGTGCTTCTACAACTGTAGAGCCTTCGTAGCAAAGGGTTGAGAAGTTATGATTTTTTTTAATTTTAGTTTAATTTTTACTGTCTTAGAGATAATGTTCACCCTAGTGAAGTGCACAAATTAGTGTTTGATCCACACGCACTTTATGGTTCAAGATTGTGTAGAAGACTTTCCTGATAGCACCTACTTCTCGTAGTGCACTACTTCTTGCACCCTATAATAATCATAGAAATAATATAAATCTCACAAGAGTATTAAATATCTTCATTTAATTTTATGTAGAAGATTATACAAGAGGAAATGATTATCACTACGGGTAGTGATTAAAAAAATTTAAACGTCCAACAAAATGTTACTAAAGCGCCATATTTTCATAGATATTTATTTCTTTTTTGTAACGCGCTATGCAGGAAATTAGCTTCTATTGCGATGTCGACGCTTTTGGTAAAGCGGGCAAAACGAGGGCGTTTTCACAGTACGCCCGCAGTACGCCTCATAGCGGCGACCAGACGAAAATGTAATTAAAAATTCCGAGAGCATTTTGCGAGGCGCTCGCAACAAGATAGTGTTGCTGGCGCTCGAGGATCGTTGTCATGACTGCCTCTTGGGAAGTATTCGCGTGTAATTAGACTTGTTCGCTCTAAAAGTCTTCATCGTTTACATTTTTGCAACCGCTAACTTTGTAACATCAAAGATAATAGGAAATTATTTGTACAACTTCTTTCTATTTACAAAATCCTGTTCACTAGTCGTAGACAAATCTGAAGAAAATCGATTGGATTTTACGGGACAGGTAGCATGGATCAAAGCAGATACGAAGGCGATTCTGGCGATTCACGAGCACGTGATAACCAACAATGCACGGCTGAGTGTTACGCACAACGACTATAACACGTGGACTTTAAATATCCGCGGTGTGAAGCGGGAAGACAGGGGACAGTATATGTGCCAAGTTAATACAGACCCCATGAAAATGCAGGTGCGTTATTAACGGATTAGTAAAAATAATTAGCTCTCAGACCTTTTTTGTGAAGTTTCTTCAAATTGTTTTCTAATAAAAAGAATTGAATATAAAATATATTCACTCATACATAATATATGTTTTAAATTCACTTTCATACATTTCATACAATATTTAATATATTTCCATTATATTATTTTTTTATTTACAGACGGCGTTTTTAGAAGTGGTGATTCCTCCAGATATTATTTATGAAGAAACTTCTGGAGATATGATGGTACCAGAAGGTGGTTCTGCCAAGCTTGTATGTAAAGCACGCGGGTATCCACCTCCGAAAATTGTTTGGAGGAGAGAAGATGGTGGAGATATCATATCAAGGGGAGGGCCGCAAGGTAAAATGAAAGGTGAGTTATATTCATGGATAAGTAGTAATAAAATGTAACCTTCCATACTTTTGACACCATTTTATCTCTCTCTCTCTCTCTCTCTCTCTCTATCTTCTCTTTATCTCTCTTTCTTTCCCTCACTGAATCTTAAAAATCTTTGATACAACACTTTGAACATGTATTTGTGGTCTTATAATAGATTCTTTTTAATAACAGCTTTTAAAAATGGTTTTTCTCTGTTTGGACATGTTTGTAAAAATAAATATTATAAGCTCAAAGGAAACAAACAAGGGTTATTTAAAATAAATCATAAAATAACATAAAATTTATAGTTCTAGAAATATCATGCAAATTTTATGGCTAACCGTTTGCGTGCTCCGCTATTATTAATAAGCTACCTAAAGGAAATATATGTTTATAAAGATCATTATCATAAGCTTAGTGGTTGTTGTTAGTTATGTAACAATTTCTTTAATTATTCTTATCTCATTAAATATATATCAGTATATTTTTTGTTAAAAAGTAAGTAGTAATTTTATTTTAAGGAAGAATATAATAGAATTACAATAGAAACTATATAAGTAGAGTTGATCCATAACGACTGTTTAATTAAAACTTGAAAACATGTAGAGTGTGCCGGCTCATACAACTTACATGAGAGAGCTTGACCCTCAACAGACGAGATCCGTTATGCATATATTAAATAGGTTAATCCAATAGTGGATAAGGGAATCCGATATAAATCATACAGAGGGCAATGTAAACACTATTAACATTTTCTTCATATATAACGAGTTGGGCTTAATATTTCTTTTATAAACGCTCTACTGCACATATTTGCTTTAATAATATTTGTTAAATTTTATAATAATATTTTCCTTGGCTGATATAATACATAACACTGCATATTTCTAATTTAACTTTGAAGTTTTTCGATGACATACATTTTCACTTACAAAAAACAATGCAAAAAAAACAATATGATGTTTTTTTTGTTATGTAATTTTTTGCATTAAGATGTCCATAAAATTATGGTTACACTTACAATACGATATTTTATTAATTATTTATTGTAGGCTTTTTAAAAAGGATTACAAACACAATTTCATCAGTTTAAGAGTATACATCTATGATTTTTATTAAAGTCTTTAAACGCTTAGAAGTTCAATAAATGAGCAACGAATAAATCAACGCTTAAAATATTCACTATTGAATCTTGGCAGTAACTCAGATCACAGCACCACGGGGAGCTCCTATTACCATTCACACCGCCCATTCTAATCCCGTGGGCTTACAATCTCTAGACCACCCTAGAATAATTACTCACCTCGTCTTTAGTCATGGATGAATCAGTTTAATGCATATCATTAAAAAGAAACTAAAATTACATACATAGGTACGAAGTACTTACTACCAATAATGTTTTGGAATTAAAAAGAAATTACTGTATTACGTAGCTTATTAAGTACATGCAATTACAGTTTTTCAATTCTTTGCCTTCGACATAGTTGTTAGAAAGTAATTATGCGTTTTTGTAGTTTTAATAATCTTTATAAAACAATAATTTACATGCTTTACTTTACAATCTACTCTGCTACATACTGCCTTACTCTATATACGCGTATACTATATTATAAGTAACATAGTTTTTTTGTAAATTTTTCTTAGTTAAAAGGGTGGTGTATCAAAAATAACGAAGCAAACTATGAAACTCTTATGAAATTTTTATAAATATAAAAACCTTTGAAAGTATTCCTGTTTCGCAATTATTTTCTATTGTAAATGTAAGGAGCGTTCTTGTTATTGATACAAGAAACTTCAATTATATCGAATCCTAAAGGGGAATTCGTGACGAGTGGCAATTGGAAGCTGTACTGACAGGGTGATTAATCGGCAGGTCCTACTTAACCCCACCACTGTTCAGAGCGCCTTCTGCCATCAGTCAATTCATTAAGCTAACAAAGTAGTACCGGTAATGACTTCTACAGAGAAACGAGCACAGCTATAAAGCTATTAAGATTAGAGAGTTCTATTTCATTTCTCTAAAAACCTATTATAAACATCAAAGTATTGCAAAACTGTAAAATTTCTTATTCGTACGTACGTAAAATTTCAACAATTTACAAAGTAAATTTATTGTAATTTAAAATCTTCACAACCAGTTCATAATTGAGAATTAGCGAAAACTTTCACGTACCTACACAAGTTTTAAATTACTGACGTCAGCAACAATCATCAATTTGAGTGAAGAAATCTAATTAAAGAAGCCGTTACAAGTTACCTCCATAAATCTGAGAAGGAAACAATACAGGCTATCCATTACGTGGGCCAACGTTACTTCGCAGAATATTCCAATGAGTAAAGTTCGAGGGGTGTCGGACACGACAAATATAGTTTTTCAACGACGGCAAGCACTTACAAATTTGTTATACCCAAGTTGCTAGGAAGTATGGCTGCATAAATCACTTACAACTTGAAGTAGATTTAAAATACATTATTTGGAATTCGAACTTTTAATATATAGCAGTCTATGTATAAGAGATACAATTTATATTTTAGTACTAGCGACTCACCCTCGCTATAGATTTCGGATAGCAGTTTTTACAATCTCTAGTAGTCACAGATAGACGCATATTGATATTACAGACGGACAGATAGAAATTCTATAAAACCATACATTGGCTTCTAAATCGATAATGATGACTATATAATAATAATAAGATTTTCAAACAATATTTAATGTCCAGACTTGACTCTCTTAAAATATTAGTTATTAATGTATAAATAGATGTTTACGTCGTGTTTTCATTAAAGTGAACAAGTATTTCAGGGGTAATAATTGTAATGACACTGACTTTGTCTCAACAATATTATTCAAAATTGTTCCTTATGGTCGCATAAAACATGTCTTAGTGACAACGGCTTGTAGGAAGCCTATTTGTTTCATGTTCTATAACAAATTATGCAGATAAGCGAATGAATAGCTGTAACTTAGAGCGATGCAAATTAACTCCTTCATCCTTCTATTTGACGCTTTTCATCTACTGCTGTAACTTTAGAACAGATATATATTCTATATATCCTAGATATCTTTTATATCTTATATATCCTATATCGTCGGCGTAATCAAAAAATTAGAGAAAATTTTACCGTCGTTAATTTTATATGCTGTAGGCCCCTTTGCCTTTTATTTTACGCTATACCAATTTAAATCTTAAAGTATAAAAAAATAAAAAAGAAACTTATCTAATTTTTTCACAACTAATTATTGCAAGTATGGTGCAATTAGCTACTTATTTGGGCTAGTTGTTTAGTTTTCCCACAAGTTAGATGCACACAGTAGAATAAATTCAAGTTGAATAAGTGCATTTATTTACTTTCCGTGGACTCTGTTAAATTTATTAAGTAACGTTTTTCGTCGAAAACAAATTAAACACCTTGTTTTATTTAAGTTTTTAAGCAATCAGTTGATCACAAATCATAGTTATAGTTTTTTATTGAGTTAATTATTTATCCTTCTACTGTTCAATGTTAGTTTCAACATACTTTTTTACCACTTGGAGTACAAAAAAGACTATATTTCTGTAACGGCACAAAATATGAACTTGCTTGTTAGACTAAAATATACGGCACTTTTTGGGTGTTCCGATAGTGATTAAATATCAATTTGGCCAAAATAGCAGTTATTTAGTTTTCCACCTACTCCGACGATATATACTACGAAATCCTAGTAAAATAATTAATTGGCAAATACAGATAATTCGACCGTTTGGAATAAAAGGGTTCCATCCAACATTTTTCTATATTTTGATTTTTTAACTTAAAAATGTTTCATGTGACCATAACTTTGTTCTCTAAACCTTTGAACGTCATCTATTGACCCTTAATGAATTAGCTACATAAAAAAGTTCTATTTGTGAAATCAATGATTCAAAAAGTTCCATCTGAATCATGAATGTTAAAATCCAGATGGAACCATCTTATTCCAAACGGTCGAATTGTAGATGTTCATAATGTTATAATTCTGATTAGATCTTATTATGTTACTAGGTAACATGAAACATACGCACTAAACAAAAATAATTATTCTCTGTAATACAGTACTTCAACTTCTAATTAAAATTTAACTTTGACGAGCGGATCAATGGATAAATGTTGGCTTTTCATTTTCCTTGCGGCTACTTTAAACGTTTTATCCCATTCACAGAATATTAAAAAGTTTAAAACTTACTACTTAAACAAAACTTTTGCATTTCATACTTGAAAGTAAATATAAAATGACAATTAATGTTGTCAATATAAATTGTAGAAATATACCACAATTATTGAGGTATAACAATACAAAACGATCTTATTTAAATATATTGTACGATATATATTTTATACTAAATATAATTAATAATAATTAACTAATACATTTCTATTTCTTTAGAAATATATTATAAATGTACTTATCGTAATCACATCTAGTAATCCCTAATATTTTTTTACACTGCGCTCCGCACTACAAGACTAAACTTATCCCGCAACCAAAACCTTATGGTTGCATTAAGTAAAATTTATATCCGCAATTCAAAGTTCCATTAAAATGAGTTCAGCTCTTCTGAAAACTTTGTGAATAAAACTGGTAGATATACAAGTTTAATTAGTTATTTTAAATGCCAATGTAGTTCAAATAATCAAAGGATATCTAATATAATATGATGAAATAAATAAAAATAAAATATTATTATCATTATCATTCCCAGAGAGCAAATTTATATCATAAAATTATCTTAAAAATTCTCTAGAAGTATGCATTTGTATTCGTGTATACATAATATTGCAATAATCTGTGCAATTTATGCCATTTTAGAACGATATTTGTCTTAACATTAATTCTAAAATGGTAAAGTTGATAAATATCTACGTTTAATAAGTAATTAACTCAAGATCAAGTAAATGTCTTAAGTATGATGATAATTTTACAAATTTTCTGTCGCCTGTAGAAATGCCCCCAAGCCTAAGCTTCGGGTCCGAGGGGCTTGAGAGTCTCTTGACTTCTGACACATCGACAGGCGAAGTTTGTTCAACGGCCCGCTTCAAAGACGGAACATGAATTCCGTGGAGTCGCGGAATTTCATAATTTTAATATCTTACCTCCAAGGAATTTTATATTGAATAATATCATTGTACCTATGTTATTTGAATCTTAAAATTTTAATTAAAACCAGTCTATTTATTAAGAATATATTTATAATACAGAATGGTTCTTAAAATATTACATATATTTGTAAAACAAGCTTTTATTTGTCATATTTCATGAGGCAATCAGACTAGTAAACTGGACTCAATAAAAGTACCAACTTAACCATAAAACCATTTCGCTTCTATATATTTTCTAACCTAACCTAAGTAATCCTCTAAGCTTAAACAAATCGATAGATTAAATAGAGAAAAATATGCTTACAAAAAAATATATAAATTTGATTGTAATTAATATAAAATCGACTCTATCGATTCGTAGGTCTGCTATTGTTTGCTAACGAAGCGTGGCAAGTCGGTCGACCGAGAGCTCTACACTTTAAACCATCACTCCCTTCAGCTCCTTCGAAAAATATTGCCCTTCTTTTTATCCTCTTGTTTGAATAATGCCTTTAAACGTACTTCGGTGCCATTTGAGCAAGGTGTCAAGAAAACAGCTCGAGTTCAAACCACTAACCGCACTTGTTTATCAAAGCCTGTCTACTTTGGCATTTGAAAGTGTTTTCCAAGGCTCCTTGCTGAAATGTAAAGCAAGCAGTACTGATGATGTGAAAATGTTTGTTTTTACTGTATGAATTTATGAACCATATGTTCCAGGTTACATATTATGAACATGATTAAACATTTTATGGGATTTTTACATTATATTGTTTCCATTATTTATTTTAAGTAACATTATGATTATGGGTTACACTTTAGAGTTTTTAAACCATACGGTTGAAATGGTGATATACCTTAGTTTTGTTTCCTTGTTGCGCTCTAGTCGGTAGTACTCGACTGGCTGGATCTGATTCAATGCTTGCTTTAATTTTGAACAGTCTGCAGGCAACGATGATAGCAATTCTTATCAAAAGATCAAAAAATAAATTATACTTATTAGGAAAAATAATTATAGTGAAAAAGATCTAAATGTATTAATTTTTATTAACAGTGACATCACTTGAGGGCGAGATAGTGAACTTAACGAAAGTGACTCGATCAGAAATGGGAGCATACTTGTGCATCGCGGCTAACGGCGTGCCACCCTCTGTTAGCAAGAGGATAATGCTGCACGTACATTGTAAGTATACCTTTAATAATTTATTCTCTACTTATATAATTGTCAGTAAAATTATTTTAAATATAATTTTAATATAGTAAGTGAAACACCAAATGCCGCATTAATTTACAAAACACTTTCGATTAAATATTACTTCTCATTCGTCAACCGAACCTTTAGAATCGTTGGAAGATGAAGCGAATCGCATTACGAATTCAGGGCATGAATCAATTCATCCAGCGATAAAATCTACTCACCTGCGTATAGTACCAATGAGCAAAAAGCTACGTCGCGAACTCTTATCAGACGATCTCGAAGGCTAATTTATAACAGAGTTATTCAATGCTCGGCTGGTCGGGAAGTAAAGGGCCCGACATTTCAAACACGTAAGCAATTGAGATTTTCGCGTTATCACGTATCATCTTCGATGCGTGCCGTGCATCTAAATAGAATCGGGTCGTTTGTAGCTGGCGTGTTTAGTGCCCTGTTGACTATCACTTAGTTTAACGTATTATATAGTAACCGTATCCGCTATTTCGATAGCGTTAACTAGAAAACTTTGTATTTTTTTGTTATTATGTAATAAATCAATGCAAACTCCTACCTCGTAAATACCTAAAATAACGATAAGTTAAATCTGAATCTGCGGTTAAATATTTAGCAAAAGCATGACTAATGGTCATTTAAGTCGGAGATTAGACGTAATGAATAAGTGTAATATACGAATATATCTATAACTCAACTCAAAACTCAAAAAAAAATTTTGGAAAGAAAAAAAGAAAGAAAAATGAATTAATTTATGTTAATAATAATAATTAGATACAATATACTACTACTACTACAGTATAATATATGATCAATTTGTAAAAAATATATTGCCTTGTTGCATTTAACATTTTTTTCAGAAGTTGACGAAAATTATTACGGTATAAATAAAATATACACCACATTCAATACACGAACTGAAAATATTGCAAAGCTTTATATCAGGAATAATATTTTACCCCATTATAACGCTGTTTTTGTTACTTTATAGAATAAAACAAAGCTTTCAGTTCAATGAAAACAAATGATAAATATATTCTTTTCAGGTAGTTGCACTAAAATAAATGAATCTTTTATCTCAACATTTCTCATTCAGAGGTCGATCGTGAAAACGGAATAAAACATTGTTGTATGCATTTTCATTTGTATTTAAAAGTTAAAATAATCAATTCCATTTTAACGACATTTTTTTACCGACAAGAGCATAACTAAAAATGAGTATATCTAACTATAAAAAAATATAAAATGTACATATATATTTCGTCTATTATCAGATTTTAACTGCTCAAACGGTCAGGATTCAAGTAACGTCCTAAAAATTAAATAATACAATCAATTACTGCACATATTTCATTCTGTGCAATGTATATTATATAAGGCTGCCCTAAATTATTTTAAAACACCTAAAATATAATTGAAATCATCAATCTACCCACGAGACGATCCATCATTGCTTATGAAGTTCATAAAATTTTATATTAATTTAACAAAGCGCTCGATCATACCTGCATACAGATCACTCGAGACCTCGTACCTTAAAAAATTAACCTAAAATAATATTGTCAATTATTTGTTTTCATACAACGTAAACAGTCCACGGCAGTTTTAATTAAGGTAGTCATTTATACGCACATAATTTTATGTCAGCAAAATCATGTTCAACTTATTTTTCTCTATTTTATTTTTATATTTTTATGAGTACCAATTTTCTCGTTGGTGATAATGAAACACCACTATTAAAAATTTCAATATAAGCATAGAAGTTATGTTAATTTGAATTACCAAACAACTAAAGAATATTGTTAATATCTAATGGAATAAATTCCATGAACTGTCGTTACGTTAAAAATATTCGGCAAAACTTTCGTTCCCAAATCCATTACATAAAAGTTGAACACATCCCAGAACTTGTAATTGAAACCGAAATCTAAACTTCAGTCATTCATTAAATTCAATTAACCGCCAACATACTTTTCAGCCTTTAATTAACTGTTCTAAATTCATGAATTGGCTGTGTCCACTTTCGGTTTTAGTTCAATATGTGTAAAAGTTTTTCGAGGCTTTGGTCGCTATCGGTCCGAACGTTGTCCACTAGGTATTTGCATTCAGTTATTGGCAGTACCGATGTACACACTCGACTGATTGAACTGGCTTGTGTACATTGTATTAACCTATATATAAAAGAGTCTATTAATCTTGTTATAACAAGTAAAATGTACTACTGTAATTGTATGGACTGATTGCTGATTATAAAAAGGTCTAAGGTGCTGATTATATAATAATTTGAAATTTCTTATTTTTACTAAATTATCATTCTCATTATTAACATAGAATATTTTACCCACACATGTTCATTAGGAAGAATCAAGAAAATCGTTAATAAATTATATATAATATGATATAGAAAAATTTTCTTAATAAAGTCGAGTCGAGTCAAAAGGTCGACTTTAAAAAGACGACAAAATAATAGAATCCGTGTACTAAGCGTAATTCAGGTAACAATATCTAGTACAGATTCTCCTCAGTCAAAAAACAAATACAACTTTAAGTGTCATGTAATTTAACAAAAGCTAGCATTAAAAACCATTACAAAGTAAATCAATTACACAAAAGCATCAGCGGTTAACCACTTTATGCTATATCTATATTACAAATAGCAGTTTACTCTCTGGGACAACTAAGAGTTTACTTCATAGAAAACGCAATTTCAAGCGAACAAACAAACTACTGGCAGGAACCCTTCTACTCAGTTTAATTACTTGACAAAGAATGCGTCGCGCTCGCTCGATGAGGAGACAAAATTAACACCCTCAAATATTTAATTTAAATTTCCTTCCCAAAAACGAATGATAACAGCGTATCTCGAGGACTTGTGGCCGTCCAATGGTGCCTGGTGTGAAAATAAAAACACTTTTAAGAGCAGCAGGAGTGAAGCAATTCATTTGTAACAGTAATTGCCTCGTAACGCGCCGAGTTTCTTTTAGTTGATTCACGGGGGTCTTCAAGGTGGCAGGTAAATGAGTTCAGAGAAAAGAAAATGCCGCAGCGAAGTGTATAAATCGTAATCAATTATCTTAAGTATTTTAGTTTAATCTCAAATGAACATTTTCGTGGAGATTATGAGACTTAAGCATTGTTTATGTTTAGTTAAAAAATGTTCTACATTACAATTATTGCTGAAACTTTTCTGTTAATAACTTAGGCAATTTGAATAACTCCCTGTTATATTTCAAAGGAAAAATAAATTTCATGCTTCAACAACTATATTTTCATTTGGAAGTAAACAGAGAAACTTAATAAAATCTAAAATCTCAAGGTAGTGTTGACTACAAAACACCAAGAAATCCGAAAATGGCGTAGCGTGTGCGCCGCTCCGTTAATCAAACTGTCACTTCAAGAATTCCACGCGGAATCCTTTCCAAGAAAACTCTCGTAACTTTTGATTGCCGAGAAGAATCCTAGGATACTTATACGTTTGGAAATTACCTAATCACTTCCCAAACTTGTTATAGTTTTTGTACAAGGATTTGTCTAAGTTTATGTTTAAAGATCGCAAAACTCATAGCTTTTTAATTAAATTGAAGTCTACTTCTCATTATTCCGGCTTATTTAATAAGCAAAAGGCTATCCTTATTGACCCCAAGTTATTAATTAGAACAAAAATTCTAATCGTTCAGATTTTGTTCGTTAAATTGGCCACTTGAAGTCGTAAAAGCCGTCTAAAGATCTTAACGACGGTCAAAGAGAATAACCACAAATAAGCTGCAATATAAGGCTTATGGAAAAAATTCTTTCTTTAATTCCCTCAGACCAGACTAAAAGGACTTAGGATTTTGTTTATATATTTTGCACAATGATCTGTTGCTTTATGGCGCGTTTAACAACATCACTGATATTTTGATATATTTTGATAAACATTAGCATTATTTTAAAAAATGAATGAGGAAATGCATTAAAAGAATATTAATTAATTGAAAAAAAAAGAAAATCATATATTCTGTTTTTAGAAATATCCATATCAAAAAATTGATGATATTCAAGTCAAAACATACATACGTACAGAATTAGTTACAGATAAAGTGGGCTTCTTGTATGTGCTACAATTATTATATAAGAATTTTCAAGAATTATTCCGATACATTCTGTTTCTTAAGTATATGGGCTGGACTTCATTTTATAAAGAATTTTACTCGTTAATACACTATTAATATATTCTCAATTCTCCTCTATGTTCTAATATATAGAATACTAATCAAATAAAGTTATAATTTATGACTATTGTATTTTACAATTATGTTCTGTTCCATTTCAACTAATATATAAGATCTGAAAACAATGAGAGCCCAAGTTTAATTTGCGAACAAACGGTTAGTCCAATGAAAACGCAATCCAAACACGAGCAAGGCAGCCTAGGATAATGTTCAGAGTAAACACCTGACAGACGCAACGGAATTTTACCACGAAGCGGCAGAGCGTTGGCAAATACGATGTGAGCAAGGCTAAGAAATTAATTTTAGTTTAATATAACTTCTATTGCTATTTTGACGTTTTATTAACTTTTTACTTAAATAAATTTCATTGTTATAGCAGTACTGCATCATAGTTGTTTTAAGCATAAGCTTGTTCTAGGTAGAGAACGTATGAAACTACAAAGCTCTATTTAATGGCACTGAAAGTTATTGCAAATAATAATTAGTTAATGGATACTTAATTAAGTTAATTAATTTTCTTCTTGTTTTTTTTTAATAACGCGAATGCTATGAATGCGAAAGTGTGATAGTGAGGTATTTATGTTGGTTAGAAATTCACGCTTTAACGGCCTCATAGATTTCCTCTTGGTTTCTTCTTCTTCTTGATTCTCCTCTTCACTAAATCTAAGTTTTTTATATCCATTTACCTATATATAGAATGGAAAATAATTAGAGACTGTTCCAATTTGGACTGGAAATTGTATAAAAGTAAATTTACAATAATAGTGAGGCAAGAATAAACACCTGACAAGTGCAGAATTTGCCACGAAGTGGCGAAGC
This sequence comes from Boloria euphrosyne, assembly GCA_951802675.2. Classification (NCBI taxonomy): domain Eukaryota; kingdom Metazoa; phylum Arthropoda; class Insecta; order Lepidoptera; family Nymphalidae; genus Boloria; species Boloria euphrosyne. The sequence goes on from OX637872.1 coordinate 6,951,166, forward strand.
GAGGCTTCTTTTCTCAGCAAACACCCAGTGCGCTATGCGTTGTCGCATATTTTATAGTAAAATAGTAGAATTTTGTATTTGTCTTCACAACTAAAAAATAGTACGAAATTTATATAATGTAGTTAATTTTATTACTTTTTAATCTTGTTTAATAAGAACTTTCCTTTATTTTCAACATACCGATATACCGAGTGAGAATATTAAATGTTTAAAGCTAAAAAGCTTTGTTATTGTCAATTGTCTTTTTATTTTTTTTTATACTGAAATAGTCAAATTTAAAAGTTTCCTTTGCATTATTATTTATTGAGGAAGTTTTAATTTTATCTAACATCAAGCTACAAGTCCTGGAAACTAGCTTTCTAAGCCACTTAAATAAACTACAACAGCGAAACCACAAAAAACACTTGTTTTCAATGAAATTCATACTTTCGTCCCTAGAATGTAAACATTTATTTGGTGATATCTGAACAATTCGGACAATTTACTTGGAGACTCAGTTACATTGTAAAATTCGATTGTAGGAAGTAATTACTGCTTAATTATGACCCCGGTAAATGTAACAGCGTTAATGTAAAGTATCGCATGCCAAACTAAATAACATTAAATGTCTGCGGTAAACGTAGATGCGTTCAGCTGTGCGAAATGTAAAAGGCTGCGCAGCATCTAGCTAGCAATGCAAACACGGTACTGCAAATAAATGCAAATGGGAAATTGTGTAAACAAAAATGCGGCTTAAACCCACTATACGTATACGCAACGATTCTACGCGTTCAATCTGTCAATATTGTCCAGCCCATAATAAACCCTATTATATGCCATTTAAATATGAAAACTGTGCGGGCTTAAACGTTGAAATACGTTGCGGTGAGTGTACATCATTGCAAACCGCTGTCTACTGTAAACGGCGGCATACTATTTCATGCACTCGGAATTAAAATTGTAAAAAATATTCGAGGTCGCTCTGGGAACCCTTTTAATTTGTACTTCAATATATTAAAACTACCCCCAACTTTATGATGAAAGTACTCATACAATCATGTCATTATAATTAAAGAGATTTTAAGGCGAGGCATCACGACGCAAGCTAGTATTTTAGGTGGTGAGGTGTGGGGGGGTCGCCCGCGCGTCTCGTAACGTTAGCAATAAGCCACAGCTTAAAATATTTCGTCTGACTATGATCAACTTTTATTATGTAGACAATGTTAAATATTATTTTTGTCATTTTTAAATAAGCTTAGTAATTATTTATTACTTTATTAACTTACGAGTAGATATACTTATATATTTTTAGAAAATTATGTAGTTTTATTTATTACTACTTACTAATATTATAAATGCGAAAGTACCTTTGCCTGTCTGTATGTACTCAACCGATTGAAAGGTACACTGAGGAAGGACATCCGACATACTTTTCAAGACTAAAAAAAGTCTGTTAGGGGTTGAAGTTGTTTTAGGCTTTTAATTAGATACATAAATAAATAAGACATTCAAAGTTTGTAAAAAAATTATCCTACATACTCCCGTACCTAGGGAACTACCTGAAATTATGTAGTTTTGAAGTTATACTTCTTTTGGCGCGTTAGGGAAAAATGATGAGAGTAAATTTTAACGATGCGCGCGCACACCGTCACGATAAAACGACACCATGAAGTTAGCTATAGTCAACACTTTGAAGTTAGCTATAGTCAACATTTTGGTTTTTTTTTTTTCAACAATGACATGGGTGTCATTTTCGAGGTTTCTCGGAGTGCTGATTGCGAAATTGAGGTCCAATTTCAAATCCAAGATGCCGGATATCCGGTTTTTTTTTCAATAATGACATGGGTGTCATTTTCGAAGTTTCTCAGGGTGCTGATTGCGAAAATGAGGTCCATTTTCAAATCCAAGATGGCGGACATCCGGTTTTTTTTCAATAATGACATAGGTGTCATTTTCGAGGTTTCTCGGGGTGCTGATTGCGAAAATGAGGTCCATTTTCAAATCCAAGATGGCGGATATCCGGTTTTTTTTTCAATAATGACATAGGTGTCATTTTCGAGGTTTCTCGGGGTGCTGATTGCGAAAATGAGGTCCATTTTCAAATCCAAGATGCCGGATATCCGGTTTTTTTTTTCAATAATGACATGGGTGTCATTTTCGAGGTTTCTCGGGGTGCTGATTGCGAAAATGAAGTCCATTTTCAAATCCAAGATGGCGGACATCTGGTTTTTTTTCAATAATGACATGGGTGTTATTTTCGAAGTTTCTCAGGGTGCTGATTGCGAAAATGAGGTCCATTTTCAAATCCAAGATGGCGGACATCCGGTTTTTTTTCAATAATGTCATGGGTGTCGTTTTCGAGGTTTCTCGGGGTACTGATTGCGAAAATGAGGTTCATTTTCAAATCCAAGATGGCGGACATCTGGGTTTTTTTCAATAATGACATGGGTGTCATTTTCGAGGTTTTTCGGGGTGCTGATTACGAAAATGAGGTGCATTTTCAAACGATATAAACAAAATCTACTGCATAAAATGCAGTTTTCACCAATGAATAGAGTGGATTTCGAGCGGATTTAACTAGCGGAACCCGCGGCTTCGCTCTCGCTAAATCTAGGGACGAACCCAAGCGAATTTAGGGTGAGTCGTTAGTAATAAATAAAAGTGTGTGTGTACTTATGCACACGCTTAACTTACTTGCGAAGTTGAAGAATACATCTTTGGCATCATTAAATAATACATTAGGACCGTTAACCTCAATTATATTGGAGCACATGAAAAAGTATATAAGCACAAGTTTTTTCACTATTATTTACGAATAGTAAGTAATATATTCAATTCAGCTCCGCCGAGAAACCTCGAAAATGACACTCATGTCATTATTGAAAAAAAAACCGAATGTCCGCCATCTTGGATTTGAAAATGGACCTCATTTTCACAATCAGCACCCTGAGAAACTTCAAAAATGACACCCATGTCATTATTGAAAAAAAAACCGGATATCCGCCATCTTGGATTTGGAAATGGACCTCATTTTCGCAATCAGCACCCCGAGAAACCTCGAAAATGACACCCATGTCATTATTGAAAAAAACCGGATATCCGCCATCTTGGATTTGAAAATGGACCTCATTTTCGCAATCAGCACCCCGAGAAACCTCGAAAATGACACCTATGGCATTATTGAAAAAAAACCGGATATCCGCCATCTTGGATTTGAAAATGGACCTCATTTTCGCAATCAGCACCCCGAGAAACCTCGACAATGACACCCATGTCATTATTGAAAAAAAACCAGATGTCCGCCATCTTGGATTTGAAAATGGACCTCATTTTCGCAATCAGCACCCCGAGAAACCTCGAAAATGACACCCATGTCATTATTGAAAAAAAAAACAGATGTCCGCCATCTTGGATTTGAAAATGGACCTCATTTTCGCAATCAGCACCCCGAGAAACCTGGAAAATGACACCCATGTCATTGTTGAAAAAAAAACTAAAATGTTGACTATAGCTAACTTCAACATGTAGATTTTCGTGTGACGGTGCTGCGCGCGCATCATAAAAATTCATTTCCTATAAAAATAGAGTAATTTACATAGCGTTTCTTATAATTCTCTTTCCCAGTCCTTTTCTTAGCTATTAACACTGATTTCCTCCTAACTTTAATTTTTATCAGCCATATTTAATTATTATGCTGTGGCGCGAACGTAAGTACGAGCGGAGAAAATTTTGGCAGACGTCTTACGTTGGCAAGCGCCCGATTGCGACTGACGGGGTAGCGGGCGGCGCGGATTCTTGTCAAACCGCTGGGAAATGTTCAAGTTTTGTGTAAATAAATTAATTAAAAAATATAGGACTTCATTTGAAACCAAATTTTTAGCAGGTTCTCTGTAGTATTTAAAGACGAATATTTCCATATAAAAATGATGTGCAAAGTCAGAAATTTTGTTATCAAATTATTCAATTTAGACTTTTAATTAGGTTGTGTTTGGGATTTTTTATGATCGAGTGAAGTACACCCTATCGTGTAACCAATTAGCACATTCCTTGGACAATATCCTTAAGTATATCGTCTATTATTTGCGAGACCGATATTTAGTAATAAATACCAAAAAAAATTGATCTAGCAAATCGTTTTTCTCCGCTTCTCCCGTGATGCCTCGCCTTAAGGTCGTATTATTACAATTGAAATTAACTATCAGCGATTTACTAATTTTTTATTCGTTCGTCCATGAGTTAGGTTAGCTAGTCTAGATTTTTCAGAAATCAGATATTTTCCCGCTGTTAAAAGTATCCTTTGTCTTGACCCGGATAACCAGCTATCATTATACAAATATCAAAATCCGTCCATTGGTTTTCACGCGATGTGGTCAAAGACAAACAGACAGACCGACAAAAAATCTAAAAACTATACATTCATCCCAATGAAAAATATTTAATGCACAGAACATATGAGACAAAGCTTGTAAAATGTTAGCGTAAACGAAACTTAAAATATAAATTCTGTAATTACCGATCCGATTCTAAAGATTCGCTTACTCGTAGAAAGCTACATTATCCCTCTTTTGTAAAGAATCCTATTATCCTGGTTTGTTAAGTGGTTTCTGGAGGACATATTGCCAAATAATAATAAACGCATTATGTAGTTTGGACCAGGATGTTTGTTGTAAGTGTTTAGTTATTTATGTTATAATTGTATTGTTTGATCGTTATTGAACCTTACTATTTGTTTTTTACCTAAGTATTAAATTTTTTATTTTACTAATTTAGTTTAAAATTTAAATATCGCAATAAAAATTATTTTTGTTGTACAAGTTACATAATAGAATTACTTATACCTACAAAAAGGACAGTCTTTTCGCTACTTCATAATAAAATATTTTACAATGAATAAAATATTTGATAATATTTTTAGTTAATAATATATATTTTTTAACTATGTAATATATGTACTATTGTACGTGTATTAAAACTGTTATTTTTTTCAGTTCATCCTCTGGTGCAAGTTCCAAATCAACTAGTTGGTGCGCCGACCGGCACGGATGTAACTTTACAATGCCTCGTGGAAGCTTCACCTAAAGCTATTAACTACTGGACTAGGGAAAATGGTAAGCAACCACATTGATTAACAATTATTTTTAAAAAATATCTGAGTAGACAACAAAAGGTTGTGTAGATTTCTGAAATATAATATCAACTTTTTTACATAAAAAGTACATGGATTTCAGATAAAATTAAATATTCCATGTTTCTAGAATATATTGAGTGATATACCAAAAAAAATGAAATGTATTACTTATTTTATTACTCTCTTCTCCTCTAAGTCGGTTAAAATCAATCTTGTCTGGTTTATAATACGCATACTGAGCACGGAGTAAAAAAATATAATCTTTGATAAAACTAAGCAGTCAGATATTTAACGAGCTACTCGTAATTCATAAAGCTTATTAAGTCTCAGACACGAAACTCAAGAACGGAATAAGCAACTAATTTCATTATTCATAAAGCACATTGAAAGCGTTAAAGTAGTCATTAAAGAGACCGTTATTCATATTTCTACTATCTTCCCTGACATGCCACGAGGCTAGCTTGCTTACAAGTTACTGCGTTTTTATGCCTGTATTTTAAAAGATAAAATATGCTCTGTTTTGATGTCGGTCTTTCATTTCGTCACGATTTATTTTGACTTTGATTACATCGCGTCAATGTTACGGCTTATTAACGGCCCCGTAATTATACGAAGGGATGACAACCTAAAATATTACTGTAACGGGAAAAATTTATAACCTGACAGGAGGTTTAAAATTAAATTAAAAATACTTGTTAATGTTACATTATTAGATCAAACATCATCTAAAATATTTATTTTTATAGAAATTTTATGTGATGTGTATGAAAAAGATTAATATTGCAAATTATGTGCTAATTATTTCAAATAGACCTGAACAGGATAAAGAAAATTGTACAATAACACGTACTAACTAATACAAATAAGGCTCTCAGCCTAAGAAAACGTAGAGGGGTCGGCAACTTCATTACTTCTCATTATAATGACACCCTAAGGATGAAAGTTGTTTATTTAGTGCCATGTGACAGATGGACAAAAATATCACCAACTGGAAAATTAAATGAACTGTAGTAAAAGGGCCCACTTATATTAACTTAACATAGAAGAGTATTTTTTGAAGTTAAACCTGTAAAATAATATTTTTAATTGATATTTTGAGTTAGATCTAATTTATTCAAAAAATAGTTAAAATATATACTGAAATTATTTTGTCACTTCGTAAAATTTAGCCGATAACAACTATGGTATACTTCAAAAAGGAGGAGGTTCTTAATTCGCCTGTGTTTTTTATGTTTGTTACCTCAGAACTCCGTCTGAACTTTGTTTTTTGGTTGACTTTACTTCCAATTGAAACCTTGGTTTTAAAATGCATAGAGGATATATGTATATACAAACATTCATTTTCATTTAAATATATGTAGATAAGAGTGAAATCGACGCGTATTATATTACGCGAACATAACATGCTGGTGTAAAATGGACAAAGAGATGCATACCAAATTTGAAAGTGAAACAATTTTCGAACACAGCTAATGCAAACAGGGAACATTCCAGAGGCGCCAATATCCCCGGATGGTGCGTTTAGAGCGCGACAACGCCTGGCCACTAAACTCGAGTTAGGAAAGGATTTACGTTACTCGGTAGTTCGCCCACTACATATGTGGGCGAAAGCAGCTGCCCCTAACCGACAAAACGTATAAAACTTTTTCGCAATGCGGTCCTTAAATTGTTTTTAAACCGATGAGTTTCGGGCCGTTTTGCATAAGTGCCTTCCAAGATTTATTTATTTTTTTGTCCAATTGCTTTCAAACTTAATAGAATTTTAATTTTAATTTTTTTATTGACTTCAGAAACAAAAAGAACGCGCTCCATAACGGGTATTACTTTGAATATATTAAAGCTTCAAGCTGAGCTGTACTTAAATCGTGATGAAATGTGTACAATGTGAACCGTGCATAACAAACTTTAGAATCATTAAAATAAACTAAACATAAACTTTCAGTTATGACAATTATTTAACTAGAAATAGTGCGAATTTAATCATAGGATAGTCATTAAGACTAATTGTTTTAGCATAAGTGTGTACCATAACCAGTAGATATATAGTTGGGGCAGATTTAGATGCAGTTACAAAGGGAACCGAGTCCGCCATTACGCGGCCAGAGCGACCGACCGCGCAAAAAGCGGACCAAATTCTATTACCGCCCGATATGCAACAAAGACCGCTGGCTCGCCCGCTTCAAATTACTTTAGGCTACAGTCACGATATTTACTCATACGTACCACAATATTCGTGCAAATAAAACCCAATTTTATACTACCTTCAATGTATGAAACTGTTTGATAAGTTAGATTTGGCTGGGTTCATTTACATGTACAGTCTGATTTGTTTATGTGGCTTACTAAAGTCACAAATATGGGTGATGGACGGGCAGATGGCTCTTCTGTAGGCCATAAATTGCCAGGAGTACAAATTAAATTAGGTAATACACAGGCGTGACGAGCTGGGACAAGCGGCAGGGCGGCCGCAGTTGACATGGAATGGGTGTGTCCGGTGTCGCAGCCGGCCGACACAGCCTCCGCAGTTTTTGCTATAATTTTGTGATCAACATGATTAAAATGCCACACTTATAGCATACGTTATTGATGGAACGTTATCATCATTTAATAACTTTTTAGAGAACTGTAGCTAAAAATAATTTTATATTAGTAAATTATTTAAATATACAATACTTAAGTTTGATTTATGTACTTATATACGAGTATAGTACGTTAAAAGTTAAGTACTTAAAAATACTGTTTTAAATAGTAGCATCGAATCTTATCAATGATATAAAAGACTAATTGAAAGTATCGTAATTATTTTAATTAATATTCTGGCAATCGGCATTATACATTAATTAATAAGCTTCGAGGGATAAACAAAAGAGGGTGTGTCCGTCGCAAGCGTCAAGTAAGGTGTCAGTTGCACCGCGAGAGCCGCAGATTTGTGGCCAATTCACACGAACTCCAATCCTGTTTGGTCAACGTTAAGAACATTATTAATTACCTTTAAATATATTACAATTGATGCTTAAAATTACGGTTTTAATTACATAAATTACCGATACTTTTTACTCGTAGTGATAAAGATATACTGCCAAGTTATATTTTATGCTTTACAAAATTATAACACAGTTACAATGCGAACTTTTGATTTGTAGTCAGTTACACAATTTCAAATCAAAAGCCTGTCTTAAACGATGTTCCTATTCTAAGTTTCTCTTGTGGTCTATAGTCATTGAGAATATCGGATGTATAGTAATCGAAATTCTTCATTTGAATTTGAAGTATTGCTTAGTTAAAAATATTATTCTATGTTGATCAAGTTATTCATATTTCAGTAGCTCCATTCATGTAGACAAGGACAATTTGCATTGTCAACTTTATTTATAAAGTTTTCAAATTCACTCTGTATTTATTCATAACAAAAAAAAATATTCTGTATATTAATCAGCCTCTGCGGTTTTGTCACGTGAAATAATGGCAATATAAATATACAAGAATGTATATATTGCAGTAACATACGTATTTATATACATGTAGGAAACTCATAGGTATTATTATATAAGTATAAGTTTTGCGCAAATTACCTTTAATACGTTCTTAGATTTACGCGAATATTTGATAAAAGTCAAATCCAACGGAACCTCATCTAAATGGGTCTGTGATCACTTATGATCTCAACACTGACACCTTGACGGCTATACTGCCAAAGCAAACTTCTGTAAAGAAACCGATAGAAATATAATGTACAACATAACAAATTTAGTAAATTAGTTATTAAAATGTATGTAAATTCCAGTGATGGAATTTCTATTCTTTAAGTATAAATTCAATTAAATGTTCAAGAAAATAAAGCGTAGCGCTGCGATGGTAATAAAAAATAAAAATCCAGCCGCAAAAATAAACGAGACAAGAAGAATGCAAGCAATTTTTAATGTGGAACGAGTAGAAAGCATCGTGACCCTCGACCGCGGTAATAATGTAGCTAACAACGAAAATTCAGAGGAATCGGTGGACCGACTCACTCTTTACACATTTTAAACGTTCTCAACGGATAAAGTAACGAGGTACTTACAATACTGCGGATAAAGGTTATCTACTGGCTTTCCTGTTATGATATTTATGAGAATAACAGCGAGGGATTTTGTTTGAAATGCCGCATTAAAATATACATTTTTTCATATAAACTTTACAATTTTATATGAAAAATTTATGTATGGATGCTAATTAATTGACATTATTAGCTCATATTGATCGCCTTTCCTTTGCTTTACTTTGATATTTATTGTATCCATTTACTACAGAAACACGCCATGTTACTTGTAGAACATGTCGAAACAACATATTTCACTCCGATATCGGGCGGACAATGGTCGGAAGTTCCCGAAAATAATGGATGTTATGAATATGTATATTATGTATTTAAAACATGTGCTACAATCGGAAAGGCATACGTTTATAAAGTTTGGTAATACAATGAAAATCGTACAATCGTTTTCTCCATTTTAATCGATTCGCTGATTCTGAATCGAATAGATCAATTAATAAGAGCGACAATATACGTTGCAAGTCTCAGAATGACACTTTTTTATTATGTTTAAGTTATAGATAAATAGACTTTTCCTACGTCTCCACACGCTAAAATTACCTTAATATGTTTAAAAATTTTAGCCTTTATGTTATTTTGTATAATACTATTAAGTTTCATAAAAAACCGTTTGGTAGTTTTTGCCTACGGTCAATAATATTGATATGATTATTTATTGGTATACAGAAATCTAAACAAAAATTTACTTTCTCACAGGTGAAATGATTATAACAAATGACAAGTACCAAATGAGTGAAATCAATAGCTCTGCGTACAGCGTCCAAATGCGGCTCGTGGTCAGCAACATACAGGAAAGCGATCTGGGTGGATACAAGTGCATCTCAAAGAATTCTATAGGAGACGCTGAAGGCAATATCAGATTATACGGTGAGTGGCTTGTGAGGTAAAAACACATAATACTGATAATGTTTATAACTAACGCTGACAATAAAAAAATGACTTTGATTAGTTTAAAAAATAATTTAGTTTATTATGTCTCAAATTAAATATTTGATCAGTGCACATAAATATATCTGCATCATATGTTAAATGCATATTTTACATATTTACAACAGAAATGGAGTTACCGCATCGCAAAAATCGTAACGACGAAGATCGCGATGCAGAGTTAGAAGAAACCAATGACGTCCGATCTAGTCTCCAGGGTTCCTTGCGTGAGGGCGGAAGACCACATGATGCAGGGTTTCTGGGTGGAGGCAGCCCGCTTCCCGCCGCCGCCCCCCGGACTATACCGTACGCAGTTTTAATATTGGCCTTAGTCTACGCCATGTGCTAAACTTTCTCCTTAAAGCCATACTCAAGTTACCCGAAAGAACTCGGTATATCACGTATCTATTGTTCTTCCAAGTTTAAAACATAATTTTCTCGTTACCTCGACTTCCTACATAATATTGTTGTGGATGAAATTGCCTGGAAAATTGTTATTTACTTCAGATCAATCTCAACTTACTTTTTTGTTCAACTTACTATAAAACCAATGTTATAGAAAATAAATGTAATACGCTGGTTGATGAATAAGAAAAAAAAGTAAAATCTGTTTGTTTTGTGATATATTTTAATTGCTTATAGCCCAGTCATATTAGGTAAAAAAAGGGGTCAACCTCGGAATGAGAGATAATAAGCTATAAATTGGTATAAACCTTTGTTTTGTCGTGCTAAATGTTGTCTCAAAAGTCACAAATGATACCGTGTCCGCGTCTTAAGATATTGAAGGTCAAAGGTCATAAAAATTGGTTTTTCGTGAATATCTCACTTTCTATTGCTTAAATGATATTTTTACCTATAATAAAAGTTGTAGAGTGTAAAATTCTCTACAATTTTCGTTTCATGTTTTTTTTAATACGATCAACCGTTTTTGAGGTAGAGCGCGAAGAGTGCGCAGCGCACAGTCATATATGGTCCAATGCAAGGTCAAGCGTGAGTTACGGTTATCAGTACGTTATATAAAGTCTATTATTTATTAAGTGTACCAGCTCAAGTGTAGCAGCTCATGAACATATAAATCGCGTCTACTACCAGATTCAAACGTGGTTAGGGAATGACTTAGAACCTCAAGAATGGGGCTGGATGCTTGAAAATGGAATCCTGGAGCCCATAAGAACGTTATTACCTTCAGCACCAACCGAACTACTAAATATAATATTTTGCAATTGCAAAAGTGGTTGTGGTTCCCGCTGTGGATGCCGAAAATCAGGGCTACTATGTTCTTTAGCTTGTGGCCAGTGCAATGGACAAGCTTGCCTGAACGCTGCACAATATCCAAGTAATCCCGATGAAGAAAACGCATACGATCCTGAAATTCTGGAAGGTTTGGAGATGAATATGACCGATAATGAGGATGATGACAATGAATTGAACGTTTTCGAGCGACAACAAGAAGAAGACGACGAAGAAGATGAAGATAACTAGCTTCTATTCACAATTTTATTATAATTAAAACTAATAAAAATTCTTATAATATTTAAACTGACATTTCAACAAATGTATAGTATGGCATATTTAATGATAAATAAAGATATGCATAAAATATATCCCCTTATTGTCTTTTTAACTGAAAATATATATTCCAGAATTAATAATATACTATAGTTGAATAGTTAAATATAAATAATTAAGTTACTGATTTTAATAAAATATCAACAATTAATAATTAGTACATAAATAATGGCCATTGTTTAATAATTATAATAATTTAATAAATAATAGACTTTATATAACGTACTGATAACCGTAACTCACGCTTGACCTTGCATTGGACCATATATGACTGTGCGCTGCGCACTCTTCGCGCTCTACCTCAAAAACGGTTGATCGTATTAAAAAAAACATAAAACGAAAATTGTAGAGAATTTTATACTCTACAACTTTTATTACAGGTAAAAATTTCATTTAAGCAATAGAAAGCGAGATATTCACGAAAAACCAATTTTTATGACCTTTGACCTTCAATATCTTAAGACGCGGACACGGTATCATTTGTGACTTTTGAGACAACATTTAGAACGACAAAACAAAGGTTTATACCAATTTATAGCTTATTATCTTTCATTCCGAGGTGAAACCCCTAAAATGACTGGGCTATTAGAATATTCTCTGCAAGTGTATTTTGTACTTTCCTTTCTGTTATTGTCATATTACGTAGTGACATAAAATGAAATATCTTACTACATTAACTTCTGCAGATAATTTTATCGTTTCGCATTAATTGCAGTTTTACCAAAAAATTTATGCGCTGAAAAATTAACGTTGCTATTACGAGTATAATATATATATGAACTAAATGTCGTGACCAAAATAAAGTGGATATGTGTATTAGATAGAAACAGCTTGCCATGATATGATTGTAAATGCTTAAATAATTGTCATAATGTCAATATAAAATAATAGATTAACCATTAACCCAGTAAAATTCAGTATTTTAGGACAATTTAAAAAAAACAACGTTTTCATATTTAATGTGATACAAATGAGTAAAGCAATTAACTTAGATACTAACCTAGGTCCTAGACTATACTATTATTACTATTTATTTATAAATTTATTATTTATACTTATACGGCCGTACTCAGAGTCACTTAATGAACCATTGCGTCGAGAATCTCCATACTAAAGACCGACTTAATGGTTCATTATGTGACTCTGAGTACGGTGGTTAGACTTTTTTAATTTCTTATACCTATCAGTACTTAATTACTTATAAAGAATTTTATTACACCTGAAACTGTTATATTACTGGGTTATACTTCTGATTCTGATGGTTTACTTTAGAATCGTTATGATAAATTCAAATAAAACTACTCGGTTCTTTTTTAAATTACCAAACAGTGCCATCTTACATTTAACTTTCTTCTTAATAATGTTATTTATTTGGAGAATAAATTGGCATTAAATTCTAATGACATAAGAATTCATCACAGAAAGTAATACTAAAAATATTCTTACAATCCAGAACATAAAAGTATTTGTATATACGTAAATTTATAACAAAATATAGCTTCGTCTGGAATTGTTTAGTTAGTTTTAGTAATTTTGTAAAATTTGTATCTATAATGATATTTAGTACTTATCCAGATTCGCATACCTATAGGTATTATTAAATGTATATTGCAAAGCTATGAGATAAGTTATTATATAATTGTTAAATATAATATTGTTGAATTTGTGAACCAACATTTGTAAGCTATGAGTAAAGTTCTCGTAATAAGAAAGTTATTAGCAGTAGTTATGTTTATAGAACTGTATGAACTTCAGCCCATTTTTTTTTGTATGTACGATACCTTGTTAAATTGACTTAAGTATGTATTGAGAACATAATTATGTAATTTATCTGCCAATGTCTACGTACAGTCTTGTAATGAATGTATAATATACCTGCAAATCATTATAAATATATACATAATCAAAGCCGTTTTATTTTATTAAACAATAATTCATCCTATAATATAATCATCCGCACGACCTCAAATGCATGAAGGTGACATTTACGACACGTTTTGCACAGTCGATTTGCTAGCGGTTGCGGGTTCGAATCCCGCCACGGAATTTCAATTGTAATCATGTAATTGTCGTGATAAAAACATTCATTTATATAAGAATTAAGTGAAGTTAACCAACTGCGGCGAAGCACAAAAGAGGTTTTGTGCTTGACCTGCATATAAGGCCGATACTATGATACTGTGTTTCCTCGTTATAACTATTAAAAAGATTGTAATGTAATAGTATCGGTATGGTATCCTGTACCTACTAAATACCAGACGAAATCAAATATAACAGTAGTGTTAGTAGAAAATAAGCTCATTCTGTAAAAAGTTCACACAATATAAAGTTTCAATATATAATTATAGAGGTTACTGAAAGTACTTAATTAAATGTTGTGTATAGTATAATTATTATTTCGTAACATCGACACTACATTTACGAATTTCAAACAATAATAATTACGTACGGTATTTTCTACTGTTTTAGTATCAAAGTAGTTAGGTACTTACATTGTTTTGGCTTCACATATCTTTCGAAAACGTGCTAGGTTTTCTCAGACATTAATGTTTCCTCACGATGTTTTCCTTCACCGTAAGACAAGTGGTAATCATGTTAGAAATGATTCGCACATGGAAATATCAGAGGTGCGAGACCCGGATTTGAACCCGCATCACTCGGTTATTCAAGCGAGCGCTTTACCGCTGGGCTACCACTGCCTTTTTTATATTACTTGCTTAAATCAAATTATTATTATTTATTTTTCTCAAGTAGTAGGTAGGTACCTATTTAAAATATGTCAATTAACTGTAAAGTCAAACAACTGCCTATAGAAGAAATCGAATTAAAGCCAATAACTAAAGTTATATAATATTTAAACAATGGAAAATTTACCTAAGGTTATAAAATTAAATGTCATTCACCTCGTAACTCAAGGGAATATCTTATGAAATTGGTTTATAGAACCTTTAATAAATTCATTACCGCACATCGGATGGACGGTCCCTTTATAAATCAATAATAACAGAATCGATACCACAGAACCACTAACCCAACTAACGTACAAAACTACAAATACTTCTTATACCTATAGGGTATATTCACTTACGATTTTCCATTGGCGTCTACATCACTGCAAGAGCATGATTTAAACTACGTTTACTTTATATCGGTAAATGTTAAAATTAAAGGGGAAATATTTTACTCTACTCGTAAGAAACTCGTTTAGAAAACTACATTAAATAATATATTTGCGTCTTTAAGCTTAATATTTTCTTTACTATTCTATAAGTAACCCTTTCTGTTTTTAAGCTATTTCTATATTATTGTCCGTAATTTATTAACATTGAACACATCTGGGTGTCATTGTATATTATGATGTCAATTAAGGCAGTAATTTTTAAAGAATACGACGAGACGCAATGGTAGCAACATAGTAAGAAGGTCTTATCTACTCCAGTTATTTGAAGGACTGCAGTTCGATTACATATTTTATGAATTCTGGAACTCACTATGTACAGATTGAGGCAGTACAAATGTATACAAGTAAAGCAAGGCAAAACAAGTAACCGCATTTATGCATGCTCTAAGTGATTTATCAATATATTATGTTACATATGTACATATAAAGAAATTTTCTAACAAAATTACTCTCTATAATATGTTATACAACATTTGCATCAACAATTTTATCATACACATCACTAAGTATCTCTCGTAATTGGCGCCTTTAGTATCTTCGTTCAGAGCAGTGTATGTAAGTGTGATCTAGATAGGGTGTAACCGCGTGCATTAGCGAAATTACCTGCGGCTTTATTATTTTCATTGCGTCAACCCAAGCTAAGAGTTTCGGGAGTAATAAAGGGGTGGAAATTCAATAGCGATAGCTATATTACATTTACTTTAACAAAGTTATTTACATATTATATTTATACTTGAGTTATTTACCACATCAAAGTTGAGTATCATTCACCCGTTTTAATTAATAAACATGAATCTGGATTCTTTTAATAAAATCCAACGCAAAGAAATTCTAGATTTCATTAATTTACATAAAAAAATACTGTTTTAATTAAGACTTAATTACAGCTAACGAAAAGTCTTTTTTTTAAGTCATCGCTTCAAAAGGTGTACTTATATTAAATTTTATTTTTTTGATAATATTTAAATTTTATTTTTTTGATAATTTTTGATCTAGCGCAAGCGAAGCCGTGGATTCCGCTAGTAAATGCATAAAAAACTTGACAAATTATATACTATAACCTTCCTTGAGAACCACTCTATCCATTGGTGAAAATAGCATGGAAATCGGTGTAGTAGTTTTTGAGTTTATCGCGAACAGACAGACAGACAGACGCGGCGGAGGACTTGGTTTTATAATATTATCTAGTGATGAAATATATATTTATAAAACAATATATTTTAACAAAAAGCTTCAAAATAGCTACAAATACAATAAGGAACTGTCAAAGGCATACACAATTATTATTATCGCGACAGGAAATAGAGTCAGTAACCCAATACAGGCACACTTCCGAACGTCCCTTGAGTACAGATGGCTGACACAGTTTGCATCCGACTCACCGGCTATACGACTTACTCAACTACACAAGTACTCAAAGGATCGCAAGAGAATTAGACGGAAGGTAATTTTCTCAAAGCATTGACAGCCCGATAGCCGAAATTTCCAAGCTCGAGTGCTTAGATCTTGAATGTACGTCGAGGATATAGTTTACGGGTGCAGGTAATAAAAATATTTCAGAATAAAATTAATGTTCTTTGTTTTTCCTATTGATTAAACCGGTATATTATTATAAAATCATGTATTGAATTTTGACTCAGGGTGACATTTTGTAAGGAATTTATTAATATTATCTTAATAACTGAAGTATTTAAAAGAAAAAAGTCTTTGTCCGTTTAGTTACTAATCCAATGTTTTCAAAGTTTTTCGCTTTAAAAAAAGCCCTGTCAAAATCGGTCCAGCCATTTCAGAGATTAGCCGGAATTAGCCGAACAGACAGACAAAATTTAAATAAAAATTAATTTTTTTTATGTTAGTACTAACATACTTTCATATAAATTTAGTGAAAAGCTGTAAATTTGAAATTAAAAACAGACACTTTAAATTTATTTAAATGTACTGATGTAATATAGCAGCTATATTGTTATAAAATTCAATCGGTTATAAGATAGCAATGAAATTCATAATCTCTGAAATATAGTAAAACTAGATTAGGCTTATCGCACTCACTAGTTTATTTATGTGATCGGCCCGGACTTAACAGTAAAATGCGATAAGATTTTTTTGAAATCAATTGGTAGCTTATAAATTAGGATGTTAAAACAAACAAATTATAATGTCTTTAGCTTTCGGGCGCATACATTAATTCATTACTTATAACATAATAAAAGTTATATTTTGTTTTTAGAATTATTTTCATTAATTTATAGAATTTTATCCGCCATTTCCATATTAATAAGAATTAAATGGCTACCCAGAATTTTAAGGGATAAATATCCCTTAAAATTTTATTTTACACGTCTACCCTATAATTGAGCACATACATAAATTAATTTTGGTTAGTCGATGAGTTTTTTTCGGCAGTTCTTATAAGGCTTGCTTTTCTGAAGTAGTAGTGTCTAGAAGTAGAGTTTTTGCGAAATTTGTCAAAAATCCTAATATTTTTTTTTTTTTATTATAGCTACTCTAAAGAACATATACTACATACTCGTATAACATACATCAATATAACGATTTTAATTGTATGTCTATTTGTTAGTCTTATATTGATTTGACTTACTAGCTTATAGCTTATATTATAAGGAGTATCTTAGGTGTCTTAGCTTTCAAGAGAACAAAAATAGCGTGCCGCAAAAATATAAAATATTAAGGAAGGCACGCAGGCCTAAAATTTGCAATAAAATCGTTTAAAATAAATGTATTGATACTTTTTTAGATTTACGCGAATATTTGATATTGTAAATGAAACTATCTTTTTGGATTTTGTCGCGGATTTATCTTGATTTTTGGTTCCTGACGTTTCGAATGCTTTACAGCAATCATGGTCACGGGAGAGACTAAGGTATTTGACGTCTCAGAGGTTTATATACTTGTTACAGACAGTGCCCACAATTTACAAAACAGTGTGTGTTTGATGCCATTCCGGTGTCGTTTGAAATTTTTTTAAATTCGAATTAATATAAAAAAAAATTCTAAATCCGAAAAGATGTTTTCATTTCAATCATCTTTCTAACTAAATATCTATGTATTTCATTCAATACATTTATTATTTGTTATATGCATTGCAGTTACACTATGCTGTTGTCGTGTCCATTGCATTACTCGTAACAATATTCAGTTCACACAGACGTCTATTGACGTATATTTGTTTACAAGCACGTCATCCCGGGAATACCCTTAGCGGGACGTCCGGTTACAATTTGCATAACAATACCGCCCGTAGTTTCCCGTTCTCCACATAGATAGTATTCATAATTCATATTCTAATGAACATGGGTATTATTGTAGTGTTTTCGACCTTGACATAATAAATACCTATGTATACAAAATATCTAAAAAGTAGCGCATAAGTGTTTGGAAATTATCTCTAAATAATATTTTTCATATTTCTTATGTGACATTCTTCTCCTTTACATCTATCCAATGCATTTCTATTTAGTCCAAACCAACAAGTAACTACTATTGAGGCAATGGTGACCCAGTGGTAGAGAACTTGAAAACCTACTAAAAAAGGTTCCAATACTATGTCACATCTCTATTTTTCGTGTGCGGCTCATTTCCAACATCATAACTACTTGTCTTACTGTAACTTAACCTATCAACGGGCGCGCGATCAATATAGATTTATAACAATTGAAAATCTATTGTGTCTCGTTTGTTTGCGTTGACGGGTTAACAAATTTTTAAAGATAACAACAGAAGCACTTCATATTAAAATAAGGTCCTATATTAATGGGAAGCTCGTGCCTAGCAGTGGGACTTTTAAAAGGGGCTAAAGCCTTATATTTTAAAACTCACTTATTTCTGTAAAATCTCTTGCTTTTTTAATCGTATGTGTCTATGAGCTAATAAACGGACGGACAGACATTGCAAAATTATAAGAGTTCATTGTTGATTTTGGAACCCTAAAAATATAAAATGGGAAAATTCAAAAAATCATCTAATATTTATGACATTGAACTGTTTTATCGCATTTAGTTTCGTTCTAGTGCTACATATTATTTTCTATTAAGAGTAACTTGCTTAGGGAGTATCCATTATGCAAGACTACATTCTCCAAATAAATAAAGAAAATAAACAACTGAGATTTTATCCGATAAATTCCAATATCATAACATTTTATTTTCTTTCTCTAATTATTTTGTAAAAATGTACGAGTACCTAACGTTAATTAAATTTATAGAAAGCTTTTAATACCTTATTAAATAAACTCAACTAAAATAGGTATGATTTCAAATAATCATCATTCGCTGTCTTGTACATAAGTTCTTCTAAGTATATAAAGTACAAATCAAAGTTACTAATTATACGAGTACTATACTAATATTATAAATTTAAAAGTAACTAATAATGTTAAGAAAAAATATTTGATAATTATTTTTTTTTTTTTATTTCCGATTTTTTATTTATAACTTAACTATCAATTTAACCTAAAATATAGAGCTGATTATCAATTCCTTTGTTCTCCTTATAAAGTAGTTAAAAATGTGATGAAGTAGATATATAATCGATGTCAATTTAATTTAAAATAAATTACTTTACTTTATATCACAGAAAATATACAATTAATAACAAAAACTGTTTATATTCATTAACCGGGTTGTTTAAAAAATAACTCGATCGTTCCATATAGCCACCATATATCACTTTATACATGACACTTTTAACATTCAATAGCGGCAGGATACAATTTTAAAACTAATTAATTATCAGCTTTGATTTAATACGCCTAACAAATACATTTATATAAATAATTTTTGGTTAATCGTTTTCACGAAAACACCGTTATTATCCGTTATTTTCCAGCAACAAATACACTTTTCAGAAAAAGTGGTTTATTGTGTTCTTAAACAAAGTTATTCAGTTCGCTCCACAGGCATATTGTGTGGCGCCATTGTAAGCTCCTCGGGCCCAGGTGCGGCCCTTATCCATTCACCCAAAATAACCCTATGAATGTCAAAAATACCTTTATTTACTTCTTTTTTTATCGCATTGTTACCAAAACGTGTTAATAAACAATAGGGAAAGTATTGAGGAAAACTGTTTGTAGCTGCACTTAAAAATATTATCCCGACCCTCTTGAGGATTATGTTATAATATGAACTTCAATAACTTATACACAATGACTTGTAATAGTTATTATAAAATCGTGAAACAAAATCTATTGAATCAATGACAACAAGAAGCTAAAATTGTCTAGGACCGTATTTATAAGGATTCATACTGTTTGCTGTCTGGATCTGATTGATGTTTGGTGTTGTGAGGTGACACCGCTCGCACCACCATTTTCAAAATGTCATGATGTACTTATTATTTAAAGAATATTTATTTGCCATTCCTATCTAAATTCAGAAAAGTTAAGGTAATTATATCCCTAGTTTGTAAATGACGATGTGAGCAACATACTCAAATATGCTAATTTTCCGAATTAATACTCACCCCGACCTTGACTTACCTTGAACGCCTAACTCGTGTAAAAATTAAAATGTACGCTTACAACATTAGGGTAAAATTCAATTATTACAAAACTTAATATTTATATCAACATATTTGTACATATGTAACCTGATGTAACTGAACAGCACTCTTTCTGCATGCATAAATAAAGCCGCGCATTTTAATGACTGATCAATTAGGTATCTGATCCAACTTTAAAAGCACAATTACCGACGTCACAGCCGATTGACCGCAGCGTACATTGTACGTAATTAACTAGATATTGGATAAACAAGCTTATTGCATATGCGGTGTATGAAGATCATAATTTAATAAAACATCGTACTAAAATATTAAAATATTTGAAAAAATTATTAAAAAATAAAAAAAAATTAAAATCAAAAAACTAAATAATATTAAATGAAATGTCAAATATATTAAAGGTAGCATCAACTACTAGATCGATGAATGCATTTTGTGATTCGATAGGTCTGGCGTTATCTCAAGAGATTCAAAGATATTTAATTTTAAAGAATAAAATAAGAATGAGAGTAAAACAATAAAATCATATGCATTTGTACATGTATATAAATGTAAATTTAAAATGTATATAATAATAAATGTATATAAATACCCTATAAATAGTAATAGCATAAGCTAATGTTTATTTCACCCATTCTGATAGACAAAGTTGAATTAACCTTCTTTTTTTTCTATAATAAAATATACAAATATAATGCGCGTTGCATTTATTTTAATGATACATTTTTAAATACTTATCAACTTATTTCATGTATGTGTATATAATATACAAGTATAAAGTTAAGTGGTATTTATTAATGATTTAAATTATTCAATAATTATGGCAAAGTTTGTAGGAAAATTGTGTTCCGTATAATTTACCCAAAACTTAGGACTAACTACTAACTAATAACTAACTTTAAGAGTTTTTAGCACAATTAATGAAACGTTATAGAAAAAATGAATGACTTCTAGAAGGCTAGAAAATGCATGTATTTATGAAAGTCCAACAAAATGACATCTAAAACCGACAATAAGTTGATCAATGCTGTCGTTTCGCGCCAAAGTATCATGACGTGCTCCGCGCTTTCATAGAATCACTTGAAAAAATCCATGCACTTAGTGCTGAAATAAGCGCGCCTTTCGACCGCATTCACTTTTAGCGATGTAGTTTTTCTCCTTTTACACCCTCCACACCCATTCTACCATCGGCATTCACCATCTCTTTCTGGCATCGCATCTCTTCAACTCTATTTTGTTCGCTTTAGCATTCGTGACACAAAGCAATATGTGAGTTAACTTCACTGTAACGGTTCTTGTTTGAGTTGCGATTTAATGCCTCCTTAAACTGAGATGGTTTACGGGTTAACCCGCCTGAAAAGGTTGAAAGTATCAGCAGTTATTTACTTTTTGGATCCATTCAATATAAACTTTAAATCCTTTGAAGACACTCGCGTCATTAGACATCGAAATGGATAAACTTTGCCCTTAGACAGTTAAACATTAAAAAATCATTTGAATCAAAATTCTATTTTAGATAACGCTATCTAATGTCTGCTTTGAAAGAAGAAAAAACTAAAACTTTGATTTATGGTAGCATTTTATGTAACCAAATGTTTAAATTTAGGGTACTTAAGCTTAAGAAACTTAAAGTATTAGTAGCAAACTTCGAAGTCGATATAATTTCAATAAGGTGGATTGACCAAAACCTACAAATCCCCTGCTCATTAAACTTTCCTCACTCATCTAAAAACAATTTGGTGAGAAAAGTACTGAGATTAAGGACTAATCTATATTTGTCAATGAAACAAGCATCAGTACGCCACAACTTGTCCAATTTACATGACGAAGGTGGCGATATCGCAAAAGAAAGTTTTCGACAACTTTTATCAGATCCGCCCACTGCGGCTGATAAGTTGTACTGAACTTTATTTACCAACCCTAAACGATGGTTCCATTACATGGAGAGAGAACAAATTTAATCATTTTTTTTTATTAAAAAATGCCTGATTACATTTTAATTAAATAACTGAATGTATTAATAATAGCAAACAATTCAAGTGGAAATAGAAAAGAATTAAAACCGTTTCGCTTTACGATCTCGGGGAAAATTTAATTAAGTTACCCTTTAATTTTATCAGAGTTCTTACCTAATGGTTTTAAGTTCCTTCAGTCTGTTTTGAAACCATACAAAATAAGTTACTTTATTGTTGAAATTAAATTACTTTATACTTTACAAATTGTATAATAATAAATTGTATATTATCTTGGCGTTTAATTTAAATAAGTGAAATTCGAAACAACCAATTTATACTCAATAAAGAATCCGTTTCCATATTATGCAGACATTGGCTTACAAACTCTCAAACTGGCTCCGAGGGACTAGGATTAGGCAATTCCTACAGCAGACTACGTATTACACGAAGAGATTTAAACTGAATTAACCGTTCGATCGGAAAATTGGAATGCCACACAGATAATTACCTGACACTCACAGAAAAGGAAGTCTCTTAGAAGGAAGATTCAAATAAGCGTGGTCGAAGGACCAAGTGATGCGAGCAGCCTTAGCCTTTATCACGGAAAAATAAAAATAACATTTCGATTCCTAAAAATAAAAATAACAAATTTAAATTTTGTAGTATAATTTTAAATTAAATTTTGATTTTGTCAATTAAAATTGTACTTATATAACTTTTATATTTTGAACCAGCAATTCCCATGGCTTCGCCCGCTTTCTAATCACTAATAAAAAATAGGAATTGGTGGTAGAATGTTGAAAATTCTTCAGAATTTTCAAAAAATTCTGCGCTCTTGTAAGAGCTATTGGCTAAACATCTAGTAGGCAAGACGATGCGGGGTAGGGTCAGCGATTGCATTTTATTCTCGCATCCGTATTTTTCTGCGACATTTTAGCCAATGTAAACAATGTATACAAAATAAATTAAAATACTTGACAAATTATATACTAAAACCTTCCTCGGGTGGTTGTCTTTCCATTGGTGAAAACAGTATGAAAATCGGTGCAGTAGTTTTTGAGTGCAAACAGACAGACAGACAGACGCGGCGGAGGACTTTGTTTTATAATATGTATAGATTCAACTTCTACTTTGTATCCTTCTTTGATAATAATCGTGACATTTTATGACGTCGTAAAACGTTTGCAATAAATGTACTCGTAGTTGGAAATGTAAGTGGAGTTCAAATCAATCAATCAAAAAGGCTTCGTTAAAGTGGTTGAAATATAAACCAAAGCCACACATATTTATTCCATATAATAATATGTTATTAATTATTTGGACTTTATTTTATCGTATATGCCTACATCAGTACACAAATGGTAAAATGATAATACTTTATATAAACTGCAAATTAATTTAATCAATAACACTGAAATTTCATTGTGAATTTTAGCACAAAAATTTCGAATGGACTATATGTGGGCACATTCTTACAAGACTTTCTACAGATTACACGATTTGGCAACCGATTGGCAACAAGCTCGACAAATGTGTGAAGCAGAAGGTACGACATTACTCATTCCAGACACTCTGGATGAAATAGAGAACTTAAAGCTACTAATGAGTAATATGAAGGCGCACTATACCGCTATATTCGTAGGGATTCATGATAAATTTTCCGTAGGATATTACGTTACAGTGCGGGGTAAATATTTTTATCAGCACTTAATATTTTTAATAGGAATTATTATTTTCTAAAAATCTTTGTAATATTATGTGTATTGTTTACAGGAGAGCCAATTAGTGGAACTATTTTAGAGCTTCTTTGGACGGAAGGTAGGCCAAATAATGTCAATGGTACAGAACATTGCGTCGTTATGACGAGAGAAGGCTTGTTTGATGACAGGCCGTGCTCCGATATATATCCATTTGTTTGTAAGATTTTTGGAAATGAAACTAAATATAATGAGGCATGTGATAATTTTGACAAAGAAAATAAAATTTAAATATTAATTGATACTAGGCTTATAATTCATACATATATACAAGATGTACATATTATGTACAAGACGATATGTAAAGCTCTAGCATTTCTTATAGTATATAGATATACATAAAATTAATAATGATTAAAAATATGGTTATTGTATTAGGTATATATTTTTTGTAACAGGTTACGTAGCTCATCAAGACATAAGTAGTAAATGCTATAAGTTTCACGCGGAGCCATTGTCCTGGCATGACGCCTACTTGGCTTGTAAATTGGAAGAAGGACGTTTAGCTATTATCAACTCAGCAAAAGAAGCGAATATAATAGTCAGCTTTCTTGGAGAACATTTAAATAGTAACACTCCAGATCATAATATTTTATATCTCGGATTTAGCGACCTTATGTTTCCTTATCAATACAGAACCATTGAAGGTACATAATTCAACGTTGGTTTTATAATTAGTTTACTAGTATATTTACTAATATTAAGTTATCGTTAAAATAGATAAAATCCTATTAAAATTAGAGGCTTTGGCATAATTTACATTTTATTACGTAAACATATTAATATGTGCTGTACTTTCTATGTATGTATTCAGCCTTTTTAAGTCCCACTGCAGGGCACGGGGCTCCCTTCACTACAAGGGGGATCAGGCCATAGTCCACCACGCTGGCCTAATGCGGATTGGCGGACTTCACATGTCTTCGAAAACTCGCTAGGTTCTCTCGGACATGTAGTTTTCCACGCGATGTTTTCGTTCACCTTAAGACAAGTGGTAAGATTCGCATATAAAATATCACAGATGCGAGACCCGGATTCGAACCCGCGTCACTCGGTTTGTCCAAGCGAGTGCGTTACTACTGGTCTACCACTGTCTTTGTCAATGTCTATACCGTTGTATGTATGTAAGCTTAGATAATAATATGGAAGCCACCTATAGAGAATATGCATTAATTTGTCCTGAGAATGACCTTAAAGAAGAAATTTCTCAATAAATGAAAATCCTCCACTAACTTGGACAAAAAATAATTCTATTGTATACTTTTACGTTTTACTTATATTATTTTTAAATATATCTATAAATTACGTTACAGGTCAAACTCTAGACGACGCCGGCTACGCGTCTTGGAGCCCCACAAAAGAAGATAATAAGGAGACTAAAGTGAAACGTTGTGGAGCTATTTCTAGGACAGGCTTTCTTCAAATGACATTTTGTGAACGACCGGCCATGTTCCTTTGTGAAAAAGTCTTGAACACTTCTAAACAAGAATAAAAACCTGTGTTTTTATTCAACATCTTACGTATATTTTTTTGTTTTGAATTATTTCTAACTAACTGACCAATTAGATATAACGCGAATCAGAATTAAAATTAACTAGACATTTCTATCTCTGAGTTTATACATACATTATAAGTATAGAAAAAGCACTTTCAGTTTCTTCGTAATTTTCCAACTTTTAGGGTAATTATTACTTAAAATCATTATAAAACCAAAATATCGATTCAGCTCTTCTCAATTGATGCGAACGAAGAACATGAACAACATGTATTATATTTATACCTGAATGGATGATTACGTATAAACATGTTAGTAATTATGTTTTAATGCATAACTTAAGTGCTACATTTACATAAGCGTCGTAACACAAGAGCTCGTATTAGTGGCAGTTAATGTCACTCGTCATGACCTCTCATCGGATTCTGCGTTGTGGAACTGACAGGCATCTGACGTTTGACGATAATATGTACGCAATATACATTTAAAACCAGTGGTGCGCGCCACTCGATGAATTGCGACTTTGTCGATTACGACCACGAATTGAACGAAATTAATAAGCGTGAAATGTTTTCATTGTTCGTTTTGAAGTCTAGTGTTTACATTTTTTGTTTAAGGCATACATTATATGTATATTAATTAAATGTTAGTAATTACGAGTATTATCAAAGATATGCAATAGGTTGTATTATATGCCATGAAAAGTTATCAATCGTTTGTAATTACAGCACTTTCTCGTTTATTTGTAACTTAAATATTGGATACCGAAAAGTTTACGTATGAACTTGAACAATTAAGTTAGTTTGGAACGAGGTAGTCCATGATTAGAGGGATGTCCGTTATCCTCGCTCGCGGCAACTGTCGAACATTGTTTCCAACAAATCAGGTACCTAGGTAATACAACTTGCCATATAATATGATATTAATATGTTATCTCACTAACTACACTTTTCAAAATATTGTATTATTTCCAAGTAGATCTCATACATAGAATTTTAGATATTTATTTTTTAGTTAAAAGCTATCATAAGGTCTGTATTTTATTTCAAATTAACAGTATTTCACTAAATGCATATGAAAGTACTTAGATATCTTACTAACATAAAAAACTCAATTTTTAAAGTTCTCAATTTTCCCGATGTTGACGGGATTTTCACTTGCAGATAGTTAATGTTATAACGATTAACTTGGCCTAAGTTCTATTTTATTTTTTTTATTTAATTTAACTAACGGAACTTGCGGCTTCGCCCGCGCTAAATATAGGGACGAACCCGAGCGAAGCTAGGGCAAGTTCCTAATATAAGAAAATCTGGATGACACGCTAAGTGTAGATTGAATGCATTTTTTTTTTCTTATGGGACAAAGGAGGCAAACGGGAGAAAGCTCACCTGATGTTAAGTGATCACCCATGGACATCTGCAATACCACAGGGCTTGCAGATGCGTTGCCGGCCTTTCAGGAAAGGGGGGGAGGAGGGAGAAGGACGTAGGAGGGATGAAGAGTAGGCCTCCCGGACTTTGAATGTATAAGTTTAAATATAACACACGATAAACAGCTGCCGTATACTAAGGCAGGTTACAGGTTCATTAAGAGTTAATTGTGAATATGAAACATCGTAGTGGCATCAATGTAGCGAAATTATTCGTTATTTGTAGGTATAATTAGGCAACCATCCCCTCGGGCTGTAATGAATAAGCTGCTATCACGGCGTATTGGTTCACAGCAATATTAATTAACAAATGCATCGCCGTACCAGAGATGTATTTTACAGTATATTGGAATGTAATTTATTATATTAATGGTTAGGATCTTTCTCTATGAATATCATTTAAATAGCATAATATGTAGATTATATATTTATAACTTAATACACAGGTAGCTACTGTTAGAAGCAACATCTCACTAGCAACATCTTATGCGTTCACTACGCGTCACTTTCAGTAGCTTTTCGTAGAATATCTATACTAAATAAGACCTAATTTGGATCTATAATAATAAAATCAATGTGGAAGGGCCGTTGATTTTTCTCGATCCTGACCGACGCATGTTCGTACCAGGTTCGAGGCAATATATAGAAGGAAAACTTCATAACTGCCTATTAACTTCATAATAGGCCTGAGCTGAGACTGAATTTCAGGACCCCGGGTCTGCAGCCGTACTAGCCACTTGACCAACAAGGAACGATTACATTAAAAAAGCATTAAGAAAATTATATTAACATTAATCAACAGTCAAACCATAAAAATAATTTAATCATTATCTTATAATGATGAAAAGTGATAATTCAATACATTATTGACAGTAACGTAGCTGTAGCTTTTATTATTGGTATTAAAAGTTGATGGAACCACCTGCATTAAGCAGCTTATACGAGCGCTTGACGGTCGCTTTTGAGTTAAATTTTATTTGATTGCAAGCCTGTCACGACAACAGGCTGATTGATGTATTGCCCTGCCCGTAGTCAAAGATGAAAGCAATTAATGCATGGAGATGGTATGGTTTTGTTTACTACAAATAAACTAGTATTACGGGTTTTTATACATTATTTATTAGCTATATATAATATTCTATTTCCTCTTAATCTCATATTTAGATATATCTAGAAAGTCTGAGTGGATGAATGTTTGTTACTGATCTGATATCGATAAATGTCTTAGGTTAGTTTTTATCCCAGAAAAGTGTACGCTTCCGTGGGTCACACTTCTTTTTTTTCACAAAGCAAGGGAACGACTACCTATTCCATAGATGCTAACTGTTCACGTATCTAGAGACGAAACCAAGCGTAGCGAGGATGGATGGAGGATCACCAATTCTAAATAAATTATTTTTTATTGTTTATTAACATTCTTTATCTATATTAATAAAATCGCTTAATTGGAAGTACACATATATTTACATATATTAAATCATACTAAAAAGATTCTATAGTTTTTATATCAGTTCCTTTACCGAAGTTCTTTCATTATTACTTCTTGGAAATTATTATATTTATTAATTTATGTAGTCTATAATATAAAGAGACTAAAAATACTAAACTATACAAAATAATAAAAGAACAGTCTTGAATTTCTATGAATTCAATTTAGATAAAGCCTTAATTTACTTTACTGAAGAATTTTTCAATTTAAATATTCAGCAGAATGAATTTAACATCTTCAGACTAATCTTATTCTGGTACTGAATAAACAGAAACGTGAAAATGTTCCACAAAACCACATTAATGGTTTATACTTATTACTTACTAGCGACTCACCCTCACTCGCCTTAGGTTTACGCCTAACTTTTTAACGGTTAGGTAAAGTAAAGATAAAATGTATTATTTTACTGTAGTAAAAAGAATCCTATATGGTAGTCATGATCATACCAACCAACATTTACAATCGGGCAAGTGTTAATTATCATCTGATGCGGTCACAAACAAAGGGACATACAGGTTGACCCGCATAGGCAGCTTTCAGTATACCAAATTTTCACTAAAATCGGTCCAATGGTTATCTTGTGATGCGGTCTGATATATCCTACTTTCCCATTTAAAGAATAATGAGTCAGCTCTTTAATAGTCGTATAAGAACCTTTTTATTATTTTCCAGTTTTCCATATAAAAACAATCAGCAGTTTTAGCTATTCACACGGGAAGGCTCTAGTTATTGAATTTAGCTGATATTTCAAATGCCTTCCTTAATAATTTTAATAAAATATAAAGTTTGTTAGACTCGGGACGCGGTCGCGGCAACACAAGTATAGTTGTGTATAATATAAAGTTAGTGTGGTGAAAGTAGTTTTTTTTTAAAAGACACAAGGGGTGCACCGCCTCAGGTCGCAGATAAAGTGACAGACAGACAAACAGTGACGGATTAACCCTTAATCAAATTAAGCAATTGCCTAGGGCATCACGTCTAAGGGGGCACCAGAAGAACACACGTTTCACTCTTACGTCACCAAAAACCACACCAAAAAAAGTTTCTTTTGTTGAGCAAAGATACAAACTACCATTGCCTCCGACTGCGTGTAATGTAAAGTAACTTACTATTTTAACTTGTTTTTTCCTTTTCAGTTCATTAATTTTAAGTAGTCAGGTTTTTTGTTTTAATAATAATATTTTTTTGAGTTTAAGTATATCGCTATTTTGAACACTTCGAGCAACGTTAGTGTGGTGTAGTGGTCTTACTGCATGAATTATTAGTAGAGTCTCGGGCTCGATTCCCGGGTGACAGCATTTTTTTTTTCTTTTTTTCTTTTTTTTATGGGACAAAGGGGGCAAACGGGCAGGTGGCTGACCTGATGCAAAGTGATCACCGTCGCCCATGGACATCTGCAACACCACAGGGCTTGCAAATGCGTTGCCTTTCAAAAAAGAATACGCTCTCTTCTTGAAGGTTGCCAGGTCGTAACGGTTCGGAAAGACCGCCGGCGACAGCTGGTTCCCCAGATTTATTGTGCGGGGCAGAAAATGCCTTAGAAATCGCACTATTGTGGAATGCTGGACATCGAGGTGGTGTGGATGGAATTCGCGGTTTTGGCGCGATGTCCGATGATGAATTTCTACGGCCAGGATCAGTCCAAACAATTCCTCAGAACACTCCCCATGATAAATGTGGTAGAAGATGCAGTGTTCCAACATCTCTACGCAGAGCTAAAGGATCAAGCCGATTGAGCTTGATCGTCGATAAGTCGAGCCGCCCTACGTTGAATGCGGTCAAATAGAAGTAGCTGGTACTGGGGAGCTCTCGCCCAGAGATGAGAAAAGTACTCCATGTGGGCCGAATTTCCGCCTTATTGAGATTAAGACGCTGACCCGACGTGAAGTACTGTCTCGCCTTACTGAGCACACCAAGCTTCTTTGAGGCCAGTTTGGTCTTACCTTCCAATTGATCATTCCGTTGTGCCATACCCGATCAAAGGCTTCGCAATGTCTCAACTGCTTCTGCCCATCTATGTGTCAGGTAAACTAGAAAATCACCAGCTGAGCGACCTCGACAAAAGCCGTACTGGCGGTCACTGATCAGCCGGTGTTCCTCTAGGTACCGCAGGAGCTGTTGATAATGGACTCTATTATCTTGGAGAACAATGAGGTAATGGCTATTGGCCTGTAATTGGACGGATCTGAGCGGTTGCCTTTTTTTGGAATCGGGTGCACTAAAGCGGCCATTCAGGATTTCGGGACTACGCCTAATGAATAGGAGTACCGGAAAAGACGTGTCAAGACCGGTGCCAACTCCGGAGCACATGTCTTCAACACGATCGGAGGGATTTGAGTTTCCTTGGTCATCCAGAGTCGAGTTGGACGCGAAGAGAGAGTCCAGTAGATCAGCTTTCTCCTTCACGGCATGGGCCAGCGAGCCATTCTTCGTGTGTAGATGTGGAAAAGAAGGCTGACAGAAATTCTCTAAAACAGCCTTGGCGAGAGACCAGAACACACGTGTTCCTGAAGGGAGATGCCCCAATATCTCACCAATTCTGTTGATTTCCTTTGACTTTGCATTAGCAATGACACTTTCGAAGGACCTGGAGGCAAAGTTATACTCCTTTTTGAAAACGCTGGTATTTGCATCACTAGACGCCGACGCCACAGCCCAAGCTTGGTAGCATTCCAGCCTTCGGCGAGACCAAGGCTGGGATTTGCCTCCGATGGGCACTGCAGAGAGATTTTTATTTATCCATACTATACATACAGTCCGATATGTTAAAAACGTTAGACGTTAATACTATCTTGCGTGAATTCAATGCCCAGAAAAGCCGCAAGGCGCATTTCAACAAATTAATAAATTATGCTTTGGTTTTTATTGTTATCGCACCCAATCTACTTCTAAGGTACGTTACATCTTATCATCTAATTTTACAAAAAAAAAACCGAAAAGAGACGGTTTAGATTTAAAGACCGATTCTAGTTAACATACGGATAGGGGGGCCCACAGGCGTGGATTGCTTAGGGCATCAAGTAGTCTTAATCCGTCACTGCAGACAAATATTCTAAATCATGAATATTTCAATAAGATTTGCCAGAAAATATTTAATTTTCATATCTGATTAATTATATTATACGTATAGATTCTCATACATAGACACCACATGACTAAACAGAACCAAATATACTATCATCGACATACTTTATGCTACTACTACTTGACGATACTTAAAACTTTCTATTAAAATGATAAAGTTTAGTTACTTAGATTTTATAAAGCGACGAAACAGTAAACAGAATGATGTTTATTTTGCATAGGGATGGAAGCATACCGTAGAGTATTTTTAACCCCCGACGCAAAAAGAGGGGTATTATAAGTTATATCGTGTTTAAATCTTCATATACGTGTGCTGAACCGATTTTAACTTTGTTTTCCTTTGTTTGAAAGTTCATCACATCAAATAAATTGGGAAAATCAGTTATGTCATTCGTAGGCCATTTTTCTAGACAGTAAAAAAATAGATTTCTTAGAGCAACTTCCATAGATTTAATCGCTTTGAAACTTGGTATTCCGTTACATGGATGATTAAACAATACGTTCATTTGTAATTAATATGTAAGATACTCAACTCTACTAAAGTACTGTAGGTATATCTGGTGTTGTCTTTTTGAAATGGCTACAATTTATAGGACATTGTGTTGGGGGTTGAAAAAAAGGATATTCGTGAAACTGCAGCTTTTAATGGCATGTATCTTTCTTTATATAATCTCATAAACTTATTTGTACGTATTATATTTGGAAACTAGCATTTATATCACAAAACGTGCCAACATCTTCATATCAGACCGCTAATATAGGAGTCATAGTAATTCATAGACGACACATGAAAAGTCGTGATGTCGATAAGCAGCCCCTTTCATACAACATTAACTACATTAGTGACGCCACATTTCGTAACAATCTGCAAGGTGACTCACTCGCGTGTGAATCCGAAGATACAGCGGCTCATTTCCTCAATCCTAACTGAACGACGAGTTTAACGTTATGTGTTTCTAATAAGCAAAACATATTAATATTAAGTTTGAAACATGTATATACATGAAATATGATTGTACTTTTGCACGTTATTAATTAATTATTATAAGTTAAATACTTGTCTAATATATTTATTTCTCTGTCTGCATGTTTGTGTTTTAGCTGTCAAGAATGATTAGTATGGTTATATTTTTTTTGTATAGAATCAAATTACGTATCCGTTCCATACCATAGTATTTGTGAAGTGATAAATTTTGAAAATAAGGTTGAACACTTAGTTTTTCACTAACAAGTACATCGAATTCAAATCACATAAAAAGTAATCGAAGTTAAGTGGTGGAAAATTTACTGTAAAATATAGAACCCTTAAGGTATCGCCAATATATTAGGAAGATTGACGAGAAAAAAGAAAGACACAATCGACAACAATATTGCTTTACGTATACAATAAACATACCTGATGTTTATTGTATATTATTATAGTAATTGAATAATATTATCTACATTTTGTACGGGTAATATGACTTCTCACTCACTAAATTTTTTTTATTTATAGTTAATTTGCTTGTGAAACACACTTCAGATTAACATATACGAGTATACATTTACACAGAATTTCAATATATATTTAATAAGTTTTTCAACTTTGCATATGACATAGTTGAATAAAAATATGTGTCTCGGCACACAGAAAATTTGAGTATACTTTTAATAATAACAATAACATTTCATTGGTTTACTAAAACAGAAGGACAATAAAACTGCATCTCGATTCTCATCACACTCGTTTCTATATTCAAATGCGGGCCAACACCTGGGACATCGCGTTTCGATTGAAAAATGCTTATTATATTGCTTTCTTGTAAATGAAAACGCAGTTTATTTCACGTATATAGATACGTAACGACTCTTTCAATTTGTGTTTCAATATTTTATGTGGGCTTTCGTTATTCATAGTAAAATTACATTAGTCAAACAAACGGAGTTATAGAATAATTTCAGATCACAATTCATATTTATTTTTAGATGTGCCTCGTAATGAAATATATAAGAAGCCTTACATTATAATAATTTCATTTAAGCCAAGTAAGTGTAACTATTTATAAAGGTTGTTTAACGCCTAGTTTTCATAGACATTACATTCAAGTAAAATATTAATGTCATGAAACTAAAGCTACTTGAATAGAAAATCATTTTGTTTGTATTTTATACAATACTATTAAAATGACGGCAAGGCAGTGGTAAAGTACTGGTAACGCGCTCGCCCAAGCAAGATATGGGTTCAAATCCCAGGTGTCACACCTCCAACATTTTCATGGGCGAATCTTTCCCCAACATGATTACTACTTGTATTACGGTGAAGAAATATATTCAGGATAACTGCATGTCTGAGAGAGCAAGTGTGCGAAGGAGGTTGCCCTCCAGCGTGGTGAACTATGGAGGCCTTTAACTCGCAGGGGGGCCTCAAAAAAGGCTGATTCCTTTTCTTTTAATGTTTCCTTATAAGTTTCTATAAGATATTCCGTGTAAAAAACCGTTGATTGATTTCTATATCCAACAAATCTTTTCATATCTTCGTAACGCGTAACACTATAGTATTTTTAATTAAATTTTAAACAAAATTCTGTGCAAGAAATATCTAAACGCAAAAAATAGGCTAAAGTACTACGAGCTAAATGTTACTTATATTAAAAATGTAAAGGATTGTTTCCATATTGGTTTTTCTTACAGACCTACGGATGGACTTGATTTAAGCATAGAAATAGTTTATGAGTTGGAGAGCGACGTACCTACTCGTAGGATATTTATTATTTATTCCAGTACATCAAATGGTACATCAGTTACAATTTGATAGTCTATTGCAAAACCTGAGCGAAACAATAGTGAACGGAACAGGAAAATAGTCTAGATATGAGTGTAATATATCTACACAGATAAAAAACTAAAGTGTTTGTTTGTAATGTCAATATTTTATAATCTTTTTACTATATAAATATGAAATTATGTATGGCACTCATAAGTAAAAGTCGAGTGGTGTACGCAAAGATAAAAATTAAAAAAATATTTGTGTTAACTACTCGATATCTTTGCTAAATATACGTTTATGTAGTAAGCACACTTTTCGCAATTGAAGTGGATCGGATGCATACTGCTTCCAAACCCGTTTACAGAACCACTAAAGTATTTTAAACAGGAGAAAATCTAAACAGCACAAAGCCAGACAGAAATATCGCTTTCGTGCGCTAGAAAAATATAAATAGTCATAAATTTCTTTAACTCCTTACGAATAACACGAGACGAGGTCGATATACGAAACATGCACTTAAAGTAATGGTATCCAAAACCGGAACAGTTACTTTGCTCCATTTTTTGGTGATACGATTAAAAATTCATGTGATCAAGTGTCCGGGATGCTCCGCTGCCATCCGACGCGAAAGCCAATATTAATGTTATTCTTGAACTCTGCTGCAGTCAATTTCAATTTACCTCAGACGTCGCTGAAAAACTTCAAGTGAAATTATATTTTAGGCACCATCATATAAGTCAGAATGTTTATTTCAAAAATTGTATCTGACATACGATTATAAGTTTGAAATCACTACATGTTATAAAACAAAGTCCTCCGCCGCGTCTATCTGTCTGTCTACCTATTCACGATAATCTCAAAAACTACTGCACCGATTTTCATGCTGTCTTAACCAATGGATAGAGAGAGGTTCTCGAGGAAGATTTTATTACCTAATTTGTATACATTTATTAGTGGAACCCGCGGCTGCGTTCGCCCTAAGTTTAGGGATGAACCCAAGCGAAGCCAGGTTAGTCGCTAGTTTTACGATATATGTAAAGTAAAATTGTTTGGTGTTTGAAAGTCTAAGTTTCATAAAACATTATCGAGTTATTTATAGTATGGTAATTTATAATCATCCTTAATTTATTTAATAAATATGTTGGGACATTATTACAACAGCGCCATCTAGTTCCGTGATAAGCTAAGCTTGTGTTACGGATACCATATAGTTGATATGTAACTACACATATACATTTTAAATACATACATACTATAAATATGAACATCCATGACTGGAGTACAAATATTCGTGCTCAACAAATGAATGCCCCCAGCGGGACTCGAACCCGCGACCGCTGGCGCAGAAAGTAGGGTCACTGCCAACTGAGCCAAACGAGTCGTCGAAAATATTTAATAAATTTTAATAATATTAAAATTTATATATTTTTTGGTAGTTCACAATCACATACGATCACAATCATATACAAATGCTTAACGTAACCTTCTAATAAATAAATAATGTTCAAAAAGACGATCCATGTAAAAAAGTGATCTGTCATTGATAAACTGCCAGAAAAAGCTTGGATGGTATTGACATTTTTTGTAGTTTTTAATCTCCTTCTTATTATGCATTCCGCACACGCCTACTCCTTGTAGGGCTTCGGGTTGCGTTCCACTCCACTCGGTCCGCGTAAGCTGAAAGCAAAGCAAAACTTTCCACGCAAAACTAAGTTTTAGATTTTTATTGCTTTTAGAGAACGTGAGACGCAATAATATTAAAATTTCACTGAGTATGTGCATGAATATTACTGCGAAGATCAAAAGTTAAGAGAGAAAATATAAGCTCAACTTCCGCAGCAAATTAATATTGAGTTTTCTATTTTTACATTCCTTTCTAAACTTATTCATGGTTATATATGATACGCTTCTTTTTAAGTCTTTTGACCAGTGGAATCTATTCACAACAGAAGATTACTAAATTGTAGTTAGAAAATTGATTGCATATAATTGCATATTGGACAAGGCAATATCGTAGTACCTACTTGATGTTTTAAACAAAAAATTAAGCTTTCGTGCTCGTGGGATCATTCGTCTCTTGCACAATCTGTCTGGTGGAGACGTGCGTCTTGGTACTTTCGCTAAAAATGCAAATTGTTTGAACTGATACCACGCCCTCCACGATACGAAGCGCTAGCAGTTGACTCGAGACGTGGAGGAGATAATTTTTCACCAAGACAGAAAGAGCAAGACACACCCCCAGATGCTATGTATCGTCTGTGCTAAACATATTTTGTAACAAAATTACCATATAAATATTTTAAGACAACTGTTTCTTTAATAAACTGCAGTATATCTAATTATAATTAATAAGCGACTCGCCCTCGCTTCGCTCTGGCTTGTCCCTAGATTTTGCGCTAGCCGCGGGTTTCGCTAGTAAATGTATACAAAAACTTGACAAAATATATACAAAAACCTTCCTTAAGATCACTTTATCCATTGGTGAAAACAACATGTAAAACGGTACAACTTTTGAGTTTGTCGCGAACAGACCGACAGACAGACAGACGCGGCGGAGGACTTTGTTTTACAATATGCAGTGATTACGTAGACGACATATTAAATTGTAGAGTTTCCTAATAAATGTAACAAAATAGAAATTTATTTGAACTTTCCATGGTATCTTTTTGTGATTTATTTTTCAAAGTATCCGTTATTTTAGTATGAGAGTTAATTATCAAAGCTATTAACACATTAGGAGTGTAGAACGACGGTATCGTAAATCAGGAGTGCAAACAGTGTATTAATTACAAATGCAAACAGCGAGTGTGGTCGGCCGCAGCCGTCTCTATCCAGCTAATGATTTGCAGTGCAGCTATACAAACCAGCGGACAGAAATATCCTAAACTAAGCTACAATATGCGTAGAATGTGTATCTCATATATTTTTATTTAAAATATTACTCTTCCAAGCTCTCTTTACTATCTTTCATTTCACACTACATTATATACAAAAAAATATTCGTGTATCACATATACGCGAGTAAATTAGTGGAATACTTTAAATAAATTTGTACCTGCATATAAGTCAGCGCGATGATGAAAACAATACACCTGACTAAAAGCCCGTTTTAATTTCATTTCCATTACTCAAGCGTATAAAGATACGGTTTTGCATGGAAGCTGGGATAAAAAGGAATGCGTACACCGTCGTCGAAACAATAATGATTGTAGTTGCTTCTACAATAGGAGTCGACGCCGAGACATGCGGGCGGAGGGAGACGTAAAGTAAAATCGGTCCTTTCAAAACATTTTACTGGAGCTTTAAAAATAAGAGAATCACTCATGACATGCCAAAGTATATCGCAACCTTCAGCCTAATACGTAACATTTTACCTTAATGGAAATACATCTGTATTGGTACTCACGAGAAATTTCGTTTGCAAAAATCTGTTTTCGAATGAAATATTTTGAAACAGTAAACCGTGGTAGACTGTAGAGTGTAGATAAACGTAAAAGTATTGTCGAGTTGTCGTACCCAGAAATCGAGTCGGAAGTCGACTATATATATACAATACACGGGGCATTCTACAACTAGCGAATATTTGATTCTATCGAACCCACCTTGCTTTAAGTGTGAGAGGACTATTTTTGTTATCGCACGTCGGGGACACACTGGTCGAACTATCATAATAGATTGAAAAAGTAGATTTTTTAGTCAGCGATTCTAACCTAAATTGAAACTAATATTAAGTGATGTATTGTGAAATAAATTTATATTAACAATATATTGTTAATATAAATGTCATGTTCAAATAGCAGTTTGCTTTTGCTGTTCGTTCGTTGCTGTGTTCAGCTCATTCAGTTTCTATCATCTTCAGGAATGTTATAAATTAGGCTAGAACGAGTGGCTTAAAATTAATATAGACATGACGTAAATGTAACATATTTTTTTAATTTACACTATGTCTACTCCAGCATTTCTTAAAGTGTGAAGAAGAATGTATGTTAGTATTTCAATTCTTCTATTTTAATTTGGCTTATGTATTCGATGGAATGAAGTATAATAAGTCGAAATGGTTTGACTAAGAAAAATATTTACATAAAAATGTACATTATGTTGATGTTAACGACGATTATTTAATGTAGACAATACATGTGAAAATATTTGGTGAAAATATTTCAATTTTTCATTAAGAATAGTCAAATATTATTTATAGTGATTAGATAAAAATTAAACGCAAAAGAATAAAGAAATGTTTGTGGTACATGCTTTATTTCGTACCCAAATTGGCTGCTAAAGTGGCTTAAAGTTCTTCTCTCAAATCGCATGTGATCTATTTCTATATTGTTTCAATTGCTGCTATCGCTAAAGGCATGCTAAAAAATATATTAGCAAGCATCTAGAATATAAATAAAAATGTATGTTTTCATTTGTTTGATATTGAAATTATGTCGGAAATATTTTCACAGATTGCTTTTACGTTTAAATAAGAGTTATTTTTATTCTATACATTCTACTGCACTTCGTTTATGCGGTTAAAGACGTGAACGAAACCAAGCTGGGGTTAAAAATAAACAAAACCACTACCAAATCGATTACATTCAAGAAGGTAAAACCAATCGACATAGAGCATTAAGCAAATGAAAGCACAGTTATTTCTGTAGAAAATGAAAATTTTTATATTTTCAATTTAATAGTAAACTATACGTATTTACGCATTTTATATATTCATTCAGATTGATTGCATTCCCACAACCGTTATGGCATAGAAAATATTGCGAATGTGTAATTGGATACGCTATGCGTCGGTCGCACTCGACGCTCGGCGGCGCCTGCCGATGACGGGCCGTTGACAAATAATATGACGGATGATGAATACTTACACCTATTGGCTTGAATGCAATTTCATATAAAGTACGTATGTGTTAAAGTTTTAATATATATCGTTTTAATCAAATATAGTGCACTCAACAAAATTTAAAGGACCATTATCACTGT
Organism: Boloria euphrosyne; assembly: GCA_951802675.2. Taxonomy (NCBI): domain Eukaryota; kingdom Metazoa; phylum Arthropoda; class Insecta; order Lepidoptera; family Nymphalidae; genus Boloria; species Boloria euphrosyne. The sequence continues at coordinate 6,990,492 of OX637872.1, forward strand.
TTACGAAATACACAATTTGTTCGGAAACAAGTAATACATAACCAGAAAGGTTTATATAGTTTTCATTACTTAACACATGTATTGAAATCTAGATATATCTATCTAGATTATATATATATATATTCATTAGTATTTGTAAGTGTGTGAACGACTGAATTGAAATGTCCATTTGTAATTTCAAATAACAGCTTTTCACTAAACGCATATGAAAATATATACGGTACTTATATAAAAATCAATATTTAAAATGCTTTTTTGAAGACAAACAAACATTTTAATTATTGATTTGACACTCTGTCGATCTGTCTGTCTGTTTGTTCCGGCTTATCTCTGAAACGGCATTTTGACGGGACTTTCATTCGATAGCTAGTGTTATAAGGAGTAACTTAGGCTACTTTTATTTTATTAGAAAAAAAACTATTTAATTTATTGAAACTTACGCCCAGCAAAGCGGGCCGGGTTTGCTAATGGTATATAATAAAACGAAATTACCATATCTCAACACACATCGTTCTAAGTTCTGCGGACAATGAAGTTGTAGCTATGTTCTTACTTTATCAATAAAGTACTGTGAAGCTTAGATTATACAAACTAGTGACTCATCCTCTCTCCGCTCGGGTTGGGTTCGTCCACGTAAATAATAGACAACCCAACGACTGCACATTCTAGATGTTTCATACTTTAAATCAGGATAAAATTGTCTTATTATTTTGATGTTGCAACATTTAATGAAAAATCTTTTTTTTTAAATAATTAAAAATATTCTGTACAGGATTTTTTTAACAAACCCATTTTTATTATATTTTCTAATATACTAAATTTATTATAAAATAAATTTAATTATATTATCAGTTCGGTAATGGTCGATTTAGGTCTAGGTTTTTATTCTTATTCGATTTAGGTCGATTTAGGTGTAGGTTTAGGTTTATTTATCTTAGACCATAGGTACCGTTTTGCAAAGTTTTCTCAGAAATTTCTCAGATATATTGTGATTTATGTATTTTTCCAGCAGTAAGATGCATCCTATATATTGACTCGGATATCGAGATCTTTATACCAAATATCAGCAAAAGAATTCAGCCAGTAGCTTTCTCAGACTAAAATACTAAAAACTATAATATTATATTTCACTTTTCTACTTATTTTACGAGAAAACTTTATTAACGTAAAATTTGCTTCGAAATTTTCATTTAAAGTTAGTTCGTGTATCTTAATAGTGAACTATTAGAGACTAATGATTAAATCGGAGCGGAGTTGATTCTACAGTAACAGCAGATATAATACATCAATTTAATTTTGAAAGTTATGCTACGTAATATCCATTACTCAGGTTCTTCAGGTACAGGTCATTAGCGCCTTTTGAGGTAGCTGCCTTCAGGGCTTTGAATGTTGTTTCACATCCGCTCAATTTTAAATGATAATACGTACCGCATAATAATCAACCAAGCTTCGGGAAGCAATACAGGACTATTGTGAAACAAAATTCATATTAAATACATAAGTATTGACTGGTATTGGAATTTGTAGTATAGTTAGTAAAAAAGGTTTCACTCCGCTGAACCATGGATATTTAGATTTAATAAACAAAAAACAAGACTTTTGTAGTTTAAAATTCAATCATCATTTTTTTACCTACCTTCATACCCAATTTACGTAATTCTATTTTACCAGAAGACAAACATGTCTCTGACCACCGATTCAATTCCGCCAGGAAAATTGCATTAACATATAAAAATATACGAAATTTTATGTCTGAAAAGTAACATTGTTAAAATTAGTAACAGCGTCGTGTTTTCCTGTTTCACTACACCCTACTTACCCCATTTATCACCATAGCTATCCTCTTAAGTCGGAACAACGTGAGCCCTTATGAATCGCACCATTTCAAGTAAGCACCTATTTACTCTGCCTTGAACATAACGGTTCCCCAACTAGCGATAAAAAGTACGTCTCAGTGTAAGAAGACACGACATCCACTACCCAAAGCATAGGTACACTTAAAAAGACAAATTTTATTACCTATATGACAAATTTATATTATGTATGTGGTTGAATAAATACGGCTTTTAATTTATCGAAAACCTCCATTTACTGTATAATCATGATCGAAGTCTTAAACATACTCGTACTATATACACAGATATAAATAAAATTGAAGTGCCTCAAAATAACAAGTTATTGACTAAATTAATTAAAAATACAAACCCTAATATTTTTGTCTGTCTGACTATTTGTTCCGGCTGATCTCCGAAACGGCTCGCCCGATTTTATAAGGAGTGATTTAGGCTACTCTATAATAATAATAATATTAAATTTATTTTTTTAACGATTCTTCCTTCTTGTATTATTATGTTTAAAATTATACTGCATCAAAAGATAACTTAAGAGGAGCGATGTTTTCTTACTTATTGCCACTGTTTACTGGTATTATTCTCGTAGAGACTTTCCAAAACAAACAAAACAAATAGACGTTTACCTGTAATGTTAATATTTTTTTAAACCTTCTTTTTTTCGTAGAACTCAAATCGAAATAAAGGTAAAGAATAAAGTTTCTATATATGTTTTTTTATTTAATATATATACTTGTATTGCGGTAAAAAAATTTTTCTCGTAATACCTACAATCAGCGCTGGCCATACATATTTCGATGACAAGATAATAGGAAATTTATTCAACATAAATTGTTCATAAAATACGATGTTTAATTACCGGTTTCAAGGCGGCAAACCTGAGCTTTTTTTTATTTCTAGCAATGATATATATCTCAGGATCTAAAGTTTATACGAACATAACACAAAATAGAGTAAAATGCTTTACGCTTTATCCCACACTGGACAAACAAATACCGTACTGCTCTCCACTACCTTTTCAACTTTCGCCACATTTTTTAAATATTTTCCATACACTTTGTGTTTGAAATATTATGTTTTTTTATTGTTTGTCTATCCCAGTCGTTATTTTTTTAACGATATTCTATAATATTTAAAATTAGTAATTATTTATTTCAGTATTATCAAAGCTATGACACAAAAAATACCTACGAGTATATTATAAAACATTTCTTGAGATCGCTTTAGGAACTAAAAATTATAACTATTTATATAACATTAGACATATTATAATTATATAATTTTAGACAGAATTTTGAATTTTATTAATATTTAATATATAGATTATTATCAAAATATATAAAATTAAATCGTGTTTCTACAAAAAATTTAACAGAAAACATAGAAGCAGATCCTAACGTCCAATAGATGTACGTATGTTTATATTGTTTCTGTCTCGTCGAGTTGCACGCAACTAATGAAATCGTAAATCAACAACGTTGAACATATATCGACAGATTTTCAACTGGGAAATATTTCGCTTTCAAACATTTCTCTCGGCTTATATAGATTATTTATTAATAAAAATTGCAGCGAAAAAATATGCATTTTGTATCGAAGCATGGAAATTCAAAATATATCTCTATATTAGCTTCATACGCACATAAACTCATTTAAATGAATCTACGTATTAAAACTGCATACTTTGAAAAAAATCCATCTTATTAATCATCATAAACTAATAAATTTACTTTAATATTCTATTATTGAATCTCCCTTTAAATATATTTTTAAATAAAGTTTCTTACTAAATAATATAATGTTTCTTGTATCATATTTACCGTGTTTTCTCCGACAGACAACACAATTACGATTGCTAGGACTTAGCTGGAAAATGTAGAAAATAATAAACTTTAAGTAGATACTAGATACTCTCTTTTCTAAGAGTTGAATAGAGTTTGATTTGAATTTATTTATTAAAAAAAACTCATTTCATTGAGAAAAATCTTCTTTCAAAAATGATTTAACGATGTTAATATTTATGTTTTTTTTATTTATTTGTAGTATAGTAGGTAAAAATATAATACTTCATGTAATATTTTTAGTGTATAGTTTCAATTAGAAGAATCATCTATCTAAAAAATATTTAAATTTATATTTCTAAAGTTTACATAATTTATATTTTTAAAATGAAATTTGAATTTAATTATGAAATATTATGAAATATATTTAATTATACTTATTGCTACACTTGTTATTAAAAAGTGGAATTGCGTTCTTAGATGCTTTTCATTTTCATTTGCAATTGCATTCAATCTGCATTCGATAAATCATGTTTAGATATCTTAAGAAGGAATGATTAAATATAAGCCTTCTACTTTAAAGTAGATATAATCTGCCATAATAAGACTGGTCTCAATTCACACACGAGCTGGTAGTGTCCGCACTCGGTACTACATCAAAAACGGTGCACTCCAACTAATTGCGTTTACTATTGATGCCGACCTATAGCAGGTTGCATTGAAAGCCAGATCCGGCGAATGCCTACATTAGTAAATTATTAGCGTTATAAGAGTTTTAGCCTAAAGCAGTACGTTTGATGGTGTTATACAATGAAGTTGATTTCGATTAATTTGAAAGATCTCCTTTACATTATACCTAATACGAAATCTATACATATAAAATGCTTTGTACTGGATAAATTAATGAGATTAAAGCACAGCCTAAACCACTGATCGTGGAGACCTGAAACTTGGAGGGTGAGTTCTTTATATGACGTAGGCATCCGATAAGAAAGGATTATCCAAAACTATTAGTGAAAAACAAAGTTTGTATGGGACAACGTGATTCCCTGGTCCAATCTACTTCTTTTACATAAACATTCTTTAACAGAATTGATGGAAGATGTATTTCGTACTTTATTGAAACTCATCGCCTAACGGGGTAAAAAAGGGGTAGAAAGTTAATTTGGGGGTAAATTGCATCGAACTTAACTTATATACGAGGAGTGCTTTTGATTTAAAATTTCATTTTATTTTGACACGTCGTCATGTTTGAAAACTCAATCTGATTTAAATATTATTTTCTATTTGACATTCCAATTTTAAAGCATCATTTCAATTTTAAATATTCCATTGCACCAAGGAAGAAGTGCTCACCACTTATGTGTTTTAAAGAAAATTAACTTTTCATGGTGAAACCTTTTTTTACCAATCATACTACATATTCCGATACCAGTCAATACTTATGTAAAATTTAATATGAATTTTGTTACACAATAACTTCGGTATTGCTTCTCGAAGCTTGGTGGTTTATTATGCGGTACGTATTATCATTTAAAATTGAGCGGATGTGAAACAACATTCAAAGCCCTGAAGGCAGCTACCTCAAAAGGCGCTAATGACCTGTACCTGAAGAACCTGAGTAATGGATATTACGTAGCTTAACTTTCAAAATTAAATTGATGTATTATATCTGCTGTTACTGTAGAATCAACTCCGCTCCGATTTAATCATTAGTCTCTAATAGTTCACTATTAAGATACACGAACTAACTTTAAATGAAAATTTCGAAGCAAATTTTACGTTAATAAAGTTTTCTCGTAAAATAAGTAGAAAAGTGAAATATATTATAGTTTTTAGTGTAGCGATAACTAATTACTCGGGTCATGACTTAGGATTCTTTAATTTTATTCTCACAGGTATACACAGTAAATTTTTCTAAAGAGTAGTTGTCAAAAAGAGGGGTGGGATTTAACTAACCTAAATGGGGAATTAATCGTTGGTACGTTATAAGTAATAACAATAAGCTAAAAATATTTTTTGTACTTTTAGCGCGAGCGAAGCAGCGAGTCCCGCTAATAAAAGATAAACTTTTTTTCTACTAATATTATAAAGAGGTACTTTGTTTTGTTTGATTGAATGCACTAATCTCCGAAACCACTGATGCTTGAAAAAATATTTTTGACAATTTAAAGGCTAGATAAAAGGAAGGCTATATATTACTAAGCTTCCTAAGGGATCGACAGCGTAGCGTCAAACCAGAGCGATGCGAGAAAACGTTACTAGTATTTAATATAAAAATAGGCAACGACAAAATAATTCTAAGTTACAAGGTTTTGGTGAACAGAATAATATGCCACTCTTAAGTAATACAATTAATATGTCCATATAAGACTCTTAGTAACACGTTTTAATTAGCTTATGTTCCATACATTTAGATTAGAGTGAGCTAGATGATACTCAGGCTCTCAGAAGGTTATTTGTAATAATCCCACTTTAGAGTATCTTTTTGAACTTTTGAATAAAATGTGTATAAATACCATTTGTACCTGCACACGGATTACTTAGTTAATACTTTGCTATTCAACGACCTATAAAAACAAAGAGACGACCGCCACGCAAGGAGGGTCAGATATGCTATTATATATTAATGTAATGTTAGCGACGCCATTCTCCCGCTAGTTTTGGCAAAGATGCAATTTCATTTGAATATTGTGCAAGTCGACTGTTATCCCGCGTTATCGTCCTAACTGTAGCACTTTAAATACAAAGTGCTAATAAAAGTAGTATCTCTAACGGCATTAGCGTGTGAATAGTGTTAATTGATATTGGAAATAACTGTGGTATACAAATAGGAGTATATTAGGTTACAAGTACGTCGTATATTCGAGAGAATAATTAAAAGGAAATTTAGTGGAGAGGGTTCACATTGTGATATCTCTCATTCTGTATAAGCGCCTCTTCCCGTCACCGTGTCTCCGTGTCTCCAGGATTTATATCCGAGTATTACACGTCATTCTACACGTAAGCGTGTTTCTTACAATGATGTGCGAAAGTCTAATATCTTCAATTGCATTTATTAAAAGAAGCTGCTGTGAAATATGCTTATATATTTTTATGCTAATAGAAATAATGCAGCTTTCATTTTTCCAATTACAAGAGAATATGTGTACTTTAAAATTCTTATAATAAAGAACAGCATGTACTTATATTCAAAATTATTTCAAAGGGCAGAATATATACAGTACTATACTATAAAGAACCGAACCTGTTTTAAAGTCAGTAAAAGACAAAATTTCAGAGTTTTACAAAGTACCACATCCACGTTTGAAAATGCATTCCCACCTTCCCGGTATACGAGACCCTATGAGTATACCCGTGTCTAATTGTTTCTTGCAACGCGGGTATATTAAACAGTGAAGCGCTTCAACTTTATGACTTCTCAAATGAGTCGTTAACTTGTCGAATCGATTCGTCATGAGCCCCAAAATTTCTCGAATGAAATTGTGATAGTGAGGATACAAGCCATTCGTATTCATGTGAAAATAATGGCTCAATTTATGATGTCATCTTAGACATAAACGTTACAGTTAACCAATAAATGTAAAGTATATAAAATGCTTGAAGTAAAATTATAAATAAATGTTTGGTCAATAAAGCGTTTGGCTACTACATATTTTTCGTTAGAGCTCTACCTTACAATACTACCAAACTTACTATACCTTTATTAGAGAGCTGTAACTATTAAGAGAGAAAGTTTTTTACGACCAGAGGCCACCGGAATAGATACTTTCTATTAATAGACTTCGCGTTCATTGATTTTGATGTAGTAATAATCTCTTAACAAGCTTTTACGTACTCCTAACTCGTAAAGTGTAAGAAATATAAAACAAACAATGTCCATCTGGAATTTTCTTTTCAAATAAATACACCCCACAAATGATATTCATACGTTTAAATCAGTAGACAATACATATATTGGTATCTGTACATTCCATGAAAATAGAAACTGTGTAAAATTTCCTTGAATAAATACTCGTGTATAATATTAGTTAAAGGTTTTGAATGAAAGATAACCGGTACAATCGTACGCTGTTCAGAAATATAATTAAATTAAAATAATTTTTAAAAAAAATTACATTATCATATTCCAGGATGGGATATTCTTTTCTTTCCTTATTGTTATATTGCAAATCAAAACTTTTGGGCGAGATATGTATAAGTTTAGCTCGGAGTGAAACCATTAATGGACAGTTTTATTAAATATGTAACATCTGTATTTTGTGCAGAGATATCACTGTGAAAAAAAGGAACCAAAAGTAATGTTAAACCACAGTTTTTGTCTGTCACACAAAATTCAATATAGCAGACTGTGTTTCGCAATACTGAAAAAAACTAATCATAGCTCGACTAACCGTTTGTAGTATCAAATGAAAGAGCACAAACTTTTTCAATCAACCGGCTACAGTTTTTCCTACATAAACATTTGTGTAACATTTGTTGACTGAAGAACGAAACCGATTTATATACTAATATGTAAAATCAATCACTTAAAATATTAAATGGTCATTAAATTGCTTTCAACGTTATTACGTTATTGAAATAAGTATTTTCAAATAGAAACAGCTTAGCTAGTTTTCCTTTGGGAGTAAGCCAACTTATTCGTCTTTAAATCATTCGAAATATGTACAGTATTCCGCGCTTTTATTTCTGGGGAAGAAATTAATAAAAACAAGGAAAAAGTTCATAAAGAAAAATATCACTGCAATATAAAGTAATGCTTTCTTGTTCTGAAAACGGGTCGCTGGCACCGCAAGTTTTTATAAACTAATTTAATACCAAAAACATTCTGAAATAGACTTCACCATCGTTTGCTCCGTTGAAATTTCAATTTTGACTAAGTGTCTTTGAGTAATTTGCATAATAAAAAACATTGACGGTATCTAAAATTAATTTTACATTATACCTAAGTAACTTATTGAATACTTAATTTTATAGTTTCCATTGTTACCTTAAACAATGAGAATTAAGGTAAATAATATCAAATATGAAAGTTAAGATGGAAGCCATTTTTCTTTAAATTACTAAGTGTTCGTTTGTATTATTTAAATAATTCAACAAACGTGCCTAGCATTTAATGTCAGTTTTTGTTAATATATGAGTGCATAATAATGAGTTCGAGGAAACAGTTTCGCGCTAAATTAAAATCTCTCACAAGCGAATTAAAACCGGGAAGTTTTAAAGCGTACTTTAGGCGCAGCCGCTTAATGATATTAAACTGTTGATTTATGTACAGAAAGGTTCCGAGAAGTAAAATTCGTGTTAGTTCTCAATGCAGTTTATTTAAATTATTATAGCGAAGGACTTTACAAGTTAAAATTAAGTCATAGGTTATAGTAAACTTAAATTTATATAACAAAATACACTCTCAATAACTATGATATACTATATACTATAGTTTAAAAGACTAAATTAAACACGCTTTTGACTAATTTCTTTGAAGATTTCTTTACAAACAGATGAAATCAATGTTAAAGAGTTTTATTGTCCAACTTAAATTAAAGTACATACTATCACAATAACATACGGCACTAAACATTTTGGGCTAGATTCCTTTTGTGTACTTATAAAGTTTCACGTCGATGCGATGGTCAGAAGCAGAGATATTTCGATGCAAATGCCACAAGTAAAGATATACCTACCTAATAACTTCAAATGTATATTACATAATATATTCTAAAGCATGCCATGTCACTTTAGAGGACAGAAAATAAGCATGAATATAAATATCATTTAAAACATTTCTACTTGTCTAGTTTCGCTGGCGTTAGTTTATAGGAACGAGCGCGCTAGCGTGCCCTATCTGTCATCTCGAGGGCGTCACGGCAAACACGGCGTTACCTCGGCGTTTTATTAGGGTTCCGCGCTAACCACTAACGCGATATGCTAATAATGTGAAATCAAGCATCTTTCTAAGAGCTTAACATATGAATTTAATGAAATACGTACCTACTATAAGTACGTTTTTAATTGAATTCTGCATTGTTTTTTTAAAATTTCTACATCAATACATTATTGCAAGAGCTTGTGAGATATTATGCGTGTTTGTTACTGATTCTCGCTAAATTGTTTTTTAACCTTGAAAATACATTTACATATATGGTATATTGCTACAGATGGTTATGTAAGACTCACTACTGAGGCAGAAAGGCCAGTACTACCCGCTTAAACCCAATGGAACATCCCCATCCAAATAAGAAGTCGCAGAAGCGCTCTTATCCACGACACCCCTTCGGTTGACCTGCCAAGACAGACAACCATGCAGTTACTCCCACAGTGCACTCGTCTGTACCAGAAGTACCAGGAGCAACCCGCATGGTTTACCGCCCATCCAAGTAGAGGAACAACATTTTTGTTAGCTACATTACAACAACAGTTGGCTACATGCTTGGCTCGATTGCCGAACGCTTATAAGACGTCCTACCTCAGCAAGGTCACCCCCACACATCGGGGGAGCAAACTGAAATTCCTTATACAACCATAATCAGATAACTTATAGCACAAATGTAAAAAGTAATAAAATAAACAAAAATAAACCTATGTGACAAAATATTTTTGACAGAAGCTATTTATGAAATACTCTTCACAGTCTAACTAAAAAGCCGAATCTGTTCATTTCATGAACCAAGCGTAAACGATCAAACACATAATTTTTAAACATGTACTTCCCTCGAGTGTAATTTTTTTTTTTTGTTTACGGCTTATTACTATAGGGTTGTTGAGGTTCAGTTACTTTTCTATGGTATTGTTTTTTTTGCAACTGTTATAAATTCGGTAAATTTTTAAAAGTTATGTGTATCAACGGAAAATACCTCATTTATAATTATAAACACTAGCTTCTATAAAAATATAATGAATAGTTAGGAAATAGTAGCCAGATATTTTTACTATAAATATCTAGTGACTTACTCTCGCTTCGCTCGTACGTGTCGTACGAGTACTTACGTAGCGTTGCTACCGTTTAATAGGAAGTTCTTTTATAATAATAATTATTATTGGAATAATTTTTTAATACATTGTTATTATTTACCTTTATTAGTCATGTTGATTGCATAATTTTTTCCGAAATCTTCAACGATTTGCAGAAAACCTAAATAAATCATAGACCTGCCCTGATTCACTTCATTTCGTTTGGTTGTTTTGCTTGACATACAGACGCCGCGGGAACTAATTTACAATTTTTTTAAAGAACAGCTATTTTAGATAGTGAAATAAAATATAATATGAAACGAAGTGGCTGGTAAAACTAGGGATAAAATTTTAACTTATTTAAATAAATACCAATAAATATACCATCAAGCATTCATTCTGTCATTCGAAATTTTGTAATCATTCGATTCCTTACTTACTTCGGGATCGGAAAACGGATCTGGTTGGAAAACTTTGTCCTAGGCTCTTCACACATACGAATATAACATTCACATGAAATGTAAACAGTGATATTTTAGAACAACTAAAACCCTAAAAATGAACGAATGATATTGTATAAAGAAATATTTATAATAGTTTTCACAGATACATTCGATTGGTAGTATATCGCTAAATCAGCAATTATCCAGTGGTTCAACCCTATAGCGATTGCGATCAAGAACGATCCCGTGGAAATGAGAACGGGCGGCCGGGGACCGTGCAGATAAAAACTTTCACTTTTCCACCAACTCTCCGCGGCGACATTCGTTGCGACAATAACGTTGCCTTTACCAGATATAACATTATGGTTGACCTAACTAATGCTACAGAAATCACTTTTATTACAACCTTACAAGTTACAACCATTTTTTTATATAATTTAAGTGTAACTTATCAAAATGTTGCTAGTCTGGACTCTTGTTTATTACGTTTTTTAAATAAGAAATTCTTCTCGAACGGTCAAGTACTAGATGCTTTTAAGGAAAAATATTAACAAGTGCAACATTTTCTTGTACGACTTCTTTAGGTGATAAGGAGTGTGGGTCGCAAGTAACGGGGCTAGTGGCAGTTTTATTTACGATCCAGAGCAATATCTGAAGAAGGCAGCTTTGGGTATACTAATATCGGTCGTGTGGGCGCAAGCGATAGCTGCTCGATAGAATAATATGACGGGTAGGACCGGCCCGCTAGCACGTAGGCAATAAGCCGCCGGCACCAAGCCAAAGCCGCTCGGAAAAATAAGATTGCACTCGGACGTTCAGACCCGCGCGTGCCCTCACATACCGCACTGAACAGTCCGGATTCAGAAGTGACGCTCATACATTGTATTTAAATATATAAAATCATGATCACGTTTGATTTTAAATAAATGTAGCAGTAAATAGTTTTATTGTTTCTTATTTTTTAAATATAAAAGGAATAAATATTACTATACTAATATTACATATTATCTAGTATTTATACAGATACAGGTTAATTTTCCCTTATACTATCACGACTTCTGGTATATTTTTCAGATAAGTATAAGCTTCCCTTACATTTTACAAAAACAATTCACCATTTTATCAGACGAAATAAAAAGATCCAACTGGTAGACCATAAAAGACAAGAATTTAATAATAAATATGCAGTCAAATATTGCTCTTTCATGCATACGTGGTTAACGTGCTCAGTGTAACATATTCAAGAAAACGTCCCGTAGAGGCAAGCCTTGTTTCATTTTACGATCTTATCGAAATAATCCGATCTCGCTTGTTATTTACTGCCACCTTCCCTCAATTCCGACTCTTACTAGCCAGGAGAGCAATCGCTACAAATAATTATAGACCTTATATCGTTACTGCACTTGGCTCTAAGTTCTTTACGTTAATCCAGTGTTTATAACTCCTTACATCCTCAGGGTCCGTTTCAAAGGAGACAACGTAAGTGGCTCTGAGAGCCTTACAATATGAAACGTATGAAGACGTTTATATGATTCAATATTGCCAGGGAAATATAAGCTATTTCGATGTTTTAAGTTGAAATACTTGTGCAGACGTATAGAAGATTGAGAGGAAAAATCTAGATGTTTTATTTCACATGAGACTGTGGTTGGGATGTGAACCGAGACATACTATCACAATAAACACTTTGCGGTCCCATATATGTAATATTCATGGGTCGTAGGCTTATTCAAGAAGCCGACGTGATGTGCTATAAATGTCACCCGTAACCTTCTTCAACAAGTAGAAATATTTAGAGAAACTTTCAATTCTAATGATAAATGGCTTATTCTAAGATAATTTTGCTAAAGCTACTTAGACATTATATTTTTTTTTCACTTGTAGGGAGTAGAGATATCAATTCAGAGCCTAGAAGATATACCCAAAATAAACTAAACATAAACAAAATGTACAAAATCACTGTTATTACTGTTATATTTTATGGTACATGTTGCACATCAGATAGACATAATTAGAACTTTTCTGTTTTCAATGTTTGCGGCATGATTACCAATAGCGGTGGAGTCTGATTGGTATGTAAGTTACGGGACGTAACGGCGAACTTAGCTCATTACCACTGGTACGTTCGCTGAATGACAATGGAAGAAATTTTTACTTCATTCGCGTCTACACTTATTAGCCGGTGTCGGACGTGTAGAAGCAAGTCTTGAAAGCGGTTTGTTATTTTCGTATTGAATTTTCCTTCCTCTCGATGCTTCCTTTGTTCTTAAGTGTTAGCTTTCAATTTTAATATATAAATATTGTAGTTCATTTCGTTTGTACATTTATTTATAAAGTACAATGTTATATATTCTACTTTACATTTAAACGAGTTAGTGTGTGTACGTAATATGAACTGTGAACATTAATAAACATAAATTCATTAATTTGATTTTATTTCTTCATAAAATGCTTTTATAAATAGAAATAAAAACATCACATTTTATATAAAATTCCCAGACAACTATTAATTCAGATGAATGTAAAATCTACTATCTGTCTCATCTAGCTACCTTCAGGAAAAATAATAAGTAGTACACTGAGATAAAAGAGTTCATATTTCTAACAAAACTAGTTTCAGCGCGACAAATATGATAAAACTAGATTGTGTCAAAAAAAGAATAATACATGACTTACATAATATTATTATACCATAACTACTATGTATAATTTATACATAGGTATATTAATAAAATTGAAGTGCCTGTAGTTAATTTCAAATTTAACAGCTTTTCACTAAATGCATATGAAAGTATATACGATACTAATGTTATAAGGAGTAACTCAGGCTACTTTTACTATAAAATTTTTGTTTATTTTTACTAGCGGAATCCACGGCTTCGTTCGCGGTAGAGAACTCTACATAAGAAGTATTCGTAGCAAAATTTAATTTCAACTAATTAAATAGTCCATAGTACCTGTATCAATATAAATATGAAGAAAGTAAGCGCAATGAAGTCGCCAGAAACGTCTTACGCAAACTACTCGTAGTTTAGAGCTTCCCAGTGCGACGCTCTTTTAAAACATTCAATAAATAGATTTGAATTAATTAAGTTCGAAGAACTTTGCGGAATTAGCTAAAATCATAGAGTAACAAGCAGCCAAGTCACCAGTTTCTTTTGACGTCGCCTAGCCGAGTTCGTAAATGGAATTTGCAAGTAATTTTGCCGCCTCCGACCTTCCTCCCTCGCCTTGCTCTCTTGTCTCCGCGTGTCGCTTCCATTACAAATTGTGTTGGAATAAAAATATGCTATGAACTCCATGGAGTTGCTAATGCAGATTTATTATCGCGCTTCTCGCCGGAACTTTGAATTTTAAATAGACTTCCAACAAAGAAAGACTAGCTCTGGCGCAAACTAATTTTGTAGTATTTTCATAACTTTATTTTCTGCGCTGTTTTGTTCTTGGATTAGTTATATCTAATATATTGGAGTCCTTCTGAGTATTTTTCAACGATGTGATCTCATAATTTTTAAATATTTTTATTCATTTTAGTATTCAATTTTGTCTATTAAATAAATTGTATTTTATATAAATCATAAATAAAACAAATTAATAATGGGCTTTCCTGGCGCGTTATTTCAACTCTATAGTTATCCATCAGTTCACGAGAAGAAGTGGGCGTGTAATAGGAAATGTTCCGCATATTGACTCCAACGACGTTCCCCAGATCTCTAAACAATGACACACAGACACAAGCTCCTTGCACCAAATTTAGATTTTCCACTTGCACGTTGACACTGTAATCGGGTTTTACATAAAATTTTTACAATATATAACAGTATAATGTTTTCGTGTGATGCGTAAAATATTCAAGATTTAAAACGTTTAAAATATTCTAAAAACACTGAATCAGTATTTTTAAAAAATCTTACTTCATTTACGATTAAGATCATTAAATTGCTTAATATTTAACTGATGTTATAACATAAATGCTCAGAATAAATGCTATTATAAAATAAACATCTGATAGCCACCCTCGATTTCAAAAGGCCTTTGAAAGATCAACAAAATTTGATGAGTCCGTCAAAGTGAAAATTGCTCTAAAATCGCTCCTCTAGAAAAGTTAAAATTAGAAAACGTCTTGACGTACTATGAAATACCTTCAGGCTAACTTTAAGTTTTTGGCCTTTGAAAAGTAAAAGGCTGATCTTGTATGTTGACGTTTCTACTTAGGTTTCCCCTTTATCGCTTACCTTTGTTGTACATAGAAAGTAATTAAAACAGATTGTTTATTCAAAAGAAGTGAAAAAATGTTATTATCCCACAACTTGAGAATTTTGTGGTACACTTTACTAAAAACTATAACGCCTATAGATTTATGCTTTAACATAGTAATTTAACTAAATATTTAGATGTGTTATCTGTTAAAAAATATAATTTTATAACCATTAAAAAATAAACATTAACAATATTGTGTTCATTAAATAGAATTTTATTGTACTACTAACGCCATCTGTTAGAAAACCAAGGAGTTAACATCGTTGTAACATTATTACCCGTTAGAAAAACTACGCGAGCTTTTACAACACTCAGCTTTTTGCTAGTAAATATTAACGTCTTCAATAAGTATCAAACATAAAGTATTAATCACACGCTCAGGTGTGTTACAAGAGATCTCTTACAAGTGTGTATTATTATACCGTTAATTAATCATTTTATTGTTTGATATTAAGGCGTATTAAAATAAATAGATAAAATGTTCTAAAGAGTTTTATTCCTGAGGAATACTTAATTTATATGGAAAACATTTTTCATACATACGTAATAATTAAAATAAGTAATTCTCGCCTACCAAATAATAAACAGCCTTGAAATTAAAAAAATAATGAAAAGTGTTTATTTATTGGGCTACTTATTTATCGTTTTTAAATTTAAATGTGAAGAATTAAAACCCTTAACTCCTAAATAGATTATCTACTCATATATCTATCTAGTTTCTGTTCTTCGAATTATATATTATATAGGTATTATGAGTTCTAATAAAAATTACACTATTTTTTAATTTGTCGGTATCAATTTATTTTTAATGGAGTCATCCAATAGCCATAATCAGTTCTTTTATAATATTAAACACATTACGTAAAAATTATATTTTACGTTGTGATATTTCCATTTATTGTTTCAGGAAAAAAAAGGTTTTTTTCAGTTATTTCGAAATATATAAAACTCAAAACGCTTGTCTTTACATTACAAGAAATCAATCACGAGTGTAAAATAATATACATACATATTATACAATATACATATAATACGAAATCTTTTAAACGCGCAGCCAATTTCATTTGTTTATTTTTATTCAACTTTGAACAGTTTGCTGCTTTCAATCGTCGGTACACTCTTGAACATAAAAATTGCCGTCAAAAAGGATTTTTTAGGATAGAAGTTTAAATAAGTTTCGGGTACAGTTCTTGATCCCTTTACGTCAGAAAGGGCTAAAGGGCAAATGTTTATTCAAAGATTTGATAGATTTATAAAAACCATTAAACTTAGTCAGGAATTCAATTTGAAATGCAATACGTACCTACTTACTGAATTATTTGCAAATCAATTTTGATTTCAAAGATTACATTATACTTACTACGGATACAAAGAATATATAACTAATTAATTGAGGATTCAAATGCTCTACAAAATCCAATAAATCTAAAAGCTGATTTTTATATTTAACATGTAAATTATAATAAGTTTAAAGTAAAAAGAAATTAATTTATTCTAAATTGTAACATAACGAGCAATACATCGCGGACATAATAAAATTCTTCATAGAATATCGAAGCACATAAAGAAAATACATTTATCACATAAATATATTGCCTCCTTCGTATTCATTACACTTCTAGGGGGGAATAATATACCGAAGTCTGCGAGTCGCAAATGAGTTATATTACGCTCCATTTTCGAAACAGTTTTAAAATACTTGCGAATATTCAATTTACATATCTCGCCACTCGTAGAACTCAATTTGATATCATGATCCATATCCC
Organism: Boloria euphrosyne; assembly: GCA_951802675.2. Classification (NCBI taxonomy): domain Eukaryota; kingdom Metazoa; phylum Arthropoda; class Insecta; order Lepidoptera; family Nymphalidae; genus Boloria; species Boloria euphrosyne. Next base: position 7,007,540 of record OX637872.1, read on the forward strand.
AAGTTTCTTGACACAAATTACGTCGTACTAATTTAATTCTCTCCAACTTCGTTAATTTTATTTTTCCTTTGAATTAATTTAAAAATTCCTGCTGAGATTCAGGCAGTTATCGAACTCGGGACGTCGAAAACTTTCAGCGCCATGGTATTATTAGCAAAGACATTTCAAGAAATTCTGACATTTTAAACTTGCCCGTGTCACTTTAATAAGTATATTTTTTAAAATGTGAATAGAAATATTATTAATTTTCATTATTTTTCAACAGTACTTATACTAAAGAAAAGCTTTTATGTCTGAACAAAAGTTGCGTGGAAGATTTATCCTCGGTTGTGAATAATGGGAATCAATACCGAAGACGTTTAGTGTGCTTGAGAATCAAAGCTATAAAGTGTAGGTCGGTACTCCGTACTCGGTAGCAAATCGGTAAACGTGTCGCGGAACGAGACTGCAAGAAGGCTTTAGGAAGCGACGTGCGACAAACTTTTTATTTCCCAAGGGATACACCGATCGTAGTGCCGCCCAGGTGCTCCCGCACGATGCAAACCTATATTATTTGTTTGAACAAAACTTACCGGTTTCGCATGAGTTAAGTAAATTATGTTTATGTCCGTAGTGTCATATTCCATTAAAGAAGTGAAGTTTCTTAACTTTTTTTTTGGGATATATATTTTATAGATATATATATTTTTTATTAATCTTTACCAAAATACGTAGAATTTAGTTGAAATATACTAAAATTTGATTATTTAATTATACATTTCCTCCAATTAGAACAGTTCTTATAAAATGTTCAGACATTTCACATTTTAGTGTTTCAAGAAAATTATTCGCGTAAAATATAAACCGAAGATTGCAAAATTATTCCGACGTAAAGATGGCCGAGTGTTTTATGGTTATTTCTTTTGCCTTCTGGGCGAATTATACAAGAATGTGGTGATGGTATAATATTCAAATCTATTTCACCTTACAGTACTTAATCATCTACTTAATTTAGTTATGGTTCCCTTTAATATGTTTCCCATTACTGGCATGAAGCCAAAAGAATAAGAACATCATTCAATAAAATAAAATGGTAAGTAGGAAAAGTTAGCACCACCATTGTACGAACACTTGTTACGAATCGAATCGAATTAGATACTAGAATGTTTCGAACAAAATGTGCCTTAGAGGCTGATGAATCTAATTTTTACATCGAAAAGCAGCAGCGCGTTCCATATGAAAATTATGTTCCATTCCAACGCTAGCGCAGAAGTTGAAGAGTAGAAATAAACTGGCTTGCCGTGACTCGCACACTGATCAGATGCCGGAAGGCGTTTATATGCGTGAATGGAGCATTTTCACCAACTTTATTTGATTAAATCATTGAATTATAAGCAATATATAGGAAATTTGTCACTTATACCTCTAATGTATCTAATATATTAATTAATAGTTTTATTAATGGTAAGTTTTATTACAACATTAGATATTACCCTAAAGCTTGTTTTAAGCTCATAAACCAGCTGAACCTATTGAGATGAAAAGTGGTATGTAAATAGTTTAAGACCCTGGGAAGAAAAAAAGGATAGTTTTTATTCCGGGAATCATCCCTAAAGGGGCTGAAAAAGGGGATGACAGCTTTAATGGGTACGATTCACGTCTGAAGTACAGGGTACAAGGGCAAAACAAGGACAACATTATTTTAGGTCTGTTACAAAATTATTTTTTTTTAATTAACATTGTCATCTATAATACGTGGCAAAATCTTAATGTTCCCAAACTTTTCAACTTTTTGTGACGTTCCTTGTTTTACCCCTGTACTTTTCAAATGTAGTCTATAGTTTCTATTCCATGCAAACCAAGTCAAGAATATAAGAGAATATAAATAACATAACACAGTATAACATAAGAGAACAAAGCATCTGCAATAGAAATATTTTTATTTATACACTCACTCTCGCTCCGCCCGGGCTCGTGCCTAGATACATTTTGGGGTTAGTATAGATATCTCAGAAATGAGATATTTTTCTGTAGTAAAAAGTATCCTATATATTGACCCGGAAAACCAACTATCACCACACAAAATTTCATCAAAATCCGTCGAGTGATTTTCTCGCGATGCGATCACAGAAAGACAGACAGACAAAAATTCTAAAAACGATAGATTCGGCCTCTGTATCGTTAATAATGACTATTTTAATTAGAATTTCCAAAAAATAATCAATTTACAGATTTAACTTAGTTAGATTTTTTATATGTATAGATTATAAAAGAAATGCTTATACTTTTACTCTTATGAGCTACTTCATAGAGTAAAAGAAAAAGTTTCTATTAAGATATTATTTATTATCATATAAAAGTTCCCCTGCTCCTGTATAAGAGATACGATTTGTAACAATTCGCGAACTTATTGAATCGACCGTAGCGTTAACGTGGGAAGAGCACATTTATTATGTCGAGTCACGGTGCTCATTTGGGTATTAGAGATAAAATTAAAATTTACGCTATGCCCAAAGCAATTTGTAACCGCCCGTTCTACTTCACGCGGAAAATAGGCTTTGGTTTATCCACGTTTTACACTCATTTTCATAAGTGGCTTACATTCAACATTGTCATAGTCTGTGCAAGAACTCGATTGGACATGCCGTTTTTCCAATCATCTTCTATTAGCGAAATACATAACTTTAAAAAAATACAATTTTTTTTGTAAATTTATATTGTTTTACAAAAAAAAACCGAGTAAATTTTGCGCACATACTTTTTGTTTTATAAAATAATGTTTTTGCTATGCTCGCTAAGGTGAAGATTGATAAAAAGTATCTCCCTTCAATAAAGACATCGAATAAAGTAATAAGTACACACGCCGAACTTTTTTTTATCAGCTGATAATCCTGTGCAGCTTTATGCAACCTACTAATTTTCTTTATTTTAAACGTTGGAAATAGTATTTACGCATATCACGTACATACATACACCTGAAAAGTCATCTCTACATGCTAAAAAGCCCAATGATGCCGTTCTCTCTCGTCTTAATGGGGCGTCGCAACACGTACCAGGATAAAGTGTAGACAGACAGTACTTCTCTGATAGCAGGTACTTCTCTAAGAGCAGTGTAGAGCAACCCCTTGGCTGTGTGGTATGCTTCCGCAGACTTGCCATCGGGGCGTCGTGGTTGAATGCGTAAGCGATCCTGCGACGCCCGTTCTGGCTTTGATCTGGCTCTGACATAGTAGGTACTGGGTTTTTCTCTAGCCGGTGATCCCCACATAACCTACTGGACGTGGTATGCGTAAATCCATTTCCTAACATTAAAAAAAAAGAAAAAAGTTCTTTGAAGTGGCCTACCAGAGTACCAACCTCCAGAACATAAATATAATAATATACAAAGATATTTTTTCGCAAAATGTAATGTTTCTTTAAGCTACATGCACTACTTATTTTAAAAGAAAAAGTTTCAAAAAAAATAAGTCTTCGAATGCACTGCACGAACCATCTCTTAATTACGTTTCTAAGACTGAATGTTAAATAAAAGGTATAAATATAGAACCCTATCCTTCAATTAGTTGAAAGATGGTAAATGAGAAATAGCAAGATAATTTGTCAATGAGGATTCATTGTTGTTTGGTTTAGTGTAACCCGCTAGAGTCTGATAAATGTCCTTTCAGAGTGCGCCGTCAGTCAAATCGCGGTTGCCTGCCCACAAGATATATAGTGGACCCAAGACTCGTCCTTGTGAAACCGCCCCAAATTACTTTAAAATTAACTATTTGTTGGCTAATAACTAAAAATAAATCAATATAAACACATTCAAATGTAATTTCACTTAATCTTAACTAAACTTGGTATCTTAACTACTACAGGTACAGATAGCTACTTCCTTTAATCAGTAAATTGAAATAATTAGCAAAAACAAGAAAGTTCATTTTCTAAAAAGATGTCATTGTCAACTTCTTCTAAGTTATGAATCTCGCTGATCTGTTTTAATATAAGACCACACTAGGATAGGCCTACAGTGCAAATTGAGGCGCAACAGGGTAAACCCTGTTGCGTCTTAACGGCCTCGTATAATAAACTATGTATATGCTCTACTGTTATAAAACTTCGCTAAGTTAATTCTATACAAGGATTCTATGCAATAGAAAAAATGAGTTAAGAGTGATACCATCCCTTTTGAATCATTTCACACTAAGCTTCGTTTTCATACAAACGTTATCGAATACTACGAGTACCAACCTGCATCGCAATTTGCACCTCGCATACGACGGAGAGTAGTAAATCCAAATTAACTTTTTACTATTAGAGACACTTTAGTACGTATTTCTACCATTTTACATTTAGTTGTGTGTTGAGTTCAGATTATGCACAAATAATGATAGGTAAATACTTGATTTTTTCCTAATTTATTTTAAAATCAGAGATACTTTTAACACTAATTTATTAAAAATTATAGGTAAACTAAACAATACTGAACTTCAAGCCGGTCGAACCATAACTTCAATAGGTACGGTTTTAATTATTTCGTTTCCAGTCCAGAACTATGTGCTTAGTTTGACGTGGGTTACATTTAATTGAATACTAACAGTTTTGAAAGCGTTTTCGACTTGGAGTGACCACAGCAAGCATCAGGGCAAACAAGTACAAACAAAGTAATTAAACACATCAAACGAGGCGAAATTGAAGCCAAGATTCAAAACCCTGTGCCTGTAAGCCTGTAGAATATGGTATACAGTCGGCAACCAGAGCTAACTTCGTTCAACAATATCTCGGAAATGTTCTTGTATTATTTACTGGAAAATTCTTATTTTCCTTACGGTGCGAGTAGATACATATATTGTAATAATAGTACGAGGCTTATAAAACTGGGAGGCAGTGGTAACCCAGCGGTAACGTGCTCGCTTGGAAAACCGAGTGATGTGAGTTCAAAACCGGGTCTCGCACCTCTAAATGTTTTCATGTGCGAATCATTTCTATCATGATTACCACTCGTCTTACGGTGAAGGAAAACATCGTGAGGAAACATGCATGTCTGAGAAAACTTAGCAAGTTTTCGGGAAATATGTGAAGTCCGCCAACACGCACTAGGCCAGCGCGGTGGACTATGACCTGATCCCCCTCGTTCTAAGGTAGGCCCGTGCCCAACAGTGGGACGTTAAAAAGGCTGAAGACATAAAACTGAGAAAAAAATACAAACAATTATTAAAATTACAAATTATTTTAAAGTCTTAATAGACACTTTCAATTTTATTTAAATCGAAGCAGAATGCACCTAAAAAACTGGTATCGTAAATGAAAAATAAGACATCCCTTTGCAATAAAATTGAGAAAGAAGTCGCAAACACTTAATTTCATTTTATTTGCCTCTACAATAAAATGTCTGCAAAGTACTGTCGCATATCTTAGACAGGGACAGCAATTTCAGGAAAGGTTTATATGAGTAGCGGTCGCATGGGATATATCAGAGTCAGAAGTGCGAAACACGTACTATGGTAACCTTTTGCTTTGATATATTATTTTTTGTAGCTATATAAATTAATTTAGGATATAATTAAAAAAGTATAAGCCTCCATTCTTATGGATATACTATATTAAAACTAAATGATTATAAATTATAATTAACTTTACTAAAATCTACGCGTACCTTAATTAAAAATGTTTACCCTGATTTTATATATTGTAAATACGTATCAATTTTAATATTATTAATTCATAATTTGTTATTATCTACGGATGTAGGTACACTTGTACACATACTCTACTGAACGGATTTTGATGAAACGCAGTTTGTGGTACAGTTTTTACATCAGAATAATAAATATGCTATATTTAGGAATATATTAATGTACTACGACGGCGAGCTAGGTGCCAGGTTTTATATGTAATACATAATTATAACTAACGAACACGATTGAAATAAGGTTAAAGGTACCTATAATATGTATAAGGATAAAAATAAAGTCTTTCTTTTATTCACAAGTAGTATTCATATATTATATAATTTCCCTACTGATTATTAGATTTATTGTAATCTGCAATGTTGAAGCTTCGCTTTTCATGCATAACGGAGAAAAAGCGTTGTTTTATTAAAGCTTGAACAACCTCTTGTGGGTCTTACAATCAATTTTAGAGCAAATTTTACGATTGATATATTTTATCACTAGCGATGTGTTCAGGCTTGATTTTTTTCCACGTAATTTATTGTTGAGGCAGTGGTAGCCCAGCGGTAACGCGCTCACTTGAATAACTAAACCCGGGTCTTGCACTTCTATATTTTCATGTTCGAATCATTTCTAACATCATTACCGCTTGTCTTACGGTGAAGGAAAACTTCGCGAGGGAATCTGCATGTCTGAGAAAACCTAGGAAGTTTTTGAAAGACATGTGAAGTCTGCCAACCCGCACTTGGCCAACGTGGTGGTCTTTGGCCTGATCCCCTCCGTACTGAATGGTAACAAAAAAGTAATTTTAATTATGAAACTACGTGGGAGAGTAAATCTATAAAATTTGATAAATATGAAAAATTTCCAACTAGAATCGGTAGTTCTCTGTCTGTGACAGCATCACGAGAAAATTCCGAGCAAGGGTGAGTTAGTTATATTTTTAAAGTTTAAAAATGGTTTAGCAAAAAAGTTAATTTCATGTATTCATCGATAATAATAATAATAAATACGATTTGACGATAATGTTCAAGAATACTTGAATTAGCATTTTGATTAAAAAATAAATAAATTTTAAAATAGTTTTCTTACTTATACAACACACTATGAAGTGCGGATGTTTGAAAACTGCAAGTTCCGATGCACTATGTGAAGTTGCGAAGCTTTGCAATAAGATCTTATACTTCTAGCCTGGTATTATTCTATTCGACAAAAGAGTACACATCATATCTTAAAGTATACAATATATCGATATTAGCAAACTTTGTGATCTTTAAACAAACTAGTCGTCGATAAAACATATACGAATTTTATAATTGCACTATGCATTTCATAAACATCGTCATCAGCCCTTTTTAACGTCCCACTTCTGGGCACGGGCCTCCCTCAGTACGATGGGGATGAGGCCATATTCCACCGCGCGGGCCTAGTGCGTGTTGGCGGACTTCACATGTATTACTAAAAATTGCTAGGTTTTCTCAGACATGCAGGTTTCCTCACGATGTTTTCCTTCACCGTAAGACAAGTGGTAATAAGGATAGAAATGATTCGCACATGAAAATATCAGAGGTGCGGGACCCGGATTTGAACCCGCATCACCCGGTTTATAAAAGAGCGCCTTACCGCTGGGCTACCACTGTATTTCATAAACAGCCAGTGAATAATTTAAGCGACTCTTAAAGTAATGATATTCTGATTTTTTTGACCATTTATTCTTAGAAACAACTTACACAAGTTGAATTGAATTAGAACCAATTTTAATACTAAAGGACTGCTATTATTAAAGTCAGTAGGTAAGCTAGTAGGGGAAAGTCGGTAGTGATTAAAAACAGTGTTTCTATGTATATTATAATATTGAAGATATTAGTATTAATATTAACCTTGCATTAGTATGTACAATCTATCTATACTGACCTATTGATCTGAACAGTATAAGTCGGTGACAATAAGAGATATTACTTGCAATTTACGCCATCTGATACGAACTCCTAAAAACGAAGGATAATTACAAGTAACGAGCGAATCAGGATGGGATAAGTGCGTATATTTTACGGATTGTACGCACACATTCTCCATCGTATACACCTATTTTCAAAGTAAAATCAATATAACTAGAGAATAAATAGATAATGCTCAATCTTTTTATCAACACTGAATCTATTGTATTAAATTGACCGACTTCAAGAGAGAGAGCAAAAAGTATAAAATTAAGTGGGTTTTAGTGTGTAAAATGTAAATTACGTAATATGTTCGCTAATTTAAAACTTACTTGATATTTTATTTTCAGAGAAATAAAATAAACACAGTAGTATTTTGAAATTTAAATTTCATTGATCGGAAGACTTATTTACACTGACCTTTTATATAACTCGACAAATAAACCCACAGACTTACTATTATGTGTGTAGAACTAATTTATAAGTATTTCTACATGGCTCTACTAATTCACCGCAGCGCACTTTCATAAAAGCTAATCATTATACATTACAACGTATAACGTTGACAGTATATTAAATTAAGAAGCAAATACTAAGTTGTTTCTAAAGTAGGTAAGCTTTTAGACGTCAAATACTTTTTCCCTCCTTTTATGATAATGGAATTTTCGGAAAATCTAAATAAATCAGGGAAAAACCGAAGGGAAGTTATAACATTTAAAATGTCAAATATTTGCGTAAATCTAACGAAGTATCAAATGAATTATAATAGATACTTCATTATAATAGATAACATAAGTAGTATTGGAGAAAAATATAGACAATAATAACTAATAATTATTATGTGAAAAGAAGGCAGTGGTAGCCCAGCGGTAACGTGTCGCTTGTATAACCGAGTGATGCGGGTTCAAATCCGGGTCTCGCACCTCTGATATTTTCATGTGCGAATCATTTCTATACTGATTACCACTTGTCTTACGGTGAAGGAAAACATCGTGAGGAAACCTGCATGTCTGAGAAAACCTAGCAAGTTTTCGTAAGACATGTGAAGTCCGCCAACACGCACTAGACCAGCGCGGTGGACTATGGCCTGATCCCTCTTGTACTGAGGGAGGCCCGTGCCCAGCAGTGGGACGTTGAAAAGGGCTGATGATGATGATTATGTGAAAATACTTTTTTTAATATAATATCAAAATTCCCATCCTAAACAATTTATAAAGAAATATGAAGATACACTAAGATACTCATAAAACAAGATCAACACGTATACTATAAAAAACATTTTTGTTATTTATGGGTTCTGATACGGATCACTAAAAAAAGAGAAGTAATTACAAATAACGAGCGGCTCGGGAAGCAATAGGTGCGTATATTTTATCGGATTACACGCGCGTTATCAACGCTAGCCGTACACGTTCAGACCCGGTTTGTCGATGCTTAATTAACTTCTAACATAAAACCACCTAAATAATTTTATCATAATCAGCTTGAGCCTGTGGTTACACTATGTGTTATTATATTAACAACGTTTAGGGATGAATTGCCTATATAATAGGTAAATATAATAAAATGACTAGTACGGTTTGCAATTTAATCTGTTCGTCCGTCATAATAAATATTATAAATTCGAAAGTTTGGATGCATAATCATATAATATGTGACTCAATTACGTCCGAACAGCTAAACAAATCTAGATGAAATTTTGCACAGAGGTAGATTGAATAATCAGCTAGAAAAGCACATAGTTTTTACACACTTGCATCAAAAAAAAAGTTCCCGTGGAGTTTTGTCACTAGGTACGAAAGCGCGCGAAGCTAGGTTGTTTCGCTAGTCATTAATAAAGGGTTGTTTTTTATACAAGCCAGCGTAGCTAGCTGAGTAAATTTATTCATTCATCCGATTATTAAACAAATACCATCGACCATAACAAAAAAGATGAAATTCTTTTAACGGAAAATTTTCATAACTACCAGATGTATCTATAATATTATTACTCCCTATTCCTTATAATACTACGTGTAACTCCAGATATTTCCTACATTTTATAAAAGGGTAATATAGGTTACTTTTCCCCCATATAAACGTTTCAAAAAAACACAGGATGCATCTTTTCTTATTTAACTAAAATGTGACGTAGGTACTTTAAGTATACCAGTAGATTAGTAATATGGTATGAAGTTTCAGATCAAGATTTAAATATGTGTACATAGCATAATATAGTAGCTTACTCCCAGACTTACAGACTGACATTTAATTTAAATTCTAATAATAATGTGAAAGTGACCATTCAAAAGTGCTTCTAAAAGTCTATTTGAATAAATTATATATTCTTGTGAATTTAGACCAGAAGTGAGCTTTCTTTTAAAAAAAGAAGCTTACTAAATCGACCTCAATTTATTTTAAGAACTGAAAAGGCTAAAACACAATTTAACTAACTGAAAAGACAACTAATCTACCAACAATGATATTTTTAGAAACAAACCGGCAGAGTAACAACCTAATAATGCTACCACGACAAGCGTCAAGATACAACTACCCTCCGATGCCGGTTATGCATCGACTTTTATAGTTTTTTCCCCACTATAACATCCTCTTTCCTATTCATCTTCCACAATATTTTGATTGGATTTAATAAGAATGTATGGATATTGTATTTTTTAGAGAAACTCTCGTCTCTCCGTATGTTAAATAGTAAAATTATCCTATATCTACTTGTTTTTGTTTACTTAGTTGGTAAATTATTCACTGACAGATTACAGCAAACGATGATTTAACGATGATTAAACCATTTTATATATTTAAACCACTTAAGAGACAAAAACAATTTTTATTAAAATACTTCAGTCCGTGCAGGACGAGGAGGTTAGCTGGCGCCTGCGGCAAAGCTTTGTAGGAATAGTATTTTTATAACAAAATCTTTTCATTTTTATATAATAATATTTTTAATAACGTTAGCACATTTTTTTTGGAAAGACTCAATTAAAGAAACAAAATTTAGTTGCTTTACTTAGCTCATATTATATGAATGTATATAAGAGAGGCGAGTGTATATATACATATGCGAGCGTGCCTTAAATAAACATATTATGCTTGTAGTGTGGGTCTCTTAATGACTTATACTTACTAGTACACTTTTTATGTATCATTGTGTCGCTAAAAAATAGATAAAAATTTAAATAACTATTATTTTGACGTCCATACACAATTAGGTTACAGGTCCTTGTTCTAAAAAACAGATTTCGCTAAGTTACTGATTTATTACACGCAGAAAAATAAGATTTTATGAATAATGTAATAAAAAGATATGTAAAGTATAATGTGGCTAACTACATAATTGCAAATTAAGTCTCTATAAGGCAAATCTATTTTTAAGCTTTAATAATTAACGCTACGATATACGAAACTAGTAGTAGTAGGTATACAAAAATAAACCCTTATCGCAAAATGTTGTCATCGAGGCTGCATTATCGATATTTTAAATACAAAATTCAAAGCCCGAGCGGTCCGAGCGCTGACACAGCCCGCTCTGACTAATGCCTCGCATTAATATCCCTCGTAATTAATTGTTTGCATGTCCGCGAAAGATCTGCCGTCGGAAATATCCCACTTTAAAATAAATTAACGAACCAACAACATTCCACGCATTAGACCAGGAATGCGATAATAGCTATTTCGTTTTTAGGAATTCTCTTTCAGTCTATGCTGTAAACAAATATTTTAAAATACCTAAAGGAATATCGGACCATTTCTGCTTACGGTGACAGAATTTTTAAATCCTACCATAATTATTTTAGTTTCAATTTTACTATTACTATTAGTTTATTGTGTAACGGTTACTACCTATAGGTGTATCAGGGATGTAATATTTTACCGCAGTAAAAAGTATCCATATAGGCTGACCTACGGGTCATAGGGGTCGTATACTCTAATCAGATATACCATATTACATAAAAATCTGTCCAGATTCAGCCTACGAGTGTGTATCGATAATAATGTCTATTTCAAAAACATTTTCCAAATAATATTTAATTCACAGATTTGACTCCGTTACAATTTTAATTGTAATTGTTTTTAATTTTAAGTTTTGGTTGACACTGTTTTTTATTTTAAAGAACTTTTTTTTATATTTCATATTATTTTAGGTTTAACTTAAAAATCAACGTAATATTAACCTTTGCTATCATTAGCTTTTTAAAACTAATACTAAAAGTGAATTTAATCGCATTAAGTCCCTTCTACTCACAAAAGAGTTCGTTACGTAGCCTGGTAAGCAGGAAAGAAAATTACGAAGCGGATTAAAACAAAATAAGCCAGTTTGTAAAACACGAGCAAGGTAATTTTGTCCACTCGATGGATACTCGCCCTCTGGAAGTACCCTCGAGCGGGATGGACCGTAAAATATACGACACTCCAATATATATGGATGGAAGCAGCCCGTTTATGCCCACTTAGAAAAAATGTTGGCTTAATTCAGCACGTCGTTACCCCTCCTATCCTCATAAATATAAGCGAGCAATTCATGCGGTTTTATCGTCAAGTATTCAGTGAAATAAAGACTTCGAGATTGTAATTAGTCAATGCCTTGGTATTTGCTTTCAATAGAGTATATCGAATGTGAATAACATTTTTTGTTAAACGTCAGTCGACGTATTACATCTTTTTCTTGGTATTCTTTGAACTAAGACGATGAGGAATATAATGTATATTACCATACTAATTTCAGTGCACTCTAAACTCTTCATTATCTTACTTTCATGGCCTGATTGGATAAGAAGTTGAGCCGACTGCAGAGATGTAAGGGGTTAGTCACGACAACTTTTTCAAGTGGTAGTGCCATGCTTGTTACCTTTGGGTAGCAGACGAATGGGCCGGCACGCCCCGTATAGTACCACTCTCTCACAGAAGACCGACGTGAAGTGGCAGCTATGCTGTCGCGTTTCGTCCGGTAAGTGAGAGTCCGGGACGCCCACTCCCTATCCCTACTCCCGTCCTTCTCCCTCCTCCCTCCCTCCCTTTCCCGAAAGGCCGGCAACGCATCTGCAAGCCCTGTGGTGTTGCAGATGTCCATGGGCGGAGGTGATCACTTACCATCAGGTGAGCCTCCTGCCCGTTTGCCCCCTTTGTCCCATAAAAAAAAAAAAAAAAAAAAACTAAATGTATTCTCCGAGGCATGGGGTGGACTCCAGAGGCCATCATACGAAACTTTAATATGCGTACAATAGAAAACCATGTAAAGTCTTTAAGACTGAAAAGTGGTTAAAAATTTATTAAAACTACGAGATCAGCAAAGAACAATAAGGTGGAAATCAAAACATGCCAGTCGGTAAGCAATCTACACAATAGAAGAAACACAGAACAATCCTACACAAGGTACATTGGTAAATACCAAATCTCAATAGGACAATTGCCCCGTTTTGGTGTCATGAAAACATATTTTTGCATTAATTTTATTAGTGAAAAAATTAAGTATTAGACCTTTACATTGATGATAAAATATATGATAATATGTGGTTGTCTAATATAAATTTCTAAGTTAAGAAGTACCGAAATAGCCTGTAGTTACGAAGTAAGTATTTAGGAATTAGCCCACAATATAAATGTATAAAAATAATCATAAAATTTTCTAAACCGTTTAGAAGGAGAAAAGCTACGACCGCACGAACTACGTAACTTTATTGTGGAATTAATGAAACGTTAATGTGGTCGAAGTACAAAAATATTTAAACAAAAACGAGTTTAATGTTGGCTTGATAAACAGAAAACACAAATAATCTCAATCAAATACGCATTGGCCATTAAACAAGCCGACGAATCCGCAAAACTCGACCTCATGTAAGTACTTACGAATTCATTTTAGCGGAAATCCAAAACAACGGTATACCGAGCTTCCATTGGTATTTCAACAAAGCCTGAAGTTATAGAGGTATTTGAAATTGTTTACAAAATTCAATCCTAAAGCTTCGGGCCAGATTAAATCTAATTTCAACTTCAAGGTAAGTCTGAAATAAGTCTTCATAAAACCGGAACCCTTTGATTTAACCCGCCCAAAAGTTAGGCATGCTGATTGCCCGAAGTTAGTCCCACTTGTTTTCGCGCTGTCTTTTTCCGTCACAGAAAAAATAAAATAAAACAAACAAATAAGTAAAGGCTTAAAAGTGACTTCGAGGATAAGGCTTGATCCTCGCAAGTCACGACGCGAACTACTCAAGTCCCATTCGATTAAGAATAAACTTTTCTCATTTCACCTAATTCACCTGAATTTTTGTTTTTGACAGATAACGCTCATGAGGTATACATTAATTACTTTAAAAAAACTAATTATGAATAATTTATAATGTAAATAAAATTGTAAGCAGCAATTGCTTGAACAAATTGCAATTATTTTTGACACCTCTAAATTTCGCTCGCTCGCGGCAAATATATTTTTGACTAATGTAATATATTATATAATATAACACATTTTTTATATAATATATTTATAGCGACTTCATCAATAAATCTAAGTCAGTCAGCGTTCATTTTTGTAACGCTTCATTTGCAACAAAACTTTTAACTTGTTCAAGCAACGCTCCAACTCTCAATTTCTCCAAAACGAATACTTAGTAAGCAAACCCTGTTCAAAGTTTTAAAAATACAGGCGAATTGTTTTCCAACTCTATTTCTTGATCCAATATTTTGTTTCTTAAACTAAAACGGTATAAATAAGCTAATGATGTTGCATGATGATTTTAATGATTCGATATTAGGATTCATAAAAATAATCCTGCATCAAAAAATCACGCTAATATTGTTCTATATCCCTGTGTAAAAAAATAATAAACCAAATAATAAAGCAAATTCGCATTTAAAATAGTGTATTTTGGTGTGGACTTTTATATTTATTTTCGTTAAAACGGTAGCGTTTCATTTGTTTAACGATACAATATTAGAAATATTTTTAGTATACCTATAAAAACTACTGTTTAATTTGTTTTTTATATAAAAGAATTTAAAAAATCCTATTCCTATTTGTTTTAAATTCTAGTAAAATATGTCTTTTTAAGTCTTTTTCTATTCCGTGGTTCCGATACTAAACCAATAATATTATGTGCGATATGTAACGAACGTCGGCAAATTACGAAATGAATTCCTTATGGCAGAATTGAACCTGCGATAACGTAGACCACACTGCGTAGATCGTAGTAACTAGTAGGTAATGCCAATAGCACTGCTGTAAATATTCTGACTAAAGATAGTTAAGTGCTGTTTAAGATTTAAGCTTTAAATAAAACTATTTTTAAGGATATTTTTGCAGATATATTTGATATTTGATCTCTAACGCTATATTCACTGCAATTATTGGAAAGTCGCTTCTTTAAATCAAAATTAAATTCTCACAACAATTTGAAAAAGATCATTTAACTTTTAGGAATATAATCATTAGAACAGATCGCTAACATACATACATATGCTATATAATTGTAGGTATATATCTTGCTCAGTGCCCAATATACTTATTTTCAAAATATAAATTAAATGATAAGAACAATAATATTTCATGGGTCCGTTCATATAATTCTACTGTATATAAATTATACGTATTCACAATATCCTAATATTTTTACAACAATTTTGATATCTGTCTAGCGGAAACGGAAAGAACTCAGCAATAGACGCGGGTGACTTCGCTAACATCATTCTTGTCGCCTGCTGTTTAAGTACGGAAGAAGACTTTGATTTTGTCTTTGAGAAGGGCTTATAGTTTATTTTTATTCACACTTATAGTATTTATCTGTATTGATATAAAGTTTAATTTAATTAATGACGTAAAATAGCATAGGTATACTGAGCCTCATTCAGAGGTGAGCAACCGTAGCTGCTGCTCAGATATCCTATGAATACAATACTGTAATTAAGTATTATTTTTTTTTTTTACAAATATTAGGTTAAAATAATAATATGTTTAAAATTTAATAATAATATGTTTAAATTTTAAATTTATAAACCCAAAAAAACCTTTTACCCGATCGTAGAAGACCAAAGAGTTATGTTTTACTTTTGAATACGGCCCTGTCTATCTATTTATTTTACTTTTCTTTCTTTTCACTAACCAGTAACCAGCTACTGATTTGGTAGTAATGATTTGTAAATGATACCTTTGATATTTATATGCCATATTTAGTAGTACTTTTATCACATATATTATTTCCTTTTAAGACGTTAATTGTAGATCTATTAACCTTAAACGATTATAATGTTTGACTTATATCTTTATTATTCCGCAAGTTTCGCCGAGTTTAGCGAGATCCATTCCAGCTACGAAGCGCCACATTCCACTTAGTTTAATATTCAA
Organism: Boloria euphrosyne; assembly: GCA_951802675.2. Lineage (NCBI taxonomy): Eukaryota > Metazoa > Arthropoda > Insecta > Lepidoptera > Nymphalidae > Boloria > Boloria euphrosyne. The sequence continues at coordinate 7,023,439 of OX637872.1, forward strand.
TATATAATGCAAGCTCTATTCGAATACATTACGTCTATTTTTATTACTAAAAGATTGTTAAATTATTATTATTGTTTCTTCACGAGCTGTATAATGGTTCTGAATTTGTATAATTATGTAGGACGGTAGGTGAGTAAAATTTTATTTTGAGTTTTAACTCAAAATAAAACTTTTTAACTTTAAGAACAATTATTTAGTTACTGTAGTAAATTAATGAAGTACCTATGTTTACTTAATAATAGTTAATTGATAACTGTAAAAACCCTATTTACTTTTAAAAAATAATTATTTTTTTTGAATTTCGTTTCTCTAAGACTTTTTTAACTTGAGTCAATTGAGTCCGTGTTTTAAGAGCAACGCTCGTTTCCCATTGACTCTACTTCATATGTATCTCGGTTTCCTGACACAGTTTTAAAACGGAAAATGTACTTGTACATAACTTGAAGTTTTATCAACACAATTATAAAAGTTTCACACGCTAATTACAGTTTGGGGCGGTTATTTTAGAGTCTTCAAGTTTTACGTCGCTATTGCCTCAAAGGAAATGGTAGAACCCCGAGTGATGCGGGTTCAAATCCGGGTATCGCACCTCTGATATTTTTATGTGCCGATCATTTCTATTATGATTACCACTTGTCTTACGGTGAAGCAAAACATCGTGAGGAAACCTGCATGCTAAGAAAAGGCAAGCGCGGTGGACTATGGCCTGATCCCCCTCGTACTGAGGGAGGCACGTGCCCCGCAGTGGGACATGACATTGCCTCAACATATTACTATTATTATTGTACACATCATATTATGTAAATATATTGATTAATTGGAAAAGTTATATTATGAAAAAATATAAAACAAAATCTTAGTTATCACATCTCAGCTTATAAGAAAATAAGCTACAATCATAGCGGCGGTAGAGAAAAAAAAACAATCAGTGTTCGCAGTCGACAATGCTTCTCGATGCACGCGGGCGCTATAAAATTGCCTATTGTCGTTGCACTCGCACGTAAAGCAGACATTAAACTAAAAGCGATTTTCAAAAGCCTCACGATACAAGTAGGAAACGCAATAGAAACCTACCTACGATTTCGATTTCTGCCTGCTTTCATACTTATAAATACTCTTGCTTAAAGCAACGTCTGGCATTGAATACTAGAGATATATTAGCATTTCGTAGCTCAATGTTAAAATAATATTACTGTGTTTTTAAGCACAGCTATACATAATCTTGAGGCATCTTCATGAATATTCTTACACGGTTCGTCTGTCGCATTGAATCTCTGATTTCAATCGTATATATTTATTCCTAATACTCGTACTTCTCTAAAATAAATCTTTTCAAATATCCATTAAATTATAAAAGACTAATTCACTTTATAAGGACATTATGAAAATATTATATTAAGCCAGCCTTATTTTAATAAAGCGACCTTTTTCGCACCTTTACAAGATAATCTATAGCGATTATAGCGTGTTATTTTATCCACGATCCCTCGACCCTGCAGATAGATGGAGCAATCAGTCTGACCCTGTCCGGGCCGATGCTGACGTAGATTTTGCAGAGTCCCTTCGAAGACAATTTATGGATCACACGCTGTAAATCTACTTGCTCTGTTTACGAAACATAGAGCTTTGATAACACATGATATTGGCTCAATTGATTTATTCTAGTACTCAACCTTTGTAAGGTACAACAACTAAGCTGGTTCAATAAGGCAAGGTTAATATATAAGAAGGAGGCAAATGAAAGGAGAATTATCGTCGAACGTGAAGGGGATGACGATTGCCTCACCTGTCTCCGTAGAGCTGATTTAAAGCCACGCTGCTAATAAAATAATAAGAGATGTCCACGATAGAGAGGAAAATATAAAAACGATACATTTTCATTAATTAAAATTTAAGATAATGGTTTTCAGTTAGAACATAAACAATGATTGACTTTATTGAGATTAAGTTGTATATATTTGAAATAACCTATACCTTTTGTATTATTATAAAATATTCAGTACACTACTATTATCCACATTGTCAATAATGGTTTTTTCTACATGTTTCCAACACTAGATAATTTATTTCAAGTGTTTTATTTGAAATATGTAGTTAAAAAAGTTGAATCTAATTTTATCTAACTTCAACATTTAAATAATTAATTATATATACTATTTATAAAGCTGAAGAGTTTGTTTGTTTGTTTGGTTGAACGCGCTAATCTCAGGAATTAGGTTATCTTCTTCTCTTCTTGGATAGTCCGTTTATCGAGGAAAGCTATAGGCTATATTACATTCCGCTACGATCAATAGGAGCTGAGCACCAATGAAAAATGTTGCAAAAACGGGAGAAAAATATTCTTTTTGAAAGCTTCCGTTGTGTGCGATGCGTAAACGGTTAAAGTTATGCAAAAATCATGTATGACGGAATTGTTCGTATTAAAAGCTCTAAAAAAAAGTCCGCGATAGCATATGTCTATCTTTTAAGGTTGACTCGCTGTAACCTTTTTTATGGTAATCAAATTTGTTTTATAAAAATGCATTATTTGCGAAGGTGTTTTTATAAACATGGCATTATATATAAGATAAATAAATAAGTTATTCATCACAAGTATTTAATTTTGAACGAAATTGCTCTTGGCATCATTTGATTTCAATGAATATTTTACGAGATATCATAGTTTTAACATAACTCCGCAACAAAAATATAATAATCACCGCGTACAAGACGGCGGTGGCGCGTGGCGAGGGGGGAGGGACGCCGAAAAGAATTTGGTTTCCAGCCTTTAGAACGCAAACGAAGCCGCGGGACAGGCTAATAAAATATATTATAGAATATCAACTTATAATTAGTTAACTTATCGATTGGTAGATGATCTATACAAATAATAAAACAGTAACTTAGGGTAATATGTACTTCATTATTTTTGTCTAATTTTCTTTATCTTTGTTTATCTGCATTCTATTCTTAAGGAAAAAGTACAAATATTTAAAAGGAACATACCTACCTAACTATTAAAATATTTTAACGTAGGCATATAATATAAATATTGTACAATATTGACGATATTTAATAGTTTATTTATTTATTTAGAATAATAATTTACTAATATATTTTAAGAATAATAATAATTTAAATTCTCACAACAATTTGAAAAAGATCATTTAACTTTTAGGAATATAATCATTAGAACAGATCGCTAACATACATACATATGCTATATAATTGTAGGTATATATCTTGCTCAGTGCCCAATATACTTATTTTCAAAATATAAATTAAATGATAAGAACAATAATATTTCATGGGTCCGTTCATATAATTCTACTGTATATAAATTATACGTATTCACAATATCCTAATATTTTTACAACAATTTTGATATCTGTCTAGCGGAAACGGAAAGAACTCAGCAATAGACGCGGGTGACTTCGCTAACATCATTCTTGTCGCCTGCTGTTTAAGTACGGAAGAAGACTTTGATTTTGTCTTTGAGAAGGGCTTATAGTTTATTTTTATTCACACTTATAGTATTTATCTGTATTGATATAAAGTTTAATTTAATTAATGACGTAAAATAGCATAGGTATACTGAGCCTCATTCAGAGGTGAGCAACCGTAGCTGCTGCTCAGATATCCTATGAATACAATACTGTAATTAAGTATTATTTTTTTTTTTTACAAATATTAGGTTAAAATAATAATATGTTTAAAATTTAATAATAATATGTTTAAATTTTAAATTTATAAACCCAAAAAAACCTTTTACCCGATCGTAGAAGACCAAAGAGTTATGTTTTACTTTTGAATACGGCCCTGTCTATCTATTTATTTTACTTTTCTTTCTTTTCACTAACCAGTAACCAGCTACTGATTTGGTAGTAATGATTTGTAAATGATACCTTTGATATTTATATGCCATATTTAGTAGTACTTTTATCACATATATTATTTCCTTTTAAGACGTTAATTGTAGATCTATTAACCTTAAACGATTATAATGTTTGACTTATATCTTTATTATTCCGCAAGTTTCGCCGAGTTTAGCGAGATCCATTCCAGCTACGAAGCGCCACATTCCACTTAGTTTAATATTCAATATATAATGCAAGCTCTATTCGAATACATTACGTCTATTTTTATTACTAAAAGATTGTTAAATTATTATTATTGTTTCTTCACGAGCTGTATAATGGTTCTGAATTTGTATAATTATGTAGGACGGTAGGTGAGTAAAATTTTATTTTGAGTTTTAACTCAAAATAAAACTTTTTAACTTTAAGAACAATTATTTAGTTACTGTAGTAAATTAATGAAGTACCTATGTTTACTTAATAATAGTTAATTGATAACTGTAAAAACCCTATTTACTTTTAAAAAATAATTATTTTTTTTGAATTTCGTTTCTCTAAGACTTTTTTAACTTGAGTCAATTGAGTCCGTGTTTTAAGAGCAACGCTCGTTTCCCATTGACTCTACTTCATATGTATCTCGGTTTCCTGACACAGTTTTAAAACGGAAAATGTACTTGTACATAACTTGAAGTTTTATCAACACAATTATAAAAGTTTCACACGCTAATTACAGTTTGGGGCGGTTATTTTAGAGTCTTCAAGTTTTACGTCGCTATTGCCTCAAAGGAAATGGTAGAACCCCGAGTGATGCGGGTTCAAATCCGGGTATCGCACCTCTGATATTTTTATGTGCCGATCATTTCTATTATGATTACCACTTGTCTTACGGTGAAGCAAAACATCGTGAGGAAACCTGCATGCTAAGAAAAGGCAAGCGCGGTGGACTATGGCCTGATCCCCCTCGTACTGAGGGAGGCACGTGCCCCGCAGTGGGACATGACATTGCCTCAACATATTACTATTATTATTGTACACATCATATTATGTAAATATATTGATTAATTGGAAAAGTTATATTATGAAAAAATATAAAACAAAATCTTAGTTATCACATCTCAGCTTATAAGAAAATAAGCTACAATCATAGCGGCGGTAGAGAAAAAAAAACAATCAGTGTTCGCAGTCGACAATGCTTCTCGATGCACGCGGGCGCTATAAAATTGCCTATTGTCGTTGCACTCGCACGTAAAGCAGACATTAAACTAAAAGCGATTTTCAAAAGCCTCACGATACAAGTAGGAAACGCAATAGAAACCTACCTACGATTTCGATTTCTGCCTGCTTTCATACTTATAAATACTCTTGCTTAAAGCAACGTCTGGCATTGAATACTAGAGATATATTAGCATTTCGTAGCTCAATGTTAAAATAATATTACTGTGTTTTTAAGCACAGCTATACATAATCTTGAGGCATCTTCATGAATATTCTTACACGGTTCGTCTGTCGCATTGAATCTCTGATTTCAATCGTATATATTTATTCCTAATACTCGTACTTCTCTAAAATAAATCTTTTCAAATATCCATTAAATTATAAAAGACTAATTCACTTTATAAGGACATTATGAAAATATTATATTAAGCCAGCCTTATTTTAATAAAGCGACCTTTTTCGCACCTTTACAAGATAATCTATAGCGATTATAGCGTGTTATTTTATCCACGATCCCTCGACCCTGCAGATAGATGGAGCAATCAGTCTGACCCTGTCCGGGCCGATGCTGACGTAGATTTTGCAGAGTCCCTTCGAAGACAATTTATGGATCACACGCTGTAAATCTACTTGCTCTGTTTACGAAACATAGAGCTTTGATAACACATGATATTGGCTCAATTGATTTATTCTAGTACTCAACCTTTGTAAGGTACAACAACTAAGCTGGTTCAATAAGGCAAGGTTAATATATAAGAAGGAGGCAAATGAAAGGAGAATTATCGTCGAACGTGAAGGGGATGACGATTGCCTCACCTGTCTCCGTAGAGCTGATTTAAAGCCACGCTGCTAATAAAATAATAAGAGATGTCCACGATAGAGAGGAAAATATAAAAACGATACATTTTCATTAATTAAAATTTAAGATAATGGTTTTCAGTTAGAACATAAACAATGATTGACTTTATTGAGATTAAGTTGTATATATTTGAAATAACCTATACCTTTTGTATTATTATAAAATATTCAGTACACTACTATTATCCACATTGTCAATAATGGTTTTTTCTACATGTTTCCAACACTAGATAATTTATTTCAAGTGTTTTATTTGAAATATGTAGTTAAAAAAGTTGAATCTAATTTTATCTAACTTCAACATTTAAATAATTAATTATATATACTATTTATAAAGCTGAAGAGTTTGTTTGTTTGTTTGGTTGAACGCGCTAATCTCAGGAATTAGGTTATCTTCTTCTCTTCTTGGATAGTCCGTTTATCGAGGAAAGCTATAGGCTATATTACATTCCGCTACGATCAATAGGAGCTGAGCACCAATGAAAAATGTTGCAAAAACGGGAGAAAAATATTCTTTTTGAAAGCTTCCGTTGTGTGCGATGCGTAAACGGTTAAAGTTATGCAAAAATCATGTATGACGGAATTGTTCGTATTAAAAGCTCTAAAAAAAAGTCCGCGATAGCATATGTCTATCTTTTAAGGTTGACTCGCTGTAACCTTTTTTATGGTAATCAAATTTGTTTTATAAAAATGCATTATTTGCGAAGGTGTTTTTATAAACATGGCATTATATATAAGATAAATAAATAAGTTATTCATCACAAGTATTTAATTTTGAACGAAATTGCTCTTGGCATCATTTGATTTCAATGAATATTTTACGAGATATCATAGTTTTAACATAACTCCGCAACAAAAATATAATAATCACCGCGTACAAGACGGCGGTGGCGCGTGGCGAGGGGGGAGGGACGCCGAAAAGAATTTGGTTTCCAGCCTTTAGAACGCAAACGAAGCCGCGGGACAGGCTAATAAAATATATTATAGAATATCAACTTATAATTAGTTAACTTATCGATTGGTAGATGATCTATACAAATAATAAAACAGTAACTTAGGGTAATATGTACTTCATTATTTTTGTCTAATTTTCTTTATCTTTGTTTATCTGCATTCTATTCTTAAGGAAAAAGTACAAATATTTAAAAGGAACATACCTACCTAACTATTAAAATATTTTAACGTAGGCATATAATATAAATATTGTACAATATTGACGATATTTAATAGTTTATTTATTTATTTAGAATAATAATTTACTTTGTTTTGATAACAAAATTTAGGTGTCAAATCGTGACAAGACGTAATGATATTAATTAATAATATTGTAGTATTTAGCCAAAATGTGTTCGTAAATGTTGAATAAATAGGTCTTACGGCAGGTCTTAAGTACTCGTAACTATAACTTAATAGAAGTTATATATAAACTCAAAAGGACAATCTCACTATCGATATTTCCATAAATATTTCGCATCACTAATCCCACACCCAAGATCAAGCGTGTCGACAGTTTTCACCCCGTTTGGGGTGCGTTTTTACGTAGTCCACTCATTCGACCCTTGAACGACAACAAACATTAGGCTGGCTAAAACATCGCTTGCGTGTTGAGTTTCTCAACGATTTCCATCTTATTTAAAACATTTATTATAACTATTCATAACCTTAATTTACTACAAAGTAGTGTAACATTAGTAATAATTTTAAAATTAAAAACAATTTAGAAAAAAAAAATAATTGATGGGTCTTTTGCTTTTCTTTAAGTTCTAACCAAGAAGTATTTACTTCTGTGTTACAATTTTTCGGAGCCATTACTCCAAAAAATTGTGATTTATTTAAATGCTAACGGACGATATAGTTTTTGATAAAATTGCTTTTACAAAAAATAAATTACAGTATTTACTGACTCTCCAATTTTTTCAGTTTTTATATCTCTAAAAAAATATTTGCACTACAACATTTTTATTTGTATAATCAGGCACCACATTCCTGCTTCTTCCTCTCGTAAATTGTCTAATAAAATCAACATTTCATTTTTTACTACACTTTTTAATATGATTAGACTTCTTTTTATAAAATTCAATGTGTTAACCTCAGGAATAATGCCTTTTTCCCGTAGAATGGTCAATGGAAACTGTATAGAACAATTATGAAAGTAACACTACCTGTCCCATTTTAAGCATTTTTGTAACTTACCAAGGATTTTAAGCCATTATGAAAAAAACAAGTTATTTTTTTCCCTGCCCGCTTCCCAGAATCTGAGCCGCGGGTATGAACTAGTATTAAAAAGATAACATGGGTGATCCAGCAACTTAAAGTTATAATGAAACTGAATGAGCAAATGGAAACGAAAGAATATGGTAAAGTATCGTCGCCGGTAAATGCCGTCGTAGCTGTGTTATTTATACGGCGCTTTTGAAACGGTTCCGCTTTTAACGGCACTTTTAAGTGCTACCCGTGGCCGGCCAGGATCGTTGATCGTAACACACGTTCTTATTTACGAGCGATGAGCGGTTTTTTTTTATCTATTAACTAGTTTTGACTCAATTGCTCTATCCAGATTTTAAGTGTTATAGGTACGTAACGGATGAGTAACATTGCATTTTTAGTTCAGTTTGTGGTGAATTGTATGTGGCTTTGGAAAATAATTGAAAAACGTATTGTTTGATATTCGTTTTCAAGGGAAGGGTATTAAGGCAAATAGCGTATTGACGGGTTTAATAAAATTTAAATAGTCATGAAATGGTTTTAAAGTTACCTACTAATATATTAGAATCAGTAAATTGATAACCCACCCCCAGCACACGCCATCTGATTTTTTTTTGGTATCCTAAGTTATTATTATAGTAATTGAAACACTAAAGCTATCGTTATTATTTCAAGTGTAATGAAACTAACAGATCCCCATTTGCTTTAAAATCGCTTAGCTTCTTTCACGTTAAGTGCTATTGCCAGTTAAATACTTAAAACGCACGAAACTCTTTTTAATGGATTCAAAACGAAAAATAAATAAATGTTTTTTTTTGTTTACTTTATCAGCACAACGCTTGATATTAATAATTCCAAAGCCAATAATTCTATCCAAGGTAGATAAAAAGACCTGTATTATATTTTAATGGTATTAATTACAATGAAAGTTAGATTTATTACGAATGATGAGAGCATATCAACAAAGACTAATAAAGTTAAGCTCTGGGTGTCATATTTCCACGACAGTGCTTATGAGCGCGTGTAACATATGTGTGGAAGACGGCGGTCGTCGGCACTTCGGGCCTCACTTTTCCTCGTGTCCAACAAACTCGTTAAAAGTTCGCGAAACAACGGAAGCACCGTTACTTGGAGACACTTGCGACTCCAGACGTTAAGTAGAAAAGTATAACACGACAATAATATGGAACATTTTGTTGCCAGACAAAACTAACTTCTTGATATTTAAGCTGGGTACGTAGTAGCGATAGTACGTACGTACTCCGTAACTTTAAAGTTTTCAATTTTCCTTGCGGAGGAGATATACCAAATATTGTAATAAAAGGAATAGACGACTATACGCTGCGATCTGCGACTCATAAAAATTTCTATTGAAAATAGATGAAATATTCATCTTAAATTCTTTATTGACTTATTGAAAATGAAAACTCAAATTCATTCTAAACATAAAAATAGTACATGCAATTTTTAAATGTTTGGTTAATTGACGACTCGTTTGGCTCAGTTGGTAGTGACCCTACTTTCTGCGCCAGCGGTCGCGGGTTCGAGTCCCGCTGGGGGCAGTCATTTGCTAATCACGAATGCTTGTACTCCAGTCATGGGTGTTTATATTTATAATATGTATGTATTTAAAATTTATATGTGTAGTATATCAACTATCTGGTATCCGCAACACAAGCACGTTAAGTAGCTTACTGCGGAACTAGATGGCGCTGTTGTAATAATGTCCCAACATATTTATTATTATTATTATTAATTAAAAATAAAATATCTTCATGAAAGAAAAGAGCAACTTTTAAGTTTATCATCTCTCTTCTCAGCAATGTTACCTTCCGAGTCTGTCGCAGATTCGTCACGGACGTACCTATATAAGGATTAGGTACTGATAATTGATATTCAGTTCAAATTTTGAAAATATATAATTGACGATTCATATTATGTACTTATAAAGTCTGTTTAAATAAAGAATAATTTGATTTGAATCGAACACTGAATCGAAGTATTTTTTTCATAGATAGATATACAATCTTAGTCAAAAAATTCACCTTTTAATAGGTAGGTATACTAAATTATAAGCTGCAAGGTAATAAAATATATTATTACAAAAAAATAAAGAAATCAATTACTATTGCAATAGTTCATGAATATTTTAATTGACATAAACGTTCTCAAAACAGTTCTAATTACAACATACTACAACTAGATCCGAACGTTAAAATTAGTTTTATTTTACTGTAAAAATTAAAGGAAATCTCATTGAAAGGGACTTAACGAGAACAAAAGCGATTCAGTAAAGGCTTCGCGAAAATTATAAATATCCAGGGGCTCACTAACTGCCCGAGTATTCCGTTAAGAGGATTCCCAAAGCAGTAAATTGCGTGCGCAAAATATTTACGAGACAAGCCCTCGCAGCATTACAACGACTATGTGCATACATCGTGCCTCGCAAATTTTATAAAAATTCAACACGACAATAGGCTACTGCATATATTTTCCGCCGATACATGATGTATTTGCATATTTCATACTAGCGTTTACCCGCTGCTTGGCCGCGACCGGGTTTTTTACCCCTACCTATTCATCATCATCATCATCAGCCCTTTTTAACGTCCCACTGCTGGGCACGGGCCTCCCTCATCAGTACCATAGAGTATATTGCTACATAATATATAAACTCAGTACGAGGGAGATCAGGCCATAGTCCACCGCGCTGGCCCAGTGCGTGTTGGCGGCCTTCGCATGTCTTACGAAAACTTGCTAGGTTTTTTAAGACATGCAGGTTTCCTCACGATGTTTTCCTTCACCGTACGACAAGTGGTGATCATGATATGATAGAAATGATTCGCACATGAAAATATCAGAGGTGCGAGACCCGGATTTGAACCCGCATCACTCGGTTATACATACCTATTATTGGAACCGTTTGAAATTTTCTTTGCAGACACGTTAGTGTAGTGACTAGCATGTACGACTGCATATCCTGGGTTTGATTCCCGGTTTGGGCCAAGTTTAGTACTTATTGTACTACTTCGTATAGCAAGCCTCAGCAACAGCCCGAAGCTGGGAAGTTGGCGGTGTCTCACCCTCGAGTATACGAGTATTATATTAATAAAATATATAGGTACAATATACCTACATATATCATATACTTTTACCTAACCAAACTTCTACTTAAGCACTTAATTTCTTTTTGCAAGAACAGAGTGGGTGACTAAAGAAACAAAACTGTTGGGCTGACCGCCAAGCGATAATAAATTCTTTGAAATTGTGGCTTGGGAAAACCATGGAAATCGCAGTCTATGGGTCTCGTTGCAAAGCACTACTCTTCGGACATTACAAACAGTTGTGGTTACAAACTATGGCTATTTTTATCGATAGTTTAGTTGTGTAGAATAACTGGTATGTAGATTGATTGAATGTGATTGTTTTAAATTAATATCTAAATAATAATAATAATAATAATAAATCATTTATTTCAGATATTACATCCATAAAATATGTTAGTAACAATAACCTTATTCTAGGGTTAGTAATAATTTTATCATAATATTGGACAATGTGGCTTCCGATGAAACTCCTGTGCTAGAGTTATTGGTAGCTCGCAGCAGGAGCATGGAGCTGCATCCAGCGACAAAGCAATGGGGAGTCCCATCGGTCAGCCAATGCGCTCAGGATGGTGTTCGAAGCGCCCCGCACCCGCGCGCACAGCGAGGCGAACCGCTTTCTGATGATCGTATTGAAGCAGTCAGTTCGCGCCTCAGCAAACATAGATGACGCGCTGCAAAAACGCGGTAGACCGATCAACATCCTGAACGCATTATTGTATTGTACGCGCAGTGCATTATATGCACGCTGCGTGAAGTCGACCCACAGACCACACGTGTCTAGAACGATTGACAGTACGCTTTGAAAAGAGTCAGTTTGGCTTGTTTACTACAGCGTGCAAATCTGTGAATCAGCATATTACAACGAACAGACAACGCCCTACGCTCTCGCTCTATGTCCTCAGTGTCTGTCAGGTTCTGAGTGACCCAGTGACCCAGATATCTAAATCGGTCAACTCTTTTCAACTGGGAGCCTCCTAGAGTAACACACGTTACTTTTCGTTGACTCTTCGCGGCCCCCGCCTGGAAAACCATAAACTCGCTTTTAAGCAAGTTATATCTGAGCCCATTGAGCGTATTCTTCACACATGTGAAGTAACTTATTTAAGGCACCGATCGATGGGCTCAGCAGCACCATATCATCAGCGTAGCTGATGTTATTGATACACGACCCGCCTACATGGCATCCTATGTACGTGCTGCTGAGCTCCTCGATAAGCTTGTTAATGTACACGTTAAAGAGCTTGGGCGAGGTCAATCCCCCCTGTCTCATTCCACACTCCAAACCGTACTCATCCGACCGCGAGTCGACCCATTTAACACAGTTCCTTTGATTGGCATACCAATATTTAAATATTGATATGACATCCGGAGTTAGACTGGTTTCGCACTGTAGCTTTTTCCACCATAAACTGTAAGATACTAAATCGAACGCCTTAGACAAGTCCAAAAGACAAGTCCTAAAGCATAAAACATTTGTTAATAATTTTAATTTAATGGGTAATTCTGGCTTCTCTAGCCGGAGAATTTTACACAGGGATGAAGGTGGAATATGGACACGCAATACGTAATTTTGTTTTCAGTTCTTTTTTGTCAGTTGATGTAATTTTCAATAAGTAATATTGATAATAACTTATAATATAAATTATTAATAAATCATAAAGCCCTTTCATTTGCCTTGCACTACATTAAAGATCTTTTTATTTAATTTTCTTGTTCAATGCCCAGCGTAAAAAAATATTTCTTTGAGCTATACACCTAATGACACGGACGTCTTATACTTCTATAAGTACCTTTTTTTTAAATTTTAGTTTAAAAAAAACGAAAATAGAAGGAATTAAAAATACCTTTTTTTTAAGAAGACGTAGAACCCTGTAACAACAGGTAAAGATAAGAAAATAAAGAAGATTACATTTCTTCTTCGTCGTAGGAACATATCCGAGCGAAGCGATGGTAAGTCACTAGTAAAGTATAGCAAAAAGATTGATACTTTCTGAAAGATATTCCAATAGCTATTAATCTTTAGTCTTAACGTAGTAGAACTTTAATGAGACCTGTCTATTTAGTGTTTTAAGATGTGATTTACGAGAACCTTGTAACTTTCTCTTGGCAGTGATGAAAATTACCCATTTAGCTACGGAAATACACAAGCTTTTTGTAGTCGGAAATGGTGTCACTGGAGTTTTCCACTGTTATAACTTTTGAACTTGCCATTTAGAACTTAAATTTTAGATATTTATACATTGATGTGAAAATATTATAATGTTAAAGGATTTTTATATTATTCTACTATGTATGTACCTACTATATAATAACCTATAGTGGCAACACTATGTATACCAAAGGATGACTATGTTTAAAAATGTTTATTATAAAAACTAATTTCACTAGGTCTAATAAACATGTAACGTCTAGGGTAAAGGGTATTAATTGTAATACAATTATTGTATTGTTTTTTTTTAATTAGAATCACTTATGGCCAAATCTTTAAATTGTAAATCAGTAGATTAACCTCGCTCTCAGAAGTCAGACTACAAGAAAAATAAAAAGAAGCATGCAGAAGATAGTGATTGATGTCTAAAATGGTATTTTGATGCACCGTTTAAAACGCCACTGCACTGTGCTCGCAGTACGTGCAATAAGCGAAAATAAATAATTATACTGACTTTTACTGTACTCAGAAATGTTGGTGTTAAAAGTAGTCTTAGAAGTACCTACTACATACTTAAAATATTTTCTTTTACTGATATTAACAGTTCTAATACTAATCTAATGAATGAATAAGCTCACACATCGTGCACTCATGAACATCGATTCTTATTTCAGAAAAAAATATTCTAGAGTCGCTAGTTTAAAATACAGTAACGAGGTTTTACTTTCCACATAATAATAATACTTAGTATGAAAATTGTGGTTGGTATGAATAACCTTGAATCAATTAATCAATGCATACGCACATCTTCGGATCCGTAAAGGATATTGACAAGGAAGCCAATCTCCATTAGGTTTCATTTGAAAAATCCGTCCGAAAACATTGTAAAGATAATATGGCCCGAATGGCACCGAATTACTTTTTACCAGGTAAATCCTACTTAGTATATAACAAAGTCGCTTCCCGCTGTCTGTCTGTCCCTATGACATATGCTTAGATCTTTTAACTTCGCAACGGATTTTTAGGCGGTTTTTTTAATAGATACCTATATATTCAAGAGAAAGGTGTATAATAGCGAACCCAGCTTCGCTCGGGCTAAATCTAATCGCTATATTACAAATAGCATAGTCTATACTAATATTATAAAGAAGTAAAGTTTGTGTGTTTGTACATTTGTTAAATTGTAAGGGGTAATCTCGGGATCTACTGAACCGATTTCAAAAACTCTTTCACCAATAGAAAGCCACATTATTGCTGAGTGTCATAGGTTATATAAAAAACCGAAAAATAAAAAGGCCTTTACGTGGTAGTCAGTTTTGCAAAGTGAATCGGAGAAAAAACGGTCGAGTGAAAGCGTTCTTACGCGATTATATATGGAAATTACGTCATTTTAAAACTATACTACAGAGGTTGCACCTGGGGACGAACCCGAGCGAAGCGAGGGCGAGTCGCTAGTTAGTTATAAAGGTGGTAAACACATCAGTGAATTTCAGTCTTTGAATACAGCGACTGCAGAGCTCTCTGCGTGTATATTATTTTTTTTTAATTTTTAGGATTTTTACGTGGAGATTGGCTTGACTATATCAAAGCCTATAAAACATATAGTCGGCCAACGGACGTGACAGACCAAGCTGCCATACACTAATGTCCCGAGCGAGTGTATGGCAGCTTGGGCTGGCTGTCACGTCAGTTGGTCGACTGTTTCATAGGCTTTGACTACATTCATTGTATGCAAGTCCTTATTAGATACGATATACATAACTTATATACAAGTGGTAGGTCAAGCAATTTATGCTAGTACTCGTAGTGTCAAAATTAATAAATATTCGAATGTTAATAGGTAGATTACATTTGTTTTTATTAGTACAAATTAAAACAAGATAGAAATGAAATTAATTTTATTACAAAACATTTTATTATCAACAAATTACAATTCAATAAATCTAATCACATTCTATCAAATTACATACAAAATATCTTTCTAAACACAGTATTAATTAGTATTAATCTTGGCTTACATTACCCCTATATTACTTGAAGTCAGTCAAATATTTAGGTCCATCGTCATATTAATTTAAATGTAGAATATAATGTTATTCTTTTAAAAACTAGCTTCTAAATACTATTTGTAATCATATTTGGTTAAAAAAGATAATTAAAATTGTTACACAACTTTTAAAAGGGTTCACATTATGTATGCCGAGATTTATAAAACCTCCATGAAATATATTATGTAATGTCATTAAATATAAATAAATTATTCTAAAATAAGCTTTGATAGTATTTAAATTTAAGCGCATATTTAATAATTCCAATATGTAACTTGTTACATTCAAAATACATACGAAACATAAAAAAATACACGCTCAGTATAAAAGCAATGAAAACCACAAAATGGCAACATTAGAAAATAGGAAGTACAATACACATACATATAAATAAAAAGAAAATGTCAGCAACAGTCAAACAAAATATCACCGTCATACAACTATATCTAAAAATTATATCTAATTAAAGAACAGGTACCTAAAAGAAACCTTACATCAAAAATCATCTTGCATCAGTCCATTATATATTACATAAAACAGTAGTAGTACACAGCTAAATGCGAGTCCGTCCATATAAAACTTAAATTGAACACATTGATTACACAGAATCTAAAACATGTCAATTTACATTGTTTTTAATCCATTTTTATTTTCAAATAACTATAACCATCTTGGCTGTTTGAATTAATGGGTTAATTTAAAAAAAAACACTAGGTAGTATAATCTCTGACCTTAGTCTAACTTGACGACATTTTGGCTAATTCATATATGGCTTCCCCTTTCAATTGTGGTAAGCTTGATACTTTGGCTAGAGTTATATCTAGATATTTATTATACACTGCTTTATATTTTGAGTTATCTACATTAATTACAATTTTAGCTATTTTCCTGATTATTGGCTCAATGTGTTCTAGCGTATATCCTGAATAGTAAGATAGTGTAGGAGTCCATACATCGGCTAGCCGTTTATTTGAGAGTAGATATAAGGAAAGGCAGATGGCAGCCGCAGCGAGCTCTGAAGGACGGTAATGGGACATGGAATATTCAATGAGGCTGAGGTCTACAAAGTATTTAGCTAAGTGATGGTTTTTCGATGTCCCGTGTGCGGCTTTTACAAATCTGTAAATAAGAACAATGCAATCATTTTTTTTCGTGAATGAATGATACTATTTTAATTTGTGAAGTATATTCATTTTTTAAAACCTATATTTATACACAATTGTTTTGAATATCTCAAAAATCTGATGCCAAAAGACCTGTTTACATCTAAATCTTTACACACACTGAGATACACTGTGATAGTTATTCTGTTTTAAACTTGGAAACAACAAAATATTCTACATAAGTCCCACGCCATCTATCGCATCTCGGTAGTACTATGTCAGAAAGCGTCGCGAACGATAACGATATTTTACGCATTTGAAAGCAAATTTTCGGAACAGAAACATCTTAAACCCTTACATTACTTTTCATGAATAATGAATAATAATATAAGGTGCAACGAATTTACTGTACTGCCAAAATTGATAGGTTAGTGAATATACTAGTGCCTTTTCCTTCATTTTCAAGGTTCATCCTGACAGCCGAAATCATAATACGAGAATAAAACAAGACCTAGTATATCTATGACCATTACGATTTTACCTATTACATGAATTAATATTAAATATTTAATGAATTATAAAATCCCAAAACAATTCAAATAGCCTTACCGTCTCAAAAAACTCAATGGTATCGGTCTAGCAAGACAGAATCCCAGCTTGGACATAATTTCCCTCTCACACTGGAACATCGCGGCCTTTGTATATGCGTTATCAGTCACGTAGATGAAGTCACCGACATCGGGTGCATAGATTTCTTCATATTTGCTAGCTATGAACATTGCAGTCACTCCCACTAGTTGTAACTGATTCCTTTGTATGTTTGGCACTATCTGTAAAATTTATTGATGACTTATCATTTCATAATAACCAATACTGAATAAAACGCGCCTTTATTTGGAATACAGCAAATATTGTATATAAATAGTAAACAAAGTGAAATTTAGATTATCGGTGCCTATGGGAAAAGTGCTCTTCAACTTTTGTTTCATGCAAATCAACTAAAACCTTTTTAGTCAAACTCTCCTACACTAGCCTTCTCTAAGGTACCAGTAATCAGTATGCTAATGTTTTACTTTAATAACCTTTTAAAATCGAATACTAGTTTATGATCATGGTAGCAAGGTTGTTAAACAATGCCATCTGTTGACAAGATCAGGACAAGCAAATTACTGTTTAGTTCCTGGGCATCACCTATAGACCCATCTAAACAAAATATTTTAAGCTATTTTTGTTTTAGACCACTTCTAAATATAACAAACATATCGTAACATACTGAAGTCATACTCAATTAAAAATAAATTTACAGTGCATTAAAAAAGATACTGAAAGACAATTAGTGTGTAGTTAGGACAAGAATGATTATAGAGCACCACCAGTCTATATTTAAAACTGTAATATAAATAATAAATATGTATTTGTTTTATGGATACACAAAAGGTCTAAGCCATAACTTAATTTACCTTTAAGTACAACTTAGTGTAAATAGTTTTATTTGAACTCTCTAGAACATGAAAATAAACTATTACACTACCCCATTATCACAACCATCTCGTTAACTTAATTAAGCTCAAGAAGCAAGAGATTATGCACACTTCTTTAAAACACAGACATTTCTATAAAATAAGGGCTCCCCACAGTAAATTGCTTTACTATTATTAAAAATTAGTCAGTATTTTGTATCATATTTACCTGCAAATATCTGTCAATTATTCCAACTGTGAGGTGGAAGGTCTCGAGCATTAACGAAAATTGTTTTTGAACTTCGACAAGCCAATCTATTAAAGTAGCTCTCATTTTACCAGTGATCACACTCTACAACAAAATAATAATAATTAGCTATTATCCTAACATCAATACTTTGATATATACATTTATTTATTTTTTTTAAATAATTGGTATATTATGCCTATTAAATTTCAGACCTAATTCTATAAAACAATAAAAAGTAATTTATGGAAACTTTTTTGGTCTGTTTTTTTTTTAATTTGTTTCAACTATTGTAAAAACCAACATACATAATTCATAGGTACAAAATAAATTTGTTAAAACATGGGATAAAGTTGCCACAATATCATTAATAATATTAACACAAACCTGTTTGGCCAAATGATCTACTTCGATGGGATATTTTTCCTCCAATTCTGTCAAATATTTATAAATATCCTTAATGTATATAGACATAAGTAGTGGACTGTTGTTATCACCAGCATCAATATCTTCAATGTCAGCAGGTAATTTTGGTGGTGAAAAAATATCACATTCAACTTTTGATTGTTTTGTATCGCTAGAATTGTCCACCAACTTGAGCTTCCCTAACGATTCTGTAGATTCTTTCAGAATTGGCTTTAAAGTCCTCTTTTCCTTTGTATTCTCCTTTAAAGTAGGAAGCTTTGTGACTTTTTTACTGTCCTGTGTTACTTTCTTAGCTTGAGAATAAACATTAATGGTTTTCTTGCTATCTTTTATGGCTGCCTGCAATTCATAGTAAATTATTTTTGCTAATAAATTATAAACGGACAAGTTTTTTCTTAATTTGAAAATTATTATTTACTAGTGACTCACCTTCGCTTCACTCGGGTTTGTCCCTAGGTACTCTTTACTTATAACTAATCACTAATCAAAAGCCTAAAGAATAAGTTTTAAGCTCCTAGCTTTAAAAATGAAGTAATTTCCATACAAACATTCATCCCTTATTTTAAGCCTTTACAGCCCCCTTTTTTTGCCTTGAAAAATAACCTATAGCCTTTCTTAGGCTCTAGACTATCTGTGTATCAAATTTCATATCGGTTCAGCAGTTTTGGTGTGAAAACGTGACAGACACACAGAATTACTTTTGCATTTTTAATATTAACTATTAGTAAGGATTTTATGTAATAATTCTGTATTTAATATAAATAATATTACTATTTCATATCCAATGATCTTATAGTTTGTATAGTTTCTATGATATAACCTGTTTTCATAATACTATAAAGCTTAAATAAAATAAGTTATAACTTAGGAATTTGTGTGAATAATGTGTCTGAAAATGAGCAGGATATTATTACTATTATTATTATTAATAAATAAAAGCATTATATTCGTTATTACCAATGCTGCAGCTCTAACGGCCAAGCCACCAGTACTTTCTTCCCTCCTTAGTGGCGGTCGAGAGGAAGGAACCACAGGTTT
The DNA here is from genome assembly GCA_951802675.2 of Boloria euphrosyne. Classification (NCBI taxonomy): domain Eukaryota; kingdom Metazoa; phylum Arthropoda; class Insecta; order Lepidoptera; family Nymphalidae; genus Boloria; species Boloria euphrosyne. The sequence goes on from OX637872.1 coordinate 7,043,131, forward strand.
AGTTGCCAATCCTGTATCCACTTTTGATTGTACATGGTTGTAGTTGCTAAAATAGTAAGAAATTTCGTACCATTACTTATAAAATATGCGTACATAAATAATTATGTGGGTAGATATTAAATACCTATGGATCTTATATTTTAATACGACAACTTACCTTCGTACGATTCCACGATTGACCGTTGCCTTTTTCTCAAACTCAGAAGCAGCAACGGCTACTTTACCTGAATTTACTTCGCGCTGAGGCTGCAGGTTTGAATTTAATTCACCTAGAGCGCCGCGAGTCGTCAGACCTTGGCGCTTAGTAGGTATTATAACGTTTATTTTCTTAGCAGCATAACCATTTTCTTGGTCATGAAGCTGCACCTGGTAATATATAGGAGAAAATCTCTTTTAAATATCTAATCAAAATTAAAATCAAAAATACCACAAGTTCAAACGTACCGTTCTTGTTAACCGTTCATGTCTCCTTTCTTGAATCTCCATTATTTAAACTTTATATTTTAATATATAACGGCTCAAAACACAATGAATCACAAGGCTTATGATTAGCCTTGCTAAACCGATTTAGTAATAGGCACTACCAAGCGTGGAATGTTTAACGTCTCTCACTGTGAAAAATCAAAAATGAAGTTGATGCAAGCTCGATCTGCTCTAGAGTAACGGCTAAAATTTAATTCTGCTAAACGTAGTGATGCAAAACTTTTGATTGGTTGTTGTAGCTAAGCCGGAAATGACTTAACTTTCTTTGTATGAATTTGAAACATATTAATGTTCCAACTTTAACAACTCAAAAACATTTCATTTTATAATACGTCGAGAAATATTTTAATATTGTTCATTTAATTTATATATTTCTAATGCATTTAATAAGTCCTTTTGCTAATAAAAGCCATGCTATTGTTATTTCCTGTTTATCAGCTGTAAGATAAACACATCACAGATTCGACAAAGAAAATGCTAAACGGTAACCATAGAGTATTTTGCTACATGTATATATAAATATGCTAAACTATCTGAACTAAGAAAAGTTTTAGCAATATATTGAATTAAAAATAAGTAATTGATAATATTAACATAAAAGCTGTATTAAATTAGGTAAAAATACCTTATTATACTATAGACTTTAGTTTTCTTTAGATCTGTATTTATTTTAATCTATAGTCTATGACCTATACTCTATAGTCTATACTCTATAGAAGGAATAAAGATTAGATGCGCGAAATTGTACGCGTTTAATTTGTGAATTTCGATTAAAATTATTCGAGAAGACACAAAAACTATTCAAATTTCAAAGATTATTTTTGAGTATCTACTTTTCTAAAGATATACTTCTATAAAACTCTAACCACGTATTTATTAAAGTGTAAGAATTATCATATTAATTAATATATTATTAAATTTTAACCTGATTTCGGCTTACTTTTTTACTAAATACATTTTTGTAGTTTTATCCACGATGGTGCAAAAGGGACCTCGGCCTTTAGTTTTATGTGGACCGTCAGGTTCGGGTAAAAGCACTTTATTAAAACGTCTTCTGAAAGAATTTCCTGATAAATTCGGATTCAGTATATCGCACACAACGAGAAGTCCTCGACCTGGCGAAAAAGATGGTGTTCATTACCATTTTACGACTAAGGATAAAATGTTGGCTGCAATCGAAAAAGGGGAATTTATCGAAACTGCAACTTTCAGTGGGAATATGTATGGAACGAGGTATCGAGTTGTAAATTTTGTTGTTTAGAGTTTATTGACCATGTGCTCTTTCATATGTAAAAAGTTTGGCATTCTGCCAACATGTTATTATTCTCTTTCCGGACGATCATTGTTTATTATATTAGCTTGTTTACCGAAAATTAATGATACTTTTTATTTTTTAACATTTAGTATAGATTTCTCAGTAAAATGTATACTACATATGAATACAGGGGTAAAACAAGGAATGTCATGTAAAATTCAAATAGTTAAAAAGTATGGGAACATTAGGATTTTGCCACATATTATTTACAATGCAATGTTAATTTAAAAAAATATATATTTTGTGACATTCTTGCTTTGCCCCTGCACCCTATATAGTATATTTTTGCTGCGGAACATCTGGTTTGGATAAGAAGTTATCTTTATACCAAATTTCATCCATGCCAATCGAGTGATATCTCGAGGGTTTTATATTTCTAACACTCAAAGAATAATATAAAACTAGAAATTATTTCTAATATGTTCTGGCAATTGACCAGCGAGGTGAACTATGACCTAATACCCCTCGTATTGAGGCCCACGCCCAGCAGTGGGACGTTAAAAAGGGCTGAATATAATTATTATTTAAGTATAATATGTACTTGCAGCAAAAAAGCTGTGGAAGATGTCCGCCGCACTGGTAAAATCTGTACACTCGATATAGATATTGAAGGAGTAAAGCAGATTAAACATACAGATTTGGATCCTCTACTTGTATTTATAATGCCACCATCTGTACAAGAATTAGAAAGGCGCTTAAAAACAAGAAACACTGAAGAAGAAGAGTCTTTGAGGAAGAGGTTGGAAGTGGCGTGCCGTGAGATTGAATATGGTATGCAAATTTTTTATTTGTTGTTTTTAACTTTTAAATTATGCTTTAAAGATTCTAATAGCTAATAAATAATAATATTAATACAATTACAACCTTGTTTTCCCTGCAAACATAGTCTATAATCTCTTTCAGTGTTATTATAATAATATCAAGCAGACAAAGGTCATTGTTGAAAAAAAAACAAACTTTTTTTTCTATATCAGTAAAAGTCCAACCAATCATAGGTATTCATAGTATTATAGTTGATAAGATATTAATATTATATTTTATACTATTGCAATCAACTTTTTTTTTAAATTTAAGATATGTATGTTTTTTTTAATATTTTTTTAAATCAAGTAGGTATAACTAAGTACAAAAAATCAGCACATCTGATTGAAATAATTTTCTTCTCTACATGTATAGCAATGAACACATACAATATATTAACTAAATTAAATTGAACACATGCAATTACTTAATTGCATTACAGTTTATATTTATAGTATGGATATTTTAGGACACTGTGGTTGTGAATCCATACAAAAGAATAAAAAAAAATTATATAACATGCAGGCTATAAGCTAATTATATAGATATTGATATAATCTATTTAAACTTATGATAATAATTCTAACTAAATATAATTTTGACCCAATTATATTTTATTTATAAAAATTGAATCTTTTCTATTTTTTTTTAATAAAAATAATAAAAATGTAGTCTACATTTAAATAAATCTATATATAGCTTTTTGGACCTTTGCACAGATTTTTTTTGAATTCTTGGTTCCAGTTTACAGCAATCAAGGTCACAGGAGCGACTAATATTTAAGACAATTCAATCTCAAATCAAAAAAGATATTATTCACACAAATTAATGAAAGTATTGATTAGACTGCATTGTTTGTTTCTTTGCACTAAGCTCTGGAATAATTAATTTGATTTGAAGAATTATTTTTGCTTTAGAAAGCTTATCTACTGCTGTAGGCTATATATATACATAATATGTGTATATTATTATATAATATTATCTATTTCAAACTCACTGTTTAAATTTACTATAGAAGTGTCAGTTACTACTATACTGTATACACATAAAGATGTAAGAATCAAAATCATCTGAGACATACTTTTGCTAAGTAAAAATTTTGTCAATAATTTTAACTGTTTCAATTTCTATATAATAATACAATAAAAATATTCAATTTCTACTTCCAGGACAACAAGAAGGAAATTTCCACATTATGATTGTCAATGACAACTTGGATAAAGCCTACTCAGATCTGAGGGCATTCATTTCCCAGAACTTGAATAATGAAGAAGCTGGTAAGTTTATGTGCATGTTTTTAAACTGAGTTTTTTTTGCTCATATGAAGGTTTAATGCAGAAGTGATCTGAATTTTAAACAATGAAGACCACTTTTCATTTTATTGTGTAAAAAAGTAATGGTGTGTGTGTATGTGTGTGTATAAATCAAAGAACATAAGTGAAGTCCGCCAACCATAGGTCAGCACGGTGGACTATGGCCCCCTCATATTGAAGGGAGGCCTTTTTAATGTCCCGCTACTAAGCGCGCTTTGTTGTGGGACATTAAAAAGCTACATTGTGTTTTTTAAATAGTTTTTTGTTTGATTCTTACATAAATAACCTATGTTGACTTTGACTAATATATCCACTAATCCTATTACAGACGGAAACAACTCGCAGGAGTGAAGCATGAACACTGCAATAACAAAAAATTGCTTGTTACCCAATACTTGCCATTAAATTGCTAGATATTGATTCAGTGAAGAAAATATTTATGTATATGAGTTTTTCACTAACTTACCATACCATGCTTTCTTTTAAAGTTAAAAAAAAAAACTGTTAAAAGATTTACAAATGATTTGCAAAAGAATTGTTGCTAAAGTTGAATTTGCATGTTAGAAATTTTTGTTGAATCTGTTATTTTTGAAAATAAATTCGTATTTAAAAATACTAATATATGGATGTAATATTTATAATTATGAAATTAGTAGTACTTTCTCAAATTCAAAAATTTCAATTTTTTATATCTCTTCTAAAATAATTAATTCACTCACATTTTTGTCACCTTAAGAGTCTTAAGGAATTTTCATAATATTACTCTAATAGTTCTATAGTCATTCCAAACTTAATGAATTTAGAAGAATGTTTAACAACATATAGTAGTGATTATAATTATATTGATGTTAGAGGTATTGAATACCCTGAATCCCAATGCAAAATGTATACAAAGTATTATTCAGTACAAACATAATTGCTTTAAGCAATACATGTACCAACATTTATTTTTATTGTTGCATGTTATTACTTATTCCATTTTTTTAATTTCTGACCATTGACACTTTGAAACATTGCTACTTAAAGCAGACATGAAATTTTGATTACTTGGAGTTAGTGAAAAAATATAATGTAAGAAATGATTTAAGTTTGTAGTAAAATTTTGTTTCAATCTAACACTGCCATCTATCATTCGAATTTAAATGCACATGGTTGTTGATATTTTGAATACCTTCAATAGATGTGTATGTATTTAAAATATTATATATTCTCTTAATATAATTTTCGTTTGATATCACTGTGTCCATACTAAGGTAGAAATTCAAAATGTAACTGTCACTGTTTTTCCTTAGTTTCTTAATAATTAGTACTTAGAGGTTGATGTGTTAGAATTCTTGTAGTCTTATAGTCCTCTTTATAATGCTGAGAACACACTAAAGATCTGACTTCAAACTCCACTATACATACTAGGAATTAAATTTATTTTAACTTTTGACTTTAGTATGGTCGCAGCATAAGAAATATTGCTTGAAGCTTATATGGTGCATAACTTGCAACTTTGAGTGGATAAAGCCTGACTTAGCTGGGCTTGGCTTTCGATGTTAGTGTTCATTGTAATTTTTAAAACTAGTACTCTTTAAATAGAACTATTTAAAATTTGAAGTAACAAAAAGCAGATTCCAATTAAGCATCCCTAAGCGTATTTTACTTTTTATTTATACTTCACTTTAATTTTAATATATATTAAAATTAAAGTGAAGTCTACTTAAATTCACTTCCTTCACTTTAAAAACATCTCAATAGCAATATCTTCAGCATAATAAAATGATGTCTCATTAATTTTACTATTTTTTTTTAAATAAAACAGAAAATTAGAAAATGTTAGTAACTTTGAAAAAGGTTTCTTAAAAAGAAAATTTTGTCGAATTATTAAAATATACTATTTTTTTCATACATACTTATAGTATGTTCGATACCTGTAATAACATTACGACGACGACACGTTTGGCTCAGTTGGTAGTGACCCTACTTTCTGCGCCAGCGGTCGCGGGCTCGAGTCCCGCTGGGGGCAATCATTTGTTGAGCATGAATGTTTGTACTCCAGTCATGGGTATATTTATAATATGTATTTATTTAAAATTTATATATGTGTAGTATATCAACTATCCAGAATCCGTAATACAAGCCTCGTAGCTTACCACGGAAGTCGATGGCGCTGTTGTAATAATGTCCCAACTTATTTATTTATAATAACTAAAAGGTATTTTCTATCTCCCTCCACTATTGTTTTTCATCATGATTGTAAAAGAATATTATTGAACTTCAGCATTTGATATTTTTAATGGATATACGATAATATACATTCCTTTTTGACCTCTTGTTAAAAGCATGTTCGCTTTTTAGTAGCAAAATATTTAAACTTTGAAGTAAAATAACTTATTAGTTTCATTAAGTATATGTAGTTGGTGTATCTTTATAGTATGTGGAACTAATTTCTTCATTTATAAAAACTGTGCCAAACTACAATAAGTACTTATATGTATGAATTACAGTCGAAATATGATCTATTTTTTTTAAATGTAAAGTCTATTTTCAAGATATAGAACATTTAAGTACTAATTATTAAATATTTGTTTATATGAAAACTTCATGCCTTGAAGTTATTTTTCTTTATTAAATTTAAGTAATTCAAGTACTATCGTATTTTCATTGTATTAAATGAGTCACAACTACTCTAGCTAACATTTCGACTGTAAAATATACATGTATTAAAAATATTGTATACATGTAAGTCATTTTTCTTATTATATTCGTATTAAAATATTTGTATGATGTCACATAAAAATAATTTAGTGTGTAATTTGACGAAGCTTTTTTATTAGCGAAAAAACCACTGACCTTTAAAATACCACTGGACTGGCTGTTCCAAGCGTTTGACAGCAATTTTTTTGTGTCCATTTGAAGCGCCACTAGCGAGAGTCCCGAGAACTAATTTTGTCGTATATTGCAAATGACAGCGAGAAGTGTTTGTTTACTGTAAAGTAATTTTGCATTTTCGTTGTTAACTAATAAAAATATTGATTAATAAAAATAAAAATCTTTATATCGACATCATTAGTTTTAGTACCACGAACTCTCGCTACGTCCGACAGCGGCGGACAGCGCCAAAATGGCGAATATCAAGCAGCCACAAAAGCACGTTGACAACAGCCAGTCCAGTGGTATTATAGAGGTCAGTGGAAAAACCTAGTTCATGTGCAATAAAGTATAATATAATAAAAATATATGTTTCGTAATAATGTCCTATGAAGCGTAAATGTTGTAAAGGAAGACCTTAATAATTATAAAATGTTTTATTGCATCGGCCAATTCTCGACTCGCCGTCGCTTCGGGTTCGTCCCTAGATTAGGCACGAGCGAAGTCGCGGGTTCCGCTAGTTATGCATTATAACCTTCCTTTTCAATCACAAAAAACGGCAATCTATTAAAAAAACGGCATCAAAATCATCAAATCAATTTAATTCTGACCAAAATAGCTAAATACAAAATAATATTTCATTTCTATATTTGTTTAGTTCTTAATTTCGAGTAAAACTCCTGATTACTACTTTGAAATCTATGTTGTTAATAATATGGTTGTATTTAATTTCATCAAAATAAAACATTGTATTACAAAAATATTGTTGAAATAAATTGTAACTTTATTATGAACATAGGTACATAGAATTAAATTTCTTCTAAGGAACTGGTATTTAAATCGAATTTGCTTTAGTATTTATGGTTTAATTTTGTAAAAATACCGTTTAATACACAGTTTGCTTTACCTAGTATAATTTAGTTGAATGTTTTGTTTTTTTTTTTTTTTCTAATAAAGTAGGCAAAATATACCTTAGATTATATACCATATCTTTGTAATAGAAAATGTAAGAAAAAATTGATGTCGTCATTATCTAGTAGATATAAGGAGTTTTTTTAGTTTACCTAAAACCAGGTTTAAATTGTTGTTTATTTATCATGTTATAGATCTACGAGGGCTTTAAATGGAACCCAGAAGATGTTTACAGAAGAACACGTGCTTCTAAAATACCTACTATATATTTTGCTACAAGACAAATTGTACATTTTATGCTTCTATATATATCATGGTTTCTTATTTTTCTAAACCATTCCAAAATAAATTACAAAATTGTGATTATTTGCTTTATTTCTTTCTGTAACTTTACATATGCTTCAATGTAATTCAAATGTATAATAATGTTAACTAGTGACATTGAATCTTTTGCGTGGAATAAATGTAGTAAAAAATATTTTTGTTTTTTTTTATTTTCCTTTCGAAGAATATCTTTGAAGGTTTGAACTAGAGGTTTATACTTCCAATATCTATATGGATAACAATAATTATTCCAAGAATTACAATATAATGTGAATTAAACGCATCAGCAAGAATTAACACGTCAATTTAACTTGAATTTCAAACCTTCAATTTTTTCTTTTTAATTTCCTAGATTTCATTTAGTAATTAGCTTGTCATTGCATTGATTTAAAAAAGTGTAGGCTAAAAAATAATTACGAACTTGGTATTTGGAAACAATTTTAGTAACGATTACCAAAATAACCGCATCTTTGTAAACTCGTTAACTCAAAATACCCTATTGTGCACAGTACATCGACCTCTGTGACAGACAATACATGGCGTTGGGATATTATATTATTATACTTGATAATATTAATAGTGTGCTAAGATTATTAAATATATTTATGTAAATATTCGTTTTACAAAATTCGTTGTTGTCCACAAAATTAGTTACTAAACATTGTATTGTCAATATACATGTTTTGACGACACGTTTGTAATGACCCTACTTGCTGGGCCGGCGATCGCGGGTTCGAATCCCACTGGGGGCATTCATTTGTCGAGCACAAAATATGTTTGTACACCAGTCATGGGAATTTATGTTTATAATATGTATGTATTTAGTTATATAGTGTATCAACTATCTCTTATCCATAACGCAAGCCACTTAGCAACATATCTATTTATTTATAAACACCTTTTTAAACCATTTACTCAAGAGTATGGTATAAGTTATCAAAAATAGTGCCCTCTATATCCATGAAATACAAATAAAAAAAATATTTTGTGAAATATTTATTGGCAATAATATTATAACTAAATGTTAAATGTCTTGATTTAATTTTTTTACTGTAATAATTAAAATATTTGTCCAATACATGTATTACCAAGCCCAATGTAAACAGAAACACAAACAATTTTTATTATATTCAAGTTACAAGACAAGTTGTACTTCACAGTATGTATTAAGTCATTATATTAAAGTACAATACTACTGTCTTTGTCCCATTTGTCACGGTGAGAATGTGGAGGGGTATTTTCACAATCTCCGCTCACTCCGCTGCTCACAGATGTAATATGCTTAGATTTTTGTGTTAAGGATTTCAGTCTTGGAATGTGGGATATTCTTTTAGGCAGTTTTGTTTTTTGAACTTTTGAATCGTACAGAGTGTTTGTTGATTTAGATCTAGCGTGTCCTGAATCAGCTTTATTTTTCATACATGATAAAGGTGTTCTAGATCCACTGTTATTTTGAGATTTGGATTTTTTAGGTGTGTCATTGTGAGTGAGAACATCATCTTCATAAATGAGAATTCCATCAGCATTCTTGTCTTCTACAATTTCCTGTTCCATATTTGTTGTTTGTAATACTTTAATTAAAGAATCATCAGACATATCTTCAACATTCCCATCACTAATTTCTTCAACTTTGGCAACTACAATAGGAGTTCTATCTATTCCTATGGAAGGGGACCTTGGATCATCCTTAAGTATTTTGAACAGCGGAATATTTTTTACATCATAGTCCAAAATGTCTTTCACTCTGTCTATCACCTCTATTTTTTCTTTACTCTCTTCTAACTTATATTGTTCACTTTCAACATAATCAAAATTAGTTTCTAAAAATGGTTGTTTAGAACTTTCCTTGGAAATTTCGCTTTCAATTACTTCATTAGAAGCAGTTGAAGAGCCTAATGGCTCCTCATTTTCTTTAAGTGTTTCATTTAGTGTCATATCATAAAAACCATCACATAAATTTTTAGGCACCACTATGTCAGGGCTAACTTCATTAATGTCAAAAGATTCATTACTGTTAAGATCAATAGTGTCATTTTTTAAACAAGGGCTTGCACAGTTATTATTTTCTGACTGAATCCTCAGGAAATTTTTATTGGCCTCTTCATCTTCAAGTTTTGAATTTATTATTATTGGTGTCCTCTCAAAGTCTTGAGTTGGTGAACGTGGGTCATATGATTGCAAATGGTTTTTAATAACAGCGGACAAAATAGGGTTGTTATGGATTAGTTTACCTTCCACCTTTTCGTTTTCAAATTTCTTGCGTAAATCTTCATTTTTAGTAATATTGTGCTTTGTTCCATTTTTAATCTGTAAAATATAAAATTAGTTTTTGTACAGTGCTGGCAAGTTTCACTTTCAACTTTCACAGCAGATTTATTCTTTATTCTTTACATTTAATTAGTTTAAATATTTATATTAATGATGATAAAAGAAAGTATGAATTTAAAAGATACCTAGATTTAAAAAAAAACTATAAATGTTATATTTAGCCATATTCAGTACGTACCTGTAATGGAGTTCGAGTTATTTCAGGCGTTGGAGATCGAGGATCGGAATTAGAGCTGGAGTCCTTGTCTAAGTCGTTTTTTTGCGTCAATGCAGCTGTCTCAGTACTAGATTTACTCGAGTTACTTCCCATTGTTAAAAATGTTATAAATTATTCTGAATACTTTAAAACAGTTAAATAATATCTAAATTTCCATTTTCTACACTAATAAAATTACTAATACTATTAACAAGTTTAATATTTGTGTAATCACAAAGCACCGAACTCAAAACATGTAACGGCTGCAACTGTCAAAATTTGTTTCTAATTTTAAATTGCGGTTAGCACTTGCCACTTTTAAGAGCGCTGGTGCTGTAAATGTGTTGCCATACTTTAAGTATGTGTAGAAAGGTATATTTGTTAAAAAATTCTGAAATGCATTTGTAAGAAGTCTGAGTATTAAAAATAGTATTTTGATATTTTCAAATGCTTAGACAACGTATTGAACAAAATTGACTCGTAGTTGACTGTTGTACGTATAAAGTTCAAAATTTACTATGCAGTGTGTACACTGTATACACAGTTGCTATTATCATGCAAAAGTCCAAAAAATAAAGTAAGCATCTCGATTCCTAATTGTATGTTCTTTATAAATAGTATCGATTCTCAAATTACGTAAAGTACAAAGCAAATGTCCGAAATGCCAAAGTGTTAGTTATAAAAATACTAGCATATTAATCTGGCCTCGCTCGCTCGGGTGGTTGAACCTCCGTCAGAAGAAAAAAAGTATAGAACTAATAAACTGGGTCAGGAGCATATATTAGTTCTATACCATGGACGTAATATACTAACATTACGTCCATGGTTCTATACTCTTTGGTCAAGAGTATTACTTTTATACTAGCAGTATAGTGTATACTCTATGGTATTTAATATTTATAGTATTTCTTGGATTGAACCATGGAGATTAGTTTAATCTCCATCACTGACCTCTATAATACCACTGGACTGGCTATTCCAAGCGTTTGACAGCAATTTTTTTGTGTCCATTTGAAGCGCCACTAGCGAGAGTCCCTAGAACTAATTTTGTCGTATATTGCAAAAGACAGCGAGAAGTGTTTGTTTACTGTAAAGTAATTTGGCATTTTCGTTGTTAATATAACATAAGTAGTAATTATGATGATACGGTTATTGATTAATAAAAATAAAAAAATAAAAATCTTTATATCGACATCATTAGTTTTAGTACCACGAACTCTCGCTACGTCCGACAGCGGCGGACAGCGCCAAAATGGCGAATATCAAGCAGCCACAAAAGCACGTTGACAACAGCCAGTCCAGTGGTATTATAGAGGTCAGTGATCTCCATGGATTGAACTGCCGAACGCTTTCGGAAGTTTTTTTTTAAGCTTTTTAGTAGATAACGAAAGATTACACGTCACTTATTAGTATGTTTTTCATATAAATGTAAAATTCAATTTTTATTTTATATTTATCATATTTTGCAATGGTTTTATGAAATCCAAAAACGACTTACGATTATTACTACATAATGTTAAAAATGTTTAATCGTATAGTTATTATATTAAAACTAGCCATTCCCGCGGCTTCGCTCGCATTCTAAAAGCTGGAAACCAAATTCTTTCGCCCGTCAGCCCGTCTTCACGCGGTGATCATTATTTTGATGCGAAGTTATGTTAAAACTATAATACTCGTAAGATATTCGTCAAAATCAAATGATGCCACAAGCAATTTTGTTTAAAATTAAATACTTGTGATGAATAACTTATTTATTTGGATAAGGATTAATATCATGTTTATTTAACACCTTCGCAAATAATGCATTATCTTTAAACAAATTTGATTACCATACAAAAGGTTAAATCGAGTAAGCCTTAAAAGATAAACATATGCTACCGCGGACTTTTTTTAGCACTTTTAAAGGGAAACAATTCTGTCATACATGATTATTCCATAACTTTAACCGTTTACGCAGCGCACGCAACGGAAGCTCTCAAAAGGAATATTTTTCTCCCGCAACATTTTTCATTGGTGCTTCGCTTCTATTGATCGTAGCGGGATGTAATATAGCCTATAGCCTTCCTCGATAAACGGACTATCCAACATAAAAAGAATTTTTCAAATCGAACTAGTAGTTCCTGAGATTAGCGCGTTCAACCAAACAAACAAACTCTTCAGCTTTATAAATAGTACCTATAGATTGAAATAATATTTAAAAGCAATTTACGAATAAGTATCTTATAAAATAGTAAATATAATTGTAATTTTGGCGTTACCCTTACTTAATATATAATTGTCATCCAAGGGGAACGCAATTAGTAGGTATTAGGTAATAACTAATAAATAATAATACATTATATATTAGTACTTTTTACATTAATTTTCTTATATTACATTAATCACTTATTTATATTCAATAGGTAATCCTACAAAAAAACTAAATTATACTTAAATAATAAAAATAAATCTAAATTATATTAACAACTAGTGACTGACCCTCGCTTCGCTCGGGTTCGTCCCTATAGATAATAATTATATTTATTACAGTAGGCGTATGACCTGCCATTAACATTATTTGGTTGGAAAATTAAAAACGAACTCTGGATTTCAAGAACAGTGTTTCTTCTAAGTATAATTTATATAAAAATCTATGGATTGCAACTATAGGTAATGGTTTAGTTAATCGAATTTCATAAAAAAATAAATCCGATCAACGTTAAAAGTAAAATTATGAACACAAACATACACACATAGTTAATTAATATTAATTTTAAAACAATCGTATGACGTATCGTTTACCTACTTCATTGGTAAACGAAGTTTTTATTGCTTTTTGATATCATTTAAAATTCAGTAAGAAACTAATTATTAGTACCGACTTAAGAAAGAAGGTAAGTTTACCTTCTTTCTTAAGTCGGTTCTATTTAGTTTCATTCATAAGAATAATTTCTAAAGCTTCTTGCTGTAACCGTAAGCTTTATCGAATAACGAACACTAACTTAATACCACTCTATTAAAATAAAACGTCACTTAAGTAGTAAAGGTATTAATTACTTAACTACTTATAAATCTATCTTAAGATATTTTTCTTGGGAATACATTTTAGTGAGTGCGTCCAATTTCCTCGCCGGCAAACTGTTACAGGTTTTGGATACCATCGCCAACCTAAAGGGCAGCGAATCCGACATCGTGATCCTTCTGTCAATCCAGCAGTTAATCCTGTAGCTGTTCCTCTACAACTTATACGTCCATGGTCTAGAGAACGTATGGGCTTACACCAATTACGAGCTAAAAATAAAATTTGTATGAAAAAATTGCTTTATTGCTACATTTACAATTCGTCTAAATAAATTGTCAAAATAGTTCATAATAACGTACCCCTACATAAGGGAAGATGTCCTTCCCACATCATGTCATCTCCGCAAATTAATGCTGACTCCCCTTGCAATTCCAGTATTTCGTCACGACATGTGAAATTGCAAAATTTATTTTGATCATCACAATCTGACAGCAAATATTTCGGCGTTGAGCAAGTTTGAATAATAACATGCACTTGCATCTTGCAAAGATGGAGAGTCTGAAACGGAAATAATTTTCGGTTATTGTAATATTATTTTGTAAGCATCAATTTAATGTATAAATAATAAACATAATATCTTGAAATATACTGACTTCGCTGTTGTGCATAATTCGACCAAGTATAACGTGGGTTCCATGGTCGAGTAGTGTTTCAAATTGCGGACCATACATGTGAACAAAGCGAACGCCTTTAGGAGCTTTTCGACCGGAACATGTTTTCAGGATAGGATGTTGCAAAAAAACTTTGTGCACTCCTTTTTTGGCAATAAGAGTTTTGTCACGGGGACATTGAATACAAATTTTTTGAGCTGTAATAAAATGAATTTAAATATATATTTTTTCAATTAATTATTATCTAAAATGCTTTAGCTGTATCTTTTTAAAAAGTAAATTAATAAAAAAAATTTTAAAATATGATACATACATGGATTTGTATAATTATTCTCATATATTATACTTCTTAGTAAATGCTTAGGTATTCGATATTTTTCATCCGCTCTGACAACCTCTCTACCGGGATAGATGGAAGCTACTTCATGATTAACATTTTGGCCATTAACTTCTTCAAGATATGCTTTAGATTGATAGAAAAGTTTTGGGTCTTCTCTTGGTTGGTGGATTTTGATCGGGATTTTTTCATCTTGCGGGGAGGCCGTCTCTGGGGGGTACAAAATGTGTATCGGCGAGCGTAACTCGGAGAACCCGCTGCTATAATCATCGTAATCATTTGTATGATAAATATTATTGTCTATAAAACGCCGATTTAGGTGGTTGTATGAGAGATGATTTCCTAACGACTCCGATGTAGATAATAATTTATTAAATCTGAAAAAGTAAATAAAATAAGTTTTTTTTAAATTGACCTTAAAGCTTAGCACAGTACATTTTGTTGAAAAACAAAATATTTTGTAAATCCACCAGCATATTGTTATGATTGTGAGCCGATTGTATAAATTCCTTCATGATATGCAATGACGCAGGAAATGCTATTTTCGAGAACACGCGCATCGTAGGTACTCGTAGAATGTCTCTACTTTAGAGCGCTTAGGTATACATCTCTCTCTGTATAGTTAAACCTATGTATATAAATATAATTTTACATACTTATTTAAGGCGACAATTTTCTATACTTAACTTAAAATTTGTTTGAAAAAACTTAAAATATTAATTTGAAACATAAGGTTAGTTTAGAATTTTGGTCTTCCAGTCTTCCAGAAATATTTTTTGCAGCTATATGTTATAACCTCATATTTTTTGTACACAAGTTACATTTATTTTATTTCTACAGCTAACTAATTCTTATTTATTAGTTAAAGCATTTTAAACCATAGTCTTTTAACATAAGGTACTCGTATATACTGTACCTGTTTTTATTAGCTTTCTGCTCTCCTAAGCTTCCTAAAACAATAAAAAAAAATCATTTTTATCATAAATCATAAGCTCCTTTCAATGAACTGAAAATAAACCATCTATAAAAAAAGTCTAGGTCAACTTTCAAGCATGTGTTTGTAATGGGTTTTATGTAGATCTTTTCTTCGCCGTGAACCTAGATTTAGGTTATAAAATGCTCATATAAAATCATCTAGAGCACGTTTGTTTATTTGTAACACATGTAAATAATTTTAAATTTAAAATATGTATATACCTACATATTTTTATCTCATTTTATATGTAAAAAATTTGGACGAATGGATATTATTTCAATTTTTTTAAGAAAAATCTATTTGATAAAAATAAGTCAAATGATTAATCTTATATATAAAAATCTCGTGTCACAGTGTTTGCTATCGAGAATAGGTCGTAAGCTATTTTTTATTCCCCTAGGTGATAAGGGCGGCCCTCTCCAGATTTCTTTTTATGATTTAGCATCAAAAAATATATATAACCCCAAATTTTAAACCCTCTACCAATCCCTATTTTTTAATAGTGATTAGAACGCGGGCGGAGCAGCGGTATTGTTAGTGTTATTATAATACGTCTTACGATAACTGAAGTAAGAGATTCAGTATTCTGAGCGAAGTATGTATATAGGATATAAGTATGTTCTATGTACGGTTTTTGACTCTTAAAAATTAAAATACAGTTGGGTAGTGGGTACATTTACCAACAAGAGAGAAGCTATAAAATTATATGATCATATTTAATATGTTGGCAAGATTTAAAAACTGTAAATGATAACATTAAATAAAATTTGACATACGTAGTTATACTCTTATTGTGCGTCTGTTTCTTTGTCCTAGATTCAGGAGTTTTGTTTCCAATAAGTTAATTTTTTTTGTTGTAATATGCGTGTCTACTTTAAAGATGTACCTATTTGTTTATGAGGTTGATCTAAAATATTATATAGGAAAGGCCAAAAACTTAATTCTAAGATTTATGTTGCTAACATTGCCTACTAGGTACTTATCTACTTATAAATTACCTAAATAATATAGGTATATAAAAAGGACAATTGGTAATTAATATAATTATTGTCTTATATTATGGTAATTAATTTCTTGTCTTTGCGTTACAGTTTGCACAGAAGTTAAAGGCGTAAGCAACTCAGCACATCAGAAAATCAATAGACGTTCATCATATTATTTTACCACCTTTAAATAGATGAAAATAAATATAATTCTCTTGTTTGTATAAAGTAAAGATAATTATTACCTCATATTAATCGGCATTTTATTATGTGTAATATTAATGCAAAACTAGCTTCACCGATGCGCAATATGACATCATTAGGTACCGTATCTACGTTTAAAATAGATGTGATTTATTTTATAAAAAACTGGTCTGCGGATAAAAAATATATTGAAGTAGTAATGTCGAATAAAAACATAATTTTTGTCTATGCAAAATCGCGTCTTTCGGAAGTTCTTCACCATTTACTATGAAATATTGGGTCATACAAGACTTTTATTACCTTCGCTATTTCTTCTGGCTACTTTTTACTTCGTCAACTTTATTACCATTAGCAATATTTTATGTACTTACGTTGGTGTGAATAGTATGAGTCTCTTTCAAAAATCAAAAAAAAAGTTTCTTTTATTTATTACGTGATGGCCAGTTTAACAAATTAAAAAATTGCGAAACCTTACAATAGGTAGGTATGTAAATAACATTACAAGTGGGAAGACAACTGTACTCATTACGAAGAGACATCTAAATAATAAATTATAATAAAAAATACGGAACTCATTGGAATATGAAAAGTAACATCGACTACATAATATTACCTAGGTATATTATACGCTACAAATACCGAGAATATATTTTACCGATATTGCATTATTATATTATTTATATTTGTTTATTAATACTGATATTATTTATATTTTTTTTGTGTTATGTGATATTTTGAGAACTGGCTTTAACGATTTGGATGGAATTTCGTATTTAGCTAAGGTTTTGTTTTTACTTCTTTGCCTATTTTGTCTGAGGTCTTTTCTAAAATTATGACTTTTTCGTAGAACCCGAGCGAGGGTATTCAGATAAATTTACTTATTTCATTCACTCCCAAGTTCCCAACGAATGATTGATCGTTATTAATTAATTATTTTGGAAGCTATACAATTGAACTCTTCATAATAAATTAATATGATTTTAATTATGACTTTAAATTATGTCATACTCAGAAGCTGAGCTCAGAACTTAGAATAAAATGCCGGTAAAGCCATTATATAGTTAGGTAGGTATATTTCCTGTTCCTTAGATACTCTAGCGTAATTTAAATATTTTTATATGTATATGTACTCGTAAAACCATAATATGTAAATTTAAATACATATTTTAAATATGGACTTATTCATAAAAAAACAATAAGTATTTTCTTGGCAATATCACATTGTGATATCAAGATTGAGAGTGTTGTAGGCAGTTTCTTCCTGAGAACGTTTGCAAAAACGAAGTAGAATATACTTAGAAAACAAATAATAATAAGTACAGGTGCGTCTTAACTTGTAACGGTTACTATAAAATTGTCACAAATGAGATATTCAACACAGATAACCAGTTCATGATACCAAACATCAAAATCTGTCCACAGACAGACGGACAAGAATCCTAAAAACTTTATATTTGGCCTTTGTATCGATAATAATGACAATTTCAATAAGACTTTACAACTAATATTTAACAGATCGACTTATAGTTTAATTATACGTATAGATTACAACTACTTAAATAGCGTAAAAACTAATTGTCTCAGAAACAATAAAATGCGTAGTTTCAAAATGCTATTTACTAAAATTTTAGAACGATATATAAAATAAATAACATAATTATACCAACATAAAAAAATAGAAGCCTTACCAAGTGAAAAGCACAATATTAAAAAAAGGTTACAATTAAACATTTTGTTGTACCCGACATTCGTAAAGACTTTGTCTTCAAAATTCTATTTCGAATAATACGTTTATTTTGATATCAATAATGTAATGTTGCACAAAGGTGATCTTAGCCAAAGCCGATAGAGCCAACTGATCTCAAAAAGCGCGCTAAAACGACTGCCCAGCTCTGAGCTCAGGCACCAAGCGTAGGCGAGAAGTCAGCTGCCAGATGCATGAATATTGTTTTTATAGTAATCAAATTATACTGCTGATTAAATTGAATCTACAATAATACAATGAGATTATTGTATAACATACATTAAGAATTACTTTCGTCAAATATTAATAACCAGTATGAAATTGTAAGGCTTTTAATACAAGTATATTGATTGTATTACGATTCATCGTCGCTCCGTTCGGATTTGTTACCTATAGTAAATACCTACCTGGTAGCCCAGTGGTAAGTGGGAAACCGAGTGATGAGAGTTCAAATCCCGTCTCTCTGACATTTTCATTTTCGAGTAATTTCTAACATGATTGCCAATTTTCTTACGTTTATGAAAATATCGTAAGAAGACTAGCAAGTCTGAGAGAACTTAACAAATTGTCGAAAGAGATGTGATATCCGCCATCCCGCACTTGACCAGCGGACTATGATCCGCCTCGTAGTGAATGGAGGCCCGTGCATTGTGTTAGGACGTTAAAAATAGGGCCGTATACAATAAACATGCCTTTGAGGTTTGTTATTTTCCCGTAGTAAAATGGTTTCTATTTATTGACCCGAATAACCATCTGTCATCATACCTGATTTCATCAAAATCTTCCCAGTTGTGTCAGTCGGATAAACAGAGAGAGAAAATCAATCGTAAAACAAATTGTTTATAAAAAACTGTAAAAAATGAATACCAATCTTAATAATAAATAGGAGATTTCATCGGAAATAAAATGGCGTTAGACACTTTTATTATTTTAGTTCACTTAACAGTACACATGGAAAAATATAAGTATCTATATTCCAAATGTTTACTGAATGATACTTAAGACTTGAAATAATAAGTCGGACGACGAGAGGGAGAATAGTCACGCATATATATTACCTATTGATAAAATAGTTTTGTTTTTCAATATTGTCGTATTTATTTGAAAATAAAATTTCATTATACCTACACCATAAACAAAAATCTATATAAATAAAAATGAATGTTGGTAATCGCACGCGGTAAGCGTAAAACTCGATAATGTCTCAACCAATTCGTCTAATTTTTTAACCGACTTCAAAAAAAGGAGGAGGTTCTCAATTCGTCGGGGACTTTGTTTTTTTTTTATATGTATGTTCCCCGATTACTCGACGATGGCTGGACCGATTTGGAAAATTCTTTTTTTGTTTGAAAGGGTATAGTTTCCAGTTGGTCCCATAGTGACCATGTCACGATTTGATGATGGGATCCCAGGGAAATCGAAGGCAACTCTCAAATTTTATAGGCACTTATTACGTTTTTCATATATTTTCTAAAGCTGTTCAAGTATTTGCATCTGATAATCATCATCTCCTGTGGTTGAGCTAATGATGGAAGGTACAACTCCTCAACGGTTAGGAGTTAAAAGAAAATTCTTTCAATATTATACGTAATTATAAACCGATAGTTAAATTCTTTCAGGCTCTTATTAACCGACTTCGAATAAGGAGGAGGTTCTCAATTCGTTGGGGACTTTTTTTTTATGTATGTTCCCCATTACTCGAAGATGGCTGGACCGATTTGGAAAATTCTTTTTTTTACATAAACAAAATAAGTATCTACTTTCCGCTAAAAATTTGAAATTAATTATTTTTAACAAAAAACAAAAACCGACTTCAAAACTAAACAAATCTAAACTAAAAAGTAGAAAATAAAACTTTTAAGAACTTCGTTAATTTTGAAGTCGGTACTTTTTAGTTTAGATTTGTTTAGTTTTGAAGTCGGTTTTTGTTTTATTATGTATGTTCCAAAAGTCACACGGAGGGATTTAATAATAATAAAAAAAATATTCAAAGTTTGTAAAAAACTTATACTTAAGGGGGTACCTACGGACTAATCAATAAAAATGTCTTATATTAAAAACTAGGTGCTCACCCTCCCTTATTACGTGTTGTATATAATGGTAGTTTTCCAATTACAGAGCATAGTGCGACTCAGTGGCGCGCAATGCCGAATTATGCTGAAGCTTAATTGGAACGTGAATAATGTTTACAAAAGTATAATCCTGTAAAATAAACTTGTTTACAGATCTGAATTTTAAAATAAAATTAAATTCATATTTTAAGGTGGAATATAAAAAAAAAGTAATTATTTATACCTTCATCCATATTTATATTTATTTTTTTAGCAGTTTGATGTAGTTGGAACATTCAACGTTGAGCATTATGCCGCATAATGCGCTCTAGTGCTGTAATTGGAAAACTACCATTTACTTCACATCGCCCGGTATATATTTGACTTCGATATAGTATGTTTTCCTTAAGAGATAGACATATACCATCGCGGACTTTTTTGTAGACCTATATAAGATACACAATTCCACTATACATCATCTTGTCATATCTCAAAGGGTTTAGGCAGCGTTTTCGTTCTCCCAGATGGCTTATTTTTTTCCGTCACCTCCAACATATATCATTATATTTTAGCCAATGTATACATAACCTTGACAAGTTATACACTAAAACCTTCCTGGAGAACCATTCTATCCATTGGTGAAACCTGCATGAAAATCGGTGCAGTAGATTTTCAGTTTATCGCGAACAGACAGACAGACAGACGCGGCGGAGGACTTTGTTTTATAATATTTAAAAATAGTAGCTAATGAACGACTTGAAGCTCAGTAGTTATCTCATAGTTTAAATGCACTTCAAACAACGCAAGGCAATTTAAGTGACCAATTCACACTAATATTTATATGAATAGGACCTTGTTACAACAAGGCATCAATCAAACCAAAAATATTTAATCGATTAATGACATTTATTACAGTACAATTGCTATTTACTGACAAAGTATGTAGGTATGTTGAACTAACATCTTTTGTTGGCTAATATTGAAAAAAAAAACAGATCTTATAAATTATATAAACGGCTATAAGATTCATTACATAAAAAGATATTCTTAAGAAAATAAATAGTTTAATTATGACTCAATTTAATTTATGATATTGTATTTTTGCCTACCTATATCAAGTTTTCAGATTAACCATGTATTGGTATATGTTAGACATTTTTATTTACTGTATACACACAACAAGGATGGTATGGAGGATTGGGGCAGGTAAAAGCCTGGCAGGGTGGTACTACCGGACAGGACTCGCCGGGATACCAAATTGTCCTAGCGTATCTACCGCTAGGTCGCGTGGCTGCCCCATGGTTGAAACAATCTGCTTTGCAAGGATAATCATAACAGCAGGGTCTAAAAGCAAAAAATAATACCTCATTTAATTTTCTATACTGAGTACCTATTAATTAAACGGACTTGTTGGTTCATTGGCATGTACACTAAACGGCCGCTTGAATCCGGGTTTTCTAAAAAAAAGTTAATGATTTTTCTGTTATGAAAGCTCAGCCTAGTTTCTGGTTGGCACATTATACTGTAGGCCATTTAAAATAACAAATCTAAACTAAGAAGTAGAAAATAATACTTTTAAGGACTTTGTTAATTTTGGAGTCGGTGCCAGGGGAAGCACTACCTTTCAAATAAAAAAAGAATCATCAAAATCGGTTCACCCAGTTCAAAGTTATGAGGTAAATGCTCATATTTTATAAGATATCAACATTACATTAGGTATCCGTATATCTATATTTCATGAATATATTACTCTATATTATGTTACATTTTGGAGAAACTGCCTAAAAGTTTTACCTTTCACGGGGTGCGTTACTTGCGTCTCCACGATAAGGCGCACATTCTCGTTGGAAAGGCTGGGGTCGAGGTTGGCCGTGGGAGGGTCTTTTATAGTAGATACTGTATTCGCCTTGAACACATCCGAACCGCGGGGTTGGCGGTGGACACTCGACTCCACGAGGCAACACTGACATCGCTTTAAGTTATCTATACATAATATAAAGAATCCTTATTAAGTGGAATCTATGGTACATTAATTATTAAGAAGTCATGCAAACTATTAAAATATACTTACCTGAAATGCCAGTACCTAATTGGTTATGTAAGAATATTGTATATATAGGTAAGTTATCTAATATCTTACAATTTTTTTCAAATTTAGATCTTTTAATTTTATTACAAAAGCTACGATATTTTTGACTGTATAATTTTGATTTATGACTAGTGTACTCACTATACACGTGACACGTTATATTTTTCTTTTAATTATATGTGGCCAATTATTATGTATGCAAATTATAAATGTCATGTTTCTTACATGAATCGTAGGCAGGCCCATTATTTCGCGGGCAGGCAATGATATTTTAACTATAGTTAAAATATCATTGCGGGCAGGCCATGTAGTTACATTACATTATTACCAGTGCTGTTACACGTACCTCCAATTGAGTCGCGCTATCTATTCTATTATTTTCATTATCATACAAAATCTAATAAAGTTGTTTTATATCTGTACATACGTACTTATACTAAAATAATTCTAAGTCGAATTAATATATTGAAAATTTTATTGAAAGTTGAGTTTCTCACCTACTGCTAACACATGACTGACATTTTTTAAAATATAAAACAGACGATTCAAAAGTACTCATGAAAGTGTATTTGAGTAACGTTTATTTCATTTCCATTTCACCTCTTATCAAGATTTAATTAATAGTGTCTTGGTCATTGAGTTCTTTATCTTAGAACCTTGCTTTTTTACACTCTTGTTATTAAGAGAATACTGTAAGGAGCACTCCATTAAGATTTTAATTTTTAAGTAACAATACTACTCGGTTCGGTTCGATCGATGGTGGATTACATCATGAAGCATAGGATTACATGATACATGAGAATAGGATTACATGATAAAAAAACACTTTCTATATCTGATACGTGTTATCACTAAACTGATGTGGTAACACTTCTTATCAGACGTAAAATGCACCTGGCAGTACCTTTTAATATTTGAGCGCTGTTAATCGAAATGCACGTAGATATTATAGATATACTTAGTAGATACATATATAGTAGTCATATTATACAGAGTCACTGCGCTAATCAATATTACGGCTAGTTTGTACGATATTTTGCCATAGTAAAAAGAATCCCTTATGTTGATCCAGATAACCAGGTATGATCATACCAAATTTTATCAAACCCCTTTCGCTGGTTCACTCGTAATGTGTCAAAAATTCTAAAAACTGTAGGTTCTGTTTCCGTATTGTTAGTAATCTTGAAACTGTTTCAATGTTTTCCTAAATAAATTTAATACATACTTAATACAAATTCCACTAAGAATTTCTTTCCACTGAACTGCGAAAGATGCTAACTGCCTCCATATTTTAACTTGTGACGTACAATGAAACTTGTCAATAAAAACGGTATACATATATGTAGTAGATACGAGCAAACCCAGCCCGATTCGGTGGGCGTAAGTTAAAATAAATTAAACGGTTTTAAAATTTTCTAATATAATAATATTGGCCTAAGTTACTCCTTATAACATAAGCTATCTGCGAGTGAAAGTTCCATCAGAATCGGTCCAGCCGTTTCAGAGATTTAATTTCTTGATGTAAGTAGGTACCGTATATACTTTAAGTGGAATACTACTATGCTTTTATTGGAAAGCTGTTAATTTGAAATACAAACAGACACTTCATTTTATTTATAATACAGTACTGAAAAAATGAAAAATCTGTTAATTTATACTACCTATATGCGTTACAAATAGTTACAAGGGCCGCAAAACTGGATGAGAACCAGTATTATTGGATACCCCACTCATTCTTAGGGACAGTATTTGATAAATACTGATTTGGAAAGAGACGATGAATTAAGGAAAGCAACATAAATTAAAACAATAAGTCCAATGTCCATAGAAAAATTATAGCTAGTATACAACTATATAAATTCAGGAAATTACCGCGTGACCTCGGAAATACCTCCAAATTAAAAATATTTAATTAGGTCAATTAATTTAGGTACTTCTCAGAATATGACGCAAATAATTTCGATAAGAGAAATATGGTACAATTTTATTAACAATTTCACATAAACTTTGATTCAAACGATACAAAAATAAACATTTTCAATATATTGGAACACAGGTAGGCCCATGATGACCGATCGCAATGGTGGCTTTGTCGAAGGCAGCTATTGGTTTCGGAGGCTGGCCTACCGCGAGAATTGCATCTAAAATTAAAGAAAATTCGAATTTAATTTATATAATTTCCTATAATTCATAATTATAATTTACCAAAATAGTGTTATATAAGACTGCATATAATATTATTTATTATTTTAAGGGTGATATCAGACGGTTCACTCGAATGATTATTCACTTAGGCGAATGCTTCATTTTTCTTTCATTCCATGTTCACACGGCTTAAACGGAATGATAAAAAAAAGAACATTCATTTTTCATTTATTTTAATGTGTCATCGAATCAAGTCGGCTACAGGACTCGAGACAAAATGACCGAACCCGAATGAACGTACTCTCAGTGTTCAGACCGTTCATTTTTCGATCATTCGGAGTGGAGTGAAAGATACCAGATGAAAATATCCAACACTGTTGGATCGGTTCACTAATGAATTCATTCGGCACTCGTGTTTCATTTTTTGTTCAGACATTTCATTTCGAGTGAAATGTACCGACTGAAAGGTAAAAATGAACAAGAAATGAACCGTCTGATATCACCTTAAGACTGCATATAATATTATAATATCTAAAAACATGAAGGATGGATTAACTACTTGCATATTTTATTTCTAATTTTTACAATGCTAACCTAATTTGCCGTAGACTACGAATGTCGCAAGCACTAGACCATTGTCATTAATCTTTCGACATTACATGCATGAAAAATAAACCAATAAACTAGACTACACAAGTAGGTACACAGACCCTATTTTAAACACTTGTCATAACAAATATAATTTTGCACATGGTATTTTTATCACTGACTCGTGCCCGGAAGTGAAGTCTATAATATATTATTTTTTTTTTTCATTTTAACATTTGCCAAATTGTAAAGTGATAACGATTTGGGTCTATATTGACTGCAAAAATGTATTATTTTAATGTACTTGTTATTGTATATGTGCTACTTGACTGTATACTGTGACAAGAGATCCACTTCTATCACAACACGGAGGTGGACAATGGGGCATATTACAGCAATGAGCGGAACATGAGGACCCAGATCTGAAATAAAAACGTGATTTATTTTTTTCACATTTATCATTTGCATTTGCACTGAATTATTTTTTATTTTTATAATTGATAAAATACATATTTTGATTATAGGTATACTACTTCTATAACTTACTGAATCGTAGACATAATTGTTTGTAATTGATTTATGACGCTCATTCGACTGCACATTATTGAATATTTATAAGAAATTTATCTTTTCCTTTTATCAAAAATATTACTTAATAAAAAATATTGGATTGTATGAGTCAATGCTGATAATAATTATTACTGTGTGTTGGAATTATATTTTATGCCATATCTTTATGACGGCCTTCTTTATTTAAAAATATATTGATTAGGTAAAATATCGAAGAGAAAGGTTCTATTTTTATATTTTGCTTTCAATGACTTCAAAAAGGAGGTTCTATATTATGGTATAAAAATATTTTGTTGTAGGTAGCGTACCTTTTTAGTTATTACACGCTTTTTATTAGCTTCACCTGTATGTTTGTTTGTATGTTTGTATGTTTGTAACCGACTTCTTTGGGTGCGATTTTGACCCACTTTAAACGGCCAGATTTCGTTCAAACTTTGTAGATTTATCGAGGACCGATGACAATACACTAATTTGATATATAAACCAAACTAAAAAGTAGAAAATAAATAATAGTTTAAAAAAACTAATTTACAAACAGCTCCCTCTAGTGTTGTATATAGATTACATATTGTGTTCAATAGATGGCGCATTTTAGAAACTAAAAAGTAAAAAATAAATAATAGTTTAAAAAAACTAAAAACACGCTTTTTATAGAAAACCAAACTAAAAAATAGAAAATAAATTTTAAATCAATTTAAATTAATTATTTGATTTTAAAAAAAGCGTGGGGTGCTTTTTAAGATATTATCAAAATGATAATCACTCTACTCATATCTGTCAATAAAATATTTATAACTACTGACACCATGCACCCCACGCTTTTTTTAAAATCAAATAATTAATTTAAATGCATTAAAATTTATTTTCTATTTTTTAATTTGGTTTTCTATAAAAAGCGAGTTTTTTTATGCGTGTTATATTTAAATTGGAATAGGTAAAAGTTCAAAAAAGGAAGGTGCTCTAAACATTATCGATTATATATAAGTGTTTTTTTTGGAATGGCTAATATTATCATTGAGTTATTATTACTAGAGTAGACGCCGCGAACAAAATCTGTTCGCCACTAGCGGCCGCCCGGGGCGCGGGGGAGGAGGCGACCGCATCATAGATTGCAAGATTACTATGCAGAAGGGACACGGACACTTTGTTTATATTCTGCCTAATGAGCATACAACTAATTATTTTAATTACAATTACTTTTTAAGCTATTGCATAGATTTTATTTAAACCTTATTGGTGTTAGGTAATAGGTTTTTTCGTTACGGAATTTCTTGATTCGGTCGCCGCGCTCAAAGCCCGCGATAGAAGCTATGCAATAGCTTAATAAAAAAGTATATATATATAATAATATAAAATGTTTTATCTGATAGGGAACTACAAAATAATTTCATTATCTGTATTAATTAACATAGCAACTTGATATTGTCACTTCTGCGTAGACCTTTTTTTTACTCTTTGACAATCATGACCGCCGCCGCATGGCGCGTCGGCATGACTTTAAAATTATACAAAATTATTAAATTAAGCGTGATTAAACGAAAATGCAGTAAACTTACGCGAAAAATCACTCCTTGACTTTTATTTGATTTTCCTGAACGGTTTGTACAGTACCTCACTACATGACGGCATATTTAGACGTAATAATTTTTACTCCAATGCGTCAAGCTACCGCAGCCTAGGGATGGCGATCTGAGATCGATTAATCGGAAAATCGATTTTTTGGGTCACAAAATCGATCTTTTTAAATCGATATGTCGTACTGAATCGATCCAGTGAATCGATACTTTACCCTCGAGAATCGACATTCGATATTTTATGCTTTAAACAATAATAAAATATAAATAAGTTAGTAAGTAAGAATAAGTAGTAAAAAAAAAAGTTTACACGAATTATCCGGCACTGGTACTTATGATCAAACTAATATTAAATGAATGATGACAAGGGTAAACTATAATTAATTTAAGAATAATTAATTTGCTGATATAAATTGCAATTATTTATCGAAATATAAAAGAATTAAAATAAAAATTGTTATCAGCTCAGCCGCAAATTTAAAAATATAAATATAACATTGAACTTTCATATCATGGGTGAATAATGTATTTACTATTTACGATAACCCATGGTTGGAATTTAAAAAATGACCGCAAGCAAAACTTAAACGGTTCTCGCCCTAGGTGAGACTGTTGTCGCTCTAGACTGTTACCTGCTGTAAACAAGAGTGTAATGTAGTGTAGATGCAGTTTTAGTGTTTTTAATTTTTTTATGAAGCATCAATTTTTAAGCATAATCAATGAGATTGTTTTCCGCGCGTGAGAAGAAAATTTTTTCTTGAAAAAATTGTTTATGGAATCTTTCAAGAACATAATGTTGTAGTATGTGTTTATTCAATGTTCATGTATTGTATCATTTCTGTTTTCATTTTATTAGGAATTAGTTACTTTTTTATAATAAATCTTATCTATACTATCGTTTTACTACTCGTAATAATGAAAACAAAATAATAAATATTAACCAATCAGAGATCAACGGAACATTAAATAATGACGTTAAAGAATAATTTTGATATTATGAAGGTTTTTTAGGGAGATGGCTGTGCGCTTAATTTCCTTTACTTCTTTTTAATACATAAAAGAAATAAAAAAAAGCGTTTGCATTTGTACTCATTGAAAATATACTGCCTAAAACTAAAATTCAAACATAAAGCCTAGTCTGTATTATTAAACTTAAAATACTTATAATAAATTATTATTTATATTTTAAGTATTAAAAAAAATCGAGATCGATTTTTGAGAGATCGATCTTTTAGATCTCGATTTTTTTGAGAATCGATTCATTAGGTTTCGATTCGGATCGATACAAAAATCGATCTTTTTTGAGAAGAATCGCCATCCCTACCGCAGCCGCTCGGCACAGACTAAACGCGTATATGCCGATCGGCTTATACAGGTGTTTGAATAAATCTAGTTGAGGCGCCCACTCTATACGTAGTAATAATAACTCAATGAATATTATTGTATTTTTTTGTATCGGCTAGGCTGTCAAAACAACATTGTGCCAGTGGCTACAGATACCTAATCAAATTATACCTAAATTATGGCTGATCTAGTTAAATTTTAAAATGACTAGGCTTCTTTAAAAAAATGTTACAACAAATTCAAAATAAAATAAAATTATTGACTTACTTGTTCTTTTGTTTTTATAATATAATGAGCTTGTTTAAAAATGTTTATGATTCCCAATTAACTCTATAGGTATTAGGTACAGTAAAACATAGTTACAGACGAAATGAGTAGAGCTTCTAAAGAGCTTCTTCTCTTCTGGCTTAGGAACATTAGGTACATAATATTATGTACATATTACTTTTCTCTATGTATAGGAATTAATAAAAGACAAATATGAAAAGTACACAACAACAGGTGTCTAAAGATATAACCTACCCGAGTGTTATCAAATCAGATTCCACAACGAACGGATCGGTTTATTACATGTATATAATCAAAGGGTATATTACAATGATTTAAAAAAATATTAGACATACAATTTTAGTAGTAGGTGTCCACCAATATTTAGATTTTAGGTACGTGTTTTAGGTAGGTATTTGCAAAACACTATTTTTTTAACCGAATACTTTCAAATAAAACCTCATTCTTCAATCAATTTATTCATAGAATCATAATTCTTAATCGTAAAGATTTTTAAAATTATAAATATTGATAGAATAAAGGTTTCATGCATTAAAATAAAAAAAAAACCATAACATTCACAAATTTGCAATATTTAACACTAACGGCCTGTCCGCACTGCAAAATTTCACCGCGCGGTATTTTTTCAGCAATTCTGTAATACATGGAATCTTATAGAAGTATCCGTACTGCGAATAAAATTTCGCGTGATTTCTCTCAGTAGGTCCCGATATTCCGATCGCGGAAAATAAATCGCGAGAATAAAATTCACGCGGTGAAATTTCGCAGTGCGGACAGGCCGTAAAATATATCTGAATGAGTGAAAAACCTTTGATCTTAGGTATGATCTACTAGGATTTAGGCCTCCCCTAAAAGATTACTACGTTCGTCTTGTGCTATTCACGTGGGAGCGCTGTCCACGCTTCGCCTTCCGGTACGTGGGCGCTACTTAAAAACTCTTCATCCCCAACGACCATTCACCGATGATGACTATTTATCTTGCGAGTGATGTCTATCTAGCTCTAACTTTTTGTCGAACCCTTATCGTGAGCGGCCATGTCCCTGAGCCGTTATTTTAATGATAACACACTCATAATATTTTTACTTCTAAACTTCGAACTGCAGCCAAGTAGAATTTAAGTTCATCAATTTGTTTCTTAGCCAATTAGATAATTGCAATTTTAACAAAAATCTCATAGGCTTCTATAATGTATAAATATGAATAGTTGCGATAACATCCCTCATTTGGTCTAAACATATACAAGCAATAACTTTCATTATTAAATTTAAAGTGGAAAAAAAAAACCAGTCAACATGCCCGGACGTGTACCTTCTTCAATTTGTGCGCCTCCAGCTTGCTTGTCGCCTTCGCCTTGTACTCCGGGACCATACGTGTGCCAAAACAATATTCCGCCGACACCGAGGTGCTACCCTGTGAACCCTTGCATCAATATCTACAGCTGCCACACGCAAATTATGTAATTGAAGCCAACAAAATGGGAACATCGAAAGGAAAATAAACTTTTAATTTTATCCTGTGCATTTTAATAATCCTGTGTTTTAAAAAAGTGTCATTTATTCTGTGCAATAAAATTTATATAATCCTATGTGTTTGTATTTTTTTTTATAAGAACAGTCTAGCCTCATCAGAGTTGCTACTTAAAACTTTGCCTAGTTTATTGTGTTTTTATATATTTTTTATTATATTATCCATTCATAAAATATACTTTGAATATATTATGTATTTGAAACATCTTATTGAAATAGTCACTATTATCGATACAGAGACCGAACCTATAGTTTTAAAAAAAATTGTGTTTGTATGTATCATGAGAAAACCACTAAACAGATTTTTATGAAATTTGATATGATTCTTCCGAGTCAACATATAGGATAGTTACTTTTAACTGCGAGAAGTATCTCTGAGAAATCTTTACTAACGTTAAAATTTACGTAGGGACGAACCCGAGCGGACCGAGTGGGAGGCGCTAGTTAAGTAAAATTAAAAAGAGGTAACATTTGCATTGACTTGAACATTAATATCTACAGTTATAGACTTAGGAAGTAATAAATAAAAATAAAAAATAAATAAATAAAACTATTTCATTAAAGTCGATTGTATATGTACCTATAGACTACAATTCAATAAATTACAGCGTTAGCTCTGTACAGTGTTAGTGGAGCTATATTATAATTATCATTAGGACCTTGCGTCTGCGAAATAGATAGTCATCAAAGCGTCTGCTAAAAGAACAGTAAAATTCGGCACCATGAAATACCGACAGGTTACCTATATATATAATAAAATTGTAACTTAGTCGAATCTGTATATTGAATATTTTTTTGGGAATTCTTATTGAAATAGTAATTAATATCGAAACAGAGGCCGAATGTATAGCTTTTAGAATTTTGGTCTGTCTCTCTGTCTGTCTGTGACCGCATCACGAGAAAAAAACTGGACAGGATTTTATGAAACTTGCAGTAAGATGATATTTGGGTCAGGATATAGGATACTTTTTACTGCTGGAAAATATCTTATTTCTGCGAAATCTCAAGTAACCGTAAAAACAGTCTGTAAAATATTACATTTGTATGTGAAATTTAAGAATTTATTTTCTGGTCTATTAAAACGCAGACGGAGCTGCGGAAAATGCTAGTTTAAATATGAATTGTTTAATGTCAAATTTAATAGGTAATAAAAATACAGTATAACCACGTTCTTTATTAAAACCATCAATTTGTAACACGAGAATAGAGACGTGATAGAATATAAAGAAGTGGCAGAAGGTAGGTAGGAAGTAGAAAGAGTTACCGAAGTGGCACATCGACGTGATAGCAGCTGGACTGTGAACCCTGAAATGAACATTTATATAAATGTGTTAAATATGTTATTTGGGTAAGCTCGAAAAAGTTGGCTTGGAACTATAACCGCTCAGACTGCGAATTTGAATTGAACATTTTGTGAGCAATTAAGAGCAATTTATTTAAAAAAAAAATTTTAAGAAAAGTCTATTGGTTTACGTGTAATAGGCAAAAATAATTTTGTATTTTTAATTATTAATAACTAATTAAATAATTAATTGATAAGGTGAGCAATTGCGAATTTGAATTGAGCATTTTGTGAGCAATTAAGAGCACTTATCAATTAATCTGAGCGGTTATAGTTCCAAGCCAACTTTTTCGAGCTATTTGGGTAAGTGCCAATTACTAATGTTCTTCAATGGCAGATTATAATTTATTAAATGTAAAACTAACTTGTCTCACGTTATTAAAGTTAGAGTTTCGCAAATTCGGCACTGACGGCCTTTTGCCAGATACACCATCATGCACTATCAAAGGTCTTCTTTGGGTCACAGGATCTAGTTTGCAATCAGGACAACACCTACGAGAAACAGGAAGGCATGGGTATGGGGCTGGTGGTGCTCTAGGACAAATAGGGCGCTGTTTAGGCAGAATCGGTGGAGGGCATTGAAGGTTACAGCATGGTAGCACTGGTTGGTAACACAGCAATGGCTCCGGACGAGGATATACCTAAAATAAATAAATTATTTTATTATTAGATAGTATATTCATAAAGGAAATTAATAATAATCTTATTTTGTACCCATTCTACAATATATATAATTTAAAGACTATCTCTTCTTCTTATTCTGGGTTTTGGAGGCTGGATATCATTCTATAATAAGCCTGGTTAAAATCCTTACAATCAATTTAGTCGGCGTGTTTTGTAAATGAAAGTTATACATATCTATAATTTTATAGGTATTAGGTATGTACTTACGTACTAACGCCATCGCAGCTATATATAGCAGCGATTTTTAAAAGTGCCGCCATTCTACATCTAAAATTAATTTTTGGCGTCATTTTTTAGCCTTGTTTTTTAATAGTGTTTGATTTTTAATAGTGTAATATTTATTTTATGATAGTTTTCGTCATATATCTAACCTAACCTAACCAACCTAGAAAGAAAGATTCTTAAAATTTACCTTATGAACCTATTATATCCAAACCCAAAGAGAATAGTTATTTACGATAGAAGCACATTCACACAAATCTATAGAAAAACGAAAGTGCGGTGGCGTTAGTACGTAAGTACCGTTTTATATTATACTAGCAAACCCGGCCCGCTTTGCTGGGCGTAAGTTCAAATAAATTAAACGGTTTTTGTAGTTTTCTAATAAAATAAAAGTAACCTAAGTTACTCCTTAAAACGTAAGCTGCAAGTGAAAGTTCCGTCAAAATCGGTCCAGCAGTTTTAGAGATAAGCCGGAACAAACAGCTGGATAAAATTTTTTACAATTGATATTTTGATACAAGTACCGTATAGCTATGTACTTTCATATGTATTTAATGAAAAGCTGTTAATTTTAAATTACACAAAACAGACACTTCAATTTTATATTAATTATATGTAGGTACTGACTTGCATCAATAATAACGAAACGAAATTTTCACCTTCAGTGTAAAACTTACCGGAGGAGGATCACAAGGTTCTGGCGGAGGACAGCAAGGTAGTACTGGTGGATAAAACACTGGCTTGGGTGGCGGAGGAGGACAAGGATCACTTCGAAGTTGTCGTCGGGGTTTACAGGGTGGCAATATAGGAACTATAGGTGGTACCACATCTGGTATAATAGGAGCTGGGCATGGTTTTAATATTGGTTTGCAATTGCAAGGAGGACATGGAGTGCACGGTACTGGTGGAGGACAACAAGGTGGTGAATTACAGCCAGATGGTGGTTGAGGACAAGAGAATCTACAAGGTCCAGTTCCACAAGGCAAAATAGCCGGACATGTCGGACAAAAACTCATTGAACACGTCATTATAATTTCACGTTACGTAATTTGCACTTCTATTATTATAATAATTATTTTCAATTTTTATTTTTATTTTGATGCCAAATTATTTTTTCTGATATTTTAATCATACATGATACGTCAATGTCAATTATATTTTTTTCTTATTTACTAACAAGTTTAGCATATTCTATCACATTTCAATTTTTAAAATATTCATGTTTGACAGGAATAATAGCATTTGGATAAATCAAAAAGGAAAATTATTAGTAATTCACAATATTCATTTTAATCTTAAAATATTTAAATAAGTAAAAAAATTGCAAAATGAGTGCTCCATATTACAGTTATGATCCATGTGTTACGAGCGGTATGCCCTGTGGTGCCACTTACCCCTGCTCGACGAAGCCTTGTATGCCTTCGTGCAACAATTTGACCCCGTGTTCAGTGTTTCCCGGCGGCGGATGCTCCCCATGCCCGGCTCCGGTACGACCGTGTCCAAGCCCTTGTCCAGCCCCTCCCATTTTACCTAGTTTACCCCCATGCCCTTCGTGCGATAAGGTTTGTCAAATTTAATAAATGTTTATCATTTAGGCATTAAACTAATATAAAATAAAGTACTTATATAAAAACGTCATTTAAGCATGTATTGTGCATTTATTTCTCTATGTTCATCGTATTTTCTGCAACTGGAATGGTTTGGATAGATTGTATGTTAGTTTGATTGCATCATGCATGTCATTTCAAATCACGAATTATGACAAAACTTTTCAACAAAAATGTGCTAATCGAATTTAAAAATGTAAATATTTTATTTATGCCATCATAATCGGTTCAACATTTACATTAGGTAATTAGTAAAGTTAGTAAATATATATGTACCTATATTGTATGTAAACCTTCTCTAGAGATACATATAACAGCCTAATTTAACATATAACCTTAAGGTTATACCTTATATAAATTTAATAAGCGCATATCGCTTATTAAAATTACATGATGTGCATGTGCATAAAATTATGTCTCACAAAAACATTTTACTACGCAGCCTGCAATGCCTGTGAGACGATCAACTGAGAGGTCGTGCGACTCGATAGCAATCCCATGTTGCAGACCGAATCGATGTAAGCCCTGTCCAAGCTATTGTTCTACGGAGCCAAGCATTTGCTCAACGAAGCGTTGCAGCTATCCTGGCGTTCCTGTATATAGGGGGTGCTGTGGCCCATGTATGCCAATTTGGTGATATACAATAATAATAATTAATTGTTTCTTTTTTTCGAGAGTATAAATAAATGTTGTAATGTTTAATTGATTCCCTCTTTTACATATAATGTCAGATGGTAGCCTATACTTTATATAACACTATTTTTTCAGGGTTTTTCAAAGGTCTTTCGGACATTTTGAATGCTTTGTGGTCACGAGATGTATTGATTATATTTCTATTTTCATTTATTCTGACTTAGACAAAAAGCGATAATGGTAGTTCTTTCTACAGTTAACATCAATCCCTTAATCATACAACGGTCTATAATAAATAGGTATAATATCTACGTACCGATAATATGATACCATGCTACTCGTAAATGTGTTACGCTTTATAATCTGGAGATTACCGTAATATTATTATTTTTGTTAATACTATTAAAATTTAAATGATTTTATTTATTTAGGCTTAGAAACAGGGCTTAAATTAAAAAAAATATAACTAAACATATTAAAACTAAAAATATATTTTTTTTGTTGTTCAATACATTATATGAATGTATTTTTAAATAAACAATACTCAACAGTTACAAAAATACATATTTATATAAATAAACCTAATAAAAAGCGGAAAGAAAGAAAATATAAATATGAGACTTAATTAATAATTCATATGGCAAAAAAGACAGCTTTATTGTGCTTTTTCTTTGTCTTCAGATGCCCTTTCTTTTTCATCAGATGAAAATACTTAGTTAAAACTTCTTTAATTGAATTGTAGCGGACTTAATTAGGAATATAAATAAAAAAGTTGAAATGTTTAATTATAATTAGTTTTATTTAAAATCAAACAATATAAAAAAAAATTAACTACGCGTTAGCCTGGATCCAAGTAATGAAATACGGTACACGGGAATAAACGGTTGGATAATTTTGGTAGCCGCATCCAGCGTCCCAGGAGCTTATACCAATGACTACATTAGTGCCGTGGATTAAAGGACCACCATAGTCACCATAGCAAGGTCCTACATTTCTCTGTCCTAGGATACCCGCGCACATCATATATGGCAATACCGTCATTGCAATTTGGTTGTAATTACTACGACAAACTTCCTGATTCACTGTTCGAATGTTAACTTGTCTTAATTGTTCAGAACGAGTATTATTACCCTGTAAAAGAAAAATATCATAATCATATCAGAGTAATAGGTATTTCAGTTTTTTCTAAATTCGATAGTTATATGTTCAAAGCAATTTTATTAAATAGTGTATTTTACTAGAATCATCAGAGTTATATTTAAGTTATAAAAAATTAGTTAATATATACTTTGATAAATTATGTACACTTACATCGACTGAGCCCCAGCCAATTGTTCTAACTGCTGTATTATCGGTCACGTTGTAAATGACACCAGCAAATCTGCCAAGTTGAACATTATTGTCGGTAGCAAAAATAGATGCGATCCTAATAACTCCAACATCGTTTTCTTTGTAGTTGAAGTTAAATTCAGGATGACTGATGAGTTGAGAGACAGTGTGAGTATATCCACCGCTGTTAGCGTAAGAAGATCCGACTCGAATGCGCCAAGATTGAGGTGATGTATAGCTGTAAATATAAAAATATTACATAAGTTTATTAATTACTAGCAACTTACTTTCGCTTCACTCGATCTTTGACTCGAATTTATAGTCATCTGTACATCCAAATCCGCAAAACTCTCCGCAAAAAATCCGCAAAAAAAAGGGAATAATATAGCTATTAAATATTATTAAATGGTAAAAACACCTACAAATATGTAAAGATAATTTGTGAAAATCTTAGAACTTCTTAAACTAGAGAAGATATATATGTGAAAAGCTTGATAGAGAGGAATGTGAAAAGGAAGATTTTTGAGCAAAATGTTCAGATAGCAGGAGTAAAGGACAATAGTTGAATCTTACTAAATGCATTGAGCAGCAGTGAGAACAGAGCGCCGACTTAAGATCACACCGCCACACTCTTGAACGTAATCAATTCCGTTGCGAGTATTTAGAAGTACAGCAGCATAAGGATAATTGTTGATGGTTGCTAATTGACCTCCGAGAATTCTCTGCTGCGATGAGGCTGAAAATGTTTTTTTTTTCAAGAAGAGTCATTACGATACATTTGATTTCGTTAAAATCTTTTAATTTGGTTGTCATTGGAGGTGTAAATTCAAAATCTTGATGAATTCGAGCGATATGTTAGCCGCCACCTTATTTTTCAACAATATCTCGGTCATTTTCAACTTTTCAAGAAGAATGGACAAATTTTTGACATATTCAAATCTCTATGTTTAACTTTATATTCCTTTTTTCCTAAGACATATTTTTTCGTAGTTCATACTTCATATACTTCCTCCCGTATGTTAAAGTGTGAAATACTTACAATTTTGATCTCCATTTAAGGTCCGTATTTTTTTGTGAAATAGATCGTGTTATGGAAAACATTTTCGACTATATTCAGGACCGAGACAAATGCCAATTTAACTTGAAAGAGCGAATTGAAAAGTTGAAAAAGTAACTAAGCCCACCCTTTTTTGAACTGCTAGTGAAAGTCCCGCCAGATATAATTAATCAATTAAGTCAAAAAGGCTTTATCTTTTAAGTAATTAATAACTATTTCTTCCCCTAGGTCAAAGAAATATTTATGTCTCTTTTGGATATTAGTGAATAAAATATTTTAATTTTACGGAACTGAACGTATTAAAACAATATTCACAAGAGTATTTAGAGTTTACAAAGTAATCATACTACTCCTTACTACGTACTCATTTTGATACGGCATAACTATACCACGATCCACGAAAGTAAAACGTTTAAAACTTTATATAAATAAATTAGAAATTGACTTACCTGCAACAGCAGCTAGGCCAAAGGCAGCCAAAAATATTAAGCTATTCATATCTATTTATTGCTTCGATACTATCGGCAACATTACGAAGTTCGGTTATTTATTGATGTACTTATCAATTAAATATACAACAGATCAGATATAGAATTATCTATTATAGTTTAATATATTAGAATTATCTTGAATTCTAATTCGAACAATTATAATATTATCGTACCTTAAACATTTTTTTTATCATTCCAAGAATAAATTAAAATATCTCTTTGCTTCAATAAGCTTATAAGCTGAAGGAAAATTAAAATAACAGGAAATAAATGTTCTTGCTAAGAGAAAATATTGTATTAATTATTATTATTAGTTTCACTCGACTTTTAACTGTTATTAAGATCCCGATATAAAACGACCTTCACCGAAAAATTTTTAAAAATTAATGTTTTTCTTAAACTTTGTCTCTTTTTGCCAAAGTGGCATTTAAAAATTTTACAGTAAGTACATAGTTGTTAGGTACATCCTAACATTCTCAAGACCTTGACAATATTTCATGTTTCATTTCAATGTTATTGAGAAGCTTTTGATAACACGTTCTATAAAGTATCGAGCAAAAACTCCTTTTTAAGGTTGTTAAAAAAAATACAATTCTTTTTCAAAGTTATTTTTGAATCATCTTTACATATAGAATAATGTATACATACGACTTACGAGTACTTATAAAACACCACGTAGTAGAAAATTTTTCTTCCGTGTAAAACATTAACTTATAACATATTATGTATTGAATATAAACCCCAAAACAATAGTTAGGTATTAACATTTTTGACCGATTTTAACCAAATTTTGTGAAGTGATAGATTATAACTAGGGTCAATATTTAGGAAATTCTTTACGACAGGATTTCTTTTATTGTCACAGGAAAACACAATAACCAGCAAGCGCTTACTAACTATCACGTTTTATATTTATAACTAGCGACTCAGCCTCGCTTTGCTCGGGTTTGTCCCTAGGTGTAGAGCGAGCGAAGCGCGGGTTCCGCTAGTCAAAATAGATAAGATTTCTAAAAGTTGCCTAAGTTACTCCTTATAGCATTAGCTATCTGCGAGTGAATGTCCCGTCAAAATCAGTCCAGCCGTTTCAGAGATTAGCCGGAACCTCAGATTTATTATATAATCTGAGGCCGGAACAAACAGACAGAAAGACAGACAAAAATTTAAAAAAATATTTTTTGATGTTAATAACAATATATACTTTCATATGCATTTAGTGAACAGCTGTTAATTTGAAATTAAAAACAGACATTTTAATTTTATTTATAAGTATGTATATGGGAAGGGGGGGGGTAAGACGGGGTAGCGGGCAAGACGGGGCAGAGGGTCTCTCGTGTCGTACAAATGTCCAATCTCATCTGCTCTGGCTTGTAATGACGCGACGTTGTATTGTTTCTAAGTCAGCATTGTCACCGGCTTGTGTGTTGACGCGTTTGTAACCTAGAGCCAAAAACTCTGTTTTTGTCAAATTGCTTGTTATTTTCGCGTTGTGCATAACATGGGTTTTTACCTCAATATAAAGTATCAAGAACTCATTGAAAGTTATTTTTGTTTATCAATACTTATACTAGCAGGTAAGTAAGGTATATGTTTGTTTCAATATTTTTATTTGTTTTTATATGGTACGTTATTTTATTCAAAAAAGTATGAAAGGGCAAGATGGGGTACCTTACACCATCTTACCCTTCGAAAATAAATATGGCTTTATAATGACATAGGTCTGTTTTTGATTAACTTTTCATAACTTATAAATGAAATTACCTTTTCGGATTTTGTCGTGGATTTATTTTGATTTTTAGTTCCCGACGTTTCGAATGCATTTCAGCAATTATGTTCACGGGAGAGACTAAGGTATTTGACGTCTCAGAGGTTTATATACTTGTTACAGACAGTCCCTACCCACAATTTACAAACATTTTGTAAATGGCATCAGAGTACCTTATAAAAGAGAAGAAAAGATGCAAGAGAACAAAAAATACAAGAAAACCGAATTGACTAAAGAGAAGAAAACTACTATTAATAAGAAGAATAAAAACAATCACACTTCACCAGAATATGTTGAAGACGAAAATAATATCCCTAGTTTTTACTGCACCGGAAGATACAAGGAATCAAATGAAGGATGGGTCACGTGTTCTCTCTGTGGGAATTGGGCACATTGTAGCTGTGTTGGTATAGATGAAGAGGAGGACGAGGCAGTATTAATTATTTGCGAGTATTGTAAGCAAAATTAAAATATGTCTACCCATACCCCATCTTGCCCCATAGGGTACCCCGTCTTACCCTACCTTATGTCAAAATCCGGTTGGATGTCTTTGACAAAATTATTATATTTTTCTTTTTCTGGCATAAGTAAAGTGCTTAAAGTTCCTAATTCCAAAAGATTAATAATGTAAGAGCTATTCTTAATTAAGATTCATTCAAAATAATTTAAATTGAGCGTTTTAGTGTTCTTCAAACGTTAAGGTCCCCGTCATGCCCCCCCTTCCCTTAGATGTATAATGTATAGGCAAGGATAATTACTCCTACGTGTATGTAAAAATAGAATAAAACATATTTAGTTTAGTTTTATTATTGTTTTTATTGTTAACCTAAAAATAACAAGGTTTTTTTTTCTAATTTAGTTTAGGCATTGCTTTGGATCCAGCTAATATATTTTGGTACTCGGGTAAAAACGGTTGGATGATTTTGGTAGCCGCATCCAGCACTCCAGGAGGCTATACCAATAACTACATTATTGCTGCCGTGAAGCAAAGGACCACCATAGTCACCATAACAAGGGCCTACGCCTCTCTGCCCCAGGATGCCCGCGCACATCATGTTTTCCGTAACTGTCATTGCAATTTCGTTGTAATTACCACGACAGACATTCTGATTCACTGTACGAATGTTAATAAATTTTAGTTCGTTCGAACGAGAATTGGTGCCCTGCAAAAGGAACATATCAAAATGTAAGTATCTTAATACTTTTATATTTAGCCATATTAGCCTTAGCCCATTTATTTTATATGTGTTTTAGGTACAGATTAAAAATAGCTAACTTAAAATATGGATGATTAATCATTTTAACTCCCGATTTTTAACTGTGAATAGTAAATAAAAATATTTGTTACACTTACACTGGTTGAACCCCATCCAAATGTCCTAACGGCTTGGTTATCGGCCACAGTATATTCAGGACCAGCAAACCTTCCTAGTTGAACTTTAGTAGAACCAATAGGAAACGTAGAAGAGATCCTCATGATACCTACATCATTTACTTTGTAATTATTTTCATATTGAGGATGATTGATAAGTTGTG
The DNA here is from genome assembly GCA_951802675.2 of Boloria euphrosyne. Taxonomy (NCBI): domain Eukaryota; kingdom Metazoa; phylum Arthropoda; class Insecta; order Lepidoptera; family Nymphalidae; genus Boloria; species Boloria euphrosyne. The sequence continues at coordinate 7,084,414 of OX637872.1, forward strand.
AAACGGAGCGAGAATTTCCACCACTGTTAGGGTTAACAGATCCAACTCGAACACGCCAAGATCGAGGGGCGGTGAAGCTAAAATAAAAAAAACATGTAACTAATAAGATTAGTTATTACACACTATAATTATTACACTGCATAAGTAGTTAATTTATGTTTTTAGAATAAAATCATTTCGTATACTTCTTCTTAAGTTGAAATAAAATTTTTTGATACCCGGGCTAGAATATATTAGTGGAGCGTCTGGGTTGTTAGCCTCTTACTTCTGTTATAGAGTCTGAATTTATATGATTGAGATGGGAGTTAGTGATGGGAATTTTAATACCTACTGTAAAGTGTAAAGTTTCTCAAAACTTACTTTGTGCTTTTTTTTATTATTATTTAAAAAAACTAAAAAAACACTTGAATATGCATATAATTATATAAAGGGTACAGGGGCAAAACAAGGAATGTCACAAAATAAATTATTTTTAATTAACATTGCAATCTGTAATACCTACATGGCGAAATCTTAATGTTCCCATACTTTTCAACTTTTTAAATTTTATGTGACATTCCTTGTTTTGCCCCTGTACCCTTCATATAATATGACCCGGCAACATGCGTTCATCTTATGGGGCTGGGAGAGCTTATTAGCGTCTGGCAATCCAGCCAAGAAACGCGCATGGAGGTGGCCACACGTGGGTGAAGAGAAGTGAGGGAACTAATTTAAATATATTTTATAATTAAATCTTACTAAAAGCAATGAGCGGCTGTGAGAACAGAGCGGACGCTCAAGATCACCCCGCCACACTCTACTACATAATCGACTCCATTGCGAGTGTTAAGAATTGCTACAGCGAACGGATAATTTTCAATTTTTGCTGTCTGACCTCCAAGAATTCTCTGCGGAGAACTGGTTGAAGCTGGAAAACGTATTACATAATGATATTTCAGTTATAGTCAAATTACCTGTAAACTTTAGTTTTTCTGTAAAAGGTAATTGGAATCTTTGTTCATAATTGCCTTTTTAAATAAACCTATATATATATAGGTTTATTTGAACAGTACATCTTAAAATATACCGGCATCACTGACTATACTAAAACTTTGCATAAATATTGTACAATGTAAAATAACATAAAAAACCGAAGTAGCTTTTGATTCTACTTTTTTACAGGTATATGCTTCATTTTGTAGGAGACCTCCCTTTTAGGTGGCTACATATTTTGAGAGTAGTAAGGTACTCTCAGTAAGTAAGGTTTTTATTTTTTTTTATTCCAAGCATTAATTTTATTGCGACGACTTTCCAAGACCATAAAATATAAATTATACATCACGGAACTATCTCATGGGAAATAAGTAATAATTTAAAAAACTTGGGATTAAGTATTTACTTACCTGCAACAGCAGCTAGGCAAAACGTAACCAAAATTATTAAGAAATTCATAGCTATTACCCACTTCACAAAACTGTCAATGAAAGAACGAAGTCCGTTTATTTATTGATGGACTTATCAATTAATATAAAACTGATCAGATAGAGAATTAATTATTATCTATTAAGTTAATTATATTCATATTCATTTTACATTGGATTTATTACGGATTATCACTATCTAGCTTAAAAATAATAATTGGGTATAGTTGCTACCTTGCGTCTCTTGTCTCATATATTTGTTCATGAAAATAAAAATTGCAAAAAAAAATCTTGCTTTGAGAAATATCGATATGTACGAAAGAAACGTACCCAGCTTATGGCCTAGGGGGGGGCAAATCTGAAATTTATTATACCAGCCCCCGCACTTGTTTTACTCTACATACTACACAAAAACACTACACGCAACATTAGGTGTATATATTATAAATGAAACTACCTTTTCGGATTTTGTCGCGGATTTATTTTGATTTTTAGTTCCCGACGTTTCGAATGCTTTACAGCAATCATGGTCACGGGAGAGACTCTCAGGTAGTTTCATTTATAATGTCGAATATTCGCGTAAATCTAAGAAAGTATTAGGTGTATATATTATTATTATTATGCTGGTCACTTATTCTTCTTCCGAGAAGGGCACCAACCATCCCAAGGTGGTGTTAGATTTTTAATCCATAAGTCACTCAAAAACAACGTCGTAGAGGTTGGCAGTGTGTCGGCGAGGCTAGCGTACCTTGTATTGAAAATAACCGAAAGATACTTCTTGAAGGTTTTACAACTGTATGCTCCTACGTCTACACATTCTGACGACGAAGTCGAAGCCATGTACGAAGACATAGCTAAGGCTATGTCTCGTACCAACACCTACTACACTGTTGTTATGGGTGACTTCAATGCCAGTGGGAGTACAAGAAGATGGCGAAACGAGGGTTGGATCATTTGGTTATGGACTGAGGAACCATCGAGGGCAAATGTTAGTAAACTTCCTCGAGGCCCAGGGGCTTTTTCTGATGAACTAATTTTTCCAGAAAAAGCCTCAAAGGAAGTTAACCTGGCAAAGCCCCGATAATACTACAAAGAACGAGATCGACTTCATTATATCCAACAAGTGCTACATATTCAGGGATGTCTCAGTGATTAACAGGGTTAAAACCGGCAGTGATCACCGACTTGTAAGGGGAACTCTGAATATGTTCACATCAAAATTGAACGTGCGCGGCTAATGAAGTCGACTTTCAGACCTACACCACTCCAGATGAAAGCTGGCTGCAAAAGCTTCTAGCTAGAACTACAGAACCGATTCGCCATGTTGGAAACCACTCAGGACATCGATGACACCACCAATAGTCTGATGCGTGTGATCCGTGAGGTGGGACAAAACATTTTCGACTTAGGAGAGATAGACAAAAATCGAAACTCTCAAGCGAGACTCTGAACGAGATGGCGAGGAGACGCGAGGCTGTAAATACCACTCAGTCTAAGCGTCAGGTACTCGACAGGAATGTGAGAAACCTAATAAGGTGTGATCTAAGACGAGCGAATACCCGAAGTATTGAAGATGCTATTGCTTTCAATAGGGGCTCGAAAGTCTGCCAACTCTCACAATTCACGTTGTCACCTGACAAAGCTTAGAACCGCACAAGGTACAACCGTCTCCTCCAAACCAGAGATTCTCGCTGATGTCGAAAGGTTCTACGGGGATCTCTACTCCTCAAATACACTTCCACCTGAGTCCCACCACGCGGAGGATCCACGATCCAGACTTGTACGCCACCAAACAGATAAGCTTCCCGACATCAACGTGGACGAGATTAGGATAGCTCTTGGACAACTAGGAAACAACAAAGCTCCGGGTGAGGATGGAATTACCGCAGAGCTTCTCAGAGCGGTAGGAACACCGGTTCTATCAGAGCTCTCAAATCTCTTTAATTCTGTCCTCCACAATTGCACTACACCGGAGGCATGGAGTAGGAGCTTAGTGGTATTGTTCTTTAAAAAGGGGGATAAAGCTCTTTTAAGGGACTACCAACCTGTTTCTATTCTGAGCCATGTGTATAAGTTGTTTTCAAGAGTTATCACGAACCGTCTCGCCCAAAAATTCGATGACTTCCAACCTGTGGAGCAGGCTGGGTTTCGAAAAGGCTTCAGTACTGTAGACCACATACACACACTTAGGCAAATTATTCAACAGACCGAGGAATATAATAAGCCTCTATGCTTAGCGTTTGTGGACTATGAGAAAGCCTTCGTAACCTGGACTGTTCTACAATCCATGCAGAGATGGCTTATTAATTATCGGTATATTCAAATACTACGGTGTTTATACCAGTCTGCAACGATGACCATCCAAGTACAAAGGCAGAGCACAAGACCAATCCGATAGCACCGCGGGGTAAGACAGGGGGATGTTATCTCCCCGAAACTGTCTACCTGTGCATTGGAGGACGTCTTTAAAACGCTCGATTGGAACGGACGAGGCATCAACATCAATGGAGAGTATATAACACACCTGCGATTTGCGGATGACATAGTCGTCATAGCAGAGACTCTGATGGATGTGGAAGAAATGCTAAACAGCCTTAGTGATTCTTCAAGACGAGTGGGTCTCAGGATTTATCTTGACGAGACCAAAATCTTGTCGAATTGTCATGTATCCCCGAGACCAGTGATCGTGAATGGCGCTGTTCTTGAAGTTGTGCAGGAATACGTATACCTTGGCCAAACTATACAACTCGGTCGGCACAACTTTGAGAAGGAGGCAGCACGATGGACCGATGACTTGGGGGGCAGTGGATGGATGCGGACTGCCCAAAACCGGGATGGTTGGCGCTCCCATCTGGCATCATCTGGCAGGGGGAGGCCTTTGTTCAGCAGTGGACGATGATAGGCTGATTGATTGAATTAATCATAGAAAATACTCACAAAAAAAATTCGTATGTCCATTTTTATTTAACGGACGCTTTTTGTTATTGTTCAACAGAATGCACCAATGATCAACCAGATTTTTTAAAATAGTGTTTGATGTATTTACGACATCACATTAGAAACCTCTAAAATGATCAGTGTTTCTCTACAATATTATGCATGTATTATACATATAAACCTTCCTCTTGAATCACTCTATCTATTAAAAAACCTGCTTTAAAATCCGTCGCGTAGTTTTAAATATCTAAGCATATATAGGGACAGACAGACAGCGGGAAGCGACTTTGTTTTATACTATGTAGTGATAGTGCATTCTCTAACGACAAATATTGTTAGAACATAAACATTATGCCTTTTGGTATGTGATTAACATGATCTAGATGAGGTACTAAATAAATAAATAAATAAAATAGTAATAAAATATTTTTGTTTCGGTTCACCGGTGAATATTACACTAAATCCAGGGGGGGGCAGCTGCCCCCCCCTGCCCCTACCTGGGTACGCCCATGCATACACCTCTGATATCTTCATGTACTTACTATTCATTTCCAATATAATTACTTGTTTACGGTAAAGCAAAACATGCCGAGGAAACTGGCATATATGAAAGAACATAACCAGGTGAATTTATAGTATTGTATTATATATAAAATATAACTCTCTCGTGTGTTATCGAACTCACCGATTTATATAATTTTTTTTTGTGCGTATTTGGTAGATCTGAGAATAGGTCGTAACTCGTAGGCTATTTTTATCGCCCTAGGTGATATGGATAAGGCCCTCTACAATTTTTTTTATTTTTAGACCAAATTAATATTTTTTGTTTTTCTAATAGTGATTAGAACGCGGGCGGAGCCGCAGTAATTGCTAGTGTATACTATTTAACATTTATAATTTTAACTTAGTCGAATCTATACATTGAATTTTGAATTGAATTGAATATTTTTTGGAAAATCTTCTTGTAATAGTCACTATTATCGATATAGAGGCCGAATCTGTAGTTTTTAGAATTTTTGTCTGTCTGTCTGACAGATTTTGATGAAATTTGGTATGATGATGGCTGGAAAATATGTCATTTCCAAGAAATCTCAACTAACCTTTACAAACCAACTGTTAAACATCACACAGTTTGTGAAATCTTAAGAATTTGGTTTCCGGTCTTAAGAATGATGAATCAGAATACTAGTAATTTATAAAAATAGAATTGTATCTGTATGTTGTCATCACTACATATTGTAAAACAAAGTCATCAACCGCGTCTGTCTGTCTGTTCGCTATAAAACGAAAATACTACACCGATTTTCATGCCGTTTTCACTAATGGATAGAATGGCTGTCCAGGAAAGATAAGGCTTTTATATTATAATTAGGTATAGCGTGTTATATACATATGTTATAGGAGCAAAGATGTATATATGTAGCAGTAAACCATTGCTTGAAGCACATTCTGGACCACAACGTTGAATTTGCGAAATGTTGTATTCTTATGTTGAATTAAATTACCTATATACTATCGAAAAAAAAAAACAGCGATAGTATAAAACTTGACAGTATCGATTATATTTTAGAAGCTTGATACGAGTAGTACCTATCGATACAATCTGTAGTATGTCATTTATTAACGATTGTTAGAATGGCCTTCAAAAGTAAAAGACTTACTCATCTCTTCCGTTTATTTACAAACTTCAATGGTTCTCATTTTCAAAATTAATACTAAATTAACAAAAATATCACAACGAGACACGTCGTACTTTCACTGTGGTCGTTACACTTCTGCTTGACGTTTGACATTTAAGCATTTATATAAATCAAAATGTCAATGTTGCCATCGACTGCATCGTATCGATTTTAACCAAATTAATAAATAATCGTTACTTATATTAAAAATCGACATTTAATATTAAAAAAACGTGACAATTATGAACTAATAATTAATTATTAAATTATTTCTGCCATATTATTCTATATTATATTAAAAATTAATATTTATGTTTAAAAAAAATGTACAAATTATGATGAGTATGCTAACAGACGGCCGTCCTGTGAACGGAATGTCCCCATTCCGGCTCGGCCATCCGAGAAGCCCAAGATTAAATCTAAAAAAATAATAATAATAGTGAAACACAATAATATAGCACGAGAATTAATCTAAATAGTAAGAATTAATTTGAAAACAGAATTAATTGAAAACAGAATTAATCTAAATAGTAAGAATTACTAAAATTAGATTAAAAAAATCCTGCTTTCTTATTAATCTAGGAATTTTGATGCACATTCAGATGAACGACGCAGCTGGAATTTTACTGGGACACCTGTGAAAACCAAATAAAGATTAGATGTTGATATAGTATATAATATGTAAAGTATGTATTATTTTAATAAATTTCAGTAGTTTCATACAAGTAGAGTATAATGTAACACAACTCAACAAGAGAATTAATCTAAACGATCAGAATTAAATAACAATTCTTGCTTTCTCATTAATCATTTCTACAACCATGATCTAGAATTTTGATGTACATTCAGATGAGCGACGCAGCTGAAATTTTACGAGGACACCTATATATTCCATGATCACCGCTTGTAGAAGCTCACCTCATGTACTTATATTATTTAGTGTTCACCGCATATAGCAGCATGTTACACTTATATATTTCGTGATCACCGGATATACCAGCATGTCTCACTTAGATGAATCGTGATCACCGCATATAGCAGCATGTCTCACTTATTTCGTGTTCACCGCATATAGCAGCATGTTACACTTATATATTTCGTGATCACCGGATATACCAGCACGTCTCACTTACATAAATCGTGATCACCACATACAGCGGCATATTTCACTTATATATTTCGTGATCACTGCATATAGCAGAATGTCTCACTTATAATTAGTGATCATTGCATTCAGCAGAATGTCTCACTTATAATTAGTGATCACTGCATTCAGCAGAATGTCTCACTTATAATTAGTGATCACTGCATTCAGCAGAATGTCTCACTTCATATGACCTAGAGTTTAAACAATGATCACCCCATATAAGGGTAAATTTCACACAATTATTCCTAGTGATCACCGCATACAGCGGCATATTTCACTTATATATTTCGTGATCACTGCATATAGCAGAATGTCTCACCTATAATTAGTGATCACTGCATTCAGCAGAATGTCTCACTTCATATGACTTAGAGTTTAAACAATGATCACCCCATATAAGGGTAAATTTCACACAATTATTCCTAGTGATCACCGCATACAGCGGCATATTTCACTTATATATTTCGTGATCACTGCATATAGCAGAATGTCTCACTTATAATTAGTGATCACTGCATTCAGCAGAATGTCTCACTTCATATGACCTAGAGTTTAAACAACGATCACCCCATATAAGGGCAAATTTCACACAATTATTCCTAGCGATCACCGCATACAGCGGCATATTTCACTTATAATTAGTGATCACTGCATTAAGCAGAATGTCTCACTTATAATTACATATATACTTATAATTACATATATACTTATAATTACATATATATATGATAGACACATAAAGCATCGTATCTGTGTAGTTAAGTATAATATACCACTTACTTATATATTTAGTGTTCACTGCAGAATATACTTTTGTATCACATTTTATAATATACTACGAATTTCAGGAGTTCGGTTTTGAAGAGCATTAATAATATTATTTTAACAACAATTATTTGCAATTATAACAAAATCGTATGATATCATATTTATTCTTTCATAGCAGTCTGACTTTTACCAGTGTTCCTAACAGTAAGTTGTCCTATTCTTGTTTTTGGAATTCTTTAGACTTTTCTACAATGGCGAATGAAGTTTTGTTTCTTTATTCTTATTTTGAATGTTACTTTAACTCCATTGCACTTTGTTTAAGTGATTGTCTCAGACCTATACTCTATTTATCCATGGAGGGGTCGCGACTACATTCAAAATATTTTTGGCTCAAACTTCTTTTACATATATATGTATATATTGCCGAAGTAAAATTGCTAGTTCCTCTAACTGACAAGTTTGGTTTAATATCACTAAATATATATATATATTTTGAAATAAATAATAATATATAAATATTTTGGGACACTTACACACTATCTAGTTTTATGAGCCTTATATTAGGAATACCAGATGTTTGATACTACAGATATATAATTTTTTTGATGTACATGCAATATACATATTATAAATATAAGCATCTATGACTGAATCACAAACATTCATGCTCAACAAATAATTACTTACATCGGGACTCGAAGTTAATTATCTTGCTTTTAAGGTTTCTAATAGTTTGGTAAATATAAATATGCTAAACCTATCAATGATGCCCAAAATAATAGATTACTGCTTTCACTTTTAAGAAATTGCTCTATATGGTCCATTTGCAAAGTGTGAAACGGAGTGTGAACCCTTAGGTTTTAGGTGAAGCAGTATTTTTCATTGTAGATGCTTCGTTGTATATTATATGCTCCAGTATGGAGGATGCAAATCCTAGTCTTATACAAATATATTCATTTTAAAACAGAAAATTTTATCTTTGGTTTTATAATCTAGGGGGAGATGTCCTAACTCATCGTGGCTACAATGAAATATCCAATTCAATTCATTGCCAATTCTTATATATTCCGTTATCCTTTATGACGTATTGTTTTATAATAATAAGTATACTGTAAGTATCCAAATTAGCCTTAACTAGTTTTAATTTATGGTCAGTTAATTGCACCGCTTGTAACCATTCGGTTATTATTACACTCATTGTCTATAACGTTCGAGTATTTTCGGAATATTCAATTTGTAAATGGAGAGGGGGATTCTGGCCTAAAGCTTCCGCGTGCTGCAGTTGGATTGTTTTAGTAAAATTGTGTTCCTGTTGAAACAACTACCATACCAAGAAACAACTTCCTATAAAATATATATGAAACTCCTTTACTGAAAGAACTTCGTCACGTGTCTTATTCTGAAGTATGCAACACGTTGTAATGGCTCCTTCTCATTGGGTCTTTGCAATAATATCATCCACGCGCGGTTTTACTTGCGTCACGCTTCTGCAATGCCCTTCGGATTATGCAACATTGCGAGAAATCATTCATCATCAATCACTCTTAAAAGTAGATTTGTGATCTTGACCCAATTTTCAAGATACATTCTTAGTCGTCGCAAGATTTGTCAATGATTTTGCTATGCTATTAAATCCAGAAATAAATCTCCGTGGAAAGCTTACAAGCCATACAAACTGTCTCACTTGGTGTACATTCATAGGTGCAGGAAATTTGAATACAGTATTCTTACTACCTAGTCGTAATACGTCGTAATACCTCCTTCCTTCATATATCAAGTAGTTGAGCTGTTTCAAAGCAAGAACAGTATTTCGCAGAAATATTAAAATTTATCGAAACTTAGCTTGATCATCAATGGTAAAAGGAGGAGATAGGAGATTATCCATATATCGAATTGCCAAATCATACGTATTCTTTCCGAGAGCTCCATTTACTATATGCCGAACCACAGTTGCGGCATAACCAGATTAAATAACATCCTCGTACATTTATAGTCCCCTTCTGGCGTCGTAAGTGCTGTTAAGTGCTTCGACTCTTCTGACGTTCATATTTAATACTATCCGGATTTAAGATTCAGACAAAACATTTTCTTAATAAATTGAGTAAGTTTTGCAACTTTTGTTCTTTATCTTCCATTAAATTTTCTTCAATACGTAATATTTCCGTATTAGTAACTTCTTGACTTATAGGCTTGTCAGGATATTATCGAGAGCAATTCGTCCCACTGTCAATTCAGTTGGAGGCTTTTTAAAGTATATTATTCTTGTACACAAAGGATGAGCACCAGCTAAAAGCTTTTCCTTCTTTACTAAAATACGCCAGGTATAGTACTAGTATTTTATTTTACCCTCTTTAAATGATATATTTCCTGGTAAGTTATGATATAGTTTTAAATCTCACTCACTACGTATCTGGATTATCGGTATGTATCTCACAACAGTGAAGTCTGCATTATTAATATCCATTCTATTCATTTCTTCCTTACACGAAAGCAAAATTAAAATAGTATAGGTATATCTATTTAATTCCAGTGATGTTTCTGTTTGTAATAGCAAATCCGTATCTAAAAATTCATTGGGTACTACGACACGGCTTTGAGGTTAACTTTTATAAAATCCAGAGAAACATTGACGTCAACCTTTCGTAGGTGATTTAAACTCCCAAAAGCAAAACCTTCTATAAGCGTTTTCATCATTCTAATCTACCGTGACAAACAATTGCTCAAATAAAAACTTGCGTTGACTACCAAATTCTCTCAAACGCCACTTTACTTTTTTTTTAATATAAGAATCATTATAATAAAAAGTATATTATATAACTCATCTTGGGTCGTGATGGAGAACATTGCAGGCATTTTGTTATTCTGTTCTCTATAGTAATCTCTAGAAATATTTCAAATTTTTTTGTTTAAATCTCTTGTGTTTATATTTCCTTTCCGCCTACATTACACGAGCTGACAATACCTGGATTTATCATAACAGTATTCTTCAAGTGTATCCTCTCTATACGGTTCCTTCTTGCTAAAATTTCAATTTATTTGTCAACTAATTACGATCAGAAAATACAACAATAATTTTTATCTGCCACACTTTTTATACTATTCAACTGAGGATGAACTTTCATATCAGCTCCGTGCTAATCAAGACAACTTGAGCAGTGTATAAAAACCCGTTTGGGTGTCACTCCATTTATGTATAATTGCCATCTCCTTAACCCTGTTGAGCCAAGTTTTAATGAACTGAGTTTTCTGGCTAGGGTTGAAGCTATTTCATGACCATCAAATGTGTTTTGTGTATGACTGCTGAGTGCGTTGACAAATCTTTCCATTAAGTCATAGTTTCTGCTGTATGGTTCTAGATTCGAACTGAATCTCGAAACTGACATGAAGACTTCTTCTTCCTAAACGCATTTCTGTTTTCCAATTAACTCTCCGATAAACGGATGCGCGATGCCGACGAGTTCTACGAGGTTTGTAGTATCTTCCTCATTTTTCTCTTATGTCCATCATGCGTCACTAAGCGGATAGCCACTTCGCTAAGAGTCCGAAATTGTACTGATAGGTATTGTCATTAGTATGTATTATTAATAGCAGTTATTTGAGAAAATAAAAATAAATGTGCCCTGGAAACCACCTCGAAATCCATGTCCATTTCTCAAAACAAGTAGATACAGGACTAACTTAGGAAAATATCACCCGTTTACTCGAATGGCGCGACTATTAAATGCAATACCAACAGTAGACATGGGTTTCGATACATTTAACACATTTAAACAAAAATGTTACGCGTACTCTACGTGATTTAGTGGATTCGCACATCTAAATTATTATTTTTAATTATTATCATTAGTATTAATTTTATTGTTTTTGTTAAAGATTTTGTTTTATTATTTTTCACTTTCTTAGATATATTGGTTTTATCACTAACTTTAATTAAGTAATGCTGTCAACACTATTTCGGTGCATGTTGTGTTCTCCAGTAATTGGGGGTACATTTTAAGCAAAGATTTAAAGGAGACTATTATTATTTTTGTATTTTATTATGTACTTCTGTTGGAGATCCTTAATAAATAAATAAATAAATAAATAAATAAAAGAAATATATAATTATTATTATAATTATAATAAGCAATATATTAGAATAGGTGTATCCAAGGTTATATAATATGGTTGTACCAGATTGATTATAAAAGTTTATTATAGAATATTATTATTCTTATCCACATTAACTATGTGATTTTGAAATTTAAATCATGGTTAATGTAGATACATCAATAACGACTCTTTCTTTGAATACGGATATTTATATGTGACAATTTATTAAGTTAAATTATCATAGAAACAGTTATTAAAACTATGAAGTAAAAACATCGAACATAATATCTCAAAACATATTATAGCAGTAAATTCATTATAATATAATTTATTCAATGTAAATAATAATCCTTTATAAAACATCAAATTGATTATTATATATTATAAATAATAAAATTAAATTAAAAGTCTGAAGAAAAATGTATTATTATTTTACTTAGGTATGTAATACACAACAACATCCTTCAAATTTATTTTCTATCTATTTTTTAAATATTTGATTAACTATTAGTGTGATAATTGATAATAATATTATAAACTAATAATATAGATGAGAGAAAAAAAATATAATTTTAGGGTAGATTAATAAAACATCTTATATCTCAACGATAAATTTAAAATGATATTAAGTAAGTACAGTAGTACTAGATTTCTATTGCAAAATGAACATTACTTGATAAAACTTTACTTCGACCGACGTAATGTCTTAAGTTCATTCTGTACAATTATATTATAAAACAAAGAGTACATACCAATGTGAGCTGATCCGTACCGCTTCTGAACTGTTAGAATGGCCTTCAAAAGTAAAAGACTTACTCATCTCTTCCGTTTATTTACAAACTTCAATGGTTCTCATTTTCAAAATTAATACTAAATTAACAAAAATATCACAACGAGACACGTCGTACTTTCACTGTGGTCGTTACACTTCTGCTTGACGTTTGACATTTAAGCATTTATATAAATCAAAATGTCAATGTTGCCATCGACTGCATCGTATCGATTTTAACCAAATTAATAAATAATCGTTACTTATATTAAAAATCGACATTTAATATTAAAAAAACGTGACAATTATGAACTAATAATTAATTATTAAATTATTTCTGCCATATTATTCTATATTATATTAAAAATTAATATTTATGTTTAAAAAAAATGTACAAATTATGATGAGTATGCTAACACGATAATACTATCGATTGTATCATCCTTCAATAGTATTGTCGCATTCCGAGCTATCGGATACTATCGTCATTATCGATAGTATAATTACATCGATGTAGCTATTGATGTAGATAGAAAGTTATCGATTGTGAAGCTATCGATAGTTCGGTAACTATGCCTCAAATCAGTAAAATGTTGTTTCAGCCATTCAAATTTTAGCCTACGCCACAATACTGCAATGGCGTTGCAAGTAAACTGAATTTAGGTAAATCTTATGGAGCTATAAGTCGCTCTTGCACTATCGGTCTGATATATTGGCAATTTTAATAAATGAAACATGAAAGGATTTTTAAAGTTTATTCGCACAAAACATAGACAACATTGGTATTAATAATGCGTCTTATTCGGATTTTATATGACGCTTGATGTTAACAAATCTTCGTACAGCAGGTGTATATTGTGATGCAGGGACAGCATGGGCCAGGGCTGGGAGGACTGCAACAACCTCCGCATGGACCACACCTAAAAAGAAATTTTTATATTATTAGTATCACAACTTAAGTACATGCTTACATTTTGAAAATGAACTACTTGCCGAACCACTTACATTTTGATATAGTTGACTATAAAATAAACAACAGAATAGAATCTAAAAATAATACAATAATCTTGCGACTTGATTTACAGGGTTAAGTAGATAATTTTTTTTTAAGTTTTCAAGAAGTGATCTACTCCAAAGATTTGTATATACTAATGCAATTCTCCGTTACGCTCCTTATAAATGGTTCGTAGATCTCAAAAAAAGAACGAAACTTAAAAATATAATCTCAAAGCAAGTTTTATTTTTATTTTCGGCCAGCAAAACTTTTACAAACATTATTATACCTTTATTACAATATAAAGGCGTGTACAGGCTTTATTGAATATCTTGAATAATTGAAGGAATATTCAGATAGACTTAAAATTCTAAGCAATTTCAGAAACTACATAATCTAGGATTACGCGTAACCTAATTCTTGTGTCATACATAGCAAAGTTATTAATAAATGTACATTTGCTTTGTATAATATACAATTGCAAAATAAACATTTTTTCATACATAATGAAAAGCACGATTTTTTTTATATACTTATATGTCTATAGACCTTATATATTATTAGGTATATGTATTTTTAAATTGTCCGTTTGAAAAGAGGTCAAAAATATATTTTAAAAACTAAATCAATAAAAGACTTATAACATAACCATAGCCTTCTTGATTTTTCACTGGCTTAGGATTATATTCGTTATATACCTTATGCATATCCAACCATTCATTTCCTAAATTATCTAGTGTTTGTTTTAATTTTTACTCAAATACAAAATTAAAGATGCGTTGTGAGCCGTGTGCACCGTTAAAAATCTGCAAAAGTCGAGAGCTGCGGGGTGGGCTTCTTCACACAGATTGCTATTGCCTTCGTCGTAATGGATTGCAGTACGACTGTCGTAGAAGCGGCTGCCAGAATTCTCCTCTGTGTCAAACTTTACCCGCGCCTTTATGTGTGCCAGCTGCAGTAGCCTGCATAAAGCATTGTCAAAATCCCCATGCAGAAGAATTACGAAGTATTTGTAAAATGAGAAAATTGTGTTGAAATAATATAACCTTCGATAAAAACTTTTTGGATTCTTTAAATTATCTTTTTTTATATAATTCAAAAATAGTAAATTCTTTAAATTTTTTTGAAATAAGAACAATTCAAGAGAAAATTTCATTGGATTTCAACTAATAACCAGAAAATACATGTGGTATTTTGTAAATTAAAAATTATTGTGTAAATATTTTCATGCCATCTAAATTATACAAGTGAATAAAATATAGGAACTATTGTGTAAAATATTAAAGTAAATAAAAATCAGCAAAAAAGGAAAATCTCGCTTTGCTGAATTTGTTTGTGGGTCGCATACAGCTCTTCATTATGTAAGTTATAATAATTTTAAAATATTATTTAACTAACTGGGGCTACTAATACACCGCTGGTACGGTGTTTCTTCTCTGCAATTTAATATTGTACAAATGTTCATTTCAGGTGTTCTCCATGTGGTCCTATGGTGTGCTATAAATATGAAGATTGCGGACCACCGGTTAGTTTCTATTAATAAATGCTACAATATACAATATATTCTTTAAACCTAGTGACATGTATAGTTAAAAATCTTATTTAGTTGCAGTGCTTGCCGCGATCTGCGTTTAAGCGTAATGGACTACAGGATTGTCAGTTCTTCCAGCAGGGGTCGATTCGATATTTATGTCGGACAGATCCCTGCTGTTCGAAGCCCTGTCCTCCATCCTGTCCGCCGTGCGTGCGTCGCCCGCCTTCTGACAAGACCGTCACCCGATTCAGTAATTTTGACCTGATTTCTCAGTGGTAAGATTGGCGTCGCGTCAGCTTAGAAGCTTCGGGTAATGTCATTATAAACATTCACGGCGGGCAAACATAGGGTACACATTTATTTATGCCACATTTGGTTTACAGAAAGGAAAACATGTCGAATCTACCCCCGAGGATGACGATGACGGCGCAGAAAAAAAAGAAGAAAAAAAGAACCAAATAAAGAGAACAAAAAGCCGTGAGCTTCGCGGCGGGATTATGTATTACAGTTGTCACTGTATAAAAC
Source organism: Boloria euphrosyne (assembly GCA_951802675.2). Lineage (NCBI taxonomy): Eukaryota > Metazoa > Arthropoda > Insecta > Lepidoptera > Nymphalidae > Boloria > Boloria euphrosyne. The sequence goes on from OX637872.1 coordinate 7,100,259, forward strand.
GAAACGGCCTTCAACATGATTGTCGGCGTACCGGCTGTTGCGGAGAGCCAGCCTGTCTTGTTTTACCAGACCCTGTATGTGCTCCTAGTCAGTTAGCAAGAGCTCGTGGACTGGCTGATCCTGCTCCGTTTGCAGCTCATGTTTCTGGACAAGCTGGTGTATCCGGAAGTTCTACAGACCCTGATACTAAGTTGGGCCCCGGCAAAAGGTTCATAGTGTGCGAACTTAAAGGCACAATCCCAGATACTACGATAAAGAGAACTGGACAGCATTGTAAGTTACTATCTATTAAGTAGTTCTAAAATAATCGTAATGCATAATGCGTACTTATAAATTATAATAAATTATAAATTTTACACTGATCCAAAAATACATCATTTCACAATTCACGTAATAAAATAAGTCAATATATTCATTAATCATTTGACTATATAACTATTTACATAGCTATGTTTTTGTGTTAATATTCTTAGTCAGTATCAAAATAAAGATTGAAAGGGTAGTACAATAACTGGCACAGCTTTTTCAACTAACCGAAAAGAGCCTAAAATGATTTTAATAACTCCAAAACGTTTACTTGTACACAGGTTGCTCAAGTACTGAAGATTTTATGAAAGCTACGACGGCAAAAGATTTACCAGTACTAATAATGAAGCTCTGCTAAGATTTTTTGTGTAATATTTATATCAATAAAACCTTCTGTATTTCCTTTAGAAGTTTTTATTTTAAACTCGAATGCGACTTACATTGCTCTACTAGGGTTCTTTTTAACAGTTCGATGTTTCAAAAATGTAATAATTTCCCGCAGTAAAAAGTATTATCTATGTTAACCAGGAAATTTAGCTATCATCATACTAAATTTCATCAAAATCTGTCTATTGGTTTTCTCGTGATGCGGTCACACAAATTCAAAAACTCTACCTCTGTATCGAATATATTCTAAAATTTTTTTTATAATATATATTGGTACTTACGTACTAATGATGACACACTTTTATTTTTTCTATAGATTTGTGTGAATGTGCTTATATCGTAAAATCTTAAATCGAAAATTAATAATAGGTTCATAAAGTTAATTTTAAGAATGTTTCTTTCTAGGTTGGTTAGGTTAGGTTAGATATATGACCACAATATCGCAAGAGCCGAGCGAGCGCAGCGAGCGTGCCGCGGCAGCGGCCGGCGAGTGCCATAGTCAAAATTTAATAATAGGTTCATAAGGTTAATTTTAAGAATCTTTTTTTCTAGGTTGGTTAGGTTAGATATATGACCATATGATGAAAACTACCATAAAAACACTTTTGAAATCAAAAAAATTATTTAAAAACAAAGTAGTTAAGTACTAGTCAATTGAATTATGTGGTGGAAAATGGATTGATATTGAATTCAACATAGATTCAATATGACATGTCTATGGCACTCGCCGGCCGCTGCCGCGGCACGCTCGCTGCGCTCGCTCGGCTCGTGCGATATTTTGGTCATATATCTAACCTAACCTAACCAACCTAGAAAGAAAGAGTCATAAAATTAACCTTATGAACCTATTATATGAAAACCCAAAGAAAATAGTTTTTTACGATATAAGCACATTAAAAATAAAAGCAAAATAAAAGTGTGTCATCATTAGTACGTAAGTACCTATATATTTTTTATTTATATAATTAATTTTTTCTATAATACCTATATTCTAAAATTTTTCTCTTCTATTTTCTTGTTTACATTCGACTCAGAATTTGATAAGTATAGACTAAACTACTTGTTATTCATAACAAGTATGTAGTTACTTTGTCGACTAGCCTCTGCACCTTTATTACTATGGAGTGTAGACTGTAGAGCTATACCTCCTCCATATGTATTACCTACCTTTCAAAGAGTACATAACCACTACATTATATACGTTGAACCTTTTACTGACTGACTGACACTAGTCTGTGTTGGCTGTTTATTTTTCGTATAAATTATGCTCGTGTGCCTTGTCCATTACACATAGCACAAAGCATGCAATGATAGCTCCACTGCATATACATAATATAATTAGTAGATAATAATTACTGAATAGGTATTGGCAGTGGCCTACATCTGGACTTATCGTATTTTGTTAAAGCAAAGGAGGTAATCAAAAAGTTCTAGCAAGTTATGGATTAACTTATCTTAGGTTGTAAATATAATATTGCATGAAATCTTATTTCGATAAAATAGTGTTATATTAGCATGGCACTACCACTTGAAAATATTTTATATAGTATATAAAATATTTTCAAGTGGTAGTGCCATGCTTGTTACCATCGGGTAGCAGCCGAATGGGCCGGCACGCCCCGTATAGTACCACTCTCTCACAGGAGACCGGCGTGAAGTGGCAGCTATGCTGTCGCGTTTCGTCCGGTAAGTGAGAGTCCGGGAGGCCCACTCCCCATCCCTACTCCCGTCCGTCTCCCTCCTCCCCCCTCCCTCCCTTTCCTGTAAGGCCGGCAACGCATCTGCAAGCCCTGTGGTGTTGCAGATGTCCATGGGCGGAGGTGATCACTTACCATCAGGTGAGCCTCCTGCCCGTTTGCCCCCTTTGTCCCATAAAAAAAAAAATCGATAAAATAGGTTTTTCGTTAAAAATCTAGAAGCTTTACATGTAATAAAATAGTGACAAAGCGAAATGACTGTTACGTATTGTGTACAGACTAGTTAGAGAAATGTTTGGCTGTTTGCATCTTTGTTTTACAGTGTGTCTATGTGCGCGAAAAGTACTTAACGGATTTTAACTACATATATTAAGTAGATATAGTGATAATTTGTTACGGGTCAAAGATACATTGTACCACAGGAATGTTTGTTCTCACTGCTCACGTTGGCTGAAACACAGAAAAGTCCAACTTTTAGAGTACATTCACGGCGCGAACAATAACTATTATTAGTATTTTTATCTATTTATGTCGTAGGGATGTTCGAGCAAAGCGAGGTAAGAAGTGTGTGTTGTTTCTTTTTGTAACATCTACAAACTTTTCCTGTTTTGTTCTCACTTCTCTAAAATTACAAGACAGATTTGGGACGACGAACGAAGGGACTTTCATTGGCAGATAGCTTATGTTATAAGGACTAAATCAATCTATTTTTAGTTTATAAAATGAATAAGGATTTTGCTCAAAAACGTAAAAACGTACCTAAGGACGAAGGAGCGAATCAAAGGCGAGTCGCGAGTTACAATAATGGAAGCATCTATCTGTGATACCTATCAATAAAAACTACCATATCTAATTACTACTAGCTACTAGCTTAACTGGATTAATTTTTCCAAGTTCTACAAAAAGAATATACCTACCTATTATTAGACTTATCGTGATTATTGATATCATGGAAAATATAGGCCCGCCTTTAAATAAACTTTTGGGGGCTTGGAAATTGGGATCTTGAAAACATATTAATAAATACAACTTAGATACTACAATTTACATATTTAAATGCCACAATCTCTTTTTGTATTACAAACTACTTTGTGAATGCAAATCTCATCTGTCCCGCGATGCATGATGTAAGATTCTAAATATAGCCCATAAATAAATTCAACTGCTATTATTCGGCTTTAATTGATGTAATTTTGATTTCCGACTATACGGTAAACATATTATGTTTATCAGAATAGAAAATTGATTATATTATATAACATTTGGGCAGCCCCGGATCTAGGGGGGGAGGGGGGGCAAGTCGGGGCCTATGCCCCGGGCGGCAAGTTCAGAGGGCGGCCAAATTCAAATTAAATTATGACAAGGCCATAGATTTATTTGCTGAACAAAAAGCTCGAAGAGTAAAATTGTAATTTCAATTCACAAATGCAATAATGAATAAATAAAAATGATTTTTATTTTTATTATACATATTTTTATTTTAAATCCTATCCTGTGCGGTGTGTAAAATATATATCCTACACGTTCATGTCTATATATTTGTAAATAAATAGGCGTTAAGCCTATTTACCTATTACAAAAGAACAGCGATGGATGCATTATTTCCGGAAGGCCTATGTAGGCTATGTCCAAATTTCAATCAATTAGTGGACATCTGATGGCTGAAATTATATGGATGATAAAGGTAAAAATAAATATAAGTGGGCGGGGCCGGCATTTTTCAGTTTTTGCCCCGCCTAAAAAAAATTGAAGATCCGGGGCTGCATTTGGGGTTAACAAAATAGCTTTCTCTTTTCACATAATTTCCAGAATCAGATCATCGATTTCAGAGATAACACCCTACGTAAAACATATCTTGCCTACCTACTACTTATAATTGGTACCTCTTTATAACGTTAGTGTATATAAAGTTGAATCACAATATGCCATTTACCAGGGCTGTGAGGTTTTGTTTAGAATGATTCAAGTGTTTTAATACCTAGGTAAAATTCAGTAAAATTTCGTAACTAAAAAGCACTAAGAAGAAGGTAAATACTATATTTTATCTTAAATATTTTGCGCAGCGCGGCGTGAAACCTGAAACGGTATCATCTTTGTGGTGTGTTTGTGTCAAAACAATTCGTTGCACTACTCTTCCTTACAATTTTTAAAGGAGATTTTTTTAAATTATGTTATACTTGTATGTAGGTATATTATAAATATCATTGTATAGCATATGTTATAGCATTAGGATTAAAATAATTTAAAATGAATCAAAAATAAGTATGAACGTATGGATGTTGTATGATTTAATCAATAAATTTAGACACATATTAATCTCATTACTCATACATCAAACTTTGTAAGCATATCGTACTTTTTATCTATTGTTTATAATCATCGGTGAGCCTCATTATGATAAATTTATATTTTTATCTATTTACCTACCTCGAATTTGACATATTCTGTATTCCTTAGAAATAGTATAATTATTCTCCAAACTCATTGTTGTACCTACTTTAAGATACCGTTGTGTTTGAAGTTAAGTAGTAGGGCAATAGAGAATTTGTTTTAAGTTTGTACTTTGTACTGAATAGTAAATACAAATTAAGTAATTAAAAAAATGAATGGATGAATACTCCGGTGGGACGACTACGACACGACCAGTGAGAGCTAAGGCGCAGGACCGACGGCTTTACGTACTCTCCGAGGCACGGGGGTGACACACATCCAACTTCTCAACTTCGGGCTGTTACTGAGGCTTACTAAACATAAACATTCAATAACTAAATATGATTACACCACCGAGGCAGTACTTATATGTTTTTAACAATAGATATGTATACAGTATATTATCACTTATAATGCTGATTATTCCTATAATAGTAGTTTTTGTAATATTGTTGAATTTTACTACATAAAATATTTGAATAAAATATAATATAAAAATTAACTCCTCATTTAAGCGCTGCTCTGTCATTTCATAGATATTACATAGTTTCCAGCTGTTTATTGTATTCTTCCATTAGTGACTGATAGAGGGCATTAGTATCCAGATCCAGGCCGCCAGATCTTACTTATTTTTTCAGTTACTAAAAGTATGTAGTGGATTAAGTAGTTTAACTATGTACTTAGACTAGAGTGTATTGCATAACCGCTAGTTTGAAAACAAAAGTATTTTTTGTTATTAACATAAGAAATTAACAGCTGCAACCTGCCTATAACATAACACCAAACTAATATATTAACTATTATTAAAAACAAATCTATTAAATAAAAATCTCGTGTTTGTTATCGAACTTCTCCGAAACGGCTTGAGCGATTTTTATGATTTTTTTTGTCTATATTTGGTAGGTCTGAGAATAGGTCGTTAGCTAATTTTTATTCCCTTAGGTGATAAGGTGATCCTCTCTAGATATTTTATTTTTTATTTTTTATTTTTAGACCAAATTTTTATTTTTCACTTTTTTATAATTTAGCATCAGAAAATTGGCCCTAAATTTTAATCCTTCGGGCACGGGCGGAGCCGCGGGAATTGCTAATAAAATATAAAATTCAATGTTTGTTGGTTTGTTCGTGTTTTATTCGCTGTCATACCATTGATCCCGTTGCAATGAAACTTGTTCAATTTATTTTCTACATGACATTGACGATGTTATTTATGCACAACTGGCACGCTTTGATGACATTACAAGAGAATTGAATTATATTCAATTTATTGTTTGCAATCGCGTGTAAGTTATAGGTACATTAACTTAAAGAGTATCGCGCATTAGCAAATACTTAAGAAAGAGCATTTTTTTAGGATTTAAAAGAAATATTTTTATTACCTATTACTATATACCTAATACTCTATTCTCTATTCTAACCTCCTTCATATCTACGCCATTCTACGTATAACGTGATATTGTCGAAATAATATGTGCTCAACTGGGACACTATGAAGCCAATAATAGGAAACTCTATTTTTATTTATTACAATGTGCACAGCTACATTTTCTACTGTATTCATTAGCTTAAGTCATTAGATAGAATCTACGAGGCGTCTGATGCGCCTCGTAGATTTTTAAAGCAATGTTATATACCAAGTACTCGTATAATTTATAAATTGTAAAAGATAACAGGCGTAGCCACCTTATGTAGTACCTAAGTAACAAGTATATGTAATTAATAAATATTAAACATTGTCGATTGTGCAATGAACATATTATATCTCAAAAGATTAAATCTAATTAATTTAATATTTTTTATGAGATAATATATAAGCGATACGAGAACTAACGGCCTGTCCGCACTGCGAAATTTCACCGCGCGGATTTTTTCCGCAATTCTGTAACGCATGGAATCTTATAGAAGTATCCGCACTGCGAATAAAATTTCGCGCGATTTCTCTCAGTTCGATGACGGTGATCGCGGAAAATAAATCGCGAGAGAAAAATTCGTGCGGTGAAATTTCGCAGTGCGGACAGTCCGTTAGATTTGGTTTCTGTCTAAAGTAAACTGTCATTTTCTTTTACGATTTGATTAAAGAAAACAATCGTAATATTATACACATACCTACAGCATAAAAGTAAAAATTGCGTAAGTATTAATTGATAATTGTAATATGTGATTTAGTATTGTGTTTACTTTCAGGTTTATTTTAATATATTCCAAGATCCCTGAGCGTTCTGACATAACTTATTTTCACATGGATGAAGCCTTCACGACTTAGTAGCGTCTAGTATACTTTAAATACCTGCCTACTTGTGGAGCTTGCCATGTGACACCTGGGCAGGTACCAGGTGAGAAAGGTAACTAAAAATATGAGTTATCTAACTTAAATTTGTATGGCTGATTTTTATATATATTTTGTAGAATATTATTCTAAACTAGAATTATAAAGTGTCAGACACTTTTCATGGACCAAAGCTTTTGTCAGACGCTTTAAAGCTCGACAAAAAATTAATGAACTTTACTTATATTTTCATGTCTGACTTTTAAACATGTTATTCAAGTAACTATTACAAAGTTATTTCATCAGTCAGACAAATTCGAGTGACCAAACATCCCCTAAACACAAAAATATATACACACCTGAAGTACCTACAGAATATTTAAAATTAATAAAAATATTCGAAAAGTAAAGCACCTACTGATATGTGCATTGTGTAAATATAGCGGAAACAATAGTAGGAAGTTAGAATTGAGCTTAAAATTAACGCCTATGTTACTATTACTATAAAACTATATTCCTACCAACATATTTTCTCAATGCTATTAAATAATTACATGTAAATTAAAAATAAAATGAATAAAAAAACCTGTGCAAATTCTTATACTTATTTGATACACACAAAGTTAATTTTTTTTTTGGTCAATAACCCCCGGCGTCCTTAGAAGACCTTACCAAAATTTCATCAGATAGAATATATAGTTTAGAAATGTATAAAGAACAAACATACAATCTTTTATTTATTAGGGCGAGCGTAGCGAGACCAAACACTACATATTATTCTTTTATCCATTACATAAACAAGTAAATAAATAAATAAATAGTCATTATTATCGATACAGAGGCCAATTATATAGTTTTTAGAATTTTTGTCTGTTTATCTGTCTGTGACGAGAAAATCACTGGACACGTTATGATGAAATTTGGTATAATGATATGTAGTTGATTATTCGGGTCAATATATAGGATTCTCGTTACTTCAGATAAATATAGTTGTCAGAAATATATACTATGAGTTATAACGTATCCAGTTACATATTTCATTTCAATCTAAGAATTTGGTTTCCGGTATGTAGAATGCGTTTTTAGAACATTTTTTTACATAATAATTGTTGAGTACTGATATGACTTCTCAGAAATAACAAATCCTGCAGTAAAAAATATCCTTTATATTGACCTGGATACCCCCTATGATCTTAATCAATTTCATTAAAATTTGTCTATTGGTTTTCTTGTTAAACAGTCACAGTCAAACTGACAATTTTTTTTTAAAGAAAAAATGATTCAACTTGACAAATTATAGATATACATTTTGCATAGGTAGAATCTTTTTAAATCTTTTTTTTTAATAAGGGATCTTATTGAAATAAGGATGCAAAAATCTTGGATTATAATTAGTAAATATTTTCAATACATTTCAATTTTTTACGCTGAGACGCATGCGCATAGTACCTACTCTCGCGCTCGCACTCCGGCTGAATAATTTTGTGTTTAGGGGATGTTTGGTCACTCGAATTTGTCTGACTGATGAAATATAACTTTGTAATAGTTACTTGAATAACATATTTAAAAGTCAGACATGAAAAAATAAGTAAAGTTCATTAATTTTTTGTCGAGCTTTAAAGCGTCTGACAAAAGCTCTGGTCCATGAAAAGTATCTGACACTTTATAATTCTAGTTTAGAATAATATTCTACAAAATATATATAAAAATCAGCCATACAAATTTAAGTTAGATAACTCATATTTTTAGTTACCTTTCTCACCTGGTACCTGCCCAGGTGTCACGCAAGTGTGTGGGCAAGCTTCACAAGTAGGCAGGTATTTAAAGTATACTAGACGCTACTAAGTCGTGAAGGTTTCATCCATGTGAAAATAAGTTATGTCAGAACGCTCTGGGATCTTAATCTAATAGATATCTTCATGCTCTTATTGTTCTTTGCTTTCGAGGGATTAAAAAATTTGCTAAAATGAGAGGTAAGTACATCAACCCACACTACAATGTTTTTGTCGAAGAAGATGCGCCAGACAAGATACACAGACCCTGCTCTCTCTGATTTTTTTTCTTTATATGCATGGCCTGATTCTTATCGTATTGAATGGAGGCCAGTGCCCAGCATTGAATCGTTTAAAAGTGCTGAATACATGGCAACATTTATATTATGATCTATAAAAACAATTTCTTTCTCATCGAGAAAATTAGTCAATTGTAACTCCGGCACTGGAAGACATCCGCATTGTATCCTCATGAGAGGGTACTTAGTATTGCTAGCCAGTCTCTCAAGATTTATTCGTACGACATGCGACAGTGAAAGTAACAATAAAATCTGCTCTTTGTTCTCAAAAGCATTTTACGGGATGCAAAACTTGTCACGTAGGTAAATATAATTCTTAAATCATTTACGATAGTGTCCAGCGAATATTTTGTCGTACATGATTTTATTTTCTAATATTTAACATGTTATATTGGCATTTAATTTTATTAAATTGTAACTCATTAATAATTAAGTAGTTAGGGAAATCATTTGTATGCTACATTTACTAAAGCCTTAAAGTGTTCATAATAATAGGAATGTGTATAGAAAACAACACTTAAATAATATGATCAAAATATGATTTATTCATTTTAATTTATTTTTATGGTTCTGTAGCAAAAAAAATTTGAACTATTAAGTTTTTTGTCTGTTTGAACGTATCTTACAAAATTGAATTTTCAAAGTGGCTTTCGTATTTAGGTGAATTGTTGCTGCAATATTGATGAATTTTATGTCCGGTGACGGGTGAGGACTTTTTACTTTAAATAGTAGTTCGGAATTATGACATAAGTAGTTGAAGTACATATGTAGTATAAATTGCTTTCAATTTTCTTTTGAAGGAAACGGTATTACTTTTAAGTAACTTTTATTAGCTTTCTCAAACTAACGATGCAATTAACTCTTGAAATTCCATTTTACCTTTTATATTTCAATCTATTACCTAGGTACTTATTGTCGTATTTAGCTGTGTAAATCTGGAAAACGATAAAACAATTATATATTCTGCATTTAAAACTATGAGATGGATGGAGGGAACCACTACAAACGTTGATTAATCTTATAATTTAGGTTCATTGTGTTTGAGTTGAGGCCAGTTTTGTTAAAAATTAAAAACATTTTGTTAAAAACTTAAATTTTTTTTTTCTGAAATCCTTAGCGATTGTACTTTATATTGAATACAATTTCTAGACAGAATTGGTTAAAAGTAACCATCAATTTCATATTTTCTATGCACACCAATAAAGTATAGCAATCATAGTGAAATCCGCTCACGCCCTGTGTTGGTCGGAAAGGCGTGCATTACGTACACTGCTTTGTTTTCTATATAAAGTGGAATAAAATTAAAGGTATTATATATGTACCTCTATGGAATTTGACGATACATTTGGCTCAGCTGAATTACTTTAGCCAGTTCTTCTCAGGTCAGCGGCCTCTTGTTTCCGAACTGGTAGTAGACTCATGACGTTCCGTAAAAAATTGTAATAATTTTATGCTATAAAATATTTTGAATTTGAATTCAGTTGGTAGTGACCCTACTTTCTGCGCCAGCGGTCGCGGATTCGAGTCCCGCGGGGGGTAATCATTTGTTATACTATATATGTATATACTGATAAGACAGTATCTACACAGTTGTCTACATAAATAAAAAATAATTTCTAAAGCCCAATAAAAAATATAATATTGTTGATTAACGAAAAATAGGTATGTAGAAGAAAAATTTAGAAACACTAGTGCATTGTATGATTTTCTATGGTAGTAGAAATCGATAAAATATATTGAATTTTAGCAAGTTCAAAACTTTCTCCTTATTATTGTAAAGGAAAGGTATATGACAAATCAAGGTGATTCAAAAGTTTCATTTTATAACGCCCAAATCCGATAATGGTATGATACGATGCTGTAGAAAATCTAACCAGTTTTATACATGCCTAATCTACTAGAAAATGACTGTGTTGTAAACAGACCAAAGGCCCTTATACAGCTCTATGCCATCAATATAACTTTTACTTTTCCATATTCTTTAGCTACAAAGTGTTTCCTGATATTATGTTAGCCTTTTCATGTACCTAGATGCCTTTGAATGTACCTAAGTACATAGAAAAGTTATATACATGTATGTAGTTCGTATCGTGACATAGAATCAAACATATATATAGAAAAAGCAGTAACTACTGCTTAGGCCTTTCTTTTCGGGCATTAAAATTAAAACTTGTTCTTAATATTTTTTTACCATCACGTAAGATATGAGATTTTTTAAAATAATCTAATGTACAGATTCAAGTATGTAAAACATTTATTACACTACTAAAAACAAAAAAAAACATGGGACAAGTTTAAATGTGTTTGGCACACCGAGGGTTCGTAATCTTAAAATATGTTGAAAACTATCTATCAATCTTAATTTGCCATTAATAAATGATTGTTTCTATTGTGCGTCTATTTAAAACTGAAAGTTGACGGACTAAGGTCGACTCGTCGAATGTTTTGTGTAAAGATCAAGGCGACTTCAGACGCACTAAACGTTTTGCTATGCAAATTATATTTTTAACTTTAAAATGTATTATGTATTTTATGTTTATATATTTACTTTTAAATTATGACTTAGGTACATTGTAAATAATTGTTAATAAATTAAAGGCTCTTTATGTTAAATTCACGTCGCCTAAATAACAAAAACAATAATCTATATTAATAATTCCGTGAAGGGGTACGGTAGACTCGATCGAAACCTTAGCTGAATAATAAAACATGAAAAAATAAACATCGACAACATATATCCGCAAAATTCGGATTGTCGAGTATTTCGTTTAATTCTAATGGTGACAACCTCGGAGCAAATAACAAGTATTTGCTCCGAGGTGATAACAGACAAATCGCAGTCGCCATATTGGCCACTCAAGCGAAACGTCACTGACATCGGATGACACCTGTGTTGCCAGAAGAAAGAATGTTCTTTATTTTTGTGAATTGTTTTATAAAACCCCAGACCAAATAAAAAGATTTGGTCTGGGTATAAAACTGTAGGTTAAACTGTAGGCCTCTGCTAAAATTTCATTCTTCGCCACTGACACACAATACTTATTATTATTTGAATATTTATTTAATATTTTTGGTGGATAAAGAAGAGTTAAAGCATAACCAAGTTTTCTTATCTTATTATTATGAATACAATCTGAGGCATATATAATGAGTATACGCTGTAACATTATATATAATTAAATTTTAAATAAATAAAACAACACTGCAGCCCCTGTTAAATATTTTGTACTAGCGACTCACCCTCGCTTCGCTTGGGTTCATTCCTAGATTTAGCGCGAGCGAAGCCGCGGGTTCCGCTAGTCCCTTAATATAAATGTGAATGTAAGTTTGTATGTTACGCGAAAACTACTTAACCGATCATCATGAAACTTTGTACTTATTGTAGGAGTAACATAGGATACTTTTTATTAATAAAATAATTTATTTTTACGAAAGATAAAAAAATTGTTTGTCAAAAAATCTCAAAATCTAGCTACTTCAAAGCCATCTAGCATTCCAATAATAAAGTTCCAACCCTGAGTACTGTAATATCGTTGCATTGTATTACCGACGGTCACGTCATTCGTCAATATCCAATCCTACAACGAGTAGACTATAGTTTCAGCTGTTTGAAATTTTTCTATATTTATTGTTATTTTTTCTGTCATAATATGCAACTTAGAATAATAACGCATAGAACGATAGTTTTATAATTACGTAATTCCGCTCAATATTGAAGCAACATTAGAAGGAATGCGTGCGTACGTGTCACGTATTTACAACATAAGGCACGCACACATACAGCCAAATAGTTGTATCTCGTAATGTATTAGTGTAAATAAATAAAATAAAAAATAAATAAAATATTATAAAAATATATATCCTTTTCTTTCTTGCGTTTACAAAAAAAATAAATGTGCTACTTTCTTAGGTTTACGCGACATTATGAATGAAACATCTTTTCTCTTCTCTTTGAGAGACTCTCTCCTAGAAATCTAATTGAAATAGACATTATTATCGATATAGAAGCCGAATCTATTATTTTTTGAATTTTTGTCTGTCTGAAATTTGTAAGATGATGTTAGCTGGTTAACCGGGTCAAATATAGGATACTTTTTACTGTGGGAAAATAACTCATCTCTGAGAAAAATACAAAAAAGATGGTTAGAAATAAAATCACGCTTGCTAACAATTAAAACAATTTTAAAAGTATTTATTAATAAAATCATATCATATCCTGTTAAAATAATAATATAAGATCTAATGTAAATATAAATAAGAATTTGTATTTTATAAAAAGTAACAATATTGTATAAAAACAAATTCAAAATTATTTATTTTAGTTACAGAGAAATATATTTTTACATTTGTTTTCTATTTCAATGAAGTATATTTTAAGTTTTTGAAGCTTCATTGTATTGTATATATTGTATGTAATTTAAAAATTGATATATTTTTAATATGTTGCTTCAATATCATATTGATTCATTTCTATTGTAACGATCTCTGATACTTATTTAATGGCTTCAGTGACTAATGAGAGCAAAGCCGCGGGTAAAAGCTCGTAGAGTCGTAATATAATAGGTAATTCTTCTTTAATTCATTACTCTGATTAAAAAAAATGGTATTTTATATAAAATTTAAGGATCTATAATGAATGTAGAGCCCAATAATAATTAGTATTTAGGTACCTATCAAGAAAATAACATAATGAGTTATCAAAAAATAACGATAAATAATTCACAGTCCACTCTCAAGTTCAATGTTTACGAAATGGCATCCAATCAACTATAATAATAAATGTAACTATAAAATTATCATTTTTGATTTTACCAAACTCCTCACTGTTAATATGCACTTTCTAATACCTTCGAAGAATTCTTACGGTTTACTTCACCTACTCGTACATGGGTCGCTTATAGTAATCGATAATTAAGTCAATTATTTGATTTAAACGGTCAAATCAATTTGAAACAGTAAATTGTTTTAGTTTTTGTTTGATTTGATATTTAATTTTCAAGGTAACATACGAATTCAATAAGACGAAAGTATAATAATTATAGTATAATTGCATAAATAATACCTAGGTAATACGACAGCAAGTGATTTCATTTTGTCAAATTAGTCATAATTAAACGAGATATATTGTTAGACAAATGTTTAGATGAGAATAGCGTATTTATTTATTTATTTAGTCAATTCATATTGTGTTATTGTTTCGAATTGGTTACTCATGATAAATAATAATTTGTACATTGTTTGAATGTAGGTAGGTACGTCATACTCATAAGAAAAACCATAACCGTTTGTTGTAAATAATATTAATTTATGTAATATTATTAATTTCATTTTGTATATTTGCCAAAATATATTTTCATAAAACTGTCCGTGTTGTCGGTTTTTGTGTTGAAACAGTTTAGCAACATAAAATAGGCTGTTTTTGATCTCGACTCGTCTTCTACCTAATAGATTCCGTGGGAACAATATACAACTACTCACTAGTAATATTATGTATAGGTATTTTTGACCAATATTTTTCATTTTTTTGTTATTTTCTTCAATTACCTACTATGAGCCCTTTTTCATAATTATTTTTCAATTATTTACCTACATTATACTTTTGGTATAGAGTAGACCTATATAAAAATGAATAAAAACATTCATAACTAGTATGAAATACCTAGTTATATTTTTAAGAGATTTTAAACATTTAAGAGTACCAATATAATCGTTTATATTACGCTTACTTTATCGTAAGATGAATCGAGTTTATATCTAAGTTATCTTACGGCTAAAGAAGGCGAGACTACTCGTATGTGAGTCATGCTGTTTGCATTTTTTATGCCTGATTCAACAATATTCAACCTTTAAAAGTTTTTCAATTTTTAAACATAAAATATCATTCAATTGTTTAAAAAGTATATCACACTTTCCTACTAATAATAATTTTCTGATTTACTTACACAATATTCGGGTCAATGAATCTGTATAAAAAATATAAAATTAAGTACATACAAAGTGACTTTATACTTCATATATATTATTTTTAACAAAAAAACAAAAACCGACTTCCAAACTAAATAAATCTAAACTAAAAAGTAGAAAATAATAGTTTTAAGACCTTTGTTAATTTTGGAGTCGTTGCCAGCCAGGTATTTTGATTATGTTTACAAATTAATAACTTACTCGAATATGTATCTATTTAGGGTTATTTTGCTTTGGCTGGCACCGACTTCAAAATTAACAAAGTTTTTAAAAGTGTTATTTTCTACTTTTTAGTTTAGATTTATTTAGTTTTGAAGTCGGTTTTTGTTTTATTGTTAACAAAAATTTATTTTTAAATTTTTTGCGGAAAGTAGACACCTACGTATTGTGTTATTTATAATGATTATAAAAACTTGCCTTCTATTATAAGGTAAGCCTAATAGCCTGAAAGTATACAACTATCGGTCTTTAAGTGCGTATTATATTGAAACAATTTTCTTTAAACTGCTCACCGTTGAGGTTTTGTACCTTCCATCATCAGTTACGGTACGTGACTCAAATATCCGAATAGCCTATAAAAGATTCGGCCGGGCATCGTTAATTTCCTCCTAAGAATTGAAGAGTTCCGTTACTTTGTCATGGATTCCATAATCAGAATCTTGCCTAACTCTCATCAAACTACCCTTGAAGTACATCCTTTCCAATAAAAAAAGAATTATCGAAATCGGTTGGCGTGATATTGAGTTATTAGTCCGTTTGTCGCACACACACTTAAGACTTTTTTCTCGTGGATGCCGTTGTCAGAAGTGGAAAATAAAATATCATCAAAATCGGTTCACCCAGTTCAAAATTCTGAACTAACAAACATAAAAAAAAACATACAGACGAATTGATAACCTCCCCCTTTTGGAAGTCGGTAGATAAAAGCTAATAAAAGAAGAAGTAAAGAATAGTCATTTCAAATTATCTTTTGCGAGAAGCAACTGTTTTGGATGTTGGGCAGATAACAATCGTTATGACTTCAAACAAGGTGGTTAGAATTAATTTTGTTGCATTTAATACCTAATAATTTTTTCTACCTTTAAAATATTGACATAGATGCTTTAAAATGAATCATACTACTATTATAATGAATGTCCAAAGTTAATGTGTGTGAACTTTTGTATTTATTAGCTGCAATTTTAGGTTTTCCCTATATATTTTCATATTTTAACCACCTCTGAAAAACCCTGAATAAAATATTATATTTTTTTTATTAAATTATATATTTTTTTAATATGAGTTAAGTAAGATTAACCTATATTATATAAAAAATATAAGTAGGTATACTATATTGAAAACTAACTTTTTTTAGGTGGCTAAATAATAACTATGTCTAAAATATCTAAATCATTTGAAATTCCAATAGGTAAGTAGGTACTATGATTAAATGTAAGTATACATTATCGATAGAAACTACACTAAGCATACATTATCGATAAAATTCATCACTGTATCACTAAAGATACCTATTTAATCAATATGAATGAGTATTTTCTTGTATGACGATAATGTAACTTCAAAACGGTCTCAATTATGTTTTGTCTCAATGTTACTAAGAACCTTATCTAATAAATAGAGTGTTGTAATGGCAACTTATTAGATATAACATTCCAGTGTATCGACTGAAAATCCAGTTTCCCATAGATTTTGTATTTTGTAGGTTTATCCGTAAATAAACAGTATAATTATCTTATCTGCTATGCGGCAGGCTAGCGTGGTGGGGAAGGGGGGTGCAACGTTCCGTTAGTCGCAGCCACAGCTGATTTCACATGTCTGTGACCGTGCTGTCGCGCGCTCGCTCTGTGCTCCGAGCGAAAATGCCGACATCGTAAATACGATTCTCGTTCGTATAATCCTATACATAGTGCATAGTGTATTTATTTTCGTGATAACCAATAAATATTATCAATATAAGCTTTTGGAAGGCGAGAAACATTCGACCTTATTACCGTCGCGTCGGTGAGTACTTTTTTCTTATTGTGATATAAATTTTAATGGGCAATATTCTCTCACGATACTACTTTGAAAGAAGCGGGTAATTGTTTAGAATGATCTTTGATTGGAAGTAACTGTTTAATTTTTGAATGTACTTTTTAGGTAAAAGCTTTCTTTTCTACAAGGTTTTAACGTTTCAAATCTATTTTTATTTTAATTACTGTATAACTTAGTAACATTAATTAATGTTATGTTGTGTTGAACATAAACATTATCAAAATATGAATTTAAAAATTAGTACACATTTATTTAAGAAAATAGAAAATGAACTTTGAGCTTTTACAGGGTCTATAGCAAATTGCAAATTTATTTCTTAGAGCTTCTATACATATAAAAGTGCACTTTTATCTGTAAGTTACTAATACAACTACTACTCAATACTCTTATATTTGCTATTCCGATATGGTATTCTATTTTATTTCCAAGGAAAAGATACTTACAAAAGATTTTTGATGAGTTTGGTAAGACTATATTCGAAATATGATGTTCTATCATATTTTACTTTCTACCTACGTACCAGTCTATAGGTAAATATATCAGTTTTTCTTAAGTCGAACTTAACTAAAGAAGAAGAAGCTTAAAAGAGAAACTGAGAATACAGTTTAACTTATTTCGTCGAATTTGATTGTTAGTTTAATTAAATAGACAGCAATAACAAAATATATTAAAACAACCGACCTTCAACTTTATTCGTAAGTCAATTTAAACGAGTATAAAGCTTTATCCGGTTTAGGTCTGTAAACAAGTTATAAAACCCTTGGTTTGATATTTAAAAGCTCAAACTGGAACTTTAGATATGAATTAATGGATTCCTTAACTAACCCCTTGACTTAAGCTAGTGTTTCCTTATAGGCAAAGATGGATAATAATATTATTTTACCATAGTAGTAGTAATGAATTGGGTTACATATCTATATTATATAACATTCTAGACAATTACCCTCGCTTCATGTCCCTAGGTGCCTAACAATAGCCGATATAGGTAATTATTTATCGCCTAACTAAATGGACATACTTTTGACCTCAATTGAAGTTAATAATTTCTGACAGTTAACACATTTTAACCATCGTAATAAAAATAACCTGTAGTACTTGGCTGTAATGTAGCTTTATATTAGAAAAAAATGTAGAACCGGATAAGTACCTACCCAGAGATTACCACTTACATAAAAACTTTTGGTACCTCATAATATAAGTGTTAATACCAAATACCTACATATAATAATAATGTATATCAAATCATATTCGTAACAAAAGTAAGATATTTTCTCTTTTCTTTAAAAATATGATTCCAAATTAATGTTTTCAAAATAAAAAAACTTAATGTAGGTATGTGACTCACCCTCGCTTTGCTCAGGCACCTCTACCTACCTCCTAAGTAGGTAGTTATCGATAATAGACTAAATAAAAAAATGTCGGAAATCTATTGAGATTAAAACTAGCTGGATGATAACTAATGGTGCAAAAACCAACACAAAAAAGCGTCGTTAACGCAAAAAAATACAAATACGTTTTGACATTTCAAATATTAAGAAATATATAATTATAGTTCTATACAGTTTGGCTCATTCAAATTACGACGACCTTCTACATACGTACTTCATTTAAATATTTTGGTGAGAACCTACACCATGACGCACACTTCGGCCAGACATTTTCACAAAACCGGTTGAACAACAATGCAGTTTTGATATATAATGTAATGTAATATTGACCTTGGTCGAATGTTTAAGTAATAACATAGTTTACAGCGCATTTTCACAGCCTACTGATTGCGTAAACAGAGTATTGCCGTTATATGCCGCATTGAACTGTATCGGTGTATTTATGTTTGCAGACAATTTATGAGAAAAACATATGAGACTTATCAGATTTTAATGAATTATTTATACAGTCTATATTCATTTAAAATAATTAATTATTATTTTTACGCATATATTTGAAGTACATTTTAATGCGAGTAATAATTTAACCTACTTTAAATTAAAAAAAAACAAGAATATGTTATTCAAACAAGGATATATAATCAATAATGATGATAATGTCAAATATTAAACGTGTTCTAAATAAAACAATCCATCCGCACTTGAGTGTGAATAACGCGTTGAAGGCGCGGCGCTAAGATGATTATCATTTCAATCATCACATAGTTGCAATTCAATAGACATACAATTTTCATTTAGGTATATTATTTGCGTTACCTAATGGATTGTTTTACAAAAACATTATATTACAATTACACACTGTAACCTCTTGGCTCTCCTATATATAACAAGAATCCTAAAAAGCAACAAAATGACTACTGTTTCATTGTTATAAATATAAACGTGAATTTATTTTCAAATCATTTTAAAATAATCTTAATTATGAAATGGAAAGCAGCGTCGCAGAAAATGCAGTCGCTTCGCGGGTGCGCAAAATTGTTGCGGATCTAATTGTCAAAGTGCGACATTACTGAAGCGAACTCCGTGAGCATAAGCCATAACTAAACGCCGGAAAATGTATCCGTGATGAACATGAGACGACAAACCGCGAAGATACAAATTAAACGCATAGGAAGAACATCTTCATAGTCATTGTTGTACTCATTTTGTTTATATATTTACAAAGAACAATGACAGGTACTGAACTGCGAAATAAATTTCTAGAACGCTATTCAAAATAACATAAAATACATTAAAATATGAAGTCAACGACTCTACACACTCAACAATACGAGTATAGTTTCATCAAATTTTTTTGTAATAGTTTAAGTGTTAATTAACATCAAACTTAATGTGGTGTAAAAAATTTGCGTGAGCCCTTCGTAGAAAACTATTTAATTCGATTCAAATTAAAACCTTGATGTTTTAATGAACGCATTTGTCTCGGTCGCGTGAAGTGGCCCGTCGCGGACGATACCGATACGTTACGGCAGTTGTCAATCAGAGCGAGAGGCCGATGCTGATGCGTCTATACAATTGCACGATATCGACCTCGATATTTAAAAGATTTCTCCATACCGAGACAATCGTTTATCTTTGCATAACTAATCTTCTTTTGGAAGTAAAGTCAAAATTATGAAATTATACCTGGGAACATCATGCGGCACTAAAATGAACTATAAAATAACGCAACAAAGTGTACTGTTAAAAAAGTAATAACCGTATAAATAGTTGGTAATTTGAATAGTAAATTACTAACAATTAGCGCCGACTTAATGAAGTTGAGGGCTTTGTGTTCATACTTTAGTAGAGCAGAATACATCACGCACTACAGGTGTCTATTATGATGCGAATTGCTCGTAATGTTTAAATGTAGCCAAAAAGATGTGTCATTTTGTCAACTAGTGGCCTTCTTTTCGCTCGGGTGCTTCCCTAGTTGCATTATAAATACCTAGATATGAAAAATTTTACGGGTGTTCTTTAAAAGAAAGACTTTGGTATAAAGATTTTTCTGTAGGCATTAAAACCTACAATTTCATAGTACATTGTCTTCATGTATTTTATTATGGTTAAACCAGCAGCTTTAGCTTTTATATTTTATAGAATCGAGTCTATAGAACCAAATAAACGATTTTTCTGTAGTAAAGAGCATTTTGTTAAATATGTTACATAGATATACCTATTACCTACGTAAGTTATCACGTAACATATCGTTGAAATTAATGAAAATTGTTGAAGTTGTGGGCATATCTGCAGAGTGCTAAGAGGGATTTAAATAAGCTTTTCACTTAATAGAAGAACCTGGATGAAAAAATGTTTCTTTTTTATAATAATCCATTATAAAAGAAGATTTTTATTTAATATTTAAATTTAATGTAATTTAAATTTTAAATATAGTATGTAATATAGTTGTATTCGAAATATGAATAAAAATGTGCACCTGAAACATTAATTAGAGTTATATAATTTTTTTAATTTTGGCTCAGTTCGTAGTGTACTCGCTGTGCAAGCGGTCACGAGTTAAAGTCCCATTGGAGGCAATCATATGTGTGATAAGCACTTTGTACTCCAGTCATGGGTGTTACTTTTTATAATATGTATGTATGTATGTAAAGTTTTATATTTGAAATGTATCTAGCTTGTATCCATAACACAAACCTCGAAGCTTACCATGGAAATAGATGATGATGTGTGTTAGGTAATGTCCCAAAAAAAAGTTTTACAAGATAATAAATGTAAAAGTATTTAGTTTTTGTGTAGATATGAGTACATATGTTGGTAGATAGGTACTAATATAAGTATAGTTAGGGTGTAAGATATGTGGTTAGGCTTACCTAAGCAAATATGACCTAGGTTCTTCGCGATATCATTCTCTATCTTTTTCTGCTTCGTAAAAACGATGATTCTAGAATAAACTGACATTTTTATTTTTGTTCAAGTGGAGACATCAAATAACAAAAAATAACACGCATAAAAAACCGTACATGAATTTAATAAAAGTCTTTCAATTAAATTAAGGTTAATGTGGGTTCTAACATGCCATGTAGGTCATCCCCTAACGTGCGTTTACCTTGTCGCGGTGGGGGGCTCAGTAGCGTCTGGCAATCCGGCCCGACGTGAAGCCAAGAAACGCAGGGAGGGCCGACTCGGTGTATCATGCGGGTTGCTTTTGGTACTTCTCTGATAGCAGAGTAGACTGGAACAACCTCTTGGTTTGGTTTGTTTTTGTCTGCTTCGGCAGACCTGCCGGGCCGTCGCGTCGGAGCGTCGTGGTTTAATGCGTAAGCGCCCGCGACGTCTCATTATGACGAGGATTTGTTGGGTTTTAGTGACTATTACTGACTTCTTGTAACACGATAAGTCCCACATAATCACCTGGAGGCATGCTTAAATATACCAACGTAAAAAAAGAAAATACCATGTAAGTACTACAAATCCACTCGCGAAACAGATTTGCAGGTAATAGATCTTTGATTCGTATTTTCTTTCACAAAAACACTTTTTACTTTTAACACTGTAATGCGATTGATATACATAATACACATATGATATAGCTTATATTATCTTAATTTTATACTGGCAATAATATTGTATCAAATATAAAACACTATTAAATAATTAATAAATCTAATATATAACACGTTTTATATATCATAACTGATATTATCTACTTTACATAGACGGCCAGTACGAGTATTAATTAAATAATTACTAATAAACATTAAAAAAATTTAATCACTCGTTTTAAATTAAGAAACAAATAAAGATAAGCATTTAAATTTGAATATAAACTCAATCGTTATTTAAAAAAGCGGTTATATAAGATTACATCAAGCTCTCTGGCTTCTGTTTTGAAGTTATTTTGAAATAAATTTATATACACTTATATATTTGTTATATATGAATTAGGTGTATAGGCGTATGAATTAGGTGTATAGGTGTATAGGCGGTGTATATTCGTTTGATTATAAGCAGTACGTTAATTTGTTTTTCACCAAATTCGAGATATATATTTACTGAGCTTAAGTTTTTGACAACTTTTGACAACTTTCAAGTATTAAGCTCTAATGTTCTAAGGCCATACCAGCTGTTAAACTTTAAGAACTATTGATTGGGAAATAATTTAAGTTTGAAAAATAAGGAACAAAAAATATAAATTTAATCTTATAATATTTAACTTAAATTGTATATAATTTAAGGTATTACTGTACATACACTTGGGCTTATAAGAGAGCTTAGAGACAAGTACCTACTCAAAGACCGTCCGCATATAAAACCGTCTATCCGAATGTCACTTGAGAGAAGCTGGACTATTGGAGTGGAGTGGTGTGCATTATGATTAAATTACTGTAATTGCTTGAATACATTTAGAAGCCGCAACTTACTACTTGGTAAGGATGACGACATATTGTAGGATCTGGTTTAGTATCCTATACCAGGAAAGATTTCAAAGAGGTGGATTTAAAGGAAATTCTAGAGCGTTTCTTCATCCATGACGCTTCTTGATCGATTACGCTAAAATACAGCTTATAATTTTTAGCATATATTTTTACGTATCTACATTTCTATATGCGTTTTCCTGTTTTACTTTGTTTTATATTTTAAGTATTCAAAGTAAAAGGCTTTCTTTAAATGATATACTTCTATTATTTATTATATTAAAAATGAGTTTCGGCAGATTTAGATTGCGCTTCAAATCTGCTGCCTGCTGCCATGCTGGTTGGCCATAATTGAGTGTAGTCTTAAAGAAACAGCTTCAGCGTCCCACATTATGTCTCTAATCTATATATTAAGCTCTGATCATGGTTCATAATAATAAATAAAATATTATCTGTAAAAACAAGATCCAAGAACATTAAAAGAGCGGGAATGTAAACGATAGATAGTTGAGACGCGAACGTTTCAGACCTGTCATGGTTTCTAATTCACGGAAGTGACCTATAACCTCTTTGTTGGAAACTAGTTCAGGCAATCGAGTGCAAGCCCTAATGGCGGGTATGTTGACATCGATATCGAGACCTTTTTAATGCTATTAGTCTCGTTCAATAAATAAAAGGATCCTAGATAAGCTAATAAATCCTACTTTATCTAAGTTAATAAGCTTGATTAAATGTATTTGATTCATCCATTATCATTATACTGTTACTAGCGATTAACCCTGACTTCACTTACTTGCGTGCATTAGCCATGTTTTAATTTTTTTTAACCCCACCCTAATCATTGTTCTACAATAAGGTTAGCCTATGTTACTCCTTATATTATCAACCACCTTCTAGTGAAATTCCTGTCGAAATCAGTCAAGTCGTTTCAGAAATGAGAAGCGACAGACAGACAAAAAAATAAAAATTGTGCTTGCTTATGAGTACCGAATATAATCTTATGTACATTTACTAAAAAAACTGTTATTTTGACATTACAGACCGGCAATTCAACATTATTTATCTGTACAGATTAATAAAATGATATACATACAATGATGTGCTTAAAATTATAAATCGGATAGTAAAATAAAAAAGCATCCACCGATCAGTGATAAGACGAAGTACTGAAACGAATGTATAGGAGTTTTGAAATGGAGTATGGTTGAGTGGTGTACATGCTCTGAATGTTCCATACAAAACAATATACAGATAAATACATGCAGTACAGTCGTATACAATCGAGTAATGCAAATTGTCATTGACGCATTTTCCCCACAGCTGTGTGAATTTGAACTCAACAATGGAGACTTTGTACATTGTGAATGATTTTGCTACAATAATTAATTCTAAATATAGCTAAGGTTTTTCTAACAATATTATTAATTTTAAGACAATCCCATATTTTTTTTCTATTTGTTACTCAGTCTCGCCAGAATGTCTGAAGAAATTTGGGTGAAATTTGGCATAGGGATGGATAGTTTAGAATAAAAAAGGGTTTTTACCTCAGCACAATGGTTCCCGTGGAATAGATTTGTTTATGTTTTTTAATAAGAAAACATACGATAATAGCGATGAGTTGATAGTTACCAATATGTACTATACATTACTTTTGTTTTATCTCGTTTTAATAATTGGACTTTTAAAAAGAAAGTAAGTCTCTTATAAGAAAAATAGTGTTGATAGTCGAAAGCTTGAGATCCGTCGCTCATTAAAGTGTAGAATTATAATATAAAACAATCTCGTAGCTTTTGAGGCTCGCTTGTATGTTTAGAGATAAGTTAATTGTAAGATTTTTTAACGAACAACTTCTATTTGTTGATTTGAGCACACATTATTTGACGTTATAATTTCTCTACTGAAAGTCAGTCTTGATGACACTGGCCGCTATGAGTGACTAAAATCGGCCAGGAGAATTTCTATGTTATTAGGATCAGATTACTATGTTATTAAACGGATTATTACCTACCACCGGAATTTAGAAAACCAAAAATATCTATCAATCTTTGTCTGATGGCCATCATACAATGAATCCTGAAAATTGGTTTATATAGGTACCTAGATATTTCCCACTTTATGAAGGATCAGTTCGATTCTACTCAGAAACGATTTGCTGTGATGACTGTCAAATATTACTTAATAAATAAGATAGTATTGTATGCAGCACTTCTTGAAAATATATATATTGCATTTTCCATCAAAATTTCTATTCCTGATGATGATGTCATTAAAATCAATTCGTCACCACCCAGTTGTATCACGTCATAATAAAATCTTTTAGTGTTTTCTTATCCCGCATTTATTTATGTTACTTTAACCGTTGACAAAAATACACGTCGTCCTAAAAATTAAAATACCTACTACCTAGTAATATGTAAACATAAAGAAACTATTTATTTAACCAATAATAATATTGCTTCAATAAAAAAATAAATATTTTCAAAATATATAAACAAATAAGGAACAAGTTTACGGTATAGCAACTAAGAGAAAGTAAGCCTATAGACTAAAAATTCCATAGAATATTCTATCTAGCTAATAGCTAGTTTCATTTTTACCCATTAGTATAACAGTTATATAATGATCTTTCTAATAATCTCACTAAGCATAATTTGAGTTATCATGGTACAAAAGTGTATGTAAAAATAAATGCATTGATTTGTTTCACTCTCAAAAGCCGACAGAACTATTTGACATGACAGGTGCGATCAGGTAAAGGATTAAAGGCTTAATATGCTCTCTGAGACACGGGATTGTGACTCAAATGTCGAAGTCAAAGACCAGGCTGTTTTTGAGAATTTCGAATGAGTGATGTAACTTCTAAACGCTTGTCAATAGCCTAACAAGGACGTTCAACAAAAACATCGTAAATAAGTATTACGAAATGCTTCAATAATGAAAATTTTTCTTTTTAGTTCTCGACGCAAAGTAATCTAAATTTTAGGATATTTTTAACAAACCGTTTTTAAATCTATGATAAAAATACCGTCAGATGTAATAATATTATTGTATTAAAATAATAGAAAAATAATTGAATGTAAATAAAATTTTATGTGTACTAACGTAAAATATACAAGTAGGTACTTTGTGAAATTGAAATAAACAAATATTCACCTGCCTATAAAATAAATTAAAAACGCATATACTCGTAGGTATGGGTATATCATTTGATTGACGAAGTAAATAAGTGAAAGATGTTCAAAACAGGCATATAGCAAACTCGTCGAAGCCACACTCATATATAATTCATAAAATGTTTATGACCGAACATTTGCCTAATTTGATTTTTATTCACATAAATCATTTTAATTATTGAGCTTTTTATACGTAACGCCTCGTTGGTATTGAGCAAAGTGTTGAAGTGACAACAAACTGCTAAAGATGTAGGATGAATCAACGATTTGTATGATAAATTATTCTATTTCAGCAATTTAAATCAATAATACATTCATCGCAACGTCTGAGTATGCTTATGACTAAATACTGAATAAATTTACTTATTTATTTGTTATTTTTTATTTATTAAATTTCACTATAGGTTCATTTAAGACCACTGAAAGAATTACTTTTAATTGATATAACATTTCCCATACTCTTAAGTCCATTAGAAAAAAACCCATAAACTACACCTTAACCAGACTATTGAAATTTGAATAAACCCAAAAATCTCAGGATTCAACAGGCTCTATGACGAACAATTACAACGTGATAGTGAGCAAGGCTGAACGAAATAATATCTTGTTAACGTAAAAACAATAGCTTAGTTACGGTCTAGCCTTCACGTGTCACATGTGACAAGGTGACGGCCAGGGATTAACTCTCATACGGTGACATGTTTTTCGTTGTACAACTATGTGAAAGAATATATACGAATCCTTGGAAAGTGCGTTATCTAGAAACCGCTTTAGTGCTGCAGGTGACTAAAAATATTGACGTATTACATTTGAAAGTTTTCATCCCTGAATTTTGACATAAGATTGAGTGTAAATTAAATACGCTTCCTTAATTAGTGTAGACTGTAGGCACCAAACATTAAATACAGATTAGTGATTTGTATTACTGCACTAAAATTGGTGCAAATGTTTATTTAAATAGTGTTTCTAAAGAAGCCTAATATTAGGTATGTCTAAACGTAGTACATAGTTAATAGTTCTCTTTTTATACTTACATAAATACGTATGAAACATTAAGTACCTACATAATAATGATTCTTTTATATCACATCAACGTCAGTTGCACCTTAATGCGAACTTATCTCGCCATTTAAAATGTATTTTTTTTATTTGTACTAATGCGAAGACAAAATAAAATGAAATATTTCAACAATATGAATGTCAATTTTGTGGTAAAATACATGTATTGAATACAATTATCCCCAAAAATCACAAAATCTTTCGATTGTTATTCCTGCAGTAAAAATTGATCATTGTTAAAGTGTAATCACCCATACTACCATTTGAATGTTAATCTATTCTAAAAGCACTGTACAGTTGCGTATAGATTTAAATATCATAATAACCACTATTGTGCCA
Source organism: Boloria euphrosyne (assembly GCA_951802675.2). Taxonomy (NCBI): domain Eukaryota; kingdom Metazoa; phylum Arthropoda; class Insecta; order Lepidoptera; family Nymphalidae; genus Boloria; species Boloria euphrosyne. The sequence continues at coordinate 7,127,791 of OX637872.1, forward strand.
ACGGGAGTTGCGCTTCAATGGCAGTTTATATAATCGGACAAATTGTGCATATCGATTTCATTGCAACAAAGTAGTAATTTTTTATATAACGAATCTCTTCTTCCTTATCTTACAGTAATTCGTGAATAACATTTTTCATGCTTATTTTAGTAATAGGTATACATACCTACTTTCTGTTTGAAAATGTTGAAATATGTATGTCATACATGCATGTATAAAAATTTATTTAGAATTTAATATGCGGAAGCAAATAGTTTTACATCGATTATATTTTATCGATCCGAGTTGTTTACTCTAATGCGGACATTTCTTTTGGCTTCTCCACAACATTATTTATAGCGACGCCTAATAAATCCAATATTGATATATTGGATCGGACTCTCGTCAAGACGGCTAGTGATGTACAATCGCTTCAGGCTTGCTTAATTTTTCTCTTGGGTAACTTTATTATTATAAATATTCATGTATCCTTGATCGATTAGCAATATATTTATATATTACGTTATAAGGTTATACGATATAGGGAACTCACCGGTAGTTGCAGCAAATTCGATTTCGCGTAGGGCAAATGTAAATTATGTATACTCGTAGATTTGTTTGTTTTTAGCATAAAACGTGTAATCGTTTAATAAAAAAAGGCCTTTGAAACACCATTATGCAACTTAGGGGTCATCTTAAGGCTAACATTTAAAATCAATAATTGAGAAAGAATTCATAATTGGCTTATATAATGCATATATAACCGATGCATCCTTTCGCATTAGGATAACTATATTAATAGTATTAATCATCCATATAATAAACGACCGCTTTTTGATATTAACGGAAATGCTATCAAATGCAGGAGTTCACAAATATATTATCTACCTATACTATAATATTATAAAACTGAAGAGTTTGCTTGTTTGTTTGTTTGATTGCACTAATCTCAGGGACTAGTGGTTCGAATAGAAAAATTCTTTTTGTGTTGTATAGTCCGTTTATCGAGTAAGGCTAAGGGCTATATTACATCACGCTACGACCATTAAGAGGTGAGCATCAATGAAAATAGTTGCAAAAACGGGAGCAAAATATAGCCTTTTAAGAGCTTCCGTTGCGTGCGTTGCGTAAACGGTTAAAGTTATGCAAAAATCATGGATGTCGGAAATGTTCCCCTTTAAAAGCTCTAAAAGTAGTCCACGTTAGTCTATTTTTTAATTTTGACTCGCTATAACCTTATTTATGGTAATCAAATTTGTTTTAAGGCAATATATTATTTGCGAAGGTGTTTTTATAAACATGATATTAATCCTTACCTAAATAAATAAGTTACTCATCACAAGTATTTAATTTTGAACAAAATTATTTCTGGCATCATTTGATGTAAATGAATATCTTGTATATAAAAGTAACCGTGTACTACTATATAAAAGTAAATAAGGCAGTTGGGTGCGCCTTTTATACACAGTTCATCCGAAAAAGATTTACCTTACCTGTTTATATAGTTGTACTCATATTAATATTAGCAAAATCATAGATATTAAAGCTTCAACTAAAAGTGTTCGTCGTTATAGAGCTCCATATACAGATATCCATTTCTAACTTTTCCCCAATTATAGAATCCGCACTATGATAATAAATAAATGAAAGCTACAAAAAAGGTATAAAAAATAGAGTTACTATTAAAAATAATTAAAATAACCTTTGTGCTTCCACTTTAGCAAAAGCGACATATCTATAAAACATAACATTAACCTACTGTTTCATGAGAATAACTTTATTTTTTAACCGACTTGAAGTCGGTTAAAGGAGGAAGTTATATATTTCACTATATATTTTTTTTAATGATCTTGATCTACAATCAGGTAATAACGAGGACTTCAAATTTTACTTTTTAGTACTAAATATGTGATTTGTTTTAATGTACATTAATACTTAATAGCTTATCTGTTACTTTATTTAGATGATTTTATCTAGATATATAATTAATAAAAAGATCCCACAGTTTTAAACATTAAGTATAGTTTGTATTCCAAAACGAAACCAACTGAAGCTACGAATTTACTATAGATGCCCTTTGTCAAATTTTAAGATTATTATGAGTCAAACTTGATAAGTGTTAATATTTTTTTTAATACGTCACTTCAGTCATCATTAATTGTATTGATAACCACAAGTTTTTAGTAAAATTTAATATAGCATTCTCATCTTAATTGTATTTATGTATATTTATAATATAACAAAAATAAATATCAATTTTCTTTCATGTACTTTCTTATAACACGAGCTGTTCGTTAGTATAATAAAATAATATGCGCCATTGCGTTTAAGCAGAAAAACGACGATATAATACCGTTAGATACATTAGTGCAATTGAATCAAGCGCGAAACGCGATGATAAATAAGTAGTTACCCATAATGCGTGACTTAAACAGTAGGTAGTAGGTACCCATAAATTACACTACACGTGTTATATTGTACTGATAAATTGTAAATCTACCATTATTATAATCGTGAAAGTTTATTATGATGTATGAATGTACATATTGTGTGTTCGTTTTACTAAAAAAAGTACTTAATTGATTTTGATGAAGCTTTACAGTAATATACCTTATACGATAGAATAACATAATATACAATTCATAAAGATATTGTATGACTTAATACGAGTGGAGTCGTCTGAAAATATTATAGTTCATAAAGTCTAATAGGAAATTTGAAATCTGACTGATAGATGCAGAGACAAAAACAAAAATAAAAAGTTTCTTATAACAGACTGAGCTAAAGCTTAACATTATATCCTAAAAAGCTGCTACTAGAACAAAGTGCACAAGGACAAAGTACTACGTATTACTACAGGTATTACATTCTATTTTAATTTTGGAATGCTTGTTTATGGTTGTGCAACTCTCAGATTCATATAAAAACTAAGGTACCTGGATTACAGATGCCATTTTAACTTTTCACTGCAAGAGTTCAGTATATAATTATTAAACTTTTAAAAATTATTATATTTGATGTTTTGTGACCCTTGGAACCAGCGCCCGTGAACCTTTAACTTTGATATTATATGCGAGTACCTACAGATCCAAGAAAGTATTCAGTGAAAATATTATGTTATCTACGCAATTCCAGCTGTTGCTTCCTTTTATAAATGCTGAGAAATTACTGGAATATTTTAAGTTACGTGGTTTTATATTAATAAATTAAGCGTTAGGCTAAAAGCCAGCATGTATTAGATAATATGTTTTTAATTCACAATGAAACGTTTTCGTCATTAAAATACAAATCAATTTTAGATTAATGTACTAGCAATCAATCACTACATTAAATTACGATTTTTACTTCTCACATAGGGCTTAGATACTACATATGTAACATATTATTATCTTTAAATGTACTTTAATTTAATGAAAATAAACCTTGAAGAAAAACCTAAATCTAAGCAATAAACTGAAGCAAAGGAAAAGTCACGTATTATTTTAAACGAAAAAATGTAATTTCTTTGGGGAAACAAAACCGTTACGTGACTATAAAGAAATATAAGAATGGAATGTAATCGATTTTTTCTGCTTTGCACCATGGTCGCAAATAATTAAATGGTATTAGGTTTTTATCATGAAAAAGAAAGTAGTACTTTCTCGGTATAGTGTTAACGATGCCTCGACTGATGCTGCCATTATTTTGAAGACAGCCAATTTTGTCAATAGCACCGTTCTTTTGATCTAGTTTCTATTTTACTTTGGCCATTAATAATAATAGATTTATCTCGCTGTGAAGTTGATTTATTATAAAATGAAGTAGAGACTCTTAACCGAATTGATTGAAACTTTATACATATTTTTAAATACAGTAATGACTAGAGACTTACTCGCTTCGCTCAAATTATGGTGTCCCGAATAACCAGCTATATTCAAACTGAATTTTATCAAAATCTGTCCAGTGATTTTCTCATGATGTGGTCCCAGACAAATAGAAAAATCTAAAAACTCTTTTAGTTTTTAACATAGCATAGCATTGTAGATACATACACAATGTAGTTAATTGCGTATTATCTGATACAATTTGCGTCACTTTGGTGGAAACGTACCTATGTACTCGTGATGATTCTATCATATCAACAATTCACAAAATTTTATCACAATTGGATAAATTATATTGGGACGCCCAGTTTGACCGTTACCATCAGATAAACATACACAAACACATGGACGCACAATAAATATCTTTATCTGTAGTAATCCGTAAAGCTGATATGAAGAATCTGGTTGTTTTTGTTTGTTTAAACGTGTTAATCTTTGAACCAGCCAAAAGAAGTCCAGACTATAGAAGTTGAACAAAATTAGAATAATTAAAGTCAGAAACATGACACCCTTTTACAAAAGGTTAGTTTAAGTGTATTGTGGAAACTATTACTTTTTAGAAGCCACGAAAAAAACACTAACTTTGTAGAGATATAATAATTTCTTTAATGTCAATATACAATAATATGAAATAAAATTTATTAAATTAGCTACATATCTAATAAGATATTTTTGTAGTTTACGCATAAAACGCGTTCGCTCTACACGATACGAGTGTTTCAAGGCTGCGGTTTCAGTTGCATGTGGATGTGATCATCTTAAAACGTAAACAAGTTTTGTAGGTTTTACTTCCCTTTCTACCTGTATAATAATTGTAAAAAAAAATAAAATTAAACTGTCTGTTTTTAATTTTAAATTAACAGCTTTTCACTAAATGAAAGTATAATATAAGGTACTTACATAAAAAAAAAACAATTTTTAAATATTTTGTCTGTTTGTTCCGGCTAATCTTTGAAACGGCTGAACCGATTTGGACGGAACTTTCACTCACAATTAGCTAATATTATAAGGAGTAACTTAGGCTACTTTTATTTTACTAGAAAATTATTAAAAATCGTTTAATTTATTTTAACTTACGCCCAGCGAAGCTTGCCGGGCAAGTATACAATACACATTATACATACATGTTATGTTGCCTTTAATTAAAATTTATTAATTTAATAGATGCGATATTTGTTTCTGTTAGCGATATTATTCACTGCCTACTGGAGCAGATTAATATCTCTAAAGGTACCCTCATTTGATTAAAATAATAATATTTTGTTGTATAAAATGTATAATACGTATATTATTCCTTAATTTATAGTAAATTCTTGAAATAAATACCTATCCTATATTTAGTTCGTGTGAATACTTGCACCGTGCACGACACAAAGTAATACAAATAGCTAATTCGATTTTAATGACAGTTTTATTGATGTGTACAATAATAGTAGTAATCTGCAAAGTATAATCGCAAAAACAAGCTTCTACTACAACATCTCTATTCTTTTAACTCTCAATTAATGCCACTGTGAGATCAGCGAAAGATAAGATTTTACGTCTTTTCCTATGCACGGGAGTCTTACTGAAAGCTTCCCAACTCAGGACTGTTACTAAAATTGTCTCGGCCGGAAAACCCTATAACTAGTAAATAGGCCAAACCCAAGAATAATATTTTTAATTTGTAGTGATAATACTACTTCAGCACAGGAATATTTTAACAGTCTTTTATTTCTCACAAACATACTTAAGAGAATAAACAATGGCTATAAATATTTTAGGTTATGTTCACAAGATACAGTACCAGCTGTATTACGACATGCAGTGCCAGTCCCACAAGTCATTGACAATAATTAGCTAACCATTTTTAATGTGAGTTTTTGAATGCATTATTTTAAACGAAAACTGATGCAATTTAAATAGCAATCTAGGTAAAAGTTAGTTTAGTTTATAAAACAAAAGAAAGATTTAACAAAGACGAATACTAAAATTTTAAATTTATTGTGAGTGTTTAGGATTTGTGCTAGGCGTTTGTTGTGTAATAATAATACTACCTACAATTTTTATGTTATTACTTATTTTATACCAAATTTGTCCATTTCAGTTCCATTCGGTGTATGGGTACCTAATCAAAATTCTGTGCAATTTACTACAAATTGCGGTACTTAAGCACTTCCGAGCACTTCCGATTCAAAGCTATTATAATATTATGTAGAGTCAGAGTCACCTGTAGACTACAATGTATATAGGTATAGTATACTCGCATTACAAATTTTACTAAAAAGGTTCGAACAATGAATTATAATTCTATTATAAATTTATTGCAAGTAAATATACGAAGACGTGTATAAGAGCTTATCGATATTTAATTGTAAATGTCTTTTCAGTGATCACTAATTTTTACAGTTATTTTAAAATAAAATTGAATGCAAATACACCAAAGTCCAAAATAGCAATTTATAGAGTTAGAAAGCTGAAATCTACTTCTCTTATTGGTGTTGCATTATATTTGAATAATGTTTTAGCAAAGTACGTTTTATACTTAGGACTTTTAGGTCAATATGGTTTAAATTAAAATAAAATTCAATTTACGAGTAAGTAGCGAAAAAATGAATATTCTATGCGATTTACTTAAGATAACTAAATCATCACACGTGTTTAAATTATTCAACAATTTAATTACGTTTTCTAGTTAGCCTTTTGAGGTAACATTGACTGACAATAAAAACTATAGTATTCTTACCTCCTATGTTAGCTTGATACTGAAAGAAAAGCTATGCGTCATATGGAGGAACAGTAATACATAATTAATTATATTATATCGTTACAGAAAATATTATAAGCTGTGTATAAAGATAATAATAAATTGGAAGAAGTCGACGAGGCTTCATCCGAGAGGATGTTCAGATCAAAGCTCTTGGCACTCTGTTCCTACCCCGCAATTGTACCCCTTTTTATAATTAAGTGGTATTTTATAATAAATTTGTTATTTCTCACACACAAAAGAAAAGACAAAAGAAAAAAAAAATATTTACTCCATCCATCATAACCACATGTTTTTTTTTAAATATTGATTAAGAAGCCTTTGCCATTGGGTACTTTATTACATGCAGATACGTATAGGTATGACTATAAAGATCCAGTCACACAAGGTAAGACGGTTGGTACGTTGACCCTGATCAAACATTACAGCCGTACTAAGGTTAAGGGATCGTGCATTTACAAGGCTTCATAAAACTTGCGTTTATAAATACGTCACAACTGTCTTATGGATGTGTAAGAACGTTTATTTCTTAAAATAAAGTACTTAAGCTTAACTTATTAGATTAACCTTCTTTACTACTTAAGCAGTCTATATATAATATAATAGAGTTTGTTATACTGCAGGCTCTGTTCGTTTAATTTATGTATAATTCGCCCAATACTAAGGTTCCTAGTATATAGCCTTATACTAAGCAGCCAATAACTTTCGTTTATACTTAAAATATGATAAATGCTAGAGACAAAATCAAACAAAGAAACTCTCCATTCTTTAGCTTTAATTATATATTAGTAGATATAGATTATATAGAATAAGTGTTCACATAAATACACTTAAAACTTTTAAAAATATTATTTTACTTATATAACACCAAATCTGTAACCGGTTAAATTTATGTAGCGCACCTTATTTTAAAAGTAGTTGGGCTGGTTAAGAAAATACTTTCACTGAAAATAGAAAAACACCATTAACGGCAACATTTCTTTGCTTACAGATAAATTAAATATTTTATGCGATATGCTATTAGTTTCTTGAGCTTCTTAAGACATACATAAACTATTTGAAAATAAAATAATAAAATTTTCTTGTTATTTCTGTTAAAATACTTTAAAATAAATGTCCTCCCGACCAATTACAATACGCAATTACAGTACACATATTACAGTGTGCAAGTGTACGCGCAGCCACAAATTCATCTCTCTTCTTGTCACTCATATTATGGTATGACGATTATTTGACACGACCAGAGCGAAACACCACCAACTTCTCAATTCTGGGCTGTTACTGAGGCTTATTAAACAAAAAGACTACATAACTAAACTAGGCCCGACCCGAGCCTCGAACCCGGGACCTTTGGATGTGCAGCCGTATTTGCTTGACACTACACAACACAGTTATTACTTATAGAAAAGCCATGCGTCATACACAGTAAAGATATACGTGATAAAATTTAGATATGTCAAAGAAAATATCAAGCTTTTACTCAACCAGCATATTACATACATTATGAAAATGATACTCACACCTATGCTATTAAGTATAACCGTAATAGAAGCGTTCATTAAAGCATACGTTTAACAACTTGACAGACTAAAATTAAATATTTGCGCAAATCATTGCACTAGTCATCTAAATAATCAGCAATATTATTTATTACTAACGTGACAAGTACTGTTTGTTTCATCACTGTGGGGTTTATACCGAGATTCAACTTATCGGATATTATGTCTCATATCAATTTTAACCCGTCAACGTGAACAAACGAGACACAATAGATTTTCAATTGTTATAAATCTATATTGACCGCGCGCCCGTTGATAGGTTAATTTATAACAACTAGCGATTCCCGCGGCTCTGCCCGCGCCTGAAGGATGACAATTTAGGGTTATAACTATAAGTATTTTTGATACCAAAAAAATTTGGTCTAAAAATAAAAAAAAATATCTGGAGAGGGCCACCCTTATCAACTATGGGAATAAAAATTAGCGTGCGACCTATTCTCAGTCCTACCAAATATACACAAAAAAAATCATAAAAATCGGTCAAGCCGTTTCGGAGGAGTTCGATAAAAAACACTGTGACACGAGATTTTTATATATTAGATTAGATGATCATCTCATTTCTTTATTTATTAACTCGACGCTTATCTCTGAAACTACTAGTTCAATTTAGTGAGTTTAAAAAAAATATAGTTTATTTATTGAGGAATAAACTAGCTAACTTAAGCTATCTAACATTTGTTAAAGTACTCCTAAATCATATATGTATGTATATTGTATGTATGTAAAAATATATTGCATTTCAAACCAGTGCATGCGGGAAGGTTTCTCTACAATTCAAATACCACCGAGAAGAGGTCACAAGATCGATTAAAGTGCTCTCCGAGTCACAAGAACAAACACCCAACTTCCTAATTCTGAACTGTTACTTGTTAGAAAAAACCAATAATTATACCAGACCCGAAATGGGACGCGAGCCCAGGACCTCCAGAACTAACGTCGTTAATGAATGTAAACCAACGATAAACATGTGAATAATGGTTAAAATATTTTCCTATACATCTTCTTAAACCATTTTTTCTAATTAAGTTGCGATCGATGGCTGAATTGTAATTAAAATATTTATCAAGGTAGTTCCTTACGGCCGTAACATTATACATTTGTACGAAAAAAACAACATTTATTTACCGTAAATTCGATATGAGAACTCAATATTATCTCAGAATAAAAACAGACATGAGATACAATAGACAGATTGTAGCAGGGCGTGGGACTCATATGATTAACATAAAATTACGTGCATGTGAAATACATTGACCCCTTAAGCTATGATAGATATCTATGAAAGGCATTCTGAATTCCTTCAAATTAATTACATGTACCACTCATAATTAAAACGATCTAGATACACTGAGATTGAGAATATTGTGTTGTTATTATGTGAGGGAACAATAGCGTCAATGCGGCGGTAGGTTGTCGGTTGTAACGCGGTACTCGCGTAACGTGACACCACCGGTATATTAAGTATATAGTTGCTAATTTCATATTATTGAATCGTATGCACTTGTTTACATTTCTGTCATTAATATCGAGGAAACAAACGCAACTGTGTTCATGCTTGAATTAACGAAACCATTTCCTGAATTTGTTGGAGGTCGAAGCAAAGTGACCGACTTTTGTTGAGCTGAGCTGTTATATTCTTATTTCATTTATTAGCAATTATAGATTTTCAATATTATAGGAAAAAGATATTAATTACTAATTTTATATTTACATTAATAACATAGCAACACAATATTAATAATAAATAAGCACGATTTAATGTATTTGTGGTGTTTAATACATTACACTCTACTGTTGAAATTCCAAAATATCCAAAATACTCAAAATCTAAATATTATTAATATTGTAACATAAAAGAATTTGGATTCAATTTTATCTCTTATGGACATATTGTGTGGAACCCTAGAGCTATACTGAGTTTCACAATAGACGTGGTTTCCTTCCTTATAGTATTTTACCTGAATAAAAACGATGTTCAGTAATTCCTCAATCTTTTTTTGTGACAAGTAAAAAATATTTTTTAAATGCATGACTTATAAAGTAAACAATGAGGACTTTCTTTTATTAATATGTAATATATTTATGTATTTATGACATAGATAGTAATTTGTTAAAAGTTTAAACGGAAAATATACCATGAACGTGTCGTAAATATATTATGATAAGTAGAAAAGATTTTAGCAATTCATAGATATCTATATTTACATAATATCTCGTAAATATCGAATAAATAAAAAGGATTAATAGGTGCTAAAACCGTTGAAGATCGTAAAACTGAGCTCATGTCATGTTAAGAAGCAATCTTACTAATTTGTAGGTGTTGTTATAGTTTCGTGACATAAACAGTGAAAGTGTCGCCGCGTCGTCCGTCCATTGCATCCGTCCGCGAGTGTTTCGCATGAAAATATTTTAATGCCCACCATTACGTTGTATTGTGCAGTAATTGAGATTAATGTCATAATTGATATGTTTAGTTATCCACGTGCTGAAAACAACCTGTGCTAATAGAAATTGTTAGATTTGTTAATTCAGTAGTTATGGCTAAATATGTAATTAGGATCCGAGTTTTATGTTATGCTTGCTTTAGTGAACTCGACTTTTCCCAACATCACTAAAAACGCTATTGATAATATAACACTATGAATATTTTTTAGTGATCTTTATTTGATTTATGTCTAAACGTATATCTAAACTTTTGTAACTTTCAAGTAGTCATAAAGGAAACTGCGCTGAAAGAAATATTTGTAGAATAATAATAAAATTAATAAATAGAGTAGGTATGTAATTGTAATGGTACCTAAACATTTTTTCTACAGTTTTTTTTGCGTGGTAATGACGAAAACAAAGACTGTAGAGCATGTTATATAATTTATTTGATATTTTTCGATATATTTTTTAGTTTTTATCAACCTTTTACAACGTACCTACAATCTATGTAGTATTACTACTAAATTCGTTAAAAAAATATGTAAAAATAGCCAGTTCAGTTACCAAATTATGCATCATTTCACTCGCTAGTTTTAAAAATATGATTACAAAATATATATTATGAGTTAGTCAAATCATTAGATAAATATTATTATACATTATATGTAATAGAGTGTACGAAAACGCAAATAGTGCGATTCATGCAATGATATTTTAACTATAGATATGTTATGAGCGCGCAATCGTGAAAACTCGAAAACATCCTAATTAGGACGTATTGCCTTTAGTCTGTGTCACCGCATGGCGACGAGTGGTACGCTGCTACAAAATTTAAAAAAATGCCATCCTGTGTATTTAGGAAATGCACTAATTATGATACCAAAGTTAATAAAACACAAGGGATCTCATACCACATGTAAGAACGCAGAATACTTCGATTTATTAATATATTTCAATTATTTGCCTAATATTCTGATATGTCATCGGTCGCTAGACTAATGTTTGTTTACATTGACGCGCAATTGACAACATTAGCCGTCTCTTTTTTTCTTATTGATTTTATCGACTATCCCCTTTCTATCATTTTGACATGTACCTTGAATGAAAAGTGTGTATGTGTGCAGCGCGGAACACTTTTTTCGGTTGTTTAGTGAGCGTATAACATATCTATAGTTAAAATATCATTGGATTCATGTTACTGTTACGCCATGCAATGCGACTCGACAAAGGTGACACCAATTTGACACTTGTGTAAAAATGTCAATAAAAGAGCTAGCATTATGTAATCGTAGTAACATTACCAATACCACATTCTCATACTTGCCGTACGTTCACTTGCTCTCGATTTCAGCGTTTGAAATGTATGTCAGATTGACTTTATACACCTGTTTGAGGGTAAGGCTTGATCTGGGTTCAACGAACCTTTCAAACGTTCGTCGTTACTTATTTAATTATTAAATAAAATTTTAAAAGAAAAAAGAAGAAAATCACAATTAGCCGGTACAGTCCTTTATATGAAATGATGTTAATTTTGTTTTCTAAAGTGAACACATATCTGTTGGTGGCTCTATATTATATTCTTCTTCTAATAAAAAGAATCATAATATTGAGCCAAAACCTACTTTTAATTTAAATATCATTCACGCAATATTAGGCCTGTAACGATTTTTTGGCAGTGTAGTCACAAAGGCTTCTATTATAAATCAAAACACATTTTACCTTTAAAGAAAGCCTTGTAAGGATTGGCATGGTCGGTCAGAATTTTATCACATGTTTTCAAAAATATTGCACTCCCATAACTTATAGAAATATTAATAAAGGTCCGATCCCCAACGGAGTATCACTTGCAGTGACCAACCTAGAATCTAAGCGGGAAAATCTAAACTTTACCTGGAAAAGCAATACCATTTTTTCAACACAATCTATTGGACAAAAACATCGTCCTCGGTTGTATTATTATAGAAGACTATAATAAAATATTAACGGATTATATATCTTTTGCTTTTAAAATAATTAAAATAATCTTTTATACATAAGTGAAAAGTCATTAACATATTTAGCCGAAGTAAGTAATTGAAATTCTTTACTATGTAATTCTGACGTTATTCTACGAGTATAGCTAAAAGTTTGTGTTAAAAATTATAATTCAAGAAAAAAATGCTATAGAATTAGCATATATAATAAAGATCTATCTTGTATGTACGATTTAAACTGCAGACACATTTTTTGTTATTCAGTTATATACCTATATACATACTACATAGACGAAGACGTATGGGTTCAAATATCCTACTTATGATGTTGGTAATATAAATAACTTTTCATTTGTGCTTAGACATAAAATAAGTCTCTAGCCTTCTTCGCGTCTTCTCTTTGCTTCTAGCGTCTCTAGATTTTTGTAATTCAACATACTTAGTAATTACAACTTTATTATAAACTCATAATTTTGTTAACAACATCTTTAGTAAATTTATAATCTATATCTATATATAAAAGGCTTTGTCCCGAATGATTGATGGATCAACGCACAGCCTAAACAGCAGATCGTAAAAATCTGAAACTTGGAGGGTATGTTCTTTGTATGACGTAGGCATCCGATAAGAACGGATTTTCTGAAATTCTACCCCTAAGGGGGTGAAAAGGGGGGCAAAGTTTGTATGGGACAACGTGATTCCTTGGTCCAATTTACTTAAAATTTTGCATAAACATTCTTTAACAGAATTGTTGGAAGACGTGATTCATATTTTATTAAAACTCATCGCCTAATGGGGTTAAAAAGGGGTATCAAGTTATTTTGGGGATTAGTTGATATTAATACTCCTTAGTGAATTTGATTTTAATGACATTTTATTTTGACACATGTTTCAAAACTCTGATTAAAATATTTGACATTTAATTTTTTACGGGAATAGCCATGGAGGTTAGCCATTGCATTTAGCTTTTATGTAAACGATTTTACCAAATTTTGTGTAGTGATAACTTAATACTCGGGTTTCATGACTTAGGATACATTTTATTGGAGAACAATATTCCATTTCCACAGGTAAACAAAATAATTGGTTTTGTTGAGTCATCCTTGAAAAGCTAGCGGTGGCTAAACCTTAAGAGATCAAAATGATGCAGAAGGAAATTGTAGCTCTTAAAAAGGCCTATTTCTTAAGTAACTATTTTAATCAGTACGTATAAAAACAGTACCTTAGCGAATCGATGTGTACGTTTCACACAAAAAGTATTGAACCATTTTGAACTAAATTTTGTGTAGTGATACGTTACGAGGCAACATTTAAAATACTTTTTATGGACGAAAAAATCTTTCATTCCGACAGGAAAACGGGTCCTCCTTTTTTAAAAATAAGCTTAGTAATTTATTTATTACTTTATAAACTTACGAGTAGATATACTTATATATATTTACAAAAATATGTAGTTTTATTTATTTATAATATTAGTAAGTAGTACTTACTAATATTATAAATGCGAAAGTAACTTTGTCTGTCTGTCTGTATGTACTCAACCGATTTAAATGAAATTTGGTACACAGATACTCTAGAGCCTGAGAAAGGACATCGACCTTTAAAGAAAAAAAAGGCCTGTTAGGGGTTGAAATAGGGGATTAAAGTTTGTATGGAAATTACGTCATTTTTAAAGCTAGAAGCTTGAAACATTTTTTTTAGACTTTTGATTAGATACATAAATAAGACATTCAAAGTTTGTAAAAAATATCCTAAAAGGGGTACTTAGGGACGAACCCCAGCGAAGCGGGGGTGAGTCGCTAGTCTACCATAAAATCTTAATGATAACTCAAGAACGTAATACAAAACTCAAGGAACTTTGTAGTTATACGAAACATTCCATGGACATAAAGTAACTCTTAGGCGTTTTGATATATAGGTAATAGTTGTACCAAATTATGCCTAATGTAAAATAGTATATTACTTTTACGTAGATTTTTGGAAACTCCTTTACAATGTTTTTCATATTTCATATTTTTTTTTATAAGAGCACTGATAGTAGGATGGATAGATAGCACGGTTTTTAAAACAAAGTTAAAATCAACACGCAAGTGTTATTGTTTAATATTGCTAATGATTATGAGTATTTTAATTTTGGATTTAATATATTTTTCGCAAATTTTATAGCTTTGCTTTACCTATAACTATAAAAATATCAGAACTTGAGTACATTTTCCGCATATATTAGAAAGTGTGTATAATATAAAAAAATGTAGGAAATTAATACAAAATTTGAAAAATATTGCAAAAGGAGTACGGTAATAGATGAGATTTACATAAAATAAAAAATATCTCATGGCGCACATTAATTTATAATTCGAGTAAGTACCGGTCGTAAAACGGAATTGCATGTAAATATACTTATTATCTTAATATGCATGGTTTATTTAGATGTGTTAAAGATTTATTCATTTGAATTTTATGCCTGTGGTATCTGATGCTAATAAAATAAAGTAAATGAAATTACTGATTTAGGGCTTAGTGTTGCATAGATGTAAGAGCTGAATTGCAATATATATATTTTTTGAAAAATTCCTATTATATATACTATCTCTGTATAAGATGAATAGTGGAATAGATACCATAGGTGTTACCAAAATTGACCAGAAACATGAATTTTATTATTTTTATTTTTATAAAAGGCCTTTACTATATTATTCGTTTATTTTGAAGTAATCACCGAAATCTACTCTAACTTGCAAGAAAACTAATATTTCACGTTAACTTCTTAACTAAAAATGTAAATCGACTTTAATATTAGGTAGGTATACCTATCAACAAAAATTGGCGCTCTATCCGGCGTAATTCAACAGAAACTAATATTGTTTCTCCTTTCAATAAGCAATTTCGTGAAAATGTACAATATATTATGTATGATGTAGGTATAATGAACCATAGCCTCACCTACTTCACTTTAGAAGATCTACGCAACTTTAAAGGTTTGTCCTTGGGACTTATTACTTGTTTTAAAGCACGGAGAGGATGAAACAGATTTAAGATCTGTAAGGATCATAAAATTTTTGGAATATATTTAGCACTTCTGAAATCTATTAAATAGATTTATTGAATCCATTCAAATATACAAATAATATTAGTACCTAATATTACTAAAAGCTGAGCTTTGTAAGGCCTCGCATAGATTTTCTAACGGGTAATAATGTTACAGCGATGTTAACTTTTTGTTTTTCCAACAACAAAATTTATAATATGAACACAAAATTTATAAAATTATATTTTTTTAACAGAGAACACATGTAGATATGAAGTTAAATTACTATGTTAAAGCACAAATCTATAGACGTGGAAGTTTTTCAGTAAAGTGTCCACAAAACTCTCAGGTTGTGGGATAGTGTTAGGTCTCGCTTCGCCCGCCCTAATAAGTATAGATAAGATTGCATTAATATGTCAAAAATAGTGAACATCAAGTCGTAATATAGGTTCAATTATTTTCAATATTGTGCGGTTAACGTACATAATTATTAACAGCTGCAACATATTCTTGCAACATGCGTTTAAAACTTTAAACTCACATCCGTTACCTATTTAAAATGTGTTAATAAAACTTACTGATCATTATCTATGTGAATGCTTAACAAAATTATTTACTCCTATAATTTTGAAGTTGTAGTATACATTGTACACTACGTTTATAACGAAGCTGGCATGATTTCGCATTTATACATAAAAATGAAAAGTTGACATGGCTGGTCCCTAAATTATTATTAGGTGAAAAAACGCGTCATTTTATCTACTTGAGAGAAAGGCAACCCGATGGGTTTTTTTCAGTTTGTGGAATAGAGAGTGCTTTTTTGTCAGCACACACACTTATGCACTTAGTGCACTTGGTAGTTTCAGTAAAATTAAGCGCCACAATCAAATGAAAGGTACTATAATTATAAAACTAAAAAATAATTAATATAACGGTTTAAAATTAACAGAAATAACATAACTAAATGACCTTAAATTTGTATGTTACAGATGTAATCAATGTGAACCATGCGCAGCGACATGGCGTATCGGGGGCTCTCACAGCATGTGGAGCTGGACCGGGCGGCTGACCCTCGGGACAGATTTAATCTGCAAGAACTAATAGGGGAAGGAACCTACGGCGAAGTCTATTGTGCTAAGGATAAGAAGACCGGCAAACGTGTCGCTATTAAGGTAACTAATTTACCATTTTATTTATACATATTCATAATTTCGTTTTATTGTCTGTTCATAACAAGTAACAGTAATAAAAGTAAATCCATAAACAGCATGCATGCTTAAGATTATCATGTACTCATTGTGTCAAAATTATGGCTTATAAAATGAGTAAAAGTGTAACGTTTTATGAGGTACGTAATAAAATATCAACTAAACCACTTTTTTCACTTTTTTCCACGCAAGTTAGAAGTGTACAAAATAAGAAAATGTAGGCCATTATGATTTCAATCAATATTTAATATAAACCTTTTAAATGCAAAGATAAAAACACATAAATTTTATGTCAGTCTAAATTATTAATGTCACCTCTATTAGTCTGTTTATAGAAGGTATTGTTCGCGAATAGTTTGTAATGGGTTGTATAGATTTTATCTCAAAAGCCAGTATTGATGTCAAGGCCACACTTTGTACTATTATGAATGCTACCTTTTACGTCGGCGTTCATAGCTGTTAAAATGTTTAGAGTGTGAATAAACATGATAGTCATGTTAAATGATTGAGCTAATGAATTCACTAATTACATAATAACTGTTATTAAACTCGTAATTTTGTAACTTAATAAGCCATCTGACGTATGCATAAAATTAAGTATTTAATTTATGTAGATTAGACTGTCTATTTATGACACAAAGCAATTATTATTATTCCATTAACATGTTAAATATATAAAATTTTGCCCTAATAATGTTTTTTTAAGAAAATCAATATATATTATTTTTACTTTATAATATTTTATTTTTTTTGAATAATAAACATTTGTGAACATACATTTCAGATCTTAGAAAATATTGCCGAAAATATAGAAGAAATAGAAGAAGAATTCCTTGTATTCCGAGATTTATCAAGCCACCCCAACATTCCTGAATTTTTCGGACTCTTTTTAAAACGGGGAGTATCTGCTGAAGATGATCAAATATGGTTTGTCATGGAGGTACATATATCTTTGAATATTCATAAAAAAATTAAATTTTGAAAATTAATATATTTTACCGTACCGTTATTTAATAAATACTTATATTTTTTCAGCTTTGTACGGGAGGATCAGTGACAGATTTGGGTGCAAGTATGCGAGCTAGAGGAAATAATTTAACAGAACCACAACTGGCTTACGTACTTCGAGGAACTGTTCGAGCTTTGACTCACCTTCACTCCCATCGATGTATGCATCGTGATGTTAAAGGTCATAATATTCTATTAACTGAAAATGCTGAAGTAAAACTTGTTGATTTTGGTGTATCTTCTCATCTGGCTGCTACTATTGCTAGAAGGAACACTTCAGTCGGCACTCCATACTGGATGGCTCCAGAGGTAAATATTTAAATTTCAATTTAAAATGAATATTAATTTAAAAAAATACTTTATTCGATTATAATTTGGTATTTTTATAAGCTCTTAACTGAAAATTTATATATTTTTAAAATTAAATTAGTAAGAGTAGTATAGGTATGTAAGTCCGTGAGGCAGTTGTGTGAGACACTTATTGCATTATTGTAATTAAATTTCATTTTATTATTATAATAATGCACACAATATTTATAATTAGAACAATTCTCACGTTATGTTTTAACTGTTTCATAAATTATTTAAGGTTATTGCTTGTGAGCAACAACTGGATCAGTCATACGATTGCAGATGTGACGTGTGGTCAGTTGGTATCACAGCCATAGAATTGGCAGAAGGTGAACCTCCATTATCTGGACTGCATCCAATGCGAGCTTTATTCCAAATACCCAGAAATCCACCACCGTCATTATCGCATCCTGAGGTTTTCTCGCCGCAATTAGCAGATTTTATTGCTGAATGCTTGGTAAAAGATATGAATCAAAGACCATTTGCAAGAGAGCTTCTAGAACACCCTTTATTATTAGCTGTAAATAATTTTGAAGACAAAGTAAGTTCATGCTTGTTAATATTATATTATATTGTTTAAAATCAAAATATTGAGCACCGCTATTGCTACGTGTACAAATGAAAAATAGTGATTTTAAAATTTAAGTGTTATTATATGTATTTTGATAATTATAACATGTGTATATTAAAATAGCAGTGTTTCAAATTGTATCTTTAATGTGTAAATATATAATGTAATATAACATATGAATAAACATACCGTTGTTAGCATATAATAATATTATACACAAGTAAGAATTGCTTATTTGCTTAGATCCGAAAAGAGCTTCGCGCTGAAATAAAAAGACAAAGAGCAGAAGGTCGTAGTTGTCGTGCACCAGAAGCTACTACTAAAAGAGGAAAATTAAAATCTCACCGAAAGGCAAAACCCGAAAAAATGTATACTGACGACTTGGCTACTCTTGAAACTTTAACAGAGGACGCAATCGTAGAGCAACTGCAAAAGAGATATAATCAAAATCAAATTTATACTTACATCGGAGATATTTTAGTGGCAGTTAATCCTTTTACTGATATAGGGATTTACACAACAAGGGTACGTATAGATTATATTACATTTCTAACATGATTACCATTTGTCTTAATGACAAGTAGAAGTCGTTGTGGTGAGGAAACCTGCGTGTCTAATATAATCTAGCAAGTTTTCGAAAGACATGTGAATTCCGCCAACCTGCACTTAGCAAGCGTGGTGTAATGGCCTGATATCCTTTGTATAGAAAGGAGGCCCGTACCAGTAGTAGGACGTTAAAAAGGTCTGAAACTTCACTTGAAAGGTCACTTAGACAAAAAAGTTACTTTTAATTCATTCTCATGTGTCTACAGTATTGGAATTTAGATTATACAGCCTTACTACAGTTCAATGTACATACTATAGGTACATTCATACAATTGGTATCGTATTTGATCTATACAAAAATACTGAAATTATCTAGGTACTTGTTTTTTGATGAGTGTTCTCAAAAGAAAACTATGGTTCTAAAGATTTATCCTTTGTTCGTGTTCGTACGTAAGTAAGTTCGTAAGTGTTTGGGCTCGTACCAAATCCACATCTCAGTCTGCACGATGGCCTTATTTAGACGCATTTGTTAGATTAGTTACGTGTGCTGGGTTTCTTTGATCACGAAACCATAATGAGTCATAATATAGTGCTTTCATTCATGGATTTTACCTAATTCGTCTGATGAAAAAAATTTCTCATTCACAGACTCAACAATCATACCAAGGTCGCTGTCGGTCAGATAATCCTCCTCATATCTATGCAGTAGCTGACGCTGCGCACCAAGCGTTAATGCACCAAAAACAAAATCAAGCGATCGTTATATCAGGAGAAAGTGGAGCTGGGAAAACAGAATCCGCCAATCTCCTTTTGAAACAACTTGTATATTTATCCAAAGTATGTTTCGTCATGGTTTTAATATTCCCTATTAAATAAGTTTCACCATCTTAAAGAATTTTTAATAAATTATTTTCAGACTCAACATGGAAATTTAGAAGATAAAATCCTACAAGTTAATCCTATAATGGAAGCATTTGGAAACGCACGAACAGGAATAAATGCAAACAGTTCTCGATTTGGGAAATATTTGGATTTGTCCATAATGAGAGTGGGTAGAATTTCAGGCGCTCGAATATCTGTTTATCTTTTAGAGCAATCCAGAGTTGTCCACCAAGCATTGTAAGTATCATGGAGTAGGAAAAATACAGAAATTTACACGTTTAAAATACATTTATTTATTTATATTGGTTAATTTTAGGGGAGAAAGTAATTTCCACGTCTTTTATTATCTTTATGACGGACTTGAGAGTGAAGGTCGTTGGAGAAAATATTACCTAGATGAACAGTTAAAATCCAGGCACCGGTATTTACAACCGCTATCAATAGCTCACCGAGAACATAACGTGCATCGATGGAGACAGCTCAATCAAGCATTTAAGGTAAAATATTAACATTTAGCAATTCCAATATTTGAAAAAAAAATATTTTGTCAATTCATATTTTGTGAACTCCAGGTTGTAGGTTTTCAAGACGAAGAAGTACAGATTATATATAAAATGTTGACTGCCATTATACACCTTGGTGATATAGAATTTGCGGAAACTGCTGGTGATCACAACACTGATAATAGGGCTACAATAATAGATACAGCGCCATTACATCGAGGTAAATGAAAAATATTTGTTTGATTTTGAATTTTAACCTTTTTTATTATGGTAATCCTGTCTTATTAAGTATGAAAAACAAACATTAAAAAATACATTTTCAGCTTCATGTTTATTGGGTGTTGAAACTAGTGATCTTCGAGAATGCTTAACAAGTAGCAGCGTAGTTACTAAAGGTGAAACAATTGCCCGATACAGCTCTCCGACTGAAGCTGCTGTAGCTAGAGATGCAACTGCAAGAGGAATATATGCAAGAGCATTCGATAGGATTGTTGAAAGAATCAATGCATTGCTCTGTCAGAATAAACCTCTTAGGTCAGTATTAATTGTGTCATTCAGATTAAGTAAAAAAATAATAATAAAAGTTATAGTAATGAAAATATGTAATTATATTTTAAATATTTATCTTTTATTGTCTTCTTTACAGTGACCAGCTATCAATTGGTATATTAGACATCTTTGGATTCGAAAATTTCGCAAGAAACTCATTTGAACAACTTTGCATAAACATTGCAAACGAACAGATCCAGTATTACTTTAACCAACATATATTTACGTGGGAACAACAGGAATATATGGCTGAGGGCGTGCCTGTTGATCTTGTAGAGTTTTCTGATAACAGACCTGTACTTGATATGTTATTATCAAGACCAATGGGTTTATTAGCACTACTTGACGAAGAAAGTCGTTTTCCACGTTCTACAGATAGGACTCTCATTGGTAAGTTCAGACATCTATATTCTATAATTTCCCTGTTAATATTACAAACTTAATAATTACTCGTACATAGATTAAAAAATATATTTTAGCACAATCGCAATTTAAATATTATTTATATATATTTATAACTTTTTCAGAGAAATTTCATAGAAATATCAAAAGTAAATATTATGTTCGACCCAAGTCAGATGCAGTGTGTTTCGCTATTCACCACTTTGCTGGTCGAGTTGTTTATCAAGCAGATGGGTTTTTGGAAAAAAATCGCAACTTTTTACCTCCAGAAGTTATTCAGCTAATGAGGCAAAGTCAACATGACATAATAAGATTTCTATTCCAATGTCCCATTACAAAAACCGGCAACTTGTTCTCTGCTTTACAAGGAGAAATTGAAGTTAGAAGTTTGGAAAGTCCAATATCAGGCGATTTTCGGGTGCGGCACTTTTTTACTTAATTTAATTCATACTTTTTTCTCATTTTATATTTACAAAAAGAACTATAATTTTTAAGTATTTGTTTTAGGATCGATTCAATAGCAGAGGTCTTGCATCACAATCACGAGCTCAACAGACTGTTTCAACATATTTCCGTTATTCTTTAATGGAGTTACTTCAAAAGATGGTTAGCGGTACACCGCAGTTTGTGAGGTGTCTTAAACCAAATGATTCTCGCTCACCGAAACATTTTGACTCAGCAAAAATTTTGAAACAGTTGCGATATACTGGGGTCCTAGAAACTATCAGAATAAGGCAAAATGGATTTTCGCATCGCTTAGCATTTGATGAATTTATAAAAAGGTAGCTATTGCTAATAAAAATAAGCTTTTGAAATTTAATCCAAATTCGTAAACCTATTTCGTTTCTACTTATATTTTAGGTATAGTTTCTTAGCATTCGCTTACAACGAAGAAATAAAGCCTAATCGTGACTCCTGTCGTCTTCTGTTATTGCGATTGAAAATGGACGGATGGGCACTTGGCAAATCAAAAGTATTTCTCAAATATTATCATGTAGAGGTACTATCACGAATTTATGAGGAACAGGTAACTAATCATTATTTATTCGAATACTATTGGATAGTTTTAAAATTAAAACCAGTACTTAAAATCTCTTATATTAACGCATTATAAGCTATTATACATTTTTGCAGATAAGAAAAATCGTTTTAGTTCAAGCACGTGTGCGAGGTTGGCTAGCTCGAAAATACTATTTGAGGCTTAAAGCGCAAATGGCCATCTCTGTCTTAACATTGCAACGACATGTCCGGGGCTGGTTAACAAGAAAACGACTTCAGGAACGTCAGAAACAATTAGCAAGAGAATTCCAAAAAGGTCAATTGGAAAAGGAAAACCAAAGGAAACAACAAAGAGCAGGTATGATTTACTGTATTTTTACTACATATTTCATATCATATTAATCTATCAACTTAGCACACGCAAGAAAAACATATAATAAAGGTTTGATCCAAATTGATTTCAGACGATTCTTAATTAAATAATGACTTTGTTAAATATTTAAATTATAGGTGTTCCAATGAAAGGCAATATTATGGCTAAGGTTTTAAGACGAGAAAGTGCAGAAGATAGCGATAGCAATGATACAAATTTAAGCAATAAAGAGAATGTTAATTCTGCAGCTGCTGTTATTCAAAGTCGTAAGTCTTTTGTGATCCATATTATAATAAGCTTATTGTATAGTATAAACAAGTTGTTCAAATAAATATCAGCCAGATTTCACTAGACAGAGCACTCTCATCTGTCTAGGTGCATAACTATCAAAAATATATAATCACGAGTGAGTGTGTAAATTAGTGTGTATTATATATGTCTGCATTCTATAATTTTAAACCACTAAAAATAATTTAAATTCCACTTTAAATAATATAGAAAATCACTGTAGTACATTAAATTGTATTTTAAATGAACTTAGGTATTATAATGGAAGTGAAATGAAGATTTGTTATGAAAAAAGAGAGGGGGAGAGCTTCTAAATTACCTAGATTTTCGAAATACACATAAAGTCTATAGCCTGATTAACCTCCATACAAAGAAGGCCCAAATTGAGACCCTAAAAAAGTTCAAGTCTTAAAACGCGAAAGTTTTTTGAAGATGTTTGGATGTATGTTTGTTATAATTTTACACAAAAACTACATAACGGATTTTAATTGAACTTTATATCAATAAGGCTTATATATTAGAGTTATATTATTATGAATTAAGTCATTCTTATACAAAATTGAATATCCTGGTCGAAGCCGCCAGAAAAGAAATAAAAATGATGCAAGCACTATTACAGATTACCGTGGTTACACAGCGAGGCGGAAGATGGCGAAGGGCCGCGCGCCACCGCCGCCGCAACACTCACCGCCCGCGCCGCCCTCTCACCAGAAGATCATGCAACACTACTCCGTGCAAGAGCGAGCAGCGCAATTACAAAACTTCGCTGATCAGGTATTCAAATAATCAATTATTTTTATAAGCATATTGATAATGTCTAGCAGATCCTAGGTATCTATTTAGGCAGGAATAGTCCGAAGTTAGGTTGCTGTTACTGCTTCACTCTAGTGCCTTGGCGAGAGTGTTAAGTCTCGGTCATGTCTTCCGCCTAATGCCTCACAGATCGTCTTAAAATGTCGTCCTACTAAACTTTGCAGAGTGGTTCACTGATATTTACGTACACACTTATGCACTATTACATCAACTGCATAAATCATCATACATCATATGCCAACATTGCCGATTCTGAACAACACAAGTAGTTCAAATTTGAGTAAAATAATAAAGTTTCCGTTTAAATATTAAATTACATTTAAAATAAAGTATTTATTAAAATAATGTTTCATTTTCAACCGACTTTTAAAAAGGAGGAGGTTCTCAATTCGTCTGTATTTTTTTCTTTTTTTGTTACCTCAGAACTTTCGACTGGATGAACGGATCTTGATGATTTTATTATCTGAAAGGTGGTGTTTCCCGTGTGGTAAAATTGGATTTTAATATTTCTCAGTTCTGACTTCCATGAGAAAACCATATAAGTCTTAAATTTGCATTAAGTATGTGCGTGACAAATGGACGAATAACTCAATATCACGCTAACCGATTTTGCTGATTCTTTTTTTATTGGAAAGAATGTACTTCAAGGGTAGTCTGATAAGAATTTGGTTAGATTCTGATCATGAGATCCATGACACAGAAACGGAACTCTTCAATTCTTAGAAGCAAATTAACAATAGTCAGCGGAATATTTTATAGGCTACCCGGATATTTGAGTCACGTACCGTTACTGATGATGGAAGGTACAACTCCTCAATAGTTTGGAGTTTAAAGAAAATTCTTTCAATATAATACGCATTTATGGGCCGATAGTTGTATACTTTCTGGCTATTAGGTTTACCTAATAATAGAAGGTATTTTTTTATAATCATTAACGTATGGGAGTTAGGTGGAAAAATGGACGTAGATAAATCTCGATTACTAACTGCCTAATAACGTTTACTCCGAAACCTCGCTGACTCATTATAGCAGCGGTTTAGTTGGCCTACCAAATACCTTATTATATTTAAATAAAATACGTATCTACTTTCCGCTAGAAAATTTAAAATAAATTATTTTTAACAAAAAAACAAAAACCGACTTCCAAACTAAACAAATCTAAACTATAAAGTAGAATATAATACTTTTAAGAACCTAGTTAATTTTGAAGTCGGTGCCAGCCAAAGCCAAATAACCTTAAATAGATACAAATTCGATTAATCTATCAATTTCTAAACAATCAAAATAGCGTTGGAAAGTCCATTGCAAAGGCAAGATAAATCTGTCCGTCCTGGCTTATTTAACACATAATTTTTTTTTAAACTATTGTAATCAAATGATATTATATAAATATATTGTTAGGTTTTATCTTTAAAATGTTTTATTTTTTAAATCACAATTATAATAATAAATAACTAATTAATGGCATGTTATTAGGTTCACCTTAAGAACCAAGAGGTACACAAGAACCTACGTCGGAATAAGTCAGGAATTCGCTTGAAGGATGTGAAGAAACCGCCTGAGGAATACCAACCGCCTGGGTTCAGTTTAGTATCCTCTATCATGAGGGGCCAACCATCTCAAGCAGAACAGAACGCTAGCAGGCTTTCCAGGTACATAAAAATTTTTCGCTTATTAATTATTTGATTACCACAATTTAAACAATCTATAAGGCTATATAACAATCAAGTGGTAGTGCCATGCTTGTTACCTTCGGGTAGCAGCCGAATGGGCCGGCACGCCCCGTATTGTACCACTCTCTCACAGGAGACCGGCGTGAAGTGGCAGCTATGCTGTCGCGTTTCGTCCGGTAAGTGAGAGTCCGGGAGGCCCACTCCCCATCCCTACTCCCGTCCTTATCCCTCCTCCCTCCCTCCCTTTCCTGAAAGGCCGGCAACGCATCTGCAAGCCCTGTGGTGTTGCAGATGTCCATGGGCGGAGGTGATCACTTACCATCAGGTGAGCCTCCTGCCCGTTTGCCCCCTTTGTCCCATAAAAAAAAAATAAAAAAAAAATCCGTTATAATACCATTATAACTCGATACTTATTGGGAAATGTTACGTACTTTAAAACACAAATCACGCACCTACTGTCACGCGAATGCTTAAAATACTTTTAAAGAAATAGTTTATTATTGACTTAAAATATTTTCTGTTTGACTTATGCTTACCTCTGGATTCGTCCAGTCCTTCGCCAGAGTTTAATGAAAGCGATACTATGCCATGGGATCAAATCTTTCAGATAAAGGATATACATATGAGAAATAATATGAGGTTTGTATACATATATAAATAATTTAGAGGAGCTTAGTTACAAATATAAAGCACAGGAAGACACATTTGACTTGTGTGTGCTAGTGACCCTACTTCATACTTGCTAAGCCAGCGGTCGCGGATTCGAGTCCCGATGGGGGCATTCATTTGATGCACACATGCTTATACTCCAGTCATGGGTGTTTATATTTATAATATGTATATATTTAAAGTTAAATATGTGTAGAGTAACACAAGCATCGTAGCTTACCTGGTGGCTAAGTGCAATTATGTCCCAACATATTTATTAATTTTTATACGAGTTTTATATTGTTGAGATTTTTCAATGCATATTACATACTAAACAAATACATAAATATATATGCATAAACCATGAGCTTTGGAAAATTGGTCATTTACTTCAATATCTTTCTTTGAATAAAACTCTATATATACCAACATAATTATTGAAGTGATCATATTTTATTTTACTTCATTAATTTTAATAACTAATTTATAATTTTTCAGTGATCAAGATAACAACGGCCAAGACAAGCCTCTACAAAACAATCGTAACCGTCAAAATCTACCGTGCAGTAGACAATGTAGTGGTCTAGTCAGGTATGATTTAGAAAATAATATTTTGACTTATTGGCCATAAGAATAATTAATATTTATAATACTGTCGCATGCAAAACGAAGTGGACTACTAAAAAAGGGGTATGGTGATATTTTTATTTCCCCTTCCTTTGCTATTACGTACATTGTTGGAAGTAATTATATATTTTTTTTGTTCTAGTCTATATTCTATTCATTGAAGTTTTACTTAACTTACGTGTTCTTTATATTTTTCTCATTGCGTCGTAGTTCTAGATAAAGTACGTAAATGAACATTATCATTTTTTGAATATATCCTGTAGGTGCATTGATAAGTGTACGTTACCCATGTTATGCTAGTTAATAGTTATTAATATAAATACTAATAATACAATATTCTCATGTCATTGCCTTGCAATTACTTGTACCACCATCACCACACTTGATAAAAATAACAAAGCCTCCTTTAATTTATTTTAATGACTAATTTATATTTTTAATTGCAGTAATAAAATAATAGAGTTAGTAAAACAAACACAAAAAACCGAAATTCCTCCACGGCCAGTCTACAGTCCAGCCTACGACCCCGAGTCAGATCTTCGTAAAATTCTTCGTAATTCCCCAGAAATGCTTGCAACACCGGTGTTTAGTTCCGACGACGATTACACAGATGGCCCTTTTAGGTTTAAACAATTACTGCGACCTACCTTAGGTCCCACTGAGAGTCTTCGAAAGCGAAAAGTACGGAACCCATCTGGTCGTAGCCCTTGGATGTCAGACAGCTCACAAGATAGCAACAGTTCTAAAGAGGCTCTTTATAACAAACGGCGCCCACAAATCAGTATGGGTGTTTATTATAATTAATAATTAAATCCCAATTAAAGACGATTTAAAGAGATTATATTATTATGTTTAAATTTAAACTTTAGTCAATTTTAAATTGGATTTATAATATGTAAAATAGTTATGTAATGATTTTGCTGCGTGTGATATGTTTAATTAATTCATTTTATTGTAATATGTTTAAATCAAACCACTATTAATTAAAAATAAAAAGTAAATTGTTTATGCATAAGCTTATTACCACCTATTACTTACTTTAATATATTCTATACGTCATATGCATTATGCATGTATTTTATTGTTAGTTTATAACAGTAACAAGTACCAAAGCTCTACTGTATGTTAATATATGTATATTATAAATATAAATTAAAGTATTCAATTTAATTATAGTATTGAAAAGAAATTTTATAAATCTATAATATTATTACTGTTTAGTATTTTGTTGTCTTCACTATAATATGAATCCTTTTAAACTATCACAATATTTAGATCTCTTAGATTATTTTAGGTCTATTAACTGCGTATATTATAGATAAATAAAAATTGAGTCATAGTAATGTTCTTAAAAATATATTGTAATTATAAAAATCTATCAATGACACTTAAAAGAATTTGTTGTTTTATAGCAAGAAATATTAGTATAAATCATTGACAAATTGTGTGATAATGTGCCAATGATTACCTTGTAAGAAATAAGCATGTACATTTAGCAAGAAATAAAGAATCTTGATTGAATATTGAAATGTGTATTTTAATTTATAACCACTCATAAAATATATCTTTTTATAGTCCAGTTAATTAAAGTCAATAAAACAAAAGTAAAAAATAACTGTAAAACTGAAATAGGTTAAAAGTTTCATGTCTATAAAGTTTGTTTATAATTGGCGTCTCAAATCAAAACAAAATAAAACACGTAAAGCAGTAGTTTTATATTCCCGCAAGAGTACGCGTAAACACGCAACACTCACGTTTACGGCGGGCGGGCTGCGGGCGGCGGTGTCCCGGCGCCACGTGACGAGGGCGGCCAATGACGGACGCGCGCCCGCGCAGTCGCGCCCGCGCCAGCCATGGCGGCCGCCGGCCTGCCCGACGTTGACATTCATCTTCCTCAGATAAAAACGCACTCCATCGAGAAAACTCTACTCCCACTCATCAAGCAGGTATGCCATCCATGCATTTCTAGGTTCGACGAAGATTACTTTTTTGAACTCAGTGAGATCTACCGTCCATGACGTTTTATCAAAATACAGCTGTACTAGAGTAACCCATTGACGTAACTTCGCTTTACTGACGATATTCTCGGTTTTTACGCAATATCTGTAGTCGTAACTCTATTTTTGGCCTAGGTATATAATCGTCAGTTAGCAACGTTGCCGACTGCGTTTTACGTCAGATGATGTCAGATTTTCCCGCCTAGACGACATCTGTTGCACACAATTCTGCGCCGTCGCAATAGGGACTATATGGAAAGCGTCTGTTTCAAACAAATAGCTTGATCCATTACCAATGGAAACCATATGTTTGTGCGTGTTATCGTGACTAACATGCTGTATTATACATGGGCGACGAAAATGACAGAATCACATAAAAAAGGTGCTACGTTTAGTTAATGTAAAAACGAAGGGCGGACTAGCACGTGGTCTGGTAGAGGGCGGGTGCGTGCGGGGCGGCGGGTTGAGCGGATCGATGGTCCCAGGCCGTCAGTGCCGCGGCAGACTCGGGCGGAGCGGCGCGGTGCCGCTGAGACAAGCCAGCGCCACGGAGCACGTGCGCGCGCCCGCGTCCGCGCGCCTCCGGGGGCGCGCTTTGTGTCCTTGCACTCGCCGCCGACATGGACGCCCTATCCGATGACGACGACTATGTGTGCCGCGAGCCCCAGGTACGTAGTACGTTGCAAACAAGCACCTCGCGCGCTTTTACCGTCAGATGCTCAAAGATTATTCAGCACGACCAACTATCTAACTCATGAAGATATAAAATGCGATGCAACAAGTAGCCGAAAAATAAGCTTGCGTGCAAGAACGACCTTGAACGAAGCTCTCGCCACACCGTATTTACGGTACCTCGTCACTACGACTGTCGTTCTATCCAACTTGGATTTCTTAGCTACAAAAAAAATTAACTAAACGTTAATATGCATTAAATAAACTTCGAATATGTTTACAGCAGACTATTGAATTAATCATAATACCTATTCCCATTAAGTAATTTAAAATATTTAAAAAAGTGGATAAAGAGAAATATATTTTAAACGAATGTCCTTATTGTAAGATGTTGTTTCCATATTATATTATGTATTATATAAATTTTATAACCCATACAATCAAAATATAGGAAATACTAAAACTGCAATAATCCTATAAAAACAATATTATGCTATATAGACAGGCACTATTTAAGAAAATACGGGAAGAAATCAAATTTCTGTAGGTACTAAGAAATTGGGAAGCACTTGTATATCCTTTGTTAGATACATTGCCAGTACGAAAGTAAAAAATACCACTTATTACATGAACTCTCGAAACAAAAAGTAAACAACACTGCGTAGATTTAGCTTTGCCGTTCATCAGCAAATGTACATATTAAGAGTGCCATTTTATGAAACCATAACACAAATTGAAAGCTCTTAAAAATTTTATCACATAATATATAAAATAATTGATAAATATTGTTTTAAACTTTAGCAAAATTTTACATGTTTTATATTTCTAACGAGGTCGTCATATTATTGGTAGGCTAAATTACACAATATATGTTGTGAGTATATATGTGTATAATAATCGCAAATTATAATAAACTAGCGACTCGTCCTCGCTTCGCTCGGGCTCGGCTGCAATGTGCATGAAATGCTTATTTAAAATGATTGAGTTTTTTTTTATTTAGAAAGATAAATATCTTTCCAATTACCGTTTTATAATTGCCCATTTTTTATATTATTAAAATGGATATAGTATGTTATCCTTAAGAGATACACCTATCTCATCACTGACTTTTCTGTAGACCTATATAAGATATACAATTACATCATACATCATTTTGTTATATCATTAGGGTTCAGGCAGCGTTTTCATTGAAAGCTCCCAGACAGCTTATTTTTTCTAATATATATTAACCAATGTATACAAAACAAATTAAAATACTTGACAAATTATATACTAAAACCTTCCTCGCGAACAACTTTATCTACAGGTGAAAATAGCATGAAAATCGGTGCTTTAGTTTTTGAGGTTTTCGCGAACAGGCAGACAGACAGGACTCTGTTTTATAATATGCATTATTATTATGAGTAATAATGAAAGAAAAGAAATAAATGTTATCGTTAATATCAGAGTTATATAACACAATAACGGGGATTACTACATAAATATCAAAATTAAATATTTAGATAAGCTCTGTATGATCGCTCTTACTGCAAAAACTACGAAACGTTATAAGGTATAAGATAAGGTGAAGGTTTTAGTGGGTATGTATATGTAAAATATAGAACTTGGTTTCTGGTCTTAAGAACGCGAAGCCGTCAAATGCCAGTTTATAATAAATAGTTATAACATAAAAAAAAATCTATTAGTATTAGTACGTCAGTTTTTTTCTATATAAGCAATAAGTATGTTTGCTACACAACAAAAAGATGCTCAAAGAAAAAATATGTTCACTTTTTAAAAAAAACACTCTGTGTCAAAAATAGATTAATTCTAAGTGACGTTTGCAATATTGTATTCATTTTCCTATATATATCTGAAACTAAAAGCACATATTTTTTATTAAATACGTGACGCCTAAGATCTCGCTCTTAGTAAGTTTAATACTTTGCCCTACATTTGGAAAATTGAATGAACAAATACTTTTGAATATAAATGAGACTAAAAGATGATATTATAAATATTTCATTAAATTTCGAAACAACAACCTTTGAACAGTTTATGAAAATAAGTAAAATGAAATTGTTTTTGTAATTGTAAAATATGACGATTGACTGTGACTAAACTAAAGTTACCACTTTCATTTTCGGTATAGGTAGGTACAATCTTGAACGCAAGCAATAGTCGTGCTAAACCTCAATGACATTGTTTCAGCTGTGGTATACGTTGACCGTAATAACTCGACAGTAACGCGACGTCCTGCGTGAGCGATCTAGACGCGAACGCGAAGCGGCGCGGCACGGCGCGAAAACAACAAACATTCGAAACCTATTGAAGTGGCCTATGTGACAAAACGCACGTGGGGTGCGGTGCGGAGCGGCGCGAAATGACGCGAACGCGATCAGTTGGCTTGATATTTTCGCGCGAAGTGGACGCGTCGGCCATATTTTTTTCAAGCAAAAATTGTTGTTGAATTAATGTCGGAAGTAGAACTTCTTATTAATGCTATCCAAGAATGTCCTACATTTTGGGACAAAAGGAATAAAAGTTATACACTTCTTCTATATCTCATATTTAAGACTAGCTGTGCCCGCGACTTCGATCGCGTGGACTACAGGATAAAATCAAACTATGATAAAAATTAAGATTTGTTGTTTTTCTACGTATTTTTCCAGGATAAAAAGTATTCCACTTTTATGCCCAGGATAATAAAGTATAATTATACCAAGTTTCATCGAAATCGAACCGTTAGTTTTCACGTGATCCCTGAACATACAGACAGACAGATAAAAAATTTTTTAATCGCATATTTGGGTTTGGTATCGATCCAGTAACACCCCCTGCTATTTATTTTTTCAATATTTTCAATGTACAGAATTGACCCTTCTACAGATTTATTATATGTATAGATATGAATTTTCCAACAACATTAGCTTCCGTCCGCCCATGACAAATGTCTAATGTTAACTGAACTGAACGGCGGCGGAGGGCGCGGAGGGGACGGTTCGCGCGCACGTTGGACAGAGTAGCCGCATCGCGCCGCACCACATTAAATTCGCATCGGATCGTTTCGCAATCGCGTTCGCGTTGAGTCGTCCACGTAGGACACTGTGTAAAGAGTCATAGGACTATAGGTAGGGTATTTTAAATATTTTTATTATATTCATTTTTGAATGCCCTATCCTTCTATAATATTTACATCATGCATTGCTACATTTATTTTAGAACAAAGACTCTTAACGCGGCTTGCGATAATAGGTATATAGTCCCACATTATCACCAGTATGTAAGTAGGTGATATTCCTAAATGCATTTAACGTTATCGTTTAATGTTTCGCAACGTTGAACAAAACGGGTTGGGTTCCATATTTCGAATGTTATACTCAAACGCTGGTCGCCATAATATTTATGTGACGTATTAATTAAACTCTACTAAAACCATATTTTTAATAATTAACTATTCTTGATTACACCAATCGTAACGATTACTAACCAATAGGACTACTACTGCTGCTTGGCAAAATGTTGGAAAAAGCGATGGCTTGCAAACCCCGTAAAAGAAGAGTCGGAAAAAATCCCTCGACAGAGGAAGCCTTCCACAACGCGGCGCATGGTGGCCGGCTATAAAATGTGGACTCGTGGAAAAAGGATTCCTCGGAATTTATATAGCCTAGTAGGGAGATATAGGGACTTGAATAAAACACTTCTATATCTTAATCAGTATAAAGTATTATATATATAATATCCATTATAACCGATCTCTTTCGGATCGTTTACTATCTTAACATGCTTATTTGATTTTAGCAGTATTTCCTCAATATTGCAATCTCTTCTAGCGTGGATAGTTTCTTTATCGATAGTTTAATTAATTTTACGAATTATTCGGCAGATTAGCAGTCTCGTGGCGACAAGAGGTGAAGCGGCGGCGGGCGGCGCGGCGGTGCAGCGCGTAGGCGCCGCAGTATGTTGCGCTGTCGAACGATTCGTAGCAGTGGGTGAGACCATCGCAGATGACAACCCCGACGTACGCCACAGCATGGTGCTAGCATGCAAAGAGGCCCGGGCTGCAGGTACCTACTGTACATTATCATCTGCGTATCATTTGCACTAATATATTTTTTTAGTTTAGATAGGACGGGCGGGTGTCTTTCATGTCGATAATGACCTAGGGATGCACTCGAATGAAGTAGAAGTAAGTCAGTCGAACTCGCTATAAATCGATATTATGTGAATAAATGTATGCAATTATGTTTACTCAGGAATTGTTTTGGAATAGCTACGGTGCTTGTTATGCATACAGTGGTACAGTGGATATTTCCCCCATTCCTGAAATTACACAATTTTGTGTAATAAACATGAAAATACCTCTAATGTAGTAAACAAGACAAATAGTTTTGGTAATTCTATAACATTCTAATTTATAAATAGATATTAAAAAATATATTATTATCGCTGTAGAGGTCGAATGTACACTTAGAGTTTTAAGCGTCACCAAAAAACCATTTTACAGATTGTGATGAATTTGGTATGATGATAATATCTATCTAGTTATTCAGGTCATATAGGTTTTTTTAGTACAATATATATCTCATAATATCTCTTACAAAAATATCTCTTACAATTGCACACTAACTTTATAAAAACTTGAAATTAAATTTATTTTTTAAACTCGTTTTGCAATCATCTCAAAGATAGTATTGAAAGTAACATGTGTCCTTAAAGGTCCACAAAAAGATACAATGTCAGCAGTGACAGCACCTTTTGCAGGCATAATAAAGAAAGGGTATCTTATATTTAAGTCCGTTGAAAATAATAATAACTTTAGCAAGGATTCACATAAATTGATATGCAAATCGAATCGACTTAGTTGAGGAATAATTCGCGTTCGTTTTGTCGCTTTGACTATGAAACGTTTCTGTATAATTTTCGTTAAAATTAAAATATTCTAACGTTAAATTTTCCTTCGTTCGTACCGAAATAGTAATTAGATGCTCAAATAACACCCTAGCTGTATTACATTGTGCTTATAATTTATGTTTACTGTAGGTACGTCCCAATCTTGTGATAAAATGCATAAATCAATTTTAAGTAATTTCAAAAACAAAAATGTAATATGTATTTAATGTATATAACATTAAATATAGTAACTAAATATAAACTTAAAAGTTAAAGAAACAATGACCACTGATAATAAGTAGGTAAAGTTATATAAGACGCTTTCTTTAATCGAAAAATATAAAATAGATGTTCATAAAATAACTTCGTAAACGTTTTTACATGTTTCATAAGAAATGTTTAAGACGAAGTTTAAGTACGAATTGTGCATTTTTTGTTGGTAGATACTTATTCATCATTTTCGTATAAATCTAGAGATAATGAGAGTCGTAAACAGATTCAGCACACTAATTACTTATTAATTTTGTAATACACATGTTTGTTAATATATATGTACTTGAAGATATATGCTATTCTGATAATAAATAATTTTAGAAAAAATCATTAATAACACTAGAAATATTTAAAAAAATATTTCACACATATGAAGTCGGGCGGAAAAGCGAGCAAGAGTATGAAAATCATCGACATGAATATTATAAAATCATTACGTCCTCATATTATTTCTGGAATAGCAGCCATCGTTGGCTGGATTATATAAAGAACATAATATATTCATAATAAATACTATAATGGCTAATAAAATCGGCAAGCTTTGCATAATCTCTATAATAACAGACTCTATTGTGGGTAACTCCCATTCTAACAGTACTTTGGACGATGTATATGTTACCTTCCTCAATATATGGTATTAGTTCTCGACTTAACTTCTTTAAATTCATAAGTATTTTAAAAAGTATTTATTTTAAGTTCCAAGTAACTAAAGTTACCTAGTTACACCGGAGGGTAGTCTAATTGCACTGATAGAAATTCCCGTCGAGTCGCGTGTGCAACTTGAAAGGTGCGTGTACCATTTTAAGCATTTGTAATTATATAAGTCTGCATTAGAGCTTTAGTTAGTGGTTAAAATAATTTTTTAATAATGTTTTCTTTGTCATGAAAAATTACGTATTGTTTATTAATAATATTATAGAGCTGCAACAAAATAAAAATTCATAAATTAAAATTTGAAAGGCAAACAAAACATGGTATTTGACCTACACTTAGTTAAGTATAATAAAACAGTAAATAAAGCAAAGTGAAAGACCAAATATCTAATGAGGGTTGGTTCTTATCGATATAAGTTTTCCGAATCCGTTTTTACTTAAAAGTTAGAACCGTACTTTTCATATTATTTTGTCTTAACTGTTATTAAAAATTACCAGAAAAAGTGGCGAAATTAAATGTATTTTATCTCAAGTAAATAATTTTATTAAACTCTAGGGGCTCACCCTCACTTCGCTCGGGTTCGTCCCTAGGTACGTGTTGTATATATTTTTTACTTTGCACCGCCCGCTATATATTTGTCTTGATTATAATATGAATTACCATTACACGCACCATGGCAACGGTCATAACTGATACGTCAAACGCTGTTAATTCCATAAAGTTTTTTAAATTTTCTAATTAAAAAAAACACCGCAACTCTTTCTTATTTTTTTCTTTCATAAGAACCTTCTCCTAACAATAACAAAAATAACAAAGAAAGAATTGGCCATATTGGTCCAGGCGTTGTTGAGTCATGCGCTTACCAACACATTTTGCGATTCATTTTTATATTATACAATGATGTTATTCTTTTATAACTCAATGATATTATAGAAAGAAGATTATAAGATGATTGTTATAAAAATATATTACATTTAAATAAAATAAACTAAGTCGATAATATAAAAAGCACTGATACATAAAATGGTATTTTACTGGAAAAGTGATCCATTTAAAATGTCAAATATTCGCGTAAATCTAAGAATATAAACTTTTATAAAGCAACCACACGTACCAATGAATAATTTCTTTTTAGAAGGTAACTTACGTTGAGCTTTTAGGCAATAGGCACAATGAATTTTTTCATTACTATATTTTATATTTTATGTGGCTCAAATGTCATAAAAATCCGGTCATTGATCAAAATCTTGATTTAATGTAGCGCACAAAATAGTCGGTGGAGAAATTTGCCTGAACTTATTACACCAGTAAAGTAGGTACGGGCATGATCATACTTACGTGTAAAGTATTAATATAATAAGCGTTTATGATTATAAAAGATTAAGTAAGTATATTAAAAAAAATAGTTTAAGTTTAGTAAAAAGGAATAATATAAAAACATCGAATTTAATGCCTATGAGGAGGACCGTTAATAGTATATAATAATGTATTATCATATTATCAATTAAAATAAAGCAATAGTACCTATACGTATAATAGCTATTGTAAAAACTCGTGATTCCATTCCGGTAACAATACTTCAACGGAAGAAAGAGCCTCACAATAATTTTACAAAACAATAAAAAAATCAAAATTGCCTTGCTTCAATAAAAAAGAGCATAAATGTTTTGCTCGCCACAAAACTATGACTAGTAGAAAATTTTGAAAACTACATTAAATCAATACTTGATTTATATCATAATAAATGCAGGCTACATAGTGATTGAATAACAACACAGTAAATATTTACGTAAATTGATGTAATAAAGAAAA
Organism: Boloria euphrosyne; assembly: GCA_951802675.2. Taxonomy (NCBI): domain Eukaryota; kingdom Metazoa; phylum Arthropoda; class Insecta; order Lepidoptera; family Nymphalidae; genus Boloria; species Boloria euphrosyne. The sequence continues at coordinate 7,165,087 of OX637872.1, forward strand.
TCTAGTATTGAACCTATATTACCAATAATAATATCTAATATTATATTATTGAAACAATAAGCTAAAAACAATTACTTTTCAACACGCAATCCTTTGAATTTTACAAATCGTTATTTTTTAAAGTCACGATTTTAATATATCCACCTGACCTGGTTTAGGGAGGTGAAAAAAGGAAATACAGAGATTTAAAAAGACGCCCTTGAAACACTTGAAGAAAACGGCTATTTGTATACAGCGGCCGCTCCCTCTCGAAAGCTTCTGACTGCCTATGAAGACTATTCAGCTTTTTAACAAATATAAACTCGATCCCTTATAAAAACTCATTAAACTTAAATGCTTACAATATTTGTTACAGCTATATGTAAATCAGTTGGGGATTATTTTTAAATAAATACATTGAATTTATATAGTAAAACTTTATCTTTTTACAAACATTTTAAAACGTGAAGTACATGGTTTGTATAATATTGTAATGTTATTAAACGGATTTGATTCTTACCGGGCGAATGGCGACGGACCGGCGTGGTCAAACAAAAGCCCTACACAAAAGCTGCCCTTGTCTCATCGGCATGGCATTTTAACCAATTTGATCAATACTTGTCACACCATAAGAAAATATTTTTGAATTAATTTATGTAAGCTAAACCATTAATAGCTGTTTGAAAAGAAATATTATACTTAAAGCTTATTTTTTGTATTAATACGGTTTTTTGATTAAAATGAATAATAGTGTGGCAGTAATATACGAGTATATTCTATGATAAACTTTATTGAAAAATAATCTCCTTAAATCTCTAAATAGGTTTCCTTGTAATTGCCTCATTTGAATATACAACCTATCCCGTGCTCAGTGGCTCATAAAACTAACCTGATTGGTGATAATGCTAAAATATACGCGACGCGACGTTCAAAATGTATTATAGAGCTAAAATCTCCAGAAAGTAGTATTTTCGTAAAACGTGAATATTTGATATTTCAATACAAAAATATTTTCGTTTTTTTTTCAGTTTTATGAAGATTTTTGGTTTTCAACGTTTCAAATGATTTACATTATGGTCACGTGTATGACTAAGGCTTAAGACGGCTCAAATGTTTCATTTAAACTTGGACAGTGCTTATCCACAAATTTAAAAATGATTTAAAAAAAATTTGTTAAAATACCATATCATATTTGTTTATTTTGAATATCAACCTTTTCTTAAAAAAAAGTTATGAGTAAATAAGGCAAAGTTACTCATTTAGTTTAAGGTGTTATTATTTAATTATTATAACTTAAATTACTCTATTGATCAACAATAATAATTTTTAGTGTTGCTAATTCTACGTATATTGTACAACCTTAAAATGACTTAAAATACTAATTAAGTATTTATTTTATATTTTAAATCAATTTCATTTTTCTTTCTTTTTACAAATGGGGTTAACATTTTATTTTTTAATTATTGTATGCACAATAAGAAGTTATCATAGTTCTACATCTGGTTTCTTAATGTAATGAAACTCACGCAAAACCATGATAAACATCAAATTTTTGTTCAAATAAATCTTGGTTTTTATACTGAGTTTATATATTACACTTAAAATGACCCCGTCATTTTAAGTGTAATAAATTAGGTACCTATATGACTCCGAACCGATTTCGTGAGTGTTTCTATCTTAGAAGTGTGTACATTGACTACTAAAAGATTAGGTCGTAAAGCTGCGGAGATAAACATGTAGTAAGTAATGGGTGTCATGAAAGTATTGAAAAATATAGTCCCTAAACGTACCTAACATTTTAACGATTAGTATACAATGCATGGAATGCTGGCCTTACTATTTGTGTTTCATTTAACTATTTGTAGGTACACATATACTAAAAACCTGTTAAATCCTAAACATGCACGACTGCAAATTCCTTATTTATAAAGAAATTTGTCTATTTTAACAATTTCTTTACAATAATACATGTATAACATTTTACCGTATACCTAACGCTTCATTTTATTTAGAGTACCTATAGAGTATTTTTAATCCCATCATGAAAATGTGTTTGTCTCTCAAGAGAGATTAATGACAGAAGATAAAAACTTTTTAAAAACAAACGCCGACTTCTAGGTTCTAAAAAGTAAAAAATAACTAAACGAGACTTTCATTTACTTTAGACACTTGTGTGAATCGATCGAAAATACCATAGATTACTTTTTATTTAAAAAACGTTTATAGAACTTTTAGTCGAAATTATTTTGCTAGTACGTATAATAAATTCACACCGATCATGCAAGTATAGTAACCGTTATTTCCAGCTCAGTACCCAACATCAAATAAATTCGATAAAAAATCAGTTTTACTAGTTGGAAATACTAAATATGAAAAACTTACGGGCTTCCATTTTTATAGAACGCACGTATAACATCGTTAGTCGTTTCTGAGATACATTTTCTACTACGAGTAATAGCTTTCTGATTAAGATACTTGATGTTCGAAATTAAACTTTCTACAGCATCACAAAAGATAATGTTAATTAGGTCTGTACCTAATTTAACTATTAGCTTATTGGATTCAGCCCTTTTTTTAATGTCGCGCTCTCGACACGCGCCTCCCATCCATCATACAAGGGGGATCAGGTCATAGTCCACTGTGGGTGAGTGCGGATTGGTGGACTTGTTCTCAATATCAGAGGTGCGAGACTCGCATTTGAACCCGCATGACTCGGTTATCCCTTCGAGCGAGTTACTACTTGACTAGCATAGGTGTCAATTACTAACACTAGAAAATAGTGTTCTAATATTGAAAACTGTTTGTTTAACTACATTACTTTAGGTTTACCTAAAGTATTATTATTATTATTACAGTTATTATTACAGTTTTTCAAGTCTCGAATTACTTTTTTAAGGCTTTGTTTTTTTAAGTTAAGTCTAATTGGATATACCAATACCATATATTATCATTATTACTAATGTTACTAACGCAAGTGTTAGTTACTGGGTACGTTGGTATTGGTTAAAGAGGATAACCTATCCCCTCTTAAGTGGAAATTGTGAAGAATTGTTGACGTGCATCCAGGATCAGATTCAATTGTTTGGGTGGCTGAAATCAAGACGACTGCTGGACTAATAAGACCCTAGTAACGTAATCGGATTCTTGTTGAAAGATAATAATCCTTAAACGTCCAGGGGCATGGTAGAGCTCTTGACAACTTTTTGTACCAACAATTAAAACTACTCAGTTAACTTAACTTTTACTTATTTTTATTATACCGTGTGGGTCAGTTCTAATTAAAGTCTAGTCTCATCAAGTTGTCCACGTACGCGGTTTTATTTTATCTCATGTCCTGTTAGTCCCGTACAGATAGTTGGATCTAATTTTCTATTGTAACAAGGGATCGAGGTGTCTTCGCGATAAGATTCTTATGGGATAATATTTATATTTTGTAAGTTATTGTATTTCAATCAATATAATCAATTTTAGAAATGTTACAATTCTTATTTTTTTCTTTTATAAAAATCGCAACTTATAAATAGCACTCCTACTCCTTTTTTGTTAACTTTTGACCAAATTGAAAGTATCTAATCTATTTATTATTTTACTAAGGATTAAACTATTGTATTATGTATATTATTGCATAGCGAATCTTTTTATACGAGTTACAACCTACAGCTAGTTCTTCACGTAAAAAATGTGTAAAATAAAATTTAAATGTTGTTGAAGAAACCCTTTAATTCGTATTCATCACGTCATCACTTGACCTTGTATAAATAAAGAAACAAATAGAAATAAAGAAATCTCTACAGTTATCTTTAACTACGTCAAACAAAAGAGACTAGGTGTGTTTAGTGAACCACAAGTAAATAGATTATCCGCCTTTAGGGCAAATCTAATAAATTACAGGTATCAATGTCGGCCTTGCCTTGCCACTCCCTCATAAGCTTAATAGACCCCCAAATTTTGTTTATTCAGATTTGATTTCAATAAAAAATATTACAGTTTTACTTGACTTAAGTATATTGAAAATAATGAATGAATATTCTAATTTAAACGTCAGCCCTTCAGCCCTTTTAACGTCCCACTGCTGGCCACGGGCCTCCCTCAGTACGAGGGAGATCAGGCCATAGTCCACCGCGCTGGCCTAGTGCGTGTTGGAGGACTTCACATGTCTATCGAAAACTTGCTAGGTTTTCTCAAACATGCAGGTTTCCTCACGATGTTTTCCTTCACCGTATGACAAGTGGCAATCGTGATAGAAATGATTCACTCATGAAAATATCAGAGGTGCGAGACCCGGATTTGAACCCGCATCACTCGGTTATTCAAACGAGCGCGTTACCGCTGGGCTACCACTGCCACTTCTAAGTCAAACGTATTATAATAATCATACATACTATAGTAGGGTAAAAAGCTACAATACGCAAAACATATTTTGCAATATTCAACGTTACCTATAAATACGGCTGAGACGTAGAGGACAAAATAGCTCGTAGAAGGGAGGCTGTAGTCTTAGTTCAACTTTATCTCCGGCCTTTATCACATAGGCCATAAAAGCATTCCCCCAAAATTTTCCCTCTCAATTTATTCAAGAACATTATGACTATTGAAAATAATTGCGACGTATCTATAGTTCGAGAATAATGATGAATATTTAAAGCACAAAAGTTATGAAATTGGCAGTAAATTATCTTTTGTTCACAGCCTCAGTGGCATTATCCATGTTTGTAATATCAATATTTATGAAACCACGGTAGGGTTTATAATACGAAAGTACTTTTTAATGAATTCAAGTCGTTTCGATTAAGTAAATAATAATAATATTAAATAATAAGCCCAGCCCTTTTTTTAACGTTCCACAGCCTACACACGCCTTTCGAAAAATTGCTAGGTTTTTTCAGTCATGTAGATTTCCTCATGATCTTTTTCATCACCGTGAGATAAGTGGTAATCAGGTTAGAACTGATTCGAACATGAAACATCAGAGGAGCGAAACACGGATTTGAACCAGCTTCATTCGGTTAGTTAAGCGAGCTCATTGCTACTACGAAGTATCACTGTACTACCACTGTCTTTATTTCATTTAGCAACCCATTCGTTACAACAGTTACATAAGCAATTAACGCTTGAAATACAAAATATAATATAATAGTGATTGAATACTTTGCGAGGTAAGTAGAGTAGGTCATGTGCTGTTTATTTACACTAATCTAGATCAGCTCTGGAAGAATAATATGATGAATAGTATCATGTAATAATAACTGTGCTAATCGATTTGAACTTTTAACCTTTCACTGCTCGGAAGGTAGGCACCTTTAATGCCAGAGGTATAAGGCCATATTGTAGCACACTGGCCAAATGTGAGAGGGCTGACTTTAAATATCTTTCAAAAACTTTCATCCGATATTATGCTACACAAAAGTCGATATTTACGCATGGTATCTGTTAATTTTTTTTCATATATTACAAACAAGTACTTGCCCTCGTCACTACAAGAGCCCTAACATGTTGTTTACTAAATTTATTAAAAGTTTCACCTCTTCTTCTTTAAATACAAAAATAAAAATAGTAGTTGGTGTTAGTTTTTTATTTTATTACATCTCAAACTAATTTAGATATCCTATTTTAAACCTCAATTCTTAATAAGAAAGAGTTCTGTAAATTGAAAAATTCTTTTGTCTACGTAATAACTTTGGTTAACATTGGTAAGCTTTCCCCTTTAGATTCTACTTTAAGGATCGACTGCGACAGACATTTTCGATTCTGCAGGCGATGTGACCAACGACGCGTGCATCTGATAGCAAATTCAACTTAAATAAAAATGAATGTTTTAAATTTATCTTTCTAGATTGCAAAAATTTAATTTTTAAGAAATGCAGACTTTAAAATTTTGTAATTTTATATACTTTTCATCTTTCACCAATACAATACTGTGCTATCCCTGATTTCATGGACACGACCCGATACTAATATTATTTTACAACATACTTGTATGTACTGAGATCATAGGTCATGCTAAGAGAGTAAAAATTGTATGAACTATATTGATATTTACCGCCAAAGGTAGCTACATCAAAGAAAGTGGATAGCTTAGTTATAAGTCTCTTCATTCTTTTTGTCTCTGCCACTTTGAGGAAAAGTGTAAAAAATTTCTAAATTGTCTAATTAAAGCCTCATTTACTTACAATGTCGTAAACAAAATACTTATACATGATTATGGAACTTAAACATAATAAAATAACCTTTTATTAAATTTACTATGGCATAGGTACATAATTATGTACAATGTACATGTACGACGTACATTATGATACTATGCATACCTTCATTGTGTATGGCCTAGTGTAAATAGAAATGAATGCCAAGCTTAGCAGCTTGTTGATATCGATGCCTGCCTGGCTTTTTGGCTTCTTCCAATGCAATCGCTCTTATCAATCACGCTCTTCGCGATATAATCAGAATTTTTATGGTTTTAAAAATATTTTTCTTATTTAACAATAAGTTAATTGCCGTTAATAAGTAAATTAATTACTTTTCGTCACTCATTGGTTTAAAGTTCACTATAATTAACTATTCAAAATTGATTTTCACTCGTTTGACAATAATAAAAATCGACTTATTAGTACACATATCTATTAAAGCAATTGAACTGAAGACAAAGTATTTCGCAATGCCTACTCATTAAACTCTATTTTAACGGTGTTTACTTTGTTTTCACTCATCATTCATTTGCTGCCCTCGTTAAGTTAACAAAGACTTCGATATCGCATTAATATATCACTATTTTAAACTAGCAATAGTCATGGTAGCGCTAACACAAAGAAAGATTATTATAATTAATGATGACCGCTTAAAGCATTTGAAATTATTACGTTTGGAATTTTACACGTTAATTTCGGACAGTATATTATCAAAGCAATGAACTAAATAAAATATATAAAAAGTTAACGAGCGACGTAATTATTATTTATACCCATAAACTTATGTTTTACGCAACTTTTTAAGAGATATTCGTTTTATTCGTAGCCTCGATTAGACACACTTTACTTTGTATTTAAGCAATTCTGAATCATAAACAAATTACGGGTACCACATAATTAATAAAGTATCATTAAAGGCGCTGGATAGCATAATAGCTAAGTAAATCTAAAATAAGGTCAAAGACAACAATTCTCTACGGGCATTCTATTTACTTGTTCTCGTGAGAAATGTTTTATCACTGCGTAGAGTTTAAAACCAGGACATGTTCGTAACAATGCAACAAATATGTTCCGTAGGCTGAAAATAAATATGCCTGAGGCTATAAAGCTATATTATTTCCGGTTTTCATCGTGATTTATGCTTCATACTAAAATATAATTTTCAACTTGACCTTAATTTTTAAAGCTGAAGTTTTGTAGCGTTGTTGTACATATAATTAAAATTATTTTTTACATATGACAATAAAACGTACAATGAAAAGCAAGATACTCTTTGTGATAGCTATAAAAAAAGTAAAACAATATTTCTAAATGGCATGTTAAGGGTTTAACCTGAACATTTCTGACAACGAATTGAAAATAATTGTTTTTGTTATTTTATCAAGTTGCATGTTAATCGTATATTAGAGTTTGTATTCGTGTCTGTCACAAGTTTAGCCAACTAAAAGTGATATTTGATATAAGAGAATAAACTAAAAAACATGATGTAAAAAAATATTATATTTTTCGGTAGTTTTTTTCATGCCGAGTTCTCGTGTTCAATAACGTGTAACTTAATGATGAAAGTTGTCAGAGGAAAGATAATACTTATTCCTTTTCTGACCTGCGGGGAATTGTTCAAGACCCTAATACATTATACCGGTGCCGTTCTTTCTTAAGGAAGCATCGAACGATAATTATTTTTTTGGTCAATTTAAGCTAGAGATTAGAACAGTCGGCACCATGACTAATGCTGCTCATATTTAAAATTAGATTTAGCTTTAATTAGCCCATCATATCTTATATAATTATATTATACTTATATAAGTACACTAGCGACCCTCGCTTCGCTCGGGTTCGTCCCTGGATTTTGCGCAAGAAAACCGGCGGAAAAACCAAAAAATAAAATAGCTTAAGTTACTCCTTATAACATTAGCTATCTGCGAGTGAAAGTCCCGTTAAAATCAGTGCAGCCGTTTCAGAGATTAACAGGAACAAACAGACAGGCAAACAAACATTTTAAAAATTGATTTTTTGATGTTAGTATATACTTTCATATGCATTTAGTAAAAAGTTGTTAATTTGAAAATAAAAACAGTCACATCAATCTTATTTATATGTACATTTAAAAGAAACTATTAGGTACTAGGTAGATACTAAAGAATATTAGAAAATTTTAATGGAGTATCACAATGAACGGCATATTCAGTGAATATCAAATATATCGTGCCGTTACAGCGTTTACTTTACCTGGCGGACAAGTGGGCACTTGTCAGTTCATTGTATGTGAAGTACAGTGCAATACATACTCGACGTGCACAGTGCACACACTTCTATGATTACGTTACGTAGACTTCTGAAATGCCATGATCATGGAAAATTTTACGTTAAGTAAAACTAAAAAATGAAAGCATTTTTTTCTGCAATTCTTTTCATTAAAAAAAATATTCACTTATTATTCCTTTCTTCATTTTGAAAATGTTTTGTTTGATGATAATTCTAAGATTTATTATTCGCTTATGCATAAAGATTAAATGATTAAATGTTAAACGTTTATCGAGATTTTATTACTTCCATTTCATTTTATGGGAGAGACTGAAGTTGTAATTTGGAAGCGGCAGTTTAAATGTGTGGGACAATTCAAACGCTTCCTTTGTATTGACGAAATGAGACAATCCGCAATTCGCATATCACGAACGACCCTGTTACATACAAAAGTATGTACGACAATTGCGGTTGTATTTAGTTGCTTATATTCATTTAATAATACTTTCCTTGTTCGTATTAGTTGTATTAGTTCCAAGTACATGTATGTATATATATTTGTAAATGCTACCCTTAAGTCTGTACACTGTTGCTATTGGATTTGTGCCGTTAAAGCTGTGATCTTAGACACGCATCAGCATAATACCGCGATAATATGCTTCTTGAGTGCGGGCTCGAGCCGAGCCCTGTGGATTATGGCTAAAGGCTCCTCTCGCAAATAACGCCGTCATCCCGACCCTTCCTACTAAAATATTGGAATCCCTTTCGTTACACAATATAACCTTCTTAAAATGTATAATTTAGGTAAGATACCTATACCTTGCCTTATCACGAATTGTCCTTTGCAGGCAAAAAATATTATTTTAATTTATTACATATAGTTGAAGCAAGTGTTACAAATTCTTTTTTAATATACTTCAAATTAGTACTAACTACTATTAAAACTTATTCATCAAGTTCGTCGAACGTAACCATCAAATTGTCGGAAGCACGAAAATCAAACTCTCTTCAGGCATCTATACATATTCCTAACTAGATATGCATTGTCTCTTTCACAATGGTTCAATCAAAAGACCGAATGACAATATATCAGGATGATATAACAAGTCTCGTGTCGACTTGCACCGATTAGTCAGTCAGCCTGAACGGATGTGAAGTTTTCTACTACACTAGAAATTATTTATCTATTTCTATTACGTTAATTTGTTTTAATCAATGTGGAACATACAATGGGTTTTTATATAAACTTTAAATACTATGTTGCAATGCTAAATAAGTTTTGATTGTTATAAAGAGTGTTCCCAAACCGTCTATAAATATTTCATCGGAATATAATTTTAAGATTAATATCGATCTAGTGAGATCGATCAAGTGTTAAGTAGGCAAAATACGAATTAATTGCTAGAGGTTTAATAGCAATTAGTAATTCAGATATTCATGTATTACCTATATATTTCAAGAGAGCATAAATCATCCTGACGCAAACTATATAATTTAAAGCGGAAATGAGACTTCTTATCTCTCTAAAGATCAAATTTCATACCGCTGAAACTTTCCTGAGTTTTATTACAGAAATTAAAAAGTAAGTATGGCACTAGAGACTCAGCCCTCCATAAAACGGGTACGCTACGTTAGTGAGAGTTGTTGATACGACGTAACAAGGATCTATTACATTTTAAATTAAAGTATTTTACCAAAAATATAACACAAAGTTCACATATATTACACAGAGAAGATTTATTGGAAATTATTGTTGAGGCCTTTTTTTACATCTCATTCAACAACTGAAAACGGCATGTTCATATTTCTGCAGGGTAAATATTTTAAAAGCGCTTTAAATTGTTTTAACTCAAAATTTGTTTTAGTTGAGCTACAAAAATATTATTAATTTTATTATTACTATTATTGTAATATCAGATATAGAAACAATACCGTCATGTGACTGAAACTATGAAAAGCAGGGCGCGACATACCTAAGCCACGGATTACGGCCCTCAGGGGCTTCACGCTACAAATTGAATGAGCGCTAACGTATCACTCTGATGATGATATATGCCAAAATATATTGTTGTAGTGTCCCAATAGTTTCCACTACAACCGGCCTTATGATGGCATACATGGGCGGTAGGCTGTGGGCTTCAGCGACTTTGGCCCACTTTCTACAAAATATATAATAGATACAAAATGTACCTGTTAGTAAACCCATGCCATTAATAAGAAATATTTATTTGCTATTTACTAAGTCTAATTTATCGGAAGCTTTACACTGCAGTTGTATGAAAACTAATAGTACATTTCAAATAACGTTAAAGTTTTCCTAATGGCACCGTTTCAACCTAGTATTTTAATATTCATGCAATCGATAGTGTTCCTCGCCGATGCTAGCTACCTAGAAAATGAACACTAATGTTTTTATGAAAGGAAAAAATCTATTCTACACCGCTCATGCACAAACTATGAGCTGATTAGTTCAGATTACTTCTTGCAAAGTAAATTATGTAAGAAACGTACTCTACGTAAATTATGCTATGAATTTCTTATGACAATGCTAAAGCTTATCGTATTTATTTTGCTATAATGTTTCTTCCAACCCACTTCATTTTCTGAATATTACACTGATTGCCTGACAAACAGCACATAGCCGCGAATCAGTACAAGAAATTTATGTGAATATCATTTTTAAAGTAATTTCGTACAATTTTCTTATTGAGGCTGAGTTTAGATTTCGATATAGGAAATCCCGCAAGTCATGTTACTTGTTCCTTATAAATATGAATATACGAATATATACTCGTAGGTATCCATTTTATGTAATATTTTTCCCCATTCCCCATGCCGGAAAAGCTTTTTTAAATATTTTTTTAATAAATATAATCAAAAGCACTCGAGATTCAATACCGCTATATTATATTATCAAAAACCAATGTACATACTTATTAAATTATTTGATTGACATGTTAAGGAAACAACCGTAGCAAGTGGTTAACCTGTCACATAAAAGATGAAAACGGATACAAACTTGCGTGAAGTCATGTTTATGTCGAGTCATGCTCCCGCTGAAAGGTAAAGTAAACTTTTATCATATTATTATGTTTGAACATGTTCCAATATGTTTTAGTTCATCGGTTACGATAAGTCACTTAAAAATTTAAATTTATATTTCAAAATGCGATCTATTTATTATGGGCAATCTTCTTAGGACTGACGTAGCGAAGAGTGTAAAGTGAGAAGTATGTGCAAAATTTTAAATGCACTATATTACTACTACTACGAGTGCCTGTCAGAAGTATACCTAAGTATCCTGAGTTGAGTAGTTTTTTTCTAACATACATTTTGCTACTATTTGGGAAAAAAAAATAAGTAGTGATCTGTAATTTTGTTTTTTTAAAAGTATTTGTACCTACTTTGTTCTTTTTGTTTCAAATATTTGATGCACATGGCCCACGCAAAAAGTATAAGGCTGGCTCATAATAATAGGTATTATATGCTTTCAATCGCATCAGGCGTGTTTCATTATGAAATTCTGTATGAAACATGCTCTAACAAATATTTATAACCCATTAGCTTACTTATTTTAAAAAAATATATTAATATTTTAATGAATCTTAATTCACAAAATAAAAGCCAAAGATTCCTTTGTTTTAGAAGGACGCTTTGTATACCTATATAGTTATTTCCTGATAATCCCAGGCCATAATTTGTTTTAAAAAAAGTATAGGTAGTATATAGTATAGGTACTGCCGTGATTGTAAACATTATCCGATTAACTCTAAAATAATAAATGCATTGATCAAAAGTTTCGAAACGTAAACGTTGCATTTTCCGGAAACAGACGGAAATAGAGAGCTTGTCAGGGGAAATTCATCGGATGCACTAGCAATTTGTTGCCTATTCGAAATTTTTCCGGAAACTGCTCGGGCTAAAATCGGAATCGTAACTTGTCACTGACCGATTGCACTTTGTTTAATAATTACAGGTAATTCAGAAATATTTTCGATGTTCGTATAATTGATCTATAATAAAGGTTAGGTTAGGTTTTTCGGTGTCCTGCAGGATTGTAGTTCTTTTGCCCTCATTATCATTTTATAATCCACGTATTATTGTATTAATCAGTGTCTGATTAGTTAGTTAGTTAGTTTTCAAAGTAAAGCACACAAAAGAACGCACATTCTGCGGTAACAATTGATGTGATGCCGTGACTCCGAGCGATCCGTATTGAAATTATAAGCACCTGATAAATTGATTGAAATATGTTTGTATCATTAGTCTACCTCAACGTATAAACGTTGCTTACATTGCTAATAGAAATAATGCAGGATGCAGACCAGTGCGTTCTTGTGTCAATTTTCCCAAACTAGTGGTTCCACATTACAATACAACATTCTATAATAAGTCCTTTACTGTTATGGCAGCAAAATTGTGGAACTCACTGCCTGACTTCATTACCAAAGATGATCCCTCACTCACAACATTTAAAATAAGAATTAAACAGCATTACTTATCAAATCAGACATAAAGTATATTATTTTAGTATGTATATAAGTATGTATGTATATAAGTATGTATGTATGTAAGTATGTATGTATATAAGTATGTATGTAAGTATATATGCATATAAATATGTAAGTAAGTTGTTATTTTGAGTAATTAATAGTTATGATATCTATAATAATTAGTTGATATATCTTAATTTTAAAGTTATTGTTTTAGATATAATGTTTTACTGTACCTACACCGCGTGTTTTGATTTTACATATTATCTTACTTTTGAAGGGTTTCTGGTAGAGATCTCTTATAGAGATAAGATATCCTTTGTCTACATTATATTTTTTCATTTTGTGTAACATATGTTAAGGTACATAAATAAATAAATAAAAATAAATAAATAAATAAATAAAATGGATATAGTTTCTAAGCAACGGAGAAGAACAATTACCAGGTAGGTATATCAGCAACTATACTCACTACACTACAGTGTAAGTACTAAATAACTATAAGTCTAATTTTTCATTACTTAAACCCTCAAGTATCTTGAAGATATAAAGAAAAAATAAAATATCAATTATTTTCTTAGTTTTGTTTCGTATGGTTAATATTTTTCCAAGAATAAAAGAAATATCTGTCCTAATTAAAACACTTTTACAATTTAAAGTTTTTATTGAAAATGTATTATTTAAATTTGAAGTAAGAGCCTGTACGAAGAAATATAAAAAAGTAAATCAAGAAAGTATATTTTTAAATTACTATGGACGGTGTATAGTTAAGTAAGTAAGTGTATAGTTAAGTAAGTAAGTATAGTTTCCATCTTCATTTATCTGACAGCAGAGTGAGGAGTTTTTAAAATAAAATATATTTTCATGTAAAAAATTTTAATTAATTGTGAGATGCGCACTACTTTTCATTTCATCCACCTAGTTTAAATTTATGTGTAATATTTCGCAATATGAACGCAACGCAGAATTGAATAGATTTTTTTTAATTCGTAAAGTATATGTATGATTAATAATTTTAACCACAGTGTTTTCAAACGTAACGTGAGATCATGGTGTCTGTTTGTTTGTAAACGGCTCTATTTAATTTAAGTGTAATAATTTATGGTTCATAAAATGGAAACTTAGTAGTATATATATTATACTAAATAACATATATGTTATATACCTAATATATGTCTTCGAATTTGCTGTTCAAAGATACCTTGATTTTTATTTCATCAAATAATATTAATCGGTGGCTCTACTTTATTTTTTAAATTAGTATGGAAATAAAATAGTTATTTAAAAAACATCGTGGTTTTTCAATAGTAACATTATAAAATAAAATAAAAAATGAATAAATAATTTATTTCCACTGTCATTTACATCACGCGTAAGCAGTCTTTCAGGAAATCCACAAATTGGTTTAGCTCATAATATTATGAATGTATCTTACTCAATACGAGCGTACAGCGATTAAATACATTTATAACGTTCACGTACTTCATTTCAATTTATTTATATTAAAAGCCGCGTTATTAAGATTATCTAACTGAAACGCAATCTCAATTTGCACTAATATGAATACAATAGTAAACAATTAAGTGTCAGTGTTGTTTGTGTGTATTTATATATCTAGTATATAAAAATCTCGTGTCACAGTGTTTGTTATTGAACTCCTCCGAAACGGCTTGACCGATTTTTATGATTTTTTTGTGTATATTTTGTAGGTCTGAAAATAAGTCGTAGACTATTTTATATTCCCCTAGGACTAGGTGATAAGATCACCAGGATTAAAACGCGGGCGGAGCCGCGAAAATTGTTAGTATTCATATATAACTGTTTTTTTTTATCTTACTTAATGTGCAATAAGCAATAGTTATGTCAAGTAATTAGTAGAATCATTGAAAAAAATATGCTAACAAAGAACTCAATCTGATCTCGTATTGTAGTTGAGGTAGAAAAGTCAATAATTTCCGGAGAGACGTCGGACCCGGCACTGCTCTCGATACGTAGCACGTACGCTGAATCAATTACCTACACTTTTATTGCATTAGAATCTTTAAACTCCATTTAATAATATTATATGAAAATGTAAAATAAAATGGATGTTTTAATACAATAATATCTATATATAAAATATAATTCGATCTGTGTGGAAAATTGAATATGTACATTAAATATATTTTGAATAATTTTACTGAAATAGTAATTAATCATTATTACGATACTGCAGAGGTCGAATTTATAGGTTTTAGAATGTTTGTCTGTCTGTGTGACAGCATCTCGAAAAAATGGTTATCCGAGTCAACATATAGGATACTGAACCGATAGAATACCGTCAAACGTAAAATTTACATTATGTACATATTGTGTTGTGAAAAGAAGATACCTATATTTTGTAAGCAGTATCTATTCCTACCAATTAATAAAATATAAATTATAACCAAAGTTAACGTTGCATACGTCAAGATTTAAGAAATATTAATCAATTAATTCTTGTAGCCATCTTGAATCGACATCCGATCTGAGTTGATTAATAGCCAATGCGGATACTTCATAATGGGATAATACGTTCAATGTAAGCGCTTGTGAGTGCTGATCACGTATCGACCGTAATATCGCTAGCGAAAATTCATAGAATATGAAAATGTTCTTTCATATATTTTTTTATTAATATGAATTTTTACAAATGATATTATTCAAATTATATAGGTTCTATTATTGTTAACTATGTAACTTTAAATATGGGGAGTCAATATCGATATCGATGATTAATGGTCACCAAGTCCTATAAATCAACGTAGAGTAAGAATTGTCATAAAATAAATATTTATACATAATATATGATTAGTAGCAACTTAAAAACTGATTTATTGTGGTAACTAACATTTGCTCGACAGTCGTGTAGTATATTGCTGGAGGAAGCGCAGTAATTTCGAATGCTTGATCCACTTAGTATATTACGAACGGTAAACGTGAAATGGCATCGTAACATTAAATGTCAACACATATCCCAAGTCCCGAACGTCGGTTCTGTTGTTTAAGAAAAGGTAGCGATTTACGAGCTAGGATGCGACAGAATGGTGCACAAAGTTTGAATAACTTTTCTTTGTTACTTTCAAGACGGACTGGCTGTTCTTTATCTTGCCTCGTTTATAGTAAAAAGTTCTGGAATAAGGTAGAACAGGTGTTTTATCGATTTTGTTTTATTTTTAATGTTCTAAAGTATACACATTTTCACATTTCACAATCATTACTCAAGTATTATTTGTGTATCGTTTTTCATATAACTTAACAACTGAAGTTTTATTGTGATATAGGCTATTTTTATAAAGATCAAATATAATCGGATCGTGTTGTATTCTAATTGCTACGAAAGTACGATGTAATCAGATCTTAATAGAATAGCTAGTAAGTTTAAGTTATTTGATCTAAAATCATATATTTCTTAGTGTTACTATAAAATAATTTTCCAATTATACGTCTTAAATGTAAAGATAAATAGGTACTACTACTATATAAAGAAGCATTAGCATAATTCCATTAACAAACATACATAATGTAAGAAATACATTTAGAATGATTAAACATGAAACTGCAAGACGTCTTTAACCTTTCAGCCTACTTTACATTAAGATGCGAGGCGACTAGGTCAGTAGACTAGCAGCTACACGTAAATGCGACTTATAATACATAACATACAAATATATTTGTCCTAAGTATATACTTCTTATTCAGTACATTAATTTAATGTTTTGACGATACGTATGGTTCAATTTGTAGTGACCCCAATTACTGTCCCAGCGGTTGCAGGTTCGAGACCCGCTGGCGGTATTCATAATATGTAGTGTATCAACTATCTGGTTTCCGGTATTACAAGCCTCGTAACTTAACACGGAACTAGATGGTGATGTGTGTAATATATCCCAACGTATTTTTATTATTTTAAATATAACAAAATTACAATTGAAACCCGTAGTAGTTACGTAAATAAGTTTTACCAATATTTCCCATATTTCAATTTGAAAACTAATAATACTTATCTAAGATTTAAAGAAAAAAAATTACAATATCTTCCATAAATATTTTTTCCTATAAAAATGATTCCTTTATGATAATAAAATACTACAATGCTCTATACCGAAATGTATTTTATTCAGGGCCAGTTTCAGTCTCTAGCCTTCCTTCCGTAGGAAGTTGGATTCGATACAAAAACATTTATGTTGCGTAACAGTTGTCACAAGTTCATGACCACCGCGTACTGTTAGGGCCAGTACACACTAATAACTATGGTTATTAGTCTTAAATACTTGTCTTTATAAAATCAACTATATGTTTAATGTATATTCTTTGTTTGTTAATTATTTTTTTATTTAAAATAATAAATTAAAAAAAAGTTTAATACATTTTTAGGTTGACGCGAGTGTTTAACATTTTAATATATTCTTGTATTTTTGGATTTCGGATGTCCTCATTGTTGTTTATTCGAACTGTCGGGCACAAGGCAATAAGTCCGAGAAAAAATCCGAAAAGATAGTTTTATTTTATTAATTGTTCCCAATAGAAAATTCCCAGGGTTTTTAAACGTAAATGACGTTTAAAATAACTTACATAATAAAAGAGCCTAATCAATAATCTTAGAGCTTACAAGTTTTTTCTTAATGAATGCTGTTATTCATTTGAAATAACGTATCTACTGGATAATATTTACAATATTAGCTATTTCCGCCCTCTTCCATCCGTAACAATTGAATTTATAGATAAAGTAATAATAAAATTAAGTTCTAACTTCTTTTATTTTTTAACATATATACTATAACCGTATATATGTTGAAAAATGGTTACTTGTGGAAACGTTTGTGCACACGTCCTTAGGAAACTTTGTATCCGAGTCTACGAAATGTAGGTAAGATGACTCGTTCATCGTTGGCATTCTGCCACGACATAACGGCGGCACCGTTACAAACAATGCCTTAGAATAGCTCAACTTATACACTGTGAAGTAACGGTGATTATGTCATAAATAATTATTATTACCCATATAAAATCTAACATAAACTTAAAATTCCATGTCCTGACTAACTGCTTCTTCAACGCATAGAGCAGAGTGGATTGTCCAGTAAGCTCAGGATATGAGGTTATAGAAAAGTGATTTCAAAACTTGTATAAGTAAAGTAAATTAATGAAATTTACATATATCAAGCCTCGGGAAGGTGCAAGGGTAATAAGCTTTACCTACTCGACTTACAAAGCAAAAAAATACTTAGATTAACATAATTTACACTGGTAGGTACGCTGTCAGCCTAAAATTAATTATTTAAGCTCGAAGTATCTTATTTACTGTTTATATTAACTGTCTGTGACATCGCAAATACGTGAATATTTAATTAGATTGTACCGTTCCCAAGACCTTTGCTTAGTAATGTCTTTGCTAAATATATTTTGTGAAACAAAATGGTATTTTTTACCTTAATGGTATTTTTTAACTATCTTCTAACAGTCAGATAAACAAAAGTGTTTTTATTTAACTTTATATCATTAGACTCGTTGTATGTATTCAGCAACTTTTAACGTGTCACTGCTGGGCACGGGCCTTCCTTCAATACAGGGGGATCGAGCCATAGTCCACCACGTTAAGTAATACATAGTATTTTACTGTATTAAGTCCATTTTAGCTTCCCACAGCTTGTCTCAGGCTTTCCATCAATAAGACGAGGACCATGATATAGACCAAAACGCTAGCAAAGTACGGGTAGTTTTACATGTCTTTCGAGAACATGCTAGTTTTTCTCAGTCGTGCAGTTTAAATATTACACATGAAATAAAAAAATTATACATAAAAATATCAAAGGTGTGACACCCGGATTTGAATCCGTCTTACTCGATATCCTAAACAAGAGAATTACCACTGGACTGCCACAACCCATATTACATAAGTAAAGATTACTGCATGTTATTAGAACATATTACTAGTACACGTATAATATAAAAGACAATGAACATACTAATACAATCTAAAAATCCTTTTACTACTAGAATGAAAAATTTCTGCCATTACTACTAAAGGCTATTTTTATTTCGATAAAAAAACTGTTATACTTAGTGGAAGTCGTAAAAGACCTGGTGTCGAGTTATTCGTAGTTTATAGCCCGAGCTAAGTGAGGGTAAGTCGTGTGCCATACAAAATGTAACGCACTTAAGTTAATACTTAATACTTATAATACTTTATATATATGGTTGCGGTTATTATTTCTCCAGAAGTTTCAAATTTGAATTCTCTTCTTTAATAGTCAAACATTTACGAATCGTTGCCGCTACAAAAAGAAGTACAATAAAGATTAATAAAATCGGAAGCATGTACGAAGCACCTTATTACTTTATTCAAATTAGTCTTTATTTTTAACTAGCTCGCCCTCACTGCGCTCAGGTTCGTTCGTACGTATATTTTAATAATAATTAGTACACATTTCTCAAATATGATATATTTTCTAGCAGTAAAAAGTATCCTATATGTTAGCGGTCATCATACTAAATTTAATTAAAATCTGTCCAGTCGTCGTCTCCTGTTGTGGTCACGGACAGACAGACTGACGAACATTCTAAAAACTATAGGTTTGGCCTCTTTTTATCGATATTAATGACGTCTTCTAAATGATTTTTCTAAAGTATTAATTGTACAGATTCGACTCATTTTTATTATACCTAGATTTCCGCGAATGATAACTAGAAAGAGAAACTTATTACGTTGAATATAAAATGAAGAGCGCAATTAGCGTTGCTAATGCGCGAGTCAATTTACGTAAAAGCAATATTTTTAAAGAAAAAGATTTCTGAGGCCCGTATCTAGTATTTGTACATAAAATGGAGATGCTTCTTTACTTCCAAACTTTTTTAATCTAAAGAAACTACCTTTTGAAATTTATTTGATTTTAAGACGCAAAAAAAAGACTTCTTAAAAACTTTCTTTTTTTTCTAAATTTAAAAATCTATCTATAATAGTGCAGTAATAACTCATTCCCTTGGGTGACGTAAGTGACGAAGGTTCAAGTCTTAAGTTTTGCACCTCTGATATATTCATGTGCAACACATTTCTAATAAAATGTTGAGAAAACCTGCATGTCTGAGACAACCTAGCAAGTTTTCGAAGGATATGTAAAGTCCGCTAACCCGCACTAAATTTGGCCATTGTAGTGGACTATTGTATTAAATTGTATTAAAATGAGGCCCATATACCCATTGTATTAAAATGAGGCCCAGCATTGGGATAAAAAAGAGCTGAATACATTCAAAATCTACGTATAATATTTGTTTTAGTATGAACGAACATTTCATGTGGTACAATTTTATGTAAACAACTTAATTTGTTATGTTATGTATGTTGTATGTAGATATGAGATGATATAAATGATAACAGTTCGTAGTATAAATTTAGTATTTATTTATTTATATGTAATCTAGTACAGAGCGAACAATCAATTTCGGTAGACATTTTTGTAAGTAAGTGAATCACATTTATTTCCGCTAGAGGCGCTGACGAACGGTACGTTCCGCGACACGCATCATTATAGAGAGGATCTTAACACTCTCCCTCGTTATTAATTCAAAGGTTCAAGCGGTCTGGTGCTCTTCTTATTCTAGTACTTCTACGTGGTTCCTTTTTGATTGGTGTAGATAACTCTGGATTTATTTTCGGTGAAAATTGTTCTGGTTTGTCAAGTTCAGGGTTTGAAATAGGTGGTAGAGTCTCCTCTCTTGTAGGACTGGTTTGTGTTGCAGTAAAGTCTTTTTCAGGTGGTTCTGGTATATCTTTATTTTCATGCAAGTCTCTTGGTCTCATCAGGTAAGTATCTGGTATCTTTTCATTCTGACTCTCACAAGCCGTTCTTGTCATTTGATCAACATGTCTCTGGTGTATTCTTCCATCCACTTCCACCTCATAATGTAATTTCCCTTTCCTATCTATTATTTTTCCAAATTTCCATTTGTCACTGTTATACATTCTTATTTGAACTCGCTCTCCTTTATGAAACTCCTTGTTGACTATTTTCTCATCATTTCTGTCATTCCTTATTTCTTCATCTCTTTTTACTATATCAATTCTGGTCCTGTATATTCTTTTGTACATCATCTCTCCAGGACTTAAGCCTGTGGTACTGTTAGGTGTTTTTCTATACATCATTAAAAATTTTTGCAATTTTCCTTGAATAGACCCTTCTTCATTTATCATTGCTTTAAGCTTATTTTTCACTGTTTGAATATATCTTTCAGCTTGGCCGTTTGTAGATGGATGAAATGGTGCTGTAAATTTTGCTTGAATTCCATTTTCTTTTAAAAATCTTTGCATTTCTTCTGATCTGAATTGTCTTCCATTGTCTGAGACTTGAGTTATCGGTAAGCCAAAAGTAGTGTATATATTCTTTAGGATGTTGATAGTTGCTGTTGCTGTAATAGAATTAGTAGGTATGACTTCTAACCATTTGGTGTAGGCATCCACCACTATCAGAAAATATTGGTTCATAAATGGTCCGGCATAGTCAATATGGATTCGACTCCATGGTTCTTTTGGGTATTCCCAGCTGTGTACAGGTACTTCAGTAGGATTCTTCTTTAATAAACAGCATGATTTGCATTGTTTTACCATGTTCTCTATATCTGTGTCAATGTTCTTCCACCACACATAACTTCTGGCTAAAGCCTTCATTTTAACTATACCAGTATGTGCTGTATGAAGTTCTTCTAAAATTTTAGGTTGTAGTTTCTTAGGTATGACTATTCGTATGCCATAAAATATGCAATTGTTTTGTAATGAAAATTCATGTAATCTTACTGTATTTCCTTTGCCTGATTGTATCTCTATGTATAGTTTTTGTAATTCTGAATCTTTAGCTGTAGCTTCTCTAATTTCTTTTAATGACACTGGCATTTCAGCAATTTGATTAAGATAGAAAGCTTCATCATCTGTTAGTGTATCATCTCTTTCATTCTTCTTTATGTGTTGTAGTCTCGATAAGTAGTCTGCATTTGCATGTTCTGTAGTTCTTCTAAGTCTTATCTCATAATCAAATCCTGCCAAAAAATTTGCGTAGTGTACAAGTCGTATTGCTGTAGTAGCTGGTGTTGCTTTCTCTGGATGTAAGATTCTCGCTAATGGTTGATTGTCTACAATCAGTATTATTTTCCTGCCATAGCAATATTGAAAAAATTTTTTCAATCCCCACACAAGTGCAGCGGCTTCTTTATCTAACTGAGTATAGCCTTTTTCTGCTTTTGTTAGAGATTTAGACGCGAATGCAATGGGACGTTCTGATTTATCTGGCATAATGTGTGACAATACTGCTCCAAATCCGGTTGGTGAAGCATCTGTGGCTAATGTAACAGGTAAGTTTACATGAAATGGTGTGAGTACTTTCTCTCCACAGATCTCTTTTTTCAGTGCATTAAATGCTTCTTCACATTCTGAAGACCATATGTATTTTTCTTCTTTTTGTAGTAATTTGTATAATGGATTCAGTTTTGTTGCTAAGTTAGGGATGAATTGTTAATAATAGTTTACCATTCCTAGAAATGTACGTAGGGATGTTACATCAGTTGGCCGTGGACTGTTCTTAATATCATTTATCTTGTCTTCTGTAGGGTGTAAACCTTTCTCATCTATTGTATGACCTAGGTAAGTAACTGACTTTTGAAAGAATTGACATTTCTTCTTATTTAAATGTAATCCACATTCTTTTAATTTGTTGAATACTTTTCTGATTCTTTGTAGCAATTGTATGTATGTATGGCCCTGTAGAGCAATATCATCAAAAAAACATGCTGTACCTTCAATCCCTTCAAGTGTTTGATCCATGTACCTTTGCCAAACGTTTGGCGCGACCTTCACTCCAAACATTAATCTTTTTACTTTGTATGTACCCTTGCATGTACTTATAGCTTGCATTTCAGCTGTATCTTCACTGGTTTTCATATGTAAATAAGCCTGGCTTATATCAAGAGTACAGAAATATTTTCCATTACTCAGTTTTGCAAATATCTCTTCAACCCGGGGAATGGGGTAGTTGTCATTTTCTATATTTTTATTTAATGTGGCTCTATAATCAGCACATAAGCGCACTTTCCCATTTTGCTTAATTACAGGGACAATAGGTGTTCCCCACTGTGAGTATGTAACTTTTTCTATTATTCCTTCTTTTTCCAATCTATCTATTTCTGTTTCAACCTGAGCTTTAAGTGCAAATGGTACTGGACGTGGTTTTAAAAATACTGGTACTGCACCTTCTTTTAATTTAAATGATGTTTGGTACTCCTTTATTTCTCCTATTTTTTCAGAGAATAATTCCTCATATTCTTCTATTCATTTTTTTAATTTTATTGTAAATTCTTTTTCTGTAATATCCTTTTCTTGTTTCTGTATTGAATTTATGTCAAATTTTAAGTTTAATTTCCTTATCCATTCTCTTCCCAATACTGGATCTACTTTTCTATCAATAACAAAGATTCTCCCTTCAATTTCTTTATTTTTGTACTTTATTTTTAGATTACAAGTTCCCTGCGGGTATATTATTTCTCCAGTGTATGTTCTAAGCATTACTGGTGTATCTTCCAGTTTCAGGTTGCTGAAATTTTTGTTATAATATTCTACCGAGCATGTAGTAACTGCTGCACCGGTATCCAGCTCCATTGTATGTATTTTTCCATTTATTTCTATTGTAATATTGAATTTATCATCTCCACTGTTATTTCTGTATAAGATACTATGTATTTCATATATTTCATCTTCATCTCCCGACTGTTTCTGACTTCTGAAACATACTGATTGAATATGTCCTTTTCTTTTGCATCTTTTACAGTACAGTTTATCTTTAAGATTACATTTTATCGCTGTATGGTTTTCTTTTCCACATCTAAAACACTTCATTTTCTTTTTATTCTCCTTATTTGTATTGTATGTAGATCCTTTGTATGTATTTTGTTTATGTGTATTTTCATTCTTCTTTCTCATTGAAATTTTATTTATTTATTGGTTGTACATCTGGACCCATTTCTTTTGTTTCAGCTTTGGAAGTCTCAATCGCCATTGCAATTTTAATTAAGTCATCAAACTTTGTAGAAGAAGATTCTTGTAATAATCTTTCTTTAATTTCAGAGTTACGCAGCCCTCGTATGAATTGTACTCGTAGATGTGTCTCAAATGTAGTATGTTTGCAATTATTACAAATAAAATTACATCTCCCTCCAATTTCTTTTAATCCAGCAACATAATTTGCAATGCTTTCACATTCATGTTGCTGTCGGAGGCAGAATTTGTGCTGCTGGGCCACTTCACCGGGCTCCGGGGCGATATGGTTGCTCAATAATTTTATAAGGTCTTCGAAAGCTTTTGATTCTGGGGCTTCTGGTGCTGTAATATTTTTGAGAACTTGATAGTATTTAGGCCCAATGCAGTTAAGAAAAATATGTACTTTAACTGTAGCACTAGTAACTCCTTTCAAGGTAATGTAATTTTGAAGTCTTTGTAAGTATGACGAAAATGATTCGTTGTTTTCATCGTACGGTTGTAACGTAATACCGCTAACTGTTCTCTCATTATTTTGTAAAGCTTGTTGTAACTGAGCTTGCTGTAATTGCATTCCACGCATTGTTTCCATCATTTGGGATAAAACTTCTCCTAATTGTCGTTCCATTGTAGCGTTCCACGTGCGTATATAATGGCGGCATTTGCTTGTGGTAGCATCAATCACAATTCGATTTTGCACGAGAGGTTTTCTTGCTCGTCGCCAATTTGTTATGTATGTTGTATGTAGATATGAGATGATATAAATGATAACAGTTCGTAGTATAAATTTAGTATTTATTTATTTATATGTAATCTAGTACAGAGCGAACAATCAATTTCGGTAGACATTTTTGTAAGTAAGTGAATCACATTTATTTCCGCTAGAGGCGCTGACGAACGGTACGTTCCGCGACACGCATCATTATAGAGAGGATCTTAACAGTTATCTTTAAATGTCATGAGATCCAACTTTCAATAAGTTAGCACATAAAAGTCAGAACTTAACGATAATGAATTTAGTTTTCTAAGTTAGAATTTTC
Source organism: Boloria euphrosyne (assembly GCA_951802675.2). Classification (NCBI taxonomy): domain Eukaryota; kingdom Metazoa; phylum Arthropoda; class Insecta; order Lepidoptera; family Nymphalidae; genus Boloria; species Boloria euphrosyne. The sequence goes on from OX637872.1 coordinate 7,190,063, forward strand.
TTTGCTAACATTACAAGGTTAATTAATGTTTTAGCCCGGTTTATTAGGTTATTTAATGGGTATTGTTTTGAGAATTTAATGACATTTAACCAGCCTGAACCAACCTCTCTGCGTTAAGCGTTTTGATATTTATTGAAGAAAAACAGGATTTCAACAGTAAAAAGGAATTACGAAAAAAAAAAACGAAAAAAAACATTCTAACATTCAATAATATTTTCTGATTATGGTTGATAAAGCGATAATGGCCGGTTTAATAGCGTTACTTGGAGAAATTGTTTGCAAACTTCTATGTGTCAGCGGCTAAATATAAGTCATTCAACTCTCCAGACGACTTGGAAATTGTATCTGCGTATCTGAATTATACATTCTGTTATATTGAAATACCGTAAATTTCATATATTGTACACAGTTGTTCGCTTTCCTTGTACCTTCGGGAGGGATATGTTTAATGTTATAACTACATCGCTGATATGACACAGCTCGTTAGCGGTAATAGAGCCATGAAACCATTTATAGTATCAGGCAATATGTAGATATATAAAAGATACATATTTACTTACACTTGGACAAATAGTATTGTAACATTAACATGGTTTTCAAAATTTTAACAAAACCAGAATAAACATCAGTTTGGCCGAAATAAGCATTAAGATACTATTATTCTTGATATTTATCACACTTTATTTAAAACAAAATACAAACCTAAATAAACATCTGGTTCAACCCTCAAAATTGACGAAGTATGCGCCCAAAAAGGGATATAATAAAAAAACTTACAGACGAATTGAGAACCTCCTCCTTTTTGGAAGTCGGTTGAAAATATACGTAAATGTAAAAAAATAAGGTTACCAAATATGTCAAGCGAAAAGCCGTTTGAAATAACAGCAAACTCTACAGTTTCCTTTATTATAAATTATGTTGATTTACAAAGGTACATTTTTAACGTTCCACTGCTATACACACATTCATCAATCAGAATTTAATATGTATATGAGTATCAGTACAGTCCTCGCGCCTTATAGGCCAGTAAAAATAGACGGTTTTTTTTCGGTTAACCTCGCATCAAACCGATCTAATTTTTTTATAAGGTTTAGGATCACTGCGGACGTGTACGACAGATACGGGTTGTTGGTTTAAACCTGTTTATACCTACTGATTTATGAAGCATGGCTTTTGGCTATCACTTACACAAATGCAAAGCTGAGCTTACGCCTCGTAAGCTGCAATTAACTATATATACCTACTTGTATCTACATTTTAACGACCTTGGTGGTACTAAGCTAGCGTGTACGGTTACTAAACCAGGAATTAGAGGTCGGTTTGATATTGAATCTTTCTATTCAGACAGTCTCAATTAAAACCTAGAATTAGTAAGTTGTTAGCGTTTTCGCCTTGTGACTCGGAGAGAAGGTACACCCATTGCTATTGATTTCACTTATTGTTCCTTGACTTCATCTAACTCCTCTTTGCACTTTCCCTTCCACAATTTTTTTTTCATTTTTGTAATAAAAATTTATTCCCACTTTTTGTACTTAGTGTAGTTTCATTTTACTTGACTCCGCGTGAGAAACAAAGATTATTTTGTTTCGTGGGCAGCAGTAGGCAGCTTATTATTTATTTCGTATTCACATTTTTTATTCTTATTGTTCTACCACATTCATGTATCAACTACAGCAGTAACAACTTTTTCTTCTTTAGCATTCATTTGATATCCAATTTCGCTAAACGCATTTTCTAAACACACCACTAAAACATTACTAAAACTCTACAATCTGACTTTTATATTTAATCTTTTGAAAGACACAGCTTCAACTTCAACCTCAGAAATCATTTGCATATATAATCATCATTCTTGTTATTATGTATACTCGTACAGCATTACATAGCACACCTCTGTATAATAACTGCTAGAATAATAAGGTAAGCTAATATATTCGTATTCGTAAATAGAGTCTCTCTACTTGTGATGTAAAATGAACATTTTCATCTCGAAGTGATATATCCCGCAGTTATTTTTAACCTACGTAAAGGTAGTAAAGGGGGAGACGCATAACTTAAATTTTGCCTCTTTGTTCTTCTCACAAAAGCAAACATTTGCATGATGTATTCTTATTTACATTGCGACACGTTTTTAAGGGCTCGTTTATGTTTATGTTTTGTATAAAATTTTGAATTGTACTCGCGTGAACTTTCAAGAATAATGTATGTTACATAATATAGAGCTTACTTAAAATAATTTGTTAAAATGTAATTCATTTTACAATTTATTTTCATTTTTAAGTAAACCATTACTACAATAAACAAGTAGTACCTAATGTTCATTAAAATATGTTAATTAGCGTCTTCGCAGCACAAGTCTTATGTGCAAAATCGTTGTTTTAGATGGAGTAACATTAAAGTTCAACTTAGTTTTTGCAACAGATATCTAGTACCTAGTGTTCATAATTTCTACCTGACGTTGGAGGCCCCGTTAAAAATGAAATTCTACTCTGTACGTACTATGCCGTATCCGCAGCGAGTGTAACGCCTCGGGGTCTTATTACAAGTTGGATGTAGCTCGTTATTTCAGGTGAATCATTCTTTAAAGTGTTTTATCTAAAAAGTAGACTTTTACTCCATATATAGAAAAGTACATCGTGGGTGTCATGTAGGTCTCTTTCTGATGATATCTAAGATCAACCCCTGATTTTAATTATTTAATCAATATTTTAATATTGTATATACGAATATATTTTACTTTGATAATGATTAATGGCGTAATATACAGATCTACATAATTTTACATGCTCCGAAAATTATAGTACCGAAAACCAAACCATTAACTACGACGGTATTGAATTTACGACGTAGGTCATTTACATAAATATTCCATATTACTTTATTATGTAAGCGTTCGAGAAAATGAGCTATTTCGTGATTCCTGTTTTCATGTCCGTCTTTTTGAAGCACCCATATTTATTTTAATGAAAGTTTATATATCGATATTAAGGTATTATATTATCGACTAAGATTCATGGGCAGCCAGACGTTACTTATTTTTTCATGAACCAAAAGTATGTGAAAGGTAGCCATCCATTGGAAATACTCCGATACCGTCAATTTAGTTTTCTCGCTAGTTTTAAGGTTTAAAGTCTAAAAAGGAGGTGTTGGACATTCTAAAAGCTTGAAGGTGTAACAATACTATTATTATCAATCAAATGTATTTTTTTATTTCTTTCTTTTATAAATAGTACATGTAAGTGAAAACTCATAATACGAATAAGTTGACTAAGTAGTGGTCCTGGGGACAATATTAAGTGCGCCATCTGCAAGCGTCAATGTAATTTCATACGTTACTCATTGCACAATCGTCCGCTCAACGACACAAAGGGATGAATACAAGCGCAAGCGTTAGCTACGCGCTTTCTTGCTTTTGATAACTTCACTGAAAACGTTTAAAGTCATGCCATTCAGTATAATTTTTCTTCTATCATTCCATTCTTGAACCGTCGCAATGCGACGCGTACATTTTCCGACAAAGCACAATTTGTTTTAAACAAATGTGCCCCAGTTGAACATTTCAATTAAACGAACCGCTTACAAACAAGTCGACATGGCCCAGAGTCCAGAGAACTTTACAGAAACTTTTGTCACTTGTCACTTGCCTTTTGTATTTTTTTTTAATTCTTGAAGGTAGATAATTTTTTATTAATTAAATCTTTCTTCATGCTAGACTACGTAAGATAAAATAATGTATAATGTTTGAGTTTTTTTTTTGAAATTTTTTACAATATTTTGCTCAATTTTTTTTACAATTTATAATTCAGCAATAAAATCTATTTACGTTATCCATTTTTCTGTTTTCACAGTATGTTCACTCCTTCGTCATTTTCGCTGTTAAAGTCGCCTTGAAAGTGAAAGGAGCAAAGACAAAGGAAATTGTGATTTGTAACTTATACAAAATTTCTTAAGACTTCAGCTCTTGCGAAAGGTTGTAAAAACCGATGAATTAGCTTCGCCTGCAGCCATAAATCATTAGGTCAAACTGTAGTTCTGATATCTGGCCACTTAAACCAATCATAGGAAATCGGCTTCCTCTGATTCCTGGACTATTTCCAAATTAGTGTTATATATTATTTATATTTCACCTTTGACTCCACCGACACAACTAGGTCAAAATTTTACCACTTTTGAATGAAGCTAAATAAATAAACAACAATCTTGACAAAGAATATTTTTTGTTCTGGCTAATCATTTCATTACATTACATAAATTACTTATATTCTTGGATAATCATTCGTTTAATATTAGTTCTTAATCGATTAATGGCGCTACCCAAGGAATTGTAATTGTATCGATTAGAACATTTTCGACGCGGGCGAAACAAAGAGCAATATATTACATTATATTTTTTTTAAGTATCCAAAATCACGCGTTCTATTGGTTAGTGATTTATGACATGGAAAATGCTTTGATCAATTGAATATAAAAAATTAATAACGCTCATAGATCTAAAACAAACCACATCGTTTTTACAATCAACCCAAGGCGTAATACCAACGGCTTTACACCTTTGTACAAAATTGAGGAAAAACATAAAAATAGATTTGATTTCAGTATTTAAAATTAGAGTAGGAAATTACAAATAAACATCATACAATATGATTTCATAATTAAGAAATGGTTATAATCTAAGCTTCACATCTGAGCGTAAAAAGAAAAGTCATCATAGCAGTGTAGACATCCATGACTGTCAATAAAGTCATCGACACAGTTATTTTGATGAAGGTTCTATGAAGAATGAAGTTATAACTTTATGGATAGTATAATACTTAGATACTTTAGCTGCCTCGGTGGCGTAGTGGCTAGCATGTACGGTCATACATCGAGAGGTCCTGGGTTCAAGTCCCGGGTCGAGCTAAGTTTAGTTATAGAGTATTTCTGTTTAGTAAGTCTCAGTAACAGCCCGGAGTTGGGAAGTTAGCGGTGAGTCACCCCCGTGCCTCGGAGAGCACGTAAAGCCGTCGAGTAGTTGTCCCACCGGAGTATGAGAGTGATAGGAACAGAGAGTGCACTTGTGTCTGCGCGTACACTCGTACACCATAATATCTCCTGCGTAGTTGGCTAGTCTCAATGAGATTGACCGCCATGGACGCAATCGGTCGGAGAACATTAATAGATACAGCGAAGTATATATTTACGGATGAAGTTAGAAATTATAAATGTATCTTCTTTACTGCATTTGATTATAGTGATAATACTTATAAAATATGGAATCTGCAAATCTACAAAACGCAAATATTTCTGAAAACACATATTTTGCCAAGGGAATATAATATACGTATCAAATATATCACAGTCAGTCCCAGATGGGGCGAATGAGGAGAGTATATTAAACCTTATTCACGCACAGGCATTGATTTGTGAACGTAATATTTTAGTTACTTATCTATTTATTTTTTAACTTATTACAGATTCATAAATCCATCAAAAAATATTTCTAGACAAAGTTGATAATAATGACTAACTTATTACGTTTCTGCTCAGAGGTTATGAATTATTTGAATATTTCCATAATTCAGATACTGTAAAGTTTTGTTTATTATTATTTTATATTATTATTTAAAATACAACAAAAAATTCTAAAAAACAATAAATATGAAACAAATAGTAGTATATTATTTTTTTTACTCTGAAAATCTCATTAAATATTTCTTTTTTCTTTAAGAGTACCTTCCTTTTCTGATTATATTTATGCGTAAAGCATATACGCTTAAACTGATAATATTATAATGTATGTGAATAGTGAGTACGTAATGTAGACTGCTCAGAATTCACGAGCGCACCGTTCTTACCTTAAATGAATATTCATGTTGTACTATTTACGAAACATTCTTCATATTCATTCAACATATTCCTCATTTTTATGTAAATAAGTTTAATATTTTACCATATAAAAATAAAAAATAAACATGACATAACACACAGAAGCTAATCACTGTACTAATAATAATTTAATGGTTCTGGATAAGCATTACAAACTTAAATCACGTAAAGCGCTCAAACTTCAGGGTCCGTAAGCCGACACTGGAGTTGCGAATTCGTAAAGATTAATCACAAGGATAACAGTAAATTCACCTGGAGGGGTGAAGCGGCCTTGCCCTAGTCGCGGCCATCTATTTTTAGCTTGATGTTATATAAAAGGATATACCGACCTATCTTTTTTACTCGTGTTTTAAATTCATGGATGTATTTATGGAAATGAGATGTCCTTACATTTCTTTACACTCAACGGAAACAATTTGACGCATGAGATGAGAAGATATACCTAAAAAGAATTATTAAATCTAAGCATATTATAATAAAATTCTGAGTCAATTTCGTACATTAAGTATTTTTTGTCTCACTAAAATTTTGTGTCCTTTTTACTACGGAAAATAACACATCTCTGAGATATGTAGATTGTAGGTATGCTAACCGTTCATGTGTAGGAAATGACGACGAACCCAAGCGGAGCGAGATTGATTGGTTGATATACTGCCTCGTTGGTGTAGTGGCTAGCATGTACGGTCGCACATCGGGCGGTCCTGGGTTCGAGTCCCGGGTCGGGCCAAGTTTGGTTATTGAGTCTTTCTGTTTCGTAAGGCTCACAGCCAGGTAACAGCCCGGAGTTGGGAAGTTGGCGGTGTTTCACCCCCGTGCCTCGGAGAGCACGTAAAGCCGTCGGTCCTGCGCCTTAACTCTCACTGGTCGTGTCGAGCATTCGTCCCACCGGAATATGAGAGTGATAAGGAACAGAGAGTGCACTTGTGTCTGCGCATACACTCGTGCACTATAATATGTCCCGCGCCGTTGGCTAGTCTCAATGAGATTGGCCGCCGTGGCCGTAATCGGTCGGGAGGACATTATTATCATTATTATTAACAAGTAACAGTTCACATTTTTAACTGCAAATCATATAATTCACAGAAAGAAAAAGGTCCAGGCGGATGTTAAACCAGAAAAAGCGCCACATCATGATAAATGTTATTCAAAAATAATCGTTTAAAAAAACTAAAAACACGCTTTTTATAGAAAACCAAACCAAAAAATAGAAAATATATTTTAATGAATTTAAATTCATTATTTGATTTTAAAAAAAGCGTGGGGTGCATGGTGTCAATAGTTATAAAGACTTTATTGACAGATTGAGTAGAGTGATTATCATTTTGATAATATCTTAAAAAGCACCAGTTACAAACATACAAACATACAAACATACAAACATGTGAAGCTAATAAAAAGCGTGTAAAATGAAACTGACTTTGTATTTCACAATAATGTTTAATGTAAACCCCAAATTACTGTATCGGAAAAATCTCCTGAGAATATTATTTAAGATTGTATTTTGCAAAAGCCACAAAAATATCTACCACTCAATGGTATCTTCTACTGAATCTATTTATGTAATAACCTTCCATATTTCATGTGAAATTTAAATTAATATCATAAGCGAAGTCAGTGGTAACACGTTCACATGGGAAATCGAGAGAAGGAAATCATACTCCGAGCCTCGCGCCTCTAATATTTGTATTGTCTGTCTGAGAAAACCTCGTAAGATTTGAAAGACACGTGAACAACAAACAGCTGAAACGTTAAAAGTAGTTATACACCTACTTAGATAATAATAAATTAAACATTCGATTGATTTAGCATATATACTTTTATAACTTTATACGAAATAACAAAAATAATCGTTATTCACTAAAACAAGAAATCTTTAGCTAATATAATATTTTACTACTTAAAGCGCTGGATTAAAGAGGTGAATTTTATGTAATATCCTAAGAAGTACTTAAGCGTGATGAATGGACAAAAGGGGCGGCCGAAATTAAAAGGGACATAGGTACTCGTGAAAGTGCGTAGATACAGAGTAGGTACAGACCCGCATCGGGCCTTAGATTTAAGATTTAAGCATTTAAACTTAACTATAAGTTACATATAAGTTTAGTTTGCCTAAAGTAAACTAAATTTAATAAACATTGTTTATAAAAAACTTTTTTGAATTGTTGTAAAGTAGTATCTTAAAAGTTATTATAAGTAACTGTATAAAAGACTCTTGTTATTTAAATTAAAATATTTTGGTGGCTACCCTAGACACGTAACCTTATATAAATGACTTATATAATATGGTGGAGTTACTCAACAGAGTGTGAGATATCTCTTAATATATAAAAATCTCGCGTCACAATGTTTCTTATCGAACTCGTCCAAAACGGCTTGACCGATTTTTATGAACTTTTTATGGAAATTCGGTAGGTATGAGAATAGGTCGCAGGCTATTTTTTATTTCCCTAGGTGATAAGGGTGGCCCTTTCCAGATTTTTTATGTTTTATTTTTAGAACAAAATTTTTATTTTTTTTTTCGATTTGGCATCACAAATACTATAACCCTAAATTTTCATCCTTCTACTTAATGGTATTTTAACTACAGATATGTTATACGCTCACTAAACAACCGAAAAAAGTGTTCCGCGCTGCACACATACACACTTTTCATTCAAGGTACATGTCAAAATGATAGAAAGGGGATAGTCGATAAAATCAATAAGAAAAAAAGAGACAGCTAGTGTTGTCAATTGCGCGTCAATGTAAACAAACATTAGTCTAGCGACCGATGACATATCAGAATATTAGGCAAATAATTGAAATATATTAATAAATCGAAGTATACTGCGTTCTTACATGTGGTATGAGATTCCTTGTGTTTTATTAACTTTGGTATCATAATTGGTGCATTTCCTAAATACACAGGATGGCATTTTTTTAAATTTTGTAGCAGCGTACCACTCGTCGCCATGCGGTGACACAGACTAAAGGCAATACGTCCTAATTAGGACGTTTTCGAGTTTTCACGATTGCGCGCTCATAACATATCTATAGTTAAAATATCATTGCTTCTACTACTTCTAATTCTTATATTTTAATAGTGATTAGAACGCGGGCAGAGTCGCGGGAATTGCTAGCTATATAATAACCCTTTATTAAAAAATAAAAAAGCAAAAATAAATGTGCAAAATATAGGAGAAAGTTCTTATCACTAAAAAGCAATTTTCCCAGGCTTCCTTTAAATGTATGAGGGGCGCGAATAACCCCTTATATTAATCTGCCGCGCAAATCCCAAAATCCTCTATTGGGATTTGCATGGCTCCCCTATAAATGCTATATTATTTTAATTTTGTGAAACTTTTGACTACAAAAATTAGAAAAATTAGAAGTGTCAAAATGACAGAAAATGTCATAATACATTTTTAAATTCAATGGATGAGCTCGTGACAAAAAAAGAAAAAAATTCTCGCGACAAAAGCAATTACACTAAGTGTTTAAATATATCAACAGTCCAACAAATATCAACCTCCGTTGGTAAAACCCAGCATGCACAGAAATACGACAGTAAAAGCTCCAAAGCTCATTTTTTTTAAATTCCTAAGTTTCCCACTTCACTTTGGTAAATAAATCAAAAGATGTAAATACTAAATAAGCCTAATATTTACCAATATTTAAGGTTTACAGTACAATTTACAAGGTAGTGCGCACTAATAACACGCTCGCTTAAGAAGCATGAAGCCAGCTCAAACCCTGCACGTCAACGAAAACCTGTTACGTGCTCATCATTTTTATAATGCCCATATTCGTCACGATAAAAGAAAACAACTGAAACGTTAAAACGTCTAAGTTCCTAAAAAACACGTCAAATTCGTTAACAAAAATTTAACCAGCATGGCAGATTAAAACCTGATTATCCACGCATTAAATGGAGGTTCGTGTCCTGTTGTTGATTGTTAAAAAGTTCTGAATATTATTATTTGTATGACAATATATTATACAATAATTATATTGCGTATATTTAATATTATAAAATAAGAGATTTTCTCCAGTAGTTTCCTATTATACGAATAAAAGTTGATTTGTTTAATCGCTTACGTGGCTTGCGCCATACTGTCTAGGAGCAACGCCAATTGTGACCTAACTCTCAAGGACGCCTGTTTTACATGTTATAGGTACTTCCTTCTTGTTAAAAATATTAGTATACAACAACATCCAATAAATTTTATGTTTATCTTCTTATATATAAAAATCTCGTGTCACAGTGTTTGTTATCGAACTCCTCCGAAATGGCTTGATTATGAAATTTTTAGTGTTTATTTGTTAGGTCTGAGAATAGGTCGTAGGCTATTTTAAATTTCCCTAGGCGACATGGATGGCTCTCCAGATATTTTATTTTTAGACCAAATTTTTTATTTTTAATGCTTATAACCCTCAGTTTTCATCCGTCGGGCGCGATCATTGATCTTGTATTGATATAAGTATGTACGCTACATTGGATGACACTTGTTACAGTAATTTCAAATTGACTCCAAATGAGAAAATGAAATCAACAAACGTATCTTATACTTAACAATTATTGGTGTTGCTATTTCTTAAATGTAAGATTAGTTTTTTTATTCATTACAAGAAGAAGATCAAGAAAATAAGCAATTATTACAGAGATATATTATAATTCTTTGAAAACAATATACGTAATAACATTATTCATTTCGTATTGTTGATCTAAATGACTTAAGAAAGAGACGTCCCAATTTACATTTTGTATAGAAATGAAAAAATATAATATAGACATAAATACGGACACAAAATACGTTTTGCTTTAAAAAGTGAAAATCGCTTTGAATAACTGCTAAAAGCTTTTAGTTCAGTCTATCCTTTGAACTCTTGAAAGTTTCATTTTAAAAAATATTGTCGTTTACCAACATCTCTCTTTGAGTTGTCAGACTATACCTATGTTTAAAACATAATTATATTTTATCTGTTACATTTTATTCACTTTATGTTAGAATTTTACAATTTATGTTGTTAGCAAGAAATTGTTATACCTACTTACGTATATGGATAGTGTAAATGAATTAAAAAGTTAGGCATATACCACTACACCGTATATTTAAGATTTTTAAGATTTTTTTACACTTAGGTGTAATTAAATTAAAATATATTAAAAATAATTGCAAACTCTCCACTTTATTACAGATTTTACCGAAATTGAATCTTACACCACCTATTGCGCCGTTCGTGCTTAACGAAGCCACAATGCAATGTAATTGTAACAGGTAGCCTCTCCCGCATAATTAAAACTTTGAATTTCAATTCTGGTGTTATTGAATTATAGTGAAACGAAACTACCTGTTGCTTGATATCTTTGCGTGAAACATAAAGATTCATCGATTATTTCGTAAAAGCTTCTGTTAGTGCGATAAAATATTCAGGAATCAGTCATCAATTTCAAGCAAATCGTTTAACTTTGTAATGTAATGTATATACAAGTATCGAAGTACATACTGACCTTAGTATGGAAATAAAAACTACATTAAATAAAAAAGTATTTTAAAATTTCTGTAGGTGAAAATTCAAGCATCCTCTTTTCTCTATTTTTAACATAGTACTATTTTTTTTCAAATTTAAATGCGATTTCAGCATTAATGTATACCATATCCAATAAACCATCCAAATCTAATCCACCATCAAAACCGGACTACACTGTAAAAAGTTATGCGGTCAAACATAAAAATTCAGTAGGAAAAAAACGTATACTTACGCTTTTATTTTGAAAAAAAAAATCCAATCAGAGAATCAATGACGAAATTCTGAAGTTAAAAAAGTCTAAAAAATATAAACGAATTGAAAAAGATCTTCTTTTTTAAGTAGGTTAAACAGGACTTTTGCTTTTTATATATCTATACCTAATATTTTTACTGTCTTATATTTTTAGTAAATAAATTCCTTGTATACGTATAATGTGTATATCCATATTTATACATATGAATATCTTATATCTATACAACAATATGTAGAACAATATCTTCCCAAGATTAATATTAAATGACGCCACCTCGTAAGTACCCAGGTGCGGCGAGAACTCGCTTTATGGAACATTAAGTAAATGCTAAATGGCCATGAAGTCTATCGTTAAGGAATACACTTTCTTAAGGCAAATATGATAGCGTAAATATATTGTATGAACAAATGTATTTAAAGGCCAAAAAGAAAATATATTCTTATTTATATTATTTATATTATTATTTTCTATCATTTTGCTTTTCTGATCAACGGAAAAGCTTTTTCTTCTTTCTGACAGTTTTTAATATTAAGTAGTTAAAAAATCCTTACATTTTCAGAAAATTCTTGGTTAACTCGCTGCTATAAAATACAGAGTAAATTCTAAGAGCTAAACATTCTTAATACATTTTAGTATAGTATCATTTTCGCAGTTCTTACAAAAATATTTTTTTCTAAATAGTGAAAGAAATAATTCAATTAATAAGAATTTTACAAAATATTAGGTATATCAAAGAGAAAATAACATGTTTCTTTTGAAAGTCTACGATACGAATCCACAGAGAAATCAATTGAGCAGACTACAGAAATATATGCTTTGACTGACAAGATATTATTAAAATAAGTTAAGAAATATGCTTCTTGCTTATTTATGTCATAAACATTGTTAGTTAATATGAATAATATGAAAATATCCAGATCGCATTCACAGGTGAGCTAGTGTGAAGCGATATCTACGTACTTTCTATGTATAAATGAAACTTTAATAGAGGGTACCGATTAGATTTCTAGTCACGGGCTCCTAATGACTCTAATGTATAAAATCTGCCGATTGAACACCCTAAGAGGATGGTCATTTATTAGTTTCAGGGTTAATCTTTATCTCAGTAATGAATTTTATATTTAACTAGCGACTTACAGATAAGCTTTAACAGCTAGTAATTCCCATACAAAATAACAAATTGAAAAGTTCAGTTTTCGATTTTCTTACGGTTTTTTCGGTTTTTTCCCCCGATTTTTTATACTTATTTATACTAACCCTATTATATCCTCAACAAAATAAACAAGGAATAATTCAAATCGGTTTCTTTTAGAGTTTTAGCGAGACTAACGAACAGCTTTTAATTTTTATATAATATATAATATAAATATTTTTTTCCAAATTTTCACATTGTTAAGATTTTTTATCATAAAATGTATTTATTATTTACATAACATTTAAATTTTTAAAGAGCCTCATATGCATTTATTGTGTAGTACTTACGTACCTAGTAGTTATTACTTCGTTAACGAGCAATACGTAAATAGATTAAAACATTAAGTTTTATATAAAAGAGTATACGGTTGAACTTCTACTTTGAAGTTTCAGAAAAACAACTATTCAACCATCATGTAACGAACGAACTTAACACTATCGAAAGGAAAACCCAATTAGAATAAACATATTTTGCAGTCACAAAGTATTATAGTATAATAGCATAATAACATTCTGTTCGGTACCTAATGGCTATCTGCAGCGCACTGCAGCAACTAGTGACGTACACTGCGGCACAATCAAAACCCACTAAATACGAAGCAATCACGCGTAAGCCCTCGCAAATAATTGTCCACCTGTACAGGACAAATTCATTTAATAGGTGGATTGGTACTAAATATGAAAATCTCGTTAAAGTAAACAAATTTATCACAAGCGTAGTATTCAGGTCACAGTCCATTTAGCATTAAAATGGCCCGTTGTCATACTGTTTAACCTCCACTCGATTTAAAAGTATAAATGCTGAGCTATAACATAGTTTCATATATATAATGTTGTGCTTATGATTTTAAAGGCTTATTGTACAACGGTTAAATTTTTCCCATGTATAAGAGACGATAATTTAATCTTATAAATACATAACGGCCAGCAAAAAATTGTATTCAATAAAGTTTGTAGATAAAATAGTGATATTTGGGCGCTAAACAAGTTTCCACTTTCCATCTGATATCGAAAATAAGATTAAGAGTTTAAAATTAATTTAATATACTGAAACTTACGGCTTACAGAACATATTTCTATTTATAACACCTTAAATAGGGTGACTGACAAGTTAAATTGAAGGTCTGCTTAGGTACGTAACGATCGTAAAAAACACTAAAGAGCAGCTTAATCGTGACACGCCGTTATTAAATCCGACTACTCTAAAAGCTATCCAGTGATGTTTAACAGTTATATACTTAGTGTCAAGTGCTCGTTTGACTTGTTTGCAAATAGCATTTAGTAGAACATTTGAAAAGCTCTTTGAAACATTATATTTTTACTCTATGTATTTTCTGCGACGAGTACCTACTAAGTATGATAAGTTATAATGTAATTAGGTATTATTTAACGTTAAAATTAACCTACATAATATAGATAGGTATATAAAAAATATATATGGTAGCTAATTTGCAAAGCATGCTTATGCTTGTATTCAGAAAAGGCGCTGCGGTAGGTATTATAACGAATAGGCACCGCTAAATGGGATTGCAAACGTGGGCTGGGTAGCAAGCGTCGACATCCTCATTTTATAAAGTATACGCGAGCCAAACATATTATACGGTCGGTATACCCTATAAATCTCGCGACGCCACATTTTAAGGTCCTTTAATAATCTAGTTTAAGCACGATTGCTGCTCCAATCAACTCAAAACGATTGCCGTTTTGGCAATAAGTAAACAATTTCTACAGCAATTAAAATCTAAAAGAGATTTTTTCAATGCCTAGTAAAAGTTGAAGGTTTTTTACATTTATAATTTTTAAGGGTTAGTGTGTTAATTAAACTTTTTCTAAATAGTATGAATTCTTTAAACATTACGATACAGTAAATGGTATTTGATAATATTATTACTGTATATTAGTACAAATTAATCGTATTACAAGAGGCAATCACATGAACCAATCGACAAATACATACGTGGCTTTGATTGGGTCGTGTTTGACCCCAAGCAAACATTACAATCCTTTTTATCGTATCGATACGATCACATGATTCGTAATATTCTCTTCCGTCCGTCAATGATTTATTTGTCGCTTCGCTTGTATCTATGTAGGTATGTACTACTTCTAACATATTTAGACATCCGGTACGTATTAATAGTAGGTATATTTATATTACCAATTTCGAAAAACAAGTCAATAACTAACTAATATGTAAACACTGTAGAACTGCAAACAACTGGTTCCAAAAGGAAGCATTTGTAAAGACTACCCTAATTAAGGAATACCCGTGATTCTTGCTAAGGAATTTAATAACGAAAATGTATTTTGCCATCTTTGTTGCCAAGACGCTGCAATAAATTATAAGGATATTATTTCATTAATTAAATTTCGGAACTAATGTTACAATGGCAATACATTTGCTTAGTTCTTGGTTAATTTAGACTTACAATTAATTGTGTAGAGCAATGCTAGAGAGTACGAGAACAAGAGCTTTAGGTTATAATAATTGATATTTGAACTTATGGAGTAAAAATTTAAGTTTATATTACACTAGCGAATTAACCCTCGATTCACTTGGGGTTCACCTAGATTTAGCGTACACAAAACGGCGTTTTCCGCTACTTAAAATTACTTACTTACTAAATAAAATTTCTAAAATAAAAGTAGCCAAGTTACTCCTTATAAACTCATTACATAAACTCCTTGAAAGTCCCTTCAAAATTGATATTAAAAAGCAGACACTGCAATTTTATTATTATATAGATTAAAATCAATATTAATATATTAACTTTGTAAGTAACATTTACTTTAATTGTAAGCATCAAAGCAAATTAATTATTACAAAGCAAATATTTATCCCACAGGACGCGCGATAGAGCGAGTGTGCGCAGGTGCTGACGGCGCCGGCATGGTATCGGCGGCGCGCGCACTGCTCGCCTCCGTCACCAGGGTACTTCTCTTGGCCGACATGGTCGTTGTGAGACAACTTCTACTAGCTAAAGATAAGGTAGAAAAACAAATGTTATGTAGGCACACATGTCAGTTGCCTAATTACCCTCCCCAGTCCTCGGAACGACGCGGTTCAGATCTAGCTTTAGTAGGTATTTGTAGTTTCCTAATAAATAGAACATGTATTAGCTAAAAAAAAGAAATGATATTATTTCAGATTTTCAAGGGCCTATTTAATTATTTTGTAAGTATGCAAACCAACTAGGGTTCAAGATGAGTTATTATAAAATAGAAGTTTTTAACCTACGTTTCATTATTTGCCTCGGTTACATGCTTAACATCACATACTATATAAATGCATTTCATCTCTTCAAATTACGTTATAGAGCTAATGTAAAATATAGAGTAAAAGTTTCATGGGGTAACAAAATGCGAAACTTTCATAACTAAGACTTGTCTATGCGAGCAGGTGGCGCGATCGTTAGATCGGCTCGAGTCTGTGTCCAACTTCGCGGAGTTTGTACGTGCCTTCACGGAATTCGGAGGAGGAATGGTAGAGTTGGCAAGGTTGACAGCGGAACGGAGAGCAGATCTTCGCGATGAAAGAAGACGAGCGCAGGTTGCCGCCGCAAGAAACGTCCTAGAACGATCAACACTTATGCTACTTACCTCGTCTAAGGTATTAGTGCTTACATATTACTAAAGTAATATTTATTAACAATTTCTTGTTTATCGAAGAGACAAAGTCGAAACCTTTTTTAAAAATGCACATCGAACTCAATATTTTAACGAAATTCCTACATGACTGTGACTGTAAAATTTCCTACATTTGAAGGATAAAAAATGCTATTAAAATAACAAATTATTTACAACTTAATATTTATAAAGCTAAAAGTTTCACAAGGTCTATTTGTAAAACTTAAATAACTGATTAAGATTAATTACCTAAATAGTATTAATCTTCACAACCTATTATTATTAAAGGGGGTCGACAGTATAAATTTCCTATCGTGTCCGACTTCTCTACCGTAGCAAAATTGGGCCCGTCTTAGGGCAGCTTTACCCATCTATTATGTAGGTTTTGCACCAATTTCGTGCCGCGCTTTGTTTGTGACACGGTTTATAGACCGCTATTACTCTTCTGTTTTATAGTCAGAATTGGGTTTCATTTCAGTAATATTCTAAATACAATATGAATTTTGAGTTTACTATACATGTAAGTAAGTATAATATAATAAAATATAGTGTATGTAAATATACGTAAATAATCTGGTTTCAACTATTCTACCTATTACGTATAGTATTATGTTATCTGTGCTATTACTAAGGTAAATTCTATAAATGATGTAGTATAAATGTAAAGGTTCATTATAAATCCTAAACAAATTGTTGAGAAAAGTTTCAATTAGGTTTTAATCTTTAAACAAACAGCTTTTAAACGGCTCTACGCAAAAGTAAGTGTAATAACAATATAATCTCCATAAAGAGTACCTTCATTTTTGCATACCTTTTATCTTGCTTTATAAAAATCTCATTTCATATGCATAATGAAAAAAAATGATAGACTAAAAATGGAGGAGGTTCTCCATACGGCTTTATTTTTTCTTTATTGTGTGTATTACGCGATATCTTCGGCAATTGTGTAACAATTTTCACGATATTTTTTCCATAAACAAAATTTTCGAAAATTAAAAAAATATATTTCATCTCTAAGAGAATGAAATAATAACTTATCTTTTTTTATTGACAAAGCTCTAATGTGACCCAACATTGCCTATAATATTTTACATAAAATAAATACATTGACAAAAATATATTATTATATTTGGTTTACGAATTTCCTAAATAAAAAGACAACCACGGTTGTATAAATTATCTTTGAAAATATAAACTCTTTATTATTCTTGACTCGGAAGTTGAAACAAAAGCCAACATGAATCAGACTCGGTAAAGAAAATAAGCACCGTTATACATAGTACATTTTTTTTGTTATTTTCATATTTAGAAATTACTTACATAAAGATGCTTAAAATCTCGTCAATATTTAAATAATAAATATTTTAATAGTATTTTTAGTCAATAAAAACAAGATTTTGATTGATTGCGGAAATTACCAGTAGAATTTTCGTACACTGTAAAGTGTAAAATCTAAATGTACGTGGTTAGGAGTCAGGAAGTGTGTAGAAGCATAATTGGATCTACGCGATGATATTGTCGTCCCATGGAGCTATGATATGAAGAAATAAATACCTGTGATTAATCACACTCTTTTTTAATTGTCTTTATGTAGACTAATCTCAGTAAAATAACCCGTCACGGCCGAAATTTGTGGTTTGACCTAAAATTGTTTCTCGTGGTTTTGTAACAGAATACTTACTCAATAATGCTCTTGTTGCCTTTAAACGAGAAACCGATAAAAGTGTTCTATTTATCTCTATCTTCTTCTAATCTTGTATTTATTCATATAGAGAAATAAGTTTTAACGATTTTACTATACGAACGAATTCAACGCAGCTTCATGTTACGTAATGTACATTTACATATTCTACTGCCAACCGATAAAGCTATTCCTGTGGCTGAATATTTTGGAGAATCGCACATTTTAATGGTATCTAAGAGTTTGAAGAAAGCATTTTGCTATGTTTAATGTTTCTAATAACCAAAACTCAGAGTACGTTATTTAATTCTTCATAAAATTAGGGTAATATAGATAATATATTCACTGAATGTCTTTTTTGAAGATAACTGAAATATTGATTTGAGGCTTTACCATACAAAATTATATTTATTATTGTGTATTTATGTAATACCTTCGATCAATATTATGCCTCTGTGTACAGACTTGCTTGCGACATCCGGGGAGCGCATCTGCTCGAGAGAACAGGGACACAGTGTTCTGTCAAATGAGGCGAGCGATGGACCTTATACACTACGTGGTGCGCGACGGCCTCCCCGGCCATGAGGAGCAATCGCACGAGGTCTGCATTGTTATATCCAAAACTAAACTAATTGTATTACGTAATATTTATCTTAATAACCTAACTTTGACAATTGACAAACCAATACCGTTATTGGTTTGTCAATAATAATGATCTATCTTTCTGGAGCTTTCGAAATACTCCTTATAACTGACAGCTTTATATTAAAGAGAGTATAACCTAAAAAAATATATCTTGTTGTACTTTATTGATTCGTGAACTTTTATCCCGGGAAAAAATAGAGTGCCTAAGGTTAGACAGTACACGACGGTTTCGATCGGCTTTTACTCTTGTAGGTACATGAAAGAAAGTGACAGATATAGGTTTTTTATCGTCATAAAATGCAGAGGAAGCTACAGCTTAGCTACCTAAATACTAAAGGTAACTTAATAAAATATCAGTTTAAGTTTATTGTACAAGCATTTACTGTTGCTAAATATGAAGTACCTTCTGTTCGGTCTCTCAATTATGTGTGGGTGCTTTAATCCAACCGGCCTACAGTTCCGGTGTAGATGGCCGCTAGCTTCTAAGCCAACTATAACACCCTTTCACGATATAAATTATTATTATAAACTTTAGTTTCAATTTTTATGTTATAAAACTGGTGTATCTTATTAACAGTAGGTATTTATATATCGGCAGATATGTGAAAACACTTATTTTTACTTAGGTAGAACCCAAAATACTTATAGTGAGCCAATTATTTTTCAAGATTAAGTTCTAATCAGTATGTATTGGGTTGTTCGGAAAGTAATTTAGTTTCAAAACTCACACAATGGTATCAGACCATTCTGGTCCAATACCCTTTGCAATCTTTCTGGAAGTAACATAGTTCAACGCTCATTCAATCTTTGTTCTTTAACGGCAAAAAACTGATACAGGTGATTTTTGGCTTGGTTTTACCGTCTTAAAAAAGTTGTAGAGCGCAAAATACGCTAAGTGTGAAATATACATTTTTACCTAAATATACACCGAAAATGCGGCTTGGCATTCTCCTTATCTGAAAGAGCATCAACCAAAAATTACTGCGTAGAATTAATCAGACTTTTTCAGAAACAAGCCTTGGTTGTGAAAAAACACAATAAATCCTCTGATAGGAAAAAACGAATTTACTTCTTGAAGAACGTGCTAGTAATAAAATGCACTAATTTCCTGAATTTATAGAGAAAATATTATAAATGAAACTACCTTTTCGGATTTTGTCGCGGATTTATTTTGATTTTTAGTTCCCGACGTTTCGAATGCTTTACAGCAATCATGGTCACGGAAGAGACACGTAAAGCATTCGAAACGTCGGGAACTAAAAATCAAAATAAATCCGCGACAAAATCCGAAAAGGTAGTTTCATTTATAATGTCGAATATGCGCGTAAATCTAAGAAAGTATTATGTGAACCAGTACGGACTGGAAATCGCAAACAAGATTCGCCGGTTAGAAGATCTAAAGACAAAGCGTGCAAGATTATTAACATCCCTAACATTCTTGAAGAGATGTCGTGATCATCGTCTCATTCCTACGTGTGTTAAAATATCCACTAAAAAGAACATTCGAGGAAGCGCTAAGATCATAAACCAGGCAAGTTTTAAGTTGTGTAAAGCATTCGAAACGTCGGGAACTAAAAATCAAAATAAATCCGCGACAAAATCCGAAAAGGTAGTTTCATTTATAATGTCGAATATTCGCGTAAATCTAAGAAAGTATTAAGAGAAAATATTAATTATATTTTTATCATACAATAAGTAGGTTATGTACGAAATGTATATTTAATTAATCTACACGACACATGATTGCTTTCAATAAAACGCACGCGGTGGTATAGATTAATTTTAATTACTTTTGCTTATTTTTCACTCGAAAATTGACTGTTTGCCCATGTAAAGATTTTTAATAGTTTAAATAGTACTCATATAACCAAGAATATAAATTAAATACCACCCTACACAATTTTTTACCTATAAATGTGTAGAGTAAACCTAAGTCAATATTACTTTAAATCGGTCTGTAGGTACAAAATAGACAGAGTGGTTCTACGACAAATTCAAAGACAGCTATTTTCTATCTTTTCTAGGTAACTTAAAAAATACAAAGACTGCATTTCCAGTCAGAATCATTTAATCAGAGAGACAATAAATAAACATATTTTTTATTTTATTTTTTAAAATAAAAAATGTTAATATATGTTTCTAATTTAAATATACTTACACTCATAATACAATATACTCACAATGCTGTTTTATAATGCGAAATATTTCAGAACTTGGTTCATATAAATTTACCTATATGTAAATATATGTATTTCAATTAATAATTATATTTATGAGACTATATTACTCGTATGAATCATTTTATAAAGGACCATAAAATCAAATGTAAAATAAAATATTCATAATTAATAGTGGTTGATCAAGCATTGTTTACCTATATTTTGCGTTCATTTTGTATTCAAAATTTTGCTCCTCAGTTTAAGGTGATATAAAGTCAAATAAAGCTATATCAAAGAGAAATTGAGATATTCTAACAAGTAAGAACCACAAAATGTATGAATGTAAGAGTTTTTGATAAAATTTTGTAGAATATTAAAATCATTAAATAGTTTAGTATGATGTGTCCTTAAGATACATTAATTTCTAAGCAACCAAAATAATATAAAATACTAGGTAAAATTTTTAATTACAGATGAATAATATTATAATACATATGATAAATATTATTAATATAAGTTAATTGTATTATTCAAAAATCAACTAATTACATAATTATGAAATCCAATCCATACAAAACAGACCAAACAGGGACAGATAATTCGACTGTTGAGTCGCAATAAGGTGCGGTGCTCATTCTTAATTAGTGTGCAAAGATTATGGAAAACTTAATTACACCGTAGTCTATTATCGTATTAGTGCTAATAGGCAGAAGTACATTAGAATGGAGATTACTTTAAAAAGGTTAACATTTATAGTTTTACGAAAAATAAGCTTTCTAATTTTCTAACTGTCAATTACATTAATAAAAATATTATTTACGATAGATTTAACCTCGCTCCAGTTAGGTTTAATTATAGGTATTATATATAGGAGTTTATTATACGAACAGATTAAGAGTTAATATTTAATTAAAATTCAAATTCTAAACAAAAAATCTAAACTTCATTTCATAAAAATTAAATACATTTTTATAGAATTAATAAGCTATTAATAAAAAATAAAGCTCTATTTACAACAATGCTTTCGTGACAACGGCCGGAAGTATAGATACGAGGAAATATGAGAAGCATGCGGTGCACCACTTGAGTTTGGCGTTTGCATATTTCGTGCCTACACCTACGTTACTCTAATCTGTTGCTATAAATTGTAAATATGTAACAGTTAAAGCGGTTTTATATTATTAACGAGGTCGTTACAAGTACATGTGTATATTATGTACATTATATATACGAATTACAATTGAGCTTTAAATTGTTTATATTGTTCTTAATAGCAGGTAATAGTTGAATTTCGTACCCTACAATAACAATGTAGCTTATCCAATTTAGTTATCTTCTAAAACTATTATAAAATAATATTAATTTTATTATAATAATATGTTATACAAACAATGTTATAAAAACATAAAAGCTAAAAGCTCTTAAGTATTTGTTTCTATAAAAAGTATTTGTACAAAAATTCTAAAAACTTGACCACTGTGAAATGGTGTTAATAGTCACTTTTTATATAAGAAAATGTACAATAAATATACAGATCAATAATTTCCTGCTTCCGACAGGCGTTTTAGTCCGGACATGATTACAATCCTCACGCTATCGCGATGGGCAGCCTTGGAACTGACCTACTACGGTTAATTTATACCAAATTACCTATAATAAAATGCAATTTTGTTTTTTATGTTATAATTTTGTCAATATTAAAAATCGAATCAATAATAATACTATATGATTCGCTATTACCGGTTCTTAGCCATTCGGTAAAAACGAAACTATAAGAGGTTGTTTGTTCGCAGCAGTTTGCAGAAAAAGCTCAGCTATTGTCGATATATAGCATAAAAAAATGAAACTTATCGGGGTAGTTTAGCAGTTTACAGTTACATATATCAAGTGTATCACATATTTACTGAAAGAGAGGTTATATTATTTTTCTACTAATGTACCTATGTGTGTAAATTAGCTTTTTAACGTGCGTAAATTTTAACTGTAGGTAGGTACTAAAGAAAAACTGTTATGAAAAATGTTAAAGTCCTAAAATTCCTCGAATTACTGTAGCTTTATTTTTAAACATCTAATAACAAAAACTGTTGATGTGCCACTTATTTCTTCTTCTTTTTGCTTATAACATCTTTCTTATATATTTTAAATTTTCTTTTATATACGAGTCTACGAACAATGCTAAGGAAATGAAGGGATTTCTTTTGCGTAAGTATGTTAATGAATGATTTCTCAGTTTTTAAACAAACCTCTCCCTAACCCCTGTACTCTTTATTTCTCAGCGCCCTTTCATTCTTGTCGAACATAAACACAATTTTTATTTTTCTTGTAGTTGCAACCTTTTTCGGATAGTCATGAGCAGGTACATAAATTAAACGTAGGTAGCGAGTGCCTTTTCTTTTTGAAGCATATAAAATTATGTACTTGTATTTATTGCATTTTGTAGCTCTTTTTAAGTACGCTTCCTTAAAGATAACTTAGAAATATAATAAAATATTCTTTCTCATGCTCAGGGTATAAAAAATAAAATTATTGGAGGAGTTACTTAAGCATGATGTCACATTGTATGAGGAAGGATAACTATATACAGTATGTAACCTGCACTCGTACTTTTAAGCTTTAAAATATATTTCATAATAATGACATCAAACAATTTTATTTCTTACACAGCGTAAATCGCTAAAATCACGCTGGGATCGCATAGAGGAAAACGTAGCCCGCTTATTTAAAATAGATTTTTTTACATTCTTATCAAAATTCACTTACCAATTAATATTGTAATATACTGTAGCCTAATACGCAACAAATATACACGCTACTTATCAGCAGTACGTAGGTTACCATAAATCATATTGCTACACTAAAACTTTGCAACATTATTAAAAGTGAAATACTCGTAAGATGTAGAGCATTTTGTTTCAGTGTAACATGGGTACACTTTATAACAGCTTTAATCAAATGTAACAACAACTTAAATTTATACTGCTAGATCGAGTAATATTATAATTTGAAATAGGTGAAACTTAAAAGTAAAGCTAAAAATAGTGGTATAAGATGTTTTCGAACCGATTGCCAGGCTGCACAGTGGGAGGCGGGTACAGCACTTGGCGCATTGCGCGGTTTGTCAACGCAAGTGCGGGCCGCAAGAGCGCGCGGCGGCGCGGACGGTTCTCGAAGAAGAGCGCTGGCTGCCACGCTGAGGGCCCTCGTCGAAAGAACCCACGACTTCACCGACTCCGCATATACCTCACATGAGCACAGGCAAAGAATACTCGCGCTCGCTGAACGGATAGCGTACGAGCTAGAGAGACTAGTTGCTGTTGCCGTGTCTTTAGTAAGTGTTCACATTTCATCTCCATGGCCATATTGTAAATCTTATTTTAGAGTTACTTATTTACTATCTAAATTTCAGGAAGAACAAGGAGGTAGCGGTACTGGAGCAGCTCTGGAAAGCGCCTGTACAGGAGCTACCAGTGCTGCTTCAGAACTCGAACGGGCCCTCGTAGTGGCAGCTAGAGATCAAGCGCGAGATTTGGCGTCGCTTGCCGGTGAAGCAAGAAAACTTGCCTCTGATCTTGCACATATAGGTAACTTATCAAGATAGGAATTTCCGTTTTATAAACAAAACTCATACCGATGATTTTTGAACACTTATTGAAAATTTGGGATATTTCAGCTAGTTCCTGTGGTGAGAGAGAATCAGAGAGACTGCACAATATAGCGAGTCGGCTGCACGAGCAGTTAGATCACATAATTGAGGCAGGTTATATTTTAATTTGTTTGGACTTAATTAAACGTTGATATTTAATATCATATTATCTACAGGTATGCAAATTACTTAGGCATATAACGATGTCAGAAACGTTACAAGTAAGCGCAAAGTTTGCCGAAATAAACTTGCGAATATACGGTCCTCAAGTGGTAACGGCGGCGCGGACGCTGGCGGCACATCCCAGCAGTGCCGCGGCGCGAGAGAACCTCGACGTGTTCGTAGATATGTGGGCGTGGCTGCTGGCGGACGCGGCGCGGCTAGCCAAAGAACTCCTTGATTTGACTGATGAACGGCCTGACAAACAACAGTATAGTAGTTTACCGAGGCCTGGAGTAAGTATCACATTATATAATATATATACATGAATTAATCAAAATAAATTAACTAAAGAGTTGCGAGATGTGAAACAATGTAAGAATAGGCACAAGAAATTTAGTTATTTTATATATTTTAATTGTACATGTTTAATTTATAGTATTTTTTTTATATAGAAACATGGTACAACAAGCAAACCTTTAAAAGCAGTAAGGTTAGATTCCGATGAACAAGCGAAAATTGCTAAGTCAGGGTTAGAAATGAAAATGATGTCGTCTGAGATGGATGCCGAGACTGAAAAATGGCAAGGTGCGGACGAAAATAATGACATTGTGAAGAGGTATTTTACTTATTACTCCCTTTATCGTATTTTTAATTCATTCTCTGTACCTAATTTCGATGTTCATAAAAATGTTTATATGTAATATTTCTGTTAATTTAATTTACGCCAAATGCATCTACACGTATTTCAATAAAATATTACAAATAGAAACGAGTACTATACGCTTACAGCGTTAGCGTTAAGTTTTTTCTAGCTCATATAAAGATTTGTACGACATATTATAAAAAAATCTTTAAAATATTAAATGTAGGTAAGACACAGGGCACTTCAAAAATATACGGTATTTCTTTTTTTTATTTCAGGGCAAAAAATATGTCTTCCATGGCCTTCGCTATGTACCAGTTCACAAAAGGTGAAGGTCGCCTCAACACTACACAAGACCTCTTCACACAAGCTGAATACTTTGCGGAAGAAGCTAATAGATTATATAAAATCGTTCGCCAATTTTCTTATCAGGTAAACTACAATCTTGTAGTAATAAAATAGAAAAGTCGTATTAGAATATTCAATTATATTTTTGCAATTTTTACATATTTTTATTAATAGGTGCCTGCTGGAACGATAAAAAAGGAACTATTAGAGCATTTAGACAAAGTACCGACCTATGTTCAACAGCTTCAGTTCACAGTGAAGGAGCCTACCGTCGGGCGAGCGGCCACTTTTAGTAAAGTGGATAATGTAATTCAAGAAACCAAGCACCTTATGAACGTAATAAGTAAAGTCGTCACTACGTGCTTCGACTGCGCAAATAAGGTGACATATGCAACTATCTGTAATTGTGTGAATAAAATTACCTTTTCGAGCAACACATGGCACATTTTGAAAGTATAGAAAATTTTCTAGGCAATATAAAGATTTTAGTGCATCGGAACGTAATGTTCCTTAGGTACCTTTGCCGTGGGAGAAGAGTGTGGGAGTGATAAAAAGGCACCAGAGTGTTGCACCCGTTAAGTACTTTAAAGATTATATTCGTTCATGTTAGACTTGCGGGGGTCAAAAGTGTAATTACCGACCAAAGATTTGTTCTTGTTCTCGATCAATGCGTGCCTTTTAATTAAATTGTACTTATTTTTATTTCTTTTATATTTAATTTAAACAATTATTGCAGTCGCATACTTTAGCACTATTATCAACAAGAATAAATCTTCTTAGCAATTAGTTATTAGATTGACATAGAAATAGAACTCTTAAATTTTTATTACAGTCCCATTTTATTTAATTGTATATTATATTGATTTTTTATTTCTGTTTTCTTATCGCCTAACTCTGGGTGGTTTTCAACACTCAGGGTCTTATACCGTTGGACAAAGCGATAAACAAAACCTCAACAAATACAGGGGGCGATTCGGTCTGTCTCAGTCTTGCACTATCAAAAACACCAATATTCATGTAACTCTGTGTGTACCTGTGTATGTAGTCACTTAAGCATGCATTGTGTAATTCTTTTTGAGAACTTTGTATAGTTTATCAGATTATTTTTAGAAAATATTTCTTGTAATTTTCTGGTTATTTTCACGAGCAAAAGTATGCTAGAAAGCTAGACCGAGCTTAACGAAACCTTGGTAGGTATTTTCCAAATTTTTTGTGGGGCAAATATTTAATTTCCAATATACCAAGACTTTCACTTACAGACCCAACGAGACAAATTCAACAGACGATAAATACACGAGTTTTATTTGTGGTCCCTTTTAAGTTTCTTTTTATTTTGATAATTTTCAGTACTCCCTCTGTATGCCCGAGAGAGTTCCTATGCATTGGAAGCCAAACTTACGAAAAGCATCCACATTTAAGAGTGAAAATAGTGTATTAAATGGATAATGTAGGTAATTGTGTGGATTGAAGTTGCTGGCTTTGGCGTTTAACAGAGCTTTTAATCTCTGCAAATCCAATAACATCTTAATGTAATACCGTCTTATAAACACATTTACGTCGTGGTATTTATTGGAGTTTAGTGTAGAACTGTTTGATGGTGTATATGATAGTTAATATCTGGATGTTGTTATGTGATGTTGCAAATAATAGCTTAGAATCTGTGTGATTAATCATCAAGACTTAAAGTACATAAAGTGCCGATATGACATTTTATAACTTTAAGTCATATGCTATCTGTTTTATCGAGTTAACCGCTAGTAACATTAGCACCGTAACTGGTGCTGCCATTAAATATACATTTCAAAAACGGTTACAAAATAGTTGTTTATGGAAAAAAGCGTGCATGGTGTTTATTGTTCAATTGCAATGGGTGCCGTAGCGGTGTCGTAGGCATCGGTACTCGGCTACTGTCTCTTTAATAAAACGCGTTCGTCCTACCATAAAACTACACTTTTTATTGATCCATTGCAAAGACATTTTTTTTTATAACATAGTAAATTTTATGTAATTATCGAAAAGGAAATTAAATGTAATAATATTTTTTTAATTTAATTATAATTACATCAATACTATTTATTAAACCATAAGCTTTTCAACTTTAAACTAAGATAGATAAGAAGAGAGAACAACTTGAATTAATTCTCAGCGTTTTATTATAGAGCCTTAAAGCCTGAATTTGAATTAGATGATTATATTTTAACTCGTTCAATATAATGCAGTACAAATTGGACTTCACGGGTCTTTCGGCTGCGGGAGCAGGGCGCGGCAGTTCGCGAGACGACGAGGCGGCGGGAGGAGGCACGGGAGACGCGAAGCCGGGAGGGAGTACGTCCGACACGGCCATGTGACAGTACGGCATGGGCCGGCGCGGCAAAGGCGACGCGCGCCGGACCAGGGTCAGCTTCCTCTTGTTTTAAGAAAAACGTCTTAAAACAACTCGTCGCCGCCGTCGGCATGGCAAGCACTAGAATTGCAGGTGTCTATCTTTTGTAAATGAACGATACAGTTAACGTTAGTTGGTGCTTTTGAAATACACTGACTAAAAAGTAACAAAACACAATAAAATTAACACTTAAGTAACATAACTGCATAAATGCTTTAGCAAAGTAGTTTAAAATGTTAAGATAAACACCTAATATTCTAGTACTTGACATGGGCGCCACATAGCTGTATATTTTCAAAACAATAATAATTATTATTTTATGAATAAAATATGATATTATATAGTGTACCAGAAACAAAGCACGAATATCGTAGAAATACGGAGACAACGATTGTGATTGTACTTTTATTATCTTTAGTTTTACTTATCAGATATTATTTTTTATTTATTATATTATGTGGCGCCATAACCGACTGAAAAGGCCGTTAATGTATTAAATAATTTGCAACAGCGATTATTTGATGGATTACGGCTTCCTTTTAATTTAAGATGGACAGTACGATAATACTGAGAAGTTTTAGCAGACCACTTGCGACACACAAGCGATCTATCATTTAATATAAGGTTTCATATAACAATGAACGCAATCGTGCGAGCACGACGCATTTGGCTGTGGATCAAACGTACCTATTAAATTGATAATTATGTAATGATTCAATACTAGAATAATTTGTTACTGCGTCACAATTCATACTTTTCACACTACTTCTTCTGTACTAGTTAAGAATAGGTAAGTACCTAGCATCGCTACAAACCGTTGGTACACTCACATTACAAAATTTTCCTCGTTTTAACATAATATAGTGATTATAAGTAAAGAAAGAGTGAAATCGTACAATAATAGATACGAAACTTGTTACACTTTATAACTGTTACACATTGTTACAAAGAATACGTAAGCATCGACACTATGGAGTATATTTTATGTTCCCCTGTAGCTTATAATATTTCCTGTAGGTATATGTCTAATCATATACTTATTATAAATATATGTATGTATATAATTGTTTCCTCACGTATATTGTTTATAAGCTATATATAATGCACCTTGCACTCTCGCTGTTCCGATCGCAAATTATTTTGGCTAAATTGTGCACGTTTGCTTCCTTGTATTATTTTGGCATTTATGTGTTAAGTGTTTACATACATGAACATTCTACTACCATACTTTACATTTGACTTGTGCATTCAATGTTGTCGCATATTAATAAATGTCTTTCAATCTATGTATATAGTCACGGTCTTGATTTCCAGTGTTCGATATGGCAGGGACGCGCCGGTCAGTCATTGCATGATTGTGAAAGATAAATATATATAGATGTGTGTTGCATGTGTGTACGTGATTATTGTATTGAATGTCGTACTTCATCTTTCTGACGGGAGGATGTTTGGTATTAAGATGGGGGAATTTGACTCTGGTAGCTGACTGCAGCACCCACGTCGCCGTGAAACCCTCAGTGTTATATAGACTCGGAATCGAAGCACAAACAGTTCTGTCGTAAGTTAAATAAATAAAATAAATACTAGTCAAATAACGCTACAACACTACTACTCTACATTAATAAATCGCGTAGATATCGTATTGCACATTGAATTCAGAAAAATGATATTATGCTTTTACATTAATGGAAATAATAAAAAACATGCTTATTTGTTTATTTGACTGACGACAGTTATAAAAAAAAAGAAATGGCCTGCAATAAGTCCACGGACTCCAGACTTTGCACTCGTCTTTGCATGCTTCTGTGTGACTGCGGCTGCTACGAACTGCTACGCAACATCGCTAGGCATGACGCGCCCATTTCTAGCTGCAATGTATAGCAAATAACTGTTACGGCAATAATTAACATATCAACCGATTCTGTATTGGAAGAATCGACGAATCGTTATTTAGTGTTTAAGTATTTGTTGTGTTATATGAATAATATTAGGTTACTATCCGTCGTGCCTAAATGCACCAGTGCGTCTCTAATATACTTATTACGACTAGGTACAATTGCTAGAAGTATACTCGTATATGACAATTGCTGTATACGTTTGCAATATTCATATTTGCTATTTCTATAATTATGATAATATTTATTATTTTTGAATAAAACAGGATGTGTGCAGTGTTATAAAGTGGTGTTGTGTATTTTTTTGCAATAAATATTATATTTTGATCTTTTCTTTCCACTAAATTACATTTATTTTTATAATATGGTAAATTAGTTTTATTTTATTCGATATGTGCTTAAATATAAACTGCGAAGTACCTGTGTGCATTACATCTACCTCTTAAAACGGATGGATTCAAATTGTTATTAGTGTAAATAGAAAGCTAGTACCCATATTGTATTATGTTCAAATAGCTTTGATGTTGGTTTAATGTATTTTTCTCACTGGTTTGTGCTCGACACTTCCTAAGTACGGTCTATATAACACTTTTTGTTTCATACCTCTACACTATTATATTTTGTAGTTACTTTTCACGATGTATATGTAAATTGTTTTGTAACATATTGTGTAAGTTATATTGTAATTGTATATCACGTGTTCATTTTCGATATTTTCACATAAATAATAATTTATCGATATAGGTATAAACAGTCCGTTAAAATTTAGCGACGAATAATTAATTAAGGCTTTATATTGTTACGATTTAACAATATTCGATTTTTTAAAGAGCTTGATAAAGCTTTATATAAGAGTTGTGAATCGAAAATGTGGCCGCGTAACGTTATATTCAAAAATTAGATTATACACCTCACATCCATAAACGTACGAGTACATTAGTAATTTATATGTATAATGTAGACAGAGCATTTTCTCAAAATCCTTTAAAACATTTTTGGCGACGAAATTATTTCTAGAATATAAGAAAGTGATGATAATATTCAATAATATTAAGGTTTATGCTAAGACTTTTGTATTTGTTAGGTCTGATTTATAATTGCATATATATTTATATATTGTAAGGCACGATATAATGTGTCTTCGATTACATTCTTGATTACCAAATAAATAAAAATAGATGTTCCAACTTTAAAACTATTTCTTCTATAAGTTTCAATATTAAAGTTTAAAATCTAGATATACTTTATTTAATTTTGAAATAATAAAAATTATAATCGACTTCGAACCGTTACCGTTCTTGGCAGATAAACGAACACAAATACATAAGTCTAATCTTTTAAAGTACCTAATACTTACACCTATGATATGTCAATTTCGTTTTTATATGTTTTTCACGATAATTTTTATTTCGGTACTCACATACGATAAATAATGTTAAAATTTCCTATAGGGAAACCAAGTGATTCATAATATAATACAGTAATAAGTATTTAACAATACCATTTAAATATAAAAACCATATTATTATATGCAATAGCTGCCGTTGTGCCTCTAAATGTAGTTTATATATCGACGATGCTAATCGCAAAAGGCAATAAATTATTATTAATAATAAATTATCCGCACATTCTCATCTTCTATTGAATACTATGTAAGATATTTTTACATACTACGTCGAACATTTACTTATTAATATTAGAAATTACTCCTATTAAAAAGTTTTTCTTAATGCTTCGAAGCTTTTAACTTACCTTCAATATTTTAAATCTAAAATTATAACTTTACAGCTTACACTAATGACTTTGGACTATTATCGTCAAAAGTATTCAACTCCCATCGCATTAACGATAATATTATTTAATTGAATAGAATAGATCTAGAGATACAGAGATTTGTGATATTAAAAATACTTTTGAGAATTAGTACAACGTCCTCATGATTTCAAAGTTTTAAACGTAGAAATTTTAATAGGACAAAACGAGAACACCAATAATAGTTATTATTAATATTACATAGTTTTATATTTAGTCAAAGCGTAGTTCGTTCGGAACAGGGTTGGACTTGACAGATGGTTACCTATTAAAATACCAGCTATCAATAAATTTCAATCGCCTAGTGTAGAGAACTTCGTAAACTATTAACTACTTACCCTATATTTATTTTCGTTTCCCTGTTACCTACTATTGTTATAACTTAACAGAAAATTGTTATTTTAATAATAGATACATTATTAATTACATAAAATATTACTATTTGTAAAGTATATTTTTTTTCTTCTCGTACTACTTGAATGTAAAATTGATTGTAAGCCTGAAGGAGTAAACCCCCGAAAGTAATGATGTAAATATTTATAAGACATAGAATCGATTAAGGTCTTAGATAACGTACATATAATCGAATCAAACTTTGTTAAGAGCGAATAAATAAAATAGTATCGTCAAGAAACTGTTGTGATTGTTATATTATATTCGAAGTTGCATTTTGATTAAAATAAATTAGAAGTATATTTTCCATAGTGCTGCCAAAGATTTATTATAATAATAAATAGTTGTAGTCATGTTGTTTACGTAAAAATGGAATATTTTGAGGTTGTAAATGGATTTGTGGATTATATCGATGTGGCAGATTATAAGTAGGTTATTGTATGTCTGAAAGTCTTTGTGAATCGTTTGATAAATTACAAGGTTTATCTTGTATCCAGATGATGTTGTATTGTGACGTGATCTTGATCGAATGCAAAACAAATAAAAGGAATTCGTAAGAAACTATTGAAGAGTTTTATTTGCATACCTCCACTTAGTTAAAATTACTTTTATCATAGTACCTAGTATAGTACAACGTTCCACGCTAGTGACCACTATAAAACTTAGATCAGGCTTAGATTTTATTTAAACACTATAAACATACACTTAATTAATGATGAAATAAATTAATGATTACAATATCATTCGCTGGACCTTACAATATATATTTTGTAGTTTGTACCTACTAATATCATGTATTAAATAATTCGATCGTTGTTGGGTAAATCACTTTTCTTGAAATAAAAGAAAATAATTCCTTTTGGAAATTAAAGTAAGTAATGTTTATAATTAAACATTTATGGAAAAACTATTTTATATTTTATTCTTATTCAGTAGTCATTTTAGTCTATACAAGTATAAATCCCGTTCTAAATAAATGCGAACGATCCACATATAATTTTGCATGAACTGTGTGTATGTTTTACAATATAATCAATATTTATTAGGTACTATCTAAACAAAGGGTCTAAAGCTAAACGGATAAGTATGACGAGTCGATCCCCGAATCTTATGTTTTAGTCAACTTGATGTACAAATGCGATTTATGTACACATCGCAAGATTCCCATTTGAACCTGAGATATGGGAAAAAATAACCATTTGTATGCAATAACGGAGAATATTGTTGTAATCAAAACCATGCTTATGTTATGCTTATCCAGCGAGACCTTTTATCCTTAACAAATAACAAGTGACTCACTCTAGAACCGTTCGAGTTCGTCCCTGGGTAAGGTTTAACCGTTAGTATGGATTTGTCAGATGACATATTTCCTCGAAATAAAAAATATCCTACATATTGACCCGAATAATCAGCTACCATCATACCAAATTCCATCAAGACTGTCCAATATATTTCTCGTGATGCGGTCACGGACAAACAGACAAAAACTTTAAAAACTATAGATTCAGTTCCTGTATTTCTAATAGTACTTCAATAAGAATTTTCAAAACAATATTGAATGTACCTACAAATTCGACGAAATTTAAATTTAATTATATTAAGTCTAGATAGATATATCAAGTATCTCCAAAAAAGATATAGAAACGGGGAAGTTGGAGTCAATAAAAACAAATATTTCCTATATATTACGTATTTATTTATATTTATTCAAAGGTACAATATATTACATCGTCTCGACTTTGCCTCCAACACATCCTTGGTAATAAGCAAATGATCGTATGGTAATGGGTCGTGACCCTACACAAAATACAAAATTAAGCATATACTTATACCTACATATCTAATTTTAGATCGGAAGTCAATACTGCGGTGAGGAAATAATACAAATTTAACCATGGCATGTCGATTAAATAAAGATTATGCATTCATAAATAACGAGTACTCGATTAGTAATCACTCGATAGTATATATTATAACGGTAATGACTAAACGAAAATATTTACATGAAGCAAGGCGTTGAGTACTATTTTAAAGTTATACGAAATAACGTAATAAATTTATGTATTCATAACAGGATAGGAGTCCGATTAGTTTCATTACGAACTAGGAATAAACAATATAAAAACCAGCGTCAAACATGTCGGCGAGCGAGTTCCATCCTTCTTAGATATAATCTAACACCTAGCTAGAGCTAAGGCTAACTCACTTCGAAACTATGAGCATCAATATCACTAAGCAATCGATATGGACGATTACGAATGATAATGGAAAAATCTAATTATAGTTCGATTATTACTTGTATTTGGTATTGCTAATTATTATTGCTATGTATTCACTTTCTTCTGTCACTAACTTCTCTAATACTATATAAAATATTAAAAGTCGAGTACTAATTTAAAAATCGATAATGGTATTGATAAGTTAATCGATTACTGTGATCATTCGTTATCGCCCAGATCTCGTAAGCACAATATACGAAGTATCAAACGAGCTTTCACACTTCACCAGGATCAATTTTCAGAACGCACCGATAAAGCCGAACTCGTAGTACAATTACTTTATAAAGAAGTAAAAAATATCTAATTCTCATTTAAATTTAGAATGGTGTTCCTAAAATCTCATATATCTAGAATTCAACAAAATGATGCAACGAGCATTATTAAAAATTATGCTATCGTTATCACAAATGCTTAGACACCGAGTTATATGGTGTTTGTTTTGTTACAATTTTAGCGGTTTTATACATGGTGTATTCGGCTGCCCAATTTCAAAACACAGTAACTAACATTTAAAATTTTTTTTCAATTTTTCTTATTAAAAAAAAGTTTGCCCGCCAAATTGATGAAAAATTTGATTTATGAATAGAAAATACTTGAATATAAATATTTCTAGCAAAAAATACTTAAAATTAAGGTCTTAAAGTTGTAAAAAATGCAGGAATACTAGAAAAAATCTGGTATAAAAATTTTGCAGTTACTGTGTTTTAAAATTGGGCAGCCGTATTATTTCATATAAACCGTTCATGTATACATATATAATATGTTGATAATAGTGCATATAACCCGATATCTAACAAATACACTCAGTGCCTATAAAACTTCACACAGGTTTTGAGCTTGATCCCTTCCCATACTAAATCGCAGACATGTATCGTTAGTTAACACGAAACATTGTAAAATTCAAGCAGATCGTAATTAGAAGCTACTTTGGCAACATCGTGGACGATATGAGTCTCAAGCTAGAAAAAATTGAATAAAATTGTGCTTTTTAGCGCTTTCGTGATTGCCGTTCATATTTATCCAGGTATCACGATATTAATATATCACAAAGTTGTTATTTTACAATATTTTTAAGACTAAATATTAAAATCAGCTATTTGATCAACGCTACGACTTCTATTGAGTGTAAATGTTTAGAAGTGAAGTTGATGTCTTCAAAAATTATTTTAATGTTCCAAATAATAAACAATGTGTCAAGTTTTCAAAAGTCATATAAAATTAGGCCCCACTTATAAAATAAATGCTTTGTCATGGAATTCTTAATTTATAAATAAATACACATAGTGAATGAACACAATGTAAACATTTGGTACCGAATGTTTGATATAAATAAGTCTTTTATAGTCGTTGTTTCAGCGATTACAGAATATTGGTCTGTGTTAATCGAAAAATAAATACATACAAGTTGGTCTTCCACTCACTTTATATGGAAATTCCGGACGTGACATTCTTAAATGACCAATCTGAAATTTGTAATAATTCAAACATTCACCTTACGATTTCGATAAAAATAAAACTTTGTTTAACATTTGAAATAATGGGCTAAATTTAAACAAAATAAACAAAAAAAATATATAATCATCAGTATAAATAGTCATTCAAATAAACTTCATCCCATTAGTCCTTAAAAGTCCGCAAAAAGTTATATAAGAACACCCAGTTAATGAGTCAGAAAGGATACAATTTATATACACATTACATACGTTTTAGATATTACTAAAAACGTGAAAATCCAAGTGTTAATTTTACACAAATACAAATCCACAACACACATTACAAAATGTCCGAAATTTAGTGACGACAATAAAATGGAATGGCACTAAAAATAAGTTAAAATCTCGTGAAATCTCAACAGTGACTGTATGACCAGGTACGAGTAAGATTATAAAGTACGTTTCTTCATTACATTACGATATGCAGAGTAAATACCTTGAAAGTATAAATAAAATTTCATTAAAACGAGTACACAGTACGGACAATAGCCGATGGTTGCTTTAGCCATTGTGATGAAGCATTGTACATGCTCCCTTCAGTTTAATGATACAATTAATTCACAAATAATGAAAAATAATAATCAATTTACAATGTAAATATCATATTATAAATTTAAATACCAATTGCGATAACATTCGAAAATTACATTCCCGTATATTCGAAGTTTATTCGAAATCCGCTCTCGGATTTCTATCAGCTCAGAATGTTAAGGCTTTATTTTAATTTGTATGCAAAGTATGTATATAATAAAAGGATTGCGTCACGTCGGTCTGTGCGTCATCGGGCATGTCACACGACATCCCGTTAAACTTTCAAATAGTATTTAGTTCGAGTATAACGGAAAAAAATCATCCAATATGACATTTTGAACAACACACAAGTAGATAACAGATAGAAAGAAGACACCACTACTACCACCACAAAAATTGCTTAATTTGAAAACATCAAAAATACATATATAAGACGATAATAATCTATTGGAAGAAAACCTTAACATTCTGAAGTGGCGATATGTACACATCGTTAGTGGTGTATGAGGCGAGGCAATGGCGCCGTCTGAGAGAAGCATGTAGTCTCCGGTGTTAGTCACGCAACAGTAACGGTGGGTGCGAAGCCGACGCGAATGAACGCGATTAAAACAAACCTTTCTTTTTCTTATCCTTTTTATCCTTTCCATCGACCGTCCTGGAAAATGATAAAATAAAAAATGTTAATTTTAAATAAAACTATTTTTGCAGATTCACGGACACACGGATTTATTTTGATTTGGATCCCGATGTTTCGAAAGCTTTACAGCAATCATCAGATCAGACTGACCTGTCTCATCTCAGGAACTAAAATATATAATAAATTCGCGGAAAATTCCAAAAATAGTTTTTTTGAAAATGTTATATATTAGTAGCAAAATAAATCGTGAATCTAAAAATGAAATAACAATTTACAAATTCGTTTTTTTTTAATTCGGATGAGGCATTGTCTCACAGTTGTATGACAATCGGAAAATGGCTATAGAGCATTGAATATAATGGGTACTGGCTTCCTTTCAATACGAGGAGAATTGGCAGGCTTCACATGTTTTTTTGAAAACTTGCCAGATTCTCTCAGACGTGCAGGTTTCTTAACGTCATCTTTCACCATAAAACAAAATCCCCAGCCTTTTTCCTAAGCACTTAACTTAACCTTTGCCACAAAATGTAAAAAAATAAATAAACATGAACTCACTCCTTGCTGTTGGCCTCGAGCGAGCGGCGGCGCAGGTCGTCGAGCGACAGGCCGGTCTCGCGCTCCCACGCGGCCTGCTCGGCGAGCAGCGCGCGCTGGCGCTCCTCCAGCTCGCGCGCCTGCGCCTCGAGCGCGCGCCGCGTGGCCTCGTGCCGCCGCGCCAGCTCCGCCTCCGACTCCTTCAGCTTGGCGCGCTTCTCGCGCACCTTAGACTCGAACACCTGCGTAGTACGTTTTGTATGTATCAGTCAGTCCGTACCACAGACTATTCAACCTATAGACGACGCTTTACAGGGGATATGCTTTCGCCAAGGTTTGGCAGTGACACTGCATGACAGCCGGCCCCGCCCCTTTACGTCTCATTCTTTCGTAGATAAATTAACATAACATTATCTCGCTCTGTCATTAGCACGTGTAAGCTGTTCGACATGGGTTTGAACGATTCAATGAAAAATAGCCTCCCTCCTCTGCACCCCGCCACGTTTTGGCGATTTTGTTTACGTACTAAAATTAATGAAAGCGGAGTCTATTATGTTGAATTGTCCGTGGTCCGTACTGATGTTTCTCCATGTTCGCTTGTTTGTTTGTGCAGATAATAAATGCTCAAAAGAAAGGCCTTAATCCATATACATATAAAATTTTAAGTCGTCTGATCGAGGCGTCAATCACTGATACTGATACGTTGACCTATGGTTATTATAATTTTTGCCTGTCTGTCTCACGAGAAAAGTTCTAGACAAATTTTAATAAAATTTAGTAGTGTCCGACCGAAACTGGTTTTTACGACCGAAACCGAAACCGAATTTCGGCAACGCTCTCAGTTTCGGCCGAAACCGAAACCGAAACTTCCTTACCAGGATCATGTTTTGAGAAGAAAATAAAGAAAACGTTATTATGCTTTTGAAAGCGCCACTATCTTTTGTTTCGCGTCGATCTATTGTTGTCGCTTGTAAAATTTTATATTCAACCTAATGAACAAAGTTGTCCAAGCAAATGTACTCTATACTAGTGAAAAAAAAAACGTTTAAAGTAGAACGCGTACCGCTTTCATAGTGGGCTGAACCTCGCGTCCGTTTTATTTCTATTGGCCACATGACGGTTCCTATAATATGGGAATCTTGTGTATTGACAGGGAACTTTGAAACTCTGAATTCACAATATTATCACCACTATTGCACTATAGTAAGTACCAAGTACACTAATTTTTGTTTAGGTATAGCATTAGCGAGAGAGTTAAATTAACCAAAAAATATTTAGATAGTTTGATTAATGTTGATTGTACTATAATCTATGTTTTAGTTTGTTATATTGAATTATATTTTGATGATTACTCTTATGCTATATCACGTGATAAAACTTGCAGAAAATAAAGCACACAAAAACTCACAACAAAACGAACTGCAAACACAAGCCAGTTACGGCATGATTAGTGACCGATCACAGCGCGAGAACTCCCGAATGCAGTTTCGGCTCCGGTCGTAGTTTCGGCAGGTTTGCCGCCGTAACCGAAACTTAACCGAAACCCGTATTTTGGCCGAAACTCGACCGAAACCGAATGTTCGGTCGGACACTAAAATTTAGTATAGTAGTAGATGATAGCTAGTTATATCGATCAACATATTATATTATAGGGTAGGTACTTTTTATTGTCAGAAAAAAATCATTTCTGAGGAATCTATACTTATCTACACCACGAAAGAAACGTAATTCAGTATCAGAATAAAAACTAACTCAATAAAGCAAACATAGTTCCAATAACACATTTCTATTACTCATTTTGCATAAATTATTGTCTATGTTGCTGAATGATTCAGTCTCTGACACACTTTAAAAAATATATAACACAAACATTCTTGCATTAATTGCTTTGCTTGTCCCAGATTGTTAGCCCATACTGGAAAAGGAACTACAGTACATTCATGTCCGAAACAAAACCAGTTCCTTGAATAAACAATTACGCATCGAACGTAAGTAATGTATCCTGTGACACAAAAAGCTTCTTAGCGATATATAATTTATGCATTGAATGTTGCGGTGCTTAAACAAAGTAAGTATAAGTCCAAATAGAATTTTTGAATTTACCTACCAAAAAAATATTTTATATTTTTGAGATAATACAAGATAAAAAAATACAATATATTTTTTTATATAATAATACAAGTGTCTTAAATATCATGGTGTTCATTTAAACATACCTGTTCCATTTCGCTCTCCATTTTCTTCATCTTAAGATCATGCTCTCTCTTCTCCTCTTCCATCTGAGCCAAAGGATTCCTGAGAACAAACGTAATGTTAATAAGAGCGCCAAATTATTTTTTTTTAAATCTCATGCAATATAAGTAAGTTTAATGTTAACATTTTAAGTAAAGTTACGGAGAAAACTTTACATACTGAATTTTATCAAATATGCTTATGAAGAGAACTTTAATAAGAGAGCTTTTTAAAAATATATTAGAATTAAACCTTTAAGAAACAATTTATTGTGCATATTCCAAAATATTATCAAGATTGGTAATTCGGAGTTAAAGGTCTCATATAGATATCATAAGATCATAAAGTAAACGATGATAAAATAAACTTATAATAACAAAATAATACTAAAAGTCTAAAACAGCTGTAACAAGATAAACACAGGCAGTGCTACATAACCCTGCTAAAAAATCTAAGTGCATCATCATACCAAACTACAAAAGAAAGGAAAGTATAACAAAAGGTTACAACACGTGCTAGTTCAAGACTGATAATGAAAAACCCTCAGACTAAGGAATAATACGGACAGAGTGTCATTGAACTATATGTGAAGTCAAACAATTAGTATACATTTGATAATAATCTGTATACTGATTACTAAGTGATAAGTAAATAAATGTTAATAAATAAAAGCGGTTTACGGGTTTTATTTTATTAGAGAGAAAATAAGTTAATATAATACATCCCTCTTCCGCCCGGAACGCGAACGCGAGTAGACGTGTGCACTCGATAATACAATAATTATTCAAAGATATTTAACAAATACATATTGTGAACTAATTCGACGGTCATTTACAATAAAACATAACAAATCTAAATTAAATACGGAAGCAAAACAAGTTGAACAAAGAAATAAAATTCATTTGTGTAAGCCGTGGGTGAGTTTGACTACGAAAAGTTTGAACCTGTGCCAACTTGTATAATAATGTCTACCATTACAAGATCTCCTCCTGGACGTAGTCTCAAACACACAGTTTCAGACTCTGACTTACCCACAATTACTCCCAGTACCCCAGCGTCGTCGCAAGTTACGCTAAGAACTAAAAGACCGCGTGAATCAAGCGAAGAAAAGTTTTTGACTTTTAAAGACGAAATAAAAGACATAATTGAAAGTTGGAAAGAAACTCAAAATTCAATGCTGAGCAAGCTTGTATCAGAGGTATCCGTCATAAAACAACAGAATAATGATATTAAAAAATCCAACGAAGAGATCGAAAAATCATTAGAGTTTTTAAATTTTCATTTTGAAGAAATGAGACAGAAAATAGAAAATTTAGAGGCTGAACGTAAAAAACACTTACTACAAATAACATCTTTAGAGTTAAAACTTGATGAGGTAGAACGAAACTCCAAACTATCGAGCATTGAAATGAGAAATATCCCGGTTATTAAACAGCCAGAGTCAAAAGCTTCCCTAAGTAAAGTGGTCCAAGATACATGCAAGGCTCTGGATATTAATATTCAACCTAACAATATCCGGGATGTGTATAGACTAAGCGGAAAATCAGGAAAAACCACAGTCATTGCCGATCTAACGTCGGTAATTGTGAAGCAGGATGTGATTAATGCTGCAAAAAAAATATAATAAAGATCATCCTACACAGCGGCTGTCCACAGCAGCAATTGGATTCCAAGGACCGACAGCTCCAATATATATATCGGAAGCGCTTACTAGCAAAGCCAGGAGACTATTTTTCTTAGCAAGAGACCTAGCCAAATCCCACCACTATAAGTTCTGCTGGACAACTAATGGTAAAATATTCTTACGGAAGACACCTGACTCCCCCCACATAGAAGTTAAGAATGAAGAATCACTAGCTACTCTAAGAAACCAGATATGACTAGGTGTACAGCCCGGTAATTTTATCTACTGTCTGGGAAGGT
Organism: Boloria euphrosyne; assembly: GCA_951802675.2. Lineage (NCBI taxonomy): Eukaryota > Metazoa > Arthropoda > Insecta > Lepidoptera > Nymphalidae > Boloria > Boloria euphrosyne. The sequence continues at coordinate 7,231,906 of OX637872.1, forward strand.
ATTATTACTGTCTTTTTATAATTATTTTAATTGTGCCTTACTTGTTCATGCTAGCAGTTTTAAAGCTTAATCGTTTTCTGTTTTATTTCAACATTCTTGATCATATCCATTTCATAATAATTAGTAAACAATATAAATATTTAAGTATGGATATTAATTGGTATATATTTAGTATTTACTCATGTCATACTTTACGTCATTGCTATAATAAAATTAAAATTCGATCACATAAATAATCAGATTCTTACAAATACCCTAGATGATGTCAAAGTTGGTTCTTCATTTCTATGCCTACCAGAAGCTTGTAAGACACTTATAATGCAGGAATCAATTAATAGTTACTTTAAAGTCCTTGTACAAAATATTCGAAGCATTAATAAAAATTTTAATGAATTTGAAGTATTTTTAAGTAGATTAGATATAAATTGTGAAATGTATATACTAACAGAGTCATGGAATTCAAAAGTGTTTAATTATCCATTTATAAATAATTACGAAACTCATTACACTAAAAATAATACTAACCAAAATGATGGTATTGTAGTATATATAAAACGAAACATTAAATGCTCTGTTGAAGAAGTTCATCTTAATGATGCTTCATGTTTAGTTATAAAAATTGATGAAAAAACTGTTGTGATTGGTGTGTACAGATCTCCGTCTCATAGAAATATTGATAATTTTATAAATTCTCTAGATACATTATTAAACTCTTTAAATAAATTCGAAAATATAATCTTAACTGGCGATCTTAATATAGATATTAAATTTAATAATGCAGACAAAAATTCAGTAGAGTATTTAAACCTACTAGCTAGTCATGGATTACTAGCCGGTCATCAACATCTGACAAGAGCCAATAATTGTATAGACCATGCGATGATTAAATCTAAGTTTCCTACTATTACCATTGTAATGGCGGCACCATTAACCGATCACTCTGCTGTACTTACCTGCATTAACTTAGAACATAAATCTGATAGACAAATGATTTACCCAAATAAAATTAAAAGAATAAACTATGACACTATTGTTGAGGAGTTAAAAACAGTAAATTTTGCTGACATTTTTAAGTCCCAAGATGCTAATTGGTGTTCAGAGCAATTACTATCAGTTTTTAAAATGTTGATCCAAAAACATACACTTACAGTTAAATCACCTAGAAATATACGTTGTATTAAACCGTGGATAACTCCAGGGCTAGTCAGATGCATTAGAACTCGAGACCGTATGAATTTAAAGTGTAAAAAGGAACCACAAAATGAAGTAATTAAATTAACATATCTGAGGTACAAAAATTTCTGTAATGATCTTTTAAAACGTTTAAAAAGAAATTACGAAAGTAATGAGTTGAAGAAATACGCTAAAGATCCAAAGAAAAAATGGAAAATAATTGATTCTATAACCAATAGAAATCGTAAAATCAATTTTGCTGATGAACTTCTTAAAATAGCAAGCACTCCCGATGCAGCTTTAAATGAAATAAATGATTTTTATTCTGGAATAGCAGCTAAGCTGGCAAACACAATAGTCTCTCAAGTAAGTAGCACCTATTCTTCCCAACATGAAACTCGCTTCATACCATCCACCTCTATGGCTTGTTTCGAAACATCAAATAAGGAAATTGAAACAACCTTAATAAACTTAAAAACTGATAGTGCCATTGGATGGGATGGAATACCCACTAAATTACTACAACTTGCAAAGGACACTATAGTACCCATAATGACACATATAGTAAACCTCTGTTTTTCGACGGGTGTTTTTCCAAAAATATTTAAAGTATCTATCATACATCCTATTTATAAGACTGGCGACAGAAGCTGTATTAGCAATTATCGTCCAATCTCGGTTCTCTCTGCACTATCCAAAATTTTAGAGAAAATTATTAACAAGAGGCTGATGTCATATCTCGAAAAAGAAAATATATTATCAGACAACCAATTTGGATTCAGAACAGGTACATCAACAGCACACGCAGTTTCTAATCTTGTAGAATTTATAGTGACTAATATAGATAGAAAAGCTAAATGTATAGGGGTGTTCTTAGATCTTACAAAGGCTTTTGATACGGTCTGTATTCCTAGACTGTTGAATAAAATGGAGCAAATAGGTATACGTGGAACAGTGCTACAACTATTCGCTGATTACCTGAAGAATCGATTTCAGAGGGTTTCTATTAATGGTTTACAGAGCAGTGACAATAGTATTAGCTACGGGGTACCCCAAGGAAGTGTCTTGGGACCAACACTATTCCTAATTTATATAAATAATTTATGCAACTTACGGTTAACAAATTGCAGAATATTTACGTATGCAGATGACACTGCTTTAGTGTTTCATGGAGAAAATTGGGAGATTGCTAAAAAGCATGCAGAAAATGGACTAAACATAATTTTTAACTGGCTTAATGAAAATCTATTGACACTAAATACAGTCAAAACCAAATATTTACTCTTTACTTGTCTTTACAAAAATGAAAAGAATTGCCAATGTGACACCTTAGAAAGGACACCAAATATAAAATATTTAGGAGTGTTTCTAGACGAAAAACTAACTTGGCGCCCTCATATTAACTATCTTACAGAAAAGACAAGGAAACTTATATACATATTTAAGAAACTGAGACATATCGCTGATTATGATTTGCTTAAAACAATCTATCTTGCACTTTCCCAATCTATCCTAAACTACTGCATTACATCATGGGGTGGAGCACGCAAAACGTACATGATAAAACTTGAGAGAGCTCAGAGGTCCCTGCTAAAAGTTATAAAATCAAAACCGTTCAGATATCCTACAACTAATTTATACGCAGAGTGCGGCGTGTTGACAGTCCGACAATTATTCATAGTTAATTTAATAATATTTCAACATGAGAAAACGCCTTATAGTTACAATATTGGAAGTAGAAGGCAAAACAATGTTTGTCCTACGATTAAGTTTAATACCGCTTTTACTAATAAATATCAGTGCTTCCTTGGCCCTATGGTATACAATAAAATAAACCAAATCTTAAAAATTTATTCAAAAAACAAATATCAATGTAAAAAGATCTTAATAGACTGGATTAAAAATAAAAATTATGAAGAAACTGAAAAATTAATTGAAATAATAAAATAATTTCATTGTTGCTTAAAATGTATATATTTATAACAAACAAAATTTTCATCTTACTTGATTGAGAAAAAAAAATAGGAACAATTGTCGTTAAAGAAAAGAAACACGCACGCGCACACACGCACACACATACACACACACACACACACACACGCACACACACACATGCGCGCGCAGACACACACACACACACACATACACATACAAATAACGAAAATGTAACCTAGAAGTTTGTGCAATTGTACTAACAATATAGGTACATCTATTTAAATATTTACATATAAACTATTAAATAGTTATTCTTAAAAAAAAAAAAAACTTAAACAGAAATACTATACTACGATTAATATAATATATTCAAAACTATTGTATTGAAAAACTTTCACAAAAAAGTAACGTTAAATAATATTATTTTTTTCTCATTGCCGAAATCTATAGTTACAGTGGTCTAACTCTAATCACAACTTAAAGTAAGCAATATGACGGTAGACTTTTGTACTATATTAAACAACTACCTACATTCATGTATCTCAAAAATGTTTAGAGTGTATTACATTTTATATCGTTAATATTTGTATGTTACTTTACTTGTCAAATGTATTAACAAATAAATTGTGTAATTTAGGAAGAGGCTAGCGTCTGAGATACAGGCTCGGCCTAGTTCAGACGTTAGTGTGCGAGTACTTTAACAAAAATTAACTAAGTAACTAATGATATAGTTGTTTAAGGTAATGTACTGTAACTTTTTGTTATTAAGTTAAGTCAATAAAGATATTATTATTATTAATACATCTCTTTTTTGCAAGATGAAGATAACCAAATTGCTTTAAAAATACAAAAAAAAGTAGTATTATTTTTATTTTTTTATCATTCATACTTTATACCAAAACATTAGCTAATACAATAAAAAAACACATTTTCTTTTTTTGTTAAAAGAAATTAAACGATTGTATGTCTGAAAAAGAAAATGGTGACAGTATTTTGGCGGACCCTGTCTATACAATCCTTTAGTCTGAGGTAAAACCTCGTGCTGGTATGAAATATGATACGCACACAAGGGTGTGTACTGCGGCACTTACCACACGGTCATGAAACTGTTCATCAGTCCTTGCGGGCAGAAACTGGATACCAACACAATGCAGTTAGCGCGCGAGTGCTCACGCGCCGCGGTGGCATTAATACTAGTCTATTCAAGTTGTGAGACAAAATGTGAACAAACCGAAATAGATTCTTTTGTATGTTTGAAGAATAAAGATATCAAAAGTAGTAATAAACTTAAGTTTTGATTTTAGTTTGAAATCAATAAAAATATTTTTCCAACGTCAGGAAAGAACAAGGTGGATCGCATTTAAATACACGCATTAAATTTCGCGCAACGCAAAAAATTACGTTTTACGTTGTAATATGATAATACTTTCTTAGATTTACGCAAATATTTGATAAAATTTTAAATAAATGTCGCGGGAGAGACTCATCCGTGACCGTGACAGCCGCAAAGGATGCAAAGTCAGGAACCAAAAATCAAAAGAAATCCACAAAAATAGTTCAAAAGATAATGTTATTGAAATACGATTTTTTCTTAACCACTCTTCTTCACTCTTTATTTTTATATATTTATAGTCGTTAATAAAAAGTTTAAAAATAATCTTTACACTTTGTCTCAAGTATAGTTGAATAGACTAGAGCTAGGTACTACACACGCGTGTGCGTGGGCGTGCAATCGAGCCACCCTTAAAAATATATTGTTCGGACGGAATTGAATATATTAATAATTTTTCTTTCATGGTTTGAACAAATTTTTCATTGTTACGTGTAAATTTAAGGACATTTATTGACTTGATGGATAAGGAGGAATAAATAACGTTTTACAACTCGTTAGAATACATAATTAAGTAATGTAAAAAATTAAACAGACAATTGGTCGGAGGTTGCATGCAAATTAATATCTAGTATATTCTATATAGTTTCTATTACAAATTCAAATGAAACATTTATGCAATTGTGAAGTGTTAATTTCACAATACTCAATCAAACAAAAATAACAACTGAAACAAACGTTTTTTCGAATGTTTGCATACAAATTAATATGTACTACTTCAATTATTCAAAAGAAATATATTAAGTTTAATTGCAAAGTACTTTAATTTCACAATACTTAATAAACCGTATAAAGCTAACAAATAGCCCTAAAAGACACTACGAGAATGATAAATTAAAAAAAGAAATGTTCCATAGCGGGCCAAACCCAACGTGTAATCGACCTTACAAGCGACGAAGACGATGTGGCTCGTAATGGTTGCAAGTGCGACAGTTCGAATCAATTGTTCCGTCCGAACAATAACACCGGTAGCTGAGGCACGCGAAGTATCACAATGTGCATAATATAAATATTGAACGATAAATTGTTATTAATGCCACTGCGAAAGCGCATGAATCGCAAAGTTATTATGATTAATGACGTTTAGTCATGGATATTTTAAAAATTCAAATGTGGCGCCGACGAGTATATTCATAATGTAAATAAATATGTAAGTATGGTAATATATTTAAAATAATCCATGACGAGAAGTGGATACATCATTTCTGCATGCCCAAGCACAAAACATTCGAATCGTAAGGAATGTATTATGCAACTATGCGCTAAGAAGGTGATAAAAATCAAATATGGATAGCTCAAAATATAAAACATGTAATCTTAAAAACAAAATTACACCGAACCGAAGATGACCAGACATGCAGCAATGAATGTATGTATACATTAAAGAACATTATATTAGTTTTTATTCGGATTAGTTTGTTAGAGAATTAAAATTTCAATATATAAATAAGAAGTCTGGTCACCTTTTAACGGTGACGGCAGTCTTATAAATACATCAAAGTCGACTGTACCGTACCAACCCTGTCTACTCAGGTTGTTAGTCCATGCCTTCGAATGTTAAAATCAATCATCTATTCTGTTAATGAACTGGCAGAAAATGTTAAATGTAATGTTAAACAAACTGAAGGTTTTATAATTATAATGAGAAGTTGTAGGATAGATTTTATATTGTATGATTACAAATTGACGGTGTATTTGACGATATAATAACATGGATCTAAATCATTACTCAAACTCGAAACAAAAATTAAAAAAGAAAGTAAGTGCAATAAATATTCAAAGTATTTGTTCATTTAAATAATAAATGAACACAACAATATTTGTTTATTAAATTCCAAACGCAAAAACAAAACAACAACAAAATCATCAAATACCCGTCATTAAACAACAACAAAAACAATGTCAAAACCAAAACAACAACACAAACAACAAACATACTTGTTAGAATTGATCCTGTGCGGCTTCCCGTCGTGGGAGAGGCCGGCGAGCTTGCGGCAGCGGTAGTTCTCGTAGTGGACGGAGCTGGTCACGTCCTTCAGGTCCTGCAGGTGGGTGCGGATCACCATGTTGCGGAGCGCTAGGAAGTCGCAGTGCTCTAGGTTTTCCACTGAAAGTATTAATTTGGGATTAGTTATTGTTACAAGGATGAATAATAACAATTTAAACTTTACATTGATAGTACCAGTAGTAATGGTTTACTACTACTACTATAACTGCTTTTCTATGTATCCTTCACATTGAAACAGTAAAACAAAATTGAATGAAATTTATAACAATATAGATAGTGTATAAGCAACAAACGCAGCTACTTTAAGACAAAAAATTATTTTTTTTTATGGGACATACATAATATGTTATAGATAATACATATTTCAGTATTTATCTCGATATAATTTAATCTAAAATTTTTATTAATATTAGTAATTTTGATCCTTGCGATTTTTAAAACCAGTTTTTTATTTTATAAATATAAACAACTCGCTTCAATCAAAACAACAATTAGAGCATCGACAAGAATGATAAAATACGATAAATTGGTCGATTAATATGCGAGCAACGTGAGCAATTGAGTACCGATCTCTACTGACTACTTGCATTAATGTTGTATGCATTTAATAATCAGTGTAAATTGAAATTCTCTTTTTGAAAATAACGAATATTTAATAGTTTTAAGATATACTTTGTAATACGATATTAGTACAAACGATATAATTATTTATTAGGCAATATATTTCTGTATATATGCAAATTTCGAGAAAAATAACTGTTGTTTTAGTTATAATTATTGAGTCTTTTAATTAGTAATAAATATGTACATAATGACCATTATACATATTATATGACTGCCGCTTTGCTTCATTATTTAAAATATCTTAACAAGACAGTTATAATATGAGATGAATTTATAATGGGCATGCATGACCGTTAGTCGTTCAACCATAATTAATCTAGAGGAAATAAATATGTTAACAGTTATGGCTTTTCTCTAATTAAATATAATAGTCTTGTCTAATTTATTTTATTACACTAATGTTGGATTTGAAATATAAAATAAAATATTGATTCTTGAATATTATATTTGCAACCATAAATGAAACTACTATGTTAGGCATAAATATGAAAAGCTCGGACAAAAAATCACAAAGTCACAATTTTGTTTTGTACTGGTAACAAATTTATAAATATGGTAATTGCATTAAATTATACTAATAGATATATTTAAGAATATGTTATTATCTATACCCAAAGCGAAAATTGGGAATGTCTATGATATACTGGTAAACAATGGATAGTCACTAATACTTTGTTCTTATTAAAAAGTATTCATTAATTTTTTTCAAACTTTGATCTCAATTAAACCATTATAACTTTAAATTGCTTTATTCTCAAACCTATTCACGAGGACAAAATATGAAAGCTCACCCTCTGCAATGCCCCAGGGGTACTTCCTGCCGCGCACGCGCCGGCCGTCCTGCTCGATGACGGTGTTGGCGCCCACCACGGCGAAGGGCACGCGCGCGCGCAACGCCCGCGTGCCCTCCGCGCCCTCGCCCTCCTCCCCCGTGCTCTCCGGGAAATCGTAGATCTTGATCTTGTGTTGGGCGATCTCTTTTAGTATCTGTAAATGTGTGTTAGCGTTTATAATCATCGTCCATTTATATATGATATAAATTATAATATAATAAATACTAACTATGTAATAGCGTGTTATGAAAAATATATACCTTTTAATATTATGTAAAAGGCTTTTATGGCATTTAATAAAGAAACAATATTTTAATGGTCTAAATCAACTTGTCATCACATCACACATCACAAAATATTTACACATTCTCTGGTTACGGTTAGTTAATTTATTCAAATGTCTTGGCATCATTTATATTGTACATAATAAGTATGTATACAAAGTAGTAAAATTTTAAGTATAATACAAATTTAAGGTTTTCACAACAGAACTCATTGCCATGACTCTACATACAAACAATGTAAGGAAAACCAACGTACGATGCAAAATGAAAAAAACAACAATAGGCGAAATTCATGTGACGTCACATCACAAGACTAATTACCTGCTCTTTGAAATCCTTGCATTCCTCGGGCGTCATGGTATCGGCTTTAGCGATAACGGGTATGATGTTGACTTTATCGCCGAGTCGTTGCATGAACTCTACGTCGAGGGGCTTGAGGCCGTGTCCGCTGGGTGCTATGAAGTACAGGCAGCAGTGCACCCGGGTGTCGGGCGGCGCCGCCTTGCGAGTCACTCTTGACTCCGCATTTAAGAATTCCTCGTACTTCGATTCCACGAAATCGATTATTGGTTGCCAGCTGAAATTACGTATACATTGAAATGCTAAAAAAGACAACTCACGGCAAATCTACACCGCTATACAGTTCGCCAAATAAATAATTCATTCCTAATTCATATGCTTATAAGTATCTCGATTGGAAACGTGTTTCGGCATTTGAATGATTAAATGCATAATAATTATACGCTTGTTTATAAATGTATGTAAAGTATAATGTTTGCTTTTTAATGCTAAAGAACTAAAAGGCAAGGTGGTATATGTACAAATTATGATTCAAAAATGTCTATATTATACTAGTATTTACAGACAATACAACGACCCGACTTCAAATCAAAACGTAAACATAACGGTGCAATGTGAGGCACGTATGGTAATGATGGCGCAGGATGACATTGATGTCGGATCAGTGTAAGGGCGGCTTACTATTTAATGAGATAAACTTTATGAGAGACTCACTGTCAAACAATTGTATTATACGTCATAAAATATACCGCATGATTTTATTAACTTGTACAAACAAAATAAATTATATTATAGCGCTTTATATTACAAATCGTAAACAATAATGTAGTCAAACATAGTGTGTGAAAAAATAGCTATAGTTTCACTTCTATAGAGCCGTCTTAAAACAAGGTTGCGCATTATGAAAAACCAAAGTTCATTAATCGCAGCAATCGTACAAAAAATCTGCCTCTAAGAACGAGTTTTGTACGTCTCAACAGTAATTGGGACATTTAGCGAACTGGTTTTACAGAAATAGCTGCAAAAAATTGGGTTATAATGTTACTTTTTTCCATATATGTATGTATTTAAAGCAAACTAGATACATTTAAGTATAAAGTATAACGTGATATCGTCCGATATTTAAACGAAGGAATTTCTACAACGGTTTTCTATAATATGTTAAAGACAACAATACTCAAGACGTACCAATTACTGTTGTCGACTGCATCTCCAAAGCCGGGTGTGTCGACAATAGTAAGAGTAAGATTGACGCCATTTTCTTTGAGCAGAACTACGCTTGTTTCCACGCCCACTGTTTTCTTAACGCGTAGTGATGGCCCTGGGTGTTTATCCTTATCATAAACTTCCGTCAGAAATAATGAGTTTATCAACGTGGATTTGCCCAATCCCGTCTCACCTGAAAATGAGACCAAATATTACAAACATAATTACAAAAAATATTTTTCAATAATAACATGTTAAAATAAATAAACATTTACGTTGAGGCCTGTGAACAATCGTGTGCAATATTCTTTTAACGAAGTGGTTAGAAGATTGCAAAGCATTGGAATAGCGTTGGGACGTTTCTATACAGAAATAGTCCGATAATATCGCGTTGCGCGCACTAAAATAATAACTCGGGGACTATTGTTTGCAGCAGTCATATCGTTCGTAAAGTATTTCGACTGAATTTGTAGATTATAAAAGTACGTAAATTAAAGGAATATACACAATGTCTTACCTACAACCATTAACGTGAATTCGAATCCTCTTTTGACTGCTTTTCTGTACACTTGGTTTGGCAGGTTTGCGAATCCAACATATCCATCTAATTCTTTGGTTTTTGGCTTTTCTATCTTAGGTAAATCTGGTTTTGGCGCAACCGGTGGGTGATCAGATTTCTGAAACGCATAGTTACTGTAATATATTACGAATTTAAACCTAAACATTTATTATGGCCAAAGTATAATGTATTCATAATATTATTAAATTATAAATAATAATAATAATTTTAAACAACTCTTCATACGTTGGCTCTCACTTGGCTTAGGCTCGTGATTGCTACCCTCACCGGTGTTATATATACCGAGAATAGTTCTATTTGGATAAATAATAATAATAATAAGATTGTGACGAACTAATCCCACCTTCATTATATTCTCTGTACTTCTTAGCGGCGCGTTGATGGAAGGCGGTGCCATTGTAGGTACGGGAGGCGCGGGCATTAGTGGGGGCATTGAGGATGTTTTGCCTACATCCACTGACATACTGTTGCTAAGCTTGACTGCAGACGCTGTGCCATTAGGCTCGTGGTGACTGCTGTCAGGGGGGTCGGGCAATGTTGCGGAACGCTTGGAGAGAGCGTCTTTGAGGGCTGATGGTGCTATTGGTGGCACTGGCGGCGCGGTGTTCGGAAGGCCAGTGGCACTCACCCCGCCGCCGCTCACTGTGTCCGATTTGAAAAACAGCTCGCGCTTGCTCTGCAACTGTAAACAATAACGAAGATATTTATATTAAAATACAATACTAATATAATGTCTTTGTCCAAGTACAATTAACGTCTAGTTCATCATAGATCAATGTATCAATTTTCAGTGGTTAAGACAAAGAGCAAAGTTAGATACCATATCCTAATACATACTCAACCCGCAATAAAATTATATTTTCCCATTTAGGTACACTGATTTAAATAGATTATTGAGTAAGAAAACTAATTTCTTAAAAAATATATTCTAAAGATGCAGTTTCTAGATCACACATTCGAAGTTCAAAATTAGTCACTCAGTTTATAACGGGCGTAGATTTATTGCAAAATACGAAGAAGTAGGTATGGCGGCGCTTGTCGGCCTATACATGTGCAGCATTAAGTATAAGTACACACAGCCGGCTGGCTCCAAGCTCGGCGTCTGATGACTCACCGATATCAAGGCAAGATACGTACACAATACGTACTATAATTAATATAGCTATTTAGTAAAAGAAAATAGGCCTTTTTATGCTTATAGTATCTTTGGCAAGGGAATTCTTGAAAGAGTTAATATGATTCATGCTTTACTTTTGTTTGAGTAAAACCAATAAGTGATATTAATAAATAGGATCTCAATGATTCACTACCAAATGATGTTACCAATAAAATAATCTATGAGCTTAGTAAATAATAATTAACGTGTGCAGTCAGTCCTACACTAAATTTGAAGTTCAATAGAGAATAGAAATAATGTTTGCTTAATCTGTTTTAAAATGTACAATTAATATGACATTTTTATAACATTATTAGGTACATAATGAATAAATTTTCCCCAATAGCATTTTATGTAATTACCACATGTTTATTGTTAAAGTGAGCTAAGTTGAACGGACGGAAACTTTCGCTCGGTCGATGGTGTTAATCATGAGGACAACGCAATATATTATGTATGTATAGGATAGGAATTAGGATGCCACATCACATGTCTCACGATTTAAATATTTCCTTCGGATTCCGATGTTCCATTTCGATTTACAGCACTAGCTTTCCCCTCCTTGCACATCGTAAGAAGTCTCTATGTTGAATGATCGCGTTATTGACACTACTCATCATCATCCGGTGTTTACCAGAGCAAGAACATTGTACTGCGTAACGTAAATAAATTCATTGGCATTCAACATAAGAAACGTTTGTTTATTTTCAAATAAACCAATTACTTTCCTTCACTTCTATTTGCCTTAAATGATTGCCAATGAAATTAGGTGACGACGCGAGAACGCTATAATTTTATTTTTTTTAAATATTTATAGTAAACTTACCACATTGGAGCAATTATTTACATTTTTCTTTTTATTAAATTTTAAAATATTTCTTATTTTTTTGTACATAGATTAAACACGCAACTTACTTTTATAAACACATCAACTGCACTGTATTGTGACAGGTTCTACGCTAATCTTTATTAAATAAGGAAAATAAAGCATAAATGCGATTAAAATAGAACACGTACGTATGAAGACTGGTAGTTGTTATAACCAATAATAGTGATGTTTTATAATACATATATGGATGTAGATTCACATCCACAGTTTACACGACACAAACAGTGCAAAGAGAAATATATAGTATATTTTAAAATAGCCTTTTTGTAGGTACCTATGTACCTATCTGCTATGTCACCAGTGACGTGTCGGTAAGTGACAAAATGTGTTGGAGCATAGAAACGAACGATGCGCAACATTAGTTTGCTTCACGCAAGAATTAACAATATCGCAAGGGACATAGCATTGTTCAAATAATAAATAACTGTAAAATACCGGTTGCTTTAATTTTTATAAAATTTTTCATAATATAAGTTTATCTTAGATAAATGTTGCAAAGGTGTAGGTGTAACTAATGATTAATTATTATTTAAAATGTATTTTTTTTATTTAAGTTAATGATAACACCTCACTAGAACTACTCATTAATGAGCCCTACGGGCTCATTAATGAGCCCATATGAACTGTAACTTACGTAACTGATGTGAATCATTCATTGTAAAACAACCTCAAGACCTCGTTTCGTAAAGTTCACAGTTATGATAATTATGGCGTTAATTCAATGATGTTTATTCTAGATTGTACAGTTTAAGAAAAAATGATATAAAGTAATCCTTATATAACTACTATCTATGCGATTGATAGTGAATGAAGAAGCAATTCATAAAATTTCCGGCCGCTTGACGCCCCTTCTTAGATTATTTGACTTGAGCTTCACAACAGCGTAAGCATAATGGAAGCCATTAAAAGAAATAATTGAATTGAATTGAAAGGTGTTTTACGAGTACTACAAAAAAAGAACTTATGAATTTATTTTCATAAAATATAAAAATACTAGTGAATCAACTTTGTTTCGCTCAGGCCCGTAATTTTTTAACAGTTAGCAGCATGGAACAAACATATTGATACTATGTTAAATTATTACACGTATATACATATTTGCATGTACTGCAAGTACTAAAACTATGATTTTTTGTTCTGTTCTATCGTGATACTAACTAATCGAAATCTACTTATACGAAAAAGGAAACGACAGGAATCCTTATGCCCAATAAAGCGGAAATTCTAGTATGCAAGTTTTATTACGGATGCTCACGCCGCTGGACTGATAAAAAATTAAAATTAATAGCAATGACATACCGAGTAAAGTACTATCTAGGTAACTGCTTTTTTAGTCTGACTCATAGTTACTTCTGCTCAGGATGTCGGAGTATAATTTTGTAATTTGTTTCTTATAGGCAACTCAGAAAGATTTGCGCATTCTTATGTCATGTAGTACGTTGTTTGCATTTTACTAGTCATTTTTATCTTTACATCGAATTATTTTATGTATTTTTTAAAATATAATTGACATACAGAGTCCGAATCTATAGTTTTTACTATTTTTTGTGATGGGCTGTGACAGCATCACGGAGAGACTTACATAGTGGACAGATTTTGATAAAATTTGAAATGATGACAGCTGATTGATTCTCCGGGATCTCAGACCTACGTAGGGACGAATGCAAAAAGCTATAGTAAGTCGCTAGTCAACATTTATATAAAAATATTTCTTAGTTTAATATAACATATAAATACATAATATCCTTAATTAAATTTACGAAGATTTTGTTACCTAACTCTGAAGAGTTTAAATATCGGTGTATTTTAATTAAAATCTTTGTCAACCTTATATTTGTCTAATGGCAATGTGTGAACATAATATTGCGTTAAAGGATAGTTCGACACCGCAATTTGTATCCAAAACAAAACTAGATGTTCTACGGGAAGTATGACTTAATGGGCATGTGCACGTGCGTTGTAACTTGTAACGTCCAAGATCCGCTATAGAAATACAGGTAGGTAGCTTCTTGTAACTGTTTTGAATTTTTATACATGTAGGTACAATGTCTACTAATTTATAGATAGAATACCTATTATATGATTCTGTAAATACTTAGTGGGTACCAATCATACATTTTACTACAAACTAGCAAATCCGGCAAGCTTCGCTGGGCGTAAGTTAAAATAAATTAAACGATTTTTATAATTTTCTAATAAAATTAATCAACAGGCAGTAGTAGCCAAGCGGTAACGCGCTCGCTTGGATAATCGAGTCATTCGGGTTTAAACGGGTCCCGCACCTCTGATTTTTTCATGTGCAAATCTTTTTCTATCATGATTACCACTTGTCTTACGGTGAAGGAAAACATCGTGAGGAAACCTGCATGTCTGCATGAAACTAGAAAGTTTTCGAATGAAATGGGAATTTCGCGAACACGCACTAAGCCAGCGCGGTGGACTGTGGGCTGTGGCCTAAGCCCCCACGTACTGAGGGAGGCCCGTGCCAGGGACGTTAAAAAGGGCTAACGCTTACGTTACTCCTCATAACATTAGCTATCTGCGAGTAAAAGTCTCCTGTCTCGTTAGTAAGAGGTCCAGGCCGTTTCAGAGATTAACTGGAACAGACAGACAAAAATTTTAAACATTTATTTTTTGATGTAAGTACCATATATTATGCTTTCATATTATGCATTTAGTGAAAGGCTGTTATTTGAAATTAAATACGCACACTTCAATTTTGTTTAGGTATATTGTACAGATGGAAATGATTAAGGCGTTTACGATAATTTAATTTTATGTTAGTTATGATAGAAAATATAACTATATTAATTATATTTATTTTGAAATAATTGTGCGTACAGTTTTTTACGATAGTTTTATCGACTATACTAAGAAGATAACTGTAATTTGAGTCGACGTTGGTTCATTTAACATAACTTTCTCCACACGACTTGCAATTATTGTTTTCACACACTCTTATTCTCAGATTTTAAATAATAACATTTTTATTTATTGGGTACAGATAGGTCACATATGAAAGTATAATACTCGCATAGTTTGCGATAGTTATACTTATATTACTATGTTATTTAGTATCTAAACACAAATATTATATTTCTTACAGAGGGTTGGAATCAATCTATTTTCCTATTTAGGAGGTTCAACGGGCAGCTAAAAATTAATTAAAAATATTTTATAAAAAACATTATTCATATTAATTAATCTTTTATTCATACCCATTTTAATTAATAAAAATTAACAAGACATTAGGTACATCCTCCTTTTGCAAATGACCAAAGGCCGCGGCGAGATGGAGATATTGTCTGTTTGATAGTACCTAATAAAGCTTTATTTTCTAAAATAAAAAATAAACTTCATTTAGGTTTTTTAAGTTTTAACGTTTAAGGTATTTGATTATCAAAATTTGAAAAGGAATATAAAACACAACAAAAAATGTTTGCATTGTTCCTGATAAGTTATAATCTGTATACATACATCGTTTATCATTTACTTCTTTGAATATTAAATCGCGAGATATTATAGAAATTGTATAAAATATGTACAGCCCAAACGACGGTAGGTGCATTTATCTGATGTCAACGTACCTACAAAATAAGTGCATTTAGATACATAAGGAGTAGGTGGTGCATCCTAATGCGTAGGCAAACTGGAATAGTAAACACACCTGGTTCATTGAGATATCCCGTATGAGAAATTACAAGTAATGAAACTTATATAATAGCAAACAACAAAAGTCTATATTAGGTATAACAGCTCTGTGTAACTACCAAAGATATTATAAGTATTATACGAAAAATATAAATTTCAATAAACTTAGAATTGTTTCTTTTTTATCCAAGCATATACATTTTACTATATCTCTTAAATATTCATTAAAACGTGTGAAGAGAAACGGAGACGGCGAATAACAATACTCAAGAGAGAAATCAGATATTTAATAATCTCTACAAAATGAAATACTGAAAATTGATATTAATGAATGCTTTGCATTATAATTTATAACGCATTTTATAAAGTTTAAGACGCTCATAATCACCAAAGACCGTGATCTTTATAATTGGGGTTAAATTAATTATGGAACTTAATCAGTACAACAATCTTGCACCATATTGTACATTACTTAGTACCTCATCAAATTAAAACAAATGAAAGCCGTAAAACGTGAACATCGTCACTCTGTTGCACGTTATGTTTAAAAGATCAAAAGAAATCAATGAAGCTAATCGACATTAAAATATTACAGACAGGCTGACGCCTCGATATTTTTGTGCGTGTATATTTAAATAGTCTATCGCTTCACTATGCTTAAAATGGCTACCGGATTCTTTAGGAGTGTCTTAAAGATATTGGTAAGTTTAAAAATAAATCTCATAACTTTTATCACCTACTTAACGTATCTATTAATGTGAAAGACACATTTGCGCTAAAAACGAAACGACTACTGACTACCTATTGTTCATTATTCCTTATAAGTAGATAAGATTCTATAAAATGACGTCGTGAGACACTTTTAGTTGTTGATAAAGCGACAAAATGAGATACCAAATGCGTTTGTGACTTATTACAAGAACAAGTCAACGACCCAGTCACCAAGGATAGAAAATGGATACGCAATGAATGATTTATTGTAGACTTGAATGACGTAAGTTACATATAATATAATACATATAATAATTCTATTTTAGAGTACACAGTAACATATGATATAAAATATTATTTGTTATATTTTTAAATTATATTCCTTTACGGTGCATACCGTATGTACTCGCACACTATTGTTTACCTAGCAACCCGTGTTTGCCGTTTAAACATTAACTATTTACAACTATGTCAATAGCACTATAAAAATAATGCCTTATGATTTTAATTTTTTAAACTAACACTATATTTTACTTTGTAGACAGAGTTTATATAAAATGAGTAATAGCATTATCTAGACAAAACCTAGGCGCCAATAAGGCGGTTCTACTGACTACTCATATTTCGCGTCCTCTTACAGATAAGGTACAAAACAGATAAAAATAGCACATAATTCACAACTTCAATAACTAAGTAATTTATATGTTATTTTAAAATATAATATATTACCTCCACTTTCCTGCGCAAAGATAAATTCCTCCATAGTTCTCGAGGACTCGTCCATCCAACTTTTGTTTTGTCAATCCCACAATCACCTACACTGCTAGCACACCGATTTAATTTACTTTGCTGTGCAGCACCGTTACTTACAGTTCTATTTGCCATGTTAGACACATTTAAAATACAATGAAAAATAGTTACTTCATAACGGCAACAGGTCAATTACATATTATCTGGTAAAGATTTACTTAATGACGGTACACGATTTCGAAATAACCGACGCTTCACCTTTCTTTTAGCACTTTGTTTATTTTTATATTGTTATTAATTTATAAAAGTAATAAGATTTATTGTTATTTATGACGAACGATATTATTTCAAGATATGAAACAATCGCTAATTTAAGAGATAATTTAATAGATGTTTTGAACAAATAGACCGTTTTAACGTGAAGCACACTCACGTCTGTATCACTTTGAGGTTAAGTTACCGGCACTACCGGCTGTCGGCCAGCAGGGCACACAAGCGCCCCATTGAGGTCCCGGCACACGGGGCGTAAAAACTACCAGATGTTAACGTATATTTATGTTTATGCCTTATTTCAATCTACGCCGCTTTTATAAATATTTGATATGACTTAAGATTTATAAAAAAATATAGAATACAGAACTATTATTAAATTAGTATTCCAGTATAGACATTTTGCGAAATATGTAGCAGTGAAAACTTATTAAGAGAACAACTTCCATTGTAAATGATTTATAATATAGTGCATTGTGTTTATTTTATTTTAATTTAAAAATATCACATTGTGTGTGCATAACCAACATGGGTTAACTCAGGTATAAGTTAATTATAGATATAATATACACGTATAGATGTAAAAGGATCCCGTCACACTCATACTCACCAGACACACAAAAGCAGGGACAGATTAATGAAAAGAAGATAAGTAGCACATCTTGTTAGGAAATATAGATCTTAACTGAAGGCACAAAAGTTTAAAATCAATCGTCATTGAATTTATCTTAGTGTTTTTATGGGCTACAATGCAAGTGGAGAACGTGCCCTAACCGCTTTTGCTGGTTCGTGAAAAAGTTGAAACTTAAAATAAGTTGGTTTTGCAAAGCTTAATGTAGTTCAAATTAACTTTTTATACTTCATAAAGTACTTAAACAAAAGTAATATTATATAACAAGCGCTAAGAAAGAGCTCTATTATTGTATTGCATGTTATCTCCCACTTTCTGAGTGTCTACCGATGACATTTAACAGATAAAGAGAATTCCTAGAAAATTAAAAATAATAAGACACCATTATACCACGGCCATTGTACACAAAGGGTTTATTCAATTGTGTACAAGTTATTGGCAGCTTTCTTAGAGAGGTTAGCAGAATATGCATGAATATAAACTAGATACTTTACTCATTCGCAATACATATTTCTAAAGCGTGCAATACACGCGAACGTATGTTAATCAGTTGTCGTCATATAGGTACTAAGCGTTAAATATATCAGTTAAGCAAATTAAAAGTACTCTTTATTGGACTTCCCCAAAATTTCAGGTCAGGGTACGACCATGAAACAGTTAATGACTGTTTAGTGAATTCGACACATGCGAGCAGAATGCCCGCCGTTTCATAGTTATTTTTAACCCTAAGACAGGGGGTCAGTCACCCGCTTAGTCCTCCAGCGGCACGGACCAGTACTATCACATGAGGAACATGCGTGGGAATATATCCTTAAGGAAACGTAAATGGTCTTATAGCTTCGCCACATCCGACGCCTTACTTATATATTCTATACATTCTTATTTTAGTTGTATACATGTTCAAAATTATACCAAGTAAATTAATAATGTAGGTATTTAGGATATACATAAGTACCTAATAAGTAATCGCATCAAATACACTGTATTTTGAAGGATAACTTAATTTCATCATGTATAATTAGATTTTTTTTTATTTTACTTTGTAAATAAAGGTAGGTAGGTAATATAATTATTTTTTAGGATATACTTTTCTTGCATTATTACGATTACATACTTGTATATGAATTATATACTCATAAACAGTCACTTTTTTTATCTTTTTTATTATATCTAATGCTGTGGCTGTCTTTGATTGACTACGGTTTCTTATAAGAAAAATATGCACCTACTGAAAGTGTAAGTAATTAATTGTTTTATTACTAAATGTGTCTTGAAATAAACATTGCAAAGATTTTTTTAAACGGACAAGTCAATTATTTGAAATTATAAATGTATGCTCTAATACTTATAAGAAAATAAACAATCACAAGACATTTACTAGAAAGTATAGTAAACATTAGACTTTGTTTACATAATTAGGGAAGTAACCTGTTACGTGTAATGGTTATAATAATATAAATAAAATGGTCTTTATTATTGAACTCAGCTTAATTTTACTTTAAAATTATACTAAAAAACAGCGCTGCGTAAATATTTAGCTATTGGGAAAACTATTAAAACGATAGGACCCATCGAATGCACAGGGGTAAAGTCCAACTAAAATAACGTACCTCCCTTTTTTGGGGTGCGTTAATTTCGATTAGGGGAACTGTTAGAGGGTGAACGAGAAGCGCAGTATGGGGCTTACCGTTGCTGTATCAGTAAGGGTGACGGTAGCTGAGGTGGGTCCACTGTTCGTCCCAGGAGTGTTATTAGTTAAACCGGCAGACACCTGATTATTAGAACTTTGTTCAATGATACGCTGTCGGAGTGCTAATCTTTCAAGGCTGGCCAATCTGTGGGATCCACCTGGTCCTTCTCGGTCGCGATCTCGAAGTCCTGTGCCACTTAGGGTACTGCCCGCACTAAAGGATCCGCTATATTTTGGTAGTGTCGGTGGCGGCACCGGCCTGGCCGATCCACCTCGGCCGAGTAATGAGCCGCTGGATGTATATGCATAGCTGTTTGGTGTTCCGAGGGTTGCGGTGCGTGGAGCCGACCCGATACCATTTAGAGCTCCATTAGTGCCGTTGACAGCGCCACCATTCACTGTCGTCGTGCTGCCGTTCATCTCCTTGAATTAGCGTCCGTCATGCGAGTATATCAAATCACACACTGTCACTAACCGTGAACAACAAAACGAATCGCGATATGGTAAGATATGTAGAAACGTTCGTGTCGTGTGCCTGTCGGAGGCAGTTTGACAGCTCGCGCGATGCAGACGAGGCGCGCGGGCGGAGTCTCACGGCGCGGCGCCCCGCACACGGCGCTGTGCCATTCGCCACTGCCGCCGACCCCAATGAGTCCCAGGATTATTGCCACACGAATGCCCGACTGGAGGGTTGAAAATGCATTGCTGCATCTCTGTCAAGGTCAACTCACGAATTCTTCGCGAATTCAACGTATTTCTCTGACTAAATACAGCTCGTGTTGGGGACTTCGCGGAACATTTCATTAATTATACCCTTTGTTACTCAATATCTACAGATTATTTTTTATTAAAGATATCCCAGTACATTCTGTATAAATTAAACATAGGTACTTTAAAAGAGGTCCGATTATGACATTCCTAACAGAATAATTTCATGAATGATTTCTAATTGGAGAAAGAAGGAAATGGCGTTGTTTTAGTTCATTGGCCTGGTTGAATTAAACTCGACTTCAAATGTCTACCGTATTATTGGTAGGTACTGAAAGTAATATTTATGACCACTTGACTAGAAGAGAGGAATATCTAATAGTAAATGTTATGCAACAATTTTCCATACATTATTTAAAATCGTATGAAAAACTGAAAAAAAAAATATCATGTTACTTACTGCTATAATTCGATTTAATCCAAAAATATCATTTTCTGTCGCCCTGCGAAACCTTTACGGGGTTGGTTGTTAATACGATTTTGTATACATATTATAAATGTGACAGTCTGTTTCTGGTTTTTAATTTGTTCCTCTTTCAATCAGCAACAAAGCGACCGATTGTATTTTTTGTAAAGATATTTTGTGGGTCGCGGACGGTGATCATTAATTTAACATTTCTAAGCTCTCGACTTGGTGCATCTTGAGAATATAATGTTACCTACTTTATTTAAGTTTATTTACGGTGTAATTTAAGTTTCAAAATTTATTTAAGAGGAATGCGCGAGGACTAATTACATGTTCAAGCAAAGTTAATACAGAAAATATATTATAATAAATATAATATATTGAACTGATTAAGATGATAGCATTCAATAATATTGTAAGTTTTTAACTAATTAATTATTATGTTTTATCGTAATAATATAAACGTAATTAGTAAGTAACAATCTTGAAGGCGAACTCTTTGAAATAGTATAACTTAGATTAACCGCACTTAGATGAAAGCGATCGTTTTATGTACCTATATATTATTTAAACCTTACTTTCTACGAATTGAAATAAAATCTGAAGTCTAGACTTCTGCATAAAATGCATAGAACACGTGGTTGTCGCGTGTTGTGGTCACGGTCATACCGATCGACACCAACGCGCAAGCGCGTAACTAACCCCCTGAGCCTATATTTTATCTCCACAACCCTCACGGTTCTCCTGCCTTAGTTTATTTTTTATTTATTACAGCTGGATTTTGTACAGCTCTTTATTTATTTTGTAGGTACTAGACTACTTCGTATTGCTACAATTAGTATTGATGTCCTTTAATGTCATTTTATATTCATTGTATATTAGTTTTCACCGGGTTACCGCTCACGTGGTAGGTAGTAGGTACGTTGATAAAACCAGGAACAAAATTCTTAATTCTCAATTTCACTTAATTTCCTCAAAACATTACTTGTTTATTTGTTCTCCAAAATTACTAATTAAAATATATAACCAATAACCATTAATGATCTATTCGACAAGGACATACAGATTAAGATAAGATGCTTTTTGCGTTAGCGTTAAACATTTTTTGGTTCAACATATTATAGGATACTTTATTGCACACGAAAATATCAGTAACTGTTAGAATCTAACAAAACGTACCTAGGGAACAAACCCAAGCAGACCCTGGGAGACTGTCACTATTACAATATGTATATTTTTTTTAAATTATAAAGAATCAATATTCAAAGCCAAGTGAATGTTACTACAGTTAGCGCCATCTAGTTTCAAATACATAGTATGTTAAAATAGCATACAGTACACTGTTAACTAAGCGATAGCCTTTCATAGCAGCGGCATCAAGCAGATTACGCTAGAGGGTGTTACTACCAATAATTACATTCTATTCAAACATCATTTTCGCATCTAATTTTCTATTATTTTATTTTTTCTAAAGACACCCTCGCTTCGTTTAGATGTTTCCCTAGATACGTTTCAAATAGATAAAAATATCTATTTCAAGTGTACCAACGTAAAAAGACAAATTCATTTGTTAGTACTCCGGACAATTATCTGTAAGACTTTTTAATACTTACAAATTTCTAGAACATTTTTTGATGTGCCATTTAAAGTTTCGCTAGCTAGTTTTCTACACGGCTAACATGTAAGTTCTAAGGCCGACTGATGAATAAAAGATTATAGTATAATAAAAGGTATTCTAAATGTTAACCAGTAATCACTACACGAAATTTAGTCAAGATAAAGTTCATAGTACTTTTTTGTAAAACGCACATAAACATAGAGACAAACAGACGAAAACTTTAAATTACTATTTACATGGTAACGCTAATAGGTGCGTATGGTAGTAAATTTATAATAATATAAATATTATAGTATAGGTACAGTAAAACGTAGTAGACGAATATCATATGAAATAGGAAGCCGATAATAACAATCAATGTCTATCACCTGACCTATCAACTTACATGAAATGAAAGCAAAATCAGTAGCAGCTCGATATCTACATAATTGTCTGTCGAGAAACTGATATAAAGCGATATTATATACTGAATATAGTTGCTACCTGCCTATTTGCCCGTGTATTAAACATTAGATCTTTTTTAAAGTACATATTTACCGTGATTAGTGCAAGTAGTAAAAAATATAGGTAATTGTCATTATTTAATAATCATAAGTATGAATATATAAGCAGTAGGTATATAATATGTAGTAGACACGCTGTGCATTGGTACGCAGTAGGTACACACAATATCATCACATGAAAACGGCTGGGTCTAACGATGACGCAATTCTTTTAACCATTCACAAGTCGGGTTAAAGTTCTTAGACTAACGAAGATTATAAGACTTACCGGGAAATCGATAAATATTTTTTTTATATGACATGTGAGATCAGCTGGTTTTACGATAATGGTCCCGATCAATTTCAATCAAGTATTGAAGTAGTAAATGGTAGCTAAAAAAGTTTTCAGCATTAGCCAAGAGAATTATTGTTTAGCGCATACAAGCTACAACTACACATACGACATAGGTATTGTCTTAACTTCATCTCTTAACAATACCTTTGATTACAACCATGAGAAAACTGTGTTCCTAATAATTTGCCGTGTTATATTAATTACTTGAAGAATTAATCACAATTTCTAGCCGTAAAAACCACAAGGTTTACTTTTTTTTACCATAAGTTATTATCACGTTATCGTGTTATAATTCTTTAAAGTTTTTAACTTTTAGAGGATTAAGCAGACAAATGAAAAGATAAGTTTTTACAAAAAGTATATATAATGCATGTCTTATTATAAGCTTACCTATCTAAGTACTTTAAAAGTCAGAATGCAAAGGTTGGTAATAAGAAAGTACCAAATAAACTGTTATGAAAATTGTTTAGCATTTACATACTCAATTTATATGTGATATAAAACGATAACTAAATTATTTTAAAAAAAGCTTCAAGCTAAACATGTACTAGGATATAATATAAAGTTATAACGAATTGAAAGATTTCAGGAACTCATAACAAAGAGCATATTTAAAACGAGTTCGACTATCATCGAGTTCTTTTTCCGAGAGCATAGGATAGGTCGTGGGAATATGTAGGTACTATATGAACAACGATGCGCTATGTTGAGATTCGTGACACAGTTTCAAGATGCCTCTTCTAAAACTAACTTATTTTTGAAGTGAGTAAAAGAGCGGAACGTAAGTGAAGCTTGGTTTAAATAATTAGGTTATAATTTTAAAATAGTTACACCAAATAGTATATTTTCACCTTTGTAAGTTTGTTGAACTGTAAACATGTTACAAGATTGTATAAAGATGTAGCCCTGCACGTGCTATGTAATGGTACGTAACGGACGTGGTAACGCAAACAAAACTACAAGATTGAAGATGGTCACAATTTTAGCTTTAAAAAGTAATTTTACGAGATAATCCACGTTTTACAGAAAGTTAACATATCAATGAAATGCATATAATCAGTACTTACATACATATAAATAAAACTGAAGCGTCTGTTTTAAATTTCAAATAAACAGCTTTTCACTAAATGCACATGAAAGCATATAATATTATGGTACTTACACCAAACAATCATTTTTAAATTATTGTCTATCTGTTTGTTCCGGCCAATCTCTGAAACGGCTGGACTGATTTTGACGGGACTTTCACTGGCAGATAGCTAATGTAATAAGGAGTATGTTATAAGGGTCAAAAAGGCCCTATATTATTTTCATATAAGATTTCTCCATAATATTTAAATTACTTATGGTTATTATGGGTGGTAGGATGGTTAGAAAAAACTAAAATTAAAATATGGGACTAGTGAAACATACTCAAAGAGTCCACTAGGAATGATTTAAAAGATTTGATAGCTTTCACAAGACACTTTTTTTGTAATGAGTGCTACACGCGTAATTATAAATATTAAAGGTTCTCAATTATTAAATATCTCAAAGGACATGTGTTTGTAAATGTTTGAATAAGAAAATAAAAATTACAGCAATTCAAATTCGTGATGTATCACTAAACTCATACAGCTGTTATCGGTTTAGAGTACACGAATTGTTTACTGAATAAGGCACGTGCCCTTATACAACGAACGTATTCTAAAACAAAACATATAATATTTCAGTAACGAAAATATGGAATAGCATTGAATTCTTTCACAGCTATTGAAACCCATGTTCAGTCAGTTTAAGAAAAGCTTTAAGCGTTTTAGTGTTAAGTTCGTCGTTACATAATATCAAAAAACGGTAGAAATATCATGTTTTTCATACCTTTATTATATCTAGCAGTACTTAATATACTTAAGCTTAAGGTCCTCAGATCTGTTCAGTACTAAGAATTTTATTAATAAGAAAAAAGTAAAGGAACAGCCTTCAAATCTTAGGAGAAAAGTATATATTTAGTCCCGCTAAGTTTCTTTAGCCAGTTCTTTTCAGATCAGCGGCTTCTCCTTTCCGAACTGGCAGTAGACTCATAACGTTCAGTAAAAAATTGTAATAATTTTATGCTGAATAAAATATTTTGAATTTGAATATAAGCTACGCGAGCGCGGAGAAGTCGCAAGCTATAAAGCTAGAAAAAAATATTCTGTGTATGTCTCGTCGGAATTCTCGTCTTTTAAGAGATCAAAGACAATGAGCGCGCTTTCTTTTAATACACAAAGCCAGTTTTGCTGTAAGATTTCACAGTTTTCGCGGAAATTTCATTTCTACAGCATATATTATGCTTTCATATTTCTTGTATACACATTTGGCTGCCGTAAAACAAACTCGTTATCGACACTCAATTTGGACCGCTAGATGCAGATTTGCTTACGACTGTACTGTACTTTACATTTACAGATTAAGCACATTTCTATATAATATGGGTATCTAACAGCTATGCGTTTTATTAACATTTAACACATAATCTGTACGTTACTATCTATACTTGAGCCAGTCATTTATTAAATCAAACTCCAAACCGTATAATCATTGATCTGTCTGTCTGTCTGCCTGTGACGAAAATTTGCTGTGAATAGTCAATCCCACTTAAAGCCCAACTTATTCAGAATAAATGAATAATTAATTTCTAATTTCAAGAGGCATTTGGGATGATCATTAATTAAGTTAATTTATAAAAATGTTATATTTTTGAAGAATGATATGTGAACATGCGTAATCCTGCTACTTTGCAGAAAGTAAAAAAAAATATTTTACAAGAACATATATTGATCTCCTCTTGCAATTCTTCATCACTGATCTATTTTTCTATTTCAGGTAGGTATTGCTACAAAAGTAATATAATATATTGAATATAGTTTTTTTAATAAAGTTTTTTTTTTATCTTGGAACAAAACTATTTACTTATAATAATATTGTAATTGCGGTACGCATATGTAGGTACTTAATACTGGCTTTTGCTTCAGGAAAAATCAATACCCATCGGCCATCATTGTTACAAATGTTGCGGTTTAATATCTGTTTACGTAAATAATATTAATTCTATTCTTCTGATGATGAATACCTATACAGTGGCAATCTTATTTCTTAAGTACCCAGGGAAAATCGACTGCTTTATTACATACACTGTATGTTTCTACTGAAATTTGCCCTTCGTTGTTGTGTTCCGTGATATTAGACAAGCTAACAAGATTAAAAAAAATAATTTAATTTAAAAAAATGCTAGTATTTTTTATCTTTCCGAAATTAATAAATAAAAATAAACAAGGTTACCATTTGCTGGATAAATCTACTTATAAATACGTGACTTTTCAAGGCAAATAGTAAATTTAGAGTTAATAAAATACTAATTAAAAATATGCCGAGTTAGCAAAATTGTACAAGTAAAGGGAAAAAAATATATAAAATTATAGCAATATAATATTACTACTTATATTATATTACGCCATAATTTGTTTGAAAATCAAACCTAGTAAAATGAAAAACTATTAATAAATTTCTAACTGACACTGCACCAGAATAAAATAATTAAAATATTTTTACAGCCTGAGTTAAAGCTTTTTAAAATTAAATATTGACTTTTGTATGATGCAAGTAATTAGGTAAAAATGATAAAACCAACTTGTTAAATAAATAAACCCATACGACTCATTAGGTATTAGTTCAGCGATAAGATAAAGGGAAATCACTTGTAGGAATGTGACTAAACTAAACCTATAATCGTTAAAAAAATATTATATATACTTGTTTATTATAACTCCAAAAATATTAAGGTATAGCTCACCTGTTCAGTACTTCCATTGACTGGCCTATATCGGGACAGTACTGGTCTACTCCGCGATCTACTCAAAGGTGAATCTGACACAGAAGCCATTGTATTTCACAAGTCACCGATACTAGTTAATCCTTCGCACACTTCAAGTAATCCAGAAATTACTATTAAAAAATATTTATATAACCCACCGCTAACTACATACGGAGGAAACAAACTGTTACGATTACAGCAGTACGCTACTAACAAATATGATACCACATTTTCCGTCGACAAATCACATCCGGAGGAGAGTCGAACGAGGTGGAGTGAATCAACGCCAAGTACCACTCAGTTTAATACTAGCACTGATAACAATTTTATGGTGTTTTTAACACAAACACTGATCCATTGAGTCACTAATTGCATAGACTCAAATGATAAATTTACATATACAAATATTATATATGTATATATACAAACACTAGTAGCAATACACGTTCTTATTATATCTCATAAATAGGAGTTCGATTCATATAGGTAAAGCATTTTGCACGCTTTACCGTTTAGTCCCCTTTTAACACGAAGCAAAAATAGTATCGCGGTTTCATAGGGCTGGAACTTTAAACACGAAACTTCATTACGTTATTCAGCGCTAGTGACCTGTCTAATTTAGGAAATATACTTAGTTTATTTTACATTTGACTTTTGTCGTACCAAAGGCAGCGACCACTCCGCGATTACGGTTTCGCATACTGAAACAATAGCAAGAACGCGTAGTTGATAGCAAACGTGTTCGTCACTACTCACTACAATTGGTTTTGTATACATGCATGGCTCAGACTTAAGCCAATGGTTGACCATGGGGACACCGATATTTGTGTCACGGTGCCTTTGCTGCCTGACGCCTGACGAACACAGTCATGGGCCAAGTAGCGGTCGCAAATTCCTACTCGTAATTCAAACGACGCATGTGAGGCTCATACGTGCGGAATGAACAAACGGTCCCTACGACCCAATAATTTGCTTTCGATACAACGTTATGGCAATCACAAACGATAGCCTATTTTATTATTCTATGACTACTTAATAGCTTTAGTATTACGATACGACCTAGATTTTTTTACAGTTCCAAAAGAATAAATATGCAGAAAACCCTTCAACTTACCCTAATGCTTTATTTGATATTGATATAAATAAGATACTCACCGCTAAATGGGATTGATGAAATCAGCACATGGAACAAATAAAAACTATATTAATTACAAATATAAATAATATTAAATAAAATGAAGTTTGAGTTTAAGTTTAAGCGTACCTAGGCACGAAAGGCAACAAGTATCTACATCTTCCAAACTTTCTTCACTCGAATACCTTAAATCCATTAACAATGATATATACGAAACACAGCATACGCTGACATGGTGAGATAAAGAATGACAATGTATTAATTGCTAGCAGCATGAAGTGTTTGAAAAAAATCTAAACATGATTCTGAGTCAGATATCTATAACAGCATTGTTTTTATTTAGATTGTGAATTCAATGTTGTGTCGTAAACATTGTTAAAAAAATAAAACAGAAGATGTAAACTTGCTGGAATATTTATTTGTTTAATGTTTAATTATATATGTATTTTTATTATAACATGTCTTACATGGAACGACAGGAGTATCCGAGGATTCCATATTTACAATTGTCGCGTCCTGGATAAAGTTTTGTTTATAAACCAAATAACCATATTAATTTAAAGCAAACGCACGGTTGTCACTGTTGAAATGATCCGACATTTGAATTAGTAAACAATCTCTCGCCCAAGCACTATATACTTCACTTAAACATTTAAGTGAAGTTTGAATATTTAGAGAAGTACTTAACGCAACAACGCTGAACTATCACTAGGTGCGACAAAAATAATAACGCGTTAAAGCTTAAACAGGAGACGATTCTCGCACACTTCCACAGGAACTGAGCAATGAGTAGCGGCCGCTCTACTCGGAGTGTATGCAATTGCACTCCAAGTTATTTCAATACGCGAACAAAATTTGCAACTTGGCAGATACCTACCTACACGCCAGGGGTGGTACTTATGCCATCTTATTATACCTTAAGACGTTGATACCCTTTCTAAGGTCAATTTTACATTATAGAATCGTAATGTACATAACATTATATTTTATTACTTTTCACACATTAT
Source organism: Boloria euphrosyne (assembly GCA_951802675.2). Classification (NCBI taxonomy): domain Eukaryota; kingdom Metazoa; phylum Arthropoda; class Insecta; order Lepidoptera; family Nymphalidae; genus Boloria; species Boloria euphrosyne. The sequence continues at coordinate 7,261,590 of OX637872.1, forward strand.
TGCAACGTCGATAATAGACTTTATTGTTTTTAAAATTAACAACAACGCATATTTCCGTCATCCAGCGCAATAAGACTTGATTGTTCTCAAATACTTTAAATGCATGATAAGGCAAACGTAAACAGATGTATTAATTTAATGCGGACTTCGATCCCATGGCGCAGTACTTGCATTCATAAACAATTACCTATAATAAAATTATTGAGAAATCTATTACTGTGTAGTTTTATATTATATCAACACATTTTGAAGTTGAACACATCATGGTATTCTTATAGTTATAGAACAAAAACTACTATCACGATAACTGTAAAGAATGGTGTCGATTACAGTGGCAGGACGTCGTTGCGGCGTGTCATGACGGTCAGGTTCCGCAAGAGAACACAGCTTTTAGTAGAGTACAAAGAAACACGCTTTATGGTCAACAAACAATAAAACTATAAAATATATAAGAAAAAGAGAGCTATAGTAACACAAATTACTTTTTCTTAACTTTTTAATACACAAAAATCTCATATCAGGGTCAGTACTATGCATTTTGAAGTGTTACACAACATATTGGGATGGATGTATTTATTGCACCCTAAATAAAAATATGAAAACAGAACTTCCCTGCAATAGTATTGTCAGTTAAAACATACTTGAGCTGAAAGGCTACTTACTATATAAAGTCAACCTTAGGCAGGTATTCAATACTACTTTAAGAAAGTTGAATAGCAAAAAAAATATAAAAAAGTTCAACCAAATGCAATATTACTTTTTAAATATTATAAAGAAATTAAATTGGTAATTATTCAAAAATAAAAAAAATACATTACAGTAGGTACATATTACATAATATGTACCATGCAGCATGCAGTGGTGTATTTTTAGTTAGTCTATTGTTCCTTATTCAAAGTAATAAAATTTATTTATACATTATTTTCAGGATGCAAATGTTTAAAAGAATTGAAGCAAATTAGAGGTAGGGGGAAAACAACTGATTGTGTAGATGATTACTGTTAATTTTCATCAGTTATTTTTTTCTTTCATACATATTATATTATGACCATCAAAAATAATGTGTTTATTTAAAATCTATATTAAAATAGGCATAGACAAAATAGTCCCAGAACTTTTTTAATTTTATTTGTCAGCCAATCATATAAATAATCTATTTTTAGATACATAAATTTTAAACATAAATTACAGAGTAATTAGGCTGAAGATATATTTAAATTATAAGCAGTTTGTTGAGTTTTTTTTTGTGAATATTTGCATATATTAAATAAGTAAATAAATAGAACAGAAATATATTCCTAAACTATAATATTATGTGAAAATAATTTCCTTTAACTCCAAAATAAATTACTTTCTTAGAGATAACAATGTGTTGTTACAATAAATATGCAGTTCCTATTTCAAAAATTACTTTATTAATATTTTGCAAGCATAATTATAGTAAACTGGGTTTTGCCTATGGAAAGGCTTATGTTGTTAATTGGAACAGATAAAGGGTAACCTACATGCAATCCCAAAGAAGTTGAAGCTTAACAAAATTAACACAAATAGTATGAAAAGATAATAAATTAATAGATAATAAATGAATAGTTATTGTTATAATTCCAGTAACAAAGAAAATATATTTTCTGTCCAATTTACTTAAATATCAAAATACAACACAAATACATAATGGCCAACAAATATATAATATATTTCAAAATGTTATATTTATATTATTGCTGAGGCTAAGATGTTAGAAAGGAGAAGGCATACTCTAAATAAATTTTGGTTGTGAACAACATTCAAGGCATTGATATGTTACGAACAAGTAAAAAAGAAATGGCTCATTCTAATGAGTGCTTAATATAATATATTACTATTAATATATTAATAAAAGAATATAGCAAAATGTAATATAAATTCAACTATGCAATAGTATGTAGAGAATTAAATACTAATGCTTATTAGATTTGCTATTTAAGCAGAAATGCAATTATACACATGCATTATATAAACTGTTAACTCATAATAAACAACTTTCTTTCAGCTAATTATAATAAAAATTTATTTTATGTCAATTTATGAATTTACGTATGAAGTAAATAAGATTTTTTGTAACATAATATAGTTGAAAATGGATAAATACAATAAAAAATTATTTGAAATTATTATGGCTAGAACACAGAAGTCTTAAATGCTATATATGTAGATATTCTATATATAAAATTAAAACTATATTTAATTAAAGTAAACAACAAAAACTTCTGCAACGGAATAATATAATATTTAAATCATAAATTTGTTGTAATCATTATTGGCGCGAATTACATTAGCGCTAGAGCTATATTTGTGTATAATACTATCTGTAAAAATATATTTATTACCTGATCTCTGCATAATGATAACAATGTCCTAGAAATAATTTAGATTAAAAACATGTCTAAAACACGAATTTCAGTATAGCACTTCACCAAACAACTGTCAACAGTACACCCGCCCTTGGACCGCACAGAAATTGATTTTTAAGGAATGTTGCTAGCTTAAAAATAAAAAGCTACATAAATAAAGTTTCCTTTTTCTATATAATAATACTAATAATTAAATTATTACTAGGTAGGTACTAATTATTGTGCAATAGATAACATTATTTTATAATAATACACCTTGAAGTACATTATATAGTTTTAAATCAAGACACTCGAACCTCAGAAATTCTCAGGCGCCAATCATTTTTATAGGAGAATTAAGAATATAGCTAGTTTTCTAAGATATAATAAGTCCAGCAGCTCACACTCACCTTTCACATTAAATGTAGGTCTGTAATCTGTATTTAAATTAATACCAAGTGCCATTTAGAACTCCAAGGTAAGCTACGAGGCTTGCGCTATGAATTTAGTTGTGAGCTGATACGTTTTGATATACTAAGCAACAATATATAACTTTAAAAACATACATATTTTAAATACAACAATTAGAATTTAAATGTTAAAAAGTTAGTATATTTTATGAGGCAACGCATTGTATTTGCGATAAGTGTTTTATACTATGTACATTATATCAATGTTCAATACATACATTCTTTATACCAAAGAATAAGTACGTTTGTTCCTATAAAATATATTTTTAGGCCCGAAATAGCCAAAATCGATATGAGATTTACTTTGTGGTTAGTCTATCGCTATCATCACCGTCATCCATTATCCATGATAATCATATTTCCTATTTCCTTCTCCACAGTCCACCACGGACGTAATCATCACAGATTAAGGTTTAGTCTCCTTAATCTGTGGATTAAGGTCATCTATCTGTCCATGGAGAGTACTGAGTATTACTATATGATTACTATTTATATTATGTCATGCTCATGACCAGAGACATGTTACTTCAATATCATGTCTCTCATGGAGATTAGAAACCAGGAGGACCATCGCTTCATACTAAAGCATTACCCGCCTTTCTCTGAAAATGTGTAGAATTTACAACGCGCTGCCAGCGGTAAGTAGTATCTGTGAAGTTAGCTATTTATGAGTACTGTCACTGTTGTGACAACGTGAAGTTAGGCATTGAGACAACATAGCGATCGCAGCGCCTCCTTGGTTTGACAATATTTCTGAGACACTACATTGTAGGGCCTTGGTTCTCCTGGTTTCTAATCTCCATGATGTCTCTGCTCATGACTTGTCCTTTTAAGATTTATCTGTGATGTTTACGTTTAGCATGGAGTATGGAGGGTAGAGATAAGGAGGACCAACTCGTACACGAAAAAGTGGCAGTAAAAACACGGTAAATTAGGGTGGCGCCACATTGCTAATGGATAAATTTTAAAATCTTATTCGTGGTGGCGCCACGGTGCAAGTGGGCTAAACACACTTCACTCAGTTTACCGCTGCTATGTTCATATCGAAACTATTCGCACGCCAGCGCTATTGTGGTAGGTAATAGAAACTTTATTTTCAGTATACAGCTGGACACGTTTTCAACTTTCCCCCCATATGAGTCGGTTCTCCTTATCTCTACCCTTCATAGCATGGAGGTTAGATACGAGGAGAATGATCGCTACGTGCTAAAGCATTAGCCTGCCTGTCCCTGAAAATTTGTAGAATTTATAACGCACTGCCGTCGGTATCATCGTGACATCGTGCTGATGGACCGGGCTCAGTCGCGGGTGTTTTTTTGGACATCACTATTCCATAAAACGAAAACCTTGTGAGAGCTGAGATGGAGAAGAAACGTAAGTATCTAGACCTGGCTCACGAGGTTTCCGCCATGTGTCATGTGGAGTCCACTGAAACCATCCCTGTCGTTATATCTGCGAATGATTTAGTCCCAGTTAACCTCGCTCACCATCTGAGCCGACTGGGGTTCCGTGACAGTTCGCTCGCAGCCAGGATGCAAAAAGCGGTGCTGCTAGGATAGTCCGCCGGTTTCTCAACCTGTCGCTCTGACCCCCGGCCGTTTGTTCTCCCCTGCCGGGGTGTGTTCCTCCGCCCGGCACAAATATGTATTTAATATTTATGTAATGTTTAAGTTAGTTTATTTATTTCTATGTTTGTATGTTTATTATATTCAATTTTGGCCTTTTATATATTTATTTTGTTCACGGGCGTGAGAGTAAAGTATATCCGATTGATATTATATACACGTATATTAAACGTTAATAGCCCAGCCCAGCGGTAACGCACTCGTTTGGATAACTAAGTGATGCGGGTTGAAATCCGGGTCACACACCTCTGATATTTTCATGTGCTAATCATATCTATCATTATTACTACTTGTCTTACGGTGAAGGAAAAACATCGTGAGGAAACCTGCATGTCTGAGAAAACCTAGAAAGTTTTCGAATGACATGTGAAGTCCGCCAACACACGCTGAGCGCTCGGCCAGCGCGGTGGACTAAGGGCTGATGATGAAACGTTGATAGATCATTTCAAATTAGTGCACAACAGCCCGCTTTTATAGATACAACTTAGCGATCGCTGCTCCTCCTTATTTTGTCCACATTTCTGGGACACTACGTTCTACAGCGATTATTCTCCTTGCCTTTAACTTCCATGACGTTTAATTTACTCTATGGATATAAATTATAAAATATTTCTCTAATCTCTATTCTCTATAGTCTATGCTCTTTAAAATAACAAATGTTTGTGTTTACAGTTTACACTTTACATACTGTTTGTATTTTATTGTTTATTATTCATCCATGATTTTATTTTATAAATATAATAAAAGTTAAAACTGCCGACTCCAAGTACTTACCGGGTAGGCGAGTAACGACTGAAACTATAAAAGTTACCTACAGGATTAGTAATGAAAGTGTTTATGTTTAAATCAAAGCTATATGCTGATTTGATAAAATATTGCATCCAAAAATATAATATTTACAACGTGATTATGCCACAGGCAAGTGAAGTTTCTTCTCAATTTAAATAGTATTATGGTATTTCGAAATAATTATGAAGTGCCTGAATAATTTTTGAACTTTTATAAATAACAATTAACAAATCAAGCGATCACGTCTTGTTATTACCTAAGGAAATCTTCGATTATGAGTATGATAATATTTACCTATTTAATAAATAAAAAAAAGATTTTTTAGTTACCTAGAACAAATAAGAAGGGAAAATGTTATTATTACTTCTGTACATAAAATATATTATTTATTTACAATTTACAAAATATATTAGAAAAGAAAATATAATTTTTCAGTAAGTCTTAAAAAGAAGTCAATAATTTTAATAAAAAAATAATGTTTTATATTAAATTATATACTTATTTTACACATTAAATTGCTTATTGGTTATGACACTGTGTACACAAAATTTCACTCATGTTTTAATTTCACTCATGTTTTTTTCTTTGCAATCATGCAAAAAATTACAACTTGCAAATTAATCTTCATTTTAATTTCAGGCAAAATCATACTTTACATCTAATACAAGTGTAAAAAAATATGTTAGCTTAATATTCATTTGGCCAATAAGCACAAGCAAAAACAAGCTGACTGATAAAAAGAAAGAAAATAGAATCCCATCATTTTTTGAAACAGCTGATCATGTATTTGAAAAAGGACTATATGAGGAATGTTATAATTTATTAATGAACTATGAGGTGAATTTCAGTTTTACAACACATTTTTGTAATTATAATAATATAACAAATTTTTTTTTTTTTTTAAAAAAAATAGAACTAATAATCTTAAATTAATCTTTTAGTATAAGTTGTAATGTAATGTTACTAAATTTGAACTAAGAAGTAAGACATTAGTTTTGATACTACCGAGCAACCCTTACTTAATTTTTGTTAAATTGCTTTAAGGTTGTAATGTAGATTTTCTATTACCCAATTCCTATCAAATGATGTCTCGTAATGTTGTTATAGACTGTTGACATAACTCCAAATGTTTAAAATGATCTGCATTTCAAATGTCAACAATGAACATCTGTATGACATTTTTAATTTTATTGTACAAAATTTAATTTTTACAGCTGGATATTTTTGCCAAATTAATTATAAAGATCAGACCTTTTTAACGTCCCACTACTGGGCATGGGCCTATCTTCAATACAGGGGGATCAGGCCATAGTCCACCACGCTGGCCTAGTGCGAGTTGGTGGACTTCACATGTCTTTTGAAAACTTAGGTTCTCTAAGACATGCAGGTTTCCTCACGATGTTTTCATTCAACACGGTAACATTACACGTGGTAATCATGATGGAAGAGATCCGCACGTCAAAATATCAGAGGTGCAAGACCCAGATTTGAACCTGCATCACTCGGTTATCCAAGTGAGCGCGTTACCACTGGGCTACCACAGTCAATTATCTATATAACTATGTAAGCTGTTGGATAAAAAAAATAGTCACAAATATTTTCCATTGTTTTAAATGGAGAGTATATCAGGGTGCTGTCACTTTTATATATCGTCGGTTTACTGCAAGAATTCGGTAATGGCAAAAAAATCACTAAGTATGTTTATTACTCCTTGAACATCGTCTTGACGAGCTCTATATAATGCAAAAAACCCACTCATTTCTAGCTGTCCTAATTTGGAAGTTATAATGTCAGCATAAAGTTGATAATTGCAATTTTGGCACTTTTGGGATTTATAAAAATCGTTGTCACTTTGTAGAATTTAAAAAAATCTAAATAGTGAAATAATGTATATTTTCGTTTTTACAAAACTTATTTATGTGATTGCGTGTTTTTTTAAATATGACTTACGAAAATTACTTTTGAACGAAACTTATTTAAAATTAATTGCTTAATTGTAAAAGCAATAATGTTATAATAAGTCATGTTAAACCATTTTAATGAATTCTATCAAATCAAGTATGTTGCAAAGATATTAAAGTTGGTTTGTCAAGATTTTTTTTTAATTATAATAAAATAGTAAATTCATTTTTATATCGATTAAAAGCAGTTAGAAACTTAGGTATGATTAGAATCATTGTCCCTCCATTTTATTATTTAGTGAATTTGTTTACTTTAGTCTACTGTCTAATAGATTATTATTGCCGATTATTGTGATGCCGAGGTCGTCCCTAGCTACATCTGATACATTGTAGCTCCCTTTAAAGTTAATTTAGATTTATCCGCGTAGACCGTAGTCCTGTTGAATTCAAGAACTTCCAAATTTTCTGAGCAGAGAGCTTCTGTATCTTTTCCGGTTGCATGATATGCTGCCCTAGATAGACATTTTTGCGTTGCATGAGTGGACCACTCGACGAGCAGAGGATGTGCATGGCAGATTCTTCTGACTCGTGACATAGTCTGCACATTGCTGACTTGACTGAGGCCGAGGGTAAACATAATATTTTTTTTTGAGAGTTTTGTGTATTGGTGACCGCACTGGTTTTTTACTAAATGAAACCATCTTTTCGGATTTTGTAGCGAATTTATTTAGATTTTTAGTTCCCGACGTTTCGAATGCGTTACAGCAATCATGGTCACGGGAGAGACTCTCTCGTCCAAATCCGAAAAGATAGTTTCATTTATAATGTCAAATATTCCCGTAAACTTAAAAAAGTATTATGGTTTTATACTTGTTGAGTTGAAGCAACTCTTTTGTAAAGATTTTGCGATATCCTTTAATTAGCGCTTTGGAGTAACTTTGGAGTGAAATATCCCTTAATTAGCATAGGTGGATTGCCACTCTTAAAGTGCTTTGAGATTGCAGTGGTTTTTTAAGAATTGAATGTTGACATGTTGTTTGGCAATACCACAAAATGGCTCTGGGCCACAATGCAGGGGTTTAGTGCCCTTCCTTGCCAATGCATCTGCCTTTTCATTCCCATCAATACCTGAGTGATCCGGAATTCATGTGAGGGTAACTCTGTTAGATGTACCCGGGACATACAGATTGTTCATACAGTTCTTAGCCAACTTAGAGTTGGTCTCAAGAGAATCTATAGCCAACAGTGCTGCTTGGCTATTTGAGAAGACGTAGATATTTTGGTTTTTAAGCTTTCTCTCCATGATGAGCGCTTTTGTTAATGCGAAGACTTCAGCCTAGAAGATCGTGGCCTCCTTGTTAAGATCTTGATAGCTCTACGCTTAAGGCCATAGATACCGCACACTACTTCAGATGCTTTCTTTGATCCGTCCGTAAACCAACATGACTGCCCTTCTTGTGAGCTTTTTGGCTGTTTAGCGACATATCCCGATTGACAAGGTCTATTTTGTATGATTATGTAAAGTTCAACTCTGTGTTCATGCCATCCGCTGGCAAATTTAGAATATTATGTTCGAATGTCGACTATTTGAGACTTTGCGATTGTAACTTTATATTCGATTATGTACAGAGCCTGTAGAGGCAAGATTTCGTTTCTTTTCGCACTTGGAGGTACAGCGGAACTATGTCAAACAATGCATTTAGATCGTTGCCTGATGCCGAATGGAAAGCCTTCCATTTTCTTTCCTGTCATCATTAGACATGCCATCCGTTGCATATTGTCTAGTTTACTCATTGTTGTCTTTTATTTGGTTTTGTTATACCATACTACTTAGACATATATTATTATCGACCTTACCATAGCGGTGTACAACCAGAGAGCTTTTTTTGGTTTGAGGCCTCACTTGGCCTCTGCCATTTGACAAAATAACCAAAAGGCCATTTTGAACTTTTGTATAAATGTCACAATGACTTGGAACTCTCATCTCAACAGAGGCAAGAGTTCCAAGTCAAATGTTGGTCAATAGTGACTCCAAGGTACTTTACCTCATTTTATAAGTAAAAAATGTTGCCGTTGAGTCTGAGTTCGGTCAGCTTTTCAAGTTTCCTTTTCTTATTGAAAGGTACGATTATTGTTTTATCAGCGTTAAATGATAATTTCTTTTCCCTGCACCACTTTGTGTGTGTGTGTGTGTGTGTGTGTTGAGAGCTCCTTGTAACCTGGTGGCAAATGTGTTCAGGCAGGGACCTTTTACGATAACAACAAGGTCATCTGCATAGCCTTGTGTGTCATAGTCGAGATCCGCCATGATTACAAGAAGTAAGCCTACAGCTAGTGTCCATAATAGGGGTGAGAATACTCCTCCTTGTGGACAGCTTTTTCATTCTTTCCTGAAAGGCCGACAACGTATTTGCAAGCCTGTGTTGCAGATGTCCATTGGCGGCGGTGAACACTTTCCATTAGGTGAGCCTCCTGCCCCTTTGCCCCCTTTATCCATAAAATAAAACACTATTCCTATTCAAAAAGTATGTATTTCTTAAAATAAAGCTGAATTTTATGAAATACTTAATTCAAATCTCGTAAATCGTAATAATAAATAAATAATAAAAAAAATTTTTTTTTTTAAATAATTAGTCATTAATAATTAAAAGAAATACCTTATTTTAATAGTAAAAACATTAAGCAATATAATGGTGTTTTAATTTTCTATATAGGGAGAACAATATAACTAAAACTAAAAGTGGCTTTTCTCAAAGTTTTGTATTTGTTGGTTACTGAGTTCTTGCAGTAAACCGACGATATAAACTTGTAACCAAATTAGTGCTGTTGTAAAAGCTAGAATTATTTTTCTTCAGGCTCAAGATGATATAGAATTAAAATGGCGTATCTGTCGAGTTTTATATAATATGGCCAAAGACCAAAGACATGATGCTAAATTTAGAAAATCATTGATTTCGCAAGCTTTCAAAATCATAAATGAAGAACTAGAAAAACATTGTGATAATTTTGAAGTTCAAAAGTGGTATGCATTGGTACTAGATGCAAAAAGTTCAAATGAAGGCACCAAAGACAAAATTGAGCAGTTGGAAAATATAAAGAAACACATGAAATTAGCCATTTCTCTTAACCCAAATGATGCTAGTTTGATGCATATTTTGGGTGAATGGTGTTATCAAATAACTGAACTACCATGGCATCAACGCAAAACAGCTGATGCTATTTATGCAACTATACCCCATTCTACTTATGAAGAAGCCCTTGAATATTTTTTAAAAGCAGAATCTGTACAGCCAAGGTTTTACAGCATAAATCTACTTCGCATAGGTTGTTGTTATTTAAAGCTGAATAAACATGATCAAGCTAAATATTATCTCAAACTAGCTGCCAGTTATCCTGCAAAATCAGATGATGATCATCATGCAAATAAGGTGGCAACTGAATTGCTAAAAAAATTAAAATAATCAAATCTTATTTTTATTTTATTGTTTTTAGTTACTTTTATTGTTTATAGTTCTTTTATTTCTTCTTCGAAAAAGGGTTAATTTGTTTATACTTTAGCGGTCTTATTCATAAAAAAATATAGAAGCTTTATTAGCTTGTTAATAAGCAAATTCACAAAAACATTATTCATAAACGTTCAATAGTGTTAAAACGCTCTATAAGTATTCAATAACGGCTCTGTAACTTATAGTAGCTTGAGGCCTACTATAAGCCTACTATAAACCTTTAATAAAGGACAAGATGGTCGTCTTGTCATCAGTGACAGCTGATAATTTGATTAAACTTGAAGTGAGATTATTTTATTTGGTGTCTAGTGACATTGCGTAATTGTAAAACATTGTTTAAAATTATTTTTTTGCTGTGTATCAAACCAAGATACCATATATGATATAATGCAAGTTCCCCAAACTATAGCCGCCATTGGCTTTGGTGTTTGGAAGCAACGGTTTCAAAGCTTGTTGTATGGAGACACCGTTCACATGCGTAACGTAAAACCTACATATGTGGCTCTTGCAGATTTGCATAATATTGCAATAGATCATCAGGACACAGTTCCAGGTAATTTTAATCATATTATCATAACTTTACATCAACACATGTATATTACTATTTATGTAAGCAATATTTTTTACAAATGTTATTTTATTTCAGAAATTATTTATTGAATGACATTCATATTATTCAGGAGAATGGCTTTGCAGCACCTACTAATGAGAGTGAAAGAGGAAGAGCAGGAAACAGTACTTTCCTGCGAGCATTTATTGATGAGCATTTTAACTATGGATAGAAAAAATAATAAATTATTAATATAATATTATAAATTCGAAAGTAAATGTCTGTCTGTCGCGGTTTCACGCCAAAACTACTGAACCGATTTAAATGAAATTAAGTACACAGATAGTCTAAAGCCTGAGAAAGGACACAGGCTACTTTTTAAGGCGAAAAACGGCATGTAAGAGGTTGAAATAGGGGATGAAAGTTTGTATTGAAATTATGTCATTTTTAAAACTAGAAGCTTGAAATTTTTTTAGGATTTTGATTAGATATAAATAAATAAGACATTCAAAGTTTGTAAAAATTGTATTCTAAAAGTACCTATGATATAATATTGTAAATTAATAAAAGAAATATATATTTTATTTTGAAGCATTTTATTTTTCATCTTGTAATATTCAATTTTTGCTCCCTTTGCTTATGCAGTGAAAACTGTGAACAATATTACAGTTTTATTACAGTAAACACGTAGAAATACAAAGGATTAAGGAAGTACACCAAATACACACTTATGTAGCTTGAAGTTTAAATTCTGTACTAACCTGCTATTAGCTTAACCTATTTGCACTTCTGTCTCTCTTTTTAGCTACTTTTATTCCTTTTTCAATAGTTAAAAAATGGGTTTGTTCACTAATTTACTTTTGGCGGAAAAGTCAAATCAAATGTCAAACTGATTCACAAAGCATTGAGACCAGTATTTTTGACATTTTGTCCATGAATTTATCAGAATGACAACACAATAAAACGAATCCAGCCTATAGCAAGCATTTAGTTATGAGACGTTTATTGATCCGTTATGAAATATGAATAAAGAAAGTTATGAAACGTTTAATAGGCCTATTGAGCATTTTAGCTAATGAACATTGTAAACCTATAATAAGAGATTTTTATGAATAAGACCGTAAGTCCTTGTCTATCCGCTTTCGCCAGTTCTACAGACAAGCCAACGCTGGCTTGGCTGGTATTATTTAGATGACGCCAGCCTGCATCTTTCTTTTGGTGTGCACATGTTTGATTTAAAAAATAGTCCAAGTAGTATGTTTAACGAATACATTTGATTTTCTTTGACTTCATCGATAGTCAGTCTTTCTATATTCATTCCTATCCAAAGTTGTTCTAATGCCGAAGCGCGCATTTCTTTATTTTTCAACCGACTTCAAAAAAATTTGATAGAGTAATCGAATATATGTATTTGGCTTTGGCTGGCACCAACTTCAAAATTAACTAGGTTCTTAAAAGTATTATTTTCTACTTGTTAGTTTAGATTTGTTTAGTTTGGAAGTCGGTTTTTGTTTTTTTGTTAAAAATAATTTTGTATGCATCACAACGCCTATCCGGTATCCCACAAGCATTCGTGCTTGTACAAATTTTAAAGTCCCGTGTTCGTTTTATCTCTGCTTTTGTCGCAGAAATTCAAAACAAAAGCATATCTGTATCCAACATACGGCAACTGGCGCAATGCGTTTGTTTCTGTGCCCACGTATCCCCAACGTTGGCGCGAGGTTTTAGGGGTTAGCGGGCGGAGGTCACTGGCTTGAAAAATAGACGGATAGAATAAATATAAAAATAGAATTCCACAAAAAGTACTGGATCGATTTTAATTATATGTGTGTGATTTTAATTATACTATTATTTCTCGATACTTAGGATACTTTTTATTGCAGAAAAACATTTCATTCTTGCAGGAAAACAAAATAAAAAACATATTGTATAATTATTGTGGACCCATAAGCTACTGTATCCAACAGATTAAATATTTTATCGCTAGAATTGTCAAATAGCCTATTAGTTTTAGTGAGTCGTCCTTAGACTGGCTGGTGGCACACATTATGGTCACAAGCAGGTGCCATGACACCGGCGATCGTTTTGAAGCAAATTTAAATAGTAGGTATCTTTTTCCTTATTAAACTTTGTTTTACTTAATAAACATTTTTTTTTACTGCAGAAATAATTTATTTTTTAGAAATAGTAGATACTTTAGATGATTATAGACCAGTTTTTCAAAATCAGTCATCTTTTGTAAAATGGCAAAATGGTTGGTTATATTGTGCTGCTTCAACTGTTTTCACCTTTTCCTGTTGTTTTTTTTTCCAAAATTAATTGAATACGACCTGTATTTTTAATTTTTACTGTGTTTAATAAATAAAACTAAAATAAAGATTTTTTTATATTGTTTTCCCCAATGATATTCTAATTGCTCATTTAGACTCTCGCCTCGAAGCTCGTATCGCACCTCGCCTCGCAGCTCGTGTGATTTTTGCGAGATATTGTGTGTCTGTTCACACTCTCGCGAGGCGTTCAGTTCACTTTAAGCCAGCAATAATGGAAGACGTTGAATTATTAGCAGCATCCAATATTTCCTTACTTAGTTTTTACAACTACGTGACTTATTTACAAAGGAGAGCGCGAGTGTAAGCACGACGTTCGCGTCGGTCGCGAGGCCCTTTGACTCGTGCCTAAAAAACCGCCCTCGACGCGAGCGCTGCGAGGAACGGGACGAGCTGCGAGGCGAATCGCAAACACACCATTCACACACTCGACTCGTGCCTCGCCTCGCGGCTTGTCTCGTCACTCGCGCGAGAGTGTAAACCTAGGGTAACAATAGATATGATGTGAGCGCGCAATCGTGAAGACTCGAAAACGTCGTAATTGGGACGTATTGCCTTTAGTCTGTGTCACGCATGGCGACGAGTGGTACCAAAGAGTATAGATAATATACTGGGTGGTACGCTGCTACAAAATTTAAAAAAATGCCATCCTGTGTATTTAGGAAATGCACCAATTATGATACCAAAGTTAATAAAACACAAGGAATCTCATACCACATGTAAGAACGCAGTATACTTCGATTTATTAATATATTTCAATTATTTGCCTAATATTCTGATATGTCATCGGTCGCTAGACTAATGTTTGTTTACATTGACGCGCAATTGACAACACTAGCTGTCTCTTTTTTCTTATTGATTTTATCGACTATCCCCTTTCTATCATTTTGACTTGTAGTGAAATGTACCTTGAATGAAAAGTGTGTATGTGTGCTGCGCGCATTGAGTTATTATTACTACGTATAGAGTGGGCGCCTCAACTAGATTTATTCAAACACCTGTATAAGCTGATCGGCATATACGCGTTTAGTCTGTGCCGAGCGGCGGCGGCTTGACGCATTGGAGTAAAAATTATTACGTCTAAATATGCCGTCATGTGTAGTGAGGTACTGTACAAACCGTTCAGGAAAATCAAATAAAAGTCAAGGAGTGACTTTTCACGCGTAAGTTTACTGCATTTTCGTTTAATCACGCTTAATTTAATAATTTTGTATAATTTTAAAGTCATGCCGACGCGCCATGCGGCGGCGGCCATGATTGTTGAAATCAAAGAGTAAAAAAAGGCCTACGCAGAAGTGACAATATCGAGTTGCTATGTTAATTAATACAGATAATGAAATTATTTTGTAGTTCCCTATCAGATAAAACATTTTATATTCTTATATATATACTTTTTTATTAAGCTATTGCACAGCTTCTATCGCGGGCTTTGTTTGGATTATTGTAATTGTAATTAAAATAATTAGTTGTATGCTCATTAGGCAGAATATAAACAAAGTGTCCGTGTCCCTTCTGCATAGTAATCTTGCAATCTACGATGCGGTCGCCTCCTCCCCAGCGCCCCGGGCGGCCGCTTGTGGCGAACAGATTTTGTTCGCGGCGTCTACTCTAGTAATAATAACTCAATGGTTGCGCGGAACACTTTTTTCGATTGTTTAGTGAGTGTATAACATATATTCTGTCTATTAGAATATCATTGGTTTTCCCCTTTAAAGTAGTTAGTAGAATGATCCCAGTGCTATGGAGTATGGAGGGTAGAGATAAGGAGAACCGACTCATATGGGGGGAAAGTTGAAAACGTGTCCAGCTGTATACTGAAAATAATGTTTCCATTACCTACCACAATAGCGCTGGCGTGCGAATAGTTACAATATGAACATAGCTGTTATAAATGGAGTGAAGTTAGCTGAGTTCAAATATTTAAAAATTTTAATGACTCAAGTAGTTAGTAAAATGATAGTATACAAAACCTCAACTATTTACGTAGTCTAAAAAATGTTTTAGTTAATATAAACAAAATACTGCAGAGAGAAAGCGTTAAAATTTTTCTAATTTAACGTTTGGCGCTTTCTTTAAAATTTATCGACTGCTACTGCAGCGCCACTCTTACTGGACGCGTTTTTACTGCCACTTGTTCGTGTACGAGTTGGTCCTCCTTATCTCTACCCTCCATACCCAGTGCATCAGCCGCGTCTTCGCTGACAGCGCCTTGACGTCTTGAATTTTGATAGATTATCTATACTCTTTGTTTGATAGTCTGTTCATGTTGCGTCACTTACGAGTTACGAGTTGATGTGTGGATCTGTGGACTGTGAATAATTCTATTAAATTTATAAGCGCAGGACGGCTAATATCAGAAGTAGGTCGTAGATGTGGGCGTGATCGTTAGTATCTTTTGAGAAGCAGAGCACATTCTCAATTTAACTTAACACACTCATAACTAAGTACAACGTAAACACATTAAAACATTATATTATCAATAATAGTTACATTATTCGGATATAAGTAATTCGTCGATGATACGTGGTGCATCGGCGGTCCAAATCTGACATTCCCCTTTTTGTCTTTCAAATAGTTCTCTAATTTAATTTCTTTTTAAAACATGCCAGTTTGTATCACCTTGCTACCATCGCTTCGACGCTTTACAAGAGTGCGCTGTCAAAGCTTGATTTCACACTCTTATCCGATAAGCTTACCCAACATCTCCAGATGGCGCACTGAGTGCGCCGTCACGGCCGGACTGACATTCGACCGTCCTCGGGCGATCATTTATTGAAGCCATTGCAAAAGCAGGAACGACGCTCGCCCATCCTGTCACTCAGGAACAATCTAACTCTCTGTTATATTCGTACCGTACGTAAATACCAATTTATTATGAAAGCATGTATCCTTTCGACCATCTCAACTTATGGACCGGATGACATCTTTCCAAACCGTGAGCGTGGACCGGACGAGTGTGTCCCTTCGACTATCCCAAAACATGGGCATAGACCGGACGACACTGTCCCTTCGACCACCTCCAAACCGTGAGCGTGGACCGGACGAGTGTGTCCCTTCGACTATCCCAAAACATGGGCATAGACCGGACGACACTGTCCCTTCGACCACCTCCAAACCGTGAGCGTGGACCGGACGAGTGTGTCCCTTCGACTATCCCAAAACATGGGCATAGACCGGACGACACTGTCCCTTCGACCACCTCCAAACCGTGAGCGTGGACCGGACGAGTGTGTCCCTTCGACTATCCCAAAACATGGGCATAGACCGGACGACACTGTCCCTTCGACCAGCTCCAAACCATGAGCGTGGACCGGACGAGTGTGTCCCTTCGACTATCCCAAAACATGGGCATAGACCGGACGACACTGTCCCTTCGACCAGCTCCACCACTTAAACACAAATCGGCCAGATGTGTCCCTTCGACCAGCCTTGTACGAAGGCGTGGACCGGACGACACCGACCTCTAAATTCAAATTCAAATTCAAATTTAAAATATTTTATTCAGCATGAAATTATTACAATTTTTTTACTGAACGTCATGAGTCTACTACCAATCATTTTGTAACCACGAACTTATCGCGAACAATTTCAATCCTCAATGTTGATTTCAATCTCGTAGTGTATACTTGTATGTAAAGTTTGCACTCTTCGACCACAATTCTTCATCATCTTTAGTCGCCGTCACGGTTTCCTTATCATTGTTGGTAGTAGCTTGTAAGCAAATCATCGTTTCTCTGCGGTACTTACGGTTCATTCTACCTCATTCCCGACTTTACTTGCGGTCGGGCCTTCTTGTGCATCTACACTATCATGCCACGAGGCTGTTAGTTTGCCTCTACCTCTTTTCTGGTACCAATTTTTAGCACTTTTTTTACAGAGCAGTTCTCGTTCCGCCTCATCACATGGTCGTACCACCTGGGCTTGCCCTCTCTGAGTTCCTCTGTTACCGGGGACACGTTGCAGGACCCCCTCACATATTTGTTTCGCACTCTATCTAGATGCGTCACGACGCTTACCCAGCGGAGCATCTTCATCTTCACTGTATGCAGTTGTAGTTCATACTTTTCCAAAGTTGCCCAGTTCCAGTTCAGAGCCATATAACATGGTAGGTCTCACAATTGTCTTGTATCACTTGCTCTTGGTTTTGGTAGGCATTTTAGGGTCGTACAGAATACCAGACAGAGATCTCCACTTCAATCACCTCAGACTAACTCTGTGATTCACTTCATCATCAATGCGAGAGTCAACAGTTAGTATTGATCCAAGGTATCGGAAACCGCCTCCTTCGGTGTAACAGTGCCGTTGATATTGATGTCGCAGCCTACCTCCGCAGATCCTACCAAGTCGCACTCCATGTATTCTGTTTTCGTGTGACTGATATGTAAACCGTATCTTTCAATCTCCGTCATCCACACTAAAAGCTTTGCTGGAGTTCTGAATTACTTTGCTCTAACAATACAATGTCTTATGCATATAGAATATTCCATGGTATTTCCTTGTGAAATCTTCAGGTTATATGGTAGTTCATTATTAAATTCGGGCTCAAACGGATGTCTGATGCACTCAAAACCTCACTAGAAACGGTTCACTCACACCTGCAGGGCTACAACATTGTGTGCTAATGTCGTTATAAATTTATTCTATCAGAGAGATATAGGCTACAGAGAGAAAGGGTTCAAACATGTAACTAACAGTTTTAAATAGAGAAGAAATAACAGTTTGATTCCGCTCGCTATTTGTAATATAATAAAAAAAAGGCAAGTCCTTTAGAAAAATACTAAACCGTATTGCATATTACTGATATCAAAAAAACGTTATATTTTATTAAATCAAATAAAAGTTGTTTTTTTTTAAGCTGTGCAAAAGTTAGTCGTTACTCTAATATCAAATATAAGATTATCGAAGCCTGACCCGGGACTCGAACCCAGGACTTCCCGATGTACAATCGTATAGGCTAGCTGCAACACCGCCGAAGCAAATAAGTAGCCGTATAATATTGCCACTTGCTTTTTTTACTTGGTTAGAAATTACATTATCAGACGCATGCAAGCAAGCTTTTCACAGTATTTGTAATTTTAATTGTATTTAGAATCTGAGTAGTGCATTTAACTTTATTACTTCCAATACCAGGGAGATATTAAATTAAACGTTTACACGCAAATCTCTTTTAAAAGGGAATAGACAGATTTACTATAAAATAGACAAAAACATTTGCTCACCGAATGATATTTCTAAAGTAACTCTCCACGTTCGCCACTCACACCTATTGATCTCCTACCTCGCAGCATCAGCATCTATTCTCTTGGCCGGAAATGATTTTGCGACGTGGCCACTGGCGAGGCTTGTCACACGTAAGACACATAACATTTGTTATCATACCTTGATTACGAATTAAACTACTCGGCCGTATTATTTCTTTACGCTTTTTTTTTTACAACCAATCTATTTTGACCAGTGGTTTCTGTTCATGCCACACCAATGAAATGTTCAAGAAAATCTCATCTCATACCTTGTCCGAGGCTTCTTACAATAAGAATGTTGATGACGAACTTTGTAGCGATAAGATTTCGTAACATTCGTACTCTAGTAATAACGTCATAATATGTGGTTAGTTCTCACCGTGCTACCTTAATAACATAGTACTAAACTAATTCAGTTATCACTTCTTCAGGTAACTCAGACTTAGTTATTCTTCTAATCAAATTCTATAATCGAACCACGACCTTAGCCGCAGATTTTCTTCTTGCTCTGACTTAAAATTGTAGTGCTTGTAGCTCTCTGCCCGTGACATCCTAAATCCTCTCACTAAAGCCTTCATATCATTTAAATCCTTCGTCTGAACATCAACCGGTTTCATTGTTACATACTAAGGTTCTTCCATATATTATCTTAGATACTCTTTGGGTTCTTCCATCCCACTTCTGATATAAGCGCAGGACGGCTAATATCAGAAGTAGGTCGTAGATGTGGGCGTGATCGTTAGTATCTTTTGAGAAGCAGAGCACATTCTCAATTTAACTTAACACACTCATAACTAAGTACAACGTAAACACATTAAAACATTATATTATCAATAATAGTTCCATTATTCGGATATAAGTAATTCGTCGATGATACGTGGTGCATCGGCGGTCCAAATCTGACATTCCCCTTTTTGTCTTTCAAATAGTTCTCTAATTTAATTTCTTTTTAAAACATGCCAGTTTGTATCACCTTGCTACCATCGCTTCGACGCTTTACAAGAGTGCGCTGTCAAAGCTTGATTTCACACAGATGGCGCACTGAGTGCGCCGTCAAATTCAAAATCAAATGACAAAAATCAATGACGGCCGTTTGTATTTCAAAAGTTTGAAAATAATTAAATAAATATCTAGTTATACGTGTGCCACACAGTAAATTAAAAGATGGATTTATGTCCTTTAGATGATATCAGTGACGATGAAGTTTTTTTTGGCAAAATATCTTTAAAAGAAATAAAAAAACATATATTCTTTAATGCACATCGTCAGAGTTTTCCGTAAGTATTTTTATCGTAAATAATATTATTAGTTATTTGGCATTTGAATCAGTCTTGTAATTTAAACTATTTCAGGGGCACAGATGTACGTAAACAAGAAAACAATGAAGACAGCTTGCAAATCATTGAGATTAGTTCGGAGCCTAACATGTCAAAAGCTAAATATTCTATTGAATCTATAAATTCAACACCAAATAAAGATTGGGATGTTATGTCTACAGACGATAGTTTTTTAAGACTTGAAAAAATGGTATCTGATATGTGCATGTCACCAAAACCTAATGATAATTTAGACAATACATTAGAAGTTGTTGACTACATTTTAAATAATGCACCATCAAAACATACCAGTGCAATTAATGAGCAACTTGATACAAATGATAATACAACAATAAAAATCACTCCAGATATTCCTACTACTGTCACAAATAAATCAAATAATGAGAAAGAAACAAAATGTCTTGATATAAAAGTTGATGATGCTAAATTAAAGAAATTAAATGAAACTCCAATAAAATGTATATCACACAATAATGATGTTCAAAATAAAAAGACAAGCTCTGTATTAACTCCTTCTACTAAACAAAATGAATATGTTTTTAAAACTCCTAAAAATACATTGTCTACAAAAAAACACTTGACAAGTTCAACAAAGAAAACACCTAGTAGACTAAATGCATATCAGCACATTGCCAGCCCTGTTGCATTCTACATTAAGAATTGTCCTCAAACTCCTTTGATTAAAGATGTCCACCTAAAGAAACCTTTATCTAGTACCTCCTACATTCCTAAATTGTTAAAAAAATCCATAGAAACTAAAGTAAACAATAAAGAAAATGTATCCTTACCTTCAGTTGCCTATAAAAGTGCTAAGAAGACAAAAATGGTATGTATATGTGGAGTTTCATGGTGATATTATATAAAGATCTCATTTTTTTATTCCAAATTCAAAATTGAGTGCTATTAGATTATGTACATAATTTTACAAATCCATGTAATTTTACAGATTCCTCTACCAGATACAGAAAAGTTGCCTTCTAGCCAGTGGGCAAAAAAACTGAGTAATTCAGTGCCAAAACCAACTGTAATAAAACATCATCATAGAGAAGTTAATTCAAATAAAAAACAAGTGACAACCAATGATGAGGATAGTTTTATTGGTTTACCACTAAAACAAGCAGATTTATCAGTTTGTACAAAAAAATCTGCTTTTACTAAACTAATGTAATACTGATTTCTTAATACAATGCTTAGCTTTACTTGGTTGTTTTATTTACTTATATGAAGTATTTATGAAGTATTTTTGGCAACAGTTACCTTTCAGGATACATAAACATTCACTCAGTATAGTATGATTCAAACTTAATGGCAGCTCCGTCGACTTGACTGTACATGCCGTACCTGCACTCGCAGCTAACTTCCAAGCCGCCATGTTTGCATCGTACTATAAATGATGTGCAGAATTATTATTATGGTGAAGTGACAACACAGAATACTAATACTTTGTGATTTTTATTTCACCATGTTGATATCTAATGAAAAAAAAATCTTATAGCTTAATTTCAGAACTTTACTTTGAAGTGTAAAGAAATAAAGGAAAGAAATATTTCGTTTTTTACTATATTTTTTAGTTAAAACTTAGAGGTACCTAAAGTAAATGAATAATTTCACAATAAACATTACAAAGCTTTATTAAAATAAAAAAAACCATCATAAATATTTGAATGTATTATCAATCATTACAGTGTACCTTACAGGCAAATTGCATATAATTTACTGTATCATTAACATAAATTATTATTATTATTTAAAATATAGACTATAGTTTAATGACATACAAAAGCACATATACATTGTCAAAAGACTGGTGGCATTGTGTGTTGTAGAATATAGAGTTAGTAATAAACACCGTGATCCACAATATAAAATTAGTTTCAAACATGCAAATTAGATAAAATTCTATATATTATTTAGATTATATTATATTTTTCTTTGTAATATTAAATATAGGTACCTATATGAAAAATAACAATTTATAAACCAGCTAACTTTACAACAATACTAGAAAATATAGTCACAAATACAGCACAGATTTAGTAACGATAAAATGCAATGTAAAAATTGAAGGTACATTGTAAAAGTTTAATGAGAAGAACTTAAAAGATAAATTAGGTATGTATTCATATATTGTAAAATATTGTCTTATTAATTAAAAAGGTCGATCGAAGTTAAGATGCTTTTGGCAAATGTTTTGGCATCATATAGCCATGAAACTATTAGATGTGTGAGAGATAGAAGTCTGTAAGAATTCAATTATTTATTATTTTTTCTTACGAGATGCTTTATATTTAGGCCCTTGCTTCAAGAAGAATACTTGTCTTTTAATCTTTCAAGGCCGTACTAAAACAGTTAAGATTTTTTATGGAAAACAATAACTTTATATAAACTTTATGTATTCTTAGTATGTATCTATACAAGAATCGTAAAGTAAAATAATATATATATATTTTATAATGAGGTATTTTATTGTATCAATATAATTTAAGAACAAATGCTGATTTCATAACTTACTACCGTTTTTCACATAAATATTTGTAGTAGTAATAGTAAATGATGACTTTCATTACATGACATCAAGATTCGCGTTGAAAATTTCTCATAGTAATGTAAAAATAAAGAAATTGCATTAAGAAATAAAATATACTAAGTTAAATCAATATAAATGAGGATAATATAAAAAACAGAGTATAACACAGTCAAATATCATAATATGTATTTTAGCTATAAGCACAGAACTATTATTAGATAACATAATTAATAGTAATAACAGTAAAATTAATAATATTTCAACAGTTGAGTCAAATATAAAATTGCCTGTAACACTTTTCTTTTAAATGCCATAAATATACTTAGTAAAATTAAAACTTTCATTTGAGTTGAGACAATACAAGTCAAAATGTATGAATTTTGTATTGAGAGGAAATAGCACAATGCACTATGAATACAAATGAGTATACTTTTAACTTCATAATATATAAACATTAATGAAAAACTCATAGACACAGAGAATGGATTGAACAATACTCGTATGAAATTGACCACTCTCTAGAAAGAGAGAAAACTCTCGTGCGGCCAATACCTAACATTGTGTTGTAGGTCTACATGAAGTTTACAATTACAATTCATCCGCTCCTGCAAGGCTGTGACGTGGACCAACCAAAATTCTAGACAAAGACAACTACTAGCCACACGTTCGTTTCATCTCTCTTCCACTTTCCTGCCTTTATAACTTTTAATGGAAGATAAGAAGAGAAGATTTATAAAATGGGAGTGATCACAACAGATATTGTGTAACGTCAGGAGTGGACTGTGAACTTAAGTAAATATTTACCCCAAGGGGTAATACGTACGACCCCTTGGGTGTATGTAGCTTAGCCCTTAGGGCTTTACTCAGGCCCTGAGGTAAATATTTTCGGGGCCTTAGCTTATCGTAAACATTTTGTCTTTATAGTATTTATAATAATAAATAGTGAAATTAAGATAACACCATTGTTTGGTTCATAATTGATCTTAGAGTTATATTAATGTTATTTTTTTATTTTAGATTGTATTTCATTTTATAAATTCACAACATTATTATTTATTATCCATTTAACAACAGGGGTCCCTTAAATTCCCTGTGCCTAAAAACCATTATTATAGGTCTTTGAGTAAACTAATATAATTCATATTGGTATTACATCCTTACGTAATATATTCATTTTTTGTGTTATTTATAGTCGTAAAAATTTCAAAATTATATAATAAATAATTATATTAATAAGGTAGATATTCTCATAAGATATACTTAACAATTAGTAAAAAAAAGTAACTTACATCTAAAAATGCAAATCATAAAAAGACAATTACTTCACTTAAAGCTCTAACATTTAAAAAAAAATCAATAATTGTGCTTCACAAACAACCACGATTGCGTAAACATCATAAGAACAAGTATAACTATTTAATATAGACGTAGCAAATAATTCGTATGAGATTCATAAACAACCATCATTCGAATACATTTAGGATTACATGAGTATCAGAATACTTAACCCTTTGTAAATATTTTACTTATAGCATTCCAGGTCTATCCGATTCATGGTTTCCGGATTTTTCGAAAAACATGAAGTCCTGAAACATAAAAACAAAAAGTAATAAATTAGTATGTTCGTATTTTATGTTACAAAATTTTTATAATTGATACTATGTATTTATTTTACATATAAAAAAATATTATTATTTTTTATTTTAGTTAACTTTTGTTAAATGAAAAGTAACACCGAAAAGGACTTTTTGACATTTAAAATATATTGAGACATTATTACACAAAGCAACTTATAAATCCGTGATAAGCTAGGGGGCTTGTGTTATGGATACTTAATAGTTGATACTACAAATATATAACTTTAAATGTATACAAATTATAAATACAAACATCCATGACTGGAGTACAAACATTCGTGCTAAACAAATGATTGCCCCAGCGGGACTCGAACCCGCGACCGCTGGCGTGGCAAGGTCACTACGAACTGAGCCAAAGTGTCGTCAAAAATGTCTTTGATGTTGAAATGTATTTAATTCCAAAATCCGAATACCATTAAGTTTATTTATCAATTTGTCAATATTCTATAATTATAAAACTGAAAAAAAAAACAAATAATTGCACATAGTAAAGTAGTAACTAAAAATATTATGTTACTCTAATATAATAAACCTATTTGTAAGAGTAGAAGTCTTGCGAGCGCCAACTTCAGGGCGGTCATTAACTTTGGCGAGACCTTCACTAAAGCTGCTTCCACACTATACAATTTCACGACCAATAATTTGACTAAATTGGTAATAGAATTGTGTAGTGTGGATAGAAATATGTAATTGAAGGACATTGATGACTAGTTGCTACTTGCTTTCTTTTTAAAAACTACTGTTTAGTCCAATCTTCTATTTCTTTTATTATTATCCTATCAACCCTAATTTTTGCTTTTTGTTAAGAGGAATTACACATGTCCATAACAAAATAAAACTAGCGATCATTAATGTACGTATGGACGAACAATCAGATTATAGCCAATTCAATTAATCAATCTGATTGGCAATGAAATTGTATCGGGTGTAAGCCGCTTAATAATTAGGCGTTTATATACTTACAATGAGGAAACATGCACCAAGCAGGACCGCCTTGATCCTCACGTCCAAATCCATCGGGAACGTGATCCCGAAGTAGTCGGCGTCGGTGAAGGCCTCGCGCGCCAGCCCTGACCATTGTTTTGTTATTTTGCCCACTTTCGTCTCACCATCTTTTGAGTAAACCTGTAACATTATAATTCAGGCATTGGTAGCCCAGCGTAAACGCGTTGCTTGTATAACCGAGTGATGCGGGTTCAAATCCGGGTCTCGCACCTCTGATATTTTCATGTGCGAATCATTTCTATCCTGATTACCACTTGTCTTACGGTGAAGGAAAACATCGTGAGGAAACCTGCATGTCTGAGAAAACCTAGCAAGTTTTCGTAAGACATGTGAAGTCCGCTAACAAGCTCTAGGCCAGTGCGGTGGACTATGGCCTGATCCCCCTCGTACTGAGGGAGGCCCGTGCCCAGCAGTGGGACGTTAAAAAGGGCTGATGATGATGATGATGATTATAATTCAATGTCAATAATTTAACAAATTTTAATGACTAAAGATAAAAAACGGAGGCATCGACTTGCTTATCTTAAAATATTACGTCTTGCCAGTTGTGTATCAAATTTTGTTTTTTTTTTATGAACAGGTGGTCGTACTGGTACCTGTAACCTGAGGGTTGTACACCTATATGTATATAGCAATAACAAATTAAATGTTAACTTTTGAAGTCATTTAAATATATTATTAGATCGATCGATCGATAGATGCGGACTATGAAATCTGCTCTTATAAAAGAACTATTTTTGGCTTGCTATTGATAACATTCCTATAGAATCGAATAAAGAATTTGTATGTTCTTAGCCACATTCTTGTGATGTTTAAGAGAGGCCACAAACTTTACACAATGTAATAAAATGAGCAATTCACAATGCAGTGTACTAAACAACATATTTATGTTATGGTTTAAATAATATTAATGTATAAATGTATATGTAATATAATATCTATACATACAAAGCTGTAACTTAGCACAATCTGTACAAGGAAAGTTTTACAAAAAATCTGCACTAAAAAGAGAAAAATCTAAACAAAAAAGTAGAAAATAATACTTTTAAGAATTTTGTTAATTTTGGAGTCGGTGCCAGCCAAAGCAAAATAACCCTAAATAGATACATATTCGATTAATTTATCAATTTGTAAACATAATCAAAATACCTGGCTCGCACCGACTCCAAAATTAACAAAGTTCTTAAAAGTTCTAATATTAAAACCCGAAAATATTATTATTAAAATTTCTGTCTGTTCACGTTTCAAGCGCTTACTAGCCGATGATTTTAACAAAAATTTTTGTAGTGATAACTAATACCTAACTGTCGGGTTAATATTTAGGATATTTGAACCACGGTGGTTCTATCAATAAATGTACATGGCGAATTCTGGGTAAACCTTAATAGACGGATCAAAACAAATGTACTCAAAAATAGTAGGTATTAATAAGACCTACAAAAAATCATTATTAACATAAATCTTTTTCCTAAGGTACATAACATAAAATGTGCCGAGGGACGCACCCGAGCTAAGAGAGAATAACTCACTTCATAAACATTTCTACGCGGATATAAAATAAAAAAAAAGTGAATTTGCATTCGTATTTTAACTTTTTTCTTACATTAAAGAATCGATATGAATTATAAGGACAAAGATACTTTAAGTCTTCGACCGGAAATTTTCCATCTGTACAACAAGTGTTTTAAGTTAGGATACGATAGTGTGTTCTAAATATGTGAACAATGTATATTTAATAAAGATACAAAACAAATTTATCGTAAACTTTATGCAATATGGGTTTCAAGGCCTCAATAAAGACTCATTGACTTATTACGAGAGCCAAATGCGGCAATTTAGAACGAACTATTTATTTAGCTCATCATTCATTACGAACTAACATTGTATAGCATTATTAGATAAATTCGCTCCTTGTTAACTAATTATTTGCACAGTGATGTAACGTCAATGACTAGAACGTTCCGTAATGTTTAGTTTGATTATTGTATGTATGTGCTTAATATAATGTAATTTAATAATATCACTTGTGTTATATTTACTTGTAATTACCTAACACCTTCAAGGTTTTCTTTATCACATCAAAATGTTCACTTATTTTAACAAAACGTTCAAATGAAATTTAAATAAAATGGATACATATATAAATGATGCGTACTTCTTAGTTGTTGTACAAATATAAAAATAACATAATTATCGTGTATGGAGAATAGTTTTTTTTTATTACTAATTCTACGCAACATTGGCGAAGTCAACTGTGCCCAACCGGCACTCATTGAAGCTAATTGAATTGAATAACTTGAATAACACAATAAAATTAGTATAATATGTACATTGTACAATATAGATACTTTCATACTGTACAGAAAAAATGGACCGCCCTAATTCGCGATTATTTATTTGGCCTCGATACGATTTAGAAATATAGAATGCGTTGAAAGAGTAAAGTCAGATGCACTATAACCAACAGACTACCTAGTCTAATTTGAAAAAATATGTTAGGACATAAAGTGAAAAAATTAAACAAGCGCAATCGACTTAGAAAAGTAGGAATAGTATAATGTTGCCATTGAATAATTAAAAACTTAACGTTTAATTTTTTACTGTTGAGATTAACCGATTTGTTGGTTGCACAAACGGACGACCACGATGGTAGTGGCTATGATATATGGATACAGATCAAATTCTTTTATCGAGCTAAAATAGTTGCAACTTGAAGAATTTAACAGTCGGGAAAATTGAATAGCAGCCAGAAACTCAGTCAGTCAGTCGTTACTGTCGGTCCTGCGCTTATAATTCATTGTCATGTCGTGCAATCGAAATGTGACATTTAAAAGGAACAGAAAGTACACATGTGTCTGTACACATACTCATTTCATATAATTCTTATAGCCAATCTTGTTTTGCTTCGTCTATATCGGAATCGGCCCTAACCTAAATTTGGTCCAAATAAATTCTGTATCTAAATACATCATTCATCTCGGATGAAGTTAGTTCTGCATTTAATGTTTATGTATGGGTAGGAATCTTATCTGACAAAAAAAAACAATATTAATTATCAACCCTTTAAGAAAAACGCCAAGCGAATTTCGATCGCCCAGATTACAATTTATGACTCGAACAATTGACAGTGTCAATGGTCATCTTATCAGTTAAGAGGAAACCATTATATATAAAACAAAGATACAAAATGTGAAACTCACATGAAACTCCACATCACCGCAGATGGAGAAGGTGCACAAAGGGCCTTTGATCCTCAGCACGACGTCGCCGGCTGCGTTCTTGATGACGTACGAGGGTTTGCAGATGGACCACTCCTGCTCTATGGAGCCGATCACCGTGCCGGGGGGAGCTGACACCTCCATGCTCTGCAGCCAGCAAGGACACCAGCACGAGTCGCACGCCAGCGGTCGATGCAAGTGGATCACCTGCAAAACATTACAATAGGATTACTATTATACATGTGAAAGTTTGTATGTATGTATGTATGCGTACGCAGAAACAACTGAAGGATTTGTTTGAAATTTAGTTTATCGATAGAGTAACACATGACTCTACTGACCGACTCTACTGTACTAGGTAACTGCAGGTAATTGGTAGTCTTTTAATTTTTAATATTTGTTATAATAACTTAACATTAATTGTAATATACTAATAAATTAGTAGTTTAAAAAAGAGGACAGTCACAACATGTTGGATCAGTTTGTCGTGACCCTACTTGCTGTGCCATCTGTCGCGGGTTCAAGTCCCGCTGGGGGCATTCATTTGTTGAGCACAGATAAAGTTATGCATGTGTAGTGTATCAACTATCTGGTATCCGCAACACAAGCCTCGTAGCTTACCACGGCACTAGATGGCGCTGTGTATAAAAATATATACGTAAGTAGTACGTAACGTACGAAAAGGCGTGGTACCTCATTTCTAAAGTTATCCATGATCTTCATGTCGAATGGACGCATAGGACCACAGCAGTTGCGAGTGCAGCAGTCGTTGTCTTCAACTGCACAGTATACTTTTTGGCCAATTGAGTTTTTTATTGTATATTTATTGTTGGTTTCGAATCCAACGAAAGCTTCCAATAACTCAACTTTCTGGTGGACCAAGAGTTGATCAATCATAGACAGGTATTCCAAGCCAGGAGGGCAGTTTGTGAGCCCTTGCGGAATACTCATCCAGCCACCTAAAATTATTACATAAGTATATGTGGTGAACGAAAGTTTGTAAATGTTTTTTATACATTAAATACATTGTATGAACTGGTGCAGATTAAGAATAGTAGGTAAGTATTATGTTTTAATAAAAATGTAATGAATGATTTTCACGGCCAATATATTATCGTTTAAAGACTAAATTAGTAAGTTGATAAAATTTTCACAAACTTTTTCCTGATACCGACTACCTATCACCCTACTACCTACTAGTAACGTAAATAAAACCATTATCTCAAGGACAGTACCTCAGTCAATCTGAGGTAGATTTGATCATACAGATCATATACTAAATATGATATGTGTAATTCCATCGTATTTTTCTCCATCGCGCTGCGACAGCAAATAGTTTAATTTTATGTACCTTTACTCTTAGAGTTATTATTCTAAGCCTTTACTATTCTGAATTGCATTGCATTACACTGGTCACGAGGGTAAGTTGCTAGTTAATAATTAATAAACTATATATAAAAGACACAAATAAGTATAAGAAGGACATCCTAAGTGAAAATTAAAAATGGGAAACAGTATTTTTTGCTTACTAATCATAACAACTACGCTACGAAAATGCACGCAATAGAAGTATAACATAGCTAGTATTTTTACTTCAGAAAAAATAACTACTTTCACAAAAACCAATGATGCATGCTGAAAATGATAAGATATTGTATACAAATAATTAAATCCATATACAATTGTAACATAAACAAGCCAGATAAGTGATGAGTAAACATTACCAACACGAAACAAATAATTATTTTAGATGCCCTCCACCACATTCATGTAATCAACAACATTTGTTAACCTCCTTTCTTCATCTGTTAATAATTGTTCATAACCGTTCAAGCGGTTCTTAAACAACTTTTTGTAGAATTGTTTAATAGATCTTTTAGCACTTGCTACCGATAGAGTTTCAATATAAACACTTTTATTTTTAATATTCACAATCTTCGAGCACTTTTGTGACAAATATTTTCTAAATTTAAAGCATTTTTCAGAAGCTAATTTTAAGTTGTCTGTGGGAGAGTCCTCAGACAAAATTTCGAAGTTATTGCTTAAATTATCGTTAAACACTTTCATTATTTGAGAAATATAAATTAATAATAAAAAAAATTAAAAAGAATGCAATTTTTGATCACAGAGTATGTTCCACTGCCACTACCACAGTAATGCAAGTACAATAAACACTATCAGCGCTTCGACTTTTAAATAAATGTAAAAGTAAACATCTTTATCTTTATAATAAATATTCACTAACTAGGTGTTCTTTATGGTAATAATTATTAGGACAAGAATATAGCAATTCAATTAAAGTTTTATTTAATTGTAGTCTGTAATGATATACCCCAATTTATATATTTTTATATAAAAATAATAATAATAAAGAATAACATATTTTCTTATTGTGAAAATTAGTTCTTCATGAAACTGAAAATGATGAATATCAGAAAAAAGAATAAGATGTAAGAATTCATAAAATTAGTAACAGTTCACATTCACTCACAAATTTTTAATTAAATCATTATATTTTTGTCAAAAGGCATTTAATAAGTTGTATTGTTCCAGTTCCATTAAAACAAAAAAACTGTTTTTTTTTTTGAGATTTAAAGTGTAACTGTAAGGTGCAATTAAAACAAGTCTAGTGTTATAATAAACTGTATAAAGTTAATTATTATTTGACTAGACTTAGGTTTTAGTTTATGCCTGAAATCTTCCAAAGATATATTTAATTTTTTTTATTAAACATAATACATAAAAGCGAATAATCATCTCGAAGTATCGATAACCTCTCGACGTATAAAGATGAAATTTGGTAGGAAGGGGGTTTATAGTTAGTAGATGTCCGCTAAGACCAATTTTGCAACAGGTTCGGATTAAGGTCCAAGGGCTCTCACTGCCATGTTTGTATGAAGGTCCTTCATTTTTCTTGCTACAAACTTTAAATTTGGTATAAAGCATCTAGGGACAAACTTGAGAGAAAAGAGGGCGAGTCACTAATACTCTAGTATTACTATTTAATATAAACTTAAGATTATAATATGCAGTAGCTGAGCACAAGTTATTTACCAATTTTGTGCTGTGAAATATACTTAATGTACTGTATGTTTTAACTATAAATTCAATATTTTATGAAGATATGTTTAAAATGGTACCAATTAAATATACCTGGAGCTTGAGGTGCAGGTTGTTGCATCACAGGTTGTGGATATCCAGGCTGAGGATGAGGGTATCCAGTAGCATATCCTGGTTGATACCCTGGTTGAAATCCAGGCTGAAATCCTGGTTGGAAACCAGGCTGAAAACCTGGTTGATACCCAGTTTGCATTCCTGGTAATGGCTGAGCTCCTGGAGGTAGCATTGGCCCAGGTGATGGGCCGGAGTAATTATGCATTGGATAGTTCTCATTAGATTTGTTCACTTCTACTGGAGAAGTATAGCCTTGACTGGCTGGAAAGTTTGGACTATATGGGGTAGGTTTATGTGACATGATTCTGAAACAGATTAAGGAAAGTTTTAACACTTAACCAAAACTAATTGACTGAATATATTATTACTAATAATTATTAAAAGTAAGATTTTAATTTATTTATACTATGATAATTATTGATTCTATTTTATTAAAATAGATGTAGGAAACATTTCTCGACTTTAAATAAAGTAAGTAACGTTTTTGTTAAACATTTTAAAGCTTTTTTCTGTAATTTACAGTGTGAATCCAAACGCCAAAATCTATGATATTAATTTTCGAAAATAAAGATCACGAGAAGACTTTTTCGACGTTTCGAACTACATACTTTGTTATACAAAAACATGCGATTATCTAAGGCTCAGAACCAACTCTTTATAATTAACAAGAAAATTGTTATCTTATCGAAAGTAGCGTAAATTTAGATGAAAAAAGTATGTTTATTTATAGCTCTGAAGTGCTCATTACCAAATTTATTTATATATAGTATAGATGATAGATAATTTCAGTACACTAACATTTAGAATTCAGATCCAGGCACCAATTATGTAAATGTCAAATATATTATTGCACTTATTACAACAATAAGTGGATTCTATTCATTTGGGCTCGTAATAGATATTTGTTTTTAATTTTTATATAAAATGTAAATGATTCATAAATATCCGCTAGTTCTGCACTTGACGTAAAAACACCCATGACCACAGACTATGAAGGGTAGAGATAAGGAGGAATCTCTCTTACTGACAAGATTGTCCGTCAAAATGCGTTAAATTAGGGTGGCGCCACATTAGCATCCAGGTAAATTTTAAAATCTTATTCGTGGTGGCACCATGGTAGCAAATGGGCTAAACGCACTTCACTCAGTTTACCGCTGCTATGTTCATATCATAGCTTTTGCTACACTAGCGTCATTCTGGTGGGTTTTTGAACTGTTATTACTTATTTACCGCTTACAAGTGGACACTTTTCCAACTTTGCTTCTATTAAGATGGTACTCCTTCCCTACATACCACAGACCATGGAGGTTAGATACAGGAGAACCAACGCTTCATACTAAAGCATTACCCGTCTGTCTCTGAAAATTTGTAGAGTTTATAGCGCGCTGCCGTCAATAAGTAGTATCTGTCAAGTTAGCTATTTATGAGTACTGTCACTATTGTGACAATGTGAAGTTAGGCATTGAGACAACATAGCGATCGCAGCGCCTCCTTGGTTTGACAATATTTCTGAGACACTACATTCTAGGGCCTTGGTTCTCCTGGTTTCTAATCTCCATGCCACAGACCATGGAGGTTAGAGACCAAGGACCATCGCTTTATACTAAAGCATTACCCGCCTGTCTCTGAAAATGTGTAGAATTTACAACGCGCTGCCGTCGGTAAGTAGTATCTGTGAAGTTAGCTATTTATGAGTACTGTCACTATTGTGACAACGTGAAGTTAGGCATTGAGACAACATAGCGATCGCAGCGCCTCCTTGGTTTGACAATATTTCTGAGACACTACATTCTAGGGCTTTGGTCCTCCTGGTCTCTAATCTCCATGCCACAGACTTATATCTTATTAGCATAGAGTATATTGCTACATTTATTAGTGTTGTTTACAGAATAAAAATACTCTGGTGTTATCATAAATAAAAAATAATCAATATAGAATATACATATTATACATTAATAAATTCCTACCGTCTACTGATGATTACAAACTTGTAGAAAGAAAAATTAATGAAAAATTATTTATTCTATTACAATATTAATATTTTGCTAATAATTCTCAAATATAATTTCAATAAAAATGTAAGTTAAAAATAAAATTTTAACAATCCGTTATTATACATGAATTTATTTTGAAGATTATTACTATTGGAACTATACAGAATGTACATAATGCATGAACTGATATACAAACGAGCATACTATTTTAGAAATAAATATGAAAGAAAAATTTTAGTATGTGTATAATTTACACATTTCTAAACGTAACGCAAAATAGGCAACTGTGAGAAAATCGTAATTCATTTCCGGTTATGGGTTGCTATATTATATTTATCACCCATTCTTAGGATAGTACAATAATATTTATAAAAATATTTTCTTTGTTCAAGTTTACGCAATTAAATTGATATTAAGTGAATAAATAAAAAAATAACTGTATTTTTTTTTTGGAATAATTTAAATGAAGTAAATAATTATTGTTATTTGTTATATTACTTACAATGTTTACTTGTAGTCATTCTAAGTGAAATAATACCATTAAAATATGATATAAAATACATTTATTTATTTTGAAAGTTATTTATAATGTCTATCCAAATTTTATTGTAACATAAGACAAAGGTAATACAATTTCAATGTAAAAATTTGTAACTACGTATGCAACCCCGACATCCGGTTCGAAATACTCCCATTCGCCAATCAAACCATTGCAATAGAGTGCATTGACCAACCTGCTGCTGGTGCCAATTCTAGCAAACGAGTCAGTTGGATAGATGTTGCTTCCGTGTTTGTACTATCGAGAGTTAAGTGTATAGAAGAGTACCGCGATGCAATCAAAGTTGTTTTGCTACTCATGTAACTAAAATGGCGTCCCTATTTATCATTTAGTTATAATTCTTTATGTGAACACCTCTAGGACCTCAGTGATCGCATCCGAGTGAGTCATTAACCAACATAGCAATGACATTTTTATAGCACAAAGTGAGAATACGTTTCTGAAACGTTTGTAGAAGACTGGCAAGTGTGATTTATATAGCACAATAATGCGCGAATTCAAAGTGGTCGTGCTTGGATCGGGTGGGGTCGGGAAGAGTGCTTTGACTGTGCAGTTTGTGTCTGGATGTTTCATGGAAAAATATGACCCCACCATAGAGGATTTCTATAGGAAAGAAATCGAAGTAGACAATTCCCCATGTGTTTTAGAAATATTGGATACCGCTGGCACAGAACAGTTCGCTTCAATGCGAGATCTGTACATAAAGAATGGACAAGGATTTGTAGTTGTATACTCATTAACCAATCATCAGACTTTTCAAGATATTAAGCCTATGAAGGAATTGATAACTCGTGTCAAAGGCTCAGAACGTGTGCCTATACTGTTAGTAGGCAATAAAGCCGATTTGGAACACCAACGCGAGGTTTCACAAGGAGAAGGCCAGGCGCTCGCGCAAATGTGGGGCTGTCCATTCGTGGAAGCATCGGCCAAGAGCCGTACCAACGTCAACGAAATGTTTGCCGAAATAGTGCGTGAAATGAACGTTAGCCCTGAAAAGAAAAAGGATAATTATTGTTGTTGTACAGTGCTTTAATAATTAGTGTGTAATGTGGCATTTATTTCTCGTAAGACTGCAAGGGCGAGGAGGGAGTGAGCCCACCTCGGCTGTTGGCCGCGAATCTCCAGCGGGGCCTAGGCGTTAGCCTGTAGGAACCGATCGCTGGACCCTCGGCGGTCGCGATGCGCGTCATATCACGTTGTTAATATCTTTGATACATACCATTGTCCAATCGAGGTGCTTTATCTTATATTTTCATACTTTAGTACTGGTAGATACTCCCGCAGTAACCATTATCATATGAAGTAAACAAAATATCTATATTCTGATTGGAATTTTTTATATTTAGCTTTGAGTAAAATCATGTTTTATATGTTACCATCAGTCTTAAAATTCAAAATTGGAAACAGAAACTGTATCAAATGTTTAAGCAACAGCAGTAACATTTATAATGTAATGTAATATTAGTCAACTT
Source organism: Boloria euphrosyne (assembly GCA_951802675.2). Taxonomy (NCBI): domain Eukaryota; kingdom Metazoa; phylum Arthropoda; class Insecta; order Lepidoptera; family Nymphalidae; genus Boloria; species Boloria euphrosyne. The sequence goes on from OX637872.1 coordinate 7,297,290, forward strand.
TGTATATAATTTGATGAGATTAATAATGTGGAAGGACAAGGACGGTTTTAGAGAATTAAAAAGCCATCCAAATATGCAATAATCTTATATGATTGTGTAGAGTGAAGTGAGATGAGTAAGAGTTTACACCTAAGTCATATTGCAGATTGTGTTTTATTGTGTAAATTATGTTTATATGAAAAATCAATAATCAAGAAAATACAGATAAAGATTGTCAGTTGCGTGATTGTGTTTTAAAGTCTACCAGGATTTGTGATAATACATATAACAAAGTATCTATAATAAAAGTTTTAAGTGGGAGATTAACTAGTGAAGTTTTATTCTTCAGACACAAAGGTAATCTTTTTGTTTCTTTTACATTTCTCCTTTTTATAATTTATAATGCTTTAAATAGAAATTCACATTCATTTTAAAATATTTTTATGTTAATTAAATTTCATTTATTTATAAAACCTAAAATGTGCCAGTATAGCATAAAGCCAATTTAGATGAACAATATTTACAAATCTTCTAATGCTAAATTTAGATTTCTTATAACAAACACTTTAATCTTTTTTATATAGACAAATCATATGGTAATATGTAAATTATATAATACACATAATTCTTTTGCGTTTTGATTAAATTTTATTAGTATTAGATACTTAGAATTTATTATATTAAATTAGTAGTAATGGGTTGTAAAATCTGTGCCTTGAGTTAGCTGAACTGATTGATAGTACCTCTTGTTTACTATAAAAATGCCACTAAATTATGTAGTTATTTCTGAGAAATATATACAGTGTTAACTCCGTGTAACGTAACTCGATTTAACGACAAACTCCCTTAAGTGTTAAAATCATTTTGCTTTGGTTGGCTTAGCTTGTTTTCCATAAAATAATACACTCTATTTAACACTACACCCACTCTCAATAACGACAACAATAAAATTATAAATAGTACTTTTTAAGTTGTCAAAAATAGTAAAAATTCCGCCGTGCATTAAGGAAGCTCTGGAAGCAGCTTAATTATTGGCCAAGTACTTTCTTTATCACCAAGATGCCTCAATATCGCAAGATATGAATAAAATAAGTAAAAAATACAAAAATTACTGGTGCAGCAAAAGATGTCAGATGAAATTAACAAACTATACGCAATAGCGTTTTAATAAGAATTGTTTTAATGTATGTAATTACTAACACTAGTCTGAAATAAGTATTTTCTTTCTCAGATTTTCATTTTTATACAGATTTTTCTTCTCTGTTCAACAACAACTCTATAATGCCAAAATATGCACGGTCCCTTGAGTGTCGTTATATATAGAGTTTTCACTGTAACTGCATATAGACATGTTTATAATAAATAGGAACTTAACATTTATGTAAATACACAATAACTCTTATCACAATACCTTTCTGATTTTTGGCAAACATGATAAAGAACAAATTAGCCGATGCTATTGCATATTTAAAAAAATTAAAATCAAATTAACAAGTTTAGCAATTGTTTTAATATAAAAGAAAAAAATGTTTTAAAATTGTATGAAAATGTATACCTGAGACAGCTGACCATAACTGCTTGGCCAATTATCAAAACAATTAAAAATTTAAATTTTTAGAGGTAATTAAAATTACATGATACTAATATTTATTGCACTACACAATTTAAAAAAAATAACAAATCGATGTGGAATAATGTGAACTGAGCTCTAAAAGAAATCTCTTCCGATCAACCTATGATGGTGATGAAGGTTTTTTCCAGTAGCATTCTTGCATTGTCTTGTGATTTCTCATAAGTTATAATACAGTTTTTTTATTAAGTTAAATTAATACATCTTAAAGGTTGGAACTGACAAAGAAAAAGTAATTTGAGCTCAACATTCAAATACCACTATCAGGTAATACAAAAAGTGATGTTAGGCATTTTAAGATTGATATTTCCTTTCAAAATATTTTTTTATGTATGATGATCAAATCCATTGATATACCCATACAATACTAAACTTACAAAATATAAAGTCATTTTTGCCATGAAATAATGAGAAGTTAAAACAAGTGTGAATATAGTAGAAGTGTCTTATCACTTATAAATGAAAACATGAAGTGTGTATTGGACCATGAATATATGCACAATATTTTTTCCATTCAGTGCTTACCTATATAGTGCATCAGTTTTGTAAATGCATTGATGGCAGTATATTATGATCTATTTTTCCTGTGATATGGCTAATTGCCAACTTGGCAAAAGTGGTAGACTATGTTCTGAATTCTGATCCCCCTTGTATTGAAGGGAGGCCCGTGCCCAGCAATGTTATTTTGAAAATTTTATAAAGTCGTTAATAAGAAGAAATCCAATGCAGTACTATTGTTTATTTTTATAATATATCGCTATCGCCAACTAAGGAACCGCGGCCGAACAAGCAATTTTATTATATTTGATGACTACATTTATATAACTGTTATATTCTTATAATAATTCAATGCAAAAAAATCTTTAAGCTTTAGTACGATTCGCACATCAAGTTAGGTCATGGTTTGATTACTCAGACGCTCAAGCGCTACTACTGTTTAGGTGCCGTTACCGCCCCAGATAAAGCCAATTTACTAACGTTGACGGCTGGTGTACTATTGTATTACATTTATTTCTGACTTTATCATACAAGGAATAGAATTTTAGTTTCTGTTTCACACAGTTATATTCCTTCTTCTACATTTAAACAACACGAACGATTTTTAAATTAAAAACAAGACATGAAATTTATTATCTTGCTTTATGTAAAAAACACGTCTATTGATAATGCTAAATAAACACAATAATGTATTTTGTTAGTCATCGCTGAGACGTAACATCTGTCGTGTCTTCGTGGTCCATGTTTGTTTAAATCGATCAATAACACTTGGGTTTGGTAATATTCTAAATATTGTTTGCATATAGGCGAAATTATACATATTAACCCTGTAGGTGCTTTCTTTAACTTATTTTATTTTCAGTGTATTCCACGTCCCTTACCTTTATTTTATATATGCAATTTATGATGCAGTAAAAACAGTACACAAGCGAAAACAAATTTTCGGCTCTACTAAAGTCTAAAACACACCAAGCATAATATAATATGCGCATTGCATAACAATACTAAAATACTTGAGCTTATGAATTATTATTCAATCACATGTAATTGAGTCCTAGAGTGCTTTACGTTAAATTATTCAGCTGTTCGTCCTTTCGACCCTATATAAATTCTATAACGACTGGTTTACAATATTTACTGGAACATTACCAGTGAAGTAATTAATAATAGGTTAATATTATGGTAATACTGAATACATAGGTCGAAAAGACCGTAAATGGCTTCGTCGGTCCTCGCTTTGTTAAACATGTGATCAACATTTACAAAAACCTATTCTTATTGCCTTTGTAAAAACTCATGCAACCTAAGTTATATCTAATAATTAAAATCATCAAAATTAATCCACCTTTATTACAAAATACAAATCGTATTAATTAGATAGGTATTTTATATACCTGCTGCTGTATTGAATATCTATTAAAATACAATATTTTTGGCAACAAATTGACCTTATTAACAGAGTCGTAGTATGTAGTTACATAATATACACATAATAGCATACTTGCTGTGAGAGTCACATTAATTTATTGTATAAACATTAATATTATTAATTACATAATTTATTAAATTTTGCATGTTGCAGCTACTGGACTGCTATAATAAATTATGAATTTGTTCTCGGTTTGTTGGCATTTGATTGATAAAATTAGATCAATTTACTCTCCAACTTTCCAGAAAAATAAATTATTCATAAAAATATTACCATAAATGTAACCTCATAACGATGACATTTCAAAAGATTGGAGATTGCTTTTAAGAAGATTGCATATTTTTACTTTTCCATGTTGAAGAATTTAATGCAGGTGACGGGGGAGATGAAGGTAAGTGCTTAACCTTAAGATTTGTATCAGATTTATAGTGTGTAGGTGTATCTGTTCGTGCTTCATATGTGCAAGGTCCCGCTTGGAATAGCAGCGGCCGACAGCGTCTCCCGCGCAACTCTGCGCGTTCACTGCTGCGTGTGGGGCGCAGTCTATAAATAAACCTAACGTATGCTCTGTGTTCATTCCATCCTTTACCTATCTGTTAGGTAATATAATTTTAAAAGCAGCATAAACAATTAAAAGACTTCCTTGGCGCATTGAACTTTATTTTATATGCATAACAATAAGCTTACTTCAAACGCAACAAAAGTTTGTTACACTTCAAAAGATATTTGTAAATATTTTATATTATATTTTATAGAGAGCTACAATAACTGCTTTCATCAAAAGAATTGTTTTATAAGCAATGTTTTATTCAACTAGTACTAAGACATGAATGGCTTTGATACCCTCTTGTTCTCATGATTCGAATGTTCTCATGGAACAATAAATGCGGGTGCAGTTGTGTTGTTTCGATTGAATACTTCCAGTTAAGTAGTCCTTCCAAGCTACTTTATTAAGGAGTCGCTATCGCTATTATGTTATAGAAAATTAGGGGTCAAAATTCTTGTACGGTTTGAAGTACAAACTTTGTATTATACAATGTCCAGCGATTTAATTTTTAAGAGCTATTATTTATGTTTTAGCTATTCAACAATCATATTCGGGTATTTTTTATATAATTATTTTATCTTACACGCACCTATTTTTATAAATAATCTTGTTACGACTTTCAAGTGGATTGGTAGGAAGGAACCTACTTCAGGTTACGGAATCTTATCAATTTTGCAACCTAATTTATTCAATTTACAAATCTTATTTGCATGTCGCCAGATATGTAAGTGTATATTATAAGATAGCGAGCTGTTACTGTAAAATAACTTATAGTAAGTAGGTATGTAATGACATATTAACATGTTATGTAATTTTAGTACTTTATAATGTGTTCAGAAAATAATAGAATAGAACAGAAATCATCGAAAATAATGATTGTAAAATTAAGAGAACGTTAAATGGTAACATAAATTAATTAATAATAATATTAAAACATAGCACGTGGAAACAAGATGTGAAAAAAATATTACTGGAGACTTTGATCACTTAAGAAGGTCAAAAGTCTAAGGACGCCCCGACGATTGGTGTATCGATAGAAAAAGCTGTGGAAAAAAACTTGCCACCCCACTATCTAGGATTTTCCTGTTTCAACAATAATAAAGTTGAAATCACTTAAAAGTATTAAATTAATACATGAAGACCACATTTGTTTGCTAATTATTGGTTTTAGGGTTATTGTTGAGGATTGGCTGTTTTAATAACAACCTAAAGTGTAAGATAGCGAAGTAGGTATATTAGTAGGGAAATATATATTATAATAATGAATATAGAGTTAATGGAAAATTATAAATCAGGGTAAAGTAGTGATAACATTGTAATTGCATTCGCAAAAACATATTTGTCAACAAGATTCTAAAGACCGAACCTAGTTGTCTACATCTATAGGCCGGGCTCTACCAAGTCCTTGGTGAATTGCGCAAACGCCTACCTTGACTTGCATTATTGCACCCAATATGGCAAGCTCATTTAGATGTATCGTTTCGTAGGATTTGTTACTGAAAATGACGTGATATTTATTTGCGAAGGTAATTATGGGTATTATAAAATGAGCTTAGACTATGGTATTTTACATTATATATTCCTTTTTTCAGTGTTGGACAAAAGTTTTAGACATGAAAAATTTTCCAATTCTCTTGCCTGCTGTGTTTGTAAGTATTTTATGCTCAGCGACATGGCCTAGCTTCCTCCCTAGGCACATTTTAAAGGTCATTATTGAATAGATTATATACCTATAGTCAATACTTGACTTTCCTCATTGAAGGCAATGCATAAATAAGTTTTCGAATCGGATTAACAGTTTCTAATTTGGCGCGTACATAAAAAAAATATCGGGCAAGTGCTAGTCGGACTCACGCACGAAGGGTTCAATACCATTACCTATAACAATAACCTAGTCCTCTAAATTGTAGAGCGGCCATATAAGAGAACATCTTAATTGGCGTCAAATATGTATGTATGGGGACACCCCTTTTATCATCATTTTTTTTATTTTTTGAAACTTTTCCTTTATTTGCGTTGTAAGACCTTGCTTTTTGCCAAATTTCGTGATTCTAGGTCAACAGGAAGTAGCCTTTAGTTTTGATTCCCTTGCGAGTGTCGAAAATTTGCAGCATAAATGGCTGTATCTTGCGATTGTGTTGGCTTAGTAGTTTGATTGTTTCACAGCACAAGGGACAGAGACCTGAGTGTTTCATATGAATTTCAGCTTGATACCTCCACGCGTCCCTGAGAAAAAGGGTTATTTTTATTGACAGTCATACAGACGGACAACATAGTGATCCTATAAGGGTTCCGTTTTTTCGTTTGGAGGTACGGAACCCTAAAAACTCTCGTCTCCTTATGGCTTATAGTCGAAGATCGTTTACTCTATGCATTAAACCGTAATTAAGCTTAACAGTGTCAACAAGTCGAAAATACTTTGCACTTTAAATTACGATTCGAAAGAAGCAAGTAAGTAGTTTCTTTTTGGTAGGTAGGTACCATTAGTAAACCTCAATTATTTTTTTTTGTAAATTGCTTATAAGCGTGCCAGTTGAGTTTAGTACCTAAACTTAATGAGGTCATTTACTGTTTATAATATAAAATGACAGTATAAAAATAAATCTATATAGGTACCTAAATGAAGAAAATACATTAACGATCACATATTAAAATGGAAATGTATTAAATATATGTACTGGTAGGTATTGTTTTCTTTCCTCGTAAATTATAAGTACACGACCAATGTATTGTTCAATAGATACATAATGTGGGGTTGCTTTGCTGATAATTCCAGGAATAGCATCATCCTCATTACAGTGTCTATGGAAGTAAGGTCTTTTTACATTGTTTTATAACTTTGTAAAGTTATTTAGGGCTTAGTCATAACAGCTTTACATGCAAAAGATAATTGTAAGTGTGTGTAGTTAAGATACAATTTCGTTGTTTTGTGCGGTTGTCACAGACGGGATGAGCAACGAACACGTGGTTCCAGCGACATAATAACAAAATGAGAGACTCATTGTATTCAGCGGCCCTCAGCATTTATGTAGCCACGTGTTAAACAGGTTCTATTTGAAAATTCTATTCCTTGCATGATGTGGTACTTAATTACAAACAAATTTAGGTAACGAATTAAGCTAACTTTGATTTTTTAATGAATTAATATAAGCTAGTTGCTACGAAGATTACGGGAGCCAAAATTTCTGAACTGATTTTTTATAGTTTGAATACAATCGTTTATATACCTTCTATCACTTATAAATATCATGACATCACATCTTTAAAATGAAAAGACCTTATAAAATTTAATATAAATGTTGAATTGTAATGTCTAAAATACGCTATAAACGCTAAACAGTAAATACATGAATTGACTTTAAGGTCATCGATGGCCGGCTTCCGTTTAAATTTGTGTTGATCTTTGACCAAATTCATGTTTTAAAACTTTGATATTCATACATATTTATATGTAAGTCCATTCTTAGAATGATAATGTTTCTTTGAATGTTTCTAATAATAAAAAAAAGTTTAATGAATAAACAATGTTACAAGTAACGATAATTACAGTAACGAGTATATTTACCTATTGATAAATCATGTTGAGCACAACACAATAATGGCTTAGTGTCAGTAGTTATATTTGTAATTCTAAATAAGTAGAATATAGATAGATACGCATGCCTCTGATCAACGATCCATGACACGTGTACAACAATCTCGAACAAAAATACCGATCATTAGAAGTGAAACTAAATCGAATAATCCATCACGAAAGTTTCGTTCGCCTTTAGTGATTATAAGTTTTACGTGCGTGCGTTCGGTACTGTTAGTAACATGCAATGTCGAACTTCAGTACATGTACCGATAGCTAGCAGGCAATAACTACTCGTGATCGTGCCAGAAAGTGAAATTGGTTGCGACTGAACTGAATTTACCTAATTCGGTTACCGTTTTGCGAGTTACGTCTTCCAAGATTATGTACTATTACCTACTTGACTCTTGTTCTTAAAGACGAAGTATTAAGTAGGAAAGTTATACTTATTCAATTTGTTTTCAATATGAAGATGATAAAACATGTTAATAAATTAAACAATTGTTTTAATAAAATGTATAATGGATGCCAAATGAATAATAAGTCCTATCTCGAAGTTTCAATCTTTATTTTTCATCTATGTTTTTAATAATGACCAATAGTGAAGAGCTCTACTATCCACTTGCTATCATTAAATCAGCAAAGATATGAATTTTTCATATTGAGCTCAGAATTTCTTATCTGTAAAACCTAATATAATTTTAAATCGATACAATTATTTACTTTATGTCAACATTTTGATTTTTTTTAATTTGAGTACATTGTAAGTTACAAGAGCAGCTAATAAAAACATCTTAAGTATTTTTTTAAATGAATCCTACTGTCCAAAGTTAAACTTACGACAGTAGTAGGTGTTATATTTCATGGTCTATAATAATAATTATAATGTATTTAAGTGTTAAAAAAGTTCATAACGTAGGTAGGTACTCTTCGACACTTAAATAGTAACATTACGAGATTATCTATTGTTCTTTCGATACAATTGAGTTGAGTCATATATTCACATTAGATAACCTATCAAGCTTATTAGCATTTGACTTAAATTTTTAAATAGTCCTCTCTCGAGTTACATCGAATAAGAAATATTACATATTAGAGTCGTCTATGGACAATTGGAAATATACGTTTTCGTTCAATTACTTTGTTATGTATTAACTGTAGAAACCTACTGCTCAATAATATATGTGTTTTGAAATGCCTATCTTAGTTTGCAACTGACCAAATGTGTATTGGTCTTTTAATTATGATAATTAAAATTCATGTAAAAGGTAAAAATATTCTAAGATATTTTAAAATATGCATAGCTTGCTCAAAACGCATGTTAGTGTAATTTGAAATAGCTAAGAAATCTTAGACATGACTGTTCCCATTAAATATTCTCTGAAATGATTTCAAGCGAAAACCGCACTCCGTAGCAATATATGTATATACGAGTACCTTGCACGTCTAAATATGAGCGTTGTCTGCTGTTTATTGAGATTCAGCGGTTGGTGCGGTGCCAAATGTATGTCATTTCTTCTCCTTAATGCTTAGCCTAAAGTTCAATGCCAACCAATGTTTACTTACAATCCCCTGTCCTATTTTTCAACGGCCAGTCAATATAATTTTTAGTTATTTTAGTTAAAACTATGTATCGCTCTTTCCGTAGCATATAGACATCGATCGACCGATCGATTGAGTTAAAACGTTGTACGGCTGGTGGTTGGTTCTTGCGTGAAAGTGTCTGACAGCAACGTTAAATAGGTGCCGCGCGTGGCGTATTGAATAATCGAGCATTAATTATTGCGAATAAAACAGGTACGATCAGTAATTAAAATTTGTAAGATCAAAGATGTATTATGTATTAGGACTTAAGCAAATCCAGGGCGGGTATTATATAACAATTAGGTTACCAAAAGCGAGCAGGATTTATAACAAAATAAACCTATTTATAACAAAAATAAACCGGAATTGAAATACACAACGTAGCACTGTGTTATAGAAATCAATGTTTCTCAGGAGCAGCATCGTAAGTCGTAACGAATGTCATTGGGAAGTAGAGCAACTTTTTTCTTGCCTTTATCCGGCTTTGAATCAAGCGAAAGGTATCATCATATCTCAGTTTCCCGGTGAAATCGCGTGTTCACAAGCAAACAAAAACTAGCGATATTCTGCTACAAGTTGCTAATTGTATTGAAATATGCGTTACAAGGCGGTTGAAGTCGAACAAGAATCAAACGTGCTTATAGGTAGCATAAAGGCCTGACTCATGTACATACGCCATGGCAAACGGCCAATACTGTCGGGTTGGTAAATGACTAAGAGTTAAAAAGAATATACAAACAATTACAGGAAATAAATCAGGTCGTAAAGAAAACTTGTTATGACGTACTTCTATTTAATATGCTACCTACTTACTTATCTATACAAAGTACTCATAAAGGTAAAGTTGCTTACATTTATTTTTATGTAGTAACATTAGGAGTATATGAATATGTTATGATTGGTTGAAAGTTTTATGGAAAGTTAAATTATTATGTTATTAACATAATATGCTATTTATTATTGAAGTAACTTTTAATACAGTATAAAAAGGAAATAATCATCGCTATGTAAAATTTACATATTCTAAGAACGTTTTAAATAATGCTAAAAAGAGTATATTCAATTTTGTATTACAGGTTGATTACGTGCTTGGAGCTCGCCCATAGAAAGTGAACGTGGGAGACTAGCGGCTGTGTCGCTGTGATGTGATGTCATATTGCTGGTCATCTTTGAGAATATGTATAAAAATAATATACTACAGGTCTATAGATATATTATATAGTGTGATATCGGATTATATATTTCAAATCGAATAAATAACAATGTAGCGGACAACGCACATTTTGTGATCCTCTAGAGTCTAGACAATATTAATATCACACACATATTACATATTATACTATTGTATGGGTGTATGTATGTAATATGTTTAAAGAGAAGAGGGGAAATTATTCTAGGATTATGTGTGCTCTGCCTTATACCTTGCTCTAGAGGACGAAGAAAATGATAACATAATAAATGTAGCCTTCCTACATTTTGTTGGTGGCTTCACTGGCTAGTGTAATATTATGTAAGGTTAGTAATTAATAGAACAATTTGTAAAAGGATTCATTTTGTCCTAGAGTCTAGGAGCTAGACTGTTATCATTTGTAAAATAAATAAAAAGAATGATTCAATTGGTATCAGGTATCAGGTAATATAGGTACAGACAGAGAATATATTACATTATTGTAGAAACGAATTAAGTACCCCCTAATACTTACGTCGGTCTTTAAAATAATGTATCACTTCCAAATTCCAATAGGGATGCGAATTGCAATGTAATTAAATGAATAGTTATAGAGGTTAGGACCATCCGAACATGAGAACAAGTTTTTGAAGAACATTAACATGCCGATTGCTTATGAAATATTGCCTTCACTTTACGTTTAAAGGGAAGAAGTACTTAGTCATAGCTTTATCTGTGGACATGAGATACTGTATCTGTAGTTACGATAATTTTGGTAAAATTATCTTATATAAAATTGATAATCTTTTGACCTTGCGCTTACTATACACAAACTAAACATAGAAGAATTAAAGTCGGTGACTACCTTTTTTTCTGTAAATATAAATTATAATAGGTACAATACAACTTTGAAATGCTTTACATATTTTTTAAATTACTCACTTTTACTTTAAAATACTCAGACTATATTATAACAAATGTGGAAGTTCGTAAGTGCGTATGTTATTTACTCCTTCGTGTGAAAATAGTTGTCCTATTCACAAATAATATAGACGGTTAAATAAAGTAGTTACATATTGTAATATGATAATGATTAATGTCCTAATAGTCTACCATGGCAAGTCTAGTTCTTGTAGATGTGTTATGCCCGCTTATGACTTATTTGCAATTTTGTTACTATGTGTGAACTAAATGATAAGATGAAAAATCTATCTAAAATCGGAAAATGTTATAAGCAGAGGCATATACTTAATTTTAAAGTATTTGTATAGTGGCTATATCGTAATTCAAATAGTAACTAATCGACTCGATATAATGAATGTATTAAATTAGTTTATACAATTTTAATACGGACAGGAAACTTATTTAAATCACTTAAAATTAAAGTTTAATACCTGCTATGATTGTTGAAAATGTCAAAGTCTCAGAAGTGCACAGCTGGTAGTGCAATGAGGGATTTACGTAAGATCAGTTGGCTTATCAGGGCAGGGACGTGACGCCAACGTAGAAAGCGATTCAAAGAACAATTTGCGCAATATAATTTCGAGGAGTCAGTTGCATATGATTAAAAAAAATTAACACTCATTCTCTGTAAATTTTAATATATTTTTTGTAATAATTATTTGGGTTCAAAATTATACCAATACTATAAACAAATTCTTGTTACTAACTAGGTATATTAAATTTTGTTAAAATGCGAAACAAAGTGAGATATTTATTAATTAACCTTTCCAACAAACCATTAATCATTTGTTTGGATAAACATATCATGAAGTACTGTAAATATTGTATTGTGTTTGAACTTTGAATGTATACCTACTGATCCATTAAATTTCGAAAGTAGTTGATAGTTGGGTCATGGGTAGTAGCCAGTAGGTTACCTACTATCATTTTTATTCTAATATTAAATTACTTAATAATATTTTTTTTTAAATTTTGCAATTGATGGTTATGCAAGATTCTATTTTTAATATTGTATGTTGTTCGTGATTATGAGTCATAATATCATTCATGAAAGTGATAAATAAATTGTGACATGTGCCGTCTATCGTCCCAGAAAGTTCTTGTTTATATTATTTTATTTAATGTAATGTATAATAAACAATATTTTTTAAAATGGTAGCATAACACAAAAAGTGCCTCGAATCTGACTAGACGAGATATAAAGATGACGTAGCGTATCGGATGTATTCCGTATCGAGTGTTGATCTCAGTCCGTCGCCACTTTAATCTGTATCCCTTCTTGAGTGCGAATGAGAGATCAGAGCACGTCCATCGTGGATAAACATCCACATTTAAGAATAGGGGCTCAATTATAGGACGAACGCGCGTGGTCCTTCTGTGAGTCATCCATTGCTGATTGATTCATCCGGTTCTTTTGTAGACATCTTCACAATTTCACTGTTGAATTTATTATAAATTTCATGCAATAGATATTTAAGATTCCTTTTTTTCCTTGAAAAGTTTGAGGTCACTTTCAATTATGACTGATTACATTGTTGACTTCATTCATAGTCGGTTGCATACGTTTTCCGACATATTACTACATTGTTAAAACTTGTGCTAGCACATCTTGAATTCTCTCTTTACTCTCGGGCTAACTGCTTTTTATTTATTTTTACATTTTTTATGCTCGCATCTCTGCTAAGTGCAAATGCAAATGGGTTTCGCCTCGTTTACAAAGAAGCTTTTATACACTCAACCGGTTGTTTATTGAAGTATCTGTTATTGATCTTCATTTCATTATAAATGAAGATAACATCAAAATTAAACTTAGAACTACTGTATTATGTAAGCAATTTTACTACGTAAGTTTTATACTAATCAAACTTGGTACTACGTTACTTATGTAGGGACAAACGATTAAAACGTTTGTTAAGTGTTACAAAACGTTTTTCACAAAGTTCTTAAACTATTTTGCAAAGAACAGTTAATGTGAATATTGTATCATTTCTTTGCTACGCGTTAATTAAAGCAACCTTCGTCAGTAGGCATGTATGTTTGTTAATTTTTCAATCGTTTGAATATGAGTACCACGACGTAAAACGTGAGGCCGAAAGGAGTGCAGTAAATACTAACAATATTCTGTAGATTTTTCTTACATTTGCAAGGTTTCGCAATTTTAATGTAAAATAAAATAGTTTTTTATTTGTTATACCTACTGGCCATTTTGTAAAACTGTCAGTTAACATTATACTAATTACTAATAGTTAGAAAAGAAAAAGAAGATTAAAATAAAAATAAAAACAATAAAAGAATAGGTGCGGATCAATGATATTTAGTTAAAATATCATTGGTGCGGATTGTTCGACAAGGAGTTGAAATGGTTGCATGTTTTCTAAAATTTTATTAACTATAGTAAAGATAAAATAATTGAAAAATTGGATAAATTAATTGAAAATGTCAATTTGATGTCGCTGTCAAAATTTTTCTCTCTATTATTTTATTCCATATTATAAATTATCCGCATTATTTCTTTATAAAATTGACATCAAATTGGTTCATATAATGCATATAATTCGAGATAATATTTACAGTTTAAATTAATTCCTGTGTATGTTTTAGGTGGCGACATCGAGGTGTTGGGCGCCGGGCGCCGGGCGCTTGGCAGCCGGGAGTCTCCGGAGCCACCCAGGACGCTACGCATCAGTTTATGGACATTATAATTGTATAGTGTATTATGTCATGTAATAGTAATAGTGTTCTGTCCGATGTTTCCCAGCCGGTTTTACTAGAATGTCCGCAATGTGCAAATGGAAGGCTGTTTAAAGGTCAAAAGGGATTAAAAATTCACGTTTCACGAAGTCACGGCCTTCCTCCATCAGTGCAGACAGTCCCTTCAAACTCTTTGGTAAGTGATTCGACTGTTCAAAATAATTATAAAGACCCTTTCGAGACTCTAATTCCGAAATGTCATCAAAATATCCCACTTTTAAAAAGAATTCCTAGAGGAGCAAGAATCTCGCTAGCCAGATCTCTCTCCAGCGTTATTCAAAAATGCATTTCGTTTAATTCTATTTCGAGTTGGCAAAATTTATTTCTATTTGCATACACTTTCTTACACGTGGACAAAAATCAAAATGGCTCTTTATGTTCCAAATTAAAACAAAACAGTTCAACTGTTTTAAGCGAAATTCAAACTCAAAATTACAGTGCTCGACCCCGAAATTTTGATCTTAAAAAAATTGTTGAAAATAAAGCCATGGATGGAGATCTTAAATATGCAGCTCGCATACTCTTTTCTAGCGATACTCTTGCGCCCTTCGACAACGATACGCTACAAGTCTTGCATGATAAGCATCCTTCACCTAATTTAGATCCTTTGCTTCCGATCCCCCTTCCTGATTTTTCCCAATCTTTACAGATTAAAGATGAAGATACCTTTGCAGCTATTATGTCATTTACAAGTGGCTCTGCTGGCGGCATTGACGGAATCACACCACAACATCTTAAAGATCTTGTGAGTGCGTCAGCAGGTGACGCCGGCAGGGTTCTCTTGGGTGATATTACAATTTGTGTAATTTTATGTTATCTGGAAAGGTAATTCCATCATTCACACAATACCTTTATGGTGCAAGACTATGTGCCTTCAATAAAAAGGACGGGGGAATCCGTCCAATAGCTGTTGGGTCTACTTTTCGCCGTTTGGTTTCTAAATTAGCATGTAGGCGCATAGTATGCAACTTGAAGGCCAAATTTCAACCAGTGCAGCTTGGGTTCGGTAGCAAAGGAGGTTGCGAAGCAGCAGTACACGCCACTCGTACCTTTCTCGCAAAGGGTGAGGAGGAGGTATTGCTTAAAGTTGACGTGAAGAATGCTTTTAATTCTTTGGATCGAGCAGCTCTGCTGAATGAGGCTCATTCGTACTTGCCTGAAATTTACCCATACATTTGGCAATGTTACAATACACCTTCTAAATTACTATTTGGTGATAAAACTATTATATCGAATGTTGGTGTTCAGCAGGGGGACCCACTAGGCCCAGCTCTCTTTAGTCTAGGTATCCATAAATACATTTCAAAACTACAGTCTAAATTAAACATTTGGTACCTAGATGATGGAACTTTAGGCGGCAAAGTGAATGATGTCCTTAAAGATTTTCTTCTTTTGAAAGAAAATTTTAAAAAAATTGGTTTGGAACTAAATTTTTCTAAATGTGAAATTTTTTTTACGGATAACATTTCCATGGAAAAGGTTTCTCTAATAAGAGATATTTTGCAAAAAATTGCCCCTAACATTAAAATAGTCGATAAGAATTCCCTTTGCCTCCTTGGTGCTCCATTACTTGACGAAAGTATTCCATTAGTATTGGAGGAAAAAATTAAAACATTTTTAGCCAACTCTCACAAATTGGGCTCCCTCAATTCTCACATTGCCTATACTATCCTTAAATATTGCCTTTTCGTTCCAAAATTGACTTATATTCTTCGTTCAAGCCCAATTTGGAAATTTCCTGGCCTAACCGACAAAATGGATGTCACCTTAAAACAATGTTTAGAAAAAATTCTAAATTTATCTTTTGACGATTTTTCATGGACCCAAGCTTCTCTACCAATTAGAAACGGTGGCATCGGCGTGAGGCAAATTTCAAGTATAGCCCTTCCAGCATTTCTCGCTTCTGAGCACAGTGTTCGAGAACTCTGTTCTCAAATTTTAAAATCAAACCAAAACATTACTGGTGCTGCAGAAGCATTAGAAAACTGGAAGTCGAAATGTCCAAATGTTGACATCCCAAAGGAAGTTTCCATTCAAAAACTTTGGGATGCACCATTGGTTCATTCTACATACCAAAATTTGGCTCAAAATCTTACAAGTGAAGTGAATCGTGCCAGACTTTTAGCGTCAACGGCGAAAGAATCGGGGCACTGGCTGCACGCCCTACCCTCGACAAATCTCGGTACACTTTTAGATAATGATAGTTTTCGTATCGCTCTAGGTCTCCGGCTGGGAACACCGCTGTGCACTCAGCACAGGTGCCCGTGTGGAAAAGAGGTCGACTTTAATGGACTCCATGGACTCTCTTGCCGAAGAAGTTCAGGTAGACTTTTTCGTCACGGTTCCCTAAATGATACCATCAAAAGGGCTCTTGCCACCATTGACATTCCTGCTCTCATTGAGCCTTCTGGAATAAGTCGAGATGATGGCAAGAGACCTGATGGTCTGTCGCTGGTTCCTTGGGAAAGGGGACGGGCGTTAATGTGGGACGCTACATGTGTTGACACATTGGCCCCGTCCCATGTCAAGGAGACGGCGTCTAAAGTGGGGGCTGCGGCGGAGAAGGCTGAGCTTCTCAAGATACGTAAATATACCTCCCTTATTCAAAATTATATTTTTGTACCCTTTGCTGTAGAAACCCTTGGCCCATGGAGTCAAAGTGCTAAGCACTTTTTAAAAGACATAACACCTCGTCTTATCGCCTCCACTGGTGACAGGAGAGCTGGCTCATTTTTCGCCCAAAGAATCGGCATTGCCATTCAACGGGGGAATGCAGCTAGCATTCTTGCCACTATTCCACGCGGACACGACTTGTACAGTAATAATTAAGTGTACATTTGCTTTGTATATATAGTTAAGTTTACTTGTAATTTCCTTTACTGTAAATAAATTTATTATTACTTTAAAAAAAAAAAAAAATTGTTAGAATAAGTGTTTGATAATAAGTTGCAAAGTTAAATCGTTATGTATTTTTTAAAAATGACGTTGGCTTTTACTGATGTATCTCATTCACATTAGCTTTTTATATTGCCAACAAAAATAAAATAATATGAATGCACTTAATTATATTTATTGCAGATGACATTACCAATCGTTCCTATTACTATAGTAATCCTCTAATGCTTCAGACATTTAAAAGTGAAGCTGTAAAACTGTTTTTGTTGTTAAACATGTTTAATTGAAGGAGCAAAAGCTAGTAAATAATAAAAGAAACAGCAGCGAGAGTTCATTGTGGGCAGTATGTATTATTGCAAACGAGAACGGCGGGACATATTCATAATTTCAGGTACTTTAGAGAGGGCTGCTAATAAATATTAAAGAAATACGCGAGTGTATATGATTTTCATGGATCAGCGGGTGTTTGGAGCAGTAATGTGACTTGTGAGGTGCTGACCTGCAATTTCCTGCGGAATAACCTGTTCGTCGGGGAATTATAGGGTAAAAAGGTTTTGTTTATAACGTACAAGCTCCTTTAAATGGATTTAACTCTAAAATACAAATCTAAATTATATTATTTTTAAGTAATGAATTCTACAAATATAGCTATCTATATATTTATTATTTATTATTATCTGTTATTGCCTACTCAATAATCTAACACAAATAAAAGAACTTACGTTTTAGTCTAAAAGCTTAGTAATTTCTTTTGTAATTTATTTATCAGTAGATAATTTTAAGTACTTACACTAAAGATATCATTGTACCACTTTTCATTATGATTTAAAATGAGATTCATGCGTAATGGTAGATGGGCACGTAGAGTTTGGTTTCATTAAATTTTTACCCTAATGTAATCTTTATCTAATTAATAATTATTCTTTAAAAATGGGAATAAATATTTAAACTGATTGATGCACTTTTTCAATTTAAATCTATTAATATTTAATACCCACTTTAAAAGTACCTACGTCAAATGTTTACGAATTAATTTAAAAAAAACTGGAGATGAAACTTAGTTTAGGTATGTTATAGAGATCATAATTCGGATCTCATTAATAAAATGCGGTGAATAAAGGTCGCAGATAATGTGATCATGACATCATTGTGCAGTAGAGTGTAGTTCAAAAGGCCTAGTAGGTAACAACAATTCGTTATCGCATTTTTATCGCTCACTATTTAGAAGTTTCGTAAATCATTTAATTACTTGTTAACATAACAATATCATTCATATAAACAATCAAAAAAATATTAACGGGAATAATTATTTATCCTCAAATTAAAATTCTATTTTAAATTAATAATAATTCTGAACAGAGAAATGAGATAGTAATTTATTATTTATTAGGTAGGTTATAGGTGTCTACTTTATTAAGGATTTAACACTTTCGCCCGCACTCATAGTCATTTAATGAACCATTAAGTCGTTCTTTAGTATTGAGATTCTCGACGTGGTTCATTAGCGGTTCGTCTAGCAAAACATACTTAGTCTAAGTTTGGATAATTAGTGACAAATGACAATATTATAGTACCGTTAGTGTCATAATATCTGGATAGCACATAGAAATTCTCCTGAAGCGTGGACGCTTGCGCTCGCGCACGCAGCCGTGTGATGCACGACACGAATAATAAACCAAGCCACTTCCTGCCGAGCGATAAGCGCTTCATACAACGCACATCACACAAATCAAGTGTTACACAACCACAGAGACATTGTCATGATGCTCAAAAGTATGTGATATATCTACTCGTATAAGGTCTTCTTTTCACAATATTGGCTTCGTACTTATGAAAACATACATATTTATCGATTCTGCTAAGTCCTTGCCTATTTAAATATTATGCGCTAACAATTTTTTAAAATAAAATATGACCAGTGTCTGTGCCGAGTAATGTTTAATGCTATGATGGTAAGCTTTAACATAGAGATGCTCCCAGAAGCAAAGAAAGTTGGTGTAAAAGCGATTCATTTCAGAATTCCATTATCATTTAATGATAAATTATCTATGTAGTTGTAAGAAATAATTCGATTCAGATCGTACTTGAATCTATGTGTAGATAGGTATAAAATATATAAAGCTACTAGAAATTCCCGTGGCTCCACACGAGTTCTTATCACTATTAAAAAGAAGGTAAAAAATGTAGGGTTATAAGTATTTTTTAATGCCAAATGCAAATCATTAAAAATCTGGAGAGGGCCCCCTTCTTCTTCTTCCCTTATCACCTAGCGGAATAAAAAAAGCCTACTACATTACTAAATGTAACAACAACCACAACAAAATCACGTTAAAATCGGTCAAGCCGTTTCGGAGGAGGAGAGACGATAACAAACACTGACACCAGATTTTTATATATTAGAGAAGATTAGTCATACATTATTTATATGGAATTTTAAAATATTCATATGGAAATGGCGAGCGATGTAGATAGTTTTAATCTTATTTATTAACCGACTTCCAAAAAGGAGGAGGTTATATGTTCCGATGTATGTATTTTTTTTTTTTTATGTATGTTCACCGATTTCTCCGTCAACTGTGGGCCGATTTCAGAAATTTTTCTTTTGTTCGGTAGGGTATAGTTCTGAGGGGGTCCCATTATCACAAAATCAGGATCTGATGATGGGATCTCAGGGAAATCCGGGGCAACTTTCAAAATTTATAGGCACCTATTATGTTTTTTATATTTTTTCTTAAGCTGTTCAAGCATTTGCGTCTGAAAATCGTCATCTCATGTGATGAGCTGATGATGGAAGGTAGAATTCTTCAAATGTTATTTTTTATCTGTGTTCACCGATTTATGCGTCAATTGTGGGCCGATTTCAAAAATTTATTTTTTGTTTGGTAGGGTATACTTCCAAGATATTCCCATTGTCACCAAGTTAGGATCTGATAATGGGATTCTAGGGAAATCGATGGCAACTCTTAAATTTTATAGGCACTTAGTACATTTTTCATATATTTTCTAAAGTTTTTTAAGGATTTGCATTTGATAATTACCATCTCATGTGGATAAGCTGATGATGGAAGGTACAACTCCTCAACGGCTAGGAGTTGAAAGGAAATTCCTTTAAAATTATACATACATATAGATTGATAGTTGTGTTCTTCCAGGCTATTACGTTAATATGATAATAGAAGGTAAATCTCATTAACCTCTAGGAGTTAGGTGGAATAATGGACGTGGTTTATTTAAACTATTTCGTATGGGGAATGTAAACATAAAGATGAGCTCGTAGTTTAGTTACAGCTACAGTAGTCGTAGATCGAGTACTCTTTGGACACCAACACCCGCACCCCCCCCCCCCCCCCCCCTTTCGGCAGACCCGATAATTAATTACTATTTTCGTCGTTAATGGGTATGCTCGTTGTTTAATATAAAGCTTAAACAGATTTTAAATTAGTGACATATAGTAAGTCACTATCATTAAATCAGCTAAATAAAAGGCACACTAAAAATGTAAAAATAAGTTATTTTTAAAAAAAAAATTAAACCGACTTCAAAAAATATGCACTAAAAAGAGAAAAATAAAAAGTAGAAAATAATACTTTAAAGAACTATGTTAATTTTGGAGTCGGTGCCAACCAAAGAAAAATAACCGTATATTCGATTAATCTATCAATTTGTAAACATAATCAAAATACCTGGCTGGCACCGACTCCAAAATTAACATAGTTCTTTAAAGTATTATTTTCTACTTTTTATTTTTCTCTTTTTAGTGCATATTTTTTGAAGTCGGTTTAATTTTTTTTTTAAAAATAACTTATTTTAGTCATAGAGATAGACGCTTTAATGATGACTGTCTGTTTAGTCTCCTTGAAAGTCCATTACATGCCTAGCGTCATCAACGTTGAATCATCGACTGGTTCTTCCATCAGGTTATGCTTACAATTGTAACAGACATATTTCTTGGAAGTGCAACTGCGTAAAGTAGGTATGTTGATTTCACTGCAGTTCTGACGGAAGCTGTGAGTTAAACATTGAATATGGCCTTGTTTTAAATTCGTTACTAATAATATGGCAATTAACTGATTACTCAGAAATTTGCATGAATGAGTATAATAAAAATTGAAGGAAATGAAAGTTTTTTTAGCTGTATTGAGGTTCTATATATCCCTAAATAAAGCCTAAATATACATATTTTACATTTACCTACAGTTTGACTGAGAATCTAAGTGCGAGATTAATATAGTGAGATTATATTTTTGTTTTATTTTATTGTCCTATTTAAATGTTTATTGCTGTTATTTCAGAATTATCAAGTATGTTTTCTTTCATTTTCAAATAGAAATTTAAATATCATATTTATGATAAAATGAACATATACAAATAATGTCGAATCTCTAAATAAAAGGATAGGATATATTAAAATATTAAAAAAAAAGTTGCCGTTTCGGCAGCATTTATCGTTTGAAGTATGAAAACCT
The DNA here is from genome assembly GCA_951802675.2 of Boloria euphrosyne. Lineage (NCBI taxonomy): Eukaryota > Metazoa > Arthropoda > Insecta > Lepidoptera > Nymphalidae > Boloria > Boloria euphrosyne. Next base: position 7,318,774 of record OX637872.1, read on the forward strand.
ACTATAGTCTAACTAAAGCAGCAATTCAGAAAATAGAGTAGGGAGAACAAAATTTTACTTTGTTTAAGTAGAGCTGAAGAGAACTTGGTTGATGAGTTTTTTGTACGATGGGGTCTTACATAAAGATCTTTCTTAACCGTATAATCAGTGCACTAAAAATACAAATTCGTATGAAGTCACAGTCAGAAATTACTATTAGTTTAGTTTTTTAAATTAAGCTATTCAAATATATAACCTACATATATTTTTGGTCGATAAATCGATAATAGACCCAAAAAAAGCACTGAGCACCCAGAAACTAGCAGATATGAAAATATTTATTACAGTTAATTATTAGAAAACTATTCTGTTGAGCAAACATTATTTGATAAAAACTATTTAACATACCTGAATAATTAGCTACTAGCAGCCGCTAGCTGCTAAAATGAGAGTAGTTGTAGTTATAAGTAATAGGTAGGTATAGATAAAGCTTTGTTTGTATGGTCAATTCATCGTTTCTTTTACTTAGTACACGTTCTAGTAAATCAGAATTGTTGTGTGAATTCTTAAAAATTTGTATTATAAAGGAATTGCATCAAACAAGGTGATGATTACTCAAAGTGAGAAATTCTACGAACACGCTTATTTAGATATAGTGATATTGAGTAACAAGAAGCTAATTCACACGTCCAACTTTCGTATAATAATAAATAACGTTATGGCAAGCAATTTAGTTGGCACTTACTACCTACATCTGCTTGCTGTCCAGCTATTCTTTAGCTGTTAGCAAGACATATGATGAGCACATCTGTTAGTAAAATTATAGCTATAATTACAAAAATAATTCATATTAAATATATTTTGATTTTTGTAACAGGTGAATCTAATATTAAAAATATGCTTAATTTTGTTCATATTGAGGACATTGGAGTTAACGTAAACATTTAACTTTTTTATTAGTTTATAAATTAAAATTTTTACCTTAGTATTCAAATCAAAATATTCTTTATTGTAATAGGCTTTTACAAGCACTTATTAAATATTTTTTAAAGTCAATATTATCATGTTCAGTAATCTCTGATTACAAAAATTAATGTCTTACTATAGGCCATGTGTAGAATCCGCAATCTTATATCGCAAAACTAACTTCATTGATAGAGTCAATATGAAAATTTTTAAATGGAAGTATTCTGTACTATTAAGTATATATTATATACAATTATAAACTGGTTTCATTTACTTTGAAACACTTAATAGTCCCCTATTGATATTTTAAGATATAAACTATAATACACTACTTAACTCGCTCGGTTCATCTCTAGATAAATGTACTCATACCTATGTACCTTTAACAGACGATGTCGCACCATAGAGACATAGAGTTGCGGTCATATACTGACGTACTTACCTACATTTTATTCGATTATTTAATAATTAGGTTAAATGATGTGAAATTGACCGAAGTTAAAAAGGGTTTATAGGAAAAACAAGTTTTGGTAGCCCAGAGTACTGACGCTCGTATAATGAGGACGCGATGACACATCATGTCTAACGGTAAATCGATTTTTACACGAACTGTGCGCGTGAGGAGGTGATACCTAGGAAAACCTCAAGCCATGTTTAATAAGTTTTCATTTACGTAGTTGTTTACGTGTACCGTGCCTTAATATGCACTACATTTTAGTTTAATATCCTCAATCCTCATCATTGCTAGTAGTTAAAATTACCATTTTATTGTACCATTTTGTCACGCAAAAGACTGTTGTAGATAAAAAAAATATTTACATTCTTGGCAAATGATGATTTTCATAAATTATTATTTAATATGTGCCTACGTAATACAAATACAATTTTCGTATAAGTACCTATTATGCTTCGGTAGTTTATCATGTATGGTCACTTGTATGTACGAGTACTTTTACAACATCCGAGACTCAAGTAACAGGCCAGACAATGTTTGTTTATGACCTACATGAATATTAAAAATGGTATAAATTTCTGTTAAGAAATTCGCCGTAACAGCCCGGATTTGGGATGTTGACGTGTGGTGTGCGGTGTTTCAACCCCGAGTCTCGGAGAGCATGTAAAGCCAAACGGACTGGCAGCCGTTGCTAAAATCGAAAGACATTACATTAAACTAGTACCCATGAAGTGGTCTGATGTTTCAAACAGGTAGGTAATGTATCGAACAGGATAATGCAAAAAAACTTTTTTCTGGTGGGAAGTGCATTACAGTATATTTTCGAAAACAGTTTTAGTCTTTAGCTTAATAGTGACATACCTATAGCTATACCTAACTATATTGTATGCAGTATAACCATGTTATAATACTAAGTATTATTAAGAAACGTGCAACGCTCATTTGCCTACAATATATGCTTCAAATCTCTTTGTTTCATTGTTGTCAATGACAGACGTTTCAGGTACCTATGTATAGTTTTATGTGTATTTATTGTCCACAAAATTAATTCGAATCGTATTTCAGAAATGGTGTTCCACTTCGGGAGTGAAGGCCAGAAGTCAATTTCGAATTATGTCGGAGGCTGCGCGCGATTCGTTCTCCGGCAGTAAATGTCACGTGCGTGCCTATATCGCTAAATTACATAATATGGGCGCAACAATGAAGTAGGTATTAAAGTGTAACCTTATATGAATTTAAAACAATTTTAACAAATAATTTGTATTAGTTCTTTTAGCTTTATAGTAGTAGTAATAGTAGTAAGTATTGTTCTACAATAGTAAAAAGTTAAGACAGTAGAAGTACAATAAAATACTGAATACAAATACCTATTCTATCTTGCTCACTACGAAACTATTTTTATATTTTATACATATAATTATTAGATAGGTAATAGAAGAAATAGCATAATAGGTGGAATGGAAAGTATGTAAAAGATTGTAGGTGTACTCCTTATTTGCGTAACCTGTAAATTTCTTTGATTTTATTCGTATTTGTATATGAAACAAACCTGATATAAATTGATTGACATGCTTTTTAAGCGGCTAGAGCTCGCGTGTTGGATGGATATTTTGGGCGTAATGGCCGCATTGACGTAAACCAATTTAACGGACGTGGGAAGCGCCGCGAAATCCTTGTATTGGTCGGCGAATAGTTTTACGGTGCATTGAGGTACCATTACACAATTTTGGAGCCAATTTAAACAAACTCAAAGTCAACTGAAGTCAATTAAACAAAATCATTGATAAAAGCTCGAATGAATTAAAGGTAGGCATCACACAAGCTAATTGCAATTTTAATCTTGAGAGACATTTTGCCTTCCTTTTTTTTCTTTGTGAGGTGAACATGAAAGATGAATAAGGATCCAATTTGTATGTGACATTGAATATTCTCGTCCTATTTCTTTCTCATTTTTTTATCAGTGCAAGGCAAGTACATATTATATGATCGAAATTCAGAGTATAAAGTGTGAAAGTTACACCTCTACTCTCAGTATACTTACGAAGCAACTAATTTATAGTCTAGCTTAATGTGCACATCGGTTGTCTAAAAAACGTCACAGCACAGCATGCATAATTTCTGTGATTTAAGTAGTGATATTGTTTATAATCAACAAAGGTCGTCTGAATGAAAACAAAAAGAGAATCATTGTGTTTGAACAAAGCATGTGAACCCAGAGTTGAAAGTGTGCGTCTAGTAATAGGATAAAATAAAGTCTGCGGCAGATAACTGCATGTAAATCAACTGTAAACATGGAAAGTTTACATTTAATTAACATTACAATTGCAAGGTATCCTCATATTTCATTCAGTAGGCAATGTCAATATTGAAGGCTATTTGAAACCTTTTAATAGAAACTTTTTAGTTCTCTGTATTGTATTGTTAGCCCTACAGCGAATATGGCTTTATCTATCAACAATTGTTCGCGGAGCAGTGAAGTCTGATCACTAGCTGGCGATATGAGTTATCATAACATTAACATACCTACCTTTTTCCATCTACGCATAATTGCCCATCAGGTCAGTTTCGACGGTAATGATTTCATTTCATTCTTGTAAAAAAAAACATACAAAAATGTTTATAGTGACCGCTAAATTTAATATTTTATTAGATACAATACATATTTCTTTACTATTTTGTTGGAGGTAAATCCCAAATTGTATTGAATTTGAAATGCTATTACAGCTACCTAATTGATTTATTTATTCAACACATGAATCATACACAAAATGTTCGATTACAACTGTTTCAAAAATTAAAAACAAGTAAAAAAAAGGTAATAAGTTAAATTTATTTTAAAAAATGTTGGTTACTTCTTCAAAAAATATCCTTTATGAAATATCTTCAGCATAATATTTTTTGATAAAAGGTTACTCGTAGTCTCGTACCTACACTTAATAAAACAATACATTACATTGAATGCTCGAGTATAAAGTATTTGTCTAATCTAATAAGAGTATACTGTATTGCTATTGCTTACACTGCTAGTCGAAGGTCGCAAGCCGTAGAGATATCGTTATATGTAGGTAAGTAATAACAATGATTCAGTCGGTTTGAGCCATTATGACGTAAACATTATATGTTATCGTACCAATGCTTTATATTAGAGGACTGTTAGAAGTATAGGATGTTTTTGAAATATTATGACATCTATAAGTACATATATCAATGTCGATTCATTCTTTGAGAAAAAATACGCATAATTTTCTACACAATAGCTCAGCTAGCTCCGTTTATGGGAGATACCGGCAGCATGGTGGGGACATCAACATGATCAGAAATTATGGCAGGGCATCTATTGAAAAAGATTGCACGCATGAAGCATGCCTTATTACGTAGTTCCTTCCTTCCCTTTTGTACTGACTAATGAGGAAGGACTTATAAAAAGGATGAGACTAATTACGTCGTGCGCATGAAATATCTTTAACATACAAATGTTGAATCACTGTTTAAGATCCAATAAATAAATGCGTTATAGAGTATGTCACGTAAGTATATTTCGAAACAGACAAACAATTAGGTCTGAAGAGTTTATTTGCCTAGCCTATAATGAGATGAGTTATTTATTTTCGTTTTGCTGCAGCCGCAGGGGGTATGTTTTTGCATTTGGTCTCTGACGGCGGGGAAACTGTTTTACAGTCACATTATGTTCCACATCATCTTGTTTTTATTTTAGTTTGACTCATTATTATTGTTTCATGTTTGTGACTTTTAAAATAATAAATTAGTCTAATGTTTAGGAAAAAAAAGTTTTCCTACGATTATATGGTGATCAATTTCAATTTTAAAAAGTTACACACTTGATATAGGATCAATGTAAAAAAGAAGGGTTTTAGTTATTTGTTGTATCTTGATGCCAATTAAGAACTTCTCCCCATATCCTCTTCAGCTGTCACAAACTTTTGTATCCTATCTATGACATGCATCCTTCTGAAGTCTCTCGTCCTATTAATGTTAGTTGTTGGTTACATAGGTATGTACAAAGTACCTAGGTACTTGTTCCTATATTAAAAGTAATAGAATAAAATTGTAGATACATTATATATTTATAATATTGTGTAACTTTAAGATCTAATAATTTATAACGTGTCTTCTTTACTCTACATTGGCGAAGTAAATAATGCCCTAATAACACACCTAGGAGCCATTAAACAAAATAATTGAATGGAACTACAAGTTAGTTGCTAAGTATGATTTATTCCTTATTTTTCATCATAGTTAAATGTAACAGTATTATTTTTCGAGCACAGATTTTAGAGTTTGTAAGTAAGCAAGCTAAGCACATCATAATGTCTACCCAACCGATTTTTACCACGGCCGCTAATCTCGTTGAGACTAGCCAACTCCGCAGGAAATTTTATAGTAGGCACTAGGCAGGTGTACGCGCGCAACAATTGCACTCTCTATTCTCGTCACTCTCTTATTCCAGTGGTACGACTGTTCGACTCCCGGATATCACTGAAGCTTTCTAAACGGAAATACTTACATTATTACCAAACTTGACCCGACCCAGGACTCGAACTGGTCTTGGAAACTTGGGATGTGTACCTGTACATGCTAGCTACTACATAACCGAGACAGAAATGTGATATTATAAAATGAATTATCGTGACAGTGGTAGCCCAGTGGTAACGCGCTCGCTTGGATAACCGAGTGTGATGTGTCATCTGATATTTTCGTGTGCGGATCATTTCTAACATGAGTACCACTTGTCTTACGGTGAAGGGAAACATCGTGATGAAACCTGCATGTCTAAGAGAACCAAGCAACTTTTCAAAGACGTGTGAAGTCCGCACCCGCTAAACTTGGCCAGCGTGGACCTGGCATGATCCCCCTCGTATTGACGGGAGGCGAGCCCAGCAATGGGACGTTGAAAATGGCTGAATACAAAATTACAATTTCGATATATACATATATAGTATAATGCAAACGGTTATCATGGTTTTTTTTGTAGTATTTTTTTAAACTTTAATTTAATATAACTTAGGTACCTCAAAACAAAGTTGTTACATCTCATTTAAACGATTTGATACATTCAAGGTTGAACTCGTACTGAACGGTTTTATATGAAACGCGAGCTTATAATAGTTTGATGATTGTGAAATTATAACGATGCTGGCGTGCTGAGCTGCGAGTACATAGTTGCCCATTTAAAATTAGACTTTCCTGTTATGACCGCTATTGAATACATTTAAATAAAAGTACATTAAGCGAAATTAGGTCATGACGATAACCGAAATGTGTGGAACACTCGTCGATAGTAAGTCACAGCAGATTGGCTCGGGTTCTCGCGTCTTGCGGGCTTAACTGGAGTAGTGGGACGGTTTAGGATAAACCGAGTCAATGGCCGGGTCATGTCGCTATTTGCGTTCTGCCCCACCCGCTCTCAACATAGCCCTCCCCTGTTCAACTACCCGAGAATGACTAATTTTGGTCAAAGATCTGTTAATTTGTTGTTAAGGAACTGTTTTTATATGTAGATATTACTATGATTATGAATATAACGGCGCGCGCTATTTTATCGTTTTGATACTAATTGTTACTTTGTTTCGACTTAAACAAAATGAGTCAGAGTTTAATTATGCATTTATTAAAAATTATCCGTTACTATTATGAAGCGGTAACACGGGATTAAATTGTGACGTCGTCTTAAGTACTTACCTAGTCTGCTATGCTTGACTGCTTTGTGACTTAACATAGTGTACTCTCATACTCGTTCTTTCGTAATAAGCAGTAAAATGAAAAAAATATTATCAGAATTTTTTTTATACTTACTTTACTTTTCTTTATTACGAGTAGTATTTAATGCTTAGAAATTTTAACTACTTAGTTTTGTTAATGATTTCAATTTTTCATGAGCACTTAGCGCCCACGACAGACAGTCACAATGGATATTATAGGTACTCCCTTCCAAATATATCTTATAGATAAATTCTTGAATTTGACACAATTAGGTAAACAGCTATTACCTAATGCTAATAAAAAATATCTAATAATTAAGTGTTAAGAAGATGTTAAAGCTAAAACAGCTGCATACAAACTTGTAATTCATCTAACGAGTTACATAAAGAATATGTGCCCCAAATAAGCTTTCTAATATAGGCGGCGTGACGCTCATATTGTTGGTGAAGGGGATAGTCAACTAGGATTAATTATTTCATATACGACATTGTGTTAATTAATATACTTCATCAAGTGGTCATGATCTCCTTTCCCGCAACATGTCGTGGGATTGAACTTATTGTGTTACATACAATACAAAAATCAGAACAATACAAAATAAATTCATACTTTTATACGGGAATCATAATATTATCGTATACAAAAAACTGACAATAATATTGTTATGATGAATGTTCAATGTTTGGTTATAAGTTTTAATGAAAACATATTTTTAGGATTCCGTATCTCAAAAGGAAAAAACGGAACCCTTATAGGATCACTTTGTTTCCGTCTGTCTGTCTGTCAAGACCCTTTTTCTCATCATCATCTATCAAGCTTAAATTCATATTAAATACTCAGGTCTACTTACCTTGGAGCTGTGAAAAAATAAAACTTAAATAAACCAACGCAATCAAAAGATACAGCCGTTTATACCGCAATTTTTCGACACTCGCAAGGGAATCAAAACCTACAGGATACTTCCCGTGAACTTAGAATCTAGAAATTTGGTACGAAGCAACGTCTTATACCACAAATTAAGGAAAATTTCGAAAAGCATACATTTTTAGTTACATCATATAATAAAAACATGTTTAATAATTTTAAACTTACTACCCCTTTCCTCAAGAACGCGTAGAGGAATTAAATTGAAATTCATATCAAATACTCACGTCTATAATACCCTTAAATGCTGTAATAAAATCAACTTCTATGTCAACGCAATCAAAAGAAACGGCAATTTAAGCCGCATATTTTGAAACTCGCAACTACTCTCAAGGGATTCAAAACCTAAAGGATACTTCATGTAGCAATATACTCTATGTGATACTTCCAGTCGACCTAGAATGTTAAGGCAAGAAGCACCGTTTTATAGCACACATGAAGGAAAGATTCCAAAAAAAAAGTTGAAATTTAAATGGTATCCCCATCCATACATACATAATTGACCGAGTTGTATGGGAGCTCATACAATTCAAAGGACTAGCTTATTGTTATACATAATGGTACGGAACCTTTCGAGTACGAATCCGACTCGCACTTGGCCGAATTTTTAACACAACACATTTGTTACCTTATATTAAATTATTTTTAATCATGATTGTTATTATTTAAATAAATATTTTAGATCCTCTACATTCTACAACATTAAAATAATAATGTTTTCCACTTTCAAATGAAATGCTAAAATATGGAAGATATTTAATAACATTCTTATTCTCAAACAAAAGGAATACTTTTTCCCTTTTTGCAACATTTTTCATTGATGCTCCGCTTTCAGAATTCAAAGGATTCGAAACAGAAGTTAATGAGATTAGTGTTTTCAACCAAACAAACAAACACTTCAGCTTTATAATATGAGTATAGTAGTAGGTATAGATTATGGCACCATCGCAACTCACCAATGTCTCGATCACGAAAATATAGCGCATAAGCCATTAACTAACAGACGCATTTTGGTATACTTACATATACATGCACAGGTGTATGTGTATAAAGAAATGAGTTATATTAAGTAGCAATGACCTAAATCATTAATTTTAGCTACTTGTAATCGAAACTTATTGTTGTTATATAGGTATGTATTTATAAACCTTTTAGTGCCGTAATACTGAACAATTGTTGAGTATTTGATACCTGTTTTACTAAAATCGTATCAAATTACGTCGATTACAATTAGTAAGTTAGATAATAGATACTATTATAATAATATGATTGGCGTAACTACATTTTGTCTCTACATCATACGTAGGCAGCGGCAATACGTAGACCGTATGTTCCTAAAATCACAAATATATTTGGCAATATAATTATTGAAAAAAAATCTATATAATTAATTACTTACCTATTTATAATATATATAGATAATATTTTTATAATTTATTGTGATTGTTTCACTAATATAACATCTATTTAACAACTTAGTTATACTAATTGTTAAATTAATTAATTAAGGAAGGAGGAAGGAAAACGGTTTTTTCTTTCTAAATAATATTAAAACAACGTCTTGACTTTTGATCGTTTAATAAATATTGATGGAGCTTAGATCATATACATGTATATAATCTAAGTGATGGAGTATCAAAGAAATTATAGCTCTAAAACTAAATTACTCACATCACAATTCACAGCACTCTTTATAAATCTAAAACTGTGTTTTTAAATAAATTAGCTCACATCTATCCATCACTCACATGCTTAACAATTTTTATTATTAATTTTTCTTAGGCTAAAAGGTAATGAACTTCACTTTGGAATTGAAGATTTCGTCACTTTAGTTGCTTATTAAGTACCCGTCATAGATAAGAAGTTCAACGACCACCAAAACAAAGAGTGTCTTATAATATCAGGTAGACGCGTGATGATAGGGATCGGGAGGAATGAATAAGGTACAAAAAATATATAAGCAGGTAGATTGTAATACAACAAACAGCGTTAGATATCAAAGTACGTGTATTCAAAATGAAGCTTATTTTAAGAGACATTAGTCGCCATTTTCGTCCATAATCATAACATTTTCCTGCTTTATATAAAACCCAGCTGAGTAGTAACGCGTTCAATTGGAAAATCGAGTGAAGCGGGTTCCAAACATCATCCGGTCTTACGGTGCCATAGGTACCTACGTTGAAGGAAACCATTATGAGGAAACCTGTATGTCTGAGAGAATGTATCAAGTCTTCGAAAGTCCTTAATGCTAGCATGGTGGACTATGCCTGATGCCCTTGTAGTTAAAGGGAGACGTGAACATCATTGGGAGGCTGACTACATAAAAACAAGTAGTCTGTGCTATAAGCTATTAAAATAAAAACCAAATGATAAACAATCTAACAATTCTTGGATTGTCCTACGCAAAGTTTCCTTAAATTATTTCCTTAAATAAAAATAAATTATTCCAAATTATAAATTGTAATAATAAATTTACCATAATAAAATCCCGTTTTTATTCACTTGTATTCATTATGTCGTTTACTGTTTGTTTCTACAAGCTATTATCTCTTTCTGTAATGCTTGAATCTGTGTTATTACTAAACTTCGACTCATTTTAAAATGGTTAAGCATTACGATGTCGCTACTACAACTAAATGTGAAATTGTTTATTAATATAACCTGTATCAAAAATATATTTTAACTCACTTTTCTAGTTATTTAAACATTTTTAAAAAGAATTATTCCTTTAAAATAAAAATTGTATGAACATCATCTTCACCATTTACTCGGATTATTCAAAGTAACAAAGTGCTAGGAAGCTTTCACTAGTGGTACGTAATTACTGTATAAAGTTAGCCGAGATCGCGGGAATCCGCTAGACTGAGGAAGGTAATGACGCATTGTTGTCCAACACAATTCGACTTTTAATGAGACAAGTCGCACCTGACATCTGACTAGCTGTTCATTTTGTGTTATTAATTTTTCTAGTGTTCTTTTCATAGATGTTTATATTCCATAGTAAATATTGTTTACATTTAAGTTAAATTAATCTAGAGTCGATAAATATAGTTATTAAGAGATTTTCAAGTATAAAGTAGAATTATTTGTATATATACCATGTACATAATCCATAAAATGGGCAGTGGTAGTTCAGTGTTAACGCGCTCGCTTAGAAATCGGAGAGACGCGGGTTTAAATCCCGGGTCATCAGATATTTTCATGTACAAATCATTTCCAACATTATTACCAGTTGTCTTACGGTAAAGGAAAACGTGAGGAAACCTGCTCGGGCCCGGGCTTAGCAATAGAACGTTTAAAAGGCCTAGAAAAATATATGGTAGACTACCGACTCTGCCCAGTGCTTTTCTCGCGATGATTTATCAGACAGACGGACAAAATTGCTCAAAACTATTAAATAATGTAAATAATTACTATATCAGTAAGATTTTTAAAATAATATTTAATGTACATATTTGACTAAGTTTGTTCTATAATTGTAAAAGTATCCATAATAATTAATGCTATATAGATACGTAATACGAGTAATGTGTATAAATATTTCACATTTAATTGTAGAACACTCCTTTTTACATAATTTTCCAGAATGGCTGTCATGCATTTCTCCTTATACAAGTATTTCATTACCAACATGTGAATATGTGTCATACTCGTATGTAGTCCGTATATTATGTGTAAATATTATATTCAGGTCAGAAAATTTACATCTCAATACCATGAGTAGGTATTGAAACATTCTGACTCACCAGTCGGCAGTCACCACTAACTTAAATTTTCGTCAATATAAAAGAATGCATTTTTATCGTAACCATCATTTTATATGCACTATTTGTATGCACACAGTACTTACCTACATATATATTCTTTTTGATGCTTTTATGTATCTAAAAATATATATTAAGAAAAAATACTTATTAGTTAATTAACATATTGCTACATGGAATATTATAAAAATATGGATATTATTGAACATTGGAGCGCCCATATATATACTTTATATGGGCTTAAGCGGCGAGTGGGTGGCGGACGACCATGAGCCGTCGACTTGCACGATTGGCTAGGCCTAACCCCACTCATTGCGACACTACCTAAATAATAAACTAAGTATTATGATTTTCACATTACATTGAATTATTAATTTGTTAATAAATTTCCTACCGTTCCGCACTGTGGGGTATTTGGGTATTTGCGTCATACGTAAAACATTTATTTTCTTATTCTTCCACTTCTAGTTTCCAATTTGGCGACAGGTATTTAATTTAATAAGAATATTTAAAAAAATTCTAGGTAACGTAACTCATAAGAATTAGCAGAAAATCTAAATATTCTATACATTTGAAATTCATGGCGTGTGTGTAAAAAAAAAAAAATTGTAGATCTTTGACAATAATAACTCAATAAGGATTATTATTTATTACCTAATAATAACATTATTGGTTGCAACTGGAGAGAAGCGAATCACTGCAGTAGGTAAGTCTAATTAAAAGTGAAAATTTAATATTATAAATGATAAGTTTAATCAGGTGTATCGCGTGTAACCGTGCTCACGACGAGCGTATCAGAAAATAGGTTGAAGATAATATGGTTTAAGAAGCTGTATGCATCTGAAATTTGTGACAGGCTGGTTGCAATCCTGACAGTTGCGTATTGTGCTCGACCCTCGGGGTTAACGTTCGGCCCGGAGTCGACGACACAGGCGATAATTACTGTCGCTGCTCGCTGCGGCATCTACCTACGCTGAGCCTGCCCTCCGACCATCTGGCTGGCTCCCTGATTCCCTTAAATTTTATTAAGTTTTAAATATCACTTAACTATTCTTAATAAATTTATCATTATTTGTTTTATTCCTTATGTTAATTACTCAACTTATTGGTAAAAAAATAATTATACATTTTTATTTTGTTTTATATTTTTAAAAGCTAATAAATAATTTCTCTTTCCTTATCTTATCATTTAATCAACTTGAAACAAAAATTGTTGTTGGTGACTTGGAAGAATCGAAGTGAAAGTACTTTCATTTAACTCTTTCCAGTGTTGGCCGATGCAGCTTAAAGATTAATGATGTATTAAGCAGACCTACCTTCTATCCTTGTCAGGGTTGACTTAAAATATTTATAGAATTGACCCATGGCAGTGTTTTTGCGTGAAAGCGTGTGTAAAAGGCTTCTGGGTTGAATTCTTGATGTTTAAAGAGGTAAGGTTGTTGATATTTTCCTATTTGCTACTAACAAGACGAAGATAAAAAGTTATAGAATATGTTTGTTAAAGCATTAAAGAATATATTTTAGTTGCAATATTTATTTTGGGTTATAAATTTCACTTTATAACATGAGACAGTTCTTTACTAAAGACCTACTTATATATAATTTCTTTCTAATTTCAGATAGGAAGTTGTAAATAAAATCGGTCCGCTGCTACGCTGCCATCTGCGCACTGTGAACTGATTAATTAGAATTGGATTATAAAACAAAAAGTCACAAAAGTGATAGAGTGATTGAAATAGAATAAACAAACTTTGGTAGAATATTTCTAATCCCTTTTATTTTCGTGCTTGAATTTGGCGCCTGTAAACGTAAATAAGTCGATAAGTTTATGCATTAATCCTCTAGTAAGAAGTAGTCGTGTTATTTATTGTAATTTGTATATGAACAAACACCTACTCGAAATAATAATACAATTTGCATTGATGTGAATGTCTACTCGGTGATGTTAATAGCATTCGGAGGCTAGTCGAGTTCACTTACATGGAGAGTAGTGGACGATAATGGGACTTGCGTCCAACGGGATTTAAATAATAGGTCTCGAAGCGGAGCCGACACAGTGCTCCACCGTCTCTGTTCACCTGCTAATGGAAAATGACGTGTATCCAAATAATAGACGATTGAATAATGGAATGACACGTTATTATTTACTATCCTAAATAGTGATGTAAGTATTTCACATTTTCCATGTATGATGTACAACTATATATTATGTATTATTCTGCACGATTTATGAGATATTACGATTGAGATAAATATCTAGAGTGTGTAATCAGGCTAATGTAAAAAAATCTTGGTCATGGATGTTCAATCTTGGTCATGAGAATATCCTTGAACTCATAGAGAACTGCGAGCAAATTTAGATACTTTCATGTTTACCAACTCTTTAAAACTTGTTTATCGGCTTAAATTGATGTCAATACTTAAAGTTATAAAAATTGAGGTGAAGCGAAAATATAACCTACATAAGTGCTAGATGGATCAGTGGTCTGGCGCGGCCGTAAGGTCGTGCTCAGTGTTGCAGCCGGTGGCCGCTGTGACGCAACCGCGCGTGACCGTGACATCAGCTTCGTTTGGCGCCATATCCGCGACACCTATGATGGATTACCTCGCAAACCTTTCCATTTCGATTGGTACCTGCATTCTAAAATACCAACACAATAATAATTAATAGTCATTTTTAATCATTAATCATTATGGTTTTATAACCAATTTGGTGCTTCTAGTTTCTACTGTCAATAATAATAATAATATTAATATTGAAGACCATGTATTCGTTTAAGCTCCAAAAAATAATAAAGCATATACCTAATATCGTAACCTGAAGCTTACGCATTTGTGTCTCAATATTTGAATACCGTTTATAGTATACGCCAATGATACAGTGAACATGTTACGACTTACAACATACCACAGTATTATAACATTTTGCCTGAGGGCCGCGCCGCCCGTGTTTGGAAGTAGCCAGGTCATAGCATTGCAGTGATTAGTCAAGGATAATTGATTTAGTATTTAAAAATAATAAATAAACGAATTTTTAAATTGACTATTCAATTATTAAATTTTAAATATTGGTTAAGTATGTACCTTTATAGAAGAAAATACACCACACTATTGTACTGTAAATATGCAAAATTCTGTAAGTCAGCGAGCTATAGCGTATATATGAGCGTGTTTGTTATTTCTTATAATGGCACAATAGCTTTAGAAAAATTCAGCATAGAGATAGCTTATTTTTATTTTAGATTACTTCATAAGCTCAATAAAATACTTACCATGAGACCGGAGTCGCGGGTAAATATGACTAAATAGTAAATACCTGTATGTAATGATTTATGTCTGCGATATAATATAATTTGCACTTAAATTAGAGAATCCGTGATTAACACACAACGACCTAACTTACATGAGACTTATGTAGTACATAGATACGATAATATAAATGTTGTGTATATACCTACCGACACAGAGCTTGAAAATATAGAGACGGATAGACGGCTGCACTGTAGTAAAAACGAATGTAGAAGCACGATTAACACTAAGGTTAAAAATTTAAAAGTGCAATAAATTTTAATATTATTCATTCATGTTCAAATTCCAAATGACTATAAAGAAACTTAGGTATATTTAAGAAATGACCATTGACCAAAGAAGAAAAATAGTCAAGGATTAGTTGGGCAGGAATGAACTTAATATTCGAATAAAACAAAAGTTTCTCCCAATAAAATACATTAATATTTATTTTATAAAAAAATAATTATTAATATATTCTATATAATTTATGTGCATTTGTACATATTATATATTTAGTGTCTTTGTGAATTAGTTCCACAATATGTACCCCTGGTAGGTACGTTCTTATTCTTCTAGGCTCATTAGATAATAGATATCCCTTTTGCTGCGATACTATACAATGATTTGATATATGAATATAGCTATGTAATTGTACATTATGTAATTCATAGTGCAAGCTTGGATTCAAAGTATCCAAGCCAGGATTCAGAGGACTATAAGTGAAACTTGAAACTTCTTGTATAAGATCAAGAAAATTTTTAAGTTACTACAACATTATCATTTCTATTTGGTTTTAAAAGAGGAAGAATGGTACCTAATGATAAAAACCAGTCTGTAGTAAGTTGAGTTTACATTTCATTTATAGAGACTATGATTATTATGGTAACTGCCTACACATGATTAGACACTCCGTTATAAACTACGAACTGTATAAATTAGAACCATACGAATGTACGTTAAATTAATTAATAATATTTTCTTAGCGGAACCAAAACATTTTAATGATTTATCTTTTAAATATTATTATGATTAAGTTCGAAACATATTTTATATAAATTATTATTAACGAAAAAACAAAAACCGACTTCAAATCTAAACTAAAAGGTAGAAAATAATACTTTTAAGAACTTAGTTAATTTTGGAGTCGGTGCCAGCCGGGACGGACAGATTTACATGTATTTTGATTATGTTTACAAATTGATAAATGAATGGAATATGTATCTAAGTATTTAATGTTATTTGCTTTGGTTTTTGGAAGTCGGTTGAAAATTTAGACAGTAAAAGGAAGGAGACCATTTTCCTTTTTGAATCTTTTGATTCATATGCCTACTTTTTTATTTTTACCCCAGTACGGTACAACCTCAAAGAGGGCCATTACCCTCATTCGTCTGACCTGTATTATATAAGTATGTAGAATGCATGAATATCCGTCCGAACCCATAGTTCTTCATAATTATTATCGACTTATCAGTTATCTGATATTAACGATAATAAGACGTCGTTACTCGTTAAATTCGTCTATATTACCGCGAGAGTTAAAGATTACATGAAAGCCATATTATGTTTTAATTAAACTAAAACCCAGCAAATGTACCATTACTTAACTTAATAAAGCAATAACTAGGAGTAACTTTTTATTTTTTTTTATTATCTAAGCTCTACTTTACATAAATTTCAGATAAAATATATTTTTATTATCATATCCTAAATTCCAATACTTGATAATATTAGGTATACTATCTTGAAAAGTAACGGCCATTATATGATATCTTTAAAGATAATTATGCAGATTCAAATGTTATAAACTATTAGAATATCTGTAGTGAGTAAATATTGAGAGATGTATGTACTCGTAGATGGGTCGTGGCGTGTATGTGACGGAAGTCGGTCGGGACGTTTATCGGCGCAGCAGGCGGCGGCTGCTGTATCACAGGAAATAGTGGTCAAGCCAATGGCCCACAGCTATTATACATATTAACAAGCTCTATTCTAACATGATAACTTTGTTATTGTTATTAAACAAGATAAATCAATGTTTAAAGTGAATACTCGGTGTGTAGTCTTGCTATAATTATAATAGTTAAATGTAGAGTCTTAAAAATATTGGTTATCTCCTCAGCAAAAAAAAAAATACTATATAGATAAGCTGCTATGTTAATTATGATTTTTTGATAGTTATTATTCATTTAATGTCAGTTGCAACAAAAAAGAAAAGATTACAAAATTAATAGACTTGAGCTCTATAACTAGATCTGTGTACGAATGGTTAATATATTAATTTAATATTACAAGAGCCCAACAGGAGCAACCGTCTCTATCAACGGGTCAAAGGCTGCAACGTTTACGTCTATGATTTATAATGATCACCGAGTAAACATGGCGGCGGCTTATCGGCCGACCCGCCTATAGGTTCTTCACCTCTGGCCAAGTACGCCTGGGTCCCGGTTTTAACAATAATTAGAGTTCTCAAAACTGTAAATTACTAAGAATCAGTGCCGTATGATTCACTTAACAGGTAAATATATGCAGTGTATAGTGTGCATATTTAATATTACAGAAAGAATGAAAGTTATTTTTTACTCATCGCAATTCAATTTATTACTTCGCTGAACATCGAAGCGTCTTGGAAAATGTCATAAATATTATATAGGGGTAAAATCTTTGATGAAATATCGGATTTCTTGCTTTTAGATTTTACATTGTGCATATTTTGGTTTGTTATATTTATTAAAAGTCTCATCTAATAAACAATCAACTTTGCAATAAACTTAATCTATCTCTAGGAATTAGGAACTTCATATTAATCTTTTTATGGGAGGGTAATACTGTAATAAATACTTATTATTGTATTAATTTGACGTTAATATTGTTACCAATTTTTTCGAGTAAGTTTTATTCTTCAGTACGAGTAAATTATATAGCTACAAATTATATATTTATAATTATATTGTAAGTAGATGGCATCGCTGATTGATAGTCTCGTTTTTAGTGATGAAATAAAGATTTTAAGATGGCGATGATTTACTTAAATAATTATAATAATGATTTGTTTATCGTTCGCACATAAAAGCAATTTCTGATTGATATATGATCCACAATCGCAACGACAACAAAAGACTGATTTACGTAAGTAACATTTGCACCATAAAGCGCTTATCAATTTTTGATTAATGTTCCACGATATTAAGCGATAAGTTTCCATTTATAATATGTCCTATAGACATTTATGTTCTTACTGCATTCAGTACATATACAAAAGTTAATCAAAGCGCAGATACATTGTAGTAGATATTGGCCTTTAGTGTGCGACTGAATTGCTTTCTCTTAATATTTTGAATTGAATTCAAGATTTTAAATAGTAGGTAATAGATAGTACTTCAGGAGATCGTTTATTTAGAGTCCCAATATAATAATTATTTATTTTTATACTAAAAAACCCTAAACATTATAAATTTACTTACTTTAAACCTAATTATTTCATCTTAAGGCACCCAAATACTTATTTAATTTAATTTTATGGGACTATCTATGAGACATAAGACTTCATTGACAAATTAATAAAATGTTCACTTTTTGAAGTCTGTTAATTTATTTAGATACGTTATACCTACTGTCTTAAATAGATATTATATATTACTAACATCCTTTATAGAACATAAAAAATACATTCAAAATTATTTTATTCTCATTGATCAATAAGTATATTCTTTTACATAACATTTTACATAAATACATATTTATTTGAAAATATTTTGTCGAGTAGACTTACAAAGCTTGTGAAATATACGCGCTGGATGGTCTCCGCGCCTCCGCCGACGTGCGCTGGTTCATTAATTCGATCATATTGTTGTTAGTAATTCCGAAGTCAGACTTAGCAACTCCTATATTACTGAATACGAAGGTCGAATCAAAACGAGCCAACATTTTAACTTAGCGCTAAAAATGAATCAATAGGAATGAGGATAAAAACAGTACGTTTTTGGCATATTAAAAATTATAATAATTTAGAGTTATATGCCTATTGCGAATTAGAAAAAAGTCGTGCGTTGTATGCGCAGGCGCATCGTTTCGATTCTCCGTGATTCAGCGGCTTGTGACGTCATCGATAAGGCGCGTCCGCCTCTCTTTATAAAGTATCCCGACACCTTATTTACTGTCTTGCTATTATTTACTTTTTTAATGAAAATCAAAGTAACAAAAAAATAAACTTTTATGTGTTTTAAGTTTTTGTTGTTTAATACCTACCTAGTACCGAGAACTTTACTTACCTATCTGATATATGTAGATGTTACCACTGTGTAATTACTCATGTGACTAGTACTGTGGATTAAAATTTAAAAATCAATGAGAAATCAAGACTCAAGAGGTAGGATTTCCTAAAACCTTGAATAAAAATCATAGCTACAATGATAATGATGTTAATGAAGACTGACCTTTCTGCATCCGACCCAGATAATAATTAAAGCATAAGTAATTATTATTATGGTACGAGAATGGAATAAGTTATGTTATTTAATAAAATAAAAATAAATTATTAAATGCTGTTAAAATAAAGTTTTATTAGGTACTACTATACCTATTGATAACGTATTGATATCATTAAAAAATATCAAAAATAGATTTAAATAATGATAATGGGTGATAAGAATTTGTGACTGTGTGATAGCTATAATACCCAAATATGCATATTAGGTTAGTTTACTTAGTTTTTCTATCAAAGAAATACACCTGTCGTATAGTTCAAACAAGGTAATACTTAAAAACTGCAGACCTATCGAATAAACTAGTTTTCTTCTCGAAGGCTTTTAAAATAATTAATGCTATTTTCGCTCTATAATTCTCGTTTACTCCCTGCAATTCTGTTAAGACAGGATCTACAGGCTAGTTGCAACTTGTACGTCGTTATGTTAAGAAAGTTGAAACTAATGCGTAGGTTTGTATAAACCCACACATAAAGTAGAATATATTAAATACATCATAATCAGCAAGCCACAATGTAAAAATTATATTTAAATAAGTATATTGCGACAATCTAAAAACATGAGTGAATAAGTAAGTAGGTAGTATAATAATCTTTTAAGCTGAATTCATTGAGTCACATGTAAAAATGCGCATCGGTTATACGTAGGTATATCTAATATGCGTGTTATATTTATTTCGTTATTCGAACGAATTTCAAGTTAATTTTTACTACAGACTGATATTTCCCATGCACGTGGTTGCAGCTTGGCACGCGTCATTGGGCGATGTGCCAAGTCAACGGGAGACGGGGACGCCACTGCATGTTCTCTAGCGACTGATTTGTTTTCGTTCAATGTCGACTTTCATGTCTCTTTCATTTCCAGTAAATAAGATAGAGATAGCCGATGTTTGTGTCCCTGTGGTTGCACGTCGGTAATCCCTCGGGTGAATGGCGACGCATTGACTTGCCGGGAACGCTCGCCCACGTCCCCTGCATCCACCCTTCGGTTCACACAAAAGAGAGTAAGAGTTTACAGAACGTGCTTTAGTTTATCTGATTGTAATATGAGAGACATGGTAAGTCTATTAGTTGTCTGAATATAAAAACAAAAATAAAATAAAATTCCATATCTCACTGTAAGATATTATAATTTTAAATATTATTAAATAGAAGTTTTGTTGTATATATTACAGTTATTACCCGTTCTTAGTTACAACGCGTTTTAACAAGTCCAAAGTAGTTTACACGAAACGCCTTAGTGAAAACTAGAATTGATTAGAAGATTACGAGTACGAGTACGAGTAATTGGTAGAAAAACAATGCCGCAGCTAAATGTTCGGTAAAATATTAGTTATAGGGACCAATACCTGTTTCGGAGAAAATCATTTCCATAAACAGGTAAATAACATATTTTGAGGAGGTTTCCTTAAAGTTTAGAGAGATAAATACAAAATTACGTACTATTTTCCACCTCATAAACTCGTAGAAAAAATACAAATGATTTGATAAGATAGGTGGGTAATGTACAAGTATACTAGTATTAATTTCAATGCCATATATTGTTTAGTTATTTCAACTAGTCATGATGTAACATAATATGCCACGTGTCAGTTATTAGCTCATGTAAATCATATGAAGGAATACGAGTATGTGTTTATGTTGTATAGTATCTCGTTATACTATTTACTTGTTATTTTATAGGCTATGACTGCCAGGTAGGGATAACTTGAATAAAGTTATGGTTCGCGAAACGTTCTGAATCTTTATGAGGATCACTGAAACACTCACTTGAAATAATCTACTGAATTCATCCGAAGGTATTTTTATTGATGAATAAATATTAATTCACATAGAAAAGCTCAGACTGCAACAAAATAAATTATGCTCTCGTTACAAATAGCTTAACGTTTAAGCAGATGCTCGTAATTAATGAAGGAATAATTAAACCTACAAACTTTCTCCGAGGTTTCAAGGTGGGCTTGTACATTATGCAATACAAATTCTAGCCGTCTGCAATTTTGCACTCACTGAAATAATTGGACCTCGGGGTGTTCTCGACATTATGAATGTAATGATCAAAGTATTATTCATTAGTTAAATTCTCGAAACTTTAACATGAATTATTTATTAAGCCGGGTTGTAGCACCCAACAGCATAAATAGTTTTTGATTATACCTACCATATACTAGACATGCTTACACTTACGTATTTATGTATAGTCAAATCTGAACAGTATGTACCTACATTGTTAGAAAGTTATCATAAATGCTTTTAAATTACTTTGCTTAGCCATTAGTAACGTATACACTGGAATGATCAGTTACTCATAAGAAATATTTAGAATATTTACCTTATGACGCATTTGAGCATAGTGACTACTTGCAACCATTATATCAACCTTTTCAATTATTACAACAATTCCGACCACTATTTTAATATTTGTAACGGAATTTAACAGATAAGTAGGCATTTACTTGTGTTGAAATATTTTAAATAATAGGACATGTTAAGACGAGTTAAGTTAAATATTAAGCTTTAATACAAAATATTAATTATTAATAATTTCCTTAAGGAAACACAAATATTAATATATTCATTTATTCGAAATGACTAATGCAAATTGTACTAATATTGCTCCTGCGACAACTTCTATAGCAATTATTAGGAAATGATATTCTGATATCAATTTTCATGTCGTAAGTGTAACTGTTCATTTTACACAATTCGGTTTAGGTCATAGGTATAATTGAAAAAAATAACAAAATTTTAAGTTTTATGTTGTAGGACATATTTAATAAATTACGTACGGTTCAAAAATAATTACTTTTATAGTTTGAAATATTAAATTTAGGGGCTTTAGGGAATAGGGAGTTGAGTGGGAAAGTGGTTTCCTGCGCTAATATCCATTTAGGACTAGTCGAATTCTATTAATTAACAGTTTGTCGTTGTTTCGGTGGACAACTGTTTCAATTTATTTAAATAACTTGCAATCTCCTTGCAATTTAAATGTTGGTATGTATAAATATTATAATGGGTATTTATATATAAATAATATAATAATTTAATTTTATCCATATTATTAATTTATAATATTTTATGAATGTTCGATTTCGGTATAAAGGGCACAGAAATCAAAAAGTTCCTTTTTCTTTCTTGTTTATAAGTAAAATATGAATAAAATTGAAAATGATAATGGTAGTATTATTTGTGCCTAAAACGATAAAGTCCCAACAACATTTTAAATACATAATTATTTTTTTATTTTTATGGACTTAAAAATTTAACACAGGGTGGTGGTAGAGTTGTGAACGCTGAACACACATTTTCAATGAAATTGTCTGCGTCTGCTAATTGGTCGTTAATAAGTATATATGGCACGTAATGAAAGCCCACTTTCTTACTCTCCTCGCCATAGTACTGTAGAAGCTTCGTACCTCGTAATCCTTTGGCACATTCTTTTATAGGTGTGGAATCCAAGTTCATAAGTGATGCGCACTAAAAATGAACGTAAGCATTAAACATCACTACAACTATACTATAAAACAAAGTCCTCCGCCGCATCTGTCTGTCTGTCTGTTCGCGATAAGCTCAAAAACTACTGCACCGATTTTCATGCAGGTTTCACCAATGGATAGAATGGTTCGCCAGGAAAGTTTTAATATATAATTTGTCAAGTTTTGCATACATTGGCTAATATATAATGATATCTGTTGGAGGTGTCGGAAAAAAATAAGCCCCTGGGAGCTTTCAACGAAAACGCTGCCTAAACCCTTTGAGATATAACAAAATGATGTATGGTGGAATTGTGTATCTTATATAGGTGTACAAAAAAATTCACGATGGCATATCGACCGTTTGGAATAAGATGGTTCCATCTGCATTTTAACATTCATGAGGCAGATGTAGCTTTTTGAATCATTAATTTCACAAATAGAACTTTTTTATGCAGCTAATTAAGGGTCAATAGATGACGTTCAAAGGTTTAGAGAACAAAGTTATGGTCACATGAAACATTTTTAAGTTAAAAAATCAAAATATAGAAAAATGTTGGATGGAACCCTTTTATTCCAAACGGTCGATATGTCTATCTCTTAAGGATAACATACTATATCGAACTTTATAAAATTAACGGCGTTTGACGTATCATGTTATGACCGTTGTCATGGTAATTCATATAATCAAGTCAAATATATACCGGGCGGTGCGAAGTAAATATATACAACACTGTCTGTCTGACTGTTCGCGATAAACTCAAAAATTACTGCACCGAGTTTCATACTGTTTTCACCAATGGATTATGGATAGAGTGGTTCTCGAGGAAGGTTTTAGTATAAACCGATGGAATTCCGCGACTTCGCTTGCGCTAAATCTAGGGACGAACCCCAGCGAAGCAAGGGTGAGTCGCTAGTCTGAGATAAATAAAACCATCAGATTTTGTAAACAGAATGCCCTAAATTTATATTGAAGGTTATAGTAATTTTAAAAGATTTGGCCTGTGCTTACATGTTACTCTCACTCTAAAGTAAATTTGTAAAATACGAGATTTGAAATACGTGCAGAATTTTTGTATTCTATTGCTCCTAGTCCTTTTTCTACCTTAACGTATCTTGGACGAGATTGCTAACTTATTAATAAAGTCACTTATTAATTATAACATATTAAAATGTCTAGTCATGTAGTGACTAGTGTTATAGAGTAAATTGATTACATCTGTCAAATACCTTATCAGCAGCAGTGTCGTCAGAGCCTCCATTGCTTGCATCCATCATGCAATCATTAAATAAGATACTTTTTGTAATGTTCTGAAAGTTGTCAATGGCACAGGCATGCAGCTTGTTGCCATAGCACTCTGCTAGTCCGTGCTGGCATTTAAATTTTATATTATTGTTCTTTATAATAGTCTGTTAAAATAATAAAAAATCATTAAGAACGATGTGTCACATCTGCGTAAAAACTAAAGATCGATTGGGTATCAAAATAGATAAAGAATAAATAACTAACCTTAGCATTTCCGTAAGGGTAAGTGTGAATGTTTACATACTGGCTTAGTTTCTCTACAGTTTCTTTAAATTCATTCTTATAAAATGCTATACAGTATGGACATAGACATTCGTAATACAGTTTTATGTCAACTTTTTCATTTTCGTTCGTGTAAGTCTGAAATAAATTCTATGTAACTAAACTTAATATGTAAATGTATAAATTTTTAATTTATTGTTTGTTTATTATATACATTTACCTTTTCAGAAATAAAGTAGTAATCACTTTCTGGAATTTTTGTTGAGACATCAAAAGCTTCTAAAGAATTTTGTGCTTTACCTGAAATCATTAGGTAATAGGCAATGATATTAGTTAAAATATCATTGGTAATAGGTTATTATTATAAAATGAAAAATGTTTTGTGAAAAAAAGTTACATTAAAAAAATACCTTCAAAAATGATGTTAAGAAATAGAAATAACCTTATTATGTAAGTAATATTGTTATAGAATGTCATCGTTGCACCGTTCAATCACAATATTACTTCTATACTGATAGTGGTTATTATATAAATATCTCACTTTATGGAGTTACAGTTAATTAAATTAGTGGCATGTGTACACTATCCATAATGTACATTATTTTTAAATTGCAAATATTGATTCGTTCATTTCATAATTTTATATACCTAGATCAAAATCAAAAAAGCTACTTTATAGTTTAGGTACCTATGTATCCACGTAATATAGAGTAGAGATGAAACGGATATCCGGCAACTATCCGGTATCCGGCCTATCCGGCCGAATACCGGATAGTGCAATAAAAAAATCTCATTATTTTACACGTGGATAATCATAGTACACTAGGTTTTGGACACCGTTTATTTTTGTAATCGCACGTCAAAAATGTTTCTTTAGCTAAGTATGTATGAATATATATGTATGAATACTAAATTTTCCGCATTTGTTGGTAAAAGGCGACTCCGCTTGGCTTTATATATCAGACCAGCTTCTGAAAATAACCTTTTCCTGTAAATAACTGCCAGGTGCTGAAAGATAAATTCTAGCAAAACTTGACAAGTGCGGGTACTGATTTAAGCTAATTGACCACCAAATGCATGTGTCGTGATTGCGATTGATTCGAGATGCCTTTAAAGAAGTCAATCTCGTCGTTGCTAACGATAGCAATTGGATTTTGTTTTTCTTGGTCGCGACAATCACTACTATTGTCCTTTGCCACTTCATTGAAACAGTTCCAAAAAGTGTCATGAGCGTCACGTGTGAAGTTGGATCTAAATTCGCCTTCATTCATTCGTTTAGTAGTTGATAAAGACTGCAATGATCTGTTACTGTCAGAAGAAGATTTGTCGTAAGAGTAATTTATATACTCTGTGATGATTTTCTGTTGGGCTTTTTCAGTCTCAAGAACTCCTAAATAGTCTAACTTGAATCTTGGTTCTAAAAAGGTAGCAATTAGGTTGTTTGGATTCACTCCTAAGGATTTAAAACGACTTTCCAATTCAGTTATCAAAGAAGCTTTATTATACAAGCGGCCGGATATTCGGCGGCCGGATAACCGGCGCTCCGCCCTGGTGGCTTGCCGTATATCCGGTATCCGGCCAAACCACTATCCGTTTCATCTCTAATATAGAGCTTGCTTTTGGAATGACAAAGTCTTCTTCATGAGATATTTTGGGTTTTATGCGTTTAAATATACAGTATTGCCCTTATACAGTCATACTATATTGTATCTACTCACGATAAGCCCCTTATATCAGAATATTAACACGAATTACTAATTTGTGTAAGATTGTGAAGAGAACGCAGGTGAAAAGGTTAAATTTAATTTTATAATTGGGTATAGATGAGTCAAATGTTAAAATGTTTAGCGTGTAAATAGCTTTATGTTGCTTATATAATTCGGCAGAATATTTACTTATGATAAGCATAATATGTTTTTCTTATATATTTTACAAGCGAAACACTTTGACTTTACTTTGATATTATTTTGACATTTTTTTACGTTTGTAATAAGTTAAATATTCAAATCTAATCTAAACATGTGCATTAAACCTCCTAACAAAATTAAAATGGAATATCGCATTGAAATTTATTGAATTGAAAGTGTCACTATTATCGACACAAAACTATTTTTTTAAGATTTTTTGTCTGTTTGTCTTTGGGAACGCAACACGAGAAAACCGCTGAGCCGATTTTGATGGAATTTGATTAGTGTCTGAATTAATAAAACTAACCCCTAAACCGAATTTTCATAAAATCATATTTAAAAAATTATATTTCATTTAATAATAAAATCCATAAATAATAAAAATACAATAAATAATTTTAAGGCTAAATTATAATTTATATATATTATCTTTAATTGGGATATTTTTAGGCCAATCCACTGATGTGGAGAAATTTTTAGCGTGGTGAAATAGTGGAAGAAAAATATCACTACTTACTTGGTGTTTGTAATATATTTTATATTGTATTTAAATTTATTCTGATGTCAAGGCCAAGCAATACTGTTCTTATCAAACCGTATTCAGTAACACAATGTATGAGAAAACAATTTTTAAGCAAAGATATCCGTAAAAAATAATAGTTTAAAAAAACTAAAAACACGCTTTTTATAGAAAACCAAACTAAAAAATAGAAAATAAATTTTAATGAATTTAAATTAATTATTTGATTTTAAGGAAAGCGTGGGGTGCATGGTGTCAAAAGTTATAAATATTTTATTGACATATACCACTACTAACATACACAATTACTAAAACAGTAAGATCTTTTCAAAAATAAAGAAATATTTTTCGATCGATTCAATAAAGATACATTTTCATAGTATTTTTTTATTTATAATAATAGTGGTTGAATAACAATAATTAAGTACATAAAATATAACTATAGTTAGTAAATATAACCACAGTTAGTTAAAACGATTGTTGTATGCTGTGTATAAATTGTGCTAATAAATAAATAGTGTTAATTGATATTATTGACAATTAATTCGGTCTAATTTTTTCAATATTTACTACATTGCAAATATTTGTATGGTCATTACTTCTGTATGAAGAAACACACTCTGACTCTATTTTAACAGGAATTGCGGAATAAGACTGTGTAGACTGTAGACAGCTAAAGGCGTATCCGAAGTAAGGTAGGTCGTTAGTAATCCATGAGTATTAAATTCGAAAGCTTAATCCTTCCTTCGTTTGAAGTTTTAGGTTCCATGCCTGCGCGTAGCTCGTATTTAATGGGAGAGCGACTATTGAATATGCATAAGTGCACTGCTCAAGACAAAAGCACTCATATCAGTAGGTACGCTGTACGTCGATGTCAGCTAAATTTAGAGAACCGAGACACAATTACAAGTCTGTCTGTTTTTCTCGCACGCAAAAAACCAAGTTATGATATACATAAATAGGTACCTATGTCATAAGTAGACACATACCTATCTACTTACATCTGGTTAAGTTTAAAATTTTGTTATTATATACTTAGAATAATAGTAATTTCAAGGTATTTAAACTAGTAGAAGATTTACAACATCCGGTATGTTTAGTAGGTATTATAATGATCAATAAAATTATCTACTAGCTGTGCCCACGACTTCGTTCGCGTGGACTATAGGATAAAATAAAATAAAAGTAGGTTAAGTTACACCTCATAACATAAGCAATCTACGAGTGAAAGTCCCGTCAAAAGCCACCGGAAGCCGAACCAAACAGACAGACAGACGAACAGACAGACAGAAGACCTGTCTGGCCTATAGGGGAGTCGTGGTTAAATGCAAAGCCACTTTAAAGCAGAAGATGGGTCAGGGTGCTTGAGTTTTAGTGAGTAATGAGTAGTATTGGCTGGTTTCTGGCCGGTGAGCCGTGAGCTATACATAACCACCTGTTTTCTACAGGTGGTATGCGTAAATGTATTTCCCAAGAATAAAAAAAGTCGATAAAGGGGATACTCTTTACTTTGGGCTTTTCTCATTTTTGAGATAGTTAGGTATGTTTAGCGGGAGTAGAGACGAACCCGAGCGGAACGAAGCCAGGGTGTGTCCGTAGTTTGTTATAAAGCTAAACAGAATACAACTTAACGTAATGAACGGTTGATTACGCGATGCGACCTTTGACGTTTCAACAGTTTCTGTTTCGATGCGCATGAATGTCCCTCTTTACACGGATTAACTGGACTGGGCGAATTTAAAATTAATATTGAATGTTTTTTTTAAAAACGAAAATTAGGGTAAAGGCTAGTTATATTTAATTATAACTTTACATACCTACTTTCATAATTTAGCCTTAATTTTTGATTAGCTTTTATTTTTTTTAAATAAAATATAACACGAATTCGACCGGCGCGGCGCGGCGCGGCGGCGCTTGGTTACAAAAATTTTATCAAGAACTTTTTAACTGCTTTGAATTATATTTTATTATGCTTTGTTTATACGATTTGCAGTGTGATGGTGTAGAAGACTAAGTAGGCAACACACCTAAAAAACTAAACTGACAAAATGAAAATCTTAATATAACGCAATGCTTAGAATTTCTATTGTATTATTCGTGCAGCATAGGGTTTATATTTACTAATAAATCCTAGAAACTTGAAGAATTTCTTTTTCAGTTATCTTTATCTTACAAATGTATATAATTATACTAAAATATGTATTTTTTAAATTCCATAGGTTTTGTTATCAAACTAGAATACCTATACGTAGTAAAAAACGATCGAACAATTTTATAACAATTTATATAGGTAATGCTAATATTTACTAAAATATTAACAAGTTGTAATTTCTAACTGTACTTAAAGATGGGTCGAAAATCACTGCAAATTGAATCATGCGTGTAGCTCTCAGTGGACGAGGTGCTTGTAGGTGGGGGTTTTTTAGTAAGATCAACTATTAGAGCGAGAAATCGATCACATTACGCTCCATTAGGACAGTGAAGATAATATTTACTAGATTCGATGAGTTGGAATTACTCTCTACCAATATAATTAACGCGCTGATTCTTAATTCCTAAACGTTTCTAAAAGTCACGCACCAGATAGGATACATATTGTAATCATTATTTTTTATTTAAAAAGTACTAATTCGTATGCTAGTAGATAATTAATCCTTACTAATATAAATGCGAAAGTCTGTCTGTCTGTTTGTCGCGCTTTCACGCCAAAACTTCTAAACCGATTTAAATGAAATGAGAAAGGATATAGGCTATTGAAATAGGGGATGAAAGTTTGTATGGAAATAACGTCATTTAACGTCAAGCTAGAAGCTTGAAACTTGTTTTTTAGGCTTTTGACTAGATATATAAATAAATAAGAAATTCAAAGTTTATAAAAAATTTATACTAAAGGGGGTATCTAGGGACGAATCCGAGCGAAGCGAGGGTGAGTCTTTAGTAATTCTATATATGTATTATAATCTTGTGTTTTCATGGAAATAATAGTACCTATCACACATTACGTGATATGTGTCTCCTTTATCCCGTGTTGATTCATTCCTTTCCTGTCGTCGTTTCATTTCTTGTCATACAAAAATATCAAATCAACTAAAAAAAACGAATTTGAATATTGATGCACATTGAAAATAAATAAATTTCTTCTTTTTTATTTCTTTTGCTGTAGAATACTACACACCACATTAAGCGCTACTTTTATTTACGTAGGAATTGTAATTAACAAAGCAACTCGGCCGCCTTGATGACCTGATGAGGGGAATCAACCAACACCTTAACCTGATTGTCAACATAATTTATTTTGTGTTCTATGTAAATATTTGTTACATGAAACCACCGCTTATTTGGAAAAGTATATACTGAAACATACTATATGTATGTTTATTATACCTACATTTAAACAAAAATATAAAGAAAGTGCGTTTTGTAGCAGTGCGGCAGACGTATGCTACGCTAGTGTGGCCATAGTCTGATCCTCTCAATGGCATTGCCTTTCTGTCAGGCACTCGACCTCACATATTACTTTACTCAACGAAAAGAAAATTGAGATTTAATGCCACAGTCTACTTTAAAATAGCTTAGTCAGATATCTTTCCTGCGGAGAAATTGAGCGAGTTTTCTTACTTCTAATACATTTTTTTTTAAGTACTACTTGCATTTTATGATGTTTACTTGTCCGCACATTATAAAAATTTTACTCGATTTGTTCATCGAGTTCAGCTAATGTGAATGTAAAGGCAATATTGCTGGCAAGTTACGATAAATAAGTGAAAAATAAGCATTATAAAAATTTTCGAGTGCGAATAAGCTCGTGTATCTTTTGTATACCTAGGCATTTAATAATAATACAGATGAACCCTCCCATGTAATATTTATGAAACTAATTTTTTCTAGTTTCGAAATTATGTCACAATTATGTCATGCAAAAACCTCCTTTTAAGGAGAGCCTTGATTTACAAGGTTTTGCTATACGCTAATAAAGAATATTCATCGCAATCAATATAGATCGACCTAATAGTATCACTAATAAAAATACTTATTATGTAAGACGTCTCAGGTAGGTAATACATACCTACAATATAGTTTATGGTTATATTTCACGAACAGGGATGGGCTGAAAATTCAATTCGAAACGTGATCTATCACAGCGCACCTGAATTTAATCACACTGCCTATCTTGAACTAGATGTGATCTTTTTCAATTGCTTAGGATTTCCTTCATTTACCAATTCATAAAACCTAGACATTTTATAACATTCAACAATGATTTCACTGATTGATTGTTGTATTGTCATTAAACGAAACTACCAAAAGTGCGGTTATTATATGAAATAGTTATTTAATTTTAAAATTTCTAAATTTATAATAAAAATCTACATAGTGAATATCGTTATAATACCTACATGAAAACCTTTTGTTTCGAATGAAGCACTAATAAAAATGGTAAAAGAGTTGAGTTCGTCAGTGAGGTGGTCTGCGGAACGATGGGAGGCTTTTATTTGTCGTAGCCAAATGAAAAATTGAACTCAATTCTGTTACACTGAATGTAGTATTTTTAGTGAACTCATACTTCCTGCATAGTTAAAAGTTTTTTCCATTTCGGATTTTTTGTAGTATTAGTTTTAATGCGCGGCTGCAATTACAACATCATTCAATTTTTAAATCAGTTTGACTGAAACCATGAAACTGAACAATATTAATAAATAGAGATAAATTAGAGATAAAAAATCTAAAGATCATTCTTTAGTGAGCAAAATTATCTTTGTTTACACAATAATATAATAAACAATAAACGTATTATGTAACTTTCGTTTAAATTAATTATAAGACAGTAGGCTGTTAGACGCGTTCTTTTTGTTCAGACGGGCTCGCAAATTAGGTAAACGTTAAAGTTAGTAAGTAGCTTCTAACTGTCTACGTTTTTAAGCATTACGATACCAGACGTACCTAATTAAATACATAAAATATAATTACATAGGTACATATTATTACTTTATCAGATAATCCGATATCTATAAGTTTAATGGTGATTTGAAAAAGGATTTGTAATAGAATATATTTAATTAATTTCTTTTATTTGCGAGTTGGATTTTCAAGCAAAAGTTTAAGCTGCCAACCCGATTAGCTGGTACCGCTTTCCTAACAGGTGTAAGCTCACACGCTATACCAGCATTAATTCCTCAATGTGAGGGTTGTCCATTTCTTGTTAAATATTCATTCAACAGCACCCCTCAAAATATAATGTAACGTGTATAAAGTATACTAAGATAAGAACTGCTACAAAATAAGTATTTGTGACATTTTCCATTCAAAGGTATCAACTAACATAGTTACAATCGATGTGCCCGGCTTATACGAGCCAGGTCAAATGCCGCTTTGTTCAGCGCCTCTGTCGAGCTTCATATTTTATGACCCTTATCTATTGGACACGGGATATGATATTGTAACTCTATGATAGCGAATCAGCTGGTTCATTGTTTCAAAACACTCGATTGATGCCAAACGCACATGGTGTACTGATATAATTACACCTATTACCTTAAATATTATTTCATAAAAGCTCTTACCACTTTTTGAACATTTTAAATTATACACGCTACTACTACTACTACCTTATACACGCTGAAATATGTTTATTTAGGCATTCGTTCAAGGGTTATGAAGTAAAATATCGTCAAACTTCTCCCAAGATAATCATCTTTAGTGAACTTAAATCCGTATCAAAATAACTTTACAAAAGATATGTACCTAAATCACTCTCCTCTCTGCGAAATGAACAAAAACAATTTCAAAACTTCTTATCAAGTATGACCTCGAAATAGTTAAAAAAAAAGTAATACGAATAAAGTGTATTGATAACTTGTAGTAGTACAAAAACTAGCTGCGGTGGTGTAGTGGTACTGACCACTGTCTACGAAAAAACCGTTACGGAGTGCTACCACGTTATGTGTAAGTAGGTAGACTTTTAAAACAAAATAAAGAAATAAACATGTTGGGACATTTTTGAGCACAGCGCCATCTGGTTCCGTGGTAAGCTACGAGGCTTGTGTTCCGGAAACCGATAGTTGATACACAGTACACTACACATATATAACTTTAAATACATAAAATATTATAATTATAAGCCAATATACCGATGCTCTGAGTACGAAAATTCGTGCTCAGCAAATTAATACCGCCAGGGGGGCTCGAACCCGCGACCGCTGGCACAGTTAATAGGGTTACTACAAGCTGAGCCAAACGTGTCGTAAAACGAAAAATCCTGTATAGCTATAAAACTTAGGTACATATTACAATTTACAATACATATGTATCACAAAAGACAAGATTTAATTTCCGATCCTACAATCAAATTAAGCAAGCTCGTATCAAATTATTATATTATATTTCATGTTAAATAAAAGTATAAATATGTAAGTCTATTTTTACCTCTAACAATTTACCTTTGAAGCAATACTAACTATATGCTTTTAATTAAGTTTTATTTTGTAGTCTTAGAAATATGTTCGTAGTTTAATGAACAAAACTATCTCAAGTAAATTACTAAAAAAAAAACAGGTATCAGAAATAATCAACAAAAGTTTCATAATATATCAGAATTAATCAACAAAGGTTTTATTTAATAAGAAAACTTGCTGAATAGCTTAAATTAAATTTTAGGTTCTTCTACTACATTTATTACACAGATACCTACCTTATACCTACTACTGGTGAAAATGAATATTGAATTCACTTTTTCTATATTTCAATAGTTATTATTTATTACATGTTATATAATCATAATTCACAATATGATACTATTTTTTATTACTCGCAATATTATAAAATATATTTCTTGTTAATCAATGATAATATTGTTCCTAAAACATCAACTTGTATTATAAATTGTAATCACTACTTAATAGTAGCGGTGAACCGCATCTGGAGATCTCTACCTAGGTAATGCGATTTAATTTCAATTTGACCCCGCCTCCCATCGCCTGCGATCCTCGGCCTTAATGACATGATTTACATCAAGCTTTATTTACGTTGCTTCCTAACGAAACGGAAAAGAGAAGTTTCCGCTTCTTGATTAATTGCCCTAGAAATAGAAGGACTAACCTACCTCTTTGTTTGTTTTTTTTATTTATAATTAATTGTTCGAAAGTAGGTAAGTATCATTATAGCTGCCACGAAGTATAAACTTTTGAGTACAAACTTTTAATATTATTTATCTGCATAATTAAAATTCAATTGCCACATGTATGACAGAGCATCTCTTGAGTATGACTCAACCGATTCGACTGATTTCTCATTATGTTGTATTCGTTTTGAGGACAAAATTTGAAAACAATTTATTTTTTTTAAATCAATGAAAAGTTCGGAAAGGACGATTTTTTGTATGAAAACTTAATTACAAAACGAAATGAAAAAAATTCAGTACCTGAAATAAAAAAAAACTATAACACTATATGATCTAATATATAAAAATCTCGTGTCACAGTGTTTGTTATTGAACTCTTCCGAGAAGGCTTAATCGATTTTTATGATTTTTTATTGTGTACCTACATTTGGTAGGTCTGAGAATAGGTCGTATGGTATTTTTTTGCCTTTATGTGATAAGGGTGGCGGGTGGCCGTTTACATATTTTTCTGTTTTATTTTTAGACGAAATTTTATTTTCTTATTATTTTATGATTTGGTATCAAGAAATACTTATAACCCTAAATTGTCATCGTTCTACCACCAATCCCTATTTTGTAATAGTGACAAGAACGCGGGCGCAGCCGCGGGAGTTGGTAGCATTTCTATAAGGATTAAAGACAAACTAAATGAGCTATTAATTATTCTATCTTGAATATATTCGTAGCTCAGTTTTTTTATTGAAATAGAAGCATAGAGTATATTGCTTGAATAGAAGAGAATTCCTTAGTATAAAAAATCCTTTGAAAAAATATGATCTAATACTTAGACTAATAATACCTATGATCTAATATATAAAAATCTCGTGTCACAGTGTTTGTTATTGAACTCTTCCGAGAAGGCTTAATCGATTTTTATGATTTTTTATTGTGTACCTACATTTGGTAGGTCTGAGAGTAGGTCGTATGGTATTTTTTTGCCTTTATGTGATAAGGGTGGCCGTTTACATATTTTTCTGTTTTATTTTTAGACGAAATTTTATTTTCTTATTATTTTATGATTTGGTATCAAGAAATACTTATAACCCTAAATTGTCATCATTCTACCACTAATCCCTATTTTGTAATAGTGACAAGAACGCGGGCGCAGCCGCGGGAGTTGGTAGCATTTCTATAAGGATTAAAGACAAACTAAATAAGCTATTAATTATTCTATCTTGAATATATTCGTAGCTCAGTTTTTTTTATTGAAATAGAAGCATAGAGTATATTGCTTGAATAGAAGAGAATTCCTTAGTATAAAAAATCCTTTTTTTTAATTATTTTTTGAAAATATACGGAAGCTTTTACGATAATATGTTATAGGGATAAAATAGCTGTTTATGTAAACGCTCATGAAATATGTATTGCCTTATTCAGTACGAGGGATCACTAGCGTTCACGTCAATTTACAGACCGCGCTGGAGATATGAAGGCAATAACTCTGCACTATCTGAAAGCTTCTGAGATTGCAAAATAATCTATCGAAATCAAATTGATTTATATACAAACTGAAGTATTCTATTTGTATCTCATATCTGATTTACGAAACTTAATATACATACTACTGGTCGGCTTTTATATCGTGAGTTCTCGTGTATGTACTTACTTGTATTTCGTTTAAGTGCATATTTAAATTTGCCGCATATAAAGAATGCGGGTATGGGAATAATAGCATAAAACCATGTCACCATACTGACATTTTCCACAGTAACTGTAGAAGCACATTTCACCAGGTAAAGCACTTTAAATCCTTTGGTTTTGATGTCACGTTGGCCGGAAAAGCATAGCGTTTTTTTCTGTGGAAACGTTTTAAAGCTCCGGTTTTATAAATTAAGCTGATTCTCGCTTTATTTGATAAACCATTTTTATGAACTCTACATTTGTATTGTACACATACGCGTTAGAGTAGTTAGATCTTTAGTTAGTGATTACAGAAATACTACCCTATGTAAAATAGATAAATTGAAATTGTTAAGGGTACATCTACAAAATTTAAATTATAAGCCCTGAGACAGACATGGTAAGTGGTATGCCTGACAGGTGTAGCTTGTAGGTAAATGAACCCTTCGTATTGGATTGGATTAAGGTATTATAAAATATGAATAAAGGTCTTAATCCAGACGTGATAGTATTAAAACTGTATAAAATAAAAGAGATGTAGTACTTTTGTAAGCTTATTCGTACAAGTAAAGTTTTAAACTAGATGCGAAGAATACTACATCTAATAAAATTCTAACCCATTTTTTTCATTTTCTAGAAAGTCTTATTGAAATAGTCATATAAGTCATATAGTGTCTGTTTGTCCGTCTGTCTGTCTGTCTGGGATCACGAGAAAACCAAAGGACAGATTTTGATGACTACTTATACAGTTCAACATGTAGGATACTATTCACAGCTGGAAAATATCTCATTTCTGAGAAATCTCAACTAACCGTTACAAAGTGGGTATAAAACATCATGCGGTGTAATAATATTTGTGAAATCTAAGAATTTGGTTTCCAGGCTTTAGAACGCGGTCGAAGCCGTGCGAAATTCTAGTATCTATATTTTTCTTTTATTGGGGTTCATCGCTCTCATCTAAACAATTTTTAATATTTTTTATAATTTGTTTTTATAGGATACTTAAGAACAGAATATAATATCATAACTTTGGCCACATAATAAACCTACGCGAGATATATAACGAATTGTATGAATAAAACATAATAGTGTGGTGAGTCTTAACATTTTACAAAACTTAAGTATACCTATAGCTTTAAAGCATGTATTTTTAGTTCCTGTTCGAACTGTAATAAATCGTGGATTTTCCGTACAAAGGTGTGCTTTCCGTATCACTGGAAGACCTGAATTTTTCATGAAATATCAAAGGCCTGAAGCTTCACTTTTTTAGTTAAGGGACGTTGTCACATAGAAATGCTAATTTTTCTTATTTAAAGTTGCGTGATAAAAAGAAACAATTTATTAAGTATAAATACACATATCTCGTGTAATTAATAATTATCTCTCTAAAATAAAATAAAAATCTCGTGCTAAACCAATTATTATGAAATTTTTTGTGTGTGTTTGGTAGGTCTGAGTATAATATCGTAGCCCGTAGGCTAATTTTTATTCCTCTAAGTCATAAGGGTGGCCCTCTCCCGATGTTTTATTTTTTATTTTTAGACCGAATTTTTAATTTAGGGTTATAGGATTTTTTGATGCCACAAAAAATCCTATAACCCTTAAATTTCATCCTTCGGGTGCGGGTGGCGCCGCGGGAATTTCTAGTATAGTATATTTTAAAATTCTTTAGACAAGCTGCTAAACGACGTAATTTTTTTATAAACTATACTTTATAATATTTCACTTGCTATCTTTGTTTCTGCTCTTTACCAACTTTACTAACTTTTACTTTACTTTGCCCCTCGTTTGCGATTTACATACCTACTTGAACTCTATGCAGTCACTAGACGGTAAAGACCATAAAGCCAATACGAAGTAAGCTTTTGCCTAGTGATTATTGAAATAATTTTCTTTGTAAGCATATCTCCAAATGTTACGTTATTTCATTTGAAATGCAGCTGACGTATGTAATTGAACAAAGGGGTTACAGCGGTTCATATCAGCCAGTGTCACGAGTTCGCGCGGGGCTATCGCCAGGTCGCTTACCTTTGCATCTGACCCTTCTAGTCTGAAGCATTACTCTCATGATCTCATCTTCAAGTTGCCTCACATTAAATATTCTTAATAAATCAAATTTCTATCAGATACTTCGCAACAAAGACAAAATTAAACTATCAAAGAACTCTAATATGTATCCATTCAATCTAACTATTTGTGTATTTGAATCTGACGCACTCATGCACGGGAGACATTTTTTTAATTCTAGATATTGAAGAATATATAAAACTTATGCGTATATGAAAAACATAATGAAGCAGTGAAAGTAAAAGCATTTGTTAAGTTTTAACATCAAGTCAAGTGCGGGGTCGGGCTCTATGGAGTTCTTATTTTAATGCATCGCTCGCTAAATATTGACATAAAATATTTTGTTGCTACATCTCGAGCTAGTCTAATTTTTGATATTTAGCGGCATAAGACTTTACTCTGTAAGACTTGAAGCTACTTTAAAGCCAAGTGTCAAGTGTCAGTGTTGCCTTTTAAAATTTTAATGCATCGCCTGCCAAGTGCCACGTATTGAGATGATGTCATTTATAAATAGATTCTGCGTTATTTTCTTGCATAACGAACATTTTCGTAAACATATTTATAATATATTGTACTAAATTACTTAAATCTAATATATAATATTATAATTGATTTTATGTAAAGGTAAAAAAAACTGAACGTAACGATGGTGTGTATAATTTACTAGTGTGGCTATATTAAGAAACAGTATCTATAGGCAATAAAATGTAATAAAATGTATTTAAATTAAAATTAAACAAACAAATTAGGCTGCATACAAAGTAGTGCGTGCGACACGCCATTTCTTGGTATATTATTATTTCTTTTCAAACCATAAACACACTTTCTAAAAAGTCCATTAATTATTTTGGTTATTTACTTGGAGTGTTGTATGCTAATGTAAATAATGTGAATAAGATGGTAGCTTCTGTGTTAAAATTTATACCTATTACCTACCTATAATGTATACCGCTAAGTGCTTACGTCTGGCGAATTCTTTGTAGTAATAAAGAAAATGACAAGAATGCTCTGGTAGAGCTGACGATACTATGACTTCGGATGTCTGATAACAAATATAAGATTTCAGTGATATTGACTTAGGCTACCTTTTGACCGTAAATATCGCTATTTGTAACGCGATCTTTTTGAATTATTTTGTTAATGAATAAAATATTTTTATTTATTTTTTTGAAATTCAATTACAAACATATTTTTTTAGTTTTAAGAAACAAAAACATTTTTTTTTTCAAATTTGTTTTTCAATTTTTTTTATTCATTAAGAAAAAAATAATTTCACTTCTTAAAACGGGAAGCCGTTTGAAAATTTCAGCTCAACTCAGAGTCAGGTGATTTACACGACTGAAAATGTCATTGCCTCTTCAACGTAAGGAGGTAGGAAATGAAGTGCAACACATCGGAGAGCACTCCATTCCTAGGGCTATGAAAAATCTACGACAGTGTTAAATTCTGAGATAGTGTACTTATATATATTATATCTGCTCAAAATCTTTTATTTTATTTATTAATTTATTTATTTCCGAAAGAATATTGCATAATATAGCATAGCATACATTTCTGGGTCGAATTAAAATATCATTAATTAATATAATAATAATTGGTAATATTTATCTTTCTTAAATATTATAATTTATTATTAATACTAATAATTTATATATTGTATCGAATGACTAGAATATGAATGGTTTCTGGTATGCAATTCACAGCAATCACGGTCACAGGAGAGTCAGTCTCTAAAAATTTTTGTTTTATCCAAAGATATTGAATATTCGCGTAAAGCTCAGAGAATATAATATGCAATAGGAAGATAAAGTAATGGATTACATTTTTTGTTGATTACACAATTATTACATTAGTAAAAGAAAAGCATTAAATTGTATAGATATAGTATAATTCAAATATTTTGTGTTTTTATTATTACATACTTTTACGTATCACAGTCTATTATAGTTCTTATTTTGTTGAAAATAAAGTTGTTTTCTCATTAGAGTGTAAACTGTGTTCTATGCAGCCGCCTAGCAGACCGTACAGCCAAGCCTCCCCGCCTAACTATCTTTCAGCATTTCATTTTCCGCTTAATACAACCGCTACGACGCTCGACGATCTCTCATTTTAATTTTCACTGCAGCAAATTATTTTCGTCTAGTTTTATCCTGTTTCATGCTCGCTTTGGTGTTTTGTTACATATTGACTGGGATTACAAGATTGTTTTTAAAAACATATTTTTTTCATGTTATCGTAATTCAAGGAAAACAAGTTTAGACTTGAATAATTAATAATATTTACCAATTAAACTACATACGTATAGCGTATACCTAAATATTACAAATTATACTTTTATTAATGTTATGTAGACTTTGTTCAATTTTGACTGTAAACAATGAGTAATTTCTACTATTCTTTACAGTGAAGGAAAACATCTTGATGAAACCTGCATATCTAAGAGAACCTGGCAAGTTTTCGTAAGTTATGTGCAGTCCGACAACCCAGCGCTACCAGCAGGCTATGGCCTGATCTCCCCCCTTTACAACGGAGGCTAGTGCCCACCTAAGCTTTGGAACGTTAAAAAGAGCTGAGTACTACATAAATGTTCATTTGAACCCTTTTTTAAAAATATTGATGAAAAACTGGAGTTAATGAATTTCTTTATGTATAGGTACAACAGACATATTTTTTCATAAACACAGACCAACCCGTTGAACAGTGGCAATTATTATACGAGTCCAAGTCGCACTATACTCATGTGGTATGAGATAACTATCAACAAGTTGAAGAAATGAATTTCGAGAAAAAGCAACCTCTATTTACCTATGTATTAAACATTTAAAAGAAATTAATCGCTGTAGGTTCATTTTTAAAGCTATAAAAGTCTGTCTATGTTAGGTATTCCTTAGTTTGTATCTTTCATATAAAATAGTGAAGCTACGAAGGGATTAATGTAAATCATGTCATGTCAATTTGTATTTGTTTTTTTTTTATTTCAGTTATAAGTACCTGTTACGACTAATTAACGGGGATTTACGACACCTACATATACGGATTTTTTTTTATTTGTACATTCATTCTTTAGCGGTACGCTTTTTTTCATAGCTAGACGACAAAGTTTTCCGGTAAACGTAGAAAATATAGTAGCATTCAGTGACTCCAGAATGTTTATTTCTAACTTTTCCATATGGATATCAGGGAAAATAAATTATTTGTATGAAAAGTATTATGCAGAATTATATTTCAATTTCCTAGACAGAAACGGGAAACCGACGGTTTGTTTATAAAATATTCTACAAAGGAACTGCGGAAACAACTGTGTCTTTCATTGAATACAACTTGAAGTGAGTCAGTCTATCCAAAAGGATTTCTTAACCTTTACGAGAGACGAAGACGAGACGTGAAAACGTTAAACGTAAGTTCAAGAAATGGGAGAAGCAGGGACACGAAGCGACTAATTGACGAAAGATTGGTGGAGCAAGTAGTAACTCATGCAAGAATAAATTCAGAGGAACCCGCCACGTCGTTATTGAATTCGGCCTGCAATCCAATTAATTTACGAAGCGGGTACGGTAAATATATCCGGAAAAACCATGTCGTTGGTTTCACCGTCGTCGCGTCAATGCACGGGTGAAAGGATGCCCGACTGATGGGAACTGAAGTGCAATCGATATCCATATCGAGTTATATTTACATATAATATGTTCTACTAGGCGTTCTGCAAAAATATTGTTTATCAATATTCATCACACACAAATCAGTATAGTATAATAATAGATATAAATATAATAATCATTCAGTATTCTGTACTCATTTTACTTGATCATCAATCATCTTAACCCTAGTTTATTAGACATAAAGAACCGACCATGCAAGTTGCAACAA
The DNA here is from genome assembly GCA_951802675.2 of Boloria euphrosyne. NCBI lineage: Eukaryota > Metazoa > Arthropoda > Insecta > Lepidoptera > Nymphalidae > Boloria > Boloria euphrosyne. The sequence goes on from OX637872.1 coordinate 7,360,491, forward strand.
TACATTTAAGCCTTGATCATTGGAGAATATAGTAATAGTGATTTAAAGCATGCAAATGTATCTACCTAATATTTCTAAATAATATCTACTAGTACTTTTAGGACTTTAAGGTATTATAATATATTGTATATATGCAGCCTTTTTTGAGTTTGGCACGGGCCTCCTTTCAGTACGAGGGGCATCAAGACCTAGTCCACCACTCTGGCCAAGTGCGGGTTGGTGGACGACACATGTCTATCGAAAACTTGCTAGGTTCTCATATACACAGTTTTAATTACGATGTTACCTTTTACCGTAAAACAAGTAATCATGTATTAAATGAATCGCAAATGAAAATGAGGCGCGAGACCCGAAAACGCACCCAAATAAACGCGTTACCATGGGTTACCACTCCCATATGACTCATGAGGTATTACTTGTGAAAATTTAGCTCAAAACTGCTGGGTAGGTACTGCATCGTGGAAATTGGGTAGATAATCGGTTAACATATTGCACTCGTCGCGGCCGTCCGCACATTTCCGTTCTACAGACGATTTTCCTGTTCCCATATTGAACTGTTAGTACCAGTGTGAATTTATTGCAGGTTCGATAGCCACTGATAGGAGGCCACGCGTAGAATATCAAATAATCGAAATCGTTTTGTTATATACTTAATTCCTATTTCGTACCTATATACTTTAATATATTAAATGTGTCAAGAACAAGTTTAGCTCTAGTAGAGATTTGTATTGCTCGTATACACTTGTGTATTTTTTTTATTAACACTGATTTAGAATAACATTTAAGAATAAATAAATAATATTTATTCTTCCATTTCACGTGTCTTGTACTAACTTTAATTTTAGTTCGACACTGTAGAAAATAGATATAAACATTATTTAAAATAAAAGTTACTTAAAATGTTACTAGAGCGCTGATATAAGATAAATAAAATTACATGGGTATATATAAAATAAATTAATATCTCATAACTTGCTAACTTGCATAAAAAATATAAATGAAAATGTCGAGGGAGATTTATTATCGGTCTGGTGGTCTACAAGTTGTAGACGATTACATTCCACGTCTGGAGCTCGGAAGGACTCAATCTCGTGAGGGGATAATCTCTTAGGCAGACTTCCTCATCGATATTCTAAAGGATATTATGAAATGTTTGCTCTTTTTGTCAAGAACGTTCTTAAAGTAGGGAAGTCTATATAAATTGAGTAAATACTTCTGCCAATAATAGATAAATATGTACCCAGTATAATTGGAAATAGACTAAAAATATAAAACTACGACTCAAATTAGATAGCTACTGTTTTATTTCAACTATTCAATTTACTATTACCATTTATTTTAACTTAAATCGTAAAATTGTTATATTACGGTATAACAAAAATTGTATTAAAATGACTGTATATTTTTAAATGCAATAAAGAATAGTAAAATAAATAATATATACATATAATATGTAGGAACCTAATACCTATGTATCCAAATTACGTCGAAATTGGTTTGCAAAAAGTAAATGACTGAAATTTAAATAATAAAATGTTACTTTCCAAAAACATTCGCTGATAAAGGCTGGAATAACATTAAAAGAAACCGTAAATCGAATGAAATGTGAGACGCTCTCTTAATCCTGTAAAATTTACCGAGTCTGAAGACCTGCCGATGTCTTGTCCGCCAATCCCAGCATTTGCAATTTGAGTTCACGCATTTTTGTAGCTTCACTGTAACACAGATATTTAAGTTTTCTTCAGTGATTATTAAATTATATTAGATGTATGATTAATTTAACTAGGTAATTATTAATATCTATCAATAAGCTTTCAATGTCTAGACCTAACCACTGGACTGACTAATCTAACTTTTTATAGAAATACGAATATACTACATATTTTATATGCATTTACTTACTTAGCTGAGTATTTTATATTAGACTTCAAGTTTTTTTTTTATATTTATATAATATCTTAAAAGTATTTAATGACATTAAAAAAAATGCAGTAGTATGTACGAGGTGTTTTACACAAAGGACTGCATCTTAAGGTGAATAATACTCTCTTTAACAAAAGTACGTATTTCTGTAGGTACTTTATCAAATAGAAGAAAGCAAAGTGCATGCTTTTTATTTTCAGTCTACAGCTATTTTTAAACACAAGGATCTTTGTAAAGAAAATGTATGTGGTTATAAATCCTTTGTTTCCACATACATACGTTTGTGTATGCTGCAACTCGAGACGGTCGGTCGCACAAATCAATGTAATGTGCTGCAATCTCAATGCCTCGTCTCTCGTCTAGACTTTGCCGAGGCAACGAGCCAGCCGTCTCTGATAGAAGGTAAATAATATGATCAAACGGATTGCAATTAAGGTCTTCTAATTTATACCTTAAGTAGATTCCTTCTGCTTTTAATTAACGCGCAATTTTTAATTCAAAGAAGTCGAGTCTTTGTTCATCTTTTTTTTAATTTTTCTCTTCAGTTCTAAGCAATTTTATAGTAGGTATGCTTTATTGTGGAATGTATCTTTAATCCAGCTTAGTTTGTGACTAAGCGAAGCCTTTATATTATTTTATTATTTTCTTAAATTAGGTGGGGATCTCAGGTTTAGAGCATATTTATAATGGTGCGCTTATAGTGTAAAGCATTTGAAACGTCTGGAACCAAAAAATAAAAATCAAAATAAATCCGCGACAAAATCCGAAAAGGTAAGTAGTTTCATTTAAGTGTACCTAATGTCAAATATACACGTAAACCTAAGATGTCTGTCTCATCAACCTGTATGTATGTCTATGTTTGTAGCCTTGATATCTTGGCATGATAGGTATATTAGCTTGAGCAATGATATTATAAGTAAAAAGGTGTAGATACGTTACCTAAACGACATTCCACCTTCAAAATCGGCACACTAATGCACACATGAATAACTAAAAATATTGCAATAACACACTACATTACGATTAGTCGTCAAAATAGGATGGCATGATTCAAGTATCGCAAGTAAAAAAGAGACAAATATAATTCTCGACAGTGCGTCGTCAAGTGTACTAGAAGAAAAGAAATTGTTGTTGCACTCTTTCTTTTCTGATGCCATATTTTACAAACGTTATGTTTGTTTTGTGAAAATATTAAGATAAATAGTATACTTACGAATGATATGTGATTCCTTGACTTTTAGAAGTTTTGCTTGTATAATTTGTACAATATCTCATGACACACGACGGCATTTTTGAAGGATTCTACTTAAAACAGACACGTGCGAACACTTCCACCTACGACGCGTGACTAAGTTCAGGTGGGCCAATTAGCCTAGTTTTGGTGTGCCGCTTTTTGAGTGCGTATGACTCACTGACCTCTATAATACCACTGGACTGGTTGTTCCAAGCGTTTGACAGCAGTTTTTTTGTGTCCATTTGAAGCGCCACTAGCGAGAGTCCCGAGAACTAATTTTGACGTATATTGCAAATGACAGCGAGAAGAGTTTGTTTACTGTAAAATAATATTGCATTTTCGTTGTTAATATAACATAAGTAGTAATTATGATGATACGGTTATTGATTAATAAAAATAAAAAAATAAAAATCTTTATATCGACATCATTAGTTTTAGTACCACGAACTCTCGCTACGTCCGACAGCGGCGGACAGCGCCAAAATGGCGAATATCAAGCAGCCACAAAAGCACGTTGACAACAGCCAGTCCAGTGGTATTATAGAGGTCAGTGGTATGACTTATCTACACCTTTTTTCCTAGTATATCAATGAGCTTGAGAGTATCGTTAGAATCGTCTTAAATTGTAAGAGTAACGATACCTACAATGACCGGTTAAATAATTTGTTGTAAAATGTATAACCTCAAAACCTACCCAGGGGGGCGGAAAAGATAAAAACAAGTTGTTGAAAGAATATAATTTACTGTGGTAGTACCTACATACCTAGCTATTATGCACACAGACAGAGAATATATATACACACACGCAGGTATTACGAGAATAAAACTACCTACCTAAAAACCAAAATATAGATTTTTATATTACTTAGATTATCAATGATATTATATACCTAGATTATATTATTATTCAAAGCTTAATTATATATTTTCATTTAAAAGCTTTCAAATTAATACAATTATAGATAAAGATATTTAGACTAAAAGAATAAATAATTTTTCATTTTTAGTCGAATTAATAAGTACTTACTACATATTTTATAACATTCCGTTATTTAAATAACTAACTCAAGAATCGAAATATATCTTTGCAAAATGCAAAGAAATACGTAATATCGCTAATTAGTTAGTAAAAGCGACATCTATAGGATGAAAGTTAACTCAATGAAATACAGACTCGTATCGTAAGCATATGCCACCATAGATGGCGCTGCAAAATAAACAGCAGTCATTTTCAATTATTTAAATTACATTTTTTGCTAACTTTTTCAGACAACTGACATTAATAATTCAATTTACTAAAGTTATATAAACAACAAGTTATTTATACTGACTTATAAATTTATTCAAGCGCAGAACTTTTCTTGGTTCAATTTTTAAGTTATTTCCTTAAAATCATCATAGATGGCGCCATTACTTTCATATAAATGATAATATAATATGAAACATGTCAACTGTATTTTTGATACAAATTATAATTTAGGTACACAGCTTGTGAACTTATGTAATTTAATATTAATACTTAGTTATATTCCTTTGTTTACTGAGTTAAATTTACATAGTATATTCTTCTATAGTTAGATGACGATTAAAGAGATTAAAGAAAAAAATATATAAAATGTTATGAATTTAAGGTTTATTATGAATATAAACAAAATATTTTATGTTAAAAAAGAGTATTTAAATGTTATGAGTAAATTTGCCCTATTCTACAGGCGACGAGGTGGCCGAGTGGTTAAGGCGTTGGACTGCTAATCCAATGTGCTCTGCACGCGTGGGTTCGAATCCCATCCTCGTCGTATATTTTTGGTAACTATTTTAACATCATATTAATAATATATTTAATTATAATATTATCTATTTCTCTGTACAAAGCCAAACAAATTTTTAACTACTTTTATTAGGACTGATGGGCACAATCGTTCAAGATTATAATATATGTATAGGTATTGTGATGTTTATCGTAGACTCCAAAGATTGTGTTTAGAATGAGTTATTGTTACTACGAGCGTGGTACCTACTACCTAGTACCTGCTACCTACCTGCATCCTACTCATTTTGGGCATCTTGGCACTTTTGCTACATGTTATGAACTTAGGCTAATAATACACATCTATGGTTATGAACCCATTTACTGTGTTTATATTTTATTAATATCGATTATTATGTTTAAAGCACATTTGAAGAATTTGAAACGTAAATGGAAAAAAATAAGCCAAGGAAGAATATTATGACAATTAATATTGACGACTTTGACCATATACATACAGTAGTATAGCATTTTTTTTATAAAACAAACAATCTCAGGCTCAGCGCACATCGCTCGCATGTACCGCTTATACTTTGCCTTTATATTATAAAGTATTGACACGAAATTGGTAAAAAATTAATGAGGTCATTGTGGTTCTGCTGTTTACTTAAGCAAACTCAGTATTAAAAAAGAGCAACAGGTTTCACCATAATCAATGTTATCACTGTAATCTTCAGCAAAAAATAGATATAATAGATAAGGAGCGCGCAGTATGTACGGCTATCATCCGTTACGAATTTATCTAGACCTGCTTTATTATCTTATCGAGTAATACCTACTGCCCTTTATTTTACAATTCTTTGCTTGTTATTCATTAGGTGTGTCAGAAGAACACTTATTAACACGACAATATATAGTATTTTTGTATTCGAAAGGCTTTTTAAAATCTTTCAAGTTTTTAGTGACAGTCATGTGCTTGTTTATTAACATAGTTTAGTGTAAAACTGTAATAAGATACATTTTAATAATTATTATTTTGTGAATTGGAACAAAGAAATGAGATTGTAAGTACCTATACAGATATTTATTACTTTTATTAATAAGTACTTAGTAATAAAATTGACACTACAAAATTAAGATTTAAAGCCAAGGACCCATTTTGAATATAGGTAGGGACCTATATCTACCTACTTATAAGGATGTTATAATTTTGGACTCTTGTATTTAATCTTAGAAGTATGGATGAAATGAACCTATAAAGTATATAAACAGTTTTTTTGATAATATTCCTAAAACATTTTCATTTCTAACAAACAATTCTAAAGATTTAGAAGAAAATTTTTAAATACATCGGAATAGGCCACTCCTTTAGTGCTTGCTGCTGATAAGAATATGCATTATCCTAGTGATAAATTATTATTAAAGATATAGGTAGGACCTTTGTATAAAGTCATGGATTCCTAAACGCAATAGTCATCGATATTTCTTATCACTAGTCTGGGTTTCTGATATATATATTTATTAAATTGCCAAATATAGGTAGCCAAACATTGCCTACTATAGGTAGAGGTAGTTCGAAAAGGCCCAGGAAGCCAGTTTGAACCATTTTCGATTGATTTAATCTAACAGAATATTTTGAAGTTTCATTTTATTTACAAATAAAAGAAGTAGGTAGGTACCTAGTACCTACTACGTTATATTTGTACCTATTTTATTATTACCACGCGCCATTGCATCGATGATATTAGCTCAATTTTTATAAAACACTAGCTGACCCGGCAAACGTTGTTTTGCCATATAAATAATTTTTTATTACTTAGGGGACAACCCTTATTACTTAGGGGTATGAAAAATAGATGTTGGCCGATTCTCAGACCTACTCAATATGCTGACAAAATTTCATGAGAATCGGTCAAGCCGTTTCGGAGGAGTACGGGAACGAACATTGTGACACGAGAATTTTATATATAAGAAGATTATAGAGATTAGACGTATCCTTTAGGCGAGTTTACCTAGCAGACAAGAGAAGGAAATGTAAAATTCGCACGGTTAAAATATCTTGATCCTAGTAGGTAGTATTTTTTACTATCCCTTAATTAATCTACACATCCAAATTGCGTACGTACCTACCTACATGCATAAATGCAACTGTTGTCTTATTAATAAACAAATAATTTATAAACATTCATATGAACTGATTTAAAGTCCTCCAGACTGAATTTTTTATATCTCAGTTTCAAGTATAATGTGCTAATCTCCATTTTTTTATTTGTGATTTGAACACAGTATTAATTTGCGGTTCATTTGAAATACCTATTTTCAAAATTTTTGTAATTTAGCTTTTATAGTCGTCGAATTAGACAGCTATGGTGAAATCATAAGGGTCTATAATTATAGGTCTAGGTCTGGTCGATTAAATATGTTTCATAGGCTTTGGTTATAGGTACTGTGAGAACTTTTTTCGTGCTTTAAATTCGGTCTAAAATAAGCGATGTCTATGTAAATATAGCTTGTTGTTCTGTATATAATAAATTATAATATAATGTAGATTGTAGACAGTGGTAGCCCAACGCGGTAACGCGCGAATAATTTCTGACATGATTACCACTTTTCTTACGGTGAAAAACATCGTGAGGAAACCTGCATGTCTGAGAGAACCTAGCAAGTTTTCGAAAGACATGTGAAATCCGCCAACCCGCACTTAGCCAGCGTGGTGGATTATGGATCCCCTTCGTGTTAACGGGAGGCCCGTGCCCAGCAGTAGGACGTTAAAAAAGGCTGAACAATACTGTATTGTATGAGTCATAACCTATTTTTTTTAGGTAGTACTTAATATAGTTTTATTTAATTGAATTTTATGAATTGCTTACAGAAAAATGTTGTGGGTGATTATTACGTCGCTGGTTGCATCAACTAATGTGTATGCACAATTAACTGCACAATCTAGTGTAGCTCCGGAACTTAGAGAATGTTACACTAATCCTTTATTAATAAACAGAAATAATCTTCCTCCAATGACGATGCCAATTTTGATAGATATTATACAAAAAATTGAAGATAACCCAAATGTCAATATGGACTTGAGACAATTAGCCATATCAATACTTCACGCGTAAGAATTTTTATCGTTTTTTTAATATAGCTTTTGCTTTGTTTCTTTCTGTCTATAAATATTGTTTATATTTATTTTTATAGGTATAGACAAGATGGGATAGAATTTCATCAACCAGAAGTCAGTATTGGGATATCAACGAGCGTATTACCCTACGCACCAACATTTCATTCATTTCATCGCAATAAATTGCTTTTAACGAGAGTAATTTCTAATTCTTTACCACCTCTTGGCAATGATACTCTAAATTCTGCCTTAAAGGTAAATACTACACTAAGTTAATTCCTTATATTTTCTTAATTCACTTTCTTAGTAATATTTTCGCTTCACAGTGTGCTCTCCATCATATGTTATCAACAACTGTTGACGCGCGAGTCCGTGATGATGAAAATAATTGCAATAATTTCGCACAATATCGCGCATTAAGAACTATTCGTGATGTTGCAAAGTTACTGAGACAAGATGATGTTGAAATAATCGATGTAGCATCTTTGTAAGTAAAATATGATGTAACAACTAGTATTAAGTTATTATGCTGATATTATTTATTGAACTGCAAATATTTCTTTTTTAAGAAGTTCTGTTAATAAAAACGGACAAATGAGACAATTTAACCCAAACGATGACGTAGAATACACACAGCTTAATAATTTAAAATCAGAGCGCCAAGTACAAGGAGAAAGTCGGTGCCCAATATTAGGGGGCGTAGCCTTTACAAAATGGGGTGCCGTCTCGGCGGGGCATGTCGTTGCCGGTATAGCAGGCGGAGCGCAATTTCAGAATATACCAGTTACTAGCCTAGCAAAGGGTTCAATTATAAGTAATCCCAATATAAGGCAAACTGTATCTACTATACAGGTCACAACTTTATCAGGTAAGAAGAATATTATTAAGTAACTATACTAAATCTTAAAAGAGCAATTGTATACGTACAAATTTATTTCATGTATTCCGGAAACGGATCTTAATTAAGATTTAAATTAAATTTTGCAAAAAAAAAAACGCTTTACAAAAGAACGGCAAGTGAATTACTGTCAGCTTGCTTTTAACTAAGATAGAAATGAAAAATTGTTCCATTTCAAGAGGTTAAGATTATATTTCGAAGAGAAATAAAAAATATATGAGTGCTCGATTTAATTTTAAACACTATTTTAGGAGACTTAGCCGAAGCTGTTCTTATTCAAAACACTGAAAGAGGCAGCCCAACAATTACTATTGGCACAGCTGGTAATTGGAATTCGACTGAGGCACCAAGATTTTATATGTTGCGCAATAGGCTAAATGTGGAAATGACGGATCCAGAGACTCGAGGTGACATCGATGGCTTTGTCTTAGGCACTCTTTTAAATTCTAACGAAATAAGCTCCGGTTCTTTAAAGCTTTCACAGCTTCTGGACATGTATTACAGCCCAAGGGTAAGATCTATGAATATTATTTGAATAGTTAGTTCTGGATTTGTTTTTTTTTTAAGTATTTTTTAGCAATTCTTTTAATAGAATGGAGTAAGTGACTCAAATCGAAGAGCTTGTAATCGGAGGAATTTAAGCACGCAATTCATAGATAATAATAATTTAGTAGAAGAAACATATGCATTTGCAGCTGCTTTAGATACCAATATGCCTTTACGGGGTACAATAATAGGTGGTCTAGAAGAACCTGTTAACAGTGCAGTAAGCAATTTCCAAACTTATATCAGTAAGTATTTGTTACTTAACTTTCTAAGAATATTATAATTGCTGTTTAGTATGACAGCCACCAGCGTGAACCTTTTTCTGTAAGAGGGACAAAATCACTTTGAAACGGTTAAAGTTAAAGTCTATTTTTATCCTAATATACAAATAAAAAAATTAAAAGTAAAATATTATCATATTACTATTTACCTAGTCGTATTTTTATTTATAAAAAATATTTCTTACAGGCAGCTTAAATGATATGAATTGCGAAACAACTGAAGCCATTACTCCCGATTTCCGATTAAAAACGAATCTTTACTTGGTTGTCGATAGCGCGTGGCAGTATCAAACTATCTATCCTGCTATTTCGTATCTTCTAGACGGCATAGAGGTTGGAAAATTTGGATCAAGTGTTACTTTATTAAGTGCTAATGATGGAAATGTTATAATAAACAAAACGTTTTCATTAGCAGACTTCCATACCGCTTATACTATAACAACGCATCAATCAAGTATGTTCTATTCAACTACTTTTTTTCTGATTAATAAACTTAATTTTATAATCAAGCTAGCGAGTATATACTTACTTGACATTTTATTTTATACTTTTTGTTTTACCTGTACAAACATGGACATGTGAGATGTGAGCCATTTGCAACTCCACATGGATACGTAGAACGCTTAACGTTTTCTTTCATATGCTCCTATCACTTCACCTCCTCATTCTCACACCTCATTAATCTTTTTTTTCTCCATCCATCTACTTTCATCTTAATTCCTCAACTCTAAAATCACCCATTCCGTTCTAACCATTGTACATTTTAACATAATCATCACATAGCTATACCAACATGAACAACCATTTTCTTTTATTTATTTCTTACTTTTCTGTCACGGGCGCTACCTTCAAACTTCCTTTTAAGTTCATTCCTCATTACATTCATTCTCAAGCGAGAAGTGGAGAGATCTCCACACTTACATTTCGACATTATCATTTCTGTAGCACGCATGCATTTCTTCAAGTTTTTGTGTGCACTTCTATATCTAGTACATACTATCTAAATATCGCAAATCTAATGTGTTAATTTATTTTTATTATAATTAAAAATATTGTAAGTCACTTCGATAATGAATAATTTTAAGACTTATTCTCCGTGTTTGATATGAACAATGCATGCGGTAAAGATGGTTTCATTTAAACTGTGAAAAATATTATGTATTTTAACGAAATAAAACATTAAATATTTATTTTAGTGTCATCAGCTTTAAATCTCGAAATGGCTTTAAGGAACATTAGAATTATTATGCAAAGTGAACTTGAAACTGAAAAAGCATCTAACTATGTCGGTGGTAATTCAACAGTATTACTCTTTTTATTGAGCAGTACCGTACAAAATAGTCAGGTAGTTAGAGATGAAGCAAGAATTCTTAACGAAACAGTACCTGGTAAGATTTCTATTATTTTGCTTCTTTCAGCTTATTGTATTAGTTTTTATTACTTTTTGCTTATATTGTAACCGATAATTTTTCTCGCTTTTTCAGATTTACGAATTTTGTTTGCAACCTCAACGAATCAATTCGACAATCTATGGAATTTGGTGCGCGATATGCATAACGATATCAGAACAATTTCATTAAGTTCAGATGGTGTGAATGTAGCACAAACTATGGCGCCTGTATTAAAAAGTATTCAGCAAGGTATGAATAATTGCATAAATGTTAATTAGTTTTCAAGTGGTAGTGCCATGTATGTTACCTTCGGGTAGCAGCCGAATGGGCCGGCACGCCCCGTATAGTACCACTCTCTCACAGAAGACCGGCGTGAAGTGGCAGCTATGCTGTCGCGTTTCGTCCGGTAAGTGAGAGTCCGGGAGGCCCACTCCCCATCCGTCCTTCTCCCTCCTCCCTCCCTCCCTTTCCTGAAAGGCCGGCAACGCATCTGCAAGCCCTGTGGTGTTGCAGATGTCCATGGCCGGAGGTGATCACTTACCATCAGGTGAGCCTCCTGCCCGTTTGCCCCTTTGTCCCATAAAAAAAAATAGTTATTTACATATACATATTACCAACTAATCTATTTACTATACCATTATTACATTATCGACTAGTCTATTTACATAATATATCATATGAGTTATGACCAATACCTATACATAATATATACTTTGTTGCACTTTGAAAATTGAAATTGAAACCTAACCTTAGAGTAGTTACATAATATTGTATAATGTAATAAAATTAACTCAACAACTTAAAAATGATAAATACTCAAATAGTTTTTAAATAATTAGCGATTCACCCTCGCTTCGCTCGGGTTCGTTCCTAGGTTTAGCATGAGCGAAACTGCGGGTTCCGCTAGTTAAAATAAACATGATTTCTTAAATAATAGTAGCCTAAGTTACTCCTTATAACATTAGCTATCTGCGAGTGAAAATCACGTCAAAATCGGTCCAGCCGTTTCAGAGATTAGTCGGAACAAACATAAAAGTCAAAAATTTTAAAAATCGATTTTTAGATGATAGTATCGTATTATATATACTTTCAGATGCATTTAGTGAAAAGTTGTTAAATTGAAATTTAAAACAGACACTTCAATTTTATTTATATGTATGTATAGATGTATAGATGAAGAAGTTTTCACGATGTCGTTAATAACTACCTATATGAAAAAAGTAAGAATACAAAATACAAATACCTTTATTTTATGTCATTTTAGTTGGGCGAAGGATTATAAATCCAAATTGTGGCTCTTTATACCCTGACATTTCATCCGGCACAAGGCAATTCGATGACTACGTAGAACCTGGATATACTAACTTTTATTCGATCAGTCCTAATTATTTTTATGGTGATAACAGCAATAGGAGGATCCGTATCACTAGATCCAGCGCGGGAGTTGGCAGTTTAGTAATATGCCACTCACGCGTTTTTGCTCAACCAAGGTAGGAGGATACTTAATAAATACAAATAAATCCATAAGGAAAAAAACAGAGCAATAATATTTTAAAATATATTTTGTGCTAGGCAAAACTCTACAACATCCGGGCAAGATGAAAATGCTGTTACTTGCCAAACTCTAGCTTCAACTGGCAATGTAGAAATCAATCTACAAGGCGCATGCAATGAATATTGGACGATCAATTCTTGTCCATTTTTCTATATTTCTGTACAATCAAGTTTACCAAACACTGCAACTTCACTGTCAACATTTTGCACCGGTAAGTTTTGTAACCGTAAAGAAAGGTTTGTGATATTCTTACTCTTGTGAAGGCTTTACGATTCCGTTAAGAAATGCAAGCAATTAGACCTATTACCACGCAGGTTCTAAATAAAACTTAGAGACTAGGGCTTAGGCGATATTAGGTACTTTGCTCCGACCTAACAGGGCGCATTTGGTCTTTAAATGTGTAGAGTACATTTTAGAGAAAATTGGCACATAAAAACATGTAAAGGCAAACAGATTAGTTAAGTTAATGACTCCGTTTCATCGAATGTGCTTAATTTTGAACATTATTAAAAATTAGCCAAACTTATTTTATTTATAAGAGACTTACCCTCGCTTCGCTCTGTAAATATATATATATATATATATATATATATATATATATATATATATATATATATATATATATATATATATATATATATATATATATATATATAATAACAATATTCATAATTAGGGCGAGCGAAGTGAGACACTTTACTGAAAAACTATCACGCCTATAGATTGGTGATTTAATTTCATATCAAGATGTTTTAATAGAATTAATTTGGATAGAATGTTATTGTACTACTAACGCCATCTGTTAGAAAACCAAAGAGTTAACATCGCTGTAACATTATTACCCGTTAGAAAAACTACGCGAGCCCTCACAAAGCTCAGCTTTTTTCTAGTATGAGTTACTCCTTAGAACATCAGCCAGTGAAAGTTCCGTTAAGCCAGTTCTATCAGACGATTCCATTTGCCCGAACAAACAGATAGATAGACAAAATAAAAATTAAACTTGTGTTTCGCTTTTGAGTACCTAGGGTCTACTTTTTAATATGCACTTAGACAAAAGCTGTTGTTTTAATATTACAGACACTTCCAATTTTATTTATCAGTCTAGAATCTAGATAACAAAAAACAAACAAACATTAATTATATGACTTTTCTGAATACTGATTAATTAGTTAAGTTTACTCAGTATTCGTAATTACAATATTTAAGCACGATAGTGAAAATTTATTCATAAATATTATTTCATGTTTAATGAACTGTTATTACCTATAACTTATAATTTCGCATTACAGAAAACGCTTGCAGATTCCCGTACAGTTTAAGATATCAAGTACAAATAAACGAGTTCGGATGTTTCAGCGGATGCAACAGGATTGTCGTTAGTGCTTTTCTTTTGATTTGCACATTTATTATAACCTTAATTTAAAAAGAAAAAAATCAATGAAACGTGTGTGTATTGTACGAATTTATTTTTTTGGTGTAGTTCAAACTTAATATTACTAGCTCAAAAATGCATAATATATAATTACTAATTTGTATCATTCGACATCCATGAGTAAAAAAATAATTATTACTAAGCAATTGTTCTCTAGGGTTTTTTTGTAATGCATTTATGAATAAAGTGTTATTTAAGTGTCTACGAGTAATAGATTATTATTATAATTATAAGTATACTGCGCCGGTATGTTATATAGTATATATATATTGTATATTATAGCTGTCTTTTTTTATGTTATTAATTTAATAGATGTATCTAACCATAGAGGCCACAGGTTATGTACAATTAAGTAACCCACCGTTGCAATAAATGTATGTATGTGAGTGTAGACATAACATCTGCACACCTTAAAATAAAAATAGGTAGGTACTTACATAATATCATTTAATTCACAATAAAGAAAAAGAAAAATCAATATTTTCTACACAGTTAAAATTGTTTTTTATTTCAAATTTACCTACCTGTTTGCTTTCTATTTTGCTGATATGTGATATAATATAAAAATAAGAAATTATTCGCCGCTGTTTAACTGCCACTTTTACTACCTATTATATTATAGGTAGTAAGTTTATTATAACTACTAAGTTGAGTATACAACAACTCCAATAGTCAATGACCAAGATCTTCGACTCCTAGATGCTTCCATATATGTATATTATGTAGGTATTGAATAGATTAACCGATCCGATCGAGAATTTATTGATATTTCATGCACAGAGTACATTGGTATATAGTATATATACTAATTTAATGATTACATATTTAAAGATTTTTTTGAAGTTGGCAGTCGTTATACAAAATAATCTCTATGTATACTAATAATCTATCTGAATACTGACGTAATTTTCGGTTATAACTTATAGGAATAATATTAATAATTCAGTAACTAGTGGCAATATTTTTTCTATTTATATTCCTTATAAATAACTGCATAAGGTAATTTGGTGCCATTTTGATTTTTTTTGAAAATAGTGTCCATATAAACCTCTGAGATGTTAAAAACCTTCTCGTGACTATTAGTCTAGTCAACAAGTTCAAAAACGTGTTAAATAGAAATAAAGCTCCTAAAAATATGTGCGATAGCTCATTCGATTCGGAATGTCGCGGACGTCTAGAAAAATGTTTTTTAAGGGTATATTAGCACATGAAAAATTGCGATTGTTATTAACAAAATAAGATGAAAAAAAAATGATATTTCGTTTTTTGTTAATAACTCGAAAAATATTAATATTTAAGCCATTTTGAAAATGCTCGTTTAAAAGAGGAGGAAATTTCCAATGAAAAAGTCCCAACTCCCGGAACTCTATCTCCATTATTTATAATTTTAATTTAATGGTAAAAATAGAGCTATTCGAGTTCGATCGTTCGTTCGTATCGATTCGAGTCCATTTGAAGCGCCACTAGCGAGAGTCCCGAGAACTATTTTTGAAAGTAATTTTGCATTTTCGTTGTTAATTTAACATAAGTAGTCATTATGATGATACGGTTATTGATTAATAAAAATAAAAAATAAAAATCTTTATTTGATACAGTTTTATTGATTGTAAAAACTTATTATTAAAAGTTATCGATATTTGCTCGTTTTAGTACCACAAACTCTCGCTACGTCTCGCTACGTCTGACAGCGCCAAAATGGCGAATATCAAGCTGCCACAAAAGTACGTTGACAACAGCCAGTCCAGTGGTATTATAGAGGTCAGTGTAAGCAATGGGATGAAAGGTATGTATGTACATAATTGGCCTATAAATTTTAAGCTTCGTGGAGCCCTTTTGATATAGGGTAAACGACCCAAATGTTGGCATACACCCAATTATTGGCACTTATGCATTTAAACTATAATAATAAGGTTCCTTTTGGCCCAAGATAATGTTAACAACAACAATATTTTAGTCGTAATATTGCATTATTAAATTGCCAACACTGAATCTTTGATGCCGTTGTTCTTCATTCAAAAGTAGCCGCTTAAAATTTCGCTGTGAATGAAAACCGATTTTGTTATTGTTTTCATAAGGTAAGTCAATTTGATTATACATTTCTAATTATGCTCGTTTAATTAGATACCAAATGAGTGTACTTGCTTAATATTGTATGATGCTTAAAGCATAGTATGGTAACGATTTTAAGTGATAAAAAGTTATGTTTTCGCTATTAATCGGAGGTGCCAATTACTGGATGCCAAATAGCTCATAGTCCCATTCTTGGCACACTATGCCAATAATTAGTCGTTTTATAAATATTTTATTCCCGTTCCTTTTTTATTCATTACCTTTTAACATTATTAACTTTACATTTCCTCTGAATGAATAACAATAAATTATTTGATTATCCTATAATTGGCACAGTGCCAATGAGTCTAATACCCATTATGGACACTACGCCAATAATTGGGTCGATAATATGCCAATAAATGGTTTATTACATATATACGAATAAAGACGAAAATGAAGACCAAAAGTAAAGCGAAGCCTAAAGAAAAGAGAATGAAATATGATGATGAGAATTTAAAAAAGGCCTTAAATGCAGTCAAATTTGGAATGAGCAAGAAACAAGCTGCAAGAGAGTTTCAGGTACCCAGATCCAACACAGAAAAGAAAAAGGCAAAAGAGTTAAAAGAAGAAGGTGTTAAAAAAAGAAAATTAGAATGAGAAGAAAAAAATACTTACACAGACAAACAAAACACAAAACACAGCTGGTAAGGGCAAAGGGAAGAGAAAAAGAAGTAATGCACATGATGTAAAGAAAAACTTACTAAATATTCAAGAAGCGGAAAAAGATAATGTTTTTGAAAATGTCGAAAAAGTAGTAGAGCTAGAATCAAATGAAGAAGAAAATGTGTACGAAACAGGATGATGATGTTGTGCCTTCTACTTTAAGAAGGGTAGTTAGAAAAGCCTACAGAGCATCAGAAATTTTTAAAATGCTTGCAGATTCAAACGATTATGAAATGTAAAAATCTGTTAGAGATGGATGAGCTAAGCTTTGAGAAAGAACCTATTTTTTAACTGTTTTAAGAGAACTATTCCTTGTATATAACCTACTTACAAATTAAATTATAATTTACGAAAATACCGATAGTTATATTTAAAGACAAAGTAGAATTAGTAAACGAATTAGAAGTGCCAATAATTAGCATTAACTGTGTCAATGATTAGGATTATAGGTGCCAATAATTGGTTTTTCCAAAAAAAATACACAATCTTATTTTTTTATTTTATACGAAAAAATAGATTTGTTTTAGCGTATGATCTTAAAAGTAGATTATATTGGAAATACTAGAACATAATAAACATCGACATAAATAGTTTAAAGACAATTCTACATTCATTTGATTAATAGCCATGTCTTAAAGTGCCAATATTTGGGTCACTTCCCCTATATACTTCATAAGATCCTGCGATAAATTTTAATAAAAGTTTATTTGTTAATTATGATTTTTTATAACTATTGAAAAATTAAAAATATAAAATAATGTTGATAATTTTTTTTTTCAATTTTTTTATGTGAAAACAGAAAATGCATTGAATCGAAACTTCGGAAACTAAAAATCAAAATAAATCTGTCACAAAATCCGAAGAAAGAAAGTTTCATTTATTTTGTCAAATATTCGATCAAACCTTAGAAAGCTTTATTTTTCATCTATGTTAGAAAGTATTATCTATTTATTCATAGTTGCTCTTTATTATAGTCTGTATTTAAACATCGGTTACAATCTGTGTTTAATCTGTTTATATAATCTGTATATTAACAGGATTCTGGCGGGAACCTTGAAAAAGCGCGGTTGACTTTAGAAAATTAATTTTAAATTTTTCCTATAAAGTGATTTTTTTATAGTTAAAGTGAATTTAAATATTGCTATTAGCGGCTGAAAAGCACAATAGCAATGGAGATAAACGAGGGGGGCGGGTCTAACCCGCCCACCTCAAAAAAAATAAAACGGACACAGCCTAGGGATGAAGGACAATCGGACTCCGGCGGTGAGCGAGATGCGTATCTGCCCTATTACAAACCGAATTATAAAAGACTATATCCGGAAAACTCAACCAACACAGACTTTAAAGTGTATGTAGAATCCATAAACGATGATAGATTGGGTAACAAGAGCCCTATATACTTAAATCATCTTTTCTCAATGGACATAAAAGGTGTGACGGGTATTCAGAGGGTGAATGCCAATAAAATAGCAGTTATTTTCAAGCAATATAATACGGCCAATAACTTTATTAATAACACTACTTTCCTCACAAAATATAACATGAAGGCATTCATACCGCCAGCGCAAATTGAAAAAACCGGCATCATTAGATTTGTTCCAACGAATATATCTAACAAAGAACTCTATACAAGACTTTCTTCAATTTATGAAATAGTGGCAATAAGAAGGTTTACAAAGAAAATAGGACAAGAGCGCATTCCATTACAGACTGTAAGCGTTACTTTTTTATCTAATGTACTACCTGATAATGTTCAATATGATCTATTCTCGTATAGAGTTTTTGAATACATTCCACCATTATTACAGTGCTATAGGTGTTTTAAATTTAATCATTCAGCAAGGATTTGTAATGGTAAACAAAGATGTAGTATTTGCGGAGGTGAACACATGTATAAGGAATGTGATAAACCAACAGAAATCAGCTGCATAAATTGCAGTGGGCCTCACCTTGCGATATCTAGATTATGTCCTATTAAAGCAAAAAAGATCATTGAAAAGAAAAACAACATATCTTATGCAGGTGTCACCTCTACAAAACAAGTCATCACCAATGAAACAGATTTTCCTCCACTCTCACCACCAAAATCACAACTTGTAAATAGTAATGTTATTGTAAATAAATCTATAAATATTCCTGTAAATAAGTCTGTACAAGATGTAAATAAAGCTAAAATAGTTAATTCTAAAGACCTTAAAACTCAAATAATTTCCAATAACGATGTACTTATGGCCCTAGTGCAGACGTTGGTGGAATTAGGCAATAAAGATGATAGTACACCGACTAATATTAAAACTATTAAAGATACATTATTAAAAAACTTAACATAATGGATTGTGTAGGGCCTAGTTCTACACAATCCAAGTTACGTATTGCGCAGTATAACATTCAAAGTGCAAATAGTAAAAAACCTTTATTAATCCAATTTTTAAAACAACAAAATATTGATATTTGCCTTCTTAATGAGACATGGTTCAAAGATAATAATTTTAAAATACCAGGATATAATATATACAATAAAAATTCAAACAATACACATAATGGAGTTGCAATACTAATAAAACCACACCTTAAGTATAATATATTAAATACCAGATTTTATGAAGATATTCAAACAGTTGCTGTATCTGTATCAACAGGACATAGTAGTTTAACAATTCTCTGTGTATACTGTCCACCTTCAAGTGGACGGATACGAATTAATAGACTCCGTTACATTATTAATGATCTACCAAAGCCCATATTTATGAGTGGTGACTTTAATGCTCATCATATTGCATTTGGTTGTTTGTCAACGAAAAGTAGAGGTCAGGATTTATTTAATTTAATTGATGACTTAGATTTGTGTATTTTAAATGATGGTAGACCTACAACTATAAATCGCCCTAGACAAACTGCTTCTGCCATAGATGTAAGCTTTATAAGTGGCAGCCTCGCACCACTATGTGAATGGTCTGTACATGATGATACAATGGGAAGTTACCATTATCCAACAATAACAGAGATTTCATTACATATAGATAAATATCATCTCAATTCCCCTGTAGATAAGTTCATATATAAAAAAGCTGACTGGAAAACATATACAGCTCTTTCAAAAACAATGTTTAATGATTTGATACTTCAACCACATGATCCTATTTCAACCTATAATAATTTCTGTTTTCATTTAGATACTCTTAAAGAAATGTCAATTCCAAAGCTCACTAAAACAAACACTTTCATAAGCAGACCACCAGCTCCCTGGTGGAATAGTATATGTGAACAAAGTGTTATTGCTTCATATAATGCACTAAAACTATATAGAAAAGAGTCTACTATTGAAAATTATATTAATTACAAAAGAAAAGATGCCCAGAAAAAGAGAACAATTTCAGAACAGAAAAAAATAGGATGGAATAATTTGTGTAACACTTTTAATAGAAATACTCACATAAGTAAAATTTGGAATTTATTAAAAATGTTCAAAGGCATAAGACCTAAGAATAAATCATATACAAATGAGTTTATATCTCCACTCTTAAATAAATTATCAGATAATAGCAACTTAATTGAAGTAGATCAACTGAACATTCTTTTTGAAACCAACAATGATAACCCAAATTCTAAATTTTTACTGGATCCTTTTTCATGGTCTGAATTTTTAACAAGCTTGCACTCTAGACGAAATACAACTCCTGGCTTAGATGATTATCCTTACATCGTAATTAAAAACTTAGATGTATCTGCCCAAAAGTTGTTTCTTAACATTCTCAATTTGCTTTGGCTTAATAAATGTATTCCACAGTCATGGAAAACACAGTGTGTTGTCCCAATACTTAAGCCCGACAAATCTCCTGAGTTTGCTAGTTCTTATAGACCAATTTCCTTGTCATCATGTCTTGGTAAAATATTCGAAAATATGGTGAAAGTTCGTCTTGACTGGTATGTTGAATCAAAGTGTTTCATTCCACATATACAATATGGCTTCCGTAGAGGGCGTAGTAGTGCAGACAGTTTCACCTCTTTAATCTCTGACCTAAAAAATGCAAAACATAGAAAATTAAACACTGTTTGCGTATTCCTAGATGTCCAAAGTGCTTTTGACAGTGTTGATCCTGGTATACTATGTCCTGGTATACTGGTATCATGTCTAGGTTAGGTGTGCCTGGGCACTTATGTAAGTGGATTTTTAATTTTTTGAACAATAGAACAATCTATGCTAGACATAACAATATTTTATATGGACCCAAATATGCCTCAAGAGGCACAATGCAGGGTGCCACACTATCTCCATTGCTGTACAATATATACACAAGTGAAATTTGTAAATATGTAAATAATAGGAATGTAAATATCTTACAATTTGCTGATGACATTGTATTATACAGCAGTAATTACAACCTAGAGATTGCAATAGATAACATGAACAAATCCTTATTTCAACTATTACAATATTATAATGATTGTTTACATTTAAAAATTAACCCCTCTAAAAGTAGTGTTATGTTTTTTGGCAATGAAACCCCAAACTCAAATGTTATTTACAATAATGAAATTATAAATAAAGTCACTTCAAAGAAATTTTTAGGAATAATACTAGATCCAAAATTAACTTTTGAAGAACATATTAAATATATATCCAAAAAAGCTCACACAGGACTAAATGTTATCAGATCACTTTGTGGTGTAACATGGGGTGCAGATCCTAAAATATTGTCAATATTGTATAAAAGTATTGTAAGAAGTCACTTAGATTATAGCTCACTCGCTTATATGAATAGTTCTCATGTAAATAAATTAGACATATTGCAGAATAAGGCTTTAAGAATAATATCTGGTGCTATGTGCTCAACTCCCATAAGGGCCATGGAAGTTGAGACAAAAGTGATGCCTTTGATTTTGAGGCGAATTTTACTTGCTGAAAGATTCTGTCTCAAACTAATAGCATCAAATAACATTCAAATAATAAATAAAATTGTACCTTATATAGATAGATCCCCAAGAAGACCATTAACAACAGCACACGGTCTACTATGTGGTAATTCTCCAACACTGTCTGATATATTTCTGGAAATAGACAATAATTTTTCTAAAATCAGAAAACAGTTTCCATGGCCATGTTACTCTTTCTCTTATCAGTGTATTTCACATCCAATTAATGTAGTTCAACAGACAATAAACAATAATTCGGAAATGCTTCAATTTTTGGAGGAAAATACAATGTACTATGTTATCTACACTGATGGGAGCAAAACAAGTGATTATGTACATGCTGCTCTATATGATCCACAAGCAAAATTTTCTTCAAGTTTTATTCTGCATGAACCCTGCTCTATATTTACGGCAGAGGCATATGCAGTGTATCAGGCATTAATGCGTATTCGCGAAATCAATAACAATAAATGTTTTTTAATAATTTCTGATTCCTTATGTTTGATAACAGCTTTAACTACCCTCACAGTCAAATACAAGTCTAATTATATCCTTTACTTCATTAAGCAAATAATTCACCAATACCACAGTAAAAATATCCAAATTTTCTTTCTATGGGTGCCTTCCCACAAAGGTATCTCTGGCAATGAAATGGCTGATAAAACTGCATATGAAGGAGTTAATGCTGTTGACGTTAGAAATACAATGAATGTTCCTATGTCCGATTACTTGCATTGTATTGACCAAAATATTCAAAAGTTGTGGTTAGAAATGTGGAAGAAAGATCAAGATACGAAAGGAAAATGGTATGGAAGCATACAAGAAAGCTTACCTGCAAGACCTTGGTATCATCGTATGCCAGATGCTTCTCGAGACTTTATTACTATCATAAATAGACTGCGTTTCGGTCATAATACTACACCGTCACACCTTGCTCGACTCGGCATTATTGCGAATGGAACCTGTTCTCATTGTAATTCAAGTGATGGAACTGTGGAGCATGTTATCTTTGATTGTCAAAAATTTTTGATTGACAGACTAGTGTTGGCCAGTGAACTCAGTGATGTTGAAAATAAGTGTGATTTATTGTCCCGCCCGCCGCCATTAAAACAATTGTTACAAGACGAACTTACTTATAAGCACATCTACAAATACATAAAGAATACAATTAAAACAATTTAATGGGATGTGCTCATAGACATATTATTACGTATACGAATAAATAAGAGTTGACCTAAAGGTTGTAATTACCAGGTCAAAAAATCCCAAAAAAAAAAAAAAAGTATATTAACAGAAAAATTATGGAGGTTAGAGATAAGGAGAACTGACTCATATGGGGGGAAAGTTGAAAACGTGTCCAGCTGTATAGTGTATATTATACTGAAAATAAAGTTTCCATTACCTACCACAATAGCGCTGGCGTGCGAATAGTTTCAATATGAACATAGCTGTTATAAATGAAGTTAGCTGAGTTCAAATATTTAAAAATTTTAATGACTCAAGTAGTTAGTAAAATGCTAGTATACAAAACATCAACTATTTACGTAGTCTAAAAAATGTTTTAGTAAATATAAACAAAATACTGCAGAGAGAAAGCGTAATTTTTTTCTAATTACGTTTGGCGCTTTAAAATTTATCGACTGCTACTGCAGCGCCACTCTTACTGGACGCGTTTTTACTGCTACTTGTTCGTGTACGAGTTGGTCCTCCTTATCTCTACCCTCCATAAGAAAAATAAATAAACTTATAAACATTAAACAGCTGTTAACTGTCAAGTTGTGATAAATAATTTGTATTTCGTGTCATTTTAAGGATTTTAATTCTTATTCAATGTCTGGGGAAGACTGTGAATCTTTAGATAGGGGAGATTGTGATAGCCAAAAGCCTGACAAAATGTTTACTCTAAAAAAATGGAATGCAGTAGCTATGTGGAGCTGGGATGTTGAGTGTGATACATGTGCAATTTGCCGCGTTCAAGTCATGGGTAAGTTTAATTGTTTTGTTAAAAAGTTCCGCATTTAAAGAGATTCTTTTAACACTAATAAAGACATTGACTTAGTAATGTTAGTATGAATTTCTAACACTCATTGTGTTATGTATGTGTATTAATGACACATTCATACTAAAAGTAAAAAATATTAATATTATATTGTCATACTCGTGAAAGCCCTTACTATATATTACAATATTTTATAGTTGCTACACCCAATCGTCTATTTCTAGTAGATGTTGACATAATCTTTGTTGGACTTAAATTTTACTTTAATCGGTATATTGGAATTGTCAAATATAAGTACATCTATTGTTATACAGTACCTGGATGACCGAGCTTTGCTCGGTATTTTTAAGAAAAATGTTATTATTATTCACCAGTAGATATCGGGAAGAGTTATATTTGTTGTGTGTTTAAGTGGCAATATCGGACTACCCAAACGCCAACTTTTTGTTATTTTCTTTCAATACAAAAAAATAAGTTTATGTTTTAGTTAATTATCAATAAAGTTCATTATTGAAAACACGAATAAAACAACATTTTCTGAAAATGAATCCTAGCTAGATAGATTTATCGCTCCAGAAATCCCCTGTATACAAAATTTTATGAAAATCATTGAAGTTGTTTCTGTATTTATTTATTTATATATATATATATATATATATATATATATATATATATATATATATATATATATATATATATATATATATATATATATATATTATAGAATTTTTTACTGTTTGCTTGTGTCTGTGATCGCATATTAGAAAACAATGGATAGATTTTGATGAAATTTTGTATGGTGGCTAATTAACATATAGGATGTTATTTCTGAGAAATATTTACTTAACATACTCAGGGACAAACCTGAGCAGAGTGAGGGTGAGTTGCTAGTACTTAAATGATTGTAATGAGATCCATCAAATAGAAAATTATTAATATTACAATTATAACATTAAGTATACCATTTAAACAAGTGCTTGTTAATATAAATACTAATATAATAATATTATAAAATCAATTGGATTGTAAAAGTAATAAATATTTAATTTAATGACAAGTTTTTACAGTTTTCTCTCAAATATTTTTTTGCATTTGCTTAGGTGTGATGTAGGATTGGTTAGCTATAACTTACATAAAATGTTCACTGCATGCATTCTCTATAGATAGGGATAATACATTCTCAGCTCTTGCCCATCCTTGATAACTTATTTATATCTCTGTAAAATCTAGTTAACAAAGGAGTAACAAATACTTATTATAAACACTTTACTATTAATAAAGTAAATCTTTACAAGATTAAAAAAAAATATATATTTAATTTATCTACATACATCCTAACTTCATTACAACCATGAAAAAATTCTTACAGTCTACTTGGTTCAATTTTTTATGCCCACAAATTTAACTATTAACAAGACAATAAATAAAAATGTTTAATAGTAATCAAAGAAATACAAGTGATCTATGCATGTAAGACTAGATTAATGTTAGGACCTATTCTTACTAACTAAGGCTAATTATATTAATTATACTCATAATTGCAATAATTAATTACAAAAAATTTACCATCAATAATATGTATGTATGACAATGTAGCTGTAGGTATGTTATTGAATATTGTTGGGTATGAAACTTTTGGTTATTATTTTTTTCTTTCCCCAGCAATGAAATTAAAATTATAATTTTCTGTGTGGGTACTTTAATATATTATGTTCATAAATATATGATGGTAATGTCACTCATTTACTGACTGACATTTCAAAACTCTGCCTTGCGGTTGAGTGGTGTGGGGTGGGAATACTTCCCAAAATAAATTGTATAAATTTATTATTTTTAAAATTTTCTTTTTTTTTATAAATACTTTATTTAATGATATATAAAATATGATACAAATTTATTATTTAAAAAAAATATGTCATTAAATACCTACTTATAATAATACAAAAAGCAATCAGATATTATAAATTATAATGCAACATATCCATTAATTTAGTATTAACTAAATATTTCTTAGAATTGAAATATTTTTTTTATATTTAAAAAGATAGCAAGAGTAAGTTTATTATTCTAATAATTAATATAAGAAATACTAATATATGGTATATTAAGCAATTGCTCCTAATATTGCAAATCTCCACATGTGCGTAAAAACTGATGTTTAGTTTAAAATACAAACAAAATATACTGTACTATTATTAGGTAGCTTATTATATTATAATAATATATTAGTTTATTATTTATTTGCTTATAAACGAACTATTCTCAATATTTTCTCTTTAAAAACTTTAAACAACTATTCATATTAAGCTAACAATTTAATTAACTAGTGTTAATAAGACTATGCATAAGTTGTTAGATACCAATGCTAAGAGTACGTAGAATTGTGCAATTTTAGTAAAAATATTTTTTTTTTACATTTAAAAATAAATGGCATATGATGGACTTAGTGGACACAATATATGTTTCATTTCTTTTCGTGGACAGTAAAATTACTGTCTTTCAATGATATGAGGTATTTCATAAAGACCTCGTGCTTATGTAGATGTCGCCGTAAAATTGTAAATACCGTTACATTATACCAATTATACCTCGTGAGATTTTAAGCTGGCAAAAGGTTGCGAACCGTTACATAATGCTTACAATTTGACGCATTAGATATATTTCGGTAGATTATATTCTATCGAACTGAAAGCGTCGAATTGTGAAATGACATGTATGCATGGGATGCATGTAATCTAAACTTGTATGTTTTGTGTATCTACTCGGAAAGAAATTATTTTAACAATACTACCAGAACTATTGTAAATATCATTCTAGTTTATAGAAACAGAATTAAGTTAAATTTACCGGATTGACTTTTAACAACAAATAATCGTATTTTAATAAATACCAGAATGTTCTAGTAAACACATTTTAGTAACCAATGCTAAGTACATTTTATTAATGTAAAGAGAACATTTCAATAATTGTAAAGTATACCCTCCATAATTTGTTTGTTGTTGCTAGCTGTCAATTGAACAATACGATATTTAGGTTGTCTCTAACTGCTTTAGTTGTTAAAATAAGCTAGATATCATATAGTATTGTTAACCAGATTATTATGTTTTGTGTAACATGGGTATCGTCTAGCAAACGAAACGTTGTTTACATTTGCCAAATATATTGTATGGTTTGCTTGAACTTTGGTGGGCAGCACTGACTGGCTTGTCTTGTCAAGTTGTCATTTCATTTTTCTTTCGGACGGACCGTGCGTCCCGACCCCGACCGTGCGGTTCGGGTGTGCTACTAATAGTTACTTTAATTATTATTTATTATAGTTACTAATTACTATTGTTTGTGTTGTGATGGACAAGGATATCAACCAACTTTTAGAATCGTGGCAATTGGCCGAGTACATACCAATGCAAAATATAAGTTACATAACTTTAAGGTTACCAATATAATAATATCTAAGACCGACAAGAGCCTAGCTCAGTTTTGTTTTAATAATATAAAGTCACAAACGATTGTTTTGTTTTATTTAAAATTCTTGTTGTCATGGCTTGTACTACAAGCCTGCTGCAATTGGTTGTTTAAAAAAAATGCATCAATGTTTTATTCTTTGTTTCACATTATTTAGTAGTAGTCCGGTCAATTTAGACATCCAAGAATACAATAACTTACAATAAGCTGATTGTAAGCAGGTTATTGTAAGTTATTGTACCCTCACCCCTATTTTTTCGTCTAATTTGACCGGGCTATAGGTGATTGATTGGGTCTTTAAAAAAATTTACATAGTTACCGGTGTGTTAAGAAAAGATCAAATCTGTCAGTTTAGTTGAAAAATACTTTCTTGACGAAACTGACAGATTTTAACTTTTTATTAACATGGTAACTATGTACATTTTTAAAAGGTTCAATCAATCACCTACTAAATAATGTGAAACAAAGAATAAAACATTGCTGTAATTACTAAAATATAATAAACTGAACAATATAAAATATAGTAAACTGAACACAAAATATAGTAAACTGAACAAAATATATAGTAAAGTGTAAAAAATATGTAGTTTGATAAAATCTCAACTTTGTAATATTTGCATTCAATTTGTTAATGGTCACTATAATAATCTATAGTCTCTACTAAAAATCTGGTTATCTCGAAAATAAAGCATGCCCCTCTAGACAAGTGGCAAAACGCTAGTAGAATAGAATAATCAATGTATGGGATTGACATAAGCTTACGACTAGTGATTAGATTCAACTATGGGTAGAGATAAGGAGAACCATCTCATATGGGGGGAAAGTTGAAAAAGTGTCCAGCTGTATTTTTTTTTTTTTTTTTTTTATTTCATTCTGAATTAGTGCTTGACTACGTTCCACCTGATGGTAAGTGGTAACGTAGTCGTAGATGGTAAGTCGCACTAATTCAGTAGCCACCTATTCACTCTTGCCTTGAAGACACCCATATTGTAACCGGACGGAAACACAGACGCAGGCAGATTGTTCCAATCCATTGCTGCACGTATAATAAATGACGAAGCGAAACGCTTCGTCCGGACGGGTGGAATGTCCACGACGTAAGGATGGAGACCAGCCGTTCGTCGGGTCGTCCGATGATGGAAGGGGGATGGGGGAATTAAATCGTGTAATTCCTGCGCACACTCTCCAAAATGTAACCTATAGAATACACAGAGGCTGGCAACCCTACGTCGGTGATCGAGGCTGTGTAGCTTGGCTTTTACCAGCGTAGGGTCACCTATAAGTCTCTGGGCACGCCTCTCAATCGAGTCCAAGGCTGACAGATGGCATTTCGCAGCACCAGCCCAAATGTGACTACAGTATTCCACGCACGACCGGACTTGAGCTTTATATAAATCTAGAAGCTGTCCCGGCGTGAAATACTGTCGGACCTTTGCAAGGATGCCAACTTTCCTCGCTGCTACGTTAGCCTTAGACTCGATGAACCGCCCGTAGTTCAAGTTGGGGGTAATGTCCATCCCCAGTAACTGCAGGCGGTCAGTGTATTCCAGAGGCACATTTCGGAAAGTAGGAGTCAAGGTGAAAGGACTCCTTTTTGTGGTGAACAGACACGCCTGTGTTTTGGTGGCGTTGAAACTCACAAGATTGGCATCGCCCCAAGTGGAGACTGCCCTGAGTGTGAGATTCAACCGCTCTACCATGGCCTCTCTTTCGGACTGAATTTGATCTCTACTAGCCCGAGGATTCGGCAGGTATCTCTCTACAACAGTGCTGTCGTCTGCGTACCCATAGATACCGGGTATAAGCAGATCGTTGATATGCAGCAAGAACAAGGTTGCAGATAGAACAGACTCCTGAGGAACCCCTGAGTTGGTCTTTAAGGGTTGTGATGAATAACCCTCAACCACAACTCTAAGTGATCGGTCGGTCAGGAAGTCTTTAATCCAGCCGATCAGGCCAGGAGATATACCGTAGGCTGAAAGCTTGCGTATAAGGCTAGCGTGCCAAACCCTGTCAAAGGCCTTTGAGACATCGAGGGAGACGGCAATCGCCTCCCCGCTTCGCTCAAGAGCTTCGCCAAAGGTGTGATTGGCATACACTAGAAGATCCCCAGTCGACCGATTCCGGCGAAACCCATATTGTCGATCACTGAGGAGATCATTCTGTTCTAGGTATGCCATTAGACGACTATTCAATACACGCTCCATAATCTTGCAGAGTATGGAGGTGATTGAAATCGGACGATAATTGGCAGGGTCGGCACGGCTACCTTTTTTGGGCACTGGTTGCACGTTGGCAAGCTTCCAGGATTTCGGCACTATTCCAGTCCTTAGAGAAAGGCGGTACAGACGAGTCAATATCGGAGACAACTCGGGAGCACATGTTTTTAGCACTATCGCTGGTATACCATCAGGACCACTGGCTTTATTTACATCTAGACGACACAATACTCTCTTGACCTCCTTATTAGTTATAGGGATATCTGCCATTGAGATTCCGCAGTGAGGTAGATGTGGTGGAGTAGCATTGCCAGTGTCTAGACATGAATTTTGGGCAAAAAGAGAAGCAAGCAAAGTCGCCTTTTCCTTTGCCGTATGAGCCAGGGATCCGTCAGGTTTTACCAGCGGTGGCAGTGAGGGCCGACAGAAGTTCGTCTCGACCGCTTTGGCAAGGGACCAAAAAGCTCTGCTGCCAGATGGTTGGGCAGAGAGCTTTGCGCCAATATTTGTAATTCGGTCAAGACGAGCCTTCTTTAATGTCTTTTTGTAGGACTTGGCGGCTAAGTTAAAGGCTCTCTTCTTGGATCTTACATCCGGAGCTTTGCGGTCTCGAGCATCAACCCAGGCAAGGTAAGCCGAATGCTTACGCTTTTCAGCAAATGTACATTCGGCATTAAACCATGGGTGAGCTTTGCCACCGACGGGTACATCAGAGAACGGGATAAAATATTCCATCGCTTGATGCACCACATCGGTTATAGCATCCGCACAGCTCGACGGATCGGAAGAAGAGAAGCAGACCTGCCGCCAAGGAAAGGATGCGAAGAAGTGTCGCATCTCATCCCAATCTGCTGACTTGTATTGCCATACTCGTCTAACACCAATAGGGTCGTTATCTGGTGGAGAGTAAGACGATACAGATTTTACCAGACAGTGGTCCGAGCTACCCAGTGGGGATGAAACCTGGATGTTATATCTGTCTGGATCAGTTGTCAGCAGAAGGTCCAGACAATTAGCTGAGTGGCCGTCTACATCGGGAACCCTCGTCGCTTGTTCAACTAGCTGGGAGAGTCCAAGTGATACCGCAAACTTCCACGCTTCTCTCCCAGCATGGTCCGTCTTCTGGTATGGGAACAGCCAATCTTCATGATGGGCGTTAAAGTCCCCCAGAAAGACAAGCTGTGCGGAAGGGTACCGTTGCATAGCCACATCAGCGCCCTCACTAAGATGTTCAAACAATCGAGTTGTCTCCTGGTCACCAGTGTGCGATCGGTAGACACAGGAATACAGGATCTTTTCGATTCCTGTGTCTACAATAACCCAAATCATAGAAAATGTGGGGTCTTCAAGGTGGCGGAGACGCTGGAAACAGAGGTCATTTCGCACGTACAAGCAGACTCCGGCCCGCGAGCTAAAATTATGCTCCAACGTGTAGCCGGGATAGTCCAGGTACGCAGCGTTCAATGGACATTGAATCTGCGTCTCCGTTAAAAAGAGCATGTGCGGCTGCGCAGTCTCGAGGTGGTAGTGGACTGATGAGAGGTTAGTGTGCAATCCACGGATATTCGTGAGATGCACGTTAAGTGAGGGGGAGTGCAGCCGCTTAAAAACTTTACTCTTTTTGTGCCTTGTCATTTAAATATATAACTGAAGAGTGAATAGGATGGAGAACGGCAGTTGAACGAGGTGTTGCACGAGCCCGGCAGCGATATTGATGCTGTCATGTCATAGAGGGCTTAGTCTGGAGACTGCGGGGACGCCCGAACCCCCCCAAGGATCGCCATCGGGCCCCCTCTTCTGGTCGCCAACCAGCACGATGGAGCCACCCTGGGATTTTTCACAGATGGCGGGGCAGCCTTTCATGGGTGGCTAGCCCACTAGTTGGGCCCCCAACTGTCTGCGGTCGGCCAGCGGCATGCCGTGCTTCGGATCCCGCTACCCTCCACGACTAAGCTCCCGACACAACAAGCAACGATCCACCACCAACACGGCTACTGTGCAACACAACTGTTCAGACCCATTCCCCATACGGCTTCATCAGCCCCTACATGCCGGAACACGCTGTTAGGCGCTTGGCGGCACGACTTCTGCTGATGGGTGGTAACTCTGCCGTCGGCTGATGTTGGAGCCTACCACCACGACTACCATGGTGTTCGGTAGTTTGTCCCTTAGTCGCCTTTTACGACACCCATGGGAAGATATGGGGTGGCCATATTCTACTTGCCGTAGCCACACAGCGTAAACGTATACTGAAAATAAAGTTTTCATTACCTACCAGAATAGCGCTGGCGTTCGAATAGTTTCAATATGAACATAGCTGTTATAAATGGAGTGAAGTTTGCTGAGTTTAAATATTTAAATTTTTTAATGACTCAAGTAGTTAGTAAAACGCTAGTATACAAAACCTCAACTATTTACGTAGTCTAAAAAATGTTTTAGTAAATATAAACAAAATACTGCAGAGAGAAAGCGTAATTTTTTTCTAATTACGTTTGGCGCTTTCTTTAAAATTTATCGACTGCTACTGCAGCGCCACTCTTACTGGACGCGTTTTTACGGACACTTTTTCGTACACGAGATGGTCCTCCTTAGGCGTTAGCGTTTATCGAAATAGAATCGGTACGGAGCGTTTGCCATTTGTCTAGAGGGGCTGGTGTTACGAACGATACCGATTCCGTTATATTTATAATAAAAATTATGTAATTAATACAAATAGGTTTTTGTACGCTATACATTAATGAGGATCAGTACAGTTATAGCAAATTACATAGAACTAGTATGCACGTTATTTATTTTGACATAAGAATGATATATCTTTTTGAATTATCCAAATCGGATCATAACTTACGAAGATATTAAGTAATAAACATTGCGCAGTTTTTCCGGCAACGTGGGTCGTGTGACGTCACTATGATGGAACGAACACAGCCGGTATTTATTTGCGATTACTCCTGTATTTTTTTCCGATTACTCCTAAGATATTCGTTTAAATTAAATGGTGTAAAAGAGTAAAATAATGTGCATGAAATGCTTAAAGCCTCTAACTTATTTCAAATGATAAGAATTAATACCGTATTTGTGTAAATAGCTTTCCAATTACCGCTTTATAATTGCCCATTTTTTACTATTAAAATGGATATAGTACGTTATCCTTAAGAGATAGACATATGCCATCGCGGACTTTTTATAGACCTATATAAGTTACACAATTCCACCATACATCATTTTGTTATATGTCAAAGGGCTTAGGCAGCGTTTTCGTTGAAAGCTTCCAGACGGCTTATTTTTTTCCGACACCTCCAACAGATATTATTATATTTTAGCCAATGTATACAAAAACTTGACAAATGATATACGAAAACCGTCCTGGAGAGTTATTATATTATGGTGAAAAAAAATCGGTGCAGTAGTTTTTGAGTTTATAGCGAACAGACAGACAGACAGACAGGCAGACAGCCGCGGTCGCGGACGAGGACTTTTGTTTTATAATATGTATAGATTAGTGAACATTTTTTTTACGATTTTTACAAAAATTAACATATTTACTTATAAAAGAATTAAGAAAGGACTGTAGACACGATAAAAACTTTAATTTAAAACCTGTAGAATATTAAATATCCCACAAAAATTGTCTTTAAACTATTTAGTAAAATGCGTTACATCTATATTCATCAGATATAAAATTTAAAATCAAGGCAAGTAATTTTGAAGATCTTGAAGAGTGCCTAAAATACTATAGTTTCGGATTAAAATGAAAACAGAAACATAAAAAAAATAATAATATGGAAGGTCTGAATTTTACCATTTCTTATCGTTCGTTCTTATTATTTAACATAGTGCAACGAAATTGTTTAGGGGCCGTTTTGACTTTTTTTATGTTGAAAAACGCATACCGCCTGTAAGTGACAGTTGGTTATGTAGGGCCCACCAGTTAAAAAGGCCAGGTTAGGTTAGGTCGGACCGTTTCCGGAGTCATCTGAACACGTCCCCCTAGTGCAGATGGCTCCTCCAACTTCCGCTGAGGTAATGCAGGATATTCCCTCGATATCCAGACCAGGACTCTGGGCTCTGAGACTGAATGGTATTCCAGGGCGAGTTCTGGGCATCACCCTGAAAAAAGGGGATCAACAGTGTGGTTGGTGGACGACGCGGCTACTGCGGCGTTTCACATGGAGCAATTCTAGGTCCGATCCTGAGGATTCTCGGCTATGACTGGCTCCTGTGGCGTCTATTTCTTCCCGGACCCAGTCGGCACCAATAAGTTGTCGATCGGATCGGAATGCTGGGCCTGAGGTTTTCCAACGAAAGGAAGAAAACGGATACCCTCCTCTTCCACGGACCACACAAGGGACCACCTCGAAACGTCTACTTGTGCGTCCAGGGAAGGATTTATTGTGGAGACTTGAGGATTATTGGGTAGTACTGGATTCTTTTAAGCTGGTGAGTCCCACATAACGACTTGATGGTATGCGTTAATGCATTTCCAACGATAAAAAAACCAGTCTAGATTAGGTCAAGCCCCTTCCAAAAGAT
This sequence comes from Boloria euphrosyne, assembly GCA_951802675.2. Lineage (NCBI taxonomy): Eukaryota > Metazoa > Arthropoda > Insecta > Lepidoptera > Nymphalidae > Boloria > Boloria euphrosyne. Next base: position 7,394,518 of record OX637872.1, read on the forward strand.
AATTAATCTTGTATTCGCCACTGTGTAGGTATGTAGGTTTATCCACAAAATTAATTAAAAAGTTAAAAGTAGGTAAATACATAAATATATAATCAATACAGTTGCCTTAAAATAAGAGAATACATAGGTTCACTTACACTACACGTAATAATAGGTACCAACTTATATCAACTATTTACTTGAGTTAAGTACCTACAAAATTATACCTATCATTTAATGTGTTTAGTTATGTAGGTAAGTACAACAAAATGATCTTCACATCAATGTCTTGTAGCCTGACCTGGTGGAGTTTAATCATCTCTTTTATAACAGAAAACCATTTACTACGAAGTTTTGAGCCTAAAAAAATAGTTTTTCTAGCGTTTTTAATGAAGTGTTTGTATATTTCGGTACTGTCAAATATTTATACTCAGTTAAGAAAGTTAAATTATACACAAATCGGACACTTAATTAGTTTCAAAGTCACTAAAACACTGCGCGCCTTATCGTTCCCAACGGCTAACTAGCGGCGACAGTCACTATGACGTCACAGCTACAGCGGCAGTCACGCAGTAACTTCGCTAGTAATTTCCTCATAACTTCCTCAATTTTTGTCGTAGAACAAAAATTTTTGCACTGTACGTTAAGGATTTCATAGCTCTATAAATCTGCATTCTCAGCTAAAATCGTTACGGATCCTCATTGTAATGAAGTGTACCAGCTTTATGTTTAACTGTGCTAGATATTCTTGTAAGCTATTACCAGATTTTTCTAGTAAACTCGACAAAATAGTTAGCTGTCGTATATATTACACGACAATCTGCTTATGCTAACTATATTCTGATTACCTAAACTAGAATTTTCTCTCCGTGTATAGGTACTGTTATTCAGTGTAGGCGCCGACCTTAACTAAAAATGTATGCTTATTGGTAATTAATTTCGTACCTACTTTTTATTTTGTTATTGTTCATGTTATCATAATTTTGTTTGTAAAAGGCAATTTATTTTTTTACACTTACGTTTTAATAACATTTGTATTAAAGACGAACTTTACATAACTATTCTTTTAATATGAATACAGATTTTTGTTTCATTGTTGTTATTTTATTTTTCGTGTGGGCATAGTTATTCGGTACTCACAATCGGTAATAAGATCTAGCATCCACTCGGAAGTGGTTTTATATTCGCGATTGAACTCAGTCTTCGAGTTCTTGCTTTTCTACCAGTCATTTTGTTTTCAATTTGCTCTAGACTTTTGCCTCGTGTCTCGGGGACAAATATAACTACAAAGAATAAACCTATGAAGCATATGCAACCGAATAACCAAAATGTCCCTGCTGGACCAATTGCGACCAAAATGTTATGAAATGTTTTTGTAACTATAAATGTACATAACCAATTAAATGCAGTGCAAATTGACGCGGCTCCCCCTCTTATTTTTGCGGGTAATATTTCACCCATCATTAACCAAGGTATTGGCCCAAAAGCCAGTGAGAAACCAAGCAAGTATATCATAAGACTCGTAAGAGGAAGCCATCCTAATTTAGATACATCCACATTCAAATTATCACGAATATAAAAAAATGTACCTAATATAACTAGTGTCACAGTCATAATGACTGAAGAAATATAGAGCAAAATTTTACGTCCTGTCCTATCTATAAGTGCAGTAGCGATGAATGTGGAAATAAAATTAACTAATCCAACTATAATTGTAGATAAATTTTCATTAACAGAACTACCAGACATCTTAAAAATTGTAACCGTGTAAAATATAACTGCATTTATACCTGAAAGCTGTTGAAAAAGCATTAGTCCTAACAATATAAATATTGCTTTCATGTATTTCATACTTAACATTTCCCTAATTGAACAATCGTTTTCAATCTCTGCGTCACTGAGAGCTATATCACGCATTTCATTATCAATTTTTGCCTTACTGCCTCGAAGCCATTGTAATGCTTTACGCGCTTCCTCATGTCGGCCGCGAGAAATATACCATCGGGGTGTTTCCGGAATCATAAACATTAATAATAAGAAAGGTATAGGAAGAGAGGCACCAAGATACGCTAATTGTGACCAATCTAGATATTTACCAGCAACGTAACATATAAGAATACCTATATTTCCAATAGCTGTTGGAAACAGTCCCAAAGTACCGCGGACTTCTGGTTGAATCGTTTCACCTAAATAAACAGGAAAAGCTAGAGAGCCAATACCGACACACAACCCGCAAATGGCTCGTCCCGTCAACACTAAGTGAACAGTTCTAGCTGTAGCTATAAATATCCATCCAATAAAGAAGGGCACTGCCGTGAAAAGAATAGTTCTGCGTCGGCCGATGTAGTCTACTAAGGGGCCTCCAAGCACTCCTCCTGCTAGAGCAGCCAATGGCATTAAGCCGCCAATCCAACTTGCCTGTAAATGAAAAAGACATCTTGATTTCTTTATTTGAGACTACAAATGTTAACTTTATAATAAGTAATAATAATTTAAATTTAAACGTGGTTAGATTAATTATACATAATTTTACCTCTTCTTCCGTAACAGATATTTTTGTACTATTTTGCATAGTGACGAGTGCCGGTGACGTGTAAGCGGATGAGAACCCAACTATCATTGAGCCCATGGACACTGCCACTGCTGCTAATACCTGGAAAAAAATTAAAAAATAGTAAAGAAATGACAAACGTTATTATATCAAAGTAGTTTGTTTTAAACACTTGAATTTAGGATTAATTCTTTCTTATGTCCTTTTCTAAGAAATCATAGGAACGCCGTAAAATTGTCATTCTCGATTACACTTCATTGTGTTCAGCCGTAACACCATAGAGAACTAATAAAACACTGCCACAAACTGTCATGTTTAGTATTTTAATATTACAGACACTACGTGTGATGTTATTGCAGTATTAGTAGAAATTAAACAAATTTTGCATTAAACGAGTAACTTAATATATATACAATTAATGAACTAACTGTGTGCTTACAACATAAGTATATTGAATGTTTATAGATACTTATTACAGGGAGGTGTGTACCAACCGCCTACAACCAATTTAAGCAATCATCAACAATGATTGTCCCCACTTACATGTGGAGTGTAGTGTAACACTAAATCAGTTCGCGTAATCGATATTATTATAGAACGAATACAATGTTTATGGATCTATATACCTATAAAACACAAAATTTGTTTCTACCTATGTCAGGAATACTTTGAAACTATCCAACTGATGTGCCTAAACCAATTTCATTGGAAAGGCCATAATACGAAGATGGATTTAGACCACTAAAAAAATCCTAAACGTACCTGAGTCGCTAGTTTATCACATAATGAAAACAATCACAACAGCAACCGTATCAAAGTACATGCCGTTATATATATTGTTTACGTCCACAACAGTTTTCATAAAGCGATAGCGTAATAAAGCATGGTAAAATATGCAATGCATATAGTTCACGCATGAAATATTGTAGTAATCATGATACCATACATTTAATTTATATATCTCTCACGATCTCCTAGTATTTTTAACCGACTTCAAAAAAAGGAGGAGGTTCTCAATTCGTCGGGGACTTTTTTTTTTTTTTCTATGTATGTTCCCCGATTACTCGACGATGGCTGGACCGATTTGGAAAATTCTTTTTTTGTTTGAAAGGGTATAGTTTCTAGTTGGTCCCATAGTCACCAAGTCACGATCTGATGATGGGATCCCAGGGAAATCGAAGACAACTCTCAAATTTTATAGGCACTTATTACGTTTTTCATATATTTTCGAAAGCTGTTCAAGTATTTGCGTCTGATAATCATCATCTCCTGTGGTTGAGCTAATGATGGAAGGTACAACTCCTCAACGGTTAGAAGTTAAAAGAAAATTCTTTCAATATTATACGTAATTATAGACCGGATAGTTAAATTCTTTCAGGCTCTTATTAACCGACTCTAAAAAAAGGAGGAGGTTCTCAATTCGTTGGGGACTTTTTTTATGTATGTTCCCCATTACTCGAAGATGGCTGGACCGATTTGGAAAATTCTTTTTTGTACATAAACAAAATAAGTATCTACTTTCCGTTAAAAATTTGAAAATAAATTATTTTTAACAAAAAACAAAAACCGACTTCAAAACTAAACAAATCTAAACTAAAAAGTAGAAAATAATACTTTTAAGAACTTCGTTAATTTAGAAGTCGGTGCCAGCCAAATCAAAATAACCTTAAATAGACACATATTCGATTAATCTATATCTATAATATTTGTAAACATAATCAAAATACCGTTCGAAAGTTCCTTGCAAAGGCGAGATAAGTCTATCCGTCTTGGCTGGCACCGACTCAAAAATTAACGAAGTTCTTAAAAGTATTATTTTCTACTTTTTAGTTTAGATTTGTTTAGTTTTGAAGTCGGTTTTTGTTTTTTGTTAAAAATAATTTATGATGTAGGTAATTATTAATTTTATTACTCAGTTATTGGCCCCGCCCTATATTCCTTTCGCTGTTGCTTACTTTACTTTAATTCGTACTTTGGAACTATAATCTGTGTTAAAATTCTAAAGTGTTATAAACGTAGTTCCATCTTTATATAGAACCATAGCAAGAATCGTTAAAGCCTTAATGTATTTGCTAAAATGTGGATATTTTTTATTACATTGTATTTGGTACACAGGTAATTGGTAAAAGGTGTAACAGGTAACATGGTCGGATAGTTAGATAAAAAGCAGATAACATTTCTTTTATATTTTGTTTAGATTTTTTGTCGTAACATAAATAGGTATGACCTTTTTTTACATCTCGTAAATATATTTTTTTTATTGATCACTGAATTTTATTCTGATGCTGCTTAGATAAAAATTATTTTAATAACATAAAATCTGTTTTTAAACTAGATATTTTGTTAGAATATAGTAATTTTGTTAGTATTTACTTCAGTCACATAGTACATACCTGTGAAAATGTGTATTTAGGCTTTTCATAATCACTACCACTCACTACTATGCTGTAATGTGTGTCTGCTCTCATTAATATCTTCATTATAGTACATTAATAATTTTCCTACTATTCTTTAAATAAAAAGAATCAAATTAAATGACGTTATTCGTGTACACTGAAAACAATGTAACATGCGCGTGTTATATCGAAGAAATGACCATCTCTCGCCGTCTTAGCGATTTATATGAGAACAAATTGATTGATAGAACTTCTGTACAAATTGGCTGTCGAGGTTACGTTATTCAAAAGGTTTCTACCTCAGGAACCAATAAATAATGTATTTTTTTTTGTAAATGTCTAGATATACAATAATTTTTACAGTAGTTTATCTTAGTAAAGTACCATTGTTTTTATGTCTTAAATAAATAGGTATGTGACAGTTTTAACAATATTGGGGAGCTGTTATTAATATCTACTAATATATTTAGGACTAATAAAAATTACCCTCGTGAAGTGTGTTTGTCGTGGTGGAAAAGCTCTTATTAGAGTCTGACAACCCATCAGGGCGTGAAACTAAGAGACACACTGGTAGATGACTCACTTTGGTGTACCATGCTAGTTGCTCCTGTTACTTCTAATAACTGCAAAGCGAACCCGTGAGAGTAACCCTTTGATTTTTGGTCTGCTTCGGCAGTCCTGCCGTTGGTGCGTCGTGGTTCAGTACGAGAATGACGGGGGAAGGTTCAATGGTTGTTGGGTTTTAGTAGCTTTTCTAGCCGGTGAATTCTACATAATTACGTGTATGTCTACACATGGTATGCGTAAAAGCATAACCTAAGACTAAATAGGAACTCAAAATGATTGCATACCTTTATTAAAAAAACTTACAAACTCAATTATTGAATTCGTAGGTACCTTAAAATCGAAGAAGTGACTAGTGAGAGTCTGACATCAACATCTAGGTTTCCGTATTAACCGTATATTGCGTAGTTTTTTAACGACCACTCTAAGATAACTTATATGAATCTAAGCGACCACTTTTTAAATATACCGCACTCGTTTATGTTTAGTAATTTTTTCCACTCTTTACTTTGAATTGGATTTTTTCTCGACCTGGGTGACTACTGACTATCATTCCTATTTTTAATCATGGTAATTAAACTACAGCATTATCAAACGGCTTTCACGACACACCTATTATCATAAATTATATAATATCTTTTAGTTAAGCTTTAATTAATTAAAATTTTAACTTATTTTATCAACAAACAAACTTTACATTTTAATAGTAGAGTAGATGAACGTAGATGCATTACCTACTTAGTGTTGTCACAACAACTCTTGTTTGTTTGGCATATGTTGTTTATAAAACAACGTAGGTATATAGTCCTAGTAAACAAAATCGATCGATGCAATCCATGTTTAACAGATACGAAATAACGACTATCATATGATAAAAAACAAACATCGGAAGTACCACCTAACACCTTATACGATTATTTAATTAATATAATAAAGATTAAAAGGTCTTGTTCTTGTAATTTATATTTGTAACATATACCTATAATGTACCTACTTATAGTGACAATTTTGGCGTTCTTCTTTTGTTCCAACTCAAGCTACCTTGAACTGATATTCAGGTGCTCCCAAAGAAAATCCTAAGTAAGACTTCTCTGACTATATAACTCCAGACTGTGCTGGTAAAAAGTTCCTTTTTTTTTAATAATGATTTTGCCTAAAATAACAGTATAAACTTTATATTGTTACTTTAGGCAAAATCGGTGTTTAAATTATTAAAAAAAAGGAACTTTTTACTAGCACAGTCTGGAGTTACATAGTCAGAGAAGTTTTACTTAGGATTTTTTGTCTGTTTGTTCGGATAATCTCTGAAACGGCTGGACCTAAACTTTGAAGGAATTTCACTCGCAGATTGTTTATAAGGCGTAACTCAGGCTACTTTTTTTAAGAAATATTAGTTATTTTAACTAGCGAAACCCGCGGCTTCGCTCGCGCTAAAGCCAGGGACGAACCCGAGCGAAGCGAGGGTGAGTCGCTAGTCAAATATACAGTTTCTTTATCAAGGTCTTGTATGTACAATGTACATGAAAATTCATGTATAAATTATTTAACCTCGCGATACGTTTTTAATTCGTAAAGCGGGTTCGTCCTCGGTAATTTACAAAGACATTGGTCTCGTGACTTTTCGTTATTTTTCAGAATTTTCCTTCGCCTTCTCCCGATGAATATTTTGGATGTTAGTTACTGTAATGAAAAATACAATAATACTTAATATTATTTGTTACCTTAATTTACCTAGGCATTTTAAATGTTTCTAACAATTACGGGAAACCATTCATTTTTTTAGTATAAACAAAAATTGCATAACTCAAATTTTATTTTATACTCTAGCACAAAAGATTAGTAAAAAAGTAAATAGAAGTACCAAGGAACAATAAACAAAAATTGGGATGGGTAGAAGCCGTACCAATGCCCTAATAATAATCGATGCCTTGGGAGTTGGGACTGGCCGTCACGTGAAATTGGCAAGCTGATATAGCAAGTTTTATTTTTCTACATACTTGTGTACATGTCACCAAACAATAACTGTTGATGTTTTAACCCTTTTCATTTCATTTATTGAGTATAACTTGAAATTCCCGGGATTGGTAAAATATTATATAATGTTAAAATCAAACGCGTTTATTGTAATTTCTTAATATTCCGGGGTCCTCTACTGCGAAAACAATGTACCTACTATAAATTTTTGGGATTTAAAAAAAATACCACGCCATCTATTAACGTTTATTTAAACAGTTATGTCTTTTTCTTCAGACTCAATATAGATAAAATATTTTATTTACTTAATTGATAGGTGCAAAGGTAAAAATAAAAATTGTAGAAACTCTTTAACTACAAAAATTTTATTGAAACTGCCTTAAACTAAAAAAAATATATATAACAATTATATTATGTTAAAGTACGTATTTACTCAGTTCATAGATAGTTCCGTAGCAGAACTAATCTTGACTCCACATGGGACTCGAATTCATCCCGATGTGCGGCCATGCTAACCACAAAACACGGAAGCAGTTATATACTTAGGTACCTAATATGTTATGTGAATACTTTTCGGAGTTACTTATACTAGAAAGAAGTCAATAATATGTAGTAACTTAGGGAAAAATGTAGTACAAATTTACAGTTCAGTAGGTAAGTTACTAAGTACACCGTATATATTTACACCTATAGCTTTATTCAGGTATCCTCGAAAGACAATTTACCCGAACAATCATATAGTTACATAACATATTAATATCAAATTCATTATCTATGATATATACTATAATTTATAAATTATAATACATAAGAAACGTTCTCAATGAACAGCTACTCGAAAAATATCGCTAATTGAGAATTGCTTGAAATATGTCTAAACACATACGTATATATATGTTATGTAAAACGTTTACACCAAATTTATTTCAAGGCCTAATTATAATCTATAAGGAACAATCAGTTTCAAATTAAATCGGTTTTAACCGGCTAAGCTTACAAGGCCTTTGTTTAATGGTAATTCTATTTTAATAATTATTTTCATGCGTAAGAAAATACAAGTGTAAATTTTCGTTTGTGTAAATTAAACCACAAAACTCTCAAAGACTTCTAAAAAAATTGCTTTATAAATGAAACTATCTTTTCGGATTTTGTCGCGGATTTATTTTGATTTAAATCCGCGACAAAATCCGAAAAGGTAGTTTCATTTATAATGTCGAATATTCGCGTAAATCTAAGAAAGTATTAAAAAATTGCTTTTTAATTTTGACGCATAAACACCTAGGTACGTGTTTTCATGCATAATGTAAAATATTTGTATGCTTTCCATTTTTCTGTATTTCACTAGAAGATTATATGCATGAAGTGTATATAATTTGACACTGTTCAACATTGAGATATGAAAAAGAGAAATGTGTAAGATATTGTTTTCCCTCTTTTTTTCTATATTTAGTTTGAAGACGATATATGTACAATTTAGTTGCTACAGTAATGTGAGCTTTGAAAATACCTTTAATATTTGTGCACATCATTATTAAGTCATAGGCGAAGTCAACTCTAAATTTTGCACATAATTGAAACGTTTAGTATATATTTCTCTAGAGATGAGATATTTGAATTATCGAAAATCGATTTCATGAATTGACCAATATGCACGATGCATTATTTAATATTTTTGTCATCTAAAACTATCTTTGCATTATTTGTTATATTTTCTAATGTAACCGTTTTGAGCACATAAATTAGGTTGTTCCAAAGTCTCAAACGGTTAGTATTTTCCTTTGAGAAAAGAGACATTTTTCTAAACAAAAATTTATCGTAAATGCTGACCAATAAGCTATCACAACACAAAATTTAGTTCAAAACCGTTCGGTAGGTACTTTTTGTACCTACTGAACGGTTTTGAAAAGTATGAGATGCGCATGTTTTAGCAACTATTGCTTTAGGGACTATAATTTGAAAACAACTATAGTAACGGACATTGTATAATTTCAAATCTATGTATTATTATTCGTTAGTCACACTAAAATTCGAAACGTCTGGACCAATTCAAATACCTACTTAATTCTTTTTCTTTTTTTGGTTGGAGGTGTATTACTATTAAGAATAAGGAAGGGTTGAGCCGCTTGTATAAAATATTATATCTAATTATTCTCATCTAAACATTACTCTTGTAACATGGTATTTGCTTAATGGGAGGTCTCACTGCGAGTTTTAGCCGTTGGTGGCGCTACAATCGCATAACGTAAACAACGTGAAGTATGTATGTAGTGTATGTCAAATTATTTTATGTCAAATTTTTTAATTCAACAATAGTTAAAACACTGTAGTTTTCCATCTTATATTCGTTGGTGACGTTATGCGCTGGTAGCGCCATCTGAGCCGAGCTTGGCGTGAAACCTCCCATTAAATTAGTTTACTTTTAGAAAATCTTTCGATTAAAAGCACCTCACAATGAAACAAATTTTTATGTGTGTTAGTTCCATTTATTTTTTTATTAAAATGACAAATATTATAAATATAGCTTCCGTAATATACGAAATAACTCAGAAATTTAATATTGCTTAAATAAAAAATTACTAAAATCTAATTTCTTACATCTAAATCACAATAATAATATGTTTAGATTATTAAAATATCTTGTCATGATCAATATTAATTTATTAGTATAGACCACATTCTAAAAATACAATTTATAAATAATTATCTTAAATAATGAGAAATTACCTCACTCATTTTTACACCAAACTGTACCAAAGTACTGGGCCGGATCAGTAAATATTTAATACTAAATATTTTGCTCGAAAATAATGTAAAGTTAAAAGGAACTGTTTAATGTCTTATACAACGCTAATTTCCTATATTTACAAACTTCACATACTAGCAATACAATCCAAATCAGTCTTCAATGCACGCATCAATCCTCTACTTTGTACATATAAGTTAACTAAGCAGGCATGCAGTCTTTGCATCCTGGAATGTGTATTGGACCAACTTAACTCTACATAATATAGCTCTATTAACAGCCATTCTGAATAGACTTATTTCTACTTATTGTGTGAACTCTTCGTGACCCACCAGTCAACTTCTTTTCTATTTCTTCCAAACTTTTACCTCGAGTTTCAGGTACAAAAAATATAACAAATAATAAACCAATAACACATAGCACTGCATATAACCAAACAGTACCGTACATATTGATTATAGCTATGACATTGTCAAATGATTTTGTGACAATAAATGTACACGTCCAATTGAAGCCGGTTGCAAGTGAAGCGGCAGTACCTCGAATTCTTGATGGTAAAATCTCTCCCAACATTAACCAGGGAATCGGTCCAAATCCAATTGAGAATCCCAGTACATAAATCACAAGACAAGCTAGTGGTAACCATCCATAACTGCTGACATCAGATTTTACAACTTCTCTTACATAAAAGTATGAACCAAGAGCTACTAGCGTTATAATCATTGAAACTGATGAAATATAAAGTAGCATTTTTCTGCCTAAGCGGTCAATTATAGAGGTAGCGATGAAAGTTGACACAAAGTTTACTATGCCAATGATGACGCTGCACAAGTTTTCATCAACAGTGCTTCCAGCCATTTTAAATATTTTCGCTGCGTAGAATATAACGGCATTGATACCACTCAGTTGTTGGAATAACATCAAACCTAAGGATATCATAACAGCCGGTAGGTATTTCCTAGATAGAAGTTGTCTGAGGGCGTTTCCTCCAGCTGAAAGATCTGCTTCGGCTTGAGACCGGGTGAGTTCTCCCATTTCTTTTTCAGTATTTATATTTCTTCCCCTTAGCCATTGCAAAGCTTTTTTTGCATCTTCAACGCGTCCTTTAGTGATGTACCATCTCGGGGTTTCAGGAGCTAAAATCATCAACAAAAAGAAAGGTACGGGGAGCGCTGCACCGAGAAAAGCAAGATTTGACCAATTAAGATAAGTTCCTGCGAAGTATGCAAGAAGAATTCCTGTATTACCAAACGCTGTAGGCAATAGTCCTAATGCCCCGCGCACTTCTGGTTGTATAGTTTCTCCAACATAGACGGGAAAAGCAAGACTTACGACACCGACACATATGCCCCCTAGTGCTCTGCCGACAAACACCATAGCAACGTTAACGGCATTTGCAATTAGCATCCATCCGATGAAAAATGGTATCGCTGTACACATAATGGTCACTTTTCTTCCTAAGTATTCTATTAGGGGTCCGCCAGCAATGCCGCCTACCAGTGCAGCCAATGGCATGAGACCACCGATCCAGCTATTCTGTAATGTAATATAAATAATGGGTTAGTTTATATTAACATTTCTTGCTTTAAAAAAATTAATATTATAAGCTTGTAATTTACAATCTTACCTCTTCTTTTGTAATGGTTAAAGTTTCATTCATGCTGGGTAGTGCTGGAGAAGTATAGCCAGTTGAAAAACCAACCATGAGAGACCCCATTGATACTGCGAACGCTGCAAAGATCTGGAACAAAGAAATATCATTTAATATAATTTAAATTTATATGAAGAATTACCTATTCACGCGGCTTCGCCCGCGCCCGAAGGATGAAAATTTGGTATAAAAATGAAAAATAAAATATCATGAGAGGGACACCGTTATTGCCTAGGAGAATAAAAATTAGCCTACGACTTATTCTTAGACCTACAAAATATACAAAAATAAATTATAAAAATCGGTCAAGCCGTTTCGGAGGAGTTCGATAACAAACACTGTGACACGAGATTTTTATATATTAGATCACGCAATACATGCCTGATATATTTTGAAACTTGACATTGTTTATTCCGGAAGGAAGAAAACGTAGTGATCAGAACATGACCCGGAAAATTCTGAACTTCAGTCGACGATTACTTTTACGTATACGTAGAATACATAAAACTCATAGAAAGTAAACAATTCTTTTGTATGTACTTTAACCTATCCCTAGTTATACAAACAACGCAATTTCATTGAACACTTTCTTACTGAATGCTCTATTTTTGAAATGTTTACGACACAGAGTAATGTAATAACAAAACTTGTTATTTTGCATACAGTCTATACAAATGTAAGTTTGCTACTACTAACGTTGGGACATTATTAAAAGAGCGCCATCTAGTTCCGTGCTAAGCTACGAGGCTTGTATTACGAATACCAGATAGTTGATATACTACACATATATAATTTTAAATACATACATGTTATAAATACTGGCAAAAAGCTGAGCTTTGTGAGGGCTCGTGAAGTTTTTCTAACGAGTAATAATGTTACAGCGATGTAATTCTTTGGTATAACAGATGGCGTCAGTAGTATTATAAAATTCTATCCAATGAACACAAAATTGTTAATGTTATTTTTTTAATGGTTATAAAATTATATTTTTTTACAGATAATACATCTAGATATGAATTTAAATTAGGTACTATGTTATAGCACCAATCTACAGGCGTAATAGTTTTTCAGTAAAGTGTACCACAAAAAGCTAGATCTCGCTCGCTCGCCCTAGCTATAAACACCCATGACTCAACAAATACTCAACAAATGAATGCCCCCAGCGGGACTCGAACCCGCGACCGCTGGCACAGCAAGTATGGTCACTACAAATTGCGCCAAACGTGTCGTCAAGTTACCAAATTGTTTTTAATTCACAATCATATACCTACAATATAGTGAAATTTATAATAATATGATGACACTTTCCGTTAAAATTAGGGTTATCAAGTTAAATCCAATAATGTTTAATTAAGTAAGACATAAAAATCATGAATAACTTATAAAATTAAATTGTTATTTAAAAGTGCTGCTTACTTTTTTTAATACAAAATTTTATTTTGCACGTATTCATTCGATGTGACATCAAAAAACTAAATATGTATTTAAGCATATTAAGAAATGAATGAAAAAATATTTAAGTATTTTGTTACTTAGTTTAACTCAATTTATTCAAAAAAGAAAATCATATAATCACATTAATATGAAAAATAGTGTACATTACTGACCTGTGTCCATAGAAAGAGTCTTTGTGTTGTTGGCGCGTACGGTTGAGCATCTCCATTAATTGCATAGTCAGTTTTAACTTTACTATCTGTACTTAATTGTTTCACAAATGGTACGGAATTGCGCAAATTTTCTTCCTTAGCACTTTTGATCTCCATTTCCATTTTGTACTTGAATTCGTTTCCTAAACTGATTTGACGTAACTGTTGAAAATGACGGCGTGTTTTTTCAAATGAATCCTGCTCGTCCTCGCTACTGCTTTCTGTAGATACGATCTCGGGTATTGCCGCGTAATTTGGAACAAGAGCCCCTTGGGATCCACAAGATTCTGCGAGAGATGTACAGGTTGTAGAAGCTGAGAGTGTCGCGCGTGATGGAACTCTTGCGTATTTTGGGCCTCGGGAACGGTATAAACGTTCCTCGTCTGGGCCACGCCGACCTGGTTCAGTTCCACCCTGTAAAGAGAAAAGATCTAAATAAATATTTTTTTCACAATATTTTAATTTAAATTAAAATATTTCAACTATAACCTTATAAGCACTTCGAATAATAACAAAACGAATTAACTAAACAGTCGATACTGAAGGAGACATCCGCAAACAACTCCCATTTATTGTATTCGCTATCTTATGTGCGTAAGACAGTCATAATGATAAGAATTGTGACCTCAAGGAGTCTGGGGTCAGATAGAGAAAACATTTGCTTATTGACCACTTTAAGTGTGCATATGGCTTAAGCATGCTTTTGATAACCCACTGATACATTTAGAAACCACCCTGACCTTATCACCTTATAGTCGTAATTAATGTAGACACAATAAGGTATAGGTTTTATCTACAACACAAACTGTTCACTCCATAACGCTTTTAACTCGAACTGCAAATATTGAATTCATTTTTTGTTCCTCTTCATTGTTGATGTTATCAGACACTTGTCGTTTAGTTATAATGATGTCTGTCTTCGTGTTAGCGTAAACAATATCTTTGAATGTCGTTACTCTAATATGAAATGACTGTTAAAAATCAAAATATTTATTTTTGGTACTTATGTTCTTGGCTTATTTTCAATGATGTTTAAAGTTACTCAATATTTTATCGTATACCTTACTTACAAAATCATTTTGGAAAGTGTTATATTTTATTGATTTACTGCTATCATTCAGAAACCTTTCAACGTTTTTAAAAACTGACATAATTTTGTTAAAAATGTCATATTAGCTGTTATGATTAGTTTAAATTCCATTGGTATTGCTATCTATAAATGGTCAAATAGAACCTAGTTTGTTTATACAGTTTATTATTCATTTATTTATCTTGTTAATTGTGATTGTATATTCCTAACGATCTTCTTTCATTTAATTATTCATTTAATTATATATATCAACAATAAGTATGACGTTATTGAACCTTCACACAAAGGGTCAGTAAAAGTATCACGCGCTTCTCTTAACATGAAATAGGTAAGTGATCATCTTTATTAAAAAGCATCGAGCAAATAATATAATAGCCATGGTTTGTTTTGCCTGTTATTGCCTCAAACATATTGTATTTTAAATATATGTCAAGGTTTTTCCCAAATCTGCCTAAATTCCATACAGTTTTTAGAAAATAAATTAATTGCATGCCTGACCATGATTTTCTTTAGGTGTTAGAATAAGGTCAGGAGGGATATAAAGCTGATGATGTTTTAAAGTAAAAATCAAAATTTGGGATTGCTGTACTACATATTTATATTTATTTTTGCATATAAGATGTAGTTTTGAATATTTTTTTTATTTTTGAAATCCATCTTCAACAGG
The DNA here is from genome assembly GCA_951802675.2 of Boloria euphrosyne. Lineage (NCBI taxonomy): Eukaryota > Metazoa > Arthropoda > Insecta > Lepidoptera > Nymphalidae > Boloria > Boloria euphrosyne. The sequence goes on from OX637872.1 coordinate 7,409,779, forward strand.
TAACACGGGTGTCAATAATGTAGTTTATATTATATAAATATTTCTTTATTCCAGTGGAAGCGTATAGAGCCATCTAGTGGAAACATTGTAACTCAAGTAAAAAGCATGCGATCTGTAGAAATATTTCGCTTCGTTTGTCGTGTATTTCTATTCCTTCGCTAGAGTGCGCTGCTATATAAATGCAAATAAAAATACATGACCTGATCTACCCAAAAACATTGTCACTTTAGTTTTATACACTTCCAACACATACAACCAAACATGTAAACAATTAAAAATATCATTACACAAATGTTGAGTGTGAATCATTAAGTATAAAAGAAAATAATACAAAGTATATTATATATTTTGAAGGAGAGATTATAATATTGTTTGTAATATACAAATAAACCAGAAATTACTTATTTAAATTGTTTATGCACATACATTAAGATTAAATAATACCAAATTGACGTCGCACTTTCAAGACTGTAGACTTTACAAGGTTATGTTGGCATTTTCCTAGTATTAAATACTTAAATTTAGTATTTTTGATATTGGCTCTTTGATTATATACATGTATAGGCTTATAATATTACATATATTCAAAACTTTAAAAATTTAAAATTCTAAAAGATTATATCAATCAATGATCTAGAGATAGTATTTAAAGAACATTAAAATTTTTAAATTTTTATATGTTAAGACTTAACATTTAATTATATAGATTATATTATATATTTTGATACAATGCAATTAGTTAATGATATTGGTTGCCAGGCAACGGCAGGAATCGCCTGTCGCGTCGCGTCGCTAGTGTGGCCCGGCACGAAATCCGTCTGCGTTACCAAGCGGCTAGCATTAATTTCCAGAGCTTTCTGGACAAATATTTTTCAGATATTACAAATAGGAATAAGTTTGTACGAAATATTTCGTTGGTTTTAACATATCTAGTTTATTATCGATTAACGTAGGTAATCGTTTGTTGTGCTTATAAGGTTACGGAAATAAATAATTAAATCATATTATTATTAAAACCTTAACTTACCATTTCCGTGGAAAGCTGTTTCAGGTATCCCATAATCTTCCCCACTGCATTGGGGTTATTCTTATTGAAGCTCATCTTTATTGATTTATCACTTCACCGTTGTTATTATAATAAAAGTAGGCAAATGTCCTTTAAGACTATATTAAACAACTAATAAAAAGTCATAAAATCACTTATAAAAAGTCTTATACTTTATTACACTTAAATAAGACACATCACAGATGGGTAACAGTCTACATATGTATATCGTACATTTACTAGTAAGAGTAACTGCAATCAACGGTAGGAATTTGACACAGTTAACGTACGAAATAGAAAACTAAATAATTCTCCATGAACAAAATAAATCCAATATTTTCATTCAAAAAAATATTCGCGCCGCTATTCTGCAAGGTTGCACAACATTCAGTATTAAAATTAGACAGACGAAAATGTTGGTAGCGCGGTACTGTATTCTTCAGAGCCCAAGTTATCTATTGAAACTTAGAGATGGCAGCGCAGGCATTTATAGAAGGTTGGTAGCGCACGATGTCGGCTACCGCGTCCCTTCTCCGCTCGCGGCCCCCTGCGCCCCTCTCGTCGTATAACTGCTTTTCAGTGTGAGTAAACCTTTTTCAGTGTGTGTGCACTCACTCACGTATACGTTGAAGCCTGCGCCTGAATTTGACTTTTGACTGCGTTTGACATGAATTTACTCTTGTAACTAACGTTTTAGTGCTAGTTTATCAATGAATTATGTTAATTGTATTTAAATCGAAATATTTCTAAGGTTCATACAACTTCTATTCATTCTGCGAATAAAACTAATAGGTTGATAGAGCAAATGAATAATAGAAGTTATTAGATTTTAATGAATGCTTTGTGCTAAGTCTTTCTTGCCTTTCGCTTTTTTAATCGTCAGTTTCCACGCTGTATAATCATGTCTCCTTACATTAATTAATATATTAGGTATGTGTAGCTTGTAACGCAAAAAAATTTCATTACACCATTCAAGATTCAAAATATCAAATTTTATATTTGTCTATCATTTCTCAAATTTATCATTCATAATTTTTCAGATGGATAAACGATCGTCTGTTTAAAAATTAATAAAAGTATAAAAAATATCTTACAAAAGAATTTATATAATATAATCGTTTATATAATGGTATAATATTTATATTACAATTGTATTTATAATATTATAGAAAAATTATGAACTCTATAATATTACAACAATTACATAAGGAAAAAGAATCAAAATTGTAACAATGTCATTTTGTTCGTGGTAAATTCTTATCAATTTATTTAATTTAAAAAGCAGTGGACAGTGGTACCTAGTTGATAACGCGCTCGCTTGGGAAACCGAATGAGGATGGTTCAAATTCAAGGTGTCGCGCCTCTCATATACCTTTTCATATGAGAATCATTTCCAATATGATACTACTGATGATGCCTTACGGCGAAGAAAAACATGGCGAGAAACCTGCTTTTGGGAGAACCTAACAAGTTCTCGAAGGACTTGTGAATTCCGGAAAACCTTACTTAGCAGAGTGATGGACTAAGGCTTTGCTTTCCCAACAGTGAGACTTTGAAAAGGGTTGAATATTTTATAAATAATACATACACACATTATTTTTAAAGAAATACAGATTTATAAGTACACAACTTTAAGTTAATGCCACAAGATTATTTTTGTGGTGTAAGTTGTAACTAGCTTATTTGAAAATAAAAGAGGAAAAATAAAGAGCTTTTCATCCCTAGCCATTTGATGTGTGTCATTTTATAGATCCCATTTGATATTTGAATGTGTTATTCATTTCATATATTACTTTAACTCAAATTTTGACACTGATCTGATTGTACTTATTTGATACGTTGCACAACGTGTGCCTGATAATTTCATCGATCAATTGCAAAATAATAAATAAATTACACGCATAATAATTTAAGATCATCAATAAATAAATTTAATAATTATAGGCAAATTGCATTTATTAATCAGCATAATATCATGAGTTCTGCAAAGGTTTAGTTGATTTGTCTCCATGCAGCGATTTTTGCAAAAACAATATTCATTACTGTGTGGGCGGGTCATCCACGTCACGTACGCTTGTAAAACCTATTTCAGTAGTCAACTGTTTCCTGTTTTGTGGTATTGTCCGTCTTAAACACGACTTTTGAAGAATTCACAGAAAATTTTTAGTATTCATAAATGTTTTATATTGAACGCTTTATTGTACTATGATGTAGTGAGAAAAAGAAGTTATAAGATTGTGATGATTCCTTATTCTTTTCAATTTTCCAATCTTTTGACTTATAGTAGTGCTTTTTCTTATTCAATACCAACACATGCAACAACATATCTTATTCAATACCAACACAGTGAATTTGCATACGCTGTCGCTAATAATTATGTGACTATTACTCGTAAACACCGATTGACATCGAATTTTCAGGAAGAGAATACGACAAAGAATTATTGTAATTACTAATTAGCTATACTTCTCTAAGATGCAATACACACGACTCTTCCTCGTTGCCTCCTATAAGATATACAAGTATTTATCATGACGTAAAGTCAATAATAAGGAAATTATTATAATATTGATGTGTGTATTAGGGAGTAAAAAGGGTGTGTTTTATAATACAGCTGAATATTATTTATATCTCTACTTCGTAGAAGTAAGTCTTAGATGCGATGCGTGCTCAACGTCACGTGCACGAAACATTGGGATAGATACGTGCAATATCGAAAGCTGAGTGTGTGAACCCGCCCCGCCCTCTATTTTTAACGCACACTAATAAAGGATGAGCTTTCGTCAAATTGGTATGCGTCATGTACACCTATCCAGGCGCTCTAAATACGTTTATAATATGTATGTACTTTCGTAAAACATTCATTTATACTTATTTTGTTTTACTTACTTTAGAATTTTAGAAGCTTTAAATACCAAATCTCCACCTAATTAGTATTAGACTTTTAAGTTGCGTGTAATTAACGGAATGTTGGTAAATCTTATTTTAAAATAATGTAAAAGTATTGCTTTTTAAAATCAGTAACTTATAGTACCTAAAAGAAATGAATAGTTTATTTTTTACAATATGTTGAGTATATAGAGAGTTTACAACATTAAGTGCGATGTCTCTATTATGTTTACCTTTTCGTGGAATATTTATGGATACCCCCGTTAGTTGCGTCACGAGTGACTGGCATTGGCAAAGACGTAGACGCAGAAAACACATTCGCAATATCACGACTTGCGTTCACCGACTCACACATATGAATGTAAACTCAAAAAGTCAATGAAATATAACTAGCGTCAGCAGGCGGATCCGGCGGCCTTCTCGAACGTTCTTCCATGGAATGAATTCCTTCTCTGGTGCCGGCGAAGAAAGTCCTATTTTGATTAATCTATGATCTGATAAAGGAACAAGTCTTTACCACTAACTTCTTATAATTACTTATAATTTTTACTTAAAAAACGATATTTTTTAGTATAAAAAGCTTTTGAAAGCTTTACACAAAACACTAAATATTTACTGATATTCATATTTAATGTTAACTATTATTGGTCACTTTACCTTCGGACCTTGATTACCTAATTCTTTAAATAGCCTGTGGCTGTTATAGTTTAAAGTCGTATACTTAAATATTTTTCTTCACTTGTATTTAGAAAACAGGGAAAATTTCTTAATGAGAATTTCGAAAATAAAACATAAATTATGGTTAATTTCCGCGATGCTGCGATAAAAGATAATTTATTATCATACTAGTATGCAGATGCTTATGTGTCACGCGTCTGGCTATACGGGAGTGTCTTATCTTATCAGATAGATAATATACTGATTAAAAATTTCCACCAATATAAAGTAAAAGTTACAACACTACTTTCCCGTGAGATATTTTATATTAGAGTTTATTTGCAATGTATTTTGTTTAAGAAATGATTTATTACATAATCTGAATGTTATTATAATTCCCAAGGGTTGTATGGTTTTTACTTTTTCACACTGAAACATCTAAACAGATTTTATGACCAAGGAGAACTTAGTGACTTAACACACAGGCTTCTGTTGGACAATACAGAGCAGTCGCACACAAAGTTACGACACATACTCAAAATCCTCTCAAAGCTAGCGTTTGGCATTCCTATAAGTACATATTTTTAGTATGACTAGATTGAACCAGTGATTATATTTTTCAAGTAGTAAAAGCTGTCCTAAATTCCCGAGTACACTAAATTTAGTTAAAATGCGTTCAGTAATGTTTGCTCATTAAGTAACTGTTTGTTGATTTCACTAAGTTACTAAACAGTAACTTATAGATGTACCTATAAATAAAATATGTCAAAACCATAATAATGACTTGACTTGACTAGTTTAATGGCTTTCAGTTGTGCCAGTGAGGCACGATTGATTCCGCCAATGTCGCGTAACCATAATAATATAACGTGACGCGAGTTAAGTGTCAATAACCGTCCTTGTGTAAGGGCCAATTAAGTACGTAACTACGAGTATAACTAATATTTTTCATTTTTATTTAATGGGAGTAACAAACTGGTTATTTTTACACAATACTTGTTTTTGTCCGCGGCTCAGCTCGCAATGTATGCGCGTAAATAAAAGTAGCTTATAGGTTACAACACAGAGAAGCTTTTAACATCCATAAGGATGTTAAAAGACGCAAAGACACAAAAAGTAGTAAATACATTTGCTTGCAAGTTTTCGTATTTATAACATTAGTGTGACTCTATGTGATAAAGCGAATTTGATATTTACCATCATTGAATACGTCATTGGCTGGAAGTGATTTCCAAAAAGAAGGAGGTTCTCAATTCATCTGTATTTTTTTTATGTTTGTTACCTCAGAACTTTCAACTGGATGAACGGATTTTGATGTTTTTTTTTTTTATGTGAAAGGTAGTGCATCCCGTCTGTTCCCATTTTAATATTTTCCAGTTCTGACAATGGCTTCGATGAGAAAACAATATAAATCTTAAATTTGCATTAAGTATATGCGCGACAAATGGACGAATAACTCAATATCACGTTTACCGATTTTGATGATTCTTTTTTTATTGGAAAGGATGTACTTCAAGGGTAGTTCGATAAGAATTTGATTAGGTTCTGATTATGAGATCCATGACATAGAAACGGAACTCTTCAATTCTTAGGAGCAAATTAACAATACTCTGCGGAATCTTTTACAGGCTATCCGGATATTTGAGTCACGTACCGTTACTGATGATGGAAGGTACAACTCCTCAACGGTTAGCAGTTTAAAGAAAATTCTTTCAATATAATACGCACTTATGGACCGATAGTTGTATACTTTCAGGCTATTAGGTTTACCTTATAATAGAAGGTATTTTTTTAATAATCATTAAAGTCTGGGACTTAGGTGGAAAATGGACGTAGATAATTCTCGATTGCCTGATACATATATATATATATATATATATATATATATATATATATATATATATATATATATATATATATATATAAATAGATTTAGAGTATACTACGTTTACTCCGAAACCTCATTGACTCATTATAGCAGTGGTTTAGTTGGCCTACCAAATACCTTATTATATTTAAATAAAATACGTATCTACTTTCCGCAAACTTTTTTAAAATAAATTATTTTTAACAAAAAAACAAAAACCAACTTCCGAACTAAAGAAATCTAAACTAAAAAGTAGAAAATAATACTTTTAAGAACTTAGTTAATTTTGAATTCGGTGCCAGCCAAAGCAAAATAACCTTAAATCGATGGCATATTCGATTAATCTATCAATTTGTAAACATAATAAAAATACCGCTCGAAAGTCCATTGCAAAGGCAAGATAAATCTGTCCGTCCCTAGTCTTGTCTTGTGAAATATAAGAAGAAAATTAAATTAAAAATTACTAAATGTTAAAATTAAATTAATACTGTTCTAATACTATAAAATACACAGAAAATTAAAAAATCTCGTATAGTGTTTCGTGTAATACCTTGTACATAATATTATGTATATCATAGGAACCGGCCTAACGCTGGGCTTGACGCGACATGCGGTGCTAAATGCATTGGAGCTATTTTTACTGCATTCTGGATTTTATTTTTAGCTAGACGAAAAAGCATATGCTCTTGGCTATATTATAACTGGTTTTATATAATAAATAACCTTATACAATTGAACTCAGTATAATGTATTGAGGTGATTGACTCATTGTGTAACACTAACTTCAGGCCGTTACTATTGTTTTTATGACTTGTACAGTCAAAAAAAGGTATGTTTATATAATATGTTATTCAGTTTTCTCCGCTAAGATAACACAGTTTTACTCGATTATATTAATATTCTTATACTTAAATTATAATAATTAAAATCGATCAGTCATAGTAAAATTTTCAAGTGGTAGTGGTAGTGCCATGCTTGTTACCTTCGGGTAGCAGCCGAATGGGCCGGCACGCCCCGCATAGTACCACTCTCTCACAGAAGACCGGCGTGAAGTGGCAGCTATGCTATCGCGTTTCGTCCGGTAAGTGAGAGTCCGGGAGGCCCACTCTCCATCCCTCCTCCCGTCCTTCTCCCTCCACCCTCCCTCCCTTTCCTGAAAGGCCGGCAACGCATCTGCAAGCCATGTGGTGTTGCAGATGTCCATGGGCGGCGGTGATCACTTACCATCAGGTGAGCCTCCTGCCCGTTTGCCCCCTTTGTCCCATAAAAAAAAAAAATATTCCATCACAATTTACGTACCTATAAAATATTACCTTGTGAACTTTTCTAGACTTTTATTTTCAATTTGAATTCATTTGAATGAACATTATTATTATAGCATAACTTACTAGAAATGGTATTTAGAGCTTATTTTATTTTTTATGTAGGTGCATTATATTTATTTTACAAACATCTCTTAAAACACTGATTTTATTAAAAAACTAATTCATATATAATACGTTTTAAATAGTATTACAAAAATATTAAAATTGTAAAAATGACTTTCTTTTGATAACATACAATACCTACCTACTTATAATTTTAGTTGGTATTAGTTTTTAATTAATTTAAGTTTCTACTGAGTTTTTTATAAAACACTCAAAATGCTAGATTATAAATGTTTACCAGAGAAATACATACATATATCTAAATAATTTTTTAATTCAAAATAAAATACCTACTAAGGTGGAGCTTTCCAGAAAATAAATACATAACTACCTACCTACATACTTATTTAAAATTTGCAGTATTCATAAATAACTATATACATAGTTTACAAACTAGCTTGCAATTGTGCGCAATATGATTCGAATAATTATATGTATTAATTGAATTAATGATATATTAGCTGCGCAGTTTCTTTAAATACATATGTCATCAATACTATGCTCCTGCTGAGCATTTTAATGACTACTTAATACAATATAACTCCGAATTATAGGGGATCAAATCCTTCATTTGAATAATTAGAGATTAATTTAATAATGTTTATAATTATTATCCCGTCTGTGTCAATCAAAGAACGACTCTTCGTACCACTCGATAAAATTAAGCTTAAAAAGTTAAACAGCTCAGGACAATAAATTATTAAGTTGCAGGACTTGTCTATTTGTTAGACAATCATAAATAAGTAGGTACAATAGTTTATAATTTCATAACTAGATCAGCTAAAACTAGAATGATTTCTCTGAAAAGAAATGACAAAAAATGTACTTAACCATCCACAAATTGTCGTGAAATGATGGAAAATTTGTGAAAATATGTACCTAAATCATCATAATATGTACAACATCGATATTGCGCTAGCTATTACCAATCTGAGATCGTTTTATACTTAATATACGTTCATTATATCTATTTTACTAAAAATATTGATATTAAAACATTTATATTACCCAAATAATTACCAGTTTCAATTTAATATTTTTACGGAACCCTGCCAATCAATACTTTGTAATAATTCGTATATTACAAAGTTATACATAATACAGTATCTTAAAGTTTAGTTTCGATAATTTGACAATTACAAGTAATGATTATTATTGATTACGTTTAGTCTCCAGCGGAAAAGTACTGTAAGAAAAGTGGGTAAAGTATAAATATCGGACTCATCGATATACAGATGTAAACAACATTTTTATTTTACTTGTTGTGTATAACTACGAATTTGAACTTGGGTAATAGGATAGGATAAAATATATAGAGTATAGAACTTACACTTACATAGACGGATATTTTGTTAGCCATTACCAAAAGCTATCTTACAAGACTACAAAAATAAATAAACTAATATAAAATATACTAAGACTTTGTAAGTATAATGGTTGTAGGAACGAAATTGTTCATAGATAATTTACTTAAAAAAATTTGTTAATTCAAAATATAAACCTTCTTTTAATTTTCAGTAAGGTTTAACACTACTGGCAAACCTGAATAAATCAGCAACACAAACATTGTTCCACACACTCCGACACTTATAAAATTCACGTCGATACATACATTACACGCACTTGCTGTCTGTATTTGTAAATTAAGATCGTATGTGTGAAAGTGTAAATCGACGCTCCTTCGTTTAATTTGCTCGTTCTGACAACGATGTGTGTGAGAGCTTTGCAAAAGCAATATCGAATATATATTTCTTTACTTTAATCGATATTATAATATTATAGCAGAATATTTACGTCACCAAGTAGCTCCTGAAATGAATAAAATTTAATAATAATATTTATTAAGTTTCTACCACCTATGTATTATGATTGTGCAAACCGTAATCTTTAATATTTAGTATTTATATAAAAAGTCATATTTAAAAGAAGTGAAAAATGTATTCGCAGAGAGCACTACGGTTCACGTACAACCTCAGGTTAAAAGTATTACCTACTCGTACGAAATTCTTAACTTGAATATCCTAAATATTATTTAGCAACAGTAAACACATCTCACATATGCTATTTACGTTTAATTATACCTAAAACCTATTTCACGTGTTTTTAACTGACTTCCCCAAAAAGGAGTACCAAATACTACTGTACCAAAATAAATGACGTATGTTTGTACGAGTAAGTCGAAATTTCAGCGCTGTAGCCGAATTCAGCTTAAAGTTTTGAACGTGTATGTATTGTTAAAATTTATTTAATATTTATATATAACATAGTATAACATCTGTAATAATATAGAATAAAAATATTTTTTGTTATAGGTAGTATCATTTCTAAGTAGGAAAGCACATTCTAAACGAAAAATAGATATTGTCTTAAATAGTAGGTTATATAACATAGAATTTTATTGTTTTCTTGTTAAAGATATCAAAATATTTGATTGAATTGCAATTGCAATAATTTAAAATTCTATATTACATACAATTATTTAGAACCTACTTACATATAATGTAACATTATTTTCTTACGTAACGGAGAATTAAATACTTGCGTAAAACATCTGTTTATTGAATTGTAACTATTAAAATATATAGTTAATACAGACAAGGAAATAATACGAACCTACTACAAATTGTTTACTCTAAGTAAAGTAAAGATACTTAAATGGGGCTATTTTACACTTATGAGTATCTTACTTATTTACCTTACGACATACATAAACTATACACAAACGTGCACGTGATTTGAAAAACTATGATGTTATTTTATCATTTGTGAGCAGAACCTTACAAACTAAATGACTCAAGATTGAAAGAAATCTGATCGAATCATTATAATGGTTTATTGAATCTTTTTTAAAAGAAATTATACTTACAAAGAAACTAAAAAGTACGGCGTACTCATAAATAGTATCATTAATCAAATTGACCCAAACTCTATCGTTATGAAGTCAGTATTGATATTAAATTAGTTTATTTTCATTGACACAGTTATAAAGCATTAAAATTTAAAACTTTAGACCTTAAAAGTTAAAACTTTGTGCTGATGAAGCTATTAAAAAGTTTCATCTCTTTCTTTCAAAATATATTTAATATTTACATTTTGTAGAAGTATTCTAGCTTAAAAAGTTTTTCCGATTACTTTAAAAAGAAATTTATCACAGTATTTCATAATATCTGAATTTGAACTATTTTCAGCTATTATTACATATATTATATATTATTACAATACTTAATGATATGCCAGTTGTCTTCATTATACTTATTTACCTAATTAGTTTATTACTGTTTATACACTTATAAATTCTCTTGTTATTCTTATACAAACATCATTTATTTCAAACAAGATAGTAGTACTAGTACAGAGTTGGCTCAAATAATGATATTTCTCAAGCACTTCTCTGATACTAATATATTGTAAATTTGCATATTCATATAAGTTTTGTATAGTTTGCATGGCGTATTTGCCTACCACTTTACTTATTAATACATTTTTTTATTATTAAAATGCATTTAAGAATTCGTGAATGAAGCTTGCACGAAGAGAATTCAGTGGGGCAATTTATCTCAACTTAAAAATCATATAAAAATCTTGGTACTTACGTACTAACGATGACGCACTTTTATTTTTTCTATAGATTTGTGTGAATGTGCTTATATCGTAAAAAAAACTATTTTCTTTGGGTTTTCATATAATAGGTTCATAAGGTTAATTTTATGACTCTTTCTTTCTAGGTTGGTTAGGTTAGATATATGACCACAATATCGCACGAGCCGAGCGAGCGCAGCGAGCGTGCCGCGGCAGCGGCCGGCGAGTGCCATAGACAAAATAAATTAAAATTAAAATTCTTAAAATTAACCTTATGAACCTATTATTAATTTTCGATTTAAGATTTTACGATATAAGCACATTCACACAAATCTATAGAAAAAATAAAAGTGCGTCATCGTTAGTACGTAAGTACCAAAATCTTTAAAATAGGCATACATAACTTCTTATAAATAGAATATTTTTAAAGTTTAAAATACATACGTATCGTACACTTATATATGTAAATAATATATAAAAGTATGTTATTTCTAATTACGTAAAAAGGATCAACTGGATGAGTTAAATAATTCAAGTGCTTAGACTATTGACTAGAAAGTGCTTTACTTATGTTCTTAAAGTAAGTTTCACTTTTGAAGCTAAAAATAGTGAGTAGGTAATAAAGGTTATATATTCTCGTGCTATTTTTATTCTAGACCCGCATACCTTAACGATGTTAACAGGTGGCGATTAGAATTAAAATTACTCTTGAAGGCTGTCACCCTTATCGTACTTGTTTAGATCACAATTATTTCACAATTACTTTGCGTCATGAGCAGTATATTAGCAGTATATTTTTAGTTTTGTTTAAATAAAATAAACTCTCCTATATTGAGCTCATTTGGTTATTTTATATTACCAAAGCCCAAACTAACCGTTTAAATTTCAATTTTCTCTTTATAACTGCTATCTAAGGAAAGAATGAAAAGATTTCAACAGGACTTTTATCAAACATTTACGCAATGTTTTTGTATAATTTAAAGTACCTACAACATATCAGAAATGCAAAGTTGTATGCCAAATTTTGATTTCAGACTTTATTTGACTGGACTAATAGGTATAAAATACTAATAGGTATTATAAATCCAGAAACATATTCAAGGATTTTAATATTTTTCTATTATTATGAAACTGAAAAATATAGTTGTATTAGTAGTACCTACATAACCAAATTCAATAACGTGTTAATTTGATTTCACGAAAAAAGGTTATTTTTATTGACTTAAGTATAAGGTACATTAACAACTGTATAGCAAAGTTATGCAATAGTCTTACATAGGTACAGCGTTCAATGTTATTTATCAACAACAAACCACTAGAATTTATGTTCTAACGTCTCATCTTAAGATTTAAATTGTTTACAAACTTTATCGTCAACATTGTGCTATATCTTGAAGGTTCTTAAAAAATTTCCTGCGGAAGTGGAATATTTAGGAGTAGAAACATTTCAAAACGTCCGACGTGATTTGCATCCTATAAAATATATTATGACATAATATCATCATACCTATTGATTCGCTGCAAAATATAAATATTTATTAGCTTATGTCAAAACTATATTTTTATGGCACGTGTGCAAGGAAATCTTATTTTCAATTTCAAAGTTAGAATGTAATAACCTATAATAATAGATGTTTTTTTTTTCACAGATGCTTGTCTAAGATGCCAGGGTGAAAGCAAAAAGGACTCTTATGGTAAACAGGATTGCGTGGTGGTATGGGGTGAATGCAATCACAGCTTCCATTTTTGTTGCATGTCTCTCTGGGTGAAACAGAACAATAGATGCCCATTGTGCCAACAAGAATGGTCTATCCAACGAATGGGCAAATAAAAACATTTTATTAACCTCACTATTACTAAGCATATTATATATGTACTTGTACTTGTTTAATTGTGTAAATAAGTTTTGTGTCATGTCTATCCATAAATAAAGATATCTAAATTAAATATTACGATTTTTTATTTGTGTTAATTTTTACACAATGACATTTTTACTTAAAACTACTTAATTCTTTTTGTATTTTCGAAATTCATCTCCAACTCAATGTTAATTCTTAATGTAAGCCATTGTAGCACAGACTTTAAAACCCCTTTCCCGCACTTGTAGACAGCGCCGTTTACCGTGTAGGCTGCGTGAGTGAGACCGCTGCCGGCGCCTTTCGCGCCGGCTGCCGCGCTAAAGGTGCGACCGCACTAGGCGTAACTACACTGCACTGCAGCGACGCGACACGGCACTGCAAAAACAGGTATACCGCACTAGCGCGGCACTACGCGACAAATTTTGCTTTTCAGTAGTTCGGCAACCTTTGAGCACGATGGATGAAACTAACATTTTTACTGATATTTTTCATTCAACGTCATTTTGGAGATCATAATATTAAATCTTTGGATATTGGCCAACAAGTAAAACTAAAAATCGTTCTTCGTATAGAGCCATTTTTATAAGCAACCTTTCGTTTTACGCATTAAATATGCTATGACATTTATTAGCGAATTCCTTGAACCTGGACGTGGCTGAAAAAATATTATGACTATTTTTTATAAACATCGTATTTATTATATATCGTTTGGTCTTCAAAAATTATTATTTGTTCGATAAATGTTTCTTCTTAAAAAATAAAAATAATTTTTTTACAAGTTAGCGTATTATGTCTCATATGTAATGTTTTTTATTCGATAGATTATTTTTTATACTGTTCGATTAATCAAATTGCACCTTAAAGGTGCGAACGCACTAGGCGTAACTACACTGCGCTGCAGCGACGCGACACGGCACTGCAAAATATTCTTTGTATGAAATAGTATGAGGCATACCGCACTACGCGGCAGCAGCACTACGCGACACGGCACTGCACGGCAAACTTGACCAACTCGCCAAAAATGCCGCGGCGTGCTGCGTCGTGTAGTTCCGCTGCCGCTAGTGCGGTATAGCAAGCGACGCGACACTGCACGCCAATCAAGTTCCTTGAACCTTTTTAATAATAAAATGTAAAAAATATGGTGGGATATTTAACGTATTTAATTTTTTTTCTAATTAATTTCATTTCATAACATTACATCTAAATAAAAATATAAATACAGTTGAACAAACAATTTGATTGATCGAACTACGACGATTGAAATAATCTATCGAATAAAAAACATTACATATGAGACATAATACGCTAACTTGTAAAAAAATTATTTTTATTTTTTAAAAAGAAACATTTATCGAACAAATAATAATTTTTGAAGACCAAACGATTGGTTTATAAAAAATAGTCATAATATTTTTTCAGCCACCAGGTTCAAGGAATTCGCTAATAAATGTCATAGCATATTGAATGCGTAAAACGAAAGATAGCTTATAAAAATGGCTCTAAACGAAGAACGATTTTTAGTTTTACTTGTTGGCCAATATCCAAAGATTTAATATTATGATCTCCAAAATGACGTTGAATGAAAAATACCAGTAAAAATGTTAGTTTCATCCATCGTGCTCAAAGGTTGCCGAACTACTGAAAAGCAAAATTTGTCGCGTAGTGCCGCTCTAGTGCGGTATACCTGTTTTTGCAGTGCCGTGTCGCGTCGCTGCAGTGCAGTGTAGTTACGCCTAGTGCGGTCGCACCTTAAGTCAGAACGTCGCGTCGAGAGTAGAGAGACTCGATGCGCGCGCAATTCCCGCGGAGAGACGCGCTGCCATTTTTTTTTAAGATGTTGATTCGGGATAATAATTATTATATTTCATGTAACGCTTTGTTCTCTTGTTTTTAACGCTGAATACAATTTTGAATCTAGCACGGACTTTATTATTTAAGAACTCCTATACCATCTTGTTTACTAAATTGTTCAACATATATATTATTGACACAGGGCTGGCAATCTATGAAAGATTATTATGGTTATTAGACTGTTTGCAGAGCTTTAGGTGTAGATTGTGGGTATTATACGAGTATTTCGAGAAATATTCGGTCTTGAGAAATCGTTTATCAACATTGTTGTCTAGACACTTGTCTTATACGCATCGGTCGTGGGGCAATTTATCTCAACTTCGAACACCATACATCATAATTGTCACGAATAAGCACCGCTGCACGTTTTCCATGTTAGAATTCACATAATTAAATGCATACTTCTTAGATGCTTACACTCAGTAAGAGAGACTACCTACAATGAGTATTAATTTGTCCCTCTCGTGACCATTATTGCTGTAAAGCATTCGAAACGTCGGGATCCAAAAACCAAAATAAATTCGCGACAAAATCCGACAAGATAGTTCCAATGGGAGGTTTCACTCCAAGCTCGGCTCAGATGGCGCTACTAGCGCATAACGTCCAACCAACGAAAACCTCAATTCCGCCTATTTTGACAGACGCGTTTATTATTATAGAATAGTTTAGTTAAGTTTTGTATAATCAAATATAAGATGGAAAAATACGGTGTATTAACTATTGTTGAATTAAAAAATTTGATATAAAATTTGACATACACTACATACATTCTTGACGTTGTTTACGTTATGCGCTTGTAGCGCCACTAACGGCTAAAACTCGCAGTGAGACCTCCCATTATTTTATTAATGATCAAAATTATTAATGATACAAAATTTAGCCTTTCTAAAATGGCGCAGGTCTAAGAGTCAGTCTTTTGTTGAATCAGCTAATATAATATACATAGTATACATATGTTCATTCACACAATTGTGTATATGTTGATTTGGTAATGGCATTTTGAGTAAATAAATAACGTATAACGGCATCAATGCCAAATTATCAAGTTACATCCTTAATTCTTCATATAGGAAAAAGGGTTAGGTGACTATTTTGATTATATTAAAATTGTGCACTTCTTTGGATATAAAAAAGTGTTCCAAACAATCTCTACTAATAAAAAGTAAAATTTGTGTGTAGGAACATTTTTTCACTAATAAAAAATGTTAGTATCGTTTCCGACAAACGTTACTACGACTACTTACTCTATTTCATACCCTAGTATGTCCAATTGTTACTTTAATTTCGAGTCGATAATGTAAATAAATAAATATTAAATACTATAAGTACTATAGCTGCCCTCCTTAAGCAGCTTAGATTAACAATAATTAATTAGCAATTACATCTTCGTGCATTCTAGTAGGTACTTTGTAGGTAATTATCAATTTAAGAAAACTTTTCGAATCCATGATTTTAAATGAGTATACAGTGAATACAATTCAAAATTGAATTAACTTTAAAACTGTTACTGCATATCATCAACTTTAACTTCACAGAAAATACGAAACAAATGTAGAGTCACTCTACTAAGAGATGTTAATTCCCACAAATCAGCTTCTAACACATTCAATTGAATATTTTTAACATAACTATTCTAAATCCTATTAAATTATTCACACGGTTAGCTCGTCACGAACTGTTTGAAGATTGACTAGAAATGCCACTTAACTGTGTGAAAGAATCACTAATGAAGTAAGTTCTGTTTCGTACAAATTAAAATCCTTAATATTTCGTTATTTTTATATTATTTTTTAATACACTTCAAAATATGAAAATAATAAAATATGACATGCCAAACTCCCGCCATATTCATACTTGTATTCAAATAACAGTTCTCCACAATTCTTTACCTCAAAATAAATAGGATATAATACGTGACATAACAGGGGGCCATTGATTTTTTTTATTTATCTCTTGTTCTCATAATAAAAAAATATTCAAAATTATTTTTAGTACTTCTCTTTTTAATTACACGCTTTTTATTAACTTCACCTGTATGTTTGTAACCGACTTCTTTGGGCGCGATTTTGACCCACTTTAAACGGCCAGATTTCGTTCAAACTTTGTAGATTTATCGAGGACTGATGATAATACACTAATTTGATAAAATTATTAGCTTCACCTGTATGTTTGTATGTTTGTAACCGACTTCTTTGGGCGCGATTTTGACCCACTTTAAACGGCCAGATTTCGTTCAAATCTATAGTCGATAAGGTAAGAAACTTAATTAAATTTTTTTAGTAAAGCACTCTCTGATGCTTCGCATTATGAGTCGTGCAATAGTTTAAAATTAAAAAAACAAGCTATTATAAATAAACCAAACTAAAAAGTAGAAAATACTTAAATAATAGTTTATAAAAACTAAAAAACACGCTTTTTATAGAAAACCGAACTAAAAAATAGAAAATAAATTTTAATAAATTTTAATTAAGAATAGTGTTAAAAATTTCAATAAATTAAATTAATAATAGTGTGAATAAAAAAAAATATTTTATTTAAATAAAAGCGTGGGGTGCTTTTTAAGATATTATCAAAATGATAATCACTCTACTCATATCTGTCAATAAAATATTTATAACTATTGACACCATGCACCCCACGCTTTTTTTTAAATAAAATATTTTTTTTACCTTACCTTAGTTACTCCTTATAACATTAACTATCTGCGAGTGAAAGTCACGTCAAATACGGTCCAGCTGTTTCAGAGATTAACCAGAACAAGCAAACAGACGAAAATTTTAAAAATTGGCGGTATGCAAACATTAAAGACTTAACAATGTAATACAACATTTTATTTAATAATTAAAAATCATAAGTAAATTCCACACTAATAGTGCACTTACACTACGACTGATCTAAAAATGTATAAGGCAATCAATATTATATAAGCACATACTTTTTTTAAAAAATGTTATGCAATGTAGAAACACATATTTGAAAAAGAACTTTTATTTTAAAAAGAAAAGAATTAACCTTCAAAGCTAGTTTTAAGGAAGGCTATTTTTATTAATAAATGTGACACTATCAAGAAAAATCTACGGTTGATTATCATAATCGGCTTGGAGGTTTAAGGGTCATGGCTTACAACATATCATCGGACATACACATCAAACTCAAAACCATCCATTTGGACTTAACCACGAGCAGGTATAAAAACCATTAACCCATGGATGGGTACAATGGATAAAAAAACTTGCAAAACGCAACGCTCCTCACTGGAGAGTTATAGTCAAGAGAAGTCATTGTCATTAATCAAACTAAAACTATTGATAACTTCAAACTATTGAATATGCATTGTAGTATACTACTTTAAAAGTACCTACTGAATATGACACACATTTTGTATTACATATATCTAGGGTTGCCATCTCTAAAATTTGGAAAACAGGACAAGACGCGTGAAAACCCCGGATTTTAGAGTCCGAAAGCCGGACATAACAACAAGATCTTTTAAACATATTCAATGTAATAAAAAACAGTTGAAAATGTCATAAATCACCTTTTTTATTCATTCATTATTTTAACAAAACAGAATCATATTACAATTTGTTACAAATTGTTTATATAAATCAGCTTTTTTAATTCTTGAAATAAGAAAACAAAACCTTATTAAAATATTAAACAAAAACATATATTTAATAAATTAAAATCTTAAATGTACCTACTTGGACCATTCTAGTATTCAGTCCTACAATTTTTGAGGTAACTCTTTTAGCTATAGTTCTATAATTATTACCTGCTTTACTTTTTATCAGCAGTCATTTATATAACAAAATATACCTATTTTAGCAAAATATAAACTAAATTCAGTCTTCTTAAATATCAAATAACAAAACAGAACATTTTTACGCTGCTTGTACACGGTAAGAAAAGTCGCCGGGCCTACGTAAGGATTCGTGTTGTTTCTACGCACGACCCGTGTACATAGCTCGGGCAATATGTAAGAAAAAAATCATATGTACGCTAGACACAACGGACTCTGTGTTGAGAGGGGCGGGGTAAGCGAGCCGCGGGGTGGTTCGGGTAGGTTGAGTATATTTTATGCGTGGACATTGACATTCACATTGTATAGTCGTTCCAACAATTTATTATTTTTAGTGATAGGACTCGAATCGAGATTTAATATTCGAAATAACTCGAATCACCTGACAAAAAAATCGAATCATGATTCGAATAAACCCTTAATTCTAATCAATAATTTAACTACTAAAACTACGGATAAACTTTACCGCTAGAAATTGTTCGAAAAATTATAACTTTACTATATAATTTCTATACTTTTTAAAAATAATTATTTCACACGAGAAAACCCGGTTTATAAATGAAACCTTCCCCGGACGCTCCCTGGATGCCCTCAAAACTAGGACAAATCCGGGGAAACCCGGACGGATGGCAACCCTACATATATCGGTATAGTTTAAATTGTTTATATTTATGGAGAGGTCGCATCTATAGTTTATATATACATACATTACTATTTCTCTGTCTGTTAAAAACCACTGGGCAGATTTTGATAAAGACACGATGATAGTTAGCCAGGTCAAATGAGATGAAGAGAAGATTATAATTAATTGAATTTTTTTTTTTGCAAAATAAAGTTTTGAATGCTATAATTAAAATGGTAAATACTACATTCAACTCTGCTTTTATTTTATCTTACCTTTAAAATATGTTAATCATTTCGAATAACGCGTAAATATGGGTTGGTCATTGTACATCGTAAAATCATTATCGTTTATCTATAGACAAAATCAAAGATTGCTGAAAATTTACTAATCGTTTCTAAAAATAATTTTAATATAATTTATCTTTTCTTTTATGTTAAAAAAGTATGAATATATAAAATTAAATATTTATTTTATTATTTATTTATTATCTAATATTTGTATATTCATATTATGTATTACTGATATTTTAGAACTTATTGTCTATAAAAACTAATATACAATTACATAATTATTCAACTCTAACTAGATTGTTAAAGGACATCTGGTTTGTTAACAATAAAGTAACCTCGACGAATCTATCGATAGATATATTTTACTTAATTTATATTCGAAATATCTCGTTTCAAATTATAATTAGCTGTAATGTTTAAATGTATTTATATATTATTCCTTTCTATTCCGTGTTAGAATATTTAGGAGTTTTTTTTACATGTTTCCTACGTGACAGCTTATCGGCTTGACATTTTTAACAAATTATTTTCCTGGTATCGGTTTTTTGCCTATTAATAATACCTTGAAATGCAAGTGGCAATACAAACTATGTAAGCGACGACCTGTTTCACCACACCCGGCCAGGCCTCCTTCGTCGTCCAATCGCAAGCTTCCAACGCGAACTGTAATCAGCATCGACTTTCAATGCATTAGACTTCGTTCAGCCTTGGATAAAATGATTGCGTCAGACAATAAATTATATTCATGTCGATATGTATGTATATAACATTAACAAAATTTATTATTTACGAGGGGCGTTCAATGTATTCTAGATTAATGGGTATGTAGAAAAAAGATAAAACCTTTAAAAATGTATTTTTCAATAAAGTCTCCCATGATATTAATACATTTGTTTGATCGCGAAATAAGTTTTTCTATTTCCTTAAAAAAATAATTTTCTTGGCCCGAAAAATGCTCATTTACAGCAGACTTCAGCTCATTATCGTCAGCAAATCGCTTTTCTCGGAGGTCTAGGCTGTAGGGTGGATGGTTAATTCCTCGAACCCGCACTCTCGTACAGCAGCCTTAGCGGACCGCGCAGTGTCGGTACGTTGTCGTGAAAAAGCAGCTCTTTCTTTGCCAGCTTTCCGCTTCTTTTTTCTTTTATTGCTTCTCTCAAACGGTGTAAAGTGGTTGAGTATTTTTCTGCGTTGATAGTTTCACCTTTTTTTGTGTATTCCTTAAGAATTCGAAAGGATAGTTATCCTTTCGAAACACTTGATGAATCGTCGCCATACAACTGTAAAAACTCCTTACCTGTCTTTAAAGCGCAGTGAACATGCGCGGCCCCCATCTTGCACTGACTTTTTACGACCTTTTTACGGCCGTCCGCACTGCGAAATTTCACCGCGCGAATTTTATTCTCGCGATTTATTTTCGGAATTCTGCGATCACCGTCATCGAACTGAGAGAAATCGTGCGAAATTTTATTCGCAGTGCGGATACTTCTATAAGATTCCATGTGTTACAGAATTGCGGAAAAAAAAACCGCGCGGTGTAATTTCGCAGTGCGGACAGGCCGTTAGAGTATGTATAGTTAAAGCACCAACGGATAGCTTAGTTATTTCTGCCAACTTCTTGATTTTTACACGTGCATCTTCTAATACAAGTTTCTCGATAATTTTCACATTTCCTTAGGTAGCTACCGTGATTGACCCACCTGGGCGGGGGTCATTTTCGAAACTCTCCCTGCCTTTTTTGAATTCGCTTGACCACTTCTGTACGGTCGATAATAACGGCCTATCCGCACTGCAAAATTTCACCGCGCGAATTTTAATCTCGCGATTTATTTTCCGCGATCGGAATATCGGGACCTACTGAGAGATTCCATGTGTTATAAAATTGCGGAAAAAAACCGCGCGGTGAAATTTCGTAGTGCGGACAGGCTGTAAAGGGGCAGGGTCTTGATAAACGGCTACCATTTCTTCATGAATACTTTTTTGAAATTTTCCTTGTTTAGCGAGGAATTTAATCACCGCCGAGCCGCTGCCGCCGCCGAGCATATTATGCTCGATTTTCTTCAACATTGTCGCGTCAGTTATTTTCGTCGCCACTGGAGGTCGCAAACAAACTTATGAAGTTAAACATGAAATTTTATATGAATACCCTCAGATAGATAATAATAGCTAATGGTATATTTTAATTACCCACAATAATATCAAATCACTCCGATACCGAGAATACATTGAATGCCCCTCGTATATGAATACCTTCTGACTAGGTAATTAGAAATGTTTCTAGAAAAATATATTTAAGATTTCGAAAATCGCCTTTAGCCTAATCAAAACCTAGATATATAAATAAAATAACTATACAAACACTATATTTTTACTAATATCACAAATAACATAATAGGTACTATACTTGTCTAATATGTAGATAGAAAAGCGTAAAACTAAATAAGTATGATGTTGATAGAGTAACACTTGGCATTAAATGGATAAACACAACTTTTACATAGAAATAATTGAAGAGTAAACCCGGTACAGTACATCGAGTGACAGGCATTTAAGGAGTAGTTATTTTGATGTAATACACATTGACATTACATTGAAATTTATTAGCTACTTATAAGATATTAAATTATACATTTATTAGTACTTGTATAACATCTTTAATATCAACTGAATTAATTATGACATATTTATCTTTGGGATTTCTAGACCACTATAAATAATGAAGACTGTGCAATGTTCATAATGCCAATGATCCGTTTAAACCATCTACTTAACATAGATAAAATATCAGTACAAGCACCTTTTCATTAAATCGTCGCCATTTCTTATGACACACATTTGCCGCTTACTTCTAAACTACACTACGAATTTTGATAATTTTACTGTAGTTTTGTGTATTTCTTCCGCCAAAGTATTTATTGTTTTATAGAAAGCAAAATCGATAATTTGTAATCAAGTCATCAAACGAATACAGTAGGTACAGGTAATATTATAAATGAAAAATGCACCGGTTTTTTCATTTTATATTAAGAATTTTAGCAAAGTACCTGTTATGTTATGTTAGGATACATACCGTTTATGTAGGACACATGACCACACGTAAAAACCCGACGGAGCATCCCTCGTCTTAAATGCGGCACGGCATGATCGCTTACGCACTCAACAACAACCCCCCAAGTGCAAAAGATTTCTCAAACGGTTTACTCTGCTATGAGAAATGGAGCTGAAGCAACCCACATGGCACACTGCCCACCGAGGTATACCGCCTTCCAGTGAGTTTTTTGAATTCGTGCTGACTAAAATTTACCGGATGCTAATGAACCCCTGACCACGACTATGTGACACATCGGGAAGGATGCAAAAGTAGGTAGGAGTAGGTGACTTTTGCATTCTAATACACTATTATTAAACCTTTGTTTTCGTTTATAGATAAGAAGTTTATAGATGAAAAATTAAAGCCCGTCGTTCTCTCCCCGTATAGCAAAATTAATATTAGCAACTGCATTCAATTATATAATATTATTGTATTCTGTTTCACAATTTGAAATTCTATTCTTTTATTCTTTCTAGATACAAATCAATATTTTCATTGTAAGCCGCCAGTAGTAATTTTCCATGCGACCGCTGCATATTGCATATGAATGTTTATGAAATCGTACGCTCAAGAAACATATTGTATTCGTCGAATGCAATGTGAGATGGACTCCAGAAAAATCGCTACATTAAAATAACTTTTTTTTTTATGCGACAAAGGGGGCAAACGGGCAGGAAGCTCACCTGATGGGAAGTGATCACCTCCGCCCATGGACATCTGGAAGTCTGCAGGGCCTGCAGATGCGTGCAGTGTTGCAGATGCGTTGCCGGCCTTTTAGGTAAGGGAGGGAGGGGGGAAGGAGAAGGACGGGAAGGATGGGGAGTGGGCCTCCCGGACTCTCACTTACCGGACGAAACGCGACGCATAGCTGCCACTTCACGCCGGTCTTCTGTGAGAGAGTGGTACTTTACGGGGCGTGCCGGCCGATTCGGTTGCTACCCGAAGGTAACAAGCATGGCACTACCACTTCAGACAACTTAATAGAGTAATTTTAAGTCAAATCAAGTAGTTGATAGCGATCAAAATCTTGACTAGTTTGAGGACCTTCCCTTCAATGAAGAGTTTTTTTCTATCTACCAATTAGTTTTTTGTTCATTTTTCTATCAAAGCGAATAAAGTCGCAGGCACAGCTAGTTGACTTCGATGTCATCTTCGATACCAATATTATCAATATTGGTATCGAAGATCTACTGAAATAATTATTAATAAACCAAAAATGTTGTAAATATACCTTCCGCAATGTAAAAATGTTTAATAACTTTTGTACCTATCTTATAATGAATTTTTAATTATCAACCGACTTCCAAAAGGAGGAGGTTATCAATTCGTCTGTATTTTTTTTTTTTTTTATGTTTGTTAGCTCATAACTTTGAACTGGGTGAACCGATTTTGATGATTCTTTTTTTATTTGAAAGGTAGTGCTTCCCATGTGGTCCCATTTTAATATTTTCCAGTTCTGACAATGGCATCCATGAGAAAACCATAAAAGTCTCAAATTTGCATTAAGTATTTGCGCGACAAATGGACGAATAACTCAATATCACGCCAACCGATTTCGATGATTCTTTTTTTAATGGAAAGGATATATTTCAAGGGTAGTTTGATGAGAGTTTGGTAAGGTTCTGATGATGGGATCCATGACAAAGTATCGGAACTCTTCAATTCTTAGGAGCAAATTAACGATGCTCAGCCGAATCTTTTATAGGCTATATGGATATTTGAGTCACGTACCGTAACTGATGATGGAAGGTACAACTCCTCAACGGTTAGCAGTTTAAAGAAATTTTTTTCAAAATAATACCCAATTATGGACCGATAGTTGTATTCTTTCAGGCTAAAAGGTTTACCTCATAATAGAAGGAAATTTTTATAGTCATTAACACAATACGTAACTATATAAATCTACTTTCCGCTAAAAATTTAAAAATAAATTATTTTTAACAAAAAAACAAAAACCGACTTCCAAACTTAATAAATCTAAACTAAAAAGTAGAAAATAATACTTTTAAGGACTTTGTTAATTTTGAAGTCGGTGCCAGCCAAAGCAAAATAACCCTAAATAGATACATATTTGATTAATCTATCAATTTGTAAACATAATCAAAATACCTGGCTGGCACCGACTCCAAAATTAACAAAGTCCTTAAAAGTATTATTTTCTACTTTTTATTTTAGATTTATTAAGTTTGGAAGTCGGTTTTTGTTTTTTTGTTAAAAATAATTTAACAAATAAATTAGTATCATGTTCTGGCATGAATATACACAGCATCGTCTAGTTCCATTGCCGGTTAGGTACGAGACTTCTGTTATGGATACCATAGTGATACACTTCAAAATATATATGACTTTAAATACATAGTTACATAATATTATTATAAATATACCTTTATATTGACACGACTACAAATATTCGTGTTCATCACATAAAAGAATGTCGCCAGTGGGACCTAAAGCCGCGGCTGATGCAGAGGGCACTGCACAGATTTTCAGAGACTAGAGTTTGTAATATAAAAAAAAGTGTTTAAAATTAATAATCATATAGATAAATGAAACTTATCATCTGATCAAATTCAAAAGAGAGTATTAAGCGTACTGTTATAAGATAATTAATAAAATATTTTCTATAGGTACCATATTCATAAGGTACCGTACCGTACATTTATATAAGGTACCTTTGTTTGGCGGTAAGTCAGTAGTTACATATGTACTTATGGCGATGTAAATATGATAACGATGCGTTTGCTAATGCAATTTTAAATATTTGCAGACAATTGAGCCTGGTACTTGTGGTAGAGTAGTCATGTAATAAAACTACGTGATATGGATGAGTATGCCTTCTATCAGGGAACTGCATCAATGTAGGTAAATTACGATATGTATGCACATAATAATCGTATGAACCGTATTGTTTAAGAGTTACACCCTTACCTACGCAATACTATAGAACTAGAAGTGTTCCAAAATGGGAAATGAAAAGATACAATATATTATGTTTTACATGTAAGTATATTAAACACTAGAGTCTAGACAATCCGGCCCGCTTCGCTGGGCATAGGTTAATATAAATTTAACGGTTTTTATATTTTTCTAATAAAAGTTCCGTGAAAATCGCTAGCTGGAACAAATAGACAGACAGACAAAAATTTTTAAAATCGATTTTTTGATGAGAGTAGGTACCGGTACCGTATATAATACTTTCATATGCATTTCGTGAAAAGCTGATAATTTAAAAATTAAAAACAGACACTTCAATTTACTCTATTTTATATATTAAGTATGTACCTTAGGGTGCTTCATTCATCATTTCATTTCTTTCATTAGAGTGCGTCTTAAGACGACAATTTTTTTTTCACTCCATTGACGAAATATTGTTCTAAACGTAGCAAAAAAAATTCTCACCAAAGGATAGCTCTTAATTTCAATTTTAAGTACTCGCTGAATGAATTTACAGTTTTCCCATATAATTAACTAGTAAAAATATTTTTTTTGCTTAAATTATCTATAGCATAGCTACATTTCATGATGTTCATTTGAGTTTTGACCATGAGCGGAAGTTGTAGAGGGATCCTTCCTCTTTAAAAGAACTTACAGCTCATTTCCAATTTATGAAATAAATGAATACATAAAAGTGTCATTTATTGTTTTCTTGTAATTAATTAAATGTATCTCAGAGACAAGAAGGGTTCACCTATCAATTTATCTTGTTAGCAATTGTCCTTTGCAATTTTGGTGTCAGATCAGTAGGTAGTTTAGGAGAAAATATCTAAAAACCACGACTTGGGAGCAAAAATCGAAAATTTTTTACTGACGACATAGCTTATAAATCTAATGTGATACTTTTTAAATTCGTATTATTTTTCTTAAATTTTTATTCACTAAGTGACAATGTACCTATGCTCTATCTTATTTATTTTTTATAGACGTACGTTCTCAATTATTCAAATACAAACCTTTTTAAGATTTTTAATAATAAATGTATGTAGGTATTAGCATTTTAGCAATATATAAATGGCAACTAACATAGGTTTGGGAAAACAAATTAAAATGTGTTTTGTACATTTAACGTCAATTAAAAATAATGTATAATGTGCAATAATTATTGCATTTCCCTTTAATTCCAGGTATTTTAATAATTAAGGTAATAAGAAAATAATAAGTAAGAAACTTGTAACTGCGGAGAATATTGTTGTATAATACAAGAAAACATCATAACAAATTAAAGTTAAATATGTACCTAAGTATAACTTTAAGCTGTTTGGTTTCATGTTTATTGCATTTGTTGACTTCCCAGGTTTAATTAGTATGGCATCTAGTTAACATCCATTTCGAATAAACAATAAGAATATCCATAATAAAATGTATGTACGTATGAATACATCCATAATATTAATTCGTTCCAGTTTGAAGGCGATCGGAAAATTCCACTCTTAATCGGTGACAATTATATCAATCTAGATGTTGGCTGGCGCCCGTCAACTTATTACAGGACCGTCTACACTATACCGACTGTAGATTTGAAACTTTAATATAATATTCTTCTATAAATATTTAGTACCCACATAGTGCGCTGGGTAGTTCGTTTTCTTACGAATAATGTAGTTACTAAGTAATAATATAATAGTATTGGAAGTAGCACCAATCATAGCTGACGATACTGCAGTAGTGCAAAATTATTGACCTAGTAAATAAAAATGTACTTGAATAAATTCATAATCAATTCATGTTGTAGCAGCAGAATGTTTGGTAAATTATTCAAAGTTGTACTCTTGTATTGACGATGCCAGATGGCAGATACGGTAGGTAAATGACAAGCTTATGCAAAAGGGTCGGTAAAAGCATATATCTAATAAAGAAATTTATCGGAATTTGTTGAATAACGTTGAGTAAATTTGATTTGGGAAACTGTTAAATTTGTAAATACCAAAAAAATCCCTAAATTATAGGTACACTTTCTTTGAGCTATAGCGCAAATGTACTAGGCATAACCATTGACTATGTACTCAGGGTCTGACTAATTGCTGACGTACCTTTAGGTTAGGTTAGTTAGACTAGTGTCTGATGGATTAGCCTGCGAGCATAATATTATACAAGTAGATACGCCAGGTGCTCGATTCGAGTTTGCAGGTTTGTTCTCTCGACGAGTATCCACTAATATCGATTAACTTACAAGACATTCTTAGCTCTAAGCTTATCGAAAAGTGAAAAGTCTATGCCTCGGCTTCTGATTGTTGAAATTGTTGCGGTTCTCTGTATTAGCTTCCCTCACAAAACTACTTAATCATTAATTAAACATCTAATTCCTCTTAATAAATTTTATTGTTGTTTTCATATTCATAGATAAATAAAGGTTTTTTAATTGTGCCGTATTTCATGGGAGTAAAATTAAAAAAATATCTCTAATATCTCAAACATAGTTCTCTCTTTTTTTCGTTTTGATCTTTACGCAACCATGAGCCTATCGTGAGTGATAGGTAAAGTATTTAATTTATGTTTTACCACTGGTAAAACAAATCAAATAAACGATACTATAATATAATAGACTCTATAAGTTGTGAATTTTCCAGTTTTAGATTTCTATTAAATGCCAGTATTGTAATCCGTGAAGGCGCTACCATGGTTGAAACTGGTTGTGAACATAAACTTGTAAAAGACTTGCTGCCAAGCAGAATCGGATTCATTGATTGCATACCTGCATAATCGTCCACAGTTTCTGAACTTAAACTAGTATAGTTTCAACATGGGCATTCAATGTTATTTTTATCATATTCATCACCCATGTTTATTTTTAGACCAACCTGTTTGAAACCTCAGCTAAGATGATCAAGCATCGGACTGACGATCTCCTTTATTTTATTATCTAGTCTGTGCTAGTTCTGCACCTTAAAGGTTATCATTGCTTCGGGGGAAATAACACCTACATTTCGTACTAGCTGCTGCGCGCAATTTCTTATATAGTACTTAACAAATATGTTGGGATATTATTACACACAGCGCCATCTAGTTTCGTGGTAAGTTGCGAAGCTTGTGTTACGGATACTAGTTAGTTGATACACTATACATACATATACATATTGATATATAACTTTAAACATATACATATTAGAAATACTTGTATGTACATCTATGGTTTGACTTGCATTGCTTGAGAGATTAGTATCTAGGATATATCAATCAAATTATTATTATTTTTTATCTGATATTATTCACGAACAACCAATCAATAAGGCAAATTCATGTAGCTTAACACGATTTACTGTACATTTACCGTTAAATCAAGGAGAACAATAATATAGGGCTCTTCTTCTTGAAGTTTTTACGATTATTGACCAATATTTAACTATCTTTTCCCCTATCAATACGTTATCTACAAAAATGCTTTATTTAGCGTCAACACTCCTTAAAATTATGAGGTCATGCTTTAGTATAGAAACTTTATTTTAAACTGTTACATACCTGTATAATTCTAACCGTGTAACTCTTGCAAATTCATAATACTTACATATATCGCTTCACAGTTCACTCATTCCTGTCTAAACTATCTATGCGCTAAGAAGAAAAAAGTATTGAAACTTGAACTAAACTAAAAAAAACTTTGTCATTGAAATGTTATTTTTATCTCAACCGGTTAAAACAATCTTTTATGTTATAAACTAAAACAAAGAAAAGACATGTCGCTTTAATAAAAAGTTAAGCGGTTAGATACAAATGGATGTATAATTATTTGTACCTATAGGGCTCCTTCTTATATAAATTAAAAATCTTCGTCCACTCTAATTCTGTTTTCTGTGCAATTTACTATAAATTTAATATTATGGCATTTTCTTTTGAACAAGCCTTCAAGATGTGAGGGTCAATGACGCTAAAGTTAGAAAGTATTTTGCAGTCATGGATGGAGGTGTGGCGCGACGTTGCTCACGTACGCTGTGAGCTGTCTAGCTAATACCGCTGCTATCAAACTGCGTGGCTGAAGAGTATAGTACGTCTCCGTCATACAAAGCTAATATTGCATCAGCATGATGATAATATTTGGATACGCCTGAAAATACTGACTCATGTCTGCATTTAGAATTTACCACATCGCTATTATTATCTCATGGAATACTTATTTTAGGCCACGCAATTAGTCGTACGTGGAATCGGGAAACCTGAACATTCAGAATAACATTGTTTAATTTATCCTCATTTTACAACTATAAAAACAATTCATTGCATACGCCATACCTATTATCAGTTTTGGCATTCCCGTTGGCATTTGTAATATATTTATTTCAATTTAGACCGGTACCCTATTGTATAATAATTACATTATTTTCCGTTAGTGACGCACTCGAACGGTGTCGTGCGCTGATTGGCGCGCTCTACCAAGCCCCCAGACGTCATAAAATATCACGTTGCTCGTGCAAACCACAATCATACCTTTTGTCTAAACTTGAAAAACATAATAATTTATCAAATCATTCTATATCGGCAGACAGCAAGACAAGATGAAAAAGTATGATTATCGATTTTCTATTCCCAACTCTTTATCTTATCGATTGTTATTTTATAAAAATTATTGCATCAGATCCATTGAAATGATATGAAGGATATAGATTTAATTTATTAAATAAACATGCACTTTGAATTATTACTACCCACCAGAATAAATAGTTTTAGTACTGAATAGGTATTTAGTTAACATTTTCATAACATATCTTCATACCTTGTACACATTATACACAGGAACTGTGCGAAGTAAGTTTTGGTATTTTAATTGGCTGGCTCCACTAAATTGCAACAATTGTAACGATATGCGCAATTAATTAAAAGTAGATAAAAGTGAACACGTGAGCATTTAGCCTTCAACATATTATGCGAGACTGCTGCGCCTCCATCTACATATATATTTTTATACTAACCTAACCACGAAGTACGAGAGTACGAGAATAAAAAAATATTCGATAACTTTAAGTTCTTGAACACCTGATGTGCCTATAAAAAACAATTATAATAAGGCAAGATTAGCTCTGTGGCAACGTGCTCGCTATAGCACGAAATACGAATAGGAAACAAGCTCAAATTCCGGGACTAACACCTCTGATATTTTCATGGTCGAATAAACAAATGTTTACTAATTATCTTACCGTGAAGAGAAACATCGAGAGGAAACCTGTAGATATGTCACAGAGAAACCATCAACTTTTCGAAAGACATGTGAAGTCAGATACCGAACAGTGAGACGTTAAAAAGGACTGGATACAATACATATTTAGTATTTACCTGATATTATACCTACATAGATATATCATATAATAATAGGAACAAACGACTATGCTGTAAAATAACTTTTTTTGTGATAATACTGTATCACATAAAAAGTTTGCGCTCATTAGGGGCCTTCGTTCAACAGTGGACGAAAACAGGCTGATGTATTTGTATGCACTGAATGCGTCAGTTATTTTTAAATATTATTTATCTATAATCTATATTATTATTTATTAGAAGGAAATATTTTTAATTATAATACCTATATTATTAGTAGGAAATATTTGAATGGTTTTTCACAAGATAAAATATTATCAACTAGGTATGTTAATTAACATGTTTATATGTAAATTTTGGACTAAATTTCAATAATTACCTTTTTCACTTAACTACATAATATATAAATATATCTATATTAAGTTTTTTTGTATAAATTGAAATATATTATAAGTAGGTATAGAAACACGATAAACGTTAAATTTAAATAAAAAAATTTTTAAATGCAAAAGAAATATTTAACTTTCATTCACTGCTTTTATGTTCTTAATACTAAGTTCAAACTTGAACTTACGAAAATCATGATAAATTGAAATTATTTATACACAAATAATATTTAAACAAATATAAAGATGAAAATATTAACAGCGAAATACTTAGTGCCTATATTATAATATATATTATGTATTAATAGTTTTAGAAAATTTTTACATATTCGAACTGCGAGACGAAGATCTTTTTGTGTAACATACTGATTATGATTACCTACTGATTAATTACCATTCAATCTGTCTCTATCGCAAATAAAATTTCGCAAACTTGCACAATAAGCCTCTACGCTGTTTCAAACATTGTTAGGTATACCTTGTTTTTTTGCGTTAACTAAATATGTCAGTCGAAGGTGACTTGTCGTTGTCCAGGCGTATTATTTGCTCATAATTAAATGCTTACCAAACTGAATACGCGGAAACATTGGCATTGAGCAAAGCAAATTGTTTTCATGGGTGTGACTGCGCTCACGCGCGCCTCTTAGAACGAGGGTCAATTGGTCCGAAAAGTTCACAAAAACTTAATTGACAATAATAAGGAATTATTAGTGAACATTAGACGATCTGCGTCAACTGTTTTGACGTCATTGATTTACCATTGATTGATTCTGTAGTCTGTATAAGTTACCAAGGTTAAAGAAAAGATGAAGCAAAAGTTATTGTTGCTTATTTATGTTGTATCCAGTACTAACTTTTGTCATAATTCCGGCCGCGGTCTAAATACCGGAAGCCAAGTTCTTATATTTTACATTGAAAAATAAACCTTCATCAAAATACAATACATCATATGAAATAAGTTTCATGTTTAGCCGTGTTGTAGTTTTTGCAGTAAGAGCGAAAAATTGCCTCGCCATTAATTATTAGTATATATAGACATTTTTACATTTTTATATTTTACAGGTATTATATTATGTACTTATATGTAAACAATACGATTTAGGATGACAAACATACAATACCTATGTCAGTTGCATGATGCATCACATGTATACCTACCTATTTAATGAAAATATGTTATTTTAGGTATTTCATTTTAAAATAATATTTATTATTTATTTAAGCGTACTACCTACTTTCACATTATTGTGTATTTAATTACTTATTAGAACTTATGACCTCTTTCTGTGTTACTACTATATAATTCTCTACGTAGGTATCTTACTGATATTTTTCCATAATGTATCTTTAATTTTATTAGGAAGTAACCATTGAAATATTGTTTTTACAAATAAATTTCCATTTATTAAATAGATTAGAAGATACCTAATTAGGTTAATTTCAATACGCACTATGTTAACAAAATATACTAATACTGTAATTGAAAATGGAAGTACGTTTACCTACATATTATAATAATGTACTTACGTAGTATGTACGTAATATGTAATATATAGGTAGGTATGTTTTGAAACAGCCTTATTCTGTTTCTCTTAGTATCACACATTGAAAAATTATGATGTTAACGATCTAAGAAATGTAATAAATTGCATTAGATATACATTTATGTATTAATAACTAGGTATTTAAATTATTTTCGTATGAAATGTTCATTGACTTTTTTTAAGGTTGTGCTTGTGAAATATCTCTGAAAATAAAAGGTGATAAATAATCACGTGTACAAGCAAAACATTTTAATAAGTGCTAAACAAAGAAACGTGAACATTGTACAACTCATAAAAATATAATTTTTACTTATGCCCACTGTATGACCTCCAGAACACACGCGCAATTTCAACACGCACACAGAGACATTGGAAGGCGTGTTCTTATACATGCACGTAACTAGCTGTAGTTATGCAAAAAGCACACAAAGATATTTGTGCATGTAAGTATATTCCTTGAAGAATGCGATTCGTTTACAACGGCGCCAGCAGACACGTATGCCAGTCACCTGACCATCTCGACCTCGAACTACACAGATTGAAAATAGCAATATGAAAAATATTTCAGCGTATAATAAGCCGTAAAGCATTCTAATAACAGGGAAAATTGAACCAAAATGCTTTTTATTACAGCACAAACCCAAGCCTTATAAATCATGAATTTCCTGTAAGGTAAATATTTTCGCGTTGTCCGCAGTTCCATGACGCTTGTCACAATCAAGTCGCTGTAATGAAACAAAATATTATGACAGTGTTTCATACTTTACACAAAATGAATTGATTATTGCGAGTACTCATTTTTTTATAATATCTACTACCCAATATCTAGATAGCCTTAAATAAAATGGAATCATGTATCAATAAGTGTTTACTGTGTAGTGTGTACCTTATCTGTATATTTTAAGTAAAACGCCATTTTAAATAATGTAACAAGAGGTAATGGCGTCAGTCACAATCTGGCTTGAAGCGGAAATTATGTACTGGAGTCTGTACCAGTTTCAATCAACAAAGTTGTTTAGACAACATTTAGTACAATTTATTTTTGTAAACTGATGTTAAAATTTGGTACGATGACTTTTGATCGATGATTCAAAATCAGGCTAAGTAAAAATATTTACATTTTATCATTTTAAAAGCATCATGACGTCTTTATATTATAATTCCATTAACTTTTATAATACATATACCTACGGCCCTACATTATTAAAATATTGAAGCTGAATAAAAAATACATTTATTAATTATTGATATTTGATAGTGTATAAAGTAAATATAATAGTGGGTAAAAAGTGTGGGTTATGTGCTCAATACCCGTTTAAAATATAAACATGAACATGAAGATACTGTTATTTATTTATTTTATTTCTATTACAGATTATTTCGATGCTATTTCTCTACGTTCTCAGCAATAAGTGCATTCCGAGTTAGGTACTTCCGGTACAGTTCTTTCTATTTATGAATTATGATAAAATAAAAATAAAAGCTTTGTAATGAAAGGTAATATAATAAAATTATAGAACGAAATAAAGATGAAGATAGTAGTTTGTTTTGAATTCGGACGTAAACAGTAATCACACAAGATTTAAAAAACAAAAAAATTTGTTATCTTGACCCCGACGTGATTTGAACACGCAACCTTCTGATCTGGAGTCAGACGCGCTACCGTTGCGCCACGGAGTCGTTACTAACGTGGGTGAAATTAAAGTAGATTATGTTCATAAAATAAATAATCTTTTATTATATTTCGTATTACTATTGAAGTCCTACTAAGTATTTGTGATATTTAAAGCAAAAAAAGTTAATATTATTTGGTATAAATAACCAATATCATACCCAGCGCACTCTATTATCCTCATAAGGAACTTTTTAGTTACTCGAATTATTATTTTCTTATCTTGTCATGCCGGCAGACAGCTAGATGGCAATTTAATATTATAGTTGTTTGTATTTTAATTATTTAAGAATACACATTGAATATTATTATTAAGTCTTTAATATCATACTAACTTCTTAATACTTGTTGTGTTTTAAACATTAGATTTTTCGTAGGCTTGAATTACAAAATAATAATTTAAGTAAGTATTTGACTACTTATTATTTAGATATAATATATATTTGTCATACATTATGTTAAAATATGCATTTTTTGATAAATTATATATGTGTAAATTATACAAAACAATACTTATTCATGTTTAGTATAAATTCAACTTCAATGTACAAGCCCCTGTGGCCTAATGGATAAGGCATCGGCCTCCTAAGCCGGGGATTGTGGGTTCGAGTCCCACCAGGGGTACATTCGCTTTCATTTTGAAATAAAATGTTTTTATATTATGCTACTTTTATATTATTTAAATATATTTTATACGTCTAAATTGTAATCATTTCTTTTAACTCACAGTAATAAATGGTGTTTAAAAATTACATTGTTTTTGTAAGGGAAAAAATAAAACAGCAATAGGAATATTATATTTTTATTAATGTAAATATAATAATGAGATCATGAGAGAAAGTCCGACGTACACTTTCCAATGCGGCGACAGAGTGGCCGCGGCGCCCAGCAGCGGCAAGCATCGAAAACCTGAATGTTGTAAGTAATAACCCACTTGATGTGGCAGGCGACATTCGTTATCTGCGATCGAAAACAAACAACGTACAATAATCTATACACATAATAATGCGATAAAAGTCATTGGAACTTGGTCATAAAAGAGTTTTTGGAAAGTGAAAGTTGTTAACAAATGCTTGTAGGTACTTATCATACGCTGTCCCTTAATTTGTTGAAATAAATAAGAAAATACCTAAATTTGCTTTAATTATTAAAAAAGTGATCATATTTCTAATGTTTTACTAATAAAAAAGTGACTCGAAATACTTAAAATGTTAAATTATTTTTAAACCAGAGAATGTATGTATATGTATATTAATTTCACCTTGGTAGATATCGGCGCCGTGGCTTAGTTGGTTAAAGCGCCTGTCTAGTAAACAGGAGATCGGGGGTTCGAATCCCCCCGGGGCCTTGGTTGTGAAATATATTTTTTAACTTTTTGTTTTCTGGTTAGTTTCCATTGTATTAAATAAAATAAATATATCATTAAAATTTCTTACGTGCACATAGATTTTGTGTTTTCATTGCAGCTACTGCAAAATGAGCGGGCGGACAAAATTCTGGTGAAGGACATGGGTCGGTGAGGTTAAATATATAAATGTTCCTTTCATTTATAATGTGGCAGCTGCGTGATACTTCCGCTCCTCGCCACATACACACCAATATCTGGCCTTGGCCATCGTTACGGAACTTGTAAAGATAAAATTATTGCTATCAATATTTTTATTGTCTTTTTATACATA
Source organism: Boloria euphrosyne (assembly GCA_951802675.2). Classification (NCBI taxonomy): domain Eukaryota; kingdom Metazoa; phylum Arthropoda; class Insecta; order Lepidoptera; family Nymphalidae; genus Boloria; species Boloria euphrosyne. The sequence goes on from OX637872.1 coordinate 7,446,283, forward strand.
GTTTTTGAAATTTACCTACTTTATCAATTTATAGCTTCAAAATATTTCTTGTCTTTATCAATATCTGCTATAAAAATAGTATTCATAATCTCCACGCATGCATACACGTGTCAACTTAATTATACAGTAATCAATATGTATGAATAATAATATGTAATTTCAAACAAAAAATTTATAGACTTCAGTTTTTAATTTAAGCATCATCGTCCATATTGCATCCATCTAGTGTTAATAATGTGAAACAAAATTATTTTAGTTTCTTTACGTATGGCGCCATCTAGCTATACATAAGCTATTTATTAGATTTTTCTACATCTTCCAGCAGATGGCAGTAATAAAGTAAAATATTTTCACTTTTGATATTGATATTTGATAGTTACCAAAGAGTAAATATATATTATACTAGTAGTTACAATTAGTGAAACCTTAAGGTGGGTACTGACTATTGACTACTGACCGATGTTACGACTTACGAAATACGAGGCGTAATGTACCATTCGCTGCGAGCGTATTACGTTTCGAACTCTTTGCTCGTCCGTGCTCTTTCGCAAGCCACTCTTAAGTCTTAATCAATATGTCGGACGTCGAAGTTGTATTGGGATCTTTAAGTTTACTCAATTATTGTTTAGTCCAAATTAAGAAGACAAAAAAAGAAATGTTATTGGACATCAAATTTGTTTAAAAACTGAAACATATCACGCTTTTTTAAAATCAAATAATTAATTTAAATTCATTAAAATTTATTTTCTATTTTTTAGTTTGGTTTTCTATAAAAAGCGTGTTTTTAGTTTTTTTAAACTATTATTTATTTTTTACTTTTTAGTTTCTAAAAATCGCCATCTATTGAGCACAATATGTAATCTATATACAATACTAGAGGGAGCTGTTTGTTAATTCGTTTTTTTAAACTATTATTTATTTTCTACTTTTTAGTTTGGTTTATATATCAAATTGGTGTATTGTCATCGGTCCTCGATAAATCTACAAAGTTTGAACGAAATCTGGCCGTTTAAAGTGGGTCAAAATCGCACCCAAAGAAGTCGGTTACAAACATACAAACATACAAACAAACATACAGGTGAAGCTAATAAAAAGCGTGTAATAAATGAAATTAATAGTAATAAAAAACTTGTTTAAAATAAAAAATGCTTTTTGACAATGCATATAGTTAGATTAATTATTATAGACACTAGAAAAATTAAACAGCAAACTAAAAATTCATCATCATATTAGACTTCCATTTTCTATTAGTTATCGCGGCATCAGTAACTGGCTTTAACATCGGATAAGCATAATGGCATCAAATTATTCATTTGTCATCCTGATCTCGTACAATATTAGAAGTCGATAGAGTCATAGTACAATAATTATATTATTAGAAGTAGGTTGCGAGCTTGAAGCTTGATATAAGGTAAGGTTTAAAAATACTTTTGAAAGGAAGTTTATGTGAATAGACGTACTTGTACGTGGACGATAGGTTGTTGTTTCAAGTAGAATGGATGTATGCGATATTGTTGCTCGCGGCCCGGCACCACGTAGTCCTCGTACGGCACCTGATAGAACTCAGTGCCGTTCACTGGGCATTGGGCACCGAATATTCGAGATGGAATAATGCTTTTTACTAGATTCTCTTCGATTGCATTAATAACATCCTTTACAGAATTCGAGTTTACCTACAGAACAGAATTATCAATTAGATATATCTTGAAGGAAAACAAAATATATAGGACTTTTAGTTAAAATTATGTTTATAAGTAACTTTTATATATTAAAGCGAAAGCTCACTCACATACTCATCGCGAAATATCGAGGTAGCTTATAGTTAGTCAATAGTCCGAGAACGGATTTTGCGACATGGCCAGATAAAGGAGGTCTAAGGGCTCCCGTAAGTTGTATGAAAATCCGTTTTTGTTTTACACGCATTAAAAAAATCCACAAATCAATGTCTTGAATAAAACAGTGGGTTTTAAGGTGACTTTCCAACAGCCAATAAACTACATTAAGCCTAAACTGAAGTACCTACATAAATATTTATTCAGTAATAATAATTAGAAGTAAAAATGTTGTGTATCTCGGAAATCGTCTAATTATTTGAATCATTTGGCACGAAACACATTATGGATGACCGATACCCAAATAGTAAGCAAATACATACTGTAAGAAACATTTCTGAGTAATCCAGGTAAGCGTTATTGATGTTCTGAAATGTAGACATATCTTGTGTAACATACGCGAAGTAGATATCAAAGAAGGTACTTCGCAAAGAATTCATCAGGACTCTTGCCCTTTCCAAATCGTCAACAGAAGGCTGATCTGTAGGACTTATAATGAGGACTACGGCATTATGGCTGACACTTTTTTTGTCGGTTATCTGTTGTAAGGTTTCGTTCCGACTATATTGAATGATTCTTGATAAGACATTTGGTAAATTGAGACGGTTTGGCCCTGAAATTACGAACACATTATACACCTTAGTAGTTAGTTGTATATAATCAAGTAATCTCTACTATAGTAGAGTTAATACCTCGCTGCAGACTCGGCCATAAATCATTCGAGTGTTTCGCTCTCATTCCCACTCACGGGCCTTATGGCACGGCATTGTGCATTACTGCGCTGTGCATTACTGTAGTCGATGAGTGATATCGATAGTTCTTTTTTTTGTATCTTTATAAATGGGTGATAGAAATAAAAACACGTTTATTTGACACGTAATGGTCTAATTTATTTTTGTAGTGATTTAAATATACTTAATAGCACAGCACAACTAAAATAGTTATACTAAATAGGCTAAACATAATTATTTATTTGCTAATTACCCTCTTTAGTTTTTAATAATTAGTTAGTTAATCACATTAGTACCCATTAGTTACCCTGCATACTTGAATGAATGCAGTATGTTTACGTCGTAACCTTGATGATTCCGTTATCGATAGCGGCCTTGCGCCCGCGCAACTAGCGCACATCCCTAGTCCGATTATGATTTATGGCCGAGTCTGCAGCGAGGTATTAACTCTACTATAATAAATGGCGAGACGCTTTTTTTCGCTCATATGAAAAAACCACATTATGTTCGCTGAATTTGTACATGAAAGTAATTTATCTGTGAGATGTTCGAGGCCAGGAAAATTGTAAATTTAAAATTATAGTCTTCAAAATCAATTTTCACAACAATACAGTAACACCAGCACCGGACAACGCTTTAAATCATAATATTAAGTGTATAAATCTTAACTAAAATAATATCAAATAAATATTACTTTATAGTTTATATTGTCTTGAATGGAGGCTCAAACAATGGACCTAATAACCTCCTAAAAAAAAATATTATTTAAATATATTAATCAGATTACCTACATTCGACAGTGCTATTTGTAATTGTAGTAAATAATGAAGTCAAATTATGTGCAAGCGGCGCGATCCACTGCCCGTTGTTGCCGTGCAGCAAGCCTATAGCGCTGCGTTGCGTCTCTATCTCCAAGGCACCTCCTATCCACCTTTATGACGGACGGAAATACTTTAATTACATAATAAATGTAATTCTAAATAATTATTTTTGACTCAACACTAAACACTACATTAACTTAAAAACTATTTAAAAGTAAGTAATTATTTTCTTAGCGAAATATATAAAAATGAAAACAAGTTTACATTTGGCGAAGAATTCGAGTAATCTATTGCTTCAAAAAACTTATGAGTTCTACATTTTTATTGAAATCGTATAATAAGGATTATTTCGAATTAAAAAAAAACAATACATATAAATATTATTACAAGGTTTAGAATAAATTAAATATTAATTTCTTACATCTGTACTATTTATCCATGTCAATATGATACAGTTGTAAAGTTCTTTTGGATGTACCTAAAATAGGATTGTATAAAAATATTCTGGTCAGAAATACAACGAGCTACTTACGACATAAATTGTTCTACTTCGTATCCCTTCCAGCTTCCATCAGTAGCCACTATCAAGTCTATGACCGGGACACTAGAACTCGCTCCGCATTCCTGATGGTTTTGCCTCAACAATAGTGCTAAAAGCACACAAATCATGTAATTAATATTTAATATAACCTTACTTTAGAAGTTTTACCAGTAATTTTAACATACATTTAAAGTTAGCTAACTTTATTATAACTCTTTGCTTAAGATAAATCGATCAGTACCTACTATTTAGCTAGAGTCACTTCACTAGAGAACACTATCGTGAGATTATTTTATTCGAAATCAAATACCTATATATTTTATTCGAAATCAAATACCTATTTAGGGATTAATTTTTAATTAGAGATGTCAAAACAGGAAAGGTCTCTGATATCTAGGAGACGTTATGTATGAAACAGGATTTAAATTTTATTTCCTTCTTATGTGACTGTGTGATTTGGGGTAAGTCTATATACATTATTATTTGAAAAATGAATATTTTTAGGTACTTTTTGATACTATCTTTTTGATATATATACATAAAGCGATTTAAAGAAGTTTTACTTCAACCGCGCGTAAACTACACAAGCACTCATTTTTTTAATTTGAAAGTAAATATTTTTAGATTTTTTTTATATACGAGTGTCTAGCAGATAATAATAATGTAAGTCATTAAAACTAATGACATACCATCTGAATCGAAATTAAATAAATACCTAGTCTCAGTCTGTCAAACAAATTACCATTACCAAGTTACACATAATCAAGTCACTTACGAAGATAATTTTCAAACGCGGTGACAGCTGCCTCAGTGAACCTTAACATTTCCTCCTTAGGAATATAAACGGTTATTTGTTGCAAAGATAAGATATGGGCGAATCTAGAAGTTTCTCCCAACAATTGTGAACTGTTTACTATTCTAGAAAACAAGGCGTGTCTGTTGCACGCTCGGACAGACGGCTCAAAAGATACTCCTTCATTGGAATAGTACATCTCTATTACTTGAGATAACCGTAAGCTTCTCCTTTGTCCAACCCATTTTGGTAAATAGTTCGCTAATATGAGACCTGTAATAGAAAATGAAGACAGTGGTAGCCCAATTGTAACGCGCACGTTTGGATAACAGAGTGATGCGGGTTCAAATTCGGATTTCGCACCTCCGATATTTTAATGTGCGAATCATTTTCAATCATACTTGTCTTACGGTGGAGGAAAACATCGTGAGAACACCTGCATGACTGAGAGAACCTAGAAAGACATGTGAAGTCCGCCAACAAGCAGCCAGCGTGGTGGAATTTGGCCTGATTTCATCGTATTGAAGGGTGGCTCGTGCCCAGCTGTAGGATGTTAAAAAATATGGCTTAATACGTAATAACAAAATGTATTAAGTAATATTTATGAATAAGTATATACTTATTAATTTACTGCTGATTAAGCTTTATTCGATTATGAAAAAGAGGTGGCTTGCGAGTAGAAATTCGTGATAATATTTGCTTAGAATATACAAATCACCTTGAATCAAGGCACGTAATCGGCAATCGTACCTACTTACATGTACTATACTGCCAAGGATACTTTATGACAAAAGTTTTTGGGAACTGTAGACAATACATTCTACAAAATTAATTAACAATTTATAATATTCTTTTCTTCAAAATATTTAATTAAAAGCTCAGGTTACCTTATTCTACATAATAATGTAGGTATTAGGTATGTGTGTAGGTATTAACGAGGTTAAAATTAAAAGTCCTACCACCTAAGCTACGAACTGTTTTGAGAAGACGTAATGATATAAAAAGTTACCGTTCTACTTATAAAGCACAGAAGCACAGTAGATGGAAAATTAGAAAAATTCTGTAGATGGAAAATTTTATCTCATATGTCAGTTACATTTGCAATATGCAATTTCTGATTATTCCTATTATTTACTCTTCGTGATACAGTTATGAGTTAGCCTTTTTTTATCCTTGGGAATTGCATTAACGCATACCACCTGTAGACAACAGGTGCCTAGCCAGTACTACCCACTAAAACCCAAGCACCATCGTTAGTCTTAGTGGGGAGTAGCAAGATCGCTTGCGCATTCTACCACAACGCCCTTACCGGGGACCGGCAGGTCTGCCGAAGCAGACACGGCTAACGGGTTGCTCCATGGTCCACTCTTCTCTCAGAGAAGTACTAGGAGCAACCCACATGACACCACTGCAGTGGGCCCTCTTTGCGTGTTTCTTGGATACACGCCCGGCTGATTTGCCAGTAGCTACTGAGTCCCTAAAAATAAACGATGAATACGACACACCACACATTTGTTGTAATAAAGCAATACAAACCATCAATGCCCGCTAAAATTTCTGCATCAGTGAAATGCCAATTGGGTAAGGTTCCATTTGGTGGGAATATATAATAATTGCGAGGTAGCATCGTGTCGTTCCATCTGTTGTTACTACCCACTAACAGCCGTTGTGACGACGCTCCGACTCTGGGTCCCTGATTAACAACTACCTCTGCTAAGTCTCCTGAAACACATCATTGTCGAATAAATATAAACAATATTGTGATTGTATAAAAGTAAGTACCTATGTATTCAGCCCTTTTTTAAAGTACCACTGCTTGGCATGAACCTCTCTTCATTAAGAGGGGTATCAGGCCAAGTGTGATCCCCCTTCGCTCGGCTACCACTGCCACTTAAAGTAATTAATCTTAATCAAAATTGTATTCTATTTATTGTTTGGATTATTTTCTTTTACTGTTGTAAGAAACCTAAGGGTACCTGCAATATTATATTGGAAACACGCTAATTGTACTTAAATATTTACCTAACCACTTAGTTTTTTTGTTATTAAATAAAATAAATGTTATTATGTAATTTAAATATTTTTAATGGATACCTGCTAATGTCGCAACCCAGATATTGCTAATATCAGCAGAGTCATTATCCTGTCTATCAATGTCAAATGCTTCGTTATTTATGTGCCAATCGTCTATTGCAGAATCTAATAAAGCCTGAGATATCTCCTCCTTAAATATGTTTGCGGTTAAAATATCACTGATGCTCACTCGTTGAGCTTCTAAGGAGGAGGCGAGAGCTGCTACTAATGTTCCTGGGGAAATCGTGCCCCAATCAGTTTGGATGACTCCGACTTCTATTGGGCATCTGCTATATACCCTGAAAATATATTTTTTCTCCACACACTTCAGTTTTAACATGTAGCATACAAAAAAAAGTTTGGCGGATCTTCGGATCGGATGTGAGTTATCACTACAACAAAGTCCTCCACCGCGTTTGTCTGTCCGTTTGTTCGCGATAAACTCAAAAATTACTACACCGATTTTCATGCTATTTTCACCAAGGGAAATAGTGGTTCTGGAGGAAGGTTTTAATGTATAATTTGTCATGTTTTGTATACAATTGTCAATTACTATTGGAACCCGCGGCTTCGCTTGCGCTAAATCCAGGGACGACTCCAAGCAAAGCGAAGGCGAGTCGCTAGTTCTCAATAAAGTCATAATATATCTATCACTACATTTAATAAACTATGTTTTAATAACCGTTTTTCTTCTTGAGTAGTTTAATAATTTTATAGGCTATCGATTGCTATTTGAGAGTGACTTCTGATTACAATAAGCGGTCTCAATTTAGTTCAAATGCCCTTTGCTAAACTGTTCATGACCGGTACTTCCATAATTTACTTAATGATTCATTGTTAACATTTAACAGTCATTAAATATATAAAAAATCTGAAGTAGGTTATAATCTAGGTTAGGTTTTTATTTACTCTTGCTATGAGTTTTGGCATCTTACCTATTTGAACTTTGTGCCATGGACGGTCGATTTTGTGCAGTTAATGGGCAAACTAGGCTTTCATCACCTCTCTCCCACGGCCTTACTGTTGAGCTTAGCATTTTATGTAGCAAACATTTTTCTATATTATTAAGTCCTTCGTCTACATTCAAAACATCCGATTGGCTTGGTAAAAACAACTCAATGAGAAGCTTATATTTATGAAATTGAAATGCAGAAGCTCTGAAGGGTAAAACGGATTCAGATCTCACGATATTAGCAGCTTCCTCAATTCCGTCGAGGCGAAGACTGTAAGTAGAAAGTGGTCAAGCGTGAGTCCCATAAACTGCCCATTTTACAGTTACAAAGTGTCATTTTAGATACTATATTACTTTGAATGTATAGTGAGACTGAGGCAAACAAAACGGTCAGTTTTGTTGTATTTTATTTTATTATTTTGCTTTGGTAGGCGACACGCAAGGTAAGTTGGTAGTTGAAATAAATTATACTTAATTAATATCAATAGTGGCCTTAGTAGGTACTAGATACCTATTTATCCTAGGTACTTAACCCACCAGTTACTATTACTAGGTTTGAACTTGTATTTAAATAATTTGAACTTCAAAAACTGTATTTATGTGGATCCCCCTTGACATAGTGAGGCAGGCAGGTGTGAGTTGTAAGCCCTAGAAACACATACCTAAGCCTTCTGAGCTTTGATTATATATAATACTAGCGGTGCCCGCGGCTTCGCTCGCGCTAAGAGTGAATAAAATAAACATTTTTGCTTATATACTGTTACTTATAATGTACAAAGGACTGATTCCCCATTTAAAATTCTGGCCCTCTTAATTTGTATTGCAGAGCATTATTTCAGTGTCACGCAAAATATTTCAATAGAATTAAATTTCCCATACAAACTTAGCCACCCCCTTTAACCCCCAATGGGGGTGAATTTCGAAAAACCCTGAAATACGTGTTTCATCATTTGTACTAAAAAGCATTAATTCAAAGTTTCATGCAAAAATGTGCAATAAAAATATTTTTCTCATACAAACTTTGCCACCCCTTTTAACCCTTTTAGGGGTTGAATTTCCAAAAAATAATATGCCTATTTCCTTCTCATGAATGCAAACTATCTACATACCAAATTTCAGCAAAATCGGTTGGGTGGTTTAGGCGTGAAAAGGTAACAGACAGACAGACAGACAGACAGAGTTACTTTCGCATTTATAATATTAGTATGGATATAATCAAAGCTACTGAGATCTCTACTATTGCCTCGCTAAAGATAAGGTAGAGCTAGTAACTGAAAGGATGTCCGAAACTCAGTAAGGTACTTACGTATTATACACACACTAAATATATTCCAGATTTTTTTTTTCAATTTGTAGGAGCCGTATAAAGAGCAACTACCTACCATACCTACCCACCTTACAAGTTACAATAGGTTCTTATTTCTTAATCAACAAAAGTAAACTTCTACATTACATATTTTTTTCTACCTACCGGCTACCTAATATCAATTGCAATACATATACCAAGATCCCAGAGCGTTCTGACATAACTTATTTTCACATGGATGAAACCTTCACGACTTAGTAGCGTCTAGTATACTTTTAAATACCTGCCTACTTGTGAAGCTTGCCCTGTGACACGTGGGCAGGTACCAGGTGAGAAAGGTAACTAAAAATATGAGTTATCTTACTTAAATTTGTATGGCTGATTTTTATATATATTTTGTAGAATATTATTCTAAACTAGAATTATAAAGTGTCAGACACTTTTCATGGACCAGAGCTTTTGTCAGACGCTTTAAAGCTGGACAAAAAATTAATGAACTTTACTTATTTTTTCATGTCTGACTTTTAAATATGTTATTCAAGTAACTATTACAAAGTTATATTTCATCAGTCAGACAAATTCGAGTGACCAAACATCCCCTAAGCACAAAAATATATACACACCTGAAGTACCTACAGAATATAAATTAATAAAAATATTCGTAAAGTAAAGCACCTACTGATATGTGCATTGTGTAAATATAGCGGAAACAATAGTAGATTAGAGAATAGGAAGTTAGAATTTAGCTTAAAATGAACACCTATGTTACTATTACTATATAAATTATTTTTAACAAAAAACAAAAACCGACTTCAAAACTAAACAAATCTAAACTAAAAAGTAGAAAATAATACTTTTAAGAACTTCGTTAATTTTGAAGTCGGTGCCAGCCAAGATGGATAGACTTATCTTGCCTTTGCAAGGAACTTTCGAACGGTATTTTGATTATGTTTACAAATATTATAGATATAGATTAATCGAATATGTGTCTATTTAAGGTTATTTTGCTTTGGCTGGCACCGACTTCTAAATTAACGAAGTTCTTAAAAGTATTATTTTCTACTTTTTAGTTTAGATTTGTTTAGTTTTGAAGTCGGTTTTTGTTTTTTGTTAAAAATAATTTATTGTCAAATTTTTAACGGAAAGTAGATACTTATTTTGTTTATGTACAAAAAAGAATTTTCCAAATCGGTCCAGCCATCTTCGAGTAATGGGGAACATACATAAAAAAAGTCCCCAACGAATTGAGAACCTCCTCTAAAAAAAGGATTTTTAGAGTCGGTTAATAAGAGCCTGAAAGAATTTAACTATCGGTCTAATAATTACGTATAATATTGAAAGAATTTTCTTTTAACTCCTAACCGTTGAGGAGTTGTACCTTCCATCATTAGCTCAACCACAGGAGATGATGATTATCAGACGCAAATACTTGAACAGCTTTAGAAAATATATGAAAAACGTAATAAGTGCCTATAAAATTTGAGAGTTGTCTTCGATTTCCCTGGGATCCCATCATCAGATCATGACTTGGTGACTATGGGACCAACTAGAAACTATACCCTTTCAAACAAAAAAAGAATTTTCCAAATCGGTCCAGCCATCGTCGAGTAATCGGGGAACATACATAGAAAAAAAAAAAAAAAAAAAAAAAGTCCCCGACGAATTGAGAACCTCCTCCTTTTTTTGAAGTCGGTTAAAAACTATATTCCTACCAACATATTCCCTCAATGCTAATAACTACATGTAAATTAAAAATAAAATTAAAAAATTAAAAAACCTGTGCAAATTCTTATATTTATTTGATACACACAAAGTTAATTTTTTTTGGTCAATAACCCCCGGCGTCCTTAGAAGACCTTACCAAAATTTCATCAGATAGAATATATAGTTTAGAAATGCATAAAGAACAAACATACAATCTTTTATTTATATCATACAATCTTTTATTTATTATACAAACACTATCCCACAACCAGAGCGTTTTGTGGTACACTTTACTGAAAAACAGTCACGCCTTTAGATTTATGCTTTAACATAGTAATCTAAGTTCACATCTAGATGTGTTATCTGTCAAAAGAATATATATATCTGAAATGGCTGGACCGATTTTGATGATTTGCTAGTATTATAATAAAATTCTAATTTATTCGAATCTGTACATTAAATATCTAAATTAAAAATCTTATTATATTATTCTTTTATCCATTACATAAACAAGTAAATAAATAAATAAATAGTCATTATTATCGATACAGAGGCCAAATATATAGTTTTTAGAATTTTTGTCTGTTTGTCTGTCTGTGACGAGAAAATCACTGGACACGTTATGATGAAATTTGGTATAATCTTAGTTGGTTATTCGGGTCAATATATAGGATTCTCGTTACTTCAGGTAAATATCTCAGTTGTCAGAAACATATACTATGAGTTATAACGTATCCAGTCATATATTTAATTTCAATCTAAGAATTTGGTTTCCGGTGTGTAGAATGCGTTTTTAGAACATTTTTTTACATAATAATTGTTGAGACAAATCCTGCAGTACTGATACCCCCTATGACCATACTCGATTTCATAAAAATGTGTCTATTGGTTTTCTTGTGAAACAGTCACAGTCAAACTGACATTTTTTTTAAAGAAAAAAAGATTCAACTTGATAAATATATAGATATACATTTTGCATGGGTTGAATCTTTTGTAAATCTTTTTTTTTATAAGGGATCTTATTGAAATAAGGATGCAAAAATCTTGGATTGAAATAAGTACCTAAGTATTTTCAATACATTTCAATTTTTTACTCTGAGACCCATGCGCATAGTGCTCTCGCGCTCGCACTCCGGGCTGAATAATTTTGTGTTTAGGGGATGTTTGGTCACTCGAATTTGTCTGACTGATGAAATATAACTTTGTAATAGTTACTTGAATAACATATTTAAAAGTCAGACATGAAAAAATAAGTAAAGTTCATTAATTTTTTGTCCAGCTTTAAAGCGTCTGACAAAAGCTCTGGTCCATGAAAAGTGTCTGACACTTTATAATTCTAGTTTAGAATAATATTCTACAAAATATATATAAAAATCAGCCATACAAATTTAAGTAAGATAACTCATATTTTTAGTTACCTTTCTCACCTGGTACCTGCCCAGGTGTCACAGGGCAAGCTTCACAAGTAGGCAGGTATTTAAAAGTATACTAGACGCTACTAAGTCGTGAAGGTTTCATCCATGTGAAAATAAGTTATGTCAGAACGCTCTGGGATCTTAATCTAACACCTATATCTACAGTCTACTTATTATGTTTTAAGTTTGATATAATGAAAGAAAATAACTCTCATATTAAATACTATTTGATTCAAAATACCTTCTTAGTAAGGCCGTACTGAATAATCGCATATCAAGTCGAGAGTTTAGTTCCAATCGTCTTATTAATGAAATAAATACGTCAAGTCTTCGAGGAGCACTTAGTATAGGACCCCCATTTTGGTAACATTCTATGAGATGATTTGGTATACTTGATAATATGACTTCTTCTGTCGCTACAAAATATTAAAAATATTAAAATTGTTAAGGGCAAGATAAAAAGATCTGTTTACTGTTTAAATTTATTTTTACAAAAAAAAAAATGTTAATACTAAGGTATAAACGAAAGCGATCCTACTATGATTCACTTTTGGTAGTTGTTCAAGCACTGTTATCATGCAAATTGATTATATTTATTTAAAGGTTTAAGCATTAACAAAGCTCTAAACTTAAAACATATTTTAAAGTATAAAATTCCATAGTATTGTCATAATATTACTTTTTTTGCAAAATTATTAAATACAAGTACTTACAAGTTAATATTGTACAAAATAGCACAACTAATAGCAGTTTCTTCATTATTATTTAAAAATATATTAAGTTTGTTACATTATGATAGTAATGAAACAATATATTATAACAGCACTGTTGTTTCACGTTAGGGCGTGTGAGATATACTCAGTGATTGAGAGATAAGATAGTGATTCAATGTGTAAGTAGGGCAATATTATTTCAGGATTAACACACAAGTAAAAGATTATAGGTAATTAAATAAAAAATAAAATATATAATGTATTAGTATTACACATTGCATTATTATTACATATTGCTACAAAATCCTTCAGAATCCACAATCAGACGGTCAATGTGTAAAAATCATTAGTGCTAATACATTTTTAAAATATAATAATTCCACCTTTTGGTATTTTATTCTGTTAGCCGATATTTACTTTAAATAACATAAGATCATTTATATAAAATAATTACAAACTCATTTATCACTCCCAAATAATTATATTTTTTAAAGTTTCGTACGAAAAATGTATATCTGTGTTCCTATGCCCGATAATAATTAAAAACACCAAAATACTACTTTCGAGTTGATACAAAATATGCCTGTATTTTTATAGGCATTTAAATTTTAAATTAATGTCTATTTTAAAGATTACACTGCGATTTTAAATCCTGACCATTTGTATATAAATAAAACTCAATAATAATTTGATTTTTATATTTGTAAATCGTTTTTTTAGTGAACTAAAATATCATCTCCAATTTCATTGAACTCAAGAATAAGTTCGTTACTTAATTAATATATTTACATCCTAATTTAACAATGATGACGCTTTACATTTCAATACTAAAAGATTTATTTAAAATCTTTGTAATCAATATTATTTCTGCAACTAATAAAGGCATAATAGAGGTGAACTTTTAAAGTAAATTAGATTAATCCAGGAATTAATAAAAAAGTGAACATTTTTTACTATGGACCAGATAAAATATTTTTACAAATAACTTATTACATCAGTTTAGTTTAAGCATTTTTTGGCCATCAATTCTTTAAAATAATAACCCAGTTTATACATCTATTAAACAATATCTCCAACAACACAGAAAAACTTGTAGAGTACATACATTATAATTTGATTTTACAAATTGTTCATTTTCTATCACACAAAAATTTGGGCTGTTTTACTAGTTATTACTAAATTAAATGCAATTTATGAATAACTCTTACTGTTACTTTATCTTAATACTAATTTAGCTGATTTCCCATCAATTTGGCGAGATAAACCATGCTTCAAGGTATACTCTCTTTTTATATATGCAAATAATAAATCAGTTATAAGAAATATTTGAGCAGTTGCAAAAGAGAGAGTTACTCCAAAAAAGAAATTAGCATTTGCTGAACCAGAATAAATCCAAAGATGCCAAACTGTTGGTCCGAGTGCTGATGTTATGATGAAGGCACAACCAACAATGAATTTCTGTTGCATAACTGAAAGAATAAAATACATGTATTAAGAATTTTCTATTCCTGTGGTATCACATATTTAAGTTAGATAAGTAATATTTTATTATACCACATAATATGATCTTCCTAGGAGTCTTTAAATAATAAATAAATATGTTAGGACATTATTACAACAGCGCCATCTAGTTTTGTGGTAAGCTACGAGGCATGTATTACGGATACCAGATAGTTGATATATTACATTATAAATTTTAGACTGGAGTACAAACATTTGAAGTCTTAACTAAATGGCTAGAGGTATTTTTATTATTATTATATAAATGTGAAATATACATACATGAGAATAAATGTTTCCATATAGGCAGAAGGGCAAAATAAAATCCGACATCACCTACACATGGGTATGATCGGAATATTGTAGAGAGAGCAATTAGAACTGTGGCCAGTAATACAGGTTCCTTGTGAAACCTAAGAGTTAGTGGCACCACATATAAAACTAATGCATTGATTTGAAATGCACATATAAATAGCAATCTGAAATGTTCAAACATTTCTGTAAAGAAGTACCAAAATAGGCCAATATTTGGCTTCAAGTCTGGCACAGTCAATCTGAAAACAAATTAAATTTATAAAGTTAATAAGTTTATTGTAATTTCTTCTTATTTCTATATACTTCATGTATCTTATATGCTACTATATTTACTTACTACTTACTATACTTACATGAATCCATATGTATTATAGATGTAACTATATGAACCATCCATTATAAATGCTGATATATATATTAAGAATCCCCAGCACCATACAAAAATAAGAAGTGTTTTAATATAAGAACATTTGTTACAGCCCTTACTAATGTCTGCCAACAAAATAGATATCGGCACAATCATCAATATAGGATATAAGGCTTGATGTGTAGCAAGGGCTGTGAACACACAAGCAAGTACTCTCTGACCACTTGATGCTCCCCACAAAGACATAGCCAGGAAAAAGTTTTGAATAACTGTGCTAGTCATTCCTACACAGTTTAAAACCGAATATGGATTGAATAAATAAATTGACAAGACGTGTTCAGGTATTTCGTTCAATTGGGATTCATTTAAAATCATACTCTTAGACTCTTCAGCTACTTCTTTTTTGTTCTTTTCTTGGGTCTCTTTAAACATACAGTTAAATGCTTGTGCTGTTTTATACAATATGTGTGCAGTTAAAATATCTGTACAAGTAAATATAACCGGTAATAAGTAAGGTACTTTTTTCAATAGAAAATGAAAGAAAATAAGCATTACAGGCGACTCGTGAAATGAATCCCCTTCATACGGGTTAATTCCATGGTCGTATAAATAAATACCCTCAATTAACCTCTTCCAAGAGTTAAGAGGCGTAGCTATTTCGACTCTATTTGCTATTGTATACCAATAGTCAGAGTGAATTAGCCAATATCGCACAAAACCGGCTAAGAAATATTTTAGTATTAAACTCATTTTTATAGGGTATAAAGTTTTACTATTTTACAGTTTACACATTAGATTAGCCCCAATTTCATGTTTTTGCATGAAGTTGATAAGATAAATCCGAAATTTGAAAGTGAAAAATTTGAATAACATCAAGCTATTAGCTATGTATTTGGACAAGTGACAACTGAGTCTGACTGTCTGACAAGCCAACTGGCATGTGATAATCGCCAAATAATCGGCACAGATTATTAAATATAGGTTAAATAAAAGTCACTGACCTCTATACCACTGGACTGCTTGTCCAAGCGTTTGACAGCAATTTTTGTGACCATTTGAAGCGCCACTAGCGAGAGTCTGGAGAACTAATTTTGACGTATATTGCAAATTACAGCGAGAAGTGTTTGTTTACTGTAAAGTAATTTTGCATTTTCGTTGTTAATACAACATAAGTAGTAATTATGATGATACGGTTATTGATTAATAAAAATAAAAAAATAAAAATCCTTATATCGACATCATTAGTTTTAGTACCACGAACTCTCGCTACGTCCGACAGCGGCGGACAGCGCCAAAATGGCGAATATCAAGCAGCCACAAAAGCACGTTGACAACAGCCAGTCCAGTGGTATTATAGAGGTCAGTGATAAAAGTATTCTAAAATATATTATTTATTGTTAATAAAATTAACACTAATATCGGTCGGGTGAAAATAAATCCATAATTTACTCGGTGTTTTAACACTAGTGTTAAAACAATTTCATAAGTAACCCTATAAGTTTATACAGACAGACAAACTAAGAGTATAAGAAACTATGCTTTAAGCTTTATTTTATAACTGTGTGCGGCACTTAACTATTCGTTTTACCATGTAAGATAGAAACACATTTAAACACAATTTTAACGATTACTTTATATCACTTTCATGTTAAAAACCATCTTAAACTAACTATATAACGAATATAAGAAAATAAGGCATTAAGCATTATTTTATCACCTTTTCAGATATTAATTTTAAAGCATCACTATACTTTCAGTATTTTCTATATAAAATGGAAACAACACAGCTTACCACGATTTTAACGATCACTTCACAATTCACATCACTAATATTTAATTTATTTATTTAATTTAACTTTTAACTTTAACTTCACTATAAAACACTGTATCCGTATCACTTTTAACGCACATAAATTCACTACTATTTCTTTTTATTAACACATTAGATTACTAACAAATAAACTAAAGTTTCACGCGTAACGAAAGCTAATCCAAAACTGCCCTGTTTGACAGTTACCATCAGCTTTTATATCAATCCGCCGGAAGTTATATTTTAGTTATTTTTATTATTAAAAACGTCTAAAGAATCAAACCAAGTCTTTTTTTATTCCAGACTCGGCTACAACACATAAATAATATTTTCGAATTATTGATCTAGTAATAAGTTGTAAAATTGTACTATTCTTATTAATTTATAGAATAATAATATTTCTTAATTATTAATCAGTAATAACTGTAAAACTGTTCCATTCTTACAAAATTATTAGGTTTTCAACGCAAGTAGAAAACTCAATAGACATTCAGTATTCATTAATTTGAAATAATAAATTAACTTCATATTATTTATTTTAAATTAAATTGTTATTATTCACGATTTCTTATTATGAATATTATTTTATTACATACAATTTTAGGTTCATACGAAAGCTAGTTTAACAGTTCGTCCATCCTGACGATAATTTGCGTCCTCGCAAATGGTAAGCAAAATATTATCGCACCTCCAATTATATTTAATGCACCAGATTCTAGTAATAAGAGGTTCAAAGTAACTAAAAAGATTATTATAATGAGACTATTGATTGGTAACAGATGGACGGTAACTAAGATCTTCACTGACCCCTACTACATCAGTCCAACCGACACACGCCCAAAATGTACAGCGGCCAATTGGCAGTACCCCATGTAGTTTGTTAACTGAAAAAGGAAACCCATTCATCAGATTCTTCCATCCAATGCTAGAACTCTACAACGAGCAAAATATAACCAACAACCACTGTAGTAAAAGACTAGTAAGAATACACAACTATCCGCAGTATACTGTCATCAACGCACACAACTGATACCATTGAGGGACTCTATATTCACTGAAGTAAATAACACTAGGCATTTGAGCCGTAACGAAACAATGCCCACCGGTGATCTAGAATATCACAACAGCTGACGGTAAAAATCTCGCTTCGATATCTATGGTTAATTCGATGTATTGGCCAACATTGCCGAAAAGAGGCCAGACTTTCTAGATTTTAATGTAACTCCAGCTACTATCTCTAAAGTAGAATTCTGCCTTGAAAGTAGAATTCTGTACGACTATACTCTCGTCTTACCATAGCACAACATAATATAAGCTATGACGCGATATACTTTCTATACAACAACAATAAGGACTGGGACGTCTTTAAGGATTTAATTGAAAATAAATATTTACGTCTCTTTAAAAACCCCTGAAGAGCCTGTTTGTATAATATTCCAAAAACACCAAGAATTTATTCTTCGACATTACAAATGAAATATTAAGAAAGAAGGCTGTGAAGAGTCTGACATGAACGTTGGAATATTGAGGATAAAGCGGCTTTTCATGAAGACATTAAAAACTTAATTTACTTATCAAAAATGTTGAAAGTGTGACACTTGAGTAAAATGGGAAAACTTGAAACGATACTTTCTCTAGAAATTTACGAAATCAATGAACGGACCACAAAAACCAAAGGTGACAGTAGGGCTCCAGTTAGATGGGCAAGAATAGGTAAGGACATAGCTAATGCAATTGCTATACTTTTAACTAATGTATATAAAAGCAATGAAACAAATAACGCTAACCTCGACAAGACATTGATGATGTACTACAGCAAAGTTTCATGAAAAGCAAAAAGTATTTGAGATGATCCTTTTATAAAGACCCGTGTTACTTTAAAACTATATAATATGTACCGAGTCACCAATTTGGATTTTTGACAGCGACATTTCACTATGAAACAGCTGCATCGATTCCATGAACATATATTAAGTAGAACATAAAAAAGGAGTACTACTCAAAGATTTTTCACGACATCCAGCAAGTAATTTATAAGGTATAGCGCAAGGGACCCATATACAAAATAAAAGTATTCCTGAACAACGAGTGTCTTGCTTCTTTTAATCTTACTTCACCGATCGTTCAAACCAACTTAGGGTAAGAAAGAAAACTATCCAAAATCTGTAAAATAACAGCTGTTCCTTTAGAAGTGCTAAATTTTGCAATACAACCACGTCTGCTGATGACACCGCACTACTAGTTAGTAATAAGAATCTTACAACAAGGCCAGGACCAAATGGACGACTGGATTCAAGAGTGGCAGATTAAAACAAATGCATCTATACCTGCTTATATTATTTACATTCGTATTCAACGAAGAAAAATGTCCGAAAATCAAATTAAGAACTTTTCATAGAGAAGTGACACAGTAAGATATCTTGGGATAATCACATCAAGAGAAAGTGAGACAAATTTATATGTTACAAGACGACTGGTTGACGGCACGAAATTTTAAATTCGTCTACAGACAATAAACTTTCCATTTACAAAACTATACTCATATCTAATGTTGATGTACGGAAAACAACTATAGGAAAGTGTATCTTCCTGTATCTTTATCATACCCATTATATAAAGACTGTAAATTGTATCTTAAGCACCAAAACTTGTACCTAGGCTTGTAATCAACGCAACAAAACACAACACCTGGCATACAACAACTGTCAAAGAAGAAATTAGGCCGTTAGAGGCCAAAAATAAGGATCGGCTTAAGGATCAGCCGAATAGACCTGCAACAAAACTACTTAATATCGACTATTGCGAACGTACAAGGCGACACGACATTGGTACAAAGCTTAGATGTCTCATTTTAAGGAGGGTTAGATTACACCACTTGTTTTTGACAAACAACAAATTTGTTGGTAGACTATCCACACTAAACCCATTGATATCAAAACCATTGGTATTCCGAAAACATAAGTTGAGGTTCAGCACCAAATTTATCGGTGGTTCACCAACGCAAAAACTATTGATATCATTTAACAATTAACAACCAAACAAATAATAATAAATACGTTGAGATATTTATACACAGTATCATCCAGTTTTACATAACTTTCAAATGTATACATACATACATACATACATAGCATATTGAACCAAAACAAGTGGTTTAACAAATAATAAATAAATAATCCTTTTAAAACATATACACATACGTAGGAACGCCAAAACAATTCGTGGCCCATCAACGCCAAAATATTCATGGACCCATTTAGACGAAAAAATAAACTTTTAAACATATTATACAATTTACACACATACAAAGTGACCCCAATTTTTTTTTTATTTTCAACCAATACATATATAATAATAATATTTGATATATACATACTATAAACATACATAGTAACACTAAATTTTTAATGGCAAAACAACACCAAATCTTTTGGTGGCCCATCAACACCAAATTATTGGTGGCCAAATAACACCAAATCTTGGTGACCAAACAACACCAAATCTTGGTGACCAATCAACACCAAATCTTGGTGACAAAACAACAAATCTCTTGATGGCCAAACAACACCAAATCCATTGGTGGCCAAACAACACCAGAATATTGGTGGTCTCTTTTAATTATGATTTCTTTTAAAACTATTGCTTTAACAAATGTTTTCATGAACTGTAATACACTCTGTATGCCGATGACATAAAAAAATTCGCGCACAAAACTGCGCACGCGCACTGACGCAACAAAATAATTGACTGTTTACTATTGGAGAAAGACTTCATGGAAATAAATGAAAATGTTCGTAACACATTACCATGTAAATTTAACATAACATATACAAATTACCACTTCAATATAAAACGTATATTAAACGAGTAACTGTAGTTAATGATCTAAACGTTTTCATTAACCTGACATTTAAAACCTATTACATATTATTTAAAACATTTATTACAGCGAAGGCTTATCTTATGCTTGACTTTATACTGAAAACAAGTAGAGACTAAAAATATTAAGACACCTATTCTACCTTTTGATTCTCTTCTAAAATCTATCTTAAGAACCGGTTCAATAATTTTGAATCTATTTCATACAGCACATGTGAAAGGTCTTGAAAAATACAAAGTAAATCCATAAACTCGCACTTGATTTTAGTATTCTAAACTATTGTTACCAACAAGAACTAAATATGATCAAAATAATTTTATATTTCGGGCTTGTAAAAAGTATAAAGACAAAATTACTACTACTCGAACATTCAGTTTAGAGAACGCATGCGTAGCAACACAAAAATAATTGGTACTTTAACTTTTATCGGCTCTGAAGTAGCGTGGGCTGGCTAATCCCACTTCTGAAATTGTTAAAACAATTTCATAAGTAACCCTATAAGTTTATACAGACAGACAAACTAAGAGTATAAGAAACTATGCTTTAAGCTTTATTTTATAACTGTGTGCGGCACTTAACTATTCGTTTTACCATGTAAGATAGAAACACATTTAAACACAATTTTAACGATTACTTTATATCACTTTCATGTTAAAAACCATCTTAAACTAACTATATAACGAATATAAGAAAATAAGGCATTAAGCATTATTTTATCACCTTTTCAGATATTAATTTTAAAGCATCACTATACTTTCAGTATTTTCTATATAAAATGGAAACAACACAGCTTACCACGATTTTAACGATCACTTCACAATTCACATCACTAATATTTAATTTATTTATTTAATTTAACTTTTAACTTTAACTTCACTATAAAACACTGTATCCGTATCACTTTTAACGCACATAAATTCACTACTATTTCTTTTTATTAACACATTAGATTACTAACAAATAAACTAAAGTTTCACGCGTAACGAAAGCTAATCCAAAACTGCCCTGTTTGACAGTTACCATCAGCTTTTATATCAATCCGCCGGAAGTTATATTTTAGTTATTTTTATTATTAAAAACGTCTAAAGAATCAAACCAAGTCTTTTTTTATTCCAGACTCGGCTACAACACATAAATAATATTTTCGAATTATTGATCTAGTAATAAGTTGTAAAATTGTACTATTCTTATTAATTTATAGAATAATAATATTTCTTAATTATTAATCAGTAATAACTGTAAAACTGTTCCATTCTTACAAAATTATTAGGTTTTCAACGCAAGTAGAAAACTCAATAGACATTCAGTATTCATTAATTTGAAATAATAAATTAACTTCATATTATTTATTTTAAATTAAATTGTTATTATTCACGATTTCTTATTATGAATATTATTTTATTACATACAATTTTAGGTTCATACGAAAGCTAGTTTAACACTAGTATTCTTGAATTCAGGAACAGTACATCAACGATAAATAGTATAATAGCTTATTTATAAACTATAAACAATTATCAATTTCATACAAATTATTAGTGCATTTCAAGCGTTCCAAGCGTTTGACAGCAATTTTTTTGTGTCCATTTGAAGCGCCACTAGCGAATCCAGAGAACTAATTTGACGTATATTGCAAATGACTAGTGGTATCGGAGAAAAGTGTCGAGTATGTATTTGTATTTACTCGTATCGTTTCATCGCTACAAATGACTGCGAGAGAAGTGTTTGCTTACTGTAAAGTAATTTTATCGATATTTGTTCGCTGATATCAACATCACTAGTTTTAGTACCACAGACACTCGCTACGTCCGACAGCGCCAAAATGGCGAATATCAAACATGCACAAAAGCACTGTGACAACCACCAGTCCAGTGGTATTGATAGAGGTCAGTGGTGCATTTGTTTACAAAACCAACTGAGGTCTCTAGACTGAGGTACTGACCATGACCGAGTAATACTAGCGTCCACTGCGTTCAGCGTTTTCGACCATTGAAGCACGAAATTTGAAAGTGTAATAAATTATTTTTAACAAAAAACAAAAACCGACTTCAAAACTAAACAAATCTAAACTAAAAAGTAGAAAATAATACTTTTAAGAACTTCGTTAATTTTGAAGTCGGTGCCAGCCAAGACGGATAGACTTACCTTGCCTTTGCAAGGAACTTTCGAACGGTATTTTGATTATGTTTACAAATATTACAGATATAGATTAATCGAATATGTGTCTATTTAAGGTTATTTTGCTTTGGCTGGCACCGACTTCTAAATTAACGAAGTTCTTAAAAGTATTATTTTCTACTTTTTAGTTTAGATTTGTTTAGTTTTGAAGTCGGTTTTTGTTTTTTGTTAAAAATAATTTATTTTCAAATTTTTAACGGAAAGTAGATACTTATTTTGTTTATGTACAAAAAAGAATTTTCCAAATCGGTCCAGCCATCTTCGAGTAATGGGGAACATACATAAAAAAAAGTCCCCAACGAATTGAGAACCTCCTCCTTTTTTAGAGTCGGTTAATAAGAGCCTGAAAGAATTTAACTATCGGTCTATGATTACGTATAATATTGAAAGAATTTTCTTTTAACTCCTAACCGTTGAGGAGTTGTACCTTCCATCATTAGCTCAACCACAGGAGATGATGATTATCAGACGCAAATACTTGAACAGCTTTAGAAAATATATGAAAAACGTAATAAGTGCCTATAAAATTTGAGAGTTGCCTTCGATTTCCCTGGGATCCCATCAACAGATCGTGACTTGGTGACTATGGGACCAACTAGAAACTATACCCTTACAAACAAAAAAAGAATTTTCCAAATCGGTCCAGCCATCGTCGAGTAATCGGGGAACATACATAGAAAAAAAAAGTCCCCGACGAATTGAGAACCTCCTCCTTTTTTTGAAGTCGGTTAAAAATTTAAATGAATTTTTATGGCACTTATCAATTGAATAAAAATTTGATGTTTTTTTAGTGGCTTATTAGCACTACAGAATCTAACTGTCTTAACTTTTCAACCGACTTCCAAAAGGAGGAGGTTATCAATTCGTCTGTATTTTTTTTTTTTTTTTTTTTTTATGTTTGTTAGCTGATAACTTTGAACTGGGTGAACCGATTTTGATGATTCTTTTTTTATTCGAAAGGTAGTGCTTCCCATGTGGTCCCATTTTAATATTTTCCAGTTCTGACAATGGCATCCATGAGAAAACCATAAAAGTCTAATATTTGCATTAAGCATTTGCGCGACAAATGGACGAATAACTCAATATCACGCCAACCGATTTCGATGATTCTTTTTTTAATGGAAAGGATATACTTCAAGGGTAGTTTGATGAGAGTTTGGTAAGGTTCTGATGATGGGATCCATGACAAAGTATCGGAACTCTTCAATTCTTAGGAGCAAATTAACAATTCTCGGCCGAATCTTTTATAGGCTATATGGATATTTGACTCACGTATCGTAACTGATGATGGAAGGTACAACACCTCAACGGTTAACAGTTTAAAGAAAATTCTTTCAATATAATACGCAATTATGGACCGATAGTTGTATACTTTCAGGCTATTAGGTTTACCTCATAATAGAAGGTAAACTTTTATAGTCATTAACACAATACGTATCTACTTCCCGCTAAAAATTTAAAAATAAATTATTTTTAACAAAAAAACAAAAACCGACTTCCAAACTCAATAAATCTAAACTAAAAAGTAGAAAATAATACTTTTAAGGACTTTGTTAATTTTGAAGTCGGTGCCAGCCAAAGCAAAATAACCCTAAATAGATACATATTCGATTAATCTATCAATTTGTAAACATAATCAAAATACCTGGCTGGCACCGACTCCAAAATTAACAAAGTCCTTAAAAGTATTATTTTCTACTTTTTAGTTTAGATTTATTGAGTTTGGAAGTCGGTTTTTGTTTTTTTGTTAAAAATAATCAAAAATATGATTGTAAGTGCGCACGCGGCACACGTTACGGCGCGGCGTGAAGGTGACAATTATTTCATACGCCAACCAACGGGAATATGTCCGTAACGTGACAGTAATTGATATAATTCCCCACTTAATACTATTTATTTACACTTAATACTATGATTTTTTTTTGTTTCTTATCCTCCATCTTTCGAATAGTGACTGAATTTTTAAATTGATTTTGTTTCTATTTCATGTTTTAGTATCTATTATTGTATTGTTGATATTGATCAGTATCCATCCTCATTATATATATGTTATGGATCTTCCATGGTTGTAACATTCGAATAAATGTATGATGAAATTATAAAAGATATATCGTCTATCGTCGATCGTCGCTTGTAAAAGACAACCTACACAGTCTCGATTCTATAGGTCACATTTCGGAGAGTGTGTGCAGGAATAACACGATTTAATTCCCCCATCCCCTTTCCATCGTCGGACGACACGACGAACGGCTGGTCTCCATCCTTATGTCGTGGACGTCCGGACGAAGCGTTTTTATACGTGCGGAAAAGGATGGGAACAATCTGCCTGCGTCAGGGTTACCGTCCGGTTACTATATGGCCCATGGGTGCCTTCAAGGGAAGAGTGCAATAGGTGGCTGAATACTGAATTAGTGCAACTTACCATCTACGACTACGTTACCACTTACCATCAGGTGGAACGTAGTCAAGGACTAATTCAGAATAAAATAAAAAAAAAACTATGTTTATTAAAGACTAAAGTTCTACTTCTATAAGCCAGTACTACCCACTAAAATCCCAACGGACCTCACCCATCTTAATGGGACGTCGCAGGTCGGTAGGTCAGGTAAATAGGTTATTACTTATTAAGTTCATTTTAGTTTGATTTTATTGCAAATATTAAGATTAATAAAATTCAAATTTTAAGCTTCAGTGCTAATTTTTACGTAAATTTTGGAGAATATAGATAACAGTTATTAATCAATACCTACTACCAGACACTTTCCATCTACGGCAACTTATACCGCTTTAAATCTCAAAAAAAAATATAGTTTATCTATAATATCTCAGTCTTGATTTGATACATGAAATTCAGGGAGTTCTACTTGAATAATTTTTGTAAGCAGCCAGACTAGAGATGGATCAAACACCATTCAAACACACGAAATGTCGCTACATATTCAGTGAGCGGGAGCGTGATAGTGGATGGATTTGTCTTTAACCTGATTTGAAAGGTATAGGATATAAGGGGATAATAATCATACATTATAACATACGTTTGCGGTTTATTATAATCTGACTAGGATTATATTATAGATTAAAATATAACAATAAGGTAGGTACTTATATCCATAACTATTTCCCTGATAAAATATAAAAAATAATGACTACCTACATATAAGTAGATAAGACGACCTCAGACAGAACAAGATAGATAGAGCATGTCTAATTAAAAGTAAGGAAGTTAAGAAATTATGTTAAGCCAGTATTTATTTTAATCTACAATTCATTTATTATTAACATTGGTTGTTATATAAAATCTTAGAATAATAACGCTTAGAACGATAGTTTCATACAATATAATACCGCTCAACATTGAAGCACAGTGTAAAGATATGTTTTATTCACTTTGATTGAAGCAACATTAGAATAAATATTTGCGTAAGTGTCACGTTAGTAATAACGTCGATCGTAAGATCGACGGCAGGCACACATAGAACCAAATAATGTTACAAGTAATTACATTTCCATCAAAAAAAATGATACACTTTTCCAATCTTGCCATTTGAAGAATATGAATTATGAAATATATTTGTTTACATTTGATCATGTAGGTATGTAAGTTGTTTTCAGATTTAACATTTTTACTATAATGGCGTCTTATAATAAAAGTTTTTTCTGTGCTGACGAATGTTTTATTTAAAATTATAAGTTGCCAACGCCGAACTAAAACTTAGTTCTGTGGTTGCCAAATAACTAATACTTACGTGTGAATTACTTTTTCTTATTTTTATTAAGATACGCGTCGTGTTTCTCTTTAACTGCATAGCAAGTCTTTTTTAAATAAAATTGCGGGAGCTAATTATTGCAACCAGACTTTATAGAGACGAAAAACGTATTCGGCCAAATATCGCCGAATTGAAATGCCTTCAATTTGCTTGGGCTTACTCTACTACTACTCTAAGTGTTATTATTCTAAGCTGTTATTATTGTATAATCATTTTATCATGTAGCTTGGCATAATTACTGTGATTATTTTGTAGCTTATACATACATGTTTCATAAATATATGTAGGTACATTTGTCAAATAAGATTTAAACAGCGAATAACTTATTGTAAGGAACTTTCAGGAATATTTTATTCGCAACTTTAGTGCCTACTTTATTCCAATTGGCCTGAGCGTAAGGTACTAACTCTCTGTACATTATCCTCCAATTTTCGTTAACCAGCTTTACGCCAAGATCAGCTGAAAAAATATATATTATTAAATAAGAAGTTCTAAGAAAAACATTTCCAACGGTTAAAGTTATACCTATTATTTTTATCAACATAATATGTTAAGGTTATTTCATAAATAGAGTCATTAAAAATTCGCTGTTTTTTTTTTCATTTAAAATATAATAGCATGACCTCGCTAAGTTATAATTACTAACAAGTCGCAAAATATACAATATTATACCTCAAATTATACTCAAACTAATTATTACAATAAGGAAGTCCTGTTAAAAAAGATTTTATTATTTTAATCCTTGTGGAGTATACTTGTGTATAATAATTAGTACATATATCCCGAATAGTAGTATAGACTGGAGACTAGATTCCAGACATACAAACAAAATTACCTCTTTATTAGGGTGGATGCCCTGAATACCAGCCTCTTAGCACTTTTTTCTTTTTAAAAAATCGCATCTTTTGATATGTATGAGATATAGTAGGCCTTTATTTTTTTAATATATGCGTTATTTATGAAATAATGTTATAAAAGAAAGATATTCGAATAATTAATTTAATAACATACATTAATTAAATGCTAATTCGAAAGTGACCCTATTTATTAAGTGGCTCTATTTACAGCCACCCAGTACCTATTGCCACCCTTTTGTGAATTTAATACCAGCCTAGGCTAGGGTTATGTCATCAGAGTTTTTTGTGCATTTGCATTGCATACATATACTATGCTATTTTGTATAATTTTATATATTTCGTTGCAGGTACGTTTACGTTTACAATTTTATTTTTATTTCTTTAGAAATAAGTGAAATTTATGAGCCTGTTTGTAATGTCAAAATAACAGTTCTTTACTAAATACCCATGAAAGTATAGTATACGATAGTCATTCGAAAAAAAAACAGTTTATAAAATGTTTAATCTATTCTCAGAACCGATTATGACGAGGCTTTCACTGGAAGATAACTATGACATTAGTTATTTTACGATACGTAGGCTACCGATATTTTAGAAAAATAATTAGAATTCCGGCAAAAAACTACAATCAAAGTATAAGGTTTTATTTAATATTCAATAATGAATGTCGTATGTTTCAGAAGGAGTATTAAAAAACAACACTTAGGTAATAATAGTAATGTTGTGTCACATTTACGTCTTTCGTCTTCACGTCTGACGTCACATTTGGTTTCAACCAATGGTGACGCGTTTAGAAAGTTTTGATTTCCCGCCGTTAACGTTCACTTTTCATTCAATATTTTAAGGGTTAAAGTTATAACGAAATAAAAAAATTCCATTTAATTGTAATGTGACGATAATAAAGATTGGAAAAAGGATATTTGAAACAAAATTATTTTTTATACATGATAGCTACTAGACCAACGAGGCAGTCAACGTGTTTCATTATCAGACTGGACTCAAGCCTCTAATTTATTTTTCCGAAACACAAGTGACCTTTATCAATTATCATTCTAATTCGACTTTTACACAAATATTTATCATATAAATATATATATCATATTTGTCTAGAATAATATTTGTTTAAAACTTAGTAAGCATTATGTCAAAATTAAAGCCAAATATCGTTCAATGACAAATGGTTTTTAACTCAATTAATATGTTACCTCAAATTACTTACTTAAATCTTTACTTTCAGGGGATTTATTTGTAAGGAAAATTTGCATATTCCCAACATCAGGTCTCATATAAAATGATTTGATTCTCACAAACACTTCGTTGTTAATGGTCTCTGGTTTTCCATCCAGTTTCCACGTGTAAACTAAGTTAGCTGAAATTTATATGTTCATATTAAAATAAATAGGTAACACTTTTATGAATAATATGAAATATGATACTATGTTATATAAATAGTATCCATAATATGTTATATGTGGGATGAAATAAAACTTACTCATATTTGTTACAAAAGTTCCGTGTGCGGTAATGTTCAACGAATTGTAACTACCGTGGCCTCCATATGTACCGCTTATTGAAATAGCAGGGCTAAACATGTCAATTTCTAAATGGAAATTATCGTCTTCGGCTCTCAACCTAAAATAAAGTACATCATAAAAAATGGACAAATGCAAATCTGAGTCGTACAAACGCACAAAAGATCGTTTTTGTTGAGCTTCTTGCTAAACATGATTCAATGCTGTAAAAGTTAAGCTATAAATGGTAAGTTCCCTAAAGGTCTTGATTCCTTTGCGAATGTTAATATATTATGGGGCATAAACGGCAGTGTTTTTGATTTTGTGAAATTAGAAGTTTGATTTTTTTTTCTCTAAAAGGAATGCAGACCTGAGTTTTAGTTATAATGTCAACTTGATACCTCGATACGAGTTAAAAATTCGAATCCTTTACAACGTACGAGTACAAACATGGTCATGGAAGACCGACTCTCGTGAATAAGTTTGCGAAAAAATCTGAGAATATAGTTTTATTTTATTTAAAAACATGCACATGTTCTTGGGCAAAATATTATTTAATTTAAATCTAAAAAGTTTTAAAATTATTTTTTGTTAAAATTTAAGTAGGAAAATAATAAAATCATAAATAGTACTTTTTCATAACACAACCACTTGATAAATAAAGTTATATTATATACCTTGCATCGCGAACAGTAGCATGTCTTAAACCGTGTACCAGAATATCCCTGGTGATCATCTTAGCTTGTATCTGTAAACGTATGAGTTATTAAAATATGACTAGGTATACTAAACCATGTAAAAATTATATATTTGACGAGTACGTATTTATTGTATATATTATGTAGGTAGGTATATATGTGAGGACTAATTACATAATATGTGTGTCCGATTCTACGTTCCCTCGCAGTTACTAAGGGGCATAACTAGTTTTGATCATTTTTACCTCAGACTACATTAAATAAATGTAGTCTGAGATTTTTACGTTATTGAAACTCGCTGGGCTTGCTAGTTTATAATACGAGTATGTACCACGACCAAAGTAGACCAAATAAAAAAGTTTTATTTGGTCTGAGCATATAATATGTTTAAAAGTAATTTGGGGCAAGATTCAAATAAAACTTCAAATGGCTAATGAGTCAAAACTATAATGCTGTGAATGTAAAATTATATAAGAACTAAAACGCTGGCCTGTGAGTTTACTATATTAATATTGTTAGTTATTTTAAATTACTTTTTACTTATTAATTTTAATTTAATATTGGCGTAGTATAACTAGTACTTTTACATGAAAAAAAACTGTAAAATGTTTATTTGTAGACTATTGTAAGACTTAATGGAGCATAAGTTCGTTCTTTAGTATGGATATTCTCGACTTAATAATTCATTAAGTGACTATGAGTGCGGCGGTAAGTACTTACTACTTATAATACTTACTCCTAGCTTATTGAGTAAGCTATTGATCTAAGTATTATGTAAACACTATCGATGTTACCTATAATACGTCAAAACATCGTATGTTATTGCAAAACTTGTTGAATTAAGTAAGTAATTACAATGGACTTAAAAGGAGGTAGGTAGGTAATAAGTATATAGAAGTTAAATTTCACAGCACTTATAATTCTCTTATTCTATGTACAATGTACATTAATAATTGGAAAATATTCATTATTAACAGATATATACATATACAGAAACAGCAGAATCTAGAAATTTTAGCATTTTGTTTGTCTTTCTGACTCTGTCTGTTTGCCTGTAACCGCATCACGGGAAAACCACTGGACAGATTTTGATGGAGGAAATTATTTCATTTTGATAAATCTATACTAACACTTAAAACCCAAGTAATATATAAAATCAAAGAATTTGGTTTCCGTTCTTAAGAACGTGGGCGGAACTGCGGAATATGCTAGTGATGTTTATAAATTATTATTGTTTGGATACCATTACCATACCAAGCATTATGATTTCAAGGCTCTACAGCTTACACGATTTAAACTTGTTGAAACTATCCGTATTTTTTTTACATAAGCATGATATTGCCTAGTTACGTTGTGTAGGTATACGTTCCTACTATTGAGAGCACTTGAGCGAGGACTTGCCGCGGCTTTTTGTAATGTTATTTATAGTTCATCAAGGTAGTTCATGGTCGAAAAGAGGTATATTAAATTACTTTATGCCTTCTTAAATAAAACAGTTCGTTTTCAATTCTAAATGTTGCCAATAGTTAGAGACGGAGAGGTTAAATAAAGTAAAGTGTGGTAGCAAAAAAAGCTTTAAATACAACAAATATCTCATAGATATATGAAAAGAAGCTTTGCAAAAAGTAACTTTTTCTAGTCTTTATTAATATCATTATGAGATAAAGCTAGTATTTTCACAAGTTTTTGCTTCGGTCGGTTCGCTTAAGAATTTTTAAGGATGAACGTTCTAAGCTATACATTATTCCTCTAGACACTCAGTTTTCGTTTTTACAGTCAAAAGCAGCATTCATTATTTTATCAACTCGATAAGTAACTACTTACATTACTAACAAGTGATAACAACTATATAGAGAAAGTTTTATATATAAGGAATGTCCAAAGTAAAAAATTATATATAGGTATACCTACATACTATTTGATATTATGTTTTATTATTTGAAAATAAAACATCGGCTACAGAAAGTTACATGTCTTGCTAAATTGACGATTAAATACTAAATACGAAATAATATCTACCTAATATTATTTTTCAAATACATAATAACTTAAATCCACTATAATGTAAATAAGAGTGCAAGGTACAATTGTTAGTAACGTAATAAAAATATTATTAGCATACTTTAACTTGAGATAATCTATAATCAGCAGATGACATGAGAATTTTTAATTCTATTGTATTACTGTTTCTGAGGCAATAGGAAAACTAACAGGATGTGTACCAACAGAACTTACAATAGAGTAGAGTTATTTATAACAATGAATGTAGGTAGTTGTGATTTGTAAGCAATTGACTAATGCGATCAAAATATGTCAACAAAGAGATCACAATGAACACAAGCAATACCTGTGTAAGGTATGTGCTAAACGTAACGGTACATTCTACGAGACGTAAAAATTTTATAAAATATAATTGTCAATTAGAAGAAAACTTTCTTATTTAAGTAAGAATATTGCGTATTTTTCTTGTTACATCTGTATGTCTAGTTTAAATTTAAGTATAATAAATATTAGCTCTTATGAAATTATGTTTTTTTTATATTAGGTATCTATCTAGGTAATTAAAAAAATAGCTTTTGCTAAGTTAAATTACATTTACAATATAAAAGCATGGTCTTAGTATATCTAAATGGATTTTATTATTCTTTAAAATTAATAATATTTATTAATTATTATTTATACATTTTTCCACCTACCAATTCAATTTTTTGTTTCGTGCACTTTTTTGCCTTAGTTATGTGCGCCAATGTAAAAATATCAGTGTCTAATAACAAGTTTCACTAGTTCTCTAAATAATAATTATTGCATTTAATATCTTAATAAAATGAGAAAGACAAACTGGTAGCCTGGTGGTACCTTATATGAAATTTAAACTGCGTTAAAAGTAGAATAACTGAATAAGTAGTAAGTAGTACCTCCTACATATTTTTGCCCAAAAAATATAAGTAACATTATCAGTCAGATACTATGATAATTATCAAAATTTGTTAGTAGATTAATATAAGGTAGGATACCTTACATATTAATAAGTACCCCCAACCAGTATCAGTCTTCAATATAGGGGGGCGATCGTTCAGGCGAACCCGTTAAATATGTAAAAAAATTGATCATCTGATATACTCGAGCGCGTCTGATTAAGATAAGGGGGATAATTACTAACTAAAAAGTGTAAAATTTGCTAATCTGACTTGAAGCTTAACCTAAGGAAGTGGGAGGGTAACAAAACTAAAAAAAACGATGCCTTGACTTACTTGAGCGCAGCTGATTTTTTTATATTGTAAGGGTAATGATACCAGAATTACAAAAAATATATAATCTGACGAATTACGTAAGCCGAGCTCGGCCTCTCCGTCTCTAACTATTGGCAACATTTAGAATTGAAAACGAACTGTTTTATTTAAAAAGGCATAAAGTAATAAAAAGTTGCTTTTATAAATCAAATTTGGTGAGTTATATTTATTATTATTTTGATAATATGAGTGATAATGATAAGAAAGGTTTTCTGTGAAGAAAATCTATCTTTTAAAAAAAGTATTATTGGTCATTCCTTATGGTAAATTTTTTTTTCATGTTGTCAGATTATCTATACCCCTCAAAATATTCGTCAGATTTTTGTCAAGATGTCTTTTTTTATACATTTTTAACAATTCACTACAAGCTTGCGTCACTTCCAAATCGTTAGTTTAAGAAACAGAAGCGTCTGTAGGGTTCAATTAACACCCCCTCTACAAATCTGACGCGTTAGAGAAAACTATTTTTTTTATGATTTTCTCCCGTCCCGTATGGCCACCCTCACCTCGCAAATCGGCAGATTAATATATATTTCATATCAGAGACAAGTTGGAGTATGAAAAATATCAATATCTGACATACTAGTATGTCCATGTAATTGTTTTTTTTTTATAATTTTGAAAGTCTGTAGACGCGCTTCCCCCTGGAAATATTATAGGAGCATTTAATCTTCCAATTATCTAATCTACAATATCTTTTAGGTTTCCGCGACGCTCGAGTAAATCCCCTTTAGCATCTGCGCGTTTCTTGGCTTCGCGTCCGGCTGGATTGCCGGACGCTACTGAGCTCCCCCACCACGAGAAGCACGTTGGTGGGAGTAGATTACGACCTAGAGTAACACATCGGTATGACAATTGATAATGTAAATAGGCTAGAAATGAATCTGAGTGCAAATCAGTCGCTAATTAAATAATATAATCTGACCTGATTATTTTTGTATTCAAAACCCTGTTCCTTTTGAAAGTAAGGGTCGACGGGAGGTACACCGATGTCTTTTATACCGCTCGCCATAGCGGCAATGCCGTCTTGCACTGCTTCCACTAAACAATCGTTTACGTCCGGAGAGTTTCGATTACATAATTTCAAGTAGTTTTCTGTAAATAAATGTTTAAATATAAGTAAGCCAAGCATTATCAGTTTTATCAATAATAAATAAGTATTTTAAAATGTAAAAAAACAGTGACCTTGAAAAATATGTATAAAGTACCTAAGATCGGCGTGTGACAATGTAGGTGACTAATTTTACTATGCTATTTGAAGTGTGTTTATTTTATACTGGCTTTTTAATATCACTCGTGTAGTTAATAATATTTGACCTGTTGCATGATCATGATGTTCGATATCTTCATCACAAAATTGACAATTCTTACAAAATATTTAGACTATTTCAATTTATAATAAAACCAGCTTGACTCCTACCTATTAAGTAGACGTTCAAAATGATTTGGAATGTGTTTCTATTGTTATTTCTAAAGATAGAATAAATCCTCCGATCAACAACCGACTGATTTATCTTTGCCTAGAACTACTGGACCTGCAAAGCTTATGACAGCCTGAAGAACTTAAGCGTCTTGTCTTCAGCCCTTTTTTAACGTCCCACTGCTAGGCACGGGCTTCCCTCAGTACGAGGGGATCAGGCAACAGTTCACCACGCTGGCCTAGTGGGTGTTGGCGGACTTTACATGTCTTACAAAAACTTGCTAGGTTTTCTTAGACATGCAGGTTTCCTCACGATGTTTTCCTTCACCGTAAGACATTATAGCTTTAGCTTATTAAAATTTAATATTCTATAATGATTCGATAAAATTTCATAACTGATTTTCTACACAGTAAATGTAACAGTTTAAAGTATTTCACTGTGATTCTGTGAGTAGACTACGTTTAAAAAGAATGCGAGGGAAGTCAGGTGAAACTACCAAGCTAGGAAAAGTTAGTCAGTTTAGTTTTATATAGGTATACTTACTTTTGTACATATTTATTTAATGAAATGAATTTTAAATTGGCCTCGTTATTCAATGTTGTATTTTAATATTTTTTATTCTCAACTTATTTATTATATAAAAAACAACAGTAGACTATACAATATACATAGTATTTAGTTTTTGTATATCTGTCCTTATTATGTATTAGGTGAACATGGATGAGCTTCAGTGAATTTTAAGCAAAAATAGGCTCGTTGCCGCAACGCCAGACAAAACAAGTTTAATGTTAATACGTGAAGTAAATATAAAGATATTTACTTGTACCTACAGAACACCATCATATTTTGCACACTAACGGAAACAGAAAAGGTAATGTTTTTTTATACTATAGGTAACTTAAGTTATATAATAAATGACATAATATATAGCTATATTCTTTAACCTATATACCTATCTAAGATAGGTATATCTAAGATAGGTATATAATATCTTCTATACTCTATCTATCTATATTCTATACTATTTATAAAGCTGAAGAGTTTGTTTGTTTGTTTGTTTTTGTTTGTTTGTTTGTTTGTTTGTTTGTTTGTTTGTTTGTTTGTTTGTTTGAACGCGCCTTATCTCAGGAACTACTGTTCCTAATTGAAAAATTCTTTTTGTGTTGCATAGTCAGTTTATCGAGGAAGGCTATAGGCTATATAACATCACACTACGACCATTAGGAGCGGAGCATCAATGAAAAATGTAGCAGAAACGGGAGAAAAATATTCATTTTGAGAACTACCGTTGCGTGCGCTGCGTTAACGGTTCAATTTATGTAAAAATCAAGTATGACGGAATGCAATATTTGCGGAGGTGTTTTTATAAACATGATATTAATCCTTACCTAAATAAACAAGTTACTCATAACAAGTATTTAATTTTGAACAAAATTGCTTCTGGCGTCATTTGATTTCAATAAATATCTTACGAGATATCATAGTTTAACATAACTCCGCAACAAAATAATGATCGCGCGTGGCGCGGGCGAAAGAATTTGGTTTACATCCTTTAGAATGCGAGCGAAGCCGCGGGAAAGGCTAGTTAGGTATATCTGTAGTCGCTTTAATTACATCACTTACGTACGGATTTTCCTGATTTTTAATTTGTTAGATTTGTCTCAGCCTGTATTAGCATAATAACTATTGAATAATTAATAAAATATTGAAACAAAATATTATGATAGGTAGATATATTTTGATATAGTAATTTGAGTACAAATTACTAACATTTACCAAACGTGCGCGCAAATGTATAGTGTGTTTACTTTTTACTCTGAGAAAAATCACATTTCTGAGAAAACTAAGTATACCAACCGTTAAAACGTATTAGTATTTAGTTCGATGAAAATATATAGGAAAATACAACTTTTACTTAGTACATTTAAAAGAATCGCTTTCTTTTCGCTTCAAAACAAAAGAACAATTTTTGTAGATAATTGACTAATCAACATTTTTCTAGATAGCTATTTTTATCAAAAAATTAACGGTCTTGCTAAAAAATCTAAATAGCTCATTTTATATAAATATTAAAATAAATAATAAATATAATAATAAATATGTCATTCTTGTATAAAATCTTTACACACATTGAATAGACTTTTCACAATTTTACTATAATCGTATCTTCTTGGGAATTTATGCAAGGGTTATTATTAGCCCGTAAAATAGCGATTTTTCGGGCTAATTTGACCGGACTATATATCATAGGGACAAACTCTAACGGAGCGAGGATGAGTCGCTAGTATATGTATCTACTATCTACGACAACACTGCTAGAAACTTAGGGCAAATAGATTTCGTGTAGGTAATGCTTACTATTGAGAAAATGCAAACCTTAAAAAGAATTAGGAAATCTGTGAAAAAATCGGTTATTTAGAATTTACAGTGACGAGTGAATTTTTTCTTGAATAAATAATAAATAGTATAAGTTTTTAGGTAGTACATCTACTGGTGATAAAATATAGGAGATGATATTATGAAGTTGGAGATATCGTTGACACTAAAAAAAATTATAGTATGATAAAACCCATTGGAAAAGGAAGACAATATAACAAAAATAAAAGGAAAAGTTTCGTAGTGTAAATTTTTTACACCATCAAAAAGTAGCGATTTCAACGAACAAAAAGCCGTTTGTTAATT
Organism: Boloria euphrosyne; assembly: GCA_951802675.2. NCBI lineage: Eukaryota > Metazoa > Arthropoda > Insecta > Lepidoptera > Nymphalidae > Boloria > Boloria euphrosyne. Next base: position 7,483,440 of record OX637872.1, read on the forward strand.
TGTTTGTTTGGTAAAGCCGAAATGTTTTGACGTGTGAACTTACTTCGACTTCGATTGGAAATTAGGGTGCTTTTCGATAATAAGTCAAAATAAGGTGAAAAAGTAAATATAATATACAAAAAAAATACAGTGTATTTGCGACATAAAAAGGCAAGTTTTCACCAAATTTCGTGAAAAAAAAAGGTTTTGTAAAAGATAAAAATAAAAAATCAGAAACTTATTTATTAGAATTTTTCACATAAATTTTGAGGTTACGAATATATGAAAAAAGTGTGAATACAAGAGCTATTTTGCCATGTAACTTTTTTTCATGGGACTTGTAGTTTGGACGGAAATCGAGATAAACAGTTTTTTACCCTTAAAACCCCACCCCCTCCCACTTTCCTACCTCAGATCGCTCGTAAGTTATTTTTCCTTTAATTTTTTATATTCTCTTCCTTCTCCAATGAGTTTCATCTAACTATATATTTTTTTAACTTTTTACCATATTCAAAGGCACTTGTCTAGTAGGTACTACTGGATGAATATAATAGATTTTTTGGAAATATAAATAGGTACGTGGGTAAAGCTACAAGCAAATTCTACTATTCAACATAAGAATCTAAAATCAATAACACATTTCATATACAAAATTATAAATAAAAAACAAAAGTTATCATTAAAATGTAGAGTTAATCAATTTAAAGCTAAAATTTATTGATATATAATATATGTTTATCTTTAACTTTTATTTTTATAATAAAAAGTAAAAAGTAAATAAGTAGATAACTAAACTTACCAACACTAGCTTCTCCTAAACAAGTTACTACTATACTCAAGAAGATAAAAAGTGTTCGTAAAAACATTTTATTATTATATTAAATTATTTGAGTTCTAATAAAACTTTAAAAAAATAATAGAATAATACTGAAAACACGAGCTATTGCTTTGAATGTTAAATTTTATGTGTAGTTTACTTTAATCCGTTCTTTGCCGATACGAATACTATATATACAACATCATTGCCAACCGAGATTGCATCAACATCACCTGGTCTCAATGCCATCCACTGGTTTGGCGGGAAAAATAATAAATTAAGAGAACAAAAAATCACAGTTAAAATATTGTTAGTAACAAAGAGTTAATTTAATTTGTATAATATTATCAGACTAGCGACTCACCCTCGCTTCGCTCGGGTTCGTCCCCAGGTGTAACCTCTTTAGTATAGTTTTAAAATGACGTAATTTCCATATATAATCGCGTAAGAAACGCTTTCATTCGACCGTTTTGTCTCCGATTCACTTTGCAAAACGGACTACCACGTAAAAGCCTTTTTATTTTTCGGTTTTTTTATATAACCTATGACACTCAGCAATAATGTGGCTTTTTATTGGTGAAAGAATTTTAAAATCGGTTCAGTAGATCCCGAGATTACCCCTTACAATTTAACAAATATACAAACACACAAACTTTACTTCTTTATAATATTAGTATAGATTAGATTGGAGAAGTCTTTTAATAATTTTATTTAAATGTAAAAAAACGTCGGGAGTACTTATATTATGTAATATCTAAGAAACGCATTTGATTTTTAAAAAAGACTTCTATCTATACATATTATAAAACAAAGTCCTCCTCCGCGTCTGTCTGTCTGTCTGTCTGTCTGTCTGTTCGCGATAAACTCAAAAACTACTGCACCGATTTTCATGCAGTTTTTACCTTTGGATAGAATGGTTCTCTAGGAAGGTTTTAGTATATAATTTGTCAAGTTTTTGTATACATTGGCTAAAATATAATGATATCTGTTGGAGGTGTCGGAAAAAAATAAGCCGTCTGGGAGCTTTGTGTGCTTTGTTTGCTTGCTTATGTAATTTTATTATTATTTTATGATAGGTTAATTTAAATTACCTACCTTTAAAAATTCTAATGAGTCAAATTTGTCGAATCGAACATCAAATATTTTTTGAAAAATCATTATTTATTGAAATAATCATTATTATTATCAATCGATAATAAGCAATTATTTCAGAGGCTGAATCTATTCTATTTATTTTATTCAATTCAATTATTTCCTTTAATGGCTTCCAGGCGCGCCGGTTGGGCACAGTTGACTTCGCCAATGTCGCTATTTATCTGTTTTAGATTTCTGTTCGTTTTCTTGTCAGTCTGTTTGTGACTGTGTGTCACGGATTCAGGTCACAAAATGTCGCCGTATGTTTTAAAAATACGTTATTTTAATTTCAAAAAAAATTATGACCTTCTATGATTTTTATTAGAAAATTATTACGCAATTATCTGCGGCGTTACCCGTAATTTTCATATGAAAATATTTGTAAGCTATCATTTAGTTAAAACATTTTTTGTAAGTTTCTAAATATAAAAAACCGGCAAGTCACATATCAACGGTTCCGCTTGGTCAATTAATGTTTCGTATTTACTTACTTCGTTAGTATATTGTTGTATATTTGTAGTATAGGTATTGTTATGATAACACTAAAATAAAATGTGACTGTTTATGTCTTCACAACATGGAAGTTTTACAGATCCAAAAAAATAACAGTTATTATTACGATAAGAATACCAGCAGAAATAAGATCACATAACAAGTACTAACAACTATATTAACACTAGTACAGATGCCTCATGTCTAACCATTGAGTTATTATTACGTAGTAATAATAACTCAATGTGTCTAACAAAGAAATTGGATAACGGTCGTTGGATGACGTTAATTCGCAAATAGCTAAACTTTATTTTTCCAAAATTAGTGCAATTTCATGAATAGTGGATATTGTAAAATTCAGTCTTCACTAAAATAATCTGTGATTTTACCAAAGTTGCTGCTTAGTCCGTGTCCGTTCATGACCTAAACAATGTGTTTCCGTTGAAGGACAGCTGTACTCAATTTCGGTGAAATGACATATCCCTCTCGTATGGATGAGTACCGAGTCCCGGTCCTGTAGGCGGACTGATTTTCACACATTAATTTTCAGCACTTCAGCACTTTAAAATAAGTGTGGTTTATTTGCCACAGCTGTGGGGAGCGGGACTGAAGTACGGCCTAGGTCTCGATAAAAACAAATAATATTCCGTAGTCTACAATATAAAACGTTTTAGGTAGGTTGCTTCATAAGTTCTTAAGCTGTTAAGAATCGTTTTTTTTGGGCCCTTGGGTCCTAATCTAAGCTAACAAATTAAACATTGTTTTTTTGTTGTTGGTTCGTATACACTTTCATATGCATTTAGAGAAAAGCTGTTAATTTGAAATTAAAAACAGACACTTCAATATTATACTGAATGTATCTCATAACTTTTAGCAAGAGTTAGCCATAATATATTTAAATTAAAAAAAGAGGACCCGTTTTCCTCTCGGAATGAAAGACTTTTTCTTCAATAAAAAGTATTTTAAATGTTGCCTCGTAACGTATCACTCCAAAATTTAGTTCAAAATGGTTCAATACTTTTTGCGTGAAACGTACAAATCAATTCGCTAAGTTACAGTTTTTATACGTACTTTTATACATAGCACCTCGTCTTTTCGCCTTTTCTGGTGACAGGAGAGCTGGCTCATTTTTCGCCCAAAGAATCGATATTGCCATTCAGCGGGGGAAAGCGGCTAGCATTCTTGCCACTATTCTACACTAGTAATACTGTTTAATAAGAGTACATTTGATACTAAGTAATAAATAAATATATGATTTAGGTTGCCGGTTGGTTAAAAATTAAGGAAAGGATTGAAGTTAATAGTTCTACCTACATGTACTTATATAATAGCGCCTTGGCGTTAACAAGAGGCAATTAGGTAAGTTTATAACAATTCTCGTCCATTTAAAAGGTTATTTTTATTATAATGCCTGGGCAACAAGTGTTTATCTAACAAAACTTTAAAATGCACACAGAAAAATGAGGTTGATATTGCTGGATGTGAAAGCGAAAAATTATCAAGTATTCTAACTGAAAATAGGTTTTGAATATGTTTCGAAAAGTTCATAACATTCCTAAGCGGGTCATGCATATCACACTGACCAGCATTACTCGCAAGCAAACAGTTTCTTTATTATTTCCTTTTTTAATTACCAAAAAAGATTTTTTTTATTACTCGACACTTCAAGACAGGTTGAATAGCAAGAAACGAATTAACCTACAGTTAGGAACTAGAAGATAAAATAGCTCCTCAAGTTCCTCGATGCACTATCTTGGAATCAGCATGCAACAATCCTAACAGGATCTCCTAACGAATTACCTTGGGTTGTGAAAGAAAATACGAAAATAACAAAAGATAAAGTGAAAAAGATAAAGACTCTTTTTATCCTTTTTTTCCTTAGATGCTGTAAGACAAAAAAATCTATGCTCTAAATGACCTATGATGTATGATAAAAATGATTGACCTGTGATGATTATGGGCAAAACATGATCACACTGAGTGCTTATGGTATGGACTCTTCTGAGGGTTAAATATGACTTTTGCCTTAAAAACGCTTGATCGGTTTTACCAACCTAGTGTTACCAAGTACTACTTCAGATTTAGATTCACATTTCACCGTTTTCATAGGAGACTTAAATGTAAAATAGGCAAACGAAAAGGATTCATGAAGAGCTCCTTTTTGAAGAAACAAAATTAGATATGGATATATATACACATATATATGGATATAAAAAGTGGATATGGATAAGCCCGAATGTTGTAGACAAAAATGGCAAAGATTTAATTATGTCAATTTAAAAGCAAATAAGTACTTCATGACGTCTCTGTGATAAATGCGATTAAAACTGGAAGAGTTAAAGAGAGATATTCAAAAATAGCAAAATTTCGGACAAATCTTTCATCCCCTATTTTATCTCCGTAGGGGACTAGTTAACAAAATCCTATCTTAAATGACGCTCATAGTATAAAATCAATATCTTGTAAAATACCTTAGGACTTAGGAGTTAGGAGATAGGCATTTACTATTGCATATATGTAGGTACTCACATACTTTATTCGAGCAGTACATCAGTAGGAAAGGTAAAAAAACTTTTAGAAACTAAAAGAACTCAACTTGACTAAATTTTAGTAATTTAGTCAAGTTAAGTTCTCTATTTATTGGATAGGATCTGCTATTTATAAAAAGTATATGCAGACAGAGACGTGGTTAGAAATTGTCTATTATCATAGGCATGTAATTAATCAGCTTAAACGTAACATAACGGTATGGTTCACTTAAAAGCTTAATATTACAAATGTTGTACCATAAGTGTTGTGAAAATATATTTAAAATAAAGATTTAATATTAAATGTGTGGAAATTACTAATAAGTACTTATTTAGTATTTAAGTTATACATAGCATGTCATATATGAAACGTGCACAGGCTACGCCACTTTTAATAAGTTCGAAGAGAACCATAAACGATATATTCCTCATTTACATTGTGCTACAGGACGCTAAAAGCTTGCAAAGGAAAATAAGCAAATAAATCAAACAGCTTTTTAAAATTAAATGTTAAGGACAACATTAAAAGTCCAACTAGTTCAAAACAGTACAACTAGTGCATCTAAAAAATCTGTCATTGTGAATGTCATTTAAATATTGTACGACGTGCTAAATGTTCACCAATTTATTTATGAATCAATCTTAAGTCAGTATAATGCTGTAAAGATTAAAGAGAGCATTTATTTTCATGGGTCATTGACACATAATTACCTAGATGTCTTTTGTGGTTTGTGATGGGGATATTGACTGATGTTACGGTATTTTATTAATTAAATACACGACATCGTAAAAAGTTCACATACTTGTCTACTACTAAAAATAACCAGTATTACCTTAAACAATACCATGTTTAAAGAAAAGTTTTTATATTATTTCAAAGTTATATCTACATGTTTCTATTAAGTATACTGTTTACAATACGAGCTCTACATATTATCTACTACTTCTAAATTTTACAAGATATTTTAAATAATGTCCGCTGGAGAAATTTTGTCATTAAAAATGATGTGGCGTATTATATTTAAGAAAATGATATAATTATTTACAATAAAGGAAATTACAAGTAAACTTAACTATATATACAAAGCAAATGTACACTTAATTATTACTGTACTAGTCGTGTCCGCGTGGAATAGTGGCAAGTAGTGAATGCTAGCTGCATTCACCCGTTGAATGGCAATGCCGATACTTTGGGCGAAAAATGAGCCAGCTCTTCTATCACCAGTGGAGGCGATAAGACGAGGTGTTATGTCTTTTAAAAAGTGCTTAGCACTTTGACTCCATGGGCCAAGGGTTTCTACAGTTATCAACTATCAATGCTATTATTTGGAATTAAATCAATATTGTCATAAATGCCGTCCGATATTATATCAATAACATCTTCATTATTACTAAGTAACTTAAATAATTTTAATCGATTTACAAAAAAAAATGATATAATTAATAAAATAATAACATCATTTCAAAAATGAAATTAATGATAGCGTTCTTAAAAATATAATTTCAATAGGGTATATCTAAACTACATACTGTATTTTTCTAAATCATCTGATAAACCTTTTGCTTTTCTTTCTTTTGAAACAAAATAAAAAAAATCGCTTAAGATAAGTAATTATTAAATCTTCATATAAAAAGTAAACAATAAAATAAGTATATTATATCAAAGAATCTTAAAATAAGTAAATATCTGCATGCAGGTTTCATGTCCTCTTTAAATAAGCACGTATTTTTGAAAACAATAAGTTCTGACTAGGATAACTAGGTTTTTCGAATTTACGTTTTCAGGTCTAGTTATTTATTACTTAATAATATTCTTATAGTAAGCATATAATATATCCTGTACAATAAAGTAAAAATACTAAGAAGTATGTTTACTACTTATAATTTAGTTATTTTTAACGAAAAATTTATTATCGCTTTATCAAATTGCGATAAAATAAAAGGAAATTAATACCTTTTAGCGGAACATTTGAAGTGACCATCAGGATAATATTAGTAACTCCTAAACCTCAATTTAAAGGTTGATTGACATTATACATTAAACCGATTTAAAGTTTTTTTTGCGCGATTTTGCAATACATAATACCTAAGTATATAGTCACTCACCTGTGCACGCTTACAAAAAGCGCAAACACTTATAATGTTTAAGAAACTTAAGTAAATAAAATAGACAATCTATTTTTTTGTAAAAGTTTGTTTTACCACAGATCACATTATACTATAGTTTTATAAAATATTACAGTTCAGCTACTATTTTAAAACTTTTTAAAAATATTATTTTAACTGTTTTTTTATGAATTTCCTAGGTAATGTTAAGTCCAGAAAAAATACTCCAAATGGAATAACTATTGACATTATTTTATACGCTTTTAAAGCTATTTGTTAAGTTTCTGTTCCTTCAGTTAAGATAAGTGGTCCTAATCATGTTAGAAATCATGCGTACATGAAAATATCAGAGGTGCGAGACCCGGATTTGAACCCGCATCACTTGGATATCCAAGCGAGTGCGTTACCACTGGGCTACCACAGCTGTATCAACTATCAATGCTATTATTTGGAATTAAATCAATATTGTCATAAATGCCGTCCGATATTATATCAATTACATCTTCATTATTACTAAGTAACTTAAATAATTTTAATTGATTACAAAAAAAAAATTATGTCGATAATATAGTGGCATTTGCGCTTTCCTCAATTTTGATCCTATGCTTCATGTTCATAATATGACCTCCACCAATTTTCGTTATGCCTAGGGGTTTTATTATTTATAAATTGTAATACATATTCACATTGATGTTTCACGTCTGCGAGGCCTTTCAAGATATCCATTTTTATTTTTAAAGAAATGCCTAGTCTCTTTATATATACATCTTTAATGTGTCATGTGTAAGCTTGTGCATGTACATATTTTTAAGCAAGTTTCATCATTACATATAGATATGTAATAAATGTCCAATGAAGAGGCACAGCAAACCGCTTAAACGTAAATATGCCATAAGTTACAGAATGGATGTATCGCATAAAAGGTATAGTATTGTTTGTTGTTTATGAATTTCCATTTGAGCTTTCAGATAAGTGAAGTTAATCAGTAACTTCAAAACATATTGCGTTTTCAGCTTTAAAACTACTACTGCCGCTTTATAAATTATTTTAATATATAGGTAGATTGATTATTCTAAGCTCAAATTATGTTTATGTGTATCACTGGGGCCTTATTTTGATGCTACTCGGTAAATCTGCCAAAAAAGTATATCAATTTCTTCGTTTTTTAAAAGTAGGTATAACCACATCTTATATATTCTGTAATGCCTACCCAGAAGACTGTAGGTAGGTACTACGAGTATATTTACTATATGTTATGCAATAACCATCCACTCATTTAAAATCAAATCGTTGACTGGAAGAAAAAATGTATACCCATAAGCTAGTGCTAAGTCCACATTTCAAATTTTTTTAGTAATATGCAATAAAGATTATAAAAGCCTTTAATGGGATTACATATACTAGGCACTTAATTGTACCTACCTACTTAAAATAATTTAGGGTTATTGATATCCAACATTTCTTAATTTAATTTTTAAATAAAATTTATCTTTTATCACTTTAATGTCTCTAAATTACGTTTATGAGTCCATCGATTACGCTGTAGAGTGTAGAGTACGAGTACAAGTAAATAATGCCCTATACAATAAAATTACGGTTCATTGAACTTTTAATATTGGACGTAAATATTACTTTGTAGTGAAATAAGATGCTCGTTATCACAATTAATAATAATGATTTTACGAGTACATTTAAAACTCTTTAACTTCACCAAAAGTTCGACAACACATAAAGCTTTTTATAACGATCAGCAAATGTCAGTTCAATCACAAAAGGAGAAAAAGCTCTGTTATCTTTCAACCTAATGTAGAGCGACAGTATAAATTTATTATAAAGGCGCAAGATCAAGTTGCTAAAGCATTTTGCAAAGTGACTCCTTGTGGGTCGCACATCCTCGCGACGTACACGGAAGATAATACCAACTTATTTTGTTATTAAAAGTGAATGCATTTCTATTTGGTTACATAAAATGAAACAAATAACAACATTGAGTTATGGAATTCTTTTTCTGAACTTATTAGTTGTAGCATTCAGGATAGCTTCTGGGGAAGAGCTTCGCCCAGAACTTTCAGCAGAAAATGGGGTCTATTACACCGACGATGCCGTCTTTGTTACAGGTATGTTTCACATTCTAATTATTATTATAAATAGAAATCAACATTTAGAAGGATACGGAGAAGTGTTTTTCTTGAAAAAAAATTAAACGCCTTTTAAAATATTTTTGTAGTAAACTACATACAGTATGTATAAAGTGTTTTATTCAGGTTATTCTATACAATTTTATCGTTAACTTAAATTAAAGCATAAATTCAAATAACGTTTAAAACAATGGATAGCATACTTCCAGTAAGGTATGAGGCTAGAGAAAGTTAAAATTTAGCGCCAACGATGTCCGTTAACAGCGACAGTGCGATAAGAAATTAGAAATTGTTTTATTGGGTTTCTAAATTATCTAAATTAAATAATATAGCTTTTAAATTTAAAAAGTATGCACACAAACAACTGTTTCACTTTAAACTTTATGGTTTATTATTCGTAATACCTTAGCTGCGGTGTCGATTCAATGTAAATGCTCCTACGCCCACGCGCTCTACTAAATCAATCAGTCATTGTCTTCAAGCCGTTGGTTCTTCGAGCGTCTGTTACATTTTTTGCGGACTATTTCGAGGGCATTAATTAGAACTAGCGATGTCCATTGTGACGCTGTTGACATTTCTATAGCATCAGGCTGCTCAACCCGGAATAATAATAAATTGTTCTTACAGCCAATATAATATCATTACAAGCGACATTTTTAAATGCTAAGCCAACAATAATCTTGATAGAGATAGTCAAATGCAATACAGTGGCATTTATAGATCAATTTAATAAGGTCCATAATAATAAAAACTATTTGCATTTTGAGTAATGGATGTACCAACCATTGTGTCAGCTTAAGCTTCATTTGCAATGATACCTACATAATATTCTTAATCATTTGAATATGTTTAAACCATTAAGCTCGAAAAAAAAATAGGAAAGAGTTTCATACAAATAAATAGAGCAACATCAAATGATAAAAATACATTAATAAATTATAATATTTAAGTCTTTTGCTTAATTACCTAAATCAAAATCACATATATTTAGAATTCTTATTAACATCTTGTAAAAGATACTTACAAATAAAAGATATACCTAGCTATAATTATTTATTATTGTTATTGGCTAATGGCTATAATATTAAAATTATTCACGTTTATAACATAAAATTCAATGTGACAAAAAATTAGCTTAATTATAAAATACTTTAATTCTAACGTGAAATTTTCTAACATTTACGTATGTTTTAGTTGATAAATCAACTGTCATCTTCAATGTCGGCTATAAATTACGCAGATTATTTCATTAGTGGTCTTTTAGTACTTACTTGCACTTTATGATGTACTAGCGACTCAGGGCTCACCCTCGCTTCGTACGGGTTAGTCTCAAGGGTACGTTTAAACTTTTAATATGGAATCGAAACTATAGACTGTATTTATACTAAAAAAAAGCTGAGCTTTACAGCGATGTTTGCTCTATGTTTGCTATATGATGATTTTCTAACAAATGGCGTTAGAAGTACAATAACATTGTATCCAATTAACATAAAATTGTTAATGTTGTTGCAATTTTTTTATTGGTTATAAAATTATATTTTTGACAGAATACACATCTAGATATGAAGTTAAATTTCTATGTTAAAGCACATATCTATAGACATGATAGTTTTTCAGTAAAGTGTACCATAAAATGCTCAGGTTGTGGGATAGTGTTAGGTCTCGCTTCGCTCACCCTAATTAATGTCCTTTACTTTAGAAATGACTGATACCCCATACAATCTTTCATCTTTTCATCCCTTTAAGAAACAATCTCGGGGATAAAAAATATCCTTTGTTCTTCCTAGAGTCTTAAACTATATTCATCCCAATCTTCATCTAAATCTGATGAACGATTTTTAGTTCATCTATTAATTAGGTATTATAAACAACTTTAGAATAAGTAGTAAGTAGTTATAGATAAGATAAATTCAAGTCGACATTATATTGTGATTCATTTACATATTTAATTTACAAATTACAATGTTTCCTAAAAAAACCCTATATTTATAAAGTAAGTAGGTTCTTTCTAAATTATTTAAAGTAAAAAATTAAAAAGGCATTTTTTTTCAAATATGTATATAAATAAATTTGAAACGTTCTTAATATAAATGAAAAAATATATATTTATCTACGAAATATATTATTAATATTCAAGCTTACTGTTTATACCATTAAAATGAAATCAAATTCCAGTACGCTGATACTAATCGAACACCGTTATGTACCCATCGACACAAAATAACATGTTTGCACGTTGGGATTGATGCTTTTTCAACGCTAACTGAATAATCAATCAAGCAGTTATTACTCACTACGCCTATATAATAAGGAAAATAAAAAAATAAAAAATCTTTACCGATTTTGGCTGACGAGGCACTAATTACGTTTTGACATACTTAAACAATTTATATATTCCATCAACGATATATTAAAGAAAATTTATCGTAGGTAAGATATACAATTAATCTTCTTCCTCTTCTTCACACTTATGAGTACCTCGACCAAAAACATTACGATCAAAAATGATATTTAATCAGATTATAGGTAAGGCGTATTAACCTTAACATACAAGCATCGTCCGAATTTATAAATCAACGATAACTATTTAAAGGTTATCCTTTTACACACATTCTTTGAACAAAAGGAAGACGAAAAAAGAAGAATAATAAAGAAACCTTTGGGCTATTAAGTACTGACACACGGCACACCCACGCAATAGCATTACTCGTATTATCGATTTCAAAAAATAGAAGTTAATTAGAATATAAATGACTTACAAAAAGTTTTGTATTCAATGTGGTCTGTAAATGTCTAGCTACTGCAACTTATTTACATTTATTATAGTCCCTAACTCTACTATATTTTTAAAGTTTCTTTTCACTACATTCAAAATCATAGTAAGTACATGCGAAAATTGAATTCATCACCTTATAGTATTTACTTACATAATAATTATAAAACAGAAGTAAGGAGAGCATGAAATATACCTACAAATACTTATTATTTATGCAAATTGCCGATCTTACTCATCATTTTGAAAAAACTTTTAAAACGACTGTGGGCGAAGATCGGATTATGATTAGCTTCAAGATAATAATACTCCTTTAATAAATTATGCATTGAATGTAGCTACTTCTTATAGAGCATTACGTATAAGGAAAAATACAGGCAAAATATACACTTCATAACATTTTATCCCTTGCTTCTTGCGGGATGAGCAGAGTGTCAAGCGCCATGATTCATACTTTACTTCTTCTATAAAAATATTTATTTGTTGTTTGTGTCGTATTTAAATCATAAAAATTGAAATAGTAATTTTTACTTAAAGTTGTATTTTAACATTAGATAATGATAAGGGAGCCTAAAAGGAGCGTTTTTTATTTCAATTGTGGTTTTAAATACGGAAACTACGACTCTATTATCCTGACAACTTGTTGATCCTGGTTTTCTCTGATCTTGATGATATTTTCTTAAATCAAAAGTATTGTAATATCCATAATTCATATCATCTCATATCATCATGTAAGTAATAACTAAAACGTAAAGCAATATTTATGAACGTATGTACGTGGTATGTAGTATCGATAACAAGTTAAACTTTAAAACGAATAAATTGGTACTTGTATTTAAAATATTAGTCTGTATCTGGAGACTCAAAGCTTATCGCTCATGATCATGTTACGATATAAAAAATATAGGTACATTTTGCTTCCATTTCATTATACGAGTACATTATCAAAATTCTTCTGTTGGCCTCGAGTAATGTTATCTTAGATATTTTATTTTGCATAAATTAACTTAAATTGTTCGTATGTATGGTTCCTACACGCATGTGTTTGTATTTATAGGATTATAAGCGCTCTACAATTATTTATCCAGCAATAATTATAAAAGTATAAAACTAGAAAAATAAGTGAGGTCGAAAATGTTTAAGATTGTGTGTTGTTACAAACTTGTCTTTGCTTAACTGCGTCAAAGCCTTATAATAGGAACGTTATGTGTTTAACTTGCATGTATATAATATGAATGTATGTCTATGAATGGATAATGCTAGTGCATGAGGTATACAAATGTCAATAAAAAAAAACAATTTTTTTTTCATCCGAATACACAACGTGGGGTATCAAAATTCAGCTCTTAAATGGCAATTACAAAAATATTATACTACTCGTATGATTTAATTTAATTAAGGATAGAAAATTGTTAAATAAAACAAAAAATGTGTAACTAATGAAAAGTATTAAAAGAGTAATTAAAAGAGAATTATTTTGTTATGGTACTTCCAAAATAGCTTTAGTGATACACTGATATAGCATAATTTCTTTAGCAGCAAGTAATATCAACATATATTTAAAAGATAAACGACTATGATATACGTATCATTTTCTTTTTTTAATGTTTTATTTCAGTAAATACCGAGCGAGTTAAGCGTGAATCAAACAGGACCCGAGATGGAAAACAGCTACTGTTAGGACCAAGACAAGTGAGTTTATTTTTATCCTTAAAAAAGATGGCTTTGTTTTTATTGTAATTAAAGTGGGTTTTAGGGAAGGCGCTAACTATTTATTTTAATATACGTATTTAATATTTTAATATTATTTTAATTATTATAGTATACATAAGTATTATGAGTAGATAGAGTAGAGTAAATAAAATTGAAGTGTCTGTTTTTATTTCAAATGAACATCTTTTCACTAAATTCATACGAAGGTAAGTACTTACCGACTTGCATAAAAAATATTTTTATTAATTATTTTGTCTGTCTGTCTGTTTGTTCCGGCGTATCTCTAGACCGATTTTGACGGATTTTTCACTCGCAGATAGCTAATGTTAAGTAACTTGGCTATTTATTACAAAAATTACAAAATACAATATTACAAACTTAACCGGTTTTTATAATTTTATAACAAAATTATAAAGACCGTTTAATTTTTTTTAACTTATGGCTAAACATTTTAACATAAGCTTAATAAGAAAAGCCTTATTTTATATAATTTTATTAGGTTGACGTAAGAAATAATGGTCCAAATTGTGAAACAGCAATGGGCAAGAGAGGAACGTGCAAGAGTTACCGAGATTGTTACCCACTTTTCAAAGTGTTTGGTTCTGAAGGATGGATCATGGGCCATTACGATACTTGCACTTACATAAGTAACGAAAAGGAGGTAAGCTATACGCATTTATAATTTATGTCCTTTTATATGTCCAAATTAAAACGATAAGAAGATTTGTTCAATATTGTTAAGTAAATGCATATATAAATCAATAGCATGTGACTCTTTTTATTTGAAAATTTTACAATTTTTAAAAAAAATTCATGTGGAGTTAGGTACTTTTTTTTAAATTATCTATTCAATGTGATAATAATATTTCGCCTACATAGTACATTTCACATAAATACATACATAACAATAAGATGTTTGTAACTAGTAGTTCCAGTGTATAGAGTTGTAGTAAGAAATGTAGGTATATAGAATGTTTCCCTTAATAACCAGCACCTAGTTTGCCTTGCGAGGATACTGAACTGGGAGGCTCAACACTTTGCAATGCAGATGCGTATAATATTTTCCTTGATGTACCTATATCATATTAATGTCAAATTGGTGGCTATTGATACTAATTTAATTAATTTAATGTTGACAATTAACACTAATACTCTACTTTTACCTATTAGTATTTATCTTTATAAAGTAAATAACTGACAAATACAAAAATAATTCGTAGAAATACATGAAATAAGCTATGAACTTATAATTCGGAAGAAAGTTTTGTTAAAAGTTTAATGTAAGTACGTAGTAAATAACTTACAAATATTCTGATTTTTCGAGCAAATATTTCTCATTTGTCTTATTTAAAAATACATAAGTAAATTATTTATTAGTTATGTAACGTAAAAGAATAAACAATGTATTCAAGTCTGGACTTAAAAAATGCAAAATATACATATATTATTTTACTTGAACCCGTAGATGTCCCCCGTAAAGTTGTAATTCAACCTCTTTATAATATACCTAATGATTCCCATAAATTCTGATAATTTATTGTTAATGAAAAGATAAGTAAAAAATGATAATTGGATTATTAAGTAAGAATTATTAAACATTTATAGGTGTTCGGCGTATGTTGTACCGAGCCGGTCGGCACGCCGCCGCAACAAGAGCCAGACGTTCAACGCCTCGGCTTGCTACGACCGTCGTTTCCGATGCCATTGACCAAGTTAGCATATTTTATCAAATTATTTGCTCACAACTTTTACATTTAGTATACGTAACAAGCAGTCCAATAATTATTGTATTTTTTGTGATGTTGGGGTTCCGCACCTAAACGGTCAGGATCATATTACAGTTCCATGACTCTGGTTTTAATACCGTCATAACAACTAAAAAAATAGAAGATTAAGAACCCTATTAAAAATGACTAAAGATTTTATTTATTTGAGGAGAAGTGGCAGCTGTCAAAACAGTCTCCAACTATCTCTCTCGACACTGTGCTCCCAAAGATGTACCTAGAGCATTCCGCATGGTACACCGCCACCCGAAGTGGCCACCTTATGCGTTTCTTGGCTGGATTGCCTGACGCGATTTTTGTTCACCCTGTCCTAACTCTGATAAAATAATGTGGAAAGTTTAAAAGTTAAACAATTAAAACATATAAGTAATGAATAAAACTAGCGAAATAGCTATGCTTAAAGTCAAGGACTGTCACTTAAAGACTAAGGACCTATTTTACTTACTTTCTGTTTTTGTTACGTACATTTTAATTTATTGGTTAAGTAGTGCCACAAATGACAAATCCTTTGAACAATTTTTATTACCTATAGGTATAATAAATACTTTCAAACTCGTACCTTGTTATCTCATTATTAATACAATTTATAATCTTGCAGCAAAAATGATATTATTAACCCATATAATTAATTCTAAGATGTCTTCTTTTAGTTTGTAGTAAAAAAATATACCTAACTACTCCTAACTACTTATTTAAATAGGTACATAGTCCTTAAGTATTTCTTCGTAGGTAGTTAAAACCTGTTTGGAAATTGTTGATCAAATTAAATTATACTAAGTCCAAGAGGGACTAATACGTGAACACTGAACAATATAAACTACAAGAACAGTAATATTAAGACATTATTCCAGAGAAATATTCAATATTAATTATTAGTCCACTGAAAAGTTACATTTAGAGTTGCGTTTTCAGAGGACGCAATTATTTTTTGATGTGTAGGGAGGTCAGTATTAGCTTCAGTTCATGTTTGTGGGGTTGCCACGGCCACCCTTGTCCCCCGGCCGCCATTTTAGGAAAACTATATAACGCGCTATATCTGGAACGAGTAAACTACAAAAAAAGTATTCAACATTATCGTAGCAAATTAAATTATCTAACTTACATTCTATTACTTTTTATCGTAAAGTGGAAAATAAAAAAGTTATAAACAAAAATTGCTGAAAATTTTTGTATATATTTACTTTCGGGCGTTATAATTTTTTTTTCTGGTCATTTTACAATAAAATAACATCAGAGCAATCTTCTTAGAGGGTTTATAACGAATAATTTCTACAACATTTTTTAATTTATCTGGGTTTTACAATTTACATCGCTCCGAAGTTGTCAGGGTTCAATACTCATAAGAATACGATAAAAACGAAGTATTTTTACGCTTAGTTTTCTATTATATATTTTTTATTTTCTTAACATTCCTCTATTATTCATTCTTTATCAACCCTATTATAAATTATTCACCACAAAACTTAGAATATCATTAGTTTGTACAATCATTTCTAATTAGAGTGTTTTACGAGAATTCTAAGCAGGTAGAAAAGTAAATTGAATTCATTTACATCAACACACATCGAGTAGACTATATCTAGAATACTTAAACATCGATGAAAATCATCAATATAATGATTATCATCTAACAGCTTAGAAAGTTTCATCTCATCTGGCCTGCCATCACAATGGTACAACAACTTTTACCGACAAGTGCCGGCACAGTGGCCGCCTGCGCTGCCGCCCTTGCCTACACACCCACCGGACCATGCTGCGCCGACTCACCCACCATCATTGAGTAAGCGTTTGCTTTTCAGGACTATTTGACAGTTTTATACATTTTTTTAAACATCTACTTAACATGTTTTCTTGGAAATTTACTTATAGGTTCTCTTAGAACATTGAATATTTTTTAGACATAGTCATTATTGACGAATTAAGATGCCGTATACTCGTATAATATTTTAGAATTTTTGTCTGTCTGTCAGCTTGTCTCAGCTGTGACAACTGATTTTAATGAAATTTAATAAGCTAATAGGTAGTTGGTTATCCGATATAATATGTAGGATGCTATTAATTACTGTTACTATTGGGTACTATTGACTATCTACTAAGTACTAACACAAACCGTTTAAAAATGTATCTAGGAATCAACCAAAACAGAGCGAGGATGAGCCTCTTGTTTCATAATAAACACTTCACATGCTTCTTTAACAACCTTATAGCAAAAAGACTTAAAACTTTTGCGTAATGTACTCTTTATTATTTATAGTCGCAGGCATAACCAGCCCAAATCCTGTTGTGGGACCTTCACACACGCCTCCTACGACGACTTGGGGAACAAAGCCTCCAGCGAGTACCACAAAACAGGTACATATACCTACTTGATACGTATTAATAGTTATACATTTATAAGAAAACTAAGTATTAGTAAAAGTTAAATCGTTCAAATTACGGACCACAATATTACGTACAATTATAGGTATAATATATATAATACCTATAAAAAGATATTGTAATTATTATACCTATATGGGATATTTTGTTTTGCCTGTATAGATAAGAGGTGCTAGTAACTTATCCAGAAAACTGCTTCTCTATAGAAAATGTTAAAAGAGCTGGGATAAACTACTCATAGCATACCTACCTATTATTTATTATTTGCTCCTGGATGCCAATTTGTTTGTAATCGGTAAATATCATTATTCGTTAATCCGTATCCGTACCTACCTACTGTTCTCTCACCGATAGGCGATACTGGTAATAAGCCTTCTTTAGGTTGTACAGTAAAAATAATAGATTTGAACATAAAATATGCAATGCATTAATTGCAGACTTGGCCTCCAATTTACCCAACGCAACCAACTAAGCCCCCGGCGCAACCAGGCACGGACTCTTCGTGCGGGATGAAGAACGGACCACAGGTATTTTTTTTGACTCGATATAATTTACGAATGAAAGTATGATTGACTTCTTTTTCTGCTATAATTTAAAAGCTTTTAAAATATCCTCAGATATCATTTTTACCATTTTATTTATTTATAATAATATTATAAAATCATTCAAAATGGGCGCCGACGGAGTGGAGGAGGATGCTGAGTGATATTAAATAATAATCATTTAAAAGATTAGTTGTTAATGTAATTAAAAAAATGCACCTCACTTAAAATAAATTAACCGGTGCCCATGCCATTTACACTTAATGATCCATGAAATCGTTCTTTAGTAGATATTCTCTATGAGATTGTCATTGTAGTTATTGTTTTATTATAAGTATAATTATAATTATAAGAATTGTTACTAAATAAATAAATTTCTTTTCATTTAGTTTCGAAATAGATTTCAAAATAGAAAAATACACATCTCATATTTCCAGACATACGGCAGCACATACGAATCTAAGGACGAGGAGCGCATAGTGGGCGGCCACAACGCGGAGCTGAACGAGTGGCCGTGGATCGTAGCGCTCTTCAACAACGGCCGGCAGTTCTGCGGCGGCTCGCTAATCGACGACATTCACGTGTTGTCTGCCGCGCATTGTGTTGCACAGTATGTTTTGTTGTCCATGTCAAAAAAGCTTATACGAGATGTTTTCAAACTCAGGATATTATGCTTTACATTTTTTTTCATTGCGGGGCTTTACTTCAATCAAATTTGGAAACAAGCTTAAAATCTATAGTAAATATATATTGCACACGCTGAATACATGATGCACATGTATTCATGATAAAATATGCACAAAAATATTCTTGTACTATTGAAAATAAAATCAGGACTTCGGTGTAATAAATTTAGCTAGTTTTTTGCTTTTTTACGGATATTAGATATACTCGCGCCTTTTGTTTAAATATATATTTGGTCCATTCTTTAGAGTTAAAACGTGATGTTAGATGGCCTATAATCTATAATGTTTTGTGCATTCATATATAAAAAAAACAACAGTATTTTTACAATATTATATTGAACTAGCGGACCCACGAAAGTAGTACATTATTATTTTTTTGGAAAACATGAGGTAGGTATGTGTAAGGAAGAACTATGCCATTTGCCAATCTACGCTATAGACACGCCACGGCCACTATTCAGCCAGCCACAACTCAAAACTATTACTTATAATAGAAATTAGGTAATTTGAATATATACCTAATATATGTGAAAAACTAACTTGAATATTTTATTTTAGCATGACATCATGGGACGTAGCCCGTTTAACAGCCCGGCTCGGTGACTACAATATTCGCTCCAACACTGAGACACAGCATGTGGAGAGGAAGATCAAGAGGGTGGTGCGCCATCGCAACTTCGATATGCGCACTTTGGTAACTTTTAAATGATACAATGCGTAATTTATGAGATCTAAAAAAGATGTCATGTCATGAAAAAGAATCAGATAAAAATCATATTCGTGAGCTCGTTAATCTGTAGAAAATATTTGATGATCTATTTTTTTTCAGTACAATGACGTATCAGTCCTGACACTAGACCAGCCTGTAAGCTTCTCTAAGAACATCCGGCCCGTATGCTTGCCGGGCGGCGGCCGGGCTTACTCCGGTCTCACGGGCACTGTTATTGGATGGGGAAGTTTGCGAGAGAGTAAGTAATAAATATCTCGACTAAATACAAATATTATGACACGCAGTTTTACCTCCGAAAAATATTGTTCCTCTCAAAATGGATGTCTCAATTTTAGGTTTGTTGTGGATGTCTTGTTGATGTTATATAGTTAACACTTAAAGAGGCTTTTTAAACTCCTAACTTGTTTTTATTCACTGATAGTTAGATACGAAATAAAAATTGATTAAACATCAATTTCCCTAAACTTATACCTACTTTAGGTTTGCCTGATATGTCCACGTTAGCATTTATTCAGGTGTATCTGTTTACTAAATTTCTTCACACAAAAGGTACAAACTTTTGCATATATGATAGAAATTAAAAAAATATCATCATTACAGGCGGTCCTCAGCCATCCATTTTACAAGAAGTATCTATCCCGATCTGGACCAATGCGGAGTGCAGGCTTAAGTACGGGTCAGCAGCGCCGGGCGGAATCGTCGAACATATGCTTTGCGCGGGAAAAGCTAGCATGGACTCTTGCAGTGTGAGTATTGAGACTTGAGAGTTATTAAAGCTCAGATCCCAGTCATAAAATGATACGTTATAGTAACGTTGTTTTATAATTCTCTTATTATTCTTAAAAATACTAAATAACGGTCATGTCAAAATATGTTGGGACATTATTACAACAGCGCCATCTAGTTCCGTGGTAAGCTACTAGGCTTGTGTTACGGATACCAGATAGTTGATATACTACACATATAATTTTTAAATACATAGGTACATATTATAAATATAAACAACGCCAGGCGCCTTCAGGCGCCACTTCGCTTGATGCAATCGCCGAAACCGTCTTGCCTACTGTTTAGCAAATAGCTCTTACAAGTTACAAGAAGCGAAGATTTTTTTGAAAATTCTGAAGATTTTTTAACGTTCTACCACCAATTCCTATTTTTTATAGTGATTGGAACGGAAACCGCGGGAATTGCTAGTATTATTATTTTTATTTTGTGGCTTTATTATTTTAATAGGGCGACAGCGGTGGGCCGTTGATGGTTAACGAGGGCGGGCGCTGGACGCAGGTCGGCATCGTGTCGTGGGGCATCGGCTGCGGCAAGGGCCAGTACCCCGGCGTCTACACCCGCGTCACCTCCTTCCTACCTTGGATTCAGAAAAACTCCAAATAAACTCATCCCCTCAATTCTTTTGAGAAAAACAACCCAGCTATTGTCTTTCTCAATCAATTGATCGCCATTATTTGTGCCTTAATTATAAATAATAAACGGTAATGTGAAATATACTCTTTATTTAACTGTTATGGGGCGTTGGAATACAAACAAGCTTTATGGTCTTTGAACACACAAAGAATATGAATATTTAGTACATGATTCCTTAATAGAAGATTATATAAAATTAAACTATGTATAATGTATAATAATATCACACAGAATTGACTAATATAATTCACTAAAAGCCGATACTCAAATGTCGAAGTTAGACACATGAAGTTGCTGCAAGATGTTACGAGCTGTAAAAGAAAACAAAAATTAAATGAATATAATATTCAATATTCATATTTAACTATAGTTTAAGAAGGTCAAAGAAAACCAACCAAATATTTCAAATCCATACTAATATTATAAATGTGAAAGTAACTCTGTCTGTCTGTCTGTCTGTCTGTTACCTTTTCACGCCTAAACCACCCAACCGATTTTGCTGAAATTTGGTATGTAGATAGTTTGCATTCATGAGAAGGAAATAGGCATATTCTTTTTTGGAAATTCAACCCCTAAAAGGGTTAAAAGGGGTGGCAAAGTTTGTATGAGAAAAATATTTTTATTACACATTTTTGCATGAAACTTTGAATTAATGCTTTTTAGTACAAATGATGAAACACGTATTTCAGGGTTTTTCGAAATTCACCCCCATTGGGGGTTAAAGGAGGTGGCTAAGTTTGTATGGGAAATTGATTTCTATTGAAATATTTTGCGTGAAACTGAAATAATGCTCTGCAATACAAATTATGAGATACATATCTAAGCGTTTTTTGAAAATCAACCCCTATGGGGGTTAAAGGGGGTGGCACAATTTGCGTAGGAGAAATATTTAACAGTAATTTTTACCATAAGTCCATAACAATGAACCACGTACATCAGTTTATCATTAACGAAAAACACACAAAGAAATTATGATACACATAGTAGCAAAATTGGTTAAAAATAGGAAATAAGTTTTAGAAAGCGCAGCAGTGGCGGCACGGCAGGATGCTACACAGTAGTTTTCAGAAAAGAGGGCCAGAACTTTAAATGGGGAATCAGTCCTTGGTACATTATAAGTAACAGTATATAAGCAAAAATTTTTATTTTATTCACTCTTAGCGCGAGCGAAGCCGCGGGCACCGCTAGTGTAATAATATAATTGACGGCCACTTTCGTTTTGCACGGGTTCGTCCCTAAGCAAGAACTTTTTTAGTATAGATTTCTCAGAGATATTTTCGTGCAGTAAAAAATATCCTATATGTTGACACGAATAACCTGCTATCATCATATCAAATTTCATCAAACTCTGCACAGTGTTTTTGTTCCTGATTCAATTCAAATAGACAGACAGACATACAATTAAACAGACATACAAACAAAAAATCTAAAAACTATAGGTCTATGTATCGATAAGAATGACCATTTCAAGGTTTTTTTTAAATAATAACTAAAGTAGACGGAGGTATAGTACCCGGCAATAAATATTGCACATCGACATTTGGAAAGAAACCGTCGGCTAATTTCGGCTTCGTAGAGCGTTATTTCGTTCGCACGAAAATCTGTCAGACCGGTATGTATCAGGAACTGTAAAAAAAATTATAATTTTCTGTGTAATTGAATTTATTTAAATACATAATTTTTTCTATAAGTGTTGTCATTAAGTTGACGTTCAACTTGTAGCGGTATTCAATTCGAATGCTTTTTTCCATAAGAAGTTTTCGATTGTTTTCCATTTTAATGAACCGAAAATCCAACTCAGGACTATTTATATCAACGTCTTTTCAGACCAATATTGTATCGGATAATTTAGCTTTTAATGATTTTACTTCCAGTCGTACACCATTCTTCAAATAGCATCCTAATAAAAATCGACCATAAATTAACGAAATTGCTTTTTAGGTCTATCTTTTTTCGGAGAGCTGAACACAATTGCAGTAGGTGTATATTAAGTTCTGTTAATATATTGTTCAAAGTTCTTGTTGAAATTCCAGTGGCGTGTGCAACTCGCTCTTGAACCTTCTTAAAATAGTTACATATTATTTTAAGAACGTTTATAATACCTACATTTTCAATCTCTTTTTTTTAATCTGTCAGCATCGGTTACAAAATATTTATAAATATTGAAGACAGTTTCGCGTGACTCTTCCGTAAAGTTTTAACTCTTTATCATAAAAATGCCATCGTACAACTTTAAATTATTAAAAGTTGGGGGTTTTAACAGCTCTATATTATATATTTTTGACTGAACGCGTCTGTACTCCACCGCAGTTAAATAACGAGTGACAAACGTCACATAAGATATTGTGAGATAGAGATAACGCTCTACGAAACCGAAATAGGCCGATGGTTTCTTTCCAAAGGTCGATGTGCAATACCTACCTTGAAAGTAGCCAGTATCGTATATGTCGTCGAGCGTGGGCACGAAGGGCGGCTCGGCGAGCAGCTGGCGCTCCCAGTCCACGCGGCGGAACAGCGGCATGGCGCGCACGGCGGCGGCGCCGGGCCGCGCGCGCGCCTCGCTCGTCAGCAGCGCCTCGATCGCGCTCACCGCCTCCGCGGACAACGCCTCCTCGTCCTCCGGCCACTCGATGTCTGAACCACGCACCTTACAATTAGACTCCATCCTCACTTATGCCCGGGCCACACTAACGGGAAACGCCAATGATTGTCATCGCGATAATTATTGCATTAATTATTGCGTTAATAGTAGACCGTAGTGTGGCCGCTCCAACGTGTTAATTCTCGCGTTAATCTCTTTGGTACCGCCACTCGAGCTATCGCCAAACGTCAAACGGCAATGTGAATGCCGTTGTCAAATTAACGCGTTAAGTCGTGGCTACACCTACAGTAAACGTCCAGCATCTCGATAATTAACGGCATTTCCCGTTAGTGTGGCCCGGGCATTATAGGGTGCACTGCACATTATTAGTTCCCTTCAGTCTGTTCTTGGTCCGATCTCGGTCTGGTAAAATTATGATTACACTAGCCTATTCCGCGGCTACGCTCGGGTCCTAAAGGCTGGAAACCAACGTCCGTCCGTCCGCCCGTCTTGACGCGGTGATTTTGTTGCGAAGTTATGTTAAAACTGTCATATCTCGTTAGATATTAATCGAAATCAAGTGATGCCAAGAGCAATTTTGTTCAAAATTAAATACTTGTCATAAATAACTTATTTATTTGGATAAGAATTAATATCATATTTATTAAACACGCAAGCAAGCAAATAATGCATTATCTTAAAACAAATTTGATAACCATAAAAAGATTAAAACGAGTCAACCTTATAAGATAGACATATGCTATTGTGGACCTTTTTTTAGAACTTTTAAAGGAAAACAACTCAATATTTTTAAAACGTTATTAAAAATAATAAATTTATTAATTATTATCGATATAAAGGCCGAATCCGAATGAATAAAAATCCTAACGGTACCGCCGCGTGGATCCGTATAGTTACAAATGTGGATATCTAGTTTAATATGTATAACTTACTCTTAGAAAGTATATTTTTAAAGACCGCTTGTGGTGTTTCATCATTGAATGGAGGCACTCCAGTCATAAATTCGTAGAGACACACGCCTAACGCCCACCAATCTACTGGAGGACCGTGCCCTTGCCTGAAAAAATACTATGGGATCAATCATAATCATTATGTTTCCAAATACCTTTTTATTAAGCTTAAAAGGACTATTTTACATTATTACAGGCAAGTTATCAAACTGTTGTTTTTAGATATGTGAAAATATTCATGGTATTGTGTATACGTATATAACAAAGTCAAAAGGAAAACTATGTTGGCTTAAGCATTAATAGTTTAAAAGGCTGAAATGTCATAAAATTCTGTCATCCTTATTTTCTATCACAATGAAATAAAGAATTAACTCTAATAATATTATTACCTTAACAATAATTCGGGGGCAAGGTAATCGGGGGTACCGAGGATCCTTTGATCAGACACCTGGTTCCCTCTCCTCACACTCTTGGGTGTCCTGTACGGAGTATGTGCTGTTGCAAGAGGAGTTTTACATACATCTGTTGGAGATTTAGTTTCTTCACCCTGAAGTGAACATATTTTAAGATAATATCAGTTTCAATGTATATGTTTGTTTGGAAAATTTCGTCTTTGGATATACATATATACGAAAAATAAAAATACTTACAAATATCAATTTTTGTATATGATAATATAAACTAGCGGTGCCCGCGGCTTCGCTCGCGCTAAGAGTGAATAAAATAAACATTTTTGCTTATATACTGTTACTTATAATGTACCAAGGACTGATTTCCCATTTAAAGTTCTGGCCCTCTTTTCTGAAAACTACTGTGTAGCATCCTGCCGTGCCGCCACTGCTGCGCTTTCTAAAACTTATTTCCTATTTTTAACCAATTTTGCTACTATGTGTATCATAATTTCTTTGTGTGTTTTTCGTTAATGATAAACTGATGTACGTGGTTCATTGTTATGGACTTATGGTAAAAATTACTGTTAAATATTTCTCCTACGCAAATTGTGCCACCCCCGTTAACCCCCATAGGGGTTGATTTTCAAAAAACGCTTAGATATGTATCTCATAATTTGTATTGCAGAGCATTATTTCAGTGTCACGCAAAATATTTCAATAGAATTAAATTTCCCATACAAACTTAGCCACCCCCTTTAACTTTAATGGGGGTGAATTTCGAAAAACCCTGAAATACGTGTTTCATCATTTGTACTAAAAAGCATTAATTCAAAGTTTCATGCAAAAATGTGCAATAAAAATATTTTTCTCATACAAACTTTGCCACCCCTTTTAACACTTTTAGGGGTTGAATTTCCAAAAAATAATATGCCTATTTCCTTCTCATGAATGCAAACTATCTACATACCAAATTACAGCAAAATCGGTTGGGTGGTTTAGGCGTGAAAAGGTAACAGACAGACAGAAAGAGTTACTTTCGCATTTATAATATAGTATGGATTATTCCAAATTAGATGTAAAACTATTCTAAAGACTAATGTGATCGTGAGCTCTTGTAATGAGAGAAAGATAAGCTTCTTCCCAGCATCGAAGTGTCTAAAATATACTTCAATATTTCTCACATTTCAAAATAATATCAAAGAATATCCTTTTCATATTTAACATAATATGTACAATTGTTAAACAGTAAGCTCTATAGTGCTCTATTTATTATACATAAATTAAAGATTATAAGAATATACAACACTTTCTTTACCTTGCTTAGTCTTCTTGTAGGAAATATTTCTAAGCTCGTTGATATATGTTTCCCAAATGTGATAGATTTTTCTTTAACACTAGAAACAGTGTCATCAAAGGGCAAATTGAATCTGGTTGCCTTCTTCTTCAATTCAGGCGATTTATTCGTAACCGGTGTGGAAAATATCACTCCTACATTAAAATGATGACTGTCATTTTGTGATACCCATCTGAAAATTTATGTAACCATAAAAATATAATAAATAATAATTTAAGATTAGTTTTTTTAGGTTAACTATAATAATAAAAAGGAAGTCTATTACTAATTATTATAAGTCAATATTAAGAGCTAAATATCCTTACTAATAATACATAAAGATGCAGTTCAACCAAGTTATAATTACGATTTACGATACTATGCATGTTAAGGTTTTAAAATTTTAATCTTAATTTTTTAGTACAGATTTTTATATATATTAAAAGCAGGGCAACATAGAAACTACTTTAAACAACTTAATAATGTAAAAATAATTTATATGTACCTCTTTTTCAGTACACCCTTTAATGGATTTTTTCTTCTTTCTGGTGTAGGATGAATGGACATACGTTTTGGTGTATTTTGGCTAACTTCTAGTTCCAAAGCCATGATTTCTTGAGTAAGGCCACTGTGGTTTTCTTTTGACTCTGCCAGACTGGTCACCCCCGTGGGAGTGTCTCCATCACAGTCTAATATTCTTTTCCTTTTCTTGGCACGGAAACTAATAACAGTTGTATTATTTTGTTAACAGTAGCGTTACATTATATTAATTGATAACATCTCTATTAAAAAAAGTTTAGTTTGAAAAAAAAGTTAGATTTTTATGATTGTTTTAAAACTTACCTGGGAATTCTTTTCAAAGATTGACCTCTACAAACTGGAGAGGAAGATTGGTCATGCTGAGAGTCAGTGAATATATTTGACTCAAGTGAAGACCCATTAGTACTCACATCTGTTGATTTGTTACTCTTTGAATTTGTGCTATTTTTAGAACTTTCGCAAGTGTGGTATGAACTCAATGATTCAGACCCTGAGTCTTGACTCTAAAATAGTTAATTCACATTAATTACTATAGTCCTATCAAAATGTTTACTGATTTATATTACAATTTCAAGTTTTATATGCTAAAGCTATATTACCAACATGAAGAAAGCAATAAGAGTACTTAAATACTTGCAGTTATTTCATCTAGGGTTACACTTTCTGCACTCATAAATGGGTGTATTCCAGACAACTGTGATGAGTCAAGTAATGATGATCTATCTCGTTTATTAATGTTAAAGACACTCTTTAATTTTGCTGAAAATATAAAAACTTATAAATACACTAGAAAAAAATTATGTTTTATATTAATCTATAAACCTAATTTAGCAAATAGTCTTGCTCAAATATCCATTAAATCATAGAGGAAATAATATGCTACAAAATATCATTAATTTACTATGAAACTTAAAATACAAAACTTCATACTATAGTCAATTTAATGACAACAGATTATAATTCTGTTTTAAATATTAATTAAATTATAAAAAGAGAAAGAGTCTATTTAAGAAGTATTAGGTATCATTGATAGTATTGCTTTCTCTTTACATACTATTCTCTTTAATTTCATCAAGAAGATTCTCACAAGTTTCAGTTTCCGTGATAGAGTTGTGAGTAGTGTTTCCACCTCCAGAGCCAAAAGATAAGTGAGAAGTTAATGACAATAGTTGTCCTGGTGTGCGCATGTTGAGACTTGGAGTACAATTAACAAAATCTGATATTTCTAAATCTAAAAAAAATAACAATTGCTTAATATTAAGGAACCATTTGAAATTGATTGGTGTTGATTAGTGTTTTTAATTGCTATGGGTTTACCTCTATGTATTTCAATCTTAGATAATCCAAAATCTGTAAGTTTTACATGACCAGTTTTAGAAATTAACATATTATCAGGTTTCAAGTCTCTATGAACAATGTTATGCTTATGCAAATATTCTAATGCCAGTGTTACTTCTGCTACATAGAATACTGCCATGGCTTCTTCCAAGAATCCATATACACCAAGTAATGATTTTAAATCTCCTCCCACCATATACTCCATGACCTTAAATATATGAAATTATTAAAAAAATTGTATTTTTATTATTATCTCAATGTTATCAATAAAGTTATTTACCAGATATATGGAAGAAGCTGACTGGAGAGAATAAAATAGATGAACACAAAAAGGACTTCTTGATAAAGCAAGTGCATTTCTCTCGGTAACGACTTGAGCTACCATGTTTTTATTAATCATATCAGATTTTTTCATCACTTTTATGGCATACAGTTGTTCTTTATTACTTTTCTTATGAGCAAGAAAGACTTTACCGAAAGCACCTCGACTAATCGGTTTCACAATAGTAAAATCATTTATATCCGGAACCTACAACATATTTAAAGATGACGTTAACATATCTCTTTAAATTATATTACTTACTTTACTATACCTTGCCTGTAATACTTAAACTAAAGAATACCTTATTCGTAATACCATCTTGATTGATTGCGTTAATCTTTTCTAAAATAGTATGTGTAGACGCATTTTCAAGGAGATTCGAATCGTTTTCGTTTGAATTCATAATGTCGTTATTTTACTGTATTCTTATCATAATTTTATTTATATTTTCTTACGTGATCCCTAATCAAAATATTAAATTCAAACTTCAAACGGCTGAGTCGAGTTATGTTTATAAAACGTCAAACGACATTAATTTAAAGTTTGACTTTGACGTTTGTGATTTGTGAATTGCGTAGACTTATGTCCATATTTTTTATTGTGCTTATGTGGAGCATGGTTATGGAGGGTAGAGATAGGGAGGACCAACTCGTACACGAACAAGTGGCAGTAAAAACGCGTCCAGGAAGAGTGGCGCTGCAGAAGCAGTCGATAAAATTTAAAGAAATCGCTGGCAAGCGTTATTAGAAAAAAATTACGCTTTCTCTCTGCAGTATTTTGTTTATATTTACTAAAACATTTTTTAGACTACGTAAATAGTTGAGGTTTTGTATACTAGCATTTTACTAACTACTTGAGTCATTAAATTTTTTAAATATTTGAACTCAGCTAACTTCACTCCATTTATAACAGCTATGTTCATATTGAAACTATTCGCACGCCAGCGCTATTGTGGTAGGTAATGGAAACTTTATTTTCAGTATACAGTTGGACACGTTTTCAACTTTCCCCCCATATGAGTCGGTTCTCCTTATCTCTACCCTCCATACGTAGACTGAGTAAACTACTGTCTACGGTGAATTGTGTTTTACGATGCCATGGAGATGGACCACCATCGCCCTAGACTGTAGTGTGTCAGAAATATTGTTAAACTAAGGAGGCGCTGCGATCGCTATGTCGTCTCAATGCCTAACTTTACCTTGTCAAAATCATAATAAAAAATAAAGGTCAAAATAGTGACAATCATGGAGGTTAGAGACCAGGAGGACCATCGGCCTAGAATGTAGTGTCTCAGAAATATTGTCAAACTAAGGAGGCGCTGCGATCGCTATGTTGTCTCAATACCTAACTTCACGTTGTCACAATAGCGACAATACTCATAAACAGCTAACTTCACAAATACTACTTACCGACGACAGCGCGTTATAAATTCTACAAATTTTCAGGGACATGCGGGTAATGCTTTAGTATGAAGTGATGGTCCTCCTGGTCTCTAATCTCCATGGTGACAATACTCATAAACAGCTAACTACACTACTTACCGACGACAGCGCGTTGTAAATTCTACAAATTTTCAGGGACAGGCGGGTAATGCTTTAGTATGAAGCGATGGTTCTCCTGGTTTTAACCTCCATGCACGATGCTAAGACATACTGCATAGTGCATAGTGCATACTATCGAGAAAAATAAACCACTGGTATCATCAATATAACCTATATAAATAAAAATGAATGTTTTTAAGCGCATAATTCAAGAATGGCTGGACCAATTTGGCTAATTTATTTTTTTGTATGTTCCTTTAATCCTTAAGGTCCACGGAAAGTTTTAATACTAAAAAAACAAGACATTCAAAATTTGTAAATTTATCCTAAACGGGGTACCGCTAGGGCTATCGCTAGTAAAATAATAATGCTAACAGATAAGATGGGTTTATCGACTACGTTAACATGCATTAAGATTATCTTGCACAAAAATAGAATAATTGATCGTGGTTTTGCACTACACACAATTATCCTCATTGTGTTTTGCAGATATTATAGTGTGACAAATGTATAACTGATTATTTGGTATAAGAGAAATATATTACAATCCCAACTATACCATGGATGATTAAAAGAAATCTATACTAAGGCTAATAGATAATTTTTACAAATTACTGTTTTTATTTAAATATAGTACCTAAAAGTAAATTCAAGGCGCTTTACTTATAACGAGTTGTCAATGGCGCTTAACACTTTTTAAAATAAAAGTTTTGTTATTTGAATGCAATTCAAACTTGACTCTCGGCTTGATTACGTATAATTTAGGGGGCTCGATCTTCAGCAGTTTAAAATAAGTTAACTAATAACTAGTAGTAGTCGTCTGGAAACAGTTGCAGTTGCATTTTTATGCTAGTAAGCTGTAAGAGACGAAGATAAATAATTAAAATTTAAATGTTATATATTATACACAATAAATAGTTTTAGACTTTCTAAAAAGTTGCTCTCGGAACTGAGTTAGTTACCAGTTCTTATTAATTGGTTATATAATTAGTCGATATAAAAAGGGAAATTCCCCCCTAAATATAGTTTTATTCAAATAACTCTAAGTAACGCATTTAATTATTTTATTTGGCTTTATTATTTTGATTAAATGTGTTATGTATGATTTAGGTACTTACTATAAGTTGTTTCATCACTGATATTACACACCTATAAATAGAAAATTTTAATCTTCAATTTCACATGATATAACGTAGTTTCTAAATGCTTGCACAATAGCAGAACAGACCAAAGGCTGACGAGGGTTGTCTTCATAGCATTTCGTAATCTATAAAGTTTAGCAGTTTTTATTCAATGTAATTTTATCAAATAAATATACAAAGTATATTATAGCTCATCATCAATATAGTAATTACTAGCAAGTTTAAATTCCGGATGCTGTATGTGATAACAGATACGTCATACGGCCTCTGTTGGTTTATATTTCAGAATGTAACAGTAGATGATGGGGTGTCAACATGTATCATGTATGTGAACATTAGGAATAATGAAGTTATCGAGAAGTACAACCATTATGCGGTTATGCATAGCTCTTTTTATCTTTCGGTACATCTTAAGTAAAATGGATTATTTCGATTTTCAAACGGTAACTAGTATTCTAAATAAATACTACTTATGTAATCCTGTTGGTTTCCGTGTTTAGTGTCCTAGTTTTTTGTACCTTTTATTAAAAGGCTTTTAAAGCCTATCGCCTATATCAGTATAAATGGAAATAAATCGGAAAACTTGAGGTAAACTCTCTCTCTTTCTGTCTTCCTCTATGTCTCTCTCTTCCTCTCTTTCTTAAGAGATCTTTGATCCAGGTAGAATAAAAGTCGAATTATTATATACATTTAGTATGTGAGGGGTACATTTTGATATTTAATTGTACGAGTACAGAACCTGCTTAATGTTATCTGTTCAAATCATTATAAACCACAATACCTTCGATTGCAAATCAAAACAAGGCTTTAATTTTTTAATTTTTTCTTCAGTTATTTTTGGCGTTTCAAATAATTTATTTATATTTTCTATAGCTTTCTCATATTCGTTTTCAATGATCTTATTGATTGCATAATGTTCGTTTTTCATGTAATCTATTCTACTGGCCCAGTAATCTTCCTCGTCATCTCGTAATTCCATGGTTTCTTCTGACTGCGGTAAATTTAAATCACGCGATGTATTCTAAAATCAAAAAATTAACTTTAATAATGGAGTCAATATCGTGCCACCAAGAAAAACATCATAGCATCAGACAGTCATAACGCCATCGATTGATTATTATTCAATAATTAATAATATGGAAAATAAGAAAAAAAAACTCCATCGCTAACATTTATTTCATCATTATCTTCCATCGGTTTCTGTAAAAGTATTGGGCTTATAACAATATTATTATCAAAAGTTATACGTCTCGTATCTCTACTTGTAATTGCACCCATAATTTTGTTAAAATAAGTAAATAGCGAAATAATTCTGTTAAATTTAATTATTGATTAAAAATATAAAGTCAAAAATGTCAGTGTAATTTATTTTACTATAATTTTTTTGATCCCGGCAAAATTAAACAATCAATTTTGTTTTTGCGCGGCCAGTGTATTTTTATATATTATAATTTATAACTAGCGACTCACCCTCGCTTCGCTCGGGTCTGTTCACATGTAACATCATACCAGTATACTGGATAGATTAATTGTATCATAAATGCTTGTCCTGTTTTCTGCTCAGTTGATTCCGCGCGAAAGTTGCGATATGCGATAAAAATAACCAAGAGGATTGTGCATGGTTCAACAAGCTTAAAGCAAAGTCAATGAAACTCTTTACACTGTGCTTAAAGCCAATAGAGACAAACGGTACGAAGGCAGTTATATGTAGGCAGATATATAATATGTAACGAAAGGGGACAGGATGGCTATAATTATTCGATGCTTTTTGAAAATGTAAATGGTACAAAAACCATAAGGAAGACGAAGAAGTACAATAAAGTTGACATGGATGAGTTGCAATCAAAGACTACTATTGTATGACGGAAATACCTATTTATATTCTCATTTTCTGCTTAGATAAATAAAAATTTCGTTTGTCTGTGATAATTTTGACATTGGACTTGACACATGACTGTAGGAGTTTATTATTCATCTATTTCATCTATCATCTATGGTTTAAGACAGAAGACTTTTCCCAGTATATTATCTATACTCTTTGGAAGACTTCAAATTTGTTATTTGACGTTTATAATATGTTTAAAGTAAATTGTAGTAAATTTACATATTCTAAGTATTAAATTTTTTATTATAAATAATCCATAATGCTTAACTAAATTAACAAATAAAATCCTTATTGAAAGTACGATTTTGACATCTATACGTATTGATAGTAAATATGTCATTGTACGACGATCTTGATACGATAA
This sequence comes from Boloria euphrosyne, assembly GCA_951802675.2. Lineage (NCBI taxonomy): Eukaryota > Metazoa > Arthropoda > Insecta > Lepidoptera > Nymphalidae > Boloria > Boloria euphrosyne. The sequence continues at coordinate 7,517,069 of OX637872.1, forward strand.
AAGCTCGTACTACCGAAAAAGTAGCTGAATGGTCTTCAGGAATTAAACTTCTGCAGTCTCAATTACAGCTTAAAAAGGCTGCAGTTACTCAACCCAAGAGAGAAGCTTTACGACGATCAAATCAGGTATTTTAAGCAACATTATACAATATTCAAGATACATTAAATGTATTTCTTGTGATGTTAATAATAAATGTAAATATTTATTACAAAAGTATATTTGTTCAGAATATTGTTCTGCTTAAAGGTTTTAACGCCAGTAATAGACCTAAAGAGTAAGCAGAAAGATGATGATGAGGTAAATTCAAGCAGTCCAAAGGTACAATCAAAAACATTTTCAACTTCACTAAATGTTCGCGATTTTGATTGGAATGTTGCAAATGAATATGACCCTATGTGGCCCAATGACTATGAAAAAGTTGCCAAAGGTAAGACCAATGTTATTTAATTAAACAAATATTTCCTAGTCATTTATAATGTAATTTATTCTATTATGTTAATTATGGATTTTAGAAATGCAAGCTAAAAGGTTAAATCTTGATGGTAGTGAACGAAGTGATAGATCAGAAAGAAAGCGGAAATCTAGATTTGGTGAAGATGAAGATGTAACTCCAGAGAAGACCTTAGTGCCTATGGTATATATATTTCATACCAATCAATTTCAACTAGCTTTTAAAGCTAATTATATTTCCATTTAAGTCAATGCTTTTAAGCAGGGGTATCCCAGATTTATATGGAAGTGCATGATAAGTTAACTGTTAAAAATAAAATATATAATATCAAATTTTATTAGTGCTAAAAGCATTTTAAACAACTAATTATTTATTATGCCATAAACATTAGGAATTTCCTTTTTCCTTTTCTTTTAAAAGTCTGTTATGAATTACCATCTTAAAGTAATAAATGTTAAATGGAACTGCAGATATCATTCTTTTTTTTTAAATTACTTTTGAAATGATTTTAAATTTTATGTAGCAACCTGAGGAAGAAGAAGCAGAAGAAATCTCAAAGAGAGCAACTGGAGTTGCCATAGCACCACCACCATCACTAACAGTAGAGTCTCTTTCACCACCTCCTCCAATTATTACACCTTCAAATACAAATACAGGGTTTTCAATTGGTGGTTATGGTGCAAGTTCAGTAGCTGCTAAAATTATGGCAAAATATGGTTTTAAGGTAAATATTTGCATATTGATTTTATTGATATGTGTTGTTTTATATTTGTAAGGCCATTAAAGGAGAAAAAATCTTTTTCAGGAAGGACAAGGCTTAGGTAAAAAAGAGCAAGGGATGTCAGTTGCACTTCAAGTGGAGAAAACATCTAAAAGAGGTGGCCGAATTATTCATGAGAAAGATAGTACTATGCCACCACCAAGTTTTGCTATGTCTTTAGGATCAGGTAATTCTTTATCTTCTGATTTAACAATTTTTAATTTCAATGGATTATTTTCATATAATATTTTTATACTATGAGAATAATTAAAAAAATACTTTTAATAATAGCATTTCACAATAACAAGTGTATGAATGTATATTATGAATCTTATAGATAGTTTAAGTATTTTTTTTTATTTTCAGATTCTCCTAATGCTTCAAACTCTCCACTACATTCAAAAAATGAACCTTCAATAACCGAAATCATGAAATCACCTAGTAAAGTGGTTCTTCTAAGGGTAAATATTAAATATTTGTAACAAGCTTTTATTAGCTTCAGCTGTATCTATATATCTACATATCTATGTAACAAAATTTTTGAACGCAATTTTTACTCATTTCAAACCCTTAGATGAACTGGAAATTTAAATAATTTCACTTTTTGTTGCAGAATATGGTAGGTCCAGGTGATGTTGATGAAGAGCTTGAACCAGAAGTAAAAGATGAATGTAATACAAAATATGGAGAAGTTGTAAAGGTGTTAATATTTGAAATGCCAAATGTCCCACATGACGAGGCAGTTAGAATATTTGTAGAGTTTAAAAGAATTGAAAGTGCTATCAAAGCAGTAGTGGACTTAAATGGAAGGTTTTTTGGTGGTAGACAAGTTAAAGCTGGCTTCTATGGAATAGAAAAGTTTAATACATTACAACTGACTGAATGAGACAATGTTTTAATAAATATTTACTCTAATTGAGTATTTTATTTAAATCATTATGACAATCATAAACAAAAAGCACACAGCAAATACACAAGAATAATATGTTTATATCCAAAATATGTGCCTGTCAGTAATGTAGATTTCAGGAACATTTGAAACTTTGTCTATTAGAATTACCTTTAGTGGTGTTGCCATACTATTGATTTTATCAATAGTTAGAGCCCCCGCAAACAGCGAACATCGCTCAGCCGATATTTTGGTCAGGTAAGCGCGCACACTAGCGAGAGACACACACTTTTGTGAGATTTAAAGTCTTTTTTTTCTCAAAAATACATTTAAATATTTTTTTTTTAAAAATACCGCCATCTACTGACATTTGTTTGAATAACTTCGTCCATCTTACTGAAGAGATTGATTTATGATTTATAAAATATAGTATTCAAACAAATACGCGATGAACAAAGCATTCTTGCGGTAGGATCCTAGGTTATAAAGCTTGATATTCCGGTGTCAAAACTCGAAAAAAAATTAAAGTTAGACCAACTGAACATTTAACTTATATAATATATAAATTTAACAAACTTTTTAGTCTGCCGTACGAAATCATTTCAATGTGCGCACTTCCATACACCTTCATACTGATTAAGCAACCAACCAAGCTATAGGCCAATCAAAAGTTCGCTGTTTTCGGGGGATCATAGTCTTGAAGTCTGTTAAAATAGTGTTAATATTACTATTAGGTCGTATATCTAATATATTATGTTTACTATCACTTGGATATAAAAAAAAATCAGTTTTTAAAGTATTTTTTTCAATATCATAAATTTAATATACCTTTGCATTTGTCAACATCCATTTTCTAAATTTAAATTGAAAACATTAATATTCTTATATCAACTATTCACAAACAAATAGAATCATGTTTGAGATCTGGCAATTTCTTCTTCTTTATCATTTTTTGGTTTCTGTTTCACATGTCTTTCTGTATATATATGCAATATAGCTCGACAATCCGGATACAGTTCATATTTGGTTCTTGTTATATTGGTCTTAATCCTCTTTGCAACTGCTTTTTGTTTCAGCATCATTTGCAAAGCCTTTTCAGCATTTAAATTAGGAAGTTCTTGAGCTTCTATTTTTAATTCACACATATCTGCACCATCCACCTGAAATTAATTATTTGTATTAAAAATACTAGTCTATATGCAATATACAATCATTATTACATTAAGTAGGTTAAGTGCGAAGCAGATGTGCCAACATTTACCATGTTAACATGAAATGCAAATTAATAATTATGTTATAATTAATAAAAAACACCCTATATCTGTCTGTCTGTTCGACACCTAATCCGTTACAATAAAACTTCAAGGAGGTTAAATATATATATCATTTCTCAAGTTATGGATATGAAAATTTAAGAAAGCCACTTCTATTTACGTAAGGACGAGCGAAAGTGCGTCACTATAAATATTAATTTCGTAAAACTTACTTTGCATTGAAAAGATAGTGGATAATTTTCATCTACTTTAGGCAATGTCTGTTGAAGAACACCTTTATCCCAATCAATTTGGCTAGTATTCTGCGATACTCTGTTAGGGGCCGATTGGAAGCCAGCCCACAGCTCTGAGCAGAAATGTGGCGTAATAGGAGACAGCATTATAATCAAATAAGCCAGTGAAAGCTCATACTCCATACTATTGGCTATTATTTCAGGCGGAATCTTATTCTGAAACGATATTAGAGGTTAATTTAAAATTATGTCATTTAGAAACGCCAAAAATCTAAAAAGACAGTAATAGCACACAGATAACGCGCTAGCTTGAAAAGCAATCTGAGTCAAGCGAGTTCAAATTCGGGTCTCGACTCCTTCAATGTTTTCATTAGTAAATAATTTTTAACATACCAATTGTCTTACAGTGAAGGAAAACATCGTGTGGAAACTGCGTGTCTGCGAGATTTTAGTAAGATTTCGATACATGTGAAGTCCACCAACTCGCACTTGGCCAGTGTGACCAGCAGTGGGGGCGTTAAAAAGTCCTGAATATACATACTTATGGAAACACTTTGGTGTTTGAGCTATTATTTTGAGACATTTCTTGGGGCAGAGAGAATAACAATCCTTTGAAAATCAATCGATCGAAAATCAATGAAATCTCTGAAGGTGGTTTTCATTCACTTCCTCATCGAAATTCAATTTACTTCTAGAATATTCAATATAGGTATAGTTTTTTGTCAATCATAAGCAGACAATAAATACATACCCTTAAAACATTAGTCAAACTCTGTAAACGAGATATTCCTACACTAAGTTTTTGAGTGTATTTGAAATGGTATGTTGCAGTTGCTATAAAGTAATTTCTTGAATTCCATAATTTAGATTCAATGTCACGATATTCTTCAGCAGACATTGTTTTGGTATCATTAGTTTTATATGTTAATCTCTGCTTTAGGAAATCTCTCATAGTAATCCATAATCTGTGTTGCCAATTTAAGACTCCAGGTAATGCTGTAAAATATTTTATATTAAGTAATATAATTTGTACAAAAGTAATGTCATTACTCCTAGCGACTGATTCTGGAACATCTCATAGTTCACACAGCTCAGACACATCTTATCAAAATACAGAACATAAACACCGGTATGTAATGAGGAATTTGATAAATAAAATAGAACAAAGTAAAACTCACTAGCATCTGACCAATGCCTTGGTGTTGCTGGTGGAACGTCAGCTAGGATTAAAAGTCGCGTTGTATCACACCCATACATTGACAAAAGCCTTTGAGGATTTTCACCATTATGTTTAGATTTGCTCATTTTCTCCCATTGTACTAGAACTGGTTCACCAGATTCCTTTTCTACATAATTCTTTCCTACCTTTTCAACTTTGTCAGGGGGTAAATATTTTCCTGATGATTTAAGTTTATAAGACTGTCCCATGATGAAACCTTGTACTAACAATTTATTAAAAGGTTCTTCATTAGGTGTCATGCCAATGGAATGTAGGAAATAGCTCATAAAACGTGCATAGTATAAATGTAATACTGCATGTTCTTTGCCTCCTATATAACAGTCCACAGGAGTAACACCGCTCAATTTTTCTTTATCAAATGGTTTTTGGTCATTATTACTATCAAGAAATCGATAATAATACCAGGATGAGTCAACAAAGGTGTCCATAGTATCTGTTTCTCTCTTAGCGTCTCCTTTACATTTAGGGCATTTACAATTTAACCAGGACTCTACATTTGATAATGTTGAGTATTGTGATTCACTAGATTTCTTTTCAGGCAATAGAACTGGAAGCTCTTCATAAGGTACTGGTACCGCACCACAATTAGGACAATGGATAATTGGTATAGGTGTGCCCCAAAATCTTTGCCTAGATATCAACCAATCTTTTAACTTTGAACTGACATAATAACCACCACAATTCTTACTTTGAGCAATTGCAACTACCTTTTCATTTTCTAAATCTAAATTTTCTGACTTTTTCTTAGCTGTTGTATTAATATTTAACATCAGAGATAATTTATAATCATCTTCATTATAAGCAGGAGAAGCAATGTACATGTCTCTACCCTCTGGGTAATGTTCATGATCAAGAATGTAAACATTCATCTCTGAATCAGTGATTGGATTAAAGCATTTCAAATTATTCTTTTCCTCTTCAGATAATTCTTGTAATAATATGTTACTGGTACTCATAGTTAAAAACTGACCATGAATAAATTTATATGGCTCTGATGACCAAACATCTAAAAGTTTATTCTCATTTCCATGCTTTACAGTAAAATTTACAATGATACCATTGCATTCACCAATCCAATGCTTTTGCAAATTAATTATATCTTTCCAGTTTTCTAGCTTCTCACTATTCAATCCATCATACAATTTTTTTGCATATTTTGTAGTTTTTATATACCATTGAGTTAAAATTCTTTTTTCAACTTTTGCTCCTGATCTCCAAGAACATCCATTATCATCTACCTGTTCATCTGCTAAAACTGTAGCATCTACTGGATCCCAGTTAACATTTGCCTGAAAACAAAATATTTTATTAGAAAATATAAGATTTAACAAGAAAAAGCTATCAAATTGTTTATTTTAAATGATTTGAATTCATTATATTAGATTTTTTTAATTTACTTATTAAATCAATTCTCAGATCACATCTCATGAAGGAAGGGTTAGTTATGGTTAAATACATGTTGTATTACTCTAAAACTTACACCTTTTATTACTTATAAGACATAGAAAAAACAATGTTATTATTATCACTATGTTTATATGTTACCTTATTTTGGTAAGCCAATCCATTTTCATATAATTTTAAGAAAATATACTGGGTCCATTTATAATACTTAGGGTCAGAAGTACTGAATTCTCTATCCCAGTCAAAATTGAATCCTAATTGAAGTAGTTGTTCCTTCATAGTAGCTATATTAGTGTTTGTCCATATGTGAGGTAAAATATTATGTTCAATAGCTGCATTTTCTGCAGGTAAGCCAAATGCATCCCATCCAATAGGGTGAATAACATTTTTTCCATTTAATTTTTGAAATCTTGTAATTGCATCTGATATTGAATATACTCTTACATGACCCATGTGTAAATTACCTGATGGATATGGAAACATTGGTAGAACATAAAAGTTTTTCTTGGTTTTGTCATTATCAATATATAAAACTTCCTCTGCCCAATGTTTTTCTATGTGCAATTTTGTTTCAGTGGATAAATCCTGATCCTGTTGATCAAAACATATACACCAAATATTATGATATTCTACTTAATTACTAGAACTACAATAAACTAAATTATAATAAAGTTTATCAGAGTAATACTAACCCATAAATTCAAGGAATTTATAGTCCTACTTGATAAATATAATAAGTCAGGCCTGCATTTAGCTATTGAACGTTTATATAGCTTTAAAAAAAACATGTTTATTTAACTAAGACTATTATAAATTTTCTCGTAGGTAATATTATTATTATTTTACTAATGACTTAAACAGACTTTCATATTTGATGTATTATTCTTATAAATGCTTGATGCACACAAATACATATTAACCTCGAAGTTTTATATTTAAATCTTCAACAAAATAACAGAGGCTCCAACCTCGACTCGAGACTTCTTGCCATATATTATCTATACTCTTTGCTTCTTGCTTCTGTCAAGTGTCAATTCACAATTGTCAATTGTCATAGATGAATATGACTTCTGTTATCTGTATTCTGTAGTGAGTAGACCGACACAATTTTAGCACCCCATCGAAGGATTTTTGAAATCAATATGGCCTGAATCGATAGGTCTACGTTCGGTCAGGATAGGTCCACTATCATTTTTGTTAGGTCGCCTGTGATTTTTTAATAAATATTTTTTTAAATATAACTATTATTTTAAAAAATTTTAGCACCCCATTGAAACTGAAACTGATTAATCTTTATATTTCTACATTCTTTATCGTTAGGACAGTTTTGGTCTCTATACGTTTTGCTTTTATATTATCCATTTTGTTTTTTTATTAACAATTATAAATAATTGACATTGACAATGTCATAAGTCATTTGACATCTCATTTATGTTACCTTTTGAGCATTAGCTTCTTGTATTTTGGCTATACATTTTTATGTCATATTTAATATGTATTGTATAGTCTATATATAGTTATTTAATATTATTATTATTTTTGATTTGTTTTTAATTTATTGTTGTTAAACGAATATAAACAAAGTAGAAAGTATGAAGGCATAAAAAATAATGATACACATAAATAAAGAAAACACAAAAATCAACAACAATTACTAAATGAGATGTCAAATGACTTATGACATTGTCAATGTCAATTATTTATAATTGTTAATAAAAAAACTAAATGGATAATATAAAAGCAAAACGTATAGAGACCAAAACTGTCCTAACGATAAAGAATGTAGAAATATAAAGATTAATCAGTTTCAGTTTCAATGGGGTGCTAAAATTTTTTAAAATAATAGTTAAATTTAAAAAAATATTTATTAAAAAATCACAGGCGACCTAACAAAAATGATAGTGGACCTATCCTGACCGAACGTAGACCTATCGATTCAGGCCATATTGATTTCAAAAATCCTTCGATGGGGTGCTAAAATTGTGTCGGTAGTGAGTAGTCTGTTCTGAAGTAGCAATATTGAATATTCTTTCCCTGTTTTCCAATTACAGAGCATAATGCGACTCAGTGACGCACAATGCCGATTTGCGCTGATGCTAATTGGAACGTGAATATAATGATTCGATTATATATTTCAGCAAAATAAATATGTTTATAGTTTTGAATTCTAAAATAAAATTGTATTTACATTATAAACGTGGAATATAAAAAAAGTCAATGTTATTACTCTTGTAACCTTCATCGATACACGGTATATTTATTTTTTTAACACAGCATCACGCAAAAGCAGTGTTCGATTGTGCGAAGCGCTGTTGTAGTTTGAACATTCAACGTTGAGCATTATGCCGCATAATGCGCCTTAGTGCTGTAATTGGAAAAGGCCGTCTATGTGTACTTTCAAGACACGACACTGTACGTGTGTTTGGCAGAAAAAAGTGCTAGGAAGCGCTTGTAAGCAAAATGGCGATCGCAAGCGGTAAGCGCTGTCAAATAGTAAATAGCTATTTTCCTCTAGGACGTAAATTAATTATAAGCTCTACGTCAAAACAAACAAAATAAATAAGCAAAATGGCGGATTGGGTCAGCGCTACTGAAGTTAGCAAGCTTGTCCTGACCGACAGTTGTCTAATTTGTTATCAGCGCTTGTAAGCGCTTACAAGCGCTTTTTTCTGCCGAACACAGCGACTGACTTTTATCAACATCACTGGACTGGCGGTTGTCAAAGTGGTTTTGTGCCTGTTTGATATTCGCCATTTTGGCGCTGTCGGACGTAGCGAGTGTCTGTGGCACTAAAAACTAGTCATGTTGATATCAGCGAACAAATATCGATAAAATTACTTTACAGTAAACAACACTTCTCTCGCAGTCATTTTCAGCGATGAAACGATACAAGGCAATGTCTTGAGTGTCCCCCCCCCCGAAAGAGACGACTATATAAGTTAAATTTATCTCTTAATTTAGCCCTCCTTCTATGTTTTAGTTTTTGTTCTGAGATCGATGATTTCAGATTTTGACAATTGATAATTGATATATTTTTTTATGTCGTGCTCGTGAATCGTGATAACTGTGTCGTTGATAATTAATTTATTACTTATATAAATGATGTCCATCATAGTTTGTTATATATATATACTGTGAACAGCATAGAGTATTTTGCTACTTAATTAAATAAACACTGAACTATCATATTATGTGATATGTCCAACTTAAAATCTAAAGTAATAAAAAGTGATATATTCAATAAGTAGTAGTAAGTTATATAAACTGTATAATCTCGTGAATAAGTTATAAGTGGAACATATCGTATAATGTTAGGAATAGATACTCTATAAGCAAACATATCATTCAAAACTAATGATATATGATTTAAAAATAGCATCTTATAAAGCATAGCGTCTTATTAAGATGGCCTTTTATTCATGTAATCGCTACAGATTACTAGTTTTGATTATGTTAGCACTCATAGTATGGCAGTGTGTTCGATTATTATGGCCAGATAAACCTAACAGTCAATTATTGGAGGTATAGTACAGCCTTAACTCATTAATAAAATGACCAAAAGCATAACACCAAAATAGATGCAATAAAATATACTTTATTTGTATTATAGAGCAGTATACTGAAATTAGAAGATGACAAGTACAATAAACATAAGGAAGACAAAGTGAAAATAAGAGTATATTATGAAGCTCTGTGTCCTGACTCAAAGCACTTCTTTATTAAACATTTGGGGCCAGTGACAGAAAAACTCTCAGATTTTATAGATGTATCATTAGTTCCTTATGGAAAAGCAAGTGTAAGTGTTATAATCCAATAAAAAAAATTATTATCCAAATCAAATTAGTAATTATTTTACTATCATTATATTATAAAACTTAAGAATTTGTTTGTTTAATTGCACTCTTTAAAACTTTCTTTAATATTTTATGGCCTATTTATAGGTTGTGTGTAAACTGTAATTCTCTAACTTTAATTTCTGAACCTTGGGTATTATTTTTATATAAACTATGAGAGTATAGCACTTGGCAGAAAATAATATTTTTTTTAAAATAATGAACAACAAATTACTTCTAGCCTTAAAATAATACTAAATGTATTTTTTAGTTGTATTTAATAATTAATAATTAATTAATTAATAATAATAATTAATAACATTAATTTTTAGACCAAAGAAGAAAATGGCCATTACTATTTTAAATGTCAGCATGGTGAGGAAGAATGCTATGCAAACAAAATCCATGCCTGTTCCATAGAGGCTCTAAATAACATGACATCAGCTGTTAAAATGACTGAATGCATGATAAAAGACAATATGGATGCAGATAAAGCTCTATTGAGGGTACTTTGTTTTATCTTATAACTTGACTAAATCTAAGTAATAATTTCCTTTAAGGGTTTTAAATTTGTTTTATAAGAAAACCAATTTATAGTACTTATTCATTGAAATAACAACTCACAATTGGCAAAGTTAAAAGAAAACTGAATTGAGGAGTCCTTTTTGAAGTGGAACTAAAACAAGTATATTGTGTCTCTTATTAGAAATCAAGTTGAATTATTATTGCAAAGAAATTCTTTACCACAAAATATCCTGTGTTAAGCCAGAATATGATTTTTGAATGTAACTCATCTTAATCTTTGTAATCCAAAGTTTATGCATATATAATCAATTAATCTGTACATTGTTAAGAATTTTCATATTTATAATACTCTAATGTGATGTGTCTATATCTATTCATATCTATTCATATCATAGAATAGATAAAATGGTTAAGGCATTACCAATCAGCCATTTTCATTCTTATCTCAAAGTAATGTACCTAATTAAATTCAATTTGTGTGTTAGTTATACAAAAATCAATATAGATAACATGCAATGTAATTTCTATATTCTATAAATTGCACCACACTTTCAATATTATTAAGAATATTAATATTTTTAATTTCAGTGTGCTAAGCAAATGAAAATCGACCCAGAGCCAATTGCTTTTTGTGCGGGTCATGAGCAGGGGTCCATATTGCTAAAGAAATATGGTGATGACACCAGTATAGTTAAGCCTAGTTTTATTCCAACAATAACAATAAATGGTTCTAAGGACAATCAAGCAGCAATCCTAAAAAACTTTCTGTTGGAGGTTTGTAAGTTGATCGACATGCCTTTGCCTCCTCCATGTTTGTGACGACCAAAGTTGGCAAGAAAAAAACTTAAACATATTTTACTTTATAAATTTTAATTTTTCATGTAACTGAAACTTCCAATTTTTTTGTTATAATAGAATGACCACTTGCTCAATTTTTTAATGTAAAATTTAATAACGTGATTTAAGTTTGTATAATCAATAGATAAATTTAATTTATTAATATACTTAACAAAAAAAATAATAAAAGAACATGTTAACATTGGTCACAAATTTTACTGTTAAGAATATTTATGAACTAGTTTAACTAATTTTTAAAAATAATTGGTTCCTTCAAATGAAAAGTATTATTCTAAAGTAGTTTATTTATTGATTTTATTTGTATAGGCATTTTTTGCATAATTTAGAAATTATTGTCTAAAGGTTGTTTGGCTTTTTAAATTATTTTGGTTGTGTTATTGCATTTACATAATTGTTAGCAGGATATTTTTATTATTGTTTACATTATTTTGTAAAAATAATATTATTTTGTAAAAAAAATATAAAATAATTCCAATAATTTAGCCCTTTTTTTTCCACTGCTGTGCAAAAGCCTTATATTCAAGAGAAAGTCAGACAAATAAATAAATATATAGGGACATTATTACATACAGCACCATCTAGTTCCATGGTAAGCTATGAGACTTGTGTTACGGATACCACATATTTGATACAGTACATATATAACTTTAAATGCTTGCCTCGGTGGTGTAGTGGCTAGCGTGTACGGTCGCACATCGGGAGGTCTTGGGTTCGAGTCCCGGGCCAAGTTTAATTATTGAGACTTTCTGTTTCATAAGCCTCAGTAATAGCCCAGAGTTGGGAAGTTGGCGGTGTATCACCCCCGTGCCTCGGAGAGCACGTAAAGCCGTCGGTCCTGCGCCTTAACTCTCACTGGTCGTGTCGATCATTCGTCCCACCGGAGTATGAGAGTGCTAAGGAACAGAGAGTGTACTTCTGTTTGCGCGTACACTTGTGCACTATAATATCTCTCGCGCAGATGGCTAGTCTCAATAAGATTGGCCGCCGTGGCCGGAACCGGCCGGGAGGACATTATTATTATTATAACTCTAAAACTTTTTAAATACATATTATAAATATAAAGACCCATGACTGGAGTACAAATATTCGTGCTCAACAAATGAATGCCTCAGCGGGACTCCAGCCCGCGACTCGGGACTGCTGACGCGACAAGTAGGGTCACTACTAGGGTCTTCAAATGTGAGTCTACTCTTTTGAAAACTGGTTCGTGGATTTTCAAAAATAACTTAATTTTTATAAAATTTCAGAACTGCAAAAAATATACAAATACCAAAAGTGGGATAAAATTTATTAGTAGAAATTACATGATAATAATGTTTTTAATAAATGTGTAATGCTAAGTGCGTATAAATATTATTTAATATGGGTAATTTACTAGTATGAAATAAGGTGTGGTGTGTTTGCGTTTTAATTTCTAAATTTAAATTACTGCAGACTTTTTGTGCAAAACACCCTAAATAATAATGCTTTGAATTTAAATAAATATGTTGGAACAATATTACACACAGCGCCATCTAGTTCCATGGCAAGCTACGAGGATTATGATACGGGTACCCAATGATGTTATTTTAACTCAATGCGGGTACCACCCTAGACTGGAGTACAAAAATCCGTGCTTAGCTTAAATGCATGCGATGCAATATTTTTTATTAACACAGCCGCGTGGATGTAGTGTGTATCTGTGTTTATAATAATGTCATAAAATCTTTGTGTGCGTTATGCTTCACTTGGTTTAACGAGTTTTCATACATTTTGTATTTTATGTCACGTCCTGTGGCTTATTCGTCCATGGCAATACATTGACATTTGACACTGACACTAAAAATTTGGTTTGTTTTACGAATAGCGCCCTCTTGTATTGTATACAGATTACATATTGTATTCAATAGATGGCGCTTTTAAACAAATTTATGTGTTATCTTTAAAACATTAAGTTTTCCTGTTATTTATAATTTATTTATATATTTATTATTATATTGAATTAATGGTAATGTTATAATAAAAAAAGGGTCAGCAGAATTATAAATGAAACTACCTTTTTGGATTTTGCCGCGGATTTATTTTGATTTTTAGTACCTACCCGACGACGACCCGACTTTCGAATGATTTATAGCAATCACGGTCAGGGGCATGGAGGTTAGAGAACAAGAAGACGATCACTTCATGCTAAAGCATTACCCGCCTGTCCCTGAAAATTTGTAGAATTAATAACGTGCTGCCGTCGTCGTAGTATCTGTAAAGTTAGGTGTTTATGAGTACAAGTAGATGAAGTAAGTATTGAGACAAAGTGAAGTTAGGCATTGATACAACTTAGCGATCGCAGCGCCTCCTTAGTTTGTCCATATTTCTGAGACTCGTCCTCCTGTTCACTCACCTCCATGGTCACGGGCGAGCTCCCTAGAGTAAATGTTCCTTTCGGGCAAGACTAAGGTATATGACGTCTCAGAGGTTTATTTGTACTTTGTTGTGTTACAGACAAAAATTTTCAAATTGGCATCAAAGTACCTTATAAAATTTTTCTCCCATAAAACTAAATTTATTTATATTTATACATCTATTATCTATAGGTATATACTGTACCCGGTGATAAATATTGCACATCGGTCTTTAGAAAGAAACCATCGGCCAATTTCGGTTTCATATACCTACTGAAATGTGGTAGCAGAAAATATACAAAGACTTAAAAGTAAATACTATACAAAATCCTTTATAGCTTACCTAAAAAACCCGGGAAAATGTGGGACTTAATAAACAACCTATCAATGAACAAAATTAAAACGACAACAGTCACAAAAACACTCATAACAGAAAATGGACCTTTAACAAATGATAAAGAAATATGTAATTATTTTAACACCTTTTTTGTAGCATTGGGTTCGAATTTAGCAAACCAAATTTCATTACGATATCGTAATAATCTTACAACAGAAATATGCGCAACTGGTTCTAACAAACAGACGCTTATAAATTTAAATTTACAAATACTAACGAAGTCGCATACATTATTGATAGCTTAAAATCTAACGTAAGTGCAGGACTTGATTGTGTAAATGTAAAATCTATAAAATGCTCTAAGTTCTTAATATTAGATGAACTTACAAACTATATAAACAAATGTTTGAACAACGGAACATTTCCCAATAGCCTCAAGAAAGCTAAAGTAACTCCCGTTCACAAATCTGATCCAAGAAACTATCGTCCAATATCGGTCCTTCCTACTTTGTCTAAAATTTTTGAAAGAATTATATATACACGTTTAGAATCATATCTTAATTCGCAAAATTTCTTTTATGATAAACAATATGGGTTTCGACCAAAATGCAACACTTTGTCAGCAACTATAGACGTGGTAACTAAAATCAAACTAAATATTGATAACAGAAAGGTAGCATTAGGTATTTTTATCGATCTAAAAAAAGCATTTGATACCGTTAGCCATGATATTCTTTTAAAAAAGTTGAAAGCTATTGGAATTTCAGGTACTGCATTTAAAATGTTAGAATCCTATCTTATTGATCGGTATCAGGTAGTTAAGATTGGAGACACACAGAGTGAACCAGAAAAAATTACATATGGTGTTCCACAAGGATCAATATTAGGTCCATTGCTCTTCCTTATCTATATTAACAATATTCATACACTTCATTTGCGTGGCGATATTTCGTTATACGCAGATGATACATGCCTATTTTACTATGGAAATGCACTAGAATCGATCACAAAGGATGCTCAAAATGATTTAGACATTTTAAATATTTGGTTCCAATCTAACTTACTCACTGTAAACGTATCAAAAACTAAATATATTATATTTGCTGCAAAAAGTAAAAAAATATCTCATGAAGTATCTTTGACTATCAATAATCAAGCAATCACTAAAGTTGATCAAGGAAAATATTTAGAAATAATTTTAGATAGTAAATTAACGTGGAAGCCGCATTTTTAAAAAATAAAAGCTAAATTAACTTCTCTGATGGGTGCTATAAGGAGTATTGTACGTTGTTTGCCACGTGTACGCTTGTACGCTTGTGGTACGCTTTATTATATATAATTCCCTTATAAAACCACATATTGATTATTTAATTGAGATTTGGGGCTCAGCAGCAAAAACAAATTTAGAATCACTACAAATAGCACAAAATAAGTTGATAAAAATCCTCTTTAAATACGATTTTCTTACCTCGACTCAAAAAATCTATAAAGAAACGGGTGTTATGAACATTTATCAAACCTACATATATTATAATTGCCTATTAGTACGTAAAATATTAAATAAAAATACTCATTCAAAAATTTCATTTACGAAAAAACAAGAAATACAAAAAATGAAATTAAGATCTGCCAACGATATTATACTCCATAAGCCACGCACTAACTATGGCAAAAAATGCATAATGTTTGAAGAAGCCCAACTATACAACAAATTGCCAAGTAGTATTAAAGAAGTAAAATCATTACCGACTTTAAAAAAATTACTCAAAAATTATTTAAAAAATAGTTAGTAAAATAAATTGCAATTAATATTTAACATAAAAAAATCAACGTACAAATATTATAAAAAGTATATTTAACTAAATACCAATATAAACTAAAATTAAATTTATTAAATTGTAAAATTAAATTAAATTTATTAAATAATAATAATAAAAGTTAAATAATAAAAAAAAAGAAAAATGTAGTAGGTACAATATTTTTCAAATAATAATAGTATTAACATGCGATAATAATAAAAAAGTCAAAATATATATACATAAAATAGTAATACATTGTAAACGTTACAACAAATTTAATCTCGAGTAATGGCTCTTCCAGTTGCGCTTATTCTGTAAGCTTGTGTATACATTTTTTAGTTTCACCCTCAAATTGTAAATTGTCTGGCTTGTGAATTTGCGATGTACCCAATAGTGTTAGTTTTTAAGTTTTAGTAATTGTTAATTTTTCATATAAGTTAATTGTAATATTCTTCTTGAGAAATAAATGATCTTAAACCTGACTTAATAAAACATACATTATATACATTAATAAAATTCTTCTTAAGCATTACACATAGTATATATATCGATACAGAGACCTACTTTTTAGATTTTTTTTTACTTTCTGTCTATCTGTGACCGCATCATGGGAAAACTGAACAGATTTCGATAAAAGGTATACCTATATGATAGCTAGTTATCCTGGGCCCACATAGGGCTTTTAATGCGAAAAAAATGTCTCATCTTTGAAAAATTTACACTAACATCCCTACGCTACGACGCTAGTAGTAGTAATACGCTATAACTTATGTTATATCCTGGTTTTTATTTTAATAAATTTACTTTACCATTACTTCTTTAATTTTAAAACCTGCAAATACTTAACTTACCTACGGGTGTAACCATCTGTAGGTACTAGGTACCTATATAAGAGTAAGGACTTGAGTGCTCAGGCGATAGGCATATCTCAAACCAAAGTTCATCAAAAACCAAACCACCCCTAAACCTAACCTATGAAGTTTCGAAACGCTTATTTCAGAATAGAATAACATGTTAGGTTTAAAGACCAACTTTACACTATTATAATGTAAAATTTAAATCATGTAACGTGAGATCTTAAATAACCATGTAGGTATTTTATTTATTATGTGTCAATAAAATGTAAATGTAATGTAACATTATAAATCTCATAATGAGATTTACAATGTTACATGAGAGATTCATGTAATGTTACGTAATGAAATCGTTAAATCATGCAAACAAGTTGGGGGTACGTTTCAATAAACCTATGTTTACCTAACTAAACAAGTTCAGCCAATATACAATATAAAACGTGGACTGACAGCATCAATTTCCAAGCGTCTAAATGGCTACCTTTGCTCCGAAAACCATTTCAAACACAACAATAAATCTTCACTGAAATCACGGTCTAATTTCGTAAAAGCCCCGTCTCGCTTTGCTAATTAATATGAATGGCATTTGCATCCGGCTTTTTCTCGCGTAGACCATTTCCAACTATTGTTTTGCAAAGATCCTCACAATTTATTCCTATTTTTATCAGACTGCATCGCGGCGGAGAAAACCATTGAGAACAATAAACCATCTTTTCGGTTACGTTGAAATGAAAAGCTTTTGTTCACTCTGGACGAATTAGTGTTATTTGTTCTATTTAATTAGGTAGGGTTTTAACTTTCGATATATTTTACCATGTTTCATTACAAAAACCTTCAATTAATTTTTACCAAGACGTCGTATAGTGGTAAGCCACTTTGTTTTGATATGCTTAATGTTTTAAAAATAAATACAATCATTCAGATTACGAGTACACTAATTTATTTTGTAAAGCTTAGCAACAATAATAAAAGCTTTGAGCATTTACATAAACACATTTGATATAACATTATTAGACTTAGTAATTATGCTTGAGTGTGTTTGTTAATAAATCACAGTCCCATCAATAAATTAGGTGGAAAGAAATATGTTAACCTACCCATACAGAAAGTTGTAAGTAATTCTATTTTGCCACTGTTCCTTGTTAAGCAAACTGCCGATTTATCTCAATCAAACAACTTAAGTACAAGTAACTCCAGGAGATTAAGTATAATCTATTCTCTAAATCATTAATGACACTAGTAAATCAAATATAGGAACGGTGCATTAGCAAGTAAATAATGCATATTGACATCAGAGACACTCGTATGACGGCAGTCACCGGTCAGCCTGTTGATGTTGATTGCTGATAGCTCGCTATAAATCCGTTTGCACACGGCCAAAGCAAACTTTCTGCTATGCGTGGCTTTTATTTGTGCAATGAATAGTTAAATGCTACATAAAAGGTAATTGCTTTTGTGTTTTAAGTGAATTTATGGACTTATCTATTTATTACCTTTTTAAATTACTACGGCGAAACTCAAAAGAGAGTTATTTGTCAGATTATATGTTTACTCTTAATTATTATTAGTTTATCAGATTTTGGTGATTCGTACGTAATTCGTTTCGTCTCGAAAACGTGAGTGTCTTACAGTATTTAACAATATTATCAAAAATCAAAATGGCTAATCCGAGGCGCAAATTTGTGTTTTGAACAAAATTTAGTCCAAGTAAATAAAAAATGCAGGGTCTCAAGAGAAGATTATAAAATTATATACAACTTATACATATGTTATAAAATACTTTAGTTAGAAATTGTTAAATAAAACATAGGTAGATAAATTGGACCAAAAATAAAAAGCAGTAGAGAAATAAAAACCCCAATGGTTTAATTTAAAATATTAATGATACTATGGTATCTTCATCAACTTTTTCTCTTATTTTTACATTCTTTTACTGTTAAATATGTTGCATTCATATCATATTATAAAAGGTATTTTCTAATAGAAAGTTAAATAGTTTATTCTTACATTAAAGTAAAACTATAGAAAAAGTCTGTCACAATTATTTTTAACAAAAAAACAAAAACCGACTTCCAAACTTAATAAATCTAAACTAAAAAGTAGAAAATAATAATTTAAGGACTTTGTTAATTTTGGAGTCGGCGCCAGCCAGGTATTTTGATTATGTTTACAAATTGATAGATTATTCAAATATGTATCTGTTTAGGGTTTTTTTGCTTTGGCTGGCACCGACTTCAAAATTAACAAAGTCCTTAAATTATTATTTTCTACTTTTTAGTTTAGATTTATTAAGTTTGGAAGTCGGTTTTTGTTTTTTTGTTAAAAATAATTTATTTTTAAATTTTTAGCGGAAAGTAGATACGTATTGTGTTAATGACTATAAAAATTTACCTTCTATTATGAGGTAAACCTTATAGCCTGAAAGTATACAACTATCGGTCCATAATTGCGTATTATATTGAAAAAAAATTCTTTAAACTGCTAACCGTTGAGGAGTTGTACCTTCAATCATCAGTTACGATACGTGACTCAAATATCCATATAGCCTATAAAAGATTCGGCCGAGCATCGTTAATTTGCTCCTAAGAATTGAAGAGTTCCGATACTTTGTCTTGGATCTCATCATCAGAACCTTACCAAACTCTCATCAAACTACCCTTGAAGTATATCCTTTCCATTTAAAAAAGAATCATCGAAATCGGTTAGCGTGATATTGAGTTATTCGTCCATTTGTCGCGCAAATACTTAATGCAAATTTGAGACTTTTATGGTTTTCTCATGGATGCCATTGTCAGAACTGGAAAATATTAAAATGGGACCACATGGGAAGCACTACCTTTCAAATAAAAAAAGAATCATCAAAATCGGTTCACCCAGTTCAAAGTTATGAGCTAACAAACATAAAAAAAAATATAAAAAAAAATAAAAAAAAATAATAAAAAAAAAAATACAGACGAATTGATAACCTCCTCCTTTTGGAAGTCGGTTGAAAAGATAATTTACTTTCCATCTTTAAAATACAATTGCATTAGATATTGTCTTCGTTAAATGTATTTTTTTACAGGCGAGTACCTGCTTCACTCCAAAGCTCTTAATATTTTCAACCGACTTCCAAAAGGAGGAGGTTATCAATTCGTCTGTATTTTTTTTTTTTTTTTTTTTTTTTTTTTTTTATGTTTGTTAGCTCATAACTTTTAGCTGGGTGAACCGATTTTGATGATTCTTTTTTTATTTGAAAGGTAGTGCTTCCCATGTGGTCCCATTTTAATATATTCCAGTTCTGACAATGGCATCCATGAGAAAACTATAAAAGCCTTAAATTTGCATTAAGTATTTGCGCGACAAATGGACGAATAACTCAATATCACACCAACCGATTTCGATGATTCTTTTTTTAATGGAAAGGGTATACTTCAAGGGCAGTTTGATGAGAGTTTGGTAAGGTTCTGATGATGGGATCCATGACAAAGTATCGGAACTCTTCAATTCTTAGTAGCAAATTAACGATGCTTGGCCGAATCTTTTATAGGCTATATGGATATTTGAGTCACGTACCGTAACTGATGATGGAAGGTACAACTCCTCAACGGTTAGCAGTTTTAAGAAAATTCTTTCAATATAATACGCAATTATGAACGGATAGTTGTATACTTTCAGGCTATTAGGTTTACCTCATAATAGAAGGTAAATTTTTATAGTCATTAACACAATACGTATCTACTTTCCGCAAAAAAGTTAAAAATAAATTATTTTTAACAAAAAAACAAAAACCGACTTCCAAACTTAATAAATCTAAACTAAAAAGTAGAAAATAATACTTTTAAGGACTTTGTTAATTTTGAAGTCGGTGCCAGCCAAAGCAAAATAGCCCTAAATAGATACATATTTGATTAATCTATCAATTTGTAAACATAATCTGGCTGGCACCGACTCCAAAATTAACAAAGTCCTTAAAAGTATTATTTTCTACTTTTTAGTTTAGATTTATTAAGTTTGGAAGTCGGTTTTTGTTTTTTTGTTAAAAATAATTTTAAGGTACTGTAGCCACTAACGGCAGTAGTTAGTTTAATAAGTAATTTAAAAATATCTGCTAATTATACAAATTGCTACATAAGATATTATTATATTTATTAAGAATAAAATGTAACATCATTATAGCATTGTTAGTCATATAAATAGAAATTGATAAGGCTATTAATAGTAAAAGTTCACCTACCTACGTAGTATGCATACATAAATTAAACGAACAAATTATAATATATAATATGCATATGTACAAGAGCAGGTCCATACAACAAAACTCTAGATACATATATAATATCTGCCGGTGGAGTGAGAACCGTGTAGTCTCATTAAAACTTTCCTCAGACTGGGCTTGCACGTGTTTTTAATTTTTATCGAGAGCACTTGTCGTTAGCGGGCACGGGATGCATGCTGCGGCTTGATGCTTTGATTGCGGTAATGACGTCTCTCCCGTACCAACTCTACACCTTTCTCTTCACTATCTTTAAATTATTTCTTTGCAAATTGTGACATCTTTTTAATTAAGCGACTTTATGTCCATAAAAACTTATAACATAAAATTGCTAGAGCCGTAACATGTGGCGCATTCGCCCACTACTTTCGTCGTATAAATGGGCTACGTCTCTATGGCACATCTTTTGAAAGAGCTGCTGAATAAGTCCTGTTATGTTATTGCAATGTGACGTGAATTAATTATAGTGGCAAAATATGTTTCTAAGTTTCTTGAATCAAGTTGTGATAATTAAATAAAATAGGAAAATAAATTGTATAAAGATAAGATGATTTATAAAAAAATCGTGATATAAGTATAGGATATGAAATATGGTTAATTATTTTGTAAGTATATAATAAATGAAACTACCGCAAATGCAGCTATGTAAAGGCACACAATATGGAGAGGCGCGTGCCTCTAAGCCACATTTGATTTAATTTGCTTAAGAAGAGTTATTTTAGGTACATAATTAATAGCTACGTTTGTATGTGTAAATGTATTTAATTTGTGTTTAAGACTGGATATGTGTGGATAATGGTGTGTCTATAATAGAGTCGAATTGTTTTCGTCTCTATTCGGTATACTATGGTATTATAGTGTGTATGTGAAAAAAAATCTTTCCATAATGTTAAAAAAAATTGGATATTTTTTAAATACACACAGCTTTTTTATATAACATTCAAATAAAACATATTACTATACTAAAGAATAAAAGATTTTATATTTATTCTAAATGTAAGTAATACTTTTTACATAAAACTAAGGAAAAACTATACATACATACATACATATGATCTAATAAATTACACAAACATAAATTACATATATAAAGTAATTATATTACGATCAGACGCCTATCTTATCTTAAATACATAATTTAACTTTCAGAAAGAACTACGAAATAACACGCTTTTGATCAACTTCACGATACGGGTGTGGGGTAGAAGCGGTGTAAGGCGTGTCCCTCATCGAATGCTTGCTATTACATTTGATATGATATTTAGCTAAAAATGAGTCCCAAGTTGCCAAGTGAAATGAAGAACTGCTAATAAGGCATGTTAAAAATAGAATATGTACATGTATTCTTAAAACTATGTACCTACTTAACTCATTGCAGTTTGAGATTTAATAAACTTAAGTAGCTAGTACATGGTTTTGCCGTAGATGAAGCAGGCAATGATGCATGTGCGTGTTTATCTGCATAGAGAACGGATGCGGATGCAGCGGACAGGGTTGCAACAAATCCGCTTAGCACGGTCACTGGCGCCGCCTACGCCGCTCGCTACCGACGCGAACGGCCTTAATGGATTTTTCATGTCGATTGCACTCTGCATAAGTGTGCGTATGAGATTATCGAAAGGATTCAATAGAAATTTTATCTTATACATTTTTCCACTGTAAACCTTCCAAAATAATTCATTCCATTTGCAATAGGTATCAGATAAGACCATTAATGTATTATTCAATGATAATAAAATATGTGTTACTAATACCAAAGATAATATTATGTAAATATAATTGATAATAATAATAATATTAGATACCTATTATATCCATATATTTTATTAAAATGGCAGTTCGAAAGCAAGAAAAGTAATTTGCAAACTTATAACAAGGGAGTCGAGCTCGATGTAAGCAGCGTGATTTTACAAGCTGTCTACAGACCATTAATAATCATTAGGACTGATATCCTTTCGGCTTATTGTAGGCGACGTCAGCTTCAAAGCCGCATATTTTGACATAAATTTGATAATTATTGCAAGGAACACAATAGAAACATTGTTCATCAAAATACGTTGGTTTCCTTATAAAGTCACTAGTTATTTGATAAATTCAAAATATTCTAAGATATACAATATATAAATGATATTTACCATCATCGATTTAACATCTTTTCCCTGATACATACTCGTACGTTAACGGTATGGTGGCATACCCTAAGCTCGTAACATCCGGTGACAATAATAACCATGAGTATTAGAGGAGCACAAACCTCAAGGCCTAAACAACACGTCTCGTAGAGCCTCGTCATAAGAGCGCATACGAACGTCCCATTGAATACCAAGTTGTCGTGATGATCTAAATATTACACTTTTTCCTGTAGGTATATCTTTCACTCGTCATGTGTGCCGGGTATAACATGCTATATATAACTTTTTTCAAAAATTGGTATATCAAATCAACACAATCTTCTTTTTTCAATAGCAGATAATCTTTCTAAGGACATATATGTAAATAATAAAATTCTAAGTCGAATTTATACATTCAATATTTAAAATCCAATCTATAGATTTTAGAATTATGGTCTATCTGTTTGTGACCACATCACAGAAAGCCACTGGAGAGTTTTAGATGAACATATGCCTAATTAAACTAGTGACTCACCCTAGCTCCGCTCATGTTCGTTTGTTATAAGTAACCTAAACCATTTAAGTGTTATAATTTATAGGTACATCGTGACAAGGACTACATTTCGCCCCGATGTAATATTTTTCGTATATATAGGAAATGTAGGAATCGTTTATTTTGTTGTAAAAGAGGTATAGCTAGGGATGCGTGAAAGCAATGTGAAGACCTATAACTAGTTGGAACATGATATGTACGTATAAATAATATCTTAATAACGTTTTCCGCTAGGTAATTCATGCGTCTGCAACACACTGTTTAAAATAATCGCACGCCACTAATGTACTAATTGGTTCTACTTGATAATTAAAGTTTGCACGTTGCAATTCAGGCTTAGGATTACGAGAAGGCATTCAGTATATAAACTCTATGAAGTTCATCTAATAGACAACCGCCATGCAATCGGCGGCGTTGTTAGTGTTTCTTGTAATGGTCACGTTTGGCCATGGAGCAAAAGAAAAACCGGTAAGAATTAGTTACATAAAGTTATAGGTTATTTTAATATGCGAAAGTTATGTTTATCACTAAAAAAATGTTAAGCTATAAAGAAGTAATTAATCAATGCTGTTTAAAGTCGGCAATAATAACTTACGTAAGTGCTTAATTTATTTTCTTTCCTTATTTATTATAAACAATAGGGACCAGGGGCGTAGCTTGCCTTTGATGGGCCCTGTATCTAAATTTGGTCGGGGGCCTCCTTCTTCGTAACTAAAATAAACACATTTACCGTATGGCCAGTATAGACTAGTCAAGTGCTTTTTTGGTCTAGTTTTTAGCAGTCTCTGAAAAATATGAACGAGGTGACTTATGGCATATTCAAATCAAGTTCCGATTGCATAAATTTCAAAACTTATAAACAATTAACTAAAATAAAAGAAAATGGTTTAGTTTTATGCATATATTTCAAAAACTAATTGAGATTTTTGAAATCAAATATATGATTCAATGAGAGGAGGAAATTTCCTATAAAAAGCTAACTCTAACTCCCGGAAACTGTAGGACCTATAATTATAATTTTCCCATAGGGATGAAAATACGGTTAAAACGGGTGCTCTATCTTTCGTAAGCCACACAAAATTTTGTGTATTATTATGTTATTATACGAAGCAATATTTAAAGTACCTTTAATTGATGAAAAATCTTTCATTCCTACGTTAATTCCTACGTAAAACCGATTTGTTTAATTTTTATTGTGGAGTAATGTAATAAACTATTTTTTTTAACTTTGCAATTATTACAGCGAAACTTGTTTTTCTTTTTTCAAAAATCATCTACATGCCATTTTGAATCGAAAGACACCCCGTTCTTATTTTTCTGACTGTCTAGTCATCAAGTGCTGGACTAATATGCAAATACCGACCATGCAAATTTAACGATCAACGAATTAAACTAGCTATTTAAATTAAATTTTGAAATGTGTATAATATTTTCAATATTTTTCCTGGGAAATTTTGCGTACGGCCATAGAGTTCAAGTGAAATTTTGGATAACATTTTATGAACTTTTGCATACATGGGTTGGGGGGCCCTTTAACTAGGGGGGCCCGTATCATTGATACGGCTGATACAGCGGTAGCTACGCCTCTGCTAAGAACATAATCTCATGTGAATGCATGCTTAGGTACGTTAAATACATTGATAAAAGAAGTTATTGTCAGTGTACTTTACCAGATAGACACATTTAACCAATTAGAATTGAATCGAAGTCCAAGTGAGTGAAGCGGGTTCATATCCGGGTCTCGCGTCTCTGATATTTTCATGTGCGAATCATTTCTAACATGATGACCACTTGTCTTACTGTAAAGAAAAACATCGAGAGGAAACCTGCATGTCTGAGAGAACTTGCAAGTTTTCGAAAGACATGTAAAGTCCACCAACCCTCACTTAGCCAGCGTGGTGGAATATGGCCTGATCCACCTCATACTGAAAGGAAACCCGTGCTCAACAGTGGGCCGTTAAAAAGGGCTGAATACATACATAATTACTTATCTCATAAAGTTTAACCAGCAATGTAAATATTTAGCAATGTAAATATCCAAAAATATGGGCTGGAACAAGTAAACAAACATGAGTAAGCGAAAACTATTGCTAATATTTATTTCAAGTTGAAATCTTACTGGAGATTATTTACTTACAGCTTTTATACTTTAACGAATAAATACCTAAAAATATACATTTGACCACCCGTTTGGCTCAGTTGGTAGTGTCCCTACTCTCTACGCCAGCGGTCGCGGGTTCGAGTCCCGCTGGAGGCATTAATTTGTAGAGCGCAAATGCTTGTACTCCAGTCATAGGTGTTTATATTCATAATATGTATGTATTTAAAATGTATTATATGTGTAGTATATCAACTATCTGGTATCCGTAACACAAGCCTCGTAGCTTACCACGGAACTAGATGCCGCTGTTGTAATAACGTCCCAACATATTTATTTTATTTATTTATATACTTACCTTTTTAGTACCTACATATAAATTTTTAGGTATTTACTAAAAATACTCAAATTTTAGTCAAATTTTATTAAGTTCTTACTCGTACTTAATAAAATTTGACCTTCTATTTATGCCCATATATATTGTGTATATTATTTATTTGGTATATTATATGTACGGTAAGGGGAATTTGAGAGTAAAATTTGCGAGCATTATACAATCTCTGCCAATTAGGCAATGCGTTCGATAAAAAAAAACCTACTCCCATTCTCAATTTCCAAATAGGAGTTTTATGAGGAATACATATAATATTAGTGGATTGTGAAAATAGAATGTACATGATGCATTTTCACTTATATTAAATTAATGTTAAAGTATGTCCTTAGTAAAATAGTCATATTTAATTTCTCAATTTAAATTAATATAAATAACAGCATCAATTAGATTATGGATGTCAGTCTCTTCCATTAGAGCCATACTTATTTAGTTTCTAAAACCTTATGTTATTACGCTTGTTACATTTTTACACATATAAAAGCCAATAATATAGAAGCTTGATCGAGTTACTTGAGACGCTTTGCTTTAGTTGTTACGTCTACCGTAGTGAAAAACCGTAAACGCTATGTCGAAACCAAGTAAGAGTTAAAAAGTATGACTCTATTTACAAGGTAACTAGACTTAGTACCTGAGAGACACTATTTCTAAAATAAGCATGATACTGTCCAAGCCAACACATATATGTATAATGCATATACATGCAGCAGCTAAGGCTTCTCTTATATTAAACATTATATTTAAAAATAACATTAAAAGTATATTATAATATCTTACCAGGGATAATCTTAAGGCTGACTTGGTTGCATGCAGCTTAATAAACATAAAATATATTTTAAGTTTTACGAATGTCGCGGCTAACTCCATCTAGCTTGTACATAAGGCAACTGCCTATGAACCTTTAAGTAGTTGCCACCGTTGTCCGTTGTGTGGCGCTGCGGCGATCGACCGGCGTCTATTCTCTTGTGTGTCATAGACGAGGCATAGACACTAATTAGATAGTGACAAGTGAAAATTTGAATTCATTCTTCTTGTTAAATCGTAACGCTCCGCACCTAATGTTTTTTTTATATACTAAGAACCATTGTAAAACACGAAATATACGTAATTCGAGACAGTCTACGTTTTATTTGAAGACCTCCGTAGTTTAGGCTGATCGTTGCTGCCCCATAATTTGGTCTTCGAGCCTGGATTTACCAAGAAATTGGACTTCGCGCCGACTGGTCTTCGTCAAGGAAAATCGACGCAGCTACTTCTTCAGTCAACGGTCAGGTCTTATTTCCTTTCTACTCCTTTCCCTTAAACGTTTGAATTAAAAATCGTATCATTTACAGGTCAGGCTAGTGACGTTTCTTTGCGATTTGTGCTGGTTCAAAGTCTTCATATAACGTGAGTACCTTACATTATTCTTACACGTAGACCTCTAAGATGTCCACTGAAGATAAATTATCAGTGCTTTCGGCAGCTTCCCCCGCGGGAAAACGACCAAAAGATATTTCTGAACTCAAAAAACAGCGAGGTAATTTAAAGGGTCGTTTAACACAATTTAAAAAATATTTAGATTCGTTGCCTTGTTATTCTATATCTCAAGTTCAAGTTAAAGAAGTTAAATTTAGAATGCAAGCAGCTCAAGATCATTTTAATACTTTTAACAACATTCAAAATCAAATTGAGCTCGTTTTACCCGAGTCGGAATATACAGCAAACTTTGAGTATGTAGAATCTTTCGAATCATTATATTTTAACGTTTTAGCTACAGCTGAAAGTATAGTCGAAAATACCGTCGAAAGTCTAAAATGTAACAGTAAATCGTCAGCGCAATCGAATGTTAAACTCCCGGACATAAAATTACCCTCCTTTGATGGTTCATTTGATCAGTGGTTAGAATATAGGAATTCGTATATTACTATGATACACAATCGTTCAGACTTAGACGAAATCCAGAAATTTCATTATTTAAAGGCTTCACTGAGCGGCTGTGCGTTACAAGTTATAAGCGCTTTAGAATTTACAGCGAGTAATTACGTGCATGCCTGGGATCTACTTCATAGTAGATTTCATAATACGCGACTTCTTATACAGAACCACTTGAAATCATTATTTTCTATCACTCCGCTTAAACAGGAATCCCACTTGCAGATTCGTAGGTTAATAGATACTACACTCAGAAACCTTCGTGCTTTAAAATCATTAAACGAACCTACAGAACACTGGGATACAATAATTATATACTTAGTTGTATCTAAATTAGACGCATCTACTGAGCGGGAATGGGAGAATTTTAAGGGATCAATTTTAACTGATTCGAACAAACGACTAAAATTAGATGATTTACTGTCATTCTTAAGAAACAAATCGAATACTCTGGAGATGATTAGTTCTAGTCAAAATAAGTTGCCTCAATGTAAACCTCACGTTATAAGCGAAAATAAGCATTACCAACCGAAAGGCCATGTCATAGGACATACCTACACGTCTACTAATTCTAATAAAAATAATAATTCTAAGAAGTCATTTAGTTCTAATAAACGCATTTCTTTAGACAATAATAATTGTGTTTTATGCAATGGTAATCATCTACTTTATACGTGCTATAAATTTTTAAATTTGTCTATTAAAGATAGACTAAAATTCGTTGAAGATAATAAACTATGCAGTAATTGTTTACGTTGTTCAGGTCATTCTGCAACGGAATGTATGTTCGGACCATGTAAGCAATGTCGGAACAAACATAATACGTTATTACATGTTAATAATAATTTAAATAAATTCGAATATACGCAGAGCGGGCGATCAGCTGATTTCGGCGAGACTCGTGAAGCGGCCGGCCCGTCGACCGCGCTTCACAGTTTATCTACTAGCCACGCGCTGCCGCGAAATGCATTACAACCGGTTTTGCTATGCACTGCGTTAGTAGATATAATAGATCGGAATAATCAAATATTTACAGCTCGCGCGCTCTTGGATAACGGCAGTCAACATAGTTTTATTTCAGAAAAATTATTTAAACGTTTGAATACGAAACCTATACAGTCCACTATACGTATATCGGGCGTTGGTATGTCTACAACGCAATCGAATAAATCGTGCGAAATAACTATACGCTCTAAGATAAACGATTATAGTACAAAGCTTCGGTGCTACATTTTGCAGCACATTACGTCTAGTTTGCCTACGACAAGCATTGATAATAAATTTATACGTATTCCTAATAATATTCGTCTTGCGGATCCATCATTTAATATTTCCTCGGCTATCGATTTACTAATCGGTGCTGATTTATTTTGGGAATTATTATTAAACGATAATAGAATTCGATTAGAAAGGGGACCTTACCTCCAAAATTCTAAATTAGGATGGTTATTGTGTGGCCCGCTGTATACGTCGCAATTAAAAGACAGTGAAACCGATCAAGTTTATTGTAATTTTAATCAAACTTTAGACGACAATTTAAAACGGTTTTGGGAGTTAGAAAACGTATCTCAGTCCTGTAATATTCTTACTGCTGATGAGCGTATATGCGAGGATCTATTTAAAAATACGACTAAACGAGACATCGATGGTAGGTTTACAGTACGTATTCCTTTGAAACAATCACCAGATGTTTTAGGTGATTCGTATAATTTAGCAAAAAATAGGTTTTTTGCATTAGAACGTAAACTTGAGCGCACACCGGAATATAAACGTCTGTATCGTGACTTTATAAACGAATATGAGTCGTTAGGCCATATGACACGTGTGAATAAGGTTGAATATCCTAATTTTTTCTTGCCGCATCACGGTGTTTTTAAAGAGCACAGTTCAACCACTAAGCTTCGTGTGGTCTTCGACGCAAGTGCTACAACTACTTCTTCTAAGTCACTTAACGACATTCAGTACCCGGGACCTGCTCTTCAAAATGATATTTTTTCTATACTTTTACGATTTAGGCGTTATAAATACGTAGCCTGTGCGGACGTAGAAAAAATGTTTCGTCAGGTCCTTGTTCAGCAAGATCAAAGGTCACTGCAGTATATCGTTTGGCGTGACAATCCTACAGATCCATTAGATATATATCAACTTAACACCGTAACTTACGGTACGGCGTCAGCGCCGTATTTAAGTATGCGTTGTATACGTCAGCTCGCATACGATTGTGATGACGTCGTCACAGCTCGGGTAATAACCGAAGATTTATTCGTTGACGATTTGGTTACTGGCAGTGATGATCGTCATGAGCTAATATCCATCTGTGAAAAGGTTTCAGCGGTTTTACGTTCGGGACGTTTTGTACTACGTAAATGGATATTTAACTCAGAACTCGCTCATACTCAGGCAACACAGCAGTTTAACGGTGAACACACGCAAAATAAAACCTTAGGTATTGGTTGGCATAGCGAGAGTGACTACCTATATTACACTACACAAATAGACGAGTATGACGATATACCTAGGTTGACTAAACGAGTAATGTTATCAATAATATCACAGATCTACGATCCGTTGGGTTTATTATCGCCCACCGTTATTATATCAAAAATTTTACTTCAAAAATTATGGCTGAGTAAGCTCGATTGGGATACGCCAGTACCTCGCGATATCGAACTTATTTGGAATAAATTTATGTTAGTTTTAAAACGATTAAATGAATTAAAAATTCCTCGTTACGTAATGAACGGCTACACGCAATACAAAGAACTGCACATATTTACCGACGCGTCACAAAGTGCATACGGCGCTTGTGCCTATGTACGTTCCTATAATCATGATTCAGAAATCGTCGTAAAATTATTATGCGCAAAAAGTAAAGTTGCTCCCTTAAAGTCCATATCTATCCCGAGGTTAGAGCTTTGTGGTGCTTTAATAGGCGCAAGACTTTATAAAAAATAATCGACGTTATTCGTTTAACTTTCTCAAGGGTCATCTTTTGGACTGACTCGACCATCGTCATCGGTTGGGTTAAGATGTCGCCACATCTCTTAAAGCCGTTCGTACAAAATCGCGTAACCGAGTTAAACGAGCTGACAGGTGATTCCGAGTGGTTACATGTATCGAGCGAAACCAACCCAGCTGATATATTGTCTAGAGGATTAGCCTTTGATTCGTTGATTAACTGTGAGCTTTGGTGGAACGGTCCGTCTTACTTGCAATGTCATAATAATTTTGATTCGTTAAATAATAATATAATTAATTTAGAAAATTTGCCTGATTTAAAATCTAATGTAATACATAATTTTAGCAGTCTCGACAATTTAGATTTTATTCAATTTAATAAATACTCGTCTTTCACAAAACTTAAACGCGTATGGGCCTACGTTCTTCGATTCATAAACAACATACGAGGGGGCGGGGCTAATAGATGCAAAACAAAGCAAACCGGTTTGTTATCGGTGTCCGAACTAGAGGAAGCGCAGTATACGTTGATTCGTTTTGCACAAATGCAATCTTTTCCGACGATTTATGATAATTTGCTGAATAAAGGAAGTTACACAGGTAATAATAAAGAATTAAATCGTGTATCTGGATTAAACGTGTTTTTAGACGATAAAAAATTAATTCGAGTTGGTGGTCGACTTCAAAACGCGTCTAATTTCGATTTTAATAAAAGGCATCCGTTTTTAATGTGCAGTCGACACTGGATGTCTAATTTATTAGTGAATCATGAACACAAGAGGCTACTTCATGCAGGACCTCAACTAATTTTATATACTCTGCGCGAGACATGGTGGATATTAAGTGCAAGAGGTCTTGTGAGAAAAATCGTGCGTCAATGTGTTACATGTTCTCGTTTTAACAATATAATACCTAAACCTATAATGGGAAATTTACCATCTGAACGTCTGGATGCGGGATTTCCGTTTGAGCGGACCGGCGTTGATTATGCTGGACCCATTATGATTATGAACCGTAAAGGAAGAGGTGCTAGGCAAATTAAATCGTATATTTGTTTATTTGTCTGTTTCATAACTAAAGCTGTACATATCGAACTGGTCACGAGCCTTTCGACGGACGACTATATTTTA
This sequence comes from Boloria euphrosyne, assembly GCA_951802675.2. NCBI lineage: Eukaryota > Metazoa > Arthropoda > Insecta > Lepidoptera > Nymphalidae > Boloria > Boloria euphrosyne. Next base: position 7,549,311 of record OX637872.1, read on the forward strand.
GCTTTAAAACGATTCATTGGTAGACGCGGAAAACCATTAGCTCTTTATTCTGACAACGGTAGAAATTTTGTTGGTGCTGAAAAAGAAATTCGAAATTTAATTCATGATAATTCACAACAAATAAACGATTACGCCTCATGTGAGGGTATTGAATTTAATTTTATTCCACCGTATGCGCCGCATTTTGGAGGTCTGTGGGAGAGTGGTGTAAGGTCTTGTAAACATCATCTTAAACGTATTGTTGGTAACGCCAAATTAACATACGAAGAAATGAATACTGTTTTAATTCAAATCGAAGCCGTTTTAAACTCTCGTCCACTGTCCCCCTTATCCACCGATCCTAACGACTTCACTCCCCTCACTCCTGGTCACTTCTTCATAGGCCGACCGTTAACTTCGCTGCCATGCGAGACCATTTCTGATGCTACAGGTCTGGCGATGAACCGACACCGCCGCGTGGAGCAGCTGCGGCAGCAGTTCTGGAGGAGATGGTCCAGAGAATACATTGGAGAACTTCAACAGAGAACTAAGTGGAAAACTCATCATGACGATTTAGCCCTTGATCGTCTCGTCCTCATCAAAGATGAAAATTTACCACCGCTTAAATGGCGTTTGGGACGCATAACTCGCATATACCCGGGGACTGATGGTGTCACACGTGTTGCTGACATCCGTACCGCAACCGGAACGACGAGGAGGGCGTTTTCGAAAATTTGCCCTTTGCCCCTGCAGTCATCCAACGATGAAGCCTGATGTTGGAAGCCGGTGTTTCCAAGGCGGGGGGTATGTCGCGGCTAACTCCATCTAGCTTGTACATAAGGCAACTGCCTATGAACCTTTAAGTAGTTGCCACCGTTGTCCGTTGTGTGGCGCTGCGGCGATCGACCGGCGTCTATTCTCTTGTGTGTCATAGACGAGGCATAGACACTAATTAGATAGTGACAAGTGAAAATTTGAATTCATTCTTCTTGTTAAATCGTAACGCTCCGCACCTAATGTTTTTTTTATATACTAAGAACCATTGTAAAACACGAAATATACGTAATTCGAGACAGTCTACGTTTTATTTGAAGACCTCCGTAGTTTAGGCTGATCGTTGCTGCCCCAACGAAAAATAAATTAATTTCTTTATTGGCAGTGAAATAATACTGCTGTTGAAAACTCCTCAGGGATGATAAAGTCACTTTCACAAAGTCAATTTTTCACTATCGTGGACGTGTCGTGTAGTTTATGAAACATAGGGAAGATCGGAGTTGATGGATGAGTGACGGTGCGGGAATGCACGCGACACTATTGCTCAATGTCGCGTCGTCTCCGAATAAGTAACTGTGACGCCAAAGCGGCTCCGTTACTACTTTTTCCATTTCCTTTAAGCGCTCTGACTCCTACAGGAATGTCGTTTCGTGTATGTTTTCATTTTTTAATTTAATCTAATTTCAGTATACGTGTTTCAATTATTAAGACTGCACCATCGGCGTAAACACTATGTAATTACTAGCGTTAATGTGCTTACTCACCTAAAATATAATTTATGTTAATATTAACATAAAGGTCAAAATAGCAAATACCTATATATCATATATCACTGCATGTTATAAATCAGAGTCATACCGTCGCGGCCTATATCGTTGAGAGCCGAGAGAGATGAACTACGCAGGAGATATTATAGTACTCAATGTTAACGTACAGTGAGAGTTAAAGCACATGACCGACGCTTTACATGCTCTCCGAGGCACATGGCTGAAATAAAACCAACTTCTCAACTCTGGGCTTACTAAATATAAAGACTCAACAACTAATCTTGGCCCGACCCGGGGCTCGAATCCAGCGCCTGCAGATGTGCAGCTGTACTTGCTAGCAACTACACCAGTTGCTACGCTACGGCTTACTACGGCTGGTGGGTACGAGGGTGGTAGGTACGCTACCGAGGCAGTAGAGACGTTAATTAAAAAGTTATATAAAAACAAGGTACTCGTATTACAAAATTATTCCTCTTAAAAAGATAATGTTATTTAACGTGAAGCAACGATTCGTGTACGAACCTATGGACTCCCCCGAGCGAAGCGAGGGTGAGCCACTACTTAACTAAGTATTGAACTCTGCAGCTTAGTAACTTTGCAGATGTGTTGATAGCAATGTAAAATGCTGCATGATATTGTTTAGAATGTAACACATACTTAGTTGTAAAAGTGCTAACTACTAATTAGTGTAAACGCATATTATTATTAGTGCGATAAAAAATAAAGTGAATTTAACTATAAAGTAAGTATTTAAATATAAGTATAAGTAAAATATAATGGAAACGATTCCTTCTGGTTTCAATTAATATTTAACGTTATGATACAACTTGATGTGTACTGGGTTGGTCCCTATGGAATCTCGGCTTAGTAATTTTCTTTCTGAATGTTATGTCATTTTTAATATTGAAGTGACTTCTTTGACTCTGTGTTCACAAAGAGAAAGTATGGAGATCAGAAAGAGACTATATAATGATACTACGTCAATAACTCAAAATAAATTCGTTTTTATGTGTATTACTTTGCATTTAGGTATTTATTTTAAAATAGTAGTTGCTCTATTATCTAATCTACCAAATGTACGTATGTTTGTGTATCACAGAAAACTTTGTACCTAATCCTATTATACTTATAAATGTAGGTCATTCATGACTTTATTTTTGCTTCCTGAACTTTGTATTGGTAATGAAAAATTTAGCTGAAGCTTAAAATGTAGAGTCTAAGTTTTTCCGTGTCGTTATTTTATATTATTAAATTATTTGGTATTATTTTATACAGTAATCTTACTACAGTACAGACTGTAGTTAGTTTACTGTATATTAGTTTAACAGCCATTTGTCTAGTTATATCATAAATAACATTCGACTACCCTGGTTATAGACTATTCGCGATTTCAATGATATTTTTCAACATCATTTGATGGAGGTTTGGAAAAAAGTTATAGTAGATTTATGAGCGATTCGTTCATTGTAAAACATTGGTAAAACAAATATTTGTAATTGGTATTTGAGGACAGATATTTTATATATAAGTAAAAAAATTTGTCTTGTATACAATTTTTCTCAGTCAAGGCAGTGGTGGTCCAGTAAGTAACGCGCTCGCTTGAATTACCCGAGTGATGCGGGTTCAAATCCGTGTCTCGCACCTCTGATATTTTCATGTGCAAATCATTTTATAACATGATCACCACTTGCCTTACGGTGAAGGAAAACATCGTGAGGAAACCTGCATGTTTGAGAAAAACCTAACAAGTCCACCTCTCGAAAGACATGTGAAGGCCGCCAACACGCACTAGGCCAGCGCGGTGGATTATGGCCTGATCCCCCTCGTATTAGAGGGAGGCCCGTGCCCAGCAGTGGAACGTAAAAAAGGGCTGATTACATTACATACAATTTTTCTCAATGTTAAATGTGTTAAATTATCAATTTTAAAGATATGCCTAATTTAATATATTTAGACATTATCTACTAACCATTTAGTACATCAACAGTTTTTTTGAATCAAAATACACTATTTGATAAGCCCGACCTACTAGTGGTGCTACTCCTATTAGGTAGATATTTAAAACATTTACGCAACAAATAATCCATTTGTTCAAAGTTGACGTTTTGCCTTCATATACAGTCGTCCTTTGAAATATTTTTTGTATCCAACCGCGATCTATAAAGGTAACTGAAAATTGGTTTTAAGGAACTCAATGTATTTTCAGGAACTTAGTGAGGAAATCAAAGAAATAATACAACATGTTCACAACGAGTGCGTCGGTAAGACTAGGGTGGCTGAGGGTGAGTAAAAGAAAAATTTATTTCCGTTACCTTTGTTCTCTTTTCGCTTGTATATGCCGCGATACGTTTGCCGCGGCTAAGCTTTTACATAGTCATAAAACTATCAGAAATGGCATTTTATTTCATACTATATTTTATTTCATACTATTTTTATATTATTCATTACATATATTTATTATATATAATTATAGAAAAGATACAGTATCGAATACTTGTGTTGGATCTGAAAGCACATGGTTTCTTACCCTCTAGCATTGTGCTAATTATAATTACTAGATTCGAAAAAAAAAATGGCATGTTTTTGCTCTACCTTAGCAAAAATAATTGTATCTGTGGTTGTAATACTGCTCATTTAAAATGATAATGTCCCACAAAAGTTGTGTTCCTATCTAGAACTTTTGAACATTCAAAAGAAATAATAGTTAGGTAATTTTGAAGTGAAGAAATAAAATTAGAAAAGAAGCTTAGTATATTTAATAAATATTTTAAACATTATTAAATAACTACGCTCAAAATATATGTTTTGTTTGAGTTTTTAACAGTCTTTATACTTACTTGCCCCCAGAGGACATAGCGAATTGCGAAAACGGCATATTTAAGGAGGACATCAAATTGAAGTGCTACATGTTTTGCTTACTGGAAGAAGGGAGTCTCGTAAGTTATTTACTTATCCTTTGTTTGTTCACATCTTAAATTTATTTATCAAAATAGATTTTTATTACATATGAGATGGAATATTAAAAGGGTAGATACAGTTGAAAGTAGTGGATATTTATTTCTAAAATTAATGAATTTAGGTTATTCTGAATTCCTTTTTCAATTTGCAATATGTTATGTTATTATGCATAGATCGAAAAATTGAATATTAAAAAAAATATATAAATAGTTGTAATTGTAAAATAACTTTTTATCTTATTTCAGCACATATTATTTGCGTTTCGCTAGATACCTACCTAATGCATAGACACTTTAACTTAGATTTAGTTTAGTTACATTACATTTAGTTTATGTTCAAGTCTATGTAGCTAAGATTGGTAAAATTTAATATATTCATACATATACCTATAATATATTTTTTTTCAAATTCATTTATACTGCTGTGAACAAAATTTCCATTATGAATTCGAAACATGGCGCAGCTCCAATCTGTACCCTCTGGGATATAACGTCATGGAGGTTCTGTCAATTAGGCTATGCAATCAATACTCGTTGCAATACACTTGATATACTCGTAAATATGTTTTGAATTCCATTAGTATATTCCATTAGTTATCCACTAATAACTAACTCGAGCGAAACGAGGGTCCGTCTCTAGATGTCTAAATACACCAAGGCGCTATCTTTTGTTACTTCAGGTCATATTATATTATTTACTAAAAATTAAATTTCCTCACGTCACTTCATGTCCAGTCACGTCAAATTGCTAGATAGTTCGTCCAAGAATTGAGCCCACTAATTTTTGCCTTATGACGAAAATTATATTATTATAATTTAATAAGTTAAAAATAACGTAGGTAAATATTATTCTATTTTATAGGCACCCACTAAAGTCATAACTCATAAAACTAATTTCTTATTAAGTAAGTACATATTGTGTCCTTTTCATCATCAGGTTGACGACGATGGTAACGTGGATTATGATATGATGATCAGTTTGATCCCAGAACAGTATACCGATCGAGTTTCTAGGATGTTAAGCGCATGTAAACATCTAGGTAAGTAGTTTTTATTGCTTACATATATAATATACAGGCAGTACATAGTAGCCCAACGGTAACGCGCTCCTTTGGAAAACCGATCGATCCAAATTCCAGAATTCGCACTTCTGATATTATCATCTGCGAATCATTTCCAATAAGTTACTTGTCTTTTTAACTTAATATTTTTGAATATATTGAAATTATTATTTAAAAAAAATTGGACACGTGCGAGTCCAACTCGCACTGGCAGATTTCCGTAGCAACAAGCGTTAAAGTAAGTTCATAATTATAAAAGAAATGTGTGATGTGACTACAAATACTTACATAATTTTTACAAGTTCCGGTTCGGACTTTTACGTTTGCACTATAATATGACATTGCGTCTTGCAAACTTCATGATTCAAAGGAAAATCCTTACTAATATTATAAATGCGAAAGTAACTCTGTCTGTCTGTTGCGCTTTCACGCCAAAACTACTGAACCGATTTAAATGAAATTTAGTACACAAATAGTCTAAAGCCTGAGAAAGGACATAGGCTACTTTTCAAGGCGAAAAAAGGGCTGTAAGGGGTTCAAATAGGGGATGGAAGTTCGTATGGCAGTTCGTTAAAATTTTATTTTGAAGAGGGTACCCAGGGACGAACCCGAGCGAAGCGAGGGTGAGTTAATATTACTTTATACAAACAACATATGTCAACAACATACAAACAGATAGACAGACGACAAAGTGTCCATATATGGGTACCTTTTTCCCTTTTGAGGTACAAAGTTTACAAAATGTACTATTTTATTTGATCATTTAATTACTATTATCATGTTCTGATTGATTTAGATAGTCCTGACAAGGATACATGTCAAAGGGCGTTTGACGTTCATAAGTGCTCGTACGCCGCGGATCCTGATGTAAGTTATAATATAAATACTAAATAGTAATTCATATATTATATAATAAAAAATATTGACATGCATTTAATAATTGAATCTTTTTGGGGTTTTTGTTAATATCACATATAAATTAAAACTTACATTTCCGTTATATATACTATTCTACACGTAGAAGTCTGCCATCGAAAAACACTTTGTTTCTTAATTCTTGTCAACTTATTTGATAAAATTCTGATTTTGATTTGAGAGATTTTTCTCTGTCTTTTTGTCTGTGACCGCATCACGAAAAAACCACCGTACAGATTTTGACGAAATGGTATGACTATACCTAGGATATAGGTTATCCGAATCAACGTATACGATACTCTTTACTGCGCAAAATATCTAATGTCAGAGAAATCTATACAGTTAAAGCGTATTTAGGAACGTTTAGTCTTCTATAAAGTCGTAGTAATTTTTACTTTCTTTATCATCATGAATTAATGATAGTTTTTGTTTCTTTCCAGTTTTATTTCTTATTTTAGGTTTGGAGGATGGCTGACATTGGGAGAAGTTTTAAAAAAAATATAATATTTCTTACACTCTAACTTTTTTTTTACAACTAAAGTCTTACCATCCTCGTCTCAAGCAACAAAGATTTAAGAAGGCATACAAGACCAACGTCCAAAGGTTTTTTTTGTTCAGAACCTTTTGCAGCCTTATACAGTATTACCTAGTTTCTCGACAATGTATTGGCTTAGTATAGCATAGAAGACAAACATACGAATATTCATTTTTTATTTATATAGGAGACAAAATGACTTAAATATTGACTTTGACCACTTAGTTGATATTAATAAAAATTTGATGTTTAAATTATTTTTATACGAACTTGACTTAGTCCTAATCCTTTTGGATTTTTTGTACTCTTAGTTAGGTAATGAATGAATACACAACATTTTAACCTTTACTTAATTTCGTGAAATTTCGAGTTCAGATATATATTAGATATCCTTACTTTTCGGTACGGAGAAAATACTTGTAAATAACGACGTAATTTGGCGTTAGCCGCGGGCTTACGGTTCTTCTATTTTTTATGAAATCTTTTCCAAGTTTATTCAGATTTTGAGAGAAGTATAATGCCACGGAATTAATTTGCTTCACAAGAAATAATTTATAAAAGAAAAAATAAATGAGTTCGAATCTTGTAAAACGTGTAATTGTGATCTTTAGTGGATTGAAATTCAAAAGAATTCTCTCGTTAAGAGCTAATTTTGAAAACGGAATCTTTCATAATGCAAAGTACTTATAAAGTCATAAGCAAACGTATTTAAATTTGTGGCTAAAACTCGGGGGACGAAATATATTTTTGCTGCCTCGACTTATTTCAATCATTTATTTCAATTGTTGCTGTGGTCCCAATTAATCTTTCACTAAATGAAATGGATTTTTATTAAATTAGATAGACGTTATCAAAGTGGAAATACCTTGAATTGTTTATATTATGGGTATTTTTTACCGTTAGTACTGTTTGCGGAATAAAGACTATGAATGAATTCAACATGTTTTTGAGTTCATTCAAATGTAACTGAGGGATATCATAATAATATAAATAATAAAGATAGATAATAAAAATAAAAATTGACACGACTAACATGATACAAATTATAATAATACAGTAGGTTATTTAACAGCAAAACGACATTCAAAAGACGGAAAAACCGAGGGTCGGAACATCTGCACATAAAGAGGCAATTTGGAGATTGCCGGGGGCGTGCCACCGCCACAGAGAATTGTACTCAAATGTATTCAAAATTAAAAAACGAAGAAAATATTTCTAGCAAATTCATTGCGGTAAAATAAACAGCAGTAGCTTGTTACTGTGGACAGAGCAACGTACGCCGCGAAGCGGCGGAGGGTTGACGCTACGTCGCACAACAGATATCAGCTATAAACTCTCTTTTAAACACAGAAGATTATGATGAAAACAAAATGTGAATGGCATATTTCTTTCGTAATAAGCATAGACTGCGATTTTCATACTTGAGTAGGTTTTACAAATTTGTTGTATAGGTCATCATCTGCTAATATAAGTGGATTTAGGGATGGTTTGAACGGTCTTTACAAAATGTAGTTGCCATTTTAACATAGAATAATAATTTCATTATTAAATGGCATTTATGATAACGATAAATTAGGTTGAATTGAGCGGTGTGGAAGAGCCAAGATAGTGCAGTGGGTAAAGGCTGCGGATGTCGCATTTTGGCGCGGAGCCGCCGTAATGACGGCTGGACGGCGAGCGACGAGCGCCGCGGACGTACGTGCGCCGGCTAAACGAATCCACCGGTGCCTTCGTTTCAATAATCATTTTATCAATAGAGCTGTGCTAGCGTTCTGCTGCGAATTTTACGAGCTTTATTTTCAAGTGAATTTTGTTCATGTGAGAAGTTAAACAACATTGATAATAATTTATCATGAGTACTTTATACCACAATATCTGAGTTATGCCAAATTTTAAAGGATGAGGTCAGTCACACGTTTTCATCTTAATGATATTCGAATATAACACAGTTTTCTCTTCTTCTTTATTACAAATAATTCAAAATCAGAATTTTATATAGGTATATTTCTGTATATACTTTAACAATTCTATTGAGTAATTTTAACATAACACCCAAAGTTTCGTTTCTCAATATGTGAGACACAATTTATATGTAAATAGAAGGGGTGCTCCGAAAGCAACGTAGAGCACTTCGTCGATCGGTGGAACCACTGGACCTTCCTTAAATTATACACTATTATTGCCTGATTCAATTTATTGGTCATAGATTTGGGAAATTGGATTTTAATCCCTAAAATCTCTATTATCAATTTGCCTTTACAAGTCACATTTGATGAGCTCGCTTGTTAAATAAACATTTAAAGTATTAAGAAAGTAGTAAATATTTTTTAAGATAAAAAAAAATTACAGCATAAGTAACATTAATATTTATAGATGATTGATTTGTATAATGTATTATAGCAGTCTGGTACGCTTGGAGGAGAAATACTTATGTCATAGGAATTAGAAATCCTAAGCCTTTTGCCTATATTTTAATTCCTTTGGTTTTATAAGGTTAGGGGTAAATAAAGAGGTAGACACTCTGAAGGCAATGTTTGTTTTTCGGATGTACCACACAGAACACCAAATGGTATAAAAATCCAGAACAGAAAAGTGAAAAAAAATGTAATTGTTATTTTATAATACTAAAAGGTATAATCTGATTCATAAAGAGTTTAAGACGTAGCCTACTTAAAATTATAGATTTCGCTATTGACTCGAACACTTTTTTTAAAAACACACTTTTTTCGGAAATTAATGTACGCTTACCATCTGCAGAAACAGATGGTTATGTGTACAGCAACTGAAACCCAACAAGCCCGCCTCTGTATTAATAGGGCGCCGCAGGATTGCTGGTGCATTCAAAAACGATGCCGAAGCAGACCACATAGACAAGGAGAATTCCATAGGGCACTTTGATATTGAGAAGAAACTACCTGGAGCAACCAACATGACACCTGCCCACCGAAGTGATGTAATAATCCCTATGAGTTAATTCGCCAGAAAGTGGAATACAATTGTTTGTCATTTCTTTTATAATACAGATAAGTTTTTTAAGTACTGTATTATAAAAAAAAAACTAATATTAATTGCAATACAAACATAAATCATTGACATACCCTACGCGCTGTAAGTAGATATATTAGTTGGTATCAAGATTGTATATTCTGATAGACAATACATATTATGATTATTATGACATTGGCGTAATCTATTCAGTAACGTAACAATTTATTGGTGTGGAGCGCGCTTGTGAAACAAGCCAATTACCTAAATAAATTGAGTTAGCCCCCTGCGCCGGCGAGCCGTCACCCGCGTCATAGTTGCTTCAAAGGAAGCGCGGTGTACTACTTCGGAAAGGTGTTTGTTTCGGAGGCGTGCCACCAAATGAATATTGATGACTTCATGGGGCCGGAGATGATTTGCTGAAAAATTAGCTTCTTTTCATCGTTTTATTGCCACGTTTCAAGCGGGCGTGATGAAGACTAATATAGGCGTTAATTTAACTTAGTTATTTACGATAAAAGATGATTCTATTAACTTCAATATGTTTTATCCTAAAATAAGTATTGTAAATATTTTGGTTTTGTGTAGTATAATAAATAGGAAATGTATTTATTTAAATTACCCTCTTTTGCAATTTGAGTTATATGATAAACTTTTGGTTGGGGACACATCATGGACGTGTGTCATCTTGGCGGGTTTTCTGACCGGAAGACAATTTATATGCAAATTGAACACAAGATACAAGCCAGTGATATGCCGCGTGGCGCGCGCCGGGTGCGGCTCCGACCTCGGCTGTCTACCGCGTCTGTCTTTCGTATATTAACAGTTTTAATATTAGTTTCACTACTTTTTATAATATTATTTGCTCTTACCGTGTTTGTCATTATGTTTATCTCTTATCTAGACTGTATAATATTACATGATACAATCGGTTTAAAAATAAATATCCCGTCGCCAATCAGTTACGAAACCATTTACTTATTATATTATATATTTTTAATATATTATTTATATTATGACTAGCAGTACCCGCGGCTTTGTCCGTGTTCATGTTTTCAATCGCTACTAAAATTCACACGATCACTGTATTAACTTAAAGCTTAAATGTTTAGAGTTGAATAAATAATGCCGTTAATTTAATATGCCATGACCGGTGTAAAACATTTTAAGGTTTTATTACGATAAAACGGGGAAATTATTGAAAGAAAAAGCTCGACATAATTAATATTTCTTTCATATTCTTAGAATGAGATGGGAATATTTACTTTTATTTCAAGCTCATTTCGTCGCAGTAAACTTAAGTGTGTTTATTTAAATTTTCCTTTACTGTATTCGCTTGAGGTGTACCTAGGTTAGCGACTGCCTCGCGGCGTCTCTGAAATTACCTGGCTCTTATTAAATTTATTTCTTTTACTCTCCAACATCTTAAATATTTTGCTTTGACTAAATATTATAAACAAACTAGTTTAATATCTATATACAATGAAATTATAAGAAGTTACTTAAATATTTCTATATCAACTTCTCCAACGTGGTATGCGTTATTGCATTTCCCAACTATAAAAAAAAATCTACTAATGAAGATATGCATTTTTTATTTCTTGCAATCCGTAGATTTTCGTTCTTCTACAACCATTTAAACGTTGGTCTGCTTACACGGCTTAGGACCTGTAATACTTATTACATTTGTCCGACAAAACATTTATAGCTATTTAGGACACAAGATAAAAAATGTTTATGAGCAATAGATAATATCACCATTGCTTGTTTTACAGTATAATGCTTAGAAATGCTTTCTTAGTTTACGAATTGAAATTCTATTGTACTTAGACCTTTGCATTATTTCGGCTTTTGAGTTATTTTCCAGATAGTGAACGGGCGCCATCTTTGAATATTGATATGGTAAATTTCTTTATAGAAACCTAATAATTAAAATTCGTTTAAGCCTTATTCAAAACTAAGTAGTTACTCGAGACACAAAGGAAATATAATTGATTATTTTGATGAATTATAATGATTTATTAGGCAAAAATTACATCGTATAAATAATTATAATGTTAAATCATACGTTGTTATTATTCCTTTCCTCATTATTATACATACATTAGTTTTAAAATTAGCACCAGCAGCAATTAATTCGAACTAACTACATATATTCTAGGTTAAGCGTAGCTTTTAAGAAGAATCGGCTGTAGAGGATTATTTTCTTTGTAACAACTAAATTATTAAAATTATTAATAACAATTTATGTACATACAAAATTAAAATAATGGTCTACACTCGATATTTATTCAAATAGGTACTCAAAATTGGAAGTTTCACATTAATATTGATAATAATCATTAGTAGTATGTGAATTGTGCATTGTACCTTCCTTTTCAGCCCATACATGTCCACTGCTGGACATAGGCATCCCCTAGCGTTGTATACACTTATTTAGTATTTATTTATTTTATTTTATTACAGCAAGTTTCAATTTTATTTGTATATAGTAGGTACATAATTGGCATACTAATAACATTTATTAAGTTATATAAAATACTTGATCTTTAGATCCGAAAAAAGAAACTAATCTAATGGTAAATAGACCAAGGAATACTCATGCTTTTGGATACTCCAGGTGTAATAAAAAGATATAAAAGATTCTTCTCATTATTTTATACATCTCTATATGGTGATGAGTTTGACTTTAATTTATACTTAATGTTTTTAATATTGCATTTGTATTATAAATAAATTTTATAATTGTGATTGTATACGTCACTAGAAAACTATAGAGTTTAAGAAGAGCATAAGATACAGCATTTATCAACTAGGTTATATTTAAATTGGACATATTTGCTCAGATACGAACTCTCTTTTTTAACTTTTTGGAGTTCAATATCAACGGGTTGTGTTAGTGTCACATCTCTGGTCGAAGCCACCGACAAAAACAATATATTATATAAAATTGTATTGGTAGGTGTATTGTGCAATTAGTGTAAAATTTTTGTACAATACTAGTGACTAGGTGCTCCCTGCCAAATTTAAAGTTAGCACAAAAAATGCAGGACTTTCATACAAACTTGCGAGAGCGTTACTTAGCGGACGTTTACTAACTATAAACGCGACTCCTTCCACTTTATACGTCAAGCGGTTTTCGATATTTCATGATGAGTAAGTGAGTGAGTGACCTTTCGCTTTTATATACCTTTATTTAGATTAACAGCGGATTAACATACAAATTCATTATATATAACAGACGAAGCACATACAGTTATGTGTATTGTACGCAATAGAGGTGCTCAAAGCTGGCCAAAAAATAGTCGAAAAGCAGAACGTGTGAAAAATGGTGAAAATACCGTATCCATTCCAATGCTGAGCTTAGAATGTTTTGTTTTGAGTACGATGGCGACCGCTGGCTAAGCCAATTAGTGTCCACTTGGGTAAACACCGGCTCGTTAGCGGACTTGTGTGTTTTATTCAATTCAATTTGCTAACTCCACTGCCGCTCTTTGATGGGACCTCCTTTTCTTTGTCCACTTTACGTTTATCTATATTTTGTAAGGAATTAGAAAATTGATAATTTCTAGATCTAAATGCATTTTTAAGTACATTTTAGTGTTTAAAACGAATAAGATATTAATAAATAAAGTGAAATAATAAAAATAATATACTTATTTTGATAAAGTAAGATAGAGTTATTTTGATAAAGTAAGTAAGTAAAAGAAGATAAAGTAAAGATAAAGGCTTAACGTTTTTAAAGAAAAGCATTTTGAATAGTATATGTGCTATTATAGTTATTTTATTATAAGTTATAACGTAAAAGGATTAAAAGAAAGAACTTTTTGTATTTATCTTACTCGACATAGATACAAATGTCTACAGATTGCTCTAAACCGCTATACAAATAAAACGTTTTAATTTAAATAAGATTTGAAAAGGTAATAAGTTCGAGCATCTGTTCTTTGGCCCGATCGAGAGACCGCGACGTCTCGTGGTAATCTAGTCCGTGACTTGCAAGTGAATAGGCGGTTTTATTACCGCGAGTCTGGGTGAAACAGCATTGCACTTTAAACAAGATAAGTATTTCACCTTCATTGCTTCCATAATGTTGTTATCAGGCAGGCAGAAAAGTAAATTTTATTTCAATTATCAAGAATTTAAGTAATAATTATATTTTACAGTTATATTTTACAGTTATATCATTAACATGATTACGAATTAATACGTAGTAATTTGTAATTTTTTACAAGGATTTATTTAAAAATAAAAAGAGTTCGTTTTATTAAATATGCAAAAACGATTCGATATGTTTTATGAAAAAAGTATATAAATAAAAGATGAATACGGACTTTTCACTTTGACTTCATTCATTTATTTAGGTGCACAATAACCGTAGCGTTTATTGAGTAGAAAATTATATGCAAAATCACGACGGTAGTCAGGGTATACCGCAGAAGCGAGGGAGATATAATTAATGTTGTAGCCTCGGAAACTCTCAGAAATTCGGTTATATAAACGGAGCATACTTTTTCGAAATAGATTATTCTAATTTTATGTAACAATATTGTAGTAGGGGATTAATTTGGATCGTGGGTCATGCGCTATGGAAGGCCGTTTAAAAAACATGGCGCCGCCGTAATGATTGCTTGATGAGCGTCATGTTGCACCGCCCTACCCAACTTGTGCGATATAAACTAGATAGATTCGGCTTCACTCAGTGTTTAATATTAATCATATCATTAATCTTAATTAAGTAATCGATTTATTCATGTATAGAAATCAATACAAATAAAAATAAACTACCTACCACGCTTTGCAAAACTTTTATCCGATTGTTAGACTTCCTTTAAATCACTTATTAATTAAATAACGCTATTGTTCTATGTTGGATCTAAAAATAATTTTATATTGATATTGAGAATAAAGTAGGTAATAGTTACCTTATTGGTCATTTCATACCACTTTTTCAACAGAATAGAGACGATAAGAAATATACATATAAAATTAAATAAACGAAATGTTTAGAAACATAATTTACATATGTTGAATATGATCAAACTTTAAAGTTAGACTTTAGTTAATTCGATACTGGAGGATAGAGTTTGGTCGTGTGTGCTAACGCGTGTGGGTGAAAATTAGAGAGTAAACTAACGAATACTTACCAGTTCAGTCATAGGCACTAGAGCAGGGACGAGTTGAGAATGTCCTAACAAGTAAACTGTTCGGACTCGCGGCGAATAATAATGCTCAAAGCGCGACGACGGCTTCAGCCTTTAGTGCAAACCATAACGACACTCGGAACTTCCTCAGATATCTTTGAGCACGCTGCGTGTTTGTAATACGACAATTCTAAAGTAACTTTGCTGTACAAAACTCCAATATTTTGCTATTTTTAGCAACGATGAAAGACGATCAGTCAAGTGTGCTTTTTACACTTCACTACTGGAATGTGGCTTACCGCTATTTCCTTAAAGCAACCTATATTTATATCATATGTGCAACGTGTGTTCTTTGATTAAATTTTTGTAACTATTTTTTTAATATTTTGGGTATGACTATTGATTTTCTACTAACGCAGTAACAATTTTAGTTTGATAATAAATAATCGACTTATAGCTACGTCTAGCCTACGTTTTATCCTTTCAAAGTCATGATATCCAATAAATTGAGCTGCTCAAGTGCACTGCTTTGATTTAAGACACTACCAGAACTCGTAAATTCACTTATCTGTATTACCGCTATTGCTTGTAGAGGCCAATCTACGTTGGTTTTGAAGACCTAATTACAGCGGTCCCAACCTTCAGGAGTAGTTTATGAGAAAGGAGGTCTGGTGGGTTAACTCTGTTAAGGAATTCCACGGGATTCTTCAATCGATTTTCTACAAGATGCAAATGCAATTCAATCGATTTCAAGGTATCAACAGACCTATCTTGTATTTCTGACACTTTAAAAGAGGCCTTAATGAAGCCAAGTTCCCGTTCAGTTTAACGAAACTAAGATTAGACTTTGTTTGTATACCTTTTAGAAAGATTAGGATACATTCCAGGTATGTTCTTCTCTATCTCGCGTACTCAATCTAGTGTACGCTGTCACTGTCATTGCTGTGGCCATTCGAGAAGTCATATGTAATTTTCCTTTAGCTATACTACTGGGATTTAAACTGGGGTGGCATTGAGCGGGAATTTAAATGCAGTATAAGTCGTTTTACCACCTTTTAAAAGTATGGTAGCAATTCCAGATGAGGCCACTATTAATGCGATTTCCCCATCAATTTTTAACTTGGCCAAAAGCAAACCTATATTATTTAAAAAGATTTTTTTATCTATTTAAGTATTTAAACGTCTCGTTAATCAATTTTTAACGTGAACAGTTAATTTTAAACCAAATGGTGAATTTTCTTACCATCTTTATTACTCATGTTCACCCACCCTCTTACGGTATATACTTATACTAGGTGCTCACCCTCGCTTCGCTCGGGTTCGTCCCTAGGTACGTGTTATATATATTTACTTCACACCGCCCGCTATATATTTGACTTGATTATATGAATTACACGCACGCACCATGGCAACGGTCATAACATGATACGTCAAACGCCGTTAATTTTATAAAGTTTTTTTTAATTTCCTAAGTTTTTTCTATATAGTATGTTATCCTTAAGATATAGACATATGCCATCGCGGACTTTTTTGTAGACCTATATAAGATACACAATTCCACCATACATCATTTTGTTATATCTCAAAGGGTTTAGGCAGCGTTTTCGTTGAAAGCTCCCAGACGGCTTATTTTTTTCCGACACCTCCAACATATATCATTATATTTTAGCCAATGTATACATAACCTTGACAAATTATACACTAAAACCTTCCTGGAGAACCATTCTATCCATTGGTGAAACCTGTATGAAAATCAGTGCAGTAGGTTTTCAGTTTATCGCGAACAGACAGACAGACAGACAGACAGACAGACAGACGCGGCGGAGGACTTTGTTTTATAATATGTATAAATATACATAAAGTTTCAGTATTTATTAATTTCAAGTATATAGACATTACAACTCCCTTTAACTCATTTTATTTTTTATTTTATACCTTACATTACTACTGTTAGTACAGTTTACATAAAAAACTTACAGTTGTCTCGATGCTTATATCGTATGAGGAATACATCCTCCATATATATTTCACTTTCCTACAATATGCGGTCTAGGCTGTGCGTTGATCCGTCAGTCAGTCAGATAGGACTAGACTAGGCTCTATACATAGAAATAAAAGCTTTTATAAAATAAATAAACAACATTTTTAATGAAAATAAAAAAATAAATATAATTATATTTCTTTACAAACAGCAACAACGTATTTCCTCTTCGTTTATCTTTCATAATTTTAATAGAAACAAAGAATCGAAAGATCACATTGTTTTGTTTCATAAATTTGTAATGCATGGAGGAGGTAGCGAAGAACTTTATAAAAAGGTTCACCGTCCCAATGATACAATACATACTTATTTTAGTTTGCCTTGCAAAAATTTATACATACAACAGTACAAGTTGAGCGGAGTTTTCGAAAGTTTTCTTCTTTACTTATTTGAGGACGGTCGGAGCGAGCGTCGAACTCTAACTCGTGTTATTGAATTTAATGTACCCCTAGCTCGTAGCTAGTTCTATTCCGTGTCGATAAAATCACTTGGAGCAGTTAGATAAAGTTAGCCGCGTAGTGTTTATACCTACACTTAATAAGGATTTGTTCAATAACTTTTCATTTGTGTTTTTTTTGTTAAAAATATTTAAAAAATTTCTTGTTTTCATATTTTTATTTATTTCTGGGAATGAGTATTTGAAAAATACAGATCTCTAATATACTCGTATATGTATTTGCTTACCAAATGTGCAGGCAGAGTAAAGTAATAAAGTAATAAAAATACATTTACTAATTGCTTATAAAATAAAATCTCTTGCTCGTAAATAAATTTTATTCCAAAACACAACATTAACTGAATTTAGGTAAACAGTGAATTGCGCTAGCGTGTAAATTTTTCTTTGGGTCTCCCGCAAAAGGTTTTCTTGGGCCAACATTTACATTTGATGTCGCGTCGCCTACCTCCCGACTGTTTGTGAGGAAAGCTGTTTAATCACAGAGAACAGGCGGAGGAAGCCGCTAAGTAATTTTCATATTGCAATTTCAGTTCAAATACATATTCCTTATTTTATAAGTACACCAATTTATTGATGTTTTTCTTAAAAAATGTTTAGTATATTTTCTTTTTAATAACGCAGTATTTATTATGAAAATAAAATTGTTTCCCGTGAAACATCTAAAGGACACTAAAGTGGCCGTGAATACCTGCACGTATTCAATTTTCCCGACAATATTTCACCCTACTGGCATTTGACGCGCTTTACGTGGTTTCTACAAAAAATGTACATGTATTTCTAAATTGAAATTGTCTTTTGATCTTCGAAAAATATAAGATTTGAGATTTGAGGTTGAGAATAAAAGATTAAAATATCTGGCCAGTATTTGTTTCGTATCAATATCCGGCTTAGTGCAAATCAAATTTGGTTTGTCAGATGAGGATTTATGCAACGCTCTCAATTTCCTGCGACGACAGCGGAACATCCGGTATGCAAGACCCCTCTTACCGCCCCCTAAAGCTCTACCGTAGCGGCCCAGCGGAAAATGGAGCGCAGGCATTTGCATAGCGGCGCTGGAACCGAGCAGAACGGCAAATTGTTGTCGCATCGATAACTCGATCAATATGTCGTATTCACCTTGTGATACATTTTTGTTTTAATTTTTGTATGTGCGTATTAATGTTTCTTAAATTAATCATAATATTTTTGTTCAAATAATTCTAAAGGATTTTTAATTTTTAAGAATCATAAAGTTTCTTTTGATTGTAGTTTTTTTGTGATATTTACATTAAGCATCATCCATCTAAATCCATGATAAGCTACGAGGCTGGTGTTATGGATACCAGATAATTGATATAAACATATATAACTAGAAATATATTGTATGTAGCACTTTTTAACGTCCCACTGCAGACATGTTAAACGCATACATGACTAATATTTTACTTATAATCGTGTATAAAATAAAAATACGATAAAAACGTGTCGTAAGTTAAACATAATATACTTGAGTTATCGTGTATATTCGTATTCAATATTTAAATAACAAAATCACACTTGAGCTCAAATTAATGACAATAATTTTACATTACTTTTGTAAATAATAAATTTCATTTTTTATAGTTAAGTGGACATATCGTATTTTCGTAAGCTAAACATGGATCAACAGATCCTTGCTAAGAACACACGTGTTCAATGTGGTTCGTTACGGCACTCTCTACTAGCATTTAGGGTTGATGAATTATTTTTTACTATTAGTGCATGAATCATATCTTTAACATTTAAATAGAGCATATGTATACATTATAATGTAAAACTATAGTTTTCGGTAGTTAAATAGTTATAAATTTGAAGTTCTTTAATAAAGTAAACAATACACTTACGTTCTACTAATTGTTCCATCAACTAAATAAGCTATAATTCTTTTTATCACGGTGAATGTAATATTTTATACTCTATAATACAAAGCATCCCTAATATTTAGCATACCGGTGTCAACGGCAAGCGACAACCCTGTCATATTAAAAGTGGCTACAGATCGAAAGCACGGGGTTGATTTCGGTTCGTTTAAGTTTGACATCCATAACGCGACTGTTTGTATAGCAGCTCCTCGGCATGTAGCACGATGACAGAATTTGCAATGAAAATTTCCTTAGTCAACGTGCATTGCAACTGTGAACCGACATCTGGCTTTTGATTGGTTAATATTAACGAATACGATACCTTAATCAATGCCATTTATTATTTCAAAACAACTTTTCTTTATTTCTATTTTTAATAGTTTTGCAGATGTACTGTTTTATAAAAACAAAAAAAAAACAATGAAATTTGTTGGATACAAAAATTCTAAATGGCTTTTGAGGCGGAGTTAGAAAAATTGTTTGTTATTATAAACGCAACAAGCCAAAACTCCTTAAATATTTAAAGCGTAAAATTGGTTATATCGTTGGCGTGAAGGTATGTTTGAACTGTGATCCTAAACAAATAACCGGATTTAATGAGATCAGAATAACGACGCTAACCAGCTGCATTTTGGCCACGTTCATGTAATGTAAAGAAATCGGTTAAGTGCGAAATGGAGTCGTTCATTGAGCTCGTTATGCTATTATACACGTATGTACTTCAACTTGCATTACGTGCAGTTTACCAATAAAATATAATCTCGCATTTAATGTAACAGAGTAACCACCAAACTTGATTCACCCTTTATTATTTTTTATTAATTTTTTTTTGCACCAAGTTTGATGATTGAATACTATAATACTACCTGTGATGTGTTAGTTCTTAACCGACTTTAAAAAAAGAGAAAGATTATATGTTCCGCTGTATATTTTATAACGTAACGTTTATAATATGTTTTATCTATATATGGTCTTATTCATAAAAATCTCTTATTATAGGTTTACAACGTTCATTAGCTAAAATGCTCAATAGGCCTATTAAACGTTTCATAACTTTCTTTATTCATAACGGATCAATAAACGTCTCATAACTAAATGCTTGCTATAAGCTGGATTCGTTTTATTGTGTTGTCATTCTGATAAATTCATGGACAAAATGTCAAAAATACTGGTCTCAATGCTCCGTGAATCAGTTTGACATTTGATTTGACTTTTCCGCCAAAAGTAAATTAGTGAACAAAACCATTTTTTAACTGTTGAAAAAGGAATAAAAGTAGCTAAAAAGAGAGACAGAAGTGCAAATAAGTTAGGCTAATAGCAGGTTAGTACAGAATTTAAACTTCAAGCTACATAAGTGTGTATTTGGTGTACTTCCTTAATCCTTTGTATTTCTACGTGTTTACTTAATATTTTTCGCGCTTATTTCTTTCCGTAGCATTAATTAGTTATTATTGACGGAGTTGGTCAGGGTTGGTTGAGAGGGTTTCCGCCATTGAAAAATACAGATACCAACAAGCAGGCAGCATGGGAAGATTTATTCAATAGTTATAGTGTTTTTAAATAAATACAGTGCATTATTAGTGTAAATAAAGATTAAACTGTAATATTGTTCACAGTTTTCACTGCATGTGCAAAGGGAGCAAAAATTGAATATTACGAGATGAAAAATAAAATGCTTTAAAATAAAATATATATTTCTTTTATTAATTTACAATATTATATCATAGGTACTTTTAGAATACAATTTTTACAAACTTTGAATGTCTTATTTATTTATATCTAATCAAAATCCTAAAAAAATTTCAAGCTTCTAGTAAAAATGACATAATTTCAATACAAACTTTCATCCCCTATTTCATCCTCTTACATGCCGTTTTTCGCCTTAAAAAGTAGCCTGTGTCCTTTCTCAGGCTTTAGACTATCTGTGTACTTAATTTCATTTAAATCGGTTCAGTAGTTTTGGCGTGAAACCGCGACAGACAGACATTTACTTTCGAATTTATAATATTATATTAATAATTTATTATTTTTTCCATCCATAGTTAAAAATTAAAATGCTCATCAATAAATGCTCGCAGGAAAGTACTGTTTCCTACTCTTCCTCTTTCACCCATATTAGTAGGTGCTGCAAAGCCATTCTCCTGAATAATATGAATGTCATTATCATTTTCTGAAATAAAATAACATTTGTAAAAAATATTGCTTACATAAATAGTAATTCATATCATGAACTTTATACATCAATACATGTGTTGATGTAAAGTTATGATAATATGATTAAAATTACCTGGAACTGTGTCCTGATGATCTATTGCAATATTATGCAAAACTGCAAGAGCCACATATGTAGGTTTTACGTTACGCTTGTGAACGGTGTCTCCATACAACAAGCTTTGAAACCGTTGCTTCCAAACACCAAAGCCAATGGCGGCTATAGTTTGGGGAGCTTGCATTATATCATATATGGTATCTTGGTTTGATACATAGCAAAAAAATAATTTTAAACAATGTTTTACAATTACGCAATGTCACTAGACACCAAATAAAATAATCTCACTACAAGTTTTATCAAATTATCAGCTGTCACTGATGACAAGACGACCATCTTGTCCTTTATTAAAGGTTTATAGTAGGCTTATAGTAGGCCTCAAGCTACTATAAGTTACAGAGCTGTTATTGAATACTTATAGAGCATTTTAACGCTATTGAACGTTTATGAATAATGTTTTTGAGAATTTGCTTATTAACAAGCTAATAAAGCTTCTATATTTTTTTATGAATAAGACCGATAGAATAAAAGGCTTTAAGCACTTACACTATCACACTATTATAACAACATTTGGTGAAACAAAAAAAAGAATACAGGTTAAGGCGGTGCTTAAGGCGGTAGATGAGACGAAAGAACAAATTTCACTGGATAGTATTACAAGTAGAAGGATAAAAAAACTCGAGTTGTATTCGAAAAAGACACCTGTATACATTATAAGTATACAGGTGTCTTTTTCGAATACAACTCGAGGTCTTTACTAGGTCACTACTACTGCTTACTACTAGTTTTTAGAATTGCTCAAGTAATATCGTATTATTTCAAAATATCAGGCGACCGAGATTCGCTCGGTTTTTTTTTGGAAAAAATTAAAAAAAGAAAAAATAATAATCGGACTGGAAACACCTGGATTCGAACCGAGGACTTCTGTTGAGAGATCGCCCGGTTTCCAATCTGAGCTATAATAATATTGTGGATGACAGCGAAATTCGTTCGTATTCTAATGGTATTGTTGCTTTTTTTTCATTGCCTGAAAATATTGATAAAATAACGTTTTCTAGAAATAAAACCTAGCTAGATCGATTTATTGCCCCCGAAACCCCCTGCATGCTAAATTTCATGAAAATCGTTGGAGCCGTTTCCGGCTGATACCTGAAAAAATTGGTTCGAATTGTTTGAATAAACAAGAATTTGTAGTGCTACAGTAGCCTACACTGAGCACAGACCTTAAAGCCATAAAAAATTTAAGGATAGACTTGAATAGGACTTTACTAAGGGATTATGACTCACCACCATCTGATGATGGTTGACTGATGTCAATATTTTATGGAAACGAGTACGAGAACAATATAAAATTTCTCTTGACTATTGCTTAAAACTTGTTAGAAGTATGCCAAAGAGATTGGCAGAAGTGATGAGAGCAAAAGGTCTTCGGACTAAACATTACAGCTTCGATTTTTTATTTTTTCCAAAGCGGTGCAAAAGTGTCCCAATATTACTTTGTTTATGAATACATAATAGAGATGTAACAATTTAATTTTTCATTTTCTTACTTTGGGTCATGTCTGCTATTGTAAAAATATAGTTAAAGTTTTGAATAATTATTTCACTTCTTTTTTTACGAAAAATACGATTTTCAAGTATGGTTGGGACAGTTTTGCACCTAAGAGTATATTTAATTATTAATTATAAATTTAATAAAATTAATTATTAATAAAATAAAATTAAAAATTATTATAATTAATTATTATTGATATTCCCCGCCCCACTCCGCAGTTGGGAAAACACAGCCTCCGCGATTTTCGTGGATTTGGATGGACACCCTATATATGCTGTAACAAAGAAAAATACTTAGGTATAATATGGACGAAAGGTACTGCTGTCTATGTTCGAGTAATAAAAATTTACTCAAAGGTAAATTTCTTTTATTTAAAAATACCAATATAACTGCACAAATAGACAACTAAACAAATATTGTATATTACGGTATGATGAGTTTTATACTTGAGAAATTATTGATTCCCCATATATAATGTCATTCCCCTAATTACACGAATCACGCCCTTAAAGGATGATTTCCCGGATAAAAAATCCTTTGTCCTTCTAAGGGTCTCAACATATCTTTATATCAAATTTCATCTAAATCCGTTAAGGGAGTTTTTAGTTTATTCATTGCAAACAAACATACACACATTCACAAACATTTTTCCATTTAAAATAGTAGTAATAAAGTAAAGATGTACATAATATGTAACAATGTCGCGTATGTCTATTTTTCCGTTTACTTCTTCTAAACCTGAAAAGAACGAGAAAGGTCTATTAGTATAATTTGTAAATATTTTGTACAAAATGTCTGAGCCTAGATGGGGGTTATCAAAAATATTGTTTGCATGCATACGATTCAATGGCTAAACATAGCTTCAGTACTAGAAAACCCTACGTCTTAAAAAGGTCCGTCGTCTTAATAATAGACTGCAATAGAATGCATCTATCTTCTAAGGTACGCCCGCAATGACTTTTTTCTTTATGCAATAAGTTTTATAATTCAAGCAAGAGTAAGCCGCTAGTTAAATATATTTTAAGATTAAAAGCTTTCTTATTTTGTTTTTTTTTGGTTTGTCAATCCTTGCATTTGCAAATCCTTATATTTGCAATATATATGATATTCTACTTAATGTTAATTTACTTGAAAACTTTAGTATTGCTTTTGATTTATTAGTATTCATTACGAAAATATGTTTTCCGCGGCTAGTGTAGAGGTTGCGGTCATTCGATAGGGGACTCACTTACCATATAGATAGATTTTTCCGTGGCACAGTATTGCATAAATATACATGTTGATTTAGTATCTCTGGAAAAACTACTCGAGTAACCCTTTTTGGTTGATGCCATAAATTTGATAGCTTGAAGAGTTTTGTATATCAATCTCATAAAAGACAAATGTTACCATACGGAAACCTGAAACTATATACAAAAATACAAGTATATGTACACTAGACCGAAATTGGGTATAAATTAAGTTAGATATTTACAAATACAACTTATATAAAGTTATATACGGTATATTGTATAACAAAAAGGTAATGGGTTGGCAATAAAGGCGGCAATTGGCAATTTTAATTAGCTGCAAGTGTCGTTGAGAATGTTCATTTTTGTGGAATCGCGAGACAAACCGCGAGAAGCGGCGCGAACCCAATTAAAAGCAACGGAGTCTACTACTACGTATTGAAAAGTCGGGGAAGTGCACTTCGTTCGTGGCACACTGGCGGCATATATTATTAGGGTTAGCAATTTCTAGTTTTACAAGTATTTATTTTATTATAATGCGCATACTAGTTTTGTATTTTAAGTTTAGAATATTTAATTTGAAAAGGATAATGTACAGACTACTATTAAATTATAAAATTTCTAATTTAATGGTAATAAGATCATACGAGATGCTTTTATTAAACTACTACGAGTACTTACGTGTATTCTAATAATCCTTTCAATATTTTTAAATTATGACACATTTATAAAAATGTGGACCTCAAGTGATGTGTAAGATATGCTCTTGTGACATTTCTGTTTTCAACAAAGTGTCATCCCTAATCCCATTCCCAGCACATAGCATTCATTTTTAATTCGATCCAGTCAAAGTTTGTCACAAAGCGCGTGCGCCTGCGGCGTGCTGGGAATAGTCGCATTCGTTCTTTATTCAGCGGCTTCTCATTCTGCATAAATGTTAGGTGCGACACAAATTAGCGTAACGATCTATACTATTATCAATTCCATTAACATCTCTTTACGTATTGTGGTAGGGGTTATTCAATTTATCAGATCAGATCCATGTATATTGTTTCTTTGACTAGCAATATTCTGTTAAATCAATAGTTTGTGTTGCGATACATTATTTGCTGACATTGATCGGTGAAATTTCCCACATTATTGAACACATTACTTTATTATTTTTCATTATTCATTTTTATTTTTTGAATATTTTTAAGACTTATTAAGTTTTAACGAAACAAAAAATCAAAATATTAATTTAATGTTAATAAAAGAGTTAAATTACGGGCGGCAACGGGTTTAACCACAAATGTAACCCTAGTAAAATCATTCATCATTTTTATTGCATTGAAAATACTTTTGTAATATTTTTTCCAATGGATCGTTAAAAAACTCTCGAGATCAATTATTTTTAATTTATTTGATTACGTGAAGGTTCTGAAATACGCGTAGATTTCTTCGACAGTATAATTCCCTTGTGTGTAGGTTTCCAATCGGCGCTGGCAGGTCAGTCGGGAGTCAATGAAAAGCGGTAAAGTGGTGCGCCGCGCTGATTAAAGCCTGAAGCAATCGCCCCGGAAAGTATTTATAGGTACACCTGTTCGTTAGCGGCGCGAGTCCCGGCCAACTCCTTGATTAGGCGCCGACGGGCGTTGCTTCTTATCTACAACAAATAAAAGTATTTTTCTCTTTACGGCCAACTGAAGAAATCATGGTGGATTGAAAGAAAGCTAAAACTTTACAGATAAACTTACTTAAATATTTACTTTCCAACCAAATAAACTTGCTTAATTTTAGTTGGAAGCGTAATCGATATCTGGTATATTAAGCGATGCGTGTAGGTTACTTTGATTAATATGAACGTTCACGCTTAAATAAAGTTTATCCAAAATTCCGTAGTATAAGATTTATCGGTGACGTTTTTACGGATGTCGCACAGAATTCAGTAAGTAGTTGATTTTGCATGTGAATGGGTTGGTATTCGCACCACGCCTGGTGCGTGCGCGCCGCGCACTCACGGGCAATCTTTACTCCGGTCACGGAACTCTTTAATAACATCACGTTTGATGCGCCTCTATTATTATATTTTCATCTCCAGGAGGTCCCATGACTGGGAGTTGGAGCGCGTAGGCAATACGAGAAAGACTACATCTTTGATTTGTCGCTACCTTATAATATTATTCTTTTTTTGTAATTTAGTCGTGTGCTTATATCATTTGAATTAGTAAAAGAAGAATTTAATGGAAATATTTTAAATGTTTTATAGATTTATCTGTTTAAGTTGTAATTTAAGCTGAATGAATATTGTTTTATTACATTTAGCACACTATTTTTCATTTTAGACTGTTTTAGCTTTATCTGCAGTGCGAACTAACTATACAAGCTTTACTGGGATGAAGGAAGTACTTTCATAAGTAGGCTGCTCACGTTTCGTGAAAGAAGACGCTTACCTGAAACTTTTCTCAGTCCTTAGCACATTAACCAACCAATTCTGAATTTAACCAACGAGGTTCACTTCTTAAACCTACATGGTAATGTGACTTTTTTAACAACTTTTCATAAGTTTAATAATACTTACATATAACGTTAAAATATACTTCATTGTGATGTAAAGATAAAATAAAAAAAAATGTATGCAACAATGGTGTGGTAGTGACTATTGTATGAGTTGCTGGCTATGGATTTTAATTCTTTAGGGACATCCGACATAGTAAATTTAGTAAAGATACAAGTTTACACATAAAATACTTATTTAATTATTTTAGCTTCATATTTACATATTATTCCTTCCTTCAATATTTAAAAACACTAACTTAATTAGTCATTATTGTCGATACAAAGGCAAAATCAATAGTTTTTAGAATTTTTGACTCTCTGTCTGTAACCGCATTTAGGTGAACTGAAAGACTCAATTACTAAACGACCGACTAGAATCTAGGACCTCTAGATACCTACCTCCATATGCTAGCAACTAAGCCATACAGGCATTTAAAAAAAGCGTTATTAACGATCTGACGATTTACCTTTGAGCAACAATACAAGTACGAGTACCTACTTTTATATTAATAAAATATGTACGTACATGTCTAAAGCATGTATTTGAAAGGAATTCTGAAGCGCATGTGGAGAAAAAAGTAATTTCTCATAACAATTGTATTCAATAAGATACCAAAAGAACGAAAAGGACTGCTTTAGTAGGGAGGCTTTGGATAAATTCACTGGGGCATTATTAACATATTAGGAGGGACTCAAATAAATCGAAATATACCAAGTAAACGAAATAAATTATTTAATTCATGATTCGAAATAAATACTAGTTACATTGCGATGGTGTATAATGTAAAATATCCATGAGCCAAGAGCGACCCTTGGCGTAGAGCGTGGAGGCGCAGACAGCGAGTTCGTTACGTTCGCTCCGCTGACTTCGCGAGTGACACCGGCGAATCTCAACGACCAAATCTCACCCGCAAAATGTATTAAATAAAAAAAAACACCTTTTTCAACTTTCTCAACGAGTTCAAGTAGGCAAAACATCATTATGA
This sequence comes from Boloria euphrosyne, assembly GCA_951802675.2. Taxonomy (NCBI): domain Eukaryota; kingdom Metazoa; phylum Arthropoda; class Insecta; order Lepidoptera; family Nymphalidae; genus Boloria; species Boloria euphrosyne. The sequence continues at coordinate 7,577,383 of OX637872.1, forward strand.
TGTTGGTAGTTCTTATCATAATAATCATCGTCGGTGGCATTTGAAACTTGACGAGTGAACGACAATGTTGTTAGACTTTACATTATATTATAATTTGTGTTTTCACATAAGTGTTTTTATATTAAGAGTGACAATTTTAAATGTAACTTATTTTTTTGAAATATGTTGATTTTCAAATATAACTTATATTTTAAAATCAACATATATATGTATTTTGAAAAAAGTCAAACATTTTGGATAGGATTAAACAAGATATCGATGATTTTCGCGGAGACGTCATTGGCTTGTCGTTGTCTTGCGGTGACAGTGGTCGGTGGCTGATAGGATCACCGCTGATATTTAGCCTTCCGCCACGTCACGTCTGCTAATTCTCATTTCCAACAAAAACGTCCGGAAATTGGATATAAGGATCTGCGCGCTGGGATCCGGCTACGTGACGTTTGTCGAACACGTCACTTCACTATGTGGTAATTTCCGTTCTGTGCTCGCGGAAAATTACTTTAGCCGCATTAAATTTCCGATCGCATAGAAATAATATTAAATAAAAAGGAATGTGTGTAGAGATATGATTCTCCTTCATTTGGCCTTAAATTCATTTCGATGAATCTTTTTTTCCCTAAATAAAATACTTATATGATTTAAATATTACTAAATTTATAAATAAACATAATATTATTCTCATTAAGCGTCGAGTACTTTAAATGTATCGAAAAATAAACGCATCTGCCGTAAAACTACGACCCTTCACTGGCGAAGTGCTGTCGAAGGGCGAACTTGGGAGCGTTACAAGTACGCACTCTAATGAGATTTTTCTGCTGTATTCATATAGTTATATGGTTTGTTTTTTGCAAATAAAAACAAAACACCTATTCAAATATGTAATATCTTTCTCCTAATCTTTTTTAGATGTTAATTTTTCTTACTAATAAATAGGAATTACATATTTAAATATTAAAATTAAGTAAAAAGCATAAAAAAACAAACTTTTACTTATTGAATTTGTTAGTGTGTTTACCTACATAGAGGTATATCACGTATGTTGCACTGCACACAGCACGTCGATAAACATGCCGTCGGTGACGTGACACGAGGAAATAGATTTCCTTATATGTTATTTTGGCGATCGTACTGAACTTTTGCAAATGAATTAATTTTACGCCTGCGAAATGGCTTTTTATTTACATGTTCATAGCATTTTTCAAGTACATGTGCATACACACGTTAGTGTCAGTTTTCAATTTTCATTCAATATAATAAAAAAACATTAGCATTTAGCAATAACTAATATTTTTTACAAATATTATTATTATATCATAAATAGGTATTACTTTAAAATCCCGTATAAGCAAAATGGTTAGAGCCACGAATCAGGTTATTGAAGTTTGTGTATTAATATTACTGAAACAGAACAGGTTTCCCAGATTACCATAATTTGCTTCAATGCATTTGGATAATGAGAACGTGTTTCACCCCCTGCTCTATATATACAACTAGTGATTACATATATCAATGAACCCACAAAATTTACTCGGTTGTAAAATATTTCTATTGGGTTTATAGTTTATACCTATTAACAAATATAAGTTCTGTATTGAGAAAATATGTACAGTTAAATCGGTTAAGGTAAAAGATCAGTTTGTTCTATATAGGTTTGATTTTGTTGTAATTTGTCTTTTATAAGTATTTTTATTGAAAAACGCAAAACGTGCATGTGTTACATGTAAATGAATATGTATACAAAATGTTATCTTAAATAATGTTTCGTTCATCGGGGACTCTTGGCTCTCTTTAATCTTTATTTATGCCCATGCAATAGTTGCATTTAATATTTTATTGAGATTTGAGACGCGCGATAGTCCGAGCAGAACGACATCAGAATTGTAAGTGCAGCGTCATATAATACGTATTACAGGTATCCACACATATATAATGTTTACGAACTTTCATAATATATAAATAAAAATAGACTTTAATAGAAGTTTTCCATTTTCAGAAGTATTGTTAATAACGTAATATTTTCAATAAATAATAGTGTAGTGTGAAACGGTGGCGTCGCAGCGGGAAGGGGTTATTGTGATGTTGCGGCGTCTCATATTGCCCACGAGATTTACGAGTTAGAACGGACAGCATGGCCACGGCCGTTCCCTTCAAATTGGACCCTGTTTGTAATTATTATCCACCTCCACTATGTATTAATATATCTACAATCTACATATATCATAAAAGTATCATACTGTTAATATTGTGAGTGAAGTAAACTATAACGTTACCTTTTAGTAGTAAGTTCTAAAATAAATGGAGAAAATCAATTTATCAAACATCTCATAATCTTCCTTTTAATATTCGTATAAGGTTGCGTAACTTTGGCTCAGAATAGTTTCTGAAATAGTAGAATAAAATTATGTAAATTGAAATCTAAGCTTTGCTATTAAATTTGAAATTTTCCTTGTACCACTACTACTGTTGGATATTTTTATACAAATGAATTTGGCCCAATGTCCTAACTTGTTGGAGCAGAATAAAAATTAGTATCAAAATTTGAAACTGTGCTATGAAATTCCTAGGCAACATGCTACAAAATTCGGTTGGCAACTTCTACGAATGTATAATTCTAACTAAAACCCGATCAGAATTCTATGTAAACAAGTTTGTGGATTTCTAAACTAAAGCATATTTCCGAAATAAACATAAAATCTATAATGTGTTGCATGACTTTATCAATAACAATTGAAAGTTCCGACTTTAAAATAGGGAGGACTGTATTAAAGAGATATTCATTAAAACTTTTTTATTTTCTTGCTTCTAATGCCAAAAAAATGGTAATTGTTGTAAAGTCCAGCATATATTGCTTCGTAAGTGCTCGTACAAAATAGTATTACGTAAAATAATTTTGAAAGTAGCATGTAAAATTAATAAGTACCTACACAGGGAAGATTTTACGAATTCTGTTGCAAATTTATAATCAAAAGTAAATAATAATCTTATATTCTTTTTAGTCTTAAAATTATTTGTTAATTTTTTGATAATATGGCAAAAAATAGCATTTCTTGTATTTAATGAATATAATATAATATTTAATTCAATACCTAATATGATTTCAATCTGTATTTCAACAAATTTCATGCATACCTACAGCATGCAATTTTTCCAAGTATACTACTAAGCAAAATATAAACCGAGATATGGAGCAATCTCTACCTCCGAATAAAAGTTTAATTGCGAAAGTTGTTTATAGTATGCAGACGGCTAGGCGGCTCCTATCAGCTGATCTTCCTAACTCTAAACACGTTCAAGTTGACATCTGATTTGATTTATTTTAATCTTGGTTTATTTGAATATTGCTTGATACTAATATATAAATATTAAATAGACATGTTACATGAATGACACTGATATAACACTAAATTGTGGTCTTACTCGAGGTAAAATTAAGTGTTAATATAAAATTTTTATAATTAACTAGGGGCTAACCCTCGCTTCGCTCGGGTTCGTCCCGGTACCTACTAGGTACGTGTGTATATATTTACTTCGCACCGCCAGGTATATATTTGACTTGATTATATGTTATACCATTGCACACACCATGGCAACGGTCATGACTGACACGTCAAACGCCGATAATTTTATTAAGTTTTTTAAAATTTCCTAACTTTTTTCGATATATTATGCATATACCATCGCGGACTTTTTTGTAGACCTATATAGTAGGGGAGCCCACGATGCTAAATGGGGATTTACTCGAGCGTCGTAGAGACCTATTGGGATGCAAAGCTTAGATGATAAGAAGAAAAAAATGTTATATGATATATACCTTTACATCGGTGGGGGAAGCTGCTATAGATTTTTAAATATGTAAAAAAAAACTGTTGCATGGACATCCTCGAGCGCGTCAGATATTGATAGTATCAATGTCCTACGTATTTTTAATAATGTACGTATGTTAATCTGATCGTTTGCATGATGCGGATGGCTGTATTTAAGGGTTGAAATTGAAAAAAAAAATTTTTTTATCGAGCGCGTCAGATTTTCTAAGGGAGTGTTAAGTGCGCCAAAAAAAAGCTCTCATTCACTAATCTGACGATTTCGATGGGACGCAAACTCGCGGCCATTTTCATAATGTGCAAAAAAAAATCGCCATTTTGAAATACTCAGGCACGTCAGATTAAGATATATATGGTTCATCTTTATGTTCTAAACGTACTGTCTCATAATCTGACGATTATCTAGAGGGATTCGCCTAATCTGACAAAAAAAAATTAGAAAACGGTTCACCTTAAAGGCCATCCCTGCAACTTCCCGCTAATTCCATTCCTGGGCGCTTAAAATTGTACTTCATAAGTATTTTGAGCTCAAAATATAATTTATGTGATATTTTGAGCTCGCTGAGTTCAAAGAAATAATATTTCTATGCATTTGAGCTCTCCCAGCTCGAAAGTCTGATAGAAGTTTCATAGAACACTATTTTTGGAATTTTCAAACCGCAATTACTTTTGAATGGATCAAGAAATTTTCACGCGGTTGGCGGCATTCGACGCAGTTTTATCATCCTCATAAGTAATTTTGCAATTTTAATTGATCGAACCACAAATTTCGGAGTAATCCCGAAAAAACACTTTTTTGGGTTTCTTTCGTTCACGATATCTCTCGAACGAATCGACTGATTTTGACCAGCTTGGTGGCGATCGACGAGGTTTTTCAAGCTTAAAGGCGGATTAGTTTTTGAAGTTAATCGATAAGGCCGGTTAAAAGTAATTCCAAAAAAACCACTAAAAAAAATTCTTATTTATTTTGAGATTTTTCAAAATTTCTCAAAATCTATCGGTCCGAATCGGTTCAAATTCACATGATTGTCATGTTCCACTACACTTTGATCTTGTAAATACTGAAAGTCTCGCGGTATTTTAATTGCAGTAAATAATTTATAGCACTGTGCGTGATATAAATCATTTAATGATGATTCCATCGACAATTCGAGGTTATCATATGCTCCTCGAGACTTTCGGATAACCGGCTTGCTCCGACGATATTCCAAAATATTTACACATTTTTTAATGTTTCTACCGTAAATTTAATTGTTTTTTGTAAGGTACTTTCACCACAAAATACACATTTCAAATTAATATCACTCATATTAAATATTTATAAACTCTAATTCACACAAATAATATTAAAATAGCAAAAAAAATTATTATATAATATAATAACGAAATATTATTATATAATATTAAAATAGCAAAAAAAAAAAAATTTCGGCTTGCGGAAATCGTCAGATTATACATTTTTCATTATTCTTTAATTATTTCCTTCAAAATAAAAAAAAATTTAGCTACGCTCGAGAATGTCGAGAAGACGTTTTTTTTTTACAACTTTGTTGCCCTCCCCTTTTTTTTCGTCACTCTCAAATTGTCAGATTAGTGGAATATACACATTTTAGGATGTAATTAACTCACCCTACCTTAATCTGACGCGCTCGAGAATTTCTGATGGTCAATTTTTTTTACTAATCTGATCCTGTATCCTTCAAGGGCGGCCTTATATATGGGCCTCATGTTTTGTGGAGGTACTTAACCGGGTACAAGGTATCCCCCTGTATATTAATCTGCCGCGCTTTAGTAAATCCCGAAATCCCCGCTTGGGCTCCCCTACTAATATATATAAGACACACAATTCCACCATACATCATTTTGTTATATCTCAAAGGGTTTAGGCAGCGTTTTCGTTGAAAGCTCCCAGAAGGCTTATTTTTTTCCAACACCTCCAACAGATATGATATCTGTATATTTAAGCCAATGTATAAAAAAACTTTACAAATTATATACTAAAACCTTCCTGGAGAACTAATGTATCCATTGGTGAAACCTGCATGAAAATCGGTGCAGTAGTTTTTGAGTTCATCGCGGACAGACAGACGGACAGACACACAGACAGACGCGGTGGAGGACTTTGTTTTATAATATGTATAGATTATTAATTATTATTGTTGTTTATGAAATATAGCATTAAGTACAACTTTCAACAAATTGTGCTATACGCAATTGTTATTTTTCTAAAAAATAATTAATTTAAAGGGACGTCAGGTATGGTCCACTTTATCATTTACTTCCATATTCCAACATTGAGTGGACGTGGGTATTCGGGAGAGGAATATCACATGTTACTTTACATTACAAGATATAATTACAACATTCTTATGCATGGATTTGACAATGATAGTTCTACAATGCTTTGTACGAGAGTCAATCACATTCAACAACAACTTCCTTTATCAAAAGATACTCCACCACACACGTAACGCGTTACAAAGAGATGTTAACCGCTTGCCGACTTTAATCTTGATACCAGGCTACCAGCTACAATCTCTCGCCACGCTAGCATTTGGTGTTGTATCAAGAGTATATCTGACAGCCACGCATTTTTCTCATCGATGACACTTTTCAATATTGACCGCTTATGTGGCCATATACTCTTAGTTATCAAACGCGCCGTCAAATTATTATTTTTTTATAATTATTTTATTTTTCATTTAAATGAAACTTATTCTTAAAAATGGATTAAGTAAAGTGTTGTCCGAAATGTGGGATAAAGTAAGATCAGTGAGGAAAATGCGCAGATTTATACGGTAAGCGTTCTGTCCCGAACGAGGTGACCGGCTTTATCTTGTTTACGGGAACACCGGCGTCGCGACGTCTCCTGCTGCAATAAGGTGACTGTCACAGATATATTTTTCAATTTTTGTAGCGTTTTGTAATGCTATAAGTGTTACAGAAGCTTGTTTAGTTATTTTTAATTGTTTGATAGTAAATGCTCTCCACGGTATCCGTATGGCATATGACGGTATCATGTAAATCAAAGGATCCTGGGTTCGCGTCCTGTATTATTATTTATTTATAACGAAGTATTTTGTAAAGGTTAATTTTAAAAGTCTGTGGTAGGTATACTTGTTTAAGTCCTAGTTCTAATAAAATAAACTCATAAAGATTAGTGATTACCGATTTTATTTAGGTTCTGATAGTAAATGTATAAGATGAATACAAAAACTTAACAAATTATATAATAAAACCTTCCTCGAGAACCATTCTATCCATTGGTGAAAACAACATGAAAATTCGTGCAGTAGTTTTTGAGTATATCGCGAATAGACAGACAGACAGACGCGGCGAAGGACTTTGTTATATAATAATATGTAGTGATAGTCATAATATTTCTTAGACAATATACAGGTACATAATATATTTGATTATTAAGAATAAAATATATATATAAAAAAAAGATATTTTCTGTATTCTAAATAATTTTGTAACATATATTTATCGAATTTTAAATCACTTTTTAGTATCACTTTTTTTTTACTTTACTTCAACATTCATAGAAAATATTAACACATTAAAAAGATATGTCTAATAACAAATTCGCAACGAAATGTACAACAGAAAATTAGCTATAACCGAAACAATTTACATACCTTAAACAGTCTTTGCTTAATAGTAATTACGTTAGCGGTCACATTACGATAATGTTTATTTGCAACATGAAGCTTATCTAGTCTTCTCAAACGGCAGAAAATTGGTGGTTGCAAGGTAGTTAACCCTTGCGGGGGAACAGAGTGGGCCGGGAGGACCGCGGCCACCGTAAGCCCCGCAATAGATAAAACAGTGATAGAACATGCACCGCACCATTTTCATGAATAATTCATTAGTTTCAGTTGCCACTTTTGTTGGTATCGGTGGCTTTTCAGCGCTTCACGCCACCGAAAATATGCGTCGGTCCCCATTATTATCGGATCATGCGTATTCTTTCTATCATCACGTTAATTTTATACTTTAGCAAATATTTCTATTCATAACTTATTTTATGCCTTTTTGGAGGTTTGAAATATTTTTTTAATTAAATAATGTTTTCAGCATTTTGTTACGATACGAATTTAATTTTCGCACAACAAAATCATTTTTACTTCACTTTATTATGTTCTGCTGTATTTCATCTTAGTAAATATTAATATACAATTATATTGGCTTCGTTTATAATTAGGTTATACCAACCGCTTTTCATTTTGCGCTAAATTATGCTTAAATCCTTTTTATAAAAGAAATTTGTTTATCGTTTCATTTTTACGCTATTACTTTTTCAATACTGTTTTTATTTATGTGAATTGTCTTGGGTTTGTCGTAGAATCGTTGATAAGAAAAAGTGATAATAAAAAATAAATTATTACATTAATAACACAGTAGGTACAATTTTACCAATTAATCATTTTTATTTTTAATTATTATTGTTATTGAATAATATCAAAAGCTCCTCTTTTAGTTCAAATAACTTGATTAAATAAGCTTTTTAAATATGATAAATGAATATAATATATCATTTGGTGTGTCTATTACCCTGTGCTATTACTTACTTACTAAATAATTAAGTGAACGTTTTAGAACGCTTACGATAAAATGTAGTTTGGAGCACAAAAGATTTTATGAAAATTATATTATAACTTACCTACTTACTAAAATGCGAATCAGCAGTTCTACGATTTTTGTGTCTAACTTTATATTTGAACTAGCGACTTACCCTCGCTTCACTCAGGTTTTGCCTAGATTTATCGCGAGCGAAGCCGCGGGTTCCGGTTGTTAAAATAAATAAAATTTCTAAAATAAAAGTAGCCTAAGTTACTCCTTATAAAATTAGCTATCTGCGAGTGAAATTCCCGTCAAAATCTGTCCAGCCGTTTCAAAGATTAGCCGGAATAAACAGACAGATAGACAGACAGACAAAATGCTAAAATTTTAAGTAAGTTTCTTAAAAATCTAATTTTATGAAATATAAATGCAGTAATTATGAGAATACAAATTATCCTTTTGTAATGTTAACAAATTACATTTTTTTTAATATTTAGAAAATACATAATATCATATAAATTTACGTAGGTAATATCCAACATATAACGTTCTTTGGATAACCAGATAAATAATAAAATTGCAATATTATTTAAGTTGCTTATAAACTATTAATAAACACAGTCTACGAATAAGACTGTTTAAGGAACTTTAAAATGTGAATTAAGTTAAAAAATTTAAAATAAAACATATTGAATGTATTTATAGCATCGTTTATTTCTTCCTCTATCACAAGGCATAATAGCGTGTCGAGGAAGCTAACACTTTGGACGCGAGATCCGTTACCGCTTTCGGAACTCCCCAACGGATTCGCTCATAATTTACGATCATCCCGAAAAATCCCGGGATTATTTTTATTCGATAACAATAAAGGTGCCGCAGAGGGTTACCTTTATTATCACTCAGTGAAGGACGAGTTTTTATAGCTTAACACATGTTATGATGAGCATAAATATTTAACATTACATTTTTAAAGCATCTTTTATATTGCGATGCCTCGCAGTTACGAGTACAACCATGTATAGCTGCGACATGCAGCGTTTGATTCCCACTGCATCGCAATATTAATTAATAAAAAACAAAAACCGAAAATATATGTTTAAACAAATCTAAACTAAAAAGTAGAAAATAATACTTTTAAGAACTTCGTTAATTTTGAAGTCGGTGCCAGCTACTATTATTTTCTACTTTTTAGTTTAGATTTGTTGTTTTGAAGTCGTTTTTTGTTTTTTGTTAAAAATAATTTATTTTCAAATTTTTAGCGGAAAGTAGATACTTATTTTGTTTATGTAAAAAAAAGAATTTTCCAAATCGGTCCAGCCATCTTCGAGTAACGGGGAACATACATAAAAAAAGTCCCCAACGAATTGAGAACCTCCTCCTTTTTTGAAGTCGGTTAAAAATATTTATAATAATATATATATTTTTGTCTGTTTGTCTGTTTGTCTCGGCTAATCTCTGAAACGGCTGGACCGATTTTGACGGGATTTTCACTCGCAGATAGCTAATGTTATAAGGAGTAACTTAAGCTACTTTTATTTAAGAAATGGTATTTATTTTAACTAGTGCTCACGCTAAATCTACGAACCCGAGCGAAGCGATCGTGAGTCGCTAGTTAAAAATCATTTTATGTTCTATTAAGTACCTTACTACTACTAATTACTAGCCTTTCCCGCGGCTTCGCTCGCGTTCTAAAGGCTGGAAACCCAATTCTTTCGTCCCGCCCGTTCGCTTGTCTTGTACGCGGTGATTTTGTTGCGAAGTTATACTAAAACTGTGATATCTCGTGAGACATTTATTGAAATCAAATGATGCCAAGAGCAATTTTGTTCAAAATTAAATACTTGTGATGAATAACTTATTTATTTGGATAAGGATTAATATCATATTTATTAAACACCGCCGCAAATAATGCATTATCTTAAAACAAATTTGATTACCATAAAAAAGGCTACAGCGAATCAACCTTAAAAGATAGACATATGCTATCGCAGACTCTTTTTAGAACTTTTAAAGAGAAACAATTCCGTCATACATGATTTTTGCATAACTTTAACCGTTTACGCAGCGCACGCAACAGAAGCTCTCAAAAGGAATATTTTTCTCCCGTTTTTGCAACATTTTTCATTGGTGCTCAGCTTCTATTGATCGTAGGGTGTAATAGCCTATAGCCTTCCTCGATATACGGACTATCCAACAAAAAAAGATTTTTTCAAATCTAACCAGTAGTTCCTGAGATTAGCGCGTTTGAACGCGCAAACAAACAAACAAACTCTTCAGCTTTATAAATAGTAGGTATATAGATTAAGTAAAATAAAAAAAATAAAAATGTATATATGCAAATATTTATTTTGAAATTAAGGTCTGATACTTTCAGTCAAAATGAAACAGATATTATCTTCTAATCTTCTAATACATATACTTATAAAAGTCTCTCGTGTCATCGTGTTTGTTATCGAACTCCTCCGAAACGGTTTGACAGATTTTCATGAAATTCTTAGTGTTTATCTGGTAGGTAGAGAATAGGTCGTAGGCTATTTCTATTCCATTAAGTGATAAGGGTGGCCCCTCCCCAGATTTTATTTATTTTAATTTTCAGACCAAATTTTTATTGAAGTGGAACTTCAATACAATTCTTTCCATATATGATATTCTATAAATTTGTGATTGTAATATGCCTAATATGCCTTATTTAATTATTGATTTGTTTTAATTTAATTGCGATATTTGCCAAAGAAGTTAATACTTCAACCGTGCGTAAAGGTTACACGCACCAATTTTTTTTATTTTCTTATGATTGTCATCAAAAAATAATAATGAACCTAAATTTTCAACCTTCTACCACCAATCCCTATTATTTTAGATTAAAACGCAGGCGTAGCCGCGGGAGATGCTAGTATTAGCTAGCTATTTTAGTATAGTATAGTGATTGTTTCTTTAATATTTCTATTTTCTTTTACCTAAATAATGGTAATTGTTGTGACATTTAAAATAAGTGTTTCCAAAATAACTAATATTATTATATTTTAAATTAATATTTCAAAATAGTACTTATAACTTACTGTTAGGGTACCTATAACAGATAGTATCAGAGTAATTCTGTTAGCAAAACCGTTAACTAACAAAGAATTGACGTCATGGGCTCTGCAGATCGGAATTGCTACCTAAAATTTATAGGATCTTTATTGATAAAATAGGTTATATTAACAAGTCTTGTTTATATTGCTGAAGGTAACTTGTGACGATAGTTGAATTGCAAGAAGAGATTTGATGATTTGGAAGAGTTGAAATGTAATCACAGAAAAGATTCGAAGAAGTCCTTTTTATTTGGCTCGTGAACGTCGTATTAAATTAATTTGTGGCATAGACTAGCGAACGGCGCGTAGGTTGTACTTAGTTCGAATAATGTGGTAAGAAAGAAAATCTGTTATGCTATCATTTAATAGCTGAATCAAATAAAAATATAGAGTTGTAATTTGAATATACACCGGAGTAAACACTAAACTTGTATAATGTATAATCAGTTGTAAAAAAAATATTGACTAAAGTAAATGGGGCAACTCTTATTGATATAAATAGATCATTATATTTTTATAACAGACCTAGAAAACAAGGAACGTATATTAAGGTAGAAATTAATCAGGAAGACTTATTACTCGAAAAATTGTCAAATGTAATTATTAGTTGATACTTGGGGCAAATTTTGTGATATCCTGAGGCGCATGAGCGAGGCTGGAAAAGGTCCCTGGTATTTTACGACTATAATATCGTTACATTTCCTTTCATAATGTTGATTATTATTTATAAAACCGTTTCTTTTATAGTAATATGTATATTTTTTAATCCTCATTATAATTGATGTAATATCAAAATATTTGCATTACACACCCTTCCTTGCTCGAGCTAGGTCGGATTAAAGATGGCTGAAAGTGATCCGTTATAATTTCAAGAGTGGACAGTAACGGCTGGTAGGCACAGATTAGCCCCTTCGATAAACAATAGCATTAGTATGCGAGAACGCGCTGACCGGCGCCGATCAGCCCGCCCGTGCTCGGATTAATTTGCCTCCTGGAAATTATGGGTATTCTATGTGAAGCGTAACGAGACAACTAGCAAAACTCTATCACATCGCTTTGTTCTCGATATTGGCGAGTTATCAAATTATTCTGAAATTAAAATACTTAAAAATTTCAACTAAATGTTTGAAGAAAACTCTTCTTCAACAGTTATCGTATACTTAGTATTAATAATAATGAAAATACGAAAATTAAGTACAATATTATTTAGTGATAGATTATAAAAGATATAAATATTATAAATAAGGTATAATATTATTTAATAAGATAGATAGATCTTTTGATAATATGGATCCAAAAGTTTTGGGGACATAATATGATTGATTTGGGTATGTTTTATCATGTTAGAAGAAAAGAGTTTTTCTGCTGTATTAACTTATATGTAGGAATATTCGATAAACGCAATCTAGTGTAATAGATCATTTTAAGGTAATTTTAAAGTTGAAATAACTTTTTACTAAGAATAAAATATAAAAATATTATCGTGTTAAACTTATAATTAGGTTACGTAAACCTATACAAATATGTCCGCATTGTGATAGAAATTCGAAACTCAAAAAACTTTCACTTCAGACACGAAATAAATTGTTTAAATTAAAGTTTTTCGAATGAAAAGTGTTCTTAAAAAATATAATAATCTAAGTTTGTGTAGAACATAAACATGATATTAATTCGAAACGTTTACACATTGATAATAATATAAAAAAAACATTAGAAAATCTTCTTACCTAAATTAAAGTATATATTGCTTAAAATATAAGTAAATCATATACAATTTACATAATTACAAAAAAAAACACTTAATAGTACCTAATTAATTTAATTTTATTTGTTCGTTCCCTGATATCCGGCAGCGACAGGGAGTACAAATAGGGCTACAATATCACCCTCTAAGTAATAAGTTCAGTTTTACAAATATAATCACTTGAACTAGATAGGAAATTCATAATTATTATAATTTTTCAACCGTGTGCTTTTTAAAAGCTTAAAATTTATTTTTATTACAAAGGAATTAATTTGTTATGGAAAGTACGTAATAGTGAATAACTTATTTATCATGGAAATTTACTTTTTTCATTGTTACAAGATTAAATAAAAACAATAAAAATATAAGTTTCAAATATTACCGTCACTAAACGTTTATTTTTATCACGCGCCGCGCCGATTGAAGAGAGAGTCGATAACTCGCCGATTACTCATAAACAGTTCTAATTTTTATACAAAAAATAAATAAATCGATCAATCGTTCTGTCATATGGCTTAACGTCGTGATAGTAACAGCTTTTTTACTGATTTCTAAAATATTATTATGTCATAACTAAAGAAATTAATGCATTACAAACATTACATGCTCTATGTTCTTTTCATAAAAATAAATATATTCTGTGTATCAAATTAGTATTTTTAAAATAATAATAAATTAACTACTATTAAATTGTTCATTAATATATATAATTGTGAAAATTAATTGAGTTCTACGAGTATATGTTATATACAATAACTCACTTTCAGGTTTTTGCACAGAAACCGACTTACTAGTAGGTCGCGTATGGCATATATTTTTTCACAAAAACGCGTTTATAAGAAGTTAGATTGGCTTAACAGAGTTGGCTGTTGGCCATACGTAACTCGAGTCTTGTCGGCGCCCTAAAGCCAGCCCTAATCTTTGAAGATCCGCCGCAGATTGTTTGTAAGCATTTCGGCCCGTCAAAGTACGACGGATGCAAACTTTCTCTACTTAAATTTTGATTACAGCATCAAAACAAGCCAGTATTAAGATAAAAAATTCTTTAAGCATAAAAGCAATCAAATATTTTCAAGATTTAAATAATCTCTCGTATTGGTTTTTATTTAGGATTCTAATAAAAACACACTTAAAACAAGCTTTATCTTTATTTTCTACTCAAGAATAGTATCATTACGTGTACTCACGCAAGTCCTTATTATGTTTATTATCGTACAATACACATTGTGAACAATTAATACATTCTGTCATTAAAAAGACACTCCTTTGCTTTGGCTTAATTATATTTACAACAATATCTTCTAGCAGTGTTTCCTTAAAACTTAGCATTTTGGCAACATGTTAACTTTAACATTCACATATACGTATCTTATATAGAAACATTAATTGACAGAAGAAATAGTTTTAGGGCTAAAATAAAATGAAATTATTGAGTAACATTATATTAGTTATACATATGTCAATATTTTTAAACATAAGTGTAAAGCTAGAACTTAATTCGCAATTAAAAATTCTGACTTTGGCATTATAATGTATGTATGCTTACACTTTATTCATAGAAAGTAAATATTAAATTGAAATAAATCAAAACAAGATTTAATATTCTTATAATTTGTAGCGTCTCATAACTGATAAATGAATAAAATGACAGATTTATAAAATAATTATTATTTGTTTTTACAGCAAATTTCGTACACTATTCTGAGAGGTTACAATAAAAATATAATATTATCACAGCGAACACGAGGCTTAATTTAAAACGCAGTACAATAATAATATACCTAGGAGTATGTTATGCACGGTTAAAAAAGTATACATTCACATTTTTTTCAGTCTTAAACATATTAATAAAACAGCCAAAAGTAAAAATTGACGAGACTCTTTATATCGATACGTTAATTTGCGAGGTGGCTCCGTCTCAATGATTTTTAAAGGCTCCGATATTCAGAAGCAATTGAATATTATTTATTATTAATTTGGAACAGTATATTCAATATTTTTAGTAACGATATATTTTTAAATAATGTGTTAGTAAAATTGAATGTGTTCGGAATTCGTAATGTTAATGAAATAATAACGTTTTAGTGTCTCAGTGAGAAATGCATTTAAACGGAATTAACCGCCCTGCGAATTAATATGACTATATATTTTGTTAAATTAAAGAAGTCTCTTTTTAATAGCACGCATAACAGCAAGGCAGAGTTATTTTATTAAAACTTTTACTAAGCTGATATTTTGATACCTAAAGAAAACCTTTGTGTGACCATTTGACTATTAGAAGTCAAAGAAAAAGAAAGCAAATCTCGGCATTATTGAAGCTTATTTTCTTGGTATAATGTATTCTTTTATAGTCTTTTTATTAAATCATATTTTTGTATTACTCAAAATAAATTTCAATTGAACACTATAAAAATAGGATTGAAAAAAACCTGTACTACTTTTATATAATATTCGTCATATACATTCTTAAAATTTTACTCTGTCAAGCTGTGAGCGATAAAAATAAAGTACTTTGAAGTCCTAAATCATGAGTCCTCTTTTAAGAAACTTTTTATAAATATTAATGAATATATTATATAAAAAACAACAACATTTATACATAATGTAGTACATATATAAATATCGCCTAATGTGCTTAAAACTTAAGTTTTATCTATAAGATTAAATATGATTCTATTTCATTTTTAAAACTACTTTACCTGTTTTCGAGAAAATTTTGAAATTAATTTATAATATCCCCTAGTCACTTGTTAGTCGTGACTGCCAAGTCCCTGAAAGCTCTTTATAGAGCAAATATTCTAAGCTTTATAGTTTCTAAAATATACTTATATTTTTCCGATAGAGTGATAGCTAAGCAGATATTGTGCAAACTTATATTCATTCTAAATAATATATCTACATCATATATTTTCATAAGATTTACAAGTGCATATAAATGTATATATTTAAAGTGTGGTTGCTTTCAAAAATCATTATCATCTTTATTACTATGTCGCATATAAATTTCAGATGTAATGAAGCGAATTTGAAATATATAATATATAATGGACAGTGTACGTATTTGCGTTTACAATATAAGGTGCTTTTAAAACAATTGTAAAAAATACAATGATATATAGATTAAAAATAAAATCCACGGATCGCTTCTTCTGCAGTATGCGTGATCTGAAAATAAAATAATATTTTAATACTAAAATTTTCAAATAGTTAATAAGTCGTGATCGGTTCGCTTCTCATTCATATTTATGCATTCGGCAATCGGAAACTACTCTACAAGCCTTTTCGAACATCTGGAGGAACGAAATTCAAAATTCTTTTTAAAAAATTGTCGATATTTAAAGTGGCACTAAAAGTCTCTCAAAGGATATTTAAAATAGCTTTGCATACAATTAATATGCATTTTGTTGCATATGATTTTATATATCAAAGGTTCAAGATTGAAATAACAGTAGTCAGTTGAAGCTTCTATAGATGTTTAAATAAAAATTGCATAAAATTATAATATTTTGTTCCCTATAGCAAAATGACAAGTGAAAGTAAATGAGTTCATCAACCTAACCTTCCCTACTTTAAAAGAAAAACTTAAAATTCTTGCGATTACATTACCATTTTCGTTGGTCACCAGAACTTAATGAAAGTATTTACCTGTGACCTGCGATGCACCACCCACCCAGTTGAGATGCGTCTTCCCACCACCCTCGTCAGACTTTTGCTTCCCCTTATCGATCTCGTTCAAGTTCGATTGATACTTCGTTCCTGGGGAGACACGTGATTGAAAGTAGCTTCATTTCATTTAACATGTGTTAGTTTTTTTCTTTAACTGTTTGCGGTACGGTTTTTAATTAAACTATAGGTGTCTACCATATCAATTCTCTATAAATTGCAAGTACCTTTGCTAACAGATAATGGCAATAATGATAAGTGTATGTTTGAACCAAGATGATTTAATATATGATGATGCCTCAAAATCTCATGTTAACGAGACGACCGCAAGTAACAGTCATTAGGAAAGGGAAAAGATTCAATATGGATATGGAATGGGCCGAACGGTCGCCGCAGATATTGAAAAGTTGCGCAATATTGTCGAGTGGCTGGCCTAGCCGTAAATTCGTAATGGAAGCAAAAAATAAAACAGAACAGCGGTCGATGTCCTAACCGCGCCGCGTCGCCACTCGCCGCCCGTGCAAAAACAACTCGCCGCAGAACTTACAATCGTCATGTCTAAATGAATTTTTCAAGTTCATGTGCTTTTAACGGATAGTCTTTTATTAAATAACATTTTAATATTTAAACAACTATTCGACGTTTAAACTTTCATAGATTGTCAAGTATATCACAATAAATAAAATCAGGCATTTAACTAATAATAATATTAATAATATATTATTATACTCGTACATTTTTCTTTTACTGTAATGAAATTTACTCAAAGACTTATGTTTTTCATAAAGTTAAAAAGAAAATTGTTAAGTTCGTAAAACGGAAAGTACAAGTTGATACTTCGCTGTAATAGGTTGTTGCGCAAGATGTTGTCGTTGTCCGGCGAGTGGCAACATGTCCGGGAAAATGCCCAACTTCCCAATAACGGCGGAGTAATGACGCGCACCGAACAACTTATGAGCCCCGGTATTACGAGACCGTAATACGATTATACTAATATAATATGTAGCGTAATAAAGTAGAAAAGACACTTGCTTTCAATAATCCATATTTTACGTGCTATTTTTATATTAAAATTAATCTTTTAATTTCTTAGTGCAGTATTGTTTATTTGGTTGTGTTTTGATTTGAGAGTTAAGCTATACATCGTAAATATACGCATTAAAATTTGTAAATTTCTTCCATAAAGACTTTGTTTATAAACGATTTGTATGTATTTTACGAGACTATAACATTCGAAGCCAGTTAACAGCTTCACAACAAGCAAAGCGTCGTAATAGTTTATGATCTATAAACATATATAACGACCACTAATAATAACTGAAACAGCAGCAAACAATGAAAATAAACTGAACGATCTCTAGGGATACAACTCGTAAAGGTATTATTATCTCTTAATAAACGAAATCACAGGCATAAAAATCTTGTTTGGATGCAGTTTATCGGCAACGATATCTGATATAAATGAACTTGTTTTACCGCAAATTTTATTGATACTCTGATTTATATTCTGAAATACATACGTATTTGTTTATGACTCAATATTTGCGCATACTTTTGTTAGCGATAATAAATTAAGTGCATTTATATACACAATATATTGTGCCGTATTTGCAAAATAGGTACACGTTTATTATAATGTTGTATTATATTTCAACTCGAAAGTAATAAATTAATTTTCTTGATTAAGTTATTTATAAATTTTTGTTTTAGCAACTTGAACTCTTAAAAATATTAAGGAGTTATAAACTATAAAGGTACCTTTATCTGTTAGTGGCGTATCGCGTCGAGGAGGTCGCGACGGTGGAGGAAGTGTTATTGCCTTTGGATCTGGCGTAGTAGTTGGTGGTGAAGAAGCTGAAATATTCAAATGAAATTAGTTTTTCCTCACTATGATCGTCATATCATTCCCAAGAAATACAACTTACTGTATAATCTTATAGTCCCATCGGACTCTCCTCTTGGATTTTTTGCTACGCATTTGTATGTTCCATAATCTTCAGTTTCAATGTGTCTTATAAGCAATTTCATATGAGTTTTGTAGGCCGGAACTCCTACTGTATTTTCCATGTGGTATTTAGGGCTCTCATGTATCATATGGCCGTCATCTCGAGTCCAATAGTTGAGAGAAGTAGGGTGAGCCTCAGTGAAACATTCTAATGTAACATTATAATATAGTGGTGCACCGACTAATTGATGTGGTATCCAGAGCATTGGCGGGACTGTAGAAAGAGATTTATTTTTAGTGCTAATGTAATATGTCATTAAAACCTTTCTTCATAGCTATAAATATACTTACAGTCGACGCTAACTTTAACTCTTTTTGAAACAGTAGGTGGCACTCCATTGCTGGCAATACACAGATAAGCCCCCATATCCAGTCGTGAGATTCGTGCCATTTCTAGTACTTCACCTTCCCATTCAGACACTAAAAGATATATTATATATAAAAGAAACTCCTTACTTTTTAGATATTCATTTTTTGCATTATATGATATTAAAATAATTTTCAAAATTATTATTTTATATTATTCAAACTTATTATACATTTTTCAATAATGACCTGAGTGTCCTTTACTAATAGAAATTTTCGAATTGTCATCCCGTTTCCACTTAATGGTAGGCTTAGGAGAGCCATTAGCGCGGCACGTCAGAGTGACATTCGCGCCCTCTCGGACGATAACGTCGCTTGAGCTCAACGAGTCGTCAATTGACGGAGGCACTGTAAATACGAATGCGTAAACATAGGTAACAATATGAGCAAGTTAAAAGTGCAATGTATAATTTGATTAATATACCTAAGTACATAAAATTCTTAAAAAATTTTTTTTCAAAATCACAAAAAGCCCTCCCGACAAATTGTAAAGTATCATACGAGTATGATGTACATTAATGGTGTTTCAAAAGGAGGTTTATAAAATTATTAATAAATAGAATCCGACAAAACTTAGATTTTTATGTCTATAAAATATAGAAGACATTTATATGTACACCTGTATAATAGGCTAAGTCATTAAGACAATTTCATTAAACATATTTGGAAATGGATTAGATGTACAAGTAGATATTTACTTTATACAATTGTCTTACCTACAACGTGCAGATATCCGAACTGTGTTTTTGCCGTGACCGTGTTAATTTGGCACATGTAGCGGCCTCTGTCTTCCTCTCGTACGTCGGATATGTGCAAAAACCAGGTTCGATGCTTGTCATGGGTTACACTTACTCGCGGATTACGCGTGATAACGTGGTTGTGGACTGTTAGAATGGCAGACTGCTCGAAATGCATCCAAGCGACCTGTACAGTACAATAATATTATTTCATAAAAAAATAAATAGGTAATTTAAGAATATTTAACTTTAATTATTTAAAAGATAGAACAATATTATAAATTATTTGTATACTTATACACAAATCATACAGAGCTTAGTACGTCAGAGGATTGAGCAGTCGGTCGATTAATTGGATTTTTGTTAATTTTCATACAAATTACTTATATCCATATGTACATATTAATAATAAATAAACTATTTTATGATTCAACATGATTGTTTATAAATACAACATACCTATAGTACGTAAGTATATTATTTCAAAGAGAGTAATAAAAGTTCCATTTGTGGGGTGCGAAACATTTCTCGAGCGATATACAATCGATTCTAAATTTGATGAGTGACGTAACGGAAATTAAAGAAACGTTTCTTTTTAGATAACTTTATATTCAAGAAGAAAAGTAATTTATAAAAACATGATCGTGCCAATAAGATTTGTCATTTGGCTTTTAACATTACGAAACGGGATCGTAAAATGTGATTTTAAATACGATCTAAGAGAAGAATAACTGTATCCGCAGTCTAACCGCTGAGGATTAGGTACACTTAAGAGTCCAGTACTAATCATTAACGATTGAACCATTACACGAAATCCTACTTTTGTTTGATATTATAAATATAACGTTGGAATAAATTTAATTGCGTTCTTTTGAACCGCGTCTGTTGGGTATCACTAAAACGCGAGCCATATTAGACTATTCACCATACCATAGACCACCACGCTATTCGATAGAGGATTAACAGACTTTTTCTGTCTTTTGAACACAATATGTTAAATAACTAAAATAAATACAGAAATAATAACCCCGTTGAAAATGATTTGCACATAAAAATATTATAGGTCTTAAACTTTTATTCTAATTTCAACCGTCTTAGCTTGATTTCCAAGTGAGTGCGTTATCAAACCAATGCTATTTTGTAGAAAAAAATAGTTTTGTATAGATATTATTTCATTACAGTTGCGCAATAACTAATTTAATCGAGTAGGAAAATACTCAATTTTTTTAATGCTAATGATTAAAATATTTAACAAGATTTTAGTGTAAATGAAGTTGGAAGTAAATCTTCAAAAATAAATTGTATAATGTCGAGAGACTAACATTTAGAAGTTTTAACTAAGTTTTACTTGGGCTAATTAAGCTCATAGAACAAGATTAAGGTAATAATTGAGGCACAATAAAAGCAGCAGGCATAGTAGTGGCTTAGTGAACAAATGAAACAACATTAATAGCGGGCAAAATTGAACGTTTACGGGTCGCTATTAGACGTGGTGTGGGCGCCTCTCGCGACATCTGTGTAATTGCAGGGAGCTGCCATCCCGTCCCCGCTTCACACCAATTTCCACGGCATTAACCGCTTAAAATGCATTTCACTGAGATTGTTATACTGGAAACAATCCAACCACTTTTAATTTTCAGCCAGAAGCAATTTTACGAAATAAACAGTAAGATTCTTACGGACTTGAAAATCTGTTATAAAAATTAGGTTAAATTTGCATTATTATTATTATAATCTACTATGAGCACGTGTCTTTATTATGTCTGGTTTATTACAGTACGAGAATATAAAGAAGAACTACTTATAAGTGCCTAGATATTCATAATAACTGTCACAGTCACTGACTTCTTCACCTCCGTACAGTTATTTTTACGTTTTAGTGCTTTGAAATCGGTTTTTATTGATGACAGACTCTCTAATGATCCTACTAATGGGCGCTATGAATGATATAGTTATAATAGGTATACCTTGTAATATAATATAGTTACAACATGTCTGGTGCTTTTTAGATATTTATAGGGCTATTCATTATTTACTTATTTTTGTTAAATTCATTGTTACATTACTATTTTTATCTTTTTTGCTTAAAGAGCATAAAGTAAAATCGTATATTTTAACACAATCGTAAAAAATACTAATACTAAAACTATTCTCCATTATTTCGTATTTATTTTAACAAACCTATTATTTATATAGCTATATACCTATATATATATATACCTAGATTATTACTTTAAACTCATTAAAAAAATGATACCACGTACCTATAAGAACTGGAGTTTTAAAACTTGCTCATAGACTCGTTCATCTTTTAATCCAGCTTTAAGTTTGAATCATGGATAGTTCTTTTTATCAAGATTGCGGAGGCAATATAAGGGGAAGTTTGTTAGCTCAAATTCGTGCCGGGTCATATCTTACCTATCTTAAGTGCTACGGCTCTCAGCCGCTGTCTAATTTATATTGGACTTGAGGAAAGTTTGCCCATTTTATTATGCAATGGGACGGTAACCCCTCTAATGACGGCAGCCTGACTCTACTCCGTAACCTTAAGCTACCGAGTTATTAAAAAGTTGATACTGTAAAATATTATTGAAATAATTATAAAATTCCTAAATTAATGTTAAAAAATTCCGTAATGTTAATAAAGTGGTAGTGTTTATTAAGGTCAGTTTGAATTTACGCGAGCGGTGGCGTCGAGAGCGGCGGCGACGGATGTAAATCTGATCTGCGTAATTGTGGCCGGCGTCTAATCTAATCACGGCGGTGTGTCTGTCTGCAAGCGCTGATTGAATTAGGAGCCTCGGCTCTACACCGCGCCACGCCTCACCCTAAATGCAAGTCTTATCGCTACATCAATATTTTGAATAAATTAATTGACTAGGTTATGGTAAACCCTATTATATTGTTAATGTAATTAACGTATTTCACTAATTTAATTAGCAATTTCATTACGAGTAACTTTGGAAATAATATTAAAAAAATTCGTATTGTATAGTATATTAACAATGAGCTCTTCGTCCTACTTTTGCATTCCTAAATAACTAGAGCAAATTGAAATAGTAACCGTGATATATCAATTTGCTACTGCTTAACCAGAAAACTTTTGCACATACGTATACTCGTCGATTACTTGTTACGTCGATTACAGTACCTATGATAAAAAAGTGAATAACCAGTTAAGAAAGCCAATATGAGTATCGTGTCATACAATCCTACATTCTTTGTTCTTTATTTTAATTAAAAGTTTTACATATTTAAGAATAATTAGGTACATGTAAAATCACTGAGATTTATGTAATGCTACATTATTCGGTACATACTAAAGTACCTACTACAAAGTAATTCTCTTATTTAAGTATTTCAACTATTAATACATTTTTTGTAAATAAAACATTTTAACTAAAACGTTTTTTTTATTTTTTTATGATTTGGCATCAAAAAATACCCTATTTTTTAATAGTGATTAGAACGCGGGCGAAGCCGCGGGAATCGCTAGTAATTTTATAATTTTGAAGTAACGTTTTCATTAGCAATTCGATAAATAAATCAGGAAGCAAATTATTTATAAGTCCTGAATGGATAACGAACATAGTCGATTTTTCTCCTTCAAGTCGGAAACGCGCAGGGAGGGCCCACTTGGGCGGGCGGTGTCAAGCAGGTTGTTACAGGTACTCTCTGATAGCAGAGTGGACTGTGGAGCAATCCCTTGCCTGTGTGGTCTGTTTTGGCAGATCTTCCGGGTTTTCGGGAGCATCGTTGTTGAATGCGCAAGCGATCCTGCGACGACCCATTAAGGTGGATGATGGGTGCTTGGGTTTTAACTACCCACGTTCCTACTCGTGGTGTGCAAATGCATTTCCCAAGGATGAAAAAGGGGATGTATTCATAATAGATATTGCTGAACTGACTGACCTTTATAACTTTGCTTGCCTTGCATGGAAGTATTATAAATACGAAAAGTCATATAGATTTAAAATCAAAATATTGTACTTATCCTATTTTTAAACAACATTTAAATTTTACGTTTTATTTATTCAACTTATTTAAATTGAATTTACCACACCGCTTCTGGTATATTTGTATTTCATTTTGTTTTTAAATATACCTAGATAAAAATTGAAACTGAAAATAACTTTACACTTTTCTGTAATAAACGTACAAAATACGTAATAAAGCTGGCAGATGCAAATATGATATTTGAAATGGCGGTAGCGGCTAACTAATTTCATTTGCCTGTGGATCCTAAACGAGTTAGGGACAAGCTCGGAGACACTCATCTAAAGGATGCTAGCTACTTATACGAAACAGTTATGTGCAGATTGGAAATGTTTTTAGTGACTCTATAAAGAAATTATTTTAAGCAATAATAACATTTAAAAAAAATAATTAAAACCGATATCAAAAAAATATTAGAAGTACATTAGTGATCTGGTATGTATGATTATTTTTAGATCTTTATATTTATTTATTACTAGCGACTCACTACTACATCTTTTAAACCTTCTCTGAACTTCCACAAATAATTCAAGACCAAAATTAGCCAAATCAGTCCAGCCGTTCTCGAGTTTTAGCGAGACTAACGAACAGCAATTCATTTTTATATATGTATGTAGATATCTTTATATATATGTATATATATTTATATATGTATATAAATGTATAAATAGGCAAAAGCAAACCGTTTTTTTTACTTTTGCTCCCCTGTTAACAAAATAAAAAAATACAGTTTACACATTTTTTATTTTGTTTTGTTGAAGAAGCTTTTAACGAGCTTTATTACGAGTATTATCAAAAAAACTGGAAGCAGTTACTTTTTCTACGGATTGCAAAAAAAGAAGTTTTTCAATTCAAATGTATGTTTTTTTTTATTTTTGAACCCCGTCATTAATGTATCGGTTTAGATAATTATTTCTTAGCTTGGAAGCGTTTACTTTCAATTTGGTTTATTTTTCACCTACTGAAATTTTATGTTTAACGATTTATAACTTTTTACAGTGTTGTCCGATTTCGATGATTCGTTTTTTATTAGATTTATTTATATCTCAATGTTGATCACATTTGAATTTGAAAAAGTAAGTAGGTACACAGTGTGTATGATCTGGCTTTCCTAATTAATTTAAATCAATTTTCAAAGAGTCATTAATAAGATTTTCCAATAAAACATTTTATGTACAAATTCGACTCAGAATTTTATTACTTGTATAGATTTCGATGTTTGAATTTCGACCACTTGGTGAAAACTAATTAAACTAAACTAAATATAAATAATAGAACAATCAATTCTAGTAAATACTAAATATTTTGGATTGGCCTCAGAGAAGAAAGATCTGGATATTTCAAATGTAACGTTTATTTGTTAGTTCAGGTTAGGTTATACATGGTTTTATAGCTTATAGTTATATACATAGCAATACTAATTATGATATCAGAACTGCAATTCAATTAGCAGCTCAAGCCAAACATTTGAAAATATATTTTGAGTTACCCAAGATGAAATATTTTATTTAAATTTTCCCAAACGGAAAGCGTGTTAAAATTACTCGGAAGTTATTGAACCTTTTTTGTTTAACTATACAGAATATGTTTTGTTGAAATATGTAAAATAGGTGGTTATTATACATATTAATAAATGTATATTTAGAACAAATAAAGTTCTATATTACCTATGCCATTTTTAAAGACTACGTTCATCGAGAATACCAAAGTACTCTGCAAACTCACGGTTATCGTTATCTAAGCAAAATATTCTCATTTGCCAAGGATCACCTGTTTCAAAGTTTTAGTGTAGAACTTAAGGAGGCCTTTTAATTCGTTATCTTTTAACCACCTTGAATTTAGACCCTCCTTTCTTTTTATCTTAATTGTTGAGGCATTAAAGAGGCAAAGTTGAAGTTGTGAGGCTTGGTAGAGCGACGCGTCCCTCAAGACATGCCTGGGAGGCGTCGTTTGATTTATAATGGACTCGTTGCAAACTTTAGCCATTCTGCCGCGCCGCAACGAACCTCCTTAACGACGGACCCCATCGCCGGAGGAGATGATTCGTAGACGTGTTTAATAATATTACGACAGATTTAATTATGAAACGTTTAAGGAGTTTCATCTTACGCTATTATCTTTATTCTCTTCTGTCCAAGGTGTTTTCAAAATGTTTATTAAAACTAACATTATCTAAAGCCAAATAACGTTACTACTTATATGCGGTAAAAAATCGTAATACTAATAAAATTAATTACATGGTAATATTATTTATTCTACATGTTAAAAATTTTACTGAATAAAATATTAACGTTACATTTGAAGATGAAATTAAATACTAATTTAAAAGTAAAAATTTAAAGTGTAGTAAGTAAAGTATTTTTTGATTATAAATGTAAAGTAAAAATACAACCTAACCACTATCCTTATGTTGAATCAAAGCCGTCTAAATACATTTATTTAAGGAACATGTGTACCTGTAGAAAATCCAGTGTGGCAAAGCGATGGGCCACTAAGTAATGCAATCGCGCACACAGAAATAAGTGAACATCTTGCGCGAGACGGCTTAGCTTACTTCTACTAAAAGCCCACTTAGAGATCTCTTCGGCTACGGATTTGTGTCGAGGGTCCTCTAACTTTGCGCCGATCTTCAGCCAATAAGCTATTTTTGGAATTGAAGTAAGTAGTGATGTAAGTTTTGATAGAATATTTCCTTGCCCAGATACTCAAGATTTCAAATTAGCAACTATTTTGAAAATTTTACTCTATTGGTTCCGTCTATAACGTTTTCATACACAAACTGATAAGCAACAAAGTAAGTATAGATTGAAGACACGATGCTAAGTGCTAACCATTTTAATTTTTAATAGGTATTACTTATTATGTAGTTTTAATATTTTTGATATCATGTTATGTATTCAATTAACTAATTAAAGCAAGCCTGCATATAAAATTAAAATTTTTAGTTTTTTAGTTCAATTAACCGATATAAACCTTGTATTACCTAATGAGTAAGTTGTAGATATCATTTTGCTTCGTTGACATTACAGGCGATAGTTTAACTTTTTGACCAAATTAAAGTCTACTGTATTTACGTTTTTCAGGATATTCGGGCACAAAGAAGAAAAATATTTATTTATTTATTATTAAACAAGCTCCTCGCCCTCGCTTCGCTCAGGTTCGTCTATAGGTGCTTTTTAACGGTTACTATATATTTTTCAGAGATAACAGTAAAAAGCATCACCGACATAATAATAAAAATTAAGTGTAAACTCTAGACCGTGCAAATTTTGACGTTATAAAGAGTTGTCGTTAAATAGAGAGAAGAAAAATCTGTATAAAAATGAAAATCTGAAAAAGAAAATACCTATTTCATACTAGTGTTACTTATTACATACATAAAAACAAGTCTTATTAAAACGCTATTGCGTATAGTTTGTTAATTTCGTCTGACGTCTTTTGCTGCACCAGTTATTTTGGTGTATTTTTTACTTATTTTATTCATATCTTGCAAAATTGAGGCATCTTGGTGATAAAGAATGTACTTTGCCAATAATTTCGCTGCTTCCAAAGCTTCTTTAAATGCACGGCGGAATTTTTACTAATTTTTACAAATTAAAAAGTACTATTTATTATTTTATTGATGTCGATTGAGAGTGGGTGTAATGTTAAATAGAGTGTATGGAAAACAAGCTAAACCAACAAAAGCAAAATGATTTTAACGCTTTAGGGAGTTTATCGTTAAATCGTGTTACGTTACATGGAGTTTACACTGTATATTTTTTTACAAAATTACATTACAAATCTTTGAATTTCTCAGTTTTTTCCTACTATAATATGAATATGCATGTATACATATAAAAGGGCAATGGTACACGGAGAGAAAATTCTAGTTTAGGTAACCAGAATATAGTTAGCATAAGCAGATTGTCGTGTAATATATACGACAGCTAACTATTTTGTCGAGTTTACTAGAAAAATCTGGTAATAGCTTACAAGAATATCTAGTACAGTTAAACATAAAGCTGGTACACTTCATTAAAATTAATGTATAGTGTACAAAAACCTATTTGTATTAATTACATAATTTTTATTATAAATATAACTGAATCGGTATCGTTCGTAACACCATGCTTTATTTTCGAGATAACCAGATTTTTAGTAGAGACTATAGATTATTATAGTGACCATTAACAAATTGAATGCAAATATTACCAAGTTGAGATTTTATCAAACTACATATTTTTTACACTTTACTATATATTTTGTTCAGTTTACTATATTTTATATTGTTCAGTTTATTATATTTTAGTAATTACAGCAATGTTTTATTCTTTGTTTCACATTATTTAGTAGGAGATTGATTAAACCTTTTAAAAATGTACATAGTTACCATGTTAATAAAAAGTTAAAATCTGTCAGTTTCGTCAAGAAAGTATTTTTCAACTAAACTGACAGATTTGATCTTTTCTTAACACACCGGTAACTATGTAAATTTTCCAATCAATCACCTATAGCCCGGTCAAATTAGACGAAAAAATAGGGGTGAGGGTACAATAATTTACAATAAGCTGCTTACAATCAGCTTATTGTAAGTTATTGTATCCTTGGATGTCTAAATTGACCGGACTACTACTAAATAATGTGAAATAAAGAATAAAACATTGATGCATTTTTTTTAAACAACCAATTGCAGCAGGCTTGTAGTACAAGCCATGACAACAAGAATTTTAAATAAAACAAAACAATCGTTTGTGACTTTATATTTTAAAACAAAACTTAGCTAGGCTCTTGTCGGTCTAACATATTATTATATTGGTAACCTTAAAGTTATGTAACTTATATTTTGCATTGGTATGTACTCGGCCAACTGCCACGATTCTAAAAGTTGGTTGATATCCTTGTCCATCACAACACAAAGTAATTAGTAACTATAATAAATAATAATTAAAGTAACTATTAGTAGCACACCCGAACCGCACGCACGTTCCGTCCGAAAGAAAAATGAAATGACAACTTGACAAGACAAGCATAGCAGCCAGTCAGTGCTGCCCACCAAAGTTCAAGCAAACCATACAATATATTTGGCAAATGTAAACAACGTTTCGTTTGCTAGACGATACTCATGTTACACAAAACATAATAATCTGGTTAACAATACTATATGATATCTAGCTTATTTTAACAACTAAAGCAGTTAGAGACAACCTAAATATCGTATTGTTCAATTGACAGCTAGCAAAAACAAACAAATTATGGATGGTATACTTTACAATTATTGAAATGTTCTCTTTACATTAATAAAATGTACTTTTAAATAGCTGTTAGTATTGGTTACTAAAATGTGTTTACTAGAACATTCTGGTATTTATTAAAATACGATTATTTGTTGTTAAAAGTCAATCCGGTAAATTTAACTTAATTCTGTTTCTATAAACTAGAATGATATTTACAATACGTTCTGGTAGTATTGTTAAAATAATTTCTTTCCGAGTAACCCAGCGGTAACGCGCACGCTTGGATAACCGAGTGATGCAAGTTCAAATCCGGGTCTGGGCACCTCTGATATTTTCCATCATGATTACCACTTATCCTACGGTGAAGGTAAACATCGTGAGGAAACCTGCATGTCTGAGAAAAACCTAGCAAGTTTTCAAAAGACATGTGAAGTCCGCTAACACGCACTAGGCCAGCGCAGTGGACTATGACCTGATTTCCCTCGTACTAAGGGAGGCCCATGCCCAGCAGTGGGACGTTAAAGAAAAGGGCTGAAGACATACATACAACCTCTTAAACCACTGTCTTTTTATAAAACTGCATTATAATCTGTGGCCTCGTTTAAAAGATCTTAACGTAGAAACGGCGGGAAGCGACTTTGTTTTATGCCATGTAGAGATTATACTACTGTTACTGAAGATTAAAAAAATGGTATTATTATTTATAAAAAAGTTAAGTATACATATAGCTTAAAGTGTCTTACAACCATTAATACGTCAGTGTAAAACTAGGGACGAACCCGGGCAAAGCGGTGTAATCGCTGGTGTAATTATAAAGCAAATGACATTACAGAATTTGGAATAATATTTAATAATTAAATTATGTAGCCACATAATAAAATGTTCATTTATAATATTAAAGCTTTTACCAACAGTTATTATAATGTAGTCTTTTTGTTGTACCGATAGCTAGACCCATATTAAAGCACGAGAAATATGTCAGAATTTGAACAGGCGGTGCTCGTATGTGGCACGAGTGTAACATAGCTGCGACTCGTTGCGGCATGTTATTGCAAACCCACATACGTGCTAGTGCCGACTATCTGACATTTCATGCCGATGAACAGGCTACGTGCGCATACTTCGTAGCATTCTCTTTAAATAGAATATGCTGTTTGTTATTTTCGTATGAATATCTTATCTTAATAAAATCAGTACCAACTGAGGTTTATAAGTTTCTATAAATTAGTTATAATTTATTTTCAAGAACATTTAATGTTATACTAAAATTATCGAAACGATTTTTTAGTAAAGGATTCTGACTACTTCCTCTACGCTTTTATTTTATTACAAAAAAACAAAACAGGAATAGAGCATTTTGTCGTTTCATCGAAATATTTCGCGTGACTCAATAATTCTGAAAAGACGGACGAAGAGGCAAATCTTTTTAACCGATGCGGAAAACTAATGGCCCAGGCGAGGCTTTCGGGAAAATCGGCTTCATATTGTCAATACAGGGCAACTGTGATGGCTCCCTCCGTTAAGCCTTTATTTCAAAAGTAAAAGCACACTATCTTGGTGGTTACAAAACCCGCATCGAAGAATATCGTTTTAGACGTGTAAGCAAATGCGGAAGTTACAAGTTTAATAGGAGAACTTATTTAAAATAAATTTAATAAAGTGAAATTATTAATTTAGCCATAATTATTTTTTATATTACAAAATATTTGAGTGTAGACCACATGATGCAGTGCACCTGTCCACCATATATTACTCGTTGCTAACGTACGCACCGTTTTAATTAATACGTGCTCTATATATAGCTACGTAACTGTTAGTTCTTTTAGGATTTACGTCTATAGGTGCTTTTTAACGGTTACTATATATTTTTCAGAGATAACAGTAAAAAGCATCACCGACATAATAATAAAAATTAAGTGTAAACTCTAGACCGTGCAAATTTTGACGTTATAAAGAGTTGTCGTTAAATAGAGAGAAGAAAAATCTGTATAAAAATGAAAATCTGAAAAAGAAAATACCTATTTCATACTAGTGTTACTTATTACATACATAAAAACAAGTCTTATTAAAACGCTATTGCGTATAGTTTGTTAATTTCGTCTGACGTCTTTTGCTGCACCAGTTATTTTGGTGTATTTTTTACTTATTTTATTCATATCTTGCAAAATTGAGGCATCTTGGTGATAAAGAATGTACTTTGCCAATAATTTCGCTGCTTCCAAAGCTTCTTTAAATGCACGGCGGAATTTTTACTAATTTTTACAAATTAAAAAGTACTATTTATTATTTTATTGATGTCGATTGAGAGTGGGTGTAATGTTAAATAGAGTGTATGGAAAACAAGCTAAACCAACAAAAGCAAAATGATTTTAACGCTTTAGGGAGTTTATCGTTAAATCGTGTTACGTTACATGGAGTTTACACTGTATATTTTTTTACAAAATTACATTACAAATCTTTGAATTTCTCAGTTTTTTCCTACTATAATATGAATATGCATGTATACATATAAAAGGGCAATGGTACACGGAGAGAAAATTCTAGTTTAGGTAACCAGAATATAGTTAGCATAAGCAGATTGTCGTGTAATATATACGACAGCTAACTATTTTGTCGAGTTTACTAGAAAAATCTGGTAATAGCTTACAAGAATATCTAGTACAGTTAAACATAAAGCTGGTACACTTCATTAAAATTAATGTATAGTGTACAAAAACCTATTTGTATTAATTACATAATTTTTATTATAAATATAACTGAATCGGTATCGTTCGTAACACCATGCTTTATTTTCGAGATAACCAGATTTTTAGTAGAGACTATAGATTATTATAGTGACCATTAACAAATTGAATGCAAATATTACCAAGTTGAGATTTTATCAAACTACATATTTTTTACACTTTACTATATATTTTGTTCAGTTTACTATATTTTATATTGTTCAGTTTATTATATTTTAGTAATTACAGCAATGTTTTATTCTTTGTTTCACATTATTTAGTAGGAGATTGATTAAACCTTTTAAAAATGTACATAGTTACCATGTTAATAAAAAGTTAAAATCTGTCAGTTTCGTCAAGAAAGTATTTTTCAACTAAACTGACAGATTTGATCTTTTCTTAACACACCGGTAACTATGTAAATTTTCCAATCAATCACCTATAGCCCGGTCAAATTAGACGAAAAAATAGGGGTGAGGGTACAATAATTTACAATAAGCTGCTTACAATCAGCTTATTGTAAGTTATTGTATCCTTGGATGTCTAAATTGACCGGACTACTACTAAATAATGTGAAATAAAGAATAAAACATTGATGCATTTTTTTTAAACAACCAATTGCAGCAGGCTTGTAGTACAAGCCATGACAACAAGAATTTTAAATAAAACAAAACAATCGTTTGTGACTTTATATTTTAAAACAAAACTTAGCTAGGCTCTTGTCGGTCTAACATATTATTATATTGGTAACCTTAAAGTTATGTAACTTATATTTTGCATTGGTATGTACTCGGCCAACTGCCACGATTCTAAAAGTTGGTTGATATCCTTGTCCATCACAACACAAAGTAATTAGTAACTATAATAAATAATAATTAAAGTAACTATTAGTAGCACACCCGAACCGCACGCACGTTCCGTCCGAAAGAAAAATGAAATGACAACTTGACAAGACAAGCATAGCAGCCAGTCAGTGCTGCCCACCAAAGTTCAAGCAAACCATACAATATATTTGGCAAATGTAAACAACGTTTCGTTTGCTAGACGATACTCATGTTACACAAAACATAATAATCTGGTTAACAATACTATATGATATCTAGCTTATTTTAACAACTAAAGCAGTTAGAGACAACCTAAATATCGTATTGTTCAATTGACAGCTAGCAAAAACAAACAAATTATGGATGGTATACTTTACAATTATTGAAATGTTCTCTTTACATTAATAAAATGTACTTTTAAATAGCTGTTAGTATTGGTTACTAAAATGTGTTTACTAGAACATTCTGGTATTTATTAAAATACGATTATTTGTTGTTAAAAGTCAATCCGGTAAATTTAACTTAATTCTGTTTCTATAAACTAGAATGATATTTACAATACGTTCTGGTAGTATTGTTAAAATAATTTCTTTCCGAGTAACCCAGCGGTAACGCGCACGC
This sequence comes from Boloria euphrosyne, assembly GCA_951802675.2. NCBI lineage: Eukaryota > Metazoa > Arthropoda > Insecta > Lepidoptera > Nymphalidae > Boloria > Boloria euphrosyne. Next base: position 7,610,739 of record OX637872.1, read on the forward strand.
TTGGATAACCGAGTGATGCAAGTTCAAATCCGGGTCTGGGCACCTCTGATATTTTCCATCATGATTACCACTTATCCTACGGTGAAGGTAAACATCGTGAGGAAACCTGCATGTCTGAGAAAAACCTAGCAAGTTTTCAAAAGACATGTGAAGTCCGCTAACACGCACTAGGCCAGCGCAGTGGACTATGACCTGATTTCCCTCGTACTAAGGGAGGCCCATGCCCAGCAGTGGGACGTTAAAGAAAAGGGCTGAAGACATACATACAACCTCTTAAACCACTGTCTTTTTATAAAACTGCATTATAATCTGTGGCCTCGTTTAAAAGATCTTAACGTAGAAACGGCGGGAAGCGACTTTGTTTTATGCCATGTAGAGATTATACTACTGTTACTGAAGATTAAAAAAATGGTATTATTATTTATAAAAAAGTTAAGTATACATATAGCTTAAAGTGTCTTACAACCATTAATACGTCAGTGTAAAACTAGGGACGAACCCGGGCAAAGCGGTGTAATCGCTGGTGTAATTATAAAGCAAATGACATTACAGAATTTGGAATAATATTTAATAATTAAATTATGTAGCCACATAATAAAATGTTCATTTATAATATTAAAGCTTTTACCAACAGTTATTATAATGTAGTCTTTTTGTTGTACCGATAGCTAGACCCATATTAAAGCACGAGAAATATGTCAGAATTTGAACAGGCGGTGCTCGTATGTGGCACGAGTGTAACATAGCTGCGACTCGTTGCGGCATGTTATTGCAAACCCACATACGTGCTAGTGCCGACTATCTGACATTTCATGCCGATGAACAGGCTACGTGCGCATACTTCGTAGCATTCTCTTTAAATAGAATATGCTGTTTGTTATTTTCGTATGAATATCTTATCTTAATAAAATCAGTACCAACTGAGGTTTATAAGTTTCTATAAATTAGTTATAATTTATTTTCAAGAACATTTAATGTTATACTAAAATTATCGAAACGATTTTTTAGTAAAGGATTCTGACTACTTCCTCTACGCTTTTATTTTATTACAAAAAAACAAAACAGGAATAGAGCATTTTGTCGTTTCATCGAAATATTTCGCGTGACTCAATAATTCTGAAAAGACGGACGAAGAGGCAAATCTTTTTAACCGATGCGGAAAACTAATGGCCCAGGCGAGGCTTTCGGGAAAATCGGCTTCATATTGTCAATACAGGGCAACTGTGATGGCTCCCTCCGTTAAGCCTTTATTTCAAAAGTAAAAGCACACTATCTTGGTGGTTACAAAACCCGCATCGAAGAATATCGTTTTAGACGTGTAAGCAAATGCGGAAGTTACAAGTTTAATAGGAGAACTTATTTAAAATAAATTTAATAAAGTGAAATTATTAATTTAGCCATAATTATTTTTTATATTACAAAATATTTGAGTGTAGACCACATGATGCAGTGCACCTGTCCACCATATATTACTCGTTGCTAACGTACGCACCGTTTTAATTAATACGTGCTCTATATATAGCTACGTAACTGTTAGTTCTTTTAGGATTTACGTCTATAGGTGCTTTTTAACGGTTACTATATATTTTTCAGAGATAACAGTAAAAAGCATCACCGACATAATAATAAAAATTAAGTGTAAACTCTAGACCGTGCAAATTTTGACGTTATAAAGAGTTGTCGTTAAATAGAGAGAAGAAAAATCTGTATAAAAATGAAAATCTGAAAAAGAAAATACCTATTTCATACTAGTGTTACTTATTACATACATAAAAACAAGTCTTATTAAAACGCTATTGCGTATAGTTTGTTAATTTCGTCTGACGTCTTTTGCTGCACCAGTTATTTTGGTGTATTTTTTACTTATTTTATTCATATCTTGCAAAATTGAGGCATCTTGGTGATAAAGAATGTACTTTGCCAATAATTTCGCTGCTTCCAAAGCTTCTTTAAATGCACGGCGGAATTTTTACTAATTTTTACAAATTAAAAAGTACTATTTATTATTTTATTGATGTCGATTGAGAGTGGGTGTAATGTTAAATAGAGTGTATGGAAAACAAGCTAAACCAACAAAAGCAAAATGATTTTAACGCTTTAGGGAGTTTATCGTTAAATCGTGTTACGTTACATGGAGTTTACACTGTATATTTTTTTACAAAATTACATTACAAATCTTTGAATTTCTCAGTTTTTTCCTACTATAATATGAATATGCATGTATACATATAAAAGGGCAATGGTACACGGAGAGAAAATTCTAGTTTAGGTAACCAGAATATAGTTAGCATAAGCAGATTGTCGTGTAATATATACGACAGCTAACTATTTTGTCGAGTTTACTAGAAAAATCTGGTAATAGCTTACAAGAATATCTAGTACAGTTAAACATAAAGCTGGTACACTTCATTAAAATTAATGTATAGTGTACAAAAACCTATTTGTATTAATTACATAATTTTTATTATAAATATAACTGAATCGGTATCGTTCGTAACACCATGCTTTATTTTCGAGATAACCAGATTTTTAGTAGAGACTATAGATTATTATAGTGACCATTAACAAATTGAATGCAAATATTACCAAGTTGAGATTTTATCAAACTACATATTTTTTACACTTTACTATATATTTTGTTCAGTTTACTATATTTTATATTGTTCAGTTTATTATATTTTAGTAATTACAGCAATGTTTTATTCTTTGTTTCACATTATTTAGTAGGAGATTGATTAAACCTTTTAAAAATGTACATAGTTACCATGTTAATAAAAAGTTAAAATCTGTCAGTTTCGTCAAGAAAGTATTTTTCAACTAAACTGACAGATTTGATCTTTTCTTAACACACCGGTAACTATGTAAATTTTCCAATCAATCACCTATAGCCCGGTCAAATTAGACGAAAAAATAGGGGTGAGGGTACAATAATTTACAATAAGCTGCTTACAATCAGCTTATTGTAAGTTATTGTATCCTTGGATGTCTAAATTGACCGGACTACTACTAAATAATGTGAAATAAAGAATAAAACATTGATGCATTTTTTTTAAACAACCAATTGCAGCAGGCTTGTAGTACAAGCCATGACAACAAGAATTTTAAATAAAACAAAACAATCGTTTGTGACTTTATATTTTAAAACAAAACTTAGCTAGGCTCTTGTCGGTCTAACATATTATTATATTGGTAACCTTAAAGTTATGTAACTTATATTTTGCATTGGTATGTACTCGGCCAACTGCCACGATTCTAAAAGTTGGTTGATATCCTTGTCCATCACAACACAAAGTAATTAGTAACTATAATAAATAATAATTAAAGTAACTATTAGTAGCACACCCGAACCGCACGCACGTTCCGTCCGAAAGAAAAATGAAATGACAACTTGACAAGACAAGCATAGCAGCCAGTCAGTGCTGCCCACCAAAGTTCAAGCAAACCATACAATATATTTGGCAAATGTAAACAACGTTTCGTTTGCTAGACGATACTCATGTTACACAAAACATAATAATCTGGTTAACAATACTATATGATATCTAGCTTATTTTAACAACTAAAGCAGTTAGAGACAACCTAAATATCGTATTGTTCAATTGACAGCTAGCAAAAACAAACAAATTATGGATGGTATACTTTACAATTATTGAAATGTTCTCTTTACATTAATAAAATGTACTTTTAAATAGCTGTTAGTATTGGTTACTAAAATGTGTTTACTAGAACATTCTGGTATTTATTAAAATACGATTATTTGTTGTTAAAAGTCAATCCGGTAAATTTAACTTAATTCTGTTTCTATAAACTAGAATGATATTTACAATACGTTCTGGTAGTATTGTTAAAATAATTTCTTTCCGAGTAACCCAGCGGTAACGCGCACGCTTGGATAACCGAGTGATGCAAGTTCAAATCCGGGTCTGGGCACCTCTGATATTTTCCATCATGATTACCACTTATCCTACGGTGAAGGTAAACATCGTGAGGAAACCTGCATGTCTGAGAAAAACCTAGCAAGTTTTCAAAAGACATGTGAAGTCCGCTAACACGCACTAGGCCAGCGCAGTGGACTATGACCTGATTTCCCTCGTACTAAGGGAGGCCCATGCCCAGCAGTGGGACGTTAAAGAAAAGGGCTGAAGACATACATACAACCTCTTAAACCACTGTCTTTTTATAAAACTGCATTATAATCTGTGGCCTCGTTTAAAAGATCTTAACGTAGAAACGGCGGGAAGCGACTTTGTTTTATGCCATGTAGAGATTATACTACTGTTACTGAAGATTAAAAAAATGGTATTATTATTTATAAAAAAGTTAAGTATACATATAGCTTAAAGTGTCTTACAACCATTAATACGTCAGTGTAAAACTAGGGACGAACCCGGGCAAAGCGGTGTAATCGCTGGTGTAATTATAAAGCAAATGACATTACAGAATTTGGAATAATATTTAATAATTAAATTATGTAGCCACATAATAAAATGTTCATTTATAATATTAAAGCTTTTACCAACAGTTATTATAATGTAGTCTTTTTGTTGTACCGATAGCTAGACCCATATTAAAGCACGAGAAATATGTCAGAATTTGAACAGGCGGTGCTCGTATGTGGCACGAGTGTAACATAGCTGCGACTCGTTGCGGCATGTTATTGCAAACCCACATACGTGCTAGTGCCGACTATCTGACATTTCATGCCGATGAACAGGCTACGTGCGCATACTTCGTAGCATTCTCTTTAAATAGAATATGCTGTTTGTTATTTTCGTATGAATATCTTATCTTAATAAAATCAGTACCAACTGAGGTTTATAAGTTTCTATAAATTAGTTATAATTTATTTTCAAGAACATTTAATGTTATACTAAAATTATCGAAACGATTTTTTAGTAAAGGATTCTGACTACTTCCTCTACGCTTTTATTTTATTACAAAAAAACAAAACAGGAATAGAGCATTTTGTCGTTTCATCGAAATATTTCGCGTGACTCAATAATTCTGAAAAGACGGACGAAGAGGCAAATCTTTTTAACCGATGCGGAAAACTAATGGCCCAGGCGAGGCTTTCGGGAAAATCGGCTTCATATTGTCAATACAGGGCAACTGTGATGGCTCCCTCCGTTAAGCCTTTATTTCAAAAGTAAAAGCACACTATCTTGGTGGTTACAAAACCCGCATCGAAGAATATCGTTTTAGACGTGTAAGCAAATGCGGAAGTTACAAGTTTAATAGGAGAACTTATTTAAAATAAATTTAATAAAGTGAAATTATTAATTTAGCCATAATTATTTTTTATATTACAAAATATTTGAGTGTAGACCACATGATGCAGTGCACCTGTCCACCATATATTACTCGTTGCTAACGTACGCACCGTTTTAATTAATACGTGCTCTATATATAGCTACGTAACTGTTAGTTCTTTTAGGATTTACAATACGTAATATTTAATAATCCTTTTTTCGATACTGGGTATTTATTTTTCACGTTAATAAAATTTTTGTACACTTTATAAGCTACCTACCTATTTTATATTTAACTTTAAATCATCATGACCACTAGCAAAATTATTTTGATGTAATAAAATACAGAAATAGTTACTTTCTACATTTACATATGTTGCTTGTATACTCATTTCATGAAGAATAGAGATGAAGAAGAAGTTAATATTTGTATTTAAAAAGTGGCCGAATAATTTGAAACAATAATGGGTGCGCAGAATGCGTTGCGTTCACTGCCCTAATAGGAAGCGCATAATTCTCGGTGTACTAGTGTGGAATGTAAAAAAATTAAAAAGCTTATTTACTTATTGTATGTAAAGAAACTGTTCAAAATAAGAAACTGTTGATCAAATTTAATTAATTATTTTGCTTATCAATAACTTCGCGCTATTAATAAATTTACTTTTACAACACCAACTACAAACACTCTTTTAATGTGTACTAGCGAGTAGCGACTCACCCTCGCTTAGCTCGGGTTCGTCTCTAGGTGCTCTCAGCCCAAATTAAAGTTTTTAGCACAAAAATCCATCCCACAATTGAAATAATTAAAATTTCTAATATTAAAGGAGCCTAAGTTACGCCTTGTAACATTTTAGATATCTGCAAGTGAAAATCCTACCAAAATGGGTCCAGGGATTAGCTGGAACAAACAGACAGACAGACGAAAATTTTAAAAATTATTTTTTCGATGTACCGTTAGTAGGAACGTTCATATGTATTAAGTGAAAAGTTGTTAATTTGAAATTAAAAACAGACACTTCAAATTTATTTATATGCATAGATGCCTACTATTCTTTATTGCACTTAAATTTTTTTATTACAATTTGTATTTTACCATTTTATGAATCACAACAAATTATTACTTTTTAGTAAGACTTTGCGGTCTTACTAATTGCATTAATAATAAGTATTACGTATAGGTATTATTATTGCAATCGGTCTTACTAACTACAATATTGTTAAAAATCGACAGAAATATTTTTACTCGCTTAATTACTTCAAGCATAAATTCCACTTATGTTGAATTTATATTGTATTCTATTTTTCTTGTATTCTGAATCTGAAAGATTATACGTAGGCGTTAAGGAGTGTTTATTATTTAGTGTTAGAAACACTTCGCAAGGTAAAAAATTGGCATACGAAATCGAACTGTAAATCATATTTTCCTCCATTTATGTGGACACTTTATTACCGCACGGCGTTCTAAATCAAATGATAAAATGCTTCTTATTTTATGTTTCCTTTTGCTGCTCGACGCGTATTGTCGCCTTACCGGCTGCTAGTGGCGTCTACTACCTAAGTGGTTTGCTCGCGTGTTATGGTTTTGTATACTTGTGCGACAGATTAAATTGTAGAATTTTATTAGATTCATAATGTTTGTACAAGAGTTAATAATTGCAAAATGGCTTTTAAATTAAAGTGACTGAATATTAATTTGGAAATGGCAATAAATATTCTTTCAATAGGTATAAAATGAATTCGAAGAGTAACCGAGTTTCCACTGAGTTTCTTTCGCCAGTTCTTCTAAGGTCAGTGGTTTGGTACTTTTGGTAGACTCATGATGTTCAGTAAAAAATTGTAATAATGTCATGCTGAATAAAATATTTTGAATTTTGAATTTTAACTGGTTTCTGTAATAATGATATCAGTTTACAGTAGTATTCACTTGACACTAAGGAAAATAATACACAGATTATTTTATTGACTTGCTTTGAATTGGTAGAAAATCTAACGCCAACACAGGTATAAGATTAAATTTATAAATTCCATGGATTTCTATACTAAAATAAAAATAAAATTACCTTATAAGAGCCAAGGTTCTTGACAGAGCAAGCTAGTCGAACACTTCGACCGGCAGGCACCGTAACATTCTGAATCACGTCCGTAAATTCGGGTTCTTCAATGACTGAAACAAAATTGCATATCTGTAATCAAAATCATTAATTTCATGAGGTACATGAAGGCTCCTTAAAACATTAAATTTTGATGGATGATTGCATTCTGCCTTCCCCTAAGGCTTATCAAACTGGTAAGACATCGCAGTTATAAGGACATTTTTGTGTCAGAAGATACGATTTGTAATTTTCAAATTATCAAAGCAGAACGCTTTTAAACAAATTGAGTGGGCGATAAGGAATAATGTCGTCGTTTATCAAGCTGCGAGATAGATGGCTGCTGTTCTACTCTACCCATTTTAAACGCGTTTGTCTTCGACTTGCCAAATTGGCTCTCTTTGTTATTTTTGCAAATTCGCACGTTAACGTCTGCAGTAATGAGTTTATGGTCGGCAATACCTATTATGATAAAAGTATAGTAGATATATGATAACAAATCGTACAAGAGAGTCGTCCAGTCGTTGACTGGATAAACATTTGTCATTCTTAAAGCGGACGGGTTGAAAGAGAATTGCCTCGACTCGATGATATAGAATTGGCCCGTCACAAATTCTGCACACAGACGGTTTGCCGTCGTATTTGAAGAATAAACGTGCTCGATGGTGATCCTCACTTGTTTACATATCGCGTTCGAAGAAAATAGCACCATTCTTTATCTAAAATTATTACTTACATTTTTGTTGGATTTTTTTATAGCCTCGCAATACTATTAAAGTAAATACTTAAAACACTTATAACACGATGTGTATGCAAATCCAAACTATATTATGTTTTTTTATTATTATTCATCAAAGAGACCTGTTATAATGAAAATCAGTATCACTTCGTTGAAACGTTATTGAACATGAACGAAGTAGTATTCGAGATAGGATCCCCGTCATTTTCACTTTTCGTCACACTTCGCATCAGAGTAACGGTAGAGAGCTTTTTATTAGATCGCCTTACCTTTTATGCTTCATTGTGTAATACTAAGGAAAAACAAGTAATGTAAGCATAGAACGAATAGTTTTCATTTAATATTAACCCCTATTACAATATCGTTAACGAATTTATGATATTATCATAGATTTGAGCTGATGTGTGAAACTTGAAGGTAGCGCTCAAGTTAAAGAATTCATAGAAGATTTGGATTCATCAGAGTGCAAGCGTTGTAAGTAGATACCTGACTGAAGATGAAAGCTATGGCATGTTTGCTCGCCTGATCGTATTAGCTAAGCACGATGCTTCATTTTCTACCCCGTTGCCCTGACTCAACAGATGTAAATCGCGCATTTCCAACCATAACGCACCCTGTTAAGCATGTATGCTTTCATCGAGGAATAAGTCTATTGATTTGTCATGAAAGGTAATCAGGTTGTTGAAGAAAACATAATTCGTATTCTATAAGATTACTTATACTGTTTTCTTAAAATATAGAGTACTGTAAAAGTTTAAGAATCTATGTAATATGTACATTTATTACTCTCACTTTGATTAACTGATATTTAACATATATTTAAACATAGGGATTAAAAATTAGGACATCGAATTTAAGATGGACACATTCGTCGTAATTTTCTATACACAAATGATCCTATGTACTACTGTTTAAAAATAAAGCTACATACAAATTTACATAGATATGAAACTTAACTCTTATGCATTATGCCGGTCGCAGGTCGCTGTGAATTAAAATCTTAATAATCTTATTGATAAGGTAACTAATTAGTTACCTTTGCATAACCTTGCATTTTAATCCACACACAAGTGAACCTCCTTGTTCTACTATTAGAGAATATTTAGATTTTTCATAGCTTAAAGAACTTACGAATTATTAACAAAAAAATGTTTCATAAGATAAGTGGTAATCATGATAGAAATGATTCACACATGAAAATATCAGAGGTGCGAGACCCGGATTTGAACCCGCATCACTCGGTTATACAAGCGAGCGCGTTATCACTGGGCTTCTACTGCTAATGGCAATGTAAAAGATAATTTTTATTTATATTGCTGTGAATATTTGGTGTACAAAACGTAAGATTTTAATTATTTCTTTTGTTTCTTTCTTGTTAATTTAAATATTCTACAAGTATTTTAAATTAATGTCAAAAACCCCTGTTAAACGTTGACGAAACCTGAAACTTGAGTCTTGGATAAAGTCAAAGAATACTTTGAGAGTATTGTACTCTAGAATATGTTCATTTAAAAAGATCTTAAAGCAAGGATAATTGAGTGCTAACTATGTTTTACCATGTTATTAAGTAATCTGTGGTTTTACTCAAGCAGACTGGTTTACTACTTAAGTAAGTAAACCAAAATATTTTCTTTCTCATTGTATCTTTAACATTACATAAATATTTAGATCCAAGCGATTAATAAAGAAGTTATTGAAAATTTTAAGATTAAGAACATACGCGGTATTAAATTTAGTATTAAAGCAGTAAGTGGTTTTAAGACTGCAGGTATCATATCCCTGGCGCCCTATTGAATTTGGTTCAATTCAGCCATGCGTTTCCTAGAATAATAAAACATACTGGGCCTCCTTACCTACCTTCGAATCGCTTAATACCCCAACAATGACTCGTATATGAGCAAGCATACTTTAAGTTAATGAGCACGGCGAGACAAGAAGTTATGTTTGTTTCAATAATAACTTACATTAAAATTAACCAGAGTAACGTTGGCAATAATCTCACATACCGCACGTCGGTGTGGCGTGCAAGGGTATTTAGAGGTTAATTAAGAAACCGCAGACAACGGCGCGAAGGGAGGTAATCCCTTTGTCGCTGAGGCCAAGACGGTGCTCAGTAGTGGCTGCTTGCGCACTTCAAGTACGTATCTATCATTATTGTAATTTTGATATTAAGTTTAATTTTATTTGCAATGTAGAGTAGTAACATCTATTATACAAAATATTAAACATGTTTATACACTCAATAACTTTAGGATTTAACTTGACTTATATCTATCTTGATATATAATAACTACGAGTAAATCTATATTGATATCATAAAGATAAAAGTTGTGATTTTATGAAGGAGGAAACTTGTTTATTAGATTTTTTTTTAATTTTTTTCCTAGCAAAAGCAACATAATCATGAATGACGGGGCATATTTTATTTTCAAAAAAATTGAGATCCCCACCCAAATTTCAATTAAAATTTTGAGTATAATAGACATTAATTGGCGTGTGCTCCGAAAACTTCGGACGAGCCTGCGTGAAGGGAGTCATTTTTTCGCTAATAATAATTTCGCTAGTACTTAAGTCATATTAAAAGGTAATGCTTATTTCCTTTAAAGCAGCCAATAACAATATCCTTCAATATTTTCAGTAAGACTCTAACGAGTGTAATATGTACCTGCATAAAATATTTTTTTCAAAAATATTTACAATACTTAGCCATTTTTATTCTTTTATTTTTGAATCTATAGATTTTAGAATTTTTGTCTGTCTGTCTGTCTGTCTAGGAATGAATCGCGAGACAATTACTGGACTGATTTTTGTTCTAGATTGCCCTACAAAATATACAATTTTTAAACTTAAGATCTTAAATAAAGTAACCAAGTAAAAGTAAACTCTAAAAAAACTGCTTTGACACACTCACAATGGCCTCGGGGTCACAATATTCGAAAAAGAGGCCCTGATAAACAGTATATTTAAATATATTATATTAGGTATATTTAAATATACGTAGGTATATAACTTTACACAATGCCGAAGATAGGGGCAATTTGCGTCACATATAAATAATAAAATAAATTTTAATAGAACTTCAAAACTATAATGAGCTGTACACTAGAACGGAGTCCCAACACGAACGTAATCTCATATTAAATCTGGGCCCTTATGCAAATCAAAGGCGGTCATTCGGAAGTCATCAAGAGAGTGCGGGACAAACCGGCCGCAAATTGACAGCCTCCACCCGCTAAATTGATTGTGGATACGCTGCCTCGTTATAATTTCTATGACACTCCGATGAATATGATAAATAACGTATCTTTTTATATAGGTTAGCTAAGGGTTTCATTCTTGTGTGTAGACATGAAGATTGTAGGTACATAATAAGTCGGCACTTGTAGGCAAATAATATGTACATTGTACCTATTTATCGCTGTATTTATTTACTAAAGTCTTATTCTCGCGCGGGAACGTCTATGGGTACGTTTTAATATTTAACTGGTTTTAATTGTTTAATTTAGAGAAAGTAGGTGTAAGTTTTATTAATAAAGACGTACAAACAAACAATATTTAATTATTTGACTTAGTGTAAAATTAACGGATATTTTTTTTAAATAATTTTTAATCCTATAACTACTTTTTTAAATAACATTACTGTTACTCTTAACTCATATAACAAATATCAAAACATGGTATGAGTAAACTTCATTACTTAAACCAGAAAGTTGTCTTTTTTATTTTGGCTGAAGGTTCACACATAATCTATGAATGTACCTAATCAATTAGGATCACGATTTTTATTACTCAACACACTCCATTCCAGTTTTCGTTTAATAAAACGACGATTGGAAAAAGTCCAAATGTAAACTACAGTAATATAAGCTGAATCATATTACTCTTATTTTCTCACTTGTTTTTACACTATCATAAGATATGGTATCTGTAGTAAAGCCAAGTGTAAGATATTTTATAAATAAGTCAAAAATATTATTAGAGAAAGCAATGCAAAATATTAATAAATTTTTACCTTATTAGGCACCTAACAGTAGCCTAAATCTTACTCCAGGTCGTATTCTATCCTACACTTAATAAACCTTATTCTACTCCGTCCAGCTTTTTCAGCTGCAGCTGCAGCTTTTTTTTGTACTTGTTTACTATTTACTTTGATAACGTCTTAGCTTTACGAATTATTAACAAAAAAATGTTTCATAAGATAAGTGGTAATCATGATAGAAATGATTCACACATGAAAATATCAGAGGTGCGAGACCCGGATTTGAACCCGCATCACTCGGTTATACAAACGAGCGCGTTACCACTGGGCTACTACTGCTAATGGCAATGTAAAAGATAATTTTTATTTATATTGCTGTGAATATTTGGTGTACAAAACGTAAGATTTTAATTATTTCTTTTGTTTCTTTCTTGTTAATTTAAATATTCTACAAGTATTTTAAATTACTAACTAGGTCAGAGGTAAAACGCAGAAAACGTTTTCATATGTGAATAGTGATGTAATTAATACGTATTCTGATTTTTTAAAATTATACTCTCTAAAATAGAATAGTTCTATACTTTCAAGTTTCTAAATCTTTTCAAAATAAACCGAATGTTTAACTTTATTTGTCCCTTGTCACAGATGTTACTTGTAATATTCTCTCATATACGATCAAATTCTTTTAAGAGATCCGTAGATAAAGAACATGGCGTGGGCTGTTTGGTTGGTTTCGGACTTTCACTTATTTGTATGCTTCACCCTTCGCGGGGACGAGACGTGACTATTCGAGATACATAAACCTTGAGTGAATACAGAAAATAGAAATAAAGTAACATATTATCCCTTACTGGATGGATTGAGACTAAAATAACTATTTGTTTTTATTATGACCCTGAAAAGCTTAAGTCTTCGTGATGAAGACTCGTGGATTAAAATGTAGGTTTGCATATAAATAGATACAAATGAGGAGCTACGAGTACTATCTGAGTAAGTGAATAAGTAATCAGAACGAACTACTACCACAGCTCATATAATACTGCTACCACTATCCTTACTAATATCAAAGCTTAAGTATAGCTGCCATACACTCGCTTGGGACATTAGTGTATGGCAGCTTGGGCTGTCACGTCTGTTGGCCGACTATATGTTTCATAGGCTTTGCTAATATTATGAATGCGAACGTAACTCTGTCTGTCTGTTGCGCGTACACGCCAAAACGACTGCACTGATTTAAATGAAATTTAGTGCACAGATAGTCTAGAGCCTGAGACAGGACATAGCCTACTTTTCAAGGCGAAAAAAAGGCTGTAAAGGGTTGAAAGTCGTCCTTACGAACGCAAGCGAAGCGAGGGTGTGTCGCTAGTCTGAGTATAAATAAAAATTATTCACAAATTTAATATGAATATTGTTTTTATTGCTATATTGAAACCTTCGTATACTTGCAAGGGGACAAAATCGTGTACATGCAGGGTAACGTCATGGATAGTTAAGCAAGAGTGCGGAAGCACATGTTGACAACCAGAGACGCCCCTGTCGTCCTTCTGTCAGTTTCTTTTAAGGAAAGTCTATTCGATATCCGCTTTTATTCAAAAGAAACGTGAAACATTCTTAACGTACTTTTCACCAACTTTGTAATAACTTATGATGTTAGAACGTTATAAGTTAAAAAATACATTATTAATGTTATTTAACAAAAAAAGATATGCCAGTCTCTATATTTAATATTTTAAAAACACTGACCGAGCAACTCTATATCACGAACATAACGTGCCTAGTGCCTCCTTTATTCTCGATTTTTTTTTCATTTTTGCAGCCGGTGTTACTGGTTCATTATATTTTTCCAATAGCTTTTGGTAATAACTACGATTTATGAAAATTATTGAAATATATTATGTACGTAATTTTTAAAGGAAAACCTTTAGGTTTAAACTGTCATTTCTATTCAATTACGCTACGAAGACGACGTAGAGTAGGGACTACTGTGCTATGCCAACGGTAGCGGGTTCGGTTCTTGCTTCATTTGTGTGATGAGCGCGAATGTTTTGCACCATTTCATGGGTACTATTTATTTTCAAGGGTTCTATTATAATACGTATCTAATTAAATACTTGTAGTGTATCAACTGTATCCATAACACAATTATTCATTTTAATATTTATTACCAGTGTAATTCATAAATTTATTAATTATTCTGTTTTTTAGTATTTGTTGCTATAGCGGCAAAAGAAATACGTCATCTGTGAAAATTCTAACCGTCTATCTATCACGGTTTATGAGATACAGCCTGGTGACAGACGAACATAAAGACGTAAGGACAGCGGATTCTTAGGAATAGGGTCCTATTTTACCCGTTGGGTACGGAACCCAAAAAATTAGAAATTTCGTTTGTTTTTTATTTTTTTGAATGCAATCTGCATTCGAAGTATATTTTTCACTAGGTATAAGTACTTATTTTTTGTTAATGTAACAATTTTTTAAATTAGTCTGACGAATATGTTTATAAACGCGTCCAATTATGAAAAACACTGCAGGTATAGTTATTTCCTAAATGTTGCTTTGTGGACTAGATTTTTTTTTCTGATTAGAGGCAAATCATATAATTATTTTTGTACCTATACTTAAATAAACATTGTTAACAATTCAAGCATTTTGAACAGCCTGCTGCTTAACCCAATAGACTTTCTTAAGTCTGATCACTAATTGAACAAGTGTTTTGAAGCTCACGGGCGTACGGCGTAAGTCGAGAGATCTAATTAAAGCACCTACCGCGGTGCGCCACAGAACCCCAGTCAGAGCCTATTATCACGCCTCCTCCTCCTATTAGCATTGTCTCCTCGAGGGCGATACTTATCTTTATTTAAATTCACTTCTTGGTAATTGGGTTGACGAGTCGACAACGTGATTTGCATTGATGAGAATTGGCCAGTATATCCGGATCCCCTAACTTTCAGGACCCTTATAATTTGTTTTATTGCTTTTATAAAACTGGTATGATTTATCCATTGACACTGTTTCAAATGAACGCAAATAATTAAAGAACAATAATACACTGAGAAAATTTAACAGATAAAACACATACTGTTCTCGAACTCGCTCACAACCGTAAAAATATCAGTGAGCTACAATTACGTTGTACATTGCACACAATATTTTGTGTCGCTTTATTCAGTTCCATATAGAAATGTGAAAATTTATGAAACGTAAAAATATAAGGGGTTAATAATGCACCTACGTGCGCTGTTATTATGGGTGTAGTTTGCACATTCGATACATGAACTGAGATGTTGTAGCACTTTTGATAGCAACTACATACGAGTGCAGTCAAAGAGGATGCGCTTGGTTATTTTTCATTAAGGCACACGCGATAAAATCACACAGAGTCGTTGCCTCATTAAAATCTTCTGGTGCGCGCATCTGTAAGCCTTTTGTGAAGGCAACGCGGTGCTCTCGACGCCTTTCACGCGTCATTTGGGGTACAATGCCGCATGGTGTGGGACGCCCCGCCTTACAATTTTTGCTATGACACACCGGAACCCTTTTTTATCAGTTTATCGATGTTTATTAATAAAAAATATAGAAGTACTATCATTATAAATATTATATAAATAAATTATTGAAATTTTCTTTCTGATCAGGTACTGTAAACAATAAAAAGTTTTAATTAAACTTTAACATTAAGAATATTTTCATATAGTGTGTCTTGAGTACAAAGTTTAGCTTATGATTTACGGGCCAAGATGAGAAAATTTTAAGCTCACATTTAGTTACACGGTCGTCCAATATTTAACGTAGCTCACTTTGCATATTCACAAGGCGGTCGGGCGGGTTACCACTAACCTACCGACTTGGAATGGTAATGTCGCCCATTAGCCGTGCACCGCGCTAGCGCCCAACAAGAGTTAAACCGATTATTACCTACTATTTTGTTTTAACAACAGCTGTTGACATAAAAATATTTTTTTGTGTATTATGCCAAGTAAGACCAATATAAATTATGTGTTCGTATCTTGATCCTTTATGAATTCCTAAGCCATTGATGCTATTGTGATGAAACTCTGGTTGGCTATTCTAAAATCTTCGAAATAATAGGTATTTCGAAGATTTTAGAATAGCTTTTCTAGAAAGCTAGAAACTTTTCTTTTTTTGGGACGCACCCAAACGACGAACTAACAGAGTAAATTTTTACTAATTATATAACTTAGATACTTTAACATAACTTACTTTGTTTCAATAAAGTGTGTAAATTCGAAAGTACATCCCAAAATCTTTATTACAGATATTAGGAAAATATATCAGTTTTCTCCCTATTTATGTACATGTATATTATAACATGTATAATGAACATATAAAATGTAATGTAATAAAAATCTGAACAAAGTTAAGAATTTATGCAATGGACAAATTGCATGATTATGCAATAGATGCACATCACAAGAACGCTATACACGGATTGCAATATACACAGTGTAGATATTACCTAGAAGAGCAAGCAAATTATTTTATGACAGCTGATGAATCAGATTAGTTATTTCTACTATTCTATGTCAGCACCCTTGATAAGTCTACGTATATACTTTGTACCTGGACGCCACCCTTAATGCACAATCATTACGACTCAGATACAAATATTGACTGCGGCGTAGCCGCTGCTGCTTCACAATTACTCGGAGGGTAAGTTTGTTGAGTGAAAGCCACTTAAATTGACACTCAAATAACTTGTTATTTTTGTTACTTTTTAGTGAAATTAATTTTATTACATCTGTGTTATTTTACTATTATTTTATATGTACCTTTTATTTAGCAATTATTTCTGTCTACTTGTGTTAATTAAAAAAGTGATAAGCATCTTATTAAATAACTTTTAGTTAAGCAACTTTTAACGATAAATGTGACCGCATAAGGTTCATAGGTTATATCGAAGTTACATTCCTATGACCCTCTTTGAGCTCTATCTAGTAAGTAACTTTAGTCTCTCGCTACTTGATGCAAGCTTACAAACAAACATGTACTTTTTTAAGATCTTAGCAGGACTTTTTCTATATGTGGATAAAATATAAACTTGTACCCGTAATTATACGTGTATTTGTAACTTTATCATGTAAACCATTACATATAAAACGTAGAATTGTCGACACGATTTTTCTTCGCCAAATAAAAAAAAAAAGAAAAATCATGCAACGACAACGCTGACGGAGCGCTTTCTTTTCATGAAAGAAATCTGTTGTATTAGATACCTTTGATAGGTGACTATTCTACTGGTATATATGTAGATCAATGCTTAGTGAGTGCAGTTACGTATTACGTATACGTCTGTCGTTGGGAGCGGATCGTTATCTGTTTCCACTAAAGGAAACTGGCTTTTCCACGAAAGAACCACCCAGCGTTTTACCTCCCTCCTTTCCCCCGCTGAGACTTCTTCTTTTTACGTTATTTCATTTTTCTTTGCCAACGTGCACCTGCTAGTTAGCTGCCGCGGGCTCTCATTGCTCGTGCAATGTTAACTGGATGTTCATTCATAAATAAGATATAAAATGTTAACTCACATTTACTCTTTTAATAGGAAAAGTATACTAATTTCCTTATGAATTCGCCTAAGTGATCTCCTCGAATATTTGAGTTGTTGTCACATTTAATTATTACAAGAACGGGGGTTATAATTAAAGTCATTACTTTTATTAATAGGAAGAAGAAACTTGCAGGTATTATGTATACTGTAGTCTGTAAACAATCCAAAATGTAATAAATACTCCTAATAGTACGGAAGCGCTACCAAATAACTTCAAAAAGTCTCAAATTTTATTAAATTCCTTATCTTTTTATTAAATACTTTTGCCGAGCTAATAAACGTACATTAACAACAATTAAAATATGAATATCAAAAAAATGTAAGTTTATGATACTGTTGTATCGCAAAAAAATAAAGCTGGTGTAGCGTCACGCGTATGAAATAAAATAACAACGACAACATGGTGCGGATGGGGCATGATACATATTTGAATACATTACTGAACACGCAGATAATGCTAGCGACATGCCATAGGTATTCATAGCGCCTACTCGCACCGCGCGTGAATATAGATACTGTCAGGCGTCTATCGATCAACAAGTTTTTATTTAGATATCTGTTTATTCAAAACTTAACATAGGATTTGAAATAGTTTTTTGAAACACACATAATATATGTAATTGTTCGTCGATTAATGTGTTTCCATAAGTGTGGTTTAGCTAATAAAGCTATTATATTTTTTTTTATTTATTATGAATGTCATCTTCTTTTATTTTCTATACAAGCATCAGTAAGTCGTCCATGATTTCTTTTTATAATAGCAATAAATACCTACCTAAATTAATTAACATTGTGTTTTGGAGTCTAATATCTTTACATTTTACGCTTAAAGCTTTTACACAAATACTGACTTATAAAATAAATACACAAATATATGATTATTATAATAATGAATTTATCACGAAAAATATATTCAGTGTTAGGCGAACCGGATCGAAGCGTTCTCTGATTTCTTGTAAACACGTACATTGTGTCCCAGACGTGTTGGCAGCGCTTATTCCTTTAATATAAGAAAATGCTACGCATAAAATGTTTGTTACGTTTCCAAATGAATAAGCACAAATACGTCTCTTTTGCCCATCGAAAGATAACAAACCAATTTTTAAACTAATTTATCGTCTTCAAAATTTACTTTTGCTTATTTAGACTATATGTCGATATGTAGGTATATCATAAAATAATTAACAAAACTATTTCATATGCATTGTCAATTTTAATACAATAAAATATATTAAAACTTGTTCTAAGCAATAAATTGTAACTAAGTCTTAATAATATTAAGACTTACCTACTGAAAGTGTTCTTCTAAAAATGTTGACATTAATACGAGTATAATCTTATTAACTCACCTAGCTTATTTTATATCAAACAAATTCGTATCATTGAAAATTAAAATATTTTTGGTAGCTGTAGTAGCCTACATCTTATTTTTTTCTGTACTTCGATAAATTAAAACACATAAAAGACGCATGCCTTTATTACTATGTTTCTTTGTTAACTTCTTGCTATATTTTTAATTACTAGTTTATGCAGTAAATTTTTTATACTTGATTAGTTACAGCTTTTTCAGTATGTTCATTAAAAAAATACTAAATTTAACATATAGGTTGTATATAATTTTTGTGATCACCTTTAAAAAAACCTCACTTTAATATCCTACTCACGAGCTTTGAAGAATTTTTAAAGACACTTTGCCTCTATTTTAATTTTTAAGAATAATATCCATATGACACGTCATAAAGACGAGTGTACCTATCATCAAGCTTATCATAAATGAGGCAACATAAGATTGGACACACATGCATACATACCTACTTACGAGTACATATAAACACACATGTTTTCAAAATTTTAAAAGTTTCAACCAATCGAAAACTAAATTATAAAACATTATTTGTTTCGCTACTTACTTACATTATATATGTAATTCATAATTCATCTATGAAAACATACGTTTATTCAAACAAATACATTGATGAAAAAGCCTTAAACTACAGAGATTAGACGGGGCTTGTCACCTTACGAAGGGGCCCTCTTAGGCAAGTGCCTCTTGAGACAAGCCTCTCCTTCCGGAACGACGTTTGTGAGCAAACATAATTCTCTCAAAATATGTAGAACAACGCCTTCAAATTAAGTTTAATAGATGAACGAACAAAGCTTTATGCCGCAAAACTCGCATATAATAAAACACGGTGTTACCTGCAAAAAGCGACTATATTACTTCACAAATTGTCATATAATGAACTCAGTTGCCGACGGTACAGGCATACGTATTTTAATATTACATTCCTTGGGAGCATCTTATACGTATGCAAATTAAGCGGTGTGTTCAAGTCGGGCCCAGAAACGGAATTCGTAAAATCCTTTGGACAAATCCGCATTACAGCATTAACATTAGAATACTCGAGATCGTTTCGATACTAAATAATAGAAAGATACATTTATATGTGATACTGAATTATAAATCTGAACAGTTTTTTAATTGTTTTTGAGGGCGATTATCTGTAGCGCTTTTTTAGATATTAATAAATAAATACATGGTCAAACCTACATTTATAAATACACTCAAATATACACCTATAATACTTCGTACATTGATTTGGAATCCCTATTCAAAATATTCACATACGTGTGAACATTTTGCACTTCTAATAATATTTCATAAACATACCTATATAAACGTGTCGTATTGATAAACTTCTCAAAGACCCAGTAACGGAATAGTCACTGCGTCCAACACTACATTATATTTTTACATTATATTATATTGGAACTTTCGAAATTTCCCATATTTTCAAATATATGCCAAATATAAAGATTCAAAGCAAGCGAATAATTAGAAATGTTCAGACGCAGCATCCGCGAGTGATTGATGTAGTGGAAGTCGGTTACCGCTTACCGCCTCGCCCTCTATCGCCGGAGCGACAACTTGGAGACATTAAGAATATTTAAATTGTAAATTGCACTCCAGTACTGAATACCTATTTTCTAAGAGTTCGACCTTTCGAATTATCACATTTGCCTTTAAGATATTTATGTATTGTTAAGCTATTTGTAGAAGTATCTAGCAAAATTTTTATTGAAATGAAAATCATGTAATTGTTATTAAATTTTACATTGTAATTAATTCCTTAATTTTAAATGTTCCTTACATAGTAAACAATATAAGTACGATCAGGTAAACATGTTTTTCTGATACATATGTGTAGTAATATTCCTGAATTAGTTTTGATTGAGTGGGTCCTCTTACCTTGTAATAAATTGTATATTTAAGTAACTCATAAAAGAACATTTTAAAGTAAAAACTACTGTACTATACTTTTCGCTTTGTGGTGTTGGTGAGTAGGATACTATAAAATAAGCAACAGGAAACTGGTAAATGGAGAGAAGTGAAAACTGACAGATAAACTGGCAGATAGGAAGTTAGAATGTTGCAACGTTATTACTATAACTTATATAGCTATATACTCATTACGTATTTTATGCCATCGTAATTTCGCTTTGTTTCCATCACATAACAGTTATGTATAGAATCGAAGTAATGAATAAATCATACACAAAGACAACAAGTTTCTGACAATAAGTCTCATAGATACCGACTGTAACATGAATATAACAAACTAAAGAACTGGCCTGATTGAATCATCCGGCTGTTCTTTGTCATAAATCCGACAACGACTGGCCGTCCAACAATGCGTCCTGAAATTGTTCCATTTCTCATTTTGTTACTCTCCCCTTTAATCTCGCATCCGTAGAAAAGTGGATCAGCGTTGCAAAAGGGCATTGCAGTGTAGACTCGTTCTGATTAATGTATTGTGTAAGTAGGTAGCCATAGTATTGACTGTATTTATCCTACTTAATAACCGACTTAATGAAAATATAAAAATGCAATATTTGTAGTAAAGTAACAAATAATAATATACGGATCGGAGAGGGATAACACATCCCGTATGAATAATTAACTTTTAAAAATCCATATCTAACTAATAAATGACTCTCAGAACATAAGACATAAGAAGTAGTAAAAAAAATATTGGTTACTAATGGATATAAAAATATCAATTACTACTTTTTTCCTTACTTCTAAGAACAATCCAACCCTGATAATCAAACAATATATTTTATTTATTTTTTTCCATTGAATATAAAATAATATTTTTGGTATAAAAGAGCTAAGCTAAGCCGAGCAAATACGCTAAATCATTATCACTGAAATATGCCTACAAAAATGCTTAATGTCATAACTCATGCAACCGTCACAACTTCTTAGTCAACTGAGATTTTAGGTATTAACCAACTGATCCCAGGATAGAAGAAAACAGAATGTCTCGTGAGTAGGATAATGTAAAATTTATTACTGTGCTAAAATGTTTACGGATATCGCATGGCATCGCTACGCCCGAGGACGGTAGCTCGGCGCGAGCGGCGAGCTCTACTCACCCTTGTAAACACGTTTTATTGGCTTTATAATATGTTTTACGCGTGACGTTTAACAAACGATCCCAGAAGAGCGTCGAATTATTTTTACGGCACGTACTCGCGCTCGCGAAAACATTGGGATATTTGGTACACGAGGGATTTTGTAATTACACCTCTTATACAAACAGTTTTCATTCTTTGATGTTTAACGAAAGCGGTATTTATTATTTACAGTACTTAATTTTAAATAAACAAAAAATGAAATGATATAGGACTTTTCAATTAAGCTTATTAAATATTAATGACATGAAAATATTTAACTTAAACCAAAAATATTGCATTCCAAGCTAATTCTGAAAATCAGTGAGTGAAATATGCGTTGTGTTTGCCGTGGAATGCAGCGTTACGAACAATCGTGTGCTCTAATACCAGTCAACCACTTGATGAAGGTCCAGTCCGCACCCTCTCGCCGCCTATTTCCTGTCAGCATTACCACATAAACGGTTAGTAAATAGTGATATGTCCTGGTATGAACAATAAGTGCTCGAATTTATTGTTGGTCTCGAATTATCTATTATATATATTTGTAAGAAGCTTAAAGTGTTTAAATACGTAGAAAATTAATTCACAAACATTTTTTATTTGTATATAAAGCATACAAAGATATTAAATTTATAATGTATAAACATAAAAAAATTCCAAGTTAAGAAGTGAATGTCACAGGTTACCGGTAATACCGCGTATATTAAAGGTAGGAGCTGTTTATATAAATGCAAAACAGATCGGCAGCTTGTCAGTTCGGCTCAATGCAGATTCTGTCGATCGAATATGGATTTAGAATCTTCCCCATTTCGTACGCTCCGGGACTCACCCTCGTATTCTATAGACGCGGTTGGACAGCCGAAAAATAATCTTTACGGAGGGTAATTTAAGAGTAGGAATTTATATTAGATTTTTGCAAATTTTTAAGTTAATATTATGAAGATTTTCGTTATATAAAATAATAAAAAATGCAAGGTAAACTTCAAATTTGTTTTAAATTAGGTAGAGACACTTCGTTGACACACGTGGAGTATATAGTATTATGTGATCTGTGGTACAGCATAAGTCAAATAAAAATATGTACAATTTTGTTTGCCTTAAATTGTATAATAAATGAAATGAAGCTGTTAACTCCTTTTGTAAATATTTTTATAGAACTTCTCCTTTATAGAAGTTCCCTATAAAATAAGATTAAAGCTCTATAAACTCGCAAGTGCCACGAGTAAATCTGCGGTAGTTTCTCAGGATTTGCTAAAACTCGTAGACCCGACACGAAATGGCGTAAAACGTAAACGTAGCACTCGGTAATCCAGTGCGTCTTAACCTTATCTTCGGATATTTTAATGGATATTCAATGTTAAAATATTTCCCTTCAATCCCTCAGTTGTACCTTCGTCTATAGTTGCGGCTGGATCTAATCCGAGGGATATTAAAACTTTCCGTCCGCTCTACATCTTTTGTACTAACTGGAGACCACGACCCCACAAGTCAATCCCCTTTCCTGCTTCATTTGTTTTGTACCTTTTTAAATTTAAAAAGAGCTAGAATTAGATTAAAAGTATTTCAATGTATGTTGTACCTTTTTATACAAATACATAAAATTCTATTCTATGTCCTACAAAAGCTTGTATACATCTTGTATTAGAGATTGTGAGAGAATAGAAAAATGATTTCTCACATCACAGTAATTTGTCATAGTGGAAATACCTAATGTTACTTTCGAATCAAAATTAAAGAAACATAAAGCTTAATGTTAATCGCCATAACAATAATTAAGAGGTGTTCATTTCGAAACCGCATTGTAGCAGCGAGATTTAATTAGTGAGACGACAATCCTAAGGCGATGGGGATTTCGACATCTTTCCTCTTGACTTTAAAGGTAACAGATCAAGAAAAAGTAATTAAAAATATCTTTTATTAGCTTTCTAAAAAAATTCCACACTATAATTTCCATTGAACTTATACGAGTATGTTGTTCTATACTTTTTTATTTTTGCACTTGTTATGTTCTATACTACGTGTTACATCTAAAGGTTGTATGGTCTAGTAAATGTGGCATGAATCTAAAGCCAAGAGAATTTAATTACGAAGGTATTACAAGCGTAAACGGATATTCGCAGGGGCAAAAAACGTTAATTTTAAAAAATAATATAAGTCATACTATTAGACTGTCGTGGCTGATCAGCGCACGTGTCTAAGTATAGGGGTTAGAAGATTTAATTATCTCACGCGGGGAAAACGATGTATTTATTTATTTAAATACATATCTTAAATAAATAATAAATAATTTACATATGTCGAAATCATGACCGTTGTGCTCCTACAACCTACAACACAGAAATCTTAAACAAGGTAATTCGTTAAAAAATGTCACATAACGTACGAGCAGCTTGTCTTATTAAAATGTGATATGTTTCACAAAAAGAGTCCGATAATACGACACGTCTGGGACTACTGGTAAATCGGATTTCCCTATCTTCTTCCCATATTTGTATTCGAAGCCCGATCCATCTAATATTTCCTTCCAACTCCGCCGACGCTATCTACGTTCCTCCCTGACACTGAATCTAATCGGAATAGATATTAAAACTTGCTACAACAGACTTTCTTTTTCCTGCATAAGGAGAAATTATTTTAGCGACTAGCGTTATTAACTTTTTATGAAATGTAAGAATTAAACTATAAAGTATGTATTTGATTGAAATGAAATATAGAATAATATTTGGTAGATATTTTTGTTATTTTTCTTTCTATATCTACAAATATTATATTTTATAAAAACTATAAGTTAATATTATTTATAATTTATAATTTGAAAAATTAAATGTTACGAACTTACGATGAATGTCAAAGATATAGTATCGAGAATATATCCGCATACAAAACTGAAGTGTACAGTACTTTACAAATTCACAACATCTTACGGTAAAGTTTAAATTAACTTGTGTGATAACTGAGAAAGTAATCATAAGTAATCAATACGTCAATCATATCATAAAACACAAACTCACTAATTGAAATGACGTACGAATGTTCTCGGTAAATAAACATATAAAATTGAACTATTTAATCTTGAAACCCAAAAGACAACATTTCTTATTCCCTTTACTGTTTTAAGTTTTGAGGTAAGATATAAGTGATAAAAAGAAAAAGCTCTTTGATTCTTCTATTCATGTAAAATAGCAAACCTTGTTACGAGATATGCTCTAGACTTTCGGTCTGAAGTTAGAGGAACAAAAGAATTTCAACTTTGAACTTTACCAATTTGATTTATATTAACAATTATATTATACACCAATTGTAATTTAAATAATAATCTGTATTTCAAACTTGTATAATATATTACAAAATTTTAAAATGACTAAAAGTAATTTTTAGATTAACCAAAACTGTTTTTTAGTTTAAATTACCTTTATGTATCTTATTGCATTTATTTTATCAATTACGCAAACATAGTCTACTTTATATTTAGGTTTGAAAGAAGGATTTTTTGCTATCGTGTTTTAAAACAAAATTATTTGTAGTTAAGTCGATTTTTCTTCACTTGCGAGTAGCCATTTCCAGCGATATTTTAGCGGGCCTTTCTTCAACGGACTCGCTTTCAACCTGGCCCTCTCATTTTTGTAATCCCCTTTCCTTATCAAAAGAAGTCTAAAAAAATTAAAGGACTTCGTAAACCCGGATTAGTTACTGTTACCAAACCAGAGTTGATATATATTATAATTATGGACGTTTTCTGTAACATATTAACCAACTTCAAATAAGTTTTTGTCTCTAGCTCAATGAAAAAATATAATGTATCACGATAGACTTGTGTAGTCCAATAAGGCTCTTATTCTAAAGCTTCCAGTCACTTAGCGTATGTCGTCGCTCCAACCGCATGGCGTCCACTTAATAGATCACCCCTTCCACTTAATTTGTCTTAGAATAACACGATTACTCCATAATATTTACTCAGTATGTATATATTTTATAATAGAAATATCTTATTTTAAGATAGTAGCAAATACTTATTCAATATGCATTATACATATATTAATCTAAACTATAGACTATATTAATGCAAGTACCTACACTAGGAATATAGGATAAAATTATGTATTTTAAACAATATCTTAAAAATAGTACTTTAGAAAAATTACAGAATCCATAAAGACAACCTTTTACCTGTCAGAGTGTCCCAAAACTCGTAAAATATTTAACAAAAGATTCCCGACTGCGCTTCTCTCCCACGGGACGTTAGCTTCGAACTTCACTACTTAGCACCTCAGCAAACATTTTCGTTTAAATTCTATCAACTCCACGGTTACTTCTTTCGATTAATACTTAAATCACTGAACGACACATAAAGTTTGTAGGAAAAGAGATAACCATTTAAGTATAAAAGTGTCAATTCTACAAAAGTATAATACGCGTATAATTAAAATCAAATTGTTGCTATAAACGTTATAAAATTCATATTAAAAAACATACGTCATAAGTGTCCAATTTTAACTCGTACGATTTTGTTTCAATTTAAAGGTTGAGAGGCGGAAACGCGGTGCAGCCAAGCGATCCAATGGCCATAGCTGTTGCTTTGTGCGCTGCCACTGTTTGGTTGAGTGAACCGTTACTGTCCTGTCTCATTTCACTACAAACACTTGTATAAATTGAGGTAATATTTCTGAATTAATTTTAAAATACTTTATCTAATTTCTAGCGAATAATTAAACTTACTATTATATGTATGTATAGTGTATGTATAATGTATATGTGGAAGTGGATTGATAATAGATATTATACTATATACTTATGAGGTTTGAAAAATAAGAACTTAAGATGCTTAAAACAATTTTTCAGCAACAAATCGAAAATGATCAGGAATAAACTGCAAACTGCAGTTATTGCGATGTTTCAACGATCAAGTTTGTTGCCGAGTACTCGCTCAACGTTCATCTGTCCTCTTCGATTGCCGCGCTAAGAATAAATTGCTATCTTTGGATGTCGCTCTTGTTGTTAAACTTTGAGAGCCATATATATTTATTTTTATAGAGTAACGATCATATTAGTCAATTTCAAACAATATTAAAAGTTACGCAATAAGAGCACACAGTCGGGTTTTTAATTATTAAATATATTTTTTTTTATTTACAGCCTTTTAGCTTTTATCAGTAAGACTTTTTATCAGTAAGAATTTTATTTAACGATTTTTTATCCTAAATTAGTTTAAAATATATACATGATACATAAGTTGCCTATTGTAATACCCCACACGATCGATTCGGATGAAAATATGCAATATGCATGTTAGATTTTAAGGTTATATAAGAACTTATGTATGTATGTCTTATTCAGGAAACTTCCGATTAATAATAAAGTGGCAAAGTTTGTTTCGTTACTTCATGTATTGAATGTCGCGGAGTACTCGTCTATTCACCGATCAGCTCGAAGTTTTTAATTAGTTTAACAACAATAATAGACAGCCATCTTGTTAAACGAACTATCACTTCAAATCCGAGTCCTTAATTTAATAAGCTTTGATATATTTTGCTTCGTGAATATATGTATAATATTTAATGATATATACGGATTGTAAAATCATTAGTACGTCACCCACTTAAGATTGGAATAGCAATAACGTCCAATGTCCAGCTTCTCGCATTCAGGCGAATGAATAGCCATCGGAAAGTCATCAGTTATGTAGGGCGTATCGTCGTGCGCCATGTGGCCGGCACTCTTCTGCGTAATTTTTTCCGCAGGCTGTTTTCCACAATTTACCAAACAACAACGGCGTCACTTCCCACACACATATCCCTAATTTATAAAAAACAAATGTTAACATTCATGACGATGCGAAAAATTTGTACGCATAATATATTTGATTGTTGTGATAATTTAACTCGCCCTTATGAATAATGTAATAAAACATTCTTTAGCCCTTTCACTTTCGAAGTATTACATTTCACAAAGTAAATAGCTGCTGATGATAGAATATTAAATATAGGGTTATTTATATGTACGTATAGGATATTTTTTTAGTATTCTATTAGTAAATTCGTCATACAGCGACCATGCAGAATATGAATAAAACCGCGAAAACTAATAGCAATAAAAGAGAGTGAGAGCTGAAGCACTCTGAAACGAACTAAATTTAATGCAAATTGAACGAAATGTATTGATAGCATTTTATAAATATTTTTATCTGTAGAGTGAAATATATTTCATTTATAAACCAAAACTGCCCATTAAATGTATTGATGTTTTTGTAAATTAGCTATCTATCAAAAGTGCTACCAATTACTTACTTAGGTACTAGTAATAATGGAAAAGGCTATTGGTCGCTTTCTTGTGTTTAATTAAGTATATTGAATTTGTTTTGGGTATGTAAAATTATTGCTACTTACATTATTCTTAGGCTTTATAATAAAAGTATTCATAGTATACGCCAGAAATGTGCTCATAAAAAGTTATGCTCCATTTAGTTACAGCCAAAGGAACTTCAGTTTAGGGAACGGATGCATCCTATTGCTTACTTTAATAAAATTAATATTAGGGCAAATAAAAAACACGTTCATTTTTCAAACCTAGTGGATTGTAATACTAAGTATATCAAGTAAAAGCTCAACATTCATTCGGTGACTAAAAGATATTTCATTATATAATTGGAATTAAAAAAATATTAAAAGTAGTGGTAAGTATCGTGCTACCTAGTAACTAATTCGATATATTGTCATATAATTAATGTTAATAAATTAATCTCACGTTCAGAAGACAAATTAGACGCAGGCTGCTCGACTAACGACGGACTATTTGGATTAAATGGAGGGTTGATGTTTATGATTTACGGAGGCTTGTATAATTGTGGCGCCTGGCGGCCGCAACTGTCGCTCTACACGGCGCGGCGCGACGCGCTGTAACACCTCTGCGCATTGTAGGGTTTCTATGACATTATTCGTTAACATGAAATTGACAAGAGAGAACAGAAGCACATTTTTAAAGAAAACTCTACTTTCCAAAAATTTTTCTATGTTAAAATAAGATTTAGATAATTTATATTTTTTAAATTATTAGTAGTTATATAGTCATTTTTAAAATCTACCATTGGAAGCCTTGCGGGATATTGGTTTTTAATGGTTTTTCGTTGAATTTGTATTATTACTAATAGAAGAAAATACATAAAACTTAAGTACAAGCACTTCCGGTACCATAACATTTTCTTACGCTTTGTACAGGTGATTATAAGCATGTGTGTATACATGCTTCAAAGCGCTTTGCCTAACGAACAATTAATTTTCGCTTAGCTCTTCATTATAGAAAAGTTATTCTAAATGTTCCCCTCCACACGTTGTGTAAGTCGAGCATGGCGAAAATAGACGACGATAGCAGTAATAAAACATGATAATCAAGTTCAAAACGTGGCAACAACGCGACGTAGCCGGCATGTTGACTATTCATTATAACATCTCGCCATAAGACAAACAATCCTCTGTTATGTTATTAGATTCCCTTCATAGTAAGAGCTATTGCTATTTGTACGCATATAGGCTTCCTATCTACAAATAAGTTCTACACAACTAGTGAAATAGATTTAGTATAAAGTTGTAATTATAAGAATAAAATTTTCATTCACTTATACTTTTAAAGTTTCCACGAATTAAATTAATATTAATGTATAACTAGATTTTCTCTTAATATATATCTAGCCCGTACCTAATTATTTCAGGTTGTACGTGATAAGATAGTTAATAGGTTAAAAAATGAAATGATTACATTCGACAAACACATATGTATGTACGTACTGCGACAGGAGTTATAACTTGTTTGTCCTCGCAGACTAATTAAAAAGTTTGTTTCGTTAACTTTCGTGTAGATGTGGCGCCGGAGTAAAGCTACCTACTATCAATTTGTTAAAGGAATGAATAGATTGTTTAGCAGTGCAGACTGCCTATCTGAAAACGTTCGAGCAAAAAATGTTCGTAAAGCCATTAATATAGTCATGTAGCAGACATATGACTGGCTGAACCTCATATGAATATTTATGGGCGGGTTGGCACGATCCTACAGATAATGGAATATGCAGACGGTAGTAGATCCGATTAGTTTGCTGGCACAATTAGCGAATGCTGTATGGAAAAATATTGGTGCCTATATTCATGTATTCAATCCTCAGTATTTAGTATTTATACTTTAAAATTATCTTCACATTATCGCTCAGGTTTTTACATATGTAATTTTATATCTTAATTAACATATATTCAGTTTTTATGGTATAAAAATATAGTTGAAATATTAAAAAAACTATTGAACCTTACAATAGTCGCCTATAAGTAAAAATATAATAATCAATGATATGAATATCATTGATAATAATTAATAAAAGGCACGACCGCTGGCACAGCGAGTAGGTATAAGTACTACAATTTGAGCCAAACGTGTCGCCTGTGACGTGTAACATTTAAAATATCAAATGAGCAGAAATACTCAAAATTTAATAAAACTAAATACTGAAAACTATTCGAATGACTACTATTAAATATTCTTGAAGTAAATCTTACTTACTAATTGTGATTTGTAAGGCTATTCGTCAAAGGCAATCTCTACCGTCTTCTACAGCTGGCTTAAGCTAAAGCCATTTTTTGAAAAATCTTATTGAAAACGTCATTATTAACAATACAGAGGCTGAATCTAAAGTTTTCAGAAGTTTTATCTTACTGTCGGTCAATATTATAACGGTAATGCGGTCAGCATTACGAGAGAACTACTAGACTATGATGATAGCTTGTCATCCGGAGTCAACATAGAATACTTTTTACTACGGGAAAACATCTCATTTTTGAGAAATCTATACTTAACGTTAAAAAATATCTATAGGGAAGAACCCGAGCGGAGCGAGGGTGCCTCTCTAGTGCTATCATAATTTTGAGTAGTGACGTCAAAGTTTATTATTACTCGACGTATAATAATATGTTCCTACGTCACATAATATTATGTAACTACTATGAGTAAAAATTAAAAAGTAATGATAAAATTCAAGTAAAACATGATTATAATAATTCAAACCTGCTTGAATGTAATATTATGAGTAAATAATAGATGATGAAACTTTTGCGTATATATTATATTCTTTATTGCACTTTAAAAAAATACAGAAAAATAACGAATAAACTAAGTAAGCAAAGGTGGTCTTATCTCTAAAACAGATCTTTCCAGTCAACCTCTTTTAAAATGGAAGATGTCTGCGGGTCAATATAGTGCAAGAAATGTATTAAGTATCTACATTATATTATTTCTAAAGTGCTCGTACTTATAAAATATTTATGCATAATACTCGTATTATAATAATTAGTATCTGCATAATATTTATAATATACTTATAGCATGAAGTAAACATAAATTTCCTTTATCGAAGAATAATAATTATATTAAAAGAAATTATATCTTCAAAAATTTTTTTAGATTTATTATTGTAAGGATAGCTGAGAAGACGCGATAGTACAAACCTCTCATAAGCACGAACTTCTTTAATATAATGGACTATTTGAAAACCATTAACGTTATTTTATTAATTTAAGAAAGGAAACTTATTAATCAAAGCTTTTATTAAATTATGTAACATAGGTTGGCAACGTTTCCTGGCAATTTCTTAATGAAACGATACATCGTGAAGTAATTAGATAAATTATTTAAGTTGTTTGCACAGTTGGAAGGGCGCGACAGCAAAGCGAACTTGGTGCGGTCGCCGGCGGCTGATGACGCGACGAATACCACTTTGTTTCTATATAAAAGTTTTATTTGCATGCACACTTAATAATTTATCATATTATGAACATTTAATAAGCTGAATGTTACTGAAAATATAAGATTAGAGATGTAATTGATATTAGTTTCTATTTCGATAGATCCAACCCTTGCCTTTAAATATGACTTTAAAAAAATGACTAATTAGCAAATGAATTATTAATCAAATCAAGCCTGTTGAGTCAGCTGCGTAAAAGAGAAGACACGGTGCAGACATTGGCTACGTCGGCGACGTGAATGTTCTGGCGCGTCGGCACTAAGCCCGCTCGTACGCCCTAATAAATTGCGATTTAAGTTGTCTCTCGGATAACGCCAACTTTTCCGCGTTTGTTCCGCGCCCGACACTTTTTCCGTCTCTTCATTTCCTATCTCTTACTTTTGTATTTTCCGTTCTTTCTTCGCCGAGATAAACAGGCGAGAAACGCTGAAAGGGGCTTTACAAATTCAAATTGAACTTATCACACAACTTTTTACATTTGTTTCTGGTTTGGAGTTCGAGGGAAAAGAGCGAAGAGGCATTTAATAGTACAATCTCGGGGAAGATTGATGATTTTGTATCACACCTCGCTTCGGGCGGCTCGTAACGAGTTGGATGGCTCTAGACGTGGGTTACTCTCAGTCTTATCTGGAATAGAATGTCGTTTTATCTCAAATTACATATATTACCTCAATCGGTCTCGAATCGCTTACGTTTTATGTTTTGTTAACGGTGCTTCTAAAATTTTATTTATGCGTAGGCTACTGATATGAATGATGTAAAGAATTATTTTTATTTAATTACATTGCATAATATATGTAATATATTTTCAATAGAAAGGATTTTTTTTTGATTTACGAAAGTAATATAAACATATAACTTACTATGAATATCACTTTTATATATACAGATGTTCTGTTACAGTAAACTTCTTTATTAATCAAGGAAGGTGTCGGCTAGAAAGTTTCGCCGCATGTAGTAAATAGCGCTCACTTAATTTAAGGGCCATGTGTGGGCATAACCGCAGCATATTTATCCCATTATGCACGGCACGACATCCGCTGCGGTGATGCGAGTCACGTCGTCTGAAACGAATCGCATGTGACATTATTTGTGAAGATCGTGCTCTATCTTCGTCGGCGACATGCTCGGGACGTGGAGGGATTACTCACAAAGAAGTACGATTTCAACGATACGATAAAGAAGCGAGAAGTAATTCTAGGTATTCTCTTAGGAATTGACGCACGGTTAAACTTTTTCGCTTTACAGCACTGGTACATGTTTATTTAATTTATAGCCAACAATACAAGTATGGTGGTTATGTTTGCTAACATACAAATGATATTTGCACATATTGTACTTACTTACATATATTCCTATGTTATTGTACTGAATGCTCTAAATGTACTCTGCGCGTCTATGATAACATAATTTGAATATCAAAACAAATTACTCAATCACAAATCATATCTTACTCGAATGCATTTCAAATTATTACAATAAATATTTAGATGGATTGTATTATCATGTAAATGTAATACTGTCATATAAATTATAGATTATCGTGTATCTATGTGTACTTGTATAGAATATTTTATGATTACTTTTACGTGACCTATTTTGTTGCGGTAAAGTTTAATTTACAATAAAAACCTTACGAGTCTCGTCTACTATAATATAATATGGAATTGGGGGTGAAAATCTAATTTTAATTATCATTAAACAAAAACTTAGTATTCAAATGATAATTACCAATCAAATTTTCATCTGTTTTCCCAGTGTCTTCCTCTTTACTCCCCACGGGTATTTATGAAAAAGGAACTCTTACTAGGAGTAATAGTCTGACCGCGAACGCCGTACCGTGCCATATGGTGATGTGGGTGTTGACTGTTGACAGGCGTGCGGGGAAATAAAAGCGAAGGCTCAAGATCATATTAGGTCGATATTGAAGAATAATTCTTATTATAAAAATAAAAATATTTAGTTAGGTATATCACAAATCATAAATTGCGATTAATAATAATGTTTTTTTTTATATTGTACTAAAAATGCAAAATCTTTGCATAAACATTGCAAGTAATATCAAAATCAAAGTATATTGTTTATTAGCATAAAAGCAATATAATGTTACGATTAATTAAAAAGTTCGGTAGGAGGTAAAAGGAAGTAGAACGATAAAGGGGCACATTAGTCGGAGGTATGTGACTCAGCACAATATTGGCTAAGGCCGAGCTTCGCCTGCTTAGTATTCGCTTCACAGCACCGCTGTCCGGTCGGCGATACCCTCGCGACTCCCACCTACACCAGTATTACCCATAACTACACAATGCACACTTATGTCTATACAGTTTTCCTCCAGGCATTGTTTAAACTTTTTCGTTTTACTTTATAAAGTAAATAGTTGAAACGAATTCTGTTCGACTATACATTTAATTGTACCTATACAATATCTCGAATGGGCTTGCAATTATTGCAAAATACTCATTCATTTTTCCGATGGTTCGCGGCGCGCTCAACCATGCGTGATTTTGTTTTTGTGCGTTTGTTCAGTGTCTGGGCGCTTTACGTTGGTTATTTTGTTATTTCGAAAACCATTTGTCGTGAAATAAAACAGTTTTCTGATATTTGATCAACAATTTGTAGTGCTGAAACATTACCGCACATATTTTATGTAATTGTTTGTAGTGTTTCATTGGACTATGTGGCAATGTTGGCTTGTTTGATGTATCGACACAACAATGCTAATGACATTTTGCTTGAATATTTGCGTCATTGTGAATATTTCGATACAAATGAGGTGAAAAGATTCAATGGATTCGATAGAGCAGTCCCTAAGTCCCAAATTAAATCATGAAACATTTCTGCACCTGTCGGAAACCTCGTGAGGCACATTTGCCTGCTCTGTCGTCTCATTCTTATATTATTTTAGATAGAATAAGATAAAAAATTATAAGAGAATGTCGTTAATTTCCCCAAATATTGAGTTCTCTGAATAAAGGATTGTGAAAGATATTTAAGTGATAAAAGTATAGAAAATACAAATATTTATGACCCATCTTTTCGTTTTCAATATATTCTCGAAAATAAAGCTAGAAAAATATCCACAACTTACAAATTCGTTGAGTGTTAAGGATTTAGCCGCCCATTCGTTTGAAAGGACTACTACACTATCAGGTCCATCGAATGTGAGGAAAAGCGGCGGTTTTAGCACGACAAATTCTTTCGGATTTAGTCACGTAGTGTTACGATGGGCCTCTTAACAGATTTGGTGAGCGTATGTTTAGGATTGGCTGAGCTATTTATTGAAAGGGAATGAAGAAGAACACCTATGTATATTTGATTCTATGTACTTCATCGTTTACGTTCTAATTTTAGAATATTTCTTTAAAAGATACTTTAAGCATGGAAAAAATAAAATATTACAATTGTATAACATAAAATGTGTAGACAAACTAAATTACTAGTTGTACGTCATTTGGCGTGTAATTACAATGCGCAGCTGACGCGTCGGCAGCCCGGCACGTGCTACGCCGCTACGGCTACGATACCATCGATATTGTCGCATAGTGCGCCCGTAGAAGCGTGGCACATAGGACAATATTGCATCAATATTCCTAACAAAATTATTTATGAGACACGTTGAATGCTCACTGAATCCGACTTTATGAAGCAACATATTATATGCATTTAACAATCCTTTCGTGTAAAAATAACTTATCCATCACGTAACATACATTGTGCAATCAATAGCGCTACATGTAGACTATCTTATCCGAATAAGAACACGCTGCATTCTTACTGAAACTTGGCTAGCATTTTAGTTTTAGTGAAAAACAACAACTAAACTTGACAAAAAACTTGGATGTGGTTTGTTTTAACAATCATTCATTTTCACTATGCTTCCAAACTACAAAAGCTTTTAGACTTCGCAACAATAGTACCGAAAGATTTTTAACTAAGCGTTAACAGTATTTATACTGCAGTAAGAAACTAATTCTGTTTGCGCCTTTATTTAGTAAGCTATTTAGAATTCAACTGAGCTGATCAAAAAAACAAATTTATTACAACATATGAAACTTTTAGACGTCGTGCAAAGACAGATAATTAAGCAGCGTGAAACCGTTTTGAATATTTCATATGTATGAGAACATGGCTACTACATGAATATTATGTTAATTTACATACCTAATGAATATCTTTATGATGAATGTGACTACTTTTTGTTACAATATTAATTATACATCTCACTATTGCTTCATTTCGCGTGAATTTTAGTTTAAATGGAGTACTGTGATTTTTAA
Source organism: Boloria euphrosyne (assembly GCA_951802675.2). Taxonomy (NCBI): domain Eukaryota; kingdom Metazoa; phylum Arthropoda; class Insecta; order Lepidoptera; family Nymphalidae; genus Boloria; species Boloria euphrosyne. The sequence goes on from OX637872.1 coordinate 7,646,881, forward strand.
TAACTTCACACAGGTGCTTTTTTACAAGCGCAAAATCAAATCTTCTCATAATTGAATCAACGTCCATCATAAAACAAACATAGGAAGCACCAATTCCCGCGTGTCATTTACTAAACATACGTTCGGTGAATGATAGCAACAAAACCATGATGCCGCCACATTGCGCGTGTAATTGCGAGCGACGAGCCGCCATTAATCTCGCTAACACTCGATAAAACGCAAGTCACCATATAATGTAATACTCACACTTGATTTTACGCAACTTTGTAAAATCATCTCATATTATTATATAAATTTGAAATATACTGATTAAATTGGGGTGGTTGCACTTAGTGCAAGTTTGGCACGATATCAAGTTATGGCTAAGCTCGATCCGCATATCGATTAGGTTGCCATCTTATTATGCTTGTTGGCATTACTTACATTATTTCCTCTTATACACAGTGCTTGAAAACAGATAGACTACCGGCGCAACAATTTGCCTCACATTGATCATACGATGTTTTTATTTATTTTTAATAAATTGTTCTAAATCTTAATAATTAATTTTAACTTACACCTGCTCGTACCGCAACTTCCTCTTGAAATCAACAAATCAATATCAAATTAAATTCTATTATACATAATATTCTTAATAGATTTATTGCGTGCTTATTGATAAAATAAAATATTAAGTAATAAGTTAATTACAAGATTTTATTAGACTTACCTTTTGCTGGATAATCAGCAAATCAGTAAGGGGAAAGGTATAATAATCAATTGAATTAAAATAATTAAATATAATTATTGTAAGATGTGTTCAAGAAATTATTTACAGTTTTCTTATTTTCTCTCAAAAACTGAACTAGAAATATATCCATTGGACTTTCCACATAAACAAAGTCTTATATTAGTATATTAGGATTTTTATTATACCTATCCCCTTACTTAATCCATACTAATATTATAAATGCGAAAGTAACTCTGTCTTTCTGTCTGTCTGTCTGTCTGTCTGTCTGTTACCTTTTCACGCCTAAACCACCCAACCGATTTTGCTGAAATTTGGTATGTAGATAGTTTTCATTCATGAGAAGGAAATAGGCATATTATTTTTTGGAAATTCAACCCCTAAATGGGTTAAAAGGGGTGGCAAAGTTTGTATGAGAAAAATATTTTTATTGCACATTTTTGCATGAAACTTTGAATTAATGCTTTTTAGTACAAATGATGAAACACGTATTTCAGGGTTTTTCGAAATTCACCCCCATTGGGGGTTAAAGGGGGTGGCTAAGTTTGTATGGGAAATTTAATTCTATTGAAATATTTTGCGTGACACTGAAATAATGCTCTGCAATACAAATTATGAGATACATATCTAAGCGTTTTTTGAAAATCAACCCCTATGGGAGTTAACGGGGGTGGCACAATTTGCGTAGGAAAAATATTTAACAGTAATTTTTACCATAAGTCCATAACAATGAACCACGTACATCAGTTTATCATTAACGAAAAACACACAAAGAAATTATGATACACATAGTAGCAAAATTGGTTAAAAATAGGAAATAAGTTTTAGAAAGCGCAGCAGTGGCGGCACGGCAGGAGGCTACACAGTAGTTTTCAGAAAAGAGGGCCAGAACTTTAAATGGGGAATTTGTCCTTAGTACATTATAAGTAACAGTATATAAGCAAAAATGTTTATTTTATTCACTCTTAGCGCGAGCGAAGCCGCGGGCACCGCTAGTATTAAATATTTTAAGCAACATCACATGTAGCAGTACTCGAATTTTTCTTCAGTCACTCCGACGTCTACACTCTCAACGCTCCGAGCGAGGTATTGGAAGCAAATTGAATTTGTGCAAATGTTGAGTACGGGACAGTTTGCGATACTAACCAGCAACGACATAAATGTCAGCATTTGTCATTAGTTTTATAATATGTTCGAAGCTAATGCTAAAAAAAAGCATTTTTCACATACTTGAGAAAAAAACGTTATTTATATTTAAGTATGCTACTATTTTTACACGACTGTCCGAAAAAAGGAGCGTTATGTTTTCAGGGTTCATGTATGTTTGTGAGTTTTTTTATTCCACCATAACTTCTAAACGCCTAAACCGATTTCGATGTATATGGTATCGTTACAATCCTTGTGTTACCCCGGGTATCATAGGCCAGTGATAATATATATAAATAAAGTAATATATATATATATATATATATATATATATATATATATATATATATATATATATATATATATATATATATATATATATATATATATATATATATATATATATATATATATAAATATATAATTTGTTGTTTGCATAATAGAAAAAAAAATACAAAAATAGTCAGCAGCATATACAACGCTAGATTACATGTCAGCAGTCGATATAAACCTGATTTAAAAAAAAATATTAATTTCAGGTCGAATAAAACTAATACACAACAATCTTTTCATCAATTAATTAATAAGAAAATGTCAGTAAGCTATTCAATGGGGGTAAGGTTAAGGGTTAAGGTGCTGACAACAGCAGGGGGGTAAAAGCTGCTAAATAGCCATTGAAGAAATGAATCATATTTTTTTAATCAGGTGTACATCGGCTGCTGACGTGTAATCCACTGTTATCTATGCTGCTGACTATTTTTGTATTTTTTTCTATTATACAATCATTCAACAAATTATTAAGCGACCTGAACACGTTTTTGGACCTTTTTATTTTTACGTATTCGAAATTTTCATCCCACCCGTTCACCTTGAGTGCCCCTACAGAACCATTATTCGATTATTATCTTCATCTAAACTATAAATAAAATCGAAAAAAACACGAAAAATGCAACGCTACCTCCCGGAATAAATATAACCTGTAAAGAAATTTTGCAAAGAACTGTCCCCCGACTGCAATTTTCCCGATCATCACTGAAATCATTGTTTTACCGGTTTTTTTTTACTTTTTAGTTAATATTTGAACATGGCAGTCGTATTAATTCGTTAATTTTTTTCATTAGTTCAATATTATTATCTACTTTTTGTGACAGATTTAAAATAACAGCTTTTTACTAAAAACATATAAAATTATATAATATGGTACTTTTAAAAAAATGTAGCTTGAACAATTAATGCTATTATTAAAATTAAAAACAAAGCATTGATTTTAATCACGTAGCAAGGGTGGGAAAATGAGGCTTGGGAGGCTTGCAGCAGCCGAGAGAAAACACATTTGTCTTGTCCCGGCCCGTTAGCGTATATTACGCCGCGCTGAGACATCGCCCGCTGTGCTTCTTAACTTCGTTCCTCCTACATTAAGGTATTGTACGTTTTTCATCATTATAGGAAACTACTTCCCAATAGGTTTCTTCGAAAAATATTTCCAGATATCGAATTCGTTCTAATATGACATAAATAGTCTGTTATGTATATTTTTTAATGGATATTTTCTTACTTACTCGCAAACAAGTATATTACCGTAGTAATACTACGAAAAATTCAATAAATAGAATATTTTCTAGACCCAGTGGCCGCTGCCAAAATAACAAATACGTAGGTTGCTAACATCGATTTTATGACAGTAACTTTGCTAAGATGTCATTGAAATTTCCTTAATGTCTCTGCATAAGTTATTTAATATTTCAATTTCGTATAATAATAAAAAACGAAACATGCATATTGAGTGGGCAAAAACGTAAATGTTACAAAGGTATATTAAGTATGTTGTGTACATTATATTCTTCTATAAATTTTAAAAGTGTTAAGGTAGTTGCAAAATCTGAACACCAAGGGATGCACTCGGGCGAATCAATGATCAGTCACTATTATAAATAAATATTTTCTCCGAATGGGAATGGAACCTGTACCAAACTTTGGCGTAGAGATAAATCCTTTTGTTCATTCTGTTTCAAAATAACACATTCAAATACTGTGAAGCTAAGTAATATTGGGAGGTGTAAATAATAAAAATACAAGAGTCATAAACGTAATCGATGAGAAATGTTTTCACGCATGTGTGATAGTTACGACAAAGAAAGTAGCAAAGCTGGCGCCAAAAAGTCTCCTCACTTCTGTCCCCTCTAAATCTTATAGCAACACCGTGTCATAATGCAAGCACGGCACAAACATGTCTCCGTGCGCCAAGCTTGTTAAGTGGTTTGGAAGAAAAACATCAAAGAAACTTTTCTGATTGTCGTACCCAATTTAGGACATATGTAGGAGAACAAAAATAAGCATCGCAGATAATAGAGCTTATTGATAAAGTATGAGGGTTCGAGTAGAACTATACATCAAGAAAACAGTTTAAATATTTTTAGCCTACCAAGGATATATTAACCAAGAAACAGCAAAGGATCGCCTGATAAGGCCCCTCAGGAACTTTGCAAAACATCCCTCGTCCGCAGTTTTTGTGAAACAGACTTCGTAATAATAACCTTTGTAATTTCTTCAAGTAACTTTACAAGTTTTTGAGTATACCTCAAAGCGAGGTTCCCGTAATTCTTCATACATTATGAACAAATCCTTTCTCTTGACTTTATCTTTGTTTATTTATGTTATAATTGTGGATGTCTTTTGTTTGTACTTATTACAATAATTATATTATTATCTCATCATTGTATTTTATATTCAAAGTATAATGTTCTGTAAGTAATATACAAAAATCCCGTGTCACAGTGTTTGTTATCGAACTCTTCCGAAACGGCTTGTCCGATTTTTATGTTTTCTTTTTTGTGTTTTTATATATACTTATTTGGTATTTTTTATTTCCCTACTAGGTGATAAGGGTGGACATCTCCAGATTTTCTATTTTTGGACCAAATTTTTATTTTTTATTTTTTTAATGATTTGGCATCAAAAAATACTTATAACCCAAAATTTTCTACTTTCTACCACCAATCTATATTTTTCAATAGTAATTAGAACACGGTCGGAGCCACGGGAACTGCTAGTATATATTATATAATAATTAAATTAAAAGATTTTAATTTTTTTGTACATAAAATTCTTTTTCACGTGTTTGTAAAACATGCAATTCAAACGAAAAAAGTCATTGTAATAAAAATAATTTTAAATAATGAAAAGGAAATGTCGAATATTAAAAGTATATTAAGGAAACGCGGATGACATGAACTCTGGCGGTGACGTCTGTCTCTTGTGAACTCCGCTGCCCGACTATATTTGTGCGACCGGCGTCCCCCGTGCCCGACCCTAACCTCGCTACGACGGATTTTTTTGTGGGGACATCATAATAATAGCTCTGTATTACTTCAGGAGAAATTCCAAGAAGTTTATAACTCGAGATGAGTTTCGTGTTCCTTGTCATAAATAATAAAGCGGTCGTCGACTACAACGTTGTGCAGATTTTAAGTGAAGTAAAAATTTAAGAAATGATTTTACATTTTTGGGTCCCGAGTCAAAAAGAAATTGTTACAAGTTGATGAAGATTTCCGTTAGATAGGATTGTGGCTATCCCCTGGGACAAAATGAAATATTTTCAATACATTGATTTATAAAGTAAAAGTCCTTTAGCTAAAAGGTTCATTTTAAGATAAATCAATATACCTAGAATGTCCATTGTCCATGTAAAGGTTCTCTTTTTCTGACATTAATCAGATTAATTAATTACGTAATTAACAAGCATTAAAATATCCCGATATAAAAGTTGACCACGAAATGAGTGACCACGTTTCATTTATAAATTTTACGTTACGTTTCGTAACATGACTAGGAACTAAGTAGAGGCACTATTCTCGTCTGTGCTGTCTACAGATACTACTTAAGTTAATGGATAAGTTACGAAGGCACGGAGTTTACTTTGTGTTTTCAGGTAGACAGACTTGATCGTGAAGTTTTCTTCGTTAATTTGAACAAGTTGGAAGATTCACAAACCTGTCAGTAGAATTTAAGGAAAGATGTTCTGCGATGCCTATTTCAATTACATCATTAAATGTCTATCGTCTAAATTTAGCTTATAAATAAAGTATATTTGAAATAAAATATTTAATTACATAAAAAATATTGAATCATTTAAATTGACCCTCTACAGAATTTTCATTACAGCTGGCATTCATGGCACGCAACACCAAATTACAATAAAGTTAAAAGTTATTTCCAAAAAAGCAACTTGTCCAAAACTTCCCCCGCCTAAAGAATTATGAAGATTAGCATAACAAAGTAAGCTGGAACTGTGTTGAGGGAATGCGTCGTCTTTTACAACTCACCAATGTTGTGCGCAATTTATGTACGCTGCAAAAGTAGTAGAAAACATTAAGCGCGACAAAATTTTCCGATTTTTAGTAACTTAAAAGAATGATAAATATAATGAAGTATGAATAGGTGTGCCTGAAGCCAATGTAGCGAACTACCGTGAAGCTATACGAGCTCTATTACTCGCTTCCCCAACCTACCAATTACACTAATGGCAGTTATTTCATTTCAAACTCATACTTGTTCAATTAAATACGTCATGTTTCTTTCAAAACACTTATTAAGAAACTTCATCTTTTAACTCTCATGTAAACTTATGTGTTTCTTACGATAATTATGACATTTATAAACTTTTTATATGATTTTAATTGTATTTAATATTAATATAACGAAAAATCCAGGCATGTATACTGTATATATTATTATTATAAGAAATGGCGCTCAATTAAAAAAAGCTTAAGAAGCGGCCGAGGTGGTCTAAATCGTCTAAGTTTCTGTATTAAAACTAAAAAGGAGCCTTACAGCTTGTACGTGTTCTTTGTCTCAAGTTTTGTGCTCACCTCTGAGGGAGCTTCCCCTCGGCAACTAATATTAGTCAATTAGGTATTCAGGACGCGCGTCGCACACCCCGCTCTACGTCTGGTGACTGCGGCCTATACAGTATACACGCTTCTGCTACTGCTCACTCCTGTAATTCCGCGGGCCTAGGACGATATTCAGCTACTAACTATCAATTACGTTTCCCAAACGGGCCAATTTAGTTATATAACAAAATTAAGGTTAATTATTTTATATTTACTTTGTAATATTATAAACTTATTGAGCTTTATTTCAAATAGTATAGGATAAAATTTGTACAAAGGATAAACTAGATGTATAAAATAGTTTAAGAGATTCGATGCCATGGATCACTATGTCATAGTTATTGTTGTTCCGCTTATTTTTTTAAGAGCAATAAAATTAAAGTATTTTACTAAGCTTATTCCAAAAGTAAAAAAGTAAAAATGGAGCCTATTTAAATTACCTCTGAAAAATATTTATATGTATTCTTGTGAATTTAGACCAGAAGTAGCTTTTTTTTAAAAAAAGAAGCTTACTAAATCGACCTCAATTTATTTTAAGAATCTGAAAACGCTAAAACACAATTAAACTAACCAAAAAGACAACAAAGCTAGCAACAATGATATTTAAGAAAATAAACCAACATAGTAACGACCTGACAATGCTACAACGATAAGTGTCAAAACACAACTACCCCCGATGCCGGTTATGCATCGACTTTTATAGTTTTCTCCCCACTAACATCATTTTTTCTGTTCATCTTCGACAGTATTGTTTGCTCTTAATGAGCAATTTTACAAGCGTTTTATTAGGTACCCTACGTAAACGTTTATCTTTTACTAGTAACTAATTATACTAATTAACTTTAACTAAGTTTTTACTATATATATAATACTTTAACTAAGTATCAAGTTTAGATCACTTAGTTAAAACCATAGCAATTATTTACGTCCTTTATATATCCACAATGTAGAGCACCGGCCTTAATCGACTAATTAAAAGAAACATGAGTATCAAATTAATCAATTATGTTAATATAACATTATTCGCAATCACACGACCTTACACCTACGATGCGAAATTCATATTTAAAGTTATAATGATAGAGCATAATGAAAGAAAAAGAATTGAACAAAAACTTTAGATTAGTCTAATTTTGGAGCAAACATATCTTATCGATGTTTCTGAGCATACAAGTATAGTAAAATCTCTTTTAGAGCACTCTTGAGTGTTACGACTTTTATCGCAGGAAATCCTTCTCCTTTTTGCATAATTCATCGCTATGAAGTTGAAACCGAACCAAAGTCGTAAAAGAAATCGCTCTATGATTTCATATCTTCAAAAACTTTATACTCGTCTGTCTTTGAAATCAATGACCGCTTCCAGACATGTTATAATAACGACCTTTTAAGATACTCTAAGAGACCCTTTCAACGTATATGGATAAACATCGTAAAATTAATAATTTAGTATATTAGTTTTTTTTTTGTTTTTAGTATATTTGATCATTTTAAATAAATGAAATGAATGATTAGGACATGTCAAATAAAATGATGGGTCAAAATATAAAATGATTCTGAAACTAGGTGAGCTTTGCCACGTAAGTGTATATTTTGTTTAATTACATTATATATATATTGATAATCATGGAAACTTATTTGGACAAAAGAAAACTATTTCCATTGTTTTGAATAAACGTTATACTACCCTCTTGTTTTAAGAAGCTTAAAAAAAATCATCATTTAATATTACATAAAAACACCATAACGTTAAAATATTTTTTCTCATACCTGATATCTAAAACCAGTATAAGAAATCTTAATCAGTCAGCAGGAATACCAAAAAGATTGTTATGAACTTATTTTTACTTTGCAATTCCAAGGCATCGTCGGAAGCTTTTTGTTTAAGAGTGAATTCCGAAATTCCAGTGCGGTAATTTATAAAAAACTTACCTACTCAAAGTAACAAAGAGAAACCAAAACACAATATTTAATGCCTTTGTATATGAATAAACTGTATAATATGATTATTTTATAGTTATGATTGATATCAATTACTCTTGTGTAGTAATATACAATGAAATGACTCTTATTAACGTCTCATTGTTAGAGTCATTCATTCAGCATTTTTCACGGCTCTGAGCTAATTAATAAGCTGAGCTCTGAGCTAAGTACCATTCTCGTTTTGTAATTATTATTATTTAACACATTAATGCTTATCATAATCACCATATTTAATTTTTTGTTGATGCGATGTGATTATAATAAATAAAGCCAATCTCCCCACAGAATGGACCATGTGCCCGCCTAATCCTATAATAAATCATGATTTGAAAGGAATAATGATCATAAACCGTACGCGAGTGGCGAGTGGCAAGAACGGGACGCAGATCGACGTCGGCCAATCGTTCCCATACATCATGTTGCGATTACACGTATTAAATAAACATTTGCGATCAGATTGTGTTTTACTGGTTACATTGTAGTAAATCATCCGTAAAAGATTTTATTAAAAATAATAAACATTCTTTCCCGTATTTGCTTATAATTAATTTCCATTAAAATCGAAGTATTTTATACATAGGTACATATGAGTATTTAATATGCAGGTATGTACGTACTTAGATGAGACTAAATCAAAGATCTTGTCTATGGTGTCATTATAACACATTATATGAAGTGAACCAGTAGCAGCACAGTAGAAGTGAGGAGAGGAAATAAAATACAACTTCCACAGAATAAAATATATGTGTCTGATTAATTAGATTAAATGTTTCGTAACTTTTAATTACTTTATTCTTATTTTTAACATCAACAAGGTAGGTACATAAAGGTTCTTAAAATTTCGTGAATAATTAAGTGAAATTTATAAAATTATGCATATGTTTCTTATGCAAAGAAATATTTGGAAATATAATAGATGTAGCTTCTGGGTCAGCGCAAAGCTTTGTATACTGCACTCACGACGTCAACTTGCCGATTAGGTATTCGACAAGGGTTCGAACAATGTCGCGCTCACGTCTTGCATGGACCGCGTGTGAGGGGTGAATATAATATTGTATCCCAGAATAAAATTAATATAATATATAAATGAGAATATTTAGACGCTAAACTTTAAGCTTCTTTTATAAAAAAATGATTGCGTGTAATCTTCACGTACGGTTGAGCTAGCTACTTCTTTGGAAGTGTGGCCGATACTGGAAATTAAATTAATCGACATTAAAATATCAATATATGCTTATATATTATTCTGTATAGGATTTTTAGTAATCGATATTTATTTTTATATGTAATAATTATTCTAAGATTATTAATAACAATTGTAAAATGTATATTAAGTACCTTTCAAGTTTTTTTTTTAAATATGTAATGTACAGATTTGACTTAGAGACTTTAGACTTACAATATGATTTTAATGTAGGTAAAATGTTAAAATTTTTCCTAACATAATTACCATTAAAAAGTACACTTTAAAAAATTCTATTTTCTTATATGCGAGCTTTTGTATGAAAAATATCTCGTATTACTTACCCCTAATACTCGCAAATTAAAAGGCACGTTGCTCCCAAGAGACTTCTATTTTGTGTCGCTAAAGATTTAGGGAGGGTTCTTTGTACCATGTACCCTTGACAAGTTACAATCGATCATTAATTATATTTAGCATCCAATATTTTCGCCACATGTTGCTGTAACATCGGTGCTTGTTGACAATGCTCATTATTCTATACATTTATTTTATATACTTATTCGCCTATTAATATATGTGAAAAATTATGTGATACAATAATGTGGAGCAGGGACCTACCTACTAACTCGCTACTTCAACGATGATAAAAAACAATCGCTACTACTTATATTACACATAGTATACATATTATATAGCCTAGTGGAAACTGAGTGAAGCGGATTCTAATCACTGGTCACGCATCTTTGATATTTTCATGTGCGAATAAATTAACTAACAACATGATTACCACTTTTCTAACACCAAGGTGATGGAAAACCTCCATGTCTGAGAAAAAATAGCAAGTTTTCAAAACACATAGTTGGCTAAACCGCGCTGGAACCACCTGGTCGACTATTGTCTAATCTCCTTCGTATAGGAGGGAGGCCCGTATCCAGGAGTAAAACGTTATTATTAATGCCTGTATTACAAGTATCTCATCTCTTTATATTAATATGAGTGACACAAAATTTTAATAACTATCGTTTTGTTATAGTGATTTTATAGTGATTGTTCTCTAAAGTTTTTCAATTACAGATTTTGCTAAGTTACTATTTTGTCTTTAACAATCTTTATGCAATATATATACAATGTACATATATTATAAACGAAATACCTTTTTTTTTACTTGTTCCAATTTGCATTTTAAGATGAACAGTGAACACTGAAAAGGTAGGTATGTGACGTCACATATCGCTCGCATACCTTCATCCTAATCCAATATTTTCTGATAAAACAACCAGATGATGTTATGCATATTAAGTATCCTCCCTCAAAAATAATGAAACGTTCTAGAAAATGATTGACGTCAAATAATTTACATATTGGATTTTTAGAAAGGAATAATTACTACCTATATTAAAAAGTTAAGTATTAGTTTTAGAAGACAAAAAATTGTTTAAGAATATTTTTTGATAAGTAAACTATCATAATACTTTATTAGAATTACGTGAATATTCGACATTATAAATGAAACTATCTTTTATGATTTTGTGGCGGATTAATTTTGATTTTTGGTTCCCGACGTTTCGGATGCTTTACAGCAATCATGGTCACGGGGGAGTCTCTCCGGTATCTAAAAAAAATTTTTTTTTTCATTTATAAGTAAACTCCGTATCACTCCGGCTTTTTCTGTGAATTTATTGTGATTTTTAGTTCTCAACAATACAAATGTTTTACAGCTATTATGGATTGGAGATACGGTTATATAAAATGTTGAATATCCGCGTAAAACTATGCAATCCATTTTTAGATAAGTTATTAACAAGTTAAGTTATTAAGCTAGGTGAAGTCAATCGAAATTTTTAATAATAATTAAATTGATATAGGTTACAATCATTATACAATCGATCTATATGTGTTCCCATCCAAGTGGTGGAAGGATATATAAATAAACGATACTAAAACATCAAATCAAAATGAAATCAAAGATGGTAATTTTGAATAAAATGAAAATTTTCACATCAAAAAGATATTTATAATACATATTAGCAAAGTTTAATTTCAATGATTTGAATGCATCGTTACAACACGAACGAACGTGTGACGATTACGAATATGTCTACTTTATTATCCACTCATTTGCTAATTAGGTATTAAGTGGTAGAGTTAGTCAGCCATACCTTAAACTTATAATCTCCAAGTGTCTACACATCTAACCAGCTTTCACATTTATAATATTAATAGGATAATTAAATCAGTCTAGTCTTTTACTAAGTACCTACTAATGAACGCAACGCATCTTTGCGCTAATTCATCAAAAGTAAATTGCAAGCTGACAATAATTTCCTACAATCACATGCTCGCAGTAGAGAAGTAAAATTGCTAGTGAGCGAGTGTAGATAAGCATCTGCTGAGTGGTCCCCTTGTGTTTTCCGATCGGCACTCGCTCTGTGTTGCTATTAATTTCTGAACCCTGTCACACAGCTAATACAGAAGCTTGGACATAATGTGATTATATTTGCAAGTAAAATTGATATAGCGATATATTACCACGCAAATATATTGCGTTCTCGGTAAACATAAACGCCCAACATATTTCCGATATTATCGTTCTTTGAATAAACGGTATTACTCTGCTATAAAGCGTTTTGATGTTTACCAAACGAAATCATTGATCTAGAAGCATCGTATCATTAAAATAATATAATAATATGTAGTGTGACCACCCCTCACTATGTTTATACATATGTTACATATATTTAATACATTCCAATTTACAATTAAGTTAACCGCAGAATTTGAATATCTCAAGATATCCATGTGTCACAAATTCCTAGTGTAGGTTAGTGTAGGTCACTACTCGTATCGCTTATTTTAATTTTAAGAAATGACTGGCTTCTTAATTTTGAATATTTTGTGCAATATACGTAATTTGTAACAATAATTACATTTTAAAGCATATGCCTTATGCCTATAGAATATAAAAGGTTAATTATAATATTTTATGTGTGTGAAGTGTGTGTTTAATTTCAAATTAACAGCTTTTCACTAAATGCATATGAAAGTATATACGGTACCTACTTACATCAAAATCAATTTTTTTAATTTTTGTAGACTGCCTGTCTGTCTGTTTGTTCCGGATAATCTCGGAAACGGTTCAACCGATTTTGACGAACTTTCACTCGCAAATAGTTAGTGTTATAAGGAGTAACTTACATTTATTTTATAAGCAAATTATAAAAACTTATAAAAGCGCAGCGAAGCGGGTCGGGTTTGCTAGTACCACAGATCACATAATATAATACTATACTAGTACTAAATTATACTTTTATGAAAGAGTTATCTCAATGTCAATTTAACTTCGTACGAAATTTTTACGAAACTGAAATTCGTCCACGGTCCACGTGGACGAATTCCTATATTCCTATATTAAACATATTTATGTGTGGCAACAGTGCGTAAGTCATAACTTTGAATGCATTAGTGTTAATTAAAAATAAGAAAAAGTATTCACACATTAATATTCAATAATTATGATTTTAAACAAATGAAATAGAAGTGAAGACTTTCTTCGACTTTGACTTTTAATGACTGTTGCTCGAAAAATGTAAAGTTAGGGGAAACATTAATAAAAATTCCAGTCTGAAACAACAAATTAAACGAAGCCGAGCCACTCGAAAAACCATAAGTACCTACTCGTCTCAATTGCCATCGATAAGAAATCCAAGCCGTGCCAATGTATTCCGGGCACGTTTCGGCTTACGGTTTTTTTCGCTATGCTTCTGTGGCCTTTAAAACAAATTGACTCTAAAATTCTTCAGAATGAAATGTTGTCGGAGTTTTATTAAATCGAGTGTAACCATTCCTAACATTACGCAAATTGCGGATCCTCCCCTACATCTGTCGCAGGGATGCACCCCCTTAATAAGTGTTAACGCTCGCCGGCTGCGATGAACACTCCGTCCCAGCTCAAGCTAAATCTCTACAAATTCTTGATACAAATTAATGCCGCGGGAGTACTACGCGAGCGTCGCTTGTAATTTCATTTTGTAATGCCAGTTGTTATGCCCTCGCTATAAATGGCATTATAGTTCGCATATTAAGATATTGCTTAAAGTTACTTACGAGTATATTGTAATTGAAAATATTGCACCTTAATATGGACTGTTAACTAATCATTAGACGTTGCTAATATTGTACATTGGCATTTACGTCGGCATTAAAGGAACTCTTTTTTCATTTTCTAATTTCATTATTTGCATTTCTTATTATAACAGTAACGTTTTTTGAAATATACAATATCTTGTAGTCGTAAACATACCATTAAAAACTACATTTGCATTAAGCAACTCAAGTAAATAAATTTCAAATTATTGACCCAAAAATGTTAAAATATTCACGATAAGAAAGTATATGTTAAAGATGTCATTACATTTAAATCGAAAAATATAACATTTAATTAATTAAATTCTTTCAATATGACGAATGACACCTTTTTTAATGTTAGAAAATGCATTTACGCATACCAACTGTATACACACAAGATAACACCTATACGAACACTGTAGCTAACGCAAGTCGACATTTTATGTATCATCTGATTACAGTCACATTTTAGGTTGTAATAAGAGTATGTGTTGGCACTGTTACCTACGTACCTGCTTTTTAAAACTGATATTATTGAGTCTATTGAGACATTGGACTTCGAATTATTGACTACTTAACTATTGGGTATTTTATAGAATTTTCGATTAAAACATTGTGTAGATTAAAAGGTACTGTACTATTGTAACAAACCACTAGGTCTGTACAGAGTGTAAAAAATCAGTTTTATTTTGAAGAGTTGTGGTTAATAGAATAAATCTAATAGTATTCAATTATATAATATAATAGTATTCAAGATTCTACCTCCCAAAAGCCTTGCCTTACAAAAAACTTTAAGAAGAAGAACGAAACAAGAGTAAGGAAACACTTTTGTGTGTCTTCTTCTTAAACAGTGGCTTTACCGCCACCACTGTTTACCACTTAGTGTTACGATATTAAGATTTAAGAATATTAAAGCTATAAGTATAAGGAGAACGCAATACCCAGTAAAAAATATCCTAGTTATATACTACTATAAGATTTTCAAGAAATGGACTAAATTTTTAATGAAAATCCGTAAAATAATTTTCGTGTGTTAGTATTATAAGCATTTATACCATTTTAAAAAGTTTTATATTCTTACTGATCTGATGATAGAGTAACAAAAAGATTGTTTATTTATTTTATCGTATCTTGATACTATCAATTTATATTTTGCATAATGGATGGATGTAAAAAGAGTAAACTTTATTTTAATTAAGATACCATTTAATTTGGTAGGCTCTATAAATAACTTATCGAGAAATTAAAAAAATATCAATAATAAAAATACTTCGTGAGAACTTAAGCCTCGTATATCACAGACACGCAACATTGACATTGTAGATGTAGCAATTCATTTCCATTTTTCAGACCATTAAACGTCGACTATAACACGGCAGCGAAGCGAGCGGTGTAAAATGAATGCCGGGCGAAATAGTTCGAAACTGGTATCATCGTTGCAAATGTAAATGAACAATTAAAACGTTCGCAGTGGCCAGGGACAATGATGATAATTATTTTAGTTTGCTGTCGACGCGGTTGTCAGTCGGCACCCGCCCGCTCGCTGGAATGCTCCTCGAACCCCATTTTCGCCATTAAACAGCGACACTTCTGCTGTTCGTAAATTATTATCAGCTAGCGCTTTCATTACTTGGCTCCGTAACAAAGGAACTCTACAAATGTAGGCACGTCGTGATTTAACTTCAACAACTTTGATTCCACTACGACTTCATCCCTATTGTTCCCGCTTAAAATCATAGTCCATGTAAGGTGCGAGGTGAAATCTTCATTAATTAATCACAACGTTATAGATTCCAACCGAAGAACTTTCATGAAAAGCCACTGTAACCTATGAAATAATTGCATTGAAAGTTTATTATAAGACGACAACTTTGAGGATTTGAAATGTTCAATTCCTAACTAGGTTTATACGTACAATAATAATCACCTACTAACTATAACGAAGGTTATGTATAACATTCACATGATATGCTAATAAGAGAGAGAAAATTATACTTATATAATACATGATATAAATGTTTTTCGTGCAAAGATCACGCTATAAATATACTTACAATTTACATATTTTGTACAGTTTTTCAGAAATGAGATGTAAGAGAGAAGTATTCATCGAAGCAAGCATCAAAATCTATCCAGTGGCTTACTAGACAGACAAAAATACCTATTATAATAGTGTGTGTATCGCAAGCACTTGACTGATTTTCTGACCACTTACCACAACAATAAATGTAATAGAGTCATAAAATGTATAAAAAAGTTTATGGATGAGAAATGATAATAATTTAGAAATTTTAAAATTCCTTCTATTAATAATTATCAAATATTTCCTAATGTTCTCTTTATATTAACAGCTAAATGACAAAATAACTTTATCAAGCGACTTTAAACAAAAAAGGAAAACGTTGCCAATTCGGGGGTATATATTTTTTTATATTAGTAGATTATGCATACAGAGTTTCTTAACTATTGGTGTGTTCAAAAATGTCATATAAACTAAAATATATATTAAATGTATAAAAACATATTTTAAATTTGTTTAGCTTATTCTGTTCAACATGCTGCACAGGTACTGAAAAGGAAGAGGCCAACAGGGTTGTCAATTATTGTCACTGTAATGTGACACTTTGATAGCGACCGAGTCGTTAATGAAATTTCATTGATTCAAAGCTCATTTGCGAAGTGCGCCGGATGCCTACATATTGGTGAGCGCGAGAGAGTTGCAGGGGAATGAATATTCGCATTCAGGACTCGCGGAATGCTTTTAGCGTGCGTAATTCAGTTAAACGTGTAATTTATGACTAGCAAAATTACCGACATGATCATATATGATCTTATTCAGAGCTTATCAATACAGCATACTGTATCAAAATTTAATAACATGTAGCCACGTCCTTGATATGAAGCATGCGAGATTAAAGTGAACATTTACATTAAAGTGAATATTTACTAAAGAACTTTAGGCTACTAAACGTAAACTAAAGCTTGTATTTTATTTTATTAAATTATTAAAAATTCAGTAGATGAAGACATTTTATTTAAAATTATTGTAGTTTTATTATAATAATTTTATTTACAAATTTGAAATGGAATCAACTTTGAGGAATATCCAATAAAAGAAAGAATCAGAAAAAAGAAGAAAGAAAGAATCATCGAAATTAATATACACTGTAAAAAGTTATAAGTGATTAAGCTTCAAAATTCGGTAGGTGAAAAATCATTCATCCCCATTTTCTACACTTACGAATATTTTTATTTCAACTTCAAATAAGACTAAATTAGAAGAATCCAATTTAAATTATACTTTAAACTTAAACGTTCAATTTTTAAGTAAGCCTGTAAGCGACACAGTTATATAAAATCGATTTTCCCGTATCCAATTATAAAAAAAGTATAAAAAAAATATAAAAATAAATATACAATTGTATTTGACGACACGTGTGGCTCAGTTTGTAGTGATCGTACTTGGTACGCCAGCGGTCGCGGGCTCGAGTCCCGCTGGGGAAATTTATTTGTTGAGCACGAATGTTTGTACTCCAGTAATGGATGTATATATTTATAATAATATGTATGTATTTAAAGTTATATAATATGTTTAGTATATCAACTATCTGCTATCCATAACACAAGGTACCCTACCATTGAACTAGATAGTGCTGCGTGTAAATGTCCCAACATATTTATTAGGGTCTTTGATGTAAGAATAATTTTAATTAACATAAGAACATACTTTCTTTACGTTTAGAAGGATGTTTGGGTATAATATTATATACCATCTTTGAGTGTTCGTATCATTCATTTCTGTGATATATGTAGGTGCATATTCGTGTAATAGATATAGATTATAGATATAACACATACTTATTATGTAAATCCGTATATATATAGCTATTAATCTTTTTTACCAAGATTGATTTCATTTAGAAGAGTATAATATGCATAATATAACTTGTTCAAAATGTTGAACTCTTCTCTCTAAGCGCTGCCATAGAAGTATGTTATTGTTATTTTCCCTTCACTGAAAATTGATGGACTCGAATTGAGGTTCGAATAATATTTTTTAATTTTTATACTACTAATAAAAAATTGCTTAGTTATTTTTGATCCAATATATATTATGCACTCCTACATTGCTCTTACAATAGTGGGTATACATATAATATTTAAGTAAGTTTGCAATATGTGATTTCGGTAACAATGCATCAATATCTGATGATGGAGCCGGGTTTTAAGAAACTACCTGAAGGAAAATGTATTGCCGGATTTGAGTATATTTTATTATTATGAGTTCTTTTTGATAAACATTATAAGTTTAATATTTTGGATCGGAGCTTAATTCTTTGTCAGTTCGTTTAGTCGCTTCGGAGTTAAGACAGTCAGACAGACAAAAAATTGAGTTATTCTTATTTGTAAATACCATATAAGTACATATTTTTTTAGCATTTAATAAAAAGCTGCTTTTAAAATGTTATTTATGTGTAAAGATGTAAAGAAATATATTAGACATATATTATTTTACTTTTACTTTAAACTGGGGAAAGAGTCAATTACCAATTTACTAATTAATTTGTTAATAGTTTTCATTCGTAGCATCCGTTTACCATTTTGTAAATTTCATATTTGCTTTGCTTGGTAATAATAGAAAATATAACGAATTTGATACGTTTACTTTAAAGTATACTAGGGTTTACCGTTGTTATTAGTCTATTTTCATAACAAACATTTTCATTTTCTTATTAACTTGCATGTACTAATGCATAATACCTATGTCTGATATTTGAAAGACTCTCAAGTGTTACATATTAATAAAAAGGTTGTCATGTGTAGATACGTAAATATATTTTATTATTTATAACAAAGAACAATGAGTGTATTCAGTAGGAGTTGTTCTGTTTCGTCACCGCCCACCATCGAAGTCTTAATGAAATATCAGCAAAATAATACGATTTGGTATTTTTTTTAAATTGAGCTTAAATGTTTTATGTTAAATCTGAAATGGTAAATTATCGACAAATCACATAATTTATTGTAACGTTTACTCGACATAATTATTATTGTTCATATATATTTACTCAACATATTTTTTTAACAAAAAGCAGTAAATCCATACTTTGTTTTAATATCTAAATAGACAGTTGAAGTTGTATTTAATCATTTGTATTTAATCATTTTTTTTTACAATTATTGTTTAAAAAAAGTGCTCACGTTAATTTACAATTGCCAATAAAAATAAAACTTTTCTAGCTGTATAAAATACCTCACAGAATTTTTATGCGATGAAGAGATTATTATTTTACAGAGCCTATTAATAGCCCATTTTAGGCCACATCACAAATTGAAATTAAGAGATAGATCTTCTCTAGTATTTTATTAGCTGTAGATGAATCTGATTAATTGCCACATAAATTTTAGAATTACTTAGACCAATTTATTTATTTTTATATTTTTTTTTGTTTAAGCTTAAATAGTTAAGACTCAAAATCCATCTCAATTCTCTTCACTCTTCTAACAATATAGATTCTGAAATAACAATAATTTAACAGCCAATTTAATGTTTAATAAAATACACAAATAGTTCTGCGCACAGTAGACCTCGCGAGCACAAACTTTTCGAAATAATAAATTATTAGTTATAGGTATAGCACTAAGTTATGTGAGCAATGCAGTAGCATTTCAGCTATTTGTGCTGATTATGCCAAAGATCCTCATCAAATATTCACCAAAAAACTACAATCGAAATTGCATTTCATAAAGTAGAGATACTCATTAATCCCCTTTTTGGAGAAGCTTCCTTCCAATCAAAAAACCCTTGACGACGAAATAATCTATAAAATCACTAGCAATTCCCGCAGTTTCGCCCACATTGGTTATAGGATGAAAATTTAGGGTTATAAGTATGTTTTGTTGTACTATTAGATAATAATTAAAATTTGGTCTAAATTAAAAAATCTGAAGAGCCACCCTTATCACCTAGGCGAATAAAAAATAGCCTACGACCTATTCTCAGATCTAGGAAATAAAATAGACAAAAAAAATCATAAAAATCTGTCAAGCCGGTTCGGAGGACTTCAATAAGAAACACTGTACCATGAGATTTTTATATATTAAAGCTAAAACCTGTATACCAAGAATTCGTCCAGTTCGGTAGAAAAATATGACCTGTAAGGGAATAACAACAAGCTAATAAAGAGAAGCTTCGTTCGCTCGGTCAATAAGTAATTATAAATGTAATAATGCGTATAAAAAACACCCAATTTCAGAGAAAAGGATTTTATTTATAGAAAAGAACCTTTTCTATAAATGAAAATTGGCAATCCATCCATAATTATGAAACCAATTAATAAATTATCGCAAAAAAAACCATATATAAACGATTAAAAATTTAGCTTAAAACTATTTATGATAGGTACTACGCACCGGCACATGTTATGTACCAGAGAATTGATAAATAATTTATTGAGGCTCGAAATTACATAATTTAGATAACGTAAATTAAAATAAACTGAAAATAATATCTTTCAAAATTTTTTTTCGTTTCGTTCGTTTTAAATGTTCTTTTCATCTTATACTTTATAAATATGCAATATTTAAATCATTATAATACAAATATAATAATATATTATTCTAGATTTATAAAAATATCTTTAATTTTGAACTTTAGTTTTTAATGTAAGTAATTAATGTAGTTTTTAATGTAAGTAAATGTAGATTTTAAAGACGAAATAATAGAATGATTTGTGTGTATGTACACATTATACGTATATGTAACACTTTGTCATAGTCATCAGTGAACCCATTTTCAGTTTTATAAAATACTAGCGGTGCCCGCGGCTTCGCTCGCGCTAAGAGTGAATAAAATAAACATTTTTGCTTATATACTGTTACTTATAATGTACCAAGGACTGATTCCCCATTTAAAGTTCTGGCCGTCTTTTCTGAAAACTACTGTGTAGCATCCTGCCGTGCCGCCACTGCTGCGCTTTCTAAAACTTATATCCTATTTTTAACCAATTTTGCTACTATGTGTATCATAATTTCTTTGTGTGTTTTTCGTTAATGATAAACTGATGTACGTGGTTCATTGTTATGGACTTATGGTAAAAATTACTGTTAAATATTTTTCCTACGCAAATTGTGCCACCCCCGTCAACCCCCATAGGGGTTGATTTTCAAAAAACGCTTAGATATGTATCTCATAATCTCATTATTTCAGTGTCACGCAAAATATTTCAATAGAATTAAATTTCCCATACAAACTTAGCCACCCCCCTTAACCCCCAATGGGGGTGAATTTCGAAAAACCCTGAAATACGTGTTTCATCATTTGTACTAAAAAGCATTAATTCAAAGTTTCATGCAAAAATGTGCAATAAAAATATTTTTCTCATACAAACTTTGCCACCCCTTTTAACCCTTTTAGGGGTTGAATTTCCAAAAAATAATATGCCTATTTCCTTCTCATGAATGCAAACTATCTACATACCAAATTTCAGCAAAATCGGTTGGGTGGTTTAGGCGTGAAAAGGTAACAGACAGACAGACAGACAGACAGACAGAGTTACTTTCGCATTTATAATATTAGTATGGATGGATTTTAGTTAAATTTCACCTCAAAGCTCAAGAGGTAATATATAGTACTTTTTAAGAAAAGTATTGTTGTAATTTCATATTCCTGCTTTGCTTTATTCTAAGTGTATATCTACTTAACTTCAATGCATTATAAATTTATAACTATTTAGAAAGTTAATTAAGTATATATTTAGTAGAGTACTTCTAAGTTCTAGGAACTCGATGCAATTTTTTTTTCCGAAGAAAATCCGTTGGAAGAGTAATTTTCTTGTATTTTTTTTTATTATAGAAAGTTTTATAGAAACTTTGACTTTACCTTTTGTAGAAAACATTATAAATAAATCTGTCCGTCTTTTTAAGAGTATTATAGAAAATCCCAAAGCACCAAATATTTTTATTCTTCATTAGAAGTCATAGAAATATTATTGCCAAATATGTATTTTTCTTAAACCTACCAGAATTAGATAAGGTGTTATCGCCAAGGCCAGTGGACGTGTCGACGTCAGCGTGAGCGTCCGCCCCGACGGCCGCGACCAGCGCGCATGCCCACGCGCACACCGTAAATAACCGCCGCACGCATATCGTTACCCTCCAGTCTCGTAATGCTCCACGCTTAGCCATCGCACATCACAAACTAACTTTAGTAAAAGTCTGTATTATAAAAAACACTAATTTAAGTGCTTTAAGAAATATTATAACATAGGTTACCGTCTCAAAAAATCTAAATGCTAATACAATGTAACTAGAAAAAATATTAGTACTTAGCGAAGCTTGTTATCGTGAGTGTTTAAACTCGAAAGTCGAAAAGCACGATTGAGTTGATCGTCTATATTTTGTACTGAGTGACGACGATGTGGCAGCGTAGTCGCGACAGCACTGTCCGCGGGTCCACATTGCGGCCACGACCGGCTCCTCCGGAGTCTCATCGTCTCACACCGGGGTGCTAGGAGGGCCGCTGCGCGCGCACCGACCTCGCTAACCAATAGCACTACAGGGGAGGGACCGCGCGTAAGACGCAACGAAGTATATGCGAAGGCCTATGTACAATGATGATAGCGGACAGGTGGTTTCGCGGCCGTAATTAGGAGTCTGATAACTTATTGCTAGCCAAATAAATATGCTAAAAACGTTAAATCTTTAAGATAACACCTAATGTGTTTCCCTAACAATACTTTTGGAACTCTACAATTTCTTTTTATTTGTAAGTTGGAAATTAATCATGCATTTATTTTTTAACAAGTGGAATATTTGTTTCAAAAATATAATTTAAAGTGTATTTTTTTAAAATTTAAGGCTTACAAATTCATAAACCAAAAATTCTACCCATTTTATATATTATGAACTAAACTAAACAAACTCCCACTTCACAATAAATTTACTTGAGGTACGCAACAAATGCTATAAATTTCATACATTAATATTAATGTACATATACAGCTCGTTTTAAAACGATTATTTAATAATAAACGAACAATACAAATTATAATGCAATATTTCAGTAAATAATTACTGCAAAGCAAGAATAAAAGAAATCATAAATTTCTTCAGCATGCTGAAAATACCAATGATATTATGTATCATTATTGGATCATTGGAAAATACTGCGTATTGCTAACAAATAAGTATTCATGTACCTTCATTCAATTCTTTCATCAAAATAATTATGCGAGTATTTAATTGATGATAATATGATATAAAATTATGAAGATCTATATTAATAAATACTAATTATGACTTACAAAATAAAAAAAAGCTTTGCTATATTATAGGTACTTAACCTACGTTGTTAAGGTTACATTCAAATCTAAAATGCAAACGAAAAAATAAGTTTTTGTCGGTGCATTGTTATCCAGTGAACCTTGTTATAGGTAAGTATTGTCTTGTATATATAGCAATTGTGCGTTTCGTATATCGTTTTATCAAACAATGCGTCTCATAACTAAAGATGATTTTTGGCCCAAACTAGGGCCTTCTTTAAAACGCACTTAGGCCCAGTTAGCGAAAAACGACGCTGAGTATGGTCATTCATACATACATAACTTGTAGCTTCTGGGTTAGTTGGATCTTGTACGGGTGCAAGATCAAGTCGAAACGCGAAATCCGCCAAGTTGACGTCAACTAAGGTCGAGTTCTTGTGGACGGCAAGGAATTGACTACCTCGGGTTCCCTTGCACACCACACAGCTGCGATGATTTTGGGCGATCTGTCGTTCCATTGATGTACAGGTATTATTGACTGTTCATTAACTAACCAGTCCCTTCAAATTAGTGCACTAAAAGTTGCAGGAGTCGACTTTGAATATCCACCGCGTCTGCCGTAATATGGGCGTAATGTGCGTAACGAACAATAATTTTTTAAATATTTTTTTATTAATATTTACACGCGTTGCTCAATTGTGTAATTTGTCATGGTCATTTGGCATCAGTAATGAAATAATAAAAATTAAATTTCAGAGATATCGCCAAAATATTATGACCGATACAGCCTGTCAAAATCGACCCGCTCTTATTGAAAAACCCTATATTTTAACGGTTAGTATATATTCTGGTATACAGGTAGGTACCTGAATTAGGGACTAAGACTCGCCCTCGCTTTGCTCGGGCACGAAGCCGCGGCTTCTGCTAACAAAAACAGCGTGAAGTAATGAAAATCGGTGCAGTAGTTGTTGAGTTTATCGTGAATAGACAGACAAACAGAAGTGGCGGAGCACTTTGTTTTATAATCTGTACTTAGTGATTTTTACGCTGTCGACCAAAGCTACCGAAATACAAGTATGTATGTAAATCTCTATTAAACTCTTTTGCAAAAAAAACGGGCTCTTTAGACTTTTTCTCTACATCAATGAAGAAGAACAAGAAAGAGGTTTTGTTAATTTGACGATGTATTGGCATGTTATTTGAAGCATCCTGTCATGATTCTTTACGTTCCAAATTTAACTTTTGAAATTAGCAAAAGAAAAATATTGATTATTGTGGATTATTGTAAAATTACTTTACTAATGGCGCGAATTACTGAAACGATTTTTTTACTGATTACCTACTAAAATTTTAAAACTTTTTGGATATTTTCTGCAAATTAAGCAATTGAATCTTTCTTTTACATTAAATACCACTTTTTGATATGAGTGATAAAGCGATAGGGTCGGTAAAATTATGGCTATAATTGAAGAAGGTTGTTCGCAAACTTACGAGGACTTGGTAACGATATCAAGAGACCGGTTCGGTCAAAAGAAAACCCGGTTCGGGAAAAAACGATGCACAGGAGTCAGAACCAAGAGATGACCGTTTTTTGGTGAGTCAGACGTTGCGAAATCGTAAGGCGTCAAGGTGTGGACCTGAAGAACCTTGAAGAAGTAAGAGGAGTAGAAGTTAGCTTGTAGACGGTTTGGAGGACGCTTTTTGCTGCCAATATCAAGAGTTACATAAATTACTTCGTGAGCACCGTGTTGCTCGACTTCAGTTTGCTCAGAAATGTGCTTCATGGACTCTGGAGACCTGGAATAAAGTATTGTTTACTGATGAAGCTAGAATCTCTTTGTGTGGAGGGGACCGACGCCGGCGAAGACCACGGGAACGCTATGCGGAAGTGTGTTTCGAAGAAATCACTCCTAATGGCGGAGGCTCCGTTATTTTTTGGCCAGCAATTAATTTGACGGAGCGCACGGAGTTAGTTTTCATAGAAAATGGAATATCAAATGCACACCGGTACATAATGGAAATCCTATTCCATATGCACAACCCGCATTGACTGCACCCCAAGTGCAGTCAATGCGGGGTCAATAAAGTAGATTCCATTTTTGCTGACGACAATGCGCCCGCGCCGCCGTTCTGGCGACGTGGAAGCGTACGTGCAAGAAGTTGGGATCCGTCGTTTAGATTGGCCAGCTCAAAGTCCTGACCCATGTCTGGGATGTTCTAAAGAAACTTCTCTCTATTGCCGACCACTTCTTATTGTTTGGCCGTGTACATCGGTTTTAAAGAATTCATTGATTTTTTTTTAAAAAATTGTCAGTATTGAGGTATATTGTTATAGGTATAAAGACTACGTCAAACAATTAAATTTCATTTAATTAACTCAAATCGACCTTAGAACATAAATTGTACGTGTTTTTTGTAGATTAACTTATATTTTTTGTAGATTAAATTTATAATGTTTTGTTCTTAAATTTAAGCTTTGGTTAAATCTTGTAATTTTCTATTTGTTAAGTTTAATTTGTATTCTTGTTGCAACCGCTCGATATGATTTATGTACCAGTGGAAACTTTATTGGTCTATGTACCATTTATATAAACTATTGTATAAATATCTGTAAACACTGTTTGTTTCCCGAATAAAATAAAAATAAAATAAATAAAATTTCCTTAGGTGTCCGTTTTTTTTTTGCAAATACGTTTATATTAAAAATCTCGTGTCACAATGTTTGTTAATTCGAACTCTTCTGAAACGGCTTGACTAATTTTTAGGATTTTTTTTGTGTATATTTGGTAGGTCTGAGAATAGGTCGTAGCGTAGCTATTTTTTATTCCTCTACGGGATAAGGATGGCCGTCTTGGGATTTTTTATTTTTAGACCAAATTTGTATTTTTTTATTTTTTTATAATTTGGCATCAAAAATACTGATAACCTTAAATTTTCATCTTTCTACCACAAATCTCAATTTTTTAATAATGATTAGAACGTGAGCGAAACCGCGGGAATTGCTAGCTGTAAAGTATAAAAGTATAAATAAAATGTTTGATGATTATAAATTATAATAATAATAAATAATGTCCTCCCGGCCGATGGTGGCCGTAGCCACGGCGGCCAATCTCATTTAGACTAGCCAACGTCGCGGGACATATTATAGTGCACGAGTGTATGCGCAGACACAAGTGCACTCTCTGTTCCTTATCACTCTCATATTCCGGATGGACTAATGATCGACACGACCAGTGAGAGTTAAGGCGCAGGACCGACGGCTTTACGTGCTCTCCGAGGCACGGGGGTGAAAAACACCGCCAACTTCTCAACTCCGGGCTGTTACTGAGGCTTACGAAACAGAAAGACTCTATATATATATATATATATATATATATATATATATATATATATATATATATATATATATATATATATATATATATATATATATATATATATATACATATATATATATATATATATATATATATATATATATATATATATATATATACATATATATATATATATATATATATATATATATATATATATATATATATATATATATATATATATATATATATATATATATGTCCCGCGACGTTGGCTAGTCTAAATGAGATTGGCCGCCGTGGCTACGGCCACCATCGGCCGGGAGGACATTATTTATTATTATTATAATTTATAATCATCAAACATTTTATTTATACTTTTATACTTTACAGCTAGCAATTCTCGCGGTTTCGCTCACGTTCTAATCATTATTAAAAAATTGAGATTTGTGGTAGAAAGATGAAAATTTAAGGTTATCAGTATTTTTGATGCCAAATTATAAAAAAATAAAAAAATACAAATTTGGTCTAAAAATAAAAAATCCCAAGACGGCCATCCTTATCCCGTAGAGGAATAAAAAATAGCTACGCTACGACCTATTCTCAGACCTACCAAATATACACAAAAAAAATCCTAAAAATTAGTCAAGCCGTTTCAGAAGAGTTCGAATTAACAAACATTGTGACACGAGATTTTTAATATAAACGTATTTGCAAAAAAAAAACGGACACCTAAGGAAATTTTATTTATTTTATTTTTATTTTATTCGGGAAACAAACAGTGTTTACAGATATTTATACAATAGTTTATATAAATGGTACATAGACCAATAAAGTTTCCACTGGTACATAAATCATATCGAGCGGTTGCAACAAGAATACAAATTAAACTTAACAAATAGAAAATTACAAGATTTAACCAAAGCTTAAATTTAAGAACAAAACATTATAAATTTAATCTACAAAAAATATAAGTTAATCTACAAAAAACACGTACAATTTATGTTCTAAGGTCGATTTGAGTTAATTAAATGAAATTTAATTGTTTGACGTAGTCTTTATACCTATAACAATATACCTCAATACTGACAATTTTTTAAAAAAAAATCAATGAATTCTTTAAAACCGATGTACACGGCCAAACAATAAGAAGTGGTCGGCAATAGAGAGAAGTTTCTTTAGAACATCCCAGACATGGGTCAGGACTTTGAGCTGGCCAATCTAAACGACGGATCCCAACTTCTTGCACGTACGCTTCCACGTCGCCAGAACGGCGGCGCGGGCGCATTGTCGTCAGCAAAAATGGAATCTACTTTATTGACCCCGCATTGACTGCACTTGGGGTGCAGTCAATGCGGGTTGTGCATATGGAATAGGATTTCCATTATGTACCGGTGTGCATTTGATATTCCATTTTCTATGAAAACTAACTCCGTGCGCTCCGTCAAATTAATTGCTGGCCAAAAAATAACGGAGCCTCCGCCATTAGGAGTGATTTCTTCGAAACACACTTCCGCATAGCGTTCCCGTGGTCTTCGCCGGCGTCGGTCCCCTCCACACAAAGAGATTCTAGCTTCATCAGTAAACAATACTTTATTCCAGGTCTCCAGAGTCCATGAAGCACATTTCTGAGCAAACTGAAGTCGAGCAACACGGTGCTCACGAAGTAATTTATGTAACTCTTGATATTGGCAGCAAAAAGCGTCCTCCAAACCGTCTACAAGCTAACTTCTACTCCTCTTACTTCTTCAAGGTTCTTCAGGTCCACACCTTGACGCCTTACGATTTCGCAACGTCTGACTCACCAAAAAACGGTCATCTCTTGGTTCTGACTCCTGTGCATCGTTTTTTCCCGAACCGGGTTTTCTTTTGACCGAACCGGTCTCTTGATATCGTTACCAAGTCCTCGTAAGTTTGCGAACAACCTTCTTCAATTATAGCCATAATTTTACCGACCCTATCGCTTTATCACTCATATCAAAAAGTGGTATTTAATGTAAAAGAAAGATTCAATTGCTTAATTTGCAGAAAATATCCAAAAAGTTTTAAAATTTTAGTAGGTAATCAGTAAAAAAATCGTTTCAGTAATTCGCGCCATTAGTAAAGTAATTTTACAATAATCCACAATAATCAATATTTTTCTTTTGCTAATTTCAAAAGTTAAATTTGGAACGTAAAGAATCATGACAGGATGCTTCAAATAACATGCCAATACATCGTCAAATTAACAAAACCTCTTTCTTGTTCTTCTTCATTGATGTAGAGAAAAAGTCTAAAGAGCCCGTTTTTTTTGCAAAAGAGTTTAATAGAGATTTACATACATACTTGTATTTCGGTAGCTTTGGTCGACAGCGTAAAAATCACTAAGTACAGATTATAAAACAAAGTGCTCCGCCACTTCTGTTTGTCTGTCTATTCACGATAAACTCAACAACTACTGCACCGATTTTCATTACTTCACGCTGTTTTTGTTAGCAGAAGCCGCGGCTTCGTGCCCGAGCAAAGCGAGGGCGAGTCTTAGTCCCTAATTCAGGTACCTACCTGTATACCAGAATATATACTAACCGTTAAAATATAGGGTTTTTCAATAAGAGCGGGTCGATTTTGACAGGCTGTATCGGTCATAATATTTTGGCGATATCTCTGAAATTTAATTTTTATTATTTCATTACTGATGCCAAATGACCATGACAAATTACACAATTGAGCAACGCGTGTAAATATTAATAAAAAAATATTTAAAAAATTATTGTTCGTTACGCACATTACGCCCATATTACGGCAGACGCGGTGGATATTCAAAGTCGACTCCTGCAACTTTTAGTGCACTAATTTGAAGGGACTGGTTAGTTAATGAACAGTCAATAATACCTGTACATCAATGGAACGACAGATCGCCCAAAATCATCGCAGCTGTGTGGTGTGCAAGGGAACCCGAGGTAGTCAATTCCTTGCCGTCCACAAGAACTCGACCTTAGTTGACGTCAACTTGGCGGATTTCGCGTTTCGACTTGATCTTGCACCCGTACAAGATCCAACTAACCCAGAAGCTACAAGTTATGTATGTATGAATGACCATACTCAGCGTCGTTTTTCGCTAACTGGGCCTAAGTGCGTTTTAAAGAAGGCCCTAGTTTGGGCCAAAAATCATCTTTAGTTATGAGACGCATTGTTTGATAAAACGATATACGAAACGCACAATTGCTATATATACAAGACAATACTTACCTATAACAAGGTTCACTGGATAACAATGCACCGACAAAAACTTATTGTTTCGTTTGCATTTTAGATTTGAATGTAACCTTAACAACGTAGGTTAAGTACCTATAATATAGCAAAGCTTTTTTTTATTTTGTAAGTCATCTTTCTACCACAAATCTCAATTTTTTAATAATGATTAGAACGTGAGCGAAACCGCGGGAATTGCTAGCTGTAAAGTATAAAAGTATAAATAAAATGTTTGATGATTATAAATTATAATAATAATAAATAATGTCCTCCCGGCCGATGGTGGCCGTAGCCACGGCGGCCAATCTCATTTAGACTAGCCAACGTCGCGGAACATATTATAGTGCACGAGTGTATGCGCAGACACAAGTGCACTCTCTGTTCCTTATCACTCTCATATTCCGGATGGACTAATGATCGACACGACCAGTGAGAGTTAAGGCGCAGGACCGACGGCTTTACGTGCTCTCCGAGGCACGGGGGTGAAAAACACCGCCAACTTCTCAACTCCGGGCTGTTACTGAGGCTTACGAAACAGAAAGACTCAATATATATATATATATATATATATATATATATATATATATATATATATATATATATATATATATATGACGGCGCACTCAGTGCGCCATCTGGAGATGTTGGGTAAGCTTATCGGATAAGAGTGTGAAATCAAGCTTTGATAGCGCACTCTTGTAAAGCGTCGAAGCGATGGTAGCAAGGTGATACAAACTGGCATGTTTTAAAAAGAAATTAAATTAGAGAACTATTTGAAAGAAAAAAAGGGGAATGTCAGATTTGGACCGCCGATGCACCACGTATCATCGACGAATTACTTATATCCGAATAATGGAACTATTATTGATAATATCATGTTTTAATGTGTTTACGTTGTACTTGGTTATGAGTGTGTTAAGTTAAATTGAGAATGTGCTGTGTTTCTCAAAAGACACTAACGATCACGCCCACATCTACGACCTACTTCTGATATTAGCCGTCCTGCGCTTATATCAGAAGTGGGATAGAAGAACCCAAAGAGTATCTAAGATAATATATGGAAGAACCTTACTGTGTAACAATGAAAACGGTTGATGTTCAGACGAAGGTTTTAAATGATATGAAGGCTTTAGTGAAAGGATTTAGGATGTCACGGGCAGAGAGCTACAAGCACTACAATTTTAAGTCAGAGCAAGAAGAAAATCTGCGGCTAAGGTCGTGGTTCGATTATAGAATTTGATTAGAAGAATAACTAAGTCTGAGTTACCTGAAGAAGTGATAACTGAATTAGTTTAGTACTATGTTATAAAGGTAGCACGATGAGAACTAACCACATATTATGACGTTATTACTAGAGTACGAATGTTACGAAATCTTTTCGCTACAAAGTTCGACATGAACATTCTTATTGTAAGAAGCCTCGGACAAGGTATGAGATGAGATTTTCTTGAACATTTCATTGATGTGGCATGAACAGAAACCACTGGTCAAAATAGAATGGTTGTAAAAAAAGGCGTAAAGAAATAATACGGCCGAGTAGTTTAATTCGTAATCAAGGTATGATAACAAATGTTATGTGTCTTACGTGTGACAAGCCTCGCCAGTGGCCACGTCGCAAAATCATTTCCGGCCAAGAGAATAGATGCTGGTGCTGCGAGGTAGGAGATCAATAGGTGTGAGTGGCGAACGTGGAGAGTTACTTTAGAAATATCATTCGGTGAGCAAATTCTTTGTCTATTTTATAGTAAATCTGTCTATTCCCTTTTAAAAGAGATTTGCGTGTAAACGTTTAATTTAATATCTCACTGGTGTTGGAAGTAATAAAGCTAAATGCACTACTCAGATTCTAAATACAATTAAAATTACAAATACTGTGAAAAGTTTGCTTGCATGCGTCTGATAATGTAATTTCTAACCAAGTAAAAAAAGCAAGTGGCAATATTATACGGCTACTTATTTGCTTCGGCGGTGTTGCAGCTAGCCTATACGATTGTACATCGGGAAGTCCTGGGTTCGAGTCCCGGGTCAGGCTTCGATAATCTTATATTTGCTATAAGAGTAACGACTAACTTTTGCGAAGCTTAAAAAAAAACAACATGTCCTCGAATGATATAGAGTTAAATAAAGAGGATAAATCAATTCTTCTAAACTTACTAAGTAAATATTATAATTACGGCATACCTAGTAGAAAGGTTATTATAGACAAGTTAGAGAATAATTTGGTAAATCATTAATTTGTTAATAATAATAAATATGGAACGAACTGAATAATATTCAGTTAGTACTTTACAATAAAAAAAAATCGGCTGTTATTAATTACGCGCGGAATAATTGCTACTCGAGCGCATTACTCGGGAATTTTTAAGGATTTAATAAAATATAACGTTTTTTTGATATCAGTAATATGCAATACGGTTTAGTAATTTTCCAAAGGACTTTATGCTTTTTTTTATTATATTACAAATAGCGAGTGGAATCAAACTGTTATTTCTTCTCTATTTAAAAGTGTTAGTTATATGTTTGAGCCTATATCTCTCTGATAGAAGAAATTTATAACGACATTAGCACACAATTCTGTAGCCCTGCAGGTGTGAGTGAACCGTTTCTAGTGAGTGGTTTTAAGTGCATCAGACATCCGTTTGAGCCCGAATTTAATAATGGACTACCATATAACCTGAAGATTCCACAAGGATATATCATGGAATATTCTATATGCATAAGACATTGTATTGATAGAGCAAAGTAATTCAGAACTCCAGCAAAGCTTTCAGTGTGGATGGCGGAGATTGAAAGATACGGTTTACATAACAGTCACACGAAAACAATACATGGAGTGCGACTTGGTAGGATCTGCGGAGGTAGGCTGTGACATCAATATCAACGGCACTGTTACACCAAAGGTGTCCGGTTTCCGATACCTTGGATCAATACTAAATGTTGACTCTCGCATTGATGATGAAGTGAATCACAGAGTGAGTCTGAGGTGATTGAAGTGGAGATCTCTGTCTGGTATTCTGTACCCTGTGTGACCCTAAAATGCCTACCAAAACCAAAAGCAAGTGATACAAGACAGTTGTGAGACCTACCATGTTGTATAGCTCTGAACTGGAACTGGGCAACTTTGGAAAAGTATGAACTACAACTGCATACAGTGAAGATGAAGATGCTCCGCTGGGCAAGCGTCGTGACGCCTCTAGATAGAGTGCAAAACGAATATGTGAAGGGATCCTTCAACGTGTCCCCGGTAACAGAGGAACTCAGAGAGGGCAAGCCCAGGTGGTACGACCATGTGATGAGGCGGAACTGCTCTGTAAAAAAAGTGCTAAAAATTGGTACCAGAAAAGAGGTAGAGGCAGACTAACAGCCTCGTGGCATGATAGTGTAGATGCACAAGAAGGCCCGACCGCAAGTAAAGTCGGGAATGAGGTAGAATGAACCGTAAGTACCGCAGAGAAACGATGATTTGCTTACAAGCTACTACCAACAATGATAAGGAAACCGTGACGGCGACTAAAGATTATGAAGAATTGTGGTCGAAGAGTGCAAACTTTACATACTAGTATACACTACGAGATTGAAATCAACACTGAGAATTGAAATTGTTCGTGATAATTTCGTGGTTACAAAATGATTGGTAGTAGACTCATGACGTTCAGTAAAAAATTGTAATAGTTTCATGCTGAATAAAATATTTTAAATTTGAATTTGAATTTGAATTTACAGGTCGGTGTCGTCCGGTCCACGCCTTTGTACGAGGCTGGTCGAAGGGACACATCTGCCCGATTTGTGTTTTAGTGGTGGAGCTGGTCGAAGGGACAGTGTCGTCCGGTCTATGCCCATGTTTTGGGATAGTCGAAGGGACACACTCGTCCGGTCCACGCTCATGGTTTGGAGCTGGTCGAAGGGACAGTGTCGTCCGGTCTATGCCCATGTTTTGGGATAGTCGAAGGGACACACTCGTCCGGTCCACGCTCATGGTTTGGAGCTGGTCGAAGGGACAGTGTCGTCCGGTCTATGCCCATGTTTTGGGATAGTCGAAGGGACACACTCGTCTGGTCCACGCTCACGGTTTGGAGGTGGTCGAAGGGACAGTGTCGTCCGGTCTATGCCCATGTTTTGGGATAGTCGAAGGGACACACTCGTCCGGTCCACGCTCACGGTTTGGAGGTGGTCGAAGGGACAGTGTCGTCCGGTCTATGCCCATGTTTTGGGATAGTCGAAGGGACACACTCGTCCGGTCCACGCTCACGGTTTGGAAAGATGTCATCCGGTCCATAAGTTGAGATGGTCGAAAGGATACATGCTTTCATAATAAATTTGTATTTACGTACGGTACGAATATAACGGAGAGTAAGATTGTTCCTGAGTGACAGGATGGGCGAGCGTCGTTCCTGCTTTTGCAATGGCTTCAATAAATGATCGCCCGAGGACGGTCGAATGTCAGTCCGGCCGTGACGGCGCACTCAGTGCGCCATCTGGAGATGTTGGGTAAGCTTATCGGATAAGAGTGTGAAATCAAGCTTTGATAGCGCACTCTTGTAAAGCGTCGAAGCGATGGTAGCAAGGTGATACAAACTGGCATGTTTTAAAAAGAAATTAAATTAGAGAACTATTTGAAAGAAAAAAAGGGGAATGTCAGATTTGGACCGCCGATGCACCACGTATCATCGACGAATTACTTATATCCGAATAATGGAACTATTATTGATAATATCATGTTTTAATGTGTTTACGTTGTACTTAGTTATGAGTGTGTTAAGTTAAATTGAGAATGTGCTGTGTTTCTCAAAAGACACTAACGATCACGCCCACATCTACGACCTACTTCTGATATTAGCCGTCCTGCGCTTATATATATATATATATATATATATATATATATATATATATATATATATATATATATATATATATATATATATATATATATATATATATATATATATATATATATATATATATTTGCTCCCTGCCAAACTTAAAGGTTGTAGCACAAATTATTTTTAACAAAAAATCAAAAACCGACTTCCAAACTTAATAAATCTAAACTAAAAAGTAGAAAATAATACTTTTAAGGACTTTGTTAATTTTGGAGTCGGTGCCAGCCAGATTATGTTTACAAATTGATAGATTAATCAAATATTTATCTATTTAGGGCTATTTTGCTTTGGCTGGCACCGACTTCAAAATTAACAAAGTCCTTAAAAGTATTATTTTCTACTTTTTAGTTTAGATTTATTAAGTTTGGAAGTCGGTTTTTGTTTTTTTGTTAAAAATAATTTATTTTTAACTTTTTTGCGTAAAGTAGATACGTATTGTGTTAATGACTATAAAAATTTACCTTCTATTATGAGGTAAACCTAATAGCCTGAAAGTATACAACTATCCGTTCATAATTGCGTATTATATTGAAAGAATTTTCTTTAAACTGCTAACCGTTGAGGAGTTGTACCTTCCATCATCAGTTACGGTACGTGACTCAAATATCCATATAGCCTATAAAAGATTCGGCCGAGCATCGTTAATTTGCTCCTAAGAATTGAAGAGTTCCGATACTTTGTCATGGATCCCATCATCAGAACCTTACCAAACTCTCATCAAACTACCCTTGAAGTATACCCTTTCCATTAAAAAAAGAATCATCGAAATCGGTTGGCGTGATATTGAGTTATTCGTCCATTTGTCGCGCAAATACTTAATGCAAATTTAAGACTTTTATGGTTTTCTCATGGATGCCATTATCAGAACTGGAAAATATTAAAATGGGACCACATGGGAAGCACTACCTTTCAAATAAAAAAAGAATCATCAAAATCGGTTCACCCAGCTCAAAGTTATGAGCTAACAAACATTAAAAAAAAAAAATACAGACGAATTGATAACCTCCTCCTTTTGGAAGTCGGTTGAAAATGAAGAACTTTCAATAACTTGCGAGAGCTCTTAGACCTCCTTTTCTCTACATTTTCTCCGATAGGTACAGGAACTTCATATTATACCGGAGTGAAAATCGATACTTTAAAGTTAATGATTTATATATAACCTTCCATCAATTTACTATGTTATGTTATGTTAAAAAGTTTTTGCAAACGTTAATACGATGATTTTTTTTTAAATAACATCATGTAACTTACCATGATGTCATAAAATATGAAACTTCTGGCGCATCTATTGCGAAAACTTTATAATTTTCGGAATTGCAAGCTTTTTATTTTATTTCAGCACATTAAATATTGGCATAGTAACTTATCAATAACTATGCAAATGAACATTAAAATTCATGCAGTAGATTGATAAAAACAAAATTTTCATCGAAGTAACTTTTCTTTCCAATTAGTAGACGAGTTCTTGCTATCTTATTTCCACATTTTCTCGGTGAATCCTTACCATTTTAGTAAAAAAAGTACGCTGAACTATGCTGAACATGCTAAACGAATAAGATCCGATGTGTGTTCAAATTATCACAGCAGTTACACCAACTTGTTTTCCATTCTGCTGTATTACATAAAGTCCGTGGTAGCCCAGTGGTAAAGCGCTTGCTTGGGAAACTGAGTGAAACAAGTTCAAAGACACGTGAAGTCTACCAACCCGCACTTAGCCAACAAAGTGGACTATGGCCTGATCCCCTCGTGTTATATTGAAAGGAGGCTCATCAGGCCTACCTAGACACCTACCTGCCTAGACACGAAGTTTCTACACAATTCTGGCATAATTTTTAACTTAGCTCAAAAATTCAACTGATCTCTCGACAGTCGACATATTGCTGGCCTTTTTATAGCCAAACAATCGGTCGGTTTTGTAGCTGGAAAGTGAAATTATTAATTTTCGTTATAAAGTCTCTCCCATACGTTTTACATTCTCTTTGATCTCTCCCAACTGGGCTGCAGTTTTGGCGGCTTACCTCCTCATCTCACTGGGTTAGGTAGCCACACTAAAGAGCCTAACTCAAAGCTTGTTTATGTCGCTTTCCGATCGTTTGCAGTCTTACAAGATAAGAGGAACAACGGAAAAAAGTAAATACTTGTGCCGATCCTTTTGATTTTAGGACTGTTTTAATAGTAGAAATAGTTATTTGAACTTTAGTAATGATGATGATGATGGATGATAGAAACCGTTTCAACATGTGATGATCATTTCATTTAACTGCGCCTTAACGAATGCACACACCACACATGTTTGAAGTTTCAGACTTGCAGTCTTCAACATTATTACGGCAGTTTAATTCACTTAACTGATATAGCTAATTACCACTAGATGGTCCACCTACCGAATTTTTAAAGCCACTCGTAAGTATGGGGGTATAAGGAGTACCA
This sequence comes from Boloria euphrosyne, assembly GCA_951802675.2. Taxonomy (NCBI): domain Eukaryota; kingdom Metazoa; phylum Arthropoda; class Insecta; order Lepidoptera; family Nymphalidae; genus Boloria; species Boloria euphrosyne. The sequence goes on from OX637872.1 coordinate 7,684,055, forward strand.
ATCTAATCTTATACGGTCAACAAGTTGAAAAAGTGTCCATCTGTAAGCGGAAAATAACAGTTCAAAAACCCACCAGAATGGCGCTGGCGTACGAAAAACTTTAATTCAATTTTTTCATAATTATATGTACATATATCATATGACAGTGCTCCGACCATGTTTGGAAAGTGCGCCAAGCCCAAACGGAAATTGGTCGGTCCTTGTTTATTTTTCTATCTTATCCTAATTACTTTTGGCGCTTTCTTTAAAATTTATAGCGCCATCCTTCTTGTACGTTTTTTTACGGACACTACACAGAATACTGTTAGTACTCCATAATCTCTACACTACATACTCATAAGGTAAAATATAGGCACAGATCACATAATAGTATTAATACTATACTAGGGGTATTATGATGCCAGCCATAAAATAAAATAAGGTATCTATTATTTTGCTTAGGCTATATACAGTGGAACATATAACCTCCTCCTTTTTTTAAAGTCGGTTGATAAGAAAACTTTTCAACACATGTATCTTACCAATTCTCACGTATAGTTGCCAGGCTTGGACCTTAACACTTAGTTCAAAATAAACTAAGAACATTCCAGAGAAGCATGGAGAGAAGTATCCTAGGGTACAGCAGGAAGCACCAGAAAAGGGCCATTGATATCAGGAAAATGACTTCAATTCATAAAACGAAACATCTAAAATGGAGATGAGCAAGACACATCGTAAGAGGATTGGCAGACAAATGGACAAAAAAAACTACTAAATGGCCCCCTAGATTTTACTTAAGAAAATGAGAAAAACAGCTCAAAAGATGGTCGGATGATATAAGTGGTGGGTCACTATGGTTCAGAGTGGCCAGGATGAAGGGAGTGGAAAAGACTGTAGGAGGCCTACGTGTCAACAGGACATGCTGATACTATTACTGGTGTGCCATTTAAATAATAATTAAAAAATATATCAGCAATAAAGACAATTTTGTATTTTGTTTTACCTGTGTGAAACCAGGATATGTTTATTTATGATGACTAGTAATAAATAAATAAAATATTATAAATAATATATATTAAAACTAACAATATCTGCTATCCTTTTCAACTTGCAAAGAAATTTTATAAAAAAAGAACAATAGTTTTAGGGTAAGTTTTATTAAAAAAACTTTTTTAAGCTATTGGATATTTAGTCACAATATAATTAAAATTATAAATTACACTATTATCATATATTATCCTCCTTTTTTCCACTTTTCACCAGGTGTATATTCAGTCATAGGCTTGCCAGATATACCACATGTGCCTATTCCAACTCGGCCAGTTAAATTATCAGGAGAAGCAAATATACTTTTTGTTCTGACTCCAGGCTTTCTAGATGCTTTTGTGTGAAATGTGAGCCATTTATTTTTTTCTGTTTCTCTTTCTTCTTCAATCTGCTTGAATCTTTGTTGCTTTTTCTGTTTTTTCTTTTTTAAATACTCTCTATTATAGCCTTTGCCAGATCTGGAAAATATTATTAAGAACTTATTGTAATTTATGCTTAATTTACTAATTATAATACAACTAAATTATTTTTTCACTTGTTGAGGTATACTAAAATAAATAACAAGCAGTCTTTACAATTTAATGCTTTTATACTACATAAAAAATATGTTGGGACATTATTACAACAGCGCCATCTAGTTCTGTGGTAAGCTTTGTGGCTTGTGTTATGGATACCAGATAGTTGATATACTATAAAGATATAAATTTTAAATACATTCATATTATAAATATAAATACCCATGACTAGGGTACAAGCATTCATGCTCAACAAATGATTGCCCCCAGTGGGAGTCGAACCCATAACCACTTGTTCAGAAAGTAGGGTCACTATTAACCCAGCCAAATGTCATCAACATTAAAAATATTGTTCTTAAATTTTAAGTAGGCAATCTCTTTATAATAAAAATGTATAATTTTTGTAATAAGCTAAGAAAATATATTTATATAACTAAAGTAGTAACCTAGAAAATTTAAAATGACATTTACTTTTTTAATATCTTCATTAATTAACTATAGGCATGATAGAATTCCTAATCAAATAGTCATTACATACAGAGCTTGAATCAATTATTTTCAGAATTTACATTTGTCTTGTTTAGCAATTTTACGTGTAATTGGTATCACACTTAAAGGCCAAGATAAGTGAGGGTAAGTCACTAGTAAGCAATAAAATTAAGTAATACTCACTTGCTTTCATCTCCACTAGATGGTCTTTTAGTGCCTGAACTCAATGATTTGACATCTAAAATTGAAACTGTTTCTAATGAAGAATAACCATCAAATTTTACTTTAAGACTATTTTCTCCAACTTCTTCAACAGTTGCCTCATAAAACCTGAAAGCAATTTACATATAATAAATATCATCGGCACTCGATTTCTTTTACTAATCATAAGGTTAACTTATTTTACATTTAAAAAAAATATAAAACTATTATATTTTTTATAAATAAACAAAAGTCAGTTAAAAATATTAAGTGCACTTACATGCCATCAGCCTTCCATTTAGCTAAACATTTTTCGCTAATCCGCCACTTCGGTAGAGACTCGCCAACATCTCCGTCGTCCGCGGTCGGCAGCGAAGCTGTAACATCATCATCATTACTAGAACTATGAATATTACTTTTAGAATCACCCTCTTGAGATTTTATTAGATCGCGTGTCAATTCTATTACTTCTTCCAAATCCGCTTTAAGTTTTAATAGTTCCTCATTTTGGGGATCAGTCAGCAACGCCGCTTCAACCTTTAATTGGAATGAAGATTAAATAAAATATTACATATAAAATTATCACTCGATAAATCATGAAAAAGCCAATTTACCTGCTGCAATTGCAATTTGTAGTTTCTTAAATCTTCAGCCATATCAAAGTATTTTATTTATTTACCTAGATCACATTTATTATTAATATTACTAATGCAGAACGTATGCTTTAAAATAGATTTATTGACAATAATCGTTTTCATAAAATTATTTTTCTACCTCAAGGCTCAAGTCAATGCCAAATGCCAATTACCACAGCCATAATAAATTTTATATTGCAGATTGCTATTTGCATCATAGATAAATAATAAACATTTAGATATTTTACTGTCACCCGACACAGATTATAAAATATGAAATGACACCACTGACCTCTATAATACCAACCCCTCCAGATTAGCCAACACAAATTCTAAAAAATCAGATTTTTAAATTTTCGCTTCGGTCAATCGTTTGTGAACGTTTGTGACACCTTTTTTTTCGTTTGTGACTAATTAGTTAATTAGAAATTTAATTGTTAATTAAGGCATACCGATTAGCCAACACATATTGAAACTAAATTATAATATAGGCTTCCGGGTACTCAATCGATCGGAAATCGTTTGTGAATTCCAAATATATTAATAAAAACGTTTGTGACAACGTTGTTTTTAAGAAAAAATAAAAAAACTAAGCTCCTATCTATCCCACAATTATATTTTTTTGGAGCCATTGGATCTAAGTGGCGCTCAAGCCACTGACCTCTATAATACCACTGGACTGGCTGTTGTCGTGCTTTTGTGGCTGCTTGATATTCGCCATTTTGGCGCTGTCCGCCGCTGTCGGACGTAGCGAGAGTTCGTGGTACTAAAACTAATGATGTCGATATAAAGATTTTTATTTTTTTATTTTTATTAATCAATAACCGTATCATCATAATTACTACTTATGTTATATTAACAACGAAAATGCAAAATTACTTTACAGTAAACAAACTCTTCTCACTGTCATTTGCAATATACGTAAAAATTAGTTCTCGGGACTCTCGCTAGTGGCGCTTCAAATGGACACAAAAAAATTGCTGTCAAACGCTTGGAACAGCCAGTCCAATTCAGAGACATAGTATCATGTCTCTGGTACAGTTGTATTATAGAGGTCAGTGAATGCCACGGATTACGGAATAGAAAAAAAAAGTGGAAGTGAAATTCAAAATTTAGCTCTCTTAAGTTGGCGATGATAATTAATTTTTTATTATTTTTTTGGCTAATTCAATTGTTCTTTAACTGTTCTTCAATGTTTGATCAAAAAGTTTAATTTATTTTCAAAAATTGAATCTCAAGCTAGCGCCAACTATAGATTTTTCAATTTTTTTTTTATACCTACTTTGAAACTATCTCTTATGTGTTCGTCGAAAACATGAGCTCTCTTAAATTGGCGAGGGAAAATGAATTTTTAAATTTTTTTTTTTTGCTAATTCGTTTGTCCGCCGTTAGTTCGTGATTGTCCGATCAAATTTATTGTTTGTTCGATGTTCGTTTTTTTATAAATAATTTCCAAAAATTTACGACGAGTACAATTGGCTGTCTAGCCCAAAAATATCACAGCCTGATGTAATACCCCATTCCATCGTCAACTTCCTCTCGTCTCTTAGTTCGCTTTTTAAACAGTCTGGTTTTATTTTTGTTAAATTGTTAGTACACATTTCTCATGGATCAGATATTTTCCATAAAGTATCTTTTATGTTGACGATCGGATTACCACCTATCGTCATACTAAATGTCATCAAAATCTGTCCAGCAGTCAGTAGTCTCGTCATAGTTATACAACGTTTTTTTTTATCGATTCTTTACACAAAATCGTAAAAATCAGAATTTATCCATTTGTTGGTACAGTGATTTTCTCGTGCGTCTACACTAGACAAAATAGTATAAACTATAGATTCATTTTGTTTATTAATGATTGTTTCAGAGATTTTTAAATTTTAAAACCTCTTCTTTTTTTATAAATATTATATAAAGCCAACCCTTCACTTCAACATACACAGAAAACAAAGCAGTGCAGTGATATCCGCTGGGTGCGTGACTCTAGCGCCATCTAACGATACAACTCACGGTGGCTCTTTAGAGAAAATATACATGTATTGTATGCCAAATAGCTATTGAAAAAATAAAATACACATGAAAAAAAAAAATTTTTTTAATGTTAAATGTGATATATTACACAGAGTGTACATTAAATTAATTTTTTTTCCGTGGGTCAGCTGAAAACAGTAAGTGAAATAAATACAACAACTAAAACAAGTCTCAATAAGTGAATTAGGTTGGCCCCTTTTTTTGATTTACGGATTTTTTTTATTTTTAATTATTTGTTCGTCGTTTGTTCGTTAATGTTCGAATGTAGAAATTGTTTGTACGTCTTTTATTTATTTATAATTAATTAAACAAATGTTCACCCTTAAGTTGGCCCCCTTTACTAGATATCTTTATTTTTATCGCTCAGATTAATTAATTTTGATCAATTATCGTTGGTTCGACGACTATTGGTGATTGTTCGATCATAAAAACAATTAAATTCCCAATTATTAATTATTTTATATCTAATAAGCAAACCATCACTTCATTGTCTGGCAACCGGAAACTTATAAAATTTACAATTACTATTTCTACTAGTATTTTTGCAATCGACTACACAACAACTCTGATGACCCATTTTATTTTATTTATTTAATTTAACTGACACACGTGTTATTTTTATGGTCATAAATAATAAAGAGCCACTCGTAGTTCTGTTTTGGTCCGCAGCGGGCGCTGACATCACTTTTGTTTCTCCCACCATGCCTTACGCACCCAGCGGATAGGGCAACTTGCCACACTTGCCTCTATTGCTCGATTTAAAAAAAATAGTAGCAGTGTGTATATTATAGTACTAAACGATTTACCATGGGTTAAATTATTTTAATAAAAAAATAAATCTTAATTTTATTACAAATTTAAATTAGATTAATAATAATACATATTGATTGAATAAATTCTTATTTAGATAATACAAAAATTGTTTACTTAATATAATAAATTAGTAATTACGCGTTAAGTTACTGCATTATTAACTGGTATATCCATTACTCTTTGTTATAGTATTGCAAATATTTTTTAATTACTTTATATTTAAATATCAGTCAAAGCGCAATAAAGCCTTAAAATTAATTTAATAAATTAAGGCCTGAAATGGAAATTTACAAAAACACATCCTTTGTATCATTATATACTACAAAGTCAATAGATGAAAGACAGTTCACAATTCTTAATTCCATTATTATCTAATCTTGTATAATCAAATATCTACTATGTATCACCAAATTAAATAATACACTAGCTAACCTGGCCAGCTTCGCTGGGCGTAAGTTGAAATCAATTAAACGGTTTTAATATATTAAAGAGTTGCCTAAGTTACTCCATATAACATTAGCTCTCTGCGAGTGAAAGCCCCATCAAAATCCGTCCAACCGTTTCAGAGATTAGCCGGAACAAACAGAAAAAAAAAATAAAAAATGATTTTTTTTGTAAGTACCGTACTGTATACTTTCATTCATAGTGAAAAGCTGTTAATTTGAAATAAAATCAGACACTTTAATTTTATTTGAAGGGTACAGGGCAAAACAAGGAATGTCACATTTTTTTTAATCAACATTGCAATCTATGATAATTGTTTGAATTGATTGAAAAAAGTACTCTTTTTTGTGTTACTACATAATTATAAATAATATTATAAGAGTGAAAGTATCGTATCAGACTATTTTTGTCTTATTTAGATATTTGGTTCCCAACCTCTTCACCATTATTGCAGTTAAAAAAATTAAAAATAGATTTCTTTAAAATATCAAATATTCGCGTAAATCTAAGAAAATATTAATATTATATGGTAAGCAATATTAACAGTAAGTATTAAAATTAAAAAATGCACTTTATAATCTCATAATATTAAGTATCTACACTGACAAGGTGACTCTGGAGAGCTGTGGACTGATGGTATCTTCTTCGAGAGGCGAAATCTTCGTTTTCATCATTTAAGCGCTCTTGCTCCACAGAAATGTCAGCATGCACCGGCGTCACAACCAACTGCTCGTATTCTAATGGACGTTTACTGTAAAGATAACATTAAATAAATCAATTACTTGTAATTGTGTGAGTAAGTAGTACTGAACATGTTACTCATATTAATTTAATGGAATAAAATAAGAAAATAAAAATAAAATATTCGTTTTTAAAGCTGATATTATAATATTATCACAAATCATATATGTATTTAGCCCTCTTTATCTTCCCACTGATGGGCATGGCCTCCCTTGAATACAGGGTGGCTAAATGCAGATTGGCTGACTTTACGTGTCTCTCAAGCAGGTTCTCTAAGACCAGTAGGTTTTCTCACGATGTTTTTCTCACAAGGCAAGTGGCAATTGGATTGATAATGATTCGCAAATAAAAATCAGAGGTACCCGGGATTTGAACCCTCTTCACTCCCAAAGGCATTGCCATTGGGCTACCACTTATTTTTATAAGAAATATATTCAAATACAAATTATTTTTCATATGGCAGCTTACCCAATAGCTTGAAGGAAGGCTATTTTCATCCAATGAAAGAATCTGAACTCAGAAGCTCGGCCAGGCTTGACGGCGGGGTTGGCCGCGCCTATGTACAGCCATATCAGCCAGAGGATTGACAAGCACCCTAGCGCATACATCCAATGGACCAAAACCATTAACAATAGCTTAATTGCCACCTAAAAATAAGTATATTTTGTATTTCTGACCGATTTCAAATATGTTTGAAGTACTAATATAATTAACAAACTTTTATGGTTTTTTTAATATGTATATAGGCAATAAAGGCCTGGGTAGTAGTAATTATTGATAATACTTTTTTATAATACTTACGCCTATCAATGATAACCATCTATTACAAAGGTGTGAATACCAATTTTTATTTTTCGAGTGCACATTCACATTTACACGTCTCTCTTCGCCACTTGACATACGACCATTCATTATAGCGGAATCAGTTGGTGAGGGAGTGAAATCCTAAAACAAAATTATTCTTAGAAATCTTATAAAATATGTATAATACATATATCTAGAACGATATCAAATACTTTTAACGACAAAATAATTTCGAAAGGATTCTTGACTAGAAAATGAATTACCATTTTCAAATAGAAATCAAACTAATCTACTATATAAAAATAAGTCGGGTTTTCCTTCCTGACGCTATAACTCCAGAACGCACGAACCGATTTCCACGGTTTTGCATTCGTTGGAAAGGTCTCGGGCTCCGTGAGGTTTATAGCAAAGAAAATTCAGGAAAAATTTCAACAGAAAAGCGGGAAAATCTTTTAAACTATACTAAAGAGGTTACACCTGGGGACGAACCCAAGCGAAGCGAGGGTGAGTCGCTAGTGTATTAAAAAAAATGATATAGCTACTTCTGATCAAACATGTGGCACAACTCCTTTGATCAATATGTAAATATTAAAAATTGTTTAAATAATAAATAATGGCTAGTAGGTAGTAATATATTTACTCCGACAGTTTTATGTCGTATCCTCTCTGGAAACAATAGATCTAAGTCACTTCCAGTAGCTCCATACACTTGTGTGTCCCTTTGTGAATGTCCCTGAAATCTAAATAACATAATATTACTTTAATACATATTATAATAAAATTCTAACTTAGTTAAATCTGTACATTAAATATTATTCATTAAATATTATTATTTAATAATAAAATTTTATTAAAATAGTCATTATGTTCGATACAGACGCCGGTACTAGTTTTATAAAATTTTTGTCTGTCCTTCTGTGTTTGGTTATACACGTCAACATATAGTATACTTTTTACTCTAGGAAAATATCTCGGTTCTGAAAAATCTATACTAACCCCTAATGTCCCAACATATCTATTTATTTATTTTTATAAACGTAGCTACGGACGTTTTTTTTTTTTTTAATAAACGTATCTATAGACGAACCCGAGCGAGGCTGAGTCGCAAATATATTATAAATGCTTATAATATCTCGTAATATTAAACAAATGATTTATTGTTATTGAGGTAAGGCTTATTTATTAAATTTAAGATGAATGATGATCACAAAAAAATTGAATCATACCTCATTTCTCTTTTATGTTGCAAATCAAATGTTTGTGCGAGGGCAAAATAAGAGTAATCAATACTAGCATATGTTATAAGAAAAGGCATAGTGACTATTGGTGCAAGCTTGTTTATGTCTCCGATGATGATGAATGTGACTGTCACTACTGCTACTACAACCATTGAATAAATAGGCACTTTGTTCGGACCTCTCTGTGAAATAAAACAAAAATAATTTAAAACTATTGAGAAGTGTCACTTAAAAATAAAAGGAATGCTAGTAATCTACACAGCCAAAAAGGAATTGTACTTATGAGGTTTTGGCGGACCTACAACCCTGATGTTATAAGAAATACCATAGACTAATTTTATATTAAAACCCGAATCAGAAGTCGGGTCAAAAAAAGATATTTAATATTTCATGTCTCAAAATAATTTTTAATGTTCTTTTTGTTAAACCTTCTAACAACAGAGGAATAACCTTAAATATTTTATATTAACTTATTAACTTACTCCATGCCCGAGTGCTTCAAGACCAGGTATAACCTTCTCATTCGCAATACTTTGTAAGACTCTTGGAGTCCCATACATAGCACCAAGACACGAACTCATAGAAGAGACATATAGGCCAGCAAGCAGTAAAATTTTCAATGCAGAAATATCAGCAGTTATTGAAAAGTTTGTCAAAAGAGCTTCTCTTGTGACTGTTGCTGCTAATGTAATTAAAAATGTTAAATACAGGAAAGTCCTGAAAATAAATCAATCAAGTACATAATCTCACAATAATTTGCCTTTATAATGTATTGCATAATTAAAAATATATGCCTTCTATTATATGTCTTCTAAAATTTCATGATAATATGCTATCCTTATTTGTATTGATATTTGTATTGATATTTATATGATGTTACTTTATTGTTTGAACTGATACTCATTACACGGTTGTTATTGACTGTAAAAACATGTTTTATATTATTGTATCTATTGTATTCAAGTATTCGTTCTTGTTTTACACGTTCTAGAAGAAATATCAATGTTGAATATGTTGTTTAACATTTCTTATGCTATCAAATTTGACAAGTGTATTAGATCATTAAAGAAATTATCTAAGATGGACAATGATACTTGATAATAAAAATATTTGATATTTATGTAAGGAAACATTTCATTAAAAAGCAATACAAGTCTTATCTTATCTTGAAATGTAACTCCAAAGAATAAATTTTATGGGTAAATGTATATATGTAATACTTACTTTTAAATTAAATATTTAATCTTTATTGTGTATCTATTTTCTTACCCAGTACTTATAGCTGCTAGTGAACCATTTGGAATATTAATAGAGGGATTCTTTAAGTCTCCACTCATGTTTATTCCTGCCAAAATGCCAGTAATTGTGGGGAAAAATACCCCAAAACATTTGAACCAAGTGTAATTATCTTGATAATTTGCCCAAGTGTTATTTGCCATTGTACCACCAAACCATCCTTTGAAATTGGCATCTGTGAAGTATAAATTTAATTAGAAAATATATTCTTATAATGACAAAAGACTTAATAGGTAATAAAAATAATTAAGATTTTATTTCCAGCTGATTGATATAAAAACTGATGGTAACTGTTAAACAGGGCAGTTTTGGGACTAGCTTTCGCTTCGCGTGAAACTTTAGTTTATTTGTTGGTAACCCGATTTATAAAAAGAAATAGTAGTGAATTTATGTATGTAAAAAGTGATACGGATACAGTGCTTTATAGTAAAGTTAAATAATAGTGATGTAAAGTGTTGTTATAATCGTGATAAGTTGTGTGGTTTTAATTTTATATAGAAAAATACAGAAAGTGAAGTGATATTATAGAATAATATCTGAAAAGGTGATAAAATAATGCTTAATGCATTATTTTCTTATATTCGTTATATAGTAATTTTTTGAAATGGTTTTTAATATAACAGTGATATAAAGTGATCGTTAAAATTGTGAATAAATGTGTTTCTAACATACATGGTAATATGAAAAGTTAAATGAAATACACAGTTTTAAAATAAAGCTTAATGCATAGTTTTTGATACTCCTGGTTATTTATGTTGTTTGTTTGTAAATTGTTTTAACAATTACTAACCCAATGCTTAAATAATAAATTCATACTAAAAGGGCAGGTTTAATATATTTACCAGGAACTGTTGTGAATGATCCAACAAAAAAATCTAAAGCAGCCATCAATATCACTAAAAGAAGAACAAACTGTAATTTGATAACCCACTTGACACCAGCTACATTTATAGTGCCCAATAATAGAACTGCTGCTACAGCAAAACCTCTGGCAGCCCATGTGTTTTGTGTACCAACTAAATCTGCCATAGATTCCCCAAATCCAAACACATTCAATGCACATCCTACAGCCTGAAAAGTATGCTTTTATTTAAAAAAATAAATAAAAACACATGGTACAATAGAACAATGTGGAATTTTTGAATACTAATTAAATGTATTAAATTAAAGCCTAGTTATTAAAAGTTTGTGATAATGTTTGTAAAGATGCATATTGGCATATTGCATTGTTATTTTATAGTGGGAAGACAAATTAACACAATCAGTAAGAGATCAGGGTCATGGCTGACTTTACCAACTCTCTGAAATATTGGGCAAACACCTGCCATCTTGCCTAATCCATTGTTATTAAGACTTTTTTAACAGAAAGATTTGATAACTAAGTTTAGCCTCACCAAAAACACAAATCCAGTAGTACCTTCAGAGACTTTGAAGCAGTTGTTACCAAAGATAAAGTAAAATATGAATGACATTAATTTGTCCACAGATTCATAGGATGATACAATTATTTTTTATTTTATTACCTGACCAAAGCAATACACCATTCCTAAGGCTCCCCCCAGTCTTGATCCTAATGTATGGGCCAGAAGAAAATATACTCCACCACTTTCTATTCTACATCTTTCACATATTCCCACAGCAGACAACACTGAGATCAATGCTACAAATACTGCAAAAAAAATCTAAGTAGTAATAATAATTTGTCATATAATCATGTTGTATGCATATAATTAAAACATTTACCTGTAAAAATGACTATAAGCACAGCATGAACAAGACCAGCTTGTCCAACCATCCAACCGGATCTCAAAAATACAATAACTCCAAAAATATTTATGAGACATGATGTAAAAACTCCATCCCATGTCCCAAAGAGGACTGGTTGAGATATGAAAAAGTTTGACTTCCACCAAGGCACGTCACCCTTGAATAGAAATAAAGTTAAAAAATGCAGAATGAATCATATTCTAAGTTTAGTAATATCTTTAATATTTCTTTTAACGATACCTGTACGTCAGCAAAAATTTCGTTAGCTCCAGAAGCTTGGTGTCCACCTGTTCCATATTGTGATTCATTTCCCAAGTCTACAAAACCACCGGATTGTCTTCGCATACGAGCCCTGTCGTACCCCGGTTCGTCGCTACGAAAACTATCTACGTCTAAATCGAGTCTTCTGGTTCTATTAGTCGGATCCATGATATTATATTAAATAGCAGTCTTGTTTATTTCATTATTTTCATAACATAAACTAGCTATCTAATTTATCTAAGTTTCTTAGGTTTGTGAATAAAAACACAAAACATTATGACGTATGTCAAATGTCAATGTCAATCAAGACTTGAAACGTCAATTAGTTTTGCCAACTGGATATGGAGGGTACTGGGTAGAGATAAGGAGAACCGACTCACATGGGGGGAAAGTTGAAAACGTGTTCAGCTGTATACTGAAAATATAGTTTCCATTACTTACCACAATAGCGCTGGCGTGCGAATAGTTTCAATATGAATATAGCTGTTATAAATGGAGTGAAGTTAGCTGAGTTCAAATATTTAAAAATTATGGCTGTGTTCCGATATGCACTGCGAGCACTGCACAGTGCTATCACTGTAGAAAAATTCGTTCCGTTATGGACTGCCAGTATACTGCCGCAGTACCCTAGGGAAATATATGACGTCATAAATCGCCGCCATATTCTACTGTGAGCACTGGCGTTTTCGAGGTAAGGTACTCGCAGTACCTTGATCACCTGATCAGTCAAAACCACTCGAGTGCCTAACGTCTTATAAACAAAGCTACAGTTTAATCAGAAAATTTGAAAGTTCTGTAATTAGTTCGGATTAATAAATAAAACAATAAAACAATGGAAGAATTGCAAAAATTAACCTTATTAGACTGTGTTGAAAATGTTCAATACGAGCTGAAAGTTACGCAGGAAATTTTTGATCGTGCAAAGACAGGTAAGTTTGCCATTGTATACATTATTAATGTACTAGAAAACTTGAATACACTCATTTGAATGCTGCGTCAAAAAATGCGGCTGACAGTATACGGGATTGCGTTCCGTTTTAAATCGTAACCAGTATAACTGGCTATAAAGGAACGGCTTCACAGTATACTGAATTGACGTCACACTGTACAGTGGTCGCAGTGCATATCGGAACATACCCTATAATGACTCAAGTAGTTAGTAAAATGCTAGTATACAAAACCTCAACTATTTACGTAGTCTAAAAACTGCTTTAGTAAATATAAACAAAATACTGCAGAGAGAAAGCGTAATTTTTTTCTAATTACGTTTGGCGCTTTCTTTAAAATTTTTCGACTGCTACTGCAGCGCCACTCTTATTGGACGCGTTTTTACTGCCACTTGTTCGTGTACGAGTTGGTCCTCCTTATCTCTACCCTCCATACAACTGGGGCATTTCATATGAAACGGACAGGAAAAAAAAGTGAGGTTAGGAAAGTTAATATGCGGGTTATTTATACGTTTATTATTCATCTATGATTTATTTATACGGTTGCGGCTTAGAATCGTTTGGCAGGACGATGGTGGCGGTAGGTGGGGGAGGTAAAGAGGGGATGCTACCTATTATTACTATATAACTCCCATTACAAGGTAATTCATAGTTCCTGAGAAAATACATTTTGAAAATAGCACTTGCCGGCCGCTGCCCCGGCACGCTTCGCTAGGCTCGTGCGATGTGGTCATATATCTAACCTAACCTAACCCACCTAGAAAGAACTAAAAATTCTAAGGATTAACCTTCTGAACCTATGTTATCCAGATTGAAAGAAAAAAATCATCATACAACACTATTAATATTAATAAAACACATTCACACAAATCGAAAGAAAAGTGGAACTAAATTTGGCGCCATTTAACATAGATAAAAAAATTTTTTTGACATAATAATTGTATGTCCTTGTCTAACATATACGAAATCACATTTGTTATCCTACTCTAACAGTGATAATATTACGTTTAAGAGGTTAAAATGGCCGTTAGGTTTTTATTTAATTTTCTCTAAAAATATGAATTACCTTCTGTTGTGATTATTATTATTGTGATCAGTGAATACCTCTATCAAATATAAAATTTCAACCACCAACTCCTGCCAAACGATTCTAAACCCAACCCATTTATACCTCTAGTAGGTATGAAAGTGAATACGTAATATATTTTTTTACGATGTTTATTTTTAAAATTATGGGCCTTTGAAAAATAATCATAATCCAAATTTCAATGTTTTAGAATTATATGTTATAGAATGGGGAAACAATACAAACAGCTATTAAACTTGGCGTTTTGTAGTTTTTGGCTCTTTTTAGTAAAGAAATATTTTTTTGAAATTAAAAAATAAATATGTATATAATAAATACTACTACGGTAACAGTGTTCTGTGCTTGCTCCGATGTTTTAAATAGTTTTAGCAGTCAAAAACTTGTGAATTCGTGACAATATCGTGTTGTTATACTCGTTTGATATTGAACCATGTAAATAACAATAAAACTTGATGAAAAGTACAGTGATTTGAGTGTTATAGTGTAAAAACTTCAATGATATTCTGTGGACTTGTGAAAAACGGTGGGCACACAATGTTTGTTGAGCGATTACCTACGTCTACAATTATTATTATAATGGAATTGTAATTTGAAAGTACTATTTAACTATTTCGCTACAAACGTTAAGTCTTGTCGTGGTCGAACGGCGTAGTTGAACGACACGTACGTAAGAACATCTAAGTTCAAATCTCAGTGTAAACTTTTATTTATTATTATTATTATTTTTTTTGTTTTTTAATTTTAAATATTAAAATGGTACTCTGTTCATCGTGTACTGCGAGTATACTGGTAACGCAGAAGCGTATTAAATGCTCATCTACAAATTGTTCCAATCAATATCATCAGGAATGCATAAAGACTAATGAGACCACTATATCACGTGCGAAGTGGACATGTCCTTCGTGCACTAAATACTCCTCAAAAGAAGAAGATGGCAGCAATAGGCCTATTAAAAAAAAGTCGCCAGATCCTGCACATACATCCCCGACTGTTTCTACTTCGAATATAATTTCTTTCCAAGACATGATTCTTGAAGAAATACGTAGCTTAAGAAGTGAAATGAATAAGAATTTTTCTGAGCAACAGTTATGTTTGAATAAATTTGACTTGTCTCTGCTTTCCCTTCAGAAGGATGTCAAAGAACTTAGCTCAAAATTCTCCGAAATGCGTACAGAACTGGATGAGGTTACTAAGTCTCTGAATTTTCTATCGGAGGTCCATGATGAGCAAATCAAAATCAATACCGAAAACACTAAGATGATCTCCCAACTTACAGCTGAAAATAATTCCCTAAAAACTCAATTAAACGATATTTCCAACCAGCTTGCTGAAATAGAGCAAAGGTCACGAGAATCTAATATTGAACTTCAATGCGTACCTGAGCATAAAAACGAAAATTTATTAACCATCATTCAACAATTAGCCAACACTGTGTCGTACCAGTTATCCGATAAGGATGTGTTGAGTTGTCACAGAGTTGCAAAATTTAATTCTGATAGCAAAAGACCTCGCAGCATTATAGTAAAAATGTTGAGCTCTAGAGTTCGCGATAATTTTCTAGCGGCTATTAAGTTACATAACTTTAAAAACAAAGAGTCGAAGCTTAATTCCTCACATCTTGGATTTGCAACTGGCCAGCCGATTTATGCAATGGAACACTTATCTCCTGCAAATAAGCAATTACATGCAGCTACTAGAATAATCGCAAAAGAAAAAAAATATGAATTCTTATGGATAAGAGGAGGTAAAATCTTTGTACGAAAAAACAGAAAGTCAGAGGCTAAATTGATTAAGGACAGGAACTCTTTAGAAAAGTTGTAATGGTAGTTATTTTTATTATTTAATGTATGTTATTGGAGCAAAATACATAGTAAAATTCAGTTTCAATATTTACTATCAAAACGTGAGAGGCTTACGCACGAAGTTAGATAATTTTTACATCTCTGTATTAGCTAATAATTATGATTTTATAATTTTAACAGAAACGTGGCTAAATGATACGGTATTTGATCATGAAATCATTGATCAAAGATACAATGTATTTAGACGAGATAGATCTTCTTCTTTATCTTCATCTCACAAAAAAGACGGGGGTGGCGTTATGATTGCTGTTTTGAAAAAGTTTGAAATTATTCGAAAACTTAAATGGGAATCTTCATGTGAAGACCTATGGATTAGCTTGTCGTTAGGTAAAAATAATATAGTTAATATTTGTGTAGTTTATTTACCACCACCGTTAGACGGTTGCTATGTTGATACATTTCTCCAAAATCTTTCGCGTGTATTAACAAATGTAAATAGGAAATCATCTACAATCTTAATTGGTGATTTTAATTTAAGTGATCTATTGTGGGAGTATAATGAAAATCGACAATTTTTATCCCCTTCAATGTCGGATAGCTACATGGTAAATAACTTTTTAGACAATATATCCTTTAATAATCTATATCAATGTAATTATGTTCTAAATGGAAATGGCAAAATTCTAGACTTAGTTTTTTCTACTGATCCTACTCGTATAAGTATTAACCAAGTTGCAAGCCCTATAATACCGTTAGAAATTCATCACCCTCCTTTAGAAATTTGTTATCAAACGGAATCGTATAGCACTTTAAAATATAATAAAATACTATCATATAACTTTGCAAAATGTGATTATGAATCTGTAAACTCAGCTCTTGAATCAATCGATTGGTCTGTTCTTTGGGACGGATGCATACATATTGATGAAATGATTAAAATATTTTATTCAACTTTAACTCCGATTATAAAAAAGTTTACCCCTCTCAGAAAGCCCGTTAATGAAAAATTCCCTACGTGGTTTTCGTTATCACTCATTAAAACTCTTAAGGAAAAAGCGAAGTATCATAAAAAATACAAAATTTACGGAAATGAAATGGACAATTTAAGTTATTTAATCTTAAAAGAACGATGTGAGCTATTAGTAAAAGAATGCTACACTAATTTCAAGAGTAACGTTCCTAACGAATTACGGCGAAATCCACAATACTTTTGGAAGTTTTTTAAAAATCGAAGGAGTAACTAATTGTACTTCGATACCTAATGAGATGACACTGGGTGATGAAAAAGCAATAGGAGGGCAAGAAATATGCAATCTTTTCTCTAAGCATTTCCAAAGTATATATTCTCTAAGACAAGCTAATTCTACACCGATGCAAATATCTAATACTACACATAATCATTTATCTTTTGGTACATTAATTATAGATGAAAGTGATGTTCTAAAACACCTCCAATCCTTAAACACAAATAAATGTCCAGGTCCTGATAGTTTGCCTTGTTTATTTTTAAAAAACTGTGCTTTTAATTTATATAAGCCGTTATGTAAAATTTATAATAAGTCATTAGAAATTGGAATATTTCCATCCGAATGGAAAAAAGCTTATCTTTCACCTATTCATAAGGGTGGAGATGTGAGTGATGTTGCTGTTTATCGTCCTATTTCGTTACTGTCAAATTGTGGAAAAATATTAGAATCAATAGTTAATAAAAATATATTAAATCATGTACGTCGGTACCTAAATTGCAACCAACATGGATTTTTACCTGGTAAGTCCACAGCATCTAACCTAGTTTCTTATGTATCAGATATTGCAGAAGGTCTAGATAAACAGAAAGAAGTCCATTCCATATATACTGATTTTAAAAAAGCATTTGATCTAGTGAATCATAATTTGTTATTAAAAAAGATTGAGAACATGGGTATCCACGGCAGTTTGTTAAGATGGATTGAGTCATACTTAAAGAATCGTTCTCAGTTAGTAAATATTCGTGGATTTAAATCAGAAGAGAGTGAAGTAAGTTCTGGAGTTCCTCAAGGGTCACATCTGGGCCCATTGCTATTTTTGATATTTATTAATGATTTATGCGATAGTATTAAATCAAATTTTAAATTTTTCGCCGATGACTTAAAAGTTTATCGAGTTATTAATGACGAATCCGATAAGCAAATTTTACAAACAGACATAAACTTTATTGTTGATTGGTGTAATTTGAATCAAATGTATCTCAATCCTTCAAAGTGTTTCTTTTTAAAATTCTCGCGAAAAATTAATTCAGAATTAGTAACGTATAATATTGATAATTTACCTATCCAAGAAGTAACAAGTATGCGAGACCTTGGTGTTATATTCGATAACTCGTTGAGTTTTAGGAAGCATTATGACAATATAATAAAGAAAACTTCAAAATTATCTGGTTTTATTAACAGACAGTTAAAATTATTCAAGGAACCAAATATCACTATTCTTATATTCAATACATTAGTGCGTAGGTTACTAGAATACTGCAGTACAGTTTGGAGCCCGTGCTATCAAGTTCATATAAATAGATTAGAATGTGTCCAAAAAAGATTTTTATATCACGTTTCTTATACAAATAACAAGTGCCATGAATTAAATTCTTATATACAAAGATTAAATTATTACAAAGTAGCATCGCTGTCTACACGAAGGAAAATACTCGATATAATGTTTTTATACAAGCTAATTCATGGGTCTATTGATTCACCTGATCTGTTGCAACGACTAAACTTTTGTATACCACGTAGTAGTCGTCTTCAAAATCGTAAGACATTCTATCTTCCAAACGCGAGAACTAACGTAATGAGCCACTCGCCTTTATTCCGCATGTGTTCAGTGTACAATGATATTCGCTTTCAATTAGATATTTTTAATGAAATCTCTATAGCCTCTCTACGTAAAAAATTAAAGCAAATTGTTTAGTTTAATATTGTTAGTAATTAATTATATGTTACATTTTGTTATTACATAAAATCAGCTTCTCATTGTTACCGTAGGTTTAATTTCCTTTTGTTTTTCGTAAAATAGTATATGCATGCTGTGTCTGCATCTAGAAAAATGCAATCTCTTGTATTAGTTTTATAAGCATTTACTATTTTGTACATGTGTTTAGATTGTCATTTGTTTTGTGGACCAATAAACAATAAAAAAAAAAATGTACAAAATCGGAAGTGAAAATTTCAAAACAATTTTTTGATAACTTCAACCATATATTTTTTAATTATTTTTTTTACACCCAAATATAGCCTGTAGTATTATTAAAAAAACACTCAAAGTTTCATAGAGGAATCTCTATTACTTGGAAAGATGGGTAAATAATTTATGTATCATTTTATTCAAGCGAGTTTAAAAGCTCTGAATACTTAGGGTATATTACTTGCTATTTTTTATAAGCTTGTATTACAAGTCAGCCTGATCCAGCGTTCCTTAAACAAAGCTAACTTTGATCTTAACAGTCAAAGCTTTCGATTAAATCAAACCGCACTCGGAATTCGGATGCACGCGTTTGAGCATTTCGAAGCCATAATTGATACTACCAAAGAGTATAGAACTAATAAACTGGGAACATACTACAGACAGACATACCACACATATAGACACAATAAACCTATAACACCACACTTTTTTGTCGTGGGTTAAACTGATGTATAATAAAACTGAAAATACAATTATGAAAATTAACGTGACACCAAATTCAAAACGTTTTATTTTATATTTTTTACTATCTTACTGTTCTTACTAATAAATTAGAATCTATACTACAACTGGTTCTTTTTTAACTTTTTAGTTCCTGTAATGGTGACTGCAGAATCAAACCTAGGTGCAAAAAATTCTCTGCTGTTGTTAAAATTCTTCTCTCTCTCTCTCTCTCTCTCTCTCTCTCTCTCTCTCTTCTTTAGAGCAGTAGTAAATAGCTGTTTGTTTTAAAGACGATTTTGTCCATGCCATGCGTGAAAGCATGCCTCTGCTTTCGTATTAAAATCATCCTTATAATGGCTAAGATTAATAAAGTTGAATCAATAAATAATTTTTGACGCTACTATTCCATTTTCTATTAGGTGCTTGTTTACACAAGATAAGCTAAACGTAATATGATGCTGTATTATGTTTCAAGTCGTCTGAAATCATAACAATGATTGCAGCTTCATTTCTATAATAAAAAGCCGAGGTTAGTAGTGTCGCTTGTTCCAGTCATTGTTCCAGTGAAATGTCTGGGCAGCATCTTGGACAATAAAACTGTAATTTTCTGCGAAATCACACTGCACGATGATCACTCCTTCATCAGTAGACTGCTTAAGCTGTTTAAGCTGTTTAAAATAAAGCACCTGGGCCTCTGCAACGTAAGCATGTGGTTCCAAGACATCCAGGGCATCACACAAGCTTTCAAAAAAATCATCCGAAGACAATATTCGAGTGGATATTGTGAAGCGGTCTGTGCCAAGCCATATCTCAAACCGCACCTCTGTCACGTGATTGTTGTCGAATATTTTTTAAGGATTTTCACGAATTGCACTTAAGCCAGGGCAAAACTCACATCGTTCACTTGTCGGTGTTTTTGAGGTCATCAGTGCTCGCTGTAAGATTAGCAATATCTCCACCATTCAACATCAACTTCACATTCTGGTGGTAGGTACAAACACATACCATGTGTGTTCAAGGGTCACCCGCAAGGGTTCATTGTTTTGGTCTTCCTTAAACCTACCTTAACGGTCGGATGTTCTTTCTTGAACTTCTGATATAATTCATCGATATTGCACATCAGAAGTTGTTTCTATATGTGGGTTCTCTTACCATCATCTAATTTAACAGATATGCAATCTTTTTTCCCAAGCATAATCCGACTAATGTCTTCTCGGAGATAAAAACATTTTATAAAGTTTTCAACCTTGATTAGGCTGGGCTACCTCCACGCGGATTCGGAGAAGACAAGATACCAAACTGGTCTACAAGTAATTGAGCTTTTTTGCCTGTCGTCTAGATATTCCAAACTCTTCGGCAAGTTTATTTTCACTCCATGACTTGGGTGCTAACTGCTAACGTCAATATCATTGTTTTCATCGAAGTAGGATCATTAAATTTCTCCTTTAACTGCTTCAAAATTTCTTCACTGTATTCTATGACTCTGTTAGTTTGGGTTGAACTATGTTTGAATTTATCTTCTGGAATGAAAGAATCACCTTGGGTGTTCTGCGAAAGTTCACTTGATGTTTGACTACATTGCACAATATCTTCATGAGTTACTGGAGGTGTTTTATTTAAAATACGTATTCTGCAGGATCCACATACATAAACATTTGCTGGACATCCCCACTTTTTTGTACTAGAGATGCAGAAATTTTTCATATAGTCTTCTTAAATTTTCGATGATTTGCTAGATGAAACGGGTTAAAACATCGACCACCGTACGGAGCCATTACAAAATTGTTAACTGTCGTAAAATGAGCACCAGTCGCTGCAAGGTTCGAGTAGGAACCAGGGGGTGGAAACTTAGAACATCGACCACAGGTTAAAAATTAACAGTGTCATCTAATATCATGCACCCGAAACATTTGCTTAAATTTGTTAGAGACTATAAGTCGTAGCATAGACAAACTGGAAAAAGAATGAAATACTACGTAACAAAAAAAAGTCACGAACTATTTTTATAACTGAAGACTTCCCAAAATCAGTCTTACAAAAAAGAAAATCACTCCTGCCCAAGCTTAAGGAAGAAAGACAAAAAGGAAATTTCGCCTACATAAAATATGACACACTTGTTGTCAAAGAAGGGAATCGTAACAAAGAGAAACGAAAAAGAGAACAGTCTTCTTCACCCAATAGTTGCAACCAATCAAAAAAGCAAAATAATTTAGCAACCAAAAACAACCCTTCTACTATAACCAATGCTTTTGATTTACCAAGGGAAAATTCGAACACAGGTTCTTCTCTCTCGATGATAAAGAAAAGAAAATAGCAATTAAAAATCAACATCCGGGAGCGAACCAACCCCAACCCGGCTGGTCACCGTGGGGTTGATAGACCATTACCCTCCAATACAGCTCTTAATGATAAAATAAGCAAAAGAAATGACAGAAAAGACAAAATATACTAAGCGACTTTAAATGTGAGAACACTATCGAGTAATTCTAGGCTTTTGGAACTAGAAGAAGCCTTAAAAAATATTAAACGGGATATAGTTGGACTAAGTGAAGTTAGAAGGATAGGAGAAAATATTGAGGAATTCGACGAATATATATTTTATTATAAAGGTCATAAACAAGGATTGTTTGGAATTGGATTTCTGGTAAAGAAATACCTTAAATTAAATATCATAAATTTTATAGGAATATCAGACAGAATCGCAGTACTAAATATAAAATTCAACGGGCTTACAAACACTTGGTCCATACTACAAATATACGCTCCTACTGAACAAGCTACCAAAGTTAAAAAAGATCAATTTTACCTAGAACTAACCAAAACTATGCAGAAGCTGAATAATGTAGTAATTGTGATGGGAGATTTCAATAGCCAAGTGGGAATTAAATCCAACCCTGAAGAATATGTTCTCGGCAACTTTAGCAGCGGAAAACGAAATGAAAATGGCCAAAGACTTGTGGATTTTGCATTTGCACATAATTTAAAACTAATGAATAGCTTCTTTAAGAAAAACAATGCAAGAAAATGGACGTGGATATCTCCCAATGGTAAAATTAAAAACGAAATTGATCATATTTTATTAAATGCTCCAAAAATATTCTGTGACATAGATACAATTAATAATTTCAACTTTAATACAGACCACAGAATACTAAGAGCTATTATATATGACAAAGATATGAAAAAAACGCGAAAACATATAAAATCTTGCAATAAGTCGACTGTATTACCAATCCCAGCTGAAACTTTGGAGGAATTAAAATTTTCTATAGATGGCATTAGGAACTTCACAACACTGCTAAAGAAATATAATTATTTAGAGAAATTATTACTAAAGCTCAGTGTGCCCCGAAAAATAAACAAAGACAAAATAGGACCAAACGCTAAAGCACTTATTGCACAAAGAACATTAATGTTTCAAAATAGAAAAGATAACAGAAGAGCTATAGCTACTATTAGTAAAGAAATTCTTAACTATATTAGACAACATAAAAAAGAATCGAGATTAAATGTATTAAGAGAACACATTTTAAAAACAGGGGGAGTGAAAAAAGCGTTAAAACAATTAAAAGAACATTCGTCATGGATCCCTAAAATGAAGAAACTATGTTGTCAATCGAAAGGTCTAGCTACTAAAAGAACGGAGTTATTAAAGATAGCGACTGTTTTCTATAAAAAACTTTATGCTGAAAACTTAGAAAAATCAAATTTTGAGGAAACTAGAGAAAAAAATATAAATTCAACCACTGATACCATTCCATGTATTTTACAAAGCGAAGTAAGAAAGGCCATACAAACTCAGAAAATGGGGAAAGCCCCTGGAGATGACATGATATCAAATGAACTTCTTAAAGGTACAATAGATGTTATAACGAAACCCCTAACGGACTTGTGCAACGAAATTCTACTAACCGAAGAAATACTTTCCCAATGGACAAAGTCGACATTAATATTACTATATAAAAAAGGAGACAAACAAGATATAAGCAATTACCGACCTATTAGTACAACAAAGTATTCTCAAAAATATTGTTAGGACGAATTTCTAAGCGCTTGGACGAAAACCAACCCAAAGAACAAGGAGGATTCAGATTTGATTTTTCGACTGTCGATCATATTCACGTAGTGAATCAAATAATAGAAAAATGTAACGAATATGGTAAGCCCTATTATATTTTGTTCGTAGATTTTAAAAAAGCCTTCGATTCCTTAAATCATGAATATCTGTGGACCACTTTGGAGAACCAAGGTGTAGAATACAAATATATTAGACTCATCCAACATATTTACAAAAATTCCACGGCTAAAGTACAGCTAGAAAGGATAGGCGAAGAGTTTCCAATAAAAAAGGGAGTAAGACAAGGTGACCCACTGTCACCGAAATTATTCTCAGCAGTGTTGGAAAATATAATGAGGCAATTAGAATGGGACTACTTTGGAATAAAAATAAACGGATCTCAACTAAATCACCTCAGATTTGCCGATGACCTAGTCCTATTTGCAGAAGACCCAACCACATTGCAATCCATGCTTCTACAATTGATCTTAGAGAGTAAGAAAGCAGGTTTGCTAATTAATATCGACAAAACCAAAGTAATGACAAATATGATCACACAAGAGATAAAGGTCAATGAAGAGAAAATTTGCTTAAGGCGACATTAACTGCCAGCGCCCTTGAGCGAGTGGGAGGAGTTTGTGTCGTACCCCCCGCGACCCCGCAACTGCATGCACGTAATTTCGTAGGGTAACCATACATTTCAGATGGTGAGGACTTTCCTAACTGATTTTTATCACGATCAATTTTCTTTTTTATGTTGTCTTATTAAATAATATTATATAACTATTCTGGTAATTCATTAAGATTGTAATCATATTATTTTTATAGTTTGCATTGAATAAGTTGGTTCATACATTATATATGTATTTATGTAAGTAATAAATTGTGTCCATACTACTACTATACTGTGAAACTACTAATAATAAATATATCTACAATAGTAACAGAAGACCTGCTGCTATTATTTAAGTATTTGTGTTGTTTTGTATTATTTTTTGTCATCTATGACAAAAGCATAAAACAATTTTTTTTATTTGTGTGCGCGTGTGGCCAGGTCTATGAACGTAAACGAAATAAATAGAATAGGTATGTAAAGATCGTAGCAGTTGCCATCCATGGGAAAAAGGTGTGACTTTATGTGTGTATGTTTAAATCAAATTAAATAAAAAAATGTGAATTATATAATATTTTTTTATTTAAAATTTCAATTACTTCAAAACTGAAACATAATAACAATGATCAATAAAATTAATTTGTACATTATCCGTTGCAAAAACAACAAAACAAGTCAACAACAACAACAAAAAAATAAAAATCTTCTGATAAATAATTATGTTTCAATAACACTAGAATCGGAATAATAAGGTTGGTATGCATACTTTTCAGCAATAGTGTCCTCATTTTCAATATCCGCTATATAAGGCAACTCCGCCTTTTTCTCCTGTTCTATACAGCCAGAGCTACAAAATAAATGTATTTTTTAGGAAAATGAAGGCTCTGGCATGAAAGTAAAAGCATGGGCGAATGTAGGAAGATAATAGTGCACGACGAACATTAAGTCCGCAAAACAGACGCAAAATTTAATTCTTCGCAGTCTAGGTCATACTACTTACGTACCAAGAACAACCAACAATTATGTCAATAAGGGCATTCAAGTATTTTTTTAAATTATAAATGAAACTACCTTTTCGGATTTTGTCGCGGATTTATTTTAATTTTTAGTTCCCGACGTTTCGAATGCTTTACAGCAATCATGGTCACGGGAAAGACTAAGGTATTTGACGTCTCATAGGTTTATATACTTGTTACAGACAGTGCCTACCCACAATTTACAAAAAAATTTTGAAAATGGCATCAGAGTACCTCATAAAATTTTAATTCTAAACATTTATATTTAAATTTAAATAATTTAAAAATATTTATAATTATGGCAATATTATTAACTTATTTTTAGCTAGTATTATTATAATTATTATTATTTTTATTTTTAATATTAGTTATTCAAAAGTATTATGTAGTGTTGCTATTATAATAATATGTATATTTACTTACCTATAAATTGTTTATGCTAATTTACATTTTATAATTTAAATTAAAAATTAATACGAAAAGGTAGTTTCATTTATAATGTCGAATATTCGCGTAAATCTAAGAAAGTATTATTTTTTTAAACGCAAACCTGCACTGTCCCTAAAACGATATAGTATGGTTATAGTACATTACAATACTCACCTCGTCTCTGCATTTACGACTCGAGAATCTTTGTTTTTTGGTATTCTCCTAAAACACAAATAGCACAAATTTAAATAAAATAAAAGTATGTTTACTAAAATGAAATCATTTACTTCTTTGAATATTTTATTTAGGCAAGTACACTAATTTATACTTTCGATAATGATTAATTATAATTTTATTTCGATTAATATACTTTACTTACCTCAGTAATCTATTTTTGTCCAGTATAAGGCATTTCTTTTTCAATAATTTAGATTTACCACCCATTTTTACCGCGAAACTTATAAGCGAATAAAATTGTCTTGTGTTTTCTCCGAGCGTTAGCGTCTATCCGTGACAGTAGTCAGCGATACACTGCCGCCCGTCGCCCGGCAGAGACCCGCTTCAACACGCACCAAGATTATTCGAAAAAACAAGCCACCTTGATTTATCAAACACAATACAAATAAAAACCGTATACTAAAATATGGGTCATTAAATTGTCTTTTATATGATTAAAGTTTCATGTAAATACGCCCCATAGTTTTTGCGTGATTATCGTTTTTTTGTCCGCGTTAGACATTACTTTACAAATTAATTACACTATGTTATTAAAATATAATTTCACATTTTCACATATCAAATTATGAATAAGATTGTCTAGTATAACATATATTTTTTTCAAAGAAATAAGACTAGAAGTTTAGACGTGATGTTCAATATAAAATCATTAAAAGTCGTATATCTGCGCCTTAAAGAAATTCAACGAAGAATTAGTATAACGTGGAAGCGTTATTGGTCACTAAAGGAAATTATGAAAAGTACAAAAATTGCCACTCGAGAAAAGAGCAAACTATATAACACATGTGTTCTACCATGCCTCACCTATGGCTGCCAAACATGGCCACAAACATCAAAAACTGATCAAATGCTTAAGGTATGCCAAAGAAGTATGGAAAGAAGTATGCTGAATATCAGAAGGGAAGACAAATGGAGGGCCACAAAAATAAGGAAAATGACTAAAGTAGAAGATGTTATATCAAAAGTACGCGCATTGAAGTGGAAATGGACAGGACACATAATGAGAGCAAAAATAGAAAAATGGACAAAAGATGTCACTGAGTGGTACCCAAGAGACGGGAAGAGGAAACAAGGTAGACAAATTAAAAGATGGGAAGATGACTTACCCAAACATTGGAGGAGGCTTGTGCAAGAAAGAGATAAATGGAGACAATTGGAG
The DNA here is from genome assembly GCA_951802675.2 of Boloria euphrosyne. Classification (NCBI taxonomy): domain Eukaryota; kingdom Metazoa; phylum Arthropoda; class Insecta; order Lepidoptera; family Nymphalidae; genus Boloria; species Boloria euphrosyne. The sequence goes on from OX637872.1 coordinate 7,711,323, forward strand.
GAGGCCTATGTCACAAGACAACCTGACCTAGTTGTTGATAGAGTACATAAAAAAAAAAAAAAGAATAATAAAAATAATATGTAAACCACAATTATGTGTAAAAGTGTTTTTAAAATTTACTGTGTATGTATAATTGGTCAGAGAATAAAGGCTATTTTTATTTTATTTTTATAAGTCGTAGCACGAGATGACGCTACGGTCGTATCGTCAATCCTGCATTCCAGTACACGCATACCAAATAACTTTGCATGCAAAAATTACTTAATTTTAGAAAAAAAAATGCTTAATGTCACATATAAATGATGCTGTTTGTTACTTAAAATAACAAATTATATATTTGAATCGATATATATCTGTGGAATATGAACAGAAAAGAGGATGTTGGAGTGGGGAAAAAACTATATAAGTCGATGCATAACTGGCATCGGGGGGTAGTTGTGTCTTGACACTTATCGTGGTAGCATTGTTAGGTCGTTAATCTGTCGGTTTATATTTTAAAATATCATTGTTGGTAGGCTAGTTGTCTTTTTGGTTAGTTAAATTGTGTTTTAGCGTTTTCAGATTATTAAAATGAATTGAGTTCAATTTAGTAAGCTTGTTTTTTTTAAAAAAAAAGCTCACTTCTGGTCTAAATTCACAAGATCAGAAGTGGGATAGGTCCTGTTTCGCCCACATCTATGTGTTTAAAAGTTTTATCGGAGGGTACCGTGATTTTGGTGTATTTTCATTGATTTTGGGGATTCGTGTTTTATGCTGGTCGCTGTGTATAGTTCAGTTTTGTTTTGTCAGGCTTAAATTAGAAAATTAAATTATTTGAATTAACGGTTATTTTTAGATCGTATTTTTATTTTGTTGTAATGTCAGAAAACCAGCGAGATCGTAGCGAAATTTGCCGGTGTAGTTATAGTCCTCATCATGAGCGTTGCAATAGTGTGATAGTAGGTACCACGCCTTTTGCCGGGCCTTTATAGAAATGTTAACTGTAAAATTATTATTTTTTTTTTACTGTTTATGTAAAAGATGCTTATTTTGTGTTTTCGCATTGGGGTTGATACATTCAAGGGAAGATGTATCTTGCGGTTGGGGATAGCATGTCTCGCAGGTCTTTGTACTCGGATATGCTGTTGTGGCCGACAGATGCACTTCAAGTGGGGTACGGTTTCATATTATTGGATGCTGTCTTGGAGTGCGCTTGTACATGCGATCCTAGTATATGGAACATACCTTTTGTAGCTTAAGATTAATGTGTGTGAGCTCGGACAGTTTCTTGGAGGTTACTCAGACATGTCGTCCTGGAGCAGTGATCATACTATGAGTTGACCGTTGCATATGTTTTTGCAGCAAACATTAAACGTGTATTTGGGGGTAGGTTGGATTGAAACACGCTTTTATAGGTACTGATTTACACACGCAAAGCTATGACATGGTTCTCTGGCGAGTCGTGAGGGTGCACTCCCCCGACGGGTCCTGCCCCGGGTAATTAGTACAGATATCTGTTTGTTTTACATCCACTGTGCTTAGGTTATGCTAGGTAACGTATATTTCCCGGGGGAGAGGCTGTCTCCTACCGGGCGCGTCCCCAGGTGGCGGATGGGGGAATGCCACCTGCGACTGTTGGGACCTGACGACGAGCCTGGTCAGCTCAAGTTAGGACCCGACGACTGCGGGTGGTAGCGGGGAAACCCGCCGCGGACCAACAGCCAGGGTGGGGTGTCAGGCGGACACCCGGGCCCACCGGGGGGTAGCGCGGTGTCTCTGGCCGTTTTCACGGTAGGAGACACTGCGCGGGCCGTGCTGTCGGGGCTAGCCCGACGGTGCGGCGGCTGGAGCGGGGCCACTTCGGTGGTCCTGCGTCTAGCGAGGGGTGTCGGCAGCCAGCTTGGGGAGCTGGGCCGACGGTAGGGGGGCCGCGGGGGAAGAGGAGTGCCGGTATTGCGGTGCGCCGCTCGTCCCTATCTCCCGCGGCCTAGCGGGGCCACCACCGTTTGATGGTGGACGCGGTGGGGATGCAGAGGAAGAGGAGCTACGGTATTACGGTGCGCCGTACTCCCTATCCTCTGCAACCGTCTTGGGTGGGTTGGAGGGTGGCCGCGGGGGGCGGGAAGAACAAAATATTTCTCCCCGCCTTCCGCGGTCCCAGCGGGGCCGTCACCGCTGATGGTGGCATGTGGGGGGGCGGCAGGGGAAGGGGAGTGTCGGCGTTGTCGCATCCCCTTCTCCTGCTGCCGTTTGTGACGGGCCTTCGGGCAAATCGGCGGGCCTTCGGGCATTTTTGGTGGGCCTTCGGGCGACCCAATTTGGGTGGGCGGTTTTGGGTGTATGTGTATAGTTCTATATACGCATACACCCCTTTCTTATTGCAGGTTGCCCACTTCGGTGGGCGGTGTTTGAGGTGTCTGGGGCTGCTCCGGGTACTCCTCTGTTTGCAGAGTGGACTTGGGTAGCAGCATCACGTTTGGGAGGTCGGTGCCCTAGGGGGTCTACATGGAGTAGGGTTCCTAGGGTACCGTTATTTTGGTGGTGCCCTTTTTGGGCCTTCGTGGTCTCGGGCTGCTCTGGGGCACTTCTCTGGCCTGTGGATGGTCGGGGTAGACTTCGGAGCAGTCCTTTATGGTTGTAAATTCTTCCCATAATGGGGCTGCCCTTTTCAGGGCGGCCTCATGTTGGTGGCTTCGGCCAACCGTCGGGGCGTCGCGGTTGCATGCGAAAGCGATCCCGTGGCGTCCCATTCATGGCGGCAGGGGTTTGGGAGTTGGGTTTTAGTGGGTATGCCGGATGCGTCCGGAGAGTCGCCACATAACCCCCTGGGGAAGTCGGGGGTACCCGTAACAGGGTTTCCCAACGATATATTTGTGGTTAGGTTGGGTTGAAACATGCTTTTATAGGTACTGATTTACACACGCAAAGCTATGACATGGTTCTCTGGCGAGTCGTGAGGGCGCACTCCCCCGACGGGTCCTGCCCCGGGTAATTGGTACAGATATCTGTTTGTTTCACATCCATTGTGCTTAGGTTATGCTAGGTGAGCTTAGACCACGAATGAATCAAATTAAAACCTTAATATAGACAAGCAATTTTTAGAAATGCACTTTGTGTTTTTTTTTCTGTCTGGAGATTTTATTGTTTATACGGCAGCAATGATGAGAGTGTGATGTCTATAGCTCATGGCGTCGCTCAGGTTTTCGATGTCAAGGTTCTGAACCCCAAGGTTAGAAGATGAGGGAACCCGAGGACGGTCTCCTGTCAGGAAAGGCCGTGTGGAATATGAACAGAAAAGAGGATGTTGGAGTGGGGAAAAAACTATAAAAGTCGATGCATAACTGGCATCGGGGGGTAGTTGTGTCTTGACACTTATCGTGGTAGCATTGTTAGGTCGTTAATCTGTCGGTTTATATTTTAAAATATCATTGTTGGTAGGCTAGTTGTCTTTTTGGTTAGTTAAATTGTGTTTTAGCGTTTTCAGATTATTAAAATGAATTGAGTTCAATTTAGTAAGCTTGTTTTTTTTTTAAAAAAAAAGCTCACTTCTGGTCTAAATTCACAAGATATCATTATCATTTTTTTCTTAAACAGCACATCAAAAAAATTATTAATTTAATCAAATGCGTGAATTGGATTACTTGCAACATTACTTTATCGACATTTGTGATTTGACATTTTAACGTTTCTATGGTTTCAATTTTGTTATTGGGGATATTTAAATTATTTTGAAATTCTTTTGGGCATAGATATATAAGGGTGATATCAGACAGTTCACTCGAATAATTATTCACTTATGCGAATGCTTCATTTTTCTTTCATTCCATGTTCACATGGCTTAAACGGAATGATAAAGAAAAGAACATTCATTTTTCATTTATTTTTATGTGTCATCGAATCAAGTCGTCTACAGGACTCGAGACAAAATGACCGAACCCGAATGAACGTACTCTCAGTGTTCAGACCGTTCATTTCTCGATCATTCGGAGTGGAGTGAAAGATACCAGATGAAAATATCCAACACTGTTGGATCGGTTCACTAATGAATTCATTCGGCACTCGTGTTTCATTTTTTGTTCAGACATTTCATTTCGAGTGAAATGTACCGAATGAAAGGTGAAAATGAACAAGAAATGAACCGTCTGATATCACCTTAACATAAGCTTTTGGGTTTATTTTTGTGCTGTCAATGATATTCTAACAATTCTTCTTCTATTAGAATATCATTGTGTGCTGTGATATTGACACTATTTTAAATAAGCAGCGAAAAGGACGCTTTACTTTATATTGATCTGTGCTCTATTTACTTTCGAAAAACACAAACAAAAGTAAAAGACGATTTTGATGACAATTCTATAAATTTATTAATTTATAGTTGGTGTCAATGATATTCTATTAGAATATTTAGGTTGGTGTCGGATAATTAATCGAATTTTATGGGGCAAATTTACTTATGATGGGGACGGTTTCTGCAAAATGCTGTATTACGCTAAAAATAGACACAATAAAGTAAAGAAATATTTTTGTTGTATTATTTATTACCCCATTACCCCTACTTAATAATTAAATAGATCGATTCTAAATTTGTAAATATAGTGATGATATTTTCATGTTAATATATATAATTATCATCACTATATTTACAAATTTAGAATCGATCGTCTTTAAATCTATTTTTTTGATATCAAAAGGAATAGTTAGTATAGGGACCACATTTCCAGATGGCGTTAATGTCGTGTTGGCAAAAAAACGGTAGAGTGGGCTCTCTATATTAGGTATATTATATTACTTTTCTCTATGGTAGGAACTAAAGTTTAAAACAAATACGGAAAAATAAAATGGCGCGGCGTCATATATCTATCTCTTTCTTGCATAAGTTATTGGTTTTTCACGCCGCTAAGAGATGACGTTTGCACATAAGTCAATTGTTCTTGAAGTGCTTTGAGATTGCAGTGGTTTTATATGAATTGAATAGGCACATTCTTTATCAATACCACAGAATGGCTCGGGGCCACATTACAGGGTTTCAACGCCCGTCCTTGCCAATGCATCCCCATCTATACCTGAGTGACCCTGAACCCATCTGAGGATAACTCTGTTGGATGTACCCAGGACATTCAGATTGTCTATGCAGTTTTTAACCTCAACAGAGGTAAGAGTTCCATGTCAACTTTTGGTCAATACTTTCTCCAAGGTACTTTACCTCTTTTGATATGTAAAGAATGTCGCTATTGAGTCTGAGTTCGGTCAGCCTTTCTAGTTTCCTTTTCCTAGTGAAAGGTACATGATTACAAGAAGTGGGTCTACAGCTAGTGTCCATAATAGGGGTGAGAATACTCCTCCTTGTGGACAGCCTCTCGTAATGTAGAAGTTGTGCGAGTGTTCGCTTAGCGTTACTTTCGCACACGGATTGGAGAGCATAATATATTCCACCCATATGGTTCGTTCGTTCAAGGAGAGTCTCAGAGGCTCACTCCCCTTCTCTTCTCCAGAGTCCCGTAGACCCACTCCCTTCCCTTTCTTATCCTTTCCTGAATGACCGACAACGTATTTGCAAGCCTGCGTTGCAGATATCCATGGGCGGCGGTGAGCACATTGCACCAGGTGAACCTCCTGACCCTTTGCCCCCTTTATATAAAATAAAACATTATTTCTATTCAAAAAGTATGTATTTCTTTAAATAGACCTGTATTTTAAGAAATACTTAATTAAAATTTTAATGGTTAGAACTTAGAAGCAATGATATTCTAACAATAGATATGTTGTGAGCGCGCAATCGTGAAGACTCGAAAACGTTCTAATTGGGACGTATTGCCTTTAGTCTGTGTCACACATGGCGACGAGTGGTACGCTGCTACAAAATTTAAAAAAATGCCATCCTGTGTATTTAGGAAATGCACCAATTATGATACCAAAGTTAATAAAACACAAGGGATCTCATACCACATGTAAGAACGCAGTATACTTCGATTTATTAATATATTTCAATTATTTGCCTAATATTCTGATATGTCATCGGTCGCTAGACTAATGTTTGTTTACATTGACGCGCAATTGACAACACTAGCTGTCTCTTTTTTTCTTATTCATTTTATCGACTATCCCCGTTCTATCATTTTGACTTGAAAAGTGAAATGTACCTTGAATAAAAAGTGTGTATGTGTGCTGCGCGGAACACTTTTTTCGGTTGTTTAGTGAGCGTATATCTGTTAGAAGTCATTAACTTTATAAGTATTTTCATATTTTTTATTTATTAGTTTAGTTAATATTTAAAAAAAAATACCTGATTTTAATAGTAAAAATATTCAGCAATATAATGGTGTTTTACTTTTCTTTAACAAAATCATATGTAAGATGATATAGGGAAAACAATATAACTAAAACTAAAAGTGGCTTTATTCAAAGTTTTGTATTTGTTGGTTATTGAGTTCTTGCAGTAAACCGACGATATAAACCTCTGAGACGTCAAATACCTTAGTCTCTCCCGTGACCATGATTGTTGTAAAGCATTCGAAACGTCGGGAACTAAAAATCTAAATAAACCCGCGACAAAATCCGAAAAGGTAGTTTCATTTACTTATAACTTCATGATTTTGTTTTTGTTTTTGTGATCCGACAATGAAGCATCCCAAATCATTAAAAACAACGTATTGACTTATTCCAACTCATGTTAAAATACATGCAATACCCTATAGTTAAGTAAAATAGATAAGTCAGGAAATAAGAAACGCATAACCTCAATGTTCGCAAGCAACGATGAAATGAAATTACGCATTCGCCTCTTTTTCAACCGACTTCCAAAAGGAGGAGGTTATCAATTCGTCTGTATTGTTTTTTTTTTTTTTTTTTTTTTTTTTTTTTTTTTTTTTTTTTTTTTTTTTTTTATGTTTGTTAGCTCATAACTTTGAACTGGGTGAACTGATTTTGATGATTCTTTTTTTATTTGAAAGGTAGTGCTTCCCATGTGGTCCCATTTTAATATTTTCCAGTTCTGACAATGGCATCCATAAGAAAACCATAAAAGTCTTAAATTTGCATTAAGTATTTGCGCGACAAATGGACGAATAACTCAATATCACGCCAATCGATTTCGATGATTCTTTTTTAATGGAAAGGGTATACTTTAAGGGTAATTTGATGAGAGTTTGGTAAAGTTCTGATGATGGGATCCATGACAAAGTATCGGAACTCTTCAATTCTTAGGAGCAAATTAACGATGCTCGGCCAAATCTTTTATAGGCTATATGGATATTTGAGTCACGTACCGTAACTGATGATGGAAGGTACAACTCCTCAACGGTTAGCAGTTTAAAGAAATTCTTTCAATATAATACGCAATTGTGGACCGATAGTTGTATACTTTCAGGCTATTAGGTTTACCTCATAATAGAAGGTAAATTTTTATAGTTATTAAACACAATACGTATCTACTTTCCGCTAAAAATTTAAAAATAAATTATTTTTAACAAAAAAACAAAAACCGACTTCCAAACTTAATGAATCTAAACTAAAAAGTAGAAAATAATACTTTTAAGGACTTTGTTAATTTTGGAGTCGGTGCCAGCCAGGTATTTTGATTATGTATACAAATTGATAGATTAATTAAATATGTATCTATTTAGGGTTATTTTGCTTTGGCAAGTATTATTTTCTACTTTTTAGTTTAGATTCATTAAGTTTGGAAGTCGGTTTTTGTTTTTTTGTTAAAAATAATTTATTTACGTCCCATTGTTGGGACTCCTTTACTGGCCCTCCTTTAATGCGAGGGGGACTTCAAAAGTCTTTTAAAACTTTGCTGGGTTCTCTCAGACTTGTAGATTTATGTTAATCATAATGGTTCAAATTTCAGGTCTTGAAAAGACCCGCTTTGAACCCGCTTCACGTGGATATCCAAGCGGAAGCGAGGGTGTCATCGTTGGGCTACCTCTGTCTTGTTTATAAGCTCAAAATAACCATATAATAATATGATCTATAAGCATAAATAGTATATGCACACTGTCGTCGCATACTTATAAGCTATCTATCTTATAGTCCGACGGTAACAAGATCCGATTCTAAAGAAAATTAAAAGATATTAAGTATTAACTTTATCATTTTTGCTTAGATAATACGCATACACTAAAAACTAAAAAATACGTTAAAATTGAAAAGTATAGAATTGAAGCCATTTCAATTCGGCCTTAAGGCCGAATACATTTACCGTCTCGATAAACTCTTGTTACAACTTGGCTGTATGTGCCTTCGGTTATAATAATAGAGTATATTGCTACATATAAAAAAGTTATAATTACGTATATTACGCACACATTCATTCTAATGATGCTTCAGTATTGAGCAGAATTATCTATGAAACTATCGTTCTAAGCGTTAATATTCTGCCTACTCACTTATCACTACATAATATTTTAAAACAAAGTCCTCCACCGCGTCCGTCTGTCTGTCTGTTCGCGATAAACTCAAAAACTACAGCACCGATTTTCATGCACTTTTCATCAATGGATAGAATGTTTCTCCAGAAAGGTTTTAGTATATAATTTGTCAAGCTTTTGTATACATTGGCTAAAATATAATGATATCTGTTGGATATGTCGGAAAAAAATAAGCCGTCTGAGAGCTTTCAACGAAAACGCTGCATAAACCATTTGAGATAATATAACAAAATGACGTATGGTGGAAACGAGGCCTAAAGAAAGTCCGCGATGGCATAATATGTCTATCTCATACTATATTCATTTTAATACTGTAAAAAATGGGAAATTATAAATCGGTAATTGGAAAGGTATTTACACAAATACGGTATTAATCCTTATCACTTAAAGGTCCGATTTTTCACCAAAGTAAAATAAAATTTATTTTTATTCTTAGAATAAAGCTGTTATTTACTCTCAGAGATAACCGTGCCTTAATTTCACCAACTACTTATCCTGAGTATAACGAGAGTAACTCTTAAACCACCAATTTTGAGGGAATAACCGGCTTATTCCTCAGACAAAATCAAAATGATTTCAAATTTTAAGTCATCTGAGCGCATAGAGTACATTATTACTAAGCGACCTTAAATAAATAAATAAATATAAATAAGCATATAAGTTAGCACTTCTTTTCCTTTAAGATATGTTTTAAAAAACAGTAAACACTTTTATTCCTTTGTCAACTTGATTACTCTTTTAAGTTAGTTTTATACAGTCGAGTTTTTTATTTTTAAGGGTTAAGTGATTCTTTAAGCGTTTGGTTTTTCATTTGAAAAAAAGTACCATAATATAGTGTTAAATATAAAATTGACATTGGCAAGCTAAAAATCATTACTTGCCGAACCCGAGCGAAGCGAGGGTGAGTCGCTAGTATTATATGACGAGTTTTATTATTCACAAATATAAAAAAAACAAATTAGTAATAAGAAAAATACTGAGATACTGATTCTATTAAAATCCACAAATGCGAAACGAATGGTATTTTCAAAATTTGGATTTACGAGTTTTCAGCGTTTGCAATTGTTGAATTTGACGATATAGTAAATTCATTTTCATTCATTCATACGTAAAAACAATTTTAATAAAAAGACAGACGGGAAGCAGGCGCATAGTTTGGAGTCCCACATAACCACTTGTGGTATGCGTCAATGCATTTCCGAACATAAAAAAAATATATTCGTAATTGGCACCCCCAGAAAACCATGAAAAGGATACCCATATTGATTTTATGAAAAAAATCGCGTCCGCCATCTTGAATCTAGACAAAAAGGTACGGCCTCTGAAACGAATAAAATGACTTCTTGTAGTGATAGATTTTTCAACCGATTTCCAAAAGGAGGAGGTTATCAATTCGTCTGTATGTTCCTTTTTTTTATGTTTGTTAGCTCAGAACTTTGAACTAGGTGAACCGATTTTGATGATTCTTCTTTTAATTTGAAAGGTAGTGCTTCCCGTGTGTTCCATTTTAATATTTTCCAGTTCTGACAATGGCATTCATGAGAAAACCATAAAAGTCTTAAATTTGCATTAAGTGTGTGCGCGACAAATGAACGAATAACTCAATTTCACGCCAACCGATTTCGATGATTCTTTTTTTATTGGAAAGGATGTACTTCAAGGGTAGTTTGTTGAGAGTTATGTAAGGTTCTGATTATGGGATCCATGACAAAATAACGGAACTCTTCAATTCTTAGGAGCAAATTATCGATGCTCGGCCGAATCTTCTATAGGCTATTCGAATATTGGAGTCACGTACCGTAACTGATGATGGAAGGTACAACTCCTCAACGGTTAGCAGTTTAAAGAAAATTCTTTCAATATAATACGCCCTTATGGACCGGTAGTTGTATACTTTCAGGCTATTAGGTTTTCCTCATAATAGAAGGTAAATTTTAATAATCATTAAATAACACAATACGTATCTACTTTCCGCAAAAAATTTAAAAATAAATTATTTTTAACAAAAAAACAAAAACCGACTTCCAAACTAAATAAATCTAAACTAAAAAGTAGAAAATAATACTTTTAAGAATTACTTTTTTTGTAGTCGGTGCCAGCCAGGTATTTTGATTATGTTTACAAATTGATAGATTAATCGAATATGTATCTATTTAGGGTTATTTTGCTTTGACTGCGATCCCCATACGAAATAGTTTAAATAAACCACGTCCATCATTCCATCTAACTCCTAGAGGTTAATGAGATTTACCTTCTATTATCATATTAACGTAATAGCCTGGAAGAACACAACTATCAGTCTATATGTATGTATAATTTTAAAGGAATTTCCTTTCAACTCCTAGCCGTTGAGGAGTTGTACCTTCCATCATCAGCTTATCCACATGAGATGGTAATTATCAGATGCAAATCTTTAAAAAACTTTAGAAAATATATGAAAAACGTACTAAGTGCCTTTAAAATTTAAGAGTTGCCATCGATTTCCCTAGGATCCCATTATCAGATACTAACTTGGTGACAATGGGAACATCTTGGAAGTATACCCTACCAAACAAAAAATAAATTTTTGAAATCGGCCCACAATTGAAGCATAAATCGGTGAACACATATAAAAAATTACATTTGAAGAATTCTACCTTCCATCATCAGCTCATCACATGAGATGACGATTTTCAAACGCAAATGCTTGAACAGCTTTAGAAAATATATCAAAAACATAATAGGTGCCTATAAATTTTGAAAGTTGCCCTGGATTTCCTTAGGATCCCATCATCAGATCCTGATATTGTGATAATGGGACTTCCTCAGAAGTATACCCTACCGAACAAAAGAAAAATTTTTGAAATCGGCCCACAGTTGGCGGAGAAATCGGTGAACATACATAAAAAAAATACATACAGTGGAACATATAACCTCCTCCTTTTTTGAAGTCGGTTAAAAATGTATTTAATTTATGAACTTAATATATTTTTATTTCTATAGAAATGTAATCGTCAAATGTTACGGGCTCACGCACGTGATGAGTGTTGACTGTCTTTAATACTGGTAAATAATTTGCACGCGTCGGGCACCGGCAACTAACACGCATCGCCATCATGTCGCATCGTCGAAGTTACTCGTAGTTCTATAATTTGCCAGGGTTTTTCCTAGAGCTACGTTAATACAATGAAAAGTACCTAACATTTTACATGAAATTGATAATAAGTATATTCAAGATTATACTATATTATTAGAATATAAGAGTATTGCAAAATATAAAGTGATCAAATTGTCTAAATTTAATTTATTAACCCAGCTTAATCATGCAACCTAACTATTGTATTGCCCTATGACTTTATATTTCAAAATATAATATCACATTCCCCTAGCACGCCGTCACCAAGATATATTTAATAAATATAACTATGTACCTACCTGAATAATATTTTTATTAGTGTTTAGTTTGTTAGTTAATTTGTTTGTGTGGGTGAAATGTTGTAAGAGAATTAAAACTACTTAATAAAATAAAATTAATATTCTAAGCAGTCGAAAATTGGATCAGTTTTGATGACGATGACTTCATGATTTATTCCTATTGTGTCCTAATAGAGAAACTTCTCAATAGTCAACACTAAAGACATGAAATTTTATATACGCATTGAATAATTTTATTATTATATCCATTTCCTGAGTCAAGGGTCGGCTCTGAACGAGACAGCTACCCAGTGTAGCGATCAACAGCAAAGACATAAATTTTTGTGCAATGTATAACTTCGACAATAGTTCATTTTCCATGTGCGATATATTTCGCTATGTAGTATACGTACCTATAAATTATAAAAAATAGTTTCATTTTATCCGATAAGGTGAAAGCGACGACGATCCGTACTTTTGAATGTTAACCTAATTGTATAAATTCAGCAGAAGTTATTTACAGTTTTCACAATGTTCGAAATGTTCAAAAAATAATTGTAGAAGTAGACTCTAATAAAATAGTACACTTAGTTCTTTATATTATAGAGTAACTTAACCATCAATCAATCTTAAATATGCTTTTTAGGCAAATATCTTTTTCATTTAAAAATAAACTGAGGCTTTGAAAGCCGTGTGTTTTTTTTATAAACTCACATTCAAACTAATGAGCTACAAAGGTTAGAAGGCCTCTCATTAGAAGTGGCTTGTGGCCTGTCATCTGTGTCCACTAATAGGCTGACACTACAGCTACTGAAACATTTCCAATAAACGATATCGATTTTAAAATGAAACTAAACAATGAAAAGCATCAGCATGAACCCTTTTTTGTATAATTACGAGCTTTTTATTTATGTTTAACAAATAAGGACACTTACACGCGATACTATATTTAAAATTCAAATGTTGTACCTATATAATATTTTTTTTATATACTTATTTTTCTATTATCTTATTTATTTAACGTTTACTTTTTCACTTTTACTTTGATAAGTGAATACAGTCAAAGTATTCGTAACTAGCTATTGCGAGGCTCTCTCTTTCACTAAGCTTATCTCGGAGCTAGTACGCTTTCTCGGTTACTATTAACGAAAGCTATAGCCTTATTATTTTTTACGGCATCGTAATTCTAACAGGAAATGAAGCTCGAATAGCATATATTGAATATTCAAATTACAAACGAATTTCTCGTAGAAAGAATTCGAGTAGGGACACGATGACCTGGATCGTAGGAGATGGCCAGCAATTAGAATTAGAGGTGTGCGGGTGAGTGCGGGCGAAGGCGGCACGCTGGGCGGGCGGGCGGCGTCCCTCAGCGCGGCACTCGGCAGTCGGCGCTCGTGGGGCGCGCTCTTCTCGCGCTCGCAAGCCGGCGGCTAGTATGCCGGCGCCCCGGAGCCGCTCGTCACGCGCCGCGCGCCCGCCGCCTCCGCGCCGCGCCGCACAGACACCGACCAACTCTACGCGCTCCGCTCGTAGCTCCTAACACGCGATTACGCATTTCACGTCTATATACCGGAATGTAAATATTTATGGATGTCAGTTTTCAGTTGTTTAGATTGGCTGTGAAATTCAAGGTATGTAAGTAACGCTTTATGTTTCAATTTTATCACGACGAGTTTATGTTAGATATGTATGTATTTAAACGATATCGCTGGATAACATGTACGATGGGATCAATTTGGTAAATTATAGCATGCCCTTTGTGTCGCACTGTTTTGTCTTTTTATGGTAATATAAATAATTATTATTATCACTTGATGGCGCACAAAGTGCCCTTCTATATTTGGATCGATAGAGTTTACCATTAAACGTTGTGTTGGGTTCAACAGATTTTTCGCGTTAAATAAAAAAATCGGCAGAAAGCCTTTCATAATTTAGTTTGAATCTAATATGCAAATATATGAAATAGACTTAAATATTATAATAACAATTTATATGTTATTTAAATCCAAAAAGTACCTACTATCTACATATACATAGTCTAAATTATATGACTACCTAAATTACACCACAAAACACTTCTCCACCTCTACATTTTTAATGACAAATAGGTTCTTTTCTCTCAAAAATTTCTGATTGACATGTTACTTACGTTTCACATAAAATTTTATTACTAACAATCACTTCTTATCAGTAGGTGTTATCTAAATCTCATCCCAAAACAGACAATTGACACTTTAACTGACACACTGTAACTTGCATTAACATACAAATTGATTGGCATAAAATGTTTAGGTGAAATGAATGCAACAACAAGGCGGGTTCGGGTACATGAAGATGCTATACGTCATAGGTAATACATTAAATTATTTTTTTTTTTCAATACGTAGTAATTCAGTAGAGAATTATTTGATCCGAATTATTTATATAATATTTTTTTGAGATATCTAACATTTAATTAATTGCAATGCTAGCTAGATGAAAATAAAATTACTTTGTAGGTATCCCTTTAAGGATTCCACTAGATAGGCACTCCCTCTAGGAACATTAAATTATCCGTTTTTAATAAATCTATTTTATACTTAGAGCCTTAATAGCTCCCTTCTAGTAAGAAATTTTACACACTTTACACACACTTGTATAAATACTCACTCTTCCCCATACATTTTTTATGTTATAGTGATAATACACCACTGATTCTTGTGCGTATTACCTATTAAAACGACAGCATTTATAGAAATCAAAAGTACCTTTATACTTTTTCTCTCGTAACAAATAAATACAATATTGCTTTAGATTTTTTAGTTCACCCAGATTCATTCATTTTTACAATGCATTTATTTCTATTTTCTGTATCGCATTGACTTGACTCCAAGATAAATTGAAAGTACAATTGTAGAGTTTCCTGACCCACTCTAGAGACGAATGTCATGTCTATTCAAAGCAACAAGCAGAATGCTTGAATTGTAAATAGTTATTTTAATTTTACTTATAAAAATATGTATTTTAATTTATTGTAATAATACAATATTAACAAGATTTACTATCATATATACTTGATGACTTGATGACTCTACATTTCAAGAAAACTTAAATCATACTTACTTTATACTCATACTACCTACTTTTTTTTATTTAGTCGTCACTAAGAAAAGATGTTTTAATCAGAAATAATATGTCTATGATGTTTGTTTTGATTTTGCCAAAATTCATAGATATTAAATATTGAACGTATTATTTACCCTGTTTTTGTTAAATAGAACTAACTATAAGACGTTCTCTATAGTTAGTTATTCGAATAAATAGTACCTAATTATGAAAAATATTCATTACTTGTAAGGAAAGGAGAGTTTAAAAACATATAGGTAAATGGTTTTATTAACGGTTATTTTATAAACAAATACACTTTTTTTTAGTTTCAGTGGATTCAGATTCCACAATCTACAGAATTCAGCTAACTCATACGTAATTATATATTTTATGTGTCACATTACCACAATGCTAGAATTAATATTAATCTATTTCAACCAAGTATATATTGATTTGATTTGATTTTTAAATTCGGAATAAATAAACATGTGCGATGGCACGTTTGGTTTAGTTTGTAGTGCTACTTGCTGCGCCAGCGGTCGCGGCTTCGAGGCCCGCTGGGGTCATTCATTTGTTGAACACGGATGTTTATACCCCAGTCATGGGTGTTTAATGTTTATATTTTTAATATGTATGTATTTAAAGTTATATATACTCGTATGTACTTATATATTATCTGGCGCTGTGCGGAATAATGACCCAATATATTTATTATGCGCATAAATAATAATACTGTAAAAAAGCTGTAGATAATTTGTAGATGCCACTTTATACTTGAGTTTTCCTTCGGAGAGGTAGCTTTTGGATAAAAATTTGTTGTCTCATTCGTCAGATTTGAGATCTGCCGCCGGGCGTCTTGGTTGAGTGTTTTAGTGGGCTAGACTAGTTTTGGCAGCTCTGGTTAATTCGGGCAATTCCCACATAAACACCTGTATACACGCAAAATACATTTTGAAAAAAAAAACTGCAAAATAATATACTCATATATATTTATTTGTGAACTACTGAAAAACAAAAGCTATCCCTAAGGAACTGTATATTTTCCGATAAAAAAATAACCTATGCGCTTTTCCAGACTATAGTATATCTCTGTGATTTTCATCCAGATTACCTTAGACGTTCATGACATGATTGAGTAACAATCATCCATCACGTCCATCGTGTGGTCACGAGTGAATTATCATAATATTATATAAGTAATTTTAATATTATAAATATGAAAGTTTATTTATTTTTTATTAAGTGAAGCCGCGTATTTTTTTACAAGCTTTTATTAACTTGTAATGTATGTAACTATGTTCGTTCGGGTGGAATCTTGCAGCTCAATTTTGAGGCACATGTCTTCAACAGATTGAGCTGAAATTTTGTATACGCGTTTAGTTTGTGGCGGGATAGTTATTATATAATGTATATATCAAGAGAAAGGGCTTGCTGACAAAACCTCGATAAATAAAGTGACGTCACTCTAAGAGTCTAAATGCAATATGGCGTACTAAGTTTTTTACTACACAATAATGTAAGGAGTGATAAAATTAAGACCTACATCGTTTTACCATATTAGTGATCTTTTCAATTTGTGCTGTGGTACGAATAAATAATAAACTCTTTATCTTCATGCCCAATACTAAGATAATTCACTGAAATAATAAATATGCTCATCTTTTATAACAATTTAGTAATTAAAAAAAACAAGAACATAAGCACTATTGCAACTGACTGAATGTAAATACTACATTTTTATAATTTTAAGCTTTTCAGCACAATTTATTAAGCTTTTATGAACAGTAAAGATACAATTCTTCTAAAATTTAATATAAAGTCAAAATAACGAAAGTTTTGACGAAAAAACTAAAATGTTAAGGAAGAGAGTTCAAAGGAAAGAATCAAATATATTTATAGTAAACACTAGGAAGAAAAGTTACGTACTTAACAATGTTTCTAACCCAACTGGCGCCCGCGGAGATCGATCATACGGACTAGCTAGCTTATCCCTCATGATGCTTCAATATACAACCTACTCTTTGGTGGCGACGTGCCTAATATAAAGTCTCCATTATATAATAATAATTAATAATAACTTATGCACAATACTATAGTAGGTAGGTATAGTACCCTATTAATACTGTGTTCACATGTATGTATTTATATGTATATATTATTATGTACTAGCGACTCACCGTCGAACCGATCAGGTTTGCGTATACTTTAACGCTTAGTATATATTTTTCAATGAGATAATTTTCAGCAGTAAGAAGAATTATATGTTGATTCGGACAATTCTTGTGTATCTGTCTGCTTGGGAACGCATCCCGAGAAAACCACTGAGCAGATTTTGATGACATCCGGTGTGTAGATAGGTGATACTAATACATAGTAAAATCTGCGGGTGACTTACCATCAGTAATATGACCTAAAATATTATGTAACTTAGTAAATCAATAAAGCTGATAGCTAAACTGTATTATGTACCTACGTAATGTAACATAAATGCTTTTTTAGCCGTAAATGCAGTTTTCACGGAACCTCATGTACACAACTTAAGTTAAATTTCATGTCAAGGAAAATTAACTTAGAGATGTTATATATATTCATAGAAGGCTGAATAATTTAAGGTAAAATCAAGAAACTTTGATGTTGCTTAATCTTACATCTTGTTTACATCATTGAGATCGCTGTTTAGACTAACATGACACAATACACGTGGATTAAATAGGGATATGATAAGCGGTTTTAATTCAGAAACAAACCAATACTTCTAGACATTATTAAATTGAAATCTTACTTATTTAGTTATTGAAATATTACTTATTTATTAAACGACATTCTAAATTATACAGCAATTTTGTACTTAACAGAACATAAATTGCCATATTTCAGGTACCTAGCTCATTAATATAAGCTACTTTTTATAATTTAACTCAATATTTTAGTAAATATTAAAAAATAAAAAGTTATTAAAACCTTATTTTAAAAAAAAGATATTTTATTGAACCCAGCACTATATGAAAATTTGCCAATCTAAAATCATTTTCGTTATCTTCTTAGTTATTTCGGGATAGGTATAGCTAATCGTCACGCTTTAGCAAATGCATGTAAGTATATATAAAAAACAATTAAAATTAAGTCAACAGTTCAACAGCTTTCATATTATAGCTAAAAGAATGGCTTGTCACCTTGCTGCGAAGTGCGAGTAGTGTGCTAAATTATTATTTTATGCTGGTTATTTTTTTTAATTTTTTAATTTACATAAAAGTGAATATAATTATGAAAGAGATATTCGATACGACTTTTATTGGAAAGTGACGGCGCGGTCTAGATGGCGGCAGAAACCTGACTGAAATTTAAAAGTTTTATAGTTTATGTGCCAACAACACCTGGGCACAGGGCAGTCCAGTATGCATAATGTAATAACGTCGGGTTACATTTATAATAATAAGTTATATTGATAATTTTTCGATATAAATCATTGTAACTTTTTTACACAAAGAAAAATTGAGTAAAAAAAATGATTAAGGAAACGTTCATGAAATAGGTAAGTATGGATAGTGGTTTATTTGGATTATTTAACTGCCTAAAATTTCTATTTTATAAGTTGTTTATTGTTTTATTAGACGTCAAAAAACTAAAAAAAAAATTTTTAAATATGTAATTGCATGTTTAATATATTACTCGTAGTGCACGTGTGTCCTGTACCTGTCATTGTACTCGTATATGAGTACGTCCACTCCTCGTTAATAGTCAGCATTTGTAAATTATCCTTACAAATATTATTATTAATGCCAAAGTAACTCTTTATGTCTGTCTGTCGCGCTTTCACGCCAAAACTACAGAACCAATTTAAATGAAACTTGGTACACAGATAGTCAAGAAAGGACATAGGCTACTTTTCAAGGCGAAAAAAGATTTGTTAGGGGTTGAAATAGGGTATGAAAGTTCGTTCACCTTGTCGTGGTGGGGGCTCAAGAGCGTCCAGCAATCCGGCCGGGCACGAAGCCAAGAAACGCGCAGGGAGGGCCCACTTCTGTGGGCGGTGTGTCGTGCGGGTTGCTCGTGGTACTTCTCTGGACAGCAGAGTGGACTGTGGAGCAACCCTCTTGGCCGTGTAGTCTGCCTTGGCAGACCTGCCGGGCAGTCGGGGCATCGTAGTTGCATGCGCAAGCGATCCTGTGACGCCCCATTAAGACGGGTGAGGTCACATAATCACCTGTTTTCTACAGATGGTATGCGTTAATGCATTTCCCAACTATAAAAAAATGGGATGAAACTTGGTATGGAAATTACGCTAGAAGCTTGAAACTTATTTTTTGGCTTTTGATTAGATAAAAATAAGTAACACATTCAAAGTTTGTAAGAATTTATACTAAGGGTGTACCTGAAGACGAACCCGAGCGAAGCAAGGGTGAGTCGTTAGTTACAAAATAAAACAAAAGTACATTCTAAAGACAAATCTTCTATAGAATATATTGTGATCTGAAATAATAGTTAACTAACAGAAAATCAAATAAAGACAAAGTTGTATTATAATAAGGTCCACCGGCACGCAAACCACTTTAAAATTATAATAAGCATTTCAGTACCTATTTATAATTCTTGAACACATTAAGAAAATCAGATATAAAGTAAATTAAAATATCTATATTTTTAAAATATACCTAATCTAGGTAAGAATAATTTATATATTCGAGTCTTTTATAATTAGTACATCTAAACGACACTCCTATTTTACCTTTTACGAGTATACTTAAGTTTTTAGTCTAGTGTTATGATTTATATAATAATCTGTAGTGTAATCATATTATAATATGTTATAATAATTAATTACTATCAATTACCAATTGTACATAATTATGATAAAAGCATCTCTAGATCTATTTGTTTCTTCCTTGTTCTTGTGGCATAGATGATATATAAAAAAATCTTTTAACATAATTGGTCACCGTGTCTATGGGGATGCGGGTAAGTAAATTATAGGCTACGTAACCACTTCATTCATACATGAGGAACGTAATGGCTACGCCGCCACCCTTTTCTTGAAACATATTATATTGTTTTCAAATATTTTTTAATAAACTTTAAAACTTAGTTACTTAGCTATATTCATAATTCAAGAGTATAATATGAACCTAAAACAAAAATGTCTCTTTAGAACCAGTCCTGCCATTCTTGAGTGATCAGCATCATTAAAAAGACGGAAAATAATTATAGAATAAATTTATGAATTGTTGGTTTGGCCTTAACTGTACCCCAAACATGTAAAAAACATTTGCGTAAATCCTTACTTCGTTACTAATATTATAAATGTGAAAGTAACTCTGTCTGTCTGTCTCACGGTTTCAGGCCAAAACTACAGAACTGATTTAAATGAAATTTGGTACATAGATAGTCTAGATCCTGAGAAAGGACATAGGCTACTTTTCAAGACGAAAAAGGTTGAAATGAGAGATGAAAGTTTGTATGGAAATTACGTCATTTTTAAAGCTCTTTTAGCTTGAAACTTTTTTATATGATATAAATGGAAAAGACATTCAACTCTTTTGCTTAAATTTGCTCATTACGGTGTTTGTGGTACTGCTCTTGATCTCATTGCACCGTATCTTAGTAGTAGGGTTCAGAAGGTCGCGATAAATAATGTCAATTCTTCTGGATCTCCTCTTAAAATGGGTGTTCCACAGGGATCTATCCTGGGTCCATTTTTGTTCTTAGTTTACATTAATGATCTCCCATTTTATGCCGACAAGTTTTGAGATGTTGTACTCTTTTCGGATGATACCTCCTTAATTTTTAAAGTTGATAGAAAGTCAAATAAATACGACGTGAACTGAATAGTGCATAATTGCATATACTTCATTGTTTTAACATTAATAATCTGGCTTTAAATGTCAAGAGGACAAAATATATGCAGTTTTTATTACCTAATGTAAAAAAGCAAAATTTTAAAAACGACATTAAATACGATAGATTCCACGGTCTTCTTGGGATTGACATTAGATTCGGGTCTGTAATGGGGTCTCCATCTCTATCCTCTAGCGAGTAGACTGAGCTCCGCTGTTTTTGCTGTCAGAAAAGTCAGGCAGCTGACAGACGTCGATACTGCCAGACTTGTTTGCTTTAGTTACTTCCATAGCATTTTGTCGTACGGCATTTTTTTTTGGGGTAATGCTGCGGACATTAAATTCATATTTATAATTCAATATTCATCGGGCTATTTATAACATTAGCGCTCGGGATACTCTCCGCGAACTTTTTAAAGAAATAGGTATACTTACGGTTGCTTAGCAATCACCGAACTAAAAGCTCGGTGTTCGCAATATATATGTACGAGTATATTGTAAGATTATATGTGTTCGAATTACATAATTTTTATTAATTGCCACTCAAAACACAGTAACGAACACGGTATAAATACTAGAAATAAGGATAAACTTATAAGACCTAGTATTCACCTTCAAAAAGTAAATAGATTGTTAATGGGGTGAGGTGTACGCATGTATAATAAAATTCATAAAAAATTGAGCTTGCCTTTTAAACAATACAAATCTAAAATTAAAAATTAATTATTGAATAAGGCTTATTAGTTATTACACCATTACGGAATAATCAGAAGATGAAAATGTGTGGGATGTGCGTGTATAATAAAATTCATAAAAAATTGAGCTTGCCTTTTAAACAATACAAATCTAAAATTAAAAATTAATTATTGAATAAGGCTTATTAGTTATTACACCATTACGGAATAATTAGAAGATGTAAATGTGTGGGATCAAAATTGCTTGTAAAAGTCTATTTGAATAAAGAATATTTTGATTTGATTCAAATACTATGTACAACAATGTATGTATGTTATAATACTAAGTACAACTTTGACCTCGTTACAATTTCAATATACTTACTTATGAATTATGATTAATGATAAAAAGGTCTCACAATTTGTTAGATACAAAATCTATAATCTATTATTAATCTATAATACCTAATTATATAAATTATTGAATCGAACTTACCTATTCAACATTAAGATTTTATATTTCTGCCGGGTTGATAGTTTATATCTGTAGAATTTTGAATGGGTCTTTTATATTAATACCTATAGTACCTATATGAATGTACTACGTAAGTACAAGCTACGTTTCTATGTATTTTTTTATATATTAAATAAATAGGGATCAATTTTAAGTTATTAATTTAATACGATCGCGATGCCCGTAGTGGTATAAGTCAAAGGCTAAGATAAGATTAGATTACATCTGGTCTAAGATTTTTGGATTTAATAAGTAAGGCATTTTTAAATTAATTGTAGGTATAAATGCACGTTTACTTTACAACTGGTAATTATTTCTTATACTCAATCCAGTTCATTTAAAATATATTATACTTAACTAGTATTTCCTGCGGCTCCATCAGTGTTCTAAAGACCGGAAGAAAAATTCTTAGCCTGCAATGGTTTAATGCCTTTTTTTCACAAAAATATTTTTTCAATTCGAAACAGTAGGTCCATCATAGGATTTGCAGGTTCAACCAAACAAACAAACTCTTCAGCTTTATAAAATAAGTATAGATACTCTGAAGATTATATTCTATAGTTTAAAAGCACAATAATTAAATCGATAAACAAATATGAGTATATCGCATACTAATCATACCTACAAAAACAGATAAATTAAGTACAATTTTAAAGTCAGTGAGAAAATAAAATATAAGTTATAAGTATCCAGGAAGCATCATTTGTGCTGAAATTGCTCTAATTTTTATTTTATTTTTACATGAAATGCTTCTAGCAACGTCCAGCAAGGAATAACAAAACCGTTTATGAGTCAATTTTATAGTCGCGTTAATATCGAATTCACTTTAATTGCAACCAATTTGCACACACTAAACCAAAACCTTTTGATTCTACTCGTAATCATCATCAATTAATCAATGAAATACAACGATATATAACATATACTTGAATTTTTCCTAATTATGAGCATTAACATTTAAGTATACTTTAACGATTAACATCCGCAACAAGCGTTTGTTGTCCTTTTAGAACCTATAACATTCCAAACAGGATTTCGAAGAGAACTTTTTTATAGGGTTACTGGAGAAAAGAGAATTCGATCAAAAGTAGAGGCACCAGTTTATTATATAAAAGTAAAAAACATAAAAGCCTGTGCGAATTTTTACATAAAAGAAAGCTTTAAAAACTTTACCTGTTAAACAGTAATATAAGCATATTTGTAATAATTAAAGCTGAATGGATGTTAACGAAACAATCCCAATAATATAGAAGAGTCGATAAAGTGAAGGGTCATCTTTTAAATTGTATATATATCTACCTATTGGTAGAGTATCTTGTGAGATTGAAAAGATCTTAGTGATTTCACGTAACATCCACTGGCGAGTAGGATTCAGATAAACAGAAGAGTGATAGCGACAACTCATTTTTTTATTCTTATAACATGCGAACTGACTCCCGGTTAAAAGTGATAATGGACATTAATATAACTTAGGGTGTCCCTAAATTCAATGATAACAATCGATATCGTTGAATTTTGGAAAAGCGTACACAAGTAAATTGTTATCAATTACAAAATTCAAATTGAAATAGTCATTTTATATATCATTCATATTATTCAATTTTATAAGATACAGAGGCTGAACACATTGTCTTAAGAATTTTTGTTTATCTGTGACCGCATCCAGATTTAGATACAATTTAGTATTACGGTAGCTGCTTGTCCGGCCAACATGTAATTCTGGATAAAATCTCAATTATGTAAAAGTCATTGAGTTGTATGAATGAATCTTAGATCTTCTTAGTCCCACTCTGTGTCAAAATCCATTCTTAGCGGACGTCTACTAACTATAAACTAAGTACCTACCTACTTCCCTGCAAAAATTTTTCTTTATAGGTGAGTGAGAGAGTGAGTGAGTGACCTTTCGCTTTGATATATTTAGTGGCTGTGATTATTTACATGTATGTATATAATCAAATTTTAGAAGAGAAATTACGCAATATAGGTACGGGATCTACTATAGGTACCTATTCTAAGTAAAAGCATTAAACATAATATAACATAACACATGGGAGTTAAATTAAAAATATTCTTATAACTCTTTAACAAAGCAGTATAAATAACCACAAAAAATAAACATTAAACCTTGTATGTTTTTTACGGTGGAATATGAAAATAGTCCACAAATGACAAACAAGGCACGTAACAACTCACAAATTGTTATATTTGTACCACGCAACTCGCCACGTTTTGTTTATTTTAATGGGTTGTCCCTTTTAGTCAAGCATTCAATATTATAATAATTCTATAAATAAAAAATACCTGAAATCCTTGGATTTAAATTTCATTTAGAGTTAAATGAAATATTGCGAGTTATATGTTTTATACATAATATATCTAATTGACAATAGTTAAAGAAGCGAGAGCTCTACAGCTTTCAATTAGAACTATCTTACTAGACCTTTAGTAGACAGATACTTAATAGAAATAATGCGGCTGACTTACAAAAGAAAAACTATGTTCTACAAGAGCAATTGTCGCCTGGCAGGTAGAAGTTTCCTGCTCTATTACATAAGATTTCAAGTGTCGTTTCTTAAAATGAACGTGTTACATGACGAAGTAAATATGTCAAATATAAAGCAAAATGACCTAGAAATGCTTTTGATCTACTCACTAATGATTGCGTAACATATAAGTTTGTCGAATGTTAAAATACTGTAAGATAGGTGTCATGTTGTGAAAAGGTGAGTTAAATATCATGGTTGGTTGCAGTGAGTGTAAGCGTGGCGGCGACCGGCTGGCGACGCCGCGGATGTCGCTGCTGGGCAAGCCGCTCAGCTACCGCGCCACTCGACGCGACGCGCGATACCGACGCCTTCAATCAAAGTTCTATAATTTCCTTGAACGGCCAAGGGGTGTAAAGGCCGTCCTATATCATATGATTGTGTGAGTCTGATCATTAACCTACTTTATAAGTTTTTGTATTATACTTATAATTATACTAGCGGACCCGACATACAATACCCTGTACACACGTCCAAATTTTTTTTAATAAGTTGTAATAATCTGGATCGTTTTGTTATTTTTTTTTATAAAAAAGTTATTAGGTACAATACCTGAGGTCATCACGTGTACAGTTAACATAACTTGACCTATCGATTGCGTTTGAGCATGTGTATACTATGAGCTAAACTTGTACATCGTGAGCGTGAAATGTTTTAGTATGCATTTGCAAATATCTATATAACTAATTAATTTAAAAAGAAACATTTTATAGTGAATCGAATTATGAATCTAAGCCATCTTCGAATCCACTTGAACATACACGATAAATTTCATCAAAATCGGTTCAGCCGTTTAGGAGAACTTCAGTCACATACACAAGCACGGAAGAATTATCTATATAAAGAGATACATAAATTATATACAATATAGATTCAGTTCATTTCCACAGCTGAACACATTTACTATGCATTTATTATTCATAAATCACGTTACTAACTATTAAGAATCTAGGTAGGATAGTAATAATAGAAAACGATTTTATGGGCAGGTATATTCGTACGTGTTCAAAAATAATAAAACAGATAAAAGCTAAGCCCCAACTGTATTAATGAGGGTAATCTTCAGCACCTACATTAATCTGATTCCTGAATTTGTTAAAACTACACCTGAATATTTGTTATTATTATATTTACGAAAGAATTTTATAAAAAAAACAATCTAACTCAAAAAAATTACACTTAGTATGTGTAAAAAAATTATAATTAAATAAGTACTTACTTATTATAAATAGGCAAGCCAATACATAGGCAATAGGTACATTTACATTTTTTCGGTACACGACAACTAACTAAAAATATTTTATCTAAAAAAGTTATTACTAAACTAACCTAAATAATATTTTTCACAATTAGGTTCCTCATGGTGTTCATGTGTTTGTCGCTATCGGTATTTTCCACAATCGAAGAATACGAAGCAAAGGCTGGAATTGTTCTTTTCTACATGGAGACAGTAGTCGTCGTTTGGTTCGCCATTGAATTTTTTTTAAGGTAATTTTATAATCAAAAAGGTTTGTGCTTAGTTAATATTATCACGCTAATATACTTACGAGAAGCAAAAGAATGCATGCCTACAAAGAATGGTTCCACAAATAGTTTAACTACAAAATTAGCTTATAAAATATAAGGATAAGTATTGTTCTGCAATATTAAATATCAAAGTGGATCCACTTTCGACATTATGCAACGCAAATCTTTTTAATAATGATTAATGATATACGTTGTACGAGTAACCACTGGCTATTAAAGCAGAACCGTAAATGCAGATAAACGTTAAGAGCTTTCGCACGTTAGGTAATTTATCACACACTTTACTAGTACGGTAGATACACAAGTCTTATTTATAAGCTAAACTCTATTAATATTTAATATAGGACTATTATGAATATATATTAAGTATATACTTATTTGATATTATAGAAAATTTTAATTCACATCATAATATATGTTCATTTCTATTGAAGTACGTCCTTTGAAATAAATTATTCAGTAAAAATATTTTCATAAGAAGAATCCCAATAAGAATTGTTAAAAGTCTAAGTCAAATATTTATGATAGCGAGCTTTATCATATCTAACAGGAAGAAATTGTATTATGATTAATTATTAATATTACCTTAATACTTACCTATTAGAACTTTAATGAAATATTTTACGGGAGGTAGTGTGATGAAATGTGAAATATAAATGAAATTTAGCAGAGCCGCATTAGATAGTAGGGGAATAACTAAATATATAGTTTCAAATTAGATATTAGCGCGGATAGCCTGAAAGTTCATTTTTGATTTTTATCTAGCATTTCCTGTGGCTCTGTCCGCGTTCTAAAGACCGGAAACCAAATTCTTAGATTTCACATAATATTATTATTTATTATACAGTGTGTTATTTCATAGCCGATTTGTAAAGGTTAGTTGACATCAGAAGTGATATATTTTTCTGTAGTAAAACATGTCGTATATGTTGACCCGGATAACCAGCTATCCTTATACCGAATTTCATCAAAATCAGTCAAGTGGTTTTCTCGTTATACGGCCGTTGATAGACAAAACTTCTAAACACTATAGATTCGGCCTCTGTATGGGCAATAATGAAATTTTTTATTCAATTTTCAAAAAAATATTCAATTACAGGCTAAGTTAGAATTTTATTATATGTATAGATTTAATTAAAATCTTTTTTTAACAGGCTGTGGTCGTCAGGATGCAGATCTCGATACCAGGGATCTATGGGTCGCCTCAAATTTTTGAGGCGACCTTTTTGTATTATAGGTAAGAACTGTAATTTTAACTTTTATTACTAGCAAACCCGGCCCGCTTCCGGCGTAAATTAATTGAAAATGAACGGATTTTAAAATTTTCTAATAAAACAAAACTAGCCTAAGTTACTCCTCATTAGCTATTTGCGACTGAAAGTCCACTCATAATCAGTCCAACAGCCGTTTCAGAAATTACCCGAAACAAACAGACAGACAGACAAAAATATTTGTTTGATGTAAGCACCGGTTATACATTCATAGGTTTATTAGCATTTAGTGTTAATTTGAAAATAGAAACAGACACTTCAATTTTATTTTCATGTACTTACTTACTGGTTATTAAAAATACGAGTATAATGCCGAAATATCAATATGCCGTACAAAAGCAGTAAAGCGCCGACTAAACGACAACTAACAATTGTGTCCTTCAGAAATCTTGATAAAATTTATTGTGACCTTAACATTTCCGGAGTTCTCCCCACGTAAACGAGTTTCGTGCTATGCTATTGCCTTTCGACTCTCTAGGGAGCTGTCCGGCTAGAGACCGTAGCTTAAGCAACAAACATTGGCACACAATTTTCCCTCTTGGGATTGAAATATTACGTAAATATTACTAGGTCGAGGCCATTGATCTATTAATACTTCCATTATATTATAGAAATATCATTGCATATACTTTCATAATAAATGCGCATACATAGTAAGTACACGGCGAAGGTACTCTGCCCTGTCTGCCGTTGTTTCAATTGGACGGGGCTTCTCAGCTATAGAAGGGGTGTAAGAAAGCTTGTTATACGTAGGGTTGCCATCTCTAAAATTTGGAAAACAGGACAAGACGCGTGAAAACCCCGGATTTTAGAGTCCGAAAGCCGGACATAACAACAAGATCTTTTAAACATATTCAATGTAATAAAAAACAGTTGAAAATGTCATAAATCACCTTTTTTATTCATTCATTATTTTAACAAAACAGAATCATATTACAATTTGTTACAAATTGTTTATATAAATCAGCTTTTTTAATTCTTGAAATAAGAAAACAAAACCTTATTAAAATATTAAACAAAAACATATATTTAATAAATTAAAATCTTAAATGTACCTACTTGGACCATTCTAGTATTCAGTCCTACAATTTTTGAGGTAACTCTTTTAGCTATAGTTCTATAATTATTACCTGCTTTACTTTTTATCAGCAGTCATTTATATAACAAAATATACCTATTTTAGCAAAATATAAACTAAATTCAGTCTTCTTAAATATCAAATAACAAAACAGAACATTTTTACGCTGCTTGTACACGGTAAGAAAAGTCGCCGGGCCTACGTAAGGATTCGTGTTGTTTCTACGCACGACCCGTGTACATAGCTCGGGCAATATGTAAGAAAAAAATCATATGTACGCTAGACACAACGGACTCTGTGTTGAGAGGGGCGGGGTAAGCGAGCCGCGGGGTGGTTCGGGTAGGTTGAGTATATTTTATGCGTGGACATTGACATTCACATTGTATAGTCGTTCCAACAATTTATTATTTTTAGTGATAGGACTCGAATCGAGATTTAATATTCGAAATAACTCGAATCACCTGACAAAAAAATCGAATCATGATTCGAATAAACCCTTGATTCTAATCAATAATTTAACTACTAAAACTACGGATAAACTTTACCGCTAGAAATTGTTCGAAAAATTATAACTTTACTATATAATTTCTATACTTTTTAAAAATAATTATTTCACACGAGAAAACCCGGTTTATAAATGAAACCTTCCCCGGACGCTCCCCGGATGCCCTCAAAACTAGGACAAATCCGGGGAAACCCGGACGGATGGCAACCCTAGTTATACGTAGGAATAAATTGTATCAATAAATTAATAATAAAATAACAGATGTTAATTCTACTGGATTAATCGGGATTAATAAATTTATCAAACGCAAAAGTAAAAATTGAAGTATCTGTTGTAATTTCAACTTTGAAACGTCAATACAACAACTGTTTACTAAATGCATAATATAAAATTATTGACGTATGAAAAAAACACAACTTTTAAAATTTTTGTCTCTCTGTTTAATCCGACTAATATCCCATACACTTGATTTATTTTACCGGGAATTTCTCTGTCAGACACAGACAGCTGAGTTGTCAGAAGCTATCTGCTTATATTTAGAAAAAAAATTAAAATTCCGCTCAAAATACCTATTTATAATAAAAAACATATTGCCCCATTAACATTGATTGGGTAGAACCAATGATAAAATATCATTGGGTAGAACATTCAAATTCTATTATCATTTTAATACATGCAGATGTGGAGTATCGACATATAACTATGTAGGTACTTACCTATTTAATTAACTTCCATTCAATTCAGTGTAGAAAATGTCATTGATATTAATGCGAGATTTATAATGTCAAGAATTCTTCATTATAATATAGTAGATAATAAATTAAATATATTTGATTTTAACTTTTACTATATATTATGTAGATGTAACAACGATCTTGGCCTCGATGGTAGTGCTTGGAATGGGATCGTCAGGACAAGTTTTTGCGGCATCGGCATTACGGGGCTTGCGCTTCTTCCAAATATTACGCATGGTGCGGATGGACCGACGAGGTGGAACCTGGAAACTTCTGGGATCTGTCGTTTACGCACATAGACAGGTAGACAAAATCAATATGTTCATTTCTTAAATCACGTGATAGAAAAATAGTTTTTTTAATATATAATTATAAGAGAAGTTTAATACTTAATTACGATGGATACTTAATAATATCGCAAATTAACAAAATTCAATCAATCTAAATGGCAACATTTTCTCTGACATCTTCGACTTTTTTTTAGAGAGGGAGTAACTTAAAATGTATTACCTTAGCAATTTTTTGAGATACCTTAAACAGTAACATGATATCCATTTTATTAAAAACTCTAGTAGAATTTAATTTAAAAAATCGTGAAAGTTTTCAAGCTTTTATAAGGAATCGTAAAATAATTTGTAGGATAAAATCATTCTATGTATTTTATTATTATATTATAGCAAAAAGACAAAAGCAAAAGCTGGATAAGTATATAGAATTTTGTTATGTTAGTCGTTCATCTGCGCGCCTACACATATTTCGCCACAGCCATGTATTTATTAAAGTAGGTACCTAGTAGGTAACTACCTACCTAGTTCACTATTAATTGATATGTAAGTCAACTCAACTATTGTGCTTAATGGCTTCTAGATGTGCCATTTAGAAAAATATAGTTTGCCAGTTCGTGTACTTAGAATGGAGAGGACACGTTATAATATATAAACTGTCCGATAAAAAAGAAAAAAAAACTAACGCTAAGACTGATTACATTTAGAAATTATGTGTAAATCACTCATCCTGACTTTTAAAGTGCCAGATAAAAGGTTCCTTTTAAAATGTTTCATCTAAAATTATATTATTTTGAAAGAAATATTAATAGTAGTTTTTGGGACATGAGTATATTATCGTTTATTATTCATAGTAAAGTAGCCATGAAATTAAGTAAATATTTATAATATTTAAGGTATATTTGAACGCGTACATAATTTATTCAGGTCAATCCCCTCATTACTTAATGTTTATATATATTGTACACGATATCAAAAAAGAAAATACTAAATTGTGCTATCCCTAAAGGCTAGATTGAATTAACATAAAGAAGCTTTCATTGATATTTAGTACTTAGATAAAAAATTAAAGGTTAAAATAAATTAATTGCCTAACTTAACTTGAATAATGAATATACGAACTAAAACACTATCCTTATATTTACAAGTAATTTAAATGATATTAATATGTGTATTGTCTTGAATGTGCCTGGTTCAGCCATAAAAACTTCTAAGGACGACTAGATAGAGCCACTTATTACGATTTCCCGCGGGAATTAAAGACTTTCCTGCATTGAAAAGTATCCTTTATGTTCACTTGAGTGATAAAACTTAATAATTAAGTAACTCAATTAATTAATTGACTTAATTATTAACTTAGTAATTTTTTAAACTACATACTGTTGACCCCAAAGGCATTTCTAATCACTACATATTATAAAACAAAGTCCTCCGCCTCGTCTGTTTGTCTGTCTGTCTGTATGTATGTTTGTCTGTCTGTCCGTCTATTCGCAAAAAACTCAAAAAGTACTGCACCGATTTTCATGCTGTTTTCACTAATGGATAGAGTTGGTCTCGAGGAAGGTTTGAGTATATAATTAATTAGTCAGATATTTTAATTTGTTTTGTTGGCTAAAATGTCAGAAAAAATAAGCCGTCTGGGTGCTTTCAACGAAAACGCTACCTAAACACTTTGAAATATAACAAAATAATGCATGGTGAAATTGTGTATCTTATATAGGTCTAATGAAAAATCCGGGATGGCATAATTATCTATCTCTTAAGGATAACATACTATATCAATTTTAATACTTTAAATGGGCAATTATAAATAAGGTAATTGGAAAGTTATTTACACAAATACGGTACTAATCCTTATCATTGAAATAAGTTAGAGGTTTTAGACATTTCATACACATTATTTTACTCTTTAACACCATATAATTTAAACGAATATCTTAGAAGTAATCGCAAAAAAACTACGGACGAGAGAATAAAATTCAAACGCCTCTCTTCGCTTAAATTCGCTTCATTTTCATGCTGTTTTCGCCAATGGATAGAATGGTTCTCGAGGAAAGTTTTAGTATATAATTTGTCAAGTCTTTGTATACATTTACTTGCGGAACACGCGACTTCGCTTGAGCAATATCCAGGGACGAGTCGCTAGTTATATATAAAAGCCAAAGATAACTCACTCATCACGAAATATCGAATAACTGCTTTCGACGTATAAAGAAGCAATTTGGCAGGGAGGTAATTTAAAGTTAGTAGACGTACGCTAAAAAATTGGCGGATTTTTCTATAGGATTAAGGATGTCTAAGGGCTCTCGCAAGTTTGTATGAAAGTCTTTTTTAGAAAAAAATTGTACAAACTTATATTATGACAGCAAGCACCTTGGGACCCACTCGAGCGAGGCGAGGGTGTCGCTAAAAATATTTAAAACTATCGAAAAAATAATGAACAAAATACACGAAACATTTCTTGAAAAGGAATTCATCAATTTGATTTTAATAATAAAATATTTATTAACGTGACGTCGCGACGCAAACAAACGCGTCAGGAATTGTTTAAATAAACGAAGCGAGCGGATAGCAGTTGGTTTTGTGTAATTAAATATATTTAAACTAGAGAATTTGAATCGTAAGCGAATGATTATTTAATGTTAGCTTTCTTTCCAATTCGTATTATTATTTTTTTTAATAATAGAACTTATAATGAATATTTTTGGTAGCATATATCAATATTTATATAATATAAATAATATAAGTAACATGTCTATTCACAAATAATACCTATAAGCTATCGATAATATGTGCTATCGATAATATCAAAAGAGTGCGTCTCCAATGCACATTTCAAAAAATTTAAATTCGGTAAAAAAATAGTCAAAAAAACAGCAGCAAAAATTTGTATAAAACAATTCATATTCAGCTATATCATAAAATTAGAGCAACTTCAAGCCCTGAGCGGTCAGTAAGCGATAAATGTGCTTAACCTCTCAGAATAAATACAGGAACGTTAAAGGAAGTAGAGCGTTTTTCAAGAGATATGCAAATGAACGCCGCAATAGTGGTAACGGAGCACGAACAAGGTCTTTGAACGACGCTTTCGCAGGTTGTATTTATAATACGTAATGGCTGTAGAATAGCACGCAAATTACTGTGGACAGTGATGGATACTGAAAGTAACTCATCAAAATGGGTGATCATCATTAATTTTTATAATATAATGCTAAACAAAGGCAGTGGTAGCCAAAAGGCAGTGATAGCCCAGCGGTAACGCGTCGCTTGTATAACCGAGTGCTGCGGGTTCAAATCCGGGTCTCACACCTCTGATATTTTCATTTGCGAATCATTCCTATCATGATTACCACTTGTCTTACGGTGAAGGAAAACATCGTGAGGAAACCTGCATGTCTGAGAAAACCTAGCAAGTTTTCGTAAGACATGTGAAGTCCGCCAACACGCACTAGTTTAGCACTTGCTAAACAAGAACGCTACTTGCCTAATGATGATTAATTTTAAACACACATTAAAAAAAACATTTTTATTCAGTCGTAAAAGAGTAAGATACTATTATTTTATATATCGGAAATAATATATGAAACTAATAACTGTGAAAGATAATAATATGTTTATGTTTAAGTAAGCACTTATTTGCAAATGAAAATCATAAAAATGAATCCCTGTTTCCCTTGGTCATGGCATTACGCGTCAACGGCTGGACCGGTTTCGCTAATTCTTTTTGTTGTGTTTGTTATTGTCAGGAGAAAGTTCTTATGAAGTAAAAAAATAAGCAAGTTTAATAAAAGTTAATAAAATTAACGACCTTTTTATGAATTATTATGTTATGTATATTCAAATCAAAAGCCTTTAAAATGCACATTTTAAATTTAAAAAAATTACGAACTAATCAAGTAATAAATAGGTTAACCTATTTTTTTAAAATACTAGCAATTCCCGCGACTCCGCCTGCGTTAGTAGTAGGATGAAAATTTTAAGTTATAAGTATTATTTGATGCCAAATCATATAAAAATTAAAATTGAATTTTGGTCAAAAAATAAAAAAAAAGCTTGAGAGGGCCACCCTTATCGCCTGGGGGAATAAAGAATAGCCTACGACCTACTCTCAGATTTACCAAGTATACACAAATTTCATATAAATCGGTCAAGCCGTTTCGATGACACGAGATTTTTATATATTAGAAAGATAATTAATTAATATAATATTTTATAACAATAAGAAAGAAAAAAACTTTTTGAAGAAATGTAAGGAAAATGGAACTTTTTTTAGACTATGTAATCCTAAACATAAATAACAAAAAGAAAAGAAGATATCATTAAAATTACACCTACGCCACTGCTTATAAATGTGGATACGCAATAAAAGTCAAAATAATAATACTAAGCCGGGTATCCTACTTATATCTTTATGACATTTCTTAAAATAAACGAGATCACCATTAAGATACAATCAATTCATAAATAGAATTATAAGAATCCCTAAACGCTCGGCGACAATAACACCATAAACAAATAATAACCAAACACTTTACAAATCAATTGAAAACACTTCAAATTAGTTAAAAATATAAAAAATATTATAAAACAAATTATTCTCTTCTCTTACTCCAAACGTTTTCTATTGGCAATGGACAGGGATTAGTAATCAATAAATGTAATCACTGAGCGTATAAAAAGTTGAGATAACAATAAGCTTTTTGCTCGGTCACTTATTCGTTTATCGTAATCGTAATAACATTTTATGCTATTATTATTATAATGGGGAAAGTAGGTAATAATTGATCAGTATTAGATTATTCAAAAGTCGTTACTATATATAAATATTTTGAAATATAATTAAAGATGAAAATTATACAATATTATATTCGCTTCTACAAAATACAATATACCTATAGGAGAGAGATGAATTTTGTACAATATATGGCTTTTACCTTTGTGTAGTATACCAACGTATTAAATTATACACAAGTTCTTCAGAGGTAGGTGATATTTTATTCCCAGATTGGTTTCTCCATGCGCACAATCCCAAAGGTATCATAAGTTGTGAAAGCCTAATTCTGGTTTATATCTCTATACTTAATCAATGTATTACGTGTAATGTGAGATATGTGCGTTTTTTTTGTTATACATAATATATCTAGTCATAAACGAATTACATTTACGGAACATATTTCCAAAAAAATATTATCTTCAGTTAAGAAAAACTCATCATAAAATTTTAGAAAAGTACTTCATATTGAATAGGATCCATACATTATTATCACAGTGTAAATATGTTTTATTCACTTTATTATTATTTCTTATTCTTTTAAGATTATATTGTTTTCAAAGTGCTGTGTCATTGTGTAAGTGTGTGGCCGTAGGTGTCTACATTTATATATATATATATGTATATATTTAAAGAGGCTATGTCCAGCAGTGGACGTGTTTTGGCTGAGATGACGATAATGTGTAGTTTACAATTTTATTTTTATTTCAGGATTAATATAGAGTCATAGCAACCGTATTATTGCACAGCAAAATATGTATGACAAACGAAATTAAACTCACATTATGTTGATGTTTTTATAACATTACCTAACTAATAAATTAATTTAATATTGAGTATCCTTTATTATTATTTGACGAGGTACGTTTTTACGATTAGTATATATTCTTATAAAAGTGATATTTCTCGGCATTTTTCGACTATAATATGCCTGTAATAAACCTTCCTCTTGAATCACACTGTCTATCGATGAAAACTGCATCAAACTCGGTCGTGTAGTTTAAAATATCGTAAATAAGCGTGCAGACGGCGGGAAGCGACGTTGTTTTATACTATGTAGAGCAGTAGTAATGCCCCAACATATTTATATTTTCAAACAAAATATGGATCCCAACTAAAACTCCAATAATGTAACCCAGGCCATGGTGTAAAAAAATTACCTACAATATTCTTTACATCACGTGTGCTGCGAAAACTATTGATGATAGCATAAAATAATGTACTACGATTTTGTAGGACACATCATTATTGACAACTAGCGAAACCCGCGGCTACGCTCGCGCTAAGTCTAGGGACGAACCCAAGCGAAGCGAGAGTGGATTCACCCTGGCTTCGCTAGTTTCATATTAATTTTTAATTTTTTTATGAATCAAATAATTTTTATACATTTCGGCACCGACGTTGCATCACCATGCCTTATTACATTAACCTATATAGGGAGTTCCCTTAACAAAAACAAAACACATTTATACTTCACAAATCACAATAGCCTTAACGCCGCTTCGCTTGTATGCTCTCTTGTCTATTGTGTTTATAATAATTATTACTTACAAACAACGCCTCTTTTCGCAATTATTCTTATTAACATTAGTACACGCGCACGACAATATAAACTTTACACGCAGGCCGAATATTTTTACTCTTAAAACTATTATCTACTAGGTGTATTTATACTAATCGGAACTCAAACCTGACAATTTCTTAGTAGAGAGTAGAGACAAGCAAGTCGAATTTTGGATTTAGTTTATTTCTAGCGTGGTAATTATTATTGATACTATAGTAGTTTCATTATTGGAGATGTATATTGGGCTTTTATCTAGCAACTGTTTAAACAGAATTATTTATACTACGCTCGCGTAACGTAATTATTTGGTCAGGTAAATTTAAACAGACGTATGTATGTTATCGAATGAGTTATCCATGCTGATTTTTTATGAACATAAATTAACTGAGGGAAAATGTTAATAAAACAGTTAAAAGATTCCGTTTATCTATTTTCATATTTTTACATTTCTTTACAAACGCTGTAATTTTAATATGTATGTTCATTAACTTTTGGTACTTATAGCTACTGTAATCGTATGTCAATAAATTCCAGCCAAGGTCTATTTCTTACTAGATATGATGAGTAAGCAAGGTGGAAGTATTCGCAATTTCCTTTGCGAATCGTCTATATACAAAACACGGGACTCAATATCCAACTTACAATCGACGCAGGTTAAAGTTGTATGATCACAATGTAGAGCAAATAAACTGAAACCAGCCGCCGCATGTTCGTTGCTTTTATCTTATTGACTAAGTAAATTGGAATCTCGAATAAAAATAATATTCTTTTAGGTGGCATTTATAAGAGTGTTTTTTTTTACCAATGTGTTTAATATGTATTAAGAAGATGTTATGTAAGTTTGAAAAAAATTTAATAAATATGCCGTGTCATATTAGTTCAAATCCAATGAAATCTAAATATACTTTATGTAAATTTATAGCCTTTTACAATAACTTTTGAGTAGTCCTTTTTATTTTATTAAATCTTTAAAAAAATAAAATTATGATATTATGTTACTTTGTAAAAAAAATTAAAAATATGCCATGTAATATTAGTTCAAATCTAATGAAATCGAAATATACTTTATTCAAATAGACTTTTACAAGCACTTTTGCGATTGTGATTTTTATTTTATTAAATCTCTTATTAATATTTAAATTACAAAATACGTATGTATTCCGAGGTAGCGTATGAAGGCTACCACTTTTATATATGTTACGTTTTTGATGTAATAAAAATATACACTTAATAGCATTTTGACGACTCTGTAAATATCAAATGATTCTCTAATTAATTGATGTATAAATAAGAAGAATCGAGTAGTATATATACTAAAGGGGCGATAATTCTAAGTGGTTAATGGACAACGTAAAGTTGATGAAGAGATGCGGAGAAATGTTAAAGCTTATATTAACATTTAACATTAACACTACAAATTCTCACGGCTCCGCCAGCAATCTAATTGCTATTAAAAGGGATTGGTTGTAGAAGATTAAAAATTTAGGGTTA
Source organism: Boloria euphrosyne (assembly GCA_951802675.2). Classification (NCBI taxonomy): domain Eukaryota; kingdom Metazoa; phylum Arthropoda; class Insecta; order Lepidoptera; family Nymphalidae; genus Boloria; species Boloria euphrosyne. The sequence goes on from OX637872.1 coordinate 7,749,001, forward strand.
TAAGTATTTTTTATGCCAAATCATAAAAAAAAAATTGTACTAAAAATTAAAAAAAATAGATAGGGCCACCCTTATCACCTGGGAGAATAAAAAATATCTACGACCTATTCTCAGACCTACCCAATGAGCTCCTGAAAAATCATAAAAATCTGTCAAGCCGTTTTGGAGCAGTCCGATAACAAGCACTATGACACGAGATTCTTATATACTTCATTGTTGTGTTGTTGTTACTTGTTGGTGTCCAAAGAGTACTCGATCTACGACTACTGTAGCTGTAACTAAACTACGAGCTCATCTTTATGTTTACATTCCCCATACGAAATAGTTTAAATAAACCACGTCCATTATTCCACCTAACTCCTAGAGGTTAATGAGATTTACCTTCTATTATCATATTAACATAATAGCCTGGAAGATCACAGCTATCAATCTATATGTATGTATAATTTAAAAGGAATTTCCTTTCAACTCCTAGCCGTTGAGGAGTTGTACCTTCCATCATCAGCTTATCCACATGAGATGGTGATTATCAGATGCAAATCCTTAAAAAACTTTAGAAAATATATGAAAAATGTACTAAGTACCTATAAAATTTAAGAGTTGCCATAGATTTTCCCATTAGACAATGGGAACATCTTGGAAGTATACCCTACCAAACAAAAATAAATTTTTGAAATCGGCCCACAATTGACGTATAAATCGGTGAACACAGATAAAAAATAACATTTGAAGAATTCTACCTTCCATCATCAGCTCATCACATGAGATGACGATTTTCAGACGCAAATGCTTGAACAGCTTTAGAAAATATATAAAAAACATAATAGGTGCCTATAAATTTTGAAAGTTGCCCTGGATTTCCCTAGGATCCCATCATCAGATCCTGATTTTGTGATAATGGGACCCCTTCAGAACTATACCCTACCGAACAAAAGAAAAATTTTTGAAATCGGCCCACAGTTGGCGGAGAAATCGGTGAACATACATAAAAAAAATACATCGAAACATATAACCTCCTCCTTTTTTGAAGTCGGTTAAAAAGATATATAATGCACTTCAAAGAATTGAGGATTACTTATTTATGTACCTAATACCTATGCAATATATTAATTGAATAATTTGTAGTTTATCGTAAACTTCTACAACTCTGTGACATTTGTTTCATCGCACTATATATTATAAAACTAGGTGCTCACCCTCGCTTCGCTCGGGTTCGTCCCTAGGTACGTGTTGTGTATATTTACTTCGCACCGCCCGGTATATATTTCACTTGATTATATGAATTATCATTGCATGCACCATGGCAACGGTCATAACACGATACGTCAAACGCCGTTAATTTTAAAGAGGTTTTTTAATTTCCTAAATTTTTTCGATACAGTATGTTATCCTCAAGAGATAGACATATTGCTATGGCGGACTTTTTTATAGACCTTAATAAGATACACAATTCCACCATACATCATTTTGTTATATCTCAAAGGGTTTAAACAGCGTTTTCGTTGAAAGCTCCCAGACGGCTTATTTTTTTCCGACACCTCCAACATATATCATTATGTTTTAGCCAATGTATACAAAACCTTGACAAATTATATACTAAAACCTTCCTGGAGAACCATTCTATCCATTGGTGAAACCTGCATGAAAATCGGTGCAGTAGATTTTCAGTTTATCGCGAACAGACAGACAGACAGACAGACAGACAGACGCGGCGGAGGACTTTGTTTTATAATAAATGAAAAATTACGTCACGCTAAAAGGGGGTACGAGCTAGGGGCGAACCCGAGCGAAGCGAGGGTGAGTCGTTATTAATTATTTACACCTATCAATGCTATGAAGTGGAGGTTAGACAAATAATAAACTTGCTTATTCATTCTATAAAGAAAATATACAAAATATCTTACATATTTTGTAATAACAAACAATCATTGGAATAAATTTCTATTGTTCCTTTTGTCCGTCTCTCGTGACAACGATCTGTGGGTCCCCATTTTATAAATCACTGCTTTTATTACTTTCTACTTGTGTAATGCGCCAGAATAATCCCTTACACAGAATTTATCAGACACGATTATGTAACCGCTTACACATTTTTACCTTTTTCTTCATTTAAATAAATCCATTGTACCATAATTTAAAGCAAAATAGTTAATTTGGGTTAAATATACATATATAAATTATACAAATAGAATATCTAATGGTAAATTGATAATATTTTTGCAATGTTACTAATGCATTTAAGACTAACCTTGCCAGTTAACAGTTATTTACATTTTTACTACTTCTACACGTATTAAATAAATCACTCGAGAATTGCTAAAAGAATTTAAGCAAGACCTTTTGGAGTTCCTTATCTAATACTCAAAATAAAAATGAATGAAAACACATTAGCCATTAACAAATATCGCATTAAGATCTTCAATGCTATTCTAATATAGGAATCCAATCCAAAAGCTTTGGAATAGCACATAGGTTACTTTTTAACTCTGAGAAGTGGTTCCCGTACTGTTTTTTGCTAATATCCTCGTAAATGACGAATGTATAATGATCTGTCCTCAAAGATGTCTGGCCTCGATATTGATTGTAATAATTTGTCCGTCTTCAAACTAAAATTAGTTGATTTCTTTAAAAAATATGAACTATTTATTTAATTAATATAGCATCGAAAATATATTATAATGTGTTTAAAATTCAATAGATTACTTGTAATGAAAATATTTATGATAATGTCAATTAAATTTAAAAAAAAAACAATGGATGTTGTGATTATCTTTAAAAATAAAGACAATTATACTGTGTTCAATTTATTATGTATATTATTACCTTTGTATTCCTGTTGTTATTTCTGTTGGTAATCCTAGTAAATAAATAAATAAATGATCTGCGATCAACACATTATAGAGCACAAAATACATTATAAAAAACTGCTTTATTTGCAAGAACGAAAGAAGAACGTTTACGTTCTCTCATGTGTAAGTTGTAAACATTGCCAACGTCCCATATTCGGGTTGCTTCAGAGTTTTACTTAGGAAAGAACCAATAACTATTTTAGATCTACTCTCGACCTCGTAATCACAGTAAACCATATTTCGATCTTATCAAGTGTTCGGGTTGGTAACATAAAATATTAAATAATAATGTTTAGTCTCAAACGCATGTATGTATTCGTACGTTGCGAAGTATCTCCCGACGCGCGCGACGTTTCGACTGGGTAATATCTGCTTGAAACTCTTTCAATTTATAATGCTTTTCGAAAAGTAATTTAGTAATTTATCAACCCAAAATAAAACGATAAATAATAAAATACTAATAAAGTAGGCTTAGGTTAGGGATTTAAATCGTTCCCCTAATCACAAGGTCGCGTGAGCAGAGGGGCTGCATGGTCGGGCGGCAGACGGTTTTATCGCTGGGAGGAGGTTTGCCTCGGTAGACTAGCCTTCAGTGTCGTGGTTGAATGCCAATGTAATCTTGCAGCGCCCTTTTAAAGGGATGATTTCGTGAAATTCTATCAAGCAGTAAATACAGAATTCTCTACTGGGCGAGTAGCAGTAGTAGAGTCATTGCATTAATCAGCGTTACAAAAGTATCATAACGTAAATGTATTGTATGGAAGACTCGACTCACTAAGTGTTACGGGGCCTAGTGGCTAGCTTATAGGACTGCAGACCTCCAGGTCCTGTGTTGGAGTCCCATGTCGGGCCAAACTTAGTTATTCCTTTAACAGCTTCGACATTGGTTACTAATGGTATTGCAACTGTCATCTCCCTCCACGCTTCGTTTTTGACTTATCCCATCTCAAGACTTTTATATTTTATGCTGCGAAATACCCTTATTTTAAAAAAGACTAAATCTATTTTTATAGACATAGGTACTAACAGAGATTTCGTATAAGCATTTGTTTCCACTTTTGTATAAAAATAATATTGCTGTTATTAACCAGCAAATTCTCTTTGGAAAAATTTATTTTTTTGCTATTGTAATAAAACCATCCTAAGGAAAATCATGTTCTTGTTATGAAAAATAGTACGTACTTATATTTGGATGGCAACAACTTTACTTGTATAGAGGCCGTAATAACTAAAATAAAGATATTTACTATCTGCTAATAATAAAAGTAAAGCAAGTACCTACATACAATGTACATACATATTTTAATGGATTTTGGTTTCCATAAATGAAATGATCAAGATGGAATCGCTTATATGTGAGATATAACGTTATGAAAATATACACATGAAAAACAAGTAAAGGATACCTGTTTATATTTAATTCTTTGCTCTTTAATTTTTGAGATAATAAATAATAAAAGGGGAATGCCTTTTATAAACCATATTCTTTACTTAAATAAATATATTCTTCACGAAAGCCTTATTATTGATTTAGGATGTAATTTATAAAATATCCAATAAAAGAAAGAATCATTGAAATAGAATTTCACTGCAAAAAGGGATGCGTGGTCAAACAAAAAAACTCAGGTTGGTAGGAATAGAGAGTGCACTTGTGTGTGCGCGCACACTTGTGCACTATTATATCTTCTGCGCAGTTGGCCAGTTTTATATATTATAGATTGGCCGCCATGGCCAGAATCGGTCGGAGAACAATATATAGGGGTAAATGTTTATTTATTAAATTTGTATTATTTTTTTCAGGAATTAATAACTACGTTGTACATAGGCTTCCTGGGATTGATATTTGCATCATTTTTAGTTTATTTAGCGGAAAAGGATGTTGCCGACACAAAATTCAAAAATTTTGCAGAAGCCCTTTGGTGGGGAGTTGTAAGTTTTAACAATGTTTTTAAAGCATGTAATATTTAAGTATCGATTTAAGTGTAAGTGCAAAATTATTATTAACACCAAGTTTTATTTATTTCTACCTAATAATTATAAAACATAAGCAATTAAAGGAGAGAAAGCTACACTCATGGATATCCAAATTCATTTATAGTTAATAGTATACATTTTACAGATCACGCTGTGCACCGTGGGGTACGGCGACATGGTCCCACAAACCTGGCAAGGGAAGTTCATAGCTTCTTTTTGCGCATTACTTGGAATATCATTCTTTGCTCTCCCAGCTGTAAGTAATATTTCAAATGTATTTTAATTATGACAATTTCTTATCGTCATAAATTTTAAATATAATCGCCTTTTTGTCTTAATTTTGATACCCCACTTGAATTGGACTAACATAGATACATATTTACATAGGTACATAGTACATACAGGTCAAAAATATAATTCTCCGTTGTGCTTCGCTACAGTCGGGTACAAAGGTTTTCAATCTACTTTTCTTATATCACAGGGCATACTAGGTTCAGGATTCGCTTTGAAAGTACAACAGCAGCAAAGACAAAAGCATATGATACGTAGACGACAACCGGCGGCTACACTTATTCAAGCATTATGGAGATGCTACGCAGCCGATGAACATTCCATGAGTATAGCTACTTGGAAAATTCATCAAGTGCCACTCCCGAGTCCACAAACCAGGTAAATAATTTATTATTAAAATTAAAGTCACTGATACAAAAGCAATGATACTATATTGCATATAAAAGATATAAAAGATTTTGCCTCGGCTAATTGTCATAGTTTCTATATTGGAAAAATATTTTTCCAGTAAAATATGATACTCCTACTAAATACGGAAAGTAAAATTTAATTAGGTATATATTATATTTTATGTAGACGATTGCTATTCGTACTATACTATAATAATATGACTGCTATGATTTTTTATAATTATAAAATTTTTATAATTATAATTATTGTAATATAGTCAATAGTTCTGTCTTGAGCTATAGATTTTCTATAAGCCTTTAGGAAGGTGATTTAGGAAGATCATTTTGTAATACATTTTATCATAAGATATCATAGGCCATTTGATAAATGCTTGTTGCAATAGCAAAAAATAATTTTAAATTAAAAATAAATACGATACCTTCAAATCCCATCTTCCATCTTGACTTACTTAAGCCCAAGGTAGGAAATTGAGTCAACGCTTTTGACACAACGCTCGAAAAATATAAAGTATTATGTACATATACATATAGGTACATCTTTCTTGAATATCATTATTTTATTTTTCATTTTAAGCGTCGTGAGTATTACGCGAGTTTACTAGATAGATACAAATAAGATTTCTTTTTAAAAGAACGCGGTATTTACTATACGTTTTTTTATTGATTAGGTATTATGTATAATGTACCCAATTAGGCATTTATATTATATTTCGATTGCTTGGATACACAAAAACTCAAGATGCTATACCATATAAAGCCAATAAGGTAAGCATCTTAAAAAGGTCCTTAAATGAAGTGCATAATAGACGTCCGAAATATGAATGTGCTCGTTACAAAAATATAAAATTACGAGTACATTTAGAATCCTAAAAAGGGATGGAATATCGTATTTTTGTTAAGTAAAAATGTTATTTGATTTTTTTTATAATTTTGTATATTACATTATATAACGAGGTTTAGGTGTTTGTTCTTTAATTTGCGTTCCAATTGATATTATTTCCCTATACTAAATTTTAATCGTCGATTATTTACGAATAGAACAGTATATTACCAATTTCTTCCATACTTCGTTCTATTTTGTGTAACTTATACAATTAAACCTTACTATTTTTGGCATTTTATTGTTCGGCGAAACCTTAGGTAACGTCATTAACGGTGCCACTTTTGAAGAAATATTTTTACACAATATCATTTATCACTTACCTGCTAACTTATGAAATAGTATTATAATAGTACTAAATACATGCGTGTATGAAAATGAAAATTAACATTACTACTAAAACACCTCAAACTAAGAAATCACGATTTTTGTTTATTTTTTACCGACTTTTGTTGAATGTTTTTTTTTTTTTATTTAGATAAAATATTAAATCCCTAATTAGATTTTTTTTTTGTTTAAAAGCGTACGAGTAAAGGAGAAAACCAATTTCCATTGAACATAAACCCTGTGTTTAATAGCTAACAATTAAAATATTCAAAAATTATTCTAAAGCCCCATTTTCATGGACCTTAGCCATGGCCAAATTACCTAAATCGAGTGTAAATATAAAGTTTTAGTTGTGTGTAAAGTGTAAATATAAAGTTTTAGTTTTAGTAAATATGAGGTTTTTTTTGTGTTAAATAACCAATTTTGAAGTATCATAATAGGATGATCATTTTTCACCTACTAAATTATGTTTCTTTTTAATTGGATAGCCAATAGGATATCGTCAAAGTTGATTTCATTCTTTGGAAAAAAAAAATTTCCACCTATAGAAAATATACAATGCTAGAATTTTCACCTTTGACCGCCATTTTTGAACATACTTTCTTACTATTTTGCTCCTATTATAATTATCTACACTAAACATTTAAAAATAACTGACAGGTACTTTTTACTCACTACAGACTTAATATTAACGCTTATTCTAAGATTACAGATCATTAGGTACAGATAATCAGATATTTTCGAAATCGATGACAAATATGAGCCTAGTCTTACATTATAAATTGAAGTAGGTAATATTTTAAAGTAGGTATTTATATAATATTATACTAGCGACTCGCCCTTGCTTTGCTCGGGTTTTTCCCTAGGTACTTCACCTTTTAAACCTTCTCTGGACTTCCACAAATAATTCAAGACCAACATTAGCCAAATCGGTCCAGCCGTTCTCAAGTTTCAGCGAGACTAACGAACAGCAATACATTTTTATATATGAGATTATACATAGCTTAGTAATTGTGGGCTGGAACGGACTCATATCTGATTAAAAATTTATAGTCAGTAAATGGAAAAAATACGTTTATATCTACCGCTATTGTTTTGTAGTTGTAAGGTTACCAAAAACCTTAACTGAAAAACTGAATTACCGTTGTATACGTTTGACAGTCGTGTTATGAGCGCATCATTCAAGAACAATGCGTCCTTTGTATCGCGGCTACCGACGATTCGCCGGCATAAAAGTACTTCTCTGCACTCCCCCGCACCACACTCCAAGCCTGCGCATCGATACGACGTCAACGCTAGTGCAGAAAACCTTGGTAAGCTTTTACAGTTATTTTAATCAGTTACGACTTACGACTACTGTCTTCATATATTAAAATAGATATTTCATTATTAAGCTTACACAATTTTTTTAACAAAATTTTATCGTGATTCTAACAACATTTTCACATTAAACAATAAACAGCAAAATAATCTTAAACAATAAAATACATACGTCTTGTGTAAACGCACCATTAATATACTCATCCTAGATAGAGACAGAAATATCTGATAATAATTATTATATTATTTAATACTAAACAAACGCCTTTTTAAAGTAAAAAATGTAATAAATTACCAAATTGTTCATTTATTTATTTTTTAATTCGATTATTCGATTTGACGCTATGCAGCCAAAATGGCATCGAGGTAAACAAAAACTAAAATATACGTTAGTTATGAAATCATACGTGCCACATAAACTTTCAATCATTTCTCCAAACAATCACACTACAGCGCTGAGTTCCAGTGTACCTACCGCAGTACAATTACAGTTGAGCTAGACACGAACAGGAGCAACAGTTTCATTCGCGATATAAAGCCACATACTTGAACACAGTGCCCTACAATCACTTTATTTTTTGGTGAAATGGAGCGTGACATGATATTGCCCTGTTTCATAGATAATCGTACATCGAGCGGGGACCATGCGTGTTGTCTACTCCATTGTTGGAAAAGCTGCTTTCAAGGTTCTATTCTTCATCTTTTAGACGGCACTATGGCATGACAGTTACAGTCGATAATCTTTGCTGCGTTTCTTATTAATTCTTATTAGTATGAACTTTTCAGAAATGTGAATACACGAAAAGCGAATATGTTATCGACGTAGCTCCATTGATACCGGAGAAAATATTCGACTTCCGGCGATAATGGCTGCGTCTTTTAGCTCAAGACACGATTGCTGATATTCTACCTTTCTATTCCTTTCTTTTTCACTTTTTTAAATAAAATTGCACCCGCGTAGTTCAAATTCCGCTTCGATTCTACCGAAAAATGTTGCAAACAGAAGCTTCATATAATACGATTTTTTGAGAGAGTGGCTTCTAAAAACTCTACCGCTTCCGCGTAAGTGCTGAAGGTAGCCTGTCTTTACCATCAAGTTGGTTAAGAATGCTAAACTGCATTCATTTAGCATCATAGTGCGGTTTTCACATAAAATTTCTTGAATATACAGAGCCAATTAGCGTTACTAAAATAACTGGAATGGCTTTCTTTTAAGCTTATATTATATTTTTAGTTCAATAAAATTTACAACATTTAACATACAACTAAGTATTGACACTGCTTTGCATTTGTTATGCATGCAATTAGCTAATAGGAGACATGTATAATAATTGATACTCTCCGACTGCGAAAACTAGTATAACTAGTTTATATTTATATAAATCATATATTTCTCATTGTTGAGCAATAATATCAAATTATATAATATTTTTAAGACTGGTTTTAACACAAAAGTAGGTATGTTTATAGTCTGCCTGTCTATACAATGTCTATAATGTTTTTCCAACGTTCCAGCGAACGTTTCTCTATTAAGTATAAATATCAGGCGACCGAGCTTCGCCCGGTTGATTTTTGGAAAAAATTAAAAAAAGAAAAAAATAATAATCGGTCTGGAAACACCTGGATTCGAACCGAGGACTTCTGGTTAGAGACCGCCCGGTTGCCGCTGTCAAACAATCTGAGCTATTATAATCTTGTGGATGACAGCGAAATTTACCTTCGTATTCTAATGGTATTGTAGCTTTTTTCATTGCCTGAAAATATTGATAAAATAACGTTTTCTAGAAATAAAACCTAAATAGATCGATTTATCGCCCCCGAAATCCTCTGCATGCTAAATTTAATGAAAATCGTTGGAGCCGTCTCCGAGATTCAGATTATATATATACAAGAATTGCTCGTTTAAAGGTATAAGATAAACCGGTAATAAATTATTTTTAACAAAAAAACAAAAACCGACTTCCAAACTTAATAAATCTAAACTAAAAAGTAGAAAATAATACTTTTAAGGACTTTGTTAATTTTGGAGTCGGTGCCAGCCAGGTATTTTGATTATGTTTACAAATTGATAGATTAATCGAATATGTATCTATTTAGGGTTATTTTGCTTTGGCTGGCACCGACTTCAAAATTAACAAAGTCCTTAAAAGTATTATTTTCTACTTTTTAGTTTAGATTTATTAAGTTTGGAAGTCGGTTTTTGTTTTTTTGTTAAAAATAATTTATTTTAAAATTTTTTGCGGAAAGTAGATACGTATTGTGTTAATGACTATAAAAATTTACCTTCTATTATGAGGTAAACCTAATAGCCTGAAAGTATGTAACTATCGGTCCATAATTGCGTATTATATTGAAAGAATTTTCTTTAAACTGCTAACCGTTGAGGAGTTGTACCTTCCATCATCAGTTACGGTACGTGACTCAAATATCCATATAGCCTATAAAAGATTCGGCCGAGCATCGTTAATTTGCTCCTAAGAATTGAAGAGTTCCGATACTTTGTCATGGATCCCATCATCAGAACCTTACCAAACTCTCATCAAACTACCCTTAAAGTATATCCTTTCCATTAAAAAAAGAATCATCGAAATCGGTTGGCGTGATATTGAGTTATTCGTCCATTTGTCGCGCAAATCCTTCATGCAAATTTAAGACTTTTATGGTTTTCTCATGGATACCATAGTCTGAACTGGAAAATATTAAAATGGGACCACATGGGAAGCACTACCTTTCAAATAAAAAAAGAATTATCAAAATCGGTTCACCCAGTTCAAAGTTATGAGCTAACAAACATAAAAAAAAAAAAAAAAAAAAAAAAAAAAAAAAAAAAAATACAGACGAATTGATAACCTCCTCCTTTTGGAAGTCGGTTGAAAATGGTCACAATGCCAATCTTACATTCTTATTATACGAATCGATTATAAACGTAAAGCTCTATAGTAACAAAGTAAAGTTAAAATATTGTACAATGTACACTTAATTAAAGAAAACTCACTTAATATGTTAGAAATAATTATAAAGTTTATACTAGCGTTTTACCTCCTCCTAATTTATTTATGTATAATTGCTCCGCTTCTAAGGGTCGTGCCGTAATGTTAGACATAATTTTGAACAACTTAATTTATTAATTTTGCATTAAAAACCAGATTAAATCTGGCAATAACAAAAACATAAGACTTACATATATTTCACGTGCGAGATATCATGCACTCACTCGAGATTCTCTACTAAAGAACGACTTAATGGTTCATTAAGTGACTATGAGTGCGGTGTTTACACTGCTTGTACACGCTAAGAAAAGTCGCCGGGCCTACGCACGAACTGTGTGCATAGCTCTGGCGATAAACAAGAAAAAAATCTTGTCTGCGCTAGACACGACGCGCTCTGTGTTGAGAGGGGTAGGGTAAGCGAGCCGCGGGTGGTTCCTGGTAGTTTGAGTATGTTTTATGCGTAGACATTGAAATTTACATTGTATAGTGTTTCCTACAATTTATTATTTTTAGTCGTAGGTCTCGAATGGAAAACTTATATTCGAATCAGCTCGAATTACCCGACAAAAAGTCGAATCATGATTCGAATAAACCCTTGATTCGAATCAATTTGATGATTCGAATCGAAGCGAAATAGTACCGACTATTTTATCTATATTACCTAATGTACAATATCTTTGTTAACGTGTTCAAATTAATTCTAAAAAACGAATGAACAAAACTTAATTTAACCACTTTCTAATAAACTACGGATAAAGCTTACCACTAGAAAGTATTCGAAAAATTATAACATTACTAAATAACACACGAGAAAAACTTTCTTTAAAATACAAAAAAATGAAACTGTATCTAGGTAAGCCTACCGCGCAGTATAATCCGCCCAATCTTACTACATCTTACCTTACAAACAAATTAATATGTGCACCCTACCAAACCATACGCACGACAGCGCGAAAACATTCTTATCATGGACATGTATCTATTTTTCTTATCTGATGGAGATAAGATAACTTTCGCGGCTTGATCAGAAAAGATTCTTGTCGTGACACGATGAGTTTTCTTAGCGTGTACAAGGGCTCTTAGTCTATTAATGATATGTTATTGAAGTTAGTCTCAAGATTCATGCTCGTATCTCTAGACAACTAACTATAAAGAAAAATACAATTATACTAAAATAAACTAAATGTATAAAAACGCTATAATGATGAACACAATTAATATAATTAATATAATTATCAAAATAAATAAAGTCAAAGTACTCCAGTGGTAACTTGATTGCTTGGAACCTATAGTAAGTTTTCGAAAGACATGTAAAGTCCATCAACCCGTACTTAGCCAGCGTGGTGGACTATTAATTACCTGATCCTCTTTGTATTAAAGGGTGGCCCGTGCCCAGCAGTGGGACGTTAAAAAAGGCTGAGCCTGAGTACACAAGGCAAAGTGTTAATTTAATCTTTTCAAACGACGTGGCATTGACATATACGAGTACCTGCAATACAGTTTTACTAGCGCAGGGGCTTAGGGGTTTTATTATACTGTACCAAAATCGTATGTCAATAAACATTTTTACTTTTTTTTACCTACTATAATCTAATTTATAGAAAATTCTAGAAAACTTAATAAAATTAACGACGTTTGATGTATTATGCAGTGACAGTTGCCTCAGTGTGTGAAATGACGATTAAATCGGCAAACACAATTTATTATAAGTACAAGTATATATTTTTATCTATCTACCTCGTACTAAAAGTTAACACGTACCTAGAAAAACCCGAGCAAAGCGAGGGTGACTCGCAAGTATATTATATATTATACTAAAGCAAAATCTCTAATTAAATAATTGACACGAAAAACACAATAAGTGGACAGCTTAATTGTCCTTAGAATACAAAATTTTCAATAATTTATTAAAATGAAAATCTTAGTAGCACCTTGCTGATTAACACATTTAATTATTTATCTGATAAAACCCTCACTTTCTTGGGATGATGCAAATTCGAGCTTTCGTCGCTCATACCGTTAGGCCTAAACGTAATATAAAACAAAGTTGCTGAATGCCCCTCCTTTTTTCTGCATCGCTAATCTCTGTCCATAAGGTTAGCGCGGTGCGTTGATCAAACACTGTTTAGAAAGTACAAAAAACTCTTTTGTTTTAATGAAACCAAGAAAATAATTAGGAGATAGAGGGTTTGAGTCTAAAATGTGTCTAAAGTTTTACTGTTAAGAAATGTTCAGTAGGAGGTGTTAGGAGTTTCAGGAAAAGTTGGCGATCCGATGAGTAGGTTCAGTGGTTATATCTTTTTATTAATTGCTCAGTAGAATAAATCGGTCAGTAGTCATAGTTCCGCGAAAAGATTTAAATAAAATGTCATATATTAACGTAAATCTTAGAAAGTATTATGCTATTTTGGTATTAAGACAATATAATATACGAACACCTACGAGCATGAAGTGCTACGACTCGTAGCATGACATCCATCATAACATTGAAAAAAGCTACGATTACTTTTATTTTAACATAATATAAATTAGTATGAAATCAATGATTACTTACAAATTGCTTTTATAAATAAAAATGAAAGTTAAAAACTATATATAATCCGAGATTATTACTAAGAAGCGTAGCAACGAAAATGTTTGTATAGAGAGATAGATACCTACATAAGCGGCGCGAATAATGTTTTACCAGAGTAGATTTCCAGTTCATATTAACCCAGCCAAGCCTTTCTTTATGTACGTAAATATAGGTCATAAATACTAACATATTTCTTCTTTATATTGTGAATGTAATCATAATTTTCTCATGTAATTTAATATTTAAGTACTTTCACAAACCATATTATATGGAACCGAAGTTCTTATAGCTTTAAAAAGCTGGGATTTCTAAATGCTGTTTTGGCTCATATTGGTGATATTAGCCGGCAACTAAAACAATGAGTCCCTTTTTTTAATGCTGCCAGAAAAGCCAGTGCTACTCAATAAAACCCAACAGACCTCGCCCGTTTTAATGGAGTGTCGCAGGATCGCTTGCGCATTTCGCCTTGGCTATGCTGGTCTACCGAAGCAGACCACACAGCCAAGGCGTTGCTCCACAGACCACTCTGCTCTTAGAGAAGTACCAGGAGCATACACAACGCCCACCGAAGTGGGCCCCTTCTGCACGTTTCTAGACTTCGCGCCCGGCCGAATTGCCGGACGCTACTGAGCGTACTCTGATCAAGCTAAATATTAAAAGGCACTACTCCGGCTCCCTATAAAATGTCAATTGCTATATATAAAACCAACTTTTCTACCCGTCTTTAAAAGCTATGTTATTCTTAAAGTTTAATATTGACCTTTCAGATACGCCTCTGTAGGCTACATACATAAATCTTGCTACTACGGTCACATTTTATGTGCAGTCCGACGTTAAGTACACTTCGAAGGATTTTACAGTGCGCTGATATATTTTGTACAACTTAATACCTACATTGCTTTCAGTGATATTTACAAGACTGAAAATAATTTAGTAAATACAAATGTCGTCTATAATAATTATTAAAGTAGCTATAAATGCTACGTTAACGATTTTCCATGAATGAGAAACGATTCAATGAATGCAGTATGTGATCAATTTTCTGTAAATTCAGTACTTTAAAAACTTATTCACTTTACTCATTACGAGCACCTGTGTAAGAAAGAGATAACAAATCGATCGATAGTTTGCTTAGACATTAAGTGGCAACCACTGCATTGACCTCATTATTTAGGTGTTTCTTTACTGCAGTAAGTACAACGAATTAACAAAGGTATTTGATTTACCTAACAAATTACTAAAAATCAACTCTTCAAATCTTCATAGTATATATGACTATATCACTGCGACTGATTTTTTTAATTAGTATATTGTATATACTATTGCAACAGCCGCGCGTTGCTCTGGAGTATCCTATCTTGTAAGGTTGAACAAATAACACATTTAATAAAATACATTAAGATCTACTAGTAGCTTTAAAGTTTATCGCAAACAGTCATCATACACGGGAATTTTATGTATTAAGATATTGGTCATTTTTTTTTTATGATTAGGATTTGAGATTATGAAATTTCAAATTTTTAAAAACTGCGTATAATATTAAATACCACTACAAAAGGTACGATTTTATCGTTTTTATTTTGATACGTTAAGATAGCTAAATAGTTGATATTGAAATAATACTTTAATTAATCATACTCATGAACCATCTTAAGCACGGGAAAATAATATGAGAGGATATTTTTCGTCATACTTGAAATACCCTTTTACAAATTAAAATTAAATTAACATTTTAAATATATTTTTTTATTTAAGTAAGATTGATATAAATTTAAATTTTAAACACTAATTAACAAAAAACAAAAACCGACTTCAAAACTAAACAAATCTAAACTAAAAAGTAGAAAATAATACTTTTAAGAACTTCGTTAATTTTGAAGTCGGTGCCAGCCAAGACGGATAAACTTATCTTGCCTTTGCAAGGAACTTTCGAACGGTATTTTGATTATGTTTACAAATATTATAGATATAGATTAATCGAATATGTGTCTATTTAAGGTTATTTTGCTTTGGCTGGCACCGACTTCTAAATTAACGAAGTTCTTAAAAGTATTATTTTCTACTTTTTAGTTTAGATTTGTTTAGTTTTGAAGTCGGTTTTTGTTTTTTGTTAAAAATAATTTATTTTCAAATTTTTAACGGAAAGTAGATACTTATTTTGTTTATGTACAAAAAAGAATTTTCCAAATCGGTCCAGCCATCTTCGAGTAATGGGGAACATACATAAAAAAAGTCCCCAACGAATTGAGAACCTCCTCCTTTTTTTAGAGTCGGTTAATAAGAGCCTGAAAGAATTTAACTATCGGTCTATAATTACGTATAATATTGAAAGAATTTTCTTTTAACTCCTAACCGTTGAGGAGTTGTACCTTCCATCATTAGCTCAACCACAGGAGATGATGATTATCAGACGCAAATACTTGAACAGCTTTAGAAAATATATGAAAAACGTAATAAGTGCCTATAAAATTTGAGAGTTGTCTTCGATTTCCCTGGGATCCCATCATCAGATCGTGACTTGGTGACTATGGGACCAACTAGAAACTATACCCTTTCAAACAAAAAAAGAATTTTCCAAATCGGCCCAGCCATCGTCGAGTAACCGGGGAACATACATAGAAAAAAAAAAAAAAGTCCCCGACGAATTGAGAACCTCCTCCTGTTTTTGAAGTCGGTTAACAAAGTGTTTGGTGTTATTTTATTATAAATAAAATCTACTAAGTATTTTAATGCAACAAATTTTAACAACCAACAAACATCAAAAGATATCAAATAGAAGTGTCAAAATCAACATTTATTCGATGCATAATAGTACAAAGCGAATTGACAGGCAGACGGGCAAATATGATAGGATCTGGATCTATATTGCCGGATTGGCGTAAATCGGTAACAGCACATGGTGTAGTAAACATTGTATTTCGGTTTAAACTAATATCCGTCGCTCTACATGTACATACATGTGGAAAGTATACTGGGGACCTCATTAGCTTGATAGATTCAAGAATAGGTCCAGTGTTGAAGTGAGCGTGTGTGTGCGTTGGCAGGCGCGACGAACGGCCGCTCAGGGCGCACTCGACCCATCAACCCTTCCTACAGCGAGGACTCGGTGGCCGAGACGGCGCTCTCCAAGAGAAACTCCGATGGTAAGAGCTAAAGAGGCAAATTGTTGTCTTTCCATGTAAAACAAAACCTCTTCGTCTAATGACATTCTCTAACTTTGCTTTCGAGTAGTGATTACTATAAATACGGTTTACAGCGAAACAACATTAATTTAGCAATCATTTTTCACTTAAATAATAGACACTTTTCTTCTAGTCACTTATTTATTATATGACTAAAATGTTCACTAATCTATCTAAGTAATGTACAGTTGTAAATTATGTCAATAGTCCAAGTTGGTTAGTAATTGTGTAATTTAGAGTAGAGTCAAAAAAGCTTTTTCTAGATATTATGTAAACATTATGTGTCATTAGAATGTCATAATTGTTTTTTCTTCAGTCCAAAGGCTAAATAATCAATATAACATTAATGATCACGATGAGGGAAGCAGCTATGGGCTAGAAATACCTTGTCAATAAATACTTTGCTGCTCTGAAGAACTAATTAGCAACCATCCCAATACCGGTTGCATTATACAAGAATACCTACTACTACTACTAGCTGATTAGCATGGCTGATCAAATGATTTAGTTGCATGACTATTAATTGAAAATGTTATTAACATTTTAAAATGACATCCTTCTTACAAGATTAGTTAAGTGTTAAAAATTAACAAATAAAAATACATTTTCTAGGTAATATAAAGAAGTGACAATCGGGTTTATTCACTAAAGATTCTATCTAGTAAGTGCCCCCTCACAAGAAAGTCTCATTACTATTAATAACATAATGGACAAAAATACTTGCATTACCTTAATGTTTTTTTTTATTTAAGGAATGCTTGTTGACAAAAAAATTGCAACAGATAAGTTAAATTTTAAATAAAGTAAAACTTAAATTACAATGAACGAAGCTCACACCACATTACCAATTTTGCAGGTGCAGCAAAATCGATGTGCATACAGTAATTACCTGTACAAGTTTTCCTAAGAAATATAAGGCATTGTGTAGTAAAAGTTAATATTTTAATAAAAAGCCCGCCTGCCTTTCGCCGTAGCTAATTATATAATTCCGTTCTCTACCCTAGAGCTTGTAAAACATAAAAGTGGTAACTAGATATTAAATTACCTACTTACTACAACAATAAAAAATAGACAGTATATTTTTAATAAATGGTTAACCATTTATTTCATAAAATTATATGTATGTATTATATACTGTTTTATCTATTGAACGCTACATTTTTCATCATCTCTAATTTTAAAAACAATGTCAATAATAAATACTCTTGTTTTACTGTTACTAAAAAATACATGTCCGTGTCATTTATATACCAAAATATCTACATGGCTTTGAAATGAATGACAGCTTGGCGTAGTGAAAAGAAATATTTATGAAACATTGCTGGCGAAACAGTAAGCTTGTCTGTGCTCGCACGCACACGTTTGTAATGGTAATTTCTGTAAAATATGCTAACTTAGCATAGGTATAGGTGTAAAAATACTTAAAACGTAAATTTTCCATTTTCACTGTTCTGATTTGACAGTTTTATATAAAATATTAATTAATTAAAGCAACGTTTACTAAAAACTATTATAGATTTAAAACTACTAAATAGTAAATAATATGTCCTTTATCTAAAAGATTTCTTCAAACATTATAATTTACAACTATTTTTTTTTAATTTAACTATTTAATTATACTTTCTTATTTACGTAGGTAACAAAAAAGTAACAATATTAAAAACTTAAAGAACTTAAAAAGCAGTTATTTTTATGTACATACTTCTAAGTTCTAGATATCTTTGATATATAAAAGTAAATTAATGACATCTAATTAAAAAGTTAATTTAAATTTAGATTTCTCAATGAGCTAGTTAAAATAACTATTTTACCTATTCAAACATTTTATTTAAAAATAAAAATATGGAGTCACACTTTTATTGTCAATTAATAATATGTAGATAGTTAGTCAAAATGTAATTGTATAAAACTTAATGATATTATTTATATTTTTCTTTTCAAAACACAATGGATTGTGTATGATATAAGGTTTAATATTTAAAGAAAATAAGAAGTATTGTTATTTTATACGTTATAATAAAAAAATTGTGTAGTGCTAATAATGCTATAAAGTTATTCGAGTTGAGCAAAGTTTTAACGAACATCTATAATACAAGAGTCCACAGCCACCCGGCCCGCGCCTTCCGCGCTGCTACGTTCCAAGCCATTATCTTGTTTCAGAAGTTTAATTGAATATTACGTTTTGATACAGACGAGGACGAGGAGCCACGTTGCGTCACGTTGACACCGCGTCACAAATCTGCAATAAGATTTATCAGAAAGGTACGTTATAAAAACTTGCTACTTTTTATGTACCTTAAATATATTTAAATATAAGTATTTTACATTATAGTGATTAACAAATTATGTGTATGTTCCTAATTACAATTTATCTACAAAATCTTATAAATGAAACTATCTTTTTGGATTTTGTCGCGGATTTATAAATATCTAACTCTATCATAAATCCGTGACAAAATCCAAAGAGATAGTTTCAATTATAATGTCGAATATTCGCGTAAACCTAAGAAAGTACTACAAAATCTTGTTCAAAAGATTTACCGGTAATAAGTTTAATGTATAATTAATGTTATTATTTACTACTTTTTATTATTATTTACACTATGCAGCGGAAGCACCAAAAAAAATTACAGCGACAAATATTATTATGTAGGTTACGTATTTCTTAAGTATAATTTATGAATTGTCGTTGAAAAATGCTATTAGAAGCCAATTAGTAAATATTTTCACGGCTCTATTGATTACTATTCTGCCATGACGTAACTTAAGTTACCTGTAGTACTTTACAATTTTTAGTCTAAACTAATCGTATCTACATTACTTGTATATTTGTCACGTTAAACTTACTTCATGTTGTAAATTATTTTGTTAAAAATAAAAATAGTATCAATACTATTTAATAATATCAATATTATTAACAATAAAAGAAAACATTGTAGTCTTGTATATTTGACTGAAAGTAATCTTTAGTAACAGGGAAAGAAGGAATAAAAATATTATCTATTCAAAGCGTACTTTTAATGTTTCGTGCAATATACGTAACTTTAGTAAAATTCAAAACTGAAAAGGGGGCTCTGAAATAAAAGAACGCAATTCACCTCCTGACCTTACATAATTGATGAGATGGGTGAAGAAGCAAAGTGAAGTCATCGAGCCTCACTGAATTATTTAGCTATTTACAATGTCCGAACCTTGCAGTTTAATCCAGGTTCTCTTTGCTTGCACTGTTTCCATTACGTGATAACTTTCATATTATATTACTACACACCTCACCCTGCGGGCAGAATAGTTACTGTTTCTAATAGCGTGAGGCCGTAAGAGCGCCAGATGTTATAATTAGTTTGCAGATTCGTATAAACAATCTCGTAATTTTTATACATAGCCAATATGTTATCACTTATAATTGATCGAATTGAATTTGTTTTTTGCAAAAGATGGTATTGCATTAAAAATAAACATTAATTATAAAAAATTAAACTATATACATTGCTTAAATTAAAGTACGTAAAACAAAAGCACCTTTAAATAGATTTTAGAATAAATATACCATTATATTTTCATAATGATACCCTGTATATAAAGTTAATTAATCGAAATAATCACTTTTTTTTTAAACAAAATGCTGGTTTGCAGTAATGGTGTAGATATTAGTTTTAGGTACATTAGTGAAGTAGTACCTATATATTTCAAACAATGTACAGAGATCACCTTGACAAATCCAAACAAAAAATAATATATATCACTGCGAGTTTTAAGTATGTATCTTGTGAAATTCTAACAGATGAAGTATTTTGTGGCTCGCCGTAAATTTAAGGAAGCATTAAAACCTTACGACGTAAAGGATGTAATCGAACAATATTCCGCGGGACACGTGGATCTGCTGGGGCGAGTGAAAAACGTCCAGACTAGGTAGTACACTTAAGGGTTACCAATTCTAGATCTGTACCTATAATCGACATATTATTTTTTAAAAGACAGTAATTGATTTTAAAGAGATGTTATTTGTACAGATTTAGTCCCCTATCTTAACACTGTCCAACAAACCCTATGCGACTTTGCACTTTCATTTATCTACTACTATGTATTTAATATCTTTTAACTTCTTTTCGTCTGGACTGTACGCCTGTCTCATATCTTCTGTAGAGGAATTTTATTAAATTCTGATACTATACCGTAGGATGTTCAATAAGTATTGTCGTGTCATCTATATTTTTTATTAATATATATTTCTTCATTCATAAGCTTTAACCCATTCTTAATCCACTCCTTCCATTTTTTCCAAGGAACTAACTCTAATTCTTTTTCGAACGAGTCTAACAACCTCTCTTCAACTCTAACAAACTCTCTTCTCAATTTAGAAATTGCGAGGTTTCTATAGAATAAACCATAGCCGGGCAGCACAATCATGATTGTGGGTAGGGTGCTCTAACACTTTACTGACCGCCGCCGTCAAATAGCCCGTGGTAGAGCGTCAGGTCTTTGAGTACATGTGCTGTCTAAGTGTATGTGAACATATAACTATCTTCAGTCCAAAGAGCATTACAGATTCATCAATACCTATTGTCTTTGAAATACTGTGTAGCCCCCATGGATTATAGTACACCGCCAACCAAAGTGCGCATGTTTTGGCTTCACGCTCGGCCGAAATACCGGATACTAATGAAACAAACAAACATTGACTATATTTTTTCATTAATATGCACAAATTAGCGCGGTATTACTTTTTGTTCGCGTAGCTTATTAGGTAGCCAAAGCGTAAAAATAACTTTTAACTTAGGTATAAAGATTTGGTCAAAATCTTGCGTAACGTAGCTACATGAATATTTAAAAACTCTTACTTTAAAAGTTGTAGGTAGGTTATATGCCTATCTTTTCGTATTGATTTCGCTACACAAGTTACCATTTCTATCTCTTTCACTTCGAGAGGTCCTACCTGGCCGAAGATCATTGTCTACCGTGTCGTAGATATACCAATGCAACTACCGCGGTCACTTCTGTGGCAAGGGGACTCCAAAGGAGCACAATTAATGGATATTAAAAATTATAATTGGATAAGCTTAGCTTTTTTAATAAATTTTCTTCCTCCCGTCCTTCCGTTAGAAGTCGAAAATGCATTCGAATTTTGAAAAATGTCAATATTTGTGAACCAGGTTCATTTTCAAAATAGATAAAGAACACTTAATTTTTTTTTGCATGACCAAAAAGGGGGTTAATTACGTCTCTGGCCTTCCAGTCCAAATTCACTACGCTCGAATTACTAATACCAAGATGAGTGTCTGTTGACCGAAAAGAGAAATCGTCTCATCGTTTTTGTTTGCTTAAACTACTTTTAAATTGTAGTACAGAATTACCCGAGAAACGATAAGTATCGTCAAAGGCATAAAGTCTTTGATAAAACGTGATTCATTAAAAGAAACGAAATCAATAAAAATACTGAAATAATTTATTCTTCGTAGATTAAACAAGCAAACTGGCTTTGTTGACAATGACTACTTAATAAATATAATATGTGGGCACAATGACTGCGTTATAAACATAATTTAACTTCTACCCTCAAAAATAAATAGTACGAAAAGACTTATTGAACAACCTAGGTATTTTCCAGTAGCTCGATTGACATAGTGTGTGTGATGTCATTATTAAAAAAAATACATAAAAATATTTATATTTAAACTAAATAACACCATTGAAAATCTTATTTAAAATGTATTTACATTTTAGGTTGAGCCGATGAACAATATTTTATCTGATATAGAAAATTTTCAGTGGTGTCATTAAATAGTAATTCGTGTTTGTATTTAAAACTATTTTAAACGTTTGTCACATATAGAAGTAGACATCTAAAATTTAAGCCACTTTCATCGTGTTCACTATTTATCAACGCATGAATTTATTAGGGTAAAAAATATACCTAATTGATGAATACTTTTACTCTAAATAAAATTTTCCAGTACATTTCTACGTTTTAAGTAGGCACAAACATCATGTCCTTCTCAGACTACAGTTATTTCAGCCAAAATTAATTCATGGCATTTATAATTATATTGTAAAAACCGCATACAGGAAGCAGGAAATCTATTTAATATATAGGGGGAGATCTTAATATAAAAGAAAATCGGCAAATTCTTTGAACGTGTGATAAATTTAAGCAGGTACTTATAGCACAAATGTTAAAATTATACGTCAAAATTATAACTATATCCGTACTTAGGATGCCTTCCGACGACTAAATTCGATATGAGGATTTTTTATTCCCGTATAGCTCAAGTATTTTGTCGCACGCAAGAGATTTAGAGAAGCCTTGAAACCTTACGACGTGAAAGATGTAATAGAACAGTACTCTTCGGGGCACGCTGATCTCCTAAACCGAACCAAGAACCTACAATACAGGTGAGATGAGAGGAAATTGTTGCAATCATAAAATGTGCAATGATAGTGAGACATCAAGTCTGCGTTTCCGTAACAGATTAATTTTTTACCTAATTAAAAATTAATATAGCAATTTTTTTTAAAAACATGTAAATATCTACTGTTTCTAAGTCCAAGGGACCTCATTCTCTATTATAAGTTGTATTTACCTTGTCCGTTGTAAAGTATTGTTACGTACTACGAGTTCGGGATCGGAAATTAATAGCGTTCTTGTACCAAAGTTGTTTTAATTATTCAAAAACACGAGCACAGTCTGTACACAACACTAGTCTATGAGCACTGTAATACTCCTTCTCAATGCTTCTTCACTACCTCTTCACTTTTCCACAATTTCGTATTCCTTCTAGTCTTCACTCAACTTCGTCTCGATGTCAACTGATCTCTCGACACACTGCCGGCCTTTTTATATGCATAAATATTAGAACATTCTAGTATCGAAAATTCAAAATGTTTCTAGTAATTTCGAATCCTTTCCCGAAAGTGTTTTGTCTCTCTCTAACACATTAGAATTTCTAATAAGCTGTTCCTGTCATGTAATTGACATAAGTAAAAAATTGACATTCGCCGTTCTTAGGCATGGTACAGGCGTGCTATTATGACGAGTTCACACTATATTACGCGACACTACCCCCTCCTTAGTTATGCTCGTCTCGAGCATTGTTGTTGCCATGGTACTTAGCCAACCGGTCCACATGTACGATCTTAGCTGGACTTCTAGATGTTCGTTGAATTCGGAAAGTGACGTCGTTAATTTTCGTTACAACTTTATAAGGCCCCTCCCAACTGGGTTGTAGCTTTGGTGATTTACCCTTTCTTCTCACTGGGTTATGCAGCCATACCAAAGAGCCTTCCTCGAATTTCGTTCCTGTCGCCTTCCGGTCGTAGCGCGTTTTCATGCGTTCACTTGCTTGTAGCCCTGCATCTCGTATCTGCTCGTGAACATCAATCATCTTCGCTCTTAGATCACTGGCATATTCGGTGATACAACTGGGAGTATCTGGTGGGCAACCACTTAACAAATCCGCTGGTAACCGTAGTTCTCTTCCGAAATTGGCAAAGGCAGGTGTCATTGCAATGCTTTCGTGTAGGGCGGTCCGATAAGATAGAAGAAACAGTGATAAATACTCGTCCCAATCTTTTTGATGACTATCTACAACCTTGGCTAGATGTCGTTCTAAAGTCTGATTGAATCTCTCTACCATTCCATCGGACTGTGGGTGACAAGGCGTAGTTCTAGTTTTATGCACCCCCATGATTTTACACACTTCTTGAAACACCTGTGATTCGAAGTTTCTTCCTTGATCACTGTGCATTTCTAATGGAATACCAAATCTGCAAAATACATCTTTTACCAATTTGTTAGCAACAGTTACTGCTTCTTGATTTGGTATGGCGAATGCTTCGGGCCATTTTGTAAAATAGTCCATTACTACTAAAATGTATCGGTTCCCAGAATCAGTAATCGGAAATGGTCCTGCTACGTCTAATGCGATTCTCTCCCAAGGTGCCCCAACGTTGTATAATTTCATTGCACCTCGACTTCTGGTTTGCGGGCCCTTGACGGAAGCACATTGTTCGCATTTCCGACACCAGTCCTCGACATCCTCTCGACAATGCAACCAGTAAAATCGCGCCTTGATCTTGATCAGCGTTCTTTTTACCCCTAAATGTCCACCAGAAGAACCATCATGATAAGCTCGAAGTACCTCGGATACTTTTATTTTAGGTACAACTAATTGAAGATGGCTATCATTTCCTCTTGTCGTTTCCCATTTGCGGCACAACACTCCATTGTGTAACAGCAAACTCTTCCACTGAGCCCACAAACTCTTTGTAGCGGTACTGTATTGAGCAATATCAGACCACTTAGGTTTTGGTCTACCACTCCTTAACCATTCCAGAATGGGTCGTATGTCTCGATCTTCTTCTTGTGCTTTCTTCATGGCATCATCGCTCCAACGTTCATCTACCGAATCTGTCCTAATAATTTTAATTGACTCTAATTCCTTCGCCTCTTGTCTTTGACAATGCTTGCAGTCTTCTTCACATGGTCTTCTAGATAGTGCATCGGCGTTGTTGTGATTTTTACCCCCACGATGTTCTATTTCAAACTGAAATTCTTGCAGTTGTTCAATCCATCGCGCCACCTGTCCTTCAGGATCCTTGAACTCCAATAACCATTTCAAGGCAGCGTGATCGGTTCTTATCAAAAACTTACGACCTAGCAAGTACTTCTTGAAGTGCTGTAAGGTTTTGACTACAGCAAGTAGCTCTCTTCGAGTTACGCAGTAATTCTTCTCCGGTTTAGATAGTGACTTACTAAAATATGCGATAACCACTTCTTGATTACCCTTCCGCTGCGACAATACACCTCCGATTCCAATGTTGCTGGCATCAGTGTCGACAATAAACTCTCCCTTTGTGTCAGGATACCCAAGGATCGGTGTTTGGCAAAGATGTTTCTTTAATTCTTGGAAGGCCAATTCGCAGTTATCGTCCCATACAAAAGGTCTCCTCTCTTCGGTTAGTTTATGAAGCGGTTTGGCAATGTCAGAAAAGCCTTTCACAAACCGTCGATAGTAAGAGCACAATCCTAGAAATGCTCTCACTTGCATCTTGTCCTTAGGGGTCGGCCAATCTTTAAAAGCGGTGATTTTGCTAGGGTCCGTTTCTACTCCGTTTTCCGAAACAACGTGTCCAAGGTAGTTCACTTGCTTTCTGAAAAATGAGCACTTCTTCGGACTTAACTTTAAATTAGCTTCCCTTAGTTTATCGAATACTTTTTCTAGTTTCTGAAGATGGTCTTCGAAATCACGTCCCACAATAATTATGTCGTCCAGATAAACAAGGCAGGCTTCTCCTAGTAATCCAGCAAGAACACGTTCCATTAATCTCTCGAATGTGGCTGGTGCATTGCATAACCCGAACGGCATAACCTTAAACTGCCACAACCCTTTTCCAGTTGAAAACGCAGTTTTCTCCTTATCCACGGGGTCCATTTCCACTTGCCAGTAGCCACTCTTCAAATCGAGAGTCGAAAACCATTTCATACCGCTGAGAGTGTCTAGGGTGTCATCGATTCGAGGCAGGGGATAACTATCCTTTTTGGTTACATCGTTGAGCCTACGGTAATCGATGCAAAACCTCGTAGATCCATCCTTCTTCCTTACTAGTACCACTGGCGAACACCAAGGACTAGTGGAGTGTTCGATGATGTTATTCTTTCTCATATCTTGGATCATGTCGTCAACTTCCTTTTCCTTAGCCCAAGGAATTCGTCTAGGTCGTTGTCGAATAGGCGCTACGTCCCCAGTATTAATTTTATGCTTAACTAATCCGGTTCTTCCTATATCGCCATCATGTTTGGAGAACAAATCTGAATATCGGTACAGTAAATTTCCAGCTTTCGCCTTCTGTGGACTTGTGAGATCTTCCTTACAACCTTCCAAAAGTTTCATCGCTTGCTCTTTATCCTTGTTCAACACCTTTTCTTTCGGTTGACATCTGCTTAACCAGGCTATCTCTTCACAAGTCCCCACATCTTCGCCTCTTCGAATGGTTTGAGTAGAATTACTGGTATTCAGAACCGGAACCATACATGTCGAAGCTTTACCTACAACAACTCTTGCCGGGATCCATGAGCTCTCATCTTCCAACTTCTCTATAATAGCACATGACCATGGACGGCCTGACTTGCTCTGAGGTAAAGCGACTGGTACTAGAGTCTGCGATCTGGGTGGAAGAGCGGTGTCTTTCAAGCAACAAACTTTTCCGTGAATTCCACCACTTATCGGCACTTCTCTATTTATGCATCGCAAAACTCCATGTTTCATGTCAATTGTACACTGGTAATTTTGAAGAAAGTCCAAACCAATGATGCAATCATCCATGATATCTGCTATTACTGCGTTATGCCAATAGATGTTGTCCCCAATTTTGATAGCAATTTTCCTTTCTCCCCAAACAGGTATGCGCTGGCCGGTGGCTGTCATAAGAGTGATGTGCCTTCTATCACGTAAATTTTTGTCCGCAATGTGTTTCACCTTTTGGTTATTAATGACGGTTCGAGATGCTCCGGTGTCCAGCGTCAGTTTACATGCGACTCCATTAATTGCGCCATTTATTACTAAGGTATTTCCGTCCACTGTCTGTTTTACTTCTATTGCTGGGGTTGAAGATTCCTCGACCAGTGCCACTCTCCTAGTTCTGGCTCGGCCATTTTTCCTTGTAGGACAGTTACTTCGAAGATGGCCCCGACCGCCACACTCGTAACAACTTAGGCTAAACCTGCGTTTCCGTGCAAACGCTCTTTCCATCGTAGCTTCCCGCACCTTCCAAGGTCTACAGTCATGACGCACAGCTTCTACCTCTAGAGCATGAGTGACGGCTTCCTTAAGACTTGTATGGTGTCTTAGACGCACAGTGGCACGTATCTCCGGGTCGCGAATCCCATCCACGAAAGCCTGCAAGAGAATGGTTTCTATGGTGGGCGGCGAAGATTGATATGCCTTCCGCACGAGCCTCTCAATCTCTATGGACCACTGCTGCAGGGTTTCATTGGTTCGCTGTGTACGGTCTTTAATTTGAGCCCTGTACACGTGCTCCAGGTGACTATCACCATACCGCAACTCTAAAGCTTTGAGTAGCTCACTGTATGTGACCTTCCTGCCACTAGCACAAAGAGTCTCTAATACCGTCAAAGCCTCCTCTCGAAGTGCGACAGTAAGTGCAGATCGGGCTTCGTCATCTGTCCATCCACTCGTCTCTTTGACAGTCTCAAATTGGAACTTGAAGGCGGCCCATGAAGATTTACCGTCGTAGTAGGGAACTTTCAAACTCTTTGATTGTGATGAGCAAATGTCGACATCACGTAGTATTTTGTTAGTTTCCAAATAGTCAACCTTTTCCTCTATTTTAGAAAGTTTGTAGACATACTGCTCTAAGGCCTCACCGAGTGTCATCTTTATTCCCTCAACTTCCCTTTTTACAGCCTTCACCCTTTCCATATTTTGTTGGAAAGCTGCTACGACATTCTTGTGAATGCCCTCCTGAAGTGTGTGTAACTGTTCCTCCCGGCGGCGAGCATGCTCTTCCTGAAGTGCACGCAGCTGTTCCTCCCGGTGGCGAGCCTGCTCCTCTTGGCGTGCGCGCAGCTGTTCTTGTTGGCGGCGGACTTGCTGCGCTTGTTCTTCCAGGCGGCGAGCCTGATCCTCTTGGCGTGCGCGCAGCTGTTCTTCCTGACGGCGAGCTTGCTCTTGCAACATGGACGCCACTTGCTGTAGAAAGGCGTTCACCTCTGGCGTGGTGCTCTGTCGAGTAGTGAGCTCTCCGCTCGAAGAACTAGCACCAAAATCCTCCCTGTGTTGTTCTGCCATTGCGCGTGTAGTAACGCCTTCCTTCTCGTGCCTCGGTACTAACGGCATTTCCGATCCCACTTCTGACACCAATTGTTACGTACTACGAGTTCGGGATCGGAAATTAATAGCGTTCTTGTACCAAAGTTGTTTTATTTCACTTTGAATACACGCACAGTCTGTACACAACACTAGTCTATGAGCACTGTAATACTCCTTCTCAATGCTTCTTCACTACCTCTTCACTTTTCCACAATTTCGTATTCCTTCTAGTCTTCACTCAACTTCGTCTCGATGTCAACTGATCTCTCGACACACTGCCGGCCTTTTTATATGCATAAATATTAGAACATTCTAGTATCGAAAATTCAAAATGTTTCTAGTAATTTCGAATCCTTTCCCGAAAGTGTTTTGTCTCTCTCTAACACATTAGAATTTCTAATAAGCTGTTCCTGTCATGTAATTGACATAAGTAAAAAATTGACATTCGCCGTTCTTAGGCATGGTACAGGCGTGCTATTATGACGAGTTCACACTATATTACGCGACAGTATGAAATCAACCTGCTTTTTTACTACTATATTGTATATTCAAACAGAATTTTTAACGAAATTCTGTCAAACTGAGTTATATTATACACTTTAAAAACTCCTACAACGTACTTATTATTAGAGTATAATTTAAAAATAAGCGCTTGTTCCATTTGACTATGAATTGAATAAAAGTTTTGTTTGTTCCTACTTATTAAATTGTATATTGCTACTACATTATTGCAATTATTGTAAAAATTAAGGTATATCTTTTGTAGTGCAGTTATTTTTAACTTGTCTACTTAAACTAGTTTGGCTTATTTTATGGCACAGCTTTAAGTCTTTACAAACACGAGTTAACTACAATTTTATGTATAAAACTGACATTATTTATTCAATCTCGCTTTGCTTATCTCTTGTTACTTTGCATGATTCAAATATTTAATGCTATTTTAAAATATTGTTATTTTAAGTAAAAAACATTATTCGTGTATTTTTTTTAATTATTATTTAAGTAGAATTTGAGTTTGACGAGGGCTTTAAATTGAATCACTTATCACGTACTAGGGATTACACAGAATTAACTTGAATCGTCAAGTCGTTATCAGCTTCTACTCAAGTGGCATTCAATCCTGAAATTTATTTCAAGATTGGTAGCTCTTGTTATTGTTTTCATATTAGAATGAAATCCGCTTTTCAAAGAGCTCTTGTTTTGTGGTTAGTTTTGGCATACAAATGTAAACAAAATGTTATTATTGCCAATGTTTTCACGACTACTCAATCTTGTTCAGTTAACAGTTTTCATTATTATTGCATTTATAGCAATTGAAAGGTAATATATATATTATATACCTACCTACCTACCTGTAAATATATATAAGCTCACCGTGTTACTAATATTAAAATTCACAGGTTAGATCAAATTCTTGGCAAGCAAGGTTCAAAGGCTAAAGATGTGTATGCATCTAAGATTAGCCTAGCTTCCAGAGTAGTTAAAATTGAGAGACAAGTAAGTAAAACCTACAATCCAAGATTATCTTAAGTTTGTAAATTAAAATGAATGATTTACGCAATAAAAAAATAATTATTAATTATGATTAGAGATAATATCACGAAATAAATATAAAAAAATAAATAAATGTAACTGTAGTTTAGTAAACTCTAAAATCTATGTCGAATCTGTTCATTAAATATTTTTTTATTAAATCTTATTGAAGGAATCTTATAATTACGATTGTCGATGCAGAGGTCAAGTCTTATAGTTTTTCGGGTTTTTGTCTATCTGTCTGTCTGCTAATAATACATCACGTGAAAATTACTGGAATGATTTTGTAAAATTTGATATATTGGTGGCTATTATTGTGTTGTTGGGTGTGGTGCCGAGGACGGCCCTAGCTACGTCGACCAGTTCTGGTCCATTGTAGCTATTGGTGGCTAACCATCCGGCTTAACAAATAGGATACATATTACTACAGCATGTAATGTCTCATTTCTGAGTAATCTATACTAATCGTTAAAACTACCTAGGTATAAACCTGAGTGGAGCTCTAGATAATAATAAAATACTTCTTAAAATACTTAACTAAGTAACAAAGTTCTGAAATTTCAGGTAGATGATATAGAAAGTAAATTGGATCATTTATTAGAATTGTACGAAGAAGATAGACGTTGCATGCGGAGGATCGATAGTGGGTTTAACGGAGGAGCAGATAGCGGAGCGTCAGGAACAATTCAGTTAAGAGCACGTCCGGCTTTAACTGAAAAACAGTGCTCCGAACCAAATTCGCCGGTTTCTAGAAACTTTGAACAGCCAACTCCAGTGTCAGCACCTCCTATACCATTGAAAAGGCCTATGAATCGAGGCTATTCAGATTTAGGAGCTAGGTTCATGAAAAAGAAAGTTATAGTCAAGTAAGAATCCGTAAAACTAATATATATTATTTAAAAGTAAAACGATTTAAAAAACTTATTTATAGGTTATTAAAAAGTTATCATCACATAGACATTTTTTAATCTTTTATTGTTATTCTTTCGTACCTATCTTAATTCTTAATGTATTATGACAATATGTGCCTATTTAAGCCCCAAACCTAACTTATACAAACTAGTGATAGGTAATTACGTTAAATAATTTTAAGTGTAAAATTACTTTCCTTAATGTACACATAAATATAGGCCCCGACAGTTATCATTAAAATATAATTCATTCTTAGAATTATTTTTCCACGATTAAAATTCATTTTCAGAACCTCTTCTAGTCGCTGTGATGAGTCTCCTAGAGATGATGAAGTCATTATTGTGGTACCGACTGACCGCGAAGATACACCACCACGCTTAGTGACAGATAGCTCAGGTATTTTTTTTTAATTTTTTTTTTTCATTATAACAGCCCTGTTTCTTTTTTACTTAAACTTTTTAAGTGCTGTAATTATGCTACTTTATTGTAATTTATAAAATTTCATATCTATTAACAATAGCTGCCACGATGATATTATGTTAACTGTTGTAGCTAACTGATAGAGATGCTTGAAATACTAAGTACCTAACTAATATTTTATTTATATATCATTATCTAATACTTTGAAGGGTTTTTTACAGATACGAGTATATTAAGTATTGTAAGCATCGAACGACACTACATATTAAAGGGATACAAGTTTTTTAAACCTTGTCTTTT
Organism: Boloria euphrosyne; assembly: GCA_951802675.2. Taxonomy (NCBI): domain Eukaryota; kingdom Metazoa; phylum Arthropoda; class Insecta; order Lepidoptera; family Nymphalidae; genus Boloria; species Boloria euphrosyne. Next base: position 7,780,789 of record OX637872.1, read on the forward strand.
TATTGACTTCAGTTATATATTATTCTAATGTTTCATTCATACATTAAAATTCATGAAGCAGGCCGTACTATTCATTAAGGCATAATATGCTTGGAACATCCGAATAGAGGCAAATAAATTGACTCTATTTATGTGAAAATATTTATGTATACCTATCGTATTTACATACTTAAATTATTATTTCATATTTCACTAAAGCATTGCACGTAGATATAGCTTAACAAATTATATACATGACACTTTTATCTGAATACCTATAACAAGTTTCCGCGCCCACTTAACATTAAAATGTAAAATATGAAAGCTCTATTGAAACCTATCCATATTCCATATCTATTCTTTTCATAGTATTAAAAAAATCCTAGCCCGCTTTCTAGCTTCAGAATAAAATCAAATCGTTTTGCGCTTTATAGAAAAATCATAATTATGTGGATCGATATATTTATCTAATGATAAGATTATATTATATCTTAGTTAATAGATTAATAGATGAGAAAAACTAATTTAACCTATTAAACGTCATTGCCATAGGTATAAATATGCGAATATTACAAAATTGCAGCATCTTATGAAGACTATTCGTCGTCGACTTCTCTCTGACTGACAACTTGGGACAGCCCTATTCTTATCGGCCACCGCCGGCTGCGTGAGTCCTGATACATCCCGTTTTGATGTGTGGAATGTACTCGTATTATAGTGTCTCTATGTCCTATGTCCCACTCGCTCCTGCCTTATGAATGCTCGTAATGATGGTGTCGTATTTAGATTTATCGTATATCGTATTTTGTCTTTTATTCATATTTTTATATAACTTATTTTATAAATTTATCTAATTCATTACATTTCAATTTTATATGTTAGTATAAAGTGGGAAAGCTCGAGTTTAATATAGCTAAACATGATACTATAATTTTCCTGAATCCAAATTGATGTTAGTTTTTTTGTAGTGCGTACCTTACAGTGCATACAACGAGCAGTGGTACTTTATCACTTTTATTTTAAGTACTTTAAGATGACGTTTGATTTATTTTTATTTTGGCATGATTTATACTATATAATAGTAGACATGATTTATAAATTAGGATTCAAAAATATCCTTCTATAAAACATTATTATATTAAATTATTACTAACCGGTGAAAAAACTCACTCTTTGAAATTTTATAGAGGTAATTTGCATGCTCAAGGTAAATTTTCGTTTTATTTTTATGTATAATTTTTACTAAACCAAATTCCCCATAAAATCGCAATCGCAAAGAGAAACGAAGAATGATTAAAATTAGGAAATAAAAATTAAAAATTATTTTGTAATGATTCTCTTAAATACATACTTACATGTTTGGTTTGGTTTACCTTAATAAATATCGTCTATAAAACTTCTGTTTCATGAATTTGATTAAGGCATTCATAAAAAGTGAGTTAGTTATATCCTTTAATTAGGTGTTTCAATTTTTTTTTATAAATTTAAAATATTAATAGTAAAACATTTTATATCATTGTATATGATTTACAGAGGTTTGTGCGAGCTGTTCTGTAGAGGTAGAGACAGAGGCGGAGGCGGGCGGCACTCGGTCGGGCAGCTCGGGGTCGCCCTCGTGGTGCGAGGGCGAGGCAGGGGACGAGCGCGGGTACTGCTCGGGCGACTCCCTCGCCGAAGACGCCGCACTTCTGGGCGATGCGGCGCAACCCGACCAACCCCCGCGCCTATTGCGTCCCCAGAGACGTGATGTCGCCGTTGATCTTCACCTACTCCGGCCCGACGTATGATCCCCGTCTATAGAACAAAACTTCAGTTAGAGGCATACGAGTACCTAAATAGTGCGTGTCCTATTTACCCATATTACAACGATTGCACAAAATCTACGCTGTGATGCCGTACAACTTTATTTTTTTGTATTTGTGTTTGAATGTCCCCATGAAGTAAGAGTCTTGTGCAGTGCGACTGTATAATGAATTGTACAACGATATAGATACTGTGGTAAAATTAAGCTATCAATTCCACTCGTTTTAGGTATTGAATAAAGACCAAAGACTCGATGTAGACATGGTAAATAAGTAATAATAATAATTAAAGTATTTTTAATAGTAAAACGCTTAATATTGCTTATAAATAGCTTATAATTATAATACCTGTAGATGGAGGCTTCTAACTCTAAAAATGTATTATTAAGGTGTAAATAACTTACACGGCTGCTGTACGAGATAGATAATATGTCGCTAATCGTTTCCTTACTCACAGTCATGTTCAAATGTTCTCGTCACATATTACATAAAACCTGCTTAATTCTTAATCGAACTAAATTTTTATATTTTTTTTTTCATTCCACTATTTTTTACAGACACAATTATATTATAATGTTGCAAAAAAGGAAAACATTTCTTATAATAGGTGCACAAAAACACTTTAATAATTACGGTCACTAAGCTATATAATTGTCTAATTGTCGCTATATAAATTATAACTGCACAACCAAATACACATTTAAATTAACAAATAAACTGTGATATCTATAATTTCAGTTATGAGTTTGATTACAACATTTTCGCATTAGCTTGTATATTTAAATCATATTAAGTATAAAGTCTGGGCAAAGTCTGGAATGGATTATCATTTATAGACATAAGTACCGATGACTACGGAAACGATCGTGCTTTACGTTTTATACTTACGTTATACGTTAATTTTTATTAATATATTAATGTATTATATATTATATAAATTAGTTACAAGCCGCGTTTTCAAATTATTTAATTTGATATATACTTTTATATTATAATCTATCATAATATCTTGTCTAATGTTGTATATCTAATCTCTTCTATATTATGATCATATATGTATTTTACATGGAAAAACTGCTATTTGTTTAAAATGTTTTAATACCTAAAACAAAAATTATACAATAATTTCGATATCAATCACTAAAGAACTTTGCCATAATAGAAATATTTTAATACATTTTTATTTGATCATGCAGATTTTTATTAGACGGGTTTAAATAATTTCTGAAGAATTCTTAGGTATCATCCATCTGTTATAGACGGTTTTCGACATATTTCTTAAAAAGCAGGGTAAACGTTTGCCTGACAATCAAAATATTAGTTATTATAAGTAAGTAATCTATAAATGAAAAATAGTGTCACAACACAGCCAGTTTTACTCTGGTCAACGCATCTTAAACTTCAAGGCTTTTGCCTAGTTCAGAAATTATTCTGAACTATTCAACGGCTATTATGGGACCTAGAGAAGCCTGAACTATATAATTTGAATAAATATTAATGCTAGATGTGCAGAAAAATTATGGAAAAAAACTGCACCTGCAACGTCTTGCAAAATGGTCCAATATTTTACCTTTATATAATGATAAAGCATGATAGTTTCTTCTTATTATAACGTATGTACCTACCTATTCATTATTTTATTAGAATACATACTATATAGTCAAAATTTTATGTATATAATACGTAGATATCCGTCAAGATTCTTTGACTATAACTTTATAACATTTTAAAAGTTATCCTTATAATGGAGGGATACCGCAATACTTACTGACAAATAATTTTCCTACCTAGTCTTGATAAGCACTATTCTTCGTAAATACTTATATAAGAAGCCTGTACTCCTATCTACGTTTATTTTTGTGACCAAGTATATTAATGATAATGAAACACTAAGATACACAGAATCCACATTTAGAATAAATGTCCATATTAACTAACACAATAATCTACCTCTAGACGAAAGGAGGAATTGGCTTAACAAGCTTTATTGTAATGGCCTTACTGCCAAGGACCACGATATTATCGAAATTTCTCAAAATTACTTTTGTTTGAATTTTTATCTTTGCATATATTCATATTTCTAGAATATAATACTTATATCCACGGAACTTACGACATTACAGTACCTAATGTTGATGGGAGCCTTATTAAACTACAACTTATTTGAATTTAATATTAACCCGACAAAGAATTTTTAGAATTTGAAACTTTAGCTTTTGGTCAAAGTTTTTATCAAAGTTTACGTTTTAACCGGGTTCTTGACTCCACAATAGGTAAACTGTAAATTGCATTTCGATGTAGAGCAATATTTAATTTAATCTATGAATAGGAAACTTTGCACAACTACGATGTGCACAATGTGATTTGATCTAAAAATAACAATTATTTCATTTCTAATTAGGTATAACATATTACATTTAATTTTTAACCTCGCTTATTATAAAAAAGATAATAGAGTTATGGCCCTATTTATATATTATAAGTAAAGACTTCCAGTCGATATTTTGTTTAATACAAACTTTCTTAAACAGCTATAAAACTATTTAGGGGGTTGCTTTAGAAGTCGGCCACACGATTTTGGTGTTTTGGGGGGGTGGGGGGCAAGGAGGGGGGTGTTAGCTACCCGATGGTACCACTCCCGCGGCGCGGAGATCCTTATTTTTTTTTTTATGAATTTTTTAATTTCGTGTTTTTGTATGCGTATAACGGAACGTTTTTCCAAGTAAAAATGGTTTGGTAAGTAAAATGGAACGTAATTATAAGTGAAAAACATTATAAATTTGAAAATAAATAACACACAAAATAAATTTCTACTCAATACAAATAAAATTCAAATTAGAATTAAAAATATTAAAGTCGGTTATTTTTGTGGTCATGTTCTAACCTAACCTAACCAATCTGACCTAGTGTTTAGCTGAAAGTTGGTTATTTTTGTGGTCATGTTCTAACCTAACCTAACCAATCTGACCTAGTGTTTAGCTGAAAGTCGGTTATGTTTGTGGTCATGTTCTAACCTAACCTAACCAATCTGACCTAGTGTTTAGATGAAAGTCGGTTATGTTTGTGGTCATATTCTAACCTAACCTAACCAATCTGACCTAGTGTTTAGCTGAAAGTCGGTTATGTTTGTGGTCATGTTCTAACCTAACCTAACCAATCTGACCTAGTGTTTAGATGAAAGTCGGTTATGTTTGTGGTCATGTTCTAACCTAACCTAACCAATCTGACCTAGTGTTTAGCTGAAAGTCGGGTATGTTTGTGGTCATGTTCTAACCTAACCTAACCAATCTGACCTAGTGTTTAGATGAAAGTCGGTTATGTTTGTGGTCATGTTCTAACCTAACCTAACCAATCTGGCCTAGTAATGCTTATGGTACTCGACTAACTAATTCTAATTTGAATTTTATTTGTATTGAGTAGAAATTTATTTTGTGTGTTATTTATTTTCAAATTTATAATGTTTTTCACTTATAATTACGTTCCATTTTACTTACTAAACCATTTTTACTTGGAAAAACGTTCCGTTATACGCATACAAAAACACGAAATTAAAAAATTCATAAAAAAAAAAATAAGGATCTCCGCGCCGCGGGAGTGGTACCATCGGGTAGCTAACAACCCCCCCTTCACCCCCCACCCCCCCAAAACACCAAAATCGTGTGGCCGACTTCTAAAGCCAACCCCTATTTAGTCTGGTTCCTCACGATAAAAATTAAAATGGACGCCTATGTAGACAAATCTTGTACAATAAATTTACAAATCTAAATAATAACGTATTATATAAATTTATATTGAGACATGCATAGCATAGTATAGAATTTTGAAACTTTTATTTGTTTTAGAATATATTTATGTACAAGTACTAAAATCACTGGCCTATTAGCATCTGTATTTATTGACCAAAATTGTAAAGCCTTATTACTTAAGCACGTAGAGAAATATCACTGTCTTAAATATACCTTCCTGCTGTAAATACTACTAAACAATTAATGTAAAAATAGGTTTTCCTACTCTATATTATCTGTTTAATACCATAATTTAAAGTATAGATTACTTAAAAGAAATTAACAACGTTACGAATTTTTTCAAGTCTATTATTTACTGCTTTACAGAATAGGTAAGGTTACTATAATAGAGCATAATATAATTTATTTAAATTTTATTTGTGATGTTGATTATTATTGATCTTTGTTATTTAGTAAGGCATATTATTAGTTTTAAAATTTGGAATTGTTATATATTCAGTAAATTAAAATAAATTTATTAATAGTCTCAAAAGTTTATTCGTGTGATTATTACCCTCGCCTCGCTCGGGTGCTTCCTTAAGTGCGTTTTTTTTTCTTTTTCTACAATATAAGTAGCGTTAGCTACTGCTATTAGTTATAACATCAGCTATCTCTCATTGATAGTCCCGTCAAAATAAGTCCAGTAGTTTCGGAGGTTAGCCTAACAAATAGATCGACATACAAACGCAAGTAACAAACAAAAATAAGTAGAGTATATAATTGCATACGCAATTAGTACAAACATGGAGATTAGAAACCAGGAGAACCAAGGCCCTAGAATGTAGTGTCTCAGAAATATTGTCAAACCAAGGAGGCGCTGCGATCGCTATGTTGTCTCAATGCCTAACTTCACGTTGTCACAATAGTGACAGTACTCATAAATAGCTAACTTGACAGATACTACTTATTGACGGCAGCGCGCTACAAACTCTACAAATTTTCAGAGACAGACGGGTAATGCTTTAGTATGAAGCGTTGGTTCTCCTGTATCTAACCTCCATGAGTACAAAGCTGTTACTTTGACAGTCATTACCAATGATATTTTAACTATAGATATGTTATACGCTCACTAAACAACCGAAAAAAGTGTTTCGCGCTGCACACATACACACTTTTCATTCAAGGTACATGTCAAAATGATAGAAAGGGGATAGTCGATAAAATCAATAAGAAAAAGAGAGACAGCTAATGTTGTCAATTGCGCGTCAATGTAAACAAACATTAATCTAGCGACCGATGACATATCAGAATATTAGGCAAATAATTGAAATATATTAATAAATCGAAGTATTCTGCGTTCTTACATGTGGTATGAGATCCCTTGTGTTTTATTAACTTTGGTATCATAATTGGTGCATTTCCTAAATACACAGGATGGCATTTTTTTAAATTTTGTAGCAGCGTACCACTCGTCGCCATGCGGTGACACTGACTAAAGGCAATACGTCCTAATTAGGATGTTTTCGAGTTTTCACGATTGCGCGCTCATAACATATCTATAGTTAAAATATCATTGGTCATTACAAACAGACACTTTTAATGGTAAGAAATCAATTAAACAAGTTAGGGTTCCGTACAAAAAAGAACCCTTATAGTATCACTTCGTTGTATTAAAAAATGTCTATTCTATGCGTTAACCCGGAGAACAAAGAAAGATGTGAGTATCATCTTCATTCTGTCACGCATGCGCAATGCTCAAATAATCGGCTTGAAAATGCCACGACAGTTTTTTATTGTTTATTTGTTAATTATTGAATAATTTTAAGAATTTGCAAATTAAAGTAGTCCAAGGGCAATATTTTTACGCTTGGTGGAGTAAATAATAATCATTTTTCAAAGAGATATGAGGATTTGAAATATAAGAAAATGGGAAATTCTATTTCGATTTTTCTTGGGAAAATGAAAAACGGGCTTATAAAATAATTAACGTAGGTCGAAAGGGCAAATTAAGCTCTATAAAACGAGATTTTTGATTTCGAAATTTTAATACTTGTAGGCCGATCCGTACCCGCTGTTGCAAGACCTTTTTTTTATTATTAGATAGGCTTACGCTTGACGACAATCAACGCTGGAAAGCACTGATGAGGCCTATAGTACTGATGAGACCTAAAACCCCCTAAAGGCCTAAAAGAGACCTGTATTTAAAACCACGCATGGTATAGTAAATAGTAAGTATTATGTGATATGCGACTACTGATAGATCATAGATCATTGGACTAACAGTGTCTAAATTACGATTAACCCACTTGCTACCGTGGCGCCACAACAAATAAGATAGTAATTTAAATAATATAATTCTTACTTTAAAATTTACCCTTATGCTAATGTAAACCTACCCTAACAACAATATTTCGATGGACACTTCATACACAAGATAGTCCTCCTTTCCTCTACCCTTCATATCATACATAAAGTATATTGCTTAGCTACATCTACTAACTATTTATCTAAATAGAGTATAGACCACGGTCTAGAAAGGTCTAGCATCAACAGTAGTGGATGGCGTCGGCTTATCATGACACTAGTTTCCATTTACGGCCGCGACGTGACGATAGACTGGGTTGCTGTGCAACTGAAATGGAATATCATTTTTTTTTCCCACGTAATGCAAGGGTATCAACTAAACCCTCATCACACTACTCGAATTTATTTCGTATTTCGTAAATACCATTTAATTAATAGATGACGAAAATACATATATTATGTACATATTATCTCACAATTATTTATTCTATTGGACAATGAGAAATGTCATTGAAGCAGCCCCAGTCAATAGCAACGACGTACAGCGGCGTTGACGCGAAGCTTGGAAGTTGTCCCACTAATCGTACAAATCTCTTACATGCTGAAATTGAGCATGTTGCTAGACCTGTTTTACTCGACCGTGGTCACTGACCTCTATAATACCACTGGACTGGCTGTTCCAAGCGTTTACAGCAATTTTTTTGTGTCCATTTGAAGCGCCACTAGCGAGAGTCCCGAGAACTAATTTTGATTGCAAAAGACAGCGAGAAGTGTTTGTTTAATGTAAAGTAATTTTGCATTATCGTTGTTAATATAACATAAGTAGTAATTATGATGATACGGTTATTGATTAATAAAAATAAAAAAATAAAAATCTTTATATCGACATCATTAGTTTTAGTACCACGAACTCTCGCTACGTCCGACAGCGGCGGACAGCGCACAAATGGCGAATATCAAGCAGCCACAAAAGCACGTTGACAACAGCCAGTCCAGTGGTATTATAGAGGTCAGTGACTGTGGTATAGACCATAGAGTATATTGAGAGTACAATGATATATAGGGTATGTTCCGATATGCACTGCGACCACTGTACAGTGTGACGTCAATTCAGTATACTGTGAAGCCGTTCCTTTATAGCCAGTTATACTGGTTACGATTTAAAACGGAACGCAATCCCGTATACTGTCAGCCGCATTTTTTGACGCAGCATTCAAATGAGTGTATTCAAGTTTTCTAGTACATTAATAATGTATACAATGGCAAACTTACCTGTCTTTGCACGATCAAAAATTTCCTGCGTAACTTTCAGCTCGTATTGAACATTTTCAACACAGTCTAATAAGGTTAATTTTTGCAATTCTTCCATTGTTTTATTGTTTTATTTATTAATCCGAACTAATTACAGAACTTTCAAATTTTCTGATTAAACTGTAGCTTTGTTTATAAGACGTTAGGCACTCGAGTGGTTTTGACTGATCAGGTGATCAAGGTACTGCGAGTACCTTACCTCGAAAACGCCAGTGCTCACAGTAGAATATGGCGGCGATTTATGACGTCATATATTTCCCTAGGGTACTGCGGCAGTATACTGGCAGTCCATAACGGAACGAATTTTTCTACAGTGATAGCACTGTGCACTGTGCAGTGCTCGCAGTGCATATCGGAACACAGCCATAATATATTATATATATTTACTTAGGTACTCTATGATAAATATACTCTATGAAGTATACTGTCACTGGAGTATCTTGTTTATACATCAATTATAAAAATTATATCAATAATTAAAAAAAATATAATTGTTATAATATAGGGTAAAGTTTTTAATAAATAATGCCTGGTCCATATGAAGAGGAACGTGTCTGGGAAGGATCAAATCACGCACAGTACGAGGTAATATACATACATATAAAAAGAATTAACCTAGTGATGTTTATTTTTATTTGCAAACAATCATTTATTATTTAAAAATGCACAATTTACTAAATAGGATGAAGGGACAGAAGATGTTATTGATAATCCAGAGGAAGTATTACAAGAATGTCTTGAAAAATTTAAAACTCCTGACTATATCATGGAACCTGGCATTTTTGGCCAGCTAAAAAGATATTTTCAAGCTGGTGGAAATCCAGAGCAAGTGATTGAGCAACTTTCAATTAATTACAATGCTGTTGCACAAATGGCAAATTTACTTGCTGAATGGCTTATTCTTGGAGGTACTTGAGAGATTCTTCTAGCAAATAGAAAATTAATATATATATAAATTGATAATTTGTTAAATATTTAACATATTTACTGAATATAATTAATGCTTTCTGAAAATGCATGTTTTGCTTATATTAAAAAAACTGTTTTAACTTTATTTGGGTAATTTCTTATATTCATACATGGACAAAGACAAAGGTAAATTATTATTCATATTAATAAATTTATATTTCTCATAACTTTAAATGAAATAATATTTTTTATATTAAGTAGTAATTTAAAATATTAACATTTATTCTAAATGTTTATACTGAACTAGCTGAGCTTTCATTTTAAATAAACACAATAAACTATTATTATTTTTTTCTATAGGAGTTAAAGTAACTGAAGTACAAGCTATGGTTGAAAATCATTTAAAGGACATGATATTGAAAACATTTGATCCAAAGAAAGCTGACACAATTTTTACAGAAGAGGGTGAAGTAAGTAAATATGTTCTGTTATTATTTATTATAAACATAAATAAATAAATCTTTATTATGTTTACTTATTACTTGTTTTAGACACCTGCTTGGCTTACAGAGATGATTGAGCATCCAACATGGAGATCTTTGATATACAGATTAGCAGAAGAATATCCTGACTGTCTTATGTTAAATTTTACAATTAAGGTACTGTTTTTGACCCACATACTGCTGCACTCATAGTCACTTAAATGAACCTTTAAGTCGAGAACCTCCATACTAAAGAATGATTAAATGGTCCATAAAGTGACAATGTGTGCGGGCAATAGTAAACAACTTTTGTTAAATGTTTATTATATATCTTGGAAAATATAAATATATTTTCAGTTAATATCTGATGCTGGATTTCAAGGAGAAATAACAAGTATATCAACAGCAGCACAACAAATTGAAGTATTCTCTAGAGTTCTAAAGTCTTCAATTGTGGGATTTTTACAAAGCTCAGATGACTGGCAAGATTGTGTAACAGAATGTGCTGTAAGTGGAGTATATCAAGCCAAATGGATAATATGCCTTTACATGTAGATAAAATCATGTGATTAATTTAAAATGTTTATTTATTTTTAGAAAATGGTTTGTCACGGCGCTCACACTTATGTTTATAGCCAAGTGATTGTTCATATATTATCTCAAGAGCCTAGAGGAGGAGCAATTATGAAGAGACTTAGTCAAGAAATTACCCGATGTGCTCAACAAAGGTATAAAAAGTTAAAATGGTTTTGAACTACATATTTGTAAAATGTAAAACCTTCAGCTTATACTTTATTGCTTTGTTGAGAAGTCTATTAGCTTTTGCCAACTTAGATAAAAAAGATGTTGAGCTGATCTTTTTGAACTTTTATTTCTTACTACAGTGGCCACGATGTGACTCCGATAACTCTTGCTTTAACTCCCGGCGAGTCCTGGCGAAGCGCGCGCACAGCGCTGGCTGCTATGCTATCTAGAGGAGCTCTGAACCCCGCCGATATATCGTTGCTGTTCCGTGCCTACACCCAGCCCGAACCACCACCAGTCCACTTACTGAGAATACCACACTTTCTAGGTACTCTATAAATTAAATAATATACATCTATATCTATACTAATAGTATAAAGCTGAAGAGTTTCTTTTGTTTGTTTGTTTGTTTGAACGCGCTAATCTCAGGAACTACTGGTCCGAATTGAAAAATTCTTTTTGTGTTGGATAGTCCGTTTATCGAGGAAGGCTATAGGCTATATTACATTCCGCTATGATCAATAGAAGCGGAGCACCAATGAAAAATGTTGCAAAAACGGGAGAAAATATTCTTTTTGAGAACTTCCGATGCGTGCGCTGCGTAAACGGTTACAGTTATGCAAAAATCATGTATGACGGAAATTTTCCCCTTTAAAAGTCTTAAAAAAAGTCCGCGGTAGCAAATGTCTATCTTTTAAGGTTGACTTGCTGTAAACCCTTTTTATAGTAATCAAATTTGTTTTAAGACAATGCATTATTTGCGAAGGTGGTTTTTTAAACATGATATGAATCCTTACATAAATAAATAAGTTACTCATCACAAGTATTTAATTTTGAACAAAATTGCTCTTTGCATTATGTGATTTCAATGAATATCTTACGAGATATCATAGATTTAACGTAACTCCGCAATAAAATAATGATCACCTTGTGCAAGACGGCGGTGGCGAGTGACCGCTAGCGAAGCCGCGGGAAAGGGTTACTACCCTTTCCCGCGGCTACATATATATGTATTTATAAATATTCACTACACGGTACACCACTGCCTCAGTGGTGTACCACTGGCACTGAAGGCCACTTGGAATACAAGTAAAAATATCAGAAAGAGATGTTACTGTCGAGTCTTAGCTGTTCTAAAATAAAACTTGGCTGATTGTAAACTTACACACACAGTAACACCCTAGAGTTTTGGAGATTATGGTTTTGTCAGAAAACTTAAAGTAAAAAAAAATATACAACTTGAACAGTTCTAACCACATATCCATTAAATGCTGTCGTTGATATTTTAGTTTGAAATACTATATTTTTCATATGTATGATAAATTATCCGCCGTAAATCATATGTATGATTAATTATATGACTATATATTATATGCATTAGACCAGCGCGGTGGACAATGGCCTGATCCTCCTCGTACTGAGCCCGTGCTCGAGCCTGGGCCCGTGCCCACAGCCCAGCAGAAAAAAGGGCTAAAGATGATAAATTATCTGTGATTTTTTTACTTATTTCAGAACTTCTCGTAGATTCTCTATTTAAGTTAGGCAGTAAACTAAACCCTGAGCACAAATCAAAATATATGTACTTATTGGCGTACGCCGCGAGCGTCTGTGAGGGTGTGACTCCTGGGCGGCCAGTGAAGGACGAGTTAAAGGCCACAGTACAAGCTATTGAAAAAATACATGCAGTATGCAGCAGCTCTGCCAGCTCTAGTGAACTGATTGCTGAGTTACCATCCTTGTATCATTGTATAAGGTTTTTATTTTAATTTAGTTCATATATTTTATACTAGCCACATAATGGATGTGAATATAATAAACACAACTCTATATAATTTTTCCTTTGTGTCTTCTTCATTCTTCACTTGATTGCTTTTAATGGCATGATTTGAAGCCATTAACAAGAAAATTCAATTGAATATATAATATCTCAATTGAACCTGAACTGTATCTTTAGCAAGTAATTGAATTAAAAAAATTGAAGTTATTAAAGTTAAGATTCAAACATACAAACATTGAAATTGACAATACATTATTATATACTAACTTAAGCTTACATATACAACATAATAAAAATGTATGTGAAAATTAATACAATTATTTTTAACAGGTTTCCAGTTGTTGGAATGGGTGTGCTAGTGTGGGTGGAATGTGTGGTGACTGAAAAATCATATTTCAAACTGTGTATTGAACATTGTCCTGTTCACTTGGCTTTACTGGACGAAGTGGCCTCCTGCCACCCTCTTCTACACCACAGACTTCTAAAGTTATTAGTTCAACTCTTTGAATCTCCCCAAGATGAATTAGAAATTTTAGTACAGGTGAAGATTGGAACTTAAATCATTAAAGCTTTGTACATATAAATTATAGTACTATTGCTACTACCATAATTGTTAAACTATCATGTACTTTGATTACAGTTAGAATTAAAGAAAATGCTTCTTGATCGTATGGTTAATTTGCTAAGTCGTGGATGCGTCGTGCCCGTCCTACAATATATAAAGCAGTGCGTGAAAAATGGCGACGTGGACATATCTCTTATTAGATACTTTATTACTGAGGTAGGCATTCGATTACTACTTCTTCACATTGTGATGTTTTACATCTTTAAGTGAGATATGAAAGAGACAGTTTACATTTCAAGTATTTGAATATATAAATCATGTATACATAAACACATCAATTCTGTAAAAATCTTTTAGGTACTAGATGCCATAGCTCCCCCATATACCCCGGAGTTTGTTCAATTGGTCTTACCCATGGTGGAAAATGAAGAAATCACTGGAACCATGAGAGCAGAGGGTGAAAACGATCCAGTGTCTGAATTTATAGGTAACTAGATAGATAATACATAAATCATATTAATTTAGCCAATTGCTTTTAGTATTTGGTCATTTCTCTGAGAAAGGTGTTAAAATTTATATTCTGTTTTGTTTCAGTTCACTGCAAAGCACATTATGTTGTTGTATAAACTAGAAGAAATAAGTTTAATCTACTTTTTAATGATAAAATTTAATGAATTAAGAATTAACTGTAAATAAAGCAAATTCCATATAGCTTACAAATGTATTTATTTTACCTAATATTATTATTATTTATACATAAAATAATAAGACACTGACATATTATTGAAAATTTTTGCAATAATATATTTATAGTACAATATACCATGCTGGATTAATAAATAAAGAATTTAAGCACTCCTTGCAGCTTTTCTTTCATAATATCTTTTCAATGCTTGTTCAAAAACTTCTCCCACAGTTCTCTTTTTCCAAATATCAACTTTAACTTTTGGCATTTCTTGGTTTTCTTGTGTTTTTATAGGCGACTCTTGTTTTGCAGGTTCATTGTTAGGCTCACTTTTCTTGATTACTTCTTTATTACACATATCTGGTGTTTTAGGTTCTTTATTTTTTTCATTTGGTTCTTCATCACTGGACTCATCAATAGAAAAGTCAGAATCAGCATCAATATTATAGGCTTTAGATTTTTTAAATGTTTTTATTTCATCTAAGTTTGAAAACCTAATTTCACCATCTGAATCATCTATTTCACCTTCAGACAAATTTTTATCGTTTGAAGCTTTGCGTTTTCTATAATTTCTTTGCTTAGTTTGTCTAGTCAATGATTTTTCCTTTTTAGATTCCTCAAGTTCTAATGTTTGTTTATCTTTTTTTGAACATTCTACAGTAGTTTCTTTTTTGGCCTCTGCACTTCCATCACATTGTTCCTTATTATTTTCATTAGAGTCACTTAATTTATCAGATCCCAACTTTTGTTCATACAGATGTCTATAAAACCCACCTGCAAAATAAAGAATTCATGCCATAATCATATTTATACATACATTTATTCATATGAATGTAAAATGAAAACAAACCTAAATCATTCTGTTTAGTAACATCACCAATACTCTCTAAATAGTCTTGATATTTTTCCTTTTCTTCCTCTATACGCATTTCTTCAAGTTTCTTTTTATAAGCAGAAGTGACAAAAACTTCCTTATCTGCAAATTCATCGCCTTCCTTTTCTCTCTCCTTTTGAATCTGAAAACAAATACCATATACACAAAATATATCTGTATACAATCTGTAATCAAAAGAAAAGCATGAAACAATATACATATAACATTCCTTTTAATATTAAATATCCTGTCCTTAGTAACTGTTGTTTAACTATATTTAATATACTTACCTGGCGCTCTACACGGCGTTCATTTTCCAATTTCCTTTTATTTGCAGTTTTTAATAAATTTTCAATATATTTTGGTTTTTTATCATGTGAGCTTTTTATTTTCTTTATTTCCTTTTCTTTAACCATTGAATCATATACTTCATCATATTGATATACAGTGGGATCATCCATCACAGCTTTTTCTTGAGAAATTTTCAACTGTAAAGAAAAATGAGTTTGGTACACTCTTGATGCTGTATATTAATTAGTAAGTTGCAAGTCTTTTATAATTAATAATAATCAGGTACTGACCTGTCTACTTGTTTTAGCATTGGGTTGTAACAAAGTAGATTTTTTCCCTGCATTATCGTCAGATTCTGAATCGCTCCCAAAAACATTATGGGAAGCTTGGAATGTTAATTGCGTTTTTGATTTTTCACGTACGATAAGACCGTATCTAAAAAGAAATAAAATGATTCTTTTTAGCAGTGTTTATAGAAAGAAATTAAATAACTTTTGATGAGAACTTACTTCTTTTCTTTCGACATGATAAGTTCTTTGATTTGGTAATTAATTGTTACTTTTTATATTTGCACATTACAATACTAGTAACGGTTTATTTTAAATGCTAACATCTAATTTAATAAATAAAAAAGATTCACTAAAATAACAATATTTCATAATTCATATATCAGTTGTCACTTGTCACGTTTATTATATATTCATCCATGGAGATTACGAGACCAGGCCCCCAGGGTCCAGGAGAACCATCGCTTCATAAAGCATTACCCGCCTCCGCCTGTCTCCTTGTTCTCTTGGTAGTCTGTGCCTGTCTCTGAAAATGTATAGAATTTACAACCATAGATGAAAAATAAACTTTACAACGCACTGCCGTCGGTAAGTAGTATCTGTGAAGTTAGCTATTTATGAGTATTATTGTGACAACGTGAAGTGGCATTAAGACAACATAGCGATCGCAGCGCCTCCTTAGTTTGACAATATTTCTGAGACACTACATTCTAGGGCGATGGTCCTCCTGTTCTCTAACCTCCATGATTCATCCATGGATGTCAGTTGTCACAAAAACGATCTAGAAACCATGGAGATTAGAAACCAGGAGAACCAAGGCCCTAGAATGTAGTGTCTCAGAAATATTGTCAAACCAAGGAGGCGCTGCGATCGCTATGTTGTCTCAATGCCTAACTTCACGTTGTCACAATAGTGACAGTACTCATAAATAGCTAACTTGACAGATACTACTTATTGACGGCAGCGCGCTATAAACTCTACAAACTTTCAGAGACAGACGGTTAATGCTTTAGTATGAAGCGTTGGTTCTCCTGTATCTAACCTCCATGCTAGAAACAATAAAATCAAAAAATCTAGCATCAACAATAGTGGGGGTATGTCGGTTCATGGTGACACTAGTTTCCATTTACAGCCGTGGCGTGACGATTGACTGGGGTGCTGTGCAACTGAGATAGGTAGAATATTATTGTCTCTTTTTTATCCCAAGTAATCTAACATCTATACTCTTTGCTACACCCTCATCACATCACTCGTATTTATTTCGTATTTCATAAAAACCGGTCAAAAGTTCGCTGTTTGCATTATGGAGGGTAGAGTTAAGGAGAACCGACTCAAATGGGGGGAAAGTTGAAAACGTGTCCAGCTGTATACTGAAAATAAAGTTTCCATTACCTACCACAATAGCGCTGGCGTGCGAATAGTTTCAATATGAACATAGCAGCGATAAACTGAGTGAAGTGTGATTACCACTTGCACCGTGGCGCCCGCCATAAATTTGCAGGCTGGGGTAGGGTAGCCGTAGCATGGTGCGGGTGACAGTTTCAGTAACGTTTCATTTCACTCTTGAAAGTTGCCGCGATTTACAAATTATGACTTAGTATTTCAGCTGTACCACATTCGTAATATATTAAATCATTATTTACTGTAGTAAATTAAATTAAACCCAACCAGAATGTTCTAGTCTGCAAATAAAATGTAATGAAAAGAAAAATTAAGCAAAGTGCTATGCGTCTAACGTAACGCCATAGACGTAAGCTAGTGATGGGATGTATTGCTACGATGGATAGTCGATGTTTTTTTATAATAAAAAACGTATATTGGGAGTAGTTCAATTATAGTCTATACTTATATTAATGAAACAACAGAACATATATAAAAAAATGATTTTATTCGTCTAAGCTCATATCAAGCTCCCTGGCCTGACTACCAAAAACAGTTTTTTTTGTATGCTTAGGCATCACAATAACAACAAAATCAACAAACTTTAGCAAATAAAGCAAAAAAATAACTTGGAACACTGGGGAAGCTGCGGGTACTGCTAGTTTTATATAAGAACAAAGATACTATTATGTAGCCATAAATATATTTATTGAAGTTTATACACGTAGTTACACTGCGCAACTGAATAACACAGTAATTTTCATAACACTAAAAATGAGAATTAGATTTATGCTGCGAGTATCGTTAGCGATAAAAATGAATTGCATAACGTCACATCCCTAGTCATGTGGTACTGACAGATGACAACGTCATATAGGAAACTGTCACCCGCACCATGCTATTTAACTGTCAAAAATCAAAATTCAAAATAGTTTATAGTAATCAAAGAGAATGTAATGATAGTAATAAAATTGAAATTTCCTGTAAGCCTGTAATTTATAATATATTGAATATATTACTAACACGGTTTAATGCAAGTAATTACAAAGAAACCTTTTTATATAAAAATTTTATCATATAAAAATATAAGCTTTTGTTTTCCGGCAAACCATCCATCATGGATTTTTTGAAGATACCAAACAGTGCTTTAGCTTTTTATGCAAAAATATATTGCAAAAAACGACGTATGACACAAACAGAGGTAGGTGCACTTATTTGTGTTTAGCTGTTTAGTTTAGTGTTTAAATGCTGGGCTTCTGTTGATAGTATGCCTATAAAAATATGCTATTAAATTTATAACCTATACTACTATATTACTTTAACATAAAAATTACAAAACCTAATTAACTTACACCTACACAACAATTTAAAGTTACACTACATTTTATGTAATTTTACCTATATTTATTTATAAACAACATCAATATTTTTCACATATTTTTCGATATATTATATTCTGTTATTTTCAAGCACTATTGTGATAAAATATATCAATATTTAAAATCTTGATTTAGTCATATATATAATAAATATACTTTTAAGTCAATTTTTTGATGATCCTGCTAATAATTATTATAAAAAAAATATATGTATGTAAATAGGTAATATTTTTTTTGATATACCAAATCTCTAGTAATAAGTTTATAGTATCATTCCAATGTTTTAGAACACCAAGGTATTAATTGAAGCCACAAAATCTTGGTTGTCACTTAATAAAGCTGAAAAGCAAAAATTTGTTTCAAAATATCAAGAGTATAAAAATTATCACAGAAAAGCCTTTGCTAAGCGCCTGAAAGAAGCAGAACCTTACTTAAAAAAGAAGCTTAGTAAAAAGGACTTCATAAGGAAGTAAGTATAATATATATTTTTATACATCTCAATAATCTTTTATAAAAACTTGCTTTATGTTCTATGAAACATTAACCGCAATTTACCTTTCATTCTATTTATAATGAACTACAAGAACTTTTATATTATATCCTTTATTGCACATTAAAACAGATACAGAAAAAATATAAACAATAAACTTAGTTGGCAAGGGTGGACTTATCCCTGAAAGAGATCTCTTCCAGTCAACCCGTGGATGTGGAAGATGTCAGCGGGCGATATTGTGCAAAGAATAAATAATTGTATATACAATAAAATAATAAATAATTAATATACTGCATACATGTAAATATTATATAAAAATAAATATATAAATATACATACATATATAATACTATACATATTATATTATACTTAAAATACGAACTATACTTATATATAATAGATACATACATATATTATGTTACTAGCTGCTACGGAACCCTTCATGGGCGAGTCCGACTCGCACTTGTGTTTAATATTTGAAAAATATATTGTAGATACTGTTAATTATGAAAAAAATAATAACTGTATATGTTACAACTTACCTTAAAAATAGTTTTGCATTTCTTTCAGTGAACAAATAGATAACAACTCTTCTATCCACAAAGATGAAATTATAAATTTTAATACTGACAGGTTGGTCAGAGGTCAAGAATTTAGTTATGAATTATCAAGTGAAAACAATGCTAACAATATTGTTAAATCGCCTTTACATCTTCAAAATGATATAGAAAATACAGCACTAGAAAATACATCACAGTGAGTATTTTAGGACTCTTAACATTACTTTTTTATGCTCTGATCTTTATATATTCAGTAGAATTTACCATATTTTTATGTAAATAACATTAAGAAAGATATTTAAAAGAGATT
This sequence comes from Boloria euphrosyne, assembly GCA_951802675.2. Lineage (NCBI taxonomy): Eukaryota > Metazoa > Arthropoda > Insecta > Lepidoptera > Nymphalidae > Boloria > Boloria euphrosyne. The sequence goes on from OX637872.1 coordinate 7,800,646, forward strand.
AAATATTATGCCACACAATATGTGGTAAATAAATATTTGTATTATTGTTAATTAAATACTATTTGTATTGTTACTATTTTACTTTTACTCGAAAATGCAATATTTTATTTTCTTATTATAGATCTTCAATAAATGGATACAGTACAAATGATGTGCAATGTCATGTTGATCAAGTTTTAGAACCAGCCCCTCCAAAACTTATGTAAGTTTTATAAATATTTTAGTTTTAAATAACAAAATATAGTTGATGAATATACATTTTGTTACAAAATTGTACAATATACATATTTTTCAGGACAGGAAAGGAATTGTTTGATATGATTAATAAAAATCATGATAAGTCTTGGAAAAACTTGACAGTGAAAGAAAAATCTCGATACTCGAATGCTCTTCTCACAATAAAAAAAAACTACCTCAAAGAATATAAGAACTATTTAGAGCAATTGTCATCAGAAAAATTACATAATTACCATAAATGCATTATTAAAACATAGTTCTGTAGTTTTTTTACTGTAGTTTTAAAAAATTGTTATAAAAAAATAAAAGTGTGTTTAAATAAAACAATTGTTATCATTAATCCGTTTATTATACTTGTAACGAGAACTTTTTAATAAATAATCTACCTAATTATACTTTGTAATAAATGGAAAATGTTTAATAAGTTCACTAACATCTAATATTTATTGATTAAAATAATTTAGTTGTTCCAATTAAGATTTAATAATTACTAACTTTTACACAATTCTACAGTTATGTGAATATTATGAGATTTTTCCTAAAGACTATTAATTAAAGATAAATTATAATTTATTTTCCACAAATAAGACCTACAGCCATACCAGCAACAAAAGATGCCAGAAATACATGAGTTTCTGTAGCACGATAATGTTCATCTGAAATAAAATTACCATACCAACGCTTTGCTTTGTGTTCCTTTTTCTTCAGCAGTTCTTCGGCTTTATCTAACTTACGATCAACAAATCTTTCCACCTTAAACAACATTTTAAGAAAATAAATAATTATTGTCATAAATTATAATTTTGAAAAGCAATATGCAAACATTTAACTATGTACAACATTTGTATTTTTATTCCCATAGGATATTTTTTGTTTTTGACCAAACAATTTCTAGTATCATGTGATGCAACACTAACACATACACTGTAATATGAAACATAGTAAGTAATAAGTAATAAACTTAAATATAGACCACATAAACTACTATTTAGTTTAGTAGTAACAAAAATAGTATTTTTATTTGTACATCAATAGTTGTTTTAATCAGAAATTGACATTATAAAAAAATAATTTTTCAATTTACATCATAATAATTATGTTATACTTACATAATATTTAATCTTTTTTAACTTTTATTTATATAATTGTATTGGTTTTAAGTAGTATGTTATAGTAAAACTAAAACATAAAGGACAAATCACTTCTGTATTTGACTTTAGTTGTATATTAGAAAAATGTTACAAAAACTCACTTATAAAATTATTAACAATATATTAAAATTAGGATGAAGCTATGCCAAAAAAGAAGCCTCCTGTAAATCCAGCTGAATAATATGAATTATCTTTGACAAATAATAAAACCTGGAACAAAAAGGTTTCTTTGAAAATTGTGCATCACATTTAAGTATTCTTAACCCAGAATTTATAGCACTGGTAAAGAAGAGGCTTAAGAGTAAAATGAGGAAAACACTTTGGTACAAGATTTGATTGGTCAAATACAGATGTGAAGCAAATATCAATACAACATCTTTATTACTTACCTTATCAAACCAATCAGGAGATTTACCAGTTGTTTCTTTCTCAATTTTATCAGCAATTTTATCTACCCTCTTATTGATTTTGTCCCAGTTAATATCAATATAGCCTTTTTGACTAGCTATATGTAGCAGAATCACTCCACTGCCAATGCCTACAGCTGCAAGTTTTCCAATTTTCATAGTAATGAAGCCAGTAATCCTAAAATCAATAAATTTATGAACATATAGTACAGTAACACAGACCATAAGGGAATACTAGTGACTAACCCTCACTTGGCTTCAGGATTATATATACAGCCAGCCATACATTTTCCCAGAATAAAAATATATCCAGATCCATTCAGCTATTTTGCATGGAAGAGTAACAATCCACTTAACACAAGCTTTCAGTTACGGAAAAATAAAGTATGTTAGGAAAAGTATCAAATAGTTTTAAACTTAATAATTAATTTTCCTATATCGATATTTATACTTTTTCATTGTTACTACTACACAACAAGCCACTAGATGAACAGTTTAAATTTTTACATAATAAGTCTGCGTCATACAGATCAGTGAGCTTAGCTGTGTACATATTAAATATTAATGTACCTATGTACCATTATAAAAAACCTTTTTTCAAATGTAACACGAATTTCTACCAAGAATTTCTTCAGTCATCCATCTTGAACTAAACTGAATTGTTTCGTTTTAGATAATAATTATAGTAACGAACGAAGCGATAGCGACATTACATCTAACAAAGAAAATCAATATTTGTATAATACAAACATGTGATTATTAATAATGCAACAATAACATACCATCCTGACGTAGTACCTAAAATTAACTGCTTCGTTGCAGAAGTTTTTCCAATATCTGCAATAGCTTTCTCGATAAAGTTTCTCGCATCATCTACAATTTTTTTCGCTTCTTCAGATGTATCATCCTTCTTAGGCTTAGCCATATTTCCTGTATAAGAATTTTCCGTTCGTGTACTTAGTACTATGAAAATGAATTGAGAATTCTAATTTCTACGCGTATGAGTAAGTGAAACAACAAAGATGAAAGACGAACCAGGGCAGGGGAGGCGGAGGCACCCCGGCCCCCGGCCCCCGCGGCCCGCGCCTGGGGCTGGTGAACACAGATTATGGAGAAAAAGTAGATACGTAAGTAAATAAAAATATGGAAATAAAATATACAACAATGTTTTAATCTTAATCAGTAATAACTTATTGTATATTACATCCAATTAATACCTATTACACAATAACTGAAAATGAAACGAATATACAGGTAAATTATACTTTTTAATACAAACTGACATGTAATTCCACTGACCTCTATAATATGGACTGGCTGTTCCAAGCGTTTGACAGTAATTTTTTGTGTCCATTTGAAGCGCCACTAGCGAGAGTCTCGAGAACTAATTTTGACGTATATTGCAAATGACAGCGAGAAGTGTTTGTTTACTGTAAAGCAATGATATTTTAACTATAGATATGTTATACGCTCACTAAACAACCGAAAAAAGTGTTCCGCGCTGCACACATACACACTTTTCATTCAAGGTACATGTCAAAATGATAGAAAGGGGATAGTCGATAAAATCAATAAGAAAAAAAGAGACAGCTAATGTTGTCAATTGCGCGTCAATGTAAACAAACATTAGTCTAGCGACCGATGACATATCAGAATATTAGGCAAATAATTGAAATATATTAATAAATCGAAGTATTCTGCGTTCTTACATGTGGTATGAGATCCCTTGTGTTTTATTAACTTTGGTATCATAATTGGTGCATTTCCTAAATACACAGGATGGCATTTTTTTAAATTTTGTAGCAGCGTACCACTCGTCGCCATGCGGTGACACAGACTAAAGGCAATACGTCCTAATTAGGATGTTTTCGAGTTTTCACGATTGCGCGCTCATAACATATCTATAGTTAAAATATCATTGCTGTAAAGTAATTTTGCATTTTCGTTGTTAACCACTTGATCCCCGCCGGTACCTATGTGTACCACTTCCGGCGTTACCGTAGATCCCCGCTGGTACCTATGTGTACCAACTCGCCCTCTGCGCTTTTATCACTTATTACACAACGAAATCGCTATATTTTTTGCTAAATAAGTAATGCACGCTACCTTTAGAAATTTTAGTACATATATAATAAAATAAAATTTTAATCAGATTCCGGCAACATTAAAAACAAATGCGCCAAAAGTTGTTAAAATTTAAAGTTAAGCGCGCGCGACTCGCTATTGGTTTAGTGAGATTTAAAAATTGAAAACAAGTGAATTTGTGCCTTAAACGCAGGCATATTAATTGTTAATATTCTTTCCTACTATTGATATACTAATTAATTTATATTTACGTTATAATGTTAGTTTTTTGGTTAAAGTAATTCTGATGTATTGAAATTTGTAAATAAAGTCGCCATTATTTTACATGAATTTGGACTATTACTCACTTATTTAGTATCTGATAAAGGTAAATTACTGTAGAAAAATAAATATAATTTCATATTTTCAGTTTTTTGTAGCATATTTCAATAGTTTTATAATATAAAATGTGTTTATATAATAAATAATAGTAATATAAGCCTATAAGCTGTCAAATGTGACATATTTGACTTTCCTCAAATTTGAGCTAGACATTGACACATGTCGATATATTATGCTATCGATGATATCGATATTTTAATATAAAAAATGTATATTGAAGAAATATGTGTTAGCTCGTTCTAGAATAAAATATTATATAAAATTTAAATATTCTTATGTATTATAAATTAAATCAAGTATACATAAGAGTTTCAATACAAAGTCTAACATAATATACATACTATATTATTATAATAGCAATACAAAGACCTAAAATAAAATATTTTTTTCTTGACGATCTCGAGTGTTTATAGTAGCTTGAAATTGGTGTACGAGTACAACACGTATATACCTAGATAACTTATTTACAAACTATCGTCCTCTACGGACGATAGTGTTTGTATGTACATTTTGATGATTTCCATATAAAATAAACGGTTATATACTTTTATTATTCGGATATTTTTTTAGATAAACTTATGGAGAGTTTCCAACAAAACAAAAACATGTATTCAAAATATTCCAAAATAGTCAATAGAACATGAATTTTTCCAAGTAATTCTAACAGAATTCGGAGCGAAGACAAATACGACAAAACAAATAAAGAAGAAAAGGATTAATGTCATGAAACCGATAAAATCACTTTTTCTGATACATTTTTACTAAATAATTTCATCAAGACCTGGTTATAGCTTGCTTCAAAATATTGTCATTTTTATAGTAAATTAATCATTTTTTGTAAATAAAATAAAGTCTATGCTTCTCGCTGAAAATAAAGCTTTCTCTAGGTGAAAGAATTTTATAAATTAGTTATGGAGTTTCGGAGCCTATACATTACAATGAAACAAGTGAAATCTTTTTTCTTTTTATAATATTAATGTATAAAAATTCCTTTTTTGTAAATTTATTGCTGATTTGAATACTGGATAAGAAAAAGACAATCATCTAGAGTAAATTATTAGTTTGCTTTTGAATACCTAAAAGATTATCTGGATTAAAAGGTGAGATCAGAAAATTTTAAAAGTAAGGATCTTTGAGTTCAATTACGTTAAACTAAATACTGTACGAATGGTCTTTTTTGTTATCAATTTTAGTTATCAAAAACTATAAGAGCGATATTATTGAATTGCAAAAAAAATTTTTTGTACCATATAAGCGGAATAATTTTTGTTATATAATTTAAATAATTAAAACTTTTACTGAACTTTTTATATAAAACTTGCCTCCAATATTTTAGTTTCAATGAGAATTATTACTTTAGCAAGATATGTTATTAGTTTTTGAGCGTTTGCAATTACAAATTTTAATGCAAAATTGACTTTATTTCTCATGAAAATACTATATTATGGACAATTTAAATTATACATCTTATGATTAGATTATTGAAGATTCGAAAATAATATAGGTACTTATAATATAGGTTTTATTTTTGTCAAAAAAAATTACATAATATAATAAAATACAATAATGTATTCCATAAATTATATTCATATTACGAAATACTTAACATGATAGCCAGATTTCTGACTCTTGCATTTATGAGATAATTATAATATTTTTTATTTTATATTTTATAAAATTGCTATACATAAATATAAAATTTATTATTTTGTTTATATTTGTTTCGCCGTTCACAACAATTATCGATATTTTTTTGTGTTGACTGTTGAGGGGTACAGCATTACTACGCATCAAAATATTTAAAATTATTATTATCAGTACAATAATTTGGACAACTTTACATGTTTAAATATTTAGTTTCTTGAATGAAAAGTATAAAGGATTCATAATATAAGTGATAATGCTTAGCTTGTACATTTAAAATTTAAGCTAAATAATAAATACAAAAATGTGAATTATATTGAAATACGCGTTTTTAAAAATAACCTCAATTTTTCCCTTTTATAATAAAACCAACTGAATTCTAATCACAGTGGATTGTGTTCAAGATTTATTGATGTATGTTTTTAAAGTAAGAACTAATATGTATTTAAGTGTAACTTGCTAAGAATCTACTCACTATACCTAATCCTGATGATTGCTTTTAAAATTGCGCGGTAAGCTGTGTAAAAACATCGAACGAGCCGCGATATTTATAAAGTTTTGAATGTAATTGTAATACTTACAACTAATAAAATAATTCAATGAATGGTTTTGTGTGACTACATGTTTATTCACAAAGTAGTGTTTTAAAATTAGTGTAAATATAAATCCTGGTATTATCAGAAATCAATGTAATACAAAAAGTAGAAAATTTTTTGCTAACGTTAATATTTTCCAAGCTTATTTATGGTTTATCAATAGTTTAAAGTACATTTTATATACTCTTATAAATGCTCAAATTATTTAAGAATCCAAAACAACTGAAACATTTAAAATCGCTGCTGTATATTTTAAATTGTAAATGTTTTTTTATGTTATGGTAGAATCGGCGAAAAATGTCAAACGGGCTCGGTGATTATTCGGTGTTGCATGTCATAATGCGCGGGCGTCTAGTGGTTAATATAACATAAGTAGTAATTATGATGAAACGGTTATTGATTAATAAAAAAAAATAATTAAAATCTTTATATCGACATCATTAGTTTTAGTACCACGAACTCTCGCTACGTCCGACAGCGGCGGACAGCGCCAAAATGGCGAATATCAAGCAGCCACAAAAGCACGTTGACAACAGCCAGTCTAGTGGTATTATAGAGGTCAGTGATCGGCCCACACTAATTCAGCCAGAGACATGTTATAAGTATCGTGTCTCTGAATTCAGCGCACATTGCACAATTTACTCGGAACAATAACAAAGCATGGAAGCCAGGCTAAAATAAAAATCGAGTAAACTATAGTTTACTCATCGAGGTCAGTTAGAATGTCTTAAGGTGTGAGTGAAACAAAACATGGCTGGTTGTTTTTATTATTTTTGAACGTGTTAAAAAGCAAAAAATGAGAAATGTCAAATGGTCACCTTTGGTCTCCTTATAATGCTAACAAATACAAAAGTTCTATCCAAGACGTAAAAAACTTTAAGTCGGTTATCAACCTAACCTTTTTAGTATTATGTTTTGTTGATACATGTCGGGAGTTTGACGAATTCACTGAGTGAAAAAGGGAAAGAATTATTATTTTCTGTCTAAGAACGTGGCTAGAAAGTTATTACGTGAGCGTACAGTGCTCTGGCCAAGATGTCTCATGTCTTGTGTTGTTGAAGGATGTAAAGCCCATAGTTCGAGAAAAGAAAATGAGGACGAATTGTTCACATATCATCAGTAAATTTAGAGATATATTGTTCAATATTGGAAATATAAAAGTGCTTGACGAAAAGATAAAATAGTACTGTATATATCTGTCTGTATATATTCAAAACAAATAAACGTATTTGCTTTATTTTATGATTTTTCTGAAAAATAAATTGCGATAAGTATAGGTTACCTTACTTGTGATGTAAACATGGTTGTCGATAATCATTTCAATAATATTGCAGATTTCGTAACAATGATGAAATGAAAATTTAATGGATTCAGTGCATCAATAGGTTCAACTGGACTTCAAAAAAGCACAGCAGAATTTGTTCGAAGCATTTTACCGAAGACTTTTGTGCCAAATGACAATAAAATTAACCCGTCAACGCGAGACACAATAGATTTTCAATTGTTATAAATCTATATTGACCGCGCCATGACCGCGCGCCCGTTGATAGGTTAAAAAAATGATGCAAAAAAAATGTTTTGTCAATCTATCTTCCTACGACGTAATACAACATTCAACACATATGATGGTTAGCGGGTATTTCTATTTTCTAATAAAATTAAATACATGTGTTTTATCGACGTAGACACGACAATGTCGATGATAAGCTCATCGCTATCCTAAAATTAATTTCAAACTTATGACAACCTGCATAATAACGAAAAAGTAAGGCATTATATTATATATAGGCTCACTCAATGATATTATAAGTAAAAAGGTGTAGATACGTTACCTAAACGACATTCTATCTTCAAAAACGGCACACTAACGCACCCATGAATACAGAATAACTAAAAATATTGCAATAACACACTACATTACGATTAGTCGTCAAAATAGGATGGCATGATTCAAGTATCGCCAGTGAAAAAGAGACAAATATAATTCTCGACAGTGCGTCGTCAACGCGTTGGTAGGCCAATAGCCTAGTTTTAGTGTGCCACTTTTTGAGCGCGTATGACTTATCTACACCTTTTTTCCTAGTATATCAATGGGCTCACTCATTTTTTTTTTCGTTAATATTTTAGAAACATACTAATTATGGATTTATTGTAAGGAATAATGAAACGGAATATAGTAAAAAATAAGATTGGAATAAATTCTGTTGCTAATGGCTTCAAAGGACAAAGCGTGTCAGTTGAGCACTACTTCACCAATTTCACGTAGAATGGAGAAGACGCGAAGGAGATTGATGTAAAAAATACACTGACCTCTATAATACCACTGGACTGGCTGTTGTCAACGTGCTTTTGTGGCTGCTTGATATTCGCCACTTTGGCGCTGTCCGCCGCTGTCGGACGTAGCGAGAGTTCGTGGTACTAAAACTAATGATGACGATATAAAGATTTTTATTTTTTTATTTTTATTAATCAATAACCGTATCATCATAATTACTACTTATGTTATATTAACAACAAAAATGCAAAATTACTATACAGTAAACAAACACTTCTCGCTGTCTTTTGCAATATACGTCAAAATTAGTTCTCGGGCCTCTCGCTAGTGGCGCTTCAAATGGACACAAAAAAGTTGCTGTCAAACGCTTGGAACAGCCAGTCCAGTGTTATTATAGAGGTCAGTGAAAAAATAGGATTCCAAGCCATTTCTAAAAAAAGTCTACAGAAATGTCATAAATGTAAAATGTCAAAATGTTATGTCAAATGTCAATTGTCAAAATCGAAATCAGATTGTATTTAAATAATAAATTGATTTTAAACATTTTATAAAATTATTAAAATTAAAATATTATAATGCGTATCGGTATGATTAAGTGTCTTATTTATTAAGAAAATTTTAAAAAGAAATGCAGGCAAAAAAACGCTACTTTTTTCTTATTCTGTCATGTTTTTTTATAATATTATATTGTTTTATCACTGGATATAGTTTAAAAAATAATAAAGAACAAAAGTCACGAATAGAACAGTTGCCATCATTCGCAACATTTGATGAATTAAATGAATCACCATCTCGACAGAAACGAAATCCTCAAACAAATAAAAGATCATGTCGAATGCAAACATGTTTTGATTTTTCTAATTGCGGAAGTGATCCAAAAGTTTATGTATATCCAACCGATGGACCAGTTAGTGCAACCTATCGTAAAGTATTGTCAGTAGTACGGGAATCAAGATATGCAACACATGATCCAACTGAAGCTTGTCTGTTTATACCAGCAGTGGATACATTAGATGCAGATCCTTTATCTCCTGAACACATTTCGGATGTTGGATCTAGACTATCACATCTTCCATATTGGAAGAATGGTAGAAATCATTTAATTTTTAATTTATATGCTGGAACTTGGCCTGATTATGCTGAGGGGGCACTAGGTTTTGATCCAGGAGAAGCTATAATTGCTAGAGCAAGTGCATCAGAAACGATTTTTAGAGATGGTTTTGATATCTCACTTCCTTTATTTCATAAAGAACATCCAGAGCGTGGAGGTATTCCTCCTGCTGCCACAGGGAATCCTTTTCCAGCACCTCGTAAACATTTACTGGCCTTTAAAGGAAAACGCTATGTGCATGGTATAGGTAGTGAGACTAGAAATTCTTTATGGCATTTACATGATGGAAATAATTTGATATTAGTTACTACCTGTAGACATGGTAAATCTTGGAAGGATTTGAGAGATGAGAGATGTGATGAAGATAATAAAGAATATGATAAGTAAGACTTTCATTATTAAGCACTATAGTTTCTTTAGATTTGATTTTAACTCTGTTCTATAAATTTATTTAAAAAATTAGACTGCTTCTATTACTTTATTAATTAAAATATTTTTGATGCAATTTTATGTTAACACCTCTCTTAATAATATTGTACAACATAACAATTTAATAACTGTTTTCAAAGTTCTAAGGCTAATCAAACAAAAAATTACATGCAGTCATAACTGTTTAATGAATAAATCTCAGACATAAATGTATGTAACATTTGGTTAGTTTATTTATGTAATGAGCAGCTAGCTATTGATATAATATTTAGTGAAACAATCACTCTGTACAATACCTATACTGAATGTTATTACTTAGATTTTAGAATAACATTTTTTACAATTATTATTTACAATTACTTAGGTATAGACCAAGATTTCTAAAAACACCAAGTTTTCTGTATTGTTCATCTCATCTAATCACATTTATTAAGTTATCACTTCATTATGATCTTTATTCTTGTTTTTTGTTTTTGTTAGATTCATAGATAGCTATTTACATAATTAGAAATTATTATCATCATGTAATGAAATTCTGCGAAATTGATATAAAAGTTTAAGTGCTAAAGTGAATAGTAGTATTAAAATGATTATTTTATTGTTAAAGCTTTGAGTTATACTATTATTTTTTGTTATAGGTTTGATTATGAGCAACTGTTAGCAAACTCGACTTTTTGCCTTGTTGCTCGAGGGAGGCGTCTAGGATCCTATCGCTTCTTAGAGGCCTTAGCTGCTGGGTGTGTCCCAGTGTTGCTCAGTAATGGCTGGAGATTACCTTTTGATGAAAGAATAGACTGGCGCCGTGCAGTGATATGGGCTGATGAGAGGCTTTTACTACAGGTTTATAAAAATAAATTATTAGTCTAAAGTTTTGCTGAATACTTCAGAAAATATATTGCTTATATTATATGTATAAATATAAAATATAAAGTATATTTATTTTTTTATGTTGTGTTGTGTCATATGAAATTTTTAAGGTTCCAGAATTGGTACGATCTGTTCCTCCTGAGCGTGTTCTTGCTTTGAGGCAACAGACTCAGCTGTTGTGGGAACAATATTTTTCATCAATTGAGAAAATAGTTTTTACAACAATAGAGGTACAATTATGTTTCTGTGTGATGTTTTGACTAATTTAAATGACAAAATTTTAATGACATAACTTATTATTGCAGATAATATTCGAGAGAATCACAGCACATAGATATTCGCGGCAACGTGAAGCGCTCATATGGAACGCATCTCCGGGTGCTTTGGGGACACTCGCATCATACGGTGACTCGCGTGCCCACCTTCCCGTGGCCGCGCCGGCGCCGCTCGCGCCGCCCGCTCCTGCCCCGCCCCCCGGCCCTCTGCCCGCGCCCTCCCTGCCCTTCACCGCTCCTCCTCCCACACCGGGAGATAAGTTCACAGCTCTGTTGTACGTACAGGCAACATCGCCAGGGTTACATAAGCTTCTCGCAAACATAGCTAGTAGTGAATTTTGTGAAAAGGTAATTGTTTTTTACTTTATTAAATTAAATTGATTTGTAAAATTATGTGTAGTGGTAGGCTTTTCCTATGTGAGCACTTTCATTTGATATCCACATTGTGGGGGCGTATTAAATAACAGTTCTTCATCTTTGAGAGTCCGCCATTTTGGACTAAAAATTGCCATAACAACTAGAACTGATCCTATAAGGTATTCCATAAGAATAACTTTAACATCATTTTATAATTATTATAAAAGATGATGTTATTTTTAGGTCGTATTGGTGTGGGATAGCGAGCGCGCTGCGCCGTCCTTGAAGTCGCTCATGAGGATGGCTGGAGACCAACGCGACCCTCTTCCTGTTGTGGTCATAGATGCGACCACTCACTATCCTGGGTATGTCGGGATTGTAATCCTTACTAATATAATAAAATATAAATGCGAAAGAAACTCTGTCTATATTTAAATGAAGGTCTAAGAAAGGACATAGGCTACTTTTCAATGCGAAAAAATGGTTGAAGAGGTTGAAATCGGGGATGTAAGTTCGTATGGAAATTACGTCATTTTTAAAGGTAGAAGCGTAAAAGGTAACTTATTTTTTAGGCTTTTGATTAGATATAAATAAATAAGACATTCAAAGTTTGTAAAAAATTATTGGCAGGCAATTAAAAATTGGCAGGAAGCAGCGCTAGTTTGTAATAATTTACTTTGTTTTATAAATATTTATTTACTCTTATCATTAATACAGGGAAGGAGTATCGGCTCGGTGGCAGCCGCTATGGGCTATCCCTACAGCAGCGGTGTTCTCCTTGGACGGTGACGCGCCTCTGCTAGCAGAAGAGTTAGATTTCGCTTTTCGAGTGTGGCAACATTTCCCTGATCGAATTGTCGGTTATCCAGCACGTAATCATTTCTGGGATGAATCTAAGGTTTATTTTTAATTTTATGACTAGTTTAATGAAAACTGTTGATGTCCAAAAGCGAAAAGAAAGCCAAGTTCGTAAGAAAAAGCTCGCTAAAAAGATATATGTAAAAACTACCTGGATACCAAGTTCTTTCAAGAAGATAGAAGACTAGCCGGAACAAACGAACAAAAATGTAACTTATTTATTACATTGGTAATATTATGTATTTCGTGAAAAGCTGTTATTTTCATATTACAAACGGACACTTCAATTTTATTTATTTTTTTTTTTTTTTTATGGGACAAAGGGGGCAAACGGGCAGGAGGCTCACCTGATGGTAAGTGATCACCTCCGCCCATGGACATCTGCAACACCTCAGGGCTTGCAGATGCGTTGCCGGCCTTTCAGGAAAGGGAGGGAGGGAGGAGGGAGAAGGACGGGAGTAGGGATGGGGAGTGGGCCTCCCGGACTCTCACTTACCGGACGAAACGCGACAGCATAGCTGCCACTTCACGCCAGTCTTCTGTGAGAGAGTGGTACTATACGGGGCGTGCCGGCCCATTCGGCTGCTACCCGAAGGTAGCAAGCATGGCACTACCACTAGAAATTTTTATGTGTATAGATAAACATTAAACAAGTTAAGCTAGTCGTTTGTGACATTGTTAACCTACATGTGAAGTCATTGTACCACGCATGTACTCTAAAACACTTTTGATTGCTCGGTAACAGTAATAATGTTTTTTTTTTATATTTTGCTTTTAAAGCCTAGTCTATGCATAATGCATATGAAATACATAATACAATATTTTTCAAACTATCCAATACGTCTCTTGTATGTAATGTACATGTGCATTGCATACATTGCATGTGTGTGTGAGAGTGTGACATCGTAGTGCTCGAGCGGATGAACCGATTTAGATTTTTTTTTGAAAGATGAATTAGTCGGGAATAGGTATGTTTGATAAAAATCGGTCCGAGATGGCCGCCACTACAAATTGGAGGAAAACATATTTTTTAACAATTACCTCAATATGGGTATCAAATTAAAGGCTACTAGTAGAATACTATTTTTATTATTTTATGTCGGGAGCTTTTTAAATTTAATTTATGTCATTATGACACTGTATAGTATATGACTGTAAGTAAGAATACTTGTATAAGTTAGCTGGAATATATTTGCAATTAAAAATCTATATAATTGCGTAGAGCGCGTGGGGGTACAGCAGTAAGTGGGGCGGGTCGTACTCGATGGTGCTGCCGAGCGCGGCGCTGGCGCACCGCGCGCTGCTGGCGCAGTACGCGGCGGCGGCGCCCGCGCTGCGCCTGGCGGTGCGGCGCGCGCGCAACTGCGAGGACATCCTGCTCAACTGCGTGGCCGCGCACCTCGCGCGCCGCCCGCCGCTCAAGCTGGCGCAGCGCCGCCGCTACAAGCCGCAGCACCACAGGTACTGACATCTGTGTGCAACCTAAACAAGCCTTCCTCGTGTTTCATGTATTGTGTATTCAGCCATATTTAACATTGCTAGACACGGGCCACCCTTCAACATAAGGGGGCTCAGGCCATAGTCGCTGACCATGTACGGGTTTTCTTACGATGTTTTTCCTCAACGTAAGACAAATGGTAACCATGGTAGAAACGATTCGCATATGAACATAGGTGCGAGACCGGATTTGAACCCGAATGACTTGCTTATCCAAGCGAGCACGTTACCGCTGTGCTGCGACTGTCGTAAAATTTTTTTTATTGGTATATTGTATTTTATAGTTCTAAGGTTGTGTGTTATTTATTTCCTTATAACTCGTAGTTATAACTCAATTATTACAATATTAAAAATAATTGTAGAATGTATCAAATACATAATTGTACTTATTTTCGGCAAGATTTCGTATTTTAGGCTTTTAAATATATTCTACAATTAGCAAGTGTAAGAATTTTAAGATTTGATTAGATAGTGAATTAATTATATGTTGGTCGTAGATCTTCATGGAGCGACCCGGAACATTTCGTTCAGCGGCAGTCGTGCCTCAACACGTTCGCGGCGGCGTGGGGCTACATGCCGCTGGTACGCTCCGTGTTACGTCTCGACCCCGTTTTATTTAAAGATCCTGTTTCTACTCTAAGAAAAAAATATAGGAAAATGGAATTAGTGACGTCGTAATGTTATATTTAAGCTATTATTTACTAATATTTATTTATTTAGGCCAATAAAAATGTACACCGATACATGAAGTATCAAAATACTTTAATGCAATAACTAGATTTAAACCTAGATAATATTATGTTAATATGATATCAAAGTCAAGGTATAATGCACTATAAGACTTCTTTTACTGAATTGCTAGTCCACTGATGAGTATTTATATTAATAAAGGCTCATAATATCCAGCTTTATCTTTGTTTTATTTTATTTAACAAATCTAAAACTATATTTTACGCATAGTGTTGCATGCATGTACCTTTGTGTATTGTGTTTTAAACACTAAGGAATTCTTTAAATAAAGTTTATAAAAAATATTTTTCTAAATGAATTCCTTTGTTTATATAGTAAGCTCTACCGTATTTATGGTTTTTATTTTTAACAATAGGCTTGTTTCCACTAAGAATGAATCGGATGGCTTAGAGTTTCTAATGATTAATCATGATATGTAGTAAACAAAAAAACAACTTTTTTACTAAAATAATATAAGATTACAAATATTTTTGGAAATTAAAATCGGCAAAATTACTTATTTAATCACGTGACATTAAACACCAATCAGAGAAGCGTGACGTCACGCCTCGCAGCTGTACATCATCTGTGCTGTCGGTGAAGTGAACAGGTTATTGATACACTTCGTTTTCATAACATTAATACAGTTTTCCGAATCATTGAGACATAATTCTTTGTTTTTTTTTACAATTATAGCCGTTCTATACTGCTATACATCCATTTTCTCCCGTCTTCTTGACATTCTTATTTACGTGGAGTACAACCAGGTTTCATGCGCACTTGTGATACTGTTATGTTCTTGTGATAATATGATACTCCATGTAATTAACCATATCATTTGGCAACAAAAAATAAAGCAACTGTGTTTATTATAATAAATATAAATATGAAACTAAAAATTGATTTTAAATCAGAATACTAAAACACCTGAACTTAAATATCATAGTACATAAAGTACCCAGCTACTAGTACTAAAAATTCTTACAAATGCTGATTCTGCAAACTTCAACAGCTTCAACAGCTTTAGATTTAGACATTCATTGTGTAAATACTTATATCAAAATGATCTTCACAAAAATACATTCGGAAAACTGTAGACAAACTATTAGGATTATCTCTCCTCGCAAGTTTTATTTACTTTTACCGTATTTGTTTATTGTTTGGAACGTATATAAATAACTTGTTTCGCGTTTTTATAGTTGTTTTACACTGGGGTACTACACAGTACTTATAATATGAGAAATACATTTTTTATTAAAGAAAACAAAATTATAGTAACTACGGTATACAGAAACACTATTAGTATCGCGAGGAGTGACGTCATTCAAGATGCCATGACAGTACGGAGCGTTTTTGAGATAATTTTAAATTGGTTTTTAAATATGCAAAATATTTAATGTTAATGATGGTTTTTTAAAAAAATAAAATGTTTTTCATGTTAAATAGGTGCTAATGTCCACTATTAAGCAATTTTTCAAATTTAGTCAACTAGCATATTATTAAAAATATTTTTTATTATACATCATCAGTTTTATCTTCAATCATCCAAGTATGTCATCCAGGAATTGAGCAAAAGGAAAGTTACTGGTTTGATACCGGACCCAACCGAGAAACCAAAGACGCAAATTAGTACCAGATGACCACTGTTCACGCCATTTGACGTCAAATTTCAAGATTTTCATACCTTTATAATGTAAATATTACTATCTCAAACATATATTAAGATGGAAACATTACAGAATAAAATAAAGCTATTTCTTTTAATTACGGACTGCGCCAGAAGGAGGATTATGGTTTTCGAGTGTATACAGTATACAATTTGTATAGTTGTTTGGCACGCTCTGCTGCCTGAACGGCTCGATGGATTTGAGCTTCAAAGGTGTCGTTAGATTTGTATTAATTGTGAAAGTGACACCGGGTATAAATTTTGAATCAGAACACAACATATTTTAGTGTTTTTACATTTCCAAATTACACAGAAACGCAGTCGGGTTTTTAAGTTATTTTTAATTCCACTGAGTACTTGTACGATATAATTTTTTGACCATTATACCAATTTTGACCAACTTCGATTTAATTCTAATGATTTTTTTTACAATTTACAAACATATGAGATACATTGTATAAAAGATATATCTAATTCACTTTTTAATGAGTGATTCACGTTTTAAAGTAGGTTGGAACTTGGAACATGGAAGGCTGTGTGATTAAACATTTTTAGTTTTTACGAAAACGCGATATACCTACTTTAAAGTAGATCACATTTTTTTTCAATACATGCTCAATAATACCGGTAGGTGGGTAGGTACTAGGTACTACTAACGCGCCGTCACTTTATAGTGAAAGTAAACTATTTTATATCCGCGGGTTCTGTGAACTATTTGTCGTCGATATTACGTGAAGTGATGTAAAAGAGTATGTTCCTCGTATGAATATATTGAGATGTAGAATGTTTATGTTCAATTTAAAGTACACTCTACATTTTATTTCCAACCGCTGAAAACGTTTACAGCTTCGATCATATACATGGTTTACAGAACACAGAACATCTTTTAAAATCTTAAATGCCCGTGTCACGAAGTTGTTCCGCGTTGAACTGCGAAACAAATTATCCATTCTTATTTTTTTTTAATATGTGATTTATCCCAACTTACGTTTATATTTCCTAATATTATAATTTCAATACATGAGAATGAGATGATGAAGGATTACTATTTTACAAAACAAAAAGATTATATTAACTGTATGTAATAACACTACAATTATGAAAGAGGGTAATCTTAGAGAATAATACAACATACTCATTACCTTAGAATTATTCTAAGCTCATTACACTGTTGCAAAGTATAAATAGTCCAGCCACTTTAGCATAAAAAAGAGGTCAAATGCGGAATTAGTGATGATAAGCTGAATTTTTGTATAGTAGGTACACCTTCATTTTGGTGTTCTGAAAGTGGTCTCAAAAGTTATAATGAATCGTGTCTGTGTCGTAAGGTATTTACTATTTAAGGTCAAAGTAAAAAACAGTCTTTTGCGATTATCTCGGTTTTTGTTGCTCTAATCATGTTCACATCTATTATAAAAATTGTAGAGCATAAAATTTAATTTTTAATAAAAAAAAATTCAAAATATTTTTACATATGCTCAACCGTTTCTGCGATATAGGGCGGTGGGTGAGTTGACAGAGAGCCATACGTACTTTATTGTATTATATTTATATAACGTAACGTCCCACTACTGGACACGGGCCTCCATTCAATACGAGGGAGAGCCATAGTCCACAACGCTGGCATATCTCCTTCAGATTGGTATCCGCTGCTCTTTGAGCTGCAATACCATGAGCTCACGCTCTTATATCCCGAAGGGTGCTGCGATGGATGCTTTTGCGGATCTGTCTGTATTTCAGTTTGAGATCTTCCTGTACATCTTCGCTACTTGAGTATAAGTTTCAGGTCAAGTTGTCGCCGTTGTCCAATGAGGTCCCACGTTTTTTGTGATATCCATTCTTGTCTAGCCTATATTTTACGCCCGAAAACGACGGGGCTGGTCTCTGTGTATACCATTTTGATTCCACTCCGCGTGGATTCACCAGCTTGTTGACATCGAATCCCGACTCAGTTTTATTCGGGTATCCTCTCAGACAGACACCCTAACAGAATCTACGCAGATTCTGTTTTGAAGCGCAGAATGATCACCATTTGCCCTAATCCTCTGCTCATCTGCATCCTCCTTCTTGGCTGCGCGGGTGCTGCAGTCTTCAGGGGGACGTAACGCGGACGTAGATGACGCGGATTGGCTAGCGCTAGGATTCGCCACGAACACAGCAGATGGTTTCTTGGCATTTTTGGGCAATCCTAAAATTGCTAAATTTCCTAAATGTAGTCAACAGAAACAGTTGAGTTCATAGAAACAGTGGAGTTGACCTTTTTTTAGGACTCAGAGTTTATAGATATAGGGGCGCCGTAAAAAACTTCGCCCAGGGCGATGGTAGTCCTAACGCCGGCTCTGCTTATAACTTTAGAAATGATTGATTTGAATGGAGAATCAATCTCTATTCAATTCTAACTATTAAAACGTATTTAAGTACCTTAGGAAGAATACCAGCGAAGAAATAGTAAGTCGCTAGTTCTTAATACTTATTACTTTTAATGATTTTGACTTATCATCGACATAATTCTTTTTTAAATTGTAATTTGATTCTTCGAAACGTTACATATTTTGAAGGAAACATCTCAGAGGAAAATCCTGACAACTACTTAATTTCATAATTAGGTGAAATGAATAGGAACATTTCATCGATGGGGTCATCTAAGTGCATTAAATTGGTAAGCGTTGCATAAGTAGAACGCAGCTGACATAACAAAATATACTTCGCAACTTAAACGTCCTTGGCCTCGTAGCGCCGCGAGTGTTCGAGTAAACATTAAACATCGCATAGTAGAGCCGACTGCGCGTGCAGCCGGTAATAGTCTATCATAGTCATTACATACCTGAATAATATCAACTATCGACATAAATTAAAAAAGCCAGTGTTTGAGTTTTTATAAGCACAGAAATATAAAAAAAAGTTTGTACTACGTGATACGTGTAATTATTTTTGTATAAGATATGAATATAATTACATTTTATATTTCCCTCACATATTTTGTTGTTTTCAGGACAAATGTAAATTGTGAATCTATTTTTTCATTAAAAAGTGATAAAATATAAATTGGGTAAGAAAAAATATTCAACAAAATCAAATGTATATGTTTTAAAGTAATAAGTTTTACGGTACAACGGCTCATTAAATATTTTAACTAGCATTAGGTAAGTGTTGTTAATATTCTTACCAGCAAGTTTTAATTTTAGGTGAATAAAGTAATGAATATTTACGTGACCTTCTTACTTACATGAGTTAAACCTTGCAATATTTAATAATGTACAGTAAAACTGCATATTAAAAAATGTTTCTTAATATTTAACATTGAATTAAATTATTGAATAGGTAGTATAGTGCAATAACGAATAATATAACGATACTTTTTATTTCTAAAGGTTTTTTATCATACTTATCCTACTAATACTTATTATAAACGCAAAAGTTTGTAAGAATGAGTGTATGTTCACGCAAAAACTACTGAATGGATTTTGATGAAACTTTACAATAATTTATCTTACACATCAGAATAACCACATAGGCTATAATTTATAAAGATATACCTACTAGCTGAACCCGCAGCATATGTTAAATTTTACTAATATTTGAAGGAGTTCAGACCAACATATTATATTTCATAAATATTAAACATGTCAGACACACGGAAAGACCACTCAGCCTTTCTACTTGTGACCTTAGCTTATGCTGGCGTAAGAATTTGCCGAGTATTTACAATTATATATTTGGTAAAACGACTTAGATAAATATATAATTCAAAGTCGAATTGTAACGTTAATATAAAAGACATCAACGCGCTCTACCTTTTCCGAGATTTTGTGCAGTCTTTTTGCAGGCATTAAGCAAGTGTGAAACAATTCGTTATTGTTTTATATAATAATTAATTATAAGAAATAATATGAATATATATATTTTTTAATTGAACAGAAGTAATATAAAAAATATATCAGACATTTGCTCACATATCATTGTATGTAGGTATTAACATATTTGAGATCGTATAATTAGTAATTACCAACTCTATAACTAATTTACAATATTTTTCTCAGTAAAAGATTATCTAATGAGTTTCCTAATAGATACAAATGTTATTTATTAAATATTTGCACCTTTATATTCAACATTCTTTATAAAATAAGATTTTATCACTTAGATTCACATTAGTAAGTACATTGTTTTTTAATATTTTAATTATCTATGACATAAAATCAAACAGGTATAATTGTAACAAATATTATTTATATTAACATTTGGTTATCTGCAAAATGGTGAGTGCGATGATTAGTATTTTTTATATACAGAGAACATACAATTTAGTTTCTCCTCTTGAGCTCGTATAGCTCGTAATTCAAAAACAAAAGCTTATTTGGTTGTTTTGTTCTCAGTCGATCTGTATTTCTCTTTCGGAAAGAAAAAGATTAAAATTTAATAAATTATTAAACAATAGCAGACTCAGCCCACTTCGCTAGGCGCAAGTTAAAAAAATGTATGATTTTCTAATAAAATAAATTTTGCCTAGGTTAATCCTTATAGCATTAGCTATCTGCGAGTGATCTGTATATAAGTATTGATTTTTTGATGTAAGTACCTACTACATATACTTTCATATAAATTTAATGAAAAGCTGGTAATTTGAGATGTACTGATACTATATGTACTGATAGGTACTAAGAGGTAAAATCTAATTCAATCTTGGATTAAGAAGAAATGCTAAATAATAAATAGCAATCCATAAACGCCTGCTTGGAAGTTAATATTATCGCTCTTATTTTTTCATTGAATTGACATAGACTACTATTTCAATTTGACCATGCTTTGATTTCTAGTTTATCGTTACAAAAATTAAGAAAACTCAAAGAACTATACCAATTTAAAATTATGCCTAATAATCAAATACATATTAATGAACCAAGTTTGATCAGTAGATATTATCCGTTCGTGTTGCAGTCGTTTATTTTAATATCTACGCGTTGGCAATTAAACTGACTCAAACTATACTCGTATGAATATAACAGAATTAATTAATAACAAAGTATTTTTTCAAATATTGAACTTCACCTCTCCAATAAAATATAATAACATTGTTTAATGACCTCATTAAATAATAATTTATACAGTAAAATATGTTTAATTTATTTCATTTGACTTTAGGATACAGTGCAATAACTATTTATACTTGAAGATGGAATCGAATTATATTAAACTCGCGTTAACAACGTTGATTATCACAGCTGTCGCAGTTCTAGTATCTGCGCAACCAGTGAGTATACGTAATCGTTACATATTATGTGAATAATTTTCTTGTAATAGGTATAGTACTTTTACATAAGAAAATCATGGGAAATAATAACTAAGCATATTTTCATCGAAAAAGTTGGAACATGCTAACTTTTTCTTTAAATTGTATCAGTTAAAATTGCTATTTGTCTTCAGCCCTTTTAACGTCCCACTGCTGGGCACGGGCCTCCCGAGGGAGGGAGAGGGAGGGAGAGAGCGAGGGAGATCAGGCCATAGTCCACCGCGCTGGCCTAGTGCGTGTTGGCAGACTTCACATGTCTTTCGAAAACTTGCTAGGATTTCTCGGACATGCAGGTTTCCTCACGATGTTTTCCTTCACCGTAAGGCAAGTGGTAATCATGGTAGAAATGATTCGCACATGAAAATATCAGAGGTTTGAGACCCGGATTTGAACCCGCATCACTCGGTTATACAAGCGAGCGTGTTACCGCTGGGCTACCACTGCCTTGGTAAAATTGCTATGTAGGTATTATATTATTATTTATCAATAGGTGTAATTAAGATTCGATATCTCAACATTTCGATATACTTATTTTCAATGCAGTTTAGTTTAGATTATTAAATCGCTATTGACCATAATTAATTGATAGTATCTAAGCTGTGTAAGTTGGATCATAACTGAATCCAACTGGTGCAAATTAATGAAATTTCAGAATTAATTTTTGATTTAGACGAATTTCGCTCATGATAACTATAATATACTTATATCAAAACAGTTTATTATAATTTATAGGTCATAAATTAAGTCGTAATAAGGGTAGATGGTGAACCGTCCGCTATTAACATACCTAATGTATTTTTAATTTTATTTTTACAATTGTAGCCCCTAGCAAATGAATCAATTGGAAAAGACAAAGCTCTTCGTGGGACATTATTAAGAGCAGGAAAAAGTGTTGCCACTAAACCAAAGTGGGGTTTTTTTGGTACTATATTCAACCTTATTAAAGAGGTAAAAATAATATAATATTTTTAGCTATATATATGAGAAGTTTTAATCCTTTAATATGGGATTTATTTTTTTATTTGTTTTTAGCAAATTAATGACACTAAGAGTGCATATGGTCAAATATCCAATTTGGTGAATAATCAATTTATTGACGATGATGTAAGTATTTAGCTAATTACAGCATTTGATTACCATATTATTATGATAGGTCTAGTCCAGTTTTAAGCGTAATTGTATGACCATGGACAGTTCGACAAATAACAATAAACTAAAGTACTCGTATTTGATTGTAAAGATAGAGACTCATTAATTGGGTAATAAAGGTATACCCACTTTGTCAAAAAAAATTGAGACATCGAAAGAACAACAAAACTATTGGCTACAAATGCGATGCTATAATAAAAAAATAAAAAAAAAAGACGAAACAGGTACTTATATTTTGATAACTGTATTTATAGCAAAAAAAGGCACTGTCACTACTGAAAATTTTATTCAACTTAAATAAAATAGCAATTATATGTTAGGTTTCCGGCTATAAATATATTTTTCAAGTTGTTATATATTATGCTTTTTTAATGATTATTAAAATAAACTCAACACTTAAACGTTATGTAGGTACTTACATTTATTCTCTTCTTTGCTAAGATTTAATATTTTATTAATGTTTAATTAATTGTTTTTTAATTTAGCAGGCTGTAACTGTTATGCCTAATAAACCAAATAATGGCACAACAGAATCACCAAAAATCACAAAGTCGGAGTTTTTAAAAATAATTGATCGAAATCTCAAGGGCATTGCTCGTCTTCGGGATCTTGAGTGGCGCGAATCCAAGAAGGTTGTACATTCTTAATTCTTTTCTTGAAAAATACAAAATATATTTAAGATAGCCATCAAATACTTAGAGCTCTGATTTAAGGGTGAAATTAAGAAATTATTTGGTACCTCAGACTACACCTTTTTTAATGTAGTCTGAGTTTGGTACCTAATCCTATATTTAATTATTATTTTTTTCTTTACGGCGCATTATTTATAGTTGCTACTAATTAAATAATACTAATTAAATAATAAATACTATGGATGTGCTATGGTGTGTGTTAGGCCTTTTTAAGAGCTACAATTACCTTATGCATCGTTTTGATGTCTCTTAAGGCTTAGCCCCCGCTAGCTTTCCAAGGACGACTCAACAATTATTTTGTTTACCTGTAGAAATGGAATATTGTTCTCCAATAAAAAGTATCCTAAGTCTTGACCGGATTAATAAGTTATCTCTACACAAAATTTGGTAAAAGTCGTTCACATAAAAGCTAAGTACAATTCCCAATGATATTCTAATAAACAGATATATTATACGCTCACTAAACAACCGAAAAAAGTGTTCCGCGCAGCACACATACACACTTTTCATTCAAGGTACATTTCACTACAAGTTAAAATGATAGAAAGGGGATAGTTGATAAAATCAATAAGAAAAAAAGAGACGCGTGTCCAACGAGGTCATTTTCCATCCTCGCTTATGGTTTGGTTGGGAGTCTCTTATTGGGGTACATTTTTGTGAGAAAGGCGTAAAAACGAATGCATTTGTGTATCAAAATACAGTCCTCAAGAACCTCGTGGAACCTATTGCTCATACCATGTTTAATAACAGGCACTGGGTATTCCAACAAGATTCTGCGCCAGCTCATAGAGCGAAAAGCACACAAGACTGGCTGGCGGCGCGTGAAATCGACTTCATCTTGCTATATAAATGGTTACATAAATAATAAACATGTCTAAATATATATATATATATATATATATATATATATATATATATATATATATATATATATATATATATATATACATATTAAATAATCTAATATAGAAGAAGGGATATTATATCGTTCGACAAAATATTTCATAGGTTGATTTACTCCATATGAAAACCAATCTAAAAATATATTATTATTAAGATAGCTTAGGCAAATCAATGACGTATAGTTTTATATATCATTGAGGCAAATATTATTCGGAAAATGTTGGTCATAAAATAAAAAAATAAATTTTAAAATTGAATTCAAAGTTTTCAGTTTTTTAATCTGTTTTTAAGCACCACGAACACCGTGCCACTTTATTACGTCATACCGCCGTGTACACAAAAATAAATATTTTTTTCGGTGTTTTTACACTAGCATTGTTGCATTTTACACTAGTATCCTTACATTCAGGAACAGTACACCAACAATAAGTAGAATAATAACTCGTTTTTAAACCATTGAGTTATAAAAGACTAGAGTAGCAATGTCTAACAAAAATATTGCAAAAAAACGTGTCAACTTACGAGTTTAGTCGTAACTTTGAAACTGATACATAAATATGTCAATACGATAATGTATGCTTGTCTCATTTTTTTCTAACGTCAAGCTATTACGTTGGAAAGAGACAAGACATTGTTATTGACAAACGGTCAGATGTTGTCATTAATCAACATAATTTCCCCAGAATGAATGAAGGTTTGGTTTTTTTTTCTTGCTGCACAAAGCTTGAATTAATTACTATGAAATATTGTTCGATGGATCTTTCAATAGATATAAAGAATTAGAAAAGTTAATAAGGATGACTAGGTAGATTAGAATGATTAAAAAAATGCTTAAATGTATATTATATTTATATTATGTATTTCAAAAAGTTGTAAAATCAAGGTGAAATAAGTAATAACTATTGTTACGTACTACGGGTTCGGGATCCGAAATTATAAGCGTTTTTGAAACAAAGCTGTTTTAATATTATTGTTTTATATTATAAAAAAATTATATTATAAAAATTTATTTATTATTATTATAAAAATTTATTTATATTATAAAATATATCTGTCTATATTAAGGTAAAGTAAACTGTGAACGTGAGTGTGTTATTTTTTCATTCAATGAGTGAGTATGATACTACAGTGCGTTTAACACAACAGACTTTAATAATAAATTTACACTTACACTAACATACATACGAGTACATAATATGTTATTCACTAAACTCCCAACAATCCGGGAAATTCAAAATCGAATATTCTGGTCACATTAATGTGTCATCAATGACAAAACGATGTTTGAAAAATTTATTTCGTCTTATAATGTTTTTATGGATAATCTGAAGAAAATTTAACAAACTTACTTGTGAAAAGTAACACCACTTGCTTTATTTATCTTTTCAGACCGTGATTGGCACACTTTAACACCACATTTCACCATTTGTATTTTTTTTGTTGCCAAGCAATCACTCTTATGACATCATGCTGTCAACTGAGGTCTAATATGTCAGCGGACATATTAGACCTTTTCAAGTACCGACGCCGTACATTGCGTATCTAGTCCTGTATAACCTTGGCAACAAAAAAATACAAAATGGTGAAATGTGTTGTTAAAGTGTGCCAATCACGGTCTGAAAAGATAAATAAAGCAAGTGGTGTTACTTTTCACAAGTAAGTTTGTTAAATTTTCTTCAGATTATCCATAAAAACATTATAAGACGAAATAAATTTTTCAAACATCGTTTTGTCATTGATGACACATTAATGTGACCAGAATATTCGATTTTGAATTTCCCGGATTGTTGGGAGTTTAGTGAATAACGTATGTACTCGTATGTATGTTAGTGTAAGTGTAAATTTATTATTAAAGTCTGTTGTGTTAAACGCACTGTAGTATCATACTCACTCATTGAACGAAAAAATAACACACTCACGTTCACAGTTTACTTTACCTTAATATAGACAGATATATTTTTAATTTTTATAATATAAATAATTTTTTATAATATAATTTTTTTATAATATAAAACAATAATATTAAAACAGCTTTGGTGCAAATACGCTTATAATTTCGGATCCCGAACCCGTAGTACGTAACAATAATTATTACTTATTTCACCTTGATTTTACAGTTTTGAAATACATAATATAAATGTAATACACATTTAAGATTTTTTTAATCATCCTAATCTACCTTGTCATCCTTATCGACTTTTCTAATTCTTTAAATCTATTGAAAGACCCATCGAACAATATTTCATATTAATTAAAATTTAGCAAGAAAAAAAATCAAAACTTCATTCATTCTGGGGAATTATGTTGATTAATGACAACATCTGACCGTTTGTCAATGACAATGTCTTGTCTCTTCCCAACGTAATAGCTTGACGTTAGAAAAAAATGAGACAAGCATACATTATTTGATCGGATTGACATATTTATGTATCAGTTTCAAAGCTACGACCATGGAGGTTAGATACAGGAGAACCAACGCTTCATACTAAAGCATTACCCGCCTGTCTCTGAAAATTTGTAGAGTTTATAGCGCGCTGCCGTCAATAAGTAGTATCTGTCAAGTTAGCTATTTATGAGTACTGTCACTATTGTGACAACGTGAAGTTAGGCATTGAGACAACATAGCGATCGCAGCGCCTCCTTGGTTTGACAATATTTCTGAGACACTACATTCTAGGGCCTTGGTTCTCCTGGTTTCTAATCTCCATGGCTACGACTTTAAACTCGTAAGTTGACACGTTTTTTTGCAATATTTTTGTTTGACATTGCTACTCTAGTCTTTTATAACTCAATGCCATTATGCATGAGCAATAATCAAATAACAATCATATGACGTGTGTAATTATAAATAACTAATAATTTCATTTAATTTTTACAATATTGACAATAACCTATTTTTGCAAACAAAGTATCTATTTATTTTCTATTTATTTATTTTTATCTAATTATGCTGATGGATGGGTGGAATTTTCAGGATTCGTGGTCCAACGTGCAAGGATACTGGAATGAGATCTTTGCAGGGAAGAAATCGAAAAGTTCTGGATAAAATTATGTAATTAATACTTAGTTAAAAATCTTGTAACGTATAAAATAGTGCTATAAAAATAATTTATTAAAAACTGTAGTTTGCATTTATATTACTCGTAATATTCTCCCCATATCCTAATAATCGTTACATTCAAAGAGTATAGATAATATATGGTTACATTACACGACTGCATCCAAAAGAGGGTTGGTTATAATATTTTGACATTATGATTATATTGGTGTACTTAATATGTCCGATCACTGACCTCTATAATACCACTGGACTGGCTGTTCCAAGCGTTTGACAGCAATTTTTTTGTGTCCATTTGAAGCGCCACTAGCGATAGGGTCGAGAACTAATTTTTACGTATATTGCAAATGACAGCGAGAAGTGTTTGCTTACTGTAAAGTAATTTTGCATTTTCGTTGTTAATATAACATAAGTAGTAATTATGATAATACGGTTATTGATTAATAAAAATAAAAAAAATAAAAATCTTTATATCGACATCATTAGTTTTAGTACCACGAACTCTCGCTACGTCCGACAGCGGCGGACAGCGCCAAAATGGCGAATATCAAGCAGCCACAAAAGCACGTTGACAACAGCCAGTCCAGTGGTATTATAGAGGTCAGTGTGTCCGATATATTCGCTATATTCCGACGTAGGCAATAGCCATAATACTTTCTTAGATTTACGCGAATATTCGCCATTATAAATGAAACTACCTTTTCGGATTTTGTCGCCGATTTATTTTGATTTTTAGTTCCCTAGACGTTTCGAATGCTTTACAGCAATCATGGTCACGGGAGAGACTAAGGTATTTGACGTCTCATAGGTTTATATACTTGTTACAGACAGTGCCTACCACTGACCTCTATAATACCACTGGACTGGCTGTTCCAAGCGTTTGACAGCAATTTTTTTGTGTCCATTTGAAGCGCCACTAGCGATAGGGTCGAGAACTAATTTTTACGTATATTGCAAATGACAGCGAGAAGTGTTTGCTTACTGTAAAGTAATTTTGCATTTTCGTTGTTAATATAACATAAGTAGTAATTATGATAATACGGTTATTGATTAATAAAAATAAAAAAAATAAAAATCTTTATATCGACATCATTAGTTTTAGTACCACGAACTCTCGCTACGTCCGACAGCGGCGGACAGCGCCAAAATGGCGAATATCAAGCAGCCACATCAAGCTCCAACCTTTTCACGTACCGACGCCGTACATTGCGTATCTAGTCCTGTATAACATCATTGTTTGAAACTCGATGAAACGAAAATGCGTCGCGATAAAGAAAGGAATACATAAATGTATAGGATTAAGTCGGCAAGAGAATGAGATAGAATACATTCCCATGTTGCCATGGTAACCGTTGTTATTGCTGACATAGTCTTTCCATATATATGATATTCTTTATATGTGATTGTAATATGCCTTATTTAAATATTGATTTGTTTTAATTTAATTGCGATATTTGCCAAAAAAGTTTCACTTCAACCGCGCGTAAAGGTTACACGCACACATTTTTTTAATTATGTATATTTTTTCTTTCTTGTTGGCTGCAATTGCTCTCCCAAAGAGTATAGATAATATACTTGGGCTCTCCCGTCGGCGTCACCACAGTCTGATCTCGCCTTTACACTAGTCTATATTCAATACTCATTACTCTATGGTTCTCGCCCGGCTTCTCGGGCTTCTCGAAAGTCGTATCGCCGTCCATTTTGGATTTGAAAATATTCGTCATCATCGCTTTTATCTAAAATTTATTGATTCCCACTAAATAAATTTGTTAGTGACTTTCAAATAATTATCAATGTAAGTATAAATAATTTATTATTACATAGTCCTTTTTATTCAAAGCATGTAAATCTATTATCTAGAGGAGCCATATTTGATATTCGTGAGTCGTGACATCAACCGGTAGACGTTAAAATATAAGAACGCATTACTTATTTTAACTAATTCATATTTTTATTTTGTTATATATTACCTATTACTATTTATTATTTTATAAATTTTTGTTTTGTTATTTTTACTACTTTATAGAATAACCTTAAAACGGCATTTATAAGTACCTATCTGATGAGCTTTATTCATTAGAGACCTAAATATTGTTATTAGTGATAATTATTTCTGCTCGTTCTTATACATAGATGTCATCCCGAGGGCGTGGATACGGTGGTAGAGGCAGTTACAATGGCAGAGGTAGTAGTTATAGAGGATCTTATCGTGGAAGTAGTCGTGGCAATTATGATGGTGGACGCGGTGGCAGAGGAGGAGGATATTCGTCTTACAATAACGACTCGCGCTATAACAGCAGCAGCGCCAATAGATATGCCTCAAATCGTGATAGGATAGATGATTCTTATAAAAAACCGTATCGATCAGTAAGTTTCATGTGTACTAACAATATCATTTCAACAATAATTATTCAAAATTTAAGTAAATTACCTTACACTTAAGATATTAATATAGGAATGCAATGTGAAGCAAGATTATTTTAAACCTACTAACCATATAAAAAAAATTAACTGTATACTTATCATAAAGTAAAGATTGGCACTTAATGTTTGTTGTGATTAGAGAAATGATTTCTGACATGGAAGAAATGTAAATCTAAAATACTTTAACCATGATACTTGTTCTAATGAGTTAAAATATTTTTTATATTGGTGGAGCATATGACATGGAATCATATTTTATTGATAAACTAATTCAACCTAAATATAGCTACTATACTACAATGGCAAAACTAATATAGATGTGAATTGTGAAAATTGACCTTTCAGGAAAGTTCTGCTAGTTATTCAAATCGTGACTATGGTAGATCAGGCTCACCAGATCGCAAAAGGATAAGGATGGAGGTTAGTTAGCAAACTGTTTCAGGCCATTCAAAAAGTATATTTCTACATTTTATGAAGTATAAAATGTGTAACTATTCAACAAATTTTTGGATTTAAAGAACCTTGATCTCCAATCAATTTTAAAATGTTTCAGAAACAAAGATGGTTTGATTTTTTAACATAGAAGTGCTGCATGATTTATGTAAGATGAGAAATATGCCATCCCTGTTTTTATTGTTACACATCAATACTATAATTAAAGAAATATATGTTTAAAATACTGTAATTCTTTTGTGAAAGAAAATGGATATATTTGTTCATTATAGATGAGAAGGTTTTAGATAAAAACATTACTGAAATTGAAAACCCAAACTAGATATACTGACTTAAACATTAGAGATGAAATTGGTTTTTATTTAAATTATGAGTGTTACAAACATGAAGCAAAGTAACATTGCCAGAGAAAAATCTGCATATTATATTATAATATATGAATGATGTCGACATATTATACTCAAATACATGATCATTCTTCACCTGCAGAGGTAAATCCTTTAAAGTCTGACAGATAAATATACCAATATTGGTTTACTCTGTTAATAAAATATCTGAAAACCACCATCGCTATTCTGTATTTATTAACAAAACTGTCATAAAGATAGGTAATACAGCATTTAATCATAATTGAAAAGAAATTTAACTAAGGATGTATCTTAAGTCTGCTAGAAGAGAACAATAGTGTCGCAATAGTTGTCCACTTTATTTTAATGTATGTAACTAGAAAAGTTCCAAAAGCAAGTTGTGTACAGGGCTCCTCGAGCGATAGACGTAGTCACGACGGGGGTCATTATGGCGGGTCGTACGGCGGACGCCAGGAGAGTTACGGCGGGGAGCGGCGCTCGTTCGGCGAGGACAGAAGGCGCTCGCCAGCCCGAGAGAGCTACCGCAAAGCGAGCGGCATGGGCCCGCCGCGCGAGCCGCCGCGCTCCGCCGTGCGCCCGCGCGCGCCGCGCCGCTCCTTCCGCGGACGCACGCTGCGCTCCCGTGCCTCTTACCGGGGAGCCCCGCGCTCTCGCGGCTCCTTCACTTCTAGACGATTCGCTGATCGATCGCTGGGATACACCCGAGCATTTAGAAGTGTGAAGGGCCGAAGGTAAACCGACAAAATAATGCTTTACACTTATTTTATGTTACTCTGGAAGCTTACAGTGTCTAAATCCAGATGTTTAGAAAGCAATGATGGCAGACTGCTTTGGTGACGAATATCAGTTATTGCTCTCATGTGAACTCAAAAGAAACTTCGAGTCATTTGATGGTAAAGTATGTAATATAAAAACCTATACCATTTTGGTATTAGAAAGAGTTAATGGAAAAGAGCTTGAAACATAAAGGGAGTTTATGTGAAGTTTGAACCATTGATAAATAAAGTCTTATGGCAATGATGTCTCATTTACACAGTATTACATATAAAGTCCAGATGAACTTGGAAACTAAAGATACAAAGCCAGGCCTGTTAAAAATAAATTACTAAAATTAAAACATTTGATTAATTAAAAGGATGGACTAGGTTGAGTAGGACAGATAAGCCTCTCATGATTTGATATTAATGTGGCATCATTAACTTTTATACAAAGAAGTTCTATAGAAGAAAATCTTCAAATTACTACATCCCATTTTTAGTCTTATAATAATATATTGTACAACAGTTGTATATTCATTGTTCAACTGTGTTATGTATTTTAATATGACCCTCATATAAGTATATTGCACACTAGCTCAGTGAAATCTAAAGAAGAAGAAGAGGCTTCCTCTACGGAAGAGGATTGGGAAGCTGATGAGAAAGAAGAAACTGTAGAAGATAAAAAGGAAGTTAAGGCGAAATCTCCAAAAGTGAGTAAACTTCGTTAAACATTTTATTTTTAACATTGTGTGTAAGACTTTAACATTTTTATATCTTAATATCAAGGCTGAGCCAGAGGCCTCCGAAGGTGAAGCAGGCGATGGCGGTGATGAAACCGACAAAGAACCCGATGCGGCTTCTGATGCTGCTCCGTCGCAGTCATACGTCCATCTCTCCTGTGTTCATTGTAAAGAAAAATGTGCCACATTTTCTGTAAGTAATAGAACATTATTTCTTCTATTATAAAATATAATCTTTACAACAAGTCAACTGTGTTTCTGTCTTATAAGCTAAAATCTATCTAGCCATTCAAGGAGCTGAGCGTGCCAAACTATTATACATATTACATACTCTCAATAAAATAACACTCACTCTGGCGCAGTCAGGTAATAACAATAAGTATTAGTAATTGTATCTAGGTCAATAATGGCATTGGGAGACATTAATTATAAATTGAATTCTGATCAAGTTCATTCCTAAATTTAAACAGTTGGTGTAGATTTCTCAGATATGTGAGATATTCATCATAACGTTTTACTCGTGATGCGATCGATCACTGGCTAAAATTTTAAAATCTACGTCAGGCTCTGTATCAATAATAATGACTTATGTAACATTCAACTGAGAATTTTATTATATAGATAGATTTTGATATTAAAATGTATATTATAGAGTTATGCGAAGCACTTGTTGTCGAGCAAACACCGCGCTGCGATGAGCACGGTGGCGCGCCGGCACAAGGCGCAGCTGCTGCGCATGCGCGTGGCGCAGCGCGGCGCCCAGCGCGAGCTGGAGGCGGCGGCCGGCGCCGAGCTGGCGGCGCGCACCACCTTCTGCCTGGTGTGCCGCCTCAACCACCGCACCACGCGCCACGCGCACAACCTCACAGACACCCACCGCGCCATGAAGCGATTCCTCATGCCCTTCTGCCGCATATGTCGCATCACTTTCCGCTCACCCATGATCTACGAACATCATATTAGCTCCATTGAACATCTAAAGGTTTGTCCATATTGGATTTATAATTTTTTGTATTGATGTTTCTTTCTACTTACTTACCAATAACTATTCTTTAATTATCATTTTTTAATAAAACAACAATTTTTATTCGACAGAAAAAAGCAAGTCAAACAACACGGCGGTCAAGCCCAAAAGCTGAAGCCAGTGGTGATGAGGGCATGGATGTGGATTTGGATAACTTTATGACTTTAGATTCTGTGGGTGATGTAGATGGTAATTATCATATTTCTACTGATTATGATTTAATAGATGTTCTTACAACAGAATTGTTGTCATTATCATAAAATTATTCTTGTCACCACAGAAGTTGAAGATGACGAATCCGGTGGTGAGAAGAAAGAGGAGTCCAGCCCAAAAAAAGCAAAAGTGGAAATCAATATTGGTAGTGAACATATCAAAAAGATGGAGGTAATATTATATTGAATTTGATCTCTATTTTATATTCTCTGTATTGGGTGAGAAGTGAGAACTATTAAGAGGATACTAAAAACACATTTCAGATCTGTTTAAAATAAACTCATTACCCAACTAACAAAAACATGTTTACACAGTGTAGTGAATCATAATAACATGTTATTATATGATTGTATAGGTGTGGTGGTGCGAGTTGTGCCGCGTGTATTTGCCGCGCGCGGACTCTGGCAGCTCGGAGGAGGCGGAGGCGCTGCGCCGCCACTGCCGCTTGCGCATCCACCTCGGCCGCTACGTGCAGCACCGCGACACTCGCACGCTGCGCCGCCACGCCGAGCGCATACACCGCCAGTTGCACCAGCAGAAAGGTAAATGAACTTAATTAGCATGTGATGCTAATTAATACTGGAAACCTTAAGATTTTAAACATGTAAAATTAAGAGGATATCTCTAGACAAGAGTTGCTTCAAAAAATTTAGTACAGTATCTCAAATTCTCATCAACTAGCGTTTCTAGATTGAAAAACATACATATAATAACATAATAATAACCTCATTACAGTTCACCAATAATTATTTTTTCTTTATTTAATTATCAAACTCCAGGTCAAAGGTTTTCTGTGTACAAAATTGTATCCTATCAGCTGTGCAAGTTCAGTTCCACGCAAAAACTTTTGCAATTATTAATTTTAATATTATTTATATATTTTTCTAGAAGATGAAAAAGAAGCAACTAATGAGGACACCACTGAGAAAGCCAAAGTGGAAAAAAATGAACCAGCACCTGAAAAAAAATCTTTGGAAAATGGAGCTGATGTTGCAAATGCTTCTGGTAAATATTACATTAATGAAAGCTTAAACGTTTTACATCTATTTCTTACAAAATATATTAAAAATGCTCATTTGTTTAGGCAGTGAAGATAAATTGTGGGCAGACGTTGATAAAGACATTGGAGAACTTCTTCGTGAAGTAGATCCTCAAGGCAATGAAGCTAGTGATGATGAAGAAGACCTAGGAAGGTAGATTATCTATGTTAGTAACTACAATGCTAAGTATGTGATTTACATTTTTTTATTATTGTAAATCGATTTTCTCGTTTTTGTAAAGGTATGATAAATTCCGTAAGAGCGACAAGAAATCTAAACCAGGAGATGATGAAACTAATCCAAAAGCAGAAGAAGACAATATTGAAAAACCGAAGGTTGATGACAAAGCTTCTACATAAACAATACACCCTTGACATGTATAACAGTACTGTGTATTTTTCTTTTACATAGTAATTACTTATGAACGTAAATGTTAGTAGTATCTAAAATGGTAATTTGATGTATACTTTTATTAGGATAAGGTAAATAAAATTTAAGTCAATAAAGTTTGATTTTTAATGCTCATACTCGTATATTATGTACTAAATCTTAAGAAAATTTTTCCTTACTTATAAAATACATATGGGGTGTTCCACGTGAAGCGGACAGCTGAGCGCACCAGTATTAGTGACGCCTTTAAAATTATAAAAATTTGTAAATAAACATTTTTCTCAATGATATTCTAATAAACAGATATGTTATACGCTCACTAAACAACCGAAAAAAGTGTTCCGCGCTGCACACATACACACTTATCATTTCACTACAAGTCAAAATGATAGAAAGGGGATAGTCGATAAAATCAATAAAAAAAAAAGAGACAGCTAGTGTTGTCAATTGCGCGTCAATGTAAACAAACATTATTCTAGCGACCGATGACATATCAGAATATATTTAGGCAAATAATTGAAATACATACATATATTAATAAATCGAAGTATACTGCGTTCAATGATATTATAAGTAAAAAGGTGTAGATACGTTACCTAAACGACATTCTACCTTCAAAAACGGCACACTAACGCACACATGAATAACTAAAAATATTGCAATAACACACTACATTACGATTAGTCGTCAAAATAGGATGGCATGATTCAAGTATCGCCAGTGAAGAAGAGACAAATATAATTTTCGACAGTGCGTCGTCAAGTGTACTAGAAGAAAAGAAATTGTTGCACTCTTTCTTTTCTGATGCCATATTTTAGAAACGTTGTTTGTTTTGTGAAAATATTAAGATAAATAGTATACTTACGAATGATATGTGATTCCTTGACTTTTAAAAGTTTTGGTTCTAAAATTTGTACAATATCTCATGACACACGACGGCATTTTTGAAGGATTCTACTTAAAACAGACACGTGCGAACACTTCCACCTACGACGCGTGACTAAGTTCAGGTGGGCCAATTAGCCTAGTTTTGGTGTGCCGCTTTTTGAGCGCGTATGAATTATGATTTTCTACACCTTTTTTCCTAGTAGATCAATGACTGCGTTCTTACATGTGGTATGACATCCCTTGTGTTTTATTAACTTTGGTATCATAATTGGTGCATTTCCTAAATACACAGGATGGCATTTTTCTAAATTTTGTAGCAGCGTACCACTCGTCGCCATGCGTGGCACAGACTAAAGGCAATACGTCCCAATTAGGACGTTTTCGAGTCTTCACGATTGCGCACTCACAACATATCTATTGTTAGAATATCATTGCCGCCGTGTAAACAAAAATGTCCGGTTAGTACCTACAGCAAAAAAGAATTTAATCTCGCACTAAATTTCTGAGCCAATTTCTCTTTTTTATAAGGTTTAGGGTCACTTATTGAGCATAAAATCACAAAATGCTGACAGATCAATGTGAAGCTTCAAGCGCCATCTTGAAACAAAGTTTTTGGATGAAGTCTGAAACGTTACTCTGATATGAAATATTTAATTATCAGCCGATTTGCGAGGTGGGGAAGGAAAGAAGAGAGGGGTGAAAAATATAAAAAAATGAATTTACTCGAACGTGTCTTATTTTTTGAGTGGGCGTTAATTGAACTCTACAGATGCTTCCATTTCTTAACCCTTATTAAAATATTGGGAAATTATTTCCCACTTGACACTATCGTAAAATTTCGGTTTTATTTCTTTATTATTAACTCTAATCAGTACCAACCTCAAGAACAAAATAATCCTAAAGATTTTTAAATTTTATTTATATCCTTCATCATGGAGATTAGAAACCAGGAGAACCAAGGCCCTAGAATGTAGTGTCTCAGAAATATTGTCAAACCAAGGAGGCGCTGCGATCGCTATGTTGTCTCAATGCCTAACTTCACGTTGTCACAATAGTGACAGTACTCATAAATAGCTAACTTGACAGATACTACTTATTGACGGCAGCGCGCTATAAACTCTACAAATTTTCAGAGACAGACGGGTAATGATTTAGTATGGAGCGTTGGTTCTCCTGTATCTAACCTCCATGTCCTTCATTTTGTCTGAAGCCGCGAACTGTCATCGTATGTCAATGTCAAAAACACATTTGAAATTTAGCGAGAAAACCAGTTCTGGCGGAAGATTTGAAAGTTTTTGAAGAAAAAAAATCTGGTTAGTGCATAAGCACAATATTCGTGTAAACTAGAATTGTTTTCTGAATGCTTTTTACGGTTTTTGGCCTCGCAGCATTGATATTTGTTGTATTTATTAATTAAGTGAGAAATAATTTCCCACTTAATTATATTTTGCTTTGAAATACCAGATACTGGGAAATAATTTCCCACTTAATTATATTTTGCTTTGAAATACCGGATAATGGGAAATAATTTCCCACTTAATTATATTTTGCTTTGAAATACCGGATAATGGGAAATAATTTCCCACTTAATTATGTTTTGTTTTGAAATACCGGATACTGGGAAATAATTTCCCACCGCAAAACCCCCATTTCCCCCCTCTTTATAAAAAAAGGACTTGTTTTTGGAAATCTACAGAACCCACTTACCTAAAAGCCGTGACCAGTTTTCAAATTACTCAAAAAAAAAGTTTGTTTGATTAAGGGTTAAACTGACGATTTGGAAGAGACGCAAGCTTGCAGTGAATTACTAAAAATGTAAAAAAAACGACATTTTGACATACTCGAGCACGTTAGATTAGCATACTGAAGGTTCGTCATATGTCCCAACAATATTGACTAAAAATCTGACGAATATTTTGAAGGGTATATGCATATATTATGTAACCTGACAATTAAAAAAAAAAATAACCATGAGGAATGACCAATAAATCTTTTTTTAAAGATAGATCTTCACAGAAAACATTTCAAATCAATATCATTCATATTATCAAAATAACAGTAAATATAACTCACCAAATTTGATTTACAAAAGCAACTTTTCATTACAAACAAGCCGGAGCTCGGCTTGCGTAAATCGTCAGATTATTTATTTTATGTAATTATGTTATCATTACCCTTACAATATAAATAAATCAATTGCGCTCGAGTAAGTTACGGCATCGTATTTTTTACAACTTTGTTAACCTCAGACTCCCTTAGATTAAGGGTTAAGTCGTCACCTCTTATCTCAATCAGACGCGCTCGATTATTTCAGATGATCAATTATTTTACATATTTGAAGAATTCGCCTGAGCGTACCCCCCTATATACCTTATATGAGTCTGACGCTCTCGAGTAAATTCCAAATTTCCCTCTTAGGCTCCCCTACCATCAAAAATGTATTTTATTTAAGGACAAAAAGTGGAACAGAATTTTGGCCGTTGACCTGTCGTTTATGGAGGCTAGAGATACAGTCGTTTAATGTCTCTTGTTACTACCTCGTAAATATAATGCGTTTCGCTCGCACACTTGCAATAACATGAATAAATAAAGTCATTTATATAAATTTTATATTTGTTTATTAGACAGTTCACTTTTTAGCTTTAGCTTCTTTAACTGCAGTTGGAGCTTTAGTGACATCATCTGGGTTTTCTGCTGCATCCTTCAATCTCTTAGCACGGATTCCAACAAGTCTAGCAATAGAGCGAGCCTATAATGAAAATGGAATATTATTAATAAAATTGTTTCTAAAGTAACCTGTCATAATTTTTTTTACTTCTTATTTAATGAACCAACAAAATTAACAATAAGATATTTTAAGGCAATCCAATCCATCATTAATTATATTTATTTTTAGAACTTTTGAAATATATAATATTCAAACTAGTATAATATAAGTAATATCTTACTCCTCTCAGATATTGGTAGGCTCTGAAGTCTTTCTCCTCTTCGGTGATAACACGGGCAGATGATTTAGG
Organism: Boloria euphrosyne; assembly: GCA_951802675.2. NCBI lineage: Eukaryota > Metazoa > Arthropoda > Insecta > Lepidoptera > Nymphalidae > Boloria > Boloria euphrosyne. The sequence goes on from OX637872.1 coordinate 7,839,618, forward strand.
TGCTGGTTGCTCTACACGCATAAGTGGACCACGGAACTGTGTGGCTACCTTACGTTCCTCTTCAGAAGCTTCACCCTTCAACACCTTTAATAAAATTTACATTAACAGCAACACTTATTATATATTTATTAACCACATAACAATTTATTTATTTTTTCGAAATCTGTCAGGTGGTTTATTTGTTGTATGTAGACACTAGACATAGTGACTCTACTCAGAAAGACATTAATACTTAAAACTATAGATTCAACATCTGTATCATAAAAATGAATATTTCAACAAGATTTTTCAAAAAATATTCTATGTACATATTCTCCGAAAGTATCCTTATTGTTAATTTTTAATGAAGTAAGTAAGATCTTCTCTTTCCACATGTTGGTGTTACCCTTCATATTTCATAGTAAACTCAGTTGTAAACCTCATATGCATAAAGGGGGAAAAATGGGGCATCAAACTCAAAATAATAAATTGACTCTATCTAATTGTAGTATAAAAAACTTCCTCTGGGTCTAGTGACCTAGAAAAGGCTAGCTGGTACAGGTTGAGACAACACAATCAGTTATCGTAGAAATCCTAGGGTTAGAACCGGCCAACTACTACTACATATGTTATCAAAATGAAGAGGAAAATTTTAAAACAGAATCAAAATAGACAAGTTTTTCTGCAAACCTATAAACAACCAAATGCACAGACACAAGTACAATAAAAACAATGCTGGGTCTAATAACAGACATATTTTCAATAAAAGTATCAACAGTTCAGAGAAAACTCCAGTACACATCCTTTCAGGACTGGCAGCCTACTGTAACTACTGTAATATCAACTAGAGATAAAACGGATAGTGGTTTGGTGGATCTGCAAAAGGTTGAAAAAAGGCTTTTTACTAAGAAGAGGTTAAACATAACTAAAATATTTCATATATACAATATACAAAAGTAAGCATAATGCTAATGCTACCAAAGTTAAACAATATGTCATGTTGGTTTAAAGGTGACTTTATAAATAACAAAATACTGCTGCACTATATCAACTATTCCTTTTATGTGTTATTGCCCACTGTAAAGTTTAACAAGTACAAATATTATCATTAAGAAGAAAACAAATTGATTTTACTGATATTTGTTTATCAGTTAAAGTTGTTAATAATAGATAGTTATTCATAGTGACTAGTAGAAATATACCAGCCTGATGTAATAAAACAATTTTAAAGACTTATCAATAATTTAATTACCTTTTTGCCCTTAGGGAAGAGAATGAGTCTAGCACGGTATTCTTTCAATCTTTGAACATTAGTCTGTAATGATTCTACAGACTTATTACGCCTTCTCGGATCAACAGCAATACCAATAGTCCTTGCAAAAGCAGGGTTCAATCCAGCAGCCTAAAATCAAAACAATGATAGTATTATAACTAAATTTCTAGGGTAATGGACATTAATTTTATCTAAGATATTCAGACAGACATTATATTTTGTTTAAAGTTTATAATATTTACAATAACTACAATAGCAATAATAAAACATAAAACAAATATATTTATATTTTAAAATTCCTCTATAAGTGCAATTACGAATCAATACCCTTATTTCACGAAGAGTGAATCCGCGCCCGGCGCGAACTTTTGTGTGATATCGAACAGTAGGGCAACGAACAACTGGGCGAAGAGGACCAGCTACAGGACGTGGAGCAATTGCCTTAGCTTTCTTTATTCTATTTTGGCGTCTGCGGTGTTTTCTAGCAGGTTGATTAAACCATGTTTTAACGAATCTTTGCCAATCCTTATGGAAATGGCCATTAGGAATCATATTATTTCCCTTCCCCATGATTGCAATAACCCCACTTCACCTAAAATAAATAAACCAATGAATGAAATATTAATCTTAGCACATAATTAAGCACTTTGGGAAATTATATATTAAATTCCTTTGGTAAATTAAGAAATGATATTAGAAGAAATCCTGGATTTAAAAAACACTAACCACAGGGTTAAGCGTACAAGTCAAAAAGAAATATCAAACACCGCAATTACAGTCCACAGATTAAGTTACAGCATAAATGTCACTGTCAGAATGAAAATGTTCAAATTTACAAAACGCTTAATGCGTTTTGTGTTTGTGCACACAAGAATACTTGAAGATTCACCAGTAATATACGTACATTAATAGGTTCTTGTGGATTGTGGGCGTCCAAAACTTTCCTCAGATTTCTAACAAAGCTATATGATATTATTCAAACTAACATGCCATTCCAAACTTAAAAAAAGAATTCTATTACGCATAATTTATTTAACAACAGCTAAACTTCGATATTTACTGTCCCTGTTTTCCAATTACAGAGCATAATGCGACTCAGTGGCGCACAATGCCGATTTGTGCTGATGCTAATTGGAACGTGAATATAATGATTCGATTATATATTTCTTAAATAAATATATCTATGTCTGTTAAATAGTTTTGAATTCTAAAATAAAATTGTATTCACATTATAAACGTGGAATATAAAAAAAAGTCAATGTTATTACTCTTGTAACCTTCATCGATACACGGTATATTTATTTTTTTAACACAGCATCACGCAAAAGCAGTGTTCGATTGTGCGAAGCGCTGTTGTAGTTGGAACCATAGATGAAAAATAAAGGTTGGAACATTCAACGTTGAGCATTATGCCGCATAATGCGCCTTAGTGCTGTACTTGGAAAAGGCCGTGTATTATAATTCATCTAATTATATATTTAGTTTTTAGATTATGATGTTTTTTGTAAATTTCGATAAAATTTAATAAAAAGGTAATAAAGCAAATTATTTTCCATAGAATTGTATTAGCTAACTTAGAATCATAGATAACTACTGCAGTGAAATTAGTCAATATAAAGAGAAAAAAAACTTGTTCTTGCTAGACCTGTCTTTCAAGACCGTGATCGTACAGTACCGCCTGTAAGCGGTTAATAACAATTGAAAAACCTACCGGAATGGCGCTAGTGTAGCATATGAATTATGATTATAGCAGTCGTGGTAAAGGCCTTATTACACCTTCCTAAATTTAGTCGTCCTAATTAGGATTTAGGAAAGGAAAGCAAAATGATGTTTCTGATTACACTATCCTAAATTTAGTAACCATAGACGAATTTACAGATTAAGTATAAGTTTCTACGAGTGCAACCATAGAGTATATTACTATATTATATAACGTTTTCATTAACTATAATAATAATTTTTATCGATTTTATTCCAAAGATATGTTTTTATCGTTTTTATTCAAAAGATATGGCATATCTTTATATAATTGAATAATATTAATTAGGATCTCTCTTTCCTTTGCCATTAAACTCGTTGCACTTTAACAAAATAACATTTAATTTTTAAAAAATTTTAATAACATGTGCACACGCAATACGCAGTCGTCACGTTTATTAGTGATGGGTAACTAGCCAAAATCTCAATAACTTAGCTAGCCGGTTATTTGTGGTTAAATAACTAGCTATATAACCAGCTATTCAGCTATTTGGCTATTTGGGTAACTCACTAACCGACTGATAGTACGTTAGCTACGCAGCCGCGACAACGTTCGAATCCCGCTACGGAATATATTATTATAGTTTTTTATTTTTTTATTTTATTTTATTTTATACTTCCTTGAAAAGAAATGAATTTCTATTACCTATACGTATTATTAAATTATTTTATTAAAAACTGTCAATCTAAAATCAATATATCTTTAATCTACAGCGCCATCTATATTATATATGGGTATAGAGACCAAAACTGTCCTAACGATAAAGAATGTAGAAATATAAAGATTAATCAGTTTCAGTTTCAATGGGGTGCTAAAATTTTTTAAAATAATAGTTAAATTTAAAAAAATATTTATTAAAAAATCACAGGCGACCTAACAAAAATGATAGTGGACCTATCCTGACCGAACGTAGACCTATCGATTCAGGCCATATTGATTTCAAAAATCCTTCGATGGGGTGCTAAAATTGTGTCGGTCCTTTTGAGCATTAGCTTCTTGTATTTTGGCTATACATTTTTATGTCATATTTAATATGTATTGTATAGTCTATATATAGTTATTTAATATTATTATTATTTTTGATTTGTTTTTAATTTATTGTTGTTAAACGAATATAAACAAAGTAGAAAGTATGAAGGCATAAAAAATATTGATACACATAAATAAAGAAAACACAAAAATCAACAACAATAAATTAAAAACAAATCAAAAATAATAATAATATTAAATAACTATATATAGACTATACAATACATATTAAATATGACATAAAAAAGTATAGCCAAAATACAAGAAGCTAATGCTCAAAAGGTAACATAAATGAGATGTCAAATGACTTATGACATTGTCAATGTCAATTATTTATAATTGTTAATAAAAAAACTAAATGGATAATATAAAAGCAAAACGTATAGAGACCAAAACTGTCCTAACGATAAAGAATGTAGAAATATAAAGATTAATCAGTTTCAGTTTCAATGGGGTGCTAAAATTTTTTAAAATAATAGTTAAATTTAAAAAAATATTTATTAAAAAATCACAGGCGACCTAACAAAAATGATAGTGGACCTATCCTGACCGAACGTAGACCTATCGATTCAGGCCGTATTAATTTCAAAAATCCTTCGATGGGGTGCTAAAATTGTGTCGGTCTCAAAAGGTAACATAAATGAGATGTCAAATGACTTATGACATTGTCAATGTCAATTATTTATAATTGTTAATAAAAAAAATTAAATGGATAATATAAAAGCAAAAACTATAGAGACCGATACTGACCTAACGATAAAGAATGTAGAAATATAAAGATTAATCAGTTTCCGTTTCAATGAGGTGCTAAATTTTTTTTAAAGTAATAGTAAATTTAAAAAATTATTTATTAAAAAACCACAGGTGACCTACCAAAAATGATAAGAGACCTATACAGACCGAACGTAGACCTATCGATTCAGGTCATTTTGATTTCAAAAATCCTTCGATGGGGTGCTAAAATTGTGCAGCTCACTTTTTGACTAGTATATAATAGTAATCTGTGAACTGTGCTCCATTTCGAATATCATCACAGAGTACATACTACATTGGTATTTGGTACCCAAAAAAGTAATTAATTATTGGGAATTTAATTGTTTTTATAATCGAACAATCACCAATAGTCGTCGAACAAACGATGATTGATCAAAATTAATTAATCTGAGCGAAAAAAATAAAGATATCTAGTAAGGGTGTCCAACTTAAGGGTGAACATTTGTTTAATTAATTATAAATAAATAAAAGACGAACTAACAATTTTTACATTCGAACATTGACGAACAAACGACGAGCAGACAATTAAAAATAAAAAAATCCGAAAATCAAAACAAGTTGGGTCAACTTCAGTGAGCCCTACTCGCTAGGCTAAATAGCTATTAGCTACGTCCGTCGCGTTGGCTATAGAGACGCTACGGCTACCTACCGGCTACTCGCTAGCTATAGCTACTAGCTACTAGACTAGTATAGTATTATGTTATCTATGCTACTAGCTAGTCAGCTATGCCTGCATGGAACGGCTGCATAACGTAGTGCTTATATGTAATCTGTGGCAGCTGTCCGCTACAGCTATTTGTATTTATCAGTATATTATCTATACTCTTTGGCTATTTAGCTAAATAGCTAGTTATCGGCTACCCTACCCCAGCCTGCAAATTTATGATATTTGCAATGAAAAAAATACTAATCGATAGATTTTCAATAGCTCAATTTAACTACGTAGCCCTTTCAAATTGCTCACCTTTAATTATTTAATTAAAAATCAATAAAGTCTTTGAAAAAAAATTAATTTATCTGTATATTCAAACTCCTATATCTTTTGATGTATACAATATTTCAAATTGCTCAAAGTTCTAAAACACTGCTCAAGTTGCATTTGTAATTGCTCAAGTAGAGTTTTTACCAGCTCCACTTTCGCTGATTATTAAATAATTAAAAGTATAGTTGTAACAAATGTAACGTAGGTTAAGTGAGCGTGCGCATGCGCACCGCGCATTCAATTCAATGAATTTAAAGAAATCCACCGAGAAACAGAATTAAGACGTTGAATTGGAACGATTGTCCAAGCCCGCCGAGGCCGACCGACAATGCGCGGTGCGCATGCGCACGCTCACTTAACCTTGTTACAACTATACTTTTAATTATTTAATAATCAGCGAAAGTGGAGCTGGTAAAAACTCTACTTGAGCAATTACAAATGCAACTTGAGCAGTGTTTTAGAACTTTGAGCAATTTGAAATATTGTATACATCAAAAGATATAGGAGTTTGAATATACAGATAAATTAATTTTTTTTCAAAGACTTTATTGATTTTTAATTAAATAATTAAAGGTGAGCAATTTGAAAGGGCTACGTAGTTAAATTGAGCTATTGAAAATCTATCGATTAGTATTTTTTTCATTGCAAATATCATAAATTTGCAGGCTGGGGTAGGGTAGCCCTAGTTATCGTATTGACGAATATCATAGCCGTGGCTATTTTGAGAATAGCCGCTATTTAGCTAGTTAGTTAAATAGCTACCCATCTCTAACGTTTATTATAACAATAATAAATGTACTCTCTTTGGAGTCCAGAACAAAAATCATAGAAATAATAAACCAAAAATACTTGCTGTCCACAGATTATTAAGGTCGTCGGAATTTAGCAACCATACTTCTTCCTAATTAGGTTCATTTTTAGGATTCTAACTTGCTAAATGCGATTACACTTTCCTGAATTTAGTAACTAAATCATTTAGAACACTAAATTTAGGAAGGTGTAATAAGCCCTTAAGCTACCGTGGTGTCCATGTCACCACAATCAATTTAAAATTTACTCTGATGCTAATGTGGCGCCACCCTGATTTAATGCATTTCGACGGACACTTATCTTACACGAGATAGTCCTCCTTACTTCTATCTCTACCCTCCGATCATGGAGATTAGAAACCAGGAGAACCAAGGCCCTAGAATGTAGTGTCTCAGAAATATTGTCAAACCAAGGAGGCGCTGCGATCGCTATGTTGTCTCAATGCCTAACTTCACGTTGTCACAATAGTGACAGTACTCATAAATAGCTAATTTCACAGATACTACTTATTGACGGCAGCGCGCTATAAACTCTACAAATTTTCAGAGACAGGCGGGTAATGCTTTAGTATGAAGCGTTGGTTCTCCTGTATCTAACCTCCATGCCTCCGATCATAGATAAATAATAAACCTCCGATATATTTCTTAATGAGGGTTTTCGATACTTTTTCCGCCACTAGGCGGCGCTTCGTAGGCGTCAGGTCCAAACAGCTTTCAAATAGCATAGAGTCGTAGGTACTGAACATAAATTATTGATTTTATTATGGATTACGGTCAGAAGAAGATCGCTGAACTGAAGATTGAGCTCAAAAAAGGGGCGCAAAAGTCACTGGTACAAAAGCTCATTGAAAGGTAGGTAACGTAACGTACTAGAATTTGTTTACACAATTCGATTTCGTTCTTTAACTACTAAATTGCATATAATAAGAATAAATAAACCAAAAAATATATAGAAAATTACAATTCGCGTATGTATTTTGACAGTCCATTGGACCTGACGCTACTGCCATCTCATGGAGATCATTTCAGAAAACCCTCATTCTTTCCAAACATAGGGCTGGAGTAGCTATGGAGGGTAGAGATAAGGAGAACCAACTCATATGGGGGAAAGTTGAAAACGTGTCCAGCTGTATACTGAAAATAAAGTTTCCATTACCTACCACAATAGCGCTGGCGTGCGAATAGTTTCTTTGGCTCGACAATTCCAAGAAGCTCTCGAGCAGAGGACGCTCCCGAACCTTTTCACCACTGGGATCACTCACCTAGCTCCAAAGTCCACGGATGCCGCTGATCCGGCTAAGTACCGCCCCATTACGTGTCTTACGACCATCTATAAGAAACTGACATCCGTTCTGAGCCACAAGATATCTCGTCATGTAGACGAAAATAACATCATATCTGGGGCTCAGAACGGATGTCGGGGTGGTAGCCGTGGCACTAAATGAGAAGGAGCTCCTTCTCATCGACTCCGTTGCGGGGCAATTGGTCAAGCAAAACCGCCGAAACTTCTCCGCCGCCTGGATCGACTATAAGAAGGCATTCGACTCGGTGCCCCATTCATGGCTTTTGAGGGTCCTCGAGCTGTACAAAGTTGACGATACAGTTCGAGACTTCCTCGAGAAATGCATGGGGCAATGGAGTACAAATCTAATTACATATACAATTATAATTGCTTGTGAAAGTGGAAGAGTCACAGATCGCAGCTTCGATTTTAAGTTAAATATTAATGATAATTATATTACCTCAGAACGAGAAGTTGCGTCTGAGTTTGAAAAATTTTTCACTGACCTTCCACTTTCAACGACGCAATCACTTAATTCATCTCCCGACATTGCTGAATTTTTGCTAAAGGAAAACATTAAAGAATGTAATGAAATATTTAAATTTAAACCTGTAAGCCCCAAAGATATAATGGTAGCCTTCAGAAGCCTGGACGTCAAGAAAACAGCTGATTTATGGGGTATATCTGTAAAAGTTGTTAGTTCGGTAATCGATGTTGTTGCACCTCTTTTAGCTACTATATTTAATGACTGTATAGAACGTGGTGTGTTTCCTGATCTAATGAAACATAGTAAAGTTATTCCAATTTTTAAATCTGGTAGTACCCTAGACCCTAATAATTTTAGACCAATTTCAGTACTCCCAACATTTAGTAAAATTTTTGAAAAAATCATACTCGGGCAAATGTTATTGCATTTTAATGCACACAATCTACTTCATAAGAAACAGTTTGGCTTCACAAAAGGTCGCTCCACAGCAGATGCTAGTGTTGAGCTAGTTAAAAATATTTTTGAGGCATGGGAGAGGTCGCAGGATGCTCTTGGGATATTCTGTGACTTATCCAAGGCCTTTGATTGTGTGCATCACGTGACGTTGATCAGGAAACTGCATCATTATGGGATTAGAAATAAGGCACTCAACCTTCTGAATTCCTATCTGAGTAATAGAATACAGAGGGTTGATGTAAATGGTAAGAGATCTCCTGGGGCTCCGTTAGATATGGGGGTTCCACAAGGCTCTATTCTTGGTCCATTTCTCTTTCTAGTTTACATAAATGATTTGCCATTTTTTGTGCAGGATAAACATGAGATAGTATTGTTCGCTGATGATACTTCACTTATTTTTAAGGTAAAACGTAATTTACTTGTGTATGACGATGTAAACGATGCTCTCTCAAAGGTTGTCTATTGGTTTGATTCGAATAATTTATTATTAAATAACAAAAAAACAAAATTAATAAAATTCACAACACCTAATGTTAAACTTGTTGATAATGGTGTAGTATTAGGCGGGGAAATATTAAAACCGGTACAGTCTACCAAATTCCTAGGTATTATCATAGATTCGAAATTGCGGTGGGATCTCCATATTGAGGAGCTAGCGAATAGGCTTAGCTCTGCAGCGTTCGCGGTTAAAAAAATTAGACTTCTTACTGACGTAGATACAGCTCGCAGAGTATACTTTAGTTATTTTCATAGTATTATGTCATATGGAATCTTATTATGGGGAAATGCAGCTACCGTTAATACAATTTTTGTCCTGCAGAAAAGAGCTATTCGTGCAATTAATAGTTTAGGTCCTAGAATATCATTAAGAGATAAGTTTAAAGAAATAAAAATATTGACTGTTGCTTCTCAATACGTGTACGAAAATGTTATGTATGTTCATAAAAATATACACGAATTTCCCAGGAATTGCGACATGCATACCATTAATACTAGGAGTAAACATAAACTTGTAATGCCTGTGTATCGTTTACGCCGAGTCAGTAATTCTTTTTATGGACAATGTATACGCTTATACAACAGGATCCCAGAAAACGTTCAAAAAGCTCCTATTGCCAAATTTAAAAAAATTGTGAAAGAACGTTTGTGTAGTAAAGGATATTATTCGATTAACGATTTTTTAGAAGACAGTACGCCTTGGGAATGATGTGATCGCCTCCAGGCTATTTCAACCAATAGAATTATTGTTCATTTCGATTTCCATTTAAAAAAATATTAAAACAGACAAAAAAAAAAAATTTGTCCCGCTGAGTTTCTTTCGCCAGTTCTTCTCAGGTCAGTGGCTTCTTCTTTCGGAACTGGTAGTAGACTCATGACGTTCAGTAAAAAATTGTAATAATTTTATGCTGAATAAAATATTTTGAATTTGAATTTGAATTCTTTGTCTCCATGGTGAGCGGATGGCAGCTGCTGATGACCGGATAAGGATACGGCGGGGTATCTTCCAGGGTGATTGTCTGAGCCCGCTTTGGTTTTGCCTGTCTCTAAACCCGCTCAGCTTATTGCTGGAGAGTTTTGGGGACGGGCTTTCAGTTTGGGAGAGGAGGGACAACAGTACCTCACCTTCTCTACATGGTCGTCATTCTATCAGGATGGGGCTTGGGCTGGACAAGTGTGCGGTCTTGCATGTGGTGAGGGCAGGTTACTCATTCGGCCGAGATGAATCTCGAGCCATCGAGCATAAGAACCCTTTCCGAAGCTGAATCGTACCGGTATCTGGGTATGTCACAACTGCCTCGTTGGTGTAGTGGCTAGCATGTACGGTCACACACCAGGAGGTCCTGGGTTCGAGTCCCGGGTCGGGCCAAGTTTGGTTATTGAGTCTTTCTGTTTCGTAAGCCTCAGTAACAGCCCGGAGTTGGGAAGTTGGCGGTGTTTCACCCCCGCGCCTCGGAGAGCACGTAAAAGCCGTCGGTCCTGCGCCTTAACTCTCACTGGTCGTGTCGAGCATTCGTCCCACCGGAATATGAGAGTGATGAGGAACAGAGAGTGCACTTGTGTCTGCGCATACACTCGTGCACTATAATATGTCCCGCGCCGTTGGCTAGTCTCAATGAGATTGGCCGCCATGGTCGTAATCGGCCGGGAGGACATTATTATTATTATTATGTCACAATCGATAGGGGTGAATGAGGCGGACATGAAACAGTCTGTTTGCAAAGCCTTTTTTGGCCGTCTGACAAAAATCTGTAAAAGTTTTTGTCGGGTGCCAACAAGGTCCGAGCCTATAACGGCTGGGTTATGCCCGTTCTCATGTACACCTACGGCGTGCTCAGATGGACTCAGACCGAACTTGACACCCTGGATAGAAGGGTCCGCACGACTATGACTCTCTATCGCATGCACCACCCAAAATCGTCTGTAATGAGGTTGTATATCTCCCGGAAATGCGATGGTCGAGGCCTTTTGAGAATCAAGACCATGCATAATCGGGAGATAGCCTACCTCAGTACATACTTCGAGACGAAGAGGGGGTCGCCCATGCATAGAGAGATCATAGAATGTGATAAAGGACTCACTCCCCTATCCTTAGCCAAAACCGAGTGGCAGGCCGCGGTGGTACTTAGCACCTCTGACCGTGTGGAAGGAGATGGAGTTGCACGGACGCTTTTTTAAAGCTCTTAATGAGCCTCACGTAGATAAGAAAGCGTCCGTGCAATGGCTGCGCTTCGGTAACCTCTTCGGGGAAACCGAGGGTTTTGTCTGTGCGATACAGGACGCGAAAATACCGAAGGTACATTCTGAAGGATGGCACTCACGACATATGTCGAGCCTGTCGCCATCCCGGTGAGTCACTCAGACATGTGCTTTCGGGATGTTCGGCGCTTGCTAACACTGAGTATCTGCACAGGCACAATCAAGCAGCCAAAATCCTTCACCAGGAGCTTGCTCTGAAACACGGTCTCCTGGATAAGAGGCTGCCGTACTACAAGTACACGCCGATGCCTGTACTCGAGCGTGACGGAGCCCGGCTCTATTGGGACCGGTCCATCATCACGGACAGGACTATTCTAGCGAATAAGCCTAACATCGTGCTGATGGACCGGGCACAGTCGCGGGTGTTTTTGATGGACATTACTATTCCATATGACTAAAACCTTGTGAAAGCTGAGACGGAGAAAAAACGTAAGTATCTGGATCTGGCTCACGAGGTTCCCGCCATGTGGCATGTGGAGTCCACTGAAACCATCCCTATCCCCAGATATGACATCTGCCAATGGTTTAATCGCAGTTAGCCTCGCTCACCATCTGAGGCGACTGGGGTTCCGTGACAGTTCGCTCGCAGCCAGGATGCAAAAAGCGGTGCTGCTAGACTCGGCTAGGATAGTCCGCCGGTTTCTCAACCTGTCGCCCTGACCCCCGGTCGTTTGGTCTCCCCTGCTGGGGTGTAATCCTCCGCCCGGTACAATATTTATTTATGTAATGTCTAAGTATGTTTATTTATTTGTATGTATGTAAGTTTATTATATATATTTTTGGCTTTTATATATATTTATTTTGTACGCGGGCGTGAGAGTAAAATATATATAATAGTAATCAATGATATTCTAATAGACAGATATGTTATACGCTCACTAAACAACCGAAAAAAGTGTTCCGCGCAGCACACATACACACTTTTCATTCAAGGTACATTTCACTACAAGTCAAAATGATAGAAAGGGGATAGTCGATAATCAATAAGAAAAAAAGAGACAGCCAGTGCTGTCAATTGCGCGTCAATGTTAACAAACATTAGTCTAGCGACCGATGACATATCAGAATATTAGGCAAATAATTGAAATATATTAATAAATCGAAGTATACTGCGTTCTTACATATGGTATGAGATCCCTTGTGTTTTTAACTTTGGTATCATAATTGGTGCATTTCCTAAATACACAGGATGGCATTTTTTTAAATTTTGTAGCAGCGTACCACTCGTCGCCATGCGTGACACAGACTAAAGGCAATACGTCCCAATTAGGACGTTTTCGAGTCTTCACGATTGCGCGCTCACAACATATCTATTGTTAGAATATCATTGATAGTAATAAAAACTTTATTTGATAAACACATTCCTCCTACATCCTAACACAGACATATATTTATACATATTATATCTAGAATAAGTATTACATTTAAAGTTTTTATACATAGTATGTGAGAAAAAGAAAAACAATAAAATTTGATAGTAGTGTAGGCAACAGTGTGCTTCGCAAAAAGATGGGACCTCAGCTTTAGTCAGGACTAAGAGCCCTAACACTCGTTTTCAGGACCACCGTTGCTTTTCCCATTTTGGCGGTAACAGTAACAAGAATATTAATAGATATAAGAAAACGAATTAAGATACTAAGTATAAGTCTAATATATTGTAATTATTAAAATTTATATTAAAAAAATATTTAAGCAATACTATATGCAAATATACATTGATGAGGCAGCTTATATATACAGATTTTAATTATAATAATATATAAATACACTAAGGAATACAATAAGTATATGGCATATATAAAATAACTGTAAGCTATATGACAATGCGCATATACATGAATATATACACTGTACACACATTAATTAATATTATAAATTTAACCGGCATATTTAGCGGGACATAAAATAAAGGTTTGATATCAGTATCATATAAGGTTGCTGGCTGGTTTATACGACATTTAATTAAAAAAGAAATATTTTCAAATTAAGAAAACAACTGAACATATCATTTTATGCAATTGCTTTAATTTTATTCAAATACACAGTATCTGGAGCGAACTTCGAGTATTTCTTCCTTCTGAGTTTAATTTAAAATTTCATTGAAATACTGTTTTATTGTTAGTTTTTTTTATCGCGTATCTTTTTAGAGTTGAGGACTGAATAGGCTTGTTTCCACTAAGAATGAATCGGATGGCTTAGAGTTTCTAATGATTAATCATGATATGTAGTAAACAAAAAAACAACTTTTTTACTAAAATAATATAAGATTACAAATATTTTTGGAAATTAAAATCGGCAAAATTACTTATTTAATCACGTGACATTAAACACCAATCAGAGAAGCGTGACGTCACGCCTCGCAAAACGTTCTTGTGATAATATGATACTCCATGTAATTAACCATATCATTTGGCAACAAAAAAATAAAGCAACTGTGTTTATTATAATAAATATAAATATGAAACTAAAAGATTGATTTTAAATCAGAATACTAAAACACCTGAACTTAAATATTATAGTACATAAAGTACCCAGCTACTAGTACTAAAAATTCTTACAAATGCTGATTCTGCAAACTTTAACAGCTTCAACGGCTTTAGATTTAGACATTCATTGTGTAAATACTTATATCAAAATGATCTTCACAAAAATACATTCGGAAAACTGTAGACAAACTATTAGGATTATCTCTCCTCGCAAGTTTTATTTACTTTTACCGTATTTGTTTATTGTTTGGAACGTATATAAATAACTTGTTTCGCGTTTTTATAGTTGTGCTTTTACACTGGGGTACTACACAGTACTTATAATATGAGAAATACATTTTTTATTAAAGAAAACAAAATTATAGTAACTACGGTATACAGAGACACTATTAGTATCGCGAGGAGTGACGTAATTCAAGACGCCATGACAGTACGGAGCGTTTTTGAGATAATTTTAAATTGGTTTTTAAAAATGCAAAATATTTAATGTTAATGATGGTTTTTTAAAAAAATAAAATGTTTTTCGTGTTAAATAGGTGCTAATGTCCACTATTAAGCAATTTTTCAAATTTAGTCAACTAGCCTATTATGCCTGACTTAGCCCCAACGGAGATTGCCAAGTCACTCGAAATGCGATGAAATGGTCAAACCTACAGAGTGATATCCAGAGATCTTCGTCGACCAGTTTCAACGATCCATCGCAGTATCCAACGGTTCAGGGAGACCGTTACTTATGTGAGAAGAGCAGGACAAGGCAGAAAAAGACACACTTCGAGTAGGGATGATCGTTTCATTCGGCTTCGTGTACGTAGGAACCCCCGTTTGACAGCCGTCCAAGCCCGACATGAGTTAGAACCAGTGCGGGGTGTAACCGTAAGTGAGCGTACGGTACGAAGAAGGTTCGAAGTAGCTGGTTTGGGTTCATTTGTGCCATCAAATTGACGGCAGGCAAAGAATATACAGACGCAAAGGAGAACGATACATTCAGACAAACTTCGAAACTACAGTTGCATACAGTTGCATACGGTGGTGATAATGGTTTGGGCGGACATTTGTTTGGGAGCTCGCACAGACTTGGTAGTAATTGACAGAGGGAGTCTGACTGCAGACCGCTATATCAGAGAAGTTTTAGAAGAAAATGTCGTACCATTTGGCCCATATATCGGTGACGATTTTGTTTTTATGCAGGATAATGCTCGGCCGCATACCACTCGGGTAACTCAAGCTTATCTTAATGATATGAATATCACTCTTATGGAGTGACCGGCGAGATCACCTGCAGATATGAACCCAATAGAGCACGTTTGGAACTTGCTGAAAAGAAAAGTTAAGTCCAGAATTCCAGCTCCTGCCAACATGGGTGAACTGCGAATCGCCGTAGTTAAGGAATGGCGGAGACTATCCCAGGAGACCATCGATAACATCATTCTCAGTATGCCTAGACGGTAGAAACTTTAATAAGAACACGTGGAGGAAATACGCGATATTAATCACCATTTTTCTAATTTAATTAATTGTTATTTTAATATTAATTTTCACTTTTCCCGGTTACATGAAAAGTTAAAAAATGTACCATTTCTCATAAATAGCCTTTACTCGCAAAATCTGTTCTTAATGTGATCTCATTTAAAGTAAAACAAATGAAACTTCAAATAACAAAAGTGTGGTAAGTAGATTCAGGCAGGTCAGGCTTCACAGACTGTGGCGAAACCCGGGTTAACTTGCAACAAGGTGATGCTGTGTGTGGTGGGATTGGACCATCGATTTTGAACTCTACTGCGAACAACTGATGAGATTAAAGCAAGAAGTTGAGAGACAGCGGCCGGAATTAATTAAAAGAAGAAAAAAACCACACCGGTTTATCATCCGTATAGTCCTGACCTTGCATCTTCAGATTTCCACCTGTTTCGGTCTCTACAGAATTATTTAGGCAGTGTCAGATTAACATCACGAGAGGACTGCCAAAACTACTAGTCGCGGTTTTTCGATCAGAAGCCCCGAAATTTCTATAGCAATGAGATCATCGAACAAAATGGTACCTATATACTTTTGTTAAATATAAATAGACTATATTAAAAATGTTGTGAATTTTCTTAAAAAATGCGAAAAAACTTTTTCCCCAACCCTGTACATACATCTGGGGTTGACAGAGAGGCCCAAACTATTTCCCATGACCCGTTGATTATACCCGTATTATATTTCTAGCAAAAAGCTGAGCTTTGTTTGGGCTCGCGTAATTTTTCTAACGGGTAATTATTGGTTACAGTAAACTCTTTGGTTTTCTAACAGATGGCGTTAGTAGTACAATAATATTTTATCCAATGGAGGTTAGAGAAGAGAACGAACGCACATGCTAAAGCATTAGCCCATCTGTCCCTGAAAATTTGTAGAATTTATAACGCGCTGCCGTCGGTAAGTAATATCGGTGAAGTTAGCTGTTTATGAGTACAACACAACTTACTTATAACAACTTAGCGATCGCAGCGCCTCCTTATTTTGTCCATATTTCTGAGGCACTACATTTTACAGCGATCGTCATCTTTTCTCTAACATCCATGTTCTATCCAATGAACACAAAATTGGATTGCTGAAGTTAGCCTCCAGGATTTTTTTTTAATTTTTGAACTTTTTTATTACATCGTTAGTTCGCCGTTTGTTATTTTTTGTTCACTAAAAATATTTGTTTGTTATCCATTTATTTATTTAAAAGAAATATAATAAAAATAAAAGGTAGTGGTAGCCCAGCGATAACGCGCTTGCTAAATTATATCAGAGTGATGCGGGTTCAAATTATTGAGATTTTTAAGAGTTCGCTGTGAGCGTAATTTGTTATCTAGAAGTGATGAGCATAAAAATAATAACACTTTCACTACTTTATCAACTTATTTATTGATACTGAATTTATATTAATTACATTATTAAAGTTACACAATGTTCACGGTACGGAGTCAAGACAGAGAAGAGATCGAGTCAAAGACAATAGAATAAACATAGTATAAACTAGATATGTCACACAGAGTATAAAAGGATCATAATATTATGGGGGATACACACAATCTAACACTTCCCCTTATGCCATATAATATTATATCTAACATAATAATTATACAAAAATAAACAAAATGCATACAAGAATAATATGTCAGATACATCAATACTAAATACTCTACCATGTAGAGATCGTAAGCATCGCTTCACATTAATACAATGCAAGTCATTATTCATATAAAGAATACAATAAAAATTACTATGTAGAAATAGTAGGTAATACTCTTACATTCATATTCTCAATGAAGCTACAATGTTTCTGTACACACAAAGGTTTTGTCAATACATCAGCTATCATCTTGTCTGTAGGTAGGTACTTTACTGAAATAGAGTCATTCTTAATTAAATCTTTCACAAAATGATATCTAATATCAATGTGCTTCGTCCTTTTGTGACAATATTCCTTACATTCTAATAGCTTATGTGCACTTTGATTGTCATTAAATACAATGCAAGGAATGTTTCTATTCACTATTTCAGAAAGCAAATTCTTTATAAAGCAAATGTCTTTACAAACGTCGCCTATAGCTAGGTATTCTGCTTCTGTACTCGACAGTGCAATACAGCGTTGTTTTCGAGATTCCCAGTTTATAGTATTACTTCCCAGCTTTACGACATACCCAGTATAAGACTTTCGGTCATTTACATCATTACCCCAATCGGCATCGGTATATGCCCTTAAATCCCAATTAACACTTTTTATATAACATAAAGAGTAGTTAATTGTACCAGCTAAATACCTTAGTATACGTTTCGCCGCAATCCAATGGGATCTGTCGAAACTGTTATTGAACTGGCTCAACTGACTACAAGCAAACGTTATATCTGGTCTAGTACACACAGATAAATACATAAGTCCGCCCAACAGTTGCCTATAGTCATAGGTTTCATCCTGTATACAAGCACTTTTATCTTTTGGTACAGTTAGTTTTGAATTTAAAGCCATAGGTGTAGCGATAGGTTTACAATTTTGCATATTAAAACGTGTTAACAATTTTTTAATATACTCAGTCTGATCTAAACATAAAGTTCCTTTAGACATGTCTCTAGTGACTCTCATGCCTAAACAATTTTTCAATGGACCTAAGTTTTTAACATTAAATTCTTTCTCTAAAGTAATAACTAATTCTTTCTTTATAATACTATTTTTAGAATAAAAAAACATAAAAATCGTCCACATATAAGGCAATTATTACAGAGTCATTTTGTGACGTTTTTGTATAAATACATGGTTCACATAGAGACTGTTTGAAACCATTATTAACTAGTACATCATTTACCTTTTTATTCCACATTTTACTCGCTTGTTTCAAGCCATAAATGCACTTTTGCAAAAGATAAACTTTATCCTTATTTTTACTATTAGAAAACCCTTCAGGTTGCTCCATATAAATAGTCTCATTAAGGTCGCTATTTAAAAATGCTGTATTCACATCAATATGATCAATATACAAATCATATTGATTTGCAAAAGAAAATAAAATTCTCATAGATGAATGGCGAACAACAGGTGAAAAAGTTTCATTATAATCTATTCCCTGCTTTTGAGTAAAACCTTTGGCTACTAGTCTCGCCTTAAACCTATCAAATTTTCCATTTGCATCATGCTTTATCTTATACACCCACTTACATTTAATGACATTTTTGTTAGTAGGTCTATCTACCAATCTCCATACCTGATTTGAAACTAGGGAGTCATGTTCAATTTGCATTGCAGTCATCCAAT
Organism: Boloria euphrosyne; assembly: GCA_951802675.2. Taxonomy (NCBI): domain Eukaryota; kingdom Metazoa; phylum Arthropoda; class Insecta; order Lepidoptera; family Nymphalidae; genus Boloria; species Boloria euphrosyne. The sequence goes on from OX637872.1 coordinate 7,858,465, forward strand.
CATCACGATATGGCGACACAATAGCATCTTCATATGACTTTGGTTCTTCAAATATGGTATGCTGAGTTAACATTGAATAATCATAATCTCCAAACCTTTGTGGTGGACGTCGCTCACGAACAGAGCGACCAGACAAACCCATTGCAGCATCACTGCCTGGTTGAACAGCTTCCCCTCCATGTGGGGCGTAGCTAGATGGTGTGAGACGCTCATCACGTCCACCATCGGCACCGTCGCCACCGGAGACGGGTTCACTCTCACTTAGTGTCTGGTTGTCATCGCCATCGACTCTGTCTGAAACATTAGTTGAAACATTGTCATTTTTACTATTATCAGAACATTCCACATTAGTAATGCAATTATCAATTGACATTATATTATTAATAGAAAAATTGTCATTTAAAATAGAATAATGATTATTATTATTATTCAAATTATTAGGTCCATTATAATAATAAAACTTATTCTCTATAAAAGCCACACTACGGGACAATATCACAGTATTAGGACTAGATGGCTCGCTTAAACGATAGCCTTTAGTTACCTCACTATAGCCAACAAAGATTGCTAATTTTGCTCTAGCATCTAACTTGCGGCGTTTCTGTGATGGATTCAGACAGTATGCAATACAGCCAAATACCCGGAGATGACTGAGGTCCACCTTAGACCCTGTCCATACCTCCTCAGGCATACGTCCTGCTAAAGCAGTAGTAGGGGACCTATTTTTTAAATATATAGCAGTCATAACTGCCTCTCCCCAATAACGCCAACAGAGACCTGACTCAACTAGCATACATCTGACCTTGTCAAACAAAACCCTGTTCAGGCGTTCGCTGACCCCGTTCTGCTGTGGACAATAAGGGACAGTACTTTGATGTACAATTCCTTCCCTTCTTAAATAATCAGAGAAATTTTTATTAATGTATTCACCACCGTTGTCGGACCTTAAAACTTTAATTGATAACCCCAATTGTTTCTCAGCATGTGCTTTAAAAGTAATAAAATGTGACATTACCTCTGATTTTTGCTTCATTAAATAACCAAATGACTTTCTTGTGTAGTCATCTGTGAATGTGACTAGGTATCTCGCCCCTCCCCAACTTGGCTCCTGCATTGGCCCACAGACGTCGCTGTGTATAAGTTCCAGTGGTTGATTAGCTCGTGTGGCCTGGCCTTTGGGATAAGATGCGGCCGACATCTTCCCCTCAAGACATGCCGTACAGCTTTTAAGGTCTTCATCCTGAAACATTATACCACATGCACTGACACCATCCCGTAAGCACTTCATACCTTGGAGATTAAGGTGACCTAGACGTCTATGCCATAGTTCCGCTGACAAGCCTGTTGCTATTGTGGCCCTCGGTGATTCCTGGCTACCTTCCAGGAACAAGGAGTGATCCATTGGCGAGAATTTGTTAGTATTCACATATGAACATGCATTTAGTATATACAAACCATTATAACACACAGCATATGCAATTGGGTTATCAAAACCAGTGGTTTTACTCTTCCTGTCATAAATTTGACAGCCATTACTGTCAAAAATAACTTTATAGCCACTCTTAATTAACTTTGAAATGGAAATTAAATTACTAGACAACTGAGGAACAAACAAAACATTTGATAACGATAATGGACTTACATGCCGTTTAAATCTTAAATTAACTTGCCCTTGCCCTTCACTCTTTATTAGTTGATTATTTGCAATAGTAATGTCCTGATCACCTGGCACAAAATTGCATAAAAGTCTTTTATTATTCACCATATGGCTACTAGCACCACTATCAAGCACAAAGACTTGTGAAGGCAAACTGGCAACGAACGCTGAGGCTAGACTACTTGTCTCTATGCTAGCAGGCTTTGACCTCTTCATTTTTTTCAATTTGAAACACTGAGATTTTCTATGATTCCTCTTCTTGCAAAATTCACAGAATAAAGGTGCTGTTTTCCTCGTTATGTAAGCAGCAGTGTTTTCCAATGAAGTCTTCCTCGAATATTCCTGAAGCAGACGAGCTTTGACAAGTTCACTTGTTATTTGATTTGTCACTGTTGCCGTTGATAGTCCTGATACAAGAGTGTCATATTCTGAAGGTAATCCACTAAGAAGAATTTCAGCAATTTCTGCATCTTCTATTGTTCTTCCAATGTCATGGAGTTGCTGAACTAGTGTGGTAACATCTTCAATATATGCATTCATAGAACTGTAAGCAGTGAACTCAACACGATGCAACTTCCTTAACAGCAAAACACGTCTATATAAGCCCCTGTCTTCAAATACCTCGGCGAGATTTTTCCAAGCTGCAGCAGCCGATGTCGCGTTTCGTACATATTGATATAATTCTTTCTTCACTGATAAACAGATACGCGCAAGCGCGCGCTGTTGGCGTGCCACGTCGTTATCACGTCCCTCTATGACGTCCCACAATCCTTCAAGTATTAAAATATTCTTGATGGAAAATTTCCATGTATGAAAATTGGACGATCCTTCCAATTTTTCCAAGTTCGCCATGTACGATGTCGCGTGGCTCGAACTCGATGGCGATGAATCCATTTTAATAAGAGTGATGCATTTAAGTCATTTAGTCTTCCGTACACAGAACGTTTTGTAGTGATGTGATCTTAATTTTCTTGAATGTATTTCTAATAAAAACGGTTTATTTTTGATCTTCAATATTGCTTAAATTATTATGCTCAAAATGGCTTCTTGATATGCTGGGCCCATAACCTATTGAGATTTTTAAGAGTTCGCTGTGAGCGTAATTTGTTATCTAGAAGTGATGAGCATAAAAATAATAACACTTTCACTACTTTATCAACTTATTTATTGATACTGAATTTATATTAATTACATTATTAAAGTTACACAATGTTCACGGTACGGAGTCAAGACAGAGAAGAGATCGAGTCAAAGACAATAGAATAAACATAGTATAAACTAGATATGTCACACAGAGTATAAAAGGATCATAATATTATGGGGGATACACACAATCTAACACAAATCCGGGTCTCGCACCTGATAAGTATTTAATATTTTCATGTGCGAATCATTTCTGTCATGATTACCATTTGTCTTACGGTGAAGGGAAATATCGTGAGGAAACCTGCATGTCTGAGCAAAATCTAGCAAGTTTTCGAAAAACATGTGAAGTCCGCCAACACGAACTAGGCCAGCGCGGTGGATTATGGCCTGATCCCCCTCGTACTGAGGGAGGCCCGTGCCCAGTAGTGGGACGTTAAATGGACTGAAGACATTATAAAAATGTGTCCTTAAGTTAGCCCCCCTATCACATTTTTTTTTGTGTAATTAAGTGTAATACACATCGTTTATTATATAACGAAATAGGCATATTGAGTAAGTGGACGAAGGAAGAAGTAGGACATTATTATATTTCATTCCTTTCTGCGTACGTACACAAAATAAGTAAATGGATGGTTATAGGTATATGGATTTTTCTTGTTAATATCTTATAATATTATATAATATATATATAATCGATCTAGCTAGGTTTTATTTGTAGAAAACATTATTTAATCAATATTTTCAGGCAATGAAAAAAAGCTACAATACCATTAGAATACGAAGGTAAATTTCGCTGTCATCCACAAGATTATAATAACTCAGATTGATTGTCAGCGGAAACCGGATGGTCTCTAACCAGAAGTCCTCAGTTCGAATCCAGGTGTTTCCAGTCTGATTATATTTTTTTCTTTTCTTATTTTATTTCAAAAAAAAACCGAGCGAAGCTCGGTCGCCTGATATTTTACATTTTATGTATATCGTTGTGTCCAACATTCATCAATAATTTATTTATTTTCAGATTATCAGGTGTTGCGGCGTTTAAAACGGGCCACTACTTTGCTTATTGCCGATGATAAGGAGATAATTGGCAGGTGTTTTTTTTTTAAATAACGTGAATCTGTATCTATTCATACCGAAGTTGAATCCCACGCAGTATTCTCTCCATTTTAAAATCATTTTATTTGAATAAAAAAATAGTATCATATATTTTATACTGGTGTAAAGATAAATTTCATTAACATTTCCATTTATTCTTTAGACTGGTAATTATTTTTAGCTTATAAATAACAATTGTTTACGTTTTTTTTAAAAGTAGCTGCTACACACCCGCTTCAGTGGGCGTTTTAAAAATGTAAAATTAGTATTTTACAATAAAAAAAAAACATACTTTTTTTATTTTCAATTCAATTCAATTATTTCTTTTAATGGCTTCCATGAGTGCCGATTGGGCACAGTTGACTTCGCCAATGTCACGTATTTTTTATTTTGAATATATTTATTGAACATATAAGATAATAAAATAATAATTATTTAGGAACACCAAATTAAAAAAAGAAATTGAATTTTCGCGACAAACTTAATCGGCTTCTGACTCCGCCTCGACTTTTACCTGTTCAATATTTTAACGTTGAAAATCCGGACCATGGAGGTTAGATACAGGAGAACCAACGCTTCATTCTAAAGCATTACCCGCCTGTCTCTGAAAATTTGTAGAGTTTATAGCGCGCTGCCGTCAATAAGTAGTATCTGTGAAGTTAGCTATTTATGAGTACTGTCACTATTGTGACAACGTGAAGTTAGGCATTGAGATAACATAGCGATCGCAGCGCCTCCTTGGTTTGACAATATTTCTGAGACACTACATTCTAGGGCCTTGGTTCTCCTGGTTTCTAATCTCCATGATCCGGACCGCGTCGAAACGCGAAATGTCGTGGTCTAGCTCTAAACAGTTTCCATAAAAACACATGGAATGTGAAATTTCGAAAATCAAAATACAAAAACAACAAAAATAAAATTTGAAAGGAGGTGATGATCAGTGGAAGAATTTACTTCATTTGCGCGCGCAGAACGCGTTTAAAGAAGATATGATCGCGTAAAATAAAAATACATACTTGGTAGAGCTCATCGTTCATCACTGACCGTGATGAAGTGAACTCTATCATTTGCGCAATCAAATGTTTTTACTTCATACCAATTTTTATAAAGATCGGTCTTGAGTTATAGCGGGACATACAGACAGACAAAAATTTCAAAAATAGTAAAACTGATGTCAGTGTTAAACTAGCTTTCGTATGAACTTAAAGTTGTATGTAATAAAATAATATACATAATTAGAAATCGTAAATCATCATCATCATTTTCAGCCTGCGTTCGTCCACTGCTGGACATAGGCCTCTCCTATGGCACGCCACTGAGCTCGATCTTCAGCTCTACGCATCCAACTGCTGCCAGCCACTCTACGAATATCGTCGCTCCACCTAGCTGGAGGACGTCCTACACTACGTTACGGTTCTAGAGTCGTGGTCTCCACTCTAGAACCCTTTTACTCCATCTGTTGTCGGTTCTGCGACAAATGTGACCAGCCCACTGCCACTTCAGCTTGCTAATTCTTTGGGCTATGTCGATGACTTTGGTTCTCTGTCGGATCTCTTCAAAATTGGGATGTAAGGGAGTACGAATACCACCTCAGTACTCTCAGTCAACCTCACCTGCACGCGGTACATCCTGCTGAACAACGAACGAGGCTCTGACGACCGACAGATGGCGGTATAACCTCCTTAAAACAGCGTAGTTAAATGCCACAAACCGGTGACGGGCAGCAGCGTTACCGGTACAAAGAGCTACGCCCTGCGATCGCCAACCCGCCTGCCCAGCGTGGCGATTATCGGCATTACATTCTATGGCAAGCGCACGAAATCGTAAATAATAACAATTTATTATAAAATAAATAATAGGAAGTTTATTTATTACTTCAAATTAATGAATACTGAGTGTCTATTGAGATTTCTACTTGCATTGGAAACATAATAATTTTGTAAGAAGTGGACAGTTTTAGTTATTGCTGATAATTAATAATTAAGAAACATTATTATTCTATAAATTAATAAGAATAGTACTCGTACAATTTTACAGCTTATTAGCTACTCAATAAGCTTTATTAGATTATTAGATCAATAATTCGAAAATATTATTTGTGTTGTAGCTGAGTCTGGAATAAAAAAGGACTTGATTCTTTAGACGTTTTTAATAATAAAAATATAACTTCCGGCGGATTGATATAAAAGCTGATGATAATTAAAAACAGGGCAGTTTGGGACTATGAAAAAAATATATTTTTAATAGCTTTCGTTACGCTTGAAACTTTAGTTTATTTGTTAAGTAATCTAATTTGTTCATAAAAAGGAATAGTAGTGAATTTATGAGTGTATAAAGCAATGATATTCTAATAAACAGATATGTTATACGTTCACTAAACAACCGAAAAGTGTTTCGCGCAGCACACATACACACTTTTCATTCAAGGTCTAGGCAATACGTCCCAATTAGGACGATTTCGGGTCTTCACGATTGCGTGCTCACAACATATTTGTTTGTTAGAATATCATTGCAATAGGTACAAGTATTCAGCTAATTAAAAATGTTAATCGAACAAAAAAATAAGCAATGTGAAGTAGGAAACGTCTTTTATGAACATTTAACATAGATATAAAACAGATAAATATTAATTTTATAAACAGAGGCTTATTGGCCCGTATTTGCTAACAAAATATTAAAAAAAATGCGATAGGAAGGGCTAACATTTTTAAAATTTTATTTTAGTGAACAAAAAATAACAAACGACGAACAAGCGATTTAAGCTAACTTCAGTGACCCCACAAAATTGCAATGTTCATTTTTTGGAAATGGTTATAAAATTATATTATTTTTGACAAATAGCACATCTAAAAAGTTAAATTACTATGTTAAAGCAAAAATCTATAAGCGTGATAGTTTTTTAGCTAATGTGTCCCACAAAATGCTCAGGTTGTGGGGTTGTTAGGTCTCGCTTTGTTTCCTCTAATTATTTAAATCTGTATTTGTGTAATAAAACAAGTATGCAACATTTTCACTACCACAACTTATTTAAAACCCATTTTTGAGTAATGTATTTTATAAATATCCTAGAGACTGGCCTTCTCTATGATCGGGGTCGTCTGTAGATTTTAATGATTAGTATAGATTATTCAGAAATCTTTTCTCGGTTTACTCTATTAATATCATGCATGTATTTATACAATTATGTTAAATAAACATAATATAATCTCACGGAAATATTTTAGCATTTTGATGTTTTTATTTATTACACTGGGTATGGACAAGCATAATATAACTTTATTAATTTCAATATCAAAAAGCATCATTAAATTTACACTAATTCAAAAGATATATGCCTATATTATATTTATTATTTGAATAAAGAGACAGAATATGGAAAAATATTGTATTGTTATTCATATAATTTATTTAACTTTTTTAAATTATTTCTATACTTCCAAATGATACAGCGCTACATATTGCTTTGTGAAAAATACAAAAAATCTATGAATAAGTAATTCATAAATATTAAATTCCATCGCTAGTTACTGAAGAACTAAACCAATTTTATTTGGAGTTATACTTGGACAACGCCAATTATATAAATAGTACTGTAAGTTTCCATCACCAATACCAAACTTAAGAGGTTCAAGAAATTCCTTATTATCCATTAAGTCTAAAGCATTGAACACATCAAATCCAGAGTTTTTTGCTGTAATCAGAGCATCAAGCATCAAATCAACCCATGGTGTCTTAGTTGACACATTGTAGAAAGAATAAGCTGCTTTTAATGTTTTATGTATAGGATGATACACAATAGTGGATGGCAGTGTGTAGTAACTCACAAAATCAGTTACTGAACCATCAGAAGCTTCTACTATATAACTATCTATTATACCGGCTTGTGGAATAAACCAGTGTTTAAAATCTTCTTCTGAGAATATTGGAACTAAATCAAATTTTTGTAAATAATCATTTAGGAGCTTAACAACTTTTTCAGAATCTTTTGGGTCCATTTTTCGAAAACCTGGAGTCTTTGGTAAGTCGGGTAGCTTAAAAAGTTTAAGAGTTCTTTGCATAGTCATATTACGTGACAAGTGGCTAAATTTAATGTCAATCAATTTTTTTGGATTTAAAGATCTATGCCAATACCGACATGTACCAATAGGTTTTGGTAATACAATTCCAGCTGTATAAACACCTTGAAAAATACCTGTCAAATTCACCCTTCGAGTTATTTCTCTAATTAGTACTGGGGCAACACGTTTGGAGCGAAGCTTTTTATGAACACACAAGAAGTTTATTTCTACAACAGTTTGAACATGGTCATAAATTCTTAATGTAGCTGGTATAGCAGATATAAAACCAACCAATCTACCTGATTTCACTACTCGCACTCCACAATGCCAATCCATTCTCCATCCAGGTGGCTGAAGAGCCCATTTTAAAAAGTCGGTTTGATAGTCAAAACGAAACATGCAGTCATCATCTTCGACATAATTTTCATTTAATAAAGTATAAAGCTCTTTTAGTACCAAAGGTTCATTTAAGTTTAAAGTATCCCATTGGAATCCATCTGGCAATGTATAAGGCTCTGACCGTATTTCATTACGAGATTTGGGTGGTTCAATGGATTCATTTGTAAGGATTTCTTCGTCCCACTTAGGAACTGGTTGAGTTGACCAAAACTGGTAAGACTTATGCAACGCTTCTTCTGCAGTCTTTGCCGGTTTTTGTTGCAAATTGAGAACTTCCATTGCCATTTTTAAATCTTTAAAAGATATGTTCTGTTGAACATCACCGGAATTAGGAACAGAAATCCCGTCAGTGGAGACCGACCCGCGGTTATCACCATCTCCGTCGTTGCGTTTTTTTTTGTTTTTATTCTTCTTCTTAGGGTTCTTATCATCATTAGACTTTTGATATTCACCAGTTTGTGTTATTTTGTTATCTTCCATTTTAATTTTTTTGGTTATTATATATGACTGAATTTTATAGTCGCTAATCGCTAAAGCTTTTCTAGATTCACAATTCATGATTCATTTTTTTTTTTTTTTGGGATTTTTTGACCTGGTAATTACAACCTTTAGGTCAACTCTTATTTATTCGTATGTTAATAATATGTCTATGAGCACATCCCATTAAATTGTTTTAATTGTATTCTTTATGTATTTGTAGATGTGCTTATAAGTAAGTTCGTCTTGTAACAATTGTTTTAATGGCGGCGGGCGGGACAATAAATCACACTTATTTTCAACATCACTGAGTTCACTGGCCAACACTAGTCTGTCAATCAAAAATTTTTGACAATCAAAGATAACATGCTCCACAGTTCCATCACTTGAATTACAATGAGAACAGGTTCCATTCGCAATAATGCCGAGTCGAGCAAGGTGTGACGGTGTAGTATTATGACCGAAACGCAGTCTATTTATGATAGTAATAAAGTCTCGAGAAGCATCTGGCATACGATGATACCAAGGTCTTGCAGGTAAGCTTTCTTGTATGCTTCCATACCATTTTCCTTTCGTATCTTGATCTTTCTTCCACATTTCTAACCACAACTTTTGAATATTTTGGTCAATACATTGCAAGTAATCGGACATAGGAACATTCATTGTATTTCTAACGTCAACAGCATTAACTCCTTCATATGCAGTTTTATCAGCCATTTCATTGCCAGAGATACCTTTGTGGGAAGGCACCCATAGAAAGAAAATTTGGATATTTTTACTGTGGTATTGGTGAATTATTTGCTTAATGAAGTAAAGGATATAATTAGACTTGTATTTGACTGTGAGGGTAGTTAAAGCTGTTATCAAACTTAAGGAATCAGAAATTATTAAAAAACATTTATTGTTATTGATTTCGCGAATATGCATTAATGCCTGATACACTGCATATGCCTCTGCCGTAAATATAGAGCAGGGTTCATGCAGAATAAAACTTGAAGAAAATTTTGCCTGTGGATCATATAGAGCAGCATGTACATAATCACTTGTTTTGCTCCCATCAGTGTAGATAACATAGTACATTGTATTTTCCTCCAAAAATTGAAGCATTTCCGAATTATTGTTTATTGTCTGTTGAACTACATTAATTGGATGTGAAATACACTGATAAGAGAAAGAGTAACATGGCCATGGAAACTGTTTTCTGATTTTAGAAAAATTATTGTCTATTTCCAGAAATATATCAGACAGTGTTGGAGAATTACCACATAGTAGACCGTGTGCTGTTGTTAATGGTCTTCTTGGGGATCTATCTATATAAGGTACAATTTTATTTATTATTTGAATGTTATTTGATGCTATTAGTTTGAGACAGAATCTTTCAGCAAGTAAAATTCGCCTCAAAATCAAAGGCATCACTTTTGTCTCAACTTCCATGGCCCTTATGGGAGTTGAGCACATAGCACCAGATATTATTCTTAAAGCCTTATTCTGCAATATGTCTAATTTATTCACATGAGAACTATTCATATAAGCGAGTGAGCTATAATCTAAGTGACTTCTTACAATACTTTTATACAATATTGACAATATTTTAGGATCTGCACCCCATGTTACACCACAAAGTGATCTGATAACATTTAGTCCTGTGTGAGCTTTTTTGGATATATATTTAATATGTTCTTCAAAAGTTAATTTTGGATCTAGTATTATTCCTAAAAATTTCTTTGAAGTGACTTTATTTATAATTTCATTATTGTAAATAACATTTGAGTTTGGGGTTTCATTGCCAAAAAACATAACACTACTTTTAGAGGGGTTAATTTTTAAATGTAAACAATCATTATAATATTGTAATAGTTGAAATAAGGATTTGTTCATGTTATCTATTGCAATCTCTAGGTTGTAATTACTGCTGTATAATACAATGTCATCAGCAAATTGTAAGATATTTACATTCCTATTATTTACATATTTACAAATTTCACTTGTGTATATATTGTAAAGCAATGGAGATAGTGTGGCACCCTGCATTGTGCCTCTTGAGGCATATTTGGGTCCATATAAAATATTGTTATGTCTAGCATAGATTGTTCTATTGTTCAAAAAATTAAAAATCCACTTACATAAGTGCCCGGGCACACCTAACCTAGACATGATTTGAACTAGTATACCAGGATCAACACTGTCAAAAGCACTTTGGACATCTAGAAATACGCAAACAGTGTTTAATTTTCTATGTTTTGCATTTTTTAGGTCAGAGATTAAAGAGGTGAAACTGTCTGCACTACTACGCCCTCTACGGAAGCCATATTGTATATGTGGAATGAAACACTTTGATTCAACATACCAGTCAAGACGAATTTTCACCATATTTTCGAATATTTTACCAAGACATGATGACAAGGAAATTGGTCTATAAGAACTAGCAAACTCAGGAGATTTGTCGGGCTTAAGTATTGGGACAACACACTGTGTTTTCCATGACTGTGGAATACATTTATTAAGCCAAAGCAAATTGAGAATGTTAAGAAACAACTTTTGGGCAGATACATCTAAGTTTTTAATTACGATGTAAGGATAATCATCTAAGCCAGGAGTTGTATTTCGTCTAGAGTGCAAGCTTGTTAAAAATTCAGACCATGAAAAAGGATCCAGTAAAAATTTAGAATTTGGGTTATCATTGTTGGTTTCAAAAAGAATGTTCAGTTGATCTACTTCAATTAAGTTGCTATTATCTGATAATTTATTTAAGAGTGGAGATATAAACTCATTTGTATATGATTTATTCTTAGGTCTTATGCCTTTGAACATTTTTAATAAATTCCAAATTTTACTTATGTGAGTATTTCTATTAAAAGTGTTACACAAATTATTCCATCCTATTTTTTTCTGTTCTGAAATTGTTCTCTTTTTCTGGGCATCTTTTCTTTTGTAATTAATATAATTTTCAATAGTAGACTCTTTTCTATATAGTTTTAGTGCATTATATGAAGCAATAACACTTTGTTCACATATACTATTCCACCAGGGAGCTGGTGGTCTGCTTATGAAAGTGTTTGTTTTAGTGAGCTTTGGAATTGACATTTCTTTAAGAGTATCTAAATGAAAACAGAAATTATTATAGGTTGAAATAGGATCATGTGGTTGAAGTATCAAATCATTAAACATTGTTTTTGAAAGAGCTGTATATGTTTTCCAGTCAGCTTTTTTATATATGAACTTATCTACAGGGGAATTGAGATGATATTTATCTATACGTAATGAAATCTCTGTTATTGTTGGATAATGGTAACTTCCCATTGTATCATCATGTACAGACCATTCACATAGTGGTGCGAGGCTGCCACTTATAAAGCTTACATCTATGGCAGAAGCAGTTTGTCTAGGGCGATTTATAGTTGTAGGTCTACCATCATTTAAAATACACAAATCTAAGTCATCAATTAAATTAAATAAATCCTGACCTCTACTTTTCGTTGACAAACAACCAAATGCAATATGATGAGCATTAAAGTCACCACTCATAAATATGGGCTTTGGTAGATCATTAATAATGTAACGGAGTCTATTAATTCGTATCCGTCCACTTGAAGGTGGACAGTATACACAGAGAATTGTTAAACTACTATGTCCTGTTGATACAGATACAGCAACTGTTTGAATGTCTTCATAAAATCTGGTATTTAATATATTATACTTAAGGTGTGGTTTTATTAGTATTGCAACTCCATTATGTGTATTGTTTGAATTTTTATTGTATATATTATATCCTGGTATTTTAAAATTATTATCTTTGAACCATGTCTCATTAAGAAGGCAAATATCAATATTTTGTTGTTTTAAAAATTGGATTAATAAAGGTTTTTTACTATTTGCACTTTGAATGTTATACTGCGCAATACGTAACTTGGATTGTGTAGAACTAGGCCCTACACAATCCATTATGTTAAGTTTTTTAATAATGTATCTTTAATAGTTTTAATATTAGTCGGTGTACTATCATCTTTATTGCCTAATTCCACCAACGTCTGCACTAGGGCCATAAGTACATCGTTATTGGAAATTATTTGAGTTTTAAGGTCTTTAGAATTAACTATTTTAGATTTATTTACATCTTGTACAGACTTATTTACAGGAATATTTATAGATTTATTTACAATAACATTACTATTTACAAGTTGTGATTTTGGTGGTGAGAGTGGAGGAAAATCTGTTTCATTGGTGACGACTTGTTTTGTAGAGGTGACACCTGCATAAGATATGTTGTTTTTCTTTTCAATTATCTTTTTTGCTTTAATAGGACATAATCTAGATATCGCAAGGTGAGGCCCACTGCAATTTATGCAGCTGATTTCTGTTGGTTTATCACATTCCTTATACATGTGTTCACCTCCGCAAATACTACATCTTTGTTTACCATTACAAATCCTTGCTGAATGATTAAATTTAAAACACCTATAGCACTGTAATAATGGTGGAATGTATTCAAAAACTCTATATGAGAATAGATCATATTGAACATTATCAGGTAGTACATTAGATAAAAAAGTAACGCTTACAGTCTGTAATGGAATGCGCTCTTGTCCTATTTTCTTTGTAAACCTTCTTATTGCCACTATTTCATAAATTGAAGAAAGTCTTGTATAGAGTTCTTTGTTAGATATATTCGTTGGAACAAATCTAATGATGCCGGTTTTTTCAATTTGCGCTGCCGGTATGAATGCCTTCATGTTATATTTTGTGAGGAAAGTAGTGTTATTAATAAAGTTATTGGCCGTATTATATTGCTTGAAAATAACTGCTATTTTATTGGCATTCACCCTCTGAATACCCGTCACACCTTTTATGTCCATTGAGAAAAGATGATTTAAGTATATAGGGCTCTTGTTACCCAATCTATCATCGTTTATGGATTCTACATACACTTTAAAGTCTGTGTTGGTTGAGTTTTCCGGATATAGTCTTTTATAATTCGGTTTGTAATAGGGCAGATACGCATCTCGCTCACCGCCGGAGTCCGATTGTCCTTCATCCCTAGGCTGTGTCCGTTTTGTTTTTTTTGAGGTGGGCGGGTTAGACCCGCCCCCCTCGTTTATCTCCATTGCTATTGTGCTTTTCAGCCGCTAATAGCAATATTTAAATTCACTTTAACTATAAAAAAATTCACTTTATAGGAAAAATTTAAAATTAATTTTCTAAAGTCAACCGCGCTTTTTCAAGGTTCCCGCCAGAATCCCGTATAAATATTCATGATTCACTATTCAGTCCACAGATTAAGTATAAGTTACTATTCAGTCAAATGGATTATGGATGTACCATGAACCTACTATGAGCTCTCTTAAGTTGGCGAAGGAAAATATATTTTTTCAATTTTTTTTTTGCTAATTCGTTTGTCCGTCGTTAGTTCGTGATTGTCCGATCAAATTTATTGTTTGTTTCATGTTCGTTTTTTTTATAAATAATTTCCAAAAATTGAATTTGAACCTAGCGCCGACAATTATAGTCTCTAAGCTTTTTTTTCAATCAATCTAAGCTAGTTATCGTTTGTCCAATCAAAAAAAATGTTTGTTCGATCTTATTTACGCTGATAATGATTTTTTTATTAATATCATTACACCCACCTTGGATATTATGTTCAAATAAATACTACTGCGCATGCGTGAACTCTCGACTGCTGCGCGGGCCATGAACCTACTATACATACGGGATTGTGCACTATGTTCGAAAAAACGAGCCGAGCGAGATATCATCAGGGAGACCTGCGTCCCTTTCTTTCATTGTGACAATGCTTTTAGAAGTTTTATGGACTTTTATCTTCAGTTACGTAGTGAGGTGAGAATAAAAAAAATATATCACTAGCGTTCGCCCGCGTGGACCAAGTATTTCAGCGCCGCCGCACATTAAAATTCTCACTAACCTAACATTTGTGCTAATTTTGCTTTTTAAAATCGTAAGGCTAGTTATATAGTATTTTTGAGAAAAAACAAAACCGAAAAAGCTGTTACCGTTTAGCTTTTCTTTCAACATTTGCTAAAAGTGGCCACAATACCTACCCAGACCCACCATAGGTGCCTAGTACCTACCCCTGAAGCTTTTTCCGTAGTAAGAAAATAAAAACACATAAATTCGATTAATCAGGTAGTATTTATTTAAAATCACTAACTTACAAAAATACAACGGCCAGCATGTAACAAACAAATCTTATGGTAACCCTACACTGTATTTAAGAAATACCCATCAAAATATGCTAACCGGTGGAAAGATTTACCACACCCGAGGTAGGATTCACTCTTGCAACCGAGAACTCAACAGTTCTTAACCATTTCGAATAAAAAGTCACAAATTTTCATAAAATATCAATCAAAATATGTAAACGTAAAAAGAAGACATCCGCCATTGGATTGAACTAAGTTAACTCAGTGTTACCATATCCACATTTCGAAAACTACCATAATTACAGACAGCTAGAAATTCTAAGCAAATGTAAAATGATAGAAATGACTAGATGAAATATATACTACGTGTAATTCGTAATGGTTTCATTACAAATCTTTGCTCTTGAATATAGACTTAATTGGTAAGTTTCTAAATTTTACCACTTGGTAACAATATTTACGCTTGCAATTTGCAAGACAAGGACAGATTTCTCCCTTGGTGCCTCTCATGTGGCACACTTTCTCTCTCCTGTTGATTACGCTAAAAAATCAACTTTATTCGATTGGGATAGTATTCATTTTGATGTGTGTTAGTTTCGTCAGTGCGCAGTCCTGTATGTATAGTAGGTTCATGGCGCGGGCACTGATCTCTATAATACCACTGGACTGGCCATGGAGATTAGAGACCAGGAGGACCTTCGCCCTAGAAAATAGTGTCTCAGAAATATTGTCTAACTAAGGAGGCGCTGCGATCGCTATGTTGTCTCAATGCCTAACTTCACGTTGTCACAATAGTGACAATACTCATAAACATCTAACTTCACAAATACTACTTACCAACGACAGCGCGTTATAAATTTTACAAATTTTCAGGGACAGGCGGGTAATGCTTTAGTATGAAGCGATGGTTCTCCTGGTCTCTAACCTCCATGGGACTGGCTGTTGTCAACGTACTTTTGTGGCTGCTTGATATTCGCCATTTTGGCGTTGTCCGCCGCTGTCGGACGTAGTGAGAGTTTGTGGTACTAAAACTAATGATGTCGATATCAGCGAGCAAATATCGATAACTTTTAATAATAAGTTTTTACAATCAATAAAACTGTTTCAAACAAAGATTTTTAAATAATAATAGTTAAATATCAAAAAAGATACGTTCAGTATATATTTATAATATGTGCCAAGTGAAAAGTTTCAAATTTTATTTATTTTAATTTCTGCTAGTATAAAATATCTGTAATTCATTTAAGTCTTAAAATTACGTTTTCTATCTACGTCTCGCTACGTCCGAGAGCGCTAAAATGGCGAATATCAAGCAGCCACAAAAGCACGTTGACAACAGCCAGTCCCCATGGCCAGTCCAGTGGTATTATAGAGGCACTGACCTCTATAGAGTGTATAGGGGTCAGTGCCCGCCAACTTAAGAGAGCTCCTACTATGCATAGAGTATTCATGGGATTATGGAGGGTAGAGATAAGGAGGACCAACTCGTACACGAAAAAGTGGCAGTAAAAACGCGGTAAATTAAGGTGGCGCCACATTGCTAATGGATAAATTTTAAAATCTTATTCGCGGTGGCGCCACGGTACAAGTGGGCTAAACACACTTCACTCAGTTTACCGCTGCTATGTTCATATTGAAACTATTCGCACGCCAGCGCTATTGTGGTAGGTAATGGAAACTTTATTTTCAGTATACAGCTGGACACGTTTTCAACTTTCCCCCTATATGAGTCGGTTCTCCTTATCTCTACCCTCCATACATGGAGATTAGAAACCAGGAGGACCATCGCTTCATACTAAAGCATTACCCGCCTGTCTCTGAAAATGTGTAGAATTTACAACGCGCTGCCGGCGGTAAGTAGTATCTGTGAAGTTAGCTATTTATGAGTACTGTCACTGTTGTGACAACGTGAAGTTAGGCATTGAGACAACATAGCGATCGCAACGCCTCCTTGGTTTGACAATATTTCTGAGACACTACATTGTAGGGCCTTGGTTCTCCTGGTTTCTAATCTCCATGCCTCCATACATGGGATGTATCTACAGACTACAGAATAAAAATTAAAAAAAAAACATTCATAGTTATTAGTTGATGACTGTCGATACTCGCAAAGAGGATATAAACACTACGTTTGATACTCGATAGGTTTACAAATCGCTTGCCACACCAATGATATTTTAACTATAGATATGTTATGAGCGCGCAATCGTGAAAACTCGAAAACATCCTAATTAGGACGTATTGCCTTTAGTCTGTGTCACCGCATGGCGACGAGTGGTACGCTGCTACAAAATTAAAAAAATGCCATCCTGTGTATTTAGGAAATGCACCAATTATGATACCAAAGTTAATAAAACACAAGGGATCTCATACCACATGTTAGAACGCAGTATACTTCGATTTATTAATATATTTCAATTATTTGCCTAATATTCTGATATGTCATCGGTCGCTAGACTAATGTTTGTTTACATTGACGCGCAATTGACAACACTAGCTGTCTCTTTTTTTCTTATTGATTTTATCGACTATCCCCTTTCTATCATTTTGACATGTACCTTGAATAAAAAGTGTGTATGTGTGCAGCGCGGAACACTTTTTTTCGGTTGTTTAGTGAGCGTATAACATATCTATAGTTAAAATATCATTGTGCCACACGCACTAAAGAGACAGAGGCAGTTCAAAATTCATGAACTGGACGTGGACAATCGACATTCTTGGATTTGACATGCATGATTGAAGCAAATAGCAATATAAATTATAATATTTTATGTTCTTCAATTCATGGAGTGTACTGTTTCTTGCCAGCTACTACAGCTTACAGAATACAGCCTGAAAATGGTAGAATTGGAGGCCAACTTCAGTATTAAGTGAAATATTAAAAAAGACAGCTATATTATTATATTGATAACCATTTTACATTCCATTATACTATAAGATTTTTTGAATAATTTAAAACTTTTTTGCATTCAATTTATTTCAAATCGGAATAAAAGACAAATGTGATCGCACATCCGCTTTCTCTCTTTCTTGATCACGGTATTGCAGGATGCTGGATGATCATTAAGTAAAATCTTTTTTTATGATGTACAAATGTATAGTTTCGAGATATTTCCCTGTACCTACTTGTATTATCACACTATATTAGGTACTTGCCCCTTAATTATTCTATGTCAACGGTAAGCACACTATACATTTTGATTCCCTTGAAACCGATTCTACAACAGGGTTCTATGCTCCTCTACTTCCTGGATTATAGTTTGTTTTTATATTCCCCTTTATTTTCATTATTATTATTTCCTTTATTAATTTGATTTCTTAAGTTAGGTTTTTTACAATAAAGTTATATCAAAAGTAAAATACATTAAAGAATTTACAAAATATAAATACATTATAAAAAACCTAACCTAGGGTGCCGCCGGCAGCGGGGCAGGGCCCAGGCTACCGGTGGTTAGGGCTGCAGAGAGAGAAACCTCCTGACAATGCGCGCCGTATCCAGAAGTACCGCCTTCTGCATCCGACCCTTGATCCAGCCATCTAGCGAGAGTCTCTTAAGATGTTTGTCGAGACTCTTCGCTATAAGACCGTTCGCCGAAACGACCAACGGGACAATGATCGTCGAGTGAACATCCCACATGGCGGTTACCTCGTGAGCCAAATCAAGGTTCTTGCTGAGTTTGTCCTTCTCAGCCCTCACGAGGTTCTCGTCATGCGGGATGGCGACATCGACGAGCACTGCCTGGCGCTTTGATCGATCTACCAGCACGATATCAGGCTTATTGGCTACAATAGTCCTGTCCGTGATGATACATCGATCCCAATAGAGCGTGGCACGACCATTCTCAAGAACCGGCAATGGTGCGTACTTACAATATGGCACCTCAGACCCCATAAGACCGTATCGAAGAGCAAGTTGCTGGTGAATGATCCTGGCTACTTGTTTATGTCTGTGTAAGTACTCGCCGTTAGCAAGATGAGAACAACCGGGAATTATATGTCTGAGTGACTCACCGCGACGGCGGCATGCCCGACAGATGTCGACCGTACCGTCCTTCAGGATATATCTCCGGTAATTGTTCGTCATCATTACTTCGTCTGCAATTGCACAGACAAAACCTTCGGTTTCCCCGAAGAGATCCCCGAAGCGTAGCCAATTTACCGACGCGAGCAGATCTACATCGGGCCCCGTAAGGGCCTTGTAGAACCGCCAATGTAGCTCCTTGCACTTCCACGCAGTCCTACGGTCATCGGTGCTAAGCACCTTTGGTCTGCGCCAGTTCTCGTTTGCCAAGGAGAGAGAGGTGAGGCCTTTGTCAACTGCTACAACATCGCGATGAATCCCACACTCGTTGTTTAGGAAATACTCCCTAAGACTGCACACCTCGCGGTTATGGAGGTCCTTAGCGTTTAAAAAGCCACGGCCTCCACACTTACGCGGGATGTACAGTCTCATAACTGACGAGCGTGGGTGCCTCATGCGGTGTGCAGTGAGAAGTTGACGGACCCTCGTATCCAGGGCGTCCAGCTCAGTCTGAGTCCACCTTAGTATGCCAAAGGAGTAAGTGAGCAGAGGCATTACCCAAGCGTTGAAGGCACGCGCCTTATTACCACCGGACAAAAGACTGTTAAGTACTTTTGTCAAGCGACAAAAGAAACGCTGCCTCAACGCCTGCCTAATGTCTCCACCCGCAATACCCAATGACTGTGACATACCAAGGTACTTGTAGGTTTCAGCTTCGGAGATAGACCTGAGGGATATTATGTCGGAAAGTTGTAAATTCGCGGAATTTACGACTTTCCCCCGCTGCACTTGTCTACACCAAACTCCATTTTGATGGCACTACTTCAGTAGTGAACAGGAAGTAACAGAAACCTTCAGGTTTCTGTTACTTCCAGTAGTTCCACCAGATCCTGGCGCTTTGATGCATACAGCTTAAGATCATCCATGTACAGCAGATGAGAAATAACCTCACCTCCTCTTCGAAGCCGGCAACCTAGTCCTGAATCCTTCAGCAGAGTGCTGAGCGGGTTTAGGGCCAGGCAGAACCACAGAGGACTCAAACTGTCACCATGGAAAATACCTCTCTTAATCCTTATCAAGTCCTGCGGGCCAGGGAGACCATCCCCACCACCTGGTTGATGGAGGACTGTGGTCTACTGCCTCATACATGCGCCTAAGAGTGATCTTAGAGCTGTATCGATTTTATACAGCACTAAGATCCTCTCTAGCCATGAATGAGGCACCGAATCATAGGCCTTCCTATAGTCAATCCAAGCGGCCGAGAGGGACCCCCCGTTCCGCCGGACCTGTTGGCAAATGGTCGTGTCAATGAGGAGTAGCTCCTTAGTACCACGGGACCCAACTCTACATCTATTCTGAGAAAAGGCCAAAACATTATTCGCAATAACGTGCGTGTTAATTTTTGTTCTCAAAATGGACATAAGCAGCTTGTATAAGGTGGGCAAGCATGTGATGGGTCTATAGTTTTTCGCTTCTGTGGTACTACCGGACTTATGGAGCAGGAAGGTAACGCCAGTAGTCATGAAAGATGGCAGGGAACCAAGCTCGAGGGCGTCTTGAAATTGTGCTGCCAGACGTTCGTGCGAGGATCGAAACCACTTGATCCAAAAGTTGTGCAGCCCATCCGGCCCAGGACTTTTCCAGTTCTGGGTCGCACGGGCCGCACACCCTACATCATCGGGGCTGATAGTCACAGCCCCCATGGCTTCGATCGGTTCACACTCACGTCCGACAACATTCATCCACTCACTCTTGGTGTGCTCGACTGGCACCGACCAGATACTACGCCAGAAGTTAGTCATGGCAGTAGGATCCGGCAGTTGCCCGTCTCTCACACATTGGTTGGTTCCCTCCCACCTTCGGTATACCTTCCTTTGGTCACTTTGGCAGAGATGATTCTGCTGGAATCGATCCACACGCACCCTGCAGCGACGAATACGGCTTGCCCATGCACACACTTTCTGCTTTAGGTAGTTGATGCGCTCCGTGACACATGCCATGTAATCACAGGGTCTGGTACCAGTCCCCGCGAAGGCCTGTGTCACGTAGCGCATCACACGGGGGCGGCTGTTGCCCATCCTAAAACAGATTAGCTTGGCAATGAGAGTCCTAAACGAATTGATACGCCGCTCGATCCGTATTTGCCAGGCAGGAACACCCCCGGTGGTCCGCGGTGCTCGATCAGTGTCCGGGAATCTGACACGAGCAACACGGCACACCGCGATGGCCCCACAGTACATGATCGAGTGGGTATCAGTTAAATCTTCGCTAGCCCGGAGGTACGGGTCTAGCAAAGCGTCCATGTTTCCCATTAACGCTAGGTTACGCTTGTGCATTGGCAAGCGTGGTATTCGTGGCCTAGACTCAGGTGTGGATCGATACCGCTCAATCGCCTCCTCAAAAGCCCTCCTCAGCGGGTTAGTGTACCACCGGTCAATTTCCTTGATCGTCAATTTCACTAATTCGTCAGTTTACTCATAAGACATTTTCGGTAGGTTGACAATTTCGCTAGTTAGATATTTTCCTTATTCGTCACATTCTTATTTCGCTAGTTTTGCTAGGATGTCAGTTTCGTGGAATGGTCAGTATTGCGATCCGCTAGTTTCGTTATTTGTCAGCATCGCTAATCGAACGGTTTACTTATTCGTCAATTACACTAGGTATGTTTACCTATTTTGTTAGTTTGCAGTTTTCGTAATTGTTTACTTTCCTGTTAATACTAGGATTAAACATAAATATATAAAAATTCTTTTTATGGACAATGTATACGCTTATATAACAGAATCCCAGAAAACGTTCAAAAAGATTATATTGCCAAATTAAAATGTGAAAGAACGTATGTGTACTAAAGGATATTATTTCATTAACGATTTTTTAAAAGACAGTGTGCTTTGGGAATCATGAGGTCGCTCCAGGCTCTTTTAAGTTATAGAACTATTGTTATTTTTAGTTTTATTAAAAAAACCGATTAGTCCCGATGATTTTCTTACGCCAGTCAGGTCTGTCTTCTCAGACAGAGGCTTTTTCTTTCCGAATTGGTGGTAAAGTAATTTGATTTCGATTGATTTTATTAAAAAAATATATATATTTATGTCAAGCTAACTGAAAATGGGTTTTTGTACTAAATCAGAAAAAATACTTGATCCTTTAAGTGATAAAAACAAACGCTATCAATAGTTTTCTATATCTACTTATGTAATCGGGTAATTATGTAATCAATATACAATAAAATTAAAGTGTCAGTTTTTAATTTCAAAATAAAAGCTTTACGCTAAATGCGTATAAAAGTATAAACGGTACTTACATCAAAAAGGCGATTTTTAAAAAAAATTGTCAGTTTGTCTATCCGTCCGTCTGTCTATCTTTCTGTTCCTTTCGGGTAATCTCTGAAACTATATTAGATTTTTTTATATTACATTTTGTGTTACAAACTTTAAATTCGGCAGAGAGCACCAGTCGGGCAATGACTTCATAAGGAACGTTATAGGTATTTTCATTAATAAATAACACGGCACGACGAATTATCAAAACACAATATAAACTGACAAATAATGAAACTTGCGAACAAGGAAAGTAACGGGTTAGGAACATGACGAAATAGCAAAAGTGACAATCTAAACAAACTGACGAACAAAAAAACTTGCGAACAAAGAAACCAACTTAATAGGGAAATTGACAACTTAGTGAAAATGGCAAATAACGAAAATGGCGAATTACGAAGCTGTCTAATAAGTAAACTGACGAATTAGTGAAATTGACGATCAAGTAAATTGACCAGTGGTACACTAACCACACCATGCGGCACCCCCGGCACCAGGTTGGGCATTGGCACCGGAGCCGGTGACGTAGCAGGCGGACCCAGAGCCGGCGCAGAAGCCGCGCGAGCGGCCAGTACTTCCAGGCGCAATCGATCAAGTGTCGCGTCATCCAGCAACTTGCGTCGCTGGATGAAACGCACCTGATCGGATAAGCGTTGCGCAGATACGGCGATGGTCGGATCAAATGCCAGAAACGGAGGCAGCATCCTGTCCCGGTACGCGGACAGGTTGATTCCGCCCTCTGTAGCCCCATTTATAGTATCATTATTATTAATAAATATTTTATTTTAAAATTTAAGTTATCAGTAGGTACATATAAATAAAATTGAAGGGTCTGTTTAAAAACAGACTTTAAATCAACAGCTTTTTACTAAATGCATAATAATGTGTATAAATATACCCTATATTTACTTACATAAAAAGATCAATTTTAAAAATAAAAATAATATTTTTTCCGTCTGTTTGTCCCAGGTAATCTCTGAATTGGCTGGACTGATTTTGACGGGACTTTCACACTAAAATAGCTTATGTTTTAAGGAGTAACTCAGGCTACTTTTATTTTATTAGAAAATTATAAAATCCGTTTATTTGGAATTTCGCCCAGCGATGCGGGCTGCATTTGCATAAGTAGTAATAGTACAAAAATAAACTAAACTTTCTCTACGTCGCGTCCCCTGGTTGGTTATGTGATCTAGAATATATGCGTAAATACAAAATTATTTTTTTTTAAATATCTCTACAACATTACAGGGAAGCTATACTTTACGTGATCTGACATATATTATATGAACCAGTTTTTTCCATTTCACTATTAATTTTTTTCTTTGTATCTGCTCACTGGTTGGGCTTTAACGTTAATAAAATGCATTAAGGTATACCACCTGCACACTTACAGGTACAAGTAGGACTCACACTTCACAGGTAAAACCAGTAATTACCTACTCTACTAGGCTACTACCCATTTAAATCCAACGAATCCTCCCCCGTCTCAATCCGGCGTCACCGGATCGCTTAAACCACAACAACTAAGGAATCGCTTCAATAATCTAGGCTTACCCTGTTATCAAAATGCATTTACGCATACCACGCACGCACGCAGCTAGTTATTCATTCGAATCACTGGCTAAAAGCCAGTACTGCCCACTAACACCTCCCCCGTGTTAATATTCTTTGGGCTTCGCTGCCGGCCGGATTGCTGGACGCTTGTGTTACTGGCCATATCACGAGAAAACCACTAGATTTTACATTTTTTTTTTATGGGACAAAGGGGGCAAACGGGCAGGAGGCTCACCTGATGGTAAGTGATCACCGCCACATATGGACATCTGCAACACCACAGGGCTTGCAAATGCGTTGCCGGCCTTTCAAGGAAGAATACGCTCTCTTCTTGAAGGTTGCCAGGTCGTAACGGTTCGGAAAAACCGCCGGCGACAGCTGGATCCACAGAGTGGTTGTGCGAGGCAGAAAATGCCTAAGGAACGCACTGTTGTGGAACGCTGGACATCGAGGTGGTGTGGATGGAATTTACGGTTTTGGCGCGATGTCCGATGATGAAATTCTGCGGCCGGGATCAGTTCGAACAATTCCTCAGAACACTCCCCGTGATAAATGCGGTAATAATATAATATGCGGTATAATTACATAATATGGTATAATAGCTGGTTCTCCGAGTCAATTTATTTTACTTATATATGGACATTATTATTGTATTATCCAAAGACTGAATCTAGTTATTACAATTTTTGTCTGCCTTACGTCAAAACCATTTGGTAAATGTTGATGACAAAAAGATACTTTTTACTGCAGGAAAATAACTTATTTCTCAGAAATCTATACTGATTATTAAATTGTAACTAGTTCTAGTATCAACTCAAATCTTATATAAATGTCTACTATCTCTAATTATATTACAATTATGATTAAATAATAATAATATTTATTTTATTTCAAATCCTTTAATCATTGCTTTTATTAATAATTATTATTTTGAGGGCATTCACTATCTCTAATACCTAAGGCGTAAAGGAAAAATAAAACATCAATAAATATTGTGAATATTCCAGAATATATTGTGTAACAATAGTACATCTTACAATCAGTTATATAAGAGAGACCAAGTTTACAATACAAGGTATGCCCTATACACAACCGATAAGAAAATAATAAGAAAGATAGACAATAATTGCAAGAAACAAAAGCCAACTCCATTAAGGGAGAATTAAAGAAAAGATAAAAGACTAAACTTAAATCATACTTCTTCAATCAATGGTCAATATAGAAAGTCAAAATTGCTTACTAGCATAACTGTTTATAGAAATGTTGATAGTTGCTGTTTTTGTTCGTAGATATGCACTACCAATGTTTATATAAAAGTAGTATAAGTTGGACTAGCGCATTCCACATTTTTATTAATTTTTCAATTTTTATTTATATATTTTTTTTAAGACCGGGACTCTTATTATTACATAATATAAAGATGTTCAAAGCATTAAAATAAAGAATACAGCAAAAAAAAGAATCCTCTGTCAAATATCTTACAACTTAATCCTTCTTTGTGGCTTGCTGTTTAGCTTGGTGAGCTTGCAAAACAGCAACAGCCTCATCAACTTTAGCTTTAAGAGACTCTCCGTGCTCTAACATGTGAAGCAGTTCAGAGTTATCAATTTCTAAAAGCATTCCAGTGATTTTACCCGCTAGCTCAGGATGCATTCTCTGAATAAGCGGGAAAAGACGTTCACCCAGCATTTGTTTCTGTTCTTGAAGAGGTGCTGCAGCTAACATCGTAGCTGTTAATGGTTCTTGACCTTGGATATGCACAGCTGGTTGAGGAGCTGGTGGGTTGCGCATATTTGCAGTGTACTTGTATCCAGCTGGACGACCGCTTGGAACAAGTGGTGCACGAATAGATGTGGCAGCAGCTACTCCTTGTTGTCCAGTTATAGGCCTAGCTCCTAATGAGGTGCGAAGTGCTGTTTGTGTAGGGCCACGAGGTGTCGGACGGAATTGTGGCTGCATGTTAGGGTAGGCAGACGCAGCAGTTTGAGAGCTTGGTCTAACAGATGGCTGAGCTGTCCAACGTGGAGCTGGTCTAATCTGTGTCATTTGAGCTGGGCCATAGAATCTTTGAGCAGGAGGAATAGTTGGCACGAAATAGCCACCTGCACTTCCAGGTTGGAAAATCTGACCCATCTGCTGCATTCTCATACTTGCCATTCTCTGCATGTATTGAGACGTCAAGTGAGCTTTGCGATCTTCTTTGCGTTGAGCCAAAGCAACATATAGAGGCTTTGTTCCAACAATTCGGCCATTCATTTCAGTTACTGCTTTAGTTGCTTCTTCAGGAGATGAAAAGCACACAAATCCAAATCCTTTACTGCGTCCATCCTCTAACATCACCTGTAAAAACAATATAATACATTACATAAAATAAAGCATGTTCATTCAACAACTATATTATACTTTATTTATAGAAGTACACGATTTAGTCAATAATCTACATTATGCTTGTGAACGACATGTTGAAAATGTGCATAAAGCAATATTTCAAGGTATACTATTTGTAATAACAAATATTTGATAAAAAAGATACTTTAATAGTTTTATTATTTTATAAAGAATTTACCTTAGCAGAAGTAATTGTGCCAAATGGTGCAAATTCTTTACGAAGTCTTTCATCATCAATTGTATCATCTAAATTCTTAACATACAAGTTAACTCCTTGATAACGAGTGAGGCGTTCAGATTTCAATTGTTCAAATTTGCGTTTTAACTCTTTTTGACGCTCAGCCTTCTTCTGAGCACGTCCTACATAAAGAGGTTTGCCTTCTACAAGTTCTTTGCCATTAAGTTCTAAACAGGCTCTTTCAGCAGCATCAGGATCTTCAAATGCTACAAATCCAAATCCTCTAGAAGCTCCATCGTCTTTATACATTACTTTATGGCTAGTTATTCTACCATATTTTTCAAACATGTCCTTAAGCATTTCATCAGAGAAATCTTCGCCAAAGTTTTTGACGTATACATTAGTGAACAACTTAGCTTTCTCTCCAAGTTCCTTTTCGCGTTCCTTACGAGGAATAAATCGGCCTACATAAACTTTCTTTCCATTCAAAAGCATACCATTTACTTTTTCAATAGACTTATTAGCAGCTTCCTCAGTTTCAAAATGGACAAAACCATATCCTTTAGAAGCCCCATTTTCATCTTGAGCTACTTTACAGCTCAAAATATTTCCAAAAGCTGTGAAGGTGTCATACATAGCCTTATTATCTATGGATTTGTCCAAGTTTTTTATAAAAACATTGCCTACACCAGACTTGCGCAGAGATGGATCTCGCTGGGACCACATAATTCTTATTGGTCTGCCTTTAATCATATCAAAATTCATAGTGTCTAAGGCTCTCTCCGCTAAAACAAATAAAATTAATTTATAGTTTGGTACTGAATAAGAATTATTAATTCCTTAGTATTTGTCAAATATA
The DNA here is from genome assembly GCA_951802675.2 of Boloria euphrosyne. Lineage (NCBI taxonomy): Eukaryota > Metazoa > Arthropoda > Insecta > Lepidoptera > Nymphalidae > Boloria > Boloria euphrosyne. The sequence continues at coordinate 7,885,772 of OX637872.1, forward strand.
TCATTTACTTCATTTTGTTAAAATTTCATTACATATTAATATCAGTATATTTCATAAACGAATGTCTATAGATTACAAAATGTAGAATGCAGATTACAATGTACTACAAGGCCAGTCCCCACTATCATTCTTTTCTACTTTTAGAAAGTAGATATTGAATTATTAATTAAAATATTATTTAAAATTAGATATTATCCAGTTTTACATGATAATAGTATATATTACGATTTATATTTATTTAATAATTATTCTCAGGACATTAAGTTAATAGGTTAGGTTAAAATAATTGAAATAATTGCACAATTAAAAGTATACAAAATTTGACTTACCATCGGCAGGCTGCTGGAAATTTACGTAAGCGTAACCCAAGGATCTACGAGTTATCATATCTCGACATACGCGAATGGATAGAACCGGGCCAGCGGTAGAAAATTTTTCAAACAACATGGCCTCAGTAATATCGGAGTGCAAGTCTCCGACATACAGAGAAGCCATGGGATAATTAGGAGGTCCAGGATTCATTTTGATATTTTTATTGTAATCGTTTTACAAAACTCATTAACAGTTAAAAAGCTGCTTCACTTTCTCTTTACGATTACCTATCGCATTCCTCAGACCACGTTGCACGCTTACGTACACTAACTTAAAGGCGAGTGATTCCCGTTATTTTTAAATATTTTACTATTTTTTTGGATTTTTGTTAATTTTGTGATTTTTTTTTATATTTTACAAGAATATTTCACGAAATTCTGAGGATTGTGTGACCTATTTCTGTGTGACCACACAACCTCACGTGAACACACCTTGCTCACCAAAGGAAAGGTGACGTTTGTGATTTGTGACTTGTTAAAGACAAAAAACAAGATGGCGTCGTTTGTAATTTCATTGGCAATACTAATAGATAATATCGTGAGACAATAGGAAAATTCTTGGAAATTGTAATAAATAATTACAAAATAGATTAAATATAGTGATAATCAATGAAAAATAGCACGTCATGCAAATTGATGCCTTGTATTACTTTTATATGTGTAGTCTAACTCTATGGTCTATATACACCACGGATACACATTACACAAGCAAATAGACAAGCAACTCAATTTTAATTTATTATATTATAATTTATAAGGTGTACATAATACATTTAATTTCCAGAAAATATATTTTTATGAGAATTATATTTACTATAAAATATAAAATAGTTTAATAATTATATTTAATTTATGTTAACTTTATTTTATTTGCGGTTTTATTTAAATACATAGTTTTAATAGAGTTTAACAAAGTTACCGTATAATTTATATAAATTGTACATTTTGTTTTTGATTTCGTATTATTAATAAGAAATTAAAACGAAAAATAATAATATACTTCCAAATTATAAATTCTTCAGTATGAAAAGAATATACATCTATAATATGTTATGTATTTAGTATCCACATTCTTTATGTACGATACATAACATAGAGAATGGACTGAGCAATACCCGTATGAAATTGACTACTCTTTAGAAAGGGAGAAAGCGATCGAGCGGCCAATACCTATCTCTATTTTGTAGGTTTGGTAATAATAAAAACGTGGTAGGTACCCCAAGTGGACGTGGACCTTGATCAAAATTCTGGACAAAGACAACTACTGGCCGCACGCTCGTTTCAACGTACAGTTGGATTGGGAGTAGGGATTAATGCTCAGTCTATCTATTTTTTTTTTAATTATTTAGAAAAAAGCAATACATAAAAATCCTTATTTTAACCTTTATTTTTCATCTATGATTTTAACTTATAATCTAAGTACACAGAAAAGCGAGCAGCGCTTTATGCGTGTACCGATTGCCGCGCAAGTCGATCCATCCATACATTTATAAAGTAGTATATTGCTATATATAAACTCTGTAGTCTCTAAGACTATGGATATACCACCGCCTTTAGTGGTACGACCATATACATAACGATAGTAATCCGGCGATAAAACTTCGCTTTTACTGTTTAGCCTATGGTGGAAGTGCGTTCCTACCTTAAATAAATAATAGTAAATAAATAAATAAATAATATGTTGGGACATTATTACACACAGCGCCATCTAGTTCCGTGGTAAACTTAGCTTGTGATACGGATGCCAGATAGCTGATATAGTATACATATAAATTTCAAATACATACATAATATATGACGGCGCACTCAGTGCGCCATCTAGAGATGTTGGGTAAGCTTATCGGATAAGAGTGTGAAATCAAGCTTTGACAGCGCACTCTTGTAAAGCGTCGAAGCGATGGTAGCAAGGTGTCTGGCATGTTTTACATACAAACTGGCATGTTTTACATTGCATACTTAGTTATGAGTGTGTTAAGTTAAATTGAGTAATTTATGCACTGTGTTTCCCAAAAGACACTAACGATCACTCCCACATCTACGACCTACTTCTGATATTAGCCGTCCTGCGCTTATATATAAATAAATTTGAATAAACACCCATGACTGGAGTACAAACATTCGTGCTCAACAAATGAATGTGTGTGTGTGATGTGTAAGTTTATCACGATAAACAAACGCAAATATGAAATATTTTTCGCAAGCAAAAACCCAATAAAAAGGTGTCACTAGATGTTAACTATTCATAAAGCAAACAAATGAGTGCTATAGAGAAATTATCGCAATAAAACAGCTAATCATCAAGTCAACTTAAAAAATTGATTTTAAGGTGGTTCATACGTTAAGACACAACCATGCCACAGACAGACACGCAGATACATAAGCGGTAAGCCGAACTAATTACTTTCCTTTTTTTGTACCGGGGTTTAAACAGTCATAACGAAAAGAATCACTGGTGCGTTCTTGGCGTAATATCTAGTTATATGATTTACTTATCTGTGATGAAAAGAGGGTAGACCTGTGGTGTGGTGTCAGTGGGCTGTCATATTAGTGCAAAAAGTGTGTGATTTCCATATAAACGAACGAAAAAATATACATTTTTCGAATTTTCTCCTTATTTTATCGTATATTGTGTAGTCTACATGGTAATTACTTAATACTTGAATTGCTATAAATTATCTAGAACTTATACGCAAACTCTGTGATGGCGAAACCGATTTCCCTTTGCATACGCAAAAGTTCTAATACCCATTATTTAATGTTTTTAATCTTTTTATTATTTTTCTACAGAATAGTTCCTGCCTGATGTGAATAATATTTGAAACCGACATGTAATCTGTGTCTTGTGCTCGAACTACCTCTAAAGAGGTAGCATATTGATGACGACTACATATTTATAAGTTATAAAACTGGTACACACAGTATATTGATATCGTTCATTGATCATTCATATTCATATTTAATTCAGAATCGGGGTTGGGTTGTATGTCATTTTTCCATACTTTTATAATTAATCAATTGTATATAATTTACTGTTTTATTTAATTAACGATTTCCATTTCAGATTTTCACTAAAATTTAATATGGCAGATAAAGAACAAGTAATACAAGCTTTGAGAGCTACACTCATTTCAGTGAAAGGGGCATTGACTATAAAACAATGCAACCGTAAGTATCACACATTTTCTTTGATAATCACACTTAAATAAATTTTAATCTTCTATTTGAGAAGATTATGTTATATAAATATAATCTTGATCTTATGATCTTATTTCTTGAAATTGATTAAAACTGTATTATCATTTATCTGTCATTATTAACTTTCATGATTCACATAATAACTAAGAATTGAAATAAAATAATTTTATAGTATGGAGCGGTCTGTAGACTCTTAATGTTTTAGGTGACTATAAAGAATTACAAGGAGAATGGATCCCTTTTAAGAAACTAGGCTATTCAACTCTTGAGAAGTTATTTCAAGATGTCCCTGGTTTTAAAATTACACAAATCAATGGAGAATGGGTTGTTGATGCTATAGCCAGCCAGGAAACACAACACATAGCATCCATGGTGGCACGTCAAAAGACTAGCAAGAAGCAAACATTAAAATTTAACTATTCTGTAAGTGAATATAAACATAATATATGTACTCACTCAGCTTAGACTTGTCCCAAGGTACTTTCTAGTTTCTCTTTGAAAAACTAGTACAAATCTTTCCCATGGGAATGATATATTTTTATTGGAAGATACATTTGGGAAAAAGTTTGGGCTCCTCCAGACCATATACTCTACTCCATATTTGATGACATGCTTAGCTTTATTAGTAGTAGATCCTACTTGATTTGTCAGGTGTTACGGGTGCACCTAACACTGGGGGAATTTATTTGTGTTTTGAGCACAATTCATTAAATGTATGTAAATATGTAAGGTATGGTTATTATTTATTTATTTATCTTTCCCACTGCACAATTTAGGCCTGCCTTAGAACACAATTTCTCATCTACGTTACAGTCCAGGCATTTTCCACCACACCAGTCGGAAGGTCATGACTTGTAAACATAGGGCAGACTCTTATGGGAGTAGCGCCTAATATACCATTTGGACATCTCATCTGCTTATAGTCAAGACTATTAGGAAGACTGATCGCAGGATTAAACTAGAAAAAAAAAACACTACTGTACTATTATACAGAGAAAAAAATCTTGCTTTGTAAGAGATAAACAAAAAATTTGCTGAGCTGATTTAGATGAAATTATGTATGAAGATAGTTCGATGCTGGGAAAGAAATAGGATGTTTTTCCCCCCAGAAATCATCCTTTAAGTGGGTGAACAAAGGGATGAAATTTTGTATAGGAAATCAATTTTTTTCTCAAAACATACCTAAGACTTGAGTGTAAAGTATAAAAGTAACTAACTACTACTAAAGAAATTCAACTTACTAAAAGATTTTTTGTTTAATAATGACTATTAAAATAATGATTATGCCTACTTATATAAGCACTGTTAATATTATTTACTGAGCTAATAATAAAAAATCCATTCATACATATTAATGTAATAAGGAATTAGGATACAGTCACTTGGCCACTTAAAAAATCAGTTGGGAACTATATATAACATATTGTTTTGCATATTTAAAAAAAAGTAGTTTAAAGTAGTAGTAGTGTAACATTTTTGCGTTTCCTTTGGTTTGCTTGTGATACTGTGATATTTCAAAATAGTGTTAGTTAAATAATAATATGGTAATATATATATAATTATAATTTTCTTATTTTAATTTAATTCATTTATGATTTACACCTAATTTGTATTTTTGTATATTTTATAATTTGGTTTTAATTTGTTTTTTAATTTGATTTCCTTTATTTACATTGGCTTGGAAGTGTTATAAATTCAATTTACAATGTGTAATTTATTACCACTACAGTGTATACTTTATATAATATATTTTAGAATCGCTTTCCAAAGAAACAAGGATCTTGGAGAAAACCTGCGCCATCATCTAACTATCAAAGTAATTACAATAACCAATACTCTAATCAGTATTACCGAGTAAAGTCAACAAACCCGTTCAACAATAATAATTTTAATAAGGTAAGGTATTTAAGACAAGTAGTTAGTATTTAAGACATGTTAACAAGTACAATTTTTGCTTTTGAACATGATTAATGTGACTTATGTTAATTTTATTTCCTTTTAGTACAATAAATATAACAAATCGAACGACTCGACGAAAACTTCGACATATAGTGGAAAGACAAATTCGAAAATAATTGACTACCAAGATAAAACTAGTATAAATACAACGAAAACGGTAAACGCAACCCAACTAATTAAAGATGCTCTACCTGAAGAAGTGTGTATTTTATATAAATAATTATTTATATTTTATTTAATGAATTTACAATTTAATGATTTAAAATTATTGCCATTTGATTCAGAATAAACATTCCATTAAAAATGAGAAAGAGACTGAAGGAAGGGGAGTAGGAAAAATTTCGGCATCTCAAAGATTGTCGAACTTGCGCGATAGACTGAATACGGTTGATTTAATACCACTGCAGCTTCCCGTACACAACGAGTGTTTGGTATGGCTCATTTTGTTAGTTAGAAGTTCATTGCATGCCTGTTGTGATGTTTGATTTTACAAAAATATATTGTATTTCTATTTTCTATATCGTGTAATACTACATATTTTTGACAGACTTGTTACCTTGTTAATATTTTTGTAGATATGATAACTTCTCCTAATGCAAACCCGTTTTTATTTTTCTATATGAATAAGCTAATAACTCCAGGATGGTTTTATATGAAATTCATGATAAACTATATACTTATCACTATTGACGGAATAATTGTATACTTATCCATGTAATTAAGTATATTTTTGTAATTTCCTTTAAATGATGAATTTGACATTACACAGAAAAAAAAAACTATGTTACCTAGTTTACTTTTTTTTATTATAGAAGCTCTTGAGACCTACACATTATTTAATTGTTATTTATTAAATTCCTATAAAAAAACATCACATAAACATATTTTAGGACACTAGTCAACTCATAACGCACGTAGCGCCGGCATATAGCCTGGAGCCGCCTCCCGACTCCACCTCGTGCCTGGAGAAGCTGGAGTGGACGTGTCGCAAGCTCGGCCTGCCGCAGCCCGTGTTCAAGGTGCACGACATGCGCCCCAAGCGCGGGCCCGTCACCTACGACTGCACTGTCAAGGTTACCTTCACTTTTGGTTCCCTTTTATTAAGTCCTAGTACTGTTGTGCTGGCATTTGCCATTCGCATTTTTCAAAGTCTTTACTCTCTCATAACACAAAAACGTAATTCTTCAAGACACCAGACTGATAGTTTTTAAGTACTTATGTTTTGTTTCTACAATTTAAAGAAAATGTCGAAGGGTTTGTAATCAAAGGTGTCCGGTGTCCCGTTCCCGCGCAGGTGGGGTCGTACTCGGCGCAGTCGTACCCGGCGTCGTCGCCCACGGAGGCGCTGGCGCGCGAGGTGGCGGCCACCAAGCTGCTGGCCGTGATCGAGGGCTCGGAGGTGGTGGGGCTGCCCACGTCGCGCGCCGAGCGCGCCGTGCGCGGCCTCGCCGACCTCGTGCGCGATCACGAGGCCGGCCTCTGGGCCAGCACCGTGCCGCATCTGTACAGGTTCTATGTGCTTTCTTTCTTTGTAGCTGTGCTGTGCTTTGTATAAATAACTAGCTGTACCCCCTTTAGTGTATTATTACAAACTTTGAATGTCTTACCTATTTATATCTAATCAAAAGCCTAAAAAGCCTTCAAATTTTTAGCTTGCGAAATGCTTTCGCATTAATAATATTAGTAAGGATTATGCATTTAAAAATGCATCCCTTAATAATGAAAATCAAAAACTCGCTCAATGACGTTAGTAATATAGTAATTCATTAACTACCTCGTTGGTGTAGTGGCTAGCATGTACGGTCGCACACCGGGAGGTCCTGGGTTCGAGTCCCAGGTCGGGTCAAGTTTGGTTATTGAGTCTTTCTGTTTCGTAAGCCTCAGTAACAGCCCGGAGTTGGGAAGTTGGCGGTGTTTTTCACCCCCGTGCCTCGGAGAGCACGTAAAGCCGTCGGTCCTGCGCCTTAACTCTCACTGGTCGTGTCGAGCAATCGTCCCACCGGAATATGAGAATGATAAGGAACAGAGAGTGCACTTGTGTCTGCGCATACACTCGTGCACTATAATATGTCCCGCGCCGTTGGCTAGTCTAAATGAGATTGGCCGCCGTGGCCGTAATCGGCCGGGAGGACATTATTATTAATTCATGGGTGTTATTGTACAATGTGCATTTCTCACGAATGCGTTCTTCCTATTACCTTTTTATAGTGTGCCATATTTTGTTAGAGACAACATTTAATTCTAATAAATTATATTACAACGAAAACGTCATGTATATATCGATTTATTATTCATAATAATTATTGTTTATAGGAAACTTATCGCCCAAATTAGGACCATTCAATTTCATTTAATTTTCGTATGGGATAAGGTATACTGTACTATGGCGTTTTACTATATTACGTTTTAATTTACATTGCTTACAGCTCTTTTCCTTAAATGATATATCGTAAACTATTCACCTTATACGTTACTGAAATCGTAAATGTTTACGTAATTATTAACCATTTAATTGTGTAAACTGTAATAATTATGTTAATTTCAGGGAAAAGTATGGGGAAAATTTACCTAACAATTGGTTGGAACTGGTAGAAAATTGCCCTCATATACTAAAAGATAAAGTTGTGAATGGTCTTCTAGTACTCTTACCTAATAACGAGGTGTGTTTGAGATTCCGTATAAAATTAAACTGCCGAATTGCTGTTGCTTTCTTGCTGTTGATATCATAATATAAATTGTTATTTTAGGAGGTAAAATCGCCATTAATCGAGACCATAGCGTTGGACGAAACGATAGACAGTGATTTACCGCCATTGCTATTTCCCGAAGATGACTTTTGGAATGTCTTTATAACTGTCGCCAATTCTACTCTCGAAGTCTGGCTTAGAATTATCGGCCCGCAGTATAGTGTGAGTTGGTTTTTGTTTGGTGCATCTTATTGACAAATGTTAACAATAATTTGTTCGTAGTTTATAACTTATAGACTATAATTATAACTTTCATTTTGATTATATGCAAAGTTTAATTATTTAACTAAAAAATAAACTTTATCAATATATTACTTCTATTATTATTACTTTATTTCTTTTGAAATGATTAGTAAATTCATTAATCAACTATTAAGTTTATCTTATTTTTTTTTCAAAGGATGCCTTTGAAGTCCTTTTGCCCGACATGGCGGCATATTATAGCCACGGCGGTACTTCAGTTGACAAATCTATGATTATTAAAAATGCATGGTAAGTTATATGTTTGTGATTATTTAATTAATTAGTTACCTTAATATTAGAAATGCATTTAATTTTAAATGATGAATTGTTTTTGTTACTGCATCAGGCTGTAACTGCATACTAAAATTGGCTTCCAATAGGAATCAGTATAGCTTAGGTATGTCTGGGATAATTCACGTGTTTTTATATATGAATGTTTTTTCTTATTAGTAAAATCGAAGCAGTTTTCCATTTAGATGTTGTTTTCAATGTTCAAGTAAAATCTAAACTTTACTTGCCTAGCTTTACACCTACCTTACCTTAATAACATTAATGTAGTAATTGTACCCTTATTTATTATGTAAAATATGTTTAACAATCAGCATAATTGTTCATCTAAATTAAGGTATGCAGTAAATTTGGACGATGGTGGATGGCAAAGAGCGAAAATATTAGAAATAGATGAAGACAAGGCGACCGTGTTCCTCGGAGACCACGGCGACGACGACACCGTGCCCTTTTCCAAGATCAAGATCCTCGAGCCGCAGTTCCGGAAGCTGCCTGCGCAGGTTCGGTGCTCACTCGTTTTGAATACATACATCTAAATCGTGTATTTCGTACTTATATAAAGCTAGCTAGTAGCTATTCACCCTCGCTTCGGTCGCATTCATCTCAATCACGCCTCTTCGTTACTCTTTTTCGACGTAAGAGAGGGACAAACCAACGATGTCGTAGTGAAACATTATAGATATCGTACAAGAAAAGTGTCAAATCTACAAGTGCATTCAAGTAGTTAATGTTAATTTAAAAATAGCGTTTATTACGTAGCTCCATCGTGTATGCGTTGTTGCGTTGCTGCGTTGCAGGCGATCCTGTGCCGGCTGGAGGGGTGCGAGGAGCTGGCGGCGAGCGAGGCGGGCGCGGCGCTGGCGGCGCGGCGGCTGCCGGGCGAGGTGCTGGTGGCGGCGCCGGGCCCGCGCGCCGACCCCGCCGACCCCGCCGTCGCCGTCGTGCTCTACGACACCTCCACGCAGCGCGACCTCAACCTCAACAAGGAGCTCGTGCACGACTTCTGCATCTCCGGCGCCTTCTCCATCACACAGGTCAATATATAATCGATAAACACATACCTACCGCATATCATGTCGTCTTATATTAAAGCGATTTCCACACGATACAATTTCACGACCAATTTGACTAAATTGGCAATCGAATTTTGTTTGGTCCATAGTTCTATTTCTTTTATTATCATTATCTAATCAAGGGTTGATTTTTTTGGAAAGAATTTTTGCTTTTTGTTAAGAGGCATAACACAAGTCTGTTCAGCAGGGGCAACAAAATAAAACTAAAATTGGCGATCTTTAATGTACGTGTGGACACAACAATCAGATTGTATGCAATTTAATTGGCCATTCTGATCGGCAAATAAATTGTATCGTGTGGAAGTCGCTTAATCCAACTAGGATTTTGGTAAAATAAAGTATCTGTAATGAGTCGGTTGAGATGGTGTGCGCAGAAGCCGTGCGAGGTGAAGGTGGGGTGCGTGACGGAGGAGGGGCGCGTGTGGGTGTCGCGCGCGGGCGGCGCGGAGGCGGTGCGCGCGGCGCTGGCGCTGCTGACGGCGGGCCCGTACCGCCGGCCGCTGCCCGCCGCGCCGCACGCGCCGCCCGCCGCGCCCGCGCTGTTCATCGTGCGCACGCTGGCCGGCGACTGGGTGCGCTGCGCCGTCATCAGCGGGCTGGACGGCGAGGGCACGGTGCGCACGCAGCTCGTGGACAGCGGCCTCGTGCTGCGCGCGCCGCTCTCCTCGCTCGTGCCGCTCAGCGCCTTCTCGCCCGCGCTCAACGCCTACCCTCACCAGGTATCAGTCATCATTTGATTAGACCGAGTGAAGCGAATATCTCACAACTGAGCGTTTTTTGGTACACTTTACTAAAAAAATATCACGCCTATAGATTCGTGCTTTAACATAGTAATTTAACTTCATATCTAGATGTGTTATCTGTCAAAAAAAAATTATAACCATTAGATGAATATTAAATTTGTGATTGGATCCATTCCAATCCATCCATTGGATAGAATGTTATTGTACTACAAACGCCATCTGTTAGAAAACCAAAGAGTTAACTTCGCTGTAACATTATTACCCGTTAGAAAAACTGCGCAAGCCCTCACAAAGCTCAGCTGTCTGCTAGTTTGTTTATAAGTAGTACTTTCTTTACTCAGGCGATGCAAGTGCGCCTGGGCGAGGCGGAGCGCGTGGCGAGCAGCATGGTGCCGCGCCTGCGCGAGATGCTGCTGGACGTGCGCGTGCTGTGCCGCGCGCTGCCCGCGCCCGCGCCCCCCGCGCCCCCCGCCGCCGCCGCCGCCGCCGCCGCCGCGCCGCACGTGGAGCTGTTCGTGCGCGTCGGCCCGCAGCACATCCTCACCTCCGTCAACAACTCCATACTCATGGAGTACGAGTGCCTGCAACTGTTAGTACACCTACCACTACCTCTTTTTAACAAATAATTATTACGCGCTTATCGAAATTACTTCTAAAACGTAATAGCGACTTTATGAGTTTTTATAAAATGTACAGTCGGCTTACTTATAAACTAGATGCTATCATGTAATTTTGATATTGCAGACTGGTCTGGAATTTAGAGAATAGTATGTACAGTGTATAAATCACACAGTTATTTATTCAAGCTGATAGTATAGAAATCAATATCATAATAGTTATCAGAACAACTAACAATTTTGAAGTGAAACTTCTTTAGAATCGTTGTGATTTGAAACTCGATGAAACGAAAATGCGTCACGATAAAGAAAGAAACTCATAAAAGTATAGGATTAAGTCGGAGAGAATGAGATAGAATACATTCCCATGTTACCATGGTAACCGTTGTTTATTTTTTTAAATTTCTTTTATTATATATATTCATCTCATTCTTTTGTCGATTTACTGAAGTTTCACTTCTATCGTGTGTGAATCGCACACACACCTTTTTTTTTTAACCTACTTCATTTTAGAAACATGATGCGAGTTCATTTTATAATTATTGATGAATGAAAAAAATCTAATTCTTTTTTTTTAATTGACTGCACTTCTTTTCCAACTTAATAAAACAATTCGCACTAAAATTGTATAAATAATAATGAACCTAAGAAGATATTTGTTTCAGTTTTAAATAATAAAATAACAAAATTACACAAAAACAATAAATGATCAAATTAATGTGCAAACATTAAAAACTTAATTAATAATATTTCATTAGCTAAGTATATCATTATAAATTCTAAGTGAACCATTCTAAATGTCGGTGAAATCGATTTAAAATCGGAATGTGTGCTTATTACGAGTGGGTTTTGTATTCATTAGTAGTTTGAATGCAATAGCTTTGGCGTATTTGGAGCGTGACGGCAACTTTCACCGCGTCCTCACGCGAGTGTGAACGCTGTGAATGAACTATTGACCAGTGACCGCAAAAATTGCGCCATTACCTACTCAATTTTTATCACTTGTTAAAATATTATTATTAATTCATATTATTCCTTCTATGTGCTTAATTTGTTATAATTATATTTTTGTAGTTTTATATGTACATGGTACATTGTACATATTGTACACATTTACTCGGCTAAAACATAAAATTTTGTGGATATAGGAATTTCCTAAGTAAAAATCGAGCTTGAGTATTGGAGAGAATTTGTTTATTATTTTTTTTAAATGGTATGAGAATATCCTTAATGGATTCTTTACCATAACCGGAAAATTGACGTCATTTTTACAAATTTCTAAATAATAATAAAATAATCCTATTGACTTCCGTTTAATGTTGGAATACATTCGACTACACAAAATAGTTTTTACGAACGCTAATGATTGCATTAAACATGAAAGCCTACTAATGACAGCGGCAAGGTGCAAGAGGAGGCGAAGGAGGACGAGCCGTCGCGGCACCTGGAGGCGCTGCACAAGAAGAAGGAGCGCATCTTCGGGCCGGCGGCGGCGGCGGGCGACGAGCGCGCCGCGCTGCCGCCGCCCGCGCTGCCCGCGCCCGCCGCCTGCTTCGACGTCTACGTCGCCATGGCCGCCAACCCCTGGAACTTCGTCGTGAGTACACTCAGCCATTGCTGTCCTGTTCTCGCCCACGGCAATCCATCTCGATGAAATTAAACATTTAATTTAACACTATCCCACTGAGCCATCTGAGCATTTTGTAGTACACTTTAATGAAAAACTATTATATATTTGTGCTTTAACATAGTAATTTACTTCATATCTAGATGTGATATATAAACCGACTTCAAAAAATCTGCACTAAAAAGAGAAAAATAAACTGAATTAGATATTTAATTCAAAGAACAAAATGCCTACCTACCTATTCAAAATATAATAATACCCTATTCTATAGAAACATAATATATACAATATTATTTTACTTATCAAACAAGGTATATAAATTTACAAATTCTGTTAATTTATACTACTAAAGAATCGGCGTTAGAAAAAAAGGAACGTCTATCCAAAAATTCTAAACGGAATGTATCACGTTCCCAGGAATCACCGTCGGCTTATCATGTTCGATTATCTCAGATGATAAATTACATGAGCTCTCGATTGTCACAGGGTCGCAAAGTGATAGGGTCCGGCGACTCAATCGTATCCATGAACGTTTGAGCGGTGAGACATCTGAACAACGCGAGCATCGTCTAACTGTTATACGAGACCGATTTTTAAAGAATTTTCTTTCAACTCCTAGCCGTTGAGGAGTTGTTCCTTCCATCATCAACTTATCCACATGAGATGGTAATTATCAGATGCAAATCTTTAAAAAACCTTAGAAAATATATGAAAAACGTACTAAGTGGCTATAAAATTTAAGAGTTGCCATCGATTTCCGTAGGATCCCATTATCAGATCCTAACTTGGTGACAATGGGAACATCTTGGAAGTATACCCTACCAAACAAAAAATAAATTTTTGAAATCGGCCCACAATTGACGCATAAATCGGTGAATACAGATAAAAAATCTGTCAAATTCGGAGGAGGTAGACGTGTTCCGTCCGCTTGTTATATTTTAATTCACAAAACAATAGTAAAAGTAAAAATTATAATAAACATTTGTGATACACGGTGATAACTATTGACATTCTGTTATATTTGTGATAAAAACGGTGGTGAAAGTGTAAAACAACGATGAAAATAGACATTAAAAAGTGAATACTTATCAATATAAAGACAGTGACGGTGATTCAAAATCTTAGTGACTACGACATACCCACATTTACATAAATAATATAAATTAGTAAAATCAACAGCGCTTTTTCGCTAGGAAGGTTAACTTCAGATTGGACCAGTGGCATAAAATTAGTATACGTATACGATCATACCCGAGTTCAATCCTCAGTAAAAACAGAAATTTTCTACATTTTAAAAAACATTGTATTTTTCTTCGCATAATTATAACATTTGATATTATGGCAGAGAAACAGACATCGTGGGGATGCTGCTACGTAAATAAAAACAAAGACGAACATATGCAATGTATAGAATGTAAAAAAAAGTACCACTTTGATTGCTTGGGAATTGATTCTTCTACAAAAGTGTACACAGATTGGAACTGTCCCAAATGCAGCAGACCCAAACTAAAAGGAACTAATAATGATGAGACTCCAGTTAAACCTTCCATAAATCGCACAAATTATAAAATTACCGATTCAAATGTGACCAAAAGATCATCTAAAAGACAGGCGCTTAGTTCTCCAACGTCACCAGTAGTAAGCGAGGGACTTTCACAGGAATTGATACGAAATGTCATCAACGAAGCAATTAATAAACAAATGTCAAACATAATGTTAGACATCAACAAAACAATAAATAATTCCATAAGTACTCATTTTAAAAACTTAGAAAATAAAATCGAAGAACTTCAAACATCAGTTTCATTTATTAGTAACCAGTACGATGATATGAAAAAACAACTTGATACTCATTTGGAAATAGTTAATAAATTAAAGCAAGAAAACGAAACGCTTCAAAGTACAGTGACCAACCTACAAAATAAAGTAAATATAATGGAACAACATGCACGAGCAAATAATGTTGAAATACAATGTGTTCCCGAGTCAAAGAACGAAAACATAATCAATGTTATAAAACAGCTCTCAAAATCTGTAGGATTCAATATTAAAGATAATGAAATAGCTCACTGTACACGTATAGCTAAAATGAATCCAAAAACAACAAGACCCAGATCTATCATAGTACAACTCAGCACACCAATTATTCGCGATCAACTATTAGCAGCAGTTATAAAATTCAATAAAAATAACCCCTCCAACAAATTAAATACTTCACATCTTGGCATCGCAGGTAATAAAGTTCCCATATATGTAAGTGAACATCTATCCGCATCAAATAAATCTCTTCATGCTGCCGCTCGTCAAAAAGCAAAAGAATTAAACTACAAGCATGTTTGGGTACGTAACGGGCGCATATTTATGAGAAAAACTGACAACTCCGACTACAAGTTAATTAATAGCGTGGAATGTCTCAATAAATTAACCTAGATCTAAGTTGTATTGCATGTAGTTACGTTGATTCATTGCAAATATGTCAGCATTAAATGTATATTATCAAAATGTTAGAGGTCTTCGTACCAAAACTCATGATTTCTATCGAAATGTATGCTGCAATAATTATGATCTTATTGTATTGACTGAGTCTTGGCTATGTTGTAGTATTTTAAGTACGGAACTTTTTAGCGAGAACTATAATGTTTATAGAAGAGATAGGGACCTTATTGAGTCTAACAAAAAATACGGCGGGGGAGTATTGGTAGCTGTAAGTACTAAATTAAATTCTCGGCGAATGGAATCCTGGGAGAGTTCTTGTGAGGATTTATGGATCACAATAGACATAAACAAAATTGATAAAATAGCTCTGTGTGCCACCTATATCCCCCCACCGGTCAATAAATCCGTATTGAATAATTTTATAGATAATGTTAACCGTGTTTCAGAAATTACACATTACAATACACTTATCATTGGAGATTTTAATTTAAGCTGCATAGACTGGGATTTGGTGGGCAATGTTAGTAACAAGTGCAATTTACCTTCTTTGGCTCAATCTCTTGTAGACTTTTCTCAAATAAACTCTTTTTATCAACTGAATCGCATAAAAAATCAACATAACAGAATCTTGGATCTCGTTTTCTTTAATAATGAGAATGATAATATTAAAGTTACGGTTAGTTCATCATCAAATGTAATGAGTCGAATAGACCCTCTTCATCCACCCTTAGATATTAGCGTCAACATGAATAACAATACGGCAAAATTATTAGAGTCAAACTTCAATTACGTAAAATATAACTTTTTTAAGGCTAATTTTGCAGCAATAAATAGTTTTCTCACTCACGTAAACTGGGCAGAAAAACTTTTAGTGCACAATGACGTTGATGATATGGTAGAAGTATTTTATTCTGTCATACAGTCTTCAATAGAACAATACATACCCAAAAAGACACACAGAAATAAAACTAAATATCCTCCATGGTTCAATAAAACTCTTGTTAAAAGAATTAAAGAAAAAGAAAAATTAAGAACAAGATACAAAAAATATAAAAATCCTATGGATGAGATTTCCTTCACACTTCTACAAAAGAGATGTGAGAAATTATCATTGGAATGTTACAACTCTTATATAAAACGCTCAGAAGATATTATCAAAACTAATTCTAAATATTTTTGGACATTTACGAAATTAAAAAAACAAAACAATTCTCATGCATTTCCATCTACTATGACGAGAAATAATGTCGAAATTTCTGGTGCCAGAAACATTTGCAACACCTTCGGTTCACATTTTTCTGAAATTCACAATGGTAATACAGCTACCCAATACAATGTCAACAATATCTTAGCTAATATGTTTGATGACGCTAACAAAAGCTGTGCCTTATCATGTATTCAGCTAGATGAACACGAAATTTTAAAGAAATTACATAACCTGGATCCGCATAAAGGAGCAGGACCGGACGATATTCCACCAGTTTACTTAATTAACTGCGCATCTTCTCTTGCTGAACCTTTAAGAATAATTTATAATGCATCACTTAGTTTGGGGGCATTTCCGAGTAAGTGGAAGGTGGCAAAAGTTGTTCCCATTTTTAAAAGTGGTAATAACGAAAAAGTAGAGAATTATAGGCCTATATCTATTCTTTCTGTGTTCGCCAAAATATTTGAGTCTTTAATTTATCCATATATATATGCCCAGTTTAAGGGTTGTATTAGTCAGCACCAACACGGTTTTATAACTGGGAGATCTACTAACACGAATTTAGTTAACTATACTGAAATATTAATTGACTCTATTGACAAAAGAAAAAGAGTTGATGTAGTCTACACAGACTTTAGCAAGGCGTTTGACCTGGTTCCCATTTCGGTTCTCCTTGCAAAATTATCAGCATATGGCATGGCTGGGTCTATTTTGGACTGGTTAAAATCATACCTCAATAATAGGTGTTTCTATGTCGTTGCGAATGGATATGAATCTACAAAATTTAACATAACATCTGGAGTCCCTCAGGGCTCGCACTTGGTCCCTTACTATTTAATATTTTTATTAACGACCTGCCAAAATGTTTTCATCACTCAACACCTTTCATGTTCGCTGATGATCTTAAACTCCTCAAGATCATAGAGGACTTTGAAGACACTAGCCGCTTACAGGAAGATCTAAATCGATTATATCATTGGTGTAAAGCTAACGGAATGGTACTTAACACGGAAAAATGTTCTTGTATATCGTTCACTCGGAATAATCCTGAAATTAATACCAATTATTACCCTTACATCATTGCTAATGTTCCTTTAAAACGCCTAAATACTGTCAGGGATCTCGGTGTGATTTTTGATGAGAAGCTTACATTTGTTCCACACATAGATGATATAATCACCAAAGCCTCAAAGATGTTGGGTTTTGTCCTAAGGAACAGCAAAGTATTCCGAAATGTACACACCAAAATAATTTTGTATAACAGCTTAGTAAGAAGTATACTAGAATATGGTAGTGTCATATGGAGGCCACACTATGCAACACACTGTCTAAGAATAGAGAGGATACAAAGGCGTTTTCTCTACCATCTGGCGTTCTCTCAAAGAAAGGCTAAAGAACTTTCTTCGTACAAAGAGAGGCTAGGATATTTTAATATACATAGCTTGAGCCAAAGAAGAGATTTGTTGGATTTGATGTTTCTATATAAAAGTCTCAACAATATCTATGATAATCCAGATTTAGTATCTAAGTTTAAGTTTAACGTTCCCTCTCGATATCCACGCAAAACAATTACTCCTCTTACAAGACCTCTTCGAAAAACTGTTTTGGGCAACAACTCACCAATTTCCAGGATGTCTAAAATACTAAATGATAGTTGCAAACATTTAGACCCTTTTGGGGACTCACTCAAAACATTTCGTAATAAATTTTTTTCAGGGTTAAATTAAATAATTTTCATATAAGTAAAATATAATTAACTAATTTTAATATAACAAACTACCTAGAATGATTCGATTTTGATAATTTTCGCTACTAAGTTAATACGTTTTTAATATAGTGTAATAAATAATATTTTATATACTTACTTCCTAATATTTGCATGCTGTATCTGCCTTAAAAGATAATGCATTTAGAATTAAGCTAACCTGTATTTCTTTTTACTCAATATTGTTTTAATGTAATTATCACTGGTGGATTTAAATAAATAAATAAATAAATAAATAAAAATAACATTTGAAGAATTCTACCTTCCATCATCAGCTCATCACCTGAGATGACGATTTTTAGACGCAGTTGCTTGAACAGCTTTAGAAAATATATCAAAAACATAATAGGTGCCTATAAATTTTGAAATTTGCCCTGGATTTCCCTGGGATCCCATCATCAGATCCTGGTTTTGTGATAATGGGACCCCCTCAGAACTATACCCTACCGAACAAAAGAAAAATTTTTGAAATCGGCCCATAGTTGGCGGAGAAATCGGTGAACATACATAAAAAAAATACATACAGTGGAACATATAACCTCCTCCTTTTTTGAAGTCGGTTAAAAATGAACATTCACAATTTTGTGTTCATTGAATAGAATGTTATTGTACTACTAACGCCATCTGTTAGAAAACCATGGAGTTAATATCGCTGTTACATTATTACTCGTTAGAAAAACTACGCGAGCCCTCACAAAACTCGGCTTGTTGCTTGTAATAAATAAAATTCCACATCTCATGCTTATTTGTAAATAATAAATATATAAAAATTATGCGAAAGAATAGTTGTAGAGCATTTTTTCACTCTCAATTCCTATGATACGTCAAAGCAGGATCGGCAACTTTAAGTCTCTTCTGACACACGGGTTAAACCACTGCCAGTTTTTCAACTATTACTTACTGTAAAATTTCTTGCCTTAAAACTTAAAACTTGCTTAGACCGATCCGAATTGGACGAATCTAAGGCACCCGGATCTGCAGCGGTACATGCTATCGAGTATCGAAGATTTAACCACTAAGCATATGCATCATCCGTGCAATGATAGGTCACTTAAACTACTACTAGACAGGGTCACAAGGCGACATGTCGGTGTTAACAAGAATATACCGAGAAAATATGTAATAGCGTGTGTATCTTCCATGTGCCGCTGCACATTCTGAGTTACTGAATTCGAGGTCGAGTTAAGTATAGTTATTAAGGACCTGTTTCAAAATGTCCAAATAAAGTCCTGAATAAGCTACTTGCCACTTATCTGACATAAAGTCACATCGTTGGCGTTTCACAATCTTCAAAAAAGCTCAAGTGGTAAATAAAGTGTCAAGTAAATTATAGGTCATATCATCTGCCAAATAAGGAAGTTATTCGGTTTTATGTTACTTGACAGTTTTATGTGTCAAATAATTTATTTGTTAATTAGTTATCCAATACTTTACTTGGACATTGTGAAACAGGTTACAGGCCCTAAGTCTTTCCGTTTAGTAAATCTCAGTAACAGCGCAGTATTCGGAAGTTTTCGTCGCCGTCGGTCCTGTGTCTTAACTCATGTACATGTATAAGATAAGTTTTATTATTTTCATTTATTAACATTATTTGATAGTCATTTTTTAATTTTTTGTTAAAAGGTGCAACCCAATAATACTAGACACACTCTCCAAACAATGATGGCATCGTTACAAGTGGAGTGTCCTAAAATACCAGATTCAGAAGCTCCCACAAACCCGAGCAAAGGCGAGCTTTATACAGCTTATTACGATAAAGATGATTCCTGGTACAGGTGAGTTGAAAATACCTAATGAATGTTGATATTTATGGTTATTATGCAAATTTGTTTTAAATATTTTAACCCTTAATGCTGATATGAGTTTAACTTGTGTATTATGTCTGTCTATGATATTGTAAAACCCAAACGGGTGAATCAATTTGAATTGAGTTTGTTTTTTTAATGGCTTAAAAGAGGTACACGATCCACCTGAAGGTAAATGATTAGCATCGCTTATAGACACCCATATCATAAGAGTGGCTGTGAATGTGTTGCCATTCAGTTAAGGTTAATTACAAAAAAAAAAAAAACTTTTATTTGTACAATTTTTTGCCATCAATGTTGTATAGGTGGATACCTATTGTTAGGGCTATTTTTATTGAAGACAACAATGGAGAAAGGTGAATGTCGCAAAATTTTAATTTTAGTTAAATTGAGTTCAAAGTTTTTGTATTGTATTGAGTGTCTGTATACAAAGTGGCTGTGAAGTGTCGTACTTGACTTAATTACTGAACTATAATGTCATAAATTAAAATATGGCTCTCATAAGATTTAAAACTGTTTATACTTCCACAGCACTGACATCTATGTATGTATAAAACAGCGAAAAATACGTAATATCGTCTCTATCCATCGACATGTTCAATTATAGTATTAAGAGTAATGGTTGTTCTGGCCAGGGTGACGGTGGCGGGCGCGGTGTCGGCGGAGATGGTGTCGGTGTACTTCTGCGACTACGGCGACCTGGCGCTGTTCGCCACGCGACAGCTGCGGCCCGTGCCCGCCGCCGCGCCGCTCGCGCGCTCGCTGCCGCCGCAGGCCATCAAGGCCAGGCTTTATGGTATGCCGTATGGTTCATACTGTCATAGCTTTACATACCACCCGCATTCATATTATATGTTGGGACTTTGTAAAGTGCCATCTAGTTCTAGTTGTGCTTTGCTAGTTGCTACGAGGCTTGTGTTATGAATACTAGATAGTAGAAGTTATACATGTATTATCATGTATAACTTTAAATACATACATACTCGTATCAACACATATAAATAAAATTGAAGTGTCTTTTTTTAATTTCAAATTAACAGCTTTTCACTAAATGTATATGAAAGTAAACTAACAATTTTTTTTTTAAATTCTTATCTTTTAGGGCCAGCTAATCTCTGAAATGGCTGGAACAATTTTATTTTAGAAATTTTATTTATTTTAACTAGCGGAACTCGTGACTTTGCAGCGCTCACAAAAAAAAAAAATATATTTTTCTAAAATTACAAAAGTATTTTAGAAAAATATTTATTTTTTCAGTAAAATACCAATGTCACTTATATAATTTATCGAGAATAATTTTAATTCTCAGTATGCGTTTCCATAACATGCAAGTTTGTCTCACATTTAGTTAAAATTATCATTCTCATCAAGGTTTTCCAATGGCATGCTTTAAATAAAATTTACAGATGTAAAGCCTCTTCATCAAGACTGGACCGTAGAAGACTGCATCAGATTCCAAGAGCTGTGCGTGGAGCAGCAGTTCGTGGGCATCTGCAAGGAGGTGGGCAAGGACCCGCTCAACCCCAGCGAGCCGCTGCTCACGCTCGACCTCATCGACACCTCCACGGACGAGGACATCTACCTGAACAAGCAGCTCGTGGCCGAGGGCCGCGCGCGCCTCGCCTCCGTTGCCACCTCCACTTAAACACTACCTTACATACTGATGAACATCTTGTTTTGTAATGGTTTCATATTATTATTACTTTTAAGGCACACTTGTTATTTATTTATGAAGGTGGTTAGTGTTTATTGTTGATTTCCGTTATAATACTTAATGTTTATGTTCTAATGTTTCCTCTTTGCCAAATTGTTTAGTGATTTTAATGAAAGAAATACTCATTGTTGTTCCCATTTGTAAACTTCTGACATTTAAATTCCATGTTTGTCTCATCGCTATGTTTCAATGTTTAGCGAAATATGACAGACAACTGTGGTACTGAAACTAAGTGCATTTATTGTGAACTTGTCTTTTACTTGAGCCATGCTAACAGATCTGATCTCGTGACTTAAATTCAAAATTTCTAGGTCATTTGAGTAGCCAAGACTTTTCAAAAACACAGAACTAACTCACTATTATCTAAATATATGCAGTAATTGGTCTCTTTATGTAGACATTTAAGTTTTATGTAGTTGGTAACAGATATAATCTCATTGTAATAGTACATGCATAACTACACCTTTCTTGTGATATTATAAAATCCTTGTAGTGATAATGGATGTCAAATTATATCTTAAAAATACCTCTTTGTTGTATAAGATAAAACAAATAAAAATAAAAAAAACTAAAAAAACAAAATTGATATAAAGACACATTATATTAAGAATTATTTTATCTTTTTTAATATACCATATTATTCCACTTAATCAACATAGAGAATAATAATAGTTTGTAACTGGAATACCATATTCCTGTATCCGCATTGGTTGTCACCCGTCACAGTAATTGTCTGTATTTCTTGAGCATGCAAAAATAAAACATTATCAATCTTTATTGTTTTCATTTTTATCCTCGAATAACATCTTTTTTATTTAAGACCATATAATTTATAAATGTAAAAGCAATACTATTGTAATAAACTTGTTAATTAACTTGTGTTTTGTTAATTAACTTGTGTTTAAGTTTGGAAAGAAATTCAGATTTTTATATTAAAAAAAATATAAAAAATTAAATACTACTGAAGTTATAAATGTGAGTTTGTGTTCGTTACTTTTCCAACCAGAACAGATGCTTTGGTATAGAGGTAGATTATTGTAAATTGAAATAGCACTTAAGTCTTTATCCAGGAAAATGTATAGTTCCTGTGTGATAGATTTTGTTTTTCATTAGAGACAAACCTAAAGTGAAAGCCTTATAGGCTGTGCTTGTGCCTCATTATCAAACAAATAATGTTTGCATAAACAGACATGGCAAAGAACAACATTGTTTTTTTTCTTCAATAATTTTAGTAAATTAAATTTATAAAATAAATATCTATATTTTGCTGGCTAATTATTTTGTATCATAAATATGAAAAGCTTGATACATTAAAGATGCTGTTTTTAAATATATGTAATTTTTTATTTAGATAAAAGTAAAATAAAAAACCTACCCATTTACATTGTTCACTTTAATGATGGTTAATAATTTTGTATTTAATATGACAAATAAACATTAATTTTTTAGATTGTGAACCCGGGAATATCTCATATTTCACAACAGAAAAGAAATTATTATAATCATTTAAATATTTTTTTTCAAAGTAAACATCTGTCTGTAAACCAAATACTTGTAGCTAATCACTCTTACCTCTCTTAAAGTGAACTAACTTTTTTTCACCTAGTTATATGTGTGAGTGACATGATAATTTTATGATTTAATCACATTTATACAATTTGAACACCCATCTACTTTAATAACCGAACAATATAGATGCAACAATTTTTGTTGATATAATTTTGTTTTCTGAGGATTTTATGTAAATCAGGAAAGGCTTTTAAATTCAAATATATAATTTTTTATAATATTTTATAATCTTATTAATGATTGGAATCATATCTAAGACAATTAATATACATAGATTAAAGTATTTATTTGCGAAGTTCTTCTGTTGAAATACCATATTTTTTCTTTAATGTATCCAATTCTTCTTGTTTCTTTTCTATATCCATTCCCTTGAAGGCTTTGTTTGATCTATAGTATAAAACAACTAAGTATCTATTGCAAACATTGAATCCAGATAGATGGTCACATGCATTTTTAGCATCGAATATGTCTTCGTAAACTACAAAAGCTGTCCCTCTTGTTTCAGGTGTGTTTCCACTAAAATCAATATAAATTCTTAAAACTTATTATCATAACATAATAAGCCGATGATAATTATTTTAAGTAATCGAAGTAAAATGTAGTAATATATCTAATACTTACACCCTGATTTGGCGTATTGCTCCATATTTACCAAATATATCATACATTTCTTCAGCTGATATTTTATAAGGCAAATTTCTTATATATAAAATTCTATTAACCTCTGGTGGCAGTCTTACCTGTAAAGAAAAGGACAAATTAAAATATAATTTAGTTAACAAATAATAACAGTAAACCATGTTGAAGTATTAACTTACGTTTGCTCTTCTTTGTAATGCTAATGCCATATTTTTTTAAATGAACACTTCTAATTATTTCAATTTATTATACAGTTAAATCTTTATTTTTAATTTTCTTGAATAACAATATTGAATTTACTAATTTTAAGAATTTTAAATACAAGCATAAAGCATTTGACAATTACCACAGAACACAATACTTCTCAGTATATTATCTATACTATACCATAGAGTATATTGCTATCTATACTCTTTGACAATACTCCTAGGCTCCATGCATGATACTTACAACTAGACAGTGCAAAACAAAAATTTGTTTTGCTAAAATCAGATCTATTCTTTTAACTTTACGGCAGGTATTTGCCTCTAAGCGGTAGCTAGCTAAAAGCGGTCCAAGCGAGAGCGTTCCCGCTGGTAGTGTGTCCTTGTCTAACGTATTGCCAGCTCTCATAATCATTTCGTTTGATAGAAATGGTAGAAAATTAAATACTTTTCTTTTTAATGATTTACCAAAACGAACGGTTGGTAAACTTTTTTTTTTTTTTTTTTTTTTTTATTCTGGCAATACTCGTACATAGTACATTTGCCATTATCAAACAGGAGAAATTTTTTCATGCATTTAAAAAGAACGAAAGATGTTAAATTTAGGAATCATTCAGGACAGGAATAGATATAGGATAAATATATGACCTATAAATATATAGGACCTATAATAACTATATGAAATAATAAAATATATAAAAATTAATTATATTTAAAATTATAACTTATATCATGAATGTATGTAAGACACTGAAGATAAAAATATTAAACCAATATATATATATATATACACACACATACACACATATACATACATACATATATATATATATATATATATATATATATATATATATATATATATACATACATACATACACACATATGTATATACATACATACATACACACATATGTATATATATTATATGTTATAAATATTTAAATCTCTATATTATTAGTAATTACATAGTCTGAAATTATTTTATATACGTAATATTTTTTAATAAATAATAGGCAGGTAATTGAGGTTGGAAAAGGGATATGATATTCTAGTAAGGATTGCAGGAAATCGGAACGATTATATAAAGGACAAGAAAAGAAAAAATGATTTACATCGCCTGTTTCACAACCACACATACAAGAAGCGTCACTAATAATATTTAACTTATAAAGATGAGCAGGTGTACAAGTATGGCCAAGTCTCAATCTTGAGATGATACTAGAGCACCTCCTATTAAAATTCATAGAGAAAAACCATGGTTTGGATAAAATATCAGGTTGAAGAGAGTAATAATAATTACCCTTTTGTTTACTACTGCTATCCCATAACGCTTTCCAAGATGTTTCAAGATCGAGTTTAGGTTTTGATAACAAGTCTGGGCAGTAAATCTTATATGGAACAAGGTCACCACATGAGATCGCTTCATTAGCAAGAGTGTCTGCTTTAACATTTCCTTGGATTCCAGAATGGCCAGGAATCCAAGAAAATTTAATATTATAATTTTTTGATATGCATATAGTTAGTAATTGTCTTATATCAAATACTATGGGACTGTTATGCTTAGTTTTAAACGGGTTCTTTACTAATGCTTGTAAAGAACTAAGTGAATCCGTAAAAATGATTGAATTATTGAGTTTAGCTAATATTATATATTCTAAGGCTTTGAAAATACCAAAGCACTCTCCAGAAAAAACAGAAGATTCTGGAGGGAGTTTTACTTTCTGAACAATATTATACTGAAGGTGATAGATTCCTACACCTACTGTACCGTTAAAATCATGTTTCGAAGCATCAGTAAATATCAGATGGGTATTTTTAAATTTATTGTTAATAATTGTATTGAATTTTTCATTAGCCATCAAAAAATCAGACTTAGCTATACCAATATTTAATATTTGTGGCGATAGGATGAGAGATTCAAAAGGATAAGAAAACAAAGGTAACATGTTAGATTGATGTAAAGGTGCGGAAAGAGATTTAAACTTAAAATAGCTATTGACTAAGCATGGATTAGATTTATGTACCCAATATGGTGAATTCGACACGAAGTGAGCTAAAAGATGAAGTTTTTCAATAAGAGGATGATTGTAAAGCTGTATACGACGAAAAATAAGACCCGGTTCTAGTAAGAAAGAGCCATATTCCAGGACACTACGTATGAGAGCATTATATACAAGTTTCAAATAAAAAGGATGAGCACCCCACCAAACTCCTGCTAAACACCTTAAGATGTTAATTATTTTTTCACACTTAGTTGCGATAAAATTGCAATGAGGTACTCCTGTAAGTTTACTGTCTAAAATGACACCCAAAAATTTAAAATCGTTTTTTTGTGGTATGATGATATCATTGTAATAAACGCGGACTGGAGTGATTGATCGCATACGAGAGAATAAAACTACTGAACTTTTAGATGGGGACAAATTTAGACCATGATCATCAAGCCATTTTTTTAGATATTGAAGAGATGAAGTTAACTCTGTACATGCTAATTCAATTTTGTTGCTTTTAACATATAATAATAAATCATCTGCATATTGCAAAACACCAATCTTTCTATCGATAGCCAAGTCTAGATCATATGTGTATAAATTATATAGTATGGGACTTAAAACGGATCCCTGTGGGCCATTAGATAACACTCTAGAATATTTTTGATCATTGTCAATAAGAAAAATCGATCTATCATTAAGCATATTTATAATAAAAGAAATAATTTTTATGGGAATCTTTAGGCATAACAGTTTTTGTTTAAGAATTGAAATCACAACATTGTCATATGCATTAGATAAATCCAAAAATGCTGCAAGAACAAAATTATTAACAGAGAAGGCTAGTCTGATATCAGTTGTAAGTAAACTAATATTATCTATAGTACTTCTGTTTCGTCGAAAGCCAAATTGAGTTGATGACAGCAAATTGTTGCTTTCAACGTACCATTCTAAACGATTCTTAACTAATTGTTCACAGATTTTTAGGAGGACAGATGAAAGGGCAATAGGACGATAAGACAAAGCAGAAGAAGGATCTTTATTAGGTTTTAATATTGGTATTATAATTTGGGATTTCCAATTTGGAGGAATGTGACCAGAGTGAAAAATAGAATTACACAAATCTAAATAAAATGTCATGCTTATGTCACTTAAGTAAGTTATGAAAGAATAATAAATACCGTCTGGACCAGGTGCAGAATCTGATGCATATTCTAAAACGTTCTTTAATTCCGTCATAGAAAAGGAAGAGTTTAATTCGGATGATTCATTGTATATTGTATCAAAATCATTTAAATTATCTTTACGGAAACTAACGGTTGGAGGAGCAATTCTATCAAGAAAATCGTCTATTAAAGAAGATGGAAAAGATGAAGATGGGGATGTATTAAAAGCTGATCTAAATCTTCTAATGTTTGTCCAAACACTGGTTGAGGGAGTATTGGGAGATAGAGATGAGCAGAATTCTCGCCAGCTGTCTCTTTTTTTTCTTTTAAAAAGTAATTTTGTTTCATTTGTAATCTCCTTTAATGATAAGAGGTTCTCCAATGTCATATTACAATTAAATATGATTTCTGCATTTTTTCTTTTATTTAAAAACTCTTTACATTCATCATCCCACCATGGAGGACTTGGGATATAGGAGCCCTCATGTTTTATACTAAATACTTCATTGGCACTTTCAATTAATGCATCTAGAAAAATTTGTGCATTGCAGGAATCACTAATATTTTCTGATATTTTTTGTTTAAGTTTTAAGTCAACCTTATTACTAAATTGGTGCCAAGTATCAGAATTTGCTTTTGAAATATTGTATCTAGGGAATAGATTTATGCAGTTTTTAATAAATTTACCAAGAGGAAATGATGTTAAAATAGGATAATGATCACTACCAAATGTGGATGTTAGAACAGAGCTTGACAACTGAGATATAAATTGAGGTGAGCAAATAGTTAGATCAACTACACTATTCCCTTCGGATAGATTAGAACGTCTAGTGGCATTTCCATTGTTAATAACACATAAGTTGTTTTTATCTAATATATTCAAAAGTTTACTACCATAACAGGTTGTCATCGAACAGCCCCAGGACTGGTGATGACAATTAAAGTCACCTGTAATAATTAATGGTTTAGGAAGGGATAAGAATATATCCCCAATTTCATTTAATATATTAATAGAAGTATGAGAAATATATACAGAAACAAAACAAATTTTATTTACAACTACAGCTAAAATAGAAATTTCAGAACTATGTACAGGTATGGATATTATATTAAAAGGGTAGTCTTTCTTAATGAGAAGAGCTACACCGCCATATCCATCTAATCTGTCTTCTCTGACAGTATTATAATTTTTAATATTTAATGTAAAACCTGGTCTCAGCCAAGTTTCACATAATGAAAATAAAAGTGGATTATATTTATTTAATAAGTAAATTAGATCACTTTTTTTATTAACTATACTTCTAGCGTTCCACTGTATTATTTTGTTGGCCATTATTTATTTTAATTAAATTTACAATTAACTCCATTAAGGGGGCAACGATGGACGGTATATTATTGTTGGTCTGGGCAAAGGTTTGTAATAAGGATATAATATCTGATATTCTAGTTGTTTCTTGTGTGGATGGAGTATCATTTATAACTGGACTAAAATTTTTATCTATTTGATTAAAGGAATATTCCTTTAATATGTTGTCATGTGCAGCTTTGTCGTAACCTTTTCCAAGTTTTATAGGTGAGGAAGATTTAGATATTACTGTTTTCTTGTAAGATTTTTGAGGAGTATAAGGGGATGGAGAATTAACGTTTTGGAATGATAAATTTCTTGGAGGACTGGACAAGGCATCAGCAAATGTTTTATGTAGTGTAGGAAAAATTTTACTAGCTTCTTGATAAGATACACAATTTTGAGACATATATAGTTTTATTTCTTTTTGTCTAATAAGTTCCGGGCAAGATTTACTGTTTGCCATATGTCGACCAGCACATTGACAACAATAATAATCATCTTCTACATTACATGTATCGCTAACATGATCCTGACCACACTTTAGGCATCTTGGTTTGGAACGACATTGGATTTTTGTGTGTCCATAACGACAGCAATGATAACATTGGATGGTGGGAAAAACATATAGATCAACGGGCAGAGAGTTGTAACAAATAAATATTTTTTTTGGTAGTACCTGACCATCAAAATATACAACAACAGACTGAGTGGGTTTCCATGTTGGAGACCCATCAACAATGGTTTTATAATTTAACCGTCTAACTTTAACTACTTTGCCACAGCCAACAGGGGTTGAGATATTAGAAATTATTTCTTCAGGAGACCAATCTGTTGGAACACCTTTAATAATACCTATTCTTAAAATATTAAAAGAAGGGACATATGCTTTATAATTATTTTCGGTAATAATACTATTGCTAATAAAGGAGTTGGCATCAATATAATTTTTGAAAGAGACAGACATACGGTTTCGACCAATTCTTTTAACACTACCATTAACTACATTATAGATTTTATTTTTTAGAAGAAAATTACCAAAGGATATTGGGTGCAATATTGTTCCGTCATTATCAGAGGATTGTATCTTTTGAATATGAATAATGTAAGGAGGCGCATCTAGTTCATTGTAAAGATTTCGACCAACTGGAGATTTTGATTTACTGTTTGGATCATTAATATTATCAACTACTGGAATAATCGTTTGTAACATAGGTTGCTTTGCAAGTGAAATATTCGTAACCTCTTTGCCCTCATCAGATTTATCTGATTCAATACAACGACATCCAATGTCCTTTTGATTTCCAACATTTTTTCTTTTCTTTTTATTACAACTTTTGCATATTTTATGTAAGCGACTACGTTTTAAACTAACTTTTTTAGATGATTGGTCAGTATCCAAGCTAGAATCATCATATTCAACAGTTATAAAACTGCTAGGTTCAGGCACTTTACTAGTTCCCCCGGGATCGGGTGGCTCATTCATCTTACATATATAATATAAAAAACTTACCAACCAAGAGTGCTAATTATTATATATACAAATTAAATTTATAAAATAAATACTATGAAAAACTGTTCTGAATGAATAAAATCTAAAATAATAAATATTTAATGAAAAGACAAAAAAGAACACAACCACGCGCCTTGAAATTTCCCGCCGTTTTTTTTTCGTTGGTAAACTTAGAAACATATTTTTTTTTTTTTTTTATTTATTAGGAAGCCAACGTTATATACTAAGAGTACAATTCTTAAAATATTAATTCATATATAAAAAAGTATTACAAAGTATATCACAATTATAGGCTAACTCAGCATGCATTGAAAAAAAATCTAAAAACTAAAAAAAAAAGGTTGTTGCTCACTTATGTATTATAATTACAGTGAAAAAAAAAAGATTTAAAGCTACCATGCAAATAAACAAAAATAGATACATCTGTGTAAAAAAACCTTAAACATTTCTAAACAACAAAACAACAATATTAATTCTATTACAACTATGTACATATTATCATCAAAACAACAAAAATATAAAATGGTTTAATTATTAGAGGTATTAGGGGGATTTTTCAAGTAAGAATTCATAAAGTTGGTTTTTAATTTAGACTTATAGCAGTTTAAAGTATCGTAAAATATGTCAAGGTTAGTATTCTTAGATAAGTTATTATAACATTTTTCAGCTCTGCTTATTGGAGCATTTACTCCTAAATTCGTTCTCGAGAACTGACGTTTAAAAGTTTGTGTATTCGTTAATCTTGCATTTGGTTTAGGAGTAATTATATTAAGTTTCCTTAAAATTCCAGGGCAATCAATATCTGCGGATATTATTTTGTGCAAAAAGCAGAGGTCAGCAATATCTCTGCGATGAGTTAATTTTAATAATTTATAATGCCGTAATAAATCATCGTAATTGCCTATTTCATTATATATTTGATCTTTGTAAGATAGGAATTTCAAAAATTTCTTTTGTATCCGTTCTAATCTATTTATATGCGTATGATTATATGGATTCCAAGCAACTGTACAATATTCTAATTTACTTCTTATTAATGAATTAAATAAAATTATTAATGTACTAGACTTTTTGAAAGCTTTAGTAGATCTAATTAAAAACCCTAACACCTTTAGTGAATTACTTATAGCCTCATCTATATGTGGAATAAAACTCATTTTTGCATCAACAATAATACCCAAATCTTTAGTCTGAGTAACTTTTTTAAGATGGTAACCATTTATATTGTAATTGTAATCAATGTCACGTATCTTTCTACTGAAAGTTATGCTATGGCATTTAGAGATATTTAGTTTTATATTGTTCTCAGAACACCATATGGCAAATCTATTTAGGTCTTGTTGCAAAAGAAACGTGTCTTGAATAGTATTAATTTTTCTATAAATTTTTAAATCATCTGCGTAAAGTTGAAACTCGCTATGTTGCAGGCCATTTACAGCATCATTAATAAAAATTACAAATAAAATAGGACCAAGTCTCGATCCCTGAGGCACTCCGGAACTAGGAAAGAACGTATTTGATTCATAACCTCCCAGAACAACGTTCATTTCACGGTTTTGCAAGTAACTTTCTATTAATTTAAGTAATTTTCCGCTTATTCCATATTTAAACGTATTTCTACTGTAGCATGGGTAAAACATGTACTAGTGCAGTCATTGAAGCGAAAAATACGGTCTTACCTACGAATTTTTTCACTGTGAACCGATTTGCATGAGATTTTAGAATTAGGCTCATCTTACCCTTAACTTCAAAAGTGAAAATGATCTGAACTCTGCCTATTATTTTTAAGGGGTGTAAGCAACCCCTTAATGGAAAAAATTGACATTGAGCCATTTTATCGCAAGAAAACTTGTCTAATAGTAAGTGGTGAAATTGTTAAGTGTTTTCTAACACAATTACCTCATATTAAAATCATTTTCAACCCCTTGAAAATCTTACAACCCTTGCAAACAACCCCTGAATTGAAAAAAATCACAAAAAAATACTTTAATATGACATAAAAAGATGTAATAGAGTAAGTTATATTTTATATTCTCTATAATAATCAAATTTTTAACCCCCTTTCAACCCTTGAAAAGTACTCCTTGATAAAAAATTGTAAAAAATTTTTTTTTGATAAAATGAAAAGGATTTAAATATTATTCCACACTCTCGAAAATGATTATCATATTCTTAAGCTTTTCTACCCTTAAAACTACCCCTAAATTAAAACAGTAAATATATATGATTACATATTTAAAAATAATTTAATTTAGAGTAAAAAATTGCCATTTATTGAATGAAATATTTACAAATTATATAAAATTGTACTATTGTTATTAAAATATAATACCAAAATATATGAGCCATATTACGTATATATATACACATTACAATAGTTTTTGGTCTCTATTATACTGCGTACTTTCACATTGCTCCAAATATTCACACTCCGAAATTTTCAGTTACTAAGTAGAAAAAAATATGATAAGTTTTTGGACCATAACTCCTTCAATTTTCATGCTATCACAATTTATAAAAAACCATTGTAAAGGTAATTAAGAGAGCTACAACATCCTTTATTGCAATATATAGTAAAAAACTTTTTCTAAAACGGTGAAGGGTTAAAGGGCTTAAGAGAGGCTGTGATTGCGCTGGCACGCGCTCTTTAAACAATCATATCTCCGTCAATTTTTGTTTGACAGAAAAAACAAAAAAACCAAATTGTTTGTCAGAAAAATACCTAAATTTTTCATCCCTACACTTTTATACGTATCTGTCGTCATTTTTGAGATATTATGAAAAAAACGTGGGTGTTTTAAAAATTTTGAAATTTTCTTTTTTTTAAATCGTGACTTTTTTTAAAAATATGTGTCCTGAAGCAGCCGCCAGCCAAACTGATACAATCTATCAAACTCTTCATAATAAAGTTAATTCTAGGCCATTGAGTTATAAAAGACTAGAGTAGCAATGTCTAACAAAAATATTGCAAAAAAACGTGTCAACTTACGAGTTTAAAGTCGTAGCTTTGAAACTGATACATAAATATGTCAATCCGATCAAATAATGTATGCTTGTCTCATTTTTTTCTAACGCCAAGCTAATTACGTTGGAAAGAGACAAGACATTGTCATCGACAAACGGTCAGGTGTTGTCATTAATCAACATAATTTCCCCAGAATGAATGAAGGTTTGATTTTTTTTCTTGCTGCACAAGGCTTGAATTAATTACTATGTAATATTGTTCGATGGGTCTTTCAATAGATTTATAGACTTAGAAAAGTTGATAAGGATGACTAGGTAGATTAGGATGATTAAAAAAAGTTCGTAAATGTATTATATATTTATATAATGTATTTCAAAACTGTAAAATCAAGGTGAAATAAGTAATAACTATTTTTACGTACTACGGGTTCGGGATCCGAAATTATAAGCGTTTTTGCACCAAAGCTGTTTTAATATTATTATTGTTTTATATTATAAAAAAATTATATTATAAATATTTATTTATAGTATAAAAATATGTCTGTCTATATTAAGGTAAAGTAAACCGTGAACGTGAGTGTGTTATTTTTTCGTTCAATGAGTGAGTATGATACTACAGTGCGTTTAACACAACAGACTTTAATAATACACTTACAGTAACATACATACGAGTACATACGTTATTCACTAAACCCAATAATCCGGGAAATTCAAAATCGAATATTCTGGTCACATTAATGTGTCATCAATGACAAAACGATGTTTGAAAAATTTATTTCTTCTTATAATGTTTTTATGGATAATTTGAAGAAAATTTAACAAACTTTCTTGTGAAAAGTAACACCGCTTGCTTTATCTATCTTTTCAGACCGTGATTGGCACACTTTAACTACACATTTCACCATTTTGTATTTTTTTATTGCCAAGCAATCACTCTTATGACATCAAGCTGACAACTGAGGTCTTATATGTCAGCGGACATATCCAACCTTGTCACGTACCGACGCCGTACATTGCGTATCTAGTTCTGTATAACATCATTGTTCTAGGCGGAATACGATTGATTTTAATTTTGGTGGAAATGGCACTTATGATGAAACCCATTGATTTAAAAGAAAAAACATTAGATGCTCCTCTTATTTGCAATACAGCTCACTTATTTTACGTGCAAAAGACTTTTAATAGTGCTCATTTTAAATTTAAATTTCAGACAAAATAAAAAATTGCTTTGATCTTTAACATCTAGCTTAATATTGCACTTAGAACACTTTATAAAAAACCAAATTGTTCATTTTTTTACCTTTTACAATTTTGTTCTTTATTTAATTTGTTCTAAAATTTTCGATAAAACGTATGGTTTTGGAGATAATATTTGCAAAAAACCGATGAAAAACGTGAAAAAATTGCGAATTTTCAATTGCCAATAACTTGAAAAGTATTGAATTTCGAATCGAAAAACTTTATAGATCAGTTTTTGCCTAAAATTAGGCCTTCTATCGATATCCGAGGTTATTTTGAAAAAAATTCACCCCCCGAGAAGGGGTGGCAACCACCCCAAGGGTGGTTGCGGAGTTCAAATCATGCTCACTTTTGAAGTTAAGGGTAAGATGAACCTGATTCCAAAATTGTATGCAATTCGGTTCACAGTAACAAAATTCGGAGCAATAATGCTTCAATGACTGCAATATACACTTCGACTGCATGTCGATATTATTCTTTTTATGTTAAGAAATGTATTTGAGCTTTAATTAAACCTATGTATGTTATGTACCACCTAATAAAAGTTTACATAACCATCGCCATCTTAATGAAGTACGCAGTATTGCTTACGTATTTGACCACGTCGTTGTAACGGCAGGTCTGTGAAGCAGGCCACACAGCCAAGGGCAACGTGGACTACGGACCACGCTCATTCGAAGCAAGTGGCACACCTTCAACTAAGGTGGAAGATTATTTCTAGGCCCGGCTGAATTACCAGACATTACTAAACCACCCATCACAACAGAAGTAAGCGCACATAATTTGGGGACTTACTATGTTCCTACGTCAAATTGTCCCACCTTTTTAGTTTTGTTTTAGAGTCAATAGTCTGTTCATTGCGAAAAAATATATGTTAAAGTCAAAATATATCGATTAATTTTATTAAATCACAATAATTATAATTTAGCTACATGAGAATCAATATCAAGGGGTCTATGAATGCGCCATTTATAAATCACTGCAATGCTAACACCTAATAACAATAAAAGCATTAATGAAACTCCACACATTGCAAAAACGCCACCACGAAATCGGCTGTCGCCTGAAAAATTACATAAAGGAAATTTAACTTAAAACTCAAAGATATTTGACAAGCTCCTACTTTACTTTTTATAGTAGGACTTGAGCAAAGTAAAGAACAATACAATATGGTAAAAAGATAAGTAGATTTTACATTGACGTACCATTCTCACTAGTAATTTTCTCAGCTTGCTCATTTGATGATAGCCTGTTAGCTACGCGAGGTAAGTATTGTAGCCAGAAAGCTACATCCTTAGTACTTTTATCCGGACTGCACTCAGAAAATTTGTTATGGCATATTTCATGAACGTATGAGTCACCCACTATGTATTTTGGCCATTGTTTTTGACTATCTGGCGATCTATAAATAAAATATAACTAATAATTATTATTAATCGTTTGAAATCTATAAAATAGATCTCATATACAATAGTTAAAAACATATAATCATTAGTAACCTACCCAAATTTCACAAAATTCGTAACATATTTTCTAAATTTTATTGATATTTCTTTTTCACTTTGAGACGCAGGCCGACGAGCGACTTGAAGCATTAGGGAATCCCCTAATAGTGCAATGAGTTCAGCCCCGTGTGTTGCTCCTTAATTAAAAGTAAATTAGGTTTTGTAAAATGTGTTTTAATAATATCATTTGGTATTATAATATTCAGAAATAGATAAAATAATTTCTAACTACCAGTAAAATTAAATGTTCGTCCACTCAAATCCACACTGGATGCTTGTGAATAGTGATAAACATATAAATTATGCGATAATTTTCGAGCAAGTCGGGCAGCCAAAAGCGCAGCTCCAGCTCCCCATTTCGCCGACGACTCCATTCTAGCAATAGCTTCTATCAAATTAAACATATCTTTTTCATCTACTATACGTTTTTTAAGTCCTAGGAACTGCCACTGAATGATCTGTGTTAGCTAGAATAAAATTGTACCAATTAGTTGGTTTTGTTTGAAATATTAGTAAGTAGTACATTTATATTTCTTACAAATGTCTACTTTTTCCAATTATGATTAATGTAATATAGGATACAGTAGTCGTAGTCAGAAGCCCTACAAATTAATTATGGCAGTAGCTGGTATTTAGAAACTGTTTAGTTGTGAAAGGTATGTTAAAATAATTACAAGTGCTGAATTTTCCGATCGATCTAAAGATAATAAACTTAAAAGATTTGGTATAAGGGTAGATATTGCGTAATCAAATACGTGATCACTATCTTCTTTCAGGAAATCTTCATATTTGTATTCTGTAACAAACAACTTTTCTTTATATTTTATTTGTTTTTAAAAATATTTTAAGTTATTTAAACAAATTTAATTCGTACCATAATTTATTGCCTCTAAATCCACTGTTCCTAAAAGAACATCAACTTCAATTGAAGATTTTGTTGAAGCTAACGCTGCTGATAGTGTTTTCGGTGAATATTGTTCTGATTCGGGTAGATAATAATCAGGGTTGGGTTGAAATGCATTCGTCCAATTGACCTCAAATAAACATTATAATTAATTTAATTTTACATTATACTTACAGTTACATGTATACTATATCGGTTAGCTCATTCAATAAATATACCTTGTATATAGCCATTAGATCACTTAGAGGTTTAATTTTCAAACACTGAAGTATATAATTATCGTTGATGTTCGCGCATCCTGAAGAGTGGGCTATTTTCCGGGAGAACGTTTCAGCTAGAGAATTATTCAGTGGGATATTTTTTTCGATTGCCTTCCAAAAATTTAGAGGAGACATTATTATAGCACGATGAAATAAACCTTGTGACAAATGAGACAATGGAATTGATTGATTATTCTTAACCTTCAATATTTTAATTAAAAGAAAATATTTAAAAGTATGTAGGTATACTGCCTAAACATGATATCTCTGCAGTATCTTAGTAAAGAGTTGTGAATTTTGCAACTCCATGTGACGCTGCATCATGATCAAGGTTACCATATTATCGTTGCAATGTTATTGAACTTTAGAGAGACCAAGTTTCGAATGCATTTAGAGCGTTGGAGATTGCTCATATTCTTTCACCGTCTGAACATGAGCTAATAGTTTTAAACTAACGGATTTTCAGGACTTATAGCTAAAACACTATATATTAGAGATGAAACGGATAGTACTTTGGCCGAATACCGGATACCAGATATTCGGTAAGCTACTAGGCCGGAGCGCCGGATATCCTGCCGCCGGATATCTGGCCCTTTATATCGCAATACATGACGCGATCAGTTTCATTTGTATATTAGCGAAGTGAATGATAGAGTATATAAAAACTCTTTCGACAAATCTTCTTCTGACAGTAACAGCTATAATCGCCGTCTTTGACACCCTTTTTTAAATGTTAGAAAATGCATTAACACATACTAGTTGTTATGTGGGACTTACTCGCCAGAAGAGCCAGTACTACCCAGTAAAACCCAACAGACCTCACCCGTCTAATGTGGCGTCCCAGGATCTATCGTAATTCGTAGTGATTGTCGCGATCAAGAAAATTATAATCCTAGTGCTAATAAGATTGACTTTTCTTAAAAACATCTAGAATCGATTGCAAAGATGAAACAAACATATTTGACGTGCGATTATAAATATAAACGGTGTCCATAACCTATTGTGGTATGATTTGCCTTGTGAAATGATGTGATTTTTTTTCTAATTTCACTATCCAGTATCCGGACGGGATACTGACTATCCGACCGGATCATGAAAACAGGGCCGGATAGGCCGGATACCGGATAGTTGCCGGATATCTGTTTCATCTCTACTATATATCACGTTGCCTTTCAAACAAAATCAATTAATTTAAAATCAGTTCATCCATTTTTAAGATACCACAGGCAGACACAGATATACCGGTTAAACTTATAATACGTTTCTTTTGCGTCGAAAGCTAAAATGATTCTTTATTTGTTGTAAGTACGAAATCTAATATCTATTGAAGTAAACAAAGCTAGCCCAAAGAATAATAGAAAGTAACTATGTAGGAATATATAAAATTACCGACAATGCAAATTCTTTTGTAAATGATATTGTTGTAACTAAAACAGTATTATGTCATAATATGTACCTACTTACTAACTACGTATATTTTGAATGTGACTTACCTATTGACCTTGGTGATACAATGTGTAGAAGAACACTGTCCGCACCAGCAGAGTGACCCATTAGAGTTATAGAATTAGGATTACCTCCAAAGGCTGCAATATTTTCACGTATCCATATCAAAGCCATATACTGATCTAATAGTGCAAGGTTACCCCGCGCAGTAATAGATTTAAGAGTAAAAAATGCTAAAATATGAAGTCTATAAGCTACAGTAACGACTACAAGACCGTCCGCAGCTAGTTCTTGGCAAGGCAAATTAACACCGTTTTGTATCCAAGACTCACTATACAGTAGTATTACTACTGGTATTAGTGTACCCTCTACTCTCTACCTAGAAAGAGAAAGCTTGTTATATATCAAATTAAATGCGCTGCTAATCATTCAATAATGCTACAATACCTAACCCGTGGTGCCCATATATTAAGATAAAGGCAATCTTCGCTGACATCTGTATTATTGCTAGAATCGGGACAGCGTGGATGCATACGATGAGCATATAATGTCCTTCTCCAACCTGTATGCCTTTCCGGTGGCTAGAAATAATATAATTAAAAAACATTGTGCAGAAAATAATATTATGCCCACATTACATTTTAATAAGGAAATATACAAGTATGACTTACAGAAAATCTTAATCTGCCGATAGGCGGTGCAGCGTATGGTATTCCAAAAAATGCTTCTATGGGTGTAAATGAATTCTCAGTAAATAATTTTATCTGCAATAATGAATTATATATTAAAGTAAGCTAACATTTTCAATATCTTATAAAATTAAAATACAAAATTTTCTTACCCCTACAACCCGACCTTGAGGTAAATTTGCAACAGGATCTTGACATATTACGCAAGTTAAATATGAAAAAAATATCAAAACTTGTATCGAGTTCATTATAAATGCAATATTTTCCCTCAATCAAAATAAATAAAAAATAAGGTCACTACAAAATAATAATATGCAGATAAGTATATTTCAAAAGTTTTTTGTTATTTTTTTATTAACATACGATACGACACATGCTAAAGTTAAAACTACTGTATGGTCAATGTGTCTGGTTAGACATCCTTCACAATAAAAACTGGCCGGACAATGATTACGCTTTAGCGCATGACGAGCGCAATGTGTCGGCAAACATATTGTTCTAAAACACCCAACATCCTTTCGTAATTAGATAACCATCATCGTGCTATGGACGGCTCTACCTATTTGATCAACTTTCAAAAACGGAGATAGAGATTGGATTTTTTTTATCAATTGGCTAGGTTTTTACTATTTAACAAAAAATTATGATTAAATTATTTGAAATTATCAGCTTTACTCTTTTAAAATTAACATGTTTTAAGTATATGATATAGGTATGTAGATATTAAATACTTCTACTGCCAGGAAGTTGCGGCTGAAAATGCAGCCGTCCAAAAAAGTTTGAATCACTGCATATCAGTCGTTAGGGTTTCGAACATAAGATGCTCTACAATTATGATTTACAATCGATCAAGCCCACAAAGTATACAAAATACTAGAAAATTGTTTGAAGACAAAAGATACTGCAGCTCTGATTTTCTTCTCTTTCTCTTGTCGTCAAACACACCCTTGATAAGATGTGACTATTATAAAAAAATCATGGTAAGGCTTCCTTAAACTTTCTTCGGATTTTCGAAATCATACCTATTCGAGAGAATATTTCGAGAACGAGAAGCGTAAATGTTTCAAGTACATACGTATGATGGTACATCAGAGATTTATGACGTCTTGCTGGGTGTACCATAAGGATCTGTGCTCAGGCCCGTAATGTACATAATCTTTATAGTGGACGTCCCAGGCGTCCCTCTTAAGGACTGCTTTGTAAAGGTATAATCTTAAGATAAAAAGAAAAGTAGTCATATATCACTGACAAAAATACATCTTTTATTTTATTTTAGGCTAAACTTGCGTTAACAACGCAAATTATTATTAATCTTAGCACAACGAACGTAACGTAACTTTTGATGGCGCGTCGCAGGATTGCTTACTATCAACGACGACGACGACGACGATGACAGTAGACTAAAGTAAAGTAGTAAAGAAGATCAAATCAGCCAAATGGTTGCTCCAAAGCCGCCAACTTTTTTGTTGGCGGCTTTAAGCGACGAACTAACGATGTAATAAAAAAAAGTTGAAAAATTTAAATTTGAGGGGCTAACTTCATTGACCCACGAATTTCCCAGGTATTGCGACATGCATATTATATAGTACATAGCTAGCGACCGATGACATATCACAATATTAGGCAAATAATTGAAATATATTAATAAATCGAAGTATACTGCGTTCTTACATGTGGTGTGAGATCCCTTGTGTTTTATTAACTTTGGTATCATAATTGGTGCACTTCCTAAATACACAGGATGGCATTTTTTAATTTTGTAGCAGCGTACCACTCGTCGCCATGCGTGACACAGACTATAGGCAATACGTCCCAATTAGTAAAGTAAGTACTAGAAGTAAACATAAACTTGTAATGCCTATGACTCGCTCGAATTAAGCCGAGTCAGTAATTCTTTTTATGGATAATGTATACGCTCATGTTTAGTAATATTACGTAGGTTGCATAAAAATAATGTTTATTGACAGCCGAATTTTATAAGATTGTACTATGAATGATCAACAACTTTTTTTCAATACATAGGGTCTAAGTAATGCGAAGTTTGCTCGTACTTTAGCGACTCTCGAAGTGATGTTGTCTTCCTTATATTAACTTTGAGCCCCGTGCTAGCTACCTCCTTTTGTAAGTCGTTCAATTTGGCCTGCATGTCTGCGCGAGTGTGGCTCAAGAGACTAAATCATCTGAGGAGTTGGTTATGCCCCATTCAATGCCGCGGCGCTTGTTTTTCGTAGTATTATGTAGAATACCATCCAGAACAACTAGAAAGAGAAGTGGTGAAAGGAGACAGCCCTGTTTTACGTCTGCGTGTACCACTATGTCCTCCGAAATGAGTCCACTCCAGTCACACACTTTACAAGAATAATTCTTGTGATATTAATTATTGGGAAGCCAATTTTGCGCAATCGAGGCCAGATGCTGGCCCACCTCACCGTATGTCTCAAAGGCCTTTTCGAAATCTACAAAAGTGAGATACTATCTCCCTTTGCCGTTCTGTTGCCTGTTCTAGTATGATATGGAGGGTGTTGTTCTGATTTGTACACGATCGACTGGGCCGAAATCCTGCTTGCTCTCTGCGTGTGAGGGTCAACGGCCTTCGAGAGGCTATCCAAAATGATATTTTTAGAACACTTTGGATGTGACCGAAAGCAAAGCCTGAAAAAAAAACCTTTCCAGTTGCAGTATTAACTGCCAATCGCCTAGTAAATCTTCTTCCTGCCAGATGCGCTGTTATGATTCAGTCTGAGATCGGTTTCCAGCCCTGAAGGCCTGTTTTCACCATATCCGATATGAGAAGTCCCACGCCATGTTCTTGGGTGTCGTTTTCATCCTTCTTAGGGAATCTAATCTCGTAGGGAATATAGGGCCTGAGCGAAGCGAGGGCGAGTCGCTAGTGTATAATAAATTCACTGATGGATAATTTTTTTTCACTAACCCCCGACGCAAAAAGTGGACAGACATATACTTACTATTACAAACTTTTTGGTAGGCCTTGTAAGAACTACAATATTCTAAATTAATACATAATTTTGATATAATCTTTTAAGTTTTAATAAGAGTTAGCCATATTTTTTTGCCCTTTTCCTTAGGAGAGGAGCTAGATATTTGATATTTTAGACATTTCTGTCGGGCTTTTTAATTTCCTATTAACTATATAGTTGTGATATATTTCTCAAGATTTAGCCAGCGCTAGGTTTTTTAAAAGACGACTCAATACAACTAATTATTTTGTTTTCTAGTGGAAATGAAATATTTTTCTGCATTAAAAAGTATCCTAAGTAACGACCCCAATAATAAGTAGGTAATCACGTCAAAAAATTTGGTTCAAATCCGTGCGAGTCCAAGTATCTTGAAGGGTCCGTAGGAAGTACGGACCCTTCAAGAAAGTAAACGATAGCATTCAAACAGACTGACATACAGGCAACCAGACATAAATTTTTAAAACTACTCTCTCGAGGTCTATACTCAATACAAAATATAGTTAGTCATTGTTTTAAAAAAATATTTTATGTACAAATTCTCTTTTGAGCTACTGTTTTATTATGAGCATTTACATTAGGTTTGGTTGTCTAGTCTGCCCCCCCTAAACAAAATCCTAGCTACGCCCTTGTATACGCTTATACAACAGGATTCCAAAAAATGGAAAGAACGTTTGTGCACTAAAGGATAACCAATTTTTTAGTAGACAGTATCCTAATGATGTGATCGCCTCCAGGCTATTTCAACCTATAGGATTTTTGTTAATTTCAATTTAATTTTAATAGGTCTAATAAAGAAAAACAGACTAAGACAAAAAATAATATTAGTTCCGCTGAGTTTCTTTCGCCTATTCTTCTCAGGTCAGCGGCTTCGTCTTTTCGAACTGGTAGTAGAGTCATGACGTTCAGTAAAAATTGTAATAATTTTATACTGAATAAAATATTTTGAATTTGAATTTACTAATTTTTCTTTGTTCTTCATGAGACCCCATGTTTTGAGATATTCGAAGATATCTTTAATCTTTTTATTTCTTAATAATTTATAATATGTTGTAATAGGATGTACCTAGTCTTGCCATAAATATTGTCACAAAGAAAAAAAAAATTTTTTAATGCAAATAATATTTATTACTTTTACAGTGTGTTAGTTTTATACATAAATATAAAACAATTTAAAATATAAAAAG
Source organism: Boloria euphrosyne (assembly GCA_951802675.2). NCBI lineage: Eukaryota > Metazoa > Arthropoda > Insecta > Lepidoptera > Nymphalidae > Boloria > Boloria euphrosyne. Next base: position 7,929,160 of record OX637872.1, read on the forward strand.
CTTATTCGAAGTGGTCTCCATTGGCTGCAATACAGTCCTTTAAACGTTGAGGCCAGTTATCAATAGAAGCACGCACTCTTTCCATGGGAAAATTCTTCACTGCCAATCGTATGGATTGTTTTAGGGACTCCAAATTATCATGGCGTTTAGGGCAAGCCGTACTCTCTAAAACTGACCATAAATCATAATCCAGCGGATTAAGATCGGGACTAGACGACGGCCAGTCTTCAGCTCTGATGAAGTCCGAAACGTTCGCTTCTAACCAAGACTGCGTGGACCGAGCTTTATGACCCGGCGCCGAGTCTTGTTGGAAAGACCATGCTTGGTTATTGAACATGGTGTTGTTAAGGGGCTTAACTACCTTCTCAAGATACACATATACACTTGTGCCGATGTTTTGATACCTTTTTCACAAAAATATGGCTCAGTCACTCCTTCATAGCTAACACTCCACCAAACCATCACTGAAGTCGGGTAATGCCCACGTTGCACTCTGCCGACTAATTGGGAAGCTTCCTTAGAGGTTTGAGCATAAATACGGTCATTTTGTTTGTTAAAATGTTGCTCAATTGTAAAGATTTTGTCATCCGTAAACAAAATTTTTCTGTGACCTCCCTTTGCGTACCGCTTCAATAGTTTTTTCGATTTTACCACCCTATTCTTTTTTAAATTATCAGTTAAAAAATGACCAGTGCGTCTCTTATAGGCTGCAAGTCCTAAGTCATCTTTTAAAATACGCGACATGGTTTTGGGTGCTATCTTCATCTCCCGAGATAAAATCTTTGGTTGCGGTTTAGAATCGTTTGGCAGGACGATGGTGGTGGTAGGTGGGGAGGTAAAGAGGGAATGCTCCCTATTATCTCTATATAACTCCCATTCATACACAAGGTAATTCATAGTTCCTGAGAAAATAGATTTTGAAAATAGCACTCGCCGGCCGCTGCCGCGGCACGCTTCGCACGAATTTCTGCGAATTCTTTTCCTTACTGCTTTGACCACCTTTTTCTTACGAACACTACGTGGACGGCCAGATCTTTTTCTGTCACAAACAGAGGAGGTCTCATTGTACCTATTGATAGCCCGGTACACAAACATTTGACTATACCAAGCGTATGGAGAGTTTTAAAAATTGCATTTGGCTCCATACCAACTTTGTGTAATGCAATCACAGCGATTCGGTTCTCTTTATCACCCCACTCCATTTTAATATCGCAAAATATTATAAAATGTATTGGCGCCAAAATTAGAAAACACAATGAGCAATCGTATAAAACTGACAGATTCCAAATTCAAATGTAATATCTTTCTTATTTTTAATTGTAACAGTCTTTATGGCCAGACTAGATAAAACCGTCGTTAATTAATAGACTATTCATTTCCTCTTACTTTATCTACTATAAGTACTTCTAAGTTCTATAAGAGTAATAAAAATAGGCTATAAAATATTACAAAAATATTAAACAAGCCGGACTCATGATTTTCACTGTTATATTTCTAACAACAAAAATAATATCATAACAAAACATTACACTCTTGCATTACTTAAGGCCATCTCAATTTTTTTTAATAAAATTTTATAATAATAGTTTACAGGTTGGTTGTTTGCAAATCCAATTGTCGCCAGCATTAGTCCATAGCCAAGAAGTATTGAAAATAATTTATATCTAGCAAACCATTGTCGAACACCTCCAGCTGTAAGATAAACAGTTTAAAAAAGATTTCTTTATTAAGATTAATAATGAAAATATTCTTCTAATAATAGTAATTGGTAGTAAAAATATCAAATATTTTAATTAATTTGACAGAATAAGATCTTCCTGTTCTTGTTTTATTCTAAAGATAACTAATTTCCTGTGCGTGTTAAAACGGTTCCGAGGTAACCATAACTTCCTCCGTTGGCCAATTAGGAGTAAACATTTGAAATTAATTAAGTTTAATTTTGTTCCGACTTGCCCATAAGGTTTAGTATTATGATAAAATTTATTGTTAACCTTCCCTTGCAGCACTTGTAGTAGGAAATCTCATGGGAGCAGGTTGTTTAGCGTATACGAGCAAGTAACGTAGGCGTATCAGATCTGCATTTGTAATAATGTAATGTACTGCTCTATTGCCTAAGTCTTGTTCGGATATAATTTTGGATCCATCTTCTTTAAAAACTCCGTCACCTTTCAAAATATAATCATATACCTACCTATTAATATGTTATTCATACGATATTATAGAAGCTAAATTAATAGACATAATTAACAAAAAAACAAAAACCGACTTCCAAACTAAACAAATCTAAACTAAAAACTAAAAAGTAGAAAATAATACTTTTAAGAACTTAGTTAATTTTGAAGTCAGTGCCAGCCAGGACGGACACATTTATCTTGCCTTTGCAATGGACTTTCGAACGGGATTATGATTATACTTACAAATTGATAGATTAATCGAATATGTATGTATTAATTTAAGGTTATTTTGCTTTGGCTGGCACCGACTTAAAAATTAACTAAGTTCATAAAAGTATTATTTTCAACTTTTTAGTTTAGATTTGTTTGTTTTTTTATTAAAAACAATTTAATTTAAGATTTTTAGCGGAAAGTAGATACGTATTTTGTTCATTTAAATATAAAATGGGTATAGGGTAGGCCAACTAAGCCACTGCTCTCATAAGTCAACGAGGTTTCGGAATAAACGTTATTAGACCATTGAGTTATTAGTAGTAATAATAACTCAATGTATTAGACAATCGAGATTCGTCCATGTCCAGTATTTTGGTTAACTCCCAGACGTTAATGATTATAAAAAATTACCTACTATTATCAGGTAAACCTAATAGCCTGAAAGTATACAACTATCGGTCTATAAGTGCGTATTGTATTGAAAGAATTTTCTTTAAACTCCTAACCGTTGAGGAGTTGTACCTTCTATTATCAGTTACGGTACGTGACGCAAATATACGGATAGCCTATAGAAGATTCGGCTGAGTATCGTTAATTTGCTCCTAAGAATTGAAGAGTTCCGTTAATTTGTCATGGATCCTATCATCAGAACCTTACCAAACTCTCATCAAAGTACTCTTGAAGTACATCCTTTGAAATAAAAAAAGAATCTTTGAAATCGGTTGGCGTGATATTGAGTTATTCGTCCATTTTTTGCGCGTATACTTAATGCAAATTTAAGACTTTTATGGATTTCTCATAGATGCCATTGTAGAGCTGAACTAAATTAAAATGGGACCACACGGGAAACACCAGCTTTCAAATAAAAAAAGAATTATCAAAATCGGTTCACCCAGTCCAAAGTTTTGATTGTTACAATCATAAAAAATTAAATAAAAAAAAAGGTGTGTGTGCGATTCACACACGATAGAAGTGAAACTTCAGTAAATCGACAAAAGAATGAGATGAATATATATATAAAAAAAGAAATGTCAAAAAATAATCAACGGTTACCATGGCAACATGGTAACCGTTGTAATGTAAAATGTATTCTATCTCATTCTCTCCGACTTAATCCTATACTTTTATGTATTTCTTTCTTTATCATGACGCATTTTCGTTTCATCGAGTTTCAAATCACAACGATTCTAAAGAAGTTTCACTTCAAAAATAAAAAAAAAACATACAGATGAATTGATAACTTCCTACTTTTTGGAAGTCGGTTGAAAAGGACCTTGATAAAGTGTACAATTAAAGCTATTAAATATTTGTGAGCAAGAGGAAAGTAATAATAAGAAAGAAAAAACTCAAACAGACGAAGTAAGTCATACCTTCATTTGTAATAGGTTTTTGATAGTTTATGCCTTCGGGCACATCTATTACTTCGCACATAGCTACGCACGAGAGGTGCCCTCCAATACAACTAGCTCCCCACCCAAACCCGCCAAGACTAAGTGGCAAACTTATACTTAATTCCGGGGAAAGACATACTCCGTTTCCCGTAAATGTTGCCTAAGGAAATAAAAAGGAATTACTTAGATAAATATGCAATATAGTATTCAACTATTTAAGGTCAAATCTACATATATCTATTATTAGCTACTTTTCTCTTATATTCATAAGATTATTAATTTTTAGATCAATAAGTTTTAATAAGCTTATGATGAAAATATAGTAGTTTTTATTTAAAACTAGCGGACCCGACAGACGTTGTTCTGTCCACATATAAATTTTTTATAAACTTTTTTTCCCGGTGAAATGTCTTATTACGCATTCGCAAAACAACATTTACTTCGCACCTCCTAGTATGTATTCGCTGATTTAATTACCATTGCACGCACCATGGCAACGTAATAACATGATACGTCAAACGCCATTAATGTTATAAAGATTTTTTTTTCTTTTTTTTTTTCCCGCACAACTTTCATATTTATTCACCTTTAAAACCTTCCCTGGACTTCCACAAATAATTCAAGACCAAAATTAGCCAAATCGGTCAAGCCGTTTTCATGCTATGTCGTGACAACGGAAAACGGGTTTCATTTTTATATATATAGATAATAATTTATTTTAAATAAAAACTAGCTTTTCGGATTATTATTTTATGGTTCTTGAAGTTTATGAATGTTTTACAGCAATCATTTTTACGGGAAAGGCTGTAAGGTCTTTATCTCATAAGTTGTGAATTAAAATTCTTTATATTATAGACAGTCTACCAAAAAATGTATACGTACATAAATTTTGAAGAACATAAAATAGGTAGCCCCGCGGTTCACGAGTATATTATTGATGCCCGCTCCAGACTCTCGCGAGGCACCTCCGTCACGAGTATTGGCGAGTGGAGGCTACACGAGTGCTAGCCATCAACACTCTCAGTTTATTTGTACCCTTTACCAACACAAAGCGGACAGCGAAGCGAGGCTAGAGAAGACGAGGGGACACGTCACACGAGCGCACCATCCTCACTCTCGCGTTCCCTTGTGTAGTCTCGTAGAGAGTCTGGGCGTACGGGTGTTCTAAAATTGCTAGAGTGATTTTGATGAAATTTACAGTAAATCTGTAGATCATCCCAGTGAGTGATCGAGTTTAGTAGCGATTAAAAACATGAACGTGAGCGAAGCCGCGTTTACTGCTACTTGCTAGTCGATCAACAAAGACTCAATAGTCATCAATCATCATTGTTAAATTACCGATTTCTAAATTATACATATAAAGCGATTACGTTCCAACTTTCAGAATACCTTTTTTTTTGCGGCAGAAGATATTTTTATGATATAATTTAAAATAACAAGTATTGTCATGTTACAATTCAAGTATCGAAAAATAATAAAAATAGAAATATTAATCTATTTACTGACATGGGCGTAGGCAGGTACGGGCAGGGGGGGCCCCTAGAAGATGAAGGAATGCTCACAAACCATAAAGTAATATTACGTAGGTTGCATATTAATAAACAAAAACAACGTTGATTCTATTGACAGGCGAATTTTATAAGATTGCACTATGAACGGTTGATTCTAGATTTGCTTTTATACGTGCAAAACGTCGTTACGTCGTTTTAAAACATGGCTGAGATCAACGTTGACTACTTTTTTCAATATATAGTATTGTGTGAGAGCCATACGGGTCTAAGTTATGCGAAGGTTGCTCGTGCTTTGGCGATTCTCGAAGTGATGTCCTCTTCGGTTCGTCCTGTTTCTGACACGCAGCTCGATACCTCGATAGGTATGTGCATTTATGGACGAGTTCCACTGCCTCTGTGCCGATCACCAACGGGAGTGTACTCGTTTCTCTGCTCCTCATTTCCCGTGTCTTCCTTATATTTACTTTGAGCCCCGTGCTAGCTGCCTTTCGTAAGTCGTTCAATTTGGCCTGCATGTGCTAGTGTGGCTCAAGAGACCAGGTCTTCTAAGAACTTGATTATGCCTCATTCAATGTCGTGGCATTATGCAGAATACCATCTAGAACGACAAGAAAGAGAAGTGGTGAAAGGAGGCAACCCTGTCTTACGCCTGCGTGTACATCTATGTCCTCCGAAATGAGCATATTATGAGTCACTTTACAATAATAATTCTTAACAAGAATTATTTATTTTCTCTGGGAAGCCAATTTTGCGCAATGGAGGCCAGATGCTGGCCCACCTCACCCGTATCAAAGGCCTTTTCAAAATCTACAAAATTGATATACTATCTCCCTTTGCCATTCTGTTGCCCGTTCTAGTATGATACGAAGGATGTTGATCTGATTTGCACACGATCGATTGGGCTGAAAATTGAAATCCTGCTTGCTCTCTGCGTATGAAGGGGTTGACGGCCTGCGAGAGTCTATCCAAAATGACTTTTCAGAGCACTTTGGACGTGACCAAAAGCAAAGTCCGAAAGAAAAGTACCTCTCCAGTTATGTTATGTTATGTTATGTTATGATTCGGTCTGAGATCGGTTTCCAGTCCAGAAGGCCTCTTTTCGCCACATCCGATAATAGAAGTCCCACGAACATGTTCTCGGGTGTCGTCTTCATCCTTCTTCATTCTTAGGGAATCTTATCTCGTAAATCGGGAATATAAGGCCCGAGCGAAACGAGGGCGAGTCGCTAGTGTATAATAAATTCACTGATAGATATTTAGTTTTTTACTAACCCCCGACGCAAAAACGACAGGTTGTTATAAGTTTGACATGTCTGTGTTTGTGTCTGTCTGTGGCATCGTAGCTCCCTAGCGAATTTGATTTTGATTTTGTTTTTTTTTCATTTGAAATGTGAATTAGTCGGAAGTGTTTTTAGCTATGTTTGGTAATAATCGGTCCGAGGTAGCCGCCACCGCAAAATGAGGATTTACATATTTTTTTCACAACTTCCTCAATATGGGTATCAAATGAAAGGGCTCGACTAGAAGAATAATGATTAACCTATCAACGGGCGCGCGGTCCATATAGATTTATAACAATTGAAAATCTATTGTGTCTCGTTTGTTCGCGTTGACGGGTTAAAATCCGTGCAGTGTTTTTTGAATTAAACGATAACATTCAAATAGACAGGCATACAGGCAATCAGACATAAATATTTAAAACGACTTTTTCGAGGTCTATATTCAATACAAAATATTATGTTACGGTCACTGTTTTAAAAAAATATTTTATTTACAGATTCTCTTCTGAGCTACTGTTTTATTATAAGCATTTACCTTAGATTATATTCTTGAATCTTGGTTTGTCTAGCCTGCCCCCCGCTAAACAAAATCCTGGCTACGCCCTTTAATTTACATGTTATGTTATAATCAAATTGCCTCGGTGGTGTAGTGGCTAGCATGTACGGTCACACACGGAGAGGTCCTGGGTTCGAGTCCCGGGTCGGGCCAAGTTTAGTTATTGAATCTTTCTGTTTCGTTAGCCTCAGTAACAGCCCGGAGTTGGGAAGTTGGTGGTGGTTCACCCCCGTGCCTCGGAGAGCACGTAAAGCCGTCGGTCCTGCGCCTTAGCTCTCACTGGTCGTGTCGAGTAGTCGTCCCACCGGAGTATGAGAGTGATAGGAATAGAGAGTGCACTTGTGTCTGCGCGTACACTTGTGCACTATAATATCTCCTGCGTACTTGGCCAGTCTCAATGAGATTGGCCGCCATGGCCGGAATCGGTCGGAGAACATTATACATTATAATCAAATTAGGAATAGCAAGCTACCTTGTTTAAGTGTTTCTGCAAGCCAAAATAAATCATTGCGTAAAAGTTTTCTAATCGGTTTCCGTGATAGGCATAGAATACTTTATGATCCTTTGATAATTCCTTCCATTTTATTTCTGCATTAGATTTATTGGAGCTAATTACTTGAAAAATGTACTGTGGTTTTGGTGCTGGCAGCAATGAGTGCGCATTGATTAAAATTGCTTCGTGCTATAAAATATTAAATAGATAACTTAAATTATTTTGCTGTAGGTCATAAATATTTGTATTAGAATGAGAATGAAACTCACTGCTTCTGTTGGCACAGTTTTTAAAATCGGTTCTTTTAATCTGACAAGAACATAAAACAATAAATCAATAATGTCGCTTATATTTACTAGATTATCAAGATTATCCAATTGCTGTAGAACCAAATCTAATGCAGGTACATCAGTTATGACCCCTAGCTGAAATCAATTAAGACTTAAAGAAATGGAATAACATAACCATAACAAAGTTTATAGTTGGATCATACATACTAATTCATCCATATTTTTTATACCATTTTTCATAAAAACTGGCGGAAATGGTTTAAGGCAGCTTTCATATCTAAAGCTAAAGGCAGCTGCTACAAATAAACTCCATTTAATATCGGCTGCCTTGAAATCTCTTTCCAAAACTAATCTGTAACCACATGAGTATGTATTTTCATAAAAGGTAAAATATTTTGCTATGCAACATACATTACCTTAATTTGAAGAGAACAAAAATTAGGTACCTTAAATGAACAGCTTTTTTTTCTAAATTTTCTAACTTGGCTTGATGGTTATCTGATGAGGTTTCTGAGGTAGATACTAAATTACAATTTGTAGCTGTGTCAGATAAAATTTCTGATTCTCCATCCATAATTTATAACAGACAATTTACATAATAATCATAATTTTGAATTGATTAAAAAGAAGTAGTATAGATTGTGCAATTAATTTATAATTTCTATGAACGTTAATTTGTCATTTTTAAAAAAAACTTTCAGGAACTCAATACTCAAACTCTTAGGAACTCAATAACCAGTAACAAGGTTTTGTTATTAAAAAGGATGTATGTAATAAATAATATTGAAATTAAATCACAATAATGGTAGGGGAGCCCATGATGCTAACTGTGGTTTTACTCGAGCGTCTCGGAAACCTATAAGATATTGTAGATTAGATAATTAGAATAATAAATGCTTCCATAATATTTCCACGTTCAGTGTTGGGGGAAGTGCCTACAAACTTTCTAAATTGTAAAAAAAAACAATGACGTGGACATACTCATTACTCAAGCGTGTCAGATATTGATAATTTTCATACTCCAACTTATCTCTGATATGGAATATATATTAATCTGCCGATTTGCGATGTGCCATGCGGGAGGGATGAAAATAAAAAAAAATGAATTTACTCGAACTTGTTAGATTTGTAGAGGGGGTGTTAATTGAACCCTACAGACGCTTTTATTTCTTAAACTGACGATTTGAATGTGACGCAAGCTTGCAGTGAATTGTTAAAAATGTAAAAAAACACGACATCTTGACATACTCGAGCACGTCAGATTATAGTAGTATACTATGTTCATCATGATGTCCCAGCCATATTGACTAAAAATCCGACGAATATTTTGAGGGGTATAGGTAATCTGACAACTTGAAAAAAAATTTGTTACCATGAGGAATGGTTAATAAAACTTTTTTTAAAAGATAGATCTTCTTCATAGAAAACATTTCTCATCATTATCATTAATATTATCAAAATAATGATAAATATAACTCACCAAATTTGATTTACAAAAGCAACTTTTTATTACAAACAAGCTGGAGCGGTTTACATAAATCGTCAGATTATATATTTTTTGTAATTATGGTACCATTACCCTTACAATATAAAAAAATCAACTGCGCTCGAGTAAGTCAAGGCATCATTTTTTTATATTTTTTATTTTATTTTATTCGGAAGACAAACAGTACATTAGTTTCTTAAAAAAATAAAAACAGAAAATCTATACATATACCAATTAAGTCTTCACAGTTGTTGAGCAAAACAAAAAGAAATTAAGAAAAAAAACTACGTACAACTACTAGTTAAATTTTTGAAATTATTTAATGACAGTGATGAGCGATTTGCAAGAACGGTATAAGAAGGCATTATATTTTTGTTGTAATGTGGATTCCAAACGGTCGAAGCATATTCCAATATGGAGCGGACAAAGACGTTAAAAAGAACAATTATTAGAGTAGAATTGTTACGAATATCTCTTCCTATTCTAAGTACAAAGCCAAGCAAGCGATGTGCCTTACCAACAATGTGGTCAATATGACTAGAGAAAGTAAGCTTATGATCAAGAAATACACCCAAATCTCTAACCGCTGTAACACGTTTAATTATTTTATTATTCAAAGTGTAGTCATTATTAAAAACTTTAGCTTTACGTGAAAAACTGATGACATTACATTTTTTAATATTAAGAATAAGTCTGTTATTATTACAAAATTGACATAATCTATCAAGATCACTTTGTAATAATTCACAATCATCACTATTATTAATATTCCTAAAGATTTTCATGTCATCAGCATATAATAAAATACCAGAATATTTAAATATTAAACGAATTTTATTAATAAAAATATTAAATAGAAGAGGTCATAGGTGAGAACCTTAAGGAACCCCAATGTGACTGCCACAAAGGAGGAGCAATAACCTTTAATAGTTACAACTTGACTTCACTCTCGTAAATAGGAAGCAAACCAACGCAGCAGATCGCCGTGTATGCCGACCTCCATAAGTTGACAGATAAGCAAAGAGTGAGATATTTTGTCAAAAGCTTTGGAATAGTCAGTATACACGACATCTACCTGGCCGCCACGATCCATGTTAGACGTCACTAGTCTCCTTAATCTGTGCGTCACACGGTGAATAAACTCATTCAAATTTGTTTCAGTAGATTTATTCCTTATGAAACCATGCTGTTGTTCAATAAAACATGAACGTAACATAGGATAAATAGAATCAAATATTATTTTTTCAAACAATTTAACTATAACATTTAATTTACAAATAGGCATGTAGTTTGTGATGTCATGTTTACTTCCACATTTATAGATTGGCACCACAAAAGAACGCTTCCACATAGTAGGCATAATACCAGATCGAAGAGACTTGTAAAATAATAAAAAGAAGGAGGGATAGTTTACAACTTTGTTACCCTCCCACTCCCTTAGGTTAAGCTTAAATCGTCAGATTAACTAATTTGGAACTTTTTAGTTAGTAACTAACCCCCCTTATCTTAATCAGACGCGCTCGAGTATATTAGATGATCAATATTTTTTTTACATATTTAACGGGTTCGCCTGAGCGTACCCCCCTATATTGAAGACTGATATTGGTTGGGGATACTTATCGAAATGTATCCTAGCTTAATTAATCTGACGCTCTCGAGTAAATTCCAAATTTCCCTCTTGGGCTCCCCTACTATAAACCATAGTTGGCTTACCTATTTTTATATAAGCTATTTACAGAACATAGAAAAGTATTACACATATCTATATACTGATTACCATTAACCTATTAAGCCTAAACCTAATATTTAGTATTTATTGTGATTACTTTTTATTCATTTAGGGTATAACCATATATTTCTTTTTTTACAAATCCATATTATGTATGATCCAAAGAATTTTTTAATATGGTAAGTACAGAAAACGCGTGTATACTGGCAAGTTTTTAAGATTCTGTGGTTGGCAAGGCAATGTCATGTCATCTAATAATGAAAAATGGCGCTTGTGTTGTGTTGAATAATTGCGATAAACATACATTGTGTTTTATTTATACGACAGTTACTTTTACTCAGAAATTTGTGGTAAATTTTATTATAACCTAGGTTAAAAAATCGTGGACTAATGAGTTTATTGACCGATGTCTGCCGTGGCTCCCACTATCCCCGGTTGGTGATATTTTACTTGTTGCCGATTATTTGTTCCAAGGTTTTTAAATTGGTCTATAGGATGTTTTATTTCTCGTCTTAGACCTTCATATGTTAATTAATCAAAAGTTATTTTTTGTTATGTAAGTAACAGATTGGAATTACCGACCTATTTTCTATTGACGTTGCTCTTGCGTTGCTCCGCGTGACGCGTTGTTAGCGAAATTTAACTTGGACACATTAACTTTACACATTATAAGAAGTAATAACTTATGCGTGTAATACATTAACAAAAAATGTTAACTTAATCAAAAATTAAATACATACTAAAACACTAAAGTACGATTTATAAGTAATAATTTGGTATTTGCTTTAAAGAAGAAAATGAAATGTGCAAATCGAATATATTTTCTAAGAAAAAATTGTGCTTAAACATAAAATGTGTCTTTAATTTACAAATTTAGTCAGGCTTAGTAATTGTTACATTCATTTGCATTGGTGACAAATATATTATTTTGTATATAATTATTGAGGAATCTTGAAGATTTGTCAATAAAATTATGTAAAAGTAAATGAACATATAATCACTTCAAATAAATATTATTTTAGGGGCTGACCCAACCAAGGACATACAAAAGCGTCGAGCTGGTAGTATTGGGTAAGGCAATATATATTGGCAATAAAATAAATAACTTCAAAAATATTTTCTGATTTGTAATAGCAAATTGTATATACCTTATTAAAATATACTTTTGATTTATTATTGTTCAACATTTATTTTTATAAAAAAGTTATTAATTTATCTATAAAGATCCGATGAAGACGACGCAAGTGGGGGGAAATACACAAGGATGGAGGAGGATAATATTCAAGACAAGGAGAGATTTGCAAGGTAATTCTTTTTATCAACATTAATGATCCATTAATCAAGAAAAAAAATTTAATTTCTCCTTAAAGTTAATGAACTAGTTATCATATAAATTAAGTAATATTTTTTTAACACAGCTTTACTAACAGAATAGAATAAGACTATAAATTAAAAACTAGCAAACCTGGCCTGCTTTACAATGTGTAAGTTGAAATAAAAATAAAAGTTTTTATAATTTTTAATAATTAAAAGTAACCTAAGCGACTCCTTTAACTATCTGTGAGTGAAAGTCCCATCAAAATCGGTCCAGCCATTTCAGAGATTATCTGGAAGAAACTGACAAAAAATTTAAATATGGATTTTTTAATTTAAACACTATATACTTTCATATGCATTTAGTGAAGAGCTGTTAATTTTAAATTAAAAACAGACACTTCCATTTTATTTATAGTTGTAGTTATTAATTATTAAATATATTACTTTTTATTTAGTGGATAATATTTAACCATGCTCATAATATATATTATATGTATGTATAAAATCCTGAAAGTAGTCTTGGTAGGGCCCAAGAGGGGATTTTGGGATTTACTCGAGAGTGTCAGATTAATATAAGGTAGGATACCTTACATATTGATAAGTACCCTCAACCAGTATGAACTTTTAATATAGGGGGGTATGCCCAGGCGAACCCGTCAGATTCGTTAAAAAACTATCATCTGAAATACTTGAGCACGTCAGATTAAGATAAGAGGGATTAATTATAACTAAAAGTGTTAAGTTAAGCGTAACTTAAGGGAGTCGGAGGGTAAAATAAACTTTGTTGACTTATAATTATTGGTATTTTGATAATATGAGTTTTAATATTATGAGAAGTTTTCTGTGAAGAAGATCTATCTTTTAAAAAAGTTTTATTGGTCATTCCACATGGTAAAAAAAAATTTTTTTCCTATACCTATAATATATAATAGATAACCTATACTCTTCAAATATTCCTCAGAATATTCCTCAGATTTTTAGTCTACGTGGATGGGACGATCATGTTAATCTTACGCGCTCGAGTATATCAAGATGACGATTTTATTTACATTTTTAGCAATTCGCTACGAGTTTGCGTCACTTTCAAATCGTCAGTTTAAGTAATAGCTTCCTCTGTGGATTTCATTCAACAACTCTGAAAATATGACGTGCTCGAGTAAATTCATTTTTTTATATTTTTCACCCCTTCAGCGTGGCACCACCATGAACACGACCACGCGAATTGGCAGATTATTATATATTTCATATCAGATACATGCATGATAAATATCAATATCTGACAATCTTGAGTATGTCCATGTCACTGTTATTTTTTTTTTTACGAAAATCTGCAGTCACTTCCCCCACCACTGACAGTGAAAATATTATAGGACTAGCCTTAGCCTAGTTCAAAAGGCTTGAAATCGAAATTCTTCCCAAGTTACGCGGTGTGGAGGTATCCAGAGCTACCGACGTCCCTACCCCCTCACGACCGCCCGTCTTGTATGCGGTGATCATTATTTTGTTGCGAAGTTACTTATTTGTTAAAACTATAATAACTCGTAAAATATTCATTGAAATCAAATGATGCCAAGAGCAATTTTGTTCAAAATTAAATACTTGTGATGAGTAACTTATTTATTTGGGTAAGGATTAATATCATGTTTATAAAAACACCTTCGCAAATAAAGCATTGTCTTAAAACAAATTTGATTACTATAAAAAAGGCTACAGAGAGTTAACCTTAAAAGATAGACTTATGCTATCACGGATTTTAAAGAGGAACAATTCCGTCATACATGATTTTTTCATAACTTTAACCGTTTACGCAGCGCACGCAACGGAAGCTCTCAAAAGGTATATTTTTCTCCCGTTTTTGCAACATTTTTCATTGGTGCTCCGCTCCTATTGATCATAGCGGGATGTAATATAGCCTATAGCCTTCCTCGATAAACGAACTATCCAACACAAAAAGAATTTTTCAATTCGGACCAGTAGTTCCTGAGATTAGCGCGTTCAACCAATCAAACAAAGAAACTCTTCAGCTTTATAAATAGTAGAGAAGAAGGAAGTATATTGTACCAAAAGAACAAAAATGCGTATATTTTAATTTATAAAGTGATTTATAATTAGATATACAAATGAAATGTCTAGATTCTGTGACTTTGTAAAGTTGACTGCATACACCTAGAAACAGACTTTCGGAATCAACTCGAGTCTAAAAGCGAATTGACTCCTGAATATTTATTTTATTTATTAATTTTTTCTGTTTATAATATGTATGGTCTGATCCAATATAATTATAGGGAAAGTGTTATTTATGAAGTTGTATTCCATACCATTCATAACAGGTAATAGGGAATATGCATGATTTTTTTTTTATGACTTAAATCCATCCTTTACATCATTATAAAGTAGAAAAATATATAAATAGTCTTGAAAATATATAATTTTTTATGCAAAGTGAAATTTAAAACATTGACTAAATTTAAGCCGTTCAAACGCCACCAGTAGCGCCGCCACGTCGATGACGTCATTTGTCACACGAATTTCTTTTTTACTTTAAGCTTTTCAGTTACTTCTTATATATCTTCCGTTTTTATTGCTATACACAACATTGAGGAAATTAAAAAACCTTCTTACAAGTATTGTAAGTACAAAAACATTATTAGAAATACACCCGATAAAGTGTTTTTTCGTATTCCAAGCGATGCGAAAGTAAAAGAAAGAAAGATGAAAAGATGTTTTTCGTTCGTTCAAAGCTTTGATAAAACCAGTTTTAATTCACCGTCCTTGATTCACTATTAATATTGATTCACTAGAAAACACCACAGGAACACAGTTTTAAAATTTTTCTAACATATACTACTTTTTAGTAGTATAGACCAGTGTCGATAATTTTTGAAACCAAAAAAATAATAGTAGAATAAAACCCCCTAGAAAATAATAAAACCCACTAATATTATAAAAATGAAAGGAAAAATAAATTACGGGCGATCTGAGGTCGGGAAGGGGGAAGGGGGGTGTTTTAAGGGTAAAAAACTGTTTATCTCGATTTCCGGCAAAACTACAAGTCCTATGGAAAATAGTTAAATGGCAATGTTGTAGGTAATAAAAAGATCTAAAACTTTTGTATTCACACTTTGTTCACATAACCTCAAAATTTATGTAAAAAATTAAGAAAAACAAGTTTTTGGTTTTTTATTTTTATCTTTTACAAAAAGAAAATATTTTTCACGAAATTTTGTGAAAACTTACCTTTTTATCTTCTAAATACACTGTATTCTTATTGATTTAAAATATTTATTTTTTTCACCTTATTTTGACTTAATATCGAAAAAGCACCCTAGTTTTCCATCGAAAGTTCTCACGTCAAAATATTTGCTTTCTTAAAAAAAATTGTGGGCTTTTTGTTTGTTAAAATCTCTACTTTGTGATGGTGTAAAAATATATATACATTATCATAGTAAGTTTTCTCAGAAAAGCTGCCTAAACCTGGTCTAGTATGAATATCGACGCCGATAAACCCAATGTTTTGACAACTGACGTCATTTTGCTTTCAACCAATGGTGGCGCGTTTAGGAAGTTTCGATTTCCCGCCGTTAATATTCACTTTTTATACAATATTTTAAGGGTTTAAATAATAACTAAATAAAAAAAATACCTTTTAATCATAATGTGACGATAATAAAGATTGGAAAAAAAGATATTTGAAGCAAAATTAAATTTTATGCATATACCCTATTGCTTTGCTGTCAAAAAGTATCTGCCTTAGCTTTGTTGGTGTTGAAAGGTGTGACCTACACCTTTCAACTTTGCAGTAATTTTCATGAAGTTTGGTTTCCCTCTTATCTCAGACAGATACACATCTAGCAAGTGCTTAACCCTTGGCTCTAAGGAAAAATGATAACATATTCTAATTGTATGTAAGGTTTTTTATGTTCAGGTTAAGCATTATATTTCACCAATTATGAGGGCATAAGTATTATTAATTTTTTATTAAAAACTGCATCTAATATTTTCTTTATTCTATAGAAAATGAACAGGTAACTTTATCTATATTTTTATAAGAGCCTTCTAAAGCACTAAATATTTCCCACAATCATATTGTAGTAATATATAAACAATAGCTGCCAATAATTATTATCTCCATCTATGTGAAATTGTCATTTTCATAGCAATGACATCAATTCCCTTACATTAAATGATATATTGTGATGGGAAACGTGACCTATCACGAAAAACGCTAACCGTAATATTACTTATTTTCATTAACATAAATAAGATGCTTCTCAAGATATGCAAATTTTATGGTCATTTCTTTTCCAATATTATCGAGTTTACTAAATTTTATCGATAAATTCAAAGCAAAAAATGAACTTGATTGGTGGAAATCACATTCTCTTGTGTTCAGATATAATTTAATAATTTTTAGATTTTGTACGGATAGCTATAGTTAGTTCTTGTGACTTTCCAGGGAGGAATCTGTTTTCGTAGTTTTAATAAAATGCCAACTCACGAAGTAGCGGATGGCGAAGCTTCCTGCTCGGTTTTGGAAACGCCTGTCAATGTAAAAATACTAGCCATGTGCTCAAAAGATTATATACGCACATAGCGCTCAAACGCAAGTGTGTCTTTCATTATCAAAATTTAATAGAAATACATGAAACCGATGCCTTTATATGTCCTCCAATGCATGGAAGTAACACTGACAAATTTCCAATTATGGGCTGCTTTAGGGAATCCAATAACTGTATATACTTAGTCCTATCTGAAACTTAAACAATGGACCCTTGGATCTGCTTCCGTACATGCTAGCTTTTATATTAATATATTTCATAAATAATTCCAAAGTCTAAACCGTCTAATATAAATTATTTTATGTAAATAACGATCAATTTTTTATTTAAGCCGCGAGAATCATTGTGAGATCGAGCGCCGCCGCAGAAACAAGATGACAGCATATATCACGGAACTATCAGACATGGTTCCAACATGTTCCGCTCTCGCGCGAAAACCCGACAAACTAACTATACTGCGTATGGCAGTGGCCCATATGAAAGCTCTGAGAGGTAAAAATAATAATATATTTAGTTCTCTACATAGTCGGACAATGAACATGACAGCCAACCCAAGCTGCCTGCCATACACTTGCTTGGGACATTAGTGTATGGCAGCTTGGGCTGTCACGTCCGTTGGCTATATGTTTCATATGGCTTTGATAATAGTATGTATTACAAGTAATCAATTATTTTATTACAGGTACTGGCAATACATCAACTGATGGCACATATAAACCTTCATTTTTAACTGATCAAGAATTAAAACATCTAATTCTTGAGGCGGCTGACGGATTTTTATTCGTCGTCAGTTGCGATACTGGTCGCATAATTTATGTCAGTGACAGTATAGCACCAGTTCTTAACTACTCCCAGGCATGTATTATTTTATATATATAATATAAAAATAATGTATTATTTTACATATGATTGCTCTTCATTTTTAATAGTTATATTCATTTTCATAGTATTTATATTTACATAGCATAGTAAATTTTAATTATTTTAAATTTTAGGGTGAATGGTACTCATCCTGTCTATATGATCAAGTTCATCCAGATGATGTTGAAAAAGTAAGGGAACAGTTAAGCACTCAAGAACCTCAAAATACTGGCCGTATTTTAGATTTGAAGACAGGCACCGTTAAGAAAGAAGGTCATCAATGTAAGAACGACTTAATTTTTTATTGAACTTTTTACAAACCATACTATCGATGTCATTAGGCTAACATCGAGCATGATGGTTATCGTGTCTACACAGAAATGTTGGCTCGATTTTCAGTTAGGCCAATTGTTTTAACTGTTAGAGCCCCCACTAACAGCGAACATCAATCAGCCGATAGTTTGGTCGGGTAAGCGCGCACACTGGCCTGTTGGGTTTGTTGGATGCGCTTACTAGACAAACTGTCGGCCGACAGCTCTTAACATAGGATCCCACCGTAAGATTACTACGTTCATCGCGTATTTAATTGAAACCTATTTTTTATAAATTATTACGAATAGGAAAATATGGTCTGACCAGGGTGCCATTTAAAATTTGGCCACTAGTATTTTTAATTAAAATAATATTCATTAAATAAAAATAATATTAGAATAATATATCCCTTGATATATTTCTGTGAAATGGAGTATAGTTTATTGAAATACCTAAACAAGGATTTTTTAACAAATTTTTTAGCGACCTGAACACGAATCTTAATTTTTTTGTTTTTACATATTATCGAAAGTTTATAAAAGCCTACCCGCCCTTTATCAACCGACTTCCAAAAGGAGGAGGTTATTAAGCCTGCTGACATTCGTAACACTATATGACTGCTAATAAACACTTGATTTCAATATGAATTAATCGACCTGAAATGATTATGTGATTTGCAACGCTACCTCCAAGACATAAACATGACATTCCGGTGTCAAACTCGAAAAAACTGAAAGTCTGTCCGACTAAACAGTACGTAGTGTGCGCGCGGGGACGCCCGCCGTGCTGATTAAGCAGGCTCGGCCGACTGTTTGCAGGCAATCTTATAGCCAACAGACTTTTTAGTAATATTATTAATTTATTTCTAATCTCAATGAATTCCTATAATATTAATAACGTGAAAGTTTGCAAGTATGTATCTATGTTTGTTGCCTCGGTGGCGTAGTGGTTGCAAATCCGGAGGTTCTAGGTTCAACACCCGGGTCAGCCCATGTTTTGCTATGAAGTTTGTCTGTTAAGAAGGCTATATTTTATGTGAAGCTGGCCGTATTTCACCCCCGTAATTCGAGAGGGCACGTGAGCGCACAGCTCACGAGTGTTGTCAAAGTACTAGTGTCTGTGCATATATTAGTCTAAGTAAGATTGGTCGCCGTCAATCGGCCAAAACATTATGTTCCTAACTCACACTAAAACTTCTGAATCGATTTGTTTAAAGTTTATAGTAATTTATCTTATACATTACCCAATTTTGAATATGAGAATGATTGGAGTATGAATTTGGCAGCGTCAATGCGCCAAGTGATGGGGTCGCGGCGCGGGTTCATCTGCCGCATGCGCGTGGGCGGCGCGGCGGAGAGCGCGCACCTGGGCCGCCTGCGCGCGCGCAACTCGCTCGGGCCCTCGCACGACGGACACAACTACGCCGTCGTGCACTGCACCGGCTACATCAAGAACTGGCCGCCCACAGGTTTGTGTCACTTTACAGTCTGATACACATCCTCAGTATCATTCCGTACTAACACAACATTATACCGATATCTACTATGGTTTTGCCTGTCTGTTACGGTAAGAAATAGACAATCGGTTATTATGCTAGGAGAAAAAATGTAGACATTTTTTCTCACCATGAAATACGTAATTTTATGTGTTTTGGGAAATCAGATCTGTTTCCAGGTATGCAGATGGATCGTCCGGTCGAGGATGAACTTCACGCGTCTCACTGTTGCCTCGTCGCTATTGGCAGATTACAGGTAATTTTTTTATAGCTGACCTTACATTTATTTAAATTTTGGTTTCTTCCAAAGACTTTGACGTCTTTGACATCAGCCCTTTTTAACGTCCCACTGCTGGGCACGGGCCTCCCTCAGTACGAGGGGGATCAGGCCATAGTCCACCGCGCTGGCCCAGTGCGTGTTGGCGGACTTCACATGTCTTACGAAAAATTGCTAGGTTTTCTCAGACATGCAGGTTTCCTCACGATGTTTTCCTTCACCGTAAGGCAAGTGGTAATCATGATAGAAATGATTCGCACATGAAAATATCAGAGGTGCGAGACCCGGATTTGAACCCGCATCACTCGGTTATACAAGCGAGCGCGTTAACTACCGCTGGGCTACCGCTACCGGTTTGACGACTTTAACTCTTAAAAAAAATAAATGATTTTACATTACATAAAAAGTATAAAACACTTGAGTATTGATATGTACGAGCCCCACTCATCAAAGCAAATCATATTTGCCCAAGTCGTAGGGTTTACTGATAGCCATTAAAGATTCAGCTAAACCAAATCAATAACATTGTTAGTTACAAGATAGAATGTATATGGCAGGTGACGTCGACCCCGAACAACGCGGAGGGCAGCCTGTGCAGCGGCGGCGTGGAGTTCGTGTCGCGGCACTCGGTGGACGGGCGCTTCACGTTCGCGGACCAGCGCGCCGCGCAGGTGCTGGGCTACGCGCCCGCCGACCTGCTCGGCAAGCTCTGCTACGAGTTCTACCACCCGGAGGACCAGCAGCACATGCGGGACAACTTTGACCAAGGTACTTTAACTTTTACTGAATTCAATGTAAATTATTATTATTATAAAAAATGTGAAGTTTATAAATTGTAAGGTTGAATATTTCCCAAATAAACATTTATCTTTGAAACCACTGATTCGTTTAGGGAAGTACTTTCACTATAAGCTTCAATGCTGCCGAGAGTTATAAGAAGGTTATAATATATTTATTATTTGTATAAAAATGATTTCTGTTAAAACCATTGACGACTTTAATTGTATTAATATTCTTAATTTTACTTAGTGAAGTAAGTAAAACTATTAAAGACTTAAAAGAAAAACATTTTGTTTCAGTTTTAAAATTAAAGGGCCAGATAATATCACTTATGTACCGGTTTCGCACGAAAAGTAGAGAGTGGGTTTGGCTACGAACATCCGCCTTTGCATTCTTGAATCCGTACAATGATGATGTAGAATACATCGTGTGCACGAACACATTGGCAAAGTAAGTATTTTAATTCTTTATTATCTTACCGATTTTATTTATTACGTACTAGCGGTGCCCGTGGCTTCGCTCGCGCTAAGAGTGAATAAAATAAAAATTTTTGCTTATATACCGTTACTTATAATGTACCAAGGACTGATTCCCCATTTAAAGTTCTGGCCCTCTTTTCTGAAAACTACTGTGTAGCATCCTGCCGTGCCGCCACTGCTGCGCTTTCTAAAACTTATTTCCTATTTTTAACCAATTTTGCTACTATGTGTATCATAATTTCTTTGTGTGTTTTTCGTTAATGATAAACTGATGTACGTGGTTCATTGTTATGGACTTATGGTAAAAATTACTGTTAAATATTTCTCCTACGCAAATTGTGCCACCCCCGTTAACCCCCATAGGGGTTGATTTTCAAAAAACGCTTAGATATGTATCTTATAATTTGTATTGCAGAGCATTATTTCAGTTTCACGCAAAATATTTCAATAGAATTAAATTTCCTATACAAACTTAGCCACCCCCTTTAACCCCCAATGGGGGTGAATTTCGAAAAACCCTGAAATACGTGTTTCATCATTTGTACTAAAAAGCATTAATTCAAAGTTTCATGCAAAAATGTGCAATAAAAATATTTTTCTCATACAAACTTTGCCACCCCTTTTAACCCTTTTAGGGGTTGAATTTCCAAAAAATAATATGCCTATGTCCTTCTCATGAATGCAAACTATCTACATACCAAATTTCAGCAAAATCGGTTGGGTGGTTTAGGCGTGAAAAGGTAACAGACAGACAGACAGAGTTACTTTCGCATTTATAATATTAGTATGGATTTAATTTTAGCACGCTGAATATTTCTAAAGATTTCATTCATCGTAAACGATTTTTTTCACTTTTTGTTATGAACTAAATAATATTTTTTATTAGTTTAGTTACTTTCCGAAAGGAACTTCAAAAGTTCAAAAAAAAAATTAAATAATTTCGACAAGACATAATGTGTATAAAAATATAAGAGTAATATAATAAAAAATGATGTTGAATAATGAACATGTAATTAATATTTAATAAGATTTATATATTTGCTAATTACTAGTTTTTAAAAAAAAAATAACATTGGCAGTCTACATTTGTTTTACATTGTACATTACAAAGATTGTTTGCTTGTGCAGCCGAACGCTGGGCGGCAGCGGCGCGGAGCCGGTGGCCGAGGAGAACTACGACTACCACCTGCGCCAGCGCGACGTGTACCAGGCGCCGCCGCCCGCGCTGCACCAACAGCACCACGCGCCGCCTGGTACGAATACGCATACTAATATTGCCTACTAGTGTTTCAGGTCATCCCAGGCCCAGCTATTTTAGTGTGAAGAAATGACTAACATATACAGTACACGTACATACAAACTTTCGCATAAATATAATCTGGTTTTGCACGAATTTAGCATTGTAGCCTAAGTATGAAACACTGTCAGGTCAATCACTATTATTTATCACTGCATTTGTTTCAGTAAAATATATATATTTAAAACAATAATAACCATTATTTTGTTTTTAATAATTTTAGCAAAGTTACAGAATTCTTAAAACTAATAATGTTTTGGCACACAGATTTAACTAAGTGCTAAACCCCTTCAAATTTACCAAGTGCAAATAAATTATAATAGGTATCTAAAATAGTTTATTGTCACACATGTACTCGGACAGGCGGCGGAGTGGGCGCGCGCTCGCCGGGCGAGGCGGGCGCGGGCGCGGGCGGGGCGGCGCCGGCGCCGTACGCGCACGCGCCGCACTACGCGCCCGACTACTCGCCGCACCGCCCCGCCAACACGCCGCCGCACACCACCTGGACCACGCTGCGCCCAGTGAGTCTCTTACCTATGTTCACTTGTGCTCAATTAACTTTCATTTTTACCCTACTGATGTGAAGCCCAAAACATCTTTGTTTTTATAATTGGAGTTTTAAACTGCATTTCTTGACATGCGGACGCTTGCTTGATATTTAGTTATAACAAATAATTAATTTTCTTACGCGGCGAAAGTAGTTTTAATGTGTGTCACGAGTGTTTACTTGGTAACGACAAGCATGTTCTAAATTTTCTACTATAAACAATTAGTGCTTATAGAGATGTCAAATCCTGGCACTAGCCCATTTGGACGTAGTCAAAGGACATAACGCACTCCACCTTTTACGCCCGCTCAGCCATGTTCTGTACACGCTAACGGCTCATGCCCACTATCCAGCGATACCGAACTGCCCGCCGAACTCATAACGACCCCGGAAATTCAAAACTGGCTAATAAATGTACAATATTAAATGAGATCTGCTCAGTGGTCGCGGACAGCAAAATGAACTCAGAGCAAAAACTTCGTGTTGTCAATCTTTGCCGCAAAGCTACAGGAAGCACTTCTCAGATGGCAATCCTGTACCAATCTCTAAAGCAAAAGACCTTGGACTTGGAGGCATATGATACCATGAAGCACCTACAGGAAGAGCAGCAAATCTCAGTCTCCCTCCAACAATTTAAAGAAACTGTTGAAGAAGAACTAAAACCAATAGAAAATAAATCTTATTCCGATATGGTAAAAAAAGGTGCCGATGAGTTTGTACGCCCCAATAATTAAAGCCCTGTCGCCATTTACCCGAAGCACAAAACAAAGTCGAGTGAGGAGACCAAGTCTTTAGTAAAAAAAAATATTTCTCCAGAGGCAGAGGCAATGAAATTGCATGTCCGTGGCGTAAGAAGCGTTAAAAACGGAGGTGTCCTAATCAGTACTGATACAAAGGAGGATATTGAAAAACTAAAAAACTCTGAGACACTAGTCTCATCGGGCCTTACATTGGAAGAACCGATTAAACGGCGGCCTAGAATTGTCATTGTAGGTATTCCTGTGGCCCTCACTGATGAAGTAGTACTAGACTGTATATTTGACCAAAACATTGCCGAAAAATTACCAAACACTCCTCGTGAGTCTTTCCTTACATCAGTAAAACTAAGTCACAAATCGGGAAAAAAGAATGCGACGACCTGCAACTTTGTGTTGGAAGTCCCGCCTCATATTAGAAAGATCTTAATTAACCAAGGACGAATTTTCATAAATTGGACTTCGTGCCCAGTCAGAGACTTCACACTAGTTACACATTGTTTTAATTGCCAACAATATGGACATGTGCTAAATTTTGCAGAGAAACAAGCCCTACATGTAACCGCTGTGGTGACTCTGGCCACTCGTATAAGGAATGTGTCAATACATCTTCTCCCCCAACATGACCACCCAACCGGGGATGTAAACTGTCCAGCACGAAAATATGCCGAGGATATAATACTTTCTTGCCGAGGATAAATATATTCATTCAAT
Source organism: Boloria euphrosyne (assembly GCA_951802675.2). Taxonomy (NCBI): domain Eukaryota; kingdom Metazoa; phylum Arthropoda; class Insecta; order Lepidoptera; family Nymphalidae; genus Boloria; species Boloria euphrosyne. The sequence goes on from OX637872.1 coordinate 7,953,676, forward strand.
TGATTATGAAGGCGCCTAAGAGCGCCACCAATTTCCTTTATCTCGTAAGCACTCTAACACTTGTTTACCCCCTATTTATATTTTTTACTGTAAGTTTCCTTAACGTATTGTAAGCATTACCTATATAAATTCAAGTATGTCTAATCAGTTAATCTCTTCCTTAGATAATTGCTCTGTGTTAGCCAGTAAAACCTGTAAAGTTGAAGAATGTAAAAAACTTCTGTCAAACAAAGATAAGGCCTTAACCATACTTACACAAAATATTCGTAGTATTAATCGAAATTTTAATGCACTAGAAGTTCTGTTACATAATCTCGACATTAATTGCGATATTATTATTTTAACGGAATGTTGGGTCTCAAGGCAAATAAATCACTTACCATCTCTTTATAATTATTTCGTACACAATACTGAAATTAATATTAATCAAAATGATGGTTTAGTAATCTACACAAAAAAGAGCCTAACAGTAAAAATTGAAGAACCTAGTTTTCAACATGCAAACTGTTTAACTATAAAAATTAATTCCGACATAGTGATATTGGCTATTTACAGATTTCCCTCTCAAAACATAGAAAAATTTATAGAGTTGCTTAACAAATACTTGAACAAGTTGTCAATATTTATAACCATAATACTAACAGGTGCCATTAATATTAACATTGCTTCGGGAAAAACAGACGTTCATGCTCATAACTATATTAATATTTGTTCTTTCCATGGACTTTTACCTGCTCATAATTACCCAACGCACCAAAGTGGATCATGCCTGGATTTCATTTCATGATTAAAACAAAAATACCTACCACAACATAAATCACAAACTCCGCTCTCACCGATCATCAAGCTGTTTTACTTGCACTGCAATTATCCATACACAAAAACAACTATATGCGTAGCTATAATAAAATAAACAAAACAAAACTTGAAAACGACATCAACAGCATTAATTTTGACCCAGTTTATGCCACAAATGATCCAAACACCTCTTTAAATTGCTGTATTGAATTATTACAATCTGCTGTAGTGAAAAATACACTAACGATAAATATGCCAAATAGGTATAAATACCTTAAGCCTTGGATTACACCTGGTCCAGTTCGATGCATAAGACACATAGACAAACTACATTTAAAATTCAAACTCGCGCCTGAAGATGAAACACTTTCAATAACGTATAAAAGATATAGGAATTTCTGTAATAACCTATTGAAAAAGTTAAAAACTCAGCACGACAAAATAGAGTTACGGAAAGCTAGCAATAACAGTAGACAGCTGTGGAAATTTATAAAAAGCAATACATTTAAACCAAACATATCTGAACCTCCACATTATTTACTGTCTACTGAGACTTGTCCTTTTCATTTTTTTGTAATATTGGTAAAACCCTAGCAGAAAAATCTTCACAAGAGCGGAAAATTCCTTTGGAAAATGTAAAGATTACGTCACATTCGAGCCTAAATTCTTTTGTTTTACTAGATACCGATGTTGATGAAGTATTCAGAATAATAACAGGGTTGAAGAGCATTGCGCTGTCGGATGGGATAACATTTCAAACAGCATACTAAAAAAATTACAAACACCAACTAGCCCCTCCGATAACCTTTATTTTTAATATGTGCTTATCTAAAGGAGTTTTTTCTACTTTGCTTAAGAAGGCAGTGATCACTCCTATATATAAATCCGGAGACAAAGCTTTTTCAAAAAACTATAGACCTATTTCAGTGTTAACAGGACTCTCGAAAATTCTAGAGAAAATTATAAATAATCGTTTCATCAAATATCTTGAAGATAACAAGTTACTTTCGGAAAGGCAATTTGGTTTTAGACCAAAGAGATCAACTAATCAAGCTGTGCACCAACTAACAGAGAAGATAACCACTAACCTAGATAATGGAATCCACGCTGTTGGGATTTTTCTAGACCTCGCTAAAGCCTTTGATACTATCTCCTTTTCCATACTTTTGCGCAAACTTGAAGCAATTGGGATAAGAGGCACACAGCTCAAACTTTTTTCTGACTATCTAAGTGATCGAACTCAATATGTAAAAATAGGCAATTACGTAAGCTCTGGCCTCAAAAACAACCACTATGGCTTGCCACAAGGAAGTATATTGGGTCCTACCCTATTTCTAATTTATAATAATGACCTCTGTAATATGAACCTGAAAAACAATATTATTACGTCATATGTAGACGATACAGTGCTATTATTCACAGCAAAATCTCGTCAAGAGGCCTATGCGGTAGCACAGAGAGGTTTTGATATCGTAATAAAGTGGCTTCATAATAATCATCTCAGTTTAAATACCGACAAAACTGAATATTTATTATTAACGATGAAAAAAACCAACGCGCAGCTTACTAATCAAAAAATTTACGCGCATAATTGTGCAACGTCTGCTGACACTGCATGCAATTGTCCGAAATTAACTAAAACTGATTATATTAAATATCTAGGCATTACCTTTGACACTAACCTGAATTTTCGTCACCACATTGAATTATTATGCAATAGAGTTCGAAAATTGACTTTTATTTTTAAATTTCTACGTAATATAGCAGACTACAAATTTATCAAACTAGTTTACCAATCCTTGTGTGAATTCATCCTCACCTATTGCATAACCGCCTGGGGTGGTGCTGCGAAAACAACTCTACTACCTCTCGAACGTGCCCAAAGTGCAATCCTAAAAGTAGCCACCAACCGCCCATACACTTTTGCCACAAAAAAGCTTTACTCGGAATACAAGGTACTAACAGTTAGACAATTATTTATACTGCAAGCTTCTTTAAAACACATTGAACTTCCTTTTAACCCTTATCCCTCTGACAAAAGAAGAAAAGACTTAGTCTGTTCTAAGCCAAGAACTAAACATGCTTTTGCAAATAGGTTTTACCAGAGGCGTATTTACAGATTTGGCGCCCCGGGCCAGTTAGCTCTGCCGCCCCATGAAGTGACCATAACGTACTTATTTTATTTATAAAAAATATAATAAGCCTTGAACGCAAATGTTATTTAGGTACTTTTTAATATGGATGTTATGTTATGTTAGTAAACTTCTTCGAGGCTCAGGGGCTTTTTACGTTGAACTATTTTTTCCTGAAAAAGCCTCATATGAATTGGACCTGATAAAAGCTACTACATACAACGAGATTGACTTCATTATATCTAACTAGCGCCACATATTCAGGGATGTTTCAGTGATTAAAATGGTTAAAATCGGCAGTGATTACCGACTTGTAAGGGGAGCTCTGAATATGAACATCCAAATTGAACGTGCGCGGCTAATGAATTCTACTCTTAGACCAACATAGTGATGTAGAAGCAAGCTCGCTGCGAAAGCTTTCAGTTAAGGCTATAGAACACAAATCAAAAACACGATCGAGAGATGGACAAAAGAAGAAGCTCTCAAGTAAGACTCTGAACGAGAATAGGGAATGGAAGCGCGATTGTAAATACCACACAGTCTAAGCGTCAGATACTTGACTGGAATGTGAGAAACCTAATAAGGCGTAATCTAAGCCAAGCGAATACCCAAAGTATTGAGGATCCTATAGAACCCAATAGGGACTCGGAGAGTTTTTTGCCAATTCTCACAACTGCCGTTGTCATCTGACAAAGCTTAGAATCTCACAAGGTACAACCGTCACCGCGAAATTAGAGATTCTCGCCAAAGTCGAAAGATTCAGCGAAAGACAAAAAATATATATTGGTCTTATTAAACAATTCTTCTCAGGTCAGCGGTTTCTTCCTTCTGAACTGGTAGTAGACTCATGATGTTCAGTAAAAAATTGTAATAATTTCATGCTGAATAAAATATTTTGTATATGAATTTGATTTCTATTGGGATCTTTACTCCTCACATATATTTCCATCTGAGTCCCACCATGTGGAGGATACAGACTGGTCTCCAAGCCAGACTGGTACGCCAATGAACAGATGAGCTTCCCGACATCGACGTAGGCGAGATTGTGATAACTCTTGGACGTCAAGGAAATAATAAAGCTCCGGGAATCCGACGGAATTACCGCAGAGCTCCTCAGAGCGGCAGGAACACGTCTGGTTCTATCAGAACTCTCAAAGCTCTTTAATTCTGTTCTTCACAATGGCACCACTCCGGAGGCATGGAGTAAAGACATAGTAGTATTGTTCTTAAAGAAGGGGGATAAAACCCTATTGAAGAACTACTGACCTGTGACTACTAAACTTGTTTATAAGTTGACTAGCGGTGCCCGCGGCTTCGCTTGCGCTAAGAGTGAATAAAATAAACATTTTTGCTTATATACTGTTACTTATAATGTACTAAGGACTGATTCCCCATTTAAAGCCCTCTTTTCTGAAAACTACTGTGTAGCATCCTGCCGTGCCGCCACTGCTGCGCTTTCTAAAACTTATTTCCTATTTTTAACCAATTTTGCTACTATGTGTATCATAATTTCTTTGTGTGTTTTTCGTTAATGATAAACTGATGTACGTGGTTCATTGTTATGGACTTATGGTAAAAATTACTGTTAAATATTTTTCCTACGCAAATTGTGCCACCCCCGTTAACCCCCATAGGGGTTGATTTTCAAAAAACGCTTAGATATGTATCTCATAATTTGTATTGCAGAGCATTATTTCAGTGTCACGCAAAATATTTCAATAGAATTAAATTTCCCATACAAACTTAGCCATCCACTTTAACCCCCAATGGGGGTAAATTTCGAAAAACCCTGAAATACGTGTTTCATCATTTGTACTAAAAAGCATTAATTCAAAGTTTCATGCAAAAATGTGCAATAAAAATATTTTTCTCATACAAACTTTGCCACCCCTTTTAACTCTTTTAGGGGTTGAATTTCCAAAAAATAATATGCCTATTTCCTTCTCATGAATGCAAACTATCTACATACCAAATTTCAGCAAAATCGGTTGGGTGGTTTAGGCGTGAAAAGGTAACAGACAGACAGACAGACAGACAGAAAGACAGAGTTACTTTCGCATTTATAATATTAGTATGGATTTCAAGGGTTATTAGTTATGACAAATCGTCTCGCCCAAAAAATAAGTAAGTTACGTACATACTATACAAAGTTAGTTACATACATTCGTTTCACCTAAATGATACCTTATATTAAAAACAAAAAAAAACAAAAATGTAAAACTAAATGTTTTCCTTAAGATTCTACAATCCATGCAGAGGTATATCTAAAAACTACGGTGTTTTAAATAACAGTCTGCAATGATGACCATCCAATTACAAGGTCAGAGCACAAGGCCAATCTGATTACACCAGGTAGGAAAGGGGGATGTTTTCTGCCTGAAACTGTTTACCTGTGCATTGGTGGACGTATTTTAAACGCTCGATTGGAACGGACGCGATCAGAACGGATCAACATTAATGGAGAGTATAACACACCTGCGATTTGCCAATGATATAGTCATCATGATAGATACCTTGCTGGATTTGAAAGAAATGCTAAACAGCCTAAGTGATTCTTTAAGACGAGTGGATATGGACGACCAAAATCATGTTGAATTGTCGTGTATCCCCGAGACCAGTGATCGTGAATGGCGCTGTTCTTGAATTTGTGCAATAAATATACTTGGTCAAACAATACAACTCGGCCGGCACAGCTTTGAGAAAGAAGCCAACCAAAGAATACACCTGGGCTGGGCAGTTTTTGGGAAGCTACATCATTTTCTAGACTCATCGATCCCGCAATCCCAAAGGACCAGGGTGATTAACCAGTGTATGCTACCAGTAATGATATAAGGAGCCGAAACGTAGGCTAAGGCTGGTGCACAAATTCAAGTTCAGCGAGCAATGGAACGCGCATTGCTTGGTGTATCTCTGGCAGACAGAATTTGAAATGAAGTTATTTAGCTCTCTGGAGAGGAAGTGGTCCGGTTATGTGTCCGCACTGATGGTCAATGGAGCCAAAACGTGTTAGAGTGAAGGCCGCGTAAGCAAGCGTAGTGTACGACGCCCTGTAGCATGATGGACCGATGACTTAAGGAAGGTGGCGGGCAGTGGATGGATGCGGACTACCAAGACTAGTTGACGCTCATTGGTGTCCGAGCCCTTTATTCAGCAGTCTTGGTACTTCTCTCATAGCAGACTGTGGAGCATCACCTTTGGCTGGGTCTGCTTCGACAGGTGAGATCTGTTGGGTTTTAGTGGGTAGTACTGGCATTTCTGGTTTATGAGTCTCACATAACTACTTGTGTATGCGTTAATGCATTTCCCAACATTTGAAAAAAGGTCTTTGTTCGGCAGTCGACGGCGATAGGTTGATACATGATTGATAGATAAAAAAAAGTGTTGGCTCCGCCGCCCCTCGCAGCCTGCCGCCCCGGGCCATGGCCCCCTTGGCCCTAGGGTAAATACGCCCCTGGGTTTTACATATTTTTAGGTCCTTTTTTGTACAACAAATTCAATAGGATTTTGAATATACAATTTAAATTATAAACAATGTAAAAAAATAATATTAAGTTAGTAAAAAGTTTAGTTATGTAATTATCATAGTTATCTGTAAATTTATTGCATTGTTTTAACATCAAAAGCAAGAAATGCATATTAAAACCTTAACCTGAAACACAGGATGTTTACCTAGTTCAGGTAGATTCCAAATTCAATCTGTTGTAATTTAAGTACCATTGGTACTTTATGTTATTTGATATGTTTATGAATGAATAAAAAGTTATTAGAAGTTAAATGTATAGAATCATGGCCATGCTCAACATCCTGCCACAGCACTTATTTATTCAACAAAAAGCTGCAACCACGGCAGTGCGATTAAAGAACCACAAACTATTGTGTACAACTCATATAAAAATCTTGGAAGATATAGCCAAAGATATCCCGTTCATGGAAGCACCCAATGATGGGATACAGATCAAATATATTTTTGACAAAAAATACAAAATACAGCTCGAAGAGGATCCACAGGCAACCTCCATTAGGACAGACCTGAGTATTTTCACAGACGGCTCAAAATCGAAAACTGGGACAGGAAACGGAATTTTCTACGAAGACCTAGATCCAGGCGTAGCGGCATACCGGGCACAACATCTTGGCACCCCGATGGCACTTCTGGAGATATTCAAGTAGCCTAGAAAACTTCGTAAATTTCTGGAGGAGCTTGGGTGGCAAGAGTGAATAGAAAATTCGCACACACGCAAGTCATCAAGTGGTAGTGCCATGCTTGTTACCTTCGGGTAGCAGCCGAATGGGCCGGCACGCCCCGTATAGTACCACTCTCTCACAGGAGACCGGCGTGAAGTGGCAGCTATGCTGTCGCGTTTCGTCCGGTAAGTGAGAGTCCGGCAGGCCCACACCCCATCCCTCCTCCCGTCCTTCTCCCTCCTCCCTCCCTCCCTTTCCTGAAAGGCCGGCAACGCATCTGCAAACCCTGCAGGGTTGCAGTTGTCCATGGGCGGAGGTGATCACTTACCATCAGGTGAGCCTCCTGCCCGTTTGCCCCCTTTGTCACATAAAAAAAAAAAAAAATCAAGCTAAGTCGTCGAGTTGCGTAAACCAGCCCGTGTTCACCGTACCATACCATACCAATGTATAGAATCTTAAGTTCCTTTGTAAGCCAAACGGCTTTACCGATTTTGATCCTGAATAGTTAGGTTCTCCTCTTGTGAAACGTGTGTCATAGGATTTGGATACTGTAACTGAAATATGACGGTTCTTAGGCGCTAATTTCTGTGTTTTAAAAAATAGACAAGTTTAAAAAGAAATATTTTTAGCAGTTAATTTAATTAGTTAGTTAAATGTAGCACTTAATGTTCCTATACTTTCAACTTTTTTAAATTTTATTCAGAAGTATGTATGGGGTAATTTTTGAAACTACAGATCTTAATCTGAACAAGAGACTTTATTATCGCCGATTGTTATTGTTTTTTTTTTATTTATTTTGCTAACAATGTGCTTACTATCAGAAAACATCATAATAACTTAAGTGAAATCGAAAAAAAATGGGCGTCGCATTAATATCTCACAAAATAAACTGGTGTTGCAGAGCGGTGCGAGCGCGACGAGCGCGGGCGCGGCGGCGGGCGGCGCGGCGGGCGAGGGCTACGCGTACAGCGGCGAGGGCGCGGCCAGCCCGGCGCGCTCGCCGCCCGCGCCCGCCTACCTGCCGCCCGCGCACTACCACCACAACCACCACCCGCCGCACCCCGCGCACCCGACACACCCCGCGCACCCCGCGCACCCTGCGACACACCCCACCCACCCCACACATGGTAATTTTTGTTTATGACATTCCTGTGGCTGTTAGCCACGATTATACTATTGCGGTCGCTGCTTGTCGAGTTAGTGTTTGTCACTGTCTGTTACTCCATCTCATTTATAAGGCGTTTTCCTCCTGCTTTACTCCTGGGGGAATGATGCCCATATTCCTCCAGAAGATAAAATGGCACTTTGTCTCCATACATCTTCTGCAGGCATGCGTCTTACACAATCTTACGTTTAACATATGATTTTTCAGGCAGCATAGTCAATATTATTGAAATTGATAATTTTTTTAAATTAAATACCACTTTAACAATTTACTTATGAAACTTTATGCAACATAATAAAAACTAAACCTTTGGTTACAGCAGGTATGTGGTCGTGGCAGGGCGGGGCGGGCGCGGCTGGCGGCGCTGGGGCTGAAGGGCCGCACGCGCCACATGAGCTCTCCGAAATGCTACAGATCTTGGACCAAGGCGGTGCCTCTACCTTTGAAGATTTAAACATTAATATGTTCAATTCCAGCTTCGAATAGTGATTGTCTCCCAATGGATAAGCTACACAGTGTAGCTCCTTAAACTGGTTAAAAAATTAAGTTTGACTCTTTTGTTATGGCTATGTGTAAGGTGGTGTTTATGTACTTGTAGATTACGTGTTGATTATGACAGTGCATATTTGTCGGCTTGGACTCTAGATACCTGAAGTGAGTAAAAATTGCGACATGTAAAGCATCGAAATTATAAGGTTATTAAAAATATTATGTCTATTGATTGAATAATAAAATGCCGAGTTGTCTATGGCAAGTAAAATAATTGGTAATTGTATACAGATATTTCAGAAGTAATTTTGCCTTGAAATGTTAACTGTATATAAATTATTTTTTTAGTATAAACAAGCTGCATATTTCAAGTATTTGCTTACTTACAGCTTTTGTTGTATATTTCGTAAATGAAATATATACTTTCTTTTTTAAAATATAAGAACGCTTAAAAATATAAACTTAATCATTTGTTTGTATTGAAAAAATATAGATTTGCAGTTACATTATTTTGTCAATTGACATTAGATATGAGAGCAGGACTCCTACCACACCCAGAAATACCAACAATATCAAAGTTTTACAAATTTTTGCTGTAATAAAGGCCAGTGTTTTAATTGTTTCATATTCCAACTTCACTTAGATCTATATTATATGCTATTGCAATATATTTTTGCATATATAAAATTATTATTATAGTCATTTAAACAATATTATTTAATAGTAGTGTGATCATATAAGTTACATATCAAAGTAACTTTTAAATTTATTAAATAACAATCTAAAATAAAATTGCTTTCACCAATTCCCCATGATCTCATTGCATATATGAGATATTCCAGCAATAAAGAAAAAAATGAAGTTTGTTTGTGTTACATGACCAAAAATATAAATAATATGTATTATATTGACGTTCTGATTGCGCAATTAAATTAATGCTATACCGTGTTTACATTGATTCGTCGTCACTTATAAGTTTCTGGCTTTTATTATAATATAGTGCTTATAATAAAGTACATTATGTCAAAGTATTATGCTATGTTACAATTTGTTATACTTATAGTATTTTTTATATTTAAGTAGCAATTGGCAGCAAATTATTTCGCCCTTTTTATTTTTCTATAAATGGACGATATAAAAAGATGTATTAAAATAGAATCTATTTCTAATAATGTAGCGTCATTAAATATTGACGACCAATATATAAAAGTATCAAGATTAAGATACATTTTTAAAATATTATTTCTTACTTTTCTTAGCGATATAATGAGATGTGCTATTAAGATTATTTTTAAGTGATTGAACCTTTATTTTTACATTTTATAATTATTAGAATATCTGTAGCTTTGTAGTTATTGAAATTTATAAGCACTTTCTAATACATTTTTTTATATTGCAAGAGTGATCAGGCACCCATATGGTAAAGAGAAAGCACAAGATGAATAGTTGGTTTTTCCTTGACACTGCACAATTTTAATTGACACAATTTTATATTTATTAAATTCTGCACACATAATGACCATAATATATATTGTAACAAGTTCTATTGAGAAACTAAATAAAATAAAAATAAAAATGGACTGATTTTATGAGGACTACATGTAAAAGGAAACCTATTGTAAAAAAACTATCTAAGTAATATCGTGTGATAATATACTATTGAATCTCGTCATTGTAGATGATAAGCTTAATGTGTGCAAAATTTGTTTAAACATTCCCTCAACTGTATAAAATCCAATGATCTAGTTAGACAATCATTTATCATTTTCAAATTTTTTAAGTATTAGAAAGTGATCTTAACAATTATAGTTGTTTTTTAAATTGTATTAGTTTCCAATTTTATTTTTTTTATACAAAAAGTTATTATATAAGTAATGCATTTAAGATATTTCTTTATTATGGTTAAAATTATTTGAATTGAATCAAAATTAGATATACCAAAATTTTGTAAAAGATTTTTTCATTAAATATAAGCGACATGCATTTGTTTTTTTATTATTATTATACCAAAATAAAATATGATTACTAAGCTAACCCTCACTTCAAAACAAAGTTGTCATACTATGTGTAGGCAGTAGTAGCTCAGTGATAACTTCTTTGTTTGGGGACCGTACCACCATATATAACCTATCTTTCATTTTAATATTCTCAAGTGTTATTACCACTTTCTTAAGGAATTAATTAACATTTTTGATTAGCTGAATATTTGTATTCTAATTCTGATATTCGCACTGCGCATGCATCAACTTTACGTTAAAATTTTAACGCGGTCTATTTGAACATTTAAGTGACAAGCACAGTGATTACAGTGAGTGTATTATTACAATTTTAAGTATAGAAGTCGCAGGATAAATTTTATAAGATTAACGTTATAAACAATTGTTATTTATAAGCTAAAATAATTAATATTAAAAAGTAAACAATGTGAAGTTTGAACAAGGGACACACGTTTTTTAACATGAACAATCATAAACAGAGGGTTATTGACCTGTATATACTGACAAAATATTAAAAAATGCGATAGGGGGGTTAACCATAGAGTATCCCTGTTTTCCAATTACAGAGCATAATGCGACTCAGTGGCGCACAATGCCGATTTGTGCTGATGCTAATTGGAACGTGAATATAATGATTCGATTATATATTTCTGCAAAATAAATATGTTTATAGTTTTGAATTCTAAAATAAAATTGTATTCACATTATAAACGTGGATTATAAAAAAAAGTCAATGTTATTACTCTTGTAACCTTCATCGATACACGGTATATTTATTTTTTAACACAGCATCACGCAAAAGCAGTGTTCGATTGTGCGAAGCGCTGTTGTAGTTGGAACATTCAACGTTGAGCATTATGCCGCAAAATGCGCCTTAGTGCTGTAATTGGAAAAAGCCGTATATTGCTACATATATAAAGGGCTAACTAAGTAACTAAGGGCACATTTTTAATATATTTTTTTAAACAAATTAATTGAGAACAAACAATTATAGTGAACAAAAATGAATAATCGGCGAACAAACGATGTAATATATAAAAAGTTCAAAAATTAAAAAATAAACCTGATTTTAATAACATTTTTTAAGTCTTAACAAAATCATCTAATACAGCATAAATTAAAATTAATCTCTATTCTCTACTATAATAATATTATAAATAGAAAAGATTTGTATTTTTGTATGTCACCAATAAAGTCAAATAATAAATACCGCACCGATTTTTATACTTTGGTACACAGGTCACAGATAGTCTAGACTCTAGAGCATCAGAAAGGACATAGGCTACCTCATATATATAATGTACTCTTTGGGCTACCTTTAAAGGCGAAAAAAGGGCTGTAAGGGGTTGAAAGTTGTATGCAAGTTACGTAATTTTTAAAGCTAGAAGCTTAAAACTTATTTTTTAGGCTTTTGATTAGATATAAATTAGTACGACATTCAAAGCTTGTAAAAATTGCTAAAGGAGGTTCTTAGGGCCAAACCCGAGTGAAGCGAAGGTGAGTCGCTAGTCTAATATATATAAATCTCGTGTCACAATGTTTGTCCTCAATGGACTCCTAAACTGCTGAACCAATTTTCAGCTTTCAGTTCGCTAATCGGATTAATTTAAAATACATAAATATCTTTCTCTTTTTTTTCTAATATAAAATAAGTGAGTTTTGAACACTGACCTCTATAATACCACTGGACTGGCTGTTCCAAGCGTTTGACAGCAATTTTTTTGTGTCCATTTGAGGCGCCACTAGCGAGAGGGTCGATAACTAATTTTTACGTATATTGCAAATGACAGCGAGAAGTGTTTGTTTACTGTAAAGTAATTTTGCATTTTCGTTGTTAATATAACATAAGTAGTAATTATGATGATACGGTTATTGATTAATAAAAATAAAAAAATAAAAATCTTTATATCGACATCATTAGTTTTAGTACCACGAACTCTCGCTACGTCCGACAGCGGCGGACAGCGCCAAAATGGCGAATATCAAGCAGCCACAAAAGCACGTTGACAACAACCACTCCAGTGGTATTATAGAGGTCAGTGGTTTTGAAGCAGGATATATGTAAAATATAAAAAAAATAACCTTTACCTACCCAGCTGAAAATTTAGGTCCCACCAGTAAGTATCTCTGGGTCCCACCGACTTTTAAGGGTAAGATTTTTATTTGGAAAAATAAATATTAACCCGTGTTATGTATTACAGATAAGTCCACAATATCTAAGAGGAAATTGATTTCTATAGGCGTCATTTAAGAAACAACGAAGTCTGAATAGCAATTAATAAACACCAATAGTCGGACTACAAATCTTTTTTTAATTATCTGATTGAAATTGAATAAATGTACGAATAAATATAATTTATTGGTCCAGTACCCGTACATCATAGTAGGTACTTACTATTTAATCAATACTTTTTTCGCGATTAGATTTTTTTGTCGATGCTTCTTCAATAAACGAAAAATTGTTTATTGATATATTATGATTTATGAAATTATCAAGTGATGGGTAACTAGCCAAAATCTCAATAACTTAGCTAGCCGGTTATTTGTGGTTAAATAACTAGCTATATAACCAGCTATTCAGCTATTTGGCTATTTGGGTAACTCACTAACCGACTGATAGTACGTTAGCTACGCAGCCGCGACAACGTTCGAATCCCGCTACGGAACATATTATTATCGTTTTTTATTTTTTTATTTTATTTTATTTTATACTTCCTTGAAAAGAAATGAATTTCTATTATACGTATTATTAAATTATTTTATTAAAAACTGTCAATCTAAAATCAATATATCTTTAATCTACAGCGCCATCTATATTATATATGGGTAACGTCAGACCTAAACAACACACACCAGTACAAGTAAACTAAAAGTTTAACCATAGATGTCGCGCTACTTCATTTTTTTATTTCTAATGACGCAAAAAATAATTATTCCACCCTCAAATATTCTACTGACCCTTTTTTTTATTACAATATTGCTATTAATTTTTAATATAATAATAAAAACTATATAAATAAATTATATAAATAAAATTTTAGAATCTGTGTATAATACTAGAGGGCGCTGTTCGTAAAAAAACAAATACTTTGTGTCAATGTTTTTTTATTTGTTTGCCTAATAAGGCAATAAATAAAAATAAATATATTTATATATTTATTATTATATTAAATTAATGGTAATGTCATAATAAAAAAAAGGGTCAGCAGAATATCTGAGGGTGGAAAATTCTTTTTCATATATCGCAATGAAATTAAAACAAATCAATAATAATAATTAAATAAGGCTGATTTCAATCATGTTTCTATAGAATATCTTAGACGAAAAGAATGTAATATTATTATATATTTGTCAGAAAATAGCAATGCACAAAAGAAATCCAAAAATAGAAAGTATGAAGGCATAAAAAAATAAAGATAATACATATAAATAAAGAAAACACAAAAATCAAAACAATAAATTAAAAACAAATCAAAAATAATAATAATATTAAATAACTATAGACTATACAATACATATTATATGACATAAAAATGTACAGCCTAAATACAAGAAGCTAATGCTCAAAAGGTAACATAAATGAGATGTCAAATGACTTATGACATTGTCAATGTCAATTATTTATAATTGTTAATAAAAAAAATTAAATGGATAATATAAAAGCAAAAACTATAGAGACCGATACTGACCTAACGATAAAGAATGTAGAAATATAAAGATTAATCAGTTTCCGTTTCAATGAGGTGCTAAATTTTTTTTAAAGTAATAGTAAATTTAAAAAATTATTTATTAAAAAACCACAGGTGACCTACCAAAAATGATAAGAGACCTATACAGACCGAACGTAGACCTATCGATTCAGGTCATTTTGATTTCAAAAATCCTTCGATGGGGTGCTAAAATTGTGCAGCTCACTTTTTGACTAGTATATAATAGTAATCTGTGAACTGTGCTCCATTTCGAATATCATCACAGAGTACATACTACATTGGTATTTGGTACACAAAAAAGTAATTAATAATTGGGAATTTAATTGTTTTTATAATCGAACAATCACCAATAGTCGTCGAACAAACGATGATTGATCAAAATTAATTAATCTGAGCGATAAAAATAAAGATATCTAGTAAGGGTGTCCAACTTAAGGGTGAACATTTGTTTAATTAATTATAAATAAATAAAAGACGAACTAACAATTTTTACATTCGAACATTGACGAACAAACGACGAACAGACAATTAAAAATAAAAAAAAACCGAAAATCAAAACAAGTTGGGTCAACTTCAGTGAGCCCTACTCGCTAGGCTAAATAGCTATTAGCTACGTCCGTCGCGTTGGCTATAGTTTTTTTTTTATCTGTGGCTATAGAGACGCTACGGCTACCTACCGGCTACTCGCTAGCTATAGCTACTAGCTACTAGACTAGTATAGTATTATGTTATCTATGCTACTAGCTAGTCAGCTATGCCTGCATGGAACGGCTGCATAACGTAGTGCTTATATGTAATCTGTGGCAGCTGTCCGCTATAGCTATTTGTATTTATCAGTATATTATCTATACTCTTTGGCTATTTAGCTAAATAGCTAGTTATCGTATTGACGAATATCATAGCCGTGGCTATTTTGAGAATAGCCGCTATTTAGCTAGTTAGTTAAATAGCTACCCATCTCTAATTAATTATGACAGTTGACGTTTGACAACTGTAAGTAGACATGGGTAACTCAATGAATTTGTATGAGCCGCAGATCAGCTCATGAGTCATATGCTTGAACCGGAGCTGCGAACCGGCTCACAGCTCAATTGTTGTTATATGGGTACTTTTATCTACAGATTTACAAATTACAGCAAATTTATGACTCGGTTCAAACGAATGTATGACGTACCTAAATTATATTTATAAGTAATAAATAAAGCAGCGTTTCGAAAGTGTATATTATTTTATTATATTTAATCTATAAAACTAGTAGGTACATAATATTAGTTTATTGTTGTATAAAACTAAATAGTAAAACTAACTTCCGAGCCGGTGGTAACTTCTGCACAAATTTAATTAAATTTAAAATATAAAATTGACGATTCAAAAGTGCTTGTAAAAGTCTATTTGAATAAAGTATATTTTGATTTTAACCTAATATTATTTTAAAACACGGAGCGTGTAATTAATTATTATTATAAGAAGAAAGATATTAAACAAATGTGACCTCTCCGTAAAAAGAAAAATAGATTAGTGACTAGTGACTATTATTATAATAGTTCGTACTTCGTACAAACTGTGGTGAACGCGAACCCTCGTAAATCGTAACTCAATTAAATATTTAAATATTAAAATAAAATACCTCAATCGACTATAATAATCAACTAAGTAATAGTGAGCTGTGAACCGATCATCTAGCAACTGAGCCGCAGCTCAACGGCTCTAGCTACTGTGAACTGAATATTTGAACCGGCTCCGAGCTGAGTTACACATCCCTAACTGTAAGAAAAATACGAAATACATATTGAAAAAGTGTAAAATTATCAATATTGTATTGATAAGTAGAATTTTGGGACATTTTAAATTAATTCTAAATAATTGTCTCTTATTTCAATAAAATATGTGGTGAAACGAACTGATAATTTTGATAAATATCTCCATTCTACTACAACAAACCTGTAATAATGGCTAAGACTGCCCAGGAATTCATTCAAAGTTCATTCTCACCAATAATCGCAACACTTTGCAGTGCTAAAGTAGAAAACATAGTTTCAAAAAATAATTTAACTCTGCCGGAATTGTTACAACCATTTACAGTATTGGATTGGGAAGGTGTTATCACTGTGATAATTTGATACAATTTATTAGGTATTTGCATCAAGAATGCTAAGAAAGAACTACATTAAAATTTGAATATTTCAGGACAGCTTCGAGAACCAGGAGGAAGTACTTGTACAATAAAGAATTTTAATTTAGTAATTAGGGACATTAACTGGAAACCACTTCAACCTACTGAAGCAAGAAGACAGTTGAATAATGCAGTCTTACATAATTATGATGACAAAACTGTTTCACTTAATATAGGTATAATTTTTATTCTATTTATTGTACATTTTAAGTACTTAATAAAGTTATAATAGTATAACATTTGCTTACAGATGGACATAATTTTGAGATACCACAAGCTACACCTTGGTTTGATGCTTGGAGAGAAACTTATCTTGAAGTGCAATTTCCTTCTGATCATGAATTTACTAAGCACTTCATGGCTTGTATTATTGTGGCAACAACACTAGATGATAATATAATTGATGTATATAATAGTTTGAATCAGCAATATGCTCAATTACAGAATGTTGCTCCACCTAAATTACCAAAATGGTTTAATAGTTCAGTGCTAAAGTCTTATCTTCTTTTACATGATGTTTCGGCTGTTGCTAAAGAGAAGTATGTCTTACTTAAAATACTACTTAAATAAACTGAGTTATTATATTAGCATTGTTTAGTTCTTCAAGCACCATACCATATAATTATTTCAAGAATTTATTGCATGTGCATTATTAACATAGTAGTGAAAAGTTTTTTTGTGGTTTATTTGTTTATAATATATTACTTTTATTTATTTATAAATTATAGAGCAGATACAACTTATGAAACATTAAAACAAACATTTGGAGCTTCAAACTGTTTTATGTTATCTATAAATTCTAAGAACTCAGCAGAATCTAAACTGCCCACTGATTACTGGAAACATTACCTAAAGAGACCTACAGAACTACAGGTATGTAAATCCATTATACATACTTAAATAACTGAGTTTTTTTACTTTATATAATTAATAGCCTTTCCCGCGGCTTCACTTGCGTTCTAAAGTTGAATGTGGTAATCATTATTTTGCTGCGGAGTTATGTTAAAACTATGATATCTCGTAAGATATGCATTAAAATCAAATGATGCCAAGAGCAATTTTGTTCAAAGTTAAATACTTGTGATAAGTATCTCATTTATTTAGGTAAGGATTAATATCATATTTATGTAAACACCTTCGCAAATAAAGCATTGCCTTAAAACAAATTTAATTACCATGAAAAAGGCTACAGTGAATCAACCTTAAAAGACAGACATATGCTACTGCAGACTTTTTTTAAGACTTTTAAAGGGGAACATATCTGTCATACATGATTTTTGCATAACTTTAGCTGTTTACGCAGCGCATGTAACAGAAGCTCTCAAAAGGAATATTATCTCCCGTTTTTGCAACATTTCTCATTGTTGCCCAGCTCCTAAAGGTTGTAGCGTGATGTAATATAGCCTATAGCCTTCCTCGACAAAGGGACTATCCAACACAAAGAATTTTTCGATTCGGACCAGTTCCTGAGATTAATGCGTTCAAACAAACAAACTCATCAGCTTCATAATATTAGTAGCTTTATAATATTAAATTAATGAGATCAATATTAATTTAACTGAAACCAGTTAATTTTTATATTCATAAGGGATAATAAAAAGCATTAATATTAAATATTAATATGATTCGAAAACATATTCTATAGTTGAGTCACCAACATAGTAATAACTCATAATACTATTGTTGTTTAGACTGTGGAATATGTATACATATTTATTATCTTTTTCTTTACTTATCCAGAGTGATACACAGTCAGTGTCAGCTCTTACTATAACACCTCAAGAATCACAAGCAGCATTTCAAACAGCAAATGCAACTACACCAGGTATAATTATTGATGTTCAAAAAATGTTGTTGAACAACATTTCTTTTTATTTACAATTCCTTGTATAAAATTACTTTTGTTACTTATATTTACTTTTAAACCTTTTTTAATATAAATGAATATAAATAAATGAAACTCATGATTGGTACATATTCTTTGTAGAAGAGAAGCAAAGTACATTAGGTGCAGTTAATCCTGAAGGTGTGCACCCTTTAACTAATGAAAATGATGTTTATGACAATGCAAACAGTTTGCAGGTAAATATAAAAAAATTGAAACATTGTTAAAAATTGTTAAGACTCTTATAAAATATACGAGAAATATTAATGATATATTTAATATAAACGGGGATATTCCCTGTATATTTGAATGTACAATAAAGAATATAAATAAAATCTATTAACATTTTGTATGTAGGAGAAATTTCTCCTATGAAACGTTACGGAGATTTGACTCCTTGTCTATTGTCTTCATGGTGCAGATGTTGGTAATATTATTATAATATTCTAGTGAAATGTTGAATACATACAGTAATCTATGTATAATTTCTCCAGCTCCATGTGTACAAAATTTTAAAGTAAAACAGTAACAAGCATACATACTCTAAAGCTTTTCCATTTATAATAGAAATCTTATTTATAAATGCTTTTCCATGTAATGTGTTACATATCAGTTTTTATTTTTTTTTATTTTAGCCATATTCATTCTCTGGTAGCTCTGAAAGTGTTAATGTATATGGAAAACCATTGGACAGTTTGTCTGAACTTCACGGCACATTATTAAACTCAAATGATATTGAAGCAATTAAGAGCTTCCTTCAAGAATATGTTTCTAAGGCTCTTATTTCACATCTGGAAAAGCAAATAGCACAATTATCTGAAGTTGTAAGTAAAAATGCTTAAGTATTTATTTTAGTTTAATATTCAACAGTTGATCTTAATTTATTAATGTTATTTTTATTGTAGGTTGCAAATAAGAAGGGCGTTAGTAGATCTTTACTGTCGGCTACAAAGAGATGGTTTACAACTGGTAAATCTGGGAACACAGCAGTTAATAATACAGTTATGTAAGTAGCATTTACATTTAACAGTCTTATATTTTTATTGTGTAAAATGTTTGTGTATTTAAATTAAAAAACACATTATTTATTTACTTTACACACAAAATGACAACTTTATATTTAAGGACGTAACTAATCTACGGTTTTTCACAAGTTTGGTTTTCCACTGGTAAATATCAAATTTTCGTCAGCCCTTTTTAACGTCCTACTGCTGGGCACGGGCCTCCCTCTGTACGAGGGGGGTCAGGCCGTAGTCCACCGCGCTGGCCCAGTGCGTGTTGGCGGACTTCACATGTCTTACGAAAACTTGCTAGTTTTCTCAGACATGCAGGTTTCCTCACGATGTTTTCCTTCACCGTAAGACAAGTGGTAATCAGGATAGTAAAGATTCGCACATGAAAATATCAGAGGTGCGAGACCCGGATTTGAACTCGCATCACTCGGTTATACAAGCGAGTGCGTTACCGCTGGGCTACCACTGCCTTAGATATCAAAATATGTTCACATAAATCTTTAAAGAAGTATAATCATTATTCATTTGTTGTTTTAGTTACTCAAGCGAGTGTCCGGAGCTTCAGCTGCGGCGGCTGGGCGACGCGTGGTTCGTGTGCGGGCAGTGGGCGCGCGCCTTCGACGCGTACCACTCCGCCAAGCGCGAGTTCTACGCCGACAGCGCGTGGCTGTGCTACGCCGGCGCGCTCGAGATGGCCGCGCTCAGCGCCTTCATGGCCGGCGAGTCCTCGCGCAAGACGTTCGGCTACATGGAGGAGAGTATTGTCACCTATCTCAATACTTGTAGGTGGGTGTGATTGTGTTGTGTTCTTTCCAAGGGTTAAGGTTGCTAATTCAGTTTGAATTTAAATTCGCGAGATGGCTCTTCTATCCTAAAGCCTAGCCAGGATGTCTTAAGAGGTCTAGGTCTAGGTCTATATATATTTTTCGAGGCAGCCAAATTCCTAAGAGCCAATATAACTATTAATAAATACTATAATTTAAAAATATTCAATAATAGTTATTTTAGTCCACTATTCAAACCTGTTGATTTTTAATCGTACAAGCAACTAAAAATAATCATCTATGAAGCATTAGTAATCAAAAAGATTTTTTGTATCCTTTTTTCAACTACATCACCATACCGTCTCCAGGATGGTACAATACGCAGTAAGAGCCACGTTGCTATCAGTGCCGTGTTTGATCAACGCGGGCTTGTACGGCGAGGCAGCCAAGCAACTCATACGGATGACTTCAGAGGACAGCGACTTACGAAGCGCGATGCTTCTAGAACAAGCAGCATTATGCTTTCTTAAAGGGCCGAGTAACAAGACAATGACTAGAAAATATGCTTTCCACATGGTGCTTGCTGGACACAGGTTTTCTAAAGCCGGTCAGAAAAAACATGCTTATAGATGCTATAAACAGGCATATCAGGTAAAAATTTTGTGATTTTCCTATGTTAAGTTTCAAGCATCCACAGATATAATATATATATTTTTGTATAAATAATACTAGTAGTGTCCTTATCTTATGAAAGATTCATGATATAATGAAAAAATAATCTCGTAAAACTGTAACACCTTCAAAATAATGCATTTCTGAGAGAACTTAGCGAGTTTTCGTAAGACACGTGAAGTTCGTTAACTTGTACTCGATCACCATAGTGGATTATATGACGGAGCATCATTAACCAGACACTTCTTCCCAGAGTAGACTATGATTACTTAAAAATAAATACAAATGAGTAATTGAGTAATAACCAATAAGAAAAACGTCAACATTAAAAATATAATAAACATATTATACTTCATAACACCTGAGTGCAAACTATCAAATATGAATGGTCTCTTAAGTAAGTGAGTGTGGTGCGCGGGCGCAGGTGTACGGCGGCAGCGGCTGGCGGCTGTCGACGGACCACGTGCAGTTCGCGCTGGGGCGGCTGGCGGGCGCGCTGCGGGCGCCGCGCGACGCCGCCGCCTGGCTGCGCGCGCCGCTCGCGCCCGCCTCGCCGCAGCCGCGCGCGCTGCAGGACGCCTTCCTCAAGGAGTTCATGCTTGCTCACCAGGTTTGTATACATTTGTCACTCTTCCACCGCTTTATTTACAGCGCTTTTTAACTTAATTGGATATAGTTTCTCCGAAATATGATCTACAGTTGGATCACATGATCTTTACGTCTTTACCGGCCGTGCTTAGAAACTCGAGCGAAACGAAATAGTTTAGCAAGTGAACATGAAATAGTGCTGCGGGAATTTACCTAACCAACTAAGTTTCCGTTTGAAAGACGGCTAAGAGTGACTTGAAAAATATAAAAAAATTATCAATATACCTACCGCAGTGATGGTAATTACTAGGTGAGAAAAAATTGGAGGCTCCAACACATTTGTAAAAGTAAAAATTGATAAATAATCACTGTTTGCTAAGAGACTGCTAATTACAATAATTTTTGTCACTTATTCAATATTTACTCTTGTAAAATATACCTTATTATTATTGGAATATGTAATACTTATACAACATTTTAATACATATTTTGTTTTGTTAATAAACACTTAACAAACTATAATATAACCATAATATAAGTTGTATTTAAAATGCAAAGCTTAGTTCGTAAATACCTTGCATATAAGAAACAGAGTTTCTAAATTTTATATTTGTCTATCAATATCTACAATAAATGTTTTAATATCACAATTCACAATGGTCGTAGGTTGTAAGAAATATTTCAATTGCAAAACATGTGGAACCAAAAGACAAATCACAAATCGTAAAAATTTAATGTCATCAATTAAAATTTCAATTTAAAATTATCCTAATAAAAAATAATAGAATATGAATATTGTTATTATTTAAGCAGATGAACTTTAAATTGGTTCTTTTTGCTTTGTAACTTTTAATGTAATATTCTAATTGCAATTAAGTATCTCAGTTTTATGATAGATAATTAAAGGTTTTTATATTTAGTGTATTTTTAAAAAAGTTTATTTTTTATTATTTAAAATGTATTTTTAAATGAACTTATTGTGAATTATAAACAAATGCTGAAGATTATTTGCATACTCTGAAACTCAATGCTCAAATATAAGAAGTGGATGTGGAAGAGAATAATGTACATAAGTATATCATTTTTTTTATTAATGAAAAGAAACTGTAGAGATTGCTGTATGCATGGAATTTTGATTCCAGCAATGGGTAGATTCATCGGAGGAGTTTATAGAGCATCTTCCAGAATTACCGGTGCCTTTATTATCCGTGGAAGATACGGCCATCTTGTGTGTGGGCCCCGCGCCTATATCCTCTCCGGGGCGGAGCCCGGCCACGTCGCTGTCCCTGCCGCCTGCGCCAGGCACCAGCGAGGATGACCCCTACTGGCACAAACTGGAGGAAACCCTCTTACAAGTAGCACAAGGAAGTGTGCCCATGATTTTTAAACCGACTACAGACTTGTACACGCACAAAACAGACAGCAACCCTATTGTCCCGCAAGGAGGTAAGATACCACACGGATGTAATATATGCGTGAGTCTTGATTGATTTTGCTTGGGGATTAATATTGGCATCGATTTTAAATATTACATAAATTACCACACGCTACTAAAATCACAAAGTCTAAGCTGGAAATATAAATGTGTGAAACTATTTGTTAATTGTAGGGACTTAGACTTACTTTGGGGACAGATTAAAAAAGAGAATTCAGAATTAACACAAACTTTTTGTAAAACTAAACCTATAAGTGATTGTTGTTTTATAGTTTTTCTTATTATGATTTTATTCACATTGTAAAATTTTACGACAAATAATTTCAACTTTTATTTAATTCTTATCAATATCAATTTCTTTTCAGAACCAATACAAGTTTCAGTAACATTATATAATCTGTTAAAGATTTCATTGCTGTTGAAAGATATTGAATTGTTATGGCAGTTTGCGCCCAGCGCGGAAGATTCTGAAGCAGCCACAGATGAGGTACTAAACAATGAGCCATCACTGGCCAAGGGACAGAATCTAGAGAGCAATGTGATACACGGACAAAAGATCAAGTCCTTTCTATTAGATGGAGATTGTAAGAAAACGTTAAATTTCATAATCACACCTTTAAAGATTGGACAGCTGACTATACAAGGTTTAGCCTTTAGGTAACTTGTAAGATTTAATCATTTGTCGTTAAACCATTGTATTAACATAATAATAAACATGTAATATTTTTATTTTTTAGACTAATCAATGTGAGTGGAGGAAAAGAAAATGAAAATGGTGTGGCTATAATGGGGAAATTAAATTTGCAAACTGGCAACAATTCAGACAAGCTGTTACAAATAACAGTAATACCTGAAACGCCATGTTTACAGGTACGTTGTAATAACGGTTTTATGATTATGTATAAGTCTTTTCCGCTACTTCATCTTTAATATTAATTAATAAATGAAAATATTTTTCGCTTCATTGTCACAAACACTCAAATACATATCTTGTATTTATTAAGCAAAATGACTACTAATTCTGTTGTCTCGGGAGGGCCTAATAAAATAAAACAATGTACATTAGTTTTAATCGACTTCAAAAAAGGAGAAGGTTATATTTTTCCACATTATATCAGAAAGAATAAAGACAAAATTGTGTTCACTGTTATTTCGAAATCTAAGATAATATAGACCCAAATAATATATTTGTATAAACAAAGGCGTCCATAGTGAACATATTATGTTATATATTGGTGAGCTTGCACTTGAGAAAATTAAACTTCTGCCTATAGTTATTATTTTTTACGTTCTTATATTTTAATATGAAATAACGATTTATATTACATAACAAAAGGAAGTGTTTGTTTTTTCTCCGTTTTTTTTATAGATGACCCTGTCTGAAGTCGCTTCAGACGTGATCAGTGGGGAAATTCTAACAGTGGATGTTGAATTTCGTAACGTCGGTCCAGTTCCGATGAAAAACTTATACGTTGCTGTTTCCCATCCTGATTGTATGAGTGTAGTTACCGGGGATGATAATAAAGATGATTTTCAAATACTATACGAGGAGAAGTATAGGGAACAACCTGAATATTCTGGTGCGTGGTATATTTTTCTATCTGCTTAACAAGTTACATAACTCACTATATTTTATATAATGAACTCTCAAAACAAAATAGATTTTTAGTAGCGTGGAAATAATTATTTCGTAGGTATAAAAGTATTTTAATTAATTTTAATCGTGAAACTATTTTTACATATTATTAAATGCAAGCACATACTATTTTTGAAGTTTAATGATAAAATCTTGTGGATGACGTTTCTTTAATAGACTTTTATAAACGCAATAAAATCAATAATTTTGTCTACCCTTTTAAGAACATTTCCATTTCATTGTATATATCTTTATACTGTAGTACTTATAGGTGTACTGAAATAAAATAACATAAATATTGTTAAATTATATCATATTTTATTCAATCAGAGCTATTTAAAGAGAGCCAGTGCACAAACCGCGGCTGGTCAGTGCAGTGCCGGTATTAATTCTACCAGCGTCACTGACCTCTATAATACCACTGGACTGGCTGTTGTCAACGTGCTTTTGTGGCTGCTTGATATTCGCCATTTCGGCGCTGTCCGCCGCTGTCGGACGTAGCGAGAGTTTGTGGTACTAAAACTAATGATGTCGATATAAAGATTTTTATTTTTTTATTTTTATTAATCAATAACCGTATCATCACAATTACTACTTATGTTATATTAACAACGAAAATGCAAAATTACAGTAAACAAACACTTCTCGCTATCATTTGCAATATACGTCTGAAATTAGTTCTCGGGACTCTCGCTAGTGGCGCTTCAAATGGACACAAAAAAAATTGCTGTTAAACGCTTGGAACAGCCAGTCCAGTGGTATTATAGAGGTCAGTGACCAGCGTCCTGGATGAGATTTTAGTGGCTCCTCCTAACTGCAACCTTTCTGAGAAAAGGCAAAAGATATTAGATATTATTAAATTACCATTCTTTAAAAGAAATATCTATTTATAAACAAAACTATTTTTTTTAATTTGGTAGCCTTTCTATCGGCTTACTCTTTTATTAGGTTATTAATTAAAATAGATATTTTCGCCTCGGGCGGGCGCCCAAGCGCGCCCTACTGGGTCAGTACTCAGTGTGATCAGGTAGCGTGTGTGTGTGTGCAGACGAGCGCGCGGCGCGCGCGGCGGCGCGGGCGCGGGCGGCGGCGCGGCGCGCGGCGCGCGTGGCGGGGCGCGCGGCGCTGCTGCTGCGGCCGCACGCGCGCGCGCCGCGCCTCTACCTGCTCGCCTACTACGAGACCGGCCAGCGCCAGCGCCCGCACCGCCTGCTCAGACACGTGTTCCGCTTCAACCCCACCGTCAGTGGACCTACTTGTATATAATATACAAATCTCGGGTTCGAGTAGCGGGTTGAACTGAAACAGTACAGTACAGTACACAGCACAGTAATGTTCTCCTAGCCTGTTTTGGTCATGGCAGCCAATCTCATTGAGACTTATCAATTATTAATCTATAAGAATACGCGCTAACACAATTGCGATCTTTAATCCTATGTCATACTTTCGTGGGAAAATTTTTAATAATAAAACTTATATGCTATAGACACCTGGGTGGTACTGGGTTCGAGTCCCCGATCGACCAAAGATAAGGATTAGGTTTGACGTTTGTTCTCTTACTTATTATGTTGGGTCTCATTTATCACAAGAGTTTAAAGAATAGAAAGTACGTAAGCAAAAAAGATTAGTAAGTGTGAGTCAAGTATTCCCATTGCAACTATTGTTTTTTCTTAAAAATAATTAAACTTTCAGGAAACTGTTGAAATAATAGCCACTCCTCGACGAGGCCTAAACATTTCCAGCGAAAAAGTACTAGAAACTATGCACTTATCTGTTGAGGTGAAGAACGTATGCAACGAGAAAGAGGAGGATATAAGCATAGAAGTACTAGAAACCTCGTTACTGAGTAGACAGTGGAAACTGACTGACCTCACGACTGCTATTGATACTAATAATAGCTTGATATCGCGTGAAAAAGTTCATTTTATCCTAAAAAGCATCAGAATATTCGAAACGTTACCTGAAGGCCATGTTGAGTACTCTCGTCTCAAAATTGCTCCTCATCTGGCTGAAAGCAGAATCGACATCAATAAGCCTCCATATTCAAAGTTTGTAACAGACGAAATATCTTCGCCATTTGAAGTCGCAGATCTCAATTTAGACGGTGAGAAAAAAGTTGGCCTGATACAGTCAATGTTCATATTGAGATGGAAAGCGTATAATAAAAAATCCGGACGAACTGCCATCGGTCAGCACTGTCTTTGGTTAGACTGCTTCAATAAAACACTTTCTCGTGAAAGGGAAAATTTACTTCTTGATATTCCTAATGCTATGCAGCTCGATGATATCAATAGTCGAGTCGAATTATATGAAACAAAAGGAAAGAGTGAGAAAAACAATGTCATTATTTTCAGACTCGAACATTCCAATTACATCGATCATAATTTTAAGGCAAATAAATTGTGTATGGTGCCTGTTGTCATCAACATCGTAAATTGCTACGGTGTTCCAGTCTCTGTCTTTATAGACATGTCTAAACAACAAAACAGGTATTCAGGAAATACATCTTGTAATTATTTACAACCCCCTAAGTGAACTATATTGTAATTCCTTGGACACTTTTTGCTTTTAGTCAATGGGGTCTGTATGATTAAACGTTATTGAGAATAAAGTCTAGCAATGTATTTGTCAAGTTTAATCACAATGTGATAAACATTTTACGTCTGTATTTCAATTTTCATTTTTAAATTCAAATTTGATTATCACCTTAATCTTATTATATAAGTATCACGTGTGACGTGTCACAGTGATTGTGTTCGCACTCGTCCAAAACCAAAACGGCTCGACCAATTTTAATGATGATACGAGATTGTAGATACGAGAGTAGAGCGTAAAGTGTTTTTCATTCCTACCGCCACCCCCCATTTTAAATGGTAGCAGAACTTTGCTGGGTCAGCTAGCGTCTATAACATTTACAATGCGACCAAAGTATAACTGTATTTAGTCTCATTAATATCGATATTTTTAGAGAATCTTCCGGAGAGCTTGGGTGGGCCGGTGCCTTGAATAATGGACTTGATTCCGATTCTAAAGAATTAGGCTTGAATATTGCTTTGGAGAAATTCGAATCTCGACGAGTTCAGGTAAAATTATTACTTATATTATTGTTTAATTAAAGATAAATAAAATGAGGTGCCTGTTGTGATGTAAGAATAAATGTTTGTGAAAAATATACATTACTTATAAGGAACACATAATTTTAAAATTTTGTCTGTTTGTCTTGGCTAGTCTCCAAAACAGCTGTCCTGAGGGCCTAGACAATGTTACAATCGATTAGCGAAAGCGATAGTAGAAAAGTCCAAAAAGTATGGGTTCGACATATGCCTTAGATATGTCACGTGATCTGTTGTCAACGAATAGATGATGGTAGACAATGTACATTCATTTCAATTATTAGTGATTTAAAGTTCAAGATGCATACGCTGCGTTTAAGCGATGACGATTGTAGAAATCGAATTGCTTCATAACTAATGCCGGTTGTCTATAGGCCCTGATCTTTACGGGACTTTCACTAGCAGAAAGTTGATATTTTAAGGAGTATCTTAAGAGTGTCGTCCAAGTTAAGCGAAAGTAAACATCTATTTTAAATAAAAATTGTTATCTACTATATTAAAAATGTTCCTATTTTTGTGCCTAGCAACTTAAAATATTTATAAATTTCCCTTTTGCGTGTATGCTTTAATATATATATATATACATTTCATATTAAAGGTTAGTGCTCTGTGCGCCGGACCTGGGACATACTTGTTGGGCTCGACTTTCTGCGTAACTACGATGTGGGGTATAGACAATAGAACCACGACGCTGCTACCCCACAGCACATCATTACTAGTCGTAAAACAGTTATAAGTTATGATATTTATCCAATATTAAAAGTATGTTACTAATATTTTTGTCTTTTTTATACCTCATATCATATCAATAAATAATACAGCTTCGTGTTGATTTAATAAAATTTTATACTGCTGTATTATTCATTGAACATTTACGACTCGCATTCAATGTTTTACGATATTGTTTTAAAAAAACAATTTTCTATAAGTACGTATATTCATATATCTGGATTATCGATTCCTTCATGTAATGTTTTTGTTGTTCTAAGCAATGTCACTCAAGTCAGTTTTTTTTATCATACCAATAGCGGGTAAGTAAAATAATAAAAAAGTATAATACTAAAGTTATCATAATTCATGATACTAAATTGAACGTATAGACCATGGAGGTTAGAAACGAGGAGAACGATCGCTCGTGCTAAAGCATTAGCACACCAGTATATTATCCATACTCTTTGATTAGCACGCCACGAATTTATAACGCGCTACCGTCGGTAAGTAGTATCTGTGAAGTTAGCTGTTTATGAGTACAAGTAGATGAAGTTAACTTAGTAACGTACAAATTAATATAAAGTAGTTATATATTATAGTGGTTCAGTATTGGCGTGAAAGCGCGACAGACAGACAGACAGAGTTACTACCGCATTTTTAATATTAGTAAGAATTAGTTTTATGTATAATACAAAATAATCAAGGTACAAAAAAACAATAATTTTTAGAATCATTATAACATGTACAATGTACACTTAAACTATTTTTCTTAGAAGTTGTGTAATGTCGTTATGCAACTTTTATCCATATCTAATTTATCTTTTTTCTTTCTCTAATAGAAAAGAAATATTAAAAATAAGTAACAAAGCTCATAAGATATTAGAGAAAACTAAAAAGACATTCGACGCTTCATCCGCGTGTATGATTGCGGCTGCATTGTCGAATTTTATATACAAGTAATATTAAACGTTGATAGATCATTTCAAATTAGCGCACAACAGCCTGCTTTTATTGCGACAACTTAGCGATCGCAGCGCCTCCTTATTTTAATCCATATTTCTGGGACACTATGTTCTACAGCGATCGTTATCCTCGTCTTTAACCTCCATGCATGGAGATTAGAGACCAGGAGGACCATCGCTTCATACTAAAGCATTACCCGCCTGTCCCTGAAAATTTGTAGAATTTACAACGCGCTATCGTCGGTAATAAAGTAGTATTTGTAAAGTTAGCTGTTTATGAGAATTGTCACTATTGTGACAACGTGAAGTTAGGCATTGAGACAACATAGCGATCGCAGCGCCTCCGTAGTTACAATATTTCTGTGACACTACATTCTAGGGCAATGGTCCTCCTGGTCTCTAACCTCCATGCCTCCATGGTATAGACCATGGGTATAGACTATAGATTTAAAATTATGATTTTATTAGTTGGTCACACCTGAGTTAACAGATAATATAGTGTGGCAAAAGCTCGTTTTTGTTTACGAAGTTCTCACTCATGAATGAATATGTGATAAAGTGTAAAATTAGATACATTACAAATTTTTTGTCAGAAAATTAATGTGTAAAATAATTTAAACATATATTATATTACTTATAAAATCTTTTGATGAACATA
Source organism: Boloria euphrosyne (assembly GCA_951802675.2). NCBI lineage: Eukaryota > Metazoa > Arthropoda > Insecta > Lepidoptera > Nymphalidae > Boloria > Boloria euphrosyne. The sequence goes on from OX637872.1 coordinate 7,983,762, forward strand.
TCATTGACAAAAATCTTGCTAATGATCAAACAAATTTAGATTTAATGAAAAACGATTTTTTACATTTATATTTACAGTACATACTTAAATTTAAGTCTATAAAATTCCAGTGTGATATTTTAACACTTTATTTGATATATTTATTTTTTAAAAGAAGTTATTTTTCGAACGCATGTACAATTTATTTTAAGCCTGTGATTTTGTGAATAATGTCAAACAAACAACAAGTCGACAAAATGGTGTATAGTAGGGGCGGGAGGGAGAGAGACTAAGACTAGAGCAATGGTAGATGGATGGATGGGCGTCCATCTTGAAATTTGCTGAATTTGTGCCGGTTATGTGATAAAAGTGTAATTTGTATATTAGATCCCCCCGTTATTTGTTATTTTTCAAGAAGTTTATGTATGCTTATACTATTTATTGTTTAAAATAGGATTATCTACAGGAATGTGTTAGGTATGAGAGTGTGCCTGATTCAGTTAATCATTTGACGAGTAATGGCGTGCGTTTTTCTCTAAAGACTTTCAAATTTTATTTTATGTCATTTTTGTGGCATGAGCTATAATTAAAGTTCAATTAAAAATCAAACATAATAAGTCCTTGGAAATAATTAAAAAATTGCATTATTTAAATTAGTGACTCGCAGTTCGATTTTAAACGATTGAGTTGGATGTCGTTTTTAGGTTATACATCAATACAAGTGACTCGTAATCGTTCGTAATCACTAGTAATGATTCCCAGTGACAATTTGAACTATTAAAATTACTATAGTTGAGTGTTATAGTGGTTGTCTCAAAGTGACGTCGAAAATATTTTTATTCACAGTATCATTACTCAAGACATATGCGATTTCCGGTAAGAGTGTCTTCGACAAGACCTTAGGTTGGCAAAGATATAAGACGATGGCAGTACCTAGTAGAGCCCGTGTATATGCCGATGTTAACTCACAAAAGCCTAGGGAATACTGGGATTACGAGAGTTATGTGGTTGATTGGGGAAATCAGGAAAACTATCAGTTAGTTCGGAAGCTTGGGCGCGGAAAGTACAGTGAAGTATTTGAAGCAATAAATGTCATAAACAATGAGAAATGTGTAGTTAAAATATTGAAGGTAAGTACTGATTCAATCTCATGTTATTTACATAAAAAGTAAATATAATTATTGTGATATTAATCTCCAAATACTGTATGTAATTTGTTTAAATGCTATTTTCTTTTTAATGACTGGAACCTTTATATTAAAGTTAGTTGAATATATAAATGGCACATGTTAATTAGCATATTTCATTGAATTTTCTTTTACAGCCTGTTAAAAAGAAGAAGATAAAACGAGAAATAAAAATATTAGAGAACTTAAGAGGAGGCACAAATATAATTACTTTACAAGCTGTGGTAAAAGATCCTGTATCTCGTACTCCAGCTTTAATATTTGAACATGTGAATAACACTGATTTTAAGCAACTTTATCAAACATTGTCAGATTATGATATAAGGTATAATGTTATTATTTAGTTGATGATACTTGATTATAATAATTAATATTCCACAGAATTTCATACTTTTTAATTTTTATTGTATCACTATTTTTGTATTATTAAAATGTGAAAATTATTTTAGATATTACTTGTATGAACTTTTGAAGGCTTTAGATTATTGCCACAGTATGGGTATAATGCATAGAGACGTTAAACCACATAATGTGATGATTGATCATGATAATAGAAAGCTACGTCTTATTGACTGGGGGTTAGCCGAGTTCTATCATCCAGGACAAGAGTATAATGTTCGTGTTGCATCTAGATACTTTAAGGTATGTAAAGGTTTTCAATACAAATAAAACAACTGAAAATATTATTTATACTTAATAGTAACTTGATCAATAATATTTCAGGGTCCTGAACTTTTAGTGGATTATCAAATGTATGATTATTCACTGGATATGTGGTCATTAGGGTGTATGTTAGCATCTATGATCTTCCGTAAAGAGCCTTTCTTCCATGGTCATGATAATTATGACCAGCTTGTACGTATTGCAAAAGTGCTGGGCACTGAAGAATTGTATGAATATTTGGATAAATATCATATAGAATTGGATCCACGGTTTAATGACATACTTGGAAGGTAATATGAAAAAAAATTGGTACCACAAAAGAAAAATTAATATAAATATTTTTATTGACCTACTAAAGTTTTCTTTCTTTCCATATTCATACAGACATTCTCGCAAAAGGTGGGAAAGATTTGTGCATTCAGAGAATCAACATTTAGTTTCTCCCGAGGCCTTGGACTTTCTTGACCGTCTTCTGCGTTATGACCATTATGAGCGTTATACAGCTCGTGAAGCGATGGATCATCCTTACTTCTGTAAGTTCAAACTAACTTATTAATTCTCAGTCCTGTTGTTGAAAGTCCTGTTATTAAATTATTGTCTTAAATTTTTAAAAATATAATGTAAAGACATTTATATAGTATAAAATAACATGTTTTTTTAGTGTACTTATAAAAAATAAACTAGTAGCTAATAATGTTATTTAGCAGTAATTGCTCAAGTTACAATATTTTGTATTTCAGATCCAATTGTAAAGGAGCAAGGTCGAATCGTATCTTCTAATTCTCCTAGTCCTAATGCGTTGGAAGGACCAATAAATGCAGCAGAGTAATTATTGTTAAATTCCATAATGCTCTTTATAACACTATATATTGAAGTATTTACCTGTACAAGAATTCCTGACAAATTAAGAGGAGCTGAAAGAAACACCAAATACACTGTCCACTATTGAGGCGGGAAGAATACAGCTATAGGAGTAATTCTGTTCAATTTAAAACCGATTTCCAATGTTCTACTAAATGGAAGTATCATTTGGAAAGACAATATAATTTAGTGTTTAATATTAGTAAAATCTGGTTTATGATTGTTTTTAAAGTGTTTTATCTCTGGTACAAACCACCAAGTCCATGGATTCATTACTGTTACTTTCAAGTATCTAATGAGTTAAAAATTTAAAACCATTTTAGATTCACCATCTTTCTTTTATGTAAAATTCAATATGAATTATTGAAATAACAACCTACCTGGAGTTTCATTGCACTTGATCTTTTGCATTTATTAACCTACGGTATTGATATTGTAATTACTTGTATGATATAACTGATAACACCTGCATACCACTTGCAAATACTGGTTAGCAAACTTTTGTTGATACTTCAATTAAAATTTTGTATTTATATTATAATAATAAAATGTAGATATGTGTGATAAATACAAAATTTTAAGATGTAACTGTTTTTTCATTACATGATTTATAAAAATACCAGTAAAATTAATAACTAGATATGTCAAATAAAATATTGCTTATTAGTATATTTTAGTAAGTTATGTTAGCATCCCATACTATAGTTAATGAAATCAATCTTCAATATTGAGATGGGCCTTATTGATTATAATTTATTTTTAGTGTGATAACTTCAAGTTGTTGCATCAAAATTTTCTTAATAAACAGACTAACTTTGCCTGGAAATCGTTTGGATTTATTGTATTTCATAAATTCTACAGGTAGCATACTTTAGGATACTGTCCCTTTTTCAACTAATTTTAGAATAATAATTTTAATGTTTTTAAAGCGTATAAATAGTATACAGTTGTGTTACTCAGTAATCTTTGTATTAAATACAATATTTTTGAGAATACTTGTTAAGTAATCTTTATTATTGTTTGATCATATTATTCTCGTACTAAAAAAAATTGTTGATAAAAAATTCAAAAGTCTTAAATCTTAATCCTTCAGTTTCTCACATTTTCTTATTTACTATAGAATTTCTTACTAAAAATCAGTCACCAGTTCATTTTTAGTTTGCTGCAGTAAAATGAACTAATAATTAACAAACAAAAATTCGAGCCTTATTTTTATTATAAGTAGCCAATTTTTTTAAATCAATAGAATATATCTCGGAAGGCTAAATAACCACATTGAATATCTTTGTGTTCTCATGCTGGAAGCGAATCTGACCTGCATATTTGACTATCCCTAGTAGACACCTTACTAGTGCACTGGCGGCCGACCTTGGAACTATAATTTCTCTTGATGTAAGTAATATTTCTAGTAAAACAGTACATAACATTCTTGTGATTATAGCCAATAAATTTAAATGTGTAGGTAGTTTTTATACAGACATTGTAAGCATTGCATCCTCTAAGAATACACGAGTTTCATTTAATATACATACTATTTGTGCCGATGACTAATTCACATTTTTACCATTTTATGATTACTAATCATTCAAGTTAATTGATTTCTTAATATATAGTAATTTGTAAATTAGTTGTATCATGTGGTTTAAGTATTTAGTTATCTACAGGTGTCCTCTTGTTAGACATACGTGTTATTATTACTAGGAAGTAGTAAGTTTTCTTACAAAGCTACCTGTATAGAAATACGTCTTAATAAAAATGCGGGGTAAGTTGTACATGGAATATATTATATAGTTTTAAAAATAGAACGAAAACGCCTAAATATTATGATGTTCTGTATGATTCAGGTAGTTTAAAGGTACTTATGACAGCTTAATATTTTAATGGAATTACATAATATTACTTTTTAATATACATTTATGTGTACAATGTACAGATTCATAGTCTTTCTTTGGTTGTGACTATGTAACAAACAGTTTATTTCTCACGAGGCCAAAATTGATATACCCAGGTCCCCAAGGGCGGATCCGCCTAAATCTAGCCGTTTTGGGATGCAGCTCAAGCCTCAAAGATACAACGGCACGAATATCGAAACCGATGGATAACAAAATAAAAATAAGGCAAAAAATTTAAGAACCAAATAATGGCGTTATCTTAATTTCATCTAGTATGAAGCTTTAATATAGAAAATTCGTAAAAATAGCTGAAGTGTAAGCAGTGTTAGCACAGGTCCCCTCAAATTCCCGAAACCCCCCTGGATGTATCTACTGGTAAAGGAGTAACGGACACAGGTAGAAAGCACTCATTATTTATGTTTATACAGTATATCGACATAAAGCAAAGTTAAAACATACAAACACAACAAACAACACAAAGTTAACATATTCTTGAAGGCTGAATAATGTGAAGCATATGAGGGGGATCGAATGTATCTTACTAGATTTGCAACATTCTTTTTTTTAGCTTGTGGCAATGAATTCCCTGGTGATTATCATCTATTTGCATCGACATGTCTGTGCGGATACGTTTTTCCAAAGTGATCCATAGGAATTAGGAATAAATAGTTGGGACATTATTAGACACAGCGCCATCTAGTTCCATAATAAGCTTGTGTTACGGATACCAGATACTACACATATAACTTTAAAACGTTCGTTACATATAAATATAAACATCCATGACTATACTATAAACTGCCGTGCGCAAAAAATAACTAAAACGGCTATATAGTAATAATTTAATGATAGGTCATAAGACTGTTACTGACAAACGGGTGGTACCTATATAGGTAAGTAAGAACAATGAATAATAAATATTTCTATTTGAAAATAATAAAGCCAGTAAAGTTATCTTTGAACACTAGTTTAATATTTACTTATCTATATACTATTTATAACATTAAGCGACTCACCCTCGCTTCCCTCGGGTTAAATTCCCTAGATTTAGCGTATAATGCGAAGCCGTGAATGCCTCTTTTAAATGTATACAAAAACTTGACAAATTATATACTAAAACCTTACTCGTGAACAACTATCCATTGGTGAAAACAGAAGCTGAAGAGTTTGTTTGTTTGAACGCGCTGATCTCAGGAACTACTGGTTCGATTTGAAAAAATCTTATTTTTGTTGGATAGTTCGTTTATAGAGGAAGGCTATATTACACCACGCTACGACAAATAGGAGCGCAGTATCAATGAAAAATGTTGCAAAAATGGGAGAAAAGTTATCCTTTGGAGAGCTTCCATTGCGTGCGCTGCGTAAACGGTTAAAGTTATGCAAAAATCATGTATGACTGAAATTTCCCCCTTTAAAAAATGGTCCCCGATAGTATAATACGTCTTTTCAGGAACACCAAACCAACGATAAGTATAATAATAACGCATTTATTTACAAAACCAACCTGACGTAGGTACTAAGAAATAATGGCGTCCATTGCGGGCGTTCAGCGATTTCGACAATAAGGCGCGCAATTTGAAAACGTAAAATTTTAAATGCATTTTTATAACAATGATCGATTAAATAAAATTTGGTGTTTTTTTTGTAGTTTATTATCACTATACTTATCTATATATATTAGAGGCAGTGGTGGCCCAGTGGTAACGCGCTCGCTTGGATAACCGAGTGATGCGGGTTCAAATCCGTGTCTCGCACCTCTGATATTTTCATGTGCGAATCATTTTCTAACATGATCACCACTTGCCTTACGGTGAAGGAAAACATCGTGAGGAAACCTGCATGTCTGAGAAAACTAGCAAGTTTTCGTAAGACATGTGAAGTCCGCCAACACGCACTGGGCCAGCGCGGTGGACTATGGCCTGATCCCCCTCGTGTTAGAGGTTAGAGGGAGGCCTGTGCCCAGCAGTGGGACGTTAAAAAAAGGGCTGATTATTTTTTATTTTTTTTTTACTATCACTACAGAATTTAATTGAAACACTTTTCAAAAATTGATGTATTGTATACTTATGTGCACAGTGCAATACCCCATTGATATCTTCGAGAGTCAGCCGGCATAGATAACTAAAAATTGTAAATTATGATACAAGATTAAATAAAAGAGTAGTTTTTTTTCTTTCCATATTTATTACAATTTAAATATTGGCTTTTTGTTTGCTATCTTGCAACTCCGCATAATTCCTACTGCAGCAATAACATAAACCGTCGTAGATAAATGGGAACATCGTATTGTCTTCATTTGTTAATACATCATCAATATTACTTTCTTCTCCACATTTGTATAATGAAACTTTTTTAGAAAACATTGTAGCGTCGACAGCAGTCAAACTTGCATGGTTGGTATCCATCATACTCTGAAATATGATAAATAAAAAGTACCCTTTTTATTTAACTTAAAAATATTTTTTGTTTACTATACATATTATGAAGAACTTTTCACCACGTAATAAAAAGTAAGTTGAGCATTTTTGAATATAAAGTTTACTGAATAATCTTTCAGTCGATTTCTTTGGCAATTCTATAACACTGTCAAGAAAATAATAACAGATCCATCCTTCATAAGTTATTTGCAACATATATAAGTTTATGATATTACATATATTAGAAAAAATGTAATAAATATATAAAATAACATTATATGTATATACATAATATTATAAAATAAAGTCCTCCGCCGCGTCTGTCTGTCTGTTCGCGATAAACTCAAAATCTACTGCACCGATTTTCATGCAGTTTTTACTAATGGATAGAATGGTTCTCCAGGAAGGTTTTAGTATATAATGTGTCAAGTTTTTGTATACATTGGCTAAAATATAATGATATCTGATGGCGGTTTCGGAAAAAAATAAGCCGTCTGGGAGCTTTCAACTTAAGCGCTGCCTAAACCATTTGAGATATAGCAAAATGATGTATGGTGGAATTGTGTATCTTACATAGGTCTACATAAAAGTCTGCGATGGCATATGTCTATCTCTTAAGAATAACATACTATATCGAAAAAAGTTAGGAAATTAAAAAAAAACTTTATAAAATTAACGGCGTTTGACCCCCGCTACACACGTAACGATATATCGTAGCGATTTGAAACTGTGCAGATAAATCGAACGTTCATAGTGTCTCCACACGCCTCCGATATCGACGTCGATTATCAGTTCTCCGTAGAAGCTCACGCAAGAAACATGTCGTCCATGATGGAAGATGATGACGTACTTGCGATATTAGGCCTCGTTATGTGTTTAAAGAAAAAAAAGCGCGGAGTGTGTGGTGTAAAGACTGGTTCATGAAAAGGAAGGTATTTTCACATATAAATTTATTAAATGAGTTAAAATTCGCGCCGAAGGATTAGCATAATTATATGAGGATGAATGAGGAGGCCTACCTTAATCTGCTGGCTTAAATCAGTCCATTAATAATAAAAAAAGATACTGTAATGAGAGAAGAAATAAGTCCTCATGAAAGATTATCTGCTACACTGCGATTTTTAGCCACAGGTCGTTCCTACGAATGTATGAAGTTTTCTACAATAATATCACCGCAAGCTCTTGCCAAAACGGGAGAAAAATATTCCTTTTGAGAGCTTCCGTTGCGTGCGCTGCGTAAACGGTTAAAGTCATGCACAAATTATGTATGACGGAATTGTTGCTCTTTAAAAGTTCTAAAAAAAAGTCCGCAATACATATGTCTATCTTTAAGCTTGACTCGCTATAACATTTTTTATTGTTATAAAATTTGTTTTAAGATAAGTATTATTTGCGATGATGTTTAATAAACATGATATTAATCCTTATCCAAATAAATAAGATATTCATCACAAGTATTTAATTTTGAATAAAATTGCTCTTGGAATCATTTAATTTCAATGAATATCTTATGAGATATCATAGTTTTAAAATAACTCCGCAACAAAATAATTATCATCGCGTTGAATATGGGCGGACGGGCGAAAGAATTTGATTTCCAGACTTTGGAACACAAGCGAAGCCGCGGGAAAGGCTAGTTTTTATATAAAGCGGGAGTAGAAACTTTTTAATTGACGCGGCGGGAAAGTATATAGCAAGAAGCGAGCACCTTGAATACTGGCGCGAACTGAGCGATCTCCATCCACACGTGACGATAAAACTGTGCAAACGCAATCGACAACGATTTATTGAATAGAAATTTCAACTGCCACCGATGAACGAAAAACTGCAACGATTTACCATACACACGATCGATAAATCGACGCAAACCAGTTTGCGCAATTTTATCGCTACGATATATCGTAACGTGTGTAGCAGGGGTGACGTATCATGTTATGACCGTTGCCATGGTGCGTGCAATGGTAATTCATATAATCAAGTCAAATATATACCGGGCGGTGCGAAGTAAATATATATACAACACGTACCTAGGGACGAACCAGAGCGAAGCGAGTGTAAGCCCTTAGCAATCAATAAAATAAATTAATCAATCCGGCACACATTTAAACATCACACAAACTGAAAGACGCCAACAAATGTTTTATTTCAAATATTCGTACAAATCTAAGCAAGTGGAATGGTCAAAAGCATATAGTAAGTAAAATGCACTAGTGACTCCACCTTGCTTGGCTCAGGTTCATCCCTAGGCTTGTTTTACCCGCCAGCATGGAAAAGGAAAAGATATATACATAAGATTCTTTATTCACCGCAAAGAAATATACAGAAGAGGTCATAGATAAATAAATAAATATGTTGGGACATTATTCCAACAGCACCATCTAGTTCCGTGGTAAGCTATGAAGCTTGTATTATGGATACCAGATATTTGATATAAATTTTAAATACATACATGTTATAAATATTAACACCCATGACTAAAGTACAAACATTTGTGCTCAACAAATGAATGCACCCAGTGGGACTCGAACCCACAACTGCTGGCGCAGACAGTAGGGTCACTATTAATTAAGCAAAATGTGTTGTCATGATGCACAAGATTCAGCTATATAAGCAATCTCTTAAGTCAAAGGAATAATTATATGATGTCCAAAATACAGAACAACACTAATGAGGTAAATAATATGATTTTAGTAGCAGTTAAAATAATTATCCAAACGATGAACTATGTCCTTAATCTGGTCTGGTATTCCATAAACATGCTACATGCTTATACTGCAAACTACTTGTACGGAAGCAGGACGAGTGAAAAGGAATTTAAAGTAAAAATGTTTTTGCAAAATTCAAAAACACATTCATATTTAGGGAAGCCAAATAAAAAAAATAGATTTATAGGATGATACCCAATTGATTACTTCCAATAAAGCTTAACATCTATTATTACAATATATAATCATTGGCATTTGTTTGGTACTTACTGTTTCTTTTATCACAAATATAAATAAAATCTAAAACATTTACCTGACATGCTGTGCATTTTTTTAGCTGCTTAAAATTATCATTGGAGCTCATTTTATCAGCAGTTTTGCAAATGGTTGATATTGTTGCTGGATAATTTTCTTGGAGATCAAGTACAAAATTCTGTATAACTGATTGTAAGCTATTTTCTTTCTCATGTTTTATATTATTGGGATTTAACTTATTTACTATAATGTAATGTTCTACTTCTTCATTGCTTACATCTTTCATTGGTCTTAAGATTTTAACACATCCATCACGGCTGTCAACAAATCCCTGAAATATAGTTCATATGTTAAGATATTCGAAAACTCAGTTATACATCCAAGTAAGATTTCATCTACTTACAATATCATTTTCAACTTGTGAGCCTCTTCCTATAGCTAAGTTAGATAATAATTTTGTAGCTAAAACTGTAGTTGTCTCTGCTGTAAATATTATTTTACATTGTTGTTTTTTTGCTATTTCTAGAAAAATGGTTTGCTTTAGTTTTTTTTTAACATCATATTTTATAGTAGCAGGTAAATAATTTACATTTATTAAACAATCTGGATGTTTAATTGAGGTATTGTTTGGATTAAATAAATTACTACTTTGAGTATATTCCTTCATATGTACTATTTCTACATCAAAGTTATACTTTTTACATTGTTTAAGTACAGAATTCTTAATATTTTCTGCTGCATCATTTTCTGTAACATAATTTAGCAATTAAAAATAAATGTTATGGTATAAAATGAGTTAAAAAGAAATTATAAAAAGTGATGAAAAGATGAATACATTTAAAAAAAACTTTGATTAAAGTTTTTAAGTTTCAAATGTACCCAAACAGAATTAAATGTAACAACCCATCAAAAAAATGTTTGATATAACTTAAAAATAAAGTTATAAAAACAATTTACAGGCTGTATGAAACTTACCTACAATATGTAAAAAACTTGGGATTATCCTTAGCTTCTTATGGTTATTTAAAGAAATACCAGTGTGTATTAAATCAAGTAAAACTGTAGAATTCGAATCTCCAGATAGGCATATTAAAATTTTGTCATTAGCAGATATTATTTTATTTTTCCCAATGCAGGCTCTAAATTTATGGTTAATGTTTATATTGAAACAATCGACACAATAACAATATTCTTTTCTTATTATTAATGTTCCAGGAGAATTGCACTTTCTACATATCATCTTTAAGCGGACAGTATAAATTTGGTTGATATTAATGAAGTAAATAGTAATATTATTCTTTTGAATATTATGTATAGAAATCATTAAAAATTAATGTTCAATTTTAGGTTATGAAGTGACAAGGGAGTGACAACTGACAAGTGACAACCACTTACCAATGCTGCGTTCCACTAAGCGCCCACAACGCTCCTTCCACATAACGACCGCGGTCGACGGTCGTTGTGGTCGCGGCGAAAACGTCACTCATGACGTCATGACTTACGCTCACGCGAAGCTCACGACCACCCATCTAAAAAGGGGTCGAAGTGGTCGTTGAGAAGCATCAAAGATGGCGACCGTGAAATTTACGTTATTTCATGAGTAAAGAGATATTATCCAAGTGCATCATCATCAGCCCTTTTTTTAACGTCCCAGGGGGATCAGGCCATAGTCCACCGCGCTGGCCCAGTGCGTGTTGGCAGACTTCACATATCTTACGAAAACTTGCTAGGTTTTCTCAGACATGCAGGCTTCCTCACGATGTTTTCCTTCACCGTAAGACAAATGGTAATCATGATGAAAATGATTCGCACATGAAAATATCAGAGGTGCGAGACCCGGATTTGAACCCGCATCACTCGGTTATACAAGTGACGCGTTACCACTGGGCTACCATTGCCTCAACTAACTTTTTACTAACTCGCCGTTTGTATTACTTACCTCTACGCTCAAAACGCTCTATAATCCATTCCTCTTGAGTTTACGACAGTATCGCTCAGAAGCAAGTGGAACGGGAAAAACTGCGGTCGTGAGCGTGATCGTTGTGAACGCTTAGTGGAACGTAGCAAAAATATCACAATCAACTATCAAGACGTAAATGACAATTTTTACTAGTCTCATAAAATACTAAATAAATAAATAATATATTTGGTTTGCGTTTTATAATTAAACTGTCTAAGTATTTAAACATCGGAAATACGTCAGACTTTCTTGCTAAGTTTTGACCGTTGCTTTAGAATTTAGATTAGATAGATAGATATATTTTATATTAAATATGTAGGGTAGAGATAAGGACAACCGTCTCATATGGGGGGAAAGTTGAAAACGTGTCCAGCTGTATACTGAAAATAAAGTTTCCATTACGTACCACAATAGCGCTGGCGTTCGAATAGTTGATATACACTAAGGTGCAAAACTGTCCCAACCATACATGAAATCCATATTTTTGTAAAAAAAAGAAGTGAAATAATTATTCAAAACTTTAACTATATTTTTACAATAGCAGACATGACACAAAGTAAGAAAATGAAAAATTAAATTGTTACATCTCTATTATGTATTCATAAACACAAAATAATATTGGGACACTTTTGCACCGCTTTGGAAAAAATAAAAATTCGAAGCTATAATGTTTAGTCCGAAGACCTTTTGCTCTCATCACATCTGCCAATCTCTTCGGCATACTTCTTACAAGTTTTAAGCAATAGTCAAGAGAAATTTTATATTGTTCTCGTACTCGTTTCCATAAAATATTGACATCAGTCAACCATCATCAGATGGTGGTGAGTCATAATCCCTTAGTAAAGTCCTATTCAAGTCTATCCTTAAATTTTTTATGGCTTTAAGGTCTAGGTCGCGAAAAAATTGGTTCGAATTGGTTGAATAAACAAGAATTTGAAATGCTACAGTAACCTGCACTGAGCACAGAGCTTAAAGCCATAAAAAATTTAAGTATAGACTTGAATAGGACTTTACTAAGGGATTATGACTCACCACCATCTGATGATGGTTGACTGATGTCAATATTTTATGGAAACGAGTACGAGAACAATATAAAATTTCTCTTGACTATTGCTTAAAACTTGTTAGAAGTATGCCGAAGAGATTGGCAGAAGTGATGAGAGCAAAAGGTCTTCGAACTAAACATTACAGCTTCGAATTTTTATTTTTTCCAAAGCGGTGCAAAAGTGTCCCAATATTATTTTGTGTTTATGAATACATAATAGAGATGTAACAATTTAATTTTTCATTTTCTTACTTTGTGTCATGTCTGCTATTGTAAAAATATAGTTAAAGTTTTGAATAATTATTTCACTTCTTTTTTTTACGAAAAATACGAATTTCATGTATGGTTGGGACAGTTTTGTACCTAAGTATATGAACATAGCTGTTATAAATGAAGTGAAGTTAGCAGAGTTCAAATATTTAAAAATTTTAATGACTCAAGTAGTTAGTAAGATGCTAGTATACAAAACCTCAACTATTTACGTAGTCTAAAAAATGTTTTAGTAAATATAAACAAAATACTGCAGAGAGAAAGCGTTATTTTTTTCTAATTACGTTTGGCGCTTTCTTTAAAATTTATCGACTGCTACTGCAGCGCCACTCTTACTGGACGCGTTTTTACTGCCACTTTTTCGTGTACGAGTTGGTCCTCCTTATCTCTACCCTCCATATTACTGACCTCTATATAGTGCTACAAGGATCTTTTGGCACTTATATGACATTGACATGAGGGCGTTGGTGTGAAATTAGGGTTACAAGCTAACAACATCTACTCACTTTTAGGGAATTGTTTTTAAAAATCTATCTCTTATAATCCGTAATTGAATTCAAACTTAGAAAATGAAAAAAATAAAATTACAAATAAATGAAATTTTATTATTTAATATATAAATTATTTAATATAAATAAATAAAACATTAAATTTTATATATATTTAACTCTTTCAAGTGAGCGCTAGATTGCTTTTCTTTCATAAAATAATCCTTAACTTTTAGCACCATCTCTCTATCACTACTTCTTGTTACTTTCGGCATATTTTGAGATATTTTTAATGAAATAAAAGCACAAAATATTCACAACAACGTCAACACTCCAGCTGTCTGTCAATAGTGACAGATGGCGGTGTTAGTTCCGATTTCTGCCACGCGCCAAAAGATCCTTGTAGCACTGTAATACCACTGGACAGGCTGTTCCAAGCGTTTGACAGCAATTTTTTTGTGTCCATTTGAAACGCCACTAGCGAGAGTCCCGAGAACTAATTTTGAGTGTTTACCTATTTACTGTAAAGTAGGTAATTTTGCATTTTCGTTGTAAATATAACATAAATAGTAATTATGATGATACGGTTATTGATTAATAAAATTAAAAAATAAAAATCTTTATTTGAAACAGTTTTATTGATTGTAAAAACTTATTATTAAAAGTTATCGATATTTGCTCGCTAATATTGACATCATTAGTTTTAGTACCACAAACTCTCGCTACGTCCGACAGCGCCAAAATGGCGAATATCAAGCAGCCACAAAAGCACGTTGACAACAGCCAGTCCAGTGGTATTATAGAGGTCAGTGCACCATAATATTAATCTATGGATTACGCAGGTGCATACTAGGGGAGACTTATGAAATCTAAAATTTACTTAAATAATTTTATTTTAATCAAGATCGATCCAAGTTAGGGTCAATTGCTTCCTCGCTTCCCAGAACAATTTGAAAGTGTCTTTCAAAAGGCTTAATTAAAATTAATGATCCTGAAAAATCCGTTCATTGTTTAATGTTCGCCGCCATATTTATAGCTGCGGTGGCGTTAGTACGTAAGTACTATGTACCCTTCAGCGCCGACCAGACTAGGAGTAGAAGTGGTCGCCATGGCCGAAAACGGTCGGACGAATTATCATCATCATCACTATGTACCCTGGATTTTCTTAGAATACGTTACGTGATACGTCACGCCATGCGAAACGCCATTGTTTTCTATACGAATATTATAAAGAGGAAAGATTTGTATTTTTGTATGAAACGAATAAACTCAAAAACTACTGGACCGATTTTAAAAATTCTTTCACCATTATGAATGAAAGCTACATCTTTTCTGAGTAACATAGGCTATATTTTATTTAAAAAAAAATTAGAGATCCCTACTTAAAATTAAACAATGTAACCCAAGGTATTAAAATGTTGCCTATAAGTCACTATTCTGCGTGCGCTGCGAAAGCTATTAATAATATATAAAATAATGTTCTATATATTAATAGTACTCATGATTGCTCACAAAAAAGTCCGCGGTGGCATAATATATACGATTACAGTTAAGCCACAATGACAGTTTTTGTTTCAATTATTAAGTTCAAATACGGGTAAAATCGAAAAGTGGTGATATTGGTATCATGATAGTAATCCTTATCCATTTAAATGGTTTGATAATTAAGGTTGATTATGTACGTGTAAGTTCCACTTTAAATTAGGCGGATCGGACTTTCCGTTTAGAAGTTATGACGGTTATAAAGATTCTAAAAGTAAAAAAAATATCGCAGTTTGAACAAACTGTCCTATGTTTAGATTAAACTCAGAAACTTCTTGACCGATTTCAAAAATCCTTTCCCTAATTCAAAATTACATTGTTAGCGAATAACGTAACCTATTATATTTAATCCTCGTATTCTCCCGGGAACTTAAAACTACGCGGGTGAAACCGCGGTGCGTTGCTACAGTAACTTAGCAAAATTACATTTACATGGTACGAATTTATAGAACATATCAATATCTAAAAACAACTTTGCGAAACCATATTGTAGTTATGTCACTATAACTACTTTTTTACATTTTCAACCGACTTTCAAAAAGGAGGAGGCTCTCAATTCGTCTATATATTTTTTTTTAATGTTTGTTACCTCAGAACTTTGGACTGGGTGAACTGATTTTGATCATTTTTTTATTTGAAAACTGGTGCTTCTCGTGTGGTCCCATTTTCATTTATTTCAGCTCTGACAATGGCATCCATGAGAAATCCATAAAAGTCATAAATTTGCATTAAGTATGTGCGCGACAAATGGACGAAAAACTCAATATTACGCCAACCGATTTCGATGATTCTTTTTTATTGGAAACGGTGTATTTCAAGGGTAGTTTGATGAGTTTTGTAAGGTTCTGATGATAGGATCTATGACAAAGTAACGGAACTCTTCAATTCTTAGGAGCAAATTAACGATACTCGGCCGAATCTTTTATAGGCTATTCGAATATTTGAGTCACGTACCATAACTGATGATCAAAGTGGTAGTGCCATGCTTGTTACCTTCGGGTAGCAGCCGAATGGGCCGGCACGCCCCGTATAGTACCACTCTCTCACAGAAGACCGGCGTGAAGTGGCAGCTATGCTGTCGCGTTTCGTTCGGTAAGTGAGAGTCCGGGAGGCCCACTCCCCACCCCTCCTCCCGTCCTTCTTCCTCTTCCCTCTCCCCTCCCTCCCTTTCCTAAGAGACCGGCAACGCATCTGCAAAACTGCAAGACCTGCAGTCTTGCAGATGTCCATGGGCGGAGATGATCACTTCCCATCAGGTGAGCCTCCTGCCCGTTTGCCCCCTTTGTCACATAAAAAAAAAGGTAAAACTCCTCTGCAACGATTAGGATAAAATTAAAGAAAATTCTTTTAATATAATATACACTTATGGACCGATAATTGTATACTTTCAGGATATTAGGTTTACCTGATGAAAGAAGGTAAATTATTATTATCATTAACGTCTAGGAGTTAAGCGGAAAACTGGACATGGACAAATCTCGATTGCCTAATAACGTTAACGCCGAAACCTCGCTGACTCATAATAGCAGTGGTTAATTTGCCTACCCAATACCTTATTATATTTAATTTAAATACGTGTCTACTTTCCACTAAAAAAAATAAAAAAAATATTTTTTAACAAAAAACAATTATTTTTTAAAAAAAAATTAAACCGACTTCAAAAAATCTGCACTAAAAAGAGAAAAATCTAAACTAAAAAGTAGAAAATAATACTTTAAAGAACTTTGTTAATTTTGGAGTCGGTGCCAGCCAGGTATTTTGATTATGTTTACAAATTGATAGATTAATCGAATATACGGTTATTTTGCTTCGGCTGGAAAAATAACTTGCACTTTAAAAAATAACTTATTTTTACATTTTAGTGTGCCTTTTATTTAGCTGATTAATTATAGTGACTTACTATATGTCACTAAGTTTAAATCTGTTTAAGCTTTATATTAAACAACGAGCATACCCATTAACGAAAATAGTAATTAATTATCGGGTCTGATGAAAAGGGAGGGGGGGGGGGGGGGTGTTGGTGTCCGATCGATCTACGACTACTGTAGCTGTAACTAAACTACGAGCTCATCTTTATGTTTACATTCCCCATACGAAATAGTTTAAATAAACCACGTCCATTATTCCACCTAACTCCTAGAGGTTAATGAGATTTACCTTCTATTATCATATTAACGTAATCGCCGGGAAGAACACAACTATCAGTCTATATGTATGTCTAATTTTAAAGGAATTTCCTTTCAACTCCTAGCCGTTGAGGAGTTGTACCTTCCATCATCAGCTTATTCACATGAGATGGTAATTAACAAATGCAAATCCTTAAAAAACTTTAGAAATATATGAAAAATGTACTAAGTGCCTATAAAATTTAAGAGTTGCCATCGATTTTCCTAGGATCATATTATCAGATCCTAACTTGGTGACAATGGGAATATCTTGGAAGTATACCCTACCAAACAAAAAATAAATTTTTGAAATCGGCCCACAATCGACGCATAAATTGGTGAACACAGATAAAAAATAACATTTGAAGAATTCTACCTTCCATCATCAGCTCATCACATGAGATGACGATTTTCTGACGCAAATGCTTGAACAGCTTAAGAAAATTTGAAAATTTTGAAAGTTGCCCTGGATTTCCCTGGGATCCCATCATCAGATCCAGATTTTGTGATAATGGGACCCCCTCCGAACTATACCCTACCGAACAAAAGAAAAAATTTTGAAATCGGCCCACAGTTGACTGCGAAATCGGTGAACATACATAAAAAAAAATACATACATCGGAACATATAACCTCCTCCTTTTTTGAAGTCGGTTAAAAACCGACTTCCAAACTAAACAAATGTAAACTTCTTCTTCTTCCTGTCCTTATCCCACGCTATGTGGGGTCGGCACAACATGTCTTCCACTCTCCTCTGTCATTCTTTGACACTCTTATACATGTTGTAAATTGTAATTGGTTTGGCAAGAAATTTTACAACCGGCCGCCTGCCTGACGTTAACCCTCTTTGATAATGCTATTTTCGGTGGAATTAATATATAACAGCCACCACTCGATTCAACAGGGTTGTGTTAAAAGTTACCCTTTTACATAATATCAAAAGGTGGGTAATCGCGTCCTATTTATTTAAGCGATACACTATGACCCACATTGCGACATTTATATAATTCGTACCACTAAAGATGAGACTTGACAAACCACGTGATTTGACTTGCGCAGAAGCCGATTTATAGGTATCCTTAGCGGTAGGGGTGAGAGGCGGGAAGGCCTCGTGTGATATCGGGCCTTCGGAAAGAGCGCGGGAGGCGCGGTACCGGTTGCCTGTCGTTCTCCTCGCCCCGTACACGCCCCGCAGTACAGACGAGTGCAACTTTAAGTGTTTATTTTCTATTTTGTTTTTTTGTTCTTGTAGAATTATTCTACAAGAGTGTAATATTGTTAATTTTTATTATGCTTCGAGGTAATACATTAAAAAGACAAATTAGGAAGATGGTTTACGACGTGAACACTTACATGTTAAAACAAGTTGTTTTAAAACACATCAGTTATTGACAGTGACTAGTGAGAGTGATTAAAATAATAATATGCCATTTTTTATATTAAACTTTTTCATTTCGTAATAAATATTGTTACTTAATAATTTTCTTCCCGCTGGCTTAGCGACATATTTTAATACTTTGTAAACGACGGGTGTATATATGAACATTCAAACTGTTATACACTAAATTATTCCACCTTTCTTATGTCGTTACACCACATATATCACTTTATCACTTTATATCATTAATAACGAATAACATTAATAGCTTTACTTAATTATATACCAATTCACTGGTTCACTTCACTTAATTTTAATACTTTACGCACTGTCACTTAGTTAAAGCACTACAACGTAACTCGCGCAGGAATAACCCGCTCTTAACGACAAACTTCGTATTTATGGAGAGTAATCAAAGTGGGGGATGACAGCTAAGTTGTCATAACACTGTTCAACTTCCGGGCTAAAGATATTGCTGACACGGCCATCCTGCACGGTGACTGTCCCAGTCACCCTATGAGTGTGGATCTAAACACAAACAGTATTCATATATATTATTATAATAAATGCCAATGATCATTTGCCAACAGTTGCATTGTTAAACACCAATGATTGAACCAAAGGCCACCTGCACTTAAAGAAACTTTGTTGCACTAAAGTGTCCCAGGCTCGCCTTTACACCAACCAAAGATTAGTACTTAGTAAGGCTACCTGTACCTAAAGGAACACTGTCACACTTAGCGTACTAGGATAGTCTTACATTCATAACTGCTTGTACCTAAAGGAACTCTTTCTCACTTAGCGTACAAGGACAGTCTTTCATTCATAACCTCTTGTACCTAAAGGCATATTGTCACACTTAGCGTACAAGAATAGTCTTTTATTCATAACCGCTTGTACCTAAAGGAACTCTGTCACACTTAGCGTACAAGGACAGTCTTTCATTCATAACCTCTTGTACCTAAAGGCATATTGTCACACTTAGCGTACAAGAATAGTCTTTTATTCATAACCGCTTGTACCTAAAGGCATACTGTCACACTTAGCGTACAAGAATAGTCTTTTATTCAAAACTGCTTGCACTTAAAGGAATACTGTCACACTTAACATGCCAAGCAGAGCCTGAATAACTGTAATACTAAGTACAATACATGTCATGATATATTTTTAAAGTTCAGATTAGACTCGCTGAACACTCATAAATAATAAAGAAGAACCGTAAATAAATAACACATACATTACCAACACAGAGCATATAAATTAAAAAGAAAATTAAGGGTCCATTCAGTGTCCCAATCGTCTATACAAATACAAGCCTTCATATTTTCAGCGGCTATTTAAGAAGCTGGAGAGGCTTACGCATATATTAAAATTACTGGCTTCTGTGGTGGCTTCAATATTGCTCTCTTTTTTTGCCTATAGCTGCTAGAAGAGGATTGTGAGTGAGCCCAATTACGGCGTGATCTGTTTCTTCCCATAGTTCACATCCCGCTTCTGATGTAAACGACGGGTGTATATATGAACATTCAAACTGTTATACACTAAATTATTCCACCTTTCTTATGTCGTTACACCACATATATCACTTTATCACTTTATATCATTAATAACGAATAACATTAATAGCTTTACTTAATTATATACCAATTCACTGGTTCACTTCACTTTATTTTAATACTTTACGCACTGTCACTTAGTTAAAGCACTACAACGTAACTCGCGCAGGAATAACCCGCTCTTAACGACAAACTTCGTATTTATGGAGAGTAATCAAAGTGGGGGATTGTTAGAAAATATGGCAATACTAAATGTCTCATGTGTATGTTCTATAAATTATTGTAACCGAGCAACATTGTTATGTCAACTGTCAATGTCACTTGCTTAAAAATCGGTTCCCCGACAATGGCTGTTCCCTCGGTCTATCCTGATTTGTATCCATTAATATGTAATTAATTTGTGTAGATAATAATGTATATTTTGAAGAATATATATTGATATTATCTATCAACATCATGGTGTAATTATTTCACAAGAATCGTTACGAAGAAGCTCCATTTTTCACTAGCGCCTGTCACTCATTCTAACAGGTTATGGGCCCAGATCGAGGAGAATTGTTACAAGGTACGATAGATTAAGAAATACACCATGACAAACGGAAATCAACCCGGCGCCGGCAATGGCAGCGCGGCCCGCGCGCGCGAGGCGCAGCCCCACGCGCAATCTCATGCACATTCGGACCATGCGCCCATGCTCGGCGGGGGAATACATATCGAACGGCTTGAGGGAGCCTCTAATTATAATTCCTGGAAATTTTCTATGAAAATGTTGCTCACCCTAGAGGGGTTATGGAGTTTTGTCACTGGCGATGAGAAGTGCGCCGCGCGCGATGCCCGTGCGCTGGCCCGCATCTGCCTTTCAGTGCAATCAACATGTCATCAGTACGTGAGAGACGCTAAATCGAGTAAGCAAGCCTGGGATTGCCTTGCCAAAATTTTTGAAGACCGCGGACTATACAGGAGAGTCCTGTTATTGCGAAAATTGCATCATGCCGACCTGTCAAATTTTTCTTCAATGACAGAATACATTCAGCACGTTATGAACCTCGTGCAACAGTTGGCAGACATTGGAAGAGTCATCGACGACTGTGAAGTCGCAGAAATCTTGCTCAGTGGACTTAGTCAAGACTACGAGGCGCTTGTTTCTAACCTGGAGACTGTTTGTATCACGAACACATTGTCTAGTGAACTTGTAAGAACACGGTTACTACAGGAGGAGTTCCGAAGAAACAGCACAGATAGAGCCAACCACAGCAGCAATTCAGCGACTGCATTCAGCGTTCAGAAACCAAAAGTCATCTGTAATTTTTGTAAAAAACCTGGTCATGTAAAATCAAAATGCTTTCGGTGGAAGAAGATGCAGAAGAAGGAGAAGCCTGACACCAGGGCCTTTACTGCAACGGCCACAGCATTCTTCGCAGGCAACACCAAGGACTGGTATGTGGACTCCGGCTGTTCTACACACATGTGCAATGACAGAAGTGCTCTTACGAACTTTAAGGACATTAATTTGAACCAGAGTGTCACTATTGCTAATAATGATAAGTTAAATATAACTGGAGTTGGTAATGTTAATATGAAAATAGGTTCTATGGTAAGAAAAATTGAAAATGTTTCTTATGTTCCTCAACTATCTACCAATCTCTTATCTGTAAGTAGTATGACACAAAAAGGTTTTGTAGTAACTTTTACAAAGGATAGATGCAACATTTATGATAGATGTAAAATTTCTGGCAACCCTATTGCTACTGCTTCTAATAATAATGGCATTTTCAAACTTGATGGTGAGGTATGTATGTTAGGAATGAAAGGTATGGTATCTTCGCCAGAAGTGCACTCTTCTATGCCCCTGTGTAATAGACAGGAGTCACAGAGTGCTAATGTTGCTGCCTCATTTCCCATTGATGTCTGGCATCGGAGACTTGGACACCTGAACACCCAGGGTTTGTATAGGTTACGAGACGGAGCTGCCACAGGTGTGTATTTTCAGGATGATAAGAATAGTCAAGCCTTGAAGAACTGCACTGCCTGCCTCGAGGGAAAAATGTCAGCGAAGCCCTACCCATTGGGTCAGGCTTATTGTGCTGAGAGTCCTCTCGAGCTGGTGCACTCCGACGTCTGCGGGCCAATACAGGAGGCAAGCTTTGGCGGGGCGAAGTACATCGTCACGTTCACCGACGACTTCACGAGGAAGTCATTCGGATACCTGATCAAGAATAAATCAGAGGTAATGCCATCATTTATTAATTTTAAAAGCTTAGTAGAGAAACAGTTGGGTTTACCTATCAAAATTTTACGCAGTGATAATGGGGGGGAATATTGCAATCAGAAGTTTAGTGAGTACCTAAAAAGTGAGGGAATTATTCACCAAACGAGTGTGGCCTATTGTTCGCAGCAAAATGGCGTAGCTGAGCGACTTAATAGGATTTTGTTTGAGAAGGTTAGGTGTATGCTCCAGGGAGCCAATTTAGATAAAAGATATTGGGGCGAGGCAATTATGACTGCGATTTATCTCAAAAACAGGAGTCCAACATCAGCTTTAGGAGGCATGACACCTGAGGAGAAGTGGTCCGGTTGCAAGCCTGATCTCAGCCACCTTCATACTTTTGGCTGTATAGCATACTCCCTACTTCCAGATCAGAAACGTCGCAAGCTTGATGCCAAGAGCCAGAAATATATTTTCGTTGGCTATAGCACGACTTCAAAAGGTTTTAGATTGAGTGACCCCCATAACCCCAAAAGGGTTATAACTTCCAGGAATGTGGCCTTTCTGGAGGAACGTTTTAGCAATAATAATAATTCAAATATTGGCTCCAATAATAATAATTTTATTTCATATGACATGACATGCAACAATAACTGTGATATTTTATTGAAATCTAATAATAATATGAATGAAATGAATGTTAATAATGATATTATTAATTTGGAATCTAATTTTGAACATCCTGTGATATCTGATAGCGAACATAATTGTGATCTCAATTCTAATTCTGTGCCTTTGTCAGTTTCAGGCTCTCTAGAAGAGGAGGAAGTCTACAATACGGGCAGTGAGAATGAGGCGAGCCTTGCTGAGTCGCCGATTGCGAATGCATTTATGGAAAATGCTTCTTCGGAATCTGGAGTGACGACAGCACCTGGAGAGAGTGCCTCTGATCTGCCACCTCGTTCTGCTTCTCGTCCCGTACGTAGTACTCGGTCGAAGCCGCCTATGAGGTATGCTGACTACGAGATTGATTATGGTCTATTAACACAGAAAAATATTATTGTAGAGCCAACTACTTATGACCAAGCTATGTCTGGTCCTCAGGCTGAACAATGGAGGGCTGCTATGCAATGTGAGTATGACTCTCTGATGGAGAATGATGTATGGAAACTGGTTGACAGACCACCTGGCGAAAATGTCATAAAATCCAAATGGGTTTTTAAGACTAAATATGACACATCAGGTAGATTTGATAAATTTAAAGCTAGGCTTGTTGCCAGGGGTTTTACTCAAGTTCCAGGGGTAGATTTCAATGACACATTTTCCCCAGTAGTCAGACACTCTACAATGCGATTATTATTTTCTTTAGCTACAAAGCTCGATTTAAGTATCGACCACATTGACGTAAACACAGCGTTTTTAAATGGTAAGCTTAAAGAGAAAATATTTATGGAGCCTCCTCCAGGCTTCAGTTCTGGTGATAAAGTTTGTTTATTACAAAAAGGAATTTATGGCCTTAAACAGGCTAGTAGAATTTGGAATGATAGAGTTCATGAACTATTATCTAAAAATGGTTGTAAACAATCAAAATGTGAACCCTGTGTTTACACAAAGAAATCTGAAAATGACATAATAATAATAGCATTGTATGTCGATGATTTTTACTTATTTTATTCGAAAGATAGTAAAAATATTAAGGATTTACTTACTTTATTAGAAAGTAATTTTAAAATTAAGCACTTAGGCCCATTGACTAGCTGTCTTGGTATGCGTGTTACAAGAGATAGAGCAAATAGAGTTTTGAAACTAGACCAATCTGAATATATAAAGAAGTTGCTTTTACGTTTCGGCATGCATAACTGTAAACCTGTGTCAACACCTATGGTATTAAATTCTAAATTATGTAAATGTGAAACTGAAAGTTTACAGGATGATGTATATAACTACAGAGAGCTTTTAGGAAGCTTGATGTATATAGCTGTATGTACTAGGCCGGATATAGCCCATGCCTGTAGTCAATTAGGACAATTTTCTAATTGTTTTGACAAAAATCACTGGTTAGCAGCCAAACGTGTACTGCGTTACTTATCAGGAACTATAGACTATTGTTTATGTTTTCAGAACAGTAAAGACATGCATATTAATGCGTTTGCAGATGCTGACTGGGGAAATAATATTGTAGACAGGAAGTCATACACAGGCTTTGTAATAAAATTAGGTGACCACACCATAAATTGGGAGTCTCGGAAGCAACGTTGCGTAGCGCTCTCGAGCACTGAGGCAGAGTATGTAGCAATAAGTGACACTTGTAAAGATATATGTTTTATGAAAAATTTCATGATTGACATTCTTGGAAATTGTAATGACATTAATGCTACACTGTATAATGACAATCAAAGCGCACACAAACTTTTGGAATGTAAGGAGTATAGTCATAAAAGGACGAAACATATAGATATTCGTTATCACTATGTAAAAGAGTTAATATCAAATAAATTGATAACAGTTAAATATATGCCTACTGAAGCTATGTGTGCAGATATATTGACAAAGCCACTTGGGGCTACTAAACATAAGAAATTTGTGACTGATTTGAATGTTATGTAATACTACATATTTCTTTTTATTTGTTTTGTTTTATATTCAGTGACTTATGACTTAAGTAATAATACTTATGATTGTCTGTATTAATAACTATGAGCCATTTAAGGGGGCGTGTTAGAAAATATGGCAATACTAAATGTCTCATGTGTATGTTCTATAAATTATTGTAACCGAGCAACATTGTTATGTCAACTGTCAATGTCACTTGCTTAAAAATCGGTTCCCCGACAATGGCTGTTCCCTCGGTCTATCCTGATTTGTATCCATTAATATGTAATTAATTTGTGTAGATAATAATGTATATTTTGAAGAATATATATTGATATTATCTATCAACATCATGGTGTAATTATTTCACAAGAATCGTTACGAAGAAGCTCCATTTTTCACTAGCGCCTGTCACTCATTCTAACAGGGATGACAGCTAAGTTGTCATAACACTGTTCAACTTCCGGGCTAAAGATATTGCTGACAACTTAAACTTTATCATTTCGTAATAAAGTTTTTTTCGCTCTCGCTTGTTGTGGTTGACACACGTGTAGTGAGATCTTTCGGCCTTTAATATAAGGATTATTGTTTTTTAAAGTACTAAAATAGTTGGTTTTGTGTGTAGTTGTGTGTTATAGGTGGTGGTAAGTAGTATATTGTTAACTATATAAGGCGTTACAATGGATGGTGACCCTCCTCCGGAGCCGCCGGATCCTGGTGGCGGTCATCAAAATTTGTTTTCTATTCCTTGTATCCGTGACCGTAAAAGACCAAGCGATAGCAATGTAGATTCATCTTTAAATAAAAAAACCATAACTGATCCTAATTCAGCCACTCCTTCTATCCAAAATGTTTATGTCCACCCGTGTATGGTAGACGGTCCTAAATCGTATTCTAATGATGACAAAGGTCCTTTCATTGTTCATGTTTCTCGGGAAGTTGCAGACCCAGCAGCAGGAACTACTGTACGGGCTATCAAATTCGGCCAATTCTTGCATCACAATAAAATTCAATCAATAGTTCATGATGGGGTAAAAAATGTAGGTCGCAACAAAATCTCTGTCCAGTTCACTTCAGCTCAGGCAGCTAATGAATTTATAAGTAACCCCTTTTTAGCATTGGCAAAATATGTTGCAATAATACCAACATATAATATCACTAGAATGGGTCTCATTAAGGGTGTCCCGGTTGACTGGTCAATGGAGGAACTTGCTGAATCATTAGAGCTTCCTACTGGCTGTGGAGCAGTTATGAAAGCGCGTAGACTAAACAGAAAAAATGTTAGTGAGGGTGTAGTAACATGGGTTCCAACCCAATCTGTTGTCATCACTTTCCGTGGACAAATGCTACCTGAAAAAGTGTTCTGCTACCACACATCATTACCTGTAGAAACCTATAAACTCCCTACAATCCAATGCCTTAGTTGTTGTCGTTTTGGTCATATTAAAGCCCAGTGTCGATCAAAGCCTAGATGTTACAGGTGCGCCCAACCACATACTGGGGATGCGTGTGATATCTCTAAAGATTCTTCAACATGTCTATACTACTCAGGTAAACATTTTGCCATAGATAAGGATTGTCCTGAGTTTTCTAGACAGCAAGCCATAAAAATTGTAATGTCACAAGATAATGTGTCCTACATGGAAGCCTCGGCTCGCTTTCCTCCTGTCCAAAGATCCTACTCTGATGTAGCTAAGGAAATGTTTACCCCTCCCGCATATTCCATTTCTCAAGGTCAAACTCCTGTTCCCTCTCCTTCTCAGACAAGATCTTATCGCCAAACTGTTGTTAGACAATCTCGTCCCAGGGCCCCTTTGGGTAAGGGATATGATAAAGAAGCCCACCAAGCCATTACTGGCAATTGTCCCTCCTCCTTGTCCAATGGTTGTGCTCTTAACAATAATGTTAATACCCCTTCAGAACATAAATCTCTCTTACTTATTTTATCAGAAGCATTAATTAGTATTGTCTCAATGTGTGATGAACTCCCCCTACCGTCCAACGTTGCCCAAAAACTTTCTCATCTTTTTAATATCATTAACAATGGCCCCACTCCACTTTCTCCAATGGAACAGTAAAAGTATTAAAAACAAAAAACATGAATTACTCTCCATTATTAACCTGTATAAGCCTGTCATTATTGCCATCTCGGAAACATGGTTGTTGCCTGGTTCTCGCTTTCGAATTTCAGGTTTCACCTGTTTGAGGGATGACAGAAGTGATGGGTTTGCAGGTAGTGCCATCTTTGTTCGGCACTCTATCCCTTTTTCTTCTATTTCTCTTCCCCCTCATAGCCAGCACATTAATGCTGTTGCTGTGAGAGCCTTCGATATTTCATTCCTATCTCTTTATATTCCCCACCCATCCTCTGCCCTTATTCCTGAGCTACATTCTATCCTAGCTGCCCTGAAACTGAAACCAGAAGAGTCCTTCCGAATCAGAACCCCAAGACAGCTGTGGACTTATCCATATCCTCTCCCACTCTTGCTTCTCAACTATCATGGACCACTCTTACATCCACCTATGGTAGTGATCACTTTCCCATCCTCATAGCTATTTATAACAAAATTATTCCCCTTCCAAATTCCAAACCCCTACTTTCTCATAACCTTAAGAAAGCGAACTGGGAAGACTATGCTTGTTCGGTTGATTGCATGATTGAAACACTTCCGGAGATTGTTAATAGTGAAAATATTGTGTTTTGTTACAACCACTTTGTTTCAGCCATTTTATTTTCCGCGGACCTGAACATCCCCAGAAAACCCTCCTCACAGAATCAGTTGCCTTCCAATCCATGGTGGGATCAGGAATGCACTGATGCTGTCAACTGCAGACATTCTGCTGAAATGTCATACAAGGCATCTATGACAGAGGAAAATTTTATTACTTTTAAGCGTAGTGATGCAAAGTTTAGGAGACTAATTTCAAAAAAGAAAAAGTCTGGTTGGATCACCTTCTGTGAATCCTTAAATCCTCGATGCCCATCCTCTTTAGTTTGGAGAAATGTCAAAAGATTTCGCAGATCTCTTGATAATTCCCAGCTAAATTCCAATAATCCGTCCGAATGGCTTAATGACTTTGCAGACAAATTAGCTCCTCCTTTTGTCCCTAATAGTGATTCCTTCCCCGATTTCCTGTCAACTCCTACTTCTTGTGAATTAGATGCCTCTTTCTCCTTTGATGAACTCAATAATGTCTTAACGGGTTTAAAAGATTCATGCCCAGGAGAGGATGGCATTCCTTATTCATTTTTATCCAAACTTAATGATAGGGCAAAAAAATATTTTTTAAATTTAATTAATACATCTTTTGATTCAGGTATTATTCCTGATGCATGGAAATCCCAGATTATAATGCCTGTGCTAAAACCAGGTAAAAGTCCCTCCGATCCCAATTCCTACAGACCAATTGCATTAGCTTCTACTCAGATTAAAATCTTTGAACATCTTCTTAAAAATCGCTTGGAATGGTTAGTGGAAAGCAGTAAAATCTTAGCGCCCTCTCAATTTGGCTTTAGAAAGGGCCTGAGCACAATAGATAGCCTCAGCATTTTTACGACAGACATTCGACTAGCCTTCGCCAAGGGGGAGTTCTTGGTTGGTGTCTTTCTGGATGTTGCTTCTGCATATGATAATGTTCTTCTTCCAGTACTCAGGCAAAAAATGCTCCAGCTGAGTATCCCTGCGAGGTTGACTCATTTTATATGTAATCTGCTGACCGGTAGAACCATATCTGTTAGACACCGGTTGCTAGGTATTCCTCCTAGGCGGGTTTGGAAAGGACTTCCACAAGGTTCGGTCCTCAGCCCTTTGCTCTATAGCATTTATACCCATGACCTCGAATTGTCTGTCAACAGTTTTTGCAATATTTTACAGTATGCTGATGACATCGTCCTCTATTTTAGCTCAAAATCAATAGAGGACATTCAGTTTCGTTTGAATTCTGCATTGCACTACCTAGACCAATGGCTCTCTAATCATGGTTTATCCCTATCTGTGGATAAATGCCGTACAGTAGTTTTCACAAGAAAAAGAAGTATTCCAAATTTTAGTTTTTACGTGGAAGACCATCCTATTAGGGTGGTTGATAAAGTTAAGTTCTTAGGTATTATTCTCGATAACAGACTGAACGGAGTTTCTCATTCGGAGTATATTAAGGATAAATGTGAGAAAGGTGTTAACGTTTTAAGAGCACTATCGGGTGTGTGGTGGGGTGCACACCCATATACTCAAAAACTACTGTATAACGCTTTAATCCGGAGCCATATTGATTATGGACTCTTTATCTTAGACCCCTTTAATAAGGCAGCCTCAGAAAAGCTGAATAGACTACAATACAAATGTCTCAGAATCGTAATTGGTGCAATGAGATCTACTCCAACCAATGCGCTTCAGGTAGAATGTGTGGATGCTCCATTTCCTATTCGCCGCCAGTTCCTTTCTGATCGTTTTGTCTGCAAAACATTACAGCTTTCATCCCACCCTTTGTGGCCCCGTTTAACTGAATTATCTGAAATTAACGCTCCACGTGGACCTACTTCCTACCTTTTGAATAGTTTCCGTAGATTTACCAACCTTCCTAATCCTATTAATTCTTTTAACTCCAATCCACTCTTCTCTACCCCCTATCCTGCCTTGACTTATTCCCCTCCTATAACAACAGATATTGGTCTAATAAAGGGTGCAGCTGATACCAACACGAAGTTTAAAGCTCTTTTGCATCAAAATTGGTTGAACCACGTCCATATATATACAGACGCCTCTAAGTTGTCTAAAGATGGCTGTGTTGGTTCAGCGTGCTGGATTCCTAAATTTAATATTAGTCTGCAGTTCAAATGCCCTCCTCAATCGTCGGTATTCACAGGCGAGGCTGTAGCCATATTGGAAGCAATCTTGTTCGTTCACTCGCATAACATTAACCAGGCGGTCATTTTTAGTGACTCCTTAAGTTGTTTACTGGCTATTAAAGAAAACCCTTTTCGTAGCAAATCAAGGTATTCCATTATATTAAAGATCCGTGAAGCTTTACTCTCATGCCTCAATAAGCATCTTAATGTTCAATTAGTTTGGATCCCAGGTCATTCCGGTATTATCGGTAATGAGTCTGCTGACTCTTGCGCTAAAGTGGCTACTCAGTGTGGCTCTCTTGAACACTTTAGTAACTCTGCTCAAGATGTATTACCCCTTGCTAAAACTCATCTAGACAACTCATGGTTCAGCTACTGGAATTCATCAAAATCTTTTAAGGGAAAGCATTATGCTTCTCTCCAGGCGGAGATTCCTAAGCGTCCTTGGTTTTTTCGTCAGAAACATACTGAACGGTGGGTTATTACTACTATTAGTCGCCTTCGCTTTGGACACGCAAGTACTCCTGTTCATCTGGCTAAGATCAGGGTAAGGGACCACTCATTATGCGAGTGTGGTCTGGATGAAGGCTCAGCTTCCCACATCCTCTTTAATTGCCCCAAACTCCTTCGTCCCCTTTATGATGCTCTTCCTTTCAAGGTCCCCCGTCCCCTTAATGTTCAATGTTTGTTGATGTTTGTGTTTAGTCCTCTTTGTACATTTTTATGTAAATTTGTTAAATATAATAAAATTAAGCTTTGATAGTAGTAAGTAGTGAAGTAGTTGTAATAGTTCTCTAACATGTCCTTTTTTTTTTTTTGTATAAATTAACTAACCCTTGTGCCGTTTATATGTTTTTAGGTGGAGGTAATATTGTAAAAATAAAATCATACTATTTAATACTGTGAATCCAGTCTTTTTTGTGGAATAAGTTAGTATTTCACCGGCCAATCTCGAACGTGACTCCTCCATTCAACGTGACATTGGCGAAATAATTTGTGCTCAACTGGCACGCATTGAAGCCATCAAACCAAAGAATTGAATTGAATTGAATTCGTAATAAATAATGTTAATAATTTTAATATAACATTGTTTTACAACTTATTAAAAATGTTATCGAAAAACTCCTAAATAGATATTGAAATTATACATAACAATTTCTAACACAACTGTACCTGCGCAGACCCCCCACTACTGACGTTTGACAAGTCTCATCTTTCGTGGTACGGACTATACCTTACTCGACTCGTACGACATCCATGGTGAGATATGGAGCGATTACATTCTTAAACCGGAACCGCTCGGTATTAAAAATCAAAGATACTATAATTCATTAGAATACGTGCTGTATTACAGGAAACTTAGCAGGAATTTTCTTCTTGTATATTTTTATCAAACCTTGTTTTATTTTATAATATTCTTTATTGCACAAAAAAATACATGAAGAAAAAAAAAAATACATAGAAAGTGACGTGGACAAAGGTGGACTTATCTCTATAAGAGATCTCTTCCAGTCAACCCATGTGCGTGGGAGATTGTGTTGCATAGCGGGACAGAAAGAGTAAGTGCAAAGACAAATTAAAAAGTAAACAATTTATAAACATTAAAAGAATAACTTAAATGTATACTTAAATATAGAAAAATATACACTACATATACCTACATAATATACGAATTACATAAATACATAATAAAAGTATATAATATAGACTAATACATACCAAAGTACATTATTATATATACAATATATACAAATATAAATATATATACATGATGCAAACAGAAAAAAAGTATTGTTCAATGTTGTGCTAGAATGAATTTTTTTATGTTGGCTTTAAAGGCGGCGGTAGAAGGGCTCTCTTGTAAGGTTTTGGGGAGTTTGTTCCATAACACTGCAGCACGTACCGAGAATGAATTTTGTAAATACTTGGTGTTACTTCTCGGTATCTCAAGCATCGATGTGATGCAGGGCCGCCTGGAACGTGTCGGAGTCGGAAGCAGGTTGAACCGGGAACGAAGGTAAGAAGGAAAGTTGTGATTATGAAGGATATTAAACAGAAAAGTAAGGATGTGCATATCACGGCGAAGGCGGATAGGGAGCCATTTTAATTGAGCTCGGAAATCGGAGACATGATCATACTTCCGCAGACCATAGATAAAGCGTATAGCGAGATTTTGGAGACGCTCAAGCTTGTTCAATAGCTCCTCAGTCACATCCAGATAGCATACATCGGCGTAGTCGAGAATGGGCAGTAGCAGAGAATGAGCAAGCATAATTTTAGTTTTGAAGGGTAGGAAGTATTGGAGACGCTTCAGAGAGTGGAAAGTGAAGTGCATACGCCTACTAACTTCGTTAATATGAGGTTTCCAAGTCATTGTGCAGTCCATAATGAGGCCCAAGTTCCTTACCTTATCACAGTAAGGAATTGGAACTCCGGAGTAAATAATAGCAGGTACTGAACTCCAATCCAATTTGCATCTTAACCTGCTGCTACCAATAATTATCGCTTGGGACTTGTTAGGATTTACTAAGAGACCGAAAGATTCGGCCCAAGTTTGAATAGCGACAAGATCTTTATTTAAGGCGTCAATAGCATCAGGCAACTCGCTCAACGCACAATGTCGATAGAGTTGCAAATCATCTGCATACAGGTGGTAGGGAGAAGAAATGACGCGGGAAATGTTATTAATAAAAACAGAGAAGAGTAGTGGTGAAAGAACGCCGCCTTGGGGGACACCAGCCGTAAGGTCCAACCACACCGATGAAGTGTCATTAGCTCTCACACACTGGCGGCGCCCGAAGAGATATGAGTGAAACCAGTCTACAGCCGCAGGGGAAATGTGAACTGCGCGAAGTGTGCCAAGAAGAATGTCGAAGTCTACAGAGTTGAATGCGCTACTAAAGTCAAGAAGTACCATTACAGTAAACTTGGTATTATCCATAGCATACCGAATGTCCTCCGTGATGTTCAGCAGCGCACCAACAGTGCTATGGAAGGGACGAAAACCGGACTGATAGGGACAAAGTAGACTATATGAAGTAAGGTGGGAATAAAGTTGATAATGGACGATAGATTCAAGGACCTTGGATAGAATGGGCAGGATAGATATAGGACGATACTCATTGAGACTGGATGGATTTGGGGTTTTGGGTAAGGGTACAACAAGAGCATTCTTCCATTGTGTTGGAAAAACATTGCAGGTCAGTGAGAAGTTTATTATGTGGGTGAAAACTGGCGCGATGATGTCGAGCACAGGAAGAATCATCTCGAGGCTGAGGTTGTCACTACCGATGGCTTTAGTAGTGATGGATCGGATACATTTCTTAATGACATCTTCTGAGACTGGTTTGAAAGAGAAAGAGGACGAGTCTGGTGGGACAATACTAGATAAGTAATTAAGAGTAGTAGATTTGGTTCGAGAGTTTAGTACTAAAGGTGGGGTAGCAAAATGGCAATTTAGCTTATTGAGGTCAACTGAGACTTCGCCAGGATTCGGGTTTTTGCCCACACCTAGTGACTCAAGGAATCTCCAAACTTGCGCTTGGGAGAGATCCTGAATAGTAGAGTGAATATAACGGCGTTTGGCGTCCCTACACATTCTGTTGCAGATGTTACGGAGCTTTTTGTATGCAGAAAGATTGTCTTCGGTTGGGTATTTTTTATTTTTAGTTTTTGCCCTATCACGTTTTGCCATTGTTCTTCTGATCAGAGGTGTTAACCATGGGGCTGGGTTATGCTTCATGCGAACTGGTCTTACCGGAGCGTGGATATCATAAAGTCTAATCAGTTCGGAAGTTAATGAGTCAACCATGTCATCGATATTATTTGATGAAAAAACATGTGACCAGTCGCATTTTTTCACATCCTCTCTTAAGCGTTCCAGATCGATATGCTTAAAATTGCGCTGAAAAAAAATCTTGCCTCTAGCCTTAGGTGAACGCAGTTTATATACCAGAAAGATCAAGTCGTGATAGGAGAAAGGTGCCGTCATCTGGCCGTGAGAAATAACAAGATTAGGCTTAGAGACGGAAATAATATCAATAAGAGATGGCTTACAGTTAGGAAAATAGTGGGTGGGCGAAGACAGAGGAAGAATATGTAGATTATAAGATTCATTTAAAGCATGTAAAGTTTGGGATCTTGTGTCATTTTTCAATAAACAAGTGTTTAAATCACCCATGCATATTACTTCATCGTATTGTGTTAAAAGATTATCAAATATACATTCTAAATCT
The DNA here is from genome assembly GCA_951802675.2 of Boloria euphrosyne. NCBI lineage: Eukaryota > Metazoa > Arthropoda > Insecta > Lepidoptera > Nymphalidae > Boloria > Boloria euphrosyne. Next base: position 8,018,003 of record OX637872.1, read on the forward strand.
GCAAAGTAGTTTATTTTATCATTAGGGCAGTAAAAGACACCGAGCAAGATTTTTTTGTGGTGTATCATAATTTCTAAAAATAGGTACTCGAGCGATCCGGTGGCATGTTGAGGAGATAAAGACACAACACTGGCAGTTATGTTGCAGCGCAGGTAAATACCTACACCACCTCCACCTCGGACAGTGCGGTCGTTACGGAATAAAGTGTAACCTGGGATAGAGCAATAAGTAGAAGGTAAAGTAGGTTTAAGCCAGGTTTCAGACACGAGTATACAATCAACTATGCCAGTGCTAAAGGATGTGAGAAGATCGGTGTAATGAGCAAGTATACTCTGCGCATTGATATGCACTAAGGAAAGAGAAGCCGATCTATCGTCTAAAGCATTACTGAGCTTATCTGCAAGCGGTGCACAGTCAGATAGTGAAGTATTGTTGCTGCCAGCACTTTCATATTCATCGGAAGAACATGAATAAAAATTGTCATCCATAATATTTTCCAAAAATATAAAATAATAAAGTACTAATAAAATATAAATAAGATTTAAAATAAATATAATAAAATATCAGTAAATAATTAAAAATATATCTATAATAATAACAAAATCTATATAAAATGCAATGAACACTCCACGTTCATAAGTTAACTGTAAGAAAAGATAAAAACGAAAACACTACATTGACAACACAAAATTGGAATTAAATAAAAAGACAAAGAAAACTCGACATAAAATAACGCATTTAAATGAATGTTAATAAAATAATTATGAAGTCTGTGACAAATACCACAGACAACATATTATATAGACTACACGCATAGTGTTGACAATTCACAGCAAAAATGACAGATGTTGACAAATGACAGATGATATTTGACATGGCATGCTAATGATTAGTGAAACGTTAGTTAATGTTTTATTGAATTTTAAATGAATAAGTAAGGTAAAAACAAACTATAAAACATTAATTTTTCAAATACCGTACAGTACAGAAACAAATATACGAGTAAAAGTAAAAGTAACGTAGGTATAATCTGAACAACTTTAAAAAAGTGTAAACAAAACATATACCCTATACGTCGTTAGATGTAGATTTTTGGGGATGCTGACTAATAATTTCTTTAAGCTCCGATGAAGAAGTGATCTTAATGCGGCTTTTATCTGGGAGGAGGACAACAATGACACCGTCTGCTGACCAGCATCTTTTCACTCCAAAGTGCTTGCGAGCGGCTATAAACACTTCTTGGCGAGATTTTGTCAGGAACTCTGTCAACGTTATCCTGGAGCCCTTCAATGTTGTTTTGGCCTGCCAGACTTGATTGCGTAGTTTTACGTTAGTGAAACGTATAAGAATTGGCCGGGCAGAGTTCTTATTAATTCCCAGCCTATGACAGGATTCAATTGTGTTAGGCGTTATGTTTGGTAACTTTAATCGGTCAGATAATATGCCTAGAATTTTCTGCAGCACATCCTCGTCTTTGCTTTCTTTGACCCCATGAAACAGAAGAACTTTTCTTCGGGAATGTGTTTCCAAACGGTCAAGCCCAAAGGCAACAAGTTCCACCTGCGACTTCAAAATACTTAATGAATTCCACACAAAGGTTTTAAATGTGTAGAATTCTGCAGTCAGTGCCTTGATTGTTAAATTGGGAACTGTGGCTCCTGGCTGAGAAAGATTTTTTTCAAATTCAGCCATCCTAGTAGAGAATGTAGAAGAAAGCTCATTCATGCTTTTTAAAAGTTGTGCAATTGGTGTTTCCATTTTAGTGAGTGAGTGGGTGAGGGCAATTACAGTTAACACAGGTATTTAACACTCAATACATATATATTTTAATATTATTGAAATAAAATATTCTAGAGGCTTATAAAACGTGTCTGCACACTTTCACGTCTACCCGCCGATAAAAAAACTATAATATTTTAGTCCAGTTTCAAACAGCACTAATACTCCATAACTGATTAGAATGTTCTGACACTAACAAATCTAAACTAAAAAGTAGATAAAATACTTTTAAGAACTTTGTTAATTTTGGAGTTGGTGCCAGCCAGGTATAATTCGTACCACTAAAGATGAGACTTGACAAACCACGTGATTTGACTTGCGCAGAAGCCGATTTATAGGTATCCTTAGCGGTAGGGGTGAGAGGCGGGAAGGCCTCGTGTGATATCGGGCCTTCGGAAAGAGCGCGGGAGGCGCGGTACCGGTTGCCTGTCGTTCTCCTCGCCCCGTACACGCCCCGCAGTACAGACGAGTGCAACTTTAAGTGTTTATTTTCTATTTTGTTTTTTTGTTCTTGTAGAATTATTCTACAAGAGTGTAATATTGTTAATTTTTATTATGCTTCGAGGTAATACATTAAAAAGACAAATTAGGAAGATGGTTTACGACGTGAACACTTACATGTTAAAACAAGTTGTTTTAAAACACATCAGTTATTGACAGTGACTAGTGAGAGTGATTAAAATAATAATATGCCATTTTTTATATTAAACTTTTTCATTTCGTAATAAATATTGTTACTTAATAATTTTCTTCCCGCTGGCTCATCGACATATTTTAATACTTAAACTTTATCATTTCGTAATAAATAATGTTAATAATTTTAATATAACATTGTTTTACAACTTATTAAAAATGTTATCGAAAAACTCCTAAATAGATATTGAAATTATACATAACAATTTCTAACACAACTGTACCTGCGCAGACCCCCCACTACTGACGTTTGACAAGTCTCATCTTTCGTGGTACGGACTATACTTTATGTTTATAAATTGATAGATTAATCGAATATGTATCTATTTAGGGTTATTTTACTTGGGCTGGCTAACTAATTTAATTTTTTTTTAATTTGCTTATAATAAAACTCGTCATATAATTCGTTATTTAGGTATATTATATTTATATATTTCGCCATTCAATATTTTTTCATTTTATTCCTGGTACCCTTTTATATACTCATACTACGAATACACAAATGTAGAACTGATGATATAATATATATAGAGAGTGATTAAAATAATAATATGCCATTTTTTATATTAAACTTTTTCATTTCGTAATAAATATTGTTACTTAATAATTTTCTTCCCGCTGGCTCATCGACATATTTTAATACTTAAACTTTATCATTTCGTAATAAATAATGTTAATAATTTTAATATAACATTGTTTTACAACTTATTAAAAATGTTATCGAAAAACTCCTAAATAGATATTGAAATTATACATAACAATTTCTAACACAACTGTACCTGCGCAGACCCCCCACTACTGACGTTTGACAAGTCTCATCTTTCGTGGTACGGACTATACTTTATGTTTATAAATTGATAGATTAATCGAATATGTATCTATTTAGGGTTATTTTACTTGGGCTGGCTAACTAATTTAATTTTTTTTTAATTTGCTTATAATAAAACTCGTCATATAATTCGTTATTTAGGTATATTATATTTATATATTTCGCCATTCAATATTTTTTCATTTTATTCCTGGTACCCTTTTATATACTCATACTACGAATACACAAATGTAGAACTGATGATATAATATATATATATATATATATATATATATATATATATATATATATATATATATATATATATATATATATATATATATATATATATATATATATATATATATATATATATATATATTATTTATATATTGTGACAACCCTGCAATAACAAATGCCTACACAAAAGCGGCATTTCGCGTCACATCAAACGCGTTGGACCACTGGGTCTATCCTTTACACTGTGATAGTAGTACTGAGCGTTTCTGAGGTAATTTCAAACTGGTTTTTTAAAATGCAAAATACTTAATGTAAATGATGAATTTAAAAAAAAATGTTTTACGACAACGAATAGGTACTAATTTTCAATATAAACCAATTTTTCAAATTTAGTCAACTAGCCTATTATACTAGTAATTAGGTATATTATATTGTTTTATTTTGATAAATTGAAATTGGAACTGCAGTACAAGCAGATTATGTAAATTATGTACAGAATCTGAGATTTTGGAAACTGATAATTTTTTTCTGGTTCGCTAAAGTTTTAGCTGATAATAGATGCTTGAAACTTGCTTTTGAAATGGCTATTGCCATATTGTGATAGATGTCTTTAGATTTTGAAGTAAAATTTGGTTATGTGGTTTTAACAAGTAATACGATTATGGGAATTTTCAACTTTAATAACAAATTTGTTATTCACATAGGCTCGCTGTTAGACTTTATTAAATGCTGCAATATCCACACTTTGAACCTGAAAATAATTATGATCATTAAATCTCTTTTAGAAAATCATTAATAATCTTTAAAGAGAGATGTAGCAAGATAATTATCTATTTAAATAAAGCCTTAAAAGTTCTAAACTTTAGACAGATAATTAATAACAATTCTTTCTTAATCAGACCAAGATACAAACTTTATTCATTTCTTGCAATAAAGCATATTTTGGATTTTTTGAAATAAATTTTAATAAGGACTTCATTCTTAAATTTTAGTGTGTACTTACAAGGTCTTCGAATTTTTCAATTTCTTCCACTAGCCAATCAACTGATACTTTGTCATCTTCAACCACACTAGATATTTGAAGTTTTTTGATGCCAAATGCTAGGGGCACAAGTTTAGCAGCACCCCACAGAAGTCCATCATTACTGATACTCCTTACTGCATCTTCCATTGCCTTCATATCAGTCTCGTCATCCCAAGGTTTAACATCCAGTATAATGTTTGATTTTGCAATAAGTACTGGTTCTGCAAATTTAAAATATAATTTAATAATAAAGGAAATATCAGGATATTCAATTAACAATAATAGCAACTTAAAAATTGTATTGCAAGAACTGCATAAATATTTTAGTAGAAAATTTAAATTACTCTTTGCTTTCTTTGCATTATATGCAGCTAGGCGTTCTTCTCTTACTTTAGCTGCCTCTGCACTTTCTTCTTCATCATCTGAACCAAACAAATCAACTCCATCATCAGAGTCTTCTTGAGCTGGTGCAGATGGAGCCTGAAAAATTAAAAAATATATACAATTACATATAAAAAGTCACCTGCTCTGTATTGAATGTTAGTTAAAATTGATTGATCCATAAGAATATAGAAGAAAAATAGACTTATGATGTTTAGAATGAATATTTTTTTGGGGATTCTAAAAAGCTTTTTTAGGGTTCCATTTTTCTAGATTCCTTCTGATTGCTGCTTTGTTTCTAGAGAAACAAAGAAGCAGAAGGCTCTCACTACATACATTTGACATTGCACTTTACACAGAACAGGATTACATTAAATATAATATTAATGACTCACCCTCACTCCTGGATTTAGAATGAGCAAAGCCACACGTTCCAGTTAATTTAGAATGAGCAAAGCCACAAGTTTAGTAAATGTATATTAAGCTTGACAAATTAAATACTAAGACCTTGAGAACCATTCTATTGGTGAAAACAGAATAAAAATTGGTGCAGTAGTTTTTGAGTTTATTGCAAACAGACGGAAGCAGCGGAGGACATTGTTTATATGTAGTGATGAACAATGTAGGTATAAGTTGTAACTAACCTTAGGTGCTTCAGCTTTGTTTCCAGAACTGGGTGATTCAATTTTTTCAACTCTGGCTTGTAGACTTATGACCAATTTTCGTAGATCATCAATGGCCTTCTTAAGTTCAGAATTTTCTTTCTCAAGGCTGGTTAATTTGTTGTTGATTTCAGTATTTGGAACACCAGCTAAGGCTGCAACACTATCCATCTATAAAAGATACAAGATAAATTGAAATGTTTATACATGATTACGTATCATGTGTTTAATTTATACACAATGAAATTAAGTTAATTATTATAAATAATTGTCATTTATGTAGAATGTTATTTATATTTTAAAGTACTTACGCATTCCAGAGAATTTTTGATGTGTTGTCGAGCCTTTGCAACTTCACTAGCCAGAGAAGAACCTACTATGCTCGATTCCTGCCCCTTTAAATAAAAGAAGAACAAATTACCAATACAAAATAAATCAAGATCATCAAATTTCTATAAATACATTTTTATATATATAAAAAAAAACTTACTTTTGATAGAGATTCATAATATTTTCGCTCAGCATCATTATAAATGTTTTTATCAAGCCAAACTTTTTCGTGGACTAGAGCAGACATTATCTGAAAAATTTATATTTTTTTAGTCATGATAAAAGGTTATATCATGAACGATAACTTCTAAAAGTTACTTTTAGTGAGTTATCATTCATGATTTAAATACTTGGAATATGGTGATTTCCCAGACATAAGCTACTTTTAGAAAAATCTTATTTATTATTTTATTTTTGGAGTGAACGATAACCTTAAATTTATTCCCACCGTTTTGACTTTTGAATAAGGTTAGGAATTCGTTATAAAAAAAATTATAAAACATTTGTCACTTACAATAGTTGTAAAAATAAGTTATTATTTTATATGTAAGTTAACAAGATTTAAACTTTAAAATTTAGTAAGCTAAATGTTTCACTAACATATGATTTCTTAACAAATTTTTAAATTCACCTTTCGAATCACTAATCAGTCAGAGAACCAGAGAGAAAAAGAGATAGTCAACATTCAAGTTTCAACAACTTTTTACCACGTATTGTACTGTCAAAATTTAGAATAGAGATGTTACAGATTAAAAAAGTATTAGCCATTGACAAAGTACAATTTTGGCCACTGACCTCTATAATACCACTGGACTGGCTGTTGTCAACGTACTTTTGTGGCTGCTTGATATTCGCCATTTTGGCGCTGTCGGACGAAGCGAGACGTAGCGAGAGTTCGTGGTACTAAAACTGATGATGTCAATATCAGCGAGCAAATATCGATAACTTTTAATAATGAGTTTTTCCAATCAATAAAACTGTTTCAAATAAAGATTTTTATTTTTATTAATCAATAACCGTATCATCATATTACTCTTATGTTATATTAACAACGAAAATGCAAAATTGCTTTCAAAATTAGTTCTCGGGACTCTCGCTAGTGGCGCTTCAAATGGACACAAAAAATTGCTGTCAAACGCTTGGAACAACCTGACCAGTGGTATTATAGAGGTCAGTGATTTTGGCACTTTTCAATTTTGAAATATCCATAATTGTTATTATTAGGCACATCGAAATAAGATTTAATAAGTAGTAAATTTGTCTTAACCTTTCTCTTCATGATAAATTAAAAGTCTCAAAAGACTCATATAAGAGAAGAAAAAGACGAATCGTTGGTGTAAATTTCTCAGAAATGTAACATTGTTCTGCAACACAAAGTATCCTACATTATGTTAACCCAGATTACACTTATCATTGTACAAATTATTCATTAAAATCTGTACAGTGATTTTCTCGTGATACGGTTATAGACATCAGACAGAAAAGGTTATAGACAGAAGTCAGAATTTAAATACATTTTGAGGAAAATCGTATCTAGGTCAATAGAAATTTTTCTAAGCTCTTTAAAATAATATTGTGTATGTATGGCAGTCGAAGCATCCTTTGTCACAAATTTTGTAAAAGAATTTTATAGTTAGACTAGCAATAACCGCGAGCCGCGGCTCTACCCGCGTTTAAGGACGGAAATGCAAGTCATAATGTTAAATGTTTGTAAAAATACGGGATGTGGAAGTCGTAAAGTACATGTGGTTGAAGCCCATTGGAAAAGCGCTCGCTTGGGGAATCGAGTGAAGCAGGTTCAAATACCGGGTCACGCAACTCTGATTTTCATGTGCGAATCATCTCCATAATATAACTGGTAATATTACCTGATTAGCAGTAATCTTACACAAACGCATCATTATATATCTTCTAAAAAACTTTTGACGAAAATTGCTTTGGGGCCGTTCATAAAATACGTTCGCATACCAGGGGAGGGGAGGGGTCTGGCTGAGTGTGACAAGATGTGACAAGGGGGGACGGGGGGTATACGGCAACGTGACGTTCGCGGTGGAGAAGAAGAAGATTGTATATTTCGGCCCATTTAGAAAATCCTAGGACTTCTGAATAATAGAAATATTATTTATTATTTATATGTTCGTTATGAAAGATATTTATTAATTTATTTAAATTTTTCATACTCAGCAGGGGGGGGGTCTTAGCTTTTGTGACGAAATATTTCTAGGGGGGGGTCACAGAAAGTGTGACACAGCGTGACAATAGGGGGGGAGGGGGTTAAAAAAAGCAGATTTTAGTGTGACGTATTTTATGAACGACCCCTTTTCAGAATAGGTATATGTTGCATGGTTTTAGATGATATTATTATTTATTATGGAATATTTTTAGTCACTCATTTTGCCACTTTAGTAACTGCAAAATTTGTTCCAGTAAGTCAAAAATAGATAATAATATGAAACACATATTTGTGTTTATATATAATATAAATATTCATATTTCATTTAAATGCGTAAGTAGGTAAATACCAATTTTTTTGGCTTAACGGAACCATAGATGTGGGGGTTGGCTGGCACTTGCCTGACTTATTCAATGATTTACAAAAATTAGCATCATTTACTCAATTTCTAATATTAAACAAATATTTCCATATCAAATTGCGGCCAACAAAATATTACTAATATTTTTTTAAGATAACTAAGTTTGCCTTGGTTCATTTGAACACTGGATAATCCTCTCTCTCTTCCTGGCTATGTGTCCCACATGGTGGTGGGGTCAGCCTTTCTTGTCTTACGCCTCCACTTCGCTCTATCCTCAACTTCATTTTCGGAGACTTCGCACTCTCTCATGTCCTTTACCACTACATCTTTCCATCGTGTTTATGGTCTGCCCCTGGATCTTCGACCTAGGATGGAAAGTTGTAGTGCCAAGTTCCCTACGTAGTCGGGTGGCCTCCTCTTCACGTGCCCATACCATCGCAGCCTACTTTCCTGCATCTTGCCAGCGATGTCGCGCGCACGCCCAAGCTTCCTCGCACGTAATCGTTGCGGATTTTGTCGAGCTTGGTAACGCCGCACATCCACCTCTGCATCTTCATCTCGGCAACTTGCATGGTATGCACATTCTTTTGAGTTACGGCCCATGTTTCACTGCCATACAATAGGACTGGTCTGATGATGGTCTTATAGATTAAACCTTTAAGTTTGACCGGCATTCTCCTATCGCACGTGACACCAGTCACTTCTCGCCACTTTAGCCACGCTGCGGCTATTCAGTGCTGAATGTTAATTTCCAAGTCCCCAGAACCGCTCATCATACTACCCAGATACTTGTTTCGATCACACGAGTTGACCAATTGTCCATCGATGGAAATCGGACTGTTGTTTGTATCTGGATCGTTGAAGGACATGAACTGAGTCTTTGCCACACACATCACTAGGCCACCGGTCTGTAACTGATGTTTCCACGACACGAGTGCTTCTTGCAAGTAAGCGCGGCTGTCTGTGCAGATGGCTACGTCGTCAGCGTATATAAATGTCCACGTTGCTGAATTCTGTGCCGCTTCAGTGAGTGAGTCCAGAACCAAAGAAAACAGAAAAGGGCTCAATACAGAACCTTGGTGCACTCCTTCTGTGACCGCTATCGACTTGGTCTCACCCACCACCGTCCGAACCATTGATCTCGCATCTCTGTACATGTCGGCAATGATGTTAACGTAGTGTTCGGGAACATTTTTCTTACGAAGGCTCCACCAGATCGTATCCCTTGGGACACGATCAAACGCCTTTTCCATGTCCAAAAATGCGACATATAATGGTCGGTTTTTCGCGCGATACTCTTCGACAATCGTGTTAAGAGCAAACATCGGATCCGTGGTAGACAATCCAGGTACGAAGCCATAGTGGTTCTTAGACAGCTCGCACTCGGATCTTATGCGGCTGTCAATTACCCTCACATAGAGCTTCATGGTGTGACTGAGGAGCTTGATTCCGCGGTAGTTTTTGCACTCGTACTTACTACCTTTTCCCTTGTAGATGGGAACTATAGTGCTCAATCTCCACGCCTTTGGCATTTTTGAAGAGAACAACATACAGTTAAAGAAATCGGTTAGCAGTACGAGTCCGCGTGGACCTAAGCATTTCCAAGCTTCCACTGGTATTCCGTCAGGTCCAATGGCTTTCTTGTTGGACATTTTGTGTAGGGCTTTCTTTACCTCATCAGGGTGTATTGGAGGTATAAGTCCTGCATTCACTTCCAATCCAGGAAGTTGTGTGGCAGCTAGATGGTGGTTCAGTAGCTGTTCGTAGTAATGATGCCAAGCTGTTATTTCATCATGGTCTTTATATAACAAGTCGCCATTTGGACCTTTGACAGTTTTACACCTGGCCGGATCCTTTGTGCTTTGACAACGCTGTTTTGCTAGCTTATATATACACTTTTGGCCTTCTTTTGTGTTTAACTTACTATAAAGCGTTTTCTGGGACTGCGCACGTTCTATGGCTATAACTTTCTTGGTAATTTTTTTAACTTCTTTGTACTTTTCCCGATCTTCTGGGGTTAAAGTGGACTGCCAGGTCTTAAAAGCATCTTTCTTTTCCCGTATTGCATCTTGCGCCTTCTCTGTCCACCACCAATTCTCTCCGTCGGATTTTTTACCGCTTTTTGTACGTCCAAGAATGTTGTTTGCAGTAGTTATAATGGACTTACGTAGATGTTCCCATATGGTGTCAATATCTGATTTAACATCAACCTTTAAATCAGCAAGACATTCACAGAACTCGGGAATTTTCTCACCTTTTAGGTTCCACTATTTGGTGAGTTCAGGAATTTGAGTTGGTTTTTCCTTGGGATGTCGTTTGAATAGCACGTCCATTACAACAATACGGTGTTGGGGGGCGACGCATTCTCCCGGAATTACCTTACAATTTGTTACACGGCCAATGTGAGCTCGGTTGATTAGTATGTAGTCAATCTGTGAAGATGTTTGGCCGCTTTTATACGTGATCAGATGTTCGATCTTTTTAGCGAAGAAGGAATTGGCAATAGCAAGATCGAAAGCTGCTGCCGTGGAGAGAATGACTTTACCAGCATCGTTTAGTGTTCCGTATGCGTAACCTCCGTGCACCCTTTTGAAAGCGCTGTTTACTTCTCCGATGTGGCCGTTTAAATCACCTCCCAGTAAAGTAGTTTCTTTAGGAGATATTGATTGAAGAGTATATTCTAGGGAAGTCCAAAAATTGTCTTTCTCTGCTTGGCTACAACCCACTTGGGGAGCATATGCAGCTACAATATTTAGTACCTCACCTTCCACCAGTACCTTTATTGACATGAGTCTGTCGTTAATACGGTTGACCTCCAGGATCTTTTCAAGATGATCTTCTTTGACAGCAATTGCTACGCCATTCCTATCATGCTTTCCACCTAGTAAATAAGTTTGTAGCCCTCTCCGATATTACGGGCTTTGGATCCAGTCCATCGAGTCTCTTGTAGACATATAAAATTTACCTTTCTGCGCTTAAAAAGAGAGGCAAGTTCCTTAGTCTTCCCCGTTAATGTTCCTACATTTAAGGTAGCGAAGCGGACTTTTAGGTTACGATTTGGGACTAACGTCGTTAGCCGAGCCCGTCCTTGACTCGGTAGCCCTAGCATACTATTCGCAGATTTAGGGCGATGTGTCTGCGCGTCTCTTTATTTCTTATTAATCTATCAATTTGTAAACATAATCAAAATACCTGGCTGGTATTTTGATTTTGATTTCATTTCTGCTGCAATGGAGTTATCCACTAGCATCTCAATTTCCACCCAAATTGATGAAGTTTGAAATTTGAAATTGATGAAGTAGCTCGCTCTCGCGTTAGAAAAATGAACGGTGCCTATGCTTTTTAACAGATCACATGCTTGATGCTGTAAAAATAAAACTCTTCCTCGTGAAATTTTCCTAAACAATATGGACGTTGAAGTTTGTGGCGACGAGATTTGTAATTTATTTGCTGGTCTTTCTTTTTTCTTTCATGCTGCTGCTTGCCTACATGCAGGTTGTATATCAACTGCAAGAGATTACTTTTCCCTGTTTTCGCTTTGTAAAAGTATTATTTGTGAGCGCGATGTTTCAAAGGTATTTCTCATTTACATAGAAGTTGATATATCGATACCTTTCGCCCCAGTTTCATCAAATCAAGTTCCGCTTGCGAAAATTGGAAAAGTTATTAACAATTAATTTAAACAAAAAAGGGGCTTTAGTTTTGTGTAAATATTTTAAAACTAATTGAGATTTTTAAATTCTACAAAAGAGTTTAAAAAAAAGGAGGAAATTTTCAAAAAAAGTCTCAACTCTCGGAACTGGATCAATATTTATATTTATTTATTTATCCTTTTTAATACATTTTACTAATTGTATTTTCTTCTCAAACATTGAAAATTAATTTACTAATATTTGTTTAAAATCCTTTTGAGAAGTGTTAAGTACACCATTCACCATGTACTTATGTAAATTAGGTATGACGAAATCGAAAATAACAGCAAATTAACGCTATACTTTATGATAGCAGTTCCTGAGGCTCTCCCCGCGTTTTTATCACTATTAAAACAGGGATGGTGGTAAAAGGATGAAAATTTTGGGCAACATAAGTATGCCATGATGCCAAATCATAATAAGTAAAAAATAAAAATTTGTTCAAAAAATAAAAAAAAAATATCTGGAGAGCGACAACCTTATCACTTATTGGAATAGAAAATGGCCTACGACCTATTCTCAGATAAACCAAACATGCACAAAACATCATAAAAATCGGTCGGACCGTTTTGGACGAACTCGATAATAAAAACTGTGATTTTTACATATTAGACATTGGAGAAAATAATGTTCTAACTTAGTTGAATCTGTACTTTATAGTCTGATTTTGTTTTTGGCATTTCTATCAACTTTAAAATTTATAAAAGTAGTTGTTAGGGGCCGTTCATAAAATACGTTCGCATACAAGGGGAGGGGAGGGGTCCGGCTGAGTGTGACAAGATGTGACAAGGGGGGACGGGGGGTAAACGGCAACGTGACGTTCGCGGTTCGCCGTTTATTATTTTTTGATAAGAGTAGTTCGGCGCGTACAACCAACTCGTATCGCAGCTCGGCGAGCTCGAGAGCTGTTATGCATAATAGGAGATGAAAATAGTAGTGCCATGCTTGTTACTTTCGGGTAGCAGCCGAATGGGCCGGCACGCCCCGTATAGTACCACTCTCTCACAGGAAACCGGCGTGAAGTGGCAGCTATGCTGTCGCGTTTCGTCCGGTAAGTGAGAGTCCGGGATGCCCACTCCCCATCCCTCCTACCTTCCCCCCTCACTCCCTCCTCCCTTCCTCTCCCTCCCTCCCTTTCCTGAAAGGCCGGCAACGCATCTGCAAGCAGTTGCAGATGTCCATGGGCGGAGGTAATCACTTTCCATCAGGTGAGCCTTTTGCCCGTTTGCCCCCTTAGTCCCATAAAAAAAAACGATGGTACGAAAGATGCAGAATGGTTAGATGACGATGAAGTGGACGGTAGTTTTGAATATGAAGAAGAAGATGGTGCAATACCGATTGTAGATATTTCGGCCCATTTAGAAAATCCTTGTACTTCTGAATAATAGAAATATTATTTATTATTTATCGGTGTGTCTAGTCGTCTGCTAATCGGACGACTAATATATTTTATTCGTCCGATTAGTGGACAATTAGGCTAACTTTTAACGCTGTAACTAGTCATCCAATAAGATTAATTTTGCAGTTGTTGACAGAAATAATGACAATGTCCATTTCGAAATGGCGGTACGGGAGAGTGTTGACAGTTTGTTTTTTTACTATACTATTTGCGCTGTAGCATGATGCGGGTGACAGTTTCAGTAACGTTCCATTTCACTCTTGAAAGTTGCCGCGATTTACAAATTATGACTTAGTATTTCAGCTGTACCACATTCGTAATATATTAAATCATTATTTACTGTAGTAAATTAAATTAAACCCAACCAGAATGTTCTAGTCTGCAAATAAAATCTAATGAAAATAAAAATTAAGCAAAGTCCTATGCGTATAACGTAACGCCATAGACGTAAGCTGGTGATGGGATGTACTGCTACGATGGATAGTCGATGTATTTTTATAATAAAAACGTATATTGGGAGTAGTTCAATTATAGTCTATACTTATATTAATGAAACAACAGAACATATTAAAAAAATGATTGTATTCGTCTAAACTCATATCAGGTTCCCTGGCCTGACTATCAAAAACAGATTTTTGTATGCTTAGGCATCGTAATAACAACAAAATCAACAAACTTTAGCAAATAAAGCAAAAAAATAACTTGAACACTTGGGGAAGCTGCGGGTACTGCTAGCTTTATATAAGAACAAAGATATTATTATGTAGCCATAAAATATATTTATTGAAGTTTATACACGTAGTTACACTGCGAAACTGAATAACACAGTAATTTTCATAACACTTTTAATGAGAATTAGATATATGCTGCGAGTATCGTTAGCGAAAGAAATGAATTGCATAACGTCACATCCCTAGTCATGTGGTACTGACAGATGACAACGTCATATAGGAAACTGTCACCCGCACCGTGCTACAGCGCAAATAGTAATGTCCAAAAATGTGGCGTAAATTATTTGTTAATTCATAGCAAAATAATTAGGTAGACATTTAAATTATTATTAAATTTAAATTATTATTAAATAATTATTTTTACATTTTCGAGTACTTACCTCCTATTTTCTACTATCAAATATTACATTGGTTGTAGATTAAATAAATAAATGAGCCTTTTATTATTTCTCATTTTTACATGCAATTTTTTACAATATTTATAATATACAAATTTTTCACATGCATATTTCAATATCCAACAATTGGACGAATAAAATAATTTAGTCGTCCGATTAGCAGACGACTAGCATCAGCCATTATTTATATGTTATAACTGCCTCGGTGGTGTAGTGGCTAGCATGTACGGTCACACACCGAGAGGTCCTGGGTTCGAGTCCCGGGTCGGGCCAAGTTTAGTTATTGAATCTTTCTGTTTCGTTAGCCTCAGTAACAGCCCGGAGTTGGGAAGTTGGTGGTGGTTCACCCCCGTGCCTCGGAGAGCACGTAAAGCCGTCGGTCCTGCGCCTTAGCTCTCACTGGTCGTGTCGAGTAGTCGTCCCACCGGAGTATGAGAGTGATAGGAATAGAGAGTGCACTTGTGTCTGCGCGTACACTTGTGCACTATAATATCTCCTGCGTACTTGGCCAGTCTCAATGAGATTGGCCGCCATGGCCGGAATCGGTCGGAGAACATTATATGTTCGTTATGAAAGATATTTATTAATTTATTTAAATTTTATTATAATAACTAAATAAATATTTTTAATTTTCAGAATTTGTGTACCTACTATCATTTAGAATTTAAGATACTCAGCAGGGGGGGTCTTAGTTTTTGTGACGAAATATTTCTAGGGGGAGTCACAGAAAGTGTGACACAGTGTGACAATAGGGGGGGAGGGGGACTTCAAAATTAACAAAGTCCTTAAAAGTATTATTTTCTACTTTTTAGTTTAGATTTATTAAGTTTGGAAGTCGGTTTTGTTTTTGGTTAAAAATAATTTATTTTTAAATTTTTAGCGGAAAGTAGATACGTATAGTGTTAATGACTATAAAAATTTACCTTCTATTATGAGGTAAACCTAATAGCCTGAAAGTATACAAGTATCCGTTCATAATTGCGTATTATATTGAAAGAATTTTCTTTAAACTGCTAACCGTTCAGGAGTTGTACCTTCCACCATCAGTTACGGTACGTGACTCAAATATCCATACAGCCTATAAAAGATTCGGCCGAGCATCGTTAATTTTCTCCTAAGAATTCAAGAGTTCCGATACTTTGTCATGGATCCCATCATCAGAACCTTACCAAACTCTCATCAAACTACCCTTGAAGTATACCCTTTCCATTAAAAAAAGAATCATCGAAATCGGTTGGCGTGATATTGAGTTATTCGTCTATTTGTCGCGCAAATACTTAATGCAAATTTAAGACTTTTATGGATTTCTCATGGATGCCATTATCAGAACTGGAAAATATTAAAATAGGAACAACATGGGAAGCAATACCTTTTTAAATAAAAAAAGAATCATCAAAATCGGTTCATACAGCTCAAACTTATGAGCTAACAAACATAAAAAAAAAAATAAAAAATAAATACAGACGAATTGATAACCTCCTCCTTTTGGAAGTCGGTTGAAAAATAGAATAAAATCGATTTTTTTACGATATTTAAAACAAAAACAAATTCTAAACGAAAGGTAAATATCAAATGATACTTGTAACTCATATTTACGAAACGATTCACTCGCGCTTCGTATAGGTTAAGCGTAATGATTCACCCTTGCTTCGTTTAGGTTCCTCCCTAGTTGCTTTTTAGCGGGTAATATAGTTTTTTAAGAAATTAAATATTTTGCTGCATTGTAAAATACTCTGTATTTATATTTAGCCGGATAACTAGCTATCACCATACACATTTAGGTTCTTTCAGGGGTATTCTCATTACCAGAATATAAACAGATGGACAGAAATTCCAAATTTTTGGCAGAGTGCAAAAAAATTTTCCAAAAAAGAAACAAAACATTTAATGCTCTAAATAAAGTATAACTTCTTACTTTAAATACACATACCTTTTTATGATGGGTATCATTCATAATATTGATTATACTTTGACTAATACTTTCAATACGCTTGAAAAATCGATCGATAGATAGGTACCTATATCCCGATTTAAGCTTCAAACTTACGTTCTGTATTCATTCACTGAATTTAGCATAAGTACTTAGGTAAGCAAAATTGTAAGGCCTTCCCATCCATTAACTTTTTATGCTCTACATCTTTTACCTCTTTTTTTCTCGCGTTGTTAAAAGATTTAATTTTTAATGATTTTATTGTTGATTATTTTTAATGCTACTGATTTTAGAAGAATGTTTTAACAAGATTTTTTGTTTTAACGCAGTACTCATTTCGTTAATTTTAATATTTGTTTATTTAATATTATGATATTATGATTAAAAAACAATGATCAAAACTTTTTATTTAAAATAGATGTGTGAAAATCTATACATATATTACATATAATTAAAATAAAATAAAATTAACAGCTTTTCACTAAATGCATATGAAAGTATATACGGTACTAACATCAAAAAATGAATTTTAAACATTTTTGGTAGTCTGTCTGTTTGTTCCGGCTAATCTCTGAAACTGCTGGACCGATTATGACGGGACTTTCACTCGCAGATAGCTACTGTTATAAGGAGTAATTTGAGCTACTTTAATTTTAGAAAATTTCATTTATTTTCACTAGCGGAACCCGCGGCTTCGCTTGCGCTTAAATTAGGGATGAACCCGAGTGAAGCGGGGGTGAGTCGCTAGTCTATTATATATAAGATTAGACAAACAAACAAACGGACAAAAGACAGACAAAAATATGAAATATATATTTTTCCTCCAGGTACCGTAAATAATAATTAAAAATACATTAAGTAAAAAGTTGTGATGCTTATGTAAAAAATTCCGCATAAGTAGGTACGTTTCATTAATCAAGCAATTTTTGTATCCCAAATGGTAAAAAAATAGTTTGTAACTTACACTCAACAGTAGAAGGAAAAATAAAATCAACTCAATAAGTATAATTATAGACATCATCAATAAGTATGATTCTTGATTTGTAATCAGTAAAGTGTTAATAATTTAAATAAAATAAGTGTTATATTCTTTTACTTAATGTTACTTAATGAAACTGAAGACAAAATCAGCAATTTGCAATTTTCTCGAAACTAGATAATTTGAGTTATTCAGTTCTCCACCTACGCCGGCGACATATTAATTTAAAATGATTATTCATTCTATTTTATAGTTACGTCCCTCAAAAAGAGAAAAACCCATATTTTCTGTCTGTATTTTTTTTCAGGAGGTAGATATCAAGTAGAAATCAATGTCATATAATATACTGTGGAATATGGACAGAAAAGAGGATGTTGGAGTGGGGAAAAAACTGTAAAAGTCGATGCATAACCGGCATCGGGGGGTAGTTCTATCTTGACACTTGTCGCGGTAGGATTGTTAGGTCGTTACTCTGTTGGTTTATTTGTTAAAATATCATTGTTGCTAGCTTAGTTGCCTTTTTGGTTAGTTTAATTGTGTTTAAGCGTTTTCAGATTCTTAAAATAAAGTGAGGTCGATTTAGTAAGCTTGTTTTTTTAAAAAGAAAGCTCACTTCTGGTCTAAATTCACAAGAATACTTAAATATGCCTATGTATAAAATCATTAATTTAAATTAATTGACTAGGTACTCCCTTTAGTGTATAATTTTTTGAAACTTTGAATGTCTTACTTATTTATATCTAATCAAAGGCCAAAAATTAAGTTTCAAGCTTTAAAAATGACGCAATTTCCATACAAACTTTCATCCCCTATTTCAACCCTTTATAGTCCTTTTTCACCTTTAAAAATAGCATACGCCTTTTCTCAGGCTCTAGACTATCTGTGTACTAAATTTCATTTAAATTGGTTCAGTACTTTTGGTGTGAAAGCCCGACAGAAAGACAGACAGACACGCAGACAGAGTTACTTTCGCATTTGTAATATTAGTACTAGTAAATATAGTATTATGTTATCTGTGATATTAGTAAGGATTTTAAGTCGTGAAAAAATTAAAGTTCTAAACGAAGCAAACAAACGGTATGCTCGCAGGAGAATTAAAACCTACAGGATACTCTACTTTGACCTCGAATCACAGAATTTTTAAGAAGCAATGTTTTATAATATCATCACAGCCCCCGACGGATATTCTTGGTTTTTTTTTTATCTCGCATTACGTTTATTTTTAAGTCGGGGGTTTTTTATTATTTTATCCTTTTTTAATAACCGTCGTGGGTTTTTTGAAAATTTTTAATTTTGTTTTTTATTTTAAACTTTTTAGAGAGCATAAATATTATATACATAACGCGCCGACCCGGGCGTTCGCCCGACCGCGCCCGCCTATCTAAAAACATTCAGCAATCTAACCAGAACCCATAACTGAAAGCTGCATCAAAATCGGACTAGTAGTTTTGGAGAAAAATGTCTTTAATATATAGTAGCTAATATAAAATATATTACTGCAGCGCCCTCTAGGGAGTTACTACCGTAACATCTATTTAAGAACCCTCACTTATCAACCAAAAACTGCATCTAACTACTAGGACTAGTTTTGGTTCTGCACTAACAGTTGTTTACTGCTGCGCCCCCTGGTGAGTTGTCACCGTAACAACTATTTAAGAAAATGCACGAATCAAACCCGAACCCATAACTGAAAATTGCATCAAATCGGACAAGCAGTTTTGAAGGAAAATGGCAACATGGATTTGCACTTATTTGTGTTTGCTGCAGCGCCCTCTGGTGAGTTGTCACCGTAAAACCTATCTAAGAACATTCACCAATCAAACCCAAACCCATCACTGAAAACTGCATCAAAATCGAACTATTAGTTTTGGAGAAAAGTGGCAACATTGATTTGCACAAATAATGTTTGCTGCAGCGCCCCCTGGTGAGTGATCACCGTAATACCTATCTAAGAACATGCGGCAATCTAACCCGAACCCATAACTGAAAACTGCATCAAAATCGGACTAGTAGTTTTGGAGAAAAATGGCAACATGTATTTGCACAAACATACAAACATCCTCTCACCCCAAACGCATATACCGTCTCCGTTCCGTCGTACTCGTGGGTAATAAAATGTGTGTAAGCAGATTTTTTGTTAGTTTCAAAATTGTACTTCAAAGTGCAAAAGTTTCATTCCCTAACACATTTAAAGCTAATACAATTAAAAATTGTTTATCACATTCTTATTAATAACCCAGCAACTTCTGGGTTTGCTTGTCACTTAGGTGAATTAAGCTGGTCATCGGGAAAAATATAAGTATAAATAATATACCTATAGTTGTTTAGTTTCCCCGATAATTATAATATGGATTGCATAGTTCTTTGGTTTTGGTTTTGATTTTGTGGTCTCGAGGGATATCTTAACATAATATTAATAAGTTAATGATACTTAATGACTTTTTTATGTACTTATGTAGTTACTTATAATTATTGATAATCCTTAATAACATTCATAACCATACAATATAATAGTGAATTATATGGTAGAAAGTAATAACATAGTACTTTTTCCAAGTGACCCATACTACCAAAAACTGAAAAAGATCCTGATTATGTTTCAGATTTTGTTGTGGTTTTATTTTCAGTTAAAGTAAATAAAACCGCGACAAAATATATTGTTTCATTTGAGAGATAGTAATTGATTTTCTATCACAGGCATCCTGGGTAACGTCCTCGCCGCCTCGGGTAGGAGGGCCAGCATGCACGGAAGATAAATTCGTCGTTTTGGTGCGTGCGAGAGCGAGGCGCGGGCGGTGCGGGGGGGCGCGGAGGGCGGCGGCGCCGGCGCGCGGAGGCTGTTGCGCTCAGAGCACCTGCGCCCGCGCTCCGTAGCGCCGCTCGCCGCGTGCTCGTACCCGCGCCCGCGCCCCGGCCCGCGCCGTCCGCAGCGTCGTGACGCCGCCCACGGTATGTGACATCCCCGTGGCGCGTCGGGGTCGGTCGGCTGCGCGTTCGTCACTGCCGCGCCGCTTCTTGCCTCTTGGCGGCTGGCGCACTCGCTTGAGCTGCTAGGCCGGTTTTGTAATTTTGCCGGGCGGGCCGTGACGTCACGATACTAGTTTGACGCGCGTGCGTGACGGCCTGCGCCAGGACGCTCGCGCCGTGCCGCTGCCGCCCCCGACCTTAGTTCCAGTACAATGACGTGCTCGTTACCTTTTTTCGGAAGTGATGTAACAACTACGTATCGATAACAGTGATATGCAATTAGGTAGATTTTCATTTTGTCCAGTTTCCGATTTTTCAATATTCTTTGTTTAACAATTTTATTTACATATGGTTTAGCCGCGCAAGTTAAATATTACAAAGCTTTTAAGTGTATGCGTGTTCACATTAAGTCTGAGATAGCACACGAATCATATTAAAATTACTGTGTGAGTGAATTACGTGTGCTTATTTCTTGTTGTATCGATGTGTTGGTCGAGCCTCATATATCAATGTGTGCAAGTGTACACATCGACGTCCCAGGTTCGCGGCGAAGTCTTTTTGTTATTTTATTTATCCCTTTCCAACGCCGCAACAGGACTTATAAGCACAAGATATTGAGAAGTAATCTACAACAAAGTATCCCCTAACTTTTAAATGTATAAAGGTAATTTCAATTGGAGACTTGTTTCATTGTTGTTTATATTATTTATTGTGAATCTATCGTTGTAGTTAGAAGAAAAATTTAAATATTTATGAATAGACAGAAAAGTATAACACACCTTTATTATTTCATATTTATGTTTTCGTAACAAAGAACAGGCATAAAATAAGTAGATATCTTTTAAAGATATCGAATTCTTGTATGATCTGGTCAACTTTATATCTGTCCTGCTCCAACTTATAGGGCTATATAATCATTGAAGGCTTTCGTTTTTCTGTCTCTCTTATACGACCCTCTCAGCCTCCGCAACTTTAATGACTACGTGAAAGCTTTAAAAGTATGACAGGAAAATTTTAAAATTGCTTTAGTATTTTAGTCCATAACCGTCATCGTCATGATACTGAGGATTTGTTTTTGTTTTTGAGAGTAAAATATCATTTGTAATATAAATGAGTGGCATTAGCTATCGTTTATTACGATTTTGATAACAGAAAATTAAGTATTAATTTCTCGTTAGTGACGAATTTAAGCGGACAATCTTGGCGGGCACGTGAGGCTTACAATGTGTATCCAGTTTATACCGTTCGGTGGTCCTTTCTGTGTACCCGCGCCTGGGCAGTGCAGTTCTTGAACAAGTTCGGGCACTTCTCGCCAATCAGGTGCCACTGGATACTTGTTCTGTTCTAACTGGACTTGAATCAGCTGATACCATTGTTACGATCTAAGATATTAAGATATACAATGTGTTACAACACCAATTTGATACATTGACAAAAATAGCTAAAATGATTGTAAGCATATGAAGCAAGCATTGTAAATTTTCTTATTAGACGACTTAAGTAATTTTTTTTACAACATACGAAACACTGTGAATGTAGAAAAAATTAAAAAACTTTAAATTGCACAGCTTTGAATAGGTGAAACGAGCACGTCATATGTATGGAATATGTTAGTTTGTACGTATATTTTGAGATTTGGTATGCTATGAGGATTATATATTTCAGTAAACAGATTTGGGGTGATCAGGAGTTGTGCGGGGCGCTCAGTAGCGGCGCCTCCGCAATCTTGAAAACGTCGCTGTGGGAGAGCAGTGCGGCGTCATGTCTGCGTCGCCCCAACCAACCGCATGCGAAGAGCGTGCGCGCACCCCCAGAGCTGCGGCGTCGCCGCCCTCTGCGCCACGTTCGCCTGCGCCCGCTCATGCTGTTCTTGCTACGATGACCCCAGTTCAACCAGCACATGACTACTACCCACATAAAGTGGAGATGGACTCCGATGACGGATATCCACCGGAAGCCCACTCGTATCGCCATTCACCTCACGAGCTGGCTGCATACGCTCCTGATAGTAAAGTCCCTGTACAACCAGATGTATATGACCAAGGGATGGAGTCTATCGATGAAAAAACTCCAATCGATCTTATTTATGAAGACGATAAGGAAACTGTTATATACACGACAACACCGGACCAGAAAAGGGTTGAAATGATAAGTGGACAATTAGAAGATGGACAATTGGTCAATGGAGCGGGACAACTAGTGGATGGTGGTGTTTCGGTTGTAGTAGGCGCCCCCGGACAAGGAACTGTTCTGGTGCTAGCTGATGAACTCGGACAAGTCATTACGATACCCAGGTAATTACTGTTTAATATATATATTTTCTTTATACATTTTCCATTAAAATTCTTTACAAAATAAAAAGATTATATCATAACTTTAAATCAAATTTTAGCAGGTAATTTATATTCAGCAAATAATAATTTATAATTATACAATACTTAAAAAACAATATTCGCAACAAAAGATTTTTTGTAAAAAAAATCAACATAAGTGATTCAGCATTTACATAAATGGCATGTTTTTGGAATAATGTGCTCTATCTCAATATTATATTTTAATATCAAAAACATTGTTAAATATTAAGTATTGACCTTTGAATTGATAATAATATACGTAAATTTTACGAGCACTCGTTATGCCTTTAGCGACTTTTTAAATATTGCTTTTGTTGATACTATGTACGATTTAGATATTATAAACAAATAAGCAATTGTGGATGTGAGCTGTGTACTACTTTAGAAGAACTTATATATATAATACTTATAGTTTTGTAATTCGTGTCGGTGGTCCATTCTCGCCGTGTTCGATGTAACGGTTGCGGGCTCGCTAGGAGCGGCGCGTGTGGGTGGAGCGACGTGCTCACCTTGAACTTGCCGCGAGAGCGTGTCCGGCTAACTCCGGCAACTCTGCACTGTGGCTACCATAGCCACCTTCAGATTATAATTCGATGATGATTCTACAAACTCAAACTTAATATAAGTTTGAGTTGTTAAGTGTCTTTTGTTTATTTAGCTGATATATTATAATGCATAAACTAGTACAAGTCAGTAGGTACTACTATAATAGTGTACTTATTATTAAGTACCATTTTTAATAAATAGTCTCAATTAATAGCTCATATAATAATATTATTAATAACTCAGGGTATTTTTATTGATCTATAAAGTTATTCAGAATTCAGATACGAAACTAAAATAAGCAAATGGATACAAGGAAAATCGTACTCGTTTGAATATTTATTTAAATTGTTAAACAATTAATAAGAAACGAAGTGTAATTTTATACTCGGCTGGGCTCTCAGGCGTATATTTTGGTTTAGCGTGTGAGTTCAACACAAGTCATTTTTTATGGAAATTATTGTTATTCAGTTTTGATAAATTCATCTTTTATGTAAAATGTTTTATTATTTAAATCTATATTCTTAGTTAGATATTGAAAGTAATAAGTAATTCATTACTTTATTATTGTTTTGAATTTCATACGATATCATAATAAAGATAAAGTAGAAACGTCTGTTTGTAATGTCATAATTACAACTTTTAACTAATGAATATGAAAGTATAGACGTACCTATGTAGTATGCGATAATTTTCACCTGTCTAATTGGCTTTTTGTCTGTCTGTTTGTTCCGGATAATCCCCAAAACAGCTGGACCAATTTTGATGTAAGATTACCTGACAGACAACTCATGTTATAATAAATAACTTAGGATACTTAGGATCATTTTATAAAATGCGTACTTAAAACACGTGAATATAAGTGATTCCTATGAGACATACTAAAATATTAGCTCCTTAATTTCTATATTTTTTTATTTTTTCATTGCTATGATGATTTTATTTGCCACTACTAATAGTTCTTATTTTAAAGTTTTTTGGGGAATTAAAAACATAAGAACATAATATTAATTATTACTTGGCCATGTATTACGTAAATAGCTATTGTAGACAAGTTCATTCCCAGTGTGTATTAGAATATGCGAATTGTGTAAAATGTGTTAATAGCAAATACAAAGAGCAATTTTTATAGTTTATTGTATGCGTTACCGGATTACTTGAAATATTAAAAATGCATTAAGGTTTAGGATTAAAAGTTAGGATTGTATAAGAAAAAATAAATAACATCAATATAAATTTCTTGAATTGAAAAATTGAAGCACTTGATATTCATAATGGCGATCTGAAACACTTTAAATCTAAGGTAAAAATTAGCGCTTTTATTTAATTTCTGGATATTCCAACTTTAAGAAGGTACAATTCTGTTTACTTTTCTAACAGTGTTATATCGCATACATAATAATGGTTTAAAGCCACAGAACGTAATCCGCGCTAAAGATTCCACGTGCTTGTCATTCATAATTTGAGGTTAATATCACTTACGACTACGCAAGGTAAATACATAATAATGAACCGCTCTTGACTTTACGGAAAATATTTTAATGTTATGTAGGTATAAATTGCATGCTAAAATAACATTGATAAAATTTTTAGGTTTTAGATTTTGTTTCTTTTTACCATTTTTTTTGTAAAATATTTCATAATTTAAGAAATCTGAATAGGATATTTGACAGTATTCAAGAACGTTTAATAGTAAGAAAGTAAAAGGAGGTAGGTACTCTTTTATATCAAAGCGGTATTTTAATATTAATGATAATTTACTCAACTTACATAGTAATATATTAAACTTGTGAACTGTAACTCTGACGAGGTATATACGGAGGTTATGTTTAGTATTTTTAGATACCTACACCACATGTATCAATTCCAGTCCAGGTAAAAGTTCTAGGTGGCTCTAGTCTTTGCGCATTAGAACCTGTAACATTCCTATGAGGTATATATTACTTTAATAAGCGCGAAATGATGTTAAAACTCATCTCACCAACCGACAAATTATGAGAAACTAGCCTCTCAACCTCGCTTCGCTCGGGTTCGTCCCTAGGTGCTCCCTCACAAATTTAAATTCTTACAAACTTTGAATGTCTTATTTATTTATATCTAATTAAAAACTAAGATTCATACAAACTTTCATCCCCTTATCGCTATTTTTTCGCATTGAAAAGTAGCATATTATGTCCTTTCTTAGACTCCAGACTATCTCTGTGCCAAATTTCGTTTTAATCGGTTCAGTAATTTAGGCGTGATTGAATAAGACACAGACAGACAGAGTTATTTTCACATTTATAATATTAGTAAGCAGAAATATAGAAATGTTATTATAAATTAAAAAAAACAATTATCAACACAAAATGCCTTATTAATTGTGAAATGAAAATAACTGTTGTTATTTCCAAAAGTATTCCTATGTTCCCTTGAACTCATGTCTGGTTCCATTTACGTTAACATGTTTTACGCCTGAAATTAATTATGACGTTAGCGCTAAATAGTACTTGAATTTCGAAGTCATGAACATAGTTTATATGAATAAGATTTTTTTACTTTATTTTTTTTTGAAGTCCGCCTTTACACACCTGCCTAACAAAATACTGAATACATTTAATGTAATAGAGTTATTTAATTTCAAAAAAATATTTTCTATTCAATGACTAATTAACTTTTTATGTTAAATTAACTGTATTGTTTCGATATATCTTTAGTATAAGTGAAGTACCATGTAGAAGTTTATTTCATTTAGATAGAACAGAGCAATAACTGAGGTAAAGCAAGATTACTGAAGTCATAATTGGCATCCAACTAATAGTATTATACGGCATGCAGGTATTAATGATAAGGATGTATAAAATAAAAGAGGCTCTTAGTAAAAATGTATAAATAAACTCGATATGGATTGGTAGGTAAGTGATAAAAAGTCGACTGAATCGTTTAGGACGCGGAGCGAGAGGCTGCGCTGCCTCACCCGCCGCGCCTCTGAGACTTTAATGATGACTTTTTGTTAATCCACGGTGCGCGGCAAGAGAGGTCAGCGTATGAAGTAGGCACATATGATTGGTTTTTATTTGTTTTCAAAACATTTTTTTGTAAATTAGTCTGTATATTGTGCAGCTACAACAGTACATTTTTATATAGCAATGGAAATATAGCATTGATATATAATAAAAAGGAAAATAGCATTATATATTGAAAAAATATATATACGCTAAAGCCTATATTTTGAGTCGTGGTCCGGCAACCGCCCCCCCCGCTTCCCGATGGAGTCTTATTTTATTGCTCCACACTCGCCGTAGCAAGCCCTCGAGATGAGTTTACCATCGCTCGACTTCTCGCCCAGAACATTATTTAATGTAATTATTTGGTCCGTAAACTGCTTTTTTGGGATTCATTAACAGTAAAGTGTTTTTTATCCTTTTGAAGTTTTTCTTTTTAATAATAATAAACGATGTAATGTACTTTATTTTATAATTTTCATAAATTTATAATTATAACTAGGTACCCCATTTAGTAAAGTTTTTTAAAAACTTTGATTTTTTTTTATTATTATTGAATCCTTCCGTTTGACTTACGGAATATACAAAATAAATATTAGTAGAATTGATCGACCCATTATCGGGTTTTGTGCTTACTAACATTCATTTTTACTTATATAAATATTTCTTTAGTATTAAAACCTTCCGTGGATCTTAAGGAACATACAAAAAAATAAATTAGCCGAATTAATCCAGCCATTCTTGAGTTATGCGCCTACCAACATTCATTTTTATTTATATAGATATAGATTAAGTAAGAAATCCAAAAATAGTAGCAGAAATTAAAGAAAACCTTGCATTAGTCGACCGGGTACTATCTACTTAAATCACTATCTAAATAACGGAGAGAAGCTAAGTATTAGGCATAAATAGGCTTTATTATTAAGTCATTCATAAATACACATAAGCTATTTTAGCGATGGATAAAAAACTGAAATAGACTTGTTAAAAAAATACAAGTATAAAAAACTTAAGCAAAAGACATCAACGAGCTTGGGGCTCCTAATAAGAGCGTAATGCGCAAAGACATAATATTATGGGGGCTTTAGGAACATTTTTAGGTCTAGTAACATAGAATAAATTAAACAATTTTGTTTTAAATAAAAAAGTATGAAAATGCTAAAGTTTTTAAGAATATAAGTTGCGTATTGATAGTGACCGTGAGGGTAGGTAAACACAAAGTTCAGTGTGTCCTTTAAAAATTAACGATCATCCTTTCTACCTGATGCCGCTGTCCGAGTGCAAATAAAAAAACGGTTTCCCTCACGTAAAGGGTTCACTTCCCATCACATGGTTGTAGCAACTCACACACGTTTACACACTTACACACCAGCGTGCCTGTTCATATTGTAGGCAACGAAGCGGCAGCGTCCGACAGATATCTCGACGGGGGATAAAATTTCTTACAAGCGTAAGAATACTATGGATTGGATTTTATATAATAAAATATTTAAGAAATACATGAAGTAAACAAGCAACTATTTAAAAAGGTTTTCATGTTTATAAAATAATTTTACGTTTATAGTTACATGAGTACAACAAAAAAAAACATTTGTTTTGACATCTTACACATTATATAATATATATATATCTAAAACAACATAAATGATAAAACTACTTTATTCCAGGTGCTAATAGATACGCTAAGTATCTTAAATAATTTAGTACCAAGTAGGTATATAAGTATAGGATACACTAAAATTACATTTGGATTAGTTTTAATACTATATGATGCAGTCTTTTGAATGAGAACCACAAACTAACAACATATTTTGATTTTATTAGCTTGTATCGAAACTTGTGATTGGATAAGGCATCTCCATTTAGAAGAACATTTTAAAAAGATATTTGAAACCAATTTTTATGTCATACACTATTAAGTTTAAAATTGTGTGACGTAAAATAAGCCTTATTAATTATTCATAGCGATATGCAACCTTTTTATGTTTGGGGATCTCTTTGTGGTCAGAATCTCATGATAATCGGCGCTTTAGAATTTAATCAATATGTCTATTCGACGTTATTTGATGAATTTTGGCTAACTAAAAGTAATTATTATTATTTTAAAATTCTGCCATTAATTCATTTAATACCTTAAAAGTTGTTCAGAAAAACTTATCTTTGTAAGGTAGGGATAATCACTCCACTCGTCAAAAAATATATAAGGTTTCATAAACTCTAAAAAATAATTCGATATAGAGTGCGTATGGTAAAAAAGTAGAACCTCATTGTGTTGTTAATATTTACTTTATAATATTTTTTTACTTAAAGATCTAAATACCAGTACATGGTTATGTTACATTTTAACACTATGTGGTGATCTAAGGTTGATACTTTAAAGTTTATTGAAACTGTTATACTCGTATGTACACAAACAAGCCTACATTTTCGTATATTTTTTATAATTTATAGGAAATGTGTAAATATAACTTGTGTTTTAACTTAAAATGATTAACTAGTTTATAGTAATATGTATTGTACATTTATTATAATCAATACAAGATTTTCTGTATCCTATACATTTAATATTAATTAAGAGTAATTTAAAACGATAATGTTGATAATTTATGTAGATTACTAAAACTAATATGTTCATCTGATCAATAAAATTATTATTATAAATTTAATAATTTGAATTTAAAACATTAGCATTTTTAGCATTTTATAAAAATATTATTAGCAACAGGCCAAACGTAAACAATAACTAGGTGAAAAACATTTTGTACATTTTAGTACGTATAGAAAAAAATGGCATTTCCTACAGTTTAAATTTTATTAATATTTCGTAAAAGCACTTTAATATTTCAAAATCATTAACGAACTTTGCATAGATAGATATCTGTAATCATTGAATCGTAAAATCGGAGAAACTGTTTATTCATCGCATTGACATCGTACACACACATGGATAGGTGCAAGAGTGTGCAGTTTGTATATGTATACCGTACTTATTAGTAAGATAAAGACAGAGAACGGAGACGTAATCTGTGCGACTGAGAGCAACAGTCGTCAACAAGGCTAGCTTAGCCATATAAGTATGTAAAATTATGAATGTTCAATTTTGTTATTTGATTCGTTATACTGGACGACATTTTAATGCATGTTGTGTATATTTATATACTTCAGAAGGATTATTTTTACAAATTCAAACTTTAAAATATTCAGTACAATAGTACATTAATTTATAAGTAATTATTATTATTTTAGTGACGGCTCCATTATTGCGTTGCTGGTAAACAATATTA
The DNA here is from genome assembly GCA_951802675.2 of Boloria euphrosyne. NCBI lineage: Eukaryota > Metazoa > Arthropoda > Insecta > Lepidoptera > Nymphalidae > Boloria > Boloria euphrosyne. Next base: position 8,047,715 of record OX637872.1, read on the forward strand.
TGTAGGACTTGTGTTGTGTGACTTAGTCGTTAGTGTTTTTATTAAATTAAATTCCTGCAATGGTAATTTAGCGATAACAAAATAGGGAATGGTGAGATAAGAGACCAATGATTCATATTGAGTCGCTAGAAAAATCGGTTTCTTAACGATTAAGCAATATTATTAGCATTTGATTCGTGGTTTTTGTTAATATGCTTTGAATTGATCATAGAATAATTTGAATTTCAAATTTTAGAGCTGGTAAAGATAAACATTTTTTGTGATGTTCAGAGTTTTATAAACTATTTTTGACCTTTTTATAAGGTGGACATTAAAGAATCCCTTAATTTAATGTTTTTTTAGTTAAAATATAACTGTACTTACATAATATATATTACCAATAAGAATCACACACTAACAATTTCATATATTTTTGGTATATTGCGGTGTATTAACCTTGTTACGAATTATAGAGGGAGAGGGAGAACTTCGTGAAGTTTATAACTATGTATATAATTTTTGACGATTGTCAAGGAAGTGCGTACTGCGTAGTGAGAACTAAGCGACGCTATCTTTATCAGATGAGTTCAGATGTTTAATATGGTAAACACATAGATTTAAAATACTACATCTATGGGTAAACATAAATATTGAAGCATGCAGGAATCAAACCCACAATCTCCGTGACCGTCACGTGTGTATTTCTCATAAACGTGAGTCATAAAAAATAATTATAGATTTTGAAAATTACCTAGTTAATATTATGAGTATGTGTAATTCGTTAAGCTTTTTAAATAAGACTCTTTAAAGATCTATGCATCAACTAATAATAATAATAATAATATCTTTAATTATATACATACCTAATATGCATTTTGCTCCATATTAAATTTAATCGAGGCTATTGGAGAATTATATTACGCCTTAATTAATGATGTATAATAATAAATAACATATGTCATTTTGAGTGTCTCACTTTACCTATAGTTTATGCAACACGAAATACAATTTTAGATATACATATAGGTCTATTTTTAGTTTAGTTATTCATTTAACTTATTAAATGCAAATAAAAACATTGCTTAACCAATTTAAGAATGTCTCTGAAATATAAATTGTATTTACGTATGAAGAAAAAGCCGTATCCATAAGCATTATTCATGTTAACTACCAAAGCGAGCACAGTCAAAACGGCCATTGGAGTCGTTATTTTGCACATTCACTGTTACCGCAGGGTGCGTTGACGACTGGACGGGGGCCGAAAACGACGACATTGTGGCAAGGACCACTGCCACAAGGGCGCGCCTCTCACTCACGTCGCGCCTGCGTTTTCGGATGCCAATGTAATTATGGCACTTAATCGATATCAACAACTTACTGCAGTTGCAATAACAATACTTTAATGAATGCTTTAATTAGTTTTAAATCGACATACGCATACAAATTCATTTTTTCAAGACGCCTAGAAGCTAATGAATTTTTATTTACTTCATTAAGCTCGATACAGTGGTAGCGTTTTTAATTGGTCGGCTTACCCAGATGGTCAGGTTTACGCTTTTAAAAAAATAACTCTAACCTTTTATTGTTTCGAGTGAAGGATTTTGGAGTACGTGGGATAAATTATATCTCGGCATCTCATAATTATCTTACGTTTTTATTGAACGCAATGCAACAGAATAAACAGTTTCTTTTTGTACTCGCTCGAAGAATTTACTGTTTATACTCATATTAAGAAAAAAGCTCGTACGATATGGTATGTTTTTTTCGTGTCACAGTAAGTGCCGAGCGCGCCACTGACTACATACATGGAGTCGCAATCCGCCACGTCTCCGCTGTACTGCGATGTAAATGATCCCCTTGAATAATGTATCCCATTCTTGGTCAACTCTTCTACCATCCTATAAGGCACAAGGCAATTAACCGTTACTTTCAACTGCTTTCTATCTACATAAACTTACAAAGAAGTACGTTAATTGCCAAAGCCGTTGTTTCTTCAATTATTAATATGCCATTAAGAATCATCATTGTAAATTAACAAAAACTTAAGTTTTAATGCCAAAATTAATATTTATTATTTTTGAATGTTATTTCAGATATTTAAGTGAAATAGATTTTGAGTAATAGTTTTAAGAGTAATATCTAAAAACTTTTACAGTAAATCTTAAAAGTTCATTCAAATAGCATTATTAGCATAATTTTGTGTTATATATGAAACAAATTAAATGAAAGACTATTTAAAATGACCGCAAACAGATACACACTTGCATTACAAAACTGTCAGGTATGTCGTTTAAAAATGCTACAACAGTCAATTCAATTTAATAAACTATCACAAGTCAACCTCCAATGACCAAGTCACATAAATAGACTTGGTAAATATACAATTTATGTTTAATAGTAGTCTACTGTGCTATAACATAAGTAATATATGAATATTAAGTCTTATGCCGTCGACTTGTGATTAGGTGGTTGCAAATTCAGCCCATTTTAACGCCCCACTGCTGGGCATATTGTCTTTCATTCAACACGACGCGACGCGAGGGGATAAATCAGGCTATATTCACCACGTTGGCCTATTGGCGGGTTTCGCGGACTTCACATGAACTTCAAAAACTTGCTAAGTTCTCTCAGTAATGCAGATTTCCTCACGATGTTTACCATTGACGATAGACAAGTGGTAATCATGTTATAAATTATTCGCAAGTGAATATACGAGTATCAAAAGTGCCGGAAATCGAACCCGAGTCACACGGTTTCACAAGTGAGCGCGTTACCACTAGGCTACCACTGCCTTACATAATACTAACAATAATTTAATAAGATAACAAATTAAGATTGTTTAAGGATTACACCATAAATAATATAGGCAACTTTGGTTTCTTATTTCGTCACAATATTACTTTACTTTTAAAATTATAATAATAAATTGTATCGTTATGTATTTTTAGCGTGGAAATAAAGTTTTATTATTTTTCAATAAACATGCCATAATATTAAATTATAATTGTAGGTACATAGGTATATGAATGAATTACAAAGTTTATATTTCTGCAAAGTTCTATTTACAAATCAACCTATGATCTCAGCATATCGCTATTCGTAATAAGCGTGCGGCGAAACAATTTAGACCTAAACTAGATATTCTACAAGCCCCTTATCGAAAACATCGTTAAAGTCTGTTCGTATATAATCAAATCGCATCATATAAATGTTCGCCGAGACGTTGAACGACGACATTACATAGTATAAAGCAGTGTCAAAAGAGGTAACAAATGATAATGAACTCTAGGATCACTTTGTGTGGTGTGAAATTTGCGTTATTGTGTTGTTGTAGTACGCGAGCGGGTCACGACTGAGTCGCACGCGCGTTCGTGACCTTGCTTAGCGCGCCGAGGATAGGTCACACTTTTGTGATGATGCGCATGCGCTCGCATATAAGATCCAAACTATTTTGCTTCAGTGATACCTACATACTAAAATATACACTTAATTATTATACAACATAATGTTTTTTAAATTAAATCTGTAGCTATTCAATTTATATTAGTTATTATATTTATTTGCAAAAAAACAATCAGTATAAAACTAATATTTAACTTTAACTTTAAAATATGATAACTGGTTCAAAATTATACTTTTAAAAGACTTATTCATATAATAAGGGGAAAAGGTTCTGAGGAATGAGAAATACCGCCATAACAGGGCGTTGCTAACTTTCTCTCGGCAAGACTCGCTCTGGGGCGCGGGCCCAGTGATCTCAGTCGAGCTTTTATTACAAGTTTTAATTAAAAATTTACTTGCATATGATTCACATTTGACACAAGACAAAATATATTTTTAAACATCTAGATATATATATATTTAATGAAACTACTCAAGTACCTATATCATTATACTTGTATATAAGTAAATCACAAGAAAGCTTTTAAACGTTGTGAGCCCTACGTGGGCAATAATATTCTCTAAAGATGGTATAAACTCGCGGTAAGACTACAGTTTCCAAGTGTTCATGTTCTTCATTATACATATACATGGATGTATATATATGATGAAACTTTATTTGTATCTTCAGCTTTTATAACCAATAAAAAGCTACTATCAAGAATATTTCGTTTATATTTTCGGATCTCAAAAATGTTCAATCCGATATTGACCCTGGGAAAACCCTCTGGTGTTTGGAGTAAAACACCAGTGATCGGATTGTTGAGTTCCCCCTATCTGGCTCCGAAGAACCAAATGTTCATTCCGATATGTACCCTGAGAAATCCCTCTGATGCTCAGACTACAGCACCAGTGATCGGAGTCAATCCGATGTTACCCATGGGAGATCCCTATGATGCTTACAATAAAACACCAATGATCGGAACTGGAATTGGAACTAACTTTATTTGCCATCAACCTTTACTTATATAAACCATCTTAACCAAACGATAGCGCGTTTTAAAATACTCCTACTGCCATCAATTACAGAAATATGTACAATTTGTAAAATTAATTTAGCCTTAATAATATTTTTTTTGAAAATAAAAAAAAGAGTAAAATAAGCAGTATAAAAATAGCTAAAGCTAATATCGTTTTGAATAGCTTTCAGCAATCATGGTCTCTGTCGAGACTCTCATGTCTGTTTCTATCATCAGTCAGTCTCGGAAAACATCAATCAAAATAAAGCTACAAAATCCGAAAAGATAATTCCATTTATTACGTCAAATATTTGAGTAAATCTAAAAAGTATTATGAGAATCTCCTTTAAATATTAAATAAAATAACGATCGCCAATTTAGAAAAAATAAATCTGTGCCAACCAAATATAAAAAATATCAAAATGCGTTTTATTATATTTAAATTATATTTATTTATTTATAAATATACACGTGTGCGTACGTTAACTTCATACCAGTTGAAATGTCAACTTTACCTGAAAAAATATACTGAATCCTTCGCCACTAAAATTAATTACTTAAATGCGTTTAAAAAATGTAAAAATTTAGGCTTGCTTGTTTATATATCTTTTACGTTACGTTTTTTTAAAATAAGTTTTCATAACTTTAAAGTTAAATTTACTCAATGAGTAAAAATATAAATGTTTTATACGTAAAGTTATTATTTAATTTCTAGGGCAAAAAAATCTTTCTTAAAATAATGTATTTGTCGGCGGTGTAACAGTTAGAAACATTTATGATTTGTCTGGCCAATCACATTTATGAAAAAAAAATGTTATTTTAGTGCCATTTTGAAGTATGTAATTATTTATACTAATTAGAAATTTACTTCCTTAGAAATATAAATTTTTTGTTATTGAAGTTTAATTGCCCAATTAAGGGAACTGATTTCAAAATCACTGTATTTTAATAGATTTTATGTCATTAGATGGTCTAATTATTAATAATAAAATAGTAATTGATTGTATCACATAACACGCAAAATTTCATTTGTTTTATTTAATGTTGTAGTTTTGCAAAGAATCTTGATCTTTACCAGTGTACTTTGCCTCCCTAAAATTATTTCATTACCTTATTTTGCTAACTATTTTTTATTTTATAATTTATAACATAATTAAATAGAGTTTACGGTTTACAAGTTTCTTTAAACATCCATCTAATTACAAATATACTAAGTATTTATAGGTGCATATAGCTTCCTTTTTCCACTTTTATCATTCGGTAGACGGTGTGCCATGCGAGTCGCTCCAGGTATTTCTCTGATAGCTTGTGTGTTATGATTGTTGTGGTTTGCCCCATTGAGAAGGGGAAGTTTCAATTAGGTTTTAGTGGGTAGTACTGGTGGTGGAATGGAAGGTGGAATAAACTTGTGGGTGAAGTGATTCAAAAGTAAATATATATTAAATTATTTTTTTCAATAAAAATAATTTAATATATATTTACTTTTGAATAAATATTTTTTTATGAAAAAAATAATTTTATAATTATTATTTGTCCAGAAGATTAATATTTCGATTTTTCTTAGATTTTATATAGCATTAAAATTAGTGTCCAATGTACGAGGATTTTTTTTTATTAATTAAATATTCCACATGCATTAAGCGCACGTGCCTTTTGTTATTTTTTTTAATTATTAACGGTTTTGGCGTTTTACAATATTTTGATACTTAAAACTAGCGATACAAGCTAGCAATACATACTACGACTTATAGACTATTCAAACGTGGTCCGACACCGACTTTATTATAATATGTTTTTCTTTTTATGTGTAACTAGCTGACCCGTGCCCACTTCGTTGTGCATAATGTTAATAATCCTTTATTATATAGTACAGAGTGTTATGTTTTAATTTCTAGCTGCCAAAAGGAGGGTTATACGTAGGTATTTTATTAATATTAAAAATTAAATTATCTATACTAATATTAAAAAAACTACTTTTTGTAACTTAAATATAAAAGTTAGACATATGCTGTCGTTGACTTTTTTGTAAGCATTTTCAAGCTCTACATCTTTTCTCTAGAACTCAAAAATATATCTTTCATAGTGAAGGCAGCGTTCGTAAGAAACGCTTTCAGCATTCGACCGTTTTTTCTCCGATTCACTTTGCAAAACGGACTACCACGTAACAGCCTTTTTATTTTTCGGTTTTTTATATAACCTATGACACTCAGCAATAATGTGGCTTTCTATTGGTGAAAGAATTTTTAAAATCGGTTCAGTAGATCCCGAGATTACCCCTTACAATTTAACAAACACACAAACTTTACTTCTTTATAATATTATAATAGTAATAATAGTATAGAAGTATAGATAACTAAAACATGCTATGTACATATTTTTCTATTGTAAAATTATACCTACTTATGTTAACATTTTAATACTTAACATTATGTTTATTCTAATTATTACACATTTTTATCATTATTTATATATTTTTTTCTCCTAACGTACTAGTTCTTAACTCTGTATTCATTTATGTTAATAATATTTATATACATGCATTTTAAGTTTTATATCTAAGATTCACACTATGACATTAAGACCCTGTCCCCTCATGCAGTTGGGAAAGCACAGCCTCGGAGATGTTTGTGTCGCGTTTTGAGATTTAGGCTGTGCTCTAGAATGGTTTTCGCTGAGGCCCCTTCCGCTCGACGAACAAACCTGCCGATCGCGTCGTCACCGTCATCTGAGTGGTAACCACAGGTGTTGGTGTGCCTAGTGACCGCTACAACCGCATGTGGTACGCTGTCGTGAATGCGGAGCCTTTTGCACTTTGTCCGGACAATGATTACCTCTCTGCAGATTTGACCCTGTGCTTCATGTATAGTCATAACGCGCGACCCTTCACCGGACTGGACACTTCGCAATCCATATCCTTGGTCCATCAGGAGTTTCTTTTCATCCTGAGTGTGGACCAAGTAGAGAGAGAGAAGTAGTACTTAGAGTTCCTTGTTGGGTCGATGGAAGTCGCGCGCCAGTAAACTTCTCCATGCTCAAGGAATGGATAATGTACGAGTATTAGAAATCTCTGATAGGTATAAAATTGATTCTGTAAGGTCCAGGTGATTTTTTAAATTTTATAGGTGCTGTATGATTCTTAGCAACGTCACAACCATGATCAATGATCATGGGACCCCGACACCAAATGTCGCGAATGGTCGTGCTTCAAGTTTGTGGAATACTTATATATTGGCTAAAATATACAACAGAGAAGAAAAGGAGGCTTATGGAAAAATACGCATGATATACGGAATTCTATAAGCTGTGCCATTTTTGAGTTGTTGATCCCACAATTCCTTAAGACCAGAGTCGTTCTTAAGAATAATCTGGATTCATTAACTTCGAATTGAAGATTAGCATTTATAAAGTTGGAGTCATTCTCTAATGAATTAATTTCCGAGATGGCCTTCTATAAGGGAGGCCTATATGTAACTACTAACGAGAAATAAAATTCAATTAGTACATTATTATAACGTTATATAATTCATTATATTAGAGGTATGTTTTAGAAGTTAGGTATAAGATCGAACTTTAAAGGTTATCAGTGTGGTCATCTATAACGTTTATTCCACCTATGTATACTAACATTCGTTCTTGGTTCACAATTACTTATTCATTTTAAAATAAATGATTACCTATTCATATTTTTTATTCCTTAAAGTAATAGAGTATAGATACTATATAAACTACATTTTAACAATTCTAAGTTTAAAATTTGGTTAGGCTTTACGGGTATAAACTATACATTTCTATTAATGTGTGAATTTTATCATTTAATTCTCATAACAGTGTTATTTTTTACCGGCATTGAAACAAACAATTTTCGACAAGGAATTTTCCTTTTCTCACCTTAATATAATATTAAGCCACGATTATATTTCTAAGAATGAAAAGGTTCGAAAAGATTTTTAAATAATAGATCAACAATTTCTAATCCGCCTAAGGCCCAGACCGTGAAATGGGGTGCTCTAGTCATTGTAGTCCAAGGTGCTACTAGTAGTACTAATATTTTATAGTCATTCAGACCCAACACTTCTGGGTGTTTTTTTTATATGATAAAGCAATAGTATTGAAGTCATATTTTCAGGGCGTGGTAGTTATGATTGTAGGTTATCAGATATGATTTTGGAAAGTTTTGTTCAAATAGAATAACTATGGGCAGGACCACGGGCATTAGTGAGGTATGATTTTTTATGCTACTATAATTTTCAAATGAAATTAAACAACCAATTTAATCGTATTTTTAATCAACATTGTGTAGTTTCCTTCATTTATGGTATTATTATTAATAAATCAATCACAGGTAGTAAGTCAGACTAAGAAATAATATTATTTTTTTACTTGACTTAACAGTAACAAACATTTGTCAGACTTGCTGCCAGCCTTTTGTTTAGTAAATAATAATCTTAGACTTAGACTTATCTATAAACTCAACAAAATTTTAACAATCACAAAATGAATAGATTTGTTATCTAAATCGGTCTCAATTCTTCTCAGTTAGGTACCTAATACAAGTATATTTCAAACATCAAACTTCCAATAAACTTTTCATAAGAAACTTTTATATTTATGGTTTAACACACACTTCCAAAATCATTTTGGTAAACAAAAAAAATGCTATCCCAAAAAAATTCAAATATATTTAAAAAAATAAATAGAAAATTGTTTTATAGTAATTGGGTCCCGCGGTCCTAGTCCTACTGATGGACCATATTTCATCAGCTTGACATGTTACAATAATAATGCATAGATACTGCGAAATAATTATATCATATAATCAAGCAGTTATTGATTGATAGGTTTATGTAAAAATTAAATTACACGTGATAACTCAAATAAAAATAGATTAAATGACCTCTTCCTCGTCAACCTGCCATATCGCCACCTGTGACCTGTTTTTGACAGTCTGGCAGTTGTTTTTTTTTTTTCACCAAAATTCAGTGTTACCATATGTGAATAAATATAATGATCTACAAATTTGGATACACTGTATTGCTATAGCGGCAAGTTCGAATCGAAAATGTGACGTTTTGTAAAAAGTCCTACAGGTAGACCCTTGGGTCATAATGACTACATAGCGCGTAAGTGGGTCGGGTCTAAATTACTATAATAAATTAGTACTATTAGTAGGACCGTGGGCTTTACGAGGTAATAGTTCTTACTTCTTAAGTATTTAATACTGAAGTAATATACACAAGTACATACGTTGAAACGATTTATAAAAATAATGTTATGTGGAAGATGAATAGGAAAGAGGATGTTAGAGGGTGGGGAGAAATCTATAAAAGTCGATGTATAACCGGCATCGGGGGGTAGTTGTGTCATGACACTTATCGTGGTAGCATTATTAGGTTGTTACTCTGCCGGTTTGTTTCTAAAAATATCATTGGTGGTAGATTAGTTGTCTTTTCAGTTAGTTAAATTGTGTTTTAGCCTTTTCAGATACTTAAAGTAAATTGAGGTCGATTTAGTATGCTTGTGTTTTTAAAAAAAAGGCTCACTTCTGGTCTAAATTCACAAGATCAGAAGTGGGATAGGTCCTGTTTCGCCCACATCTATGTGTTTAAAAGTTTTATCGGAGGGTACCGTGATTTTGGTGTATTTTCATTGATTTTGGTGATTCGTGTTTTTTGTTGGTCGCTGTGTTTAGTTTAGTTTTGTTTTGCTTGTCAGGCCTAAATTAGAAAATTTAGTTGTTATGTCAGACAACCAGCGAGATCGTAGTGAAAGTCGCCGATGTAGTTATAGTCCTCGTCATGAGCGTGGCGGTAGTCGTGATCTGTGTTATAGTAGGTGCTGTGCTTTATGCCAGGCCTTTGTAGAAATGTTAACTGTAAAATTTTTATTTTATTTTTTACTGTTTATGTAAAAGATGCTTATATTGTGTTTTCGTATTGGGGTTGACACATTCAAGGGAAGATGTATCTTGCGGTTGGGGATAGCATGTCTCGCAGGTCTTTGTACTCGGATATGCTGTCCTGGCCGACAGGTGCACTTCAAGTGGGGTACGGTTTCATATTATTGGATGCTGTCTTGGAGTGCGCTCGGACATGCGATCCTAGTATATGGAACATACCTTGTGTAGCTTAAGATTAATGTGTGTGAGCTCGGACAGTGTCTTGGAGGTTACTCAGACATGTCGTCCTGGAGCTGTGATCATACTATGAGTTGACCGTAGCATATGTTTTTGCAGCAAACATTAAACGTATATTTGGGGGTAGGTTAGATTGAAGCACGCTTTTATATGTACTGATTTACACACGCAAAGCTATGACATGGTACTCTGGCGAGTCGTGAGGGTGCACTCCCCCGACGGGTCCTGCCCCGGGTAATTGGTACAGATATCTGTTTGTTTCACATCCATTGTGCTTAGGTTATGCTAGGTAAGCTTGGCCCACGAATGAATCAAATTGAAACCTTTATATAGACACGCAAGTTTTAGAAATGCATTTTTTTTAGTGATTTCATTGTTTATACGGCAGCTGATGATGAGAGTGTGATTTCTATAGCTCCTGGCGTTACTCAGGTTTTCGATGTCGAGGTTCTGAACCCCAAGGTTAGAAGATGAAGGAGCCCGAGGACGGTCTCCTGTCAGGAAAGGCCGTGTGGAAGATGAATAGGAAAGAGGATGTTAGAGGGTGGGGAGAAATCTATAAAAGTCGATGTATAACCGGCATCGGGGGGTAGTTGTGTCATGACACTTATCGTGGTAGCATTATTAGGTTGTTACTCTGCCGGTTTGTTTCTAAAAATATCATTGGTGGTAGATTAGTTGTCTTTTCAGTTAGTTAAATTGTGTTTTAGCCTTTTCAGATACTTAAAGTAAATTGAGGTCGATTTAGTATGCTTGTGTTTTTAAAAAAAAGGCTCACTTCTGGTCTAAATTCACAAGAGTTATTAATATAATTATTATAATCTATTCATTTTATGAAAAATCGAAATAGTTTTTAATTTTTATAATCGATATAGAAGCCGAATCAATCGTTCGCTGTCTTTCTGTGATCACATCGCGATAAAACATCTAGACAGATTTTGATGAAATTGAAATTGAAAATTAATGAATGTTGCTATTTTAGCTGGTTTCCGTGTAAAATATAGGATACTTTTTACTGCGAGAACATATCTAATTTCTGAGAAATCTATACTATCTGCCTTACAATATCATTAAATAAATTTTTCATACTCATATACATACATATAGGTAATTAATTATTATACTATGTACCTATGTGTTCTAACTTATGAAAGAATTTTAATTATCATGAGTTTAAAATCTTTAGGTTTCAGTTAGGCATGTAAAAGGATTTAAGGATTTGTTTATTTTATATTTACTTTTAAGGTATTGACACTCATTAATAATGTATGGAATTACATTAATCTTATTATGGTACCGTGAAGTAGCTTTTCAAAAAATACTTTATGAAAATGAGCGGCTTTTATGACTGAAATTTATATTTTAATTTTATTATATTATAGGTTTATATGTTTTATGGAATTGGTATTTATCCTGAGGAAAAATGTACTGCTAATCAATATTCTTTATAAGTTATCGGTATAAGATAACTTAGATGCTCGTGTTATGCTAATATATTTTTTTCCTTTTTTCCGTTGACTAGAATAGTAGTCGTCTTTTAATTCATTTTTATCTAATCATACAAATAGTACCTACTTATAAATGCAAATATTTGTTAGCGTCTGTGTGTTACTTTTTCGCGCTGAAAAGACTTGCTAATATGCCAGCTTAACACGAAGTGTGTTAAGTATAATTTTGCTAGTACGCAAACCTCGCGAAGTATTTGTCGAGGGACATAAGTATTAAGTATAGAAATACTGTAATATGCCTACAATAAAATTATTTAGAAGATTTTTTAATTTTTATATATTAAATGTTATAATAATAGACATTAGTAACGCTAGTAACGAAATTTCTTAATATTTACGTACCTATCACATTAAACGGTTACGATCCAGTCCATGTTAGTTTCGGTTTCATTATACCTGGATTGTATTTGATTTAAAACAATAGTGGACGTGTCCAGCATACACCTCAAGCGGTTACGCTTGCGTCTGAGCCTGCGACAGACGAGTCCCGTCCAGCTAATCATTAGACTTTTATAGGTATTTAAACTGGCATATTTTTTTCAAATTCAAACTTATAACTTCAAAGGATAACCTTTTTCTTTCCGTGATGTTGTATATTATATTTAATCAATTTTTTACTGTAATAAATAAAAAGAGCCTTTCCATATTACCTACAATAACTTATTTATTATAAGGGTTGTATTTTTATTGTAAACTCACAGATACTCACAATTCGCTCTGCTCGGGTTCGTTCCTAAATACCAATATCTCTGAGATTTGATATATTTCACCAAAATAAGAAGTCAAACCAAATTTCATCAAAATCTGTCTTGGTTTTCTCGCGATGCGATCACAGGCAGATAGAGTATAGATACAATCTCTGTATCGATAACTTTCATCTTAATCTGTCCAGTGGTTTTCTCGTGATTCGGCCACAGACAGACAGACATAAGAAATTTATTTAAAAACTATAGATTACACTCTCTCTGGATTAATAATAATTACCATTTCAATAAGAATTTCCAAAATATATTTTATTTATTTAGATTCCAATAAGTTAGAATTATATGTATATTGTATACACTAGCTGACCCGGCAGACTTCGTACTGCCTCAATCGATAAATAGAAGTCCTAAACTTTTTTTTTCACCTTTTAAACCTTCTCTGGAATTCTACGAATAATTCAAGATCAAAATTAGCCAAGCCGTTCTCGAGTTTTAGCGAGACTAACGAACAGCAATTCATTTTTATACTATATAGATAAATAATTAGATTCAATTATTTAAAATGTGACGCGTTGAAATCTAATTAACCAAAGGCCTACAGTTTGAAATTCGTCCGCTTTATGTCGTGAGATGTCTCTGATGACGGTGATGTCATGATAATTTCATTTGTTGCTAACAGGTGGCGTTAGTGTGACTGTTTGCTTGGAAAGCATGTTTAACATTAGGACGTGTTTAGAGCTTTTATGTAACAAATATTATAATTCAAAAAGAAATTGGAAATTTAAGGATATTTTTCTAAATTGAAACATTTTACATTTTAATTTAAGTCAATATTGTGAATTATTTATATATAAATAATTCGCATTATTAACTTTTATAGCAATAAACAATGAAATAATAAATTATGATACTGTATTCATCTGTTTTCAGTATCTAATATAAATATAAGTACCCAACAAGCGTTTCGAGTAATAATATAATTTATATGATTACATCTTCGAAACAATGTGGAAATACACGCATCTTACTAAAAATCTTTTACAAACATAAATAGACAAAGTTAATTTCCATCCTTACCTTCATAATTTAAGGTCTAATCTTAGCATATACTCACTAAAAGTTTATCACGTACATTTTATATATACCCATTAGCAATAATAGCTGCCACTAAGCACAAACATATGATAGTAGTCAAATAATAAATATATAATTCCCGTTATGCCTTTAATAAAATATAAATTATTTTATTTAATTTATTACAGAAAAATTGTAGACATTTTATTTTTTGTAATTGTAATTTGCTGTAAAAATGAAAAATATACAGAATGTTTATTAAAGGCATATTTACCAACCAAAAGTATTTAAGAATTTTATTTCCCTATACAATATAGATTTTAAAGTTACTTAAATTTACTATTGAAATTGTTCAAAACCATAAAATTGTACGCGTTTCGGGACGAAAATCAACTCTATATACGTACGTAGTAATTTGATAAGCAATTGGCGCCGATGTAAGTAATAACAGTTGTAAATATACGATTGAACTCGCAGTCACAGCGAGTTGGAAATTTTGTTATTTTTATAGAGCCTCATTGAAAACAATTTCGATTTGATAGTTGTTTTAAGACAATTTACATTTGTATTGCTTTGACATTTACTTATCGTAACGATCGTTCGCTTGCAAGTTGCAGTCAAGATACGAGGAAGGGAATGCATTTGGTGCTTACTGAAAGCGGTAGTGGACAGTGGTGGACGCTCTTATAATAAAGCCAGCCTGCCAGATCGCTAGTACGGTCACGTTCCCATTGTTCGAGCGGCTGATAAAAAGTTCACAGAGGACTAATAATTAGTTTCAGTGACTATAGAGTTGATTCGCGAAACAAGAAGCCTAATTAGGGCTCATAAATTCTCATGGTATTGTTTTTACTGTTATAATGAAACGATGCGATGTTCGAGTTAAGCTTAAGGTTTTTAAGTATCAAATAACATTTAATACAAAAATCCATTGTATATTCAAGACGCTGTTAATGAATGGAGTCAAATGTATTAATTTATTACTGTATATGTTCTTTGTTTATTTTATAAACAGCTCTTAATAAATAATATACAAATATCAATATTTATAATGAATTAAATTTGTGTGTAAGTGAACTTAGCGTTCATACTTAATGTTGATTTAAAAGTTATTCAATTACGCGTGAATTGAATTTAAGTAAAAAAGGACTAAAAAATTAACAATGTTCGATGTAGTCAAAACATAAATTGCTTTAATAATACGATATTTAATTATATCAAAATACATTGTCTTTGTTAAATTATTGCTGTAGGACAAAAATAAATAGTGCGCGCTCTTACTGAGCTTCTTAAAAGCTTTTATAGTTTTCAATTTATGAATTATTTGAGAATGAATCACACTGAGAATTAAATTATATAGATTTATTAGTACCTAAAATGTAATAATATTTAATTTGACCACTACATTTCCCGACTTTGTTTCAGTTAAGTTGCAAAAGTCATATTCAGGAAGTCTATCATATTCTCCGTATTTGTTATTCTATAGATACTGAACCTATGGGTACGCTTTATTTACGTTACTAATAAATATACATCAATAATAGTAGTAAAAGCTAGTGGGAGGTATCATTTAAAATGTCAAGCACAAAATGTGCCTATGCGCTGGCGTATGTTTCGTATAAAACAGATCGGTAGAGTGATAGGTTACCACACGCATGCATGTTGTGTTTTTCAATGCATTTTAGTTATACTTGCTCCGCCCTTCGCGCTAATTTAGTTGAGCATAAATCTCGTCTCACGTGGTCGTACCCTGACGCCATTCGTCACCGTTGTCCGACTGCCATCTGAAAAACGAACGTGATTCGGTTATAACAACGCACTAAACATACCACTTAGACGCCTCATTAGTGTAAATGTAGTTCACTTATCTGTAATTCGATACGATAGTAAATCCTGAGATTTGGATTGAAAGTTTAAGCTGTGTTGCAAATTAAAAACACAACAAAGGCGCAATAATAAAAAACATGAACGGGTGTAAGATTTAACACTTCAGTATTTTTTTTGATGGTGTGACATGTATAATATTAATCATTAAAACTTGCACAGAGATGAACCCGAGCGGAGCATAGATCAGTCGCTAGTATTATAATAATTTGTTAAAGCATCTGCTTTACATGACATCTTAACAACTTTGTATAGTCTTTTAATTTACAAAATTGCCGACAATTCTACTTTACTCATTATTTTGGTTTTATCACTCTCTCACGGTAGAAAATTTTAATGATCATCACATTCTTAATTTAGTTTAAAATAGTGCCTTCATAAATTTTATAGCGATATCGAGGAAATTGTTGTTAGGTATATAGATATAAATGAATTAGTTGCTAGGTTGTTGACATCGATAACTAATTTCTAAATATTTTATTGGTCACGATATACATTTACGAGCTTTGATTAGTTCTTGATTAATTTTGAAAGTAATTGTGAAGTTTTTTAAGTTCCCGTAGATTTATTAGTGGTCATCAGAAAAATTATAGACGTAATGAGATATTTGTAGCAATTAGAAAGCTGATTATATCTTAACATATGAAAAATGCGAATAATAATCTGTTTATCGCATTTCACTATTTTTTATGAGGTGTAACAAGAGGTTAAACTAATAAGCTAGATATGTAGTTATGCCTCACTTTGTTTTCTTAGAATATTTAGATCTCTGATATTATTCAAATGTTACACATTCTTGGGCACTATATGTGTATCGCAGACTATTTTCTTTGACCTCGGCCTCGGTATCTTTCACGGATATAAATTACGTACTAAAGAATATGTTTATATCGCTCTTACATCTTACCATATAATTCTACTATAGCCATTATGGATATACTATGCCATCTTCAAACTACCTCGTAAACGTGTTACACAGCTACTAGAAACGTAATTTAGCGGTACTAGGAAAGGAATGATGACTATCTTTAGTTGAATGAGCCATAGCATTGTCGTATTACATTTTTTCTTATTAAGGTGTTGAGAAAGCTTTTCTTTTCAAGATATGCTTGTCAAATGACATGATTTACTGCAGCACACTCGTGTATGAGAGGCTGTGTATAAAAATACAATTAATATGTTGCCCAATGGGAGTGGTTATACGTACATTTAACAAAATACACGAGCATGTCATAAAATAAAATAAAAATATTACTCCAAAGCAAAAATACTTGTCACAAAATATGCTTATTGTTAACGACGCGGACACGTCTAGCTCAGCTTGTAGTGACCCTACGTACTTACTATCTGTTAAAATATGTAATACTGAATTTAAAAGTTTTGTATTTGTTATTACCATTATATATATATATATATATATATATATATATATATATATATATATATATATATATATATATATATATATATATATATATATATATATATATATATATATATATATATATATATATATATATATATATATATATATACATAAATTACTAAGTAATATATCTGTGCATAAAAATAATATTTCCAAATAAAGTACGAGCCTTGGGATCTTATCCTATTTTCGAGTAGGTAATGTTTTTTCAGTCTTTAGGTGTCGCTATAGAAGTGCCTCTATTGCAATGTGTAAAGGAAAGATAACGTATGATTTTAACACTTTTTGTATGCAAAACTTTATGACTGTACAAATAACCTAAGTGCTACTTGCGGTACTTAAGGTTGCATAAAATTCTCTCGCTTAAGCCACTAGGGCTAAAAATTTCGCTTAAAATATATTAAGTAGTTTATATAAAATACACTATTGATATACAATTATTATAATTAGAGCTTAAGATAAATAAAAGTAAAACATATTTTTTTCATAAAAGCCGTTTAAAAAAAATTAAAATAAATTAATTGCCTCACGCAAGTGACATTCTAAGTTGTCAGATTTAAGTCGTGTTCAAGGTGATAGTCTCTCTCTCGTGTAGAGCTTTAAAATGGCGTCTGAATTGGCATTTAAATGCCATACATTTTTTAAATTTATACGACGCGCGATGTTTGCAATTAATAATTCACTTCTGATTAGGTATAGGTATTGCTTTGTAATAATAAGCACGCGTATGTTGTACGGCGCTTGGCCGAGTCCTTTATTATACGATTTAAAACAAAAAATAATATTTTTAATCCAAAAAAAAATACATACTTAAATATTATCGTCTTATATACACCGTAAATGATGATATCGTAATTGATATGAATGTATATTTTTTTATATTTTCATTTATTTGCATTCAATGCTTCTCTTTATTATGCTAATCCCGTTTTGCTTTTATTCGTTTAAAATTATTGCAAATTATCAAAGGATTCTTTTCCAAACCAGTTGGGTTAAGTAAACATTATTTTGATATTTTTTTCAAATGAAAATATAAAAAAGTATATTTGTGAAAGTACGATAAAATAGTTAAGAATCTACATCTCATTCTCACAAGATAATCTTAAGCCATTGCAGTAGGTACAGGTTAGAGATACAGTACAAATAGACATGTGTGTTATTTTCGCTAGGTGCATCGGGTCAATTTATCAATGCTTGTCAAATGACATGATTTACTGCAGCACACTCGTGTATGAGAGCCGAGAGGCTGTGTATAAAAATACAATTAATATGTTGCCCAATGGGAGTGGTTATAGGTACATTTAACACAAACACATAAATTAATACTGAATAAAAAATATAGCGTAACCTAATAAAAAAACTATTTTATCTTTGTTTATAGCTTCTAAATATGTTATTCTTAACTGATACACAGCATACCTATTTAAAATAAGATTATATAAGATCCTTTAGGTATGAATAATAACAGTATTCTTTATCAAGTAATTTAAGCTATATATTATAAAACACAACAGCCAGTCAGATTTAAATACCTATAATGTAAACGATTAAAAAATATGGTCTAAAGTAATTTAATAAATGTTTGAATAGAGAAGCACGCAAAACAAAGGTAATAAATAAAAATGTTAGAAAGAGCTGATATTGAAATCGAATAAGTGTTCTATGTAGCTTGACCAAGAGCTAAATACTTCTTAAATTTAAATGTTTTAATCATAAATTTAATAATAATTAAAGCTGGTAATTAAAATAGTTTAATTGACATACAAAAACAGATTATTATTATTTTCCCAACTTATGTAGTTCTAGTAGCCAGAAACATATAGGTACAGAATTACGTATGTATTGTAAAATAAAAAACAATTTAGAGCAATACTGTATCGCAGGTATGGGTCATAGCGACGCACTACGTACTTATATATATCCTCCCATGTAATCAATTATTATCGGTCATCCATAATCACGAGCAATTAATTTTTTTGGCGAACGTAATACAACTTCGATTTCTTTGGTTATTTTCTCGATAAGGGTCAAATTGACCTGCCTGCGGCCTGTGAACAAATAAGTAAATTACGGCACATACGAGAATTACAATTTTGGGTATTATAAAATATATTTACTACATGAAGATAATTTTCATATGAAGAAAGATGTCTGCCACGTAGATATTAATGTCATATAGACACAAAGGCGATTTTTTTGATAAGTTTGTTAAAAGAAACAAAGGACACATAAATTTATAGTCAGGGAGGGGCTTATCATGATCATGTCTACTTTCTCCAGTGCCGATAAACATTCTGTCTGTGTCTCGTTATTAGTATTATATATAGAAGTTGATATTGTACTGCAAATTGTAGTTTATTTTATCAATAATAGAAAAATCTACATGTAAGTTATACAATTAATAATCTTTTAAAATATATTAATAATTAACAATAAATTCTTGTAAAATATATAAACAAATTAGTTACCTATATTAAAATTGTTTATAAACATTTCAAAATCAATTAGATATATTCTAACTTTTAAGTTACTTCAACTCTTATTTATTTAATGTCGATTGTTTTCAATCAAGTAGGTACATTTATCTATTTCTATATTTATTATTTTATTTTGCATTTAGGTTTTCATTTTATAAAGCTTTCATTTAACTTGTAATCCAAATCTAAATACAGCATTCTGATAATGACTTTGTTGCCACTTAATATTAACATACTTTCGAAATATAAGCTACTCCAGGTAATAAAATATTGTTTTTATTGCTTTACTTTTCATATTGAATATCAATATTATGCATAATATGTATTTACTTAATGTTTATTTATGCAAGCGGAATATTTCAATTTCCTTTTAAATATACTCAATATGATCTGTCTATTTTACTAAAACTGAAAATATTACCTATTTAAGAAGCAAATATATTAAAATAGTTAAGGAATCTATTAATATATTAAAATAAAAATAAAGTTAACTAAGTAAATATAATTCTAAGCTGGAATAATTATGCGAAAATAACAAAGTTTGATATTTCTAAATAATTACAATTAACATTAAAACGAAAATCATTACAAGTAAACTATGTCTAAATAATAACCCTACAGGCACACCTGTGAGTGTAGCTCACACGGACCACGGTGAATAGCCGTTTTGCTTTATTTAAAGGGGTGTCGTACATTTAAGTAGTGTCTTTTAAATCTTTTCAAAAGCTAAAAGGGGTTGTTTTTGTTCCTTAGATAATATTCGAACAAAGCATTCGATGACCGCCGATGACCAGTGCTAGGGATACTGACCAGTGTGGGAAGAAAATGCTTTGAGAAAGCTTGACCCCACCTTTGTAATATTATAGATATCTTTTATGATAGAAAAAGGGGTCGACGTAGAGAATGGAAGTTCGGTAGCCCAATCATTTGTCTTTTTTGCGCTTTGCCAACGGTTAGGCAAAATAATAAAGATAAAAATCCTCTCCGGCAAGCTTCCCATGAATTTATTTTTCTACCTATAATTAAGTGCACTCGGCATGGACTTGAGATATTTTCGTGCGCACGACGTGAAGGGCTTGCACAAGAAATGTTCAGGCATTTCGGAGAACAGTGATGTGATAAATCGGACCCTCCAATTATTATTTCATTCGGTACGCGAAAGTACCTACTCAGTATACTTATGGTTATTATTGACCAAATTCGGTACCCGTGCTCCTTATGCCAATCATATTATAAGCACTGTCTGCAAAAGGCCAATTTGTTAATTTATTTTCTGTAATGATAGTCTATGTTTTTTTTAATTAATTCGCGTAATTAGTGAGTTACAGATAGATAATAAAATTATGTTTTTTTAATCATCATTTAATGTGATGACTTTTGATGTTCTTAAATTCAAAATTCCATTGGATATTTTCATGAGTGTAACTATAATGTATTTGATTTCTTAAAAATAACATGACATATTATCTATGACAATCCATCTCGGTCAAATGCGCTTCTCTGATTTTCTTATTAGCCGCTTGTGAGTGGGCGAGGCATAGTAGGGTTACCAAAATACTACTTTTACACTTTTAATTAAATTTAAAAATGGACTGACTAAGAATATAAAATTAATATGCATTTCTTAAAAATATTTTTCTTTAATGCTTAAGTACAAACTTAATGCTTAAATTATTATTCAATTGATTATAAAAAAAACAGGATATCTTACGATTTCTTATATTCTAAATTCGAATTAGAAAATATATACAAAAAATCAATTAAATTCTAATATATTAGACGTAATCGTACAAATAAATTAAAAATAAATAAAGAAATATAATAAGCAACGAAATTATAAGTCTACCTAAAATACAATATACTTAAATAGAAAATAAGGATTAGTAAGTTATAATGTTATTTCAGCCAAAATATTCTTATTATTCACAGCCCTAGCATTAACTAAGTGCTGCCGCGTATTCTTGGCAGTATAAGACATAATTTTGTAATTATGTAAAGCGGTAAAAAAACAACTCTAAATTGTTTGCTATCTGTAACGCAATATATGTTAATAGCTGTTATAATAAACTCGGAGACTTTAAATCTTTTAAATCTGTTATTAATATGGTTTCAATCTCTATCGGAAGAATCCTAATTAACAACAAATTATTATTTTAAACAACTTTATCAAGTATTTTGCAATTATTCTATAATAGATAATTTGCGGGTCTAAATTGTTTATTGTTTTCTAAAATAAAAAAACCTTTCCTAATCCCATCCCATCCTATAATATATTGGTCATATAGATCCGGACCAGCGCGAGTCGGACTCGCCCTCCGAGGGGTCCGTATAAATTTGAAAATACATGGTTTTCAGATTTATCTCTTCCTTACAAATCAATAAAATTAAAAAAAAATCTATATAAAGTTTTCGTCACCCATTCAATTATGTCTGCGCATAACGTTGCTCGATGATTGATTACATACTTTAAATTAAGACAAAATTTTTATGATTTAACTAGCGACTCACCCTTGCTTCGCTCAGGTTCGTCCCTAGGTTTAGCGAGAACGAAGCCGCAGGTTTCGCTAGTAAAAATATTTTTTTCTAAAATAAAAATACCCTAAGCTACTCCTTACATTAACATTTAGTTTCTGCGAATGAAAGTCCCGTCAAAATCGGCCCAGTGCAGCCGTTTGAGAGATGAGCCGGAACAAACAGACAGGCAATTATTTTAAAATTTGATTTTTTGATGTTAGTAGGTACTGGGTACCTATACTTTTACTTCCATATGCATTAAGTGAAAAGCAGTTAATTTAAAATTAAAAAAAATACACTTCTATTTTATTTGTATGTATATGTTACAGTTAAAACCCGTTCTCAGTTAAAACGCGTTTTAACTAGTCAAAACTAGTTTTTTTTTTAAATTAGTTTACACTAAGGCGTTTCGTGTAAACTACTGACTAGTTAAAACGCGTTGTAACTAAGAACGGGTTATAACTGTAACATATACATTACAAAATATGTATAGTTTTTAGATTTTTTTCCCTATAGTTATAGACTTATACAATATTACTTGTTCAATTTCATAGTTCTAACTTCTAGGAGAACGGAAAGTACCTACACTAGTCGTATAAATTTTGTTTCCCTCGAGGGTGTCAAAAAATACGTTTTTTGCGTCATAAACAGCAGTAGGTATCTTTTTTTACGGCAACTTTGAAGTTTGATTTTCACAGTTTCAAGACACTGTACATACTCTAGAGTATATAGTTTTAATTTCAACACTATACCTCCATACGTCCCTGAGATAAATCTTGACAGACAGACAGACGGACAGACGGAAAATAAAATGATTCTATAAGCATTCCATTTTTCTTTTCGAGGTCAGGAACACTTAAAATGATTATGAGAGTAGTTATTCTCACATATTAAATTCATTTTAAATAGGTAATTAGTCTGGTACCTACGAGTATTACCTAAAATTTTTAATAAGCGGATTATTCAACTTAGATATTCTACCGGCTATTTAGGCGTTTTTAAATACAAATCTGCGTGTTTCCTTCTTCATATGTTTATAGAGTATCTGCGAATTATATGCAATACTCACCCTGTGGCGCTTTTTTTTTCATAAAATGCAACAATTTCTATTTATACGATTTCGTTTTCTATTATTTTCATTTAATACTGTGCTAATTGCTTATCTGTTTATTTCCTTTCTATGTCAACACAATCTAAAAATAAAGTAAATTATCATAAGTAAGAATTAATTAAAGCAATCTATAATAAAACCTGTAAGAATGACATGTTCAACTTTCACTTGAAACCTACCTATAATGTATAGATATTGATTAATATGTAGTTTAATGGACAGTTTTACAGTTTATAATTATCTCTATAATTACAGATTTTTAAATTGAATCTTTTAGAATAAATATTATGTTTAGTTTATGTACCTAACATAAGTATTGAAAGAAATTCAAGAAATTAATTAAAGAAATCTGCAAATTTTAAAATAACGACATAACTTTAAGTAAGTGTACACGGGATATTGCGTCTACCAAGTCTGGTGCTATTATCTAACATACTGCACCCTTTTTGGAATGGAACAATTGGATGTTACCCTTCTCCGGGCTCATCGTAGTTGAGCGTGTGTGATAGCGGGTTGTTGGCAGTAGCGAACTGTGCCGCAACCGAATCGCACCGCCACCGGTTTTATACTGAAGTATAGCGCACTGATTTGAACCTGTTTACGCCAGCACCCTCGTACTATAGGACCGGACATCCCCTTTTATGAACATCCCCCATTCAACTGACCGTCGAGTGACCAGTTCGGCGACAACATGCAAAACGCCCGCTGAGTCGGGGTAACCGAGTTGCCCCCCCTGCAACCAGATCTCAACCTGTTTAGCAGGTATTTTCGATTATTATTGTTTGACTGATCATTAACTAAATATATAACAGCCTTCCACGGTAGCAATTGAGGATTGTAATAATTAATTCCTATTGGGGATAACAGAAGTATACATATATTTAAATGTTCTTTTTATGTTTGACCATGATCACTGTAATAGGTAATAATATTTAAGTAAATAGTACCTACTTGAATTATATTTTTAATATCATGCTAAGATTTATAAAGTTAATAAATTTTGCATTCGATTTTAATTAATTGTACGTATAAAATTTTTGTTTTGTTTATGCTAAAACCAAATAAATTTATTTCCATATAAGTTCTACTTATGAATATACAATTTCATAACATACCTAAATATTTTTGTTTTACATGTTTTTTTTTCAAATATTATTGTAATGGCTATCACATTAAGTTAATGATTATTAGTAACTATTATTTATTCAATTCCTTATAACGATTAAAAGTAAAATAATTCTAACGTCACGTTTCCGCATTATGGTTCAATCCACACACTTTGTGCTCGTTAACGAATTTATTGCGAGTTTGACCGTGAGACCTGAAGCGTAGCTGTTTTTTGTTAAATGCATTAATTATTAAAATTGGATAGAAAAAAATTGAGTTAAGACTGAGAGCAACATCTAAATCACAGTTCAAAAAATCTATTTAAAGTCACTTAGGCAAGTTAATATTTTATCAAGTGATCAACAATTATTATACATTTTGATCATTTGTGATGAAAAAGTAAGCATCAGATGGGGATAATGAGAGCATTGATTATACTAGTAATGTTGCTTTGAATGATATAAAAAAAGAGTAGACTATTCGTAACACTCAAAATACAAGTAGCTATATATTTACAACGCTGCTTCCAATTGTTTATATTACAACTTTTAGAGTATATCATCATAAAGTGACATTTAATTATTGTATAATATATTAAATCTCTATATTTTAATTGATTGTTTAGCTTAAATTAATTAAAATTTATGAGTTTTTATTTATAAAGGGAGACCAAAAGAGCCGCTAAAGTGTCAAAAGCACGAAGCAAGAATGGTGCAGGTAGATGTGGTAGAGTCGGTGTACTATGACACACATTAGAATAGTATTTTCAAATATCAAATATTAGTTATGGCGGCGGTCGTTATGTAAACACCTAATGTTTATTCCTCTAAAAACGTTGACATCGGCAACGGCCACTCACATTTTTGTTTAGTTAATAATTATTTTTTTTATTTACCCCGCGGAGAATAGCAAAGATGCATATTTTTTTAGGCATTTTCATATTTTAATGAATAATATTCATATTAAAATGATAATCACAAACTGTAAACCTAACGGGTACCAGTTACGAACTTAGTGTCCGTTGAATTAATTTTGTCTAAAATTACTAATCTCATGATATAAATTAAAAAACTTTTACAATCATCGGAGAGGGCAATAAATAAAGCTTCGTCGAAGAACGGGAGCAATTAATATGGGTGCGCCCAACTCGCGTGAAAGTAGCCGACATGTAGTCTACATGTGTGCACTGACCGACCACATGACCATGTATATGTTACATACCTACCTCTAATTTATTTAATTTTTTTAATGGAGCGAGAATATTTAATATAAATTGTAATAATTATAACGTTCTTAAAAGAAATATACCTAATTTATTTATCTTAAGCAGTTCTAAGATTTATTTCTATATGAAATTACGCCTGAAGACCAGATGTTGTTTATTAAAATTTATAACTAAAACTTGCAATTATTTTACTTTAGTGTTTATTAGACACAAAGGATTATCAATTATGCGTATAGTTGAATCTTAAAGAAAATATAGAAAATATTCAGCAATGTAACTAATTATGTATCTTGACGTTCTTTGTGTTCTTACATAGTACTAAGTTTTTGTGTAGGTACTTAACGTCTTTCTGAGAATCCAATACATGCCTCGTATAGTTTTTCTAAGTAAGCGCGTGAGTGCTTTAAGAATGCGGTCCAGAAGTCTATGCTTTTACATGGATAGATATCGCTGAAGTCAATTTATTTAGCTATTAAAAATTAGTATGTTATTTCATTACTGAATAAATCAAATAGCAACCTTATTTTATTACAATTTTACTTGTATTTTTATAATCTTTTACATGGAATCGTATATAGTTGGTATATTTATGAAGTTAGGATGAATTACTAGTAAATATCATAAACGCAAAGAGTGGAAGGCTGATTCATACTTACCGAATGCATTGTAGCTACGGGCTACGCGCCGTAGATCATAATCGAACAAGTATTTATTGGCGCGCAAGCTTTCTAAGGCTTGCTCTGTAGTTAAGGCAGATCTACCAGGGACTTCAGGTGAGTTGTGTGAAGCTCGGTGTAATAAAATTTTTCTTTGGTTGAATTTACAAGAATACCTACATAAGTGTACTTATGTTACTTTTAAAATTATTTTTATTGTTACATTTATAAATGTATATTTCTTCACTATACGTTTGTCCTAGTGATTATTTTTATATAACATTTAGTATTTGAGATATCCTAGATATTTCAAAACACAATAATTTTCCTATGTTCTGTTAGTTTAAGTGGGTACATAATTTTAAATAAACAAAGTAACTATTTTTATTATTAGCGTCTGTGATGTATAAAACAATCAAATTAAAATATAGTAGGAGATAATTTCATCTTAATGGCATATGAAGGTTGTGTAACAACACGGAATGTAAATTTATGGCGTTCTGTTAACTTTTCTAAATGGCTTTCAATTCCAAAACACGGCGTCGGTTTTAAGCGGACCCACTAACATATGCCTGACCTTAAAGCCGTTGACGCTCCATCTTGCTCTAACGCATAGCCAACCATCGGAATATAGGCGTCGATTAATTAACGGTATAAATAAATCTCGACACAGAAAGTCATAAAATTAGGAGCCTTTTATTATTTGAGTTATTATTAAACTATTAAGCTATTTAGTGCTAATATAAGATGAACATTTTATTTTTTAACATAGCATTGACAAGAAATCAACCATTGTTACAAAGCTTTGTTAACAATGTAACATATTAACGCCATTTTCAATAAAGCTATATTATGTCTAATTACCATTTGCAATTTGTTGCTACTATTCATTCGATTCGTTTACTAAAATTAGTCGACAATTTGCGTTGATTCACAATAGAACCAACTAATAATAATTATATTATTAGCAATCGCCGAGCTCAAACGGTGCGGCGTGTAGCGCGTCCGTCAAATAGCAGGCCAAACAAATCTTGACACTTGAGTTTCTGACATTAGCTAATTTGATGCGTCTTGACAAACTCAGAATAGTGTAACACACCGGCTATATTTAATTACTTTTTAATGTACGTTTAAGGTATCAAAAATAATTTGTCGATACCTGATACTGTGTGCCAGTTACGACACACTTTTGTCATTACGAAATAAATTATACTTCGACAGCACGAACATATCTCGGAAGCATTCGTTGAATTAGAAATAGTGAGATATTTTTGTATTACATAGTTAAACATAAAAATACCTAAAATTAAAAAACTAAACTAAATATCTAATTTAAGCAACAATCAAAACTGTATGGTGCACTATTAATGG
Source organism: Boloria euphrosyne (assembly GCA_951802675.2). NCBI lineage: Eukaryota > Metazoa > Arthropoda > Insecta > Lepidoptera > Nymphalidae > Boloria > Boloria euphrosyne. Next base: position 8,075,284 of record OX637872.1, read on the forward strand.
TTCGCGACTGGGTAAGCACGGACAGGGGATGTAGCTAGCGGTACCTGCCGGGCTCGGGAGCGTGTGAAGTCCGGCGCAAGCAGGGGCTCTTCACAAAGGTGTATTCAAATGCGCTCTTGGACGTGGCTCGCATGAATGTGCAACCCTATGACCATATTATTTTTAACATGCGAAGATAATGGCTCATCGGGTGATTCTTAATTTTTTGCCGCTTTCTTAAATTCAACCCTTTATTAGGGGCCGCAATGCTTAAGGGTCTTTGTGCAACCGGCGTATGTTGTCATTAACGAATATTTATAATTATAAAAACAGTGTGTAAAATTATATTTTTACCACAAGCGTATTGAATTTCAAATTTGGTCTGGATTTTTATCATGTCAGTTTATTTATGCATAATATAATAGGTACTCATTATACTTATGTATACATACATACATATGGGATAAATTTGTAGATACTTTATCGACCCACTTTATTTTTAATAAATTCCAGCGTAAATGTGAGTTACATTATTAATTAAAGTTGGTGTAGACTGTTTAACAATGTTTATTAAGTAAAAACCATACACATGAACGCAGTAAATATAAAATAATAATCATTATCCATTTCCTTAAACATATAATTACAGTTACCCTCGAATTTGATTATCTTAAACACAACTTACCACCGAAATTTAAATCTATTGTGAGCAATAGTGCATGAGCTGGCCTGCTGGGAGCTGTGACCAAGAACCTATAATTTTGTGGTCGTTTGCAGGTGTTTATAACTCACTAGTGCTCACCTTGATGTTATAATTTCATTGCATATTTAAAAGCGTAAGTTACATTTTGCGGTACAAATTCAAACAGTCATTAGGTATATTTCATTTTATTGCAAGTTAATGCATGGTTATTATAAGCTTATCCCGTATAGTAGGTATACATTTGTGTTGTATCTTTCTAGGGGGCGGTTTTTATTTAAATTCTTTGGTCGTGACGAAAAGTTAATCTAACTTTTTGAATATATTAATTTTTCATGCAATTCACGCAATATTATTTTCTAAAAGAAGAGTATTCACACTTGACCGTACTGTCTTTTTATTTTTCAATAATAATTAAGTACGAAGCTGCAACCCTTATGACCTTTGTTATATCTGCACCCTTTCTTCTTCTTGTGTCCACAAGCGTTATACCGGCCTATGATAATGTCTCACAGCTTCAATAGAGAGATATACGCATTGTTTCGCAGACTCCGAGGGTCCTGCCGCGAATTTATACTCGCCTGTCATAACAGAATGAATTTACGCATTGTGAATCAATATAGTGATTTGATCTATAGGCCGCCATTGTTTCTGAGTGTTGAACTTATACAACGTATTGGGATATGAATTCGAACAAAAAGAAATATACCCCTTCTGTTGTTATTTAAAACGATAATATTTTAGAGACGTCAGTCTAATATCAAGGTTTAATATTCGATTTTTAAAACAAAAATCGTTAACTTTAAGGAATTGACATAATCGCGCGTTTAGCCTCCTATCTGTCCGTGTTTGCCCTCAATACTGTAATTTCATAATTCAAGCGTTTAAATGCATAGCTTTCTGTAAGCGTTCCAAAAAAATGCAGAGACTCGCTGGAGCGGCCATTACGGCCCTTAAAATAACATCGTACGTTTAAGTTAATGACAGACACACCGACAAAATGCACTTATAATTGCATATACAAAGAATTTCGTGCAAATTATTATGTACATGCTTTGGCAGTAGTTTCGCTTCTGGCATATGAGTACCTCTGGCATACCTCTGGCATATGAAATTGTAAGTAAATAATAAATATGGTCCAAAAATGTATTTAATATTTTATATAATTCATTGTATAATTTATAATTCCTTCTTGCCTTGATGACATGTTTGGCTCAGTTTGTTATGACCCTACTTGCGGTGTCAACGGTCGCGGGTTCGAGTCCCGATGGGGGCATTAATTTTTGTGATGAGCGCGAATTTTTGTACACCAGTCATGAGTGTTTATATTTATAATATGTATGTACTAAATGTTAAATATGATGTATGTGCAGTGTATAAACTAACTATCCATAACATATCCCTAGTAGCTTATCATGGAACTAGATGGTGCTGTGAGTGAATGTCCTAATATATTTATATAAATAACATTTTTTATATGAATTATTTCTTTTCCATGCTATAAAAATATATTAGAAAAGTTAGACATGATATTTATGCACATAGTATTAAGAAAGATTATTAAAATAAATATTATTATTTATTTACATACCTACTTATTAAAACTTTACACTTAAATGTGATTAACATTTCCTGTTTGATTCCTGTTGGAAATTCATTATATTTTTTATTGTAGAAGTAATCAACGCTATCTCTCTGGTTGAGGACATTCAGCTCGGGCTCCTGAGTAGTATAAGTAAAACTATAAATTCTTGCAACTAGTCTGTAGTTACTAGGCCATAATCGTCGTTGCATATTTGCATAATTGTGTCCACTAAGTGTCCGTATCTACATAAAATTGCGATTTTTTTATGAGTCTCCTATATTTAATCGCTATGAAAATCGATTACTTTTAAGGCTATTTTGTCCTTTGATGAATATCTATTAATAGCTACTGCAACTACAAGTAAAAGCTAATATTACAAGAACAATATTCTTCAATATTATTCCACGATTTTTTAAACATTATATAGGTAGTTTTCTTTTATTTATTTTTTCTGATAAACATACTTAATTGATATTTGTTTAGTCTATGAACATATATGTACGAGTATATACCAACTAAACACTGAGTTTTATACATTCATATTTGCTTTATTTACATTTGATAAATACGTACTGACTAACTATTTATTATTATGTCGAGGTTAAAGGGTATATACCTAGAATAGTTTATTATTCAAAAGCAATTCTAGAAATTCAAATTTATCGGCAACAGTTTCACCGTTATTGGCACAAAGATAAAGCTACTAAGTCGAATAAATATTTATAATAAACGGAATTAAGATGTAAATTAATGTATAGAACCATTAATGAAGGTTCGATCTACATTAAACGAGAATATGCTAACGTGTTTCTATTTGTATCGATTATACAAAGTACGAATAACATAATCCCTTGAGGATACAGTCTTCTCTTAATAATTTTATGTCTAAATATTAAAATAGGAACGGAAATTCCATCTACGAATAGCTTTTTTTGTAATAGAGTGATTATAATTTATTATACTAATAAAATTTTATACGAGATAAATTAAAATTTCATATAATGTTGTAACCTATCAATTGAGTATGTCTAAATTTTTGAAAAGACCACAAACAGTTATCTCACGAGTCATAAAATTCTAACAGAGTTAAATTGAAGTTGAAATATAATATACGAATAGAAGTGCACTTTTCTTCAGAATTCATATCACAATAATTATCTTAACGTGCATACCTCCTTAAGGTGCATAAAAAATACTACTTTTAAAATACAGTTACAATGTATTTTTATTTATTAAAATAGTAACATAAAAAAATCTAACAAGATCTTTTAACAAGTGACTTATTAGGTAGTTATCAGATTTATTTAGATAAGAAAGAACCAACGCGAATCTAATTAAAATGTTTTAGTTGTAATTATTTATCTAATTAGATTATTGTATTCCAATGAACAAATTACAAAATTAATTTTGAATATTACAATAGATTGTTATCAAATTCTTTTTAATGTTAATAAAATAAAAACAATGGATGTTATGTATACTCATCATACATATACATCATCTGCTAGTAGGACTTATATATGTAGGATTTCCTACATATATACGTCCTACTAGCTATTAATTAGCTAGTAGGACTTATAGCTAACTAGCTATTAATTAATAACTATTTAGTTATAAGAGAAATTTTAAATAAAATATGTTTTTTTAATAAGATATGCTGTTAAAAGAATGTAGATGTGCCCTGAGGCTGCCTATAATCCGGCGCGTAACGGTGTGCACTGCTGATTTATCGTCAATATCTATCGATGACCTAACTATTAGATTTGCATTTAGATAGAGCGTTCACAGAGGGCGCGGGCGTAGACGTTTCGATAGCAATTTACTTTATTCCTTCTAAACAAGTCTTTCATTAAGTGTGTAGAATTAAATATAAAATTTAAATATTAGATTAATTAATATTTGTAGACATCAATTTAAAATAGGTAAGTTTTAGATAATGATAATGGAGGGAACTCACTTAATTTTTATACTTTTTCATTTCTATTATTTGTTAGAATAACACCGTAATAACTCATGGTGTAAAAAATCCTTTTCCTACTAAAACTTTCCTACTTAAACCTACTAAAAAGACAGCTGTCTAAGTTACACAGCGGGATAATACCATTCAGTGAAAATTAGTGATAGTCAAAAATACTCTATCAAGAAGGAAGATAATTTCGTTTGTTGAAATATTGATAATAACTCCTATAATAACTCCTTCTAGGTTTATGGAACTAACGCTTACACTTCCGTTAAGTTTAATTTATAACACAGCAATTCATCTAGGGTTGCTAGTACTAGGTAGAGTCGGTGCGTGGCACAAGGCGCGGCGGAAGGCTGATGGCGGTGCGCAGCTATTCAGGCTGCTCGTAAATTACCGACCTCCGCAATTAGCAGGCGCCGATTTGGCGCATTATACATCTGGGTGCTATAAGATCTTATAGTCAAATCTAATTTTAAACTAATATTATTGAGACACCTGTATTTATATTTGCTTAGAATAGTGTTCCTTAATAGCACTATCTCAACTTTATATCTAGCTATATCTTAACTTTCATGTATGCATGTGTGGATCAAAGTTGCTTATTATAAAGTATATATTTTTATTATATATATTTTCCGTTATATCATTATCTTTAGATATCAGTATATAGCCTATCTGTGTATTTTTACATAGCAGTTTTAGCTTGAAGGAGTAAAAAACTTGAACAAACACGTACAAACTTTCATATTTACTACTTCTATTACTAAGTATACGCATTACATATTTAAATTATCATAGTATTTATGTATATACATAGCTCTATAGCTATAGCATAAGCCAATAAACAATTTTAATATATAGTAGTATAAAATTACTAATTTGCAAGTTAAATGTTGATATGCAAATTTTATGATGAAGATAGGCATATTTTAAGTGGCCTTGATGTTATGTTACTGAATATTTTATTAAACAAAAATTAGAGATACAGTGTTTCGATGTTTAATCTCACCGTCAAACAGATGTTATCTGTTGCAGCGAATGAATGAACTAACATCGATGTATAAAAGGAAGACGTGTACGGATTACCGGCCTTAATTGCGAGATATCCGTCAATACCTTCTGCAATATGTAAATAGGCGTCGGAGGTAATTAAAACTTATCTCGCGCCCTGCTATCGCAACATTGCCATCTCTGCGTCGCTGATTGCTTCGTAATATGATTGACATGCTATTTTAACTGCAAATCGTAATGAAAACGTACCGAAGTAGTTAATTCATACCGTATTTATTGTTGACAATTACTATTTGCAAAGGGATAATTGATCGCGTTCTCACAATTGTCAGTTTGCTGACGAGTTGTTTGCAACTTCTGTGGTATTAAAAAGTTTGTTTTGTTGCGAGGCGCCGCGCCGCCATCCGTCCGAGATACCAGATACTTGTTTGTAAATGACATTCTTTTTATTTTACACAATCGTTTTTCATAATGTTGTTTTCTATAAATTATCTTAATGCGACAAGTATTTATATTACCTTGTAATTTTGACTTTTTACGTATGTTTCATGATGTCTTATAAGCGCTTACTTTTTTGAAAGTTTTAATAATAACGATGTTATCCACGTAACGGTTATTCACATAACAAATAAATTTAAATTTGTAATCTATAGTAGAGTAAGGTTTGTTAAGATTAAATGGTGGCAAAATGATTGCGTATTTTCAATATTTACGACGGTTTATCTAAAATTCTATATTTAAACAAAGCGATATCACAGCTGGATGCATTAAATCACTCTCGGCTTGTATCCGTGGGCAGTGTCGCCAATCTTTCGGGCATACCTAATAGCCTCGCGATTTAATTATAGTCTCCGGAGTTCAGCATAATCGGTCATAAATCACACTATATAGATACCTGTCAGACAACCTGTTTCAATTCGCACGGCACAAAACGTACTACGACCGCGCTCCGCATTGTGCAGACTACGCTCCTAATTTATGCCTTCATGCTCATTTTCAGATAACATCCGAACGTTAAAAACCAAGCTACAATAATTTTTTACTACTCACCCTTTTAAATGTCCTGAATGCATCTTTATTTTTATTTCTATATTCTATTATTTAAAAGAAATATAGATCTTTTCCTTTGTGTGATATTTTTATTAGCTGTTCTGCATTTTACATACATACAATTGAAACTCTTAAAAATGTTTAAATGGTATAAGCTACTGCCAAATATATATATATATAGTTGTACTTATGTTAAATATATCACTTTGCGATCACTGTAGTTGGCTCCCCATCTCTGCTTTTGTTCGTTAAAATGGTCTACCTATAAGTATAATATTATATTGATTTAGGATACGTGCTTAGTGCTATTTATATTTCTTTCACTTAAATTAACACACAACATTCGCACAACTTTTACATATATAATATAAATGAATAAATAATTAAATAAATAAAAATCTGTATTGGAAACGTTTTTAAATTTTAAATTTTGTAGGGCTAGGGCTACGGTAGTTAAAAACTGTGTCGTAGCTATTAAGGCCCACTTTCGGATCATTTATACAAGATTTTAAAACCTAAATTAGGATTTTAGATTGTAAACACATATTACATATATAATAGTAAAATCAGTGGGATAATCTATATAATATGTAACTTAGTATTTTTTTTGTATTTAATCATTAGTGAAGTAGATCTAAGATATGTCACTACTGGCAGAGAGTAGAGACTTGCCACTCACCTTTCCTTTACTTTGTGCCTAAGAGTAAAGACATTGTGGCCTAAAGCAATATTTAATCAGATTACAAAACTCTCTCGTATAATCGACCCCATGGTAAGGTTATGTTTTAGCACAATCTTTTAAGTTATTAATTAAGGTAGATAGAGCCATAGGTGCTATCATTCTTATTCGAATGAATATTTATTTATGTTAATGTTCATTTTGTTAATAATAATATTTATGTTAATATTATAAAGTCATTTGCTTGGAATATGAAGGTAAGTTTATTCGTAATAAATATTGTCTGACTAAATTCTAATTTCTTACTTAAATAGTTCATATTTAGAATTCGACATTTTTAACCTGTGAACAAGTGAAAACAAATTAACAAGTCTTTCATGTTTAAGTTTTTTAGTAAAATCGCTGTATGACAGCCACATGGCCACCCATACGCATGTAAATTACTTATAATAAACCGATATAACGAAAACGCCACATACATTATATTTTCGGTGAATAGTGAGCGCCACAGGAGTCCCTTTATTCTAAGCCAGTGACTCTTAGAATAAGATACATTACGAGAGCTTAACAGCTAAGTATACCAAAGCTTAATGTGCGCACATCGATCATATATTTCATTGTGATTTGTAAGTTAGAAGCTACGTTTCAAGTTTCACTCTTTAACCCTTAATTTGGCAGAGATCCGATTTGTTTTATTTTATGAGATTAGATATATTTCTGAAGTCGTAGGAGTATATAGACCTTGAGAAAAATAGAAAAAAAAATATCTTATTTACAGGTTTTCAGGAAATCAATGTTCATCACAGTTAACACTGCGAAATATGTTGAGAACAACAAGTAACTTGTAATGTTCACTGTGGTAAACATCATCAATTTTTACAGGGAAAATAAAAACACTTTATTTATTAATAAATCAAATTATTTATTATGTAAATGTAAAATACAGTTGTAAGAATTTTTACTCGTAACAAGGCAAAGTCTCATATTACATTTTGTGCAATATATAGTTGTATTTTTTTAGCAAAACTTGCATTGCCCCATATCTTTTGTGCTGGGATAATGTTCTGGATTATCAAATCTGATGAGGCTTGTAAGCCTGACTGATCTCGGGTTTATAATTTTACATTCCTGCATTTTTTTCATGAACTATAGTAGATCTGTTTTTCTCTGCTGAACTTAAGTAAAATTCATATCGAAAAACTTTTAAAGACTTTGAATTTTGATGTTTTTGCTATCTAGCCATATCGAAACCTATTGCTCCAATAGTCCATATAGCATGGCATTTCGACAGTTCCCATCAGAATATGAATGCTTATAAAATCCCTCTTCCCATATTCAGGTATAGATCTTCCGGTTGGTTGAACAAAGTAAAGATTGGTCTGGTCTACTACATCGGTAAACATATCATCAAAAATAAGTAAATAAATACAAATAATTAAGGGTATCATAATCTGGAAAAGCAACATAGGTTTTGGATCTTTCTTCCAATAAGGCACGATTCTATTTCTTACAAACGAAGAAAGATATTTTCTTCGTAAATCGTTCGTAAAACTTTAGTGTTATTTACGATTTCTTGTCAGCTGGAGCTTTCTTCTGTTTAGCTCTAGTTTGTCACATATAAGACGTACCAGGTGTTGACCATTGTATCTCATAAGGAAACGATATTATTGAAGATAATGATGGAACATTATCATATTTTGGTTCGCTGGATAGTATGTTAGGGCAAATTTTCTGCAAAACTAGAGTTAATCGGAGAGCTTCGGAATGACACAATTCGGATGATTCTAACGGCTGTTCATCGTTATTTTGAGTATGTTCAGGTTCGGGATTATTACTGATGTCTAAACGTTCTAAAGATTAATCAAGGGAAGGCGCAGAAGATGAAACAGGGCTTGAAAAAGGCGGCGGCAATTCGTTGTCTCTACTGTTTTCTGATTTAACGCTAGTTTTGGATGATGCAAGCTCGATATGAACAAGTTTTAATATTAGGTATATGCCTTCGGTTTTGTATTTTATTTTGATAACAAGCAAAAATAACAAATAAGCCCGCCATTTAAAACATGTTATTTGTTAATTAAAGTTATACCTCATTTGGCAATGTTCATCACAATGAACGTATCTATTTGACAACACTTCTTCGAGTATTTGGCAGTGTTCATTGTGATGAACAATCAAGTTTGCCTCCAAAAAAAAGTTACCATAAACATAAAACATTACGTAAAACCCATTTCAAGCAAAAGCTACAACATTATTTAGCAAATAAACACCACAAAAAAGTTAGTTCACCTATGTAAAACATGTAAATAAAAACATTTACCTTGTGAAGAATCGAATGCCCACGTCTCGCTGATATCTTGTCTCGATAATTACAAATGAATAATTTTGTCATTAATAGAATTATTTTTATAGCAATTAATATACTTTAAACTTGCTATAACTAAAATAAAAACCGAAAAATACCAAATAATAGTCGCTCAATATTTATTTTTTATGAATGTTTATCACAGTGAACGTGATCAAATTAAGGGTTAAGACGATAATAACTTTCGAAAGGCGTACAATTCTGAAAGTATTTATATTTGTAAGATCAAATGATAACATTACATTTAAGACGGTAGCGTGGACGCAATAAAGATAAATTGTATGTACACTAAGTTTTTATCCAACAGAATGAACGGCAGTTTAAAATAATTCATTTAAAAATGATCTATGATAAACGTCAGGTAGTTTTTATATCGAGTAACTCGCTGGAGTAATTGCAAGTACAATAAGCGTGGAGTGCGGAGCGGGCGTCGTCGGCGGCCATTCAGCTCCGATCAATAGACAACGAGCTCAGGCGACCTTCACTTACAATTGTATTTCATCTCTTTAATTCAGTGTTATTATAAAAATAATGACAAAAAAGTGTATTGTTGGTTTAAGAATACCTTTTTATTTTCAATATTATAGCAACATCATTAATACTTTAAAGTAATATAAAAGTAGGTAGGTAGTACCTACAATTTATTTTAATAATATTTATTATCTATTTCTATAATTGTATAATTTAATATATGTATGTTTAAAGTCAAGTTTTAACAAGAATATCATAATTCAGTTAATCTTTTGTGTTTTGTCGCATAGAATTATAAGAATTTCTATGACGACAAGAGATGAAGTGGCTATTCAATTTAAAAGGACCGCGACGTTTCTGGATTAAGAACTTGAATGAAATGCACATCATAAGATGAAGTTTCGTGAATAGTAAATAAAATTTATTGACAAGATGTCAAGTTTGTGAACTATGTCAATCAATGGTCAACCATCGGTTTTATACTCGGAACAATAATTGTTCCTAGGTTTTATAACAGTGGCAAAGACGTACTCTATGCGATTTTTTTGATTTTTTTATATCTTTTGCCATATGTTACTTTAAATTGTTATTTTCATTTTTTGACTACGACTTACGATACGCTAAACTAAACTGTTTAACTTTTTTTAACATTTTTTTTAATAATTTCCCTATTAGTAAATATTAGGTACCTACTCTACATAATGCATTAGTTAAAGTAATAATTACTAGAATTAAAAATAAATTAAAAGACTTGTAAGTCACGCAATACAATTTGGTTTTATGATTATTCAATATTGATCATTCAAAAATATAAACGATTGATTTTAATATATCATTAGGTACTATTATATTAGTTTATTGCAATAACACAATACAAAAGTAGGTACTACTTCTTAAATAAAAGAATTACACAGGCCTAATAATTTTTGGTTCAGTAAAAAAATCGAACGCAAAGTGAAAGTAATTAAAAAACACTGGGATTTATTTATACATTTAAAAAAATCTTAACATCTACTAGTTACGCAGACGGGAGACATGACTTATTTAGTGCCCATGTTGCGTTTCCATCTTTAATCTGCGTGGGCGCATATTTCCAAGAAGACATTTCTTGTTGTCCGTACATAATGCTGGCAAGAAAACAGAAGTAATAATGTTAGCCATACTTATACGGTGAAGAAGTCCGTAAATGAATCATCGCATATGCGTTCCTCGTCAGCAGCGCAAAAAATATTTTTCGAAAATGCCTCCCGTTTGGTTGGCTCTCTGTTCGGTATTGCTCGTGGATGTACTCATCCCTTATTTATTAATACTGGTATAAAGAATTCAGTTTTTTGTTATTTCATGACAGCCTGCGTCCAGTATCGACTCAATTTTAAAAAGGCCTTTATTGACGGAACGCTGTAATTATTATAAAGTGCATCGTATTCCGATTTGATTTATACTAGACAATACAACACTTAAGTGTAGTAGTCACAATATATTATTACAAATTATACTACAAAAAATGTATTAAATTATGTTTTGGTATATTTAAATTGAAACAAAGATATTACTTTTATAAAATAAGAAATCTATACGCTAAGATGCCTTGTTTTGGGATAGATGTAATAAAATGACTTAACCAGTCATTAGCGGGATCGGTGCGGGTTTCTCTTATCGGAGATGATAAAACGAGCGTAGATTTAACCGCTCACCCGTACTTTCCCTCGCGCCCGTTACACCTGCCACGTAACCGCTGAGCGAGATGAAGCTGGTTCCTTAGTAATGCGTAATTCAACTCTACCTACTGCATTGCAATTTTAACTTTAATGAATATAATTTTACTGTGTTGCACTAATGGTTTACTATTATGTTCGTAACTTATGACGGTGACCTAAGTGAAAGCATTTAATATGCATATCTAATAAATAAGGCTGACTTAATAATTTCCAATTTCTATGTAGTGCAATATTAAATAAAATTATTTTATTTTCTATGCATATTATAACAAAATTTTAAGTGAGTTGAATCTCTGCATTAAATATTTTTTTTTGAAAAACTTTTTGAAATAGCCATCATCGATGCAGAAGCCGAATGTATAGAATTTTTGTATGTCTGTCTGTCTGTCTGTGACCGCCTTTGGTGCCTTAAATGTAGTAGGCTCGCAGACTGTTAATAAGCACTAATTCAAAAATAAATTAAAAATAATTGCATGTTTTACTCTATTCGAACTTCGAAGAACGGTTATATTATTCTCAATACTTAATCTATCTGGAGACTGTGGTGGTTTTAATTAAAAGATTAATAATGAAGCAATCGAGTTGCAAGGCAACGACCGGAGAGGATAAGCACGCCAGGCGGGCGCACGCAACCCTACGAGACATGCATGTCGCTCCGTTACGACACCTACACCAAATTTTTCCACATGCCCGAACAGCCGAGATAAGCAACGAACAACGCCAACGTGTTATTTATTAACGAACCGAATGATCGATAGTTGGACGCGACACCGGACGTCGACGTGGACGATCGCCTTTCGAAACACCGCGCGCCGCCGCGCCGCGCCGCGCCGCTGCGCGCCGACACTTCGCTCACAACTCGTTGCGACCTCAGATAAAAATGACTCACGCTTCATTAAATTCAAAAATCGTTGTTTTTCCTTATTTATGATGGCACTAAAGTTAACAAATTACTTATATTGTTCATTTAAAACATTTAAATCCAAAGAGGCTTGGCTGGTCCCTTTATATCCTCCACAACGGCTGTCTGTGTATCGACGACAATAAGAGTTGTAGGCTTTATTTTGATTTCAAGGCGGGTTGCGACTTGCGACAGTAATAATGGCGTATTATACAAAACGTATATATGTATATATAAATGTGTGTATATATTGTACGTATGGTATTTTGTACGTTTATGGCATTTTTTTTTATATTTTTATATTTCAATTCATTGTATTGATTGATATTATATCTATTATACCTGAGATATATATCTGAGAGCAGACATAGGTATATCGATGTCTTAAAACGGTTCTTGATAAATAGTCGGAACGAATGTTTTGTTTGCATTGCAGTGATTCCTTCAACCCTTTGCTCAGAGCCATCCGTTCCACTCTAGCGTGCGTCACGTATTGGTGACAGCTGCGCTTTCTAATCGCACCATACAATAGTGTGCCCAAACAAATAGATAAGGAGAAGGCAAATTGCGAAATATAAATGACATAAACAATAGACAATGAAAGAAAGATTGATCAATTAATTCTCATAGATATTGACACGGACTAATATAAATTTTGAATTCTAAATTATAAAACTCGATTTCTAGACATATGACTTTATGTTATGAGTTATAAACAAAGGTGATAGGAAATAATCAGAAATTTGAGGTTCATGTGCGCAGGGCAGGTTAGACCAGTCCCGATGGCCTCGCAAGGACCCCCAGCAAACCTGTTAGATTCGTTGCACGATTTTTACGTGCGCACCTACCGGAATCTCATTCACGTGGTGCAACCGCGCCGCCCGCACTCCGGAGCACCCGCTGCCAAGTTAACTCGTCAAATGACTCACGCTTTGGTTAGTTAAATGCCAGAAGCTGGCTTTTCCAGTTTTCTGAGCCAATTCGTATATACTACCTTAACGTTCTTCAATGGTTGATGGCGATCCATTCTTACATTGGAGCATCTTTAATAGTGGTTTCGGTTTAATATTTATCACAATAATATAGCAAAAAATATAAAGAAACTGCCCTCGAGTCTTCAATAAAGGAATTTTGAAAACGTAACATATAAACATTTACAAACAACTGTCACTATAATGTATGTTATAAAAATATCAGTTTTGCGCAAATTAAAAATGCTAAATGAAGATTGCAAAATAATTTAAAAGGTTGTAAATAGAGCTATAAACTTATAAATAAGTCAGTGATACGCTAGTAAATATAGATATTTATTATCAGTTTCGTCAACTTCGTAATGAAATGACCTCGATATGGTAAAAAGAGCTAGTTTGAGTCAGGCCAAGCAATTTATCTTAAATAACTGTAACAGTATTATTTGTAATAATTATAAGACTACTGGAATCATAAAATGCTTTATTGATCAGTATCTATTGTTATTCTTAAAATAATTAATAATGACCTCCTGTGATATCGACAATCGACCAGGAACAGGAATCAGGTAGAACTACGATCCGGTAAAACTCGTCCGACGCGTGCTTCCAATATTTTTTATTTATTTGTCTGCAACGTCGGATACCGCTGGGTGTGTGACGTCAGACAACCTAAACTGGTTGGTGAGGGAACAGGGATTTGCCTCGTATCCTTCCGGTTCTGCAAGTGGTTTGGACCTGTTCTACAATCAGGTTGAAGAGAAACAAGTGACCCAAGCCTTGTGACGTATGGCAGTCCAAAAAGCCTCTGTATGTGAACTTCCGAATTAGGATCTTATGGGCGTTAGGCGCCGTACAGCATCGCTTTGATAAAAATTCGAACCAGCCACTCGGCTTGCTGAATCATGCTAGTGCGCAACAATTAGTGTACGTATTATATCGTCGTATTATGCGATGACGACCGCTGATGAACACCATCAAAGGTCAGTATCCGTACCAAAATGGTCACGCCTAATAACTGGTTCGTAAGATGTAGTCGATCCAGTTGTAAAACTACAGGCTTGGGATACCAGTATTTTACGTTTACTTCATTGATACGACAAACTCAATGAAAATTGACCTTTTATATGAAACGTCATAATAGAACATAGATATCTAAGATCTTGTACGGTATTAAAAATAATTTATTGATGGTTTGATATAATCTAATAATTTACTAATAGTAGAATTTTCAATATTACGTAGATGTCGTATAATAAAATGATACTTATTAAAGTATCAGTATGTATTAAAGGTTATTAAAATTGTCATACATATCTTAATTATCTTCAAAATACAGGTAGCATTAAAGTATTAAGAAAATATTTTTAAGTATCCATTGATGTTTTATTCAGAAGAAATATTTAATTCAATTTTAGTCTTGTCTACAGGAGACGTAAAGAAGTGATGGAAGTGAGTGGGGAATCTTGGCGTGCATACTACACTGGAGGAGCCGAACATCCACTAAGTGCAGCAACATCCGCTGTCTTAGGTGTCGCTGATGATCCACAGCCTCAATCGCTTGTCACTGAGTACTACAAGCTGCCCCCTCTAGCACAAGAAACTCATCTTAATTTGCATAAGGAAGTATGGCCGTAAGTATAAAGAATGATGAAGGTATTGGCACTTCGTAAGTACTCTGTTTGAATCATAAATAATAAGATATACATGAATTTACTCATAACAATATTAATAATAATTAATTACTGTTCACGACGGAAAATATAAATATATCAAGGTCAAAAAATAACTAAACGTAAATAAAATATTTATAGATTTTATCATCGTCTGAATCGTTGTCGATTCCGGAAAATCAATGATCGATTCTCACGGCCGTATATTAACGTCGGAGTTCGGGTATAGAGGTAATTATCATTATAATCGGCGAATATCGAAGCATTGTGAATACGGAATGAATTTGCGTAAAATTTATTTGTAAACTATGATAATATTGGCTCTGTTATTTTTTATGAGAGTAGAGACGGGGTGCTATTTTGCCGAGTCTCACGGCCGAGTACCCAGAGACAGAGGCCGCGTGGCTTCCGCCCTAAAGAAAGGTGTAAGAATAACAAATAATAAAAATGTTAATGTTCCACTCAATAAATCATAGGTGCTCATTTGAATACGTATAGCGGGATTATCGAAATAAGAGTTCGCAACTGCAAGGAACGTCTTGGCCCCTGCTTCCACTTCTGTATATATCATATTTAAATTAGCATATTTTTTGCATTTTGATTAAAAATGTTATAGAGCTTGATTATTTTTTATTCATAACTTTGATTTAACTAATGTTTTTTATAAGAAATTAGTTATATCGTTATTAAAGAAAATATGTGAAATAAATATGTTTGATATAGCATGAATAAATATTTTCTTAAAACAATAAAATATAGTCGTGTTCATAAGAGCTTAATATCCAATCTAAATATCGACTTAAGGTTATTTTTCATATATTATTATCATAATTAAACAGATATACCTAATTTTTAAACTCTAAAAAAATAATCTTGAAAGATACGAGTATAAGTCAAATTCCCATAGAAATGTGACCCCGATCAAATTATGCTCGCTCTTTGAAATATGTTGTTAACAGCATCCTTTGAATAGCGTCACAAAATGAGCAAACGCCGTGACACATCCTTGCTCTGAATATACATAATACTTACTAACTTTACACTGCATGTAACTTATTCTTTTATTAAAATAATACAAACGCATTCACAAATTTTAACACTACGTACACACATAGTATTATATACATGGAATAGAATATTACCTTTTTGCAGTTTCAAGTTAGAGCTACAATAATTTTACGATTGATTTATAATAAGGTACTGTAAGTTGTGTTTAAAGTTATAAAAACAAACATAAATACGACGAAGACCGAAATATGTGAACATTTCGTTATAAACAAATATATATATCCGTCCTTTGATTCTATGGGAATTTAATTGGTTAATGACATTTTAGCTCGTCATGCCCGTCCCTGTTTACGGGAGTACATATACACAAATACTGACAATAGACGGATGTGGCTGGAAGTCGCTCGCATTGACAAGGACGCCCAGGACTTGTCTCGGCACATTGTCGACACGCGTCCCACGCGCCTGCTCGACGTGAGCAGCTATTTCTCATTCATACATTCAAAATTATAACGAATGCTCCAAGTCGCCCGCACCCATCCGTGAGTGCACTGTCGCCGCTCGCGTTTGTATGCTAATCCAATATATAGTTCAGTGCCATAGCATCGTCAGTTTCGGTGCGCTGTGTTTGTTGTCTAAATCGCTCGTAATATTTGAATTGAATGCTCGATAGATGTAGAAATTAACTAGTTCGGTGTCTATATTATGTAGCCTTCGCTTCGTAGGCGTAGAAATATTTCGTAAACACACTACGGGGAGCGCGGGCGTAACTCGCCACCAATGTATGTATAGAGCTGTTTAAATTATGAGTATATTGAGTGAAAATACACTGGCTATAACCATTAATACTCGTAGTTGTCGGTGGCTCTTTAATGCTAGCATTCAGATTAGCATAGAAACGCGTCAGGATGGCCCTCGTAGGCCCTCGACCTCGCGACCCTATCTACGTCTATGCTCACAAGTAACGGGAATACAGATTCTTTATGTCAATATTGTTGCAAATTCTTAATTGTAAATAACCAAGTAAATTATAGGGATTAAAAATTCTAGTAGGTACTAATAGTAAGTAGTTATTGAATTTATAAACTTAATTAATTACCGTCGATATAAACGTACTAATATTGATGGAATATAATTTTTAAGTATCACGGTTTTAGTACATTATAATTTTAGCTCGTGGTTGCCTGGCAAAAAGTTGAGAATTCAGACCGTGTGACCCATTTAGGACTAGAACCGGTTTCCTCTTGAAGATATATCTGCATTGTTAATGCCACAACAGTTAATACTATTCATTTCCCCTGAATACATGCGACCCTCTTACAAAAATAATGCATAAAAAGACAGTAACATCGTTATATTCCTAAGCCTTAACCATCACATGGCGAAATATTAAATCGGGGCTTGACCATTCTTGACCATTCTTTATCTATGGTACATATCGTATTTAAATAACGGCAAGTTAAAATTAAAATTATTGTCGTTACAGTGGCCGTTGCGAATTATTATTTTCTGCGGTCCCCATCATTTTTTTCAAATCCAGTTATTTAATATATTTCTATAGTAGGTACTTAATAAAAATAATTACGTATTTGTTATTGACGATGTACGTAATCAGTATGTATATTAATGGTTGAGACAAATGGCGAAATCGTTTTCAATTAAAATTTTTGATAATGTATTAGTTCCGTGAGAAAAGTAGTAATAAACCTACATTTAGCCGAATGATATATTCAAATAGAATGGAATAACGTTTCTCACATCCGCTGCAAGCGCCTTCTTCATCTCGCTTTAATGCCCAATAGATTTTAATCTATTCGTCAAACGATGTATAAACTGTCGTCGCCTTTGATATTAATCGCGATAAGCGCAACCCAAGTTTAACTGTGTATCTCATGATTCTGTGGAATAAGAAATAATTATTTTTAATCGATATTATCTTGCTACGATAACATAATTTATATAATTATTAATTATATATCCTAGCATATACAGACATTTTAGCTTTAAACGAATACTACTAATAAAAAATATCTATATCTTGTCATAATTAGATAATAACATGATAAAATAAAAAAATGAACTATTTTATTAATTGAAATTTATTTAATTCTGTGCCTGACATTGGCAAAGTTATTTGTTCTCAACTGGCATGCTTTGAAGCCATTAACAAGTGAATGGAATTGAATTGAAAATTGAATTTTATTAAAATTATAAAATGGCAATATATAGTAAAACATAATATAATTGTGTATAAATATATCTAATGTAACTTAATACTATAAAATTAATTAAAATAGAAAACTTACGTAAGTAGAGTAATTACTATGATGTCATTTTTTCTAGAATATAAGATAAAATAATCAACATTATTGATTTAATTTAATAAATTGAATAATAACCAACAGGACATAGCTAAATCATTTATTTCAAAGAAGTTATCTTCTTTATTGTTAGTTAGTGCGCTTAGAAGCGAATCTTTCGATATATGTACGAGTCAGGTAACAATATAGGGATATATTTTGAATACATTTCAACTTGATAATTTTTCGTGGAGTTGTATCAACTCATCAAGTATACCTTACCCTTCAAAAAGAGCATTGTCGATGTCTCGTCATGTGTGAAAGGGTGTTAAGTAAACATTGCAAATAATTATAATAGGTACGCTCGATAGAGAAGTACGTTCAGAATGTTCACTGATTCTAAATTTTGCATTTACATGCAAATAGTATTTCGGAAGCTTAAAATGGATTTTATTCAAACCATTAATACTGACAATGTTATGGTAATTTTAAGAAACATGACACTGATATAAGATTAAAGAAATGTACTTAGAAAATTTGAGTCTAAATCTTTGTAACGGACTTTTTACACCATATGCGATTGGAACTGCATTTTTTGTCTTATAATAAAATTACACTCAAAACTTTATGATTATTTTCGAGATACTTTACTGAAATTCAGTAGTTTTCAATAGTCCCTTATACTCTTATATTCTTATTCTATGTCAAACATTTCAATTCTTTTAACCAATCTATAGATAATTGATTTTTACTTTATGTGTTTTGACAATTTTATTGAGTGTCAACCGTTTACTTGAATGTCAACAACAATTTTTTGTAAGTATTTCTACAGTACATCCGTCATTTAGCATAACGCGCTTCACATCGTAGCGCTCCAGGGCAGTCGGGGAGCAAACAATGAACGAGCAATCGACATGTAAACAAAGCATTGTACTATGAGCATATGAATAACGATATCTGCTCAACCTCGCCTCTGGCGCACTATGCTCGGATTAGTATAAACTAAATTTGCATTTCTTCAAAAGTCTCTGCATATTTTAGGAATTATCTTTAACTCGATAACTGTAACCAAATCAGTCTCAAGTTTAAATTATAACAGATCACAAATTCATATTTATTATTTCACATTATCTTATTGTTTATGTCATATAATACTTATCACATGCGAAAGAAACACATGAATTGTGTAGGTACTGACAAGGCCGATGAAGCTAAAAGCTCACGGGAGGTCGCGTATCATGAACAATTCAGACGCATGAAATAGTGCCATGAGAGCTTCTTATCTAAAATAAACATCTGAACGCCAATGAAACATGTCTTCAATTATCATAAATCGGCGTATACTGACACCGAGCGATGAAAGCCGCGCCTCGCGCCACTTGCGGAGGTGGTTGCGTTCACTTACATTCGAACAAATACATACAATCTTCTCATATATTTGTAGTAATTTAAATGAATGATTTAAAAATAAATAGATTCATTTATTTATAACAGATCAATGATCATTAATTTGTTATCTTATACAAATAAAAAAATATTACATTTCTAAAGGGATGTACCTATGTACCTACCTACATTGTGTATTGGTCATAAACTACTAGAAATTTTTATAATGCCTGCCTGTTATGGACACGTATTATTACCATATATCAAAGTTAAAAAAAAACTATGAAATAATAGCATTTCTATATTAATATTTACAATAGGTATATCTACTGCTTAATTATAAACTATGCAAAGGCATTATACCTAATTATCTAAATATATGTCAACCATACATCGACGACTTTTATATTAGGACTTTCTTTGTCTGAGAAAATCATGCTAAACGAATTTATACCTACTTATTATTTAATTGTTTTATTTTAAATGTATTATTTATGAATTATTCAATTCAATTCAATTATTTTTTTCAATAGCTTCTAGAATTTTCAGCTGGGTATCAATTCTTGTTGAATGGTATAGTCTTCAGTTAATTATTCCAAACTATACCTATATAATGCTTTTCACATTTATAATGTTGGCAAATCTATTCTAGGTGACATTGGCGAAGTAATCCGTGCTCAACTGGCACATTTTGAAGCCATTACAAAGATAATTGAATGTTGGCAACTTTATTGTTATTTTGGTAACTAATTTATTGGTTCTTGTTTATTAACAAGTGACTTTTAAAGTCTTTTATTAATAAACTGTGGGTACCTATTGTAATTAAAAATATTTTTATTTTAAAATATTTTATAAAATCGTATCGTGTTGTAATTTGTCAAGAACAGGAGGTACTTCTTATAAATTATAATTTTTTCTGCTGAATAACCATCGTATCATAAAAATATTATAACTTATAACCTATACGGTGTACGAGTTAGCTACCTAAAGTGACCATAATTTTTTTACATCTTTTATAATAATCTGTCGCTAACAGATAATAAATACCTACTAAGTTTAATTTTATGTCAACTATAGGAAATTTTAATAGTATTTTATATTAATATATACATTATATTAGGCTTATTATACATATATTTTAGGAGTACTGGTTGTATATATACTTTACAATGAGAATGATAGTGTAAAGACATTGCGCGCGTACAACGAGGTCGGTCGTAGAAATAGCTGCGCGCGCGCATTGTCGCCAATCACGCCTGTCTCCCCTCCGCAGGGCCGGCGGCGCACTAAAGGCGGCCAATGGCGCGCACGGGGCGGAGCTGGGCGAGCTGTCGGGCCTGCTTCACGCGGGCCTCGTGAAGCGCGAGCCCGAGGATCTCAGCCGCAAGGTGGTCGACGAGCCCGAGCCGCACGCGCTCAAGCCGCCGCGACACAAGGTGCGTCACACGTTCGTACGCCGCCGTCGCGCGCGCACGCACTCACACACTTTCCTTACCGGTTATTCATGTATTATTTATCGCAGTTAGCGTACGATGTGCCGAGCGTCTCGCTCGAGCCAATATAACCGCGCCCGCCCGCGCCCTAAAACGGCCGGCCAGCGCTGCCCGCCCAGTGCATGTCGTAGGTAAAGGTGTTGCAGGACTATACAAACTCATCTGGATTTACTATTCTCGTATCGTGATTGTGTGATAAGCGAACGGACTTAGTGTACGTGAAGCTCATACTGTGTTTTGACGCGGTATGTACGCGTCGACTTTACGAAGCGGACAATTGTCGTGGGAGAACGCGTGTAACAGACGCGTGTGTCCGCAGGTGGCGGTCGGCGAGCCTGGCGAAGCAGCATCGCCGTCTCCGGTACCATCACGGGCGTCATCTGCTGGCTCTCTTCTGCCGGACGCTGCAATGTATGCAGCGCAAATGTTTGCGCCCCCAGGCACGCCCAGCCCAACACCTTATGGCGAGCAATATCCACGCCAGACGGCATCCTTTGCTGGTGAACCTTACTATCGAGAGTACTTCGTCGGTGAAAGTTACCAACAGAGAGCAGCACCACCATACAGTGATGCCGAGCCGACTTCAGCCTCAGCTTTCGGTGATCGGTACTCGGCTCCTCGATACCATAGCAAGAGTGTGATCGCTGCTGCAGGACTTACAGTGGATCTACCCTCCCCAGACAGCGGCATCGGAGCAGACGCAGTTACACCTCGTGATCACACCACTGTTCAGCAGGTCGGTTCTACGAGAGACAAGGGCGCGGGCGGGCGGGCTTCACCTTTGACACACTGCACACATTTAATACTTAATAATTAACTCCAAATAAGTACCCGACTTTATGTTTCAAGGGTTTTATGAAGACCTAAATGATAGTACTACTAGCTTCTAAGGGAATGGGTACTTATTCTTACACTTTCTTTATACATTATCTTTTTAGACTGATTCATGAAATCGTAACATCAATCAAAACTTACCAGGTTTATATAATTGTCATTGTTATATGCATGTGAATAGAGTATCTAATAAATTCGTGAATCATGCTAATATTTACCAATTATTTAAACTTATTTACTAAGCACTGAAGCCCTCCCGCGCTCTTATCTTTTGATTATGTTAATTCATATTCTACTTAGTGCGTTATATACATATTAATGAGTACCAAGCAAATAATAACTATTTCCTACAATGTTTATTGTTTGTTTTGTACCTATACACTTACAAGTCATACTCTCTATACCTAAATATTAAAAGTAAAAAAAAATAAACTTAGTACTTACGTAATATACCTAGAGATTATTTTTTAAATAAATCAAATTAGATAACTAAATATGACTCATGATCCATACAAGAGAGTGATTAGTATTAGGCTAATTAGATTTCATTACATTAATATGAATCTAATAACTTTTAAGTATTTTGCCTCTATTAGAACAAACGATCATGATTCAATACTCTTATTACTTCAGGATTGAATAATTATAGGTACTTATTTCATGGATGCAATTGAGTACTTAGAAACAATAGTCGTGACGCAATAATGTTAGACATGACTAGAAACAGCTTGGATTATTCTTAAAGTTATAAGTTAGCATATTTAAAATAACAAATTGACATGACTCCTGTATAATCAGTCTTGGAAATACGTGCGTTTGAAGGACTTGTCATTTCAAGGTGTGGCGCTCACGAGCTGCGAGCTGTTGTCAATCTAATTATTTTATCTCTTATTGTGTTTGCAAATAAACTGAATGTCTACGAGAACTGCGTAATTGGATAGCAACTGGTCTTTCCTATCAGACCAAAAATAATATAACTCTTACAAATAATATTAATGACTTGCTTTTATTAATAATATAATATGTATATAGAGTGTTTAAGAAGTTATTTTTAGCTTAGAATTAACTATGTTCTTAAAATCTACCAGTACAATTTACATATATTAAAGACAATTTATAGTCTTATTTATGCTGTGTAGCACTAAAAAATTCTTATAACAACACACAAGGAGGTATCACATTCATCAAAACAACAGTTGTATTAATTATTGTAATATCGTCCGCTTTATTTTATTTTAGTACATAAATATTCCATTAATTAAATAGATTTTTGCAAAAGGATTATAAAAAAATATTATAAAAACATTTAATGAATATCTACAATGTTCGCATAAAATATGACTATATCACATTTGACCTTCTAAGTTAATTCTAATTATGTACAATATTTAGTAAACCCGTAATTAAAATGGAAAAAAAACTAACTACTTAGACAAACAGTAATTTATGAGATTCTAAAAAAACTAATAGCAAATTTGAAGGTTGAGCATTGAATAGTTCCAACATCCAACTCCTGATGCAACGATCAGATCAGCTCTATCAGCTCGGCTTATTGTCATATCACCTAATAAACTATATAATATGATGTTGGCCTATTATTCCCTTGTGGAAATTAGGGCTGCATAAGTAGTTTCCATATCCTACAATCTCTAGCTAGAGCTTCGACATGATTCCACGTGATTCCCACCCTTCTAAGGTACGCTTCAAATTTAATAAGTATACAATATACCTACTACTATATTTACTTATAAAAATGTATATGTTAAGAAACATTACAATCAACTGTTATTACGTACAAAGTTACAAGTCAAACTAATAAAACAAATAAATCTGTTAAAATTATCACCAATCAAATCATATTTATCTATTTATAGTATTTTTTTCCTTAAAGCCATCACTTTTTGTGTTGTTTACTTTTTGATGGTAATTAATTATATGTAAATACAATAGTTGCGAACATTATACCAGTCCGTGTAACGCAATACTTAAAAAATAAACTTTGATCGCATCACTTCCTCTGTTGTTACTGAACGGTGAGGCTACACTATTTTAAGATAATTATGCAAAGTTTTAAAACACGTGTTACGGTGATGGCCTCCGACGACTAAATTAGACTATATTTATGAATATAGTTTTCTCGAATTAACAACTACAATATTAGTATATCATGATATTTTTCCAATTATTTATTCATTTATTATGTTAAGGGGTAAGCAATTTTGATATTTACAGAGATTCAAGTAACAATTACACATTAAAATAAATATAGGTTAAAAACTGACTTTTCTGGTATGTGTTATATAAATGTTGTCTCTTTTAAAAAAATACTAATACTTATTTCAAATATGTGTAATAAATCTATAATAAATATGTTAATGCTAGACATAAATGTAATAAGATCTGTCCAACATGCAGTTACAATAACGTCAGCTTTTATTTTTACTACAGTGTGAGTATTTAAATGATGATACTAACCCCATTATTTCGTAATAATTGATATTAAAACGCATAGTTATAAAACCAATTTAATATGAATTTTTGAAATCGGAACAGTCGTTCGAGTACACAGTGATTTGCCAGCAACCCGGCGTGGGCGAAGACGGGCGAGGCACCCCAGCGGCACATCACTCTCCCGCTCAACCACCCCGCACACGCCCTTGGCATGACTTTGGCCGCCAAAATGATGCAGACAAAATTCAAATTGCTAAATTGTAAGTATATTTTTGTTACTTTCGTTTTGTTTTAAATTTTTAAGTTGTGTTTAAGCAGCCTTTTTTGGAAATTCTTCAGATAGAAAAGTAAATATCTACTCACAGTTTATCTGCCTTACTGAACAAAAAATGTTCCATTAAGTTTGGTCCCTTTTTAGAGGTAATTTTAGAGGGAATCTTAGATAAATCCAAACATTACAAATAAGCAATTAACTTGCAAGTAGCGACTCACAGTCGCTTTGCTCGTGTACGTCCTAAGTGCTTTTTATTTTTTGAGCGGAACGCGAATTCTTTTTTAAAATAAAATCTGCCAGTGATAACTGAAAAAGTCTCTTCAAAATTGTACCAGCCTTTTCGGAGATCAGCCGCAGAATAAACAGACAGACCGACACAAATTTGTATATATAGTTTTGGCTAAATAGTTGGTTACATTCAGTAAAATGCAGTTATTTTGGCATTACAAACAGACATTTTACTTATCTGTATAGATATCACTTCTTATATGCTCACCTAGACCTACAGGGTTACACTCTTTTACTACGAACATCCCACAACTTGTTTGTCTGAGAGGTGCTAAGTTGTATTTCGTGATTGTTGAATACAACAGAAAGTGTGTGTTAATTGACAATTTCCTTTTTTAGAAGTTAATTGCCTTGTAACAAGACATATATTTTTAGTATACAAGAGTAAATAGAAAGAATAGAGAACCTAAAACTACTTCTCTTATACATTCTAGCAGTAGTTTTGAAGTATTTGCGTGTGATGTAGAGCTAATTATTAGCAAGTATTTACTGCGTACCTTATAAAGTAACTAAATGCTTTTCAGATTCCAGCTTCTGAATCATTTATTCGTAAATGTTGCACTTATTTATTTATACGACTTAATTAATTAACTCTTCTGCTACCGTGAAAGCCTTATTGAAAGCTAATAAATATACCATGACCGCTTCATTAGAAGAATTTTGAGTACCGTATACCTTTTAAAATTTTTATAATTATTTACAAACAAGAATTTCATAAAAATATTGCCACAAATATAAAATTGGATTGATTAATTCAAAAGTTTAAAACATTTATACCAAACATTATTCAATCTAATGATATATTTGTTTAGGATTTCTCTCAATGAAGAAGAAATATTACTTAGTGATTTAATACACTATTGGAATCCAGTAACGATCGCTTTGCACGCACCTTATTAGGTAACTATTGAATAATGAAAATTATTTTATTTCCACGTTGACTCATACTGAGGAAGGCGTTATAAAATATGTAAGTATCGTAGTTAGACTAAATTAAGTAATTTCGTTAATATTATAGCTTTAAGGAAAATATTATTTTATTTTTAATTTTAACTTAGGCAAATAGGCACTACTACTTAATGGAATAAAACCAATAGGCTAAAATTTAGCTTTATAAATCGATATAAGACGTTTCGTTTTACGCGACGGAAACAGTCGTCAACACGATAAGTGCATTAGCATTATTATCTCGATAATTTACTTTACTGCTTACTTGAATTTGACCGAAAAATTTCAAGCACTTCGGCGTATTATTTTATTCTACAGAGCTCATTTGTAGCTTACTAGTAAAATTTTGTATCAAGACATCAACATCAAACATGTTTGTTCTTTTATTTATCTACCGTTTAACTTGAGGAATTCATTCAGGAGTTGGTTGCCCCTAATATCTTCTATTTACATTTCTATGTTAAGTGTAACTTAATCAGCAGATGTATACATTTGTAGTTTTCAACTTAAAAAGCTCTCTAATTGAAGTAATGGAGAGTTAATGATTACATTTTATATCATGAGTAATTGTCTACAAAAAGTCGCTTTATACCTATTTTATAAGGGCACTCGATATAAAATCTATTGGCCTAATTTTTACAATCACGATCGATTCTAAGTGGATATTTTAAAGGGAATGAACATACAAGTATACAATATCTGCAGTTATACGTATACTTATATTAAATGTAGGTACTAACTTAGAGAAAAATAATAAATATAAATAAAATGAAATTGTACTAAAATAAATATGCATTTCACTTACAATAAAATTTAATGTATGGATTTGATTTTATTTATCATGTGAAAATTTTCATTGTTATATTTTAATGAAAGAAATCATAACCAAAATGGTGCTGATTATATTGTATGATATGATATTGTAGATGAAAAATATAGACGCGAACTGTTTGCTTATTACAATGATTATTTTCGTTTTCACAATCGATATTATTTCTCTTATTACTCTCTATTTCAGTTTCCATCAGAAACATTTAATTTTGAAATTATCTCGGGCTTAAAACATTTTAATATTTTATTTAAACTGTCTTACAGCCAGCATAATACTTTTCTTGGCATTCGTTTCAGAGCACAATGGGCCTTCAATTTACATCAGCGATTGATCCAATGGGCATGCACGCACTATCCGTATATAGAGCCTTAACATTTTTTTATACCTTCTGTAAAAATGCTGTTTTTATATATTATTCATTTAATTTCGGGATAATTCATCTAAGAATAGTCGAATAAAATTAATATGTATAGTAAAAAAAACTGATAAACATATATTTTTTCATTTTAGAAACGAATATATGTAAGTTCAAAAGTCGTCGATTAAATACATAATAAGTAAAATATGCAAATTCTTTTCAATTAATAGCTAGGAAAAGAAAAAAACAAGTATTTACTAAGTATATAATTTGACATTTTATTAAAAGCGTAGGTAGTTAATTTACATATTCATTTAATAGCTAGCTATCGAAATACATCTTTGTAATAAGGTGTTTGTAGCACAAAGCGCTGTGGTCAATAATAGTATAGTAAGTATAAAGGGTCAGATTTATGCGCATCTAATTTGGACGAGCACCGCATCGCGGTCTCTGTGGGACGTCGTTCGTCGCCTTATCACAGCTTGCGTTTTTATTGCCAGCACTTTGTTGTCGTGGCGTTCCAAGGCTTTTTGTGCACTCATCAATTTCCGCGCCTTAGCGATTGATTTATTCATGAAAGGTTCTCGTCTTCACGCAGGAAGTCCCTTTTTTCGGATGCTTCGCTGCTGAAATTTGTAATGAAGCTCATTCGAAAACAATACGTAATTTATTACTGAGTATGGGTTGATTGTATACTCTCTGGTGATAATATATCTACTTGTTTTTATTAACAAAATAAATACTATTGCAACAAAACATTATTTTGACAGTTATATTTTGTAATACTTGTTTTTAATTATCATTACTTTCTTAGAAAATTATGTGATAGATTAGATATATTCATGAAAAATTATTGAAATTATAAAACCAAGTCACGTTACAAATGGGAATTGTGTTTGAAATAACTTGAGAGAATCAGATAGGCGAGAACCGTTGCGGCCGATCCGTCAATGTCGGTTGAGCTTGCATTACGCAGCCTTTATCGGCTCGAGCTCGGTTTAAATCGCCAGCATCAACAGGACTGTTTACCAAATTATTTTCAATAGGCTTTTAGCAATAGTCGTATCCCAAACCGAGTATTGGGTTAAAGTCAACTCGCTATCTACATTCCACGTAGATTTATTGGCGGATTAAATATTCCTTACCGATTTATAGCGTTTTATCTCGTTACATAAGTAAACGTCGTAAGTAAGAGTCGAAGTGAAGGCGGGCTACAATAGAGTGGTCTGATAATGACGTTTGCTATTTCCTGGTTTTAGTTGTATATTTGTAAAGGTGCGTGAATTTGTCCTAGCGTGGGTAGAAATCGGCGGTGACAAGATGTAGAGGCGCGCGTTGAATCGTGTCGCAGTGTCGCAAAACTCACTCGCGTGGCTGTTAACGAGCAACAGCACGCAATGCATAAAGTTAAATTAGTGGGATTTTCCTTCCGTTGATCCCGTGCGCAGGAAATCACGAGAAAACGCCGTTTTTCATTGCGCACTACGAACTGGATCTCCACGCCTTTATGTAACTACACCGGTGACAAGCATTACTCGCTAGGCAATTAAGATTTCCACTTTTTGCACATTTTTATTACTTTACTTCATGGAAACTTTACTGTTGAGACCATGTAGCTGTCGGATAACATACAATAAAAAAATGCTTTTTTTGTAAACTGTCAAGTGTTACATGCACTTTTAGGAGTTCTCCTAATTTAATACATTACGCTGCAATTTCTATACGTATATCAGTTCCTACTTACGTAATATTTGTATTATGTTAACCTATTATGTGTGAAAGTTGATTAATTTTTAAAATTATTAAGATTTTTTACTTTTTTCGTAGGTTTTCGCCGTATGGATTTAAATATCATCTGGAAACGGCAAGTAGCAGTTCTCAAAGACGTGAAGATGATCGTATCACATATATCAATAAGGGTCAGTTTTATGGCATCACTTTGGAGTATATCCATGATCCGGACAAACCACTTAAGAATCAAACTGTTAAGGTAAGTAAACGAGCGGATGCATTTCTAACATGATTAATGTAATTTTCAAAATGATGAATGTATACATATCTATTGAGTTTCCGTATATTTTAACGACTATATGAACTTGTTATACATTACATTTTTTGTTCGTTACTGTTAGTTGATATCCTTATTAAATGGATGTTTATTTTACATAAAGGCACAACTGTAAAAAAAATTGTACATAATATGAGTTATCTTATAAACGTACTAACAACTAGAACAGTCGGGCTATGAATAAATTAACTCATTTTATAGAGGAAATAGTAGCAGCTGATAACAATGAAAGTTGTATCGATCTCCGCAATGTGATTTCTAGCGTTGAACAAGTTATTCCTACCACATTTAATTTATATACGTCTTCGTAATACTTGAGACGGTACTTATATTTAATTATTGTCAATAAATACAGAATACTTTTTTTATATTTTTATTTACTTACAAATTAATTTCTTCTTATGTCTCGCAAAAGTCTTGTCACAAGAAATTAATTATTTGTAATCAAGACAAGGTAAGGTACAGGGGATTTGTATTTGTTTGATTTACCTGCAGCATGCCGCCAGTTAACGGTTAGTGGCCGGATGTTTACTTCGCTTGGACCTTAGAAAGCTCAACCACGTACTTTAGAGACATGAGCAATCGTAAAACACGCACATACGCATATGTATGTTCTCATAACGACTCCATTTAATTTGTATTTCCTTTTCAATGAAAATAAAATACATAAGGTTATTGCGAACGTACAATGTAATTGACGTCTATTTAATATTTCGAAGTACGATGGTGAACATAAAATAGTGTTTATTTTAAGTATATTTTTCTAGTATTATTGTTATTGCTTGGTTTCAACCAGTTACTGACCGCAAGATCCTTGTATTGGTTTCATTCCACGCAGCTCCCGGTTAGTGTTTCATGTCTCCTTCGAAACCTTCACTTTTATGGTACTTTTTATAAAAAAAAACACTGGGAAATTAAACTCTTACCTGATATTTGTCTTAAGAATTAATAAGTCTCTTTAAGCCCTCGATTCTTTTTTGTTTTCAAAGGCATGAAGCCTTTTACTTTTAATATAAATTAAGTATAATAAGTAGTATTAACCAAGCTTAAAATATATATAAAAATGATATGTTAATTTGATGAATATCAACATATTTGTTTATTGCTAATTACGATAATGGAATACGTTTATGGAACTTGATAATTATAATATCTAGCGTGATAGGAATCTATTAGTGTCATCTCATGGGAAAGCAATTAAAAGTAGACAACAAAAGATAAATCATTATGGTTATAGGTACCTTTAGTTCTTTTGTTGAGAAAATCGGAAATCCCCTTACATTATTACTTCCCTGGAAAATGACATAATAAACAAGATGATGGTACAAAGAAATTGCATTAAAATAATAATTTGTTAGAATATCTTGAAAAACCAGAAAGTCAGGCTGCGTCGATCAGGTTAATCCTGTTTCGTTAATAGCAAAAATTAATCCGAGCATTGTTTAAAAACGGAAATACCTAGATTTTTTATGATTAAAAGGAACTCTTTATCTTCCAATAGTACATATAGTAGATATAGCGGCTTTCGTCTTTAACGTGTTATTATAATTGCGAAAGTAACTCTGTCTGTCTGTCTGTGGCGCTTTCACGCCAAAGCTACTGAACCGATTTAAATGAAACTTAGTACACAGATAGTCTAGAGCCTGAGAAAGGACATAGGCTACTTTTCAATGCGAAAAAAGGGGTGTAAAGGGTTAAAACAGTGGATGACAGTTTGTATGGAAATTACGTCATTTTTAAAGCTAGATGCTTAAAACTTATTTTGTTTGGCTTTTGATTAGATGTTAATAAGTAAGACATTCAAAATTTGTAAAAAAAATATACTAAAGGGGGTTTGTAGGAACGAACCCGAGCGAAGCGAAGGTGAGTTGCTAGTCAGTAATATTACTATTATCTTATTTACATTCTTTGATCTTACTTGCAAGTAATATGAAAACATGGCTTATCTCTATTCAATGGGCTTAGATCGAAATAATCAGAAATACAATGCGACATACGTTTGAAGTTATTATTAAGGCAGTAAGTGGTCCGCGAGTCCGGCGCATTCAATACCACTTGGATAGATATAGAGCGCTTATCTCGCCGCGATCGAGTCCGCATTGTATAGCCGCGCCCGATAATTAAGACGACGCTTTTGACATTCGCCATATAGGAACACAATGACCGCCGCGAGAGCCTGGCCCGCTCCTCGGATAATATCGTTCTATAAACAATAACCTTACTGTATTATGATAAAATAATTTCAATGCAGCAAACATCGTGTTTTCTTAACGAGCTGTTTTACCATTTTCAATGAGAAAAGAAATATGTCGATATTCCCATATATTCTTATATATTATACACTTAATAACATTATAATTAAAATTAAGATGAACGATATTAGTTGAAATAATTATGTCAGTTAGTGATTATGTTAAGGTGGGAAGAAAAGCTAGATTAGGAGTTTAGAAGAGAATAGTAGGCATAGTCTAAGAATAGATATGAGGCCGAAGCCACATGCATTAGGTAGTTAAATTACAAGTATAGAGGACAAAACATTAAAAGCTATAAAATTGGTTGAATATCTAAAATTATATATAATTTCTTTAATTAAAAACCTTAACAATCATTGCCAGGTATGTCTATAAAGCCAATTATGATCATTTGTTATACACCGTAGCTGACAGTTTAAAATTCACACGCGATGCGAATATGTTTTGCGTGCCATGAAATGGTCGAGGATAATATGAGAAAATTTAGTAAAAAGAGAGATTTGGTGTAAGAGCCGTGCGTGGCGAGACTGTAATTACAAGTTTGTATTGGCAGTTCAACAGAATTTTACCTTCTCGCGATATCATCAGCCTTGCGATTTCCGTCCACACCATACTCGTATTGGAAATTTTGCACCTAATTAAGTGTCATTTTGCTGTATCAACTATATACGAGTATATGCGACAGTCTAAATTCTTGATGAGATGTTCGCACGCTATATATTTGTTCTAAGTTATTTGCATTTGAATTCGAAATGACAAATGCATTTTAAAGCAATCTTATTGTTCGCTGGAAATAATCTTATGCACATAAATGGATCTTTGTTAAGAATATCTGTTTTAAAATGATCAATCATACAGTTTTGTAGCAATTAATCTTCATCTTCCGCCGCGCGGTTTCAGGTAGTTTTATAACAATTTACTAAAGGGTGCAAAGATGGGTACTTTATTTGTCGCTAATGTTGCTTATCTACGTATGTTAAATACTTTTTGTACAACGATAGAGTATTCGGTGTAATTATATCTTATGAACCTACATATATTCAAATTTTCCTTGTAAAAAATTATGTTTAATTTCTCTTTAAATGTAGAGTGGCACTCAAGTAATTGAAAGTATTTATAGTACAGTAATTTAAATGCGAATGCCTTTAAATGACTTGAATATCTTTATACGTGTGTATTTTTTAAGTATTTACGACAAGCTACTCACCCTCGCTTTGCTCGGGTTCGTCTCTAGGTACCCCCTTTGGCATAAAATTTTTACAAACTTTGAATGTCTTACTTATTTATACATAACAACATGCTTGTACTGTCAACAATGAAAAAAGTTTCAATTTGACAGCAAAATCCACATTAACAAAATGATCCGCCATTTATTGAATTCATTTGTTACAAAAAATGTAATAAATGAAGAACCGCTCGACCGATTTTGTGCAAACTTCACATTAACCATCTACTAAATAGCCCGAACAAAGCCTAAACATTTGTTTTGGATAGGTGAGCCCGTTCTTGAGTTATAAAATTACAACGAAAAGTGGCATTGATTTTTATATATACCTATAGTTACATATTTCTTATTAATTCAAAATTTCATAACGTTGAGACTAATTTTACTTTATGAAATGAATAAAATAAGTTGTTAAAGACTAGGTTAGTTTGGTTACCTATATATAAATAATAAATTCTAAAAATTTATACATTCTATGTGAATCATTCGCAATTAACTATGATATATTTTTGAAATCTATTTTTTATAGTAGTAGGTAGAGGTATATACTGTACGTAGTACATCATTTAATTATTTATGGCTATAACGAAAACTTGAGTAACCAGCTCTGTCGTTGTTTTATTTACTTTTTACAATATTTGCGATTTTAATGATTGCTCCGGTTAAACTTTTTAAGGTAATCGTTAATGATGCCTTTTACACTTAACATGCTACGGTTGATGAGGGATTATAACGGTCGGCATTCATAACGAACAGAACCTACCGATGTGCCTTTCGAGCGACTTCGTGGACGTCGACAAGTGAAGGGCTGTCATATGAGACAGATTGAATATTTCTCACAGGGTGCACTCGTGTGGAATGTTTTTAATTCATCACTAAAAAGTTTCATATTATAATGGATGTTAAAAAATTGAACATAAAAATTAGCATATACTTCGTTAATGGTTAGAAAATGCCAATCATGTTCGCAATCAATCACATGCGGAGATATCTCAATTTAAGTTGCACCCTCATCCACTCCGCGTCGCACCCCGCTCTCTCGGCTCTGCCACAGAAAAACGCTAATGATTATAAATTGAACTTTTATGCAACAGAAAGTTCTTCCTAGCGGTGTTCCTTTAAGTAACTGATTTTAATATATGGCTACCGCCAAAATTCAATAATTGCTTTTTAATAATATTTTTAATAGGTATCTAGGACTAGTAGTGACATTAACGTTTGGAATTGATTATCATGATTGTGATTTATATCATAGATATTTTAAAGTACATTAAATTAACTTTATAATGATAAATACCTAATAAAAAAGATATTTACCAACTCTATAGAAAGAAGAGTGAGTAATGACTTGTTCCTCAGCTCGATCTTGAATAATGCACTTTTTATTACTTTCTTTATTTTGAAAGTAATTTAATTTTTTTGCTCATGTAATTTTGGACTTGCAATTTAGTTAATACAAAAAAATAAAGATCATTACCTATTTAAAGTTTTTATATAGTATTCCATGACTTATATTTATGTTATTATCAATGAGATTTGAGACAGAAGTATAGTTGTGTACTTGCGTAGTTTTTTCGCACACCTACATAGGAGTATATGCTTGCGCCGCTCGACGGAGCGTGAATTTTCCACGTTCGATTTCAGGTTCGCGTAACGCTACTCGATAACTATTACACTTTCGAAACATTACGTATTATTCGGTAACGTTAACGTAATGCTGAAATCACTTATCAAATTTTAATCACTTCAGTGCCACCTAATATGTATGCTTTACATTATTTGCGCCACGTACTATCGATCAAGAGCAAAATCATATATGAAATATTTACATTAACTTTCACTCGGTTTTAATTCCATCAATGAGAGACAGCTATCCGGACGCAAATGGCGTTACGTAATGTAAAGTTCGTCATTGTTTCGATATTGAAACTGTCACAGTCGTCGCGTATTTAGCGTCAATCTTCGATAGCATCGACTACGGACAGCGTACCGTAATCAGCGACATTAGAGGCATTTGGTTTCATTGTGTAACTCAAAGTCAAAGCTTACTTATAAGCATCGTTGTAACTTGTAGTGCTAAATCTTCTCAGTGTCTTGACAGTTTGTTTAAGAGTAAGTCAATAAAATAATACCCATATTTTACTTGTTTAAGTAGTCATTATCGAGAATCGATGCTTACGAAAAAGAAACTGAAGCTTGAAGTGTAGGCAGCAACTGTGGTTCTAAGCCGCATCTCGCCCCATCTCGAGCCCTGCATTTTACAATCTGACATTTCCTTTCGACATTTAAGCAGATTAGTGTTACAACGTGACTTCGGATGTTAATCCGACACTGGGTGGATGCGAGAATCACTCCATTTAATCGAGATTTAGTACTCACTGACTACCACTGATAATGCAATCGAGCTTACTTTATAAAATTAATTTATGTATTAATAATGATATGACTACCTACTGCTACATGATTATTCTGATATAACATATTATTCTACTTTTATCATAACGAAACTTTCCTATACCCAATTCTTTAGGAGTGGTACATTTTTAACAATAGTTGTGATATAAGTACATTTATTTATATTCCCGTTATAACCTTACATAGGTCATAACTAAAAATCACTGATATTAGATATGACAAATATCACGTACAGCGTTAGCAACTGCACCGCAGTTACACCCACTGTCCCGCTCAGAATTTATGTCGAAACCGACATTCACTGCAAAGAACATTCGCAGCAAATAACCAGGGTGTTAAAACAACTAGCACAAACAATTGGAGCACTTAACAAACAGACATATCCGTATCAGATGTAGCAAATCGAAACGGCAGGGCATTACTTCAGCGCTATCGATAAAGCTCAACGGTGAGCGAAATAGTTTTGCCACGCAGTGAACATAAATAATTGTCATAAAGTAGATAGGGCTGATGGATGAGCGACTGGCGCTAACGAGGAAACTGCCAACGACAAAAAGCGAACACAAAGAAATCTCGACCGGGCACAATGTTTTTTATGTTACTGCATAACTTATTATTCAATAAGTTATACGAGTACCTATTATGTGCATAAACGAGTTCATAAGCAGATGATGCGATACATACAATTTCGTTCCGCTACAGATACTATTAGACTACATAACGTATAGTTACGAGATACGGTTTTACGCGTAAGGAAAGCGATAACGTTAGAAAGTTAGGAAAAGAGTATTTGGATTGTTATGTATTGTTAATATTCTAGCAAAGAGCGTTGGATAAGAAACATTAACTCTATCATGACAAGACAGGATATTCACGTACTTGAACTAAAATTGTCGAAAGATGTGTACCAGTGTATTTGTTATTAAAATCATATTTTTATGTTGTATTACAACATGAAAATATGGTTATTAAAAAAATATACTCAATATGTATGCTTATTTGCACCTATACCTTTTATAGTGCTTAGGCTTCTTCAAGATATTTTGAAATATTGCTAATTTATATATAGTATGCCCAAACTAAATCCTTGATCTGTGAATTTTAATTTAATTATTTAAATTATGCCACTGTATGAATGTTAGTAGTTAGTACCAAGTTGACAGCATAACTGACCTAAATAATTGTAACAAAATATGCTTATTTATTTAAATAGAATGATGAAATGATTTCGGAGTAGTTGTCAAAGCGTAATGGGCGGCTCTGGCGACTCAACTCAGGCGCTCACGAACACACGGTCAGTCGTGTGCGACATACGCGCAGGGGCAAGAGAAAGCGTGCTTAATCAGATAACTCAGATTGTCAACCGAACTTGGGCTCCTGAAATCGGGTCGAATGTCGATACACTCGATTAATTAATTGACGGTCCGAAAAGTTGGAAGTAACTGGTCCGAAAACGCAAAACTGTTGTGAAACTCGTACGTTTCTTGTCGTAGATATGTAATTACATATTTCTTATCATTTATTTGATTTCGTGATTTAATTTTTAAGTTAGGGGCTGACAGTGAAGCGAAGGCGGCACGTATTATTTCAACTGCCATGCGGAATTAACAAACCGAAAATTTAAGAGCCTAAAGCGAAAATAAAAACGCTGTATTAACTTTACACAAATTTTGCATATAAAGACGGTATAATTTTACTAACTATAGTCCAACAAGAAAACGTAGGTACCTATAGATACATTTCGGAAAAATCTTTTAGAAATAGTGTATTTGCATCTATTTTTTTTGAGGTAAGTATTAAATAAAATTGTGACCAAACATTTAGTACTAAAGAAACAATAAAGACTGATTGTATTTTAATTTGATGGAGACTTGTTTATACCGAGGCTTGTCTGTAATTGTTGCCTAATTCAGACATTTAAGATCGTTGATTATAGCAATGTATCTCTGTCGGGCGACAATAGCTACATTGTTCATTATCAATCGCAACTTTAAAATAGATACTAAATTACGTAAACCATTACCAGGCCGGCCCTAAATTAGTTGCTTAGTGTTATGAATCATTTATTCGTGTTTGATATTTATATTAGGTATTTTATTTATGCAACGCCTTGCTAGGTATAACCTTAAATGAATAAATTATTAAAACAAATAAATTCTCAATGTTATCGTATAAGTGTACAAATAAATGAAAGAAATGGACATTGTAAATACTCGAGAATAGTATAAATACTTAGTAAATTACCATATACTGTTATATATGCATTATGTTTTTCCAAAAAATACTTACGCCTCTAAGAAATTCTTGTGAAGCATTAAATGTTTATATTTATTAATATCGATGCGATCTGCTATCGCAGAGGTGGAATACACCGTTACAATTTTATACTTGGAGTATCTATTAGTATGCGTAGTTCCGTTGAGTTTACGCGTTGCTCGATCTATGGAGAAAGCCCGTGTCCCCCTTATTGAAACGTAGAGCTATTCACCGGCACAAATTACTCATAAATTCATCCATTCACAGTAAAACATTGTGTTTATTACCCGTTGCTAACACTGTAAACATAGGTCCTTGCAATATTTAATTGCAGCGCGAGATCATAATCGATTTCTACGTAGATTCCTAAAATACCTACGAGTATAAACATATACACTTGTACCTTTCCAATATCCTGCTTATACATGGTAAAAGCATATGAGCAAAACCTGATATAAATGTGCCAAAAATAAATATATTCAATTTACGTATTCGAAATAAAAAAGTATTTATAATAACGCATTGTACGTAAATGGTTTTGGTGTAGAAGATCAGGGCGCGGCCGACCGTCATCGAACAACGTACCGATACATCAATCAGAGACGACGATCGAAGGTGCTTTCTCGTCGTTAGCCCTATATGGCCAGCCTGGCACCACGCCTGGCATAAGCCATTTCTTTTTCACTTAATTTTCTAACCTGTCTGTAGAAATCGCTCTAGCAGCATATTTCACCTAACATCTGAAAGGCAACATTGCACAAAGTTCTTCTTATTTTACTTTCGCAGTCCTTTCAATTAACAATTTATTTTCAATCATGGAATTTTTACGTTGCCCACTCTTACATAATATAATCGTAAATAAGTAGGCGTGTGAAGAATATGCGCCTGGAGCAGCCGTAAAAAATACCGTATAAAT
Organism: Boloria euphrosyne; assembly: GCA_951802675.2. Taxonomy (NCBI): domain Eukaryota; kingdom Metazoa; phylum Arthropoda; class Insecta; order Lepidoptera; family Nymphalidae; genus Boloria; species Boloria euphrosyne. Next base: position 8,113,648 of record OX637872.1, read on the forward strand.
AATAGTCATACAAAAATGCTTTATTAGGCAAACATCTATGTTAGGTATATCGCATTTTTTATAAACATTATTACGATTTGTACACCCTATTATTTGTAATAATATAATATGAACAAATTGCCAATTCATTTTCTTTTAACAATTTTTTAATTAAATTCACATGTAAGTATTTTTACTTAGTGCATATAAAACATCAATATAAATAAATAATAATACTTTTCATATGTTGCGGTGTATGCGCAACTTAATTTATCAAAATTTTTGTTGTTTTTAGTATACCGAGCTAAATTCAAAAATATACTTTATACTTTCGTGATTCGTCATGTTCTGGCCGTTTGTCGCTGTCATTATATGCGTGTTTGGTCATAATATGTGATGCGCCACATGTATTACATGGTTAAACATAGAAAAAATAAGAAATATGGTTTTTCCATACATGTAATTGAATCTAGCTATAGTTTAAATCTTTTCAATTAAAAAGAATAATTCAGTAGTAGGTACATTGTTTTTATGTAACTACATTGTTTTATGCGGCGCACCAAATCTTCTAGTAGGCATAATCTTTAACAAATTTTTTAACAATCATCGTCATCTTTCATTTAATGCACTATATCTAAACATTCTCTCCTGAATCACTGCGTCTATTGGTGAAAATCTAATGGAAATCCGTTGAGTTTATTGCGTTCAGACAAACGGATAGTTGCAGCAGGTAGCTGGCAGGACTTTATTTTATTATTATTATATGTAAATATGTACCTAATGATATCCATGTTTATGTTTGTGTAAATTTATTATTCGACATACTTAGTTGGTTGTTCTTTCTTTCATAGAAATTAGTTCTAATTTCTTTTATTTTTACAGAGTGTTGTCATGCTCATGTTCCGAGAAGAAAAATCACCCGAAGATGAAATAAAAGCATGGCAGTTCTGGCACGGCAGACAGCATTCTGTGAAGCAAAGGATATTAGATGCTGGTAAGTAATTTTTTTGCACTGATATTTTAGTAATTTGTTATAATATAGCATTACTATATATTAGAAAAATATAGTTATTGTAAATATTGCTAAGTGAGTGCGTTATAAAACAGTAGCTCGCACGTTAAACCAAGTCATAAGTACGAAGCTATGGATACTCGTGCTCGAGGCGACACAGAAACAGGCAGAAGTTGCGTGCGACGGCCTCGCGCGGCGGCGCGGGCGGCGGCAGTCACTTGGCACGCAGGACCTAATTACCGTGCTGCGAGGCAGATAGCCGCGGAGACGTAACTGCGCATCGCTACCCACCATTATATGTCGTTAGGACATTTGCATAAATAACGCACAACGTGCACATCCTCCGCACCCTACACCGACCTATCAATTCTCACGACTAAAAATAAAACCTGTGGCGCCGCACCATGTATTCATTTCTCCTATGAACTCAAAATGTCGACATATTATTTTATGTAATTAAAATTGAAAGAAACGTTTTCCTTTCCAAGTAGTGGCTAAGTAAAACGATATATAATAGAGATAGCCGACTTTATGGACTCCAGAAAAGAGTAACAGGAAATCATAAAAATTCGTGAGAAATCTTCGTTTTAGTAATGACGTCGAAGCACCTGTTGAAACTGTCGGCATAAACTTTATACATATAATGAACGTTTTAAGACGTCAGTAACATTGATTGCATGATATCTGCCGAGTTGTCTAAAATGAGGAGTCAAGATATAAGTAAAGGTACGATATAGACGCGCGCGGACATAATTACCGCGATGATATCTGGGAGCGTGTTCATTAGCATGTTAATTGCGCAGTGTGCCTCCCTTGCGCCCGCGCACCGCGCTTAGCTACGATAATAATATTTTCCGTTCAATAATATAAAAATATTTATCAATTTCTTACTTATTGGATAAAACTCAAATATTTCTTTTAAATTTATGCGAATCGACCTAAATTCCGAGCTAATGTACTTTGATATAACCTTGCGTAATAAACGAATTGTCACTTATTAATCTTCTGACATGCTTATTGAAATAAACAGCGCTGATATATGACACTTAATACAATCTAACATTACTTAACTGAGACTCGTAGCATTTGTAATGAGTGACTCTGCGACCACTAACAGAGCCTATAAATTTAATCTCAAGGAAAATAAAAACATGGAAGCCATTAATTCGCGCGGCCAGGCCAAGTTTAATGTCAAGGTTTCTAGCTTATCTCGATGTTAGTCAAGTTTTATTTTTTACTTTGTCTTGTTATTATGTAGAATGAAATAATAACCTTAAAATATTTTGTTATTGTCGCTTTAGTTTTGAGTTATTATTGTAAAATCAACTGTTTAAATAGAATAAACATTTAGTGTCCTAATCATATGTCCTAATGCGTACAAATGTATGCAGAACAAATGCAACGAACTTGAAGTAGCGTCAAGGGCGATATCGGACACCTGTGCGCAGGCGTGTGAAAGCGCAGAGACTCGCAAGCCAAAGGCGTGGGGAAGGGGAAAGGGGAGAGGTCCTGGGCCGCAACGCACCGCGCTTCTACACAATACCTTCTCCGGTTACGTACATGTCTTCTTGTATCGCGTGTCCACTGGTCGTTTCGGTGCAGTGCAGCTCCTTGGTTTACCCGCTTCTTTTTTGTCAGTTTTTGTTACACCACGCTTCAGCGATTACTGATTAGGCCCTTAAATTACGCTATTTTGACAGAAAAACAACGAATACAGCATCGTTTGGCTTCACTCTGCAGCTTCACTTAGTCTTTTATTTAAACTTAACTACTTACATCTCTTTAATATTCATCTGTGTAAAAAGTTTATTTTATTATTAAAGCAAGTTAGCAAAATGTATTACAACAAATTACAATACAAAATAGAGTCATTTAAAATACAAAAGTATACAAATCATTACAATTATAAGACGCTTATATTATATCACTTGAGATGCAATGTATTAACATTGTCATTTTAACACATAAATCTAAGCAGAGCTGTTAAACAATATAGTGCGTGAGGGCGGGCGGCGGTCCTCCTGTAGCTCATAAACACGTCAGCGGGGCGCGCGCCCGCACAGATTGCACAGCGACTGATAGCGCGCCCACGCGACGTCCGTCGTACGCCAGGCTGTGCCACGCCGCGATTACTCACTAACGACCACCGCCTGTCTGTTAATGCAGCCCTCGTATCCTAAATGCAATAAACAACTGTAACAAAATACAAATCAACATTTTGACATATTTAAGACTCTATGCTTATTTACCTGAACACCTGCAAAATCTAAACGTAATTTATTAAACTTTATACGGCGAATGTTTTATGTTAATTTTATAACATAAAAAGTGTAATAAAAACATATTATCATGGCTTGACTCATTTCAATAAATGAGTATGCAAAGCAGTAGTAAAACTTATTATAGGATTACGTCTTATTTTATTGGATAAACAATGCGCAAAGTGAATTGACTTCTGTTGAATATTTGCTAGGTAGGAGCGATTGGAATTTAGGTCCGGGCATACTAATTGCATGCTAAGAAATGGAAACAGCAATCGCCGATGAATCGATCCTATCACATGATTATTCACGCCCCGCAAATAAATATCCGTCGTCGATGACGTATTGTGTGTTGATATCTTAATCGAAATCTCCGCAACCATTAGTACACAGTTACCCGAAGACAAGATTAATGAGAACCTGTGGTTTTGTTACAGACACGAAGAACAGCATTGGTTTGGCAGGCTGCATCGAAGAGGTAGCTCACAACGCCATAGCTGTTTACTGGAACCCACTTGAAAGCGCAGCTAAGGTAAAACACTTAATAAATACTCGATATTCTTTATCATATTATGTTATTTATTTATATTGAATATTTGTTATCACATAATAGATTTCTTGATGTATGCATTAATGTTATGTAACTTTTTTAATGGGTAGTTGTATTATAATACAATTTGTATTTATATAGTTTCAATTAAATTTGAAAGCTATTTTTTGTATATAATATAGCCATATAAGTATCGAGAACAAGTACAAAAATCAAATCATTCAACAGTTCATAAAACAAAACAAAAAAAAAATACTTTTGAAAATGAAAAAGATCATCTTCTATTTCCTCAATTCTATATTTTATAAACCGCGCAGTATGAAGGTAGAAACTAAGCTCAGCACTAGTGTAATTATTAATCAAAATAGGCATTTCCCAAAAACTTTTCAATCACTGTTAACTGTAAGAACTCTAACATGCATAATAAGCTCTTCAATTGAACGTTTTATGCGTATCTTGACTTCGTCCGCTCAAAGTAGCCATTAGCGTTAAAATTTGAGTATAAAATGTAATCAGTATAATTCAATATATTATACTATAGCTGTAAATAAAAATTATAGCTTTAAGGCGTGAAACGGAAATTGTATGTGTTCGTCGTGAGCCGTTTAAAATTCTAAAATTGGTTTTGGTTCTACTTGGGCACATTATTTAAGCGTGAATAATCGGTTATCGATACTAATAATTATTTACGATTGCTGAGAATAGCTTTAGCGGGTGCGAGTAGTTTGCGACATATAATATGGGTACTGACAGTGATCGGTAGCAGCGTCGGCGGCGAGGAAAAACGCGAAGGGTCATTTGCATAGCGCGCGGTAATGAGTATGCGTCCCGTAGTTTGCCGCCTCCCTTCTCCTTGCTTCTCTTTTGCTTTACTATTAAGTAGACACTTCTATTACAAATTTAATACATTCATTAAAATGTAGTGTTAGTGTACATCATACAATTACAATATATGTAAATTACATCCATGATCAAACCTTATTATCTGGTATTTCGGTTTACAGGTTAGAGATTTGTAGAGCATATTAATATAAAAATGTATTTATTTTCAGATTAACATTGCAGTGCAGTGCTTGAGTACAGACTTCAGCAGTCAAAAAGGTGTTAAGGTTAGTACTTAAACGTTTGCAACGACGAATTTATTATTAAAAATATACAATTATACTTATAAATATGATCAAGGAAAATTTACATGCAGGATAAATTATATTATGTTTATTCATTTAAATATATATGCAACGCTTATATATATTCTCATATATTTTCATAAACTATAAAACCGCCAAACAAAGTATTTTTAAAAATTCTAACATAACTAAACACGACGTTCCGCTTTTTAAAAGTAGTAAATGTAAACGTTAAAATGTAAACATAGCTTATACGAATAATTATGTTTTTATTTAGCAAAATGTTAATTGAGTTTGCCGCACTGAAAGTATTTAAATTAAAGTTAGTATACGTCGTCGCCATCAAGACTCGGGGTCGGTAACCGCGTTGTCGCCTGAGACTACCCGATAACCAGTGGGTGACGTAAGGGCGTGTGTCTCGTGGAAATTGTTCAGTTTGATACATCGTCTGTTACTGTTAGTTGCCTCTTAATCCTGGACACATTTCCATGTTACTCTACGAGTATGCTATCAAACCGTTTAACCAATATATTGTGTCGCCGTCTTCGCATCTATGGCCTCCAAACCATGCAATTAAGACGTTTTATAGCGATTCGATGCAGACACGTGCATATTTTTTCCTTATTCGTGATTTTTTGTAATTATCCCTTATATACGTTTATTAAAATTGTTTTTTGTTCCAACACAGCTGGCCATAGATTTCAAGCGTGTAATAGCTTTGGTAATTTGTTTACTTTAATATAGCCAAAGATAGATCTAACGTTTATGTGCAAAAAATAAATGTCTTCAATTTTCTGTTTGACCAGCACACTAATAGAATTACCTACATGCGTTTTAAATAACCATTTAATTTTTTATTACAGGGCTTACCACTTCACATTCAGATTGACACATTTGAAGATCCACGAGACACTCAAGTTTATCACAGAGGATATTGTCAAATTAAAGTTTTTTGTGATAAGGTAAGCTACTCTTAATAAACTCTCCTAACATAATATTTATTATATTCATTACTTTGTTAAAAAACTAAAATGAACATAACATTATTAAAGGGGGCGGAAAGGAAAACCAGAGACGAAGAAAGAAGAGCGGCGAAAAGAAAAATGTCAGCTACAAACAGGAAAAAATTAGATGAAATCTATCATCCTGTAACGGAGAGAAGTGAATTTTACTCTATGGCTGATTTAACGAAACCACCAGTTCTATTTAGCCCCGCTGAAGACATCGATAAATTAGCAGGAATGGACATACAGGGATTTTACGGACACGACGAAGCAGCTCTTGCCGAAGCTCATCTCAAAGGAGCTTCTCCTTTCTTATTACACGCTGCAAAACCTCAGGCGCCTGCGCTTAAGTTCCATAATCACTTCCCACCAGATGCCCCAGCGTGAGTATAGATTTTAATTAATATTATTGTCTGCAAGTCAATTTTAATATTAATATTTAATATTAGCTCAACATTTTGCATTTTTAAATACGATTAACTGAATGTAACTAAGTCTGTGCGTGTATTTTCCTCTAGGCCAAAAGTCCTACACAAACCCCAATTTCCAAGCGCAAGTTGCATATTTGGTTGCTCTCGAACAATTATAAAGAAAAACTACCCATTCTTTATGTAACGCGGCGCACAGACAATCATACAATTATAATTAAATTGTAATAAATGAAATAAGTTGTAATAATTAATAATTACAACAACTTTAAAAGAATCATCTATGTTTTACATATTATGGATAAAGTTAAACGTATTTTTACAGGTATCGATCCGATGTAGGTGGATTATCGCCATACAGTGATAGAAAAGATTCCCTGGAGTTAGAAGGCGTGCTCGGTAAACGCGCGCGCACTTCCACGCCGCCGCTGAGCGAGCGCGTCATGCTGTACGTACGCCAGGATACGGACGACGTCTACACGCCGCTGCACGTGGTGCCTCCCACCACGCAAGGCCTTCTACACGCTGTAAGTCTACCACTTGCCATTTAATAACACTTGACACGTCACGTTGACCATTCGAGTTAAAGTTACGTGCCAAGGAATTCGGTGAGCACTAGAATAACCTTGGTGATGTCGGCTAACCGCAGAACGCGAGTGAGCGAGATATCTCTCTCGTTTACTCGCAATTCGATATTCGTTTATGGAAGTATTCAATTGTAATTGCATATTATAAAGTAACGTAAACGAAAGGAATCGAGACGCTTCGTCCGCGCCGCGGCCGCCCGCCGCCGCCCGGCCGGCGCCCGCGACGCGCAGTAACCGATGTGGCGCTTCATAACCCCGTCTAATCAATTCACACGATCATCATAACTGCATGTTGTAATTAACACCCGCGCGGTGCCGGATCCCGCACTCCTCGCGCGACTTACTTTTTTGTTCTTGTCAAACCACTAGACCGGTTACGAGCCATCGTTCGATCCGTTAGACGAGACGTCTCGGTTTAAAGACAAAAGGCCCATTGTAATTTGTTTTATTTTCTCCTCATTTTCAGATTGAGAATAAGTACAAAATTTCAAGTTCGGCAATTAATAATCTTTATCGAAAGAACAAGAAAGGGTAAGTGGTTTTCATTGGCCTCTAAAACTTCAGTAGGCACGTACCGGCCGCCTCGCGTTTATTGTGTCGCCCCGCTTGTTCAGAGGACGCGCCACTAACTTCACTTGCTTATAATTATAATGTAAAAGATACCCCCGAGGACCCTACGTTTGCTTACTATTAAATATCATCACCCGTTTCCCTGGCGTACCTAAAACCCGTATTTTTTGCAGTGGCACTTGTAATAATCCTTACATTAATTAATTATTTTACACCAATACAATATTAATCCTTTAATTAGATCTCTATTAATTGTGTAACTAAACAATAATAATAATTGAATTGAATGAATTCCGCTAATACTTTTGAAATTTTCAATTAATTTAAAACATGTATTTTAGGATTACGGCCAAAATTGACGATGAAATGCTGGCATATTATTGCAACGAGGACCTGTTTCTGCTAGAAGTGCGACCGGCGGGCTCTAGTGAAGATGAACCCCTCTATGATATTACTTTTGTCGAGCTATCTCTTGAACATTAGCAAGATTATCAATAATTTCTTGTTTCGTTCTATCTTTTAAGCCTACGCCGAAGAAAACTCAATTTAGGTCCATTATTCACTAAGGTGTTGTTTTCTTCTGCGTCGGGTAATGTTCACCACTTACCGTGTAAGTCTATCTCATTTAGCTAGCTCTTCGAAACATGTTTAATATATTAATTACTATCGTGGTGAACACGAAAATTCCGTGTCATAACATTCCGTATTATACGCTCAATATTTATAAATAAGGTTGTCTATGAAGTGTCGATCTCAGATTGAAATTTACTATTAGTGAAAACATGAACGTACATTTTTTTTTTATATAAAACAAATGTCACAAATCATGTTTTGTCGTTTTATAAACGACGATGGCGACAATATTGTATATATCTATCTCTTAGTGCCTTACAAAACATTCTAATGGTTGGTGATGGCTAAGCGGAGCGATTGTCTTGTTTGCTAGCAAAAGGATCTGTCTCCTTTTGATAATGGTTGTTACGAATGTCTTGCACTTTTTAAAGAAGCAATTTTAAAAAAAAGTTTTTTTAAAGTTAAAATTAAATATGTGTGCCATTACTCGGTTATATATAATTTAGTTATCGTTTTAACAAATACCTTATAATCTTGCCATGATCATAAAGTAAGAAATTCTTGTCACAAATGTACGTACTATTGTAGATTGATAGCGTCATAATGAGAGAAATAAAGTGCCTTTATCATAATAATTAATTTTTATATCTTAATGTAAGTGAGTTAAGTCATATTAAATGCCATCCAACTTGTTAAGTTTTATATGGATAAGTTTGCTTTATAAGCTCGCTCAATTCATACATCTAGTAAAGTTGATATTAGTTTTAAGATCAGTCACAAAATCGCTTCATTTTGTAAAAACCGTTTCATAACAAGCACATTTTATTAAATCTATTAAATAAGCGATGAACGTGAATTTTATTATAATTTTCAATTGATTTGAATTCTTTTCTTGGCCAATTATGCTAAATTGCCTTCGAAACCTAAAATGGAATTGATTAATAGTAATGATAAATAGAAGCAATAAACGTAAATTACAATTTTAAATGAGACAAAGTTCTTACTTTGTATAATATATGATGCCTACATAATAGTCATTTTAATAGTCACAGAGTGGAATATCACAACAACATTTACATTTTCATCAGCTAAAGAAGTTCTTTTAATAATTTTAATTTTTATCCATTTTACGTGTTGATATATTTTGTTTTAACCATACTTCCCATGACAACTTAGAATATTTAACTGTTCAAAATATGTTTTTAAATTGTGTCATCGTCATTATGTATGATTTTATATTTTCGACTCGTTCCGGCTTTTTTATATTGTATAAATTGTTATGACGTCGCTGATTTTACGTATGGTTTTGTAATTTGAAAATATTTTAGGTATCTCCACCGATTATCTCAAAATTCAGAACCAGGTTCTGTTCCTTAAAAGGATTGGTTGTAGATAAAGTCGTCCATGATCGATGTAATGTTAAGTGCCTAGTGCGGACGGTTCGATTAACTGCCATATTATGACATAGTTTAGTTTACTTGGAGTTAGCATAAGAAATTATAATATAAGTCATTTAAGTGTCACAATGTTGCAAATAAGACTCGTTTCTCTATTACGGTAAAACTTTTTACGTATAATATATACTTCTATTTACGTATTATATGTAATATGTTGTTTTGTTTACTCAAATGAGAAGCGTGGCGACCACGAATCCCGCGCGTATCGATATCTTCCATATTATTATGTTAATATTTTACTTACTTGTTGATAACTTTCCACTTTATTTTAAGAAATTTGGAATCTCTATAAATGTTAATAAGTGTAGAAAATTTCATTGCTCAAAGTCTGCATTTACCTTGGAGTGGGAGCGGACTCTAAGAACTTGTCTACATTGTACTTACTTATACAACTCGATGTAATGATATTTATTTATGTACTTATGGTTATAAATTTTGCAGCTTTAATATTTACTCACATTGATGTTAGATCGTGATTCTGAATCTCGTCATAAGTCACAAATGTCAGTAGCAATAAAATACGTAATTCAGTTTAGTAGTTAAATAGGCGTGGTCTCGGTGCGACGCTGGTCAGCGCGCGGCGTTGTTGTGCAATGCTTAAATTTATCAGAGTAACTATTAATACATGTGTATATTGGAATGGACGATGGTGTAAAACGCTTTTGTAAAGAAGTAGGCGTCTGCGAATAATAAGTTGTTAATTCTATTGTATTTGAAATCAATTGCCGTCAATTCTTAATACATTACAATATACTAATGTCTAAATTTTTTTATTTTTTTTCTCATAAATCGCTCTGTTTATACATGGTATAATCCGTATATTCGTAGTCGCTTACCTCTAGAGTAGTGATTGTGGAGGGCGCGCCGGCGTCCGCAGCCGAGCCTCCGCCTCGTGGATATAGTCACACTAGTTATTATATGCATCTCGAAAGTGGTAGCACATTTTCTTTATTGAATTTTAATCTACTTAAGTTTAAATTGAATAGATGTTACGTTATTCTCTTATATTATTTGTAAGTTGTCATAAGAATATTATTAATATAATTATTTTTATCAAAGTTTATAATCTAAATAAAAATGTTTTTCTTCAAAACATATAAGTGGCATTTTCATTGCGACGAGATAGACTCTACTAAACCCTTCCCAGTTCCCTTTACTTAAATTAAAAACACAATATCCAGTATCATCAAGAATCTATCAACGTCCTGATTTTAACATAAGTAGTTTAAAAATTTGTACATCTAACATGTATAATACTATAAACATCATTAAAGAATAACTAAGTTAAATTGATGATGTAATCAGTTATTTATATCGATTGAATAACTCATCAGTAGAAAACATGTACCTACCTACCATTTGTCTATTTGTTTTTTGTAACTTACGTGTGTTCAACATAAAAAGCCACCTATTTCTAGACAAGATAAGGAAATCCTAACGAATATTGTAATGTAATGTAATGTGAAAGTAATAATGTTTGCTGGTCTTCTTTTGCCTTTTACCAGAATAAGATTATTTCAAGTATGTATATTGCCCCTTTGAGCTTCACACTCCTGAGCACGGGCCCATTATCTTTCGATATCTTGCTAAGATTTCATCTCAACCTGTAGAAAACAGGTGGTTATGTGGGATTCACTAGCGTAAAGCCAGTATTACCCATTAAAATCCAAATTACAAATAATAGTATTAAAAATGTTTCAAATAATAGTCCTTACAAATTGACACAAAATCATTGTATTTTTTACCTATCAATACATACTGTATTTAATTACACAAAGAAGCCACAAAAGCATATACATGAAATAGATTCACAATTTTACTATATTTGTTTTTGATAAAGACTAAATATTAATATATTCAAGGAGAATACACAAACTTTAAGAAGTAGCGAAGTAGGGTAAACAGTAAACACGGACGACGAAGACTTAGCACGCCACTTAGACGTATAGCAGCTACTATGAAGGTCAGTCGAATTGTCTCTTTATTTATCCCACTAAAACTTTACAATATAACATTTTAGTAATATTAATAAAATAAATATATGATATTGATGTACAATTTAACTTTCGATATGATTAAATATTAATTAAGTGGTATATTGTTCAAACACATATAGGTACAATCATTCTAAAACTAGGAGAATTTTGCAATATAATAAGTATATTATGCAGAGGCTGATTAAACATGATTGAGAAATGTCGCCTTGAGACATACCAACTTACAGACATTTCAGCATATGCAGGCACTTTAATTATCAGAAATTATTTCATTGCTTAAAAAGACAGCCACCATAGCATAAATCTTAATGACAGATTTAGAGTAGCTAAATCTGTATTCTTAACAAATAGTTACAATACAATATTAACTAAATAGGTACATCAAATACAAAAACACTTAATTATTCTACCCTCGGACTTTTTATTTAGATTTTATATAAGTAAAAAAAACCCTTACAATGGTTTCAATTTCAAAATATTAAACATTAAATGAATAATACTAAGTATACCTATAAGAAGTAAATCTAAATAGTATTAATAAATAAAAAAACCTACGTAATATAAATAAATATAAAATAAATAGGTATGTTGGGACATTAACTCACTTTAAACTCATTAATATTATATAGGTAAATATAAAAACCCATGAACGGTGTACAAACACTCGTACTCATCACACAAATGTGAGTGATGAGTGGGACTCGAACCTGTAACCGCTGGCAAACGCCAGCCAAACGTATCGGCAATTATGATCTTAATTAAAGACCATTACAAACATGAAAAAGGAACAGAAAAACGTGTGAAATTAAGTACGAAAATGAATTAAGTAAGTAACATACATTATTCCTCATTTTCAAGCCGGTCAAATATTACTATAAAAAGACTTGCAACTTGCGTGGGATGTATACGGAAACAATAGGAGGTAGAATCCATCACCCACTTCTTTACATCATTTATAGTATATTTTTGTGTTAGCATATATCCCGTTCTTAAAATGTTAAATAAGTATTATCTATACTTAAAAGATGGTTTTAATATAGGATTTTTGTTTCGTTAATTTCTCTTTTTGTACGCATTTGTAATTTTTATACGGTATCTATACCTACTATATCTAAAAACTTAAATTTTAGGTATCGACTTACAAAGAAGTAAGAAAATTATATTAAAACAATTAAATTAATAGATTTATTTTAAACTCTGTACTAACACACTCTACAGTACATTTTAAGTATGCATATGCCTACATTTAATTTTGCGTAATATTTGGCATTTATTTATCATCCAACTAATATATCTATAACATGGTAATTTTACAATTGTGATTTCAATAATAAAAATAACCTTATCAATGTGAAGATTTTGTTATATGAACGTCAGGTTATAAAAAATAAATGTAGGACAAAAAAGGCTATATAAAGTGAATTTGTATCTACTCGTAGTTTCCACTTTATGTGATGCAATCGGATTGCTCATTATAATGTCACTTTTCAAAAATATCGAACTCAGTTAAGAGATATTGAGTACTTTTAACAGAATATTTAAATTTAGTTTTAGTCACATTTTAATTTCATATGTTAGTTTTGAATTGGTGGCCACTGAAAAACTAAAAATAATAGATAATATTGAGAATATTATTCGGAAAAAGCATATAGGTATAGTACGATTCAAACTTAATGGCGGCTCGGAAGTTAGCTGCGAGTGCAGGTACGCGCATGTACAGTCAAGTCGACATCCCGCTGATTGGCTGATACCTAAAATTTGCGATCTGCGCATCGGAACGTACGATGTTCAGAGCCGCCATTAAGTTTGAATCGTACTATACTGTATATTATATTACGTATTTATATTTGAATTTGGAACCGTTCACCATGGGAACAGTTCATGACTGATGGCTATTGTATGAGAGGGGAGCTCTGACTGTCACTGAAGTCGAGGGTGTAGTACATGTCGGTGGTGTCGAGGGCTGGCGGGTTGAAGGCGGCAGATGGCGCGCGCTTGTCCTGCAGCCAGTGGTGCGGCGGGCCCGGCTCCGTCACTCGTGACAAGCGGGACAAAATGCGTGAGTAGGTTTTGTTTACTCGGCAGTGGCATGCTGTCACCTGGAAGTAAATAATTTATATTATAGTAATAGAGACATTGGTAGCCCAGTCAGGAGCGGGTTCAAGTTCAGGTCTCACACCTCTAATTCATGTGAGAATCACTTCTAACATGACTACCTTGAGCAAACAACCTTGAGCAAAAAACATCGTGAGCCAATCTGCTTGTTTCAAAAGCCTAGCAAGTTTTCGAAAGAACTGTGAAGTCCGCCAGCCCGTACTTGGCCAGGGTGGTGCAGCATTGAACCTTAGCAAGACCGAGTACCTACATTTTATATTCATCCAATAATTAAAAAATCAACAAACGAAGTTTGTTTACCCTGGTACTAGTAAATGTGTATGTTAATTAGATTATTATTCATCAAAAATCTAATTTTAAATAAAAACTTTTGCATAGGTTCGTTATTCAGTTATCGCTACTAATCACTAAGCTACATATTCATGTCATAGACGTCTATAAATTATAATGTCACTTCTAATATCCAATGCCAAATTGTAAATTAAAACGTTTTTGACTTGAACGTCTTTAAAATTAACATACGGGACTACCGGATTAGAAAAGTTTACCGCAAAGAGATAGGTTGCATGAAATAGGGACACCATACTCTACGTCATTCATCTTCAATGATTCATGTTTTACTACATTAAAAAGTATGCAAAATATTTGAAGGGTACAGGGGCAAAACAAGGAATGTCACAAAATATTTTTTTTTAATTTACATTGCAATCTATAATTCGTGGCAAAATCTTCCCATACTTTTCAACTTTTTTTAATTTTATATGACAATCCTTGTTTTGTCCCTGTACCCTTCATTTATAACTAGCGGCTCAATATTTATAACTACATATAACAGTCGTCCTCGCTCCTCCTTTTTATTCGGTTTAACTCACGACACACACGTGATAGAGACGTGATTTTATAATGTGTTTATAGAATATATTCCGACCGATCTATTTAAATACGTATAAATTGATCAAAGTTTATAGGAAATAATAACCAGGAAGTGTATAAAAAATATATAAAAACAAAATGACGTCGGCATCACCTCGTGCTTCAATATAATTGAAGTTCTAAATTATTTTTTTTGTAAATATAATTTCAAGATATAAATGATAAGCTTGAGATAATATATTAAAATTACAAAAATATAAATATTTATTTTTTGTATTGAGGTTCTTCTTTTTGTAACTAGCGACTCACCCTCGCTTCGCTCGGGTTCGTCCCTAGCTCGAACCCCCTTTTAGCGTACAATTTTTACAAACTTTAAATGTCTTACTTATTTATATCTAATCAAAAGGCCAAATAATAAGTTTCAAGCTTCTAGCTTTAAAAATGACGTAATTTCCATACAAACTATCATCCCCTATTTCAACCTCTTACAGCCTTTTTTTCGCCTTTAAAAGTAGCCTATGTCCGTCTCCTGGCTCTGAGCTACCTCCCCACCAATTTTCAGCCAAATAGGTACAGCAGTTGTTGAGTTATAAATAGTGTAACTAACACGACTTTCTTTTATATTATATAGATTATTTATATTTTTATACCTACCACAATACCGACAATAGCGATAGCTGCTCCTAAAGTACCAGCTGCAATGTACACGTTATGCAGACGGTCGTGGTAGAGACCGAGCGGGAGACGCATCTCGCGGACCGATCCGCCTCCGCGAGAATGTTCACTCATCTCACTTTCACTATCCACAACTGCTTCGAGTATAAAATCCTCTGAAAAGGTTGTGTCGATGATAAGAATTGGAATTTGGTTAGTAGTTCATAAGCCTTCTGACTTTGTTAACTTTATTTAAGTTTTTAGTTATAAATTGTATTTTTTTATTTAATTATAGATTTAAACAATGTAGAGCTGTTATATGACACCCTATACGAGGTTTTTAGTTCAATTTTATTTTGAACTTCTATTTTTGTAATCTATTTGTAACAGTAAATAATTAAACATAATGAAATTTACATACCTAAATAAAATTTTAAAATTTGAGTACTAATTATGCAATAAAGTAAATATATAATATCCATTATAGTGATAATAATAGATTATTAATTAAGGTAAATTTGTATTGCTTCTGGTTTATAGTGTGACTGTTTCAGTAAAGAGATCGCTAATATTTTTTGTGTCATTTTAAACTCAGTTGCAGTGATCTCCATCCTTGTCCTGCAAGATGTTTACTTAGCGATCCTATATTTTTAATCAATTCCATTATATTAATTATGCAAATACCTATAGGTAACAATTTTCTAAGTACTACTATAGTTCATATAATATTACATTACGCAAGTTATTATCAATACATACTTCTATAAATCTATTAACGAATACTATAATAAGATTTTACTTCCATCAATCTATTTACATAAGAAAATAGTGATAGCATAAGCAAACCTTCACAAAGTCTTCCAGTGTATCCCGGTCGACAAGAACAGTAGTAAGAATCCACGCCGCTCCAACATGTACCACCATGAGCGCATGGATTATTATCGCATACCTACACATGTTTAAATATATAGTTATCATGGTAAAATAAATGAAAAGATAGTAAGAAAAATTTTATAGGAGGTGTGTATTGTACAATGTAGGTACATATTATTAATTTAAACCTATTTGGCTTATAGAAATTATCCTACTACAATTTTGTGTATATGAAGAAATCATATTACGAGTAGAGATAGATGTAATAAAAAATGATATCGTATCAACGACGACGACTCTCAATATTAAGGGTATGATGAAGCCCCTGTCGGGCGATAGCTAATGAATTTTTCTCATCACATACTTGGTGATCTACACTAACATACGGTCTTTTTGCGTTCACTGTACTGTCAATCGCAAGGTCTACCTCACTGAAACAATCTCAGTCCTGTAGGGCTGTAATCGAACAGTCTACCACCCTAAGAAGAAAGAGGTTTTGTGCCCAGACGCAAAACCTCTAGTGTACGGATACTAGACCTTTAACTTCCCAATTCTAAACTGCTACTGAACTTAAGAATTCAAAAATTCCTAACAAAGAAACATATTTATATTAGTAGTAGGAATTATTGGTTGCAACTGTTGAGTTCAAACAGAGTAGTTCTGAGCCGGTGGTAAATTCCTCACGGATTTACATACTGACATTTAATTTGAATTTTAATAATGTAAAAAGCGACTATTGAAAAGTGCTTTTAAAAGTCTATTTAAATAAAGTATATTTTGATTAGGTATTTAACTAGAATATTCTTTTATTTTTATTATGTAGATTGTAGGTACATATAAGAATTATATAATTTCAATATTTAAATATTATACTTAGTTAGCATAAGATTATTATTTCTATATTCAAAACAATATATGTATATGGAAAATTACTATGAACTATAAATAAATACTAAATTATAGTCATTCGTTAAATCTTTCCAGTCGCTTGCTAGTTGCTACTTAAAAAGCTCTCTTCAAAGTTTTAACAACGTCAATTACGCGGTTTACATGTTGCAAGCTTAATTAAAAAATCACAAGGCACTGACCCATAAATTTATTTACTAGTAGTAATTAATAATTATCGTTCGTACTTTTATATTTTTGGACAGTATTTTATTACATACGTATATCGCACTTGTGCGTAAGTCTTATAATTATTTTATACAAAGGTATTAATTGATTGTGTGTGATAAAAATGAAGATATGTTAATAAAAAATACAATCCCATTTACCCGATTACGTAAAACTATTTTAAACGTATTACGACTATAACTTACCGAAGAAGCTGTAATGTGACATTCGTCACCACCGTAGCCGTTGGGACACTCACAAGTGTAGGTATTCCCACGATCCACGCAATACCGCGGTGTTTGACAGGGGTTCGACAAACAGAGGTCGACCTGATAACCGATAACCGATATTCAATACTCAATTTTTCATTCGTCAAATACACCCTTTACTTTTTATGATTTTATATGTAAATATATATATATAATATATGACATATAATTGCCTATACTCTATAATTTTCTTCGAT
Organism: Boloria euphrosyne; assembly: GCA_951802675.2. Lineage (NCBI taxonomy): Eukaryota > Metazoa > Arthropoda > Insecta > Lepidoptera > Nymphalidae > Boloria > Boloria euphrosyne. The sequence continues at coordinate 8,131,287 of OX637872.1, forward strand.
ATAATATAAGCTATTTAATGCTAAAATAATTTTGAATTCGGATTAGTAGTTCCTGAGATTAGCGCGCTTAAACAAACTCTACCTCTTATTAATATTACTTAGTATAGATGCGTGCTTCAAAGACATACCTACTCGTATTTTTAAAAAAGGCTAAAGATAACTTAAGTATTTTTTGCATATATTATACGTACTTTAGTATTATATTAATTAAAATATTATATAAGTTTATGACCTCTGAAAACTTAATAAGGCCATGAACAATTTACTACCGTAAATGTATAATAAATAAGCTGATATTAAGAGCTAACCGTTCGTTAATGGTCGTAAGAACCGCTTCTATAGCTTAAAGCCGTGGTCATCTCAATTTGAATGAAGTATTTATGGATGCGATGTATTTAACTAATGTTCGAACTATAAATGTTATTATCTACATGATAGTATTAACTGTATATAAATATTTATATATTTAAATAAACTAAATTAATATCTAAAATCGTTTGATAAAGTTCCATTACGATGATTTATATATACGGAAAACATATTGTTTTTCTAAAATGTTGTCTTTTGTAAGATTGGATTGAGAGAACTTTAAAATCATATTTTGAAAAACTAATGACCTTATGTCACAAAACTACTTTAGACAGTCTAAATTATACTGTAACCGAAAACAAAATAACTACACTAAAAGTAGAGCTTATTAAATAAGTGGTACTTAACTAAAATTAGTAAATATAAAAAACCTATATTACAATGTATGAATAGGATAAAATGTGTCAATTACCTTCGATTGGCAAGTATTGCCAGTGTAGCCTCGGCCACATTCACATTCAAAACCACCGACACGGTCGGTACATGTGCCTCCGTTCACACATGGTGACGATTCGCACTCATTATACTCTAACTCGCATCGGTCCCCTGTATAACCTATATAATAACATACATTTTAAATTACTACAGAAAATTAATTATGATTAAAAAATAAGTGTCAATATTAAGCAAGTTATCCTCTGTTGTTCATCCCATTATATACCTACCATTTTCTTATTTAAAACTAATTCAATCAGGTCGATATACTGTACAGGTTTAAAATTAACGTATAAAACTAAATCCGGAACTAATATTTATAATAGTTTGCCATCTGACTTTATAGTTACTATTTACTGAAATCATTTTCTTAGATATCTACATAATAAACCTAAATATTCAGATATTTATTTCGAGTTACAATATGTAAATATGAACTTAGTAACGCATAAAAATAATTCAGGCACGCATCAAGTTATTTACAGTAGCATACAACAGACATGCCCCAAATGAAACCCATGAGACTTGATATGCCAAAGCTCGGGTAGTATGGCTTAATACAGAAGCCTATAAAGGCGCCCTGTGCAAACACATTATAAGGGAATTGCAAAGCTAAAAGCGGAAATGGGAGGCTGAAAGCTTGCTTATAAATGAGATCTTATGTACAGGTACATTGTAGATTATATAAATGTCATGTGATACCTAAACTTTTTCTGTTTTTATAGAGTTAAATATTTAGCTTCATATGAACCAGTAATACGAGTAGTACAATTCATATGTAGAAATTTTAATAATATTATAATATATACTAAAAATATTTTGTTATTATATTTGTATCACATTTTTCATTATTATCTATTTACTAGCGACTCACCCTCGCTTCGCTCGGGTTCGTCCCCAGGTGTAACCTCTTTAGTATAGTTTAAAAGATTTTCCCGCTATTCTGTTGCAATTTTTCCTGAATATTCTTTGCTATAAGCCTCACGGAGCCCGAGACCTTTCCAACGAATGCAAAACCGTGGAAATCGGTTCGTGCGTTCTGGAGTTATAGCGTCAGGAAGGAAAACTCGACTTATTTTTATATAGTAGACTAGCGACTCACCCTCGCTTCGCTCGGGTTCGTCCCCAGGCGTAACCTCTTTAGTATAGTTTAAAAGATTTTACCGCTTTTCTGTTGAAATTTTACCTGAATTTTCTTTGCTATAAACCTCACGGAGCCCGAGACCTTTCCAACGAATGCAAAACCGTGGAAATCGGTTCGTGCGTTCTGGAGTTATAGCGTCAGGAAGGAAAACCCAACTTATTTTTATATAGTAGAAGATGAGATGGTATAAGGTTAAAGTTTATCCGGTATAAACAATATTTGAAATACATATAAAAATATAGATTTTTTCCCCATCCGTATATTATAGTATATTTAATTAAAACTATATAATGTAAATATATATGGTAAAAATATTGAGAGAGCTTAAAAGCTTTCGCGTTTAAAAAGTCCGTAAAAAGTGATTAAATAAAATTATTATAGGTATGAGTATAAAACAAGACAACAATAAAATATAGCATGTAGGTACATATTATGAAGGTACTTGCTCATTGTATTTAGATTTTTAATCATAAAAAAGCAAATGACCCAGATACTTTTGAGAATTGACAAGTGATGGAAAGCCGCGGCCCGGTAACAAAAAGTTACGTTTTAAAACTGCATATTGCACAAGCATTTTTTTTCGTTTATTTCCTTCCATAACTTTTGCACTCGGTGCTTAATAAATAAAAGTTCAAAAAATGTTAGTAAGCCGAAAAAAAACCGAGCACGCTTAATGTAGATAAATCGCAAACTGCCCAAATCTTTGATAAAGTGATGGAATCAAATTTAATTTTTACACATTTTTCTACAATTTTGGCGACAGTATAGGTATCTAAAAGACAGAATATGGAAACTACTATTTATTAAAATAATTTATCACGACATGCCCGCACTTAAAGATGTATTTTTATTGTCTTAAAGTAGTAGGTCTTTTTTTCATAATAGGTAAGTACATAACCATCGATTCTATGTTGAAGACAAACTTGACCTAAATTTAAGCAATATAAGCAAGACTGGCAGTATTTCCAAATGGAACCAGAAATATAGGTAGGGTATATACCTAAGCACTTTTACCAATTCTCCTTCGAGGACTGTTTGAACGCATCTTAAATTTTCTTTAGTAAAAAAACAAGTCTCTTGATTTATTCACTCGAATTATTTTAGCAACAATAAAATCCTTCAAATGTAGGAAGATATTTTACATTTTTTTAGTAGATAAAAGTGTAGACGGTATTTAAATATTTTATGGAGTATAAAAAGCTATTCAAGAAAAATGAAGTATTTGAATGAACCTTATACAACGTAATTTTCAACTCTTCAACTCATCTCTACATGAACATGTTCATCATGAAAAGAAAATTTGGAAAATTAGGGAAGTCTGTCTATGATGCTTGCATAATTGCTCGTATATGAATTATTTTAGTTTACTCGGTACTAATTATTATTTATGGTCTGAGTTTTTATTATAGACTACCTGCTCCGGTTCATCTCTTTATACCTAAATATTAACGGATATTCTAGATTTTTTAGAAATGTTATCGATTTCTCAGAAAATAGATATTTTCCTGCAGCAAAAAGTTAATCTATCTGTCCAGTAATTAGTAATTTTCTCATGATGCGGTCACAGAGAGACTGGACAACTAGACAATATGTGCCTTTTTATGTTTTTGTTAACTTTCAGCAGTTTCGAAAAAATATGACGAGGTATGATTAGATTCGGAATTACATGCAGATGATTTTTGAAAAGTCCTGCTTGCAAAAATGACAAAATTTACAAACAATTTAGACAAAAGAAGGGGTTTAGTTGTTTTCAATTATTATATCAAATATAATTGAAAAATTGAGATATTTTTTTGTGTGACTAATATGATTTACCAAAAATTATCTTATGGAGATAAAATTTTATTAAGAATATTATATAAAGATGAGTTCGTTTTCGAGAAAGGATCTATGGGCGATGTTCCAAAAGCATCTAAAATTAATCATCCATATAATTTTACTCTTGAGACCGTCGTAAGCAAGACTGTCTAACTATAATTGAGTAAGTTTAGAACGATTTATTGCTCAATCGTGCTGGTATTGTTGGTGGCTTCCAGATATAGTTAAAATCTTGTTCGAAACATAAATCATTTTTAACTGTGGTTTTGTATTACCATACAACTTTTATATCAATTGTACAGGCAAGAAATAATTAGGTAATAAGATTACTATATAGTAATAACTATTAGACAGTACTTCAAAGAAATACATATTATATAAAAAGAAATAGTATTAGGTACCTATGTTGTTCTCTAAATTAACAGAATAATATTTCATATTTCAAATTTTTTTTGTTGTTTTTAATTAAGAGAAAATATTGACTTTTCAATAATATTTTCAAAAAAAAATTTGTTAAGATTTGACTCTGAATTTTTATTATATGTATAGTAACAACATAATTTAAGTAAGTACAGGATGAAAGATGTCACAAAAAGGATTATTGACGTGGGCGTCCAATATCTTGATTGCATTTGAAATCCAAATGAGATCTTTACATCGTTGTATGAGGAGACATTCAATCCTCTTACATTTTTTCAATTTCGATTTTTCTAATATAATATAATTTTTTGTACAATTATTTAGGTATCGTACGGTTTTTGTATTAGGTACCTTAAACACAAAAATACCCTTTAATATATTATTTTGATTTAAAATTAGATTTCCTTGCAATTATCAGCTATACACAGATGTTTATGTACTAATTACAAAACATATTTGTATAAAATCTTTTCGCTAAACTATAATGGTGTCAATCTTCTAATACTGTATATCTCTATCTGTGAGGTGTACAAAAATATATTTAGCATTTAATTTTGTTATTTTTAATTTATAAATATAAAGAAAACCACATTATATAAAAACGAATGCTTTTCTTAAACTTTAATTTAAAAAAATTGCTAAATCTTGAATAAAACTCACCTGGCTCACAGAAACAGCGATACTTCTCTCCGTCTTCGTTATTAACATCTTCAACACAAATTCCTTTTACACAGGGTTTTGAGTCGCACACGCCTCCATTGGCGGGTATCTCGCAGTTAGATCCAGTCCATCCCTCAGCACACGCGCAATGAAAAGTTGTTGAACCATTTAGTGCCATACTCATACACGAACCACCGTTAACACAAGGATCTGAATAGCAAGGATCTTTTTCACATTTTCTCCCTGTAAATCCTGCGAATGTACTTAAATCTTTAAAGTATATAAAATATCCATATATTAAATCCATATATAATTATATCCATGCATCTTTGGATCAGAAATAAATTATAGCCTGGAAGATCGCATAGGTTACTATTTATCCCGGAAAATACCTACAGTTCCCGTTGGACAGACTAGTTTCTCTTTTTAAGTCGGGGCAAAACCGATGCGAAGCGTCGCTAGTAATGTTTAATTTTTATATATCCATAATTTCAATGGAAAATGCTATATATAGTATATCATCTGCATATCTATCACTATAGCAATTTCACCTAGATCTATTCAGAAGTTCTAGCGTGTAGACTGTAGAGGAACAGTAAATCCATGCATCCAAAACTTTTGAATTTATACTTTTAATTGGACCTAGTTCTGCAGAAAACAGCCATGTGCGAAAAAGTAACAACAGAGATATAAGCATTTTTCTGTCGATAGTTGCACTTGGGTTGTGTTTCGTTTTTCTGGTTATCTCAACATTGAAAAATATTTGTATAAGTATTGTTTATTTTTTTATCCTATCCAGTATTCTTAACTGTTGCTATTAAAGCTTATAATTACGTTTAGACTTGGCTGTTTTATACAAAATAGCATATTTTACAGTAATTATATTAAAGTTTAATCCAGCCACATGAGTTGGCTGTGTTTTGAGTCATTTTTAAACAGCAAAATAAATAAAAAAACAGACAAAAAATCTATAGTAACAAAAATCGTAATACAAAATAATAATTATTTTGCTGGATTCATATTGTTTTAGATCAAATTGGATTTAATAAATAAATTGTGATTTGAATAAAAACTTCGCAAGTAACTAGAAGTGTTTATTTAAAAAAAAAACTAGAATCAGTTTAAGAAAAATTTTGTGTTCAGTCTTCAACGTCCAAATTAAAATCTAACTCAGTGTTATATCCGTCAATGTCGTCTTTAATATCTTGCCCACTTGTCAAATTATCATAAAAATATCGAGCATCCTCTGGTATTAGATGTCTTATTGATATGATGTCACGTAGCTTAGGCTCAGCGATAGGTTTTCCATTCGGCCATAATTTGCTTAACAGAGTTTTAAAAACATATTTTTTTTCTATATTGGCAGAACCGTGACGCTTATTAGATATTTTACGGGTTATGTCCAAACAGTCGTAATCTTCTTGATCAAAATCAGATTTCATATATATGTGATATGGGTCTGCCTTTGTAATTTTTAATTCTCTTGTTTTCAGCCAATTAACTTTGTCATTACTTGTTGTTTTTTTTTCGATTAATTATACACTTTTCTAAATTTTCAGTCGAGTAAAAATCATCACCTTCCAACTGATAGGTTATGAGAGGTTTTTTCTTCTTGCATATTGCCATAATTTGGATGTAGTCATCAGGCGTATAAATCCTTTGATTGTACTTCAAAGCTCTCTCAATATCACCGAAGTCCTTATCATTGGGTAGGTAACTATGGCCTGGCATCAAATACTTAAAAGTAATACTTTCTAGGTTTGGTTTCATCTCCAGCACGTCTTTCATCATAAGAGTAATTTTAATATTCCTATTTGTCACCACACGAATCCGACCAAAGAATTAAATCTTTTACAATATCAGGGACATTCTTATCTATGTTTTAGAAGAGACGATCCCACCTCTGGTGCACCACGTCCAGCCTGACCCTCTACCCTTGTATAACAATAGCTTTGGTTATATTTAGCACTGTGCACACCCAAGTTATAAAGCCAGATTTGTCTTTTGTAAAATATGACATTTGTTTGAATCCGGGGTAATGGTAGTGTCTTTTGCATATCAAATGTAAGACATTCGATGTTTTCTTGATTTTTAGCTAGGTTCATATCTATTTTTAATTGAGATCTTGCTCTTTCAGCGTGATGGAGATGTATGTTGTGTTCTTCTCTTATGGAGTTAACATCCCCACCGCTTCTTCCTACATTTATTATTTCGATGCGAAATGTATCGCAGACATTGCACGTATCTTTGCTTAGTATTTTAACTTTTATGTTGTAGTTGCGGTAAAAAAACTTCTTGAAAAAACTGTAGCTTACAGCGTTCGAAGTTAGTTTGACTTTATATTGATCATACACTGCAGACAAAGTCACTCCTGGCTTAAAAAATTTTGCCGATGTATTTGACCTGCTATAATGAGATGTGTATAATGGGAGTGAATCAATAAGTTCTTTTATTTCTTGTTTACGCACATCGGGCATCCTATTTTCTCCTCCTTTTTTAGAACATCATTTACCTAATAAAATCAATTATATTTAAATTCACAAAACAGCTAGGATGGTGTTGAAAAAAGCCAACTACCACTTATAATAAAAATCTATTTGACAAGAAACAGCCATCACAGACTGGCTGCTTCTTACGTAACTTGAACACTGATATGTCCTAACATTTTGAAATTTGTAAAAAACAGCCATAAAGGTAGGCTGACTTCTGCAATATAAGAATTTTAGTTAGTGTCAAAATTGGCTGCATTTTACACCAACCTGACTGTTTTTTACGAAATGTATTTGTTCAAATGGCTGGATTCGACGGCTTATTATCTCCGACATTAATAAAGATATCAACCTGGCTGTTTTTGTAAAAAATTCGCCATGTCTAAATTAGCATGGCTGTATTTAAAACTCATTTTTGGAAAAACTGTGTAATGGCTGTTTTCTGCAGAACTAGGTCCAATTTATACTATTAGTAAGCCTAAATCTGGTTTCCTACTTAAAAAAAATATAAATAATAAAGTCCATATCACTAACCAAATATTTATACAACTTTTTTGAATTCTAGTCTCCCTTTCGAGGAAGCTATTTACGTTTACGTAACTTTTTGGAATTGGTACGATTACGTAATACACCACAACGCATTTCGCGTTTCCCTGATTGCGTAACATGGCGTTTAATTAATTGTGTTTAAATTGTATTCTAATGAGAAAATTATTTAAATTTATTGTCTGATAAGCCGAGAGGCAAATACTAATGTGTTTAAAAGGTAGGTAGTTCTTAATTTGAAAATACACGTACCTAATATAAATAATTGAAATTGATTTATAGACTTCCGATAAAAAAATATTGTAATTAAAAAGAAACTGAATATTTTAAAAGTTAACAAATGTATGAAAATATTTATTTAAAAGCGCGTATCATATTTAAGTATATTTCAAAGTCTGCATGATCACGGCAATTCGCCAGCAGAATTACCTAGGTAGGTACGTCTTGCTACCAGCTACACCAAATTGATTTAATCTGCGGAAAGCGGATAAACCACGTCATCAAGAAGACGAGAGATAATGCAACATAATAATAAGTAACTAGTATAAATTAAATGTACCTATATAGACATGACTTTCATATGGTATTGAAATGATAATAAGAACTTAGGTAATAAAGTGCAAATAACCCTAAAATATAAGAACTTATCAATAATAATACCTAATAATTAATAGTGAAACCTATAAATACTTACAAGCACCTAGCTTGTATTATGTTATGTTGTAAAACTTAGTGTTCGATTATCTTGACAGTAAAAACTAAATCGTGATATTAATTATGTAAATGTGAATTTCGTACCGTACGGACATAAGCAGTGATAGTTAGCTCCATTCAAAGGTTGCGTGAGGTCGACGCATATGCCATTATTCAAGCAGGGTGATGGATTGCACGCGTCTTTATCCTCACAATGTGGCCCGGCGTACCCATGACAGCACTGACACTCGTAACCCTCCTATGTGTTATAGATATACTTACTTTGAGATATATGAGTTATTGTGTTACAATCGTCTGAATACATTTATGTAAAAAAATAAATCTTTTATATATATGTTGGAGTTTATTTTTTGAAATGAAGGAATAGACCAGATCATATTTTGACTTGAACTACGAAGTATTAGAACGAGACATACATAATAGAAATATATTAAGTTTAAAAGACTGAAAAGAGCGAATTCTGTAGTGCAATTTTTTTAAATGGATCCCCAATTTGGTAAAAAGTTTATTTGCAAGGGTAATTGCATTTTATAATTTGTAATTACCATTGATATATTTGTGAAACAGACGCCTTTCGCAGTGCAGTCTTGAGACTCTCCGCAGTTATCCGATTTTACGGTTACTCTCAAGCGGACGCACTGCGACCCCCAGTTCTCAGAAACAACTGTAAATAAAAATGTTATTGCACTTCGGTGTCGGTTATTATACTGCAAAGTGCATATTGTAAGAATTAAAGCGTTAAATAAATGTTATTTTGAAATAAACTACTAGTATAATTATTGTCTTTTACTTAAATACAAACATTTATAAGTTATTTATTTTAATTAAGAAATTATAAAAATATTGGGAACTATACACTACCCTTTAAAGCAATTAAATTTTTGGCACACTAATAAGAAAAATATTTGTAAGACACGCTCATTTTTCTGTAACCGAGGCTGCAAAACGTAACTGTCATATATCAGCCCTTCTTTGATATTTCAACTATAATGTTCGAACACAGTAAAAGCTGTTTCCGGCGAGAACTGATATAAACTGCTCATTTCTCACGCGATGCCATTGCTAAGTTTTTGTGATATACGAGTACATATAAGTACAATGTAGAGCAGTGTAAAAGTATATTTTTAAATTCGATCATTATTTTGTATTGTTAATTTTCTTCATTTATAAATAAATAACAAAAATAAACTTCAAATTCATTTTTAACAGCTAATTATATGTACATAGACCAATGATATTCTAACAATATTAGAATCGATTCTATTAGAATATCATTGACATAGACTATGTACAATTCTTAGCAAAATGTAGAGTGGCTTGTTATTGATCAAACAATTCACAATAAAAACTGTAATAGTAATTATTGAAAATGAATGTAACATTATGAAAATATGAAGAGTAGTTTGTATTAAAGGCCATCACCTATTAGTAAGTTAACGCCTTCTGTAAGATCTTTATCGTAGAGTGTAAAAATTTTGGCCCCGTTTTCGTCAAGCGGGGTGATATCAAGTAACATGCCATCAGTGACATCACAATGCTCATGACCCTGGCGAGTTACTTGATATACTGCTGGTTGGAGTGCCGTATGGTGTGACCTGAAAATAGATCTTGTACAAACAATTATCTAATGAACCCTATGAGCAATGTGCAACTGCTACGGGTCAGTGAATAGGTAATCCCTTCGTGCTCGATAACATGAAAATGTCGTAACGGTTGACCCGTATAATTATATGGTTCTGAAATATTTTGTTTTATGAAGTGTAATTTTATGTGAATAATGTTTCTAATTTTAAGATTTGTACATGATATCTTATATATCTATTACATTTTAAATAGCTTATACACAATACTTCAAAAATGTATAATTTGCATATAAATTTTACTTTACGTATAATATTACGGGTATCTTGCCTCTCAGTATGTGAAGATGTGTTCATATTAGTAGTTTCATTGGCTTCGACGTGAACAAAGGTATCAAGTGAAGAGTCTGCGATGCGGACGATAAGAATATCTCCACTTTGAATGTCAGCAGATCCCTCCCATGACACGATGACTGGGGGGCATTCACCCCCTTCTCCGCTCTTAACACAGTCCTCCGATATCTGACAAAATTAGAAAAAGTATTCATAATAATTGTTTTATTTTTATTATATGATATGAGTGGAATTCCACTTTTACAACTTTTTTATAAACACAATTGTGTTTATTTTATAGGTTTACCATAGGTTCATCTTCTTTAGCAACTATCGATCCATTGGATCAAGTAAGCTGTTAAATATATTATGAGACGAGACATAAGCTGCTCTTATCCAGATAAGTACCTATCTAAGAATGTCTTATCCATGTGGGATGTTACAAACAGCTATTCAGTAAAACATGAAATTGTTACATATTTAAGTATTTATTACAGTAGATTTAAAAACGGAAACCGATCTTATGATTTTAACCTTTAAACACCGGTTTGTACTTAAAGTTATTTTTTTTTAAATCTAATGATCAAAAAGTTACAAGACTTTAAATCTACAAATTAAATATTTTTGAAAAATCTCATTGAAATAGTTATTATAACCGATACAGATACCGAATCTATAGTTTATAGACTTTTTTTTCTGTCTGTCTGATTTTGACGAAATAACATTTATTTCCATGACCCTCACTTTTCCAATATACAGATTTATCCTGCAATCACGCTTAAAGTTTTACTTCAAAAACTTCTAAAAAAGAAAGTTTTAAAAGTTTCAAAGTTAGGCATGACTAAACCTTTGGCGTGCAGAAATCTAAAATCTTGTAGAGAATTGTTTCTATGTATGCGTAGAGTAATTTATGAATTCGTATTCAGACCAATCCAGCATTATCTATAGAATCTTTCACACTTTCGTTCGTACGTAGCTCCATCATGGAGCTAAAATATTTACACAATATGGTATGTAGAGAGAGAGAGAGAGAGCTTTGTATGCATAACTAAAATTCTACATTCATTATTACTGGATAAACTTAGTTTATGCATTAATTTTCCTAATGAATATATTATGTAAAGTATATTATATTATACCAGAACATAACGGTAAAGTTGAATGCTTGGTTCTAATGTAAGAGTTAAAATTAGAGCGTAGGTAACTCGGTATTAAATTGCTTGAAGAATGTCAAAGTTTAGTACAAATTTTCTTTTGTGGTAAAATAATGTTATAAAATGATTATTACTGTTCATATTGCCCGTTACAACAAGTGACTCTAACAGACTGAATCTCTCTGTTTTTTTTTGTCATAAACAAGATACAATATTTATAGCAGAGCGACCAACCTAAGTTAACAGCTCCACTCGGATCTGTTCCTAGGTACGAGTACGTTGTAACCGCAAATAGACCGCGCGACGGCCTGACGGACGCACGAATACGGGCAAACCGACTCGCAAAATTAAAAATACTAAAAACGATTACATTCAACTCTTTATCGATATAAAAAACTTCAATACAACTTTCCAAGAAATAGATAATGAAATAAAATTAACTCTTTATTGTAAATAAATTACATTAATTAGACACAAATCTAAATCACATTTCAAAAAAAAGGGAAGCACTATGAGCATAAAAAGTTACTAGAATATTTAACGAAAGTTTCTATGAAATCAAGTTCAATCTTTAATGCTGAAAATACTACACTCGATGTAACTGACTTGAACGTGGACTAGACATTTTCCTTTTATAAAAGTAATAAACATCGCTGAATTACTGAAGCAGAAAACCTTTTCTCCCTTTCTTTTGCGCTAGGACGATTTATGGTTTATGTATTTGACCTCGTTGTACTGTGCCTTCACGATTAATGTTATAGTCGAGCATATAATATTTCTTTAAATTATTCTGTTCGTAACATCACTTCACCTACAAACGCTCTACATTTTTGCTCAGTGTACACGAGAATATAAAAGCTTCTGATGATTCAAACTAAAAATTATTCTCGACAACAAAAGATTATAGAAATTAAAACTCATCATATTTTTAATGGTACGGTACTGTAACATTGCTATTTATGACAATTTAACCCGAATGCACATGAAGGAGGGTTATGAGTTTCAAGTGTATGTATGTATGTGTATGTATGTATGTGTATGTATGTATGTATGTACCGTACGAATATATTTCTTTGGCACGCTCTGTAGCCTAAACGGCTTGATGGATAATAGCTTGAAAAGTGTCGTCGTCTCTTAGATTCCTCCTAACTGTTAGAGTGACACTGGGTAAGGTATATAAAAAATTTAAAAAAATAAAATGGGCAATTTTTTGCGACATATGAGGATAGACCTTCTAATAAATATGTGGTAAACCGACTGTAAGCAACATTTAAAACTGTTTTATATCTTTTATATTTTAAATTTTAATTGTTACGTACAATGTGAAAAAATATATATACAATATATATTTTATACAATAATAGAAACTTACCGTAGCGGGCAAATGCAATTCATGAGTTTCATTACCGCGCCACAAACGTGACTCTCTCGGAAGTACAGGCAGATCACAGTCTATAGCCCCTAGGCGGTCTAGTAGCCGTGTTGAAGTATGTATGGTACTTCCGAGCGCACTAGATGTAGTGTTTAACTTTTGCCTTCTTGCACTTTTCAGCAAGTCTTTTGTTTTCGAGTACACTTGAGTGGCTTTGCGAGTCGTGGTAGCAGTCTCTGTACTAACGTACCCTTTCGTTGTTTTTAAACTTTTCTTTGTGGTTTGAGTAGCACTGAGAGGCACTGTAGTCTGTAACGGTTTTATGCTAGACTTGGTTGAGAGCATAAACCCCGTTGTCGGCGTTGGCACAGTAGTCACCGTTTTAATTTCTTTCGTCACATTTTCATTTATTTCGCAAAAACAGCCTCCAATTACCAAAATTAATAAAAAGATTGGCACAAAGTGCATGTTATACATTCTACTTGAAAGCTTAAAGGACGTATTAGCCATTATTGCATTTTTGTATGTTATACGTCCTTGGATTGTTTGGCACTGGTTCAACAACGAAACGTGTTTCCTGCCAAAACAAAACATAAGTTAGAATACTTTACGAGTATGCATAAAACATATAGTTGTATTAAATAGAGTAGTCAGCTTATAACAAATATGTATATTGCCAAGGTACTTATATTATAACTAGCTATTTCCGCGGCTCCGCCTGCGCCCGAAGAAATTTTTTTGATGCCAAATCATAAGAAAGTAAAAAATAAAAATTTGGTCTATAAATAAGAAATAAAATATCTGGATAAGGCCACCTTTATCACCTAGGGGAATATAAATTAGCCTACGATCTATTCTCAGACCTACCAAATATGCACAAAAAATCATAAAAATCGGTAAAGCCGTTTCGGAGGAGTTCGATAACAAACACTGTGAGACGAGATTTTTATAGTAAAGCTGTGTTAAACAAAAGGCTGAAATAGATCATCGAAAAGTATCTCAATGTTGATAAGCGCTCTTTTCACAAGTTTTTATAAGGTGACCTATAGCTTTTATCATCTGTACCACAAGAGCGCTTCTGGATAAAAAAAACACCTATAATTGGAAAGCTTTAGGGTCCTCCTTATAAGTGGTGACCCTCTTCAAATAGAAGTCTTGCCTGTAAGGCAATGTTACTAATTTTTGATTCAAGTATGCCTATTTCTTAAAATATGTACTTGATCATTTGGATTAAAAATAAAATTAATTTAAAACGTCATTATTACTCCATATAAATTAATTTCAATATTTTAGGACATTTTCAGCCTAAGCTAAAAACATACTACTTCGTAAGATTTAATGTATTCTATACATCATATTAATGTTCTTAAGTTGTTAGTTCTATTTATTAAATAAAAAAATCACTAATACTTAAGGCCCTCTTTTGCTTTATTGTAACGTCTGTAAAGGCATATTTAAGTACTGAATTGTTGATAATCTTAAAACTTAGACCTTAATTACTACTCAATAACTACAACAACAATATTTGCTATATTGTTGTTGTTGTACTTTTACCGGAACGCTTCCCGGGCGTAAGTTAAAATAAATTAAACGGTCTTTATAACTTTCAAATAAAATTAAAATAGCCTAAGTTACTCCTTATAAAATTAGCTATCTGCAAGCGAAAGTCCCGTCAAAATTGATCCAGCCGTTTCAGAGATTAGCCGGAACAAACAGACAGACAGACAGATAAAAAAATTAAAAAAATATTTTTTGATGTAAGCACCGTATATTACTTTTATATGCATTTAGTGAAAAGCTGTTAGTTTGAAATTAAAAACAAACTCTTCAATTTAATTTATATGTAGGTACTGATTACTAACAATAACACACAAAGATACGAATAAATAGCTTTTAAGTTAAGAAAACGTTGGTTCTGTATTCAGAAACTTACTTCACAAGAAAATAAAAGTAACAATCTTTTAATCCGTAGGTACATAGATTCAATAATACAACGAACACGCGATTCAGACTCGTCAGTTTTCTAGTTTGATATACTGGAGAAAATAATTCCATTATTATATACAATATATATACAAAATATATTCTTTCTATAAAAACAATCCTTTTGTATTCTCGTTTATCATTATAGCTTTGGAATTATGAATAAAACTTACATTAAAACAAAGCTCCGTAATGTAATACAAATATGAAGTTTAAGTTAATCTTACGATATTTAAAAGTAACTACAATATTTATATTATTTATTAACAGTTATTATTTTTAAACATGATATTTAAAACATACTATAATTTAAAAACTAACATATACTACGAAAAAATAAACTACGTAAACTCATAATATTTACTTACAGAAAATGCAAATAATATTTCCTTACAGAAAATATCGTTGACATCTAATCTCACTCACTCGTGTTTAAGCAATTTCGCTACTATCACATAATAATGTGCAACGGAAAATAACAATGAGATGATGTATAATTGTTATGGCAGGATGTAAACGCGACGTAGGGCGGGCGGCGTCGCAGTCCGCAGCCTCCGTGGCACTGAGGGCGGCCCGCCCGCGCCCGCCCGCGCGTCCTCACGACCCCGCTACGCCTCTATCTTTACTTAATTCTACTCCATGCCCGTAATATCAACGATTTCTTTAACGTGACACAACTCAAGGCCATGTTATTACACTTGAGTGCCTCCAAAGTTAATTTTAATTTTTTTTTTGTGACTTGTAAGTCCCATACATAATATTAATAAGATTTTTTAATAATATTACAATTCCTTACAGTAGCTTCCTAAATTTAATAATAATTAGGCATTAATTAAATAAGATGTACTCTTTAACGTCATATAATATTATGTGTCATTACTTTCTAAAACTTTTTCTGATGTTATAACTAATTATTTTACATAAATCTTTCCCTTTATTAGGTACATACCTTTTCACCATAATATGGCTTTTGTGATTAAAAATTTTTAGCTCTGACTGTTACTACAAGACTAAGTTGTCAAATTTAAAATTGCAGCTTTTTATGTAGATACGAGTATATTATTTATTCTGTGCTTATATTATAACCTATACATACAGTGCCCTAACTGATTCAGTATCGCAATGTGGTGCTTTTATAAAATAATATCTTTAGCTACATTAGCTAGGGACTCACGCTCGCTTCGCTCGGGTTCGTCCCTAGCTTAAGCGCTAGCGGAGCCGCGGGTTCCGCTAGTTAAAATAATTAAAATTTCTAAAACAAAAGTAGCCTAAGTTACTCCTTATAGCATTAGCTATCTGCGAGTGAAGAAATTAGTAAAAAACGGACGGACAGAAAGAGAGGCAGAGAGACTGACAAAAAAATTTAAAATTTGATTTATTGATGTTAGCGTATATACTTTTAGGCATTTAGTGAAAAGTTGTTAATTTGAAATTAAAAACAGACACTACAATTATATTTATATAGACAATATAGATTTAAGATATAATGTCACTATTTTGAATATTTTTTTATTTATTTTTTTATATCATTTTATTACTACTGAACTACTTCAGGGATTTGTATTTTATACGGCACACGAAACATCAAAATGACGCAGCTTTCGATCTGATAGGCACTCCCAAAAGACAATACTACAATATCACATGCATGAGAATGAAAATACTAAATACATGATATAAAAACAAAAGCTAATAAGTATTTTAGAAAGAGAGCAATTGAATTACTAAAAAATAAATCCTTAAATTTTTTTTAACGTGCATTATCTAAAAGTAATGCTTATATTATAAACGAAAGTTGTTTAATAAATCAGCGCCATTAAAATAATACTCGTACAACATTTATAAATTTTTTTTTGATGTCGTCAATGCGTGCCAGTTGGGTACAAATTATTTCGTCAATGTCACATTGAATCACTACATAATTAATATAAAACAGAGTCCGGCGCCGAATCTGTCTGTCTGTTCGCGATCAAATCAAAAACTACTGCACCGATTTTCATGCTGTTTTTACCAATGGATAGAATGGTAATCCAGTTCTACTTTGTATATAATTTGGCAAGTTTTTGTATACATTGGCTAAAATATAATGATATCTGTTGGAGGTGTGGGAAAGAAATAAGCCTTTTGGGAGCTTTCAACGAAAGCGCAACCCTTTGAGATATAACAAAATAATGTATGGTGGAATTGTGTATCTTATATAGGTCTACAGAAAAGTCTGGAATGGCATATGTCTATCTCTTAAGGATAACATACTATATCCATTTTAATACTTTAAAAAATGGGCAATTATAAAGCGTTTACGTTACTGTTTTAAGTTATTGTTTAGCTAATACTAGCTGACCCCGTGGCATCACTCGCGTTAAATCTAGGCGGTATATAAAGTTACTCCCTAGCAAACAACGGTCATTCTTTTTTTAAAATTATTCGAAAATAAGTATTTAAACACAAAAAGCTATTTGTGTTCGGTAATTTATTGAAATGGAAAAAAAGTACCTAATTTCCATTCCATTGCCTTGCATAGTGAGGAAAATAAAATTAAAATCTACAATATTGTTTGGCAGATCATCGAGTAAATTTCCACGAGATAACTGATGCTGTATACTTCTTGATCCTATTTTTTTTTTATATTTTACTCAATATTCTGCAAATTAAAGCTGAAAACTTTCTGCAATACGCCACGGTCACACGATAGACATAGACAGTCGACTAATATAAATGATTTTTTTCATCAATACTTTTAAAGCGTTAATTAATTATTGATTTTACCAATAAACATCATTTACGAAACAACAGCCAAATTGGTTCTTTACAGGAGAATGTGCACCAAAGAACATAAAAATAATTTAACTGTTGTATAAAAATTGCGGATAAAGTAATGGTTAAATTATAAGATAGTTGGTTAAAAAACGTCCGCATTCAACAAAAAAAAACATTTTTCATCATGATCTTTAATTAATATGTCATAGTTCTCGAATTAGGATATTAATTATTGATTTACACACCCTCTCTTTTCGGATTCGTTTCAGATGGGTTCATGATGTTAGAATATTGCTAATTAAAGTGTATAGAGCTGTAAGGAAATATGTAGATATTCAAAACAAATTTTCCAGAAAAACATCGAATAGTAGTAGCCAGTAGGTAATAAAGTTATTTCGTAATAGATAGTCGTAATATATTTTTTCAATTGAATGAAGATACCACATAATTTTGCCTGTTATGTTGTCAAACCGTTGGGCGTCCATTAGGCACGTACAATTGAACACCTCACTCACATCCGGACCCACACGACCAATTTACACCGACTCCTCCATTAATGATACATACTTAGGACAAATTGTATAAGACAGAAGCTTTTTTGGATTTAGCGTCGAACAAAAGCTAATACATAAGTACTTAAACAAGAAATGCATAATTCATAATCTGTCATAAAATGTATCAGCCATTGTGGAAAAATCCGCCTGCCGTATGAGTGAAACTTCCGACATGTGTCACGTTTCAGCCTTGTGAGCTTAGACAAGATGACATTCACCATTGCTAATAGAAGTTTAAAATTTATGGAAAAATAAAAATAATGTGGTCATAATGTATCTGTAGGTAAATAATATAAGATTTTTACACCACTGCTGTAATCAACTGTAATATATTGAAGTGTAAACTATTGTACAAACAACACACGAACCTATATGACAAATAAGGATACTTGACCGAATTAAAATGTTATAGTACATTATATTCAAATAAAAAATTTAAAAAGCCTAAACGAAAATTAAAACGGACCTGAAACGTAATGTATGGGCGCGGAACAATAAAGTAGCGTAAAAGTTCGTGACGTAATGTATCGTTTCGACGTTACGTAATTTGTTAAATGTAGGGCTGGGGAGGTGCGGCTGCGATGGATATTGGCCGACTGCCAACTGACAACCAAACACCCTTATCATTTCATGGATCCAAAGCAAATATTCTCTTGCAAAAATTAAAGTTTCTCTTCACTTCACTCTCGTAGTACCCCACATGTTGCTGGCGTCTTTCCAATATTGTGAATACTCTTTACCTTTCCAGACACATCGCTTTAATACGTGCCCGTGATGCAGTGAAAGCGCTCTATATTCGCTACATTCAAGTGTCTATATAAATATTATTTTATAATTCTTATGTTATTTAAATTGAAAAATATTTTGATTTTTTGTAAATAATAATTGACGAAATCTGTTTATTGATTTGGGATAAATTACTTTAACAGCAGCGGCTAATGTGTGGAAATAATCCTTTAGGATGACATCAAAATATTTTAGATTTATAAAAGAACATTATTAAGCTTTTAGATATAAATCTTTTTTCGAAATACCATATAAAATCGCACATAGTATTTAAATAAATATTATATGAAAGACGTCTTTATATCGTATAAAAAAGGCATAAAGGCATTGTACCTATACAAGTGCATTTCACTCCCTGTCGAAGCATGCTCAACACATTTGGTGATACTTATCTATTAACACGGTCAGCTTTCATTTCATCGAGTATCCACTGGAGACCCGATTTTTAAAATATATTATTTTTTTATTTATTTTAAGAGCTCGCATTTTCGTATTTACCTATAATAAATTAAAAGTAAATAACAAGCATATAACATGATTTTATTTAAATGCTCTGAAAAGAAGAAATTAAACTTTAAAGTAAATGAGACCCACTAATCTATAATAATACAATTCTAACTTAGTCGAATCTGTACATTTTTTTTGTAAAATCTTTTTGTAATATGTAGTTATTAATATCAAGAGATATATTATTTATGTCTGTCTGCATCACGACAAAACCACTGGACAGATTTGATATTTGGTATTATGATGGCTGGTAGTCTGGGTCAACAATTAGGATAATCTTTAATGCGGTAAAAATGCGGTGAGCGTTAAATCTGGCAACAAATCTGAGAGGAGCGAGGGTATTTTTCTATATTTTGTTGTCTTGATTTTTTAACCAACTATCAAAAAAGCTACTACATACCAATATTAATTTTTAAAACAAGATTTAAGGAATGGAAGTCCCGTATTGATTTCAAAAGACCTAATATATCGATTTATTTTAAAATATTCTAAAGGTAAAATAAGTGATTTTGAAGTCGGTGTAGTTTTTTATTAAACCGCAATTGTTAATTTAGGACTGACTAAGCTACGCTGGCTAGGCCACTTCGAAAAATAAGATCAGGGGCCGTAATGTTATCTTAATTGAAGGATTTGTCTAGATTAGCGCAACTAATTCGAATGAGTTAGGTCTTAGTGGTGAATCTGATCCTAAAAAAATAATTTGAGTACCAAAAAATAGATTAAAACACATGTAGATCTAGAAATTATGAAGCACTCTTGTCGCAGATTGGCTGTATAAAAATGTCAGTGACGGAATTGAAGATGGTCTAAAATGAGTCAAATTAACAAGTAATACTTTCATTCATTCATTCATCATTCTATACACATTAGAAATAAAATTTTAAATTCTGACAATAAAATTAAAGCCACTTGGGACGTGATTACCCGTACGGCTGGAAGATCAAAGCCTGCTAGTGAACCTATCCAATTGCTAATTAATAATACTACAATAAATTCCAATGAAGATGTTGCAAATTCATTTGAAAGTTATTTTTCGAAAATCCCTGAAAACGTCACATTTTCTTTAAAATCTTCTCCTACAGATGCAATAATTTCTTTAAAAAATCATACTCATCACTGTGATCACCAATTTAAATTTTCATATGTAGATGCGAATGAAATAATTAAGATATCTAAAACTATTAATCCTAAAAAAACTGGTGATTTATGGGGCATGTCTGTTAAATTACTTAACACAATAATAACAAACATTGCACCACAATTGTCCCTTATTTTCAATATAGGAAAATGGACCTCATTTTCGCAATCAGCACCCCGAGAAACCTCGAAAATGACACCCATGTCATTATTGAAAAAAACCCGGATGTCCGCCATCTTTGATTCGAAAATGAACCTTATTTTCGCAATCAGTACACCGAAAAACCTCGAAAATGACACCTTTGTCATTATTGAAAAAAAACCGGAGGTCCGCCATCTTGGATTTGAAAATGGACCTCAGTTTTCGCAATCAGCACCCCGAGAAACCTGGAAAATGACACCCATGTCATTGTTGAAAAAAAAAAACTAAAATGTTGACTATAGCTAACTTCAGGGTGTTGACTATAGCTAAATTCAACATGTAGATTTTCGTGTGACGGTGCTGCGCGCGCATCATAAAAATTCACTCTCATAATTTTTTCATATCGCGCCTAAAGAAGTATAACTTCAAAAATTAAAAAAATTAATCACCTTTTTAAATAATTAAACATTTTCCTATAAAAAGAGAGTAATTTACATAGCGTTTCTTATAATTCTCTTTCCCAGTCCTTTTCTTTAGCTATTAACACTGATTTCCTCCTAACTTTATTTTTTTATTAGCCATATTTAATTATTATGCTGTGGCGCGAACGTAAGTACGAGCGGAGAAAATTTTGGCTAACGTCTTACGTTGGCAAGCGCCCGATTGCGACTGACGGGGTAGCGGGCGGCGCGGCGTCTTGTCAAACCGCTGGGAAATATTCAAGTTTTGTGTAAATAAATTAATTAAAAAATATAGGACTTCATTTGAAACCCAATTTTTAGCAGGTTCTCTGTAGCATTTAAAGACGAATATTTCCATATAAAAATGATGTGCAAAGTCAGAAATTTTGTTATCAAATTATTCAATTTAGACTTTTAATTAGGTTGTTTTTGGGATTTTTTATGATCGAGTAAAGTACACCCTATCGTGTAACCAATTAGCACATTACTTAGACAATATCCTTAAGTATATCGTCTATTTTTTGCGAGACCGATATTTAGTAATAAATACCTAAAAAAATTGATCTAGCAAATCGTTTTTCTCCGCTTCTCCCGTGATGCTTCGCCTTAAGTCTAAAATTAAAAATACATTATTGAATAAAGCTTATTACACCATCAGTGAATACTTAGAAGATGTAAATGTGTGGGATTAATGTCTTGTTGTGTCTCACGTAGGATAAATAGATAAACATTGTAATGCAATAAATATTGTAATCAAATATTTTTTGAAAAGAGCAACTGCTGAGTTTCTCGCCGGCTCTTCTCGGCAGAACAGCATTCCGAGTCGGTGGTAGCTTACTCCCAAGTCCCAGACTTACAGACTGACATTTAATTTAAATTTAAAGTTTAATGATGTAAAAATGACGATTCAAAAGAACTTGTAAAAGTCTATTTGAATAAAGAATATTTTGATTTGATTGATTTACGTGAATATTTAACATATTAAATAATCCTTTTCTAACCTATTCTGCGGTGATAACGATTGCTGTAAAGCATTCGAATTCGAATGAATAAATAAACGAATAATTAAACAATAAAAAAAACAAACGATTCAATAGAATGAGTGGGTTAACTATATTAGTAAAAAACAGCATTTTGTCAAATAAATTTATTGCCATAATAAGTATATGGATAACAGTAAAAATATTACAATAATATCCGAGACGATATTTTTTTTTATTGTGATATAAGTTCTATAATAAAAATAATAATACCGTTAAATAGCTTCCACGTCATTCTTAGCAGGAACTGCATCATTTTTAATGTAACCCTGTAAAAAAAATATTTTTTATTTATGCTTTCTTAGGTTTACGCGAACATTCGAAATTATAAACGAAACTCTCTTTTAGAATTTTGTCGCGAATGACGTTTCGAATGCTTTACAGCAATCATGGTCACGGGAGAGATCCGAAAAGAGAGTTTCATTTATAATTTTTAATTAAGTTTATAATTCAATAGTTAATTACGAATATTGTACATTAATCAAGTTAGAACATGCTCGAAAAAAATTGCGACGAATATAAATCGATTTTTAATGTGAAATTGAAGGTTTAAATAGAATAACTCATAGTTTTGGGTAACCTCACTTCACAATATTACGATTATTTTATCATCGGTGGACAGTTCAAATTTACAAACATATATATAGCGGATATATTTAAATTTTTGAATTTCATGTATATATTAATAACAAAAACGATAGTTGCATATAAAATGTCAAATATTCGCGTAAACCTAATAAAGTCCCAATCAAATAATTACATTAGGCACGTCCTGCGCCGCGACGTGCGCGGCGTAGGAGGAGTACTGCACGGCCATCTTGTCGGGGTGGCAGCGCAGGCGGTGCGAGCGCAGCGTGGACGCGTACGAGAAGCGCTCGTCGCACCACTTGCAGCTCAGCGGCTTGTCGCCCGTGTGCGTGTACATGTGCACCTGCGCACACCGGCACACATCATATTAAGTACATATAACTAATATAATCATTATGAGAGTTTACATTGTATGTGTGTGTGTGTGTGCATTCCACTGTTGTAAATAATAAACACAATATATAAATTCTATAATTTATTGTATTTAAATCTCAAATTAATGAATTAGGTATCTGTTGACGCAGACGTAGTAAGAAAACAAAAGTGAAAATTACAATTTACCAAAATTTAAATTTGACAATGACTGAATAGTTTTTTAAATAGGGTTAATTTTCTAGCTTATTTTAAATTTCCTATTTCTACATAAAACATCAATCTTGCCTAATTTCTCTACCACATCTCACTCATCATGGCAATAAAATATTACATAGGAAAAATATTAAAACTCACCTTGAGCGTCTGGCGTCGTTTGAACGCCTTGTTGCAGTAGGAGCAGACGTGGCGGCACTTGTCCTCGTGCACGAGCAGGTGCTTGCGCAGCGTGCGCCGGCTGTTGAGCACGCGGCTGCACACGTAGCACGCGTACGACGTGTCCTCGTGCGTGTCCATGTGCGTCTTCAGGTTCGAGTACGTTTTGAATCTGGATGCCAAATATTATTGTTGTATCTGTGTGTGTGTAATGTTTCATCAAAGCCCGTTTAGTAGTTTTTGCGCAAAAGAAACTTACACACATCCCATTACAATGACAAACTCTGCAAGAGTTAGTAGGATATTAATGGATTTAGATCGAATTATTTGGCGTATTGTATTTCTTAAGGATTGGAATCAAATACGACCACTTTTACTAATTGTTAAAAATATGACAAATATCTATTTTAAGGTTTGACATTACCACTAAAGCAAGAATCACACAAATAAAGAAAATCTCACACAAAAATGAAATGGAAGTCGAATAAAAAACAAAACTATGGCGATAAAGTACTCAAGGGTGAACAAAAAAGGGGCATTAGAAATTAAAATTCTCTGTCCTTGTGTATTAATAATCAGCAGACCCATTATAAATTTGCTAAGCACTATAAAAGTACAAAATAAATCCGCAATAAAATCCAAAAAGATACATAATTTCATTTATAATATCAAATATACGCGTAAACCTAAAAAAATATTATAACAAGGATTCTAACAATACCACGTACATCGAAATCGGTTTAGGCGTTCAGAAATAATTTCTAATGTGGAATAAAGAAACTAACAAACGCATATACATACATAAACCCTGTAAACACAACACTCCTTTTTTGGGCAGTCGTGTAAAAAGAACTAGTAATCAGCATATGAAGGGTACAGGGGCAAAACAAGGAATGTCACAAAATTTTAATTTACATTGCAATCTATAATATGTGGCAATCTCTTAAAGATACCATACTTTTCAACTTTTTTTAATTTTATGTGACATTCCTTATTTTGCCCTTGTACCTTCGTATACACTGACCTCTATAATACCACTGGACTGGCTGTTCCAAGCGTTTGACAGCAATTTTTTTGTGTCCATTTGAGGCGCCACTAGCGAGAGTCCCGAGAACTAATTTTGTACGAATATTGCAAAAGACAGTTTTGTTTACTGTTTTGTGTTTGTTTACTGTAAAGTAATTTTGCATTTTCGTTGTTAATATAACATAAGTAGTAATTATGATGATACGGTTATTGATTAATAAAAATAAAAAAATAAAAATCTTTATATCGACATCATTAGTTTTAGTACCACGAACTCTCGCTACGTCCGACAGCGGCGGACAGCGCCAAAATGGCGAATATCAAGCAGCCACAAAAGCACGTTGACAACAGCCAGTCCAGTGGTATTATAGAGGTCAGTGTTCGTATGAGAACAGCTGCAGTGTACTAACGGCTTAGAGCAGGTGCGGCAGACGAAGGGCTTGTCGTCGCTGTGTATGGCGCGGTGCTGGCGCAGCTCGCCGTTGGTGCCGCACGCGTACCCGCACAGGTCGCACACGTAGCTCTTGATCTTGTCGTGCACCACGCGCTTGTGCGACGACGCCGACGACCGCGTCGTGAACCTGCGCCCGAGTACCGAGCATTCAAGAAAATGCTTATTGAAACATCATAATATTATATTATTTATTTATCGTAATGCCTTCGAATAAGGTTATACATATGTGACGATACTTGTTATTGTTATATATTTAAAAAGGTTTTTTTTTTAATTTACGTGCATTATTCTCTTGAATAAAGAATAACACGCAAAATTACGTTTGTCAGTAGATACAAAACATTCATACCACTTTGTGACTTGTATATTTAAATTATCACAATATGAAAAAAAATATTTAAAATAAAAAATTAAAACCGACTTTAAAGTAATACTTTTAATAAGTTATCAATGAAGTCAGTGCCAGCCAAAGTGAAATAACCATAATGGGTACCTTATCAATTAATCAATCATTTTTATAAACAAAATCAAAATACCTATTCGAAAACTGCCCTTCTTGGCTGGCACCGAACTCAATCGTCAACATTTTTTTACTTAAAATTAAAAAATTGTCTTACTTCAAATCACATATTTCACAGCGATATATCTTCCTCTGTTCTATTGGTATGTGCGAGCGCTCGTGCGACTTCAGCGTGTCTTTAGAGTTGAACACTTTATCACAGGAGGAACAACAGAACTTTCTCTCAGCCTTTGGTACATGCCTCATTTTATGTTTATTCATAGCTGCCACTGTTTTTGTTATTCTTGGACATTTATCACAGCTGGAAAAAATTAAAGTCATGTATACATATAAATAAAAATGAACTATCTGCTTGTGATTTTAAAATAACTGTTTTCTGAGATACATAGTACATCCCCCCCAATGTGTGTTCACCTTGTCGTAGTGGGGGGGCTCAGTAGCGTCCGGCAAGCCGGTCGCGAAGCCAAGAAACACACAGGGAGGGCCCACGGTGGGCGGTGCAGGGAGGGCTCACTTCGGAGGGCGATGTATCAGGCGGGTTGCTCCTGGTACTTCTCTGGATAGCAGAGTGGACTTTGGAGCAACCCTATTGGCTGTATTGTCTGCTTCTGCAGACCTGCTGGATCGTCGGGGCGTCGTACTAGAATGCGCAAGCGATCCTGCGACGCCCCATTAAGACGTGATGGATGCTTGGGTTTTAGTGGGTAGTACTGGCTTGCCAGTGAGTCCCACACAATCACCTGTTTCCTGCAGGTGGTATGCGTCAATGCATTTCCCAAGGATAAAAAAAAGGTATATAGTACATATTTATATTATGTGTCTATCTTTTTGTTTGTCTGGCGTAATTTTTGGTATGGTTTAGACATAGACTGAGAGCTATAGAGAAACTTCTAGGGCAACATATAGGGTATTTTGTTCCCAAAATATTTAGGGCTCTAATGCGAAAATTATTTTCTATCTTGATTACGCAAAATTATAACAATTTCAGAAAAATAAAAAAAAATTACTTCCAAAATCACGTCACGATAGTTTTTATAATAAACCCAGTAATAACAACAAAAGAGCAACTGCTGAGTTTCTCGCCGGCTCTTCTCGGCAGAACAGCATTCCGAGTCGGTGGTAGTTTACTCCCAAGTCCCAGACTTACAGACTGACACTTGATTTAAATTCGTATAATAATGTAAAAGTGACGATTCAAAAGTGCTTGTAAAAGTCTATTTGAATAAAGTATATTTTGACTTTGACAACTGTAAGCAATTTTAACTCTTCCAATTGTATTGTAATTTAGGATTCAACTTTACATGTTCCCTACAAAAGTCAATAGAAAATAGGTACTTACCAAATTACATTTGGATTTTTATGATCTTGAACATGTTTGTACAAAACAGATTTAGACTTAAGAGTAATTCCACATTTACAATTGACTACAGGCATTATGTTATGTTCCTCTTCACAGTGGGCTCTTAGACTATACCAACTCTTACACTGCTTCTGACAAGTTGAACAAGTGAAGCTAAAAAAAGTAAGTATTATTATTTTACTTATTATTAAGTAAAACTATACATATGATAAAACTAAGTCAAATATGTATTTGAAATAGACATTGTTTTATATTATTAGTATTGGAATCTATTGCTGTAAGGATTTTGTCCGTCAGTCTGGAAAGGCATCACAAGAAAAGCACTGCAACTGGTTAGATTAATGTTTGGTATATTAATATCTGGTTATCTGTGCAAACATATTGAATACTTTTTATTGCAAGAAATAATACATCATCTCAACTAATATAAGCAAATATTAATAGTAGTAAATAGTAAGTAATGTGTACTACTCGTGCTAAGCTAGCGTATGTATGTTATAGAATTGTTTACTTCAGTACATTTGAATTTATTAATACAAATAAAGGATTATAATTTTGGAAGTTTCAGCACAGTAGTTACAGAAAGAAAATTAATATGTCCATTTCTGACCAAGCAACAAAGGTTTCAAACCCCATTTTGTGTTATATAATTATATATTGTATATTTACTACATACTTAACAAAATCAGTCACATTTTGATTTGAATATTTATCTTCATCCTGTTTATCTGAATCAGAATCAACACTTTTTTTTATTTTTCGGCTTTCTACTCTGTGGTCTGACACATGTTTGTATAGAACACTTTTGGACCTTATAACAAAACCACAAATACAACTCAATATTGGTTTACTTTTATGAATTTTAGCGTAATGACCCCTTAATCCACTCCAAGTTTTAACAGTTTCTTCACATAAGTCGCACTGCAACCTAAAACATGATAATCAATGTTTACAAATATAAAAGAGATATTTAAATAAATAAGAATTTTATATTCTTTTATTATAAGTGTTATTATATGCTTACTTAACAAAATCTTTCACGTTTAAATTAGATTTCTTTAATATTTTTTGTAATTGAACTTCTTCAGACTCGGTTAATACTTTTCTTCTGACTTTCTTTGCTTTAGACTCCTTCAAAGTAGCTAATGTAACATCACTCAAATCACCATCACTGTCATTTTTATTATCACTGTTGTAATCATGAACATCAAAACCAGACATTGAGTAGTCATTATTGATAGCACCTGAAATATTATTAAAATTGAAATTTAACAGAATATTTTCAAGGGTGTCTTACTTAATGTGGTCAAGAGTAAATTAATTTAATTGAAAGTAAAATTTACATAAAAATCTCTAACTCCATTAATAATCTCCACTTTCTTCCTCTATTCTTATTAATGATATTGTGTATTCAATGTTAGTTAGTTCATTAGCATATATTTTTAACACTGTATTGATGGAAGTTTTTTTCAGAGATATATAATAAGTTAAAAAGTAAATGAAGATTGGTTCATTTTTGTGTTGAAAACAAATTGTATGGGAATGGACACTATTTTAAAATCAGGGTTTAATAGGGGGCCTTAGGGCCAGAGGAAAGTTAGGCTTGCTACTATTATAAAGGATAACTAATATGATATAGCTATAGATTGCTAACCTTCTATAAAGTAAAAAGCAATTGTGTAAATATTGTAACAAACAGAGACTTGATGAAATTACATAGGAAATTCAGATTAGCCCAGTGAGTAATCCTATTAAGTTTGGTATAGATTGGAAGTCTAAATATAGGCAAAGCCCCAGATAATACTAGTAACTTATAGACTAGAAAAGGAACATTTTTTTTTCTATAATAAGATACTTACTTACTAAGTCTTCAGCAGTTAATTCAACTTTGACCTTAAAAAGAAATGACATGTTATAAATAGATCATACTTAATTTAAAGGAATTTTAAATAAAATATACATGGTATTAGAAGAAACCAAGAAGAAATAATTTTTTTCTACTAACTTAAAAAAAATTATCTACAAAATAAACAATATTTTACTCAGCAAAACTAAAAATCACCTTCAGTCACTTCATTTATTTTTATATATTATTAATTAGTTAAATAGTAAATATGAGACATAAAAAGTTATTTATGACGCATACCTCTTCCTTTACTGGTGTTACAGCATAATCAGCCAAATCATCTTCAATTTTTACTGGATATTTTGCACATGATTCTATATACATTTTCCTTAGTGTATCTTGAACTTTAAAACATTCTACTACAAACAAATGAAAAGATACCACCTTATCCTCACAATTCAAGCAAACTTTCGTGGGTAATTCTTCATTTTCAAGAACCTGAAAATATAATGTATATAAAGAAGTTAGTATTAACTATTAAGTATTAATTTATAGTTTAAAACCTCATAAACATTTAAAATAATAAAAAAATAGATTTGAAGAAGGTTAAATATATTTGTAAAGTGTAAACAAACAAATTTTTTTGAATACACAAAACCAATATAAACAAATTTCACGTTGTTTATATACTAGTTTTATGTAGTATTACTTACCGGTAGTTGAATAAATTCTTGTATCATTTTTAACACATGTTTGTTAGAATCATCTATTAAATCCTTAGAAAATTCGTCTTTTTTAGCACACAATCTACACAAATCCTTTATATTCAGAGCCATATTCAATAACCTTAGTAGACTATCATGATGATATACCCCAATGATTATATAAAACGAACAATAAAGTACTAAAATTGTTTTTAAAAGTATAAATATAACTTTTTATAATAATAATATTTATAATATTAAAAAATACAGCAACTCCTAAGCGATTTACTAAGATAAACACCAAAAAATTATATACAAATGACACTTGACAGATTCATAATGAAAAAGTTACAGATAATGATGATCATTGTAAAGTTTAGAGCCCCCGCAAGCAACGGACTTTCGAATTTCGATCGGCCGATGGTTTGGTGGGGTTAGGCTATTAAGCGCGCACATTGGCCCGACTAAACAGTTGGATTTGGTGGGTTCGCATACTAGACTTAGACAAACAATCGGCTGAGTTCCGACAGCTTTAGCAAGATTATTGTTATTTATTTTAATTAAAAATACTAGCGGCTAAATTTTAAATGGCAACTTGGCAAAACCATATTCTCCTACTTATAATAATTTATAAAAAATAGAATTCAATCAAAAACGCGATGAACGTAGTAATTTTGCAGTGGGATCCTAGGCTACAAGCTTGACATTCCGGTGTCAAAACTCGAAAAAACTGAAAGTCTGGTCGACTGAACAGTGTGTGTGTGCGTGGAAGCCCGCCGTACTGATTAATTAAGCAGTCGAGTCGGCATATAGTTGGCCGACTGCTTCATCGTTCTAATGTGCGCACTTCCATACATCTCCATACTGATAAAGCAACCAAACAAATTATCAGCCGATCGAAAGTCCGCGGTTTGCGGGGGTCTTACATTTTTGACTTTATTATTCCGCTATGCTTTTTGTCTTTCTATTTCATAACGCAATAATATGGAGGTCTCTACCCTCCATACGCAATAATTAATATTAATAAAACAGATATGTTAAGAATATGAATTCCCATTTTATATGTCTGGTGAATATATGTACTTTGTACATTTTCACGAACAACTTAATAATTATTAATAACTAATACTAATATGGGTCATGGTTATATAATATATTACATGTATAATATATAATATCATCATCAGTCCTTTTTGTTTTTTAACGTCCCACTGCTGGGCACGGGCCTCCCTCAGTATGAGGGGGATCAGGCCATAGTCCACCGCGCTGGCCCAGTGCGTATTGGCGGACTTCACATGTCTTACGAAAACTTCCTAGGATTTCTCAGACATGCAGGTTTCCTCACGATGTTTTCCTTCACCGTAAGACAAGTGGTAATCATGATAGAAATGATTCGCACATGAAAATATCAGAGGTGCGAGACCCGGATTTGAACCCACATCACTCAGTTATACAAGCGACGCGTTACCGCTGGGCTACCACTGTATATAATATGTAAAGACTGATTTAGAAATATGTATAAGAGAAACATTTTTCAATACAAAATTATTACAAATTTTTAAGATTATATCTTTAAAATCCTAATTAATACGTTTAATTCACTTATTTATTGCGTTTAGTTATTCAATGTAACAGAAACGATATTTAATGTACTTTAAAAATAAAAACATTATCAATTGTCTAGATGCAGTCATTTCTAACGTTATGTATTGTTTTATTACTATATCAACTGAAAAACAAAATTTAAGAATATTATACAAAATGTTTATATAATCTTTCAGTCTGCAGTATTTAAAAAAAATCGAAAAATACCTGTTTATTAGAATATCATTGCATTTATGTATTAAAATTAAACAAATATGAGATGCGACCACTGACCTCTATAATACCACTGGACTGGCTGTTGTCAACGTGCTTTTGTGGCTGCTTGATATTCGCCATTTTGGCGCTGTCCGCCGCTGTCGGACGTAGCGAGAGTTCGTGGTACTAAAACTATTGATGTCGATATAAAGATTTTTATTTTTTCATTTTTATTGATCAATAACCGTATCATCATAATTACTACTTATGTTATATTAACAACGAAAATGCCAAATTACTTAACAGTAAACAAACACTTCTCGCTGTCATTTGCAATATACGTCAAAATTAGTTCTCGAGACTCTAGCTAGTGGCGCTTCAAATGGACACAAAAAATTTGCTGTCAAACGCTTGGAACAGCCAGTCCAGTGGTATTACAGAGGTCAGTGGATGCGACATGTGACATGTCCTTTTATTTATTATCTATATGTCAAAACGATGCTATGCATCTGCGCCGGAATCCGGATGCTTGTGTTAAGTGCTTCTATAATCTATAATGTCATAGCTTCAGTTGATGTTTCTTAAAGTGTAACGTAAATAATTGTTCTAATACCTCTTAAATTCTTAATTTATAAAACAGTTTAACTATTATAACTTATACGAACCAAATAAAACATCAGGCTAGGAGTCAAAATGATTCTCAGTTAGAAAATTATAATATACTCGTTAAGTCTTTGAAGATTCCGTTTGAGCAACATAATGGATATTCATTCAGAATTCAGTGAGCCTATTACACCAAGGCATATATTTGAGCATTATTGGAAGCATGAAGATAGTGGATACCATACTTCTTTTACACCAGAATCTTTAGAATGCTCAGGTAATTCTGGAAATAATTTAAATTCTACGTTATTCAAACGAAAAATAAATTTTGTTGGACAACTTCAATTTGAATGCTATGATCTAACAAAGGAAGTTACCTTTGGACCAACCCTAAATTATAA
Source organism: Boloria euphrosyne (assembly GCA_951802675.2). Lineage (NCBI taxonomy): Eukaryota > Metazoa > Arthropoda > Insecta > Lepidoptera > Nymphalidae > Boloria > Boloria euphrosyne. The sequence goes on from OX637872.1 coordinate 8,163,737, forward strand.
AGAATCCCCACAAAATCGAAGAGGTACCAAAAGGGTATTTCAAGAGGAAGCAGACAGTATAGATCTCAATAGCTCTATTCCTACACCAACTTCCTTGATATCTGGTGGACTACGGAAGCTAAGGTTTAATGAAAATCATAAATTTAATGCAAGTCTAACTTCGAGTTATACAACTGGAGATATTTACAATATTAATGAGAATATACATTCACCATATCCAACAACACCTATTAAAAAGAATTGCAGAAGTAGTTGTAAGTTGAGTAGTCCCTTAAATCCAAAAAGACCAGTGAAGAAGCTTAATTTTGTTATTCACTCAATATCTTGTGATACACAAGCATTACAACCAGCAACAAAGTTTGCTAAGCAAGAAACTGAAATAAAAAAATATTATTTCAAACCTAATCAAAAAATTGATATAATAAAGCTATTATACAATAGCAAAATGATGCCTCCAATAATGAAAATTTTTAATTACCTATCTCCTGAAGATATTTTTAATTTTAAACTAGTTAGTTCATTTTGGCAAAGTATATGGAATGATGTTAGTATCAAATCTAAAAAAAAAGAATATCTAAACTTTTTAGCAAATGTTAAAGAGAACCAAGAAAATAAAATATCTACACCTAAAAACAATGATATAAATACAATAAGGCCTTTAATGGAAAGACATAATATTTGTTATCCAAGGCAAGTTACTACTTCTAAAAGCCCTCCTGGTACACCAAGAACCATTAGATTCAAAAGATATACTAAAGTAAGTATACTTCTTTCAATAAATAGTAGATTAGGTACTATAGATAATATATACATAATTGTAATATTGTAATATACTTTTATTTTTAGGCAGCTTCATTAGATTCTCGCAAGCAGTTGTCATGTGTAAGATGTTGTCAACCTGCTAAAGTAACAGAAGAAAATTCAGGGGAAGAATGGGTTGAGTGTATGAGTGAAACTTGTGCCTACCAATTTTGTAAGTTTTGTAAATGTGAACGGCATCCAGATAAGAAATGTTTCCAATATGACTTGGATGGTCCAAGTCCTTCTAAAAGAAAAAAAAGTTCTTGTGTGGTTGGTACAAAAAAAAGTAGAAAGAACTTAAGGAGACTTCTATCATAAAAATCTTAGAAATTTAGTAATACCAGTGACTTACTTTAGATCTTATAGGTTTACATTCCAAAGATATGATGGTTTTTAAAAGCATCATGTACAGGATGTTAGTTTGGGATAAAATAGTAATCAAAAAATCTAAGGCTTTGAAATTGTGCCATGTTTTATAATTATTAATTTACAACACAAACTCATTTTATGTTTTACCACAATTTACAAAATATTTCTAAAAGCAGCAACAACTATTGATCAATTTTAAGAATTTATTTTAATTTACAGTGTTATCCTTTAATTTTTTTTTATAATACAATAAATATTAATAATGTAATAATAAATGAAATTTTAAATACATTTATTGCCAAGTGCTTTTAGAAATTTTTTGATATTTGTTTTATAGACGACTTTTAGAATAGTTAAAATTAGATTAATAAACCTGACTGATTTTTTAGTATTTTTAAAGTGTTTTTAGAAATTTCTTGCAAAATGTATCAATTGAAATAAGGCTTCAAACTAACATGAAATTAATTCCAAAATAAGTACAAAGGATAGCAACTGTGATATTACTGCTAATTTCAATAGTTCCCTTTAAAAACATTCACACAATACTTTTTGCTCTACTGAGAAAAACTAAAGACTAGAATTAAAGCTCTCTGCATATTTGTTATTATAGTATACCTACTCATTAGATTTAATAACATGTGAATTTATTGCAAAACATCACATGAATTTTGCATTTTTTTTAATTATAAATTCTAATATTTTAAGTTAACTTCATGTTTTTTAGAAAGTATAGTGAATGAATGGAAAATTTTATCAGTTGACATAGTATGTATTTGAAAGTGTCTTAATTTTTTTCAACCTTTGCCATTATAAAAATGCCATATGAAGAAGACTTTAAAAATGTTGTTGAGTGAACTTATAATTACAGATAAGTTCTACAATACTCTTTCTTATTTCTAGTCTTTTACTGTATAAACTTTTGTGTCGTCTAATTTAATTGTATTAATTGTAATATTGCTTTTATTACCCATGTCACAAATTGCATTTATTATATTATTTAAGGATTCGAACACAAAATCTTTTTAAATACTTTGGTAGATATTGAAGTTTTAAGAATAGTATCACAAACCAGCCTAAAGACTTGTGCTAATTTACCGACGCGACACGAACGTAGCGTTCCAAACCAGTTCTTAAAACGGCAATACCTAACCAGTATGACGATTTCGAATTGTATTCCACAACGGAAAACGGATTTTTGTTTGTTGTAAACTTTCAAACCGATAATTCTTATCTTGCGTAGTTTCTCTGGATATATAATTGCTTTCAGTTTCATAGTAATTTTATAACAATGGAGATTTACTTGGACAGTATTAATCTATAAAGGACATATTGATTTTCAATAGAAAGCATTAAATATTATGTCTTTTACTATTATGGTCATGCAATTAAAAAGTAAAAGGTAATACTCGAAAGCAATTAAACGCAGCAATACGAAACCATCGATATGACATTTAAGTTTTTATTTTCGTAACGGTTTGAAAGAACCTGTTTGAAACTTTTGCTAGTGTTTTAGTTTAATAAAAAGACAGTCATTTTAACGTCTTCTAATTTTAATGTATTATATAGATTTCATAAATTGAATGATTTTCTAGATATAAAATAGCGTTGTAGACGGAAAAAAGGGGCTTCCCTTTTCAAAATAAATCAAGTTTACTCGATATTTACTGTCGCATTCAGAACAAGTTACCCGTCAAACCAGGTATGCCCTGGGCCAATCACGCCATTCACAGTGAGTTTGGAAGTCCATCTTTGCAATATGCAAATTAAGATCTCCAAGAGCCGTTGGTTCTTTTCTTGTCTCAGGGCGTCCACGGTCCATCCGTATCTTTTTTAGAAGGAGACACGGTACCGCTACTATAATAGTAAATCTAGAAAAGAGTATTCTCTTACTTTAGAAATACCACAATAATTTTGAGTTGGATGTGACAAAAAGTATCTAGTGAACTTTGGGAATTTAAAAATGATACTTAATAGTTATAGATTTCTTTGGAAAATCATCGAAGCGTCTAATCACAAAAGATAAGTTTACTGAGACTAGTTTACTAATCTTACCACTCATTTGAAGTTTAATTTACATTTGAAAAGAAGCCAAGTGCAAGTCGGACTCGCGCACGAAGGGTTCCATACCATTTAATCTATTAAAAACGCCAAAAAAAAAAACATGACTGTTGTATGGGAGCCCCATTACAAAAATATTTTATTGTGTTTTTAGTATTTGTCGTTATAGCAGCAACTGAAATACACCATCTGTGTAAATTTCAACTGTAACTATCACGGTTCATGAGATACAGCCTGGTGACAGACAGACGGACAAACAGACAGATGGACGGACAGCGGAGTGCTTGCAATAAGGTCCCGTTTTACCCAATGAGTAAGGGACCCTAAAAAGTATTAATTGTTGTTTAATGACAAATGCCTCTCCGTCTCGTATTTTGCTTTTTTGCAAACTGTACTCGGGCGGATACATAAGACCTGCGCGTTAGGTAGGTACATAATAGCGTTAGCTTAGTATGAAATGCTGTCTATAGTATGTATGAAAAGAAACTTTAATTATATTACTTAGTTATTATATGGTAATTTCTACCTCATAATAACTCGATGGTATTTTTAATTTATTAATAATATAATTCCCATTCTTTTAAGTTTTACGTTTATGTAAAACTTTTATTTTTTTAATTAATTATTGTTTTAAACATATTGGAGCAAGTAATAATTTTTGTTTTACATTGTGTGTGTATAAGTTTGTAAATTACATTATTTAAATGTAATTGAAAATAAAATGCTTAAGAAGCTCCATTTCAATATTTTTAATAAATAATGAAAATGAAAGACCTCTTTTATTTTTGTATCATTTAATGAAATATAAAGTTCTTATGATTACTTTAAAATTACATAATTTACAGAATATATGTACAAAAAACTTATAAGTGATAGAATTTAGTTAAACTTAACTGTAACAATATGTAAGAACCACCAGTAGATTTTTTTATATTTTAATGTAAAAACACTTCATAAGGGTTTTTACTTTTTACCAGATTAATTGCAATACATAATTATATAGATTAAAGTCTGAATGTCTGTCGTAGCGTTAGGAATACTTTTTGGATGTTCAAATAAATAATAGTATATTTTCCGCTGATTATCCGGTGGTGTAGTTTTTGCCTAAATTCTTCCTTCAACAGCCGTCCTCTGATTTCAGCCGAGGCCCATTACAAACTTTGGTATTTGATAAGCGACTTGGGGTATTTGCATCAACATTGACATTCTGAAAATAATTTTCCTTCAGTGATCTTATAAATAACAAAAGAACATATATATCAAATTATACAATACCTATAAAAATTTTAGTATTAAAGAAGTCAGCAATGAAAGGAAGCGAGAAAATCTGAAATATTTACATAAAATATTATATTATTAGTTAAGCGTGGTTTTATACTGTGCTAAGATTTAAGGTGATATTAACTATTAGGTAATTGAAAGCTTAAATACTATTTTCAACTTAACTATACTACTAAATTAAAAAGATAAATATTAAACTTTTCTTTGGTGCTTAGCAGTGGCGAAGGGTGAAATTTTAGCAGAGGTAAGCTGTCCAAAAAAATGACAAAAACTAAATAAATAAATGCGATGCAAAAGTACCTAGTACAGGTACTAGTACCTCGTAAGTATCCGTTATGTTGTAGTGAAGATTTTTTTTCGTAATAATTAAAAAGTAAAAAAGTGTTCATAAAGTCTTACGTCATTGTTTATTTTTTTAATTTATGTAAAGTTATAGCAAAATAGTCAATATATTTAATATTTACTAAAATAATATAAAAATATTAATGACGCCACCTATGAGAAATCATTAAGCATCATTTAAAAAGTGAAAGTACGGCGATTTGATTTAAGGCCGCATTATTTTATTTTGTATTCATTATAAATATAATTAATTTCAACCTAAACGTAATTTAGTGAGATTTAAATATTCGTTTTTCCCTTCTGTTAATTTTACATTAATATATTAAATCATTATTTTAATAAATATCGCCATCTAGCATTGAGTTATTATTACTACGTAAACTCAATGCCATCTAGTGACAAGTGTTTGAAAAACTTCGTAGTTCGTTTGCTATCTTATTGAAGAGATTGATTTATTTTTTATTTATCAAAGTTAAATTAAAATTTTGAAATATGAAGATGATTTTACTGGTTTTAAAATTTAATTACAATATCCTACAGCATTACTTGATATTTCCTTCCAGTCCGAATAAACTGTTTAAGCTAATACGCGTAAAATAATTTTGTCAAGGAAACGCATATAAAATAACTTAAAAACATTTTCACTGCAACATAAATGAAAACAAACACAATATTTTTCTAATTTAGCACTTACACACAATTTCAATAGAAAGTTTTATTACAAATTACTTGACTTATGCAAGTTTCGAAAACAAAGTTGCATACAATCCAACTTCAATAAAATACGCAAATTTAATAATGGCTTATAGAACTCACCGTAATTAAAACATATATGAACCATACACTATACAGACTCAACACAAAATATCAATATTAGTTATTACGCTAAAATCGAGTAAAAACTCAATAAAACGAAAGAAAAACACAAATAATGCACTAAGCACTTGTAAACAGAATCGCCATCGGCCATATTAATTTGTTTATATACTTGTCGCTTGTCATTGGTCAATCATAGTGACGTTTTGTACTTTCCACCAATCACATGCAAAATAAGCTGCTCGGGAGCGTCTTAACCGCGACCAAAAATCTGAGTAATTAAGAATGAAATCACTTGAAAATGTTCCAATACAAAAGTATGAATGAAACACGATTCGTATGGAAAAGGTAAGCCGAATTACTACGTCTTACCGCGGCATTTCTATGAAGGCGCATTTTAGCAAAGTATACATTTTTGTTGATTTTGACTTATTGTAGGCGTTATGTTATTTTTAAAAAAGGATTATTACTATAAATTATTATTTTAATTAGTGATCATGTAAATTTAAAAAATAAATATTATGTAGAATAATTAAAACTTTATTGGATTTTTAAAAGGTAAGACGGTGGGAATCGTCTTGTATGGACCCTTCGCCACTAGTGCTTAGACATAGATACATTCTTGTAGTTACGCAATTTTTTTTTCAATACAAAATGCGTCATTTTTTTCTAGACAATCGATAACTCATTTTGAAAGCTTAGGATTGTAAAATAATAAGATAAGCGTTATGTCAAACCACCACGATATAAAATTTAAAATATCACAGACACAGCTACGTAGCCCAACAAATATTTTATAAGCAAATTTAGTGAATTATTGATATTATGCAGATATGACAGAATCAACATTAAATGAAATTAGCTTTAGTGCACAAACCTTAGTCCTTGCAGCACCTAAAAGAGTTCCACCACCATTAAACTTGTTGTACACTAGGTCTGTGAGGTAGAAGATAGGATTATTATTAAGCAAGCTTGATATTATACTTATAAGTAATGAAACTAAATATTTGTGATACAAACTACTGTAAGAAAAGAATTTGATTATTACTGTTCAGGATGAATAATGTATTATGTTGTGAATTAATCATATGTTATTTAATAATATCTTTGCATTATGAGCAGTATTATAATTTGTATTTAAATAATTTTAGATTATTTACAATAATTATAATGAATGTTAGCTTACGCGATACGATAATGACGATAGTGCTCGATTAGAGTAGTTATTTAAAATTTTAAAATAAAATGTATTGTTATAAATATGATTATCTTAATGAGAAATTACGTTATTTTTCTCCATTCATATTTATAAGGTGTTCATAAAATGAAAACGTGGGCTTGCAATATCTAGATGGCTAGTATTTACTTACTTACTTAAAATTGTTGATTGTTCAATCAACAATTGTTAGAAAAACAGTGAAATCGTAAGCGAATACAGGATATAGAGCACTAGTTAGTAGCAACTCACGAGACAGAGAGGCCGTTGTAGAGCCAAGCGCGCCACGTCTGCGGCGCGGGGGATGCCCCGTCGATCCGCGCCTCGATGTGCCCGCACAGCGCGCGGCGGTCGTGCGACCGGCCCGAACGCGCGTCGCATATCAACCGCTTACGGCATTCCCCGTCGCATGTACCACGGCGCGGACTGTTCTTCCAGTAATGCCTGAATTGGAAACATTTTAGGAATTAATTACTTAAAATTTATAGGATCTGTTATTATATCAAATAATTATCCTAAGAAGTTTTCGTGACGTACTGGGGTAAAATGTACTATGGGTACTTACCATTATACGAGTATGTAAACGTTCGCGTAAAAGAATCATGAAGAAACCAACCGATCTACCTTTCATGTTCATAATGTACAAAAGAGACTATTGTTTTAGTATTTACACAAAATTGAAAATATAATTTGATATCTATAATCTCTAAAAGAAGTTATGACAATTATTTTTTTATATAATTTATAGAAAGTAAGTAAGGTATACTTGTGATATAAGTTGAAAATATCTTCTTTAGAAGTCATGTCATCAATGAATTTGTCCCAATCCTGCGGGCGTAGTGATGGCATCATGTAAGCTGAGCGCGCCGAATACAGTTTATACCAAATTGGATAGCCGAAAAGATTTGCTTCTTTTAAATTCATAATCCATGTTTCATGATCAACTACTAACTGTAATTTAAGATGTAAGAAATACGCAAATATTAATTATAATATATTATTAAAGTAGAGTATAAGATTATTAAGTATTTAGTAGGTATATAATAGTAGAGACAAAAAAAAGGACAAGCAGTAGTTTAAAGCACAAATGCAATTATTTAATGTAAGTATTCGATACGTACTCTAGTTGTAGCATCATGGTCTCCATCTACATAATATATTCGATATCCTAAATTTAAATCATAATATGGTGATACTGATGGTCCCACATACGCTATACTTGTTGCTCTTCCTGTGAAATATGTAATTTTTAATATCGTAATTTGGCAAATCTTACTGTTAATATTATTGTTTTATAGATGACTTTTAACATATTTTTTTTTTTTAAAAAGAATTCATTACAAACCTAAATCATTTGGATCATAGAACACTTCGAACTCATCAAAGTGAGTATGACCGAAAAATTGTGCGGTTATTGTAGATTCATATCGATTAATTATAGCGTAGTAATTCCTACTCCATACTTTAATACAGTCGGAATGTCCCGGTGGGATATGACCGATTATATGAACCTTTTCCCCGCTAAATTCTGCAGACTGTAACTCATAAATAAGCCACTGCAACTCCGTTGCTGGATCGGTACTGTTTAATAGGAGCCACCTGTAATTTAAATAAAATATTATCTTAAAACAATGGAATTTAGGTAGGTATTTGTTATATAGCATGTTCTGTTTGTTATTCAACTATTTTTCCTTAGAAATACATATGCGGGTTAATATAGGTACATACCTACTCGAGTCTGTATATGATAATTAATTACTACCTCGTTCTTTTTTTTTTTTTTTTTATGGGACAAAGGGGGCAAACGGCCAGGAGGCTCACCTGATGGTAAGTGATCACCTCCGCCCATGGACATCTGCAACACCACAGGGCTTGCAGATGCGTTGCCGGCCTTTCAGGAAAGGGAGGGAGGGAAGGAGGAGTGAGAAGGACGGGAAGAGGGATGGGGAGTGGGCCTCCCGGACTCTCACTTACCGGACGAAACGCGACAGCATAGCTGCCACTTCACGCCGGTCTCCTGTGAGAGAGTGGTAAAGTCGTTCTACTAATTAATTTCGTTGAACCTTTGATATTTAACTTTATTCGCCATATTGTTAACATGATTTATTTTTTAATCTAACTCTTTTTATTTATTGTCTAAACTTGCAAATATTTAAACTTGTGACTATTTATAAATAAAAAAATATATTGGAGTTTTATAATTAGGTAGGTACTTTACGAAAATCTTACCAATTTTTATTATTACAATAGTTCATATTAAGTGATATGATTCTGAATCCAGGTCGAACAAGAACAGAATAGAATGCACCGCGGCGAACTGTGTGGGACACTCCGGCGGGGAGCCAGCGACGCCATTGTGCGTCCAGTTCGTTGTAGAGCCACGCGATGTTCGACTCTGGTGACGAAATGTATGGCGGTGGGAAACTGCAAAACAAGTAATACAAGCCCATTATTATACCTTACTTAACCTTCCTATACTCGCGCGTTGGTCTGTGAGACCGACGAAACACATTTTTGTAATTATTTTGATTCACGAAGTTCCTGAGAAGTCGAGTTCCTTGTTAGCTGCCGGATTTGTTGCTTACTTCATTTTAGTGCACACCGCGCGTTTGTGCAATGCTCACTTGTTGTAGCATTTGGCGCCAATCGGTCCGTGAGACCGACGCGAGTATAGGTGCAACTTTTAGTGTGAGGTTTAATGTAATATATTTAGTACATTTATTTATTTTTCACAAACTTTAAACACTTTACAATGTATGTTTAGTAAATGTATGTATGTTTGTTGCTTTATATTATATTTCGACCAATTTTGTTATTCTTTTTAGATTATACTTCATATAAAAATGGACTGTGATTGAATCTGATGGCTGCTAAATGAATTAAGTTCTGGTTTTAGCAATGAACAGAAACATGAAAAAAATAACAGTGAGGTAGAATACTATGTGGAGGTATAAGAAGAGACATAGAAAAATATGAGAAGATACCGAGCAAGAGGACGACAATGATGAGATATATGAGGTAGATGGTAGTGAAAGTTCCCGCGATTTATACTTAGGAGAAGATGGACAGTCAAGATGGAATAAATCTCCTACCTTACACCCGACTAGGCGACATGCTAGAAACATAGTTACTTAACTTTCAGATGCTAGAGGAGAATCCAGAAACTTATAGAAACCATGCGATACTTTTTTTCTCGGAGGACACTATAAATCTGATCGTAAATTACACTAATGAACAAATTTACTATGATTTTTAGCAGGTTCTATCTATTGATGCGTCGTCTTAGGTTTGACAAAAAAGATACGCGAAAAGAAACAATTAATCTGGATAATCTGGCACATATTAGAGACTTGTTCGATGAAGTTGTGGGAGCGTTCAAAAGCGTTCGTTTGTATGGTCCATGCGGTTACCGTATGCCCTGAATGTATGCCAAACATAGATAAATATGTCCTTTGATATGTTGTTTATTACTATTTAGAAGTTTATTTTATTTTTGAAAAGAGAAACAGATTTTATTTTTGTTTTCCTAGTACTTAAGAAAAAATTCTCAAATTCGAAGACTGATTTGTAATACATCGAAATTCAGTAAAATAATTTATAAATTAAGTATTTTTCATACTTTTTTGTTTCATTATATCCTAAACTTTCAAATATGAATAATACTTTTTGTGCTTCACAGTAAAAAAAAAAGTTATAGGGGTGCGAAATATCGGTCTGTGACACCGTGCGCGAGTATAGGTGTTACAAAAATTGGCGCGAGTATAGGAAGGTTAATATTCTAGTGTATTTTTAAAGTCATGTTAAGTAAAGGCTTTAACTTTTGTCCTATACAATATTCTATTTACATTATAAGGTTAGAATCAGTAATACCAAATTATTTCTTTTACTTGACATGATATTTGTTTTGTTACTTATTATTATGACCAACCGCAATTTATAGCATAAAAACGCATGTTCATTGTATTTGTAACGGACCTAAGTCATTATTACGTAAATTGAAACAGCAATCTCAGAACAGTTTTATACGAGAAAAATAACAATGAGGACAATTCTGTGAATGATGTCTACATTACTCACTCTTACGAAAAAGGTAATTCAATCGTAAATAATAAGTTATATCCTGTAGTTGTTTTATTCCGTTTGATTACCTGTTTACCGGTGAAGACTCATGGTTTCCCAGTGCAGGGAAAATAGGTACGCCAGGAAACATGTCAGACATTTGTGCTACAGTTTCTTGAAGGACTTTTAGATTTTCTTCCTTGGTTTGATTCCAGACATCATGTGGAGGCAAATCTCCAGTCCACAAAATATAATCGATATCCTGGAAAAAAAAGTTTGTTATTGTAATGATTAATCTCGAAGGCATGATGCAATAAAATGCCTGTGTTTTTTAGCTACTATGTGGTTAACTTAAGGTAATGTTCCATACTAACGGTATGAGTATCAGCTATATGTTTTAACATGTGGTCGATAGTACGCTTCGGGGTATCACATTTTCGATAGTCTCCCCACCGACCAGCGCCACCACCGGGACTTATTACAGGGCCACTGGACGCGCGACAACAAAGAGGTTCATTACATTCAGCGTTTGCTCCTGAAATGGTTTTTTAAATATTATTTTTAATAGAATTTTATGATACGTTTTAACCTTACTTCTATGCAAAATTTAATAAATAACTTATAAAGGGCTATTTATTAATGTTACCTTCAGCGTAGTACGGATCAAAATGCGTATCAGAAATTTGTAGGACTTTGAAGGTTGGAGCTTTATCAACTGGAGATTCTAAAGCTCGTGCTGCTGGTTTTGGTACTGGAGGGAATGTCACTTCCCATTCATGATATGGATTGTAAACGTCGCCACAAGCGTCTCCAATTACAAAACTGCAGATTTCATCTGGTCCAAGTGTTATACGTTTTAGAACATAGACTACCTCACTCTGTAAGAAATAATAGGGTTAGCCACCTAAGCTTACATATAAATTATTTAGCACTGTAACTTACTCCACTTAACTTACCCCAAAAAGCCTTGTAATTCCTTCACAAACTCTAGCGGACTGAATATTTAATGAAACGCAGAACTGATAAATCATTTTATTGATCTCATCTTTACTTTTGCCAAGTCTCATATAATGTTGTAGAAGACCTGCACCAGCTTTACATGCCGTACAAGAAACTTTAGACATAACTGAATGTTCGACTTCATAGTATACTTGTTTTAAATTTAATAATTTTAATGCCTTGTCTACGAAGAGAGGTAAATTTGAACTTTTGTCACTATCCCACAATAACCGGGAGTAATTTCGTTTTAGAGCAGCCATGTGTGCTAAAAGTTCAGTTTCGTTTGCGGATGGAGGTAGTTTGTGAGTAAAATTTAAAGGCATGAAAAAAGGTTCATCATTACGAGGTGTTCCAGTCCAACTCCATGTATCTGTCTGTGGTGTCCATTTTATTACAGGTTTAATATTTCTGCTTGATTGTTGTTGCAAAAATAAGGGACTACCTATAAGCAAGAAAAAAAATTTTTTTTTTATTATGTCCCAACATTTATAATTTAGCTACTTTTTATCCTTGTATCGTTAACCACAAACGATGAAACTATTATTGAATAATTTGTTTTGCGTGTATTATAGTTATTGTACTAACCTGATATTATCGTAATTGTTATTATTAATACTATATAAAGTAGCCATGGTATTCTAATGATCATAACTGGGAACTTTGAAGAAAGACAATCTGTAACAAATATACATTCTTGTTAAAAAAAATGTTTTCTATTAGTATTATGGTACCAAGTTTGTTACATAATTTTAAATGAATAAAAAATATATTCATATTCCTCATTAGGTATGTCTGGTTAAAATTACCTGATTAGATAACAGAAGTTTGCAAAATATGTTGATATACAAATATTACTAAAATTATAGAAGCTGTAGGCTTCACCATACAAAATATATGTATGTTTTAATTTGCTTTGGAAAATCTTATTGAAATAGACATTACTGTGGATAAAAAGACTATTCTATAGTTTTTGTCTGTTTGTCTGTCTGGGAACGCATTCCGAAGGAACTACGGACAGATTTTGATATTTCGTGCTATGATATTTAGTTATCTGGGTCAATTTTCACCGCGGGAAAATATGTAATTTATGAAAAATCTATAATATATATCTAGCCGTTAAATATATATAAATGTGTGTACTGTTTACACCAAAATACGAGTAGAGTTATAGTTTTAAAAGCTATGTAGGTAGGTATCTTTTATTTAATTAAGTTCGAATTTTATCGTTTTATCATGCACAGAATGGTCTTTCACCTTAAAAATGTTCATTACTAATAACTATAATATATTGTCCCTCATAAAAATTCTCATAAAATTCTCATTCACCACACGTCAATAAAAGTCTCGTAAAGTGTTATTCTATGAAATTTTTAAAGTGTAAAAATTTATCAGTGGGTAAGATAAAATCCTAGTGAAAGTAGGTCAAATAGTAGGTATTGGATTGGTGGCTCATGGATGACCATAAAATTTAATATGTAAATATACCACTAGTTAACCCGGCGGGAGTGTGGTGGGGTGTGACATACCCCATAGTTCCTTTGTATCGAAATAAAATTTTATTGTTTAATGTGACGCTTTCGTGGCTTCGTGTAGCTGGAGGTGAGGAAATGCGTGAGGGAATAATGGCGTGATCTTAGTGGTGCGTCAGCCAGCGTTGGATATACACGAGCGCAAACTTACGTGGGGTAAGTGATACCCCGCCACATAGTTCGTGTGTGCGTTTCGTAACAAAGGTATTTACTATTAATAATGTTATTATTTGCTCTTTTTTAGATTTTGTCAAACATGGGTGAGGTTAGTGGTGAAAGAAGACTTAGGTTTCTGTTATACGATGTGTTAAAGTATTCTGCGGATGAATCGAGCTCGACAGATGTGTGTGATCATTGCAGCGAGCATAATTTAGAATCTGATACGAAACAGGAGCTAAATGATGGGGGCCTAGAAAGTGATGGTGATCAGGATTCCGGTGACAATATTTCTCTTTCAACTCTGAGGACCCGTCGCTTATCTGCTCATGCTCAATCACCTCATTACAGGTCTAAAGATGGTCAAAAATGGTACAAGCTATTTGTGGTGTTTCATATTGAAAATATAGTTGACCAGCGTCCCGGAACCAAAGGATTAGTAAAAGAAGTCAAAACTGAAACGGAGTGTTGGAATATTTTCTTTACAGAGGAAATGAAGAATGATATATTGAAATATTAAAATGAAGAAATCTTGAGACAACAGGCAAATTGCAAAGAATCCAATAAGCTATACTTCATGAGAAAGACAACATGTACTGAACTTAATGCATTCATTGGCTTGCTGTATGTTGCAAGTCTAAATAAAACGCAAAATAATACACATATGTGCAAGTAGAAAAGCTTTTTTGTCTTGAACACGTAATTTTTTTACTGCAAAAATTGTACTTATTTTGAATATAGTTCTTAAAGTGTTCCTAAATTATAACTTTAGTTTTATTTTGTTTATTTAATTTAAGATTGCATGTGTTTTGACTTTTCAGAGGTTTTTTTTTATTTGAGTTCAATTACTTTAAATTGTACAACTTTAGAATGAGTGCTACGATTCTGTTACCAAAAATTAGTGACTTAACTATTGTAACGAAAATTATTAAAAGAAATTAATACTATCATTTTTTTTATTTAAAACCACCTTCAGGAATTCCTAAGTAAATTAAAAAATTTATAATTTCACATGATTTTAATAACAACCATAATATACGGACAGTTTTGCTTTGGGGCATGTCATACCCCGCCACATACTAGATGTTAGACTTTTTCACCACACTCCCGCCGGGTTAACATCTATGCGGGTATTACATAAAAAATAAAAATATGTATATTGTGCCTAAAATGATCGCATAGCATACTATTGTGCCAACAATAAACCAGAATTTTCAATTAAAATACATAGGTGTTACGTACAGATTGACGGACAAATATGACGATTTTTTAATAACTTTTTACTTATATTACATCATACAGTGTGTTTAACTGCCTCGGTGGTGTAGTGGCTAGCATGTACGGTCGCACATCGGGCGGTCCTGGGTTCGAGTCTCGGGTCGGGCCAAGTTTAGTTATTGAGTCTGTCTGTTTCGAAGGCTCAGTAACAGCCCGGAGTTGGGAAGTTGGCGGTGTTTCACCCCCGTGCCTCGGAGAGCACGTAAAGCCGTCGGTCCTGCGCCTTAACTCTCACTGGTCGTGTCGAGCAGTCGTCCCACCGGAATATGAGAGTGATAAGGAACAGAGAGTGCATTTGTGTTTGCGCGTACACCTGTGCACTATAATATTGTGTCCCGCGCCGATGGCTAGTCTCAATGAGATTGGCCGCCGTGGCCGTAATCGGCCGGGAGGACATTATTATAAGAAAATGTCCTATAAAAACTTTTCCCAACATTACAATAAGTTGCGGCTAAGTATTACCACAGATAACATAATACTATACTAGTAGTATTACGTAACAATAATAATTAGTGATGTAATTAAAAAAAAACAAATTGAGCCGGAAGTAATTTTCAAACGTCACTTTACTCGTGCCTCAAGGGCGGGTCAATAGTACCTACCTAACCTTTTACATATATTGTAAAATAAGTAAAAATAAGTACGCGTTAGGTATAATTTTTGAACATTGTAAAGCAACATTGTAAAGTTCTTAAATATGATCTATAAATAGAAAAAAGCCAAGCGCAAAGATTAATTAAATCGTTGAATGAGTACTTTGTTGCCGGAGGAAAACGAAGGAATAATAGGTCTTCAACTATATTATTATTATTAATTATCACGTACTGCCTAATAGTAGGAAGAAGGCAAAGCCAAATAACAGGCATAAGTTTTTATTTTTACTTTACTTACTAGATATAGTAAATAATATACATATCTACCTAATATACTTATATTTTTGCATAAAAAGAAATCACTTTTATATATAATATCTCTTTTTTATAATTTTATTGTGTAATTTTAATGAGTCAGCGGGTTTTACAGACGCAGTGTATACGCGGACGTGGAGGTCGCTACTTTCTCTGCGCTTCATTGACTTTGCTGGAAAGAAAGTGACGGTGGTATCGCACACACATAGTACCTGTGTATTGCACCTAATATATTTTGATATTGAACTGCATAAAATGTTTATTGAGTTATAATATTATATCAATCTGATTTACCTACTGTACTTGGTATGCTTAAACTTATTCCCTACTGTTGAAGGTTTTTTGTAAATAGTAACAGTCCGAACTGAGTATTTTTTAATTCAAAAAGCGACGATTTAAAAACTAAGTACCTGTAAATTAATTTCACCTTGTTTGTATGTTTAAGATTGTATTTTTAAGCGTGGCTTGTAATTATTTACGAAATTGTCAATTTACCTGCTCTGAATTAATTATGATTTTATTATACCTATAAGCAAAACTAATAAGTAATAAATAATAATGTAAGTAAACGACCTTGCGATATAATTTATATTCATCGATATTAGGTCTATGGGTCATGAAAATATCTTATCAACTATTATTAGTGTTCACCATAATAATATTTTTCATAATTATTCATATATGTATTTATTTAAAATTCTTGCGTCGTGTATAAAACGAAATAAAGGACCATTCATTTAGATTTTAAACCACTTTCATCCGGCTGCTTGCCAGCTCATATACAAAATCGTTTCATCTCATCCACTTTCACTAGATTGCACGATGTCCTGCGCGCCGAGAATTCAATTACCTCCGAAACGAAATTACTCTTATTGGTTGCTTTAGCAGTATCACGATTCATTGACAATTCATAATTGTGATTAAAAACTCTTCTACTTTATTAAGATACAGTAGGTATATGCCATTTATTTTGTACTTGCGACTAACGTCTAACCCTCGGGTCGCTCAAGTTCGTCCATCACATCAGGTAACTACTACGCTTTAATATTTTGAGCGAAAGCCAATTCTTTTTCTAAAAAAAAGTAGGCCTAAGTAACTCCTTATGAAATTAGCAGTCAGTGACGATAAAAGTCGAGTTTTACAGTAAAAATCGATAAGCAGGAACAAACAGACAGAGAGACAATTGTGTTTTCTTATAAGTAATTATATAAGTTAGTTTGTTTTATAAGATATAAGGCATATTATCTTATATAGTTCCGTATGCATTAAGTAAAAAGCTGTTATTTTGACATTACGAACAGATATATTTTTAACCGACTTCAAAAAAAAGAGGAGGTTATCAATTCGTCGGGGACTTTTTTTTTTTTTTTTTTTTTTTTTCTATGTATGTTCCCCGATTACTCGACGATGGCTGGACCGATTTGGAAAATTCTTTTTTTGTTTGAAAGGGTATAGTTTCTAGTTGGTCCCATAGTCACCAAGTCACGATCTGATGATGGGATCCCAGGGAAATCGAAGACAACTCTCAAATTTTATAGGCACTTATTACGTTTTTCATATATTTTCTAAAGCTGTTCAAGTATTTGCGTCTGATAATCATCCTCTCCTGTGGTTGAGCTAATGATGGAAGGTACAACTCCTCAACGGTTAGTAGTTAAAAGAAAATTCTTTCAATATTATACGTAATTATAGACCGATAGTTAAATTCTTTCAGGCTCTTATTAACCGACTCTAAAAAAAGGAGGAGGTTCTCAATTCGTTGGGGACTTTTTTTTATGTATGTTCCCCATTACTCGAAGATGGCTGGACCGATTTGGAAAAATCTTTTTTGTACATAAACAAAATAAGTATCTACTTTCCGTTAAAAATTTGAAAATAAATTATTTTTAACAAAAAACAAAAACCGACTTCAAAACTAAACAAATCTAAACTAAAAAGTAGAAAATAATACTTTTAAGAACTTCGTTAATTTAGAAGTCGGTGCCAGCCAAAGCAAAATAACCTTAAATAGACACATATTCGATTAATCTATATCTATAATATTTGTAAACATAATCAAAATATCGTTCGAAAGTTCCTTGCAAAGGCAAGATAAGTCTATCCGTCTTGGCTGGCACCGACTTCAAAATTAACGAAGTTCTTAAAAGTATTATTTTCTACTTTTTAGTTTAGATTTGTTTAGTTTTGAAGTCGGTTTTTGTTTTTTGTTAAAAATAATTTATTATTATTTATCTGCAAAATACCTTGTTAATATTTTAATGTATTTCGTAATATCACGTGACACTTAATAAGAAATTAAATGCGAAATTGCCTGTGTTGGTTATAACAACACATTGTAAAGGTTCAATGGAATTATGGAAAATCGAAAAATTCAAGTAGAGATTGCTTATTTTTGTACCTATATATGTATGTAGTATATTTTGACGTACGTAGTTAACTACCGCGAGAGGATTCATGGAATATAGTTTATTATATAATGAGAAAAAAAATCTTATAAATAATAAATATTTCTTTTAATAGAAAACATCAACTTGAGCGTTTCCTGTGAAAATGTTTGCATTTTTGCCTTCTAGTTTAGATTTCTAAAATTGGTTCTTTAGCAAACAGGTTTGCAATAATATCACTTGTAACTTGTAAGCAAGTATAAAGCCTCGAAGTTGCGTAGACGGTAGACCGGATATATTTTCCAATTAATCTATGTCGCTCTACATATTAGGATAATTTGATAACTTAAACACATCATACAAAATTTGCGTTTTCCATTCTTTTTATTGTTTAATATGATTGTGTAATAAAATATTTATTATAAATTTATTAACTTAATCAATTCTAGAATTAATATAGGTGTATCACAAAATATATTTTTTTTATATCTTGAAATACACAGAACTGTACTTTTAGTTAGGGTCGAAGCTGGACAAGTCGTCTGTAAATTTGCCGCTCCGAGAATAACACGGACAAGGTCACTAGGCAACAGTTTTTCTAGACATTTGCCTTTATAGAAGGTATACTAAGAGATAGTAACAAGATTATTATCACAAATCACAAATCACTATAATTTAAGTATACTACGCACATTCGGATTTTCGGCATGGGTAACTTTACAATGTTATAAGTTGTAGAATGTAGGAATATGGATAATTACCATAATATTATATAGCTTTGGAGCAAAACATCTATCTTCACGATATATTTTAATTTATTAAACAGTAGGCCTCTTTAACTGGTTAGAACATTATGATACACCCAAGCCCATGAGTTGACACGTAATTAAATACGTTACAACATTGTGATGTAGAGTCGCTATTAATATTTACACTTATGCAATTATTAAATAAAAGGAAAGTTATTTAGATAATAACAGTCACGTCTTAACGATATAGTATCGTACGATAAATTTACATAAGTAGTACTATACGCTTGTTGTTAACCGACTTCAAAAAAAAGAGGAGGTTCTCAATTCGTCGGGGACTTTTTTTTTTTTTTTTTTTTTTTCTATGTATGTTCCCCGATTACTCGACGATGGCTGGACCGATTTGGAAAATTCTTTTTTTGTTTGAAAGGGTATAGTTTCTAGTTGGTCCCATAGTCACCAAGTCACGATCTGATGATGGGATCCCAGGGAAATCGAAGACAACTCTCAAATTTTATAGGCACTTATTACGTTTTTCATATATTTTCTAAAGCTGTTCAAGTATTTGCGTCTGATTATCATCATCTCCTGTGGTTGAGCTAATGATGGAAGGTACAACTCCTCAACGGTTAGGAGTTAAAAGAAAATTCTTTCAATATTATACGTAATTATAGACCGATAGTTAAATTCTTTCAGGCTCTTATTAACCGACTCTAAAAAAAGGAGGAGGTTCTCAATTCGTTGGGGACTTTTTTTTTATGTATGTTCCCCATTACTCGAAGATGGCTGGACCGATTTGGAAAATTCTTTTTTGTACATAAACAAAATAAGTATCCACTTTCCGTTAAAAATTTGAAAATAAATTATTTTTAACAAAAAACAAAAACCGACTTCAAAACTAAACAAATCTAAACTAAAAAGTAGAAAATAATACTTTTAAGAACTTCGTTAATTTAGAAGTCGGTGCCAGCCAAAGCAAAATAACCTTAAATAGACACATATTCGATTAATCTATATCTATAATATTTGTAAACATAATCAAAATACCGTTCGAAAGTTCCTTGCAAAGGCAAGATACCTAAGTCTATCCGTCTTGGCTGGCACCGACTTCAAAATTAACGAAGTTCTTAAAAGTATTATTTTCTACTTTTTAGTTTAGATTTGTTTAGTTTTGAAGTCGGTTTTTGTTTTTTGTTATATTTTATACCAAATCAATATTGAAGAAAGTGCAACACCATTATGTTTATTTACATAAAACCTTGAAAGATTGTATATATATATAGAGAGTAAGTTTAAAACTATGTTATGTTTAAGTCATAATAAAACATATTTGAAATAAGATAAATGTTCAAAAAAAATCATGCCCGTCTATCTACTAACGTGTGCAGTTTTGCTTCAGCTAGTTTTTGATATAAGTATTTACACTGTGCAATGTGCATACATTAAATATTCCTTTAGGATTCATCCAGATTCCCTCTGCACTGAATATATAGGTATCTACTTTCGTTTAGTTCATCGAACTCACTTTCACCTGCTTACAAAACTCCATTGTCGTATGCTCTCATCGGAATGCACTTCTATTATATTCGTTAGCAGCTTCCACATGTTTCCTAATGTAATTGAATACAATACACCATTCAAATATTCTATACAAAGCTGTTTATGGTATAAGTCTAGCACTATTGAACCAGAAAGTGATTTTTTATTTTTTTCATAGATATATTAGAAACTTGAGTAGAGCACACAAATATTTGCAGTTATTTCTTATTACCACATGTGCTCTTATGTTTTTATAAATAAATACAATGTATAACGTACCTACAATCGGAATAATCGGAATACATACGCTTTAATATACTTGGGTAAGGGGCAAGGTTGTTCACTGAATGTGCGTAGATTTTCTCATTTGATATTCACTACTCAGGACGGTGTGTGCAAGCTATCTATAACGATTGCCTCTGGTGTATTAATAGTGTTAGTTGTCGGCCTGGACGTCAGGAAAACTTGCAATGTCTCATTGAAGTATATCATTTAAAGAACTTACGACATATGCAAATGCAAGTGCTGCAAATATACATATTTCGCTACAACCAACGATATTAAGGTAAGATGAGATCGATACTGTAAAACTATCATAAAAATATTAAATCTTATTAAATCGAGACACCTATATATAAATGTTTAATAACTTAAAGTGAATACAACCGCATTCTCTTTACGGTCGAAGTACTATATTCAATGTAAAGCGTGAAATTATTTTATGAGTGTCCACTTGTTGTTAACATACAATCGTACGAATAAACTTTCACTTGATACATATTATAATTCAAAATTATATGAATACCTATTAATAGTAAGTTAAAAACTTACCGATGGCCTAAGAGCGAATGTACAATAATGACCGAAATGCTGAAGTTGCGACGTAACAATAATACTTACTACTATAAAATAATCATATTAAATTCTTGAATACTTGAAAAGAACGATGATAATAATAATTATAGTCTTATGACGTTATATGAGACGATAATTGACCTCAGTGACCCACAATCCAGATAAAAACAACGGCCTCGAAATAGATATAGGACTAACTAATCGCAATCATTAAAAACAAATTGATTCTTTGAAAATTTTAGATCACAATATTTTTAATGTATTAATTATTTTAATCTAAAATCATTTATTCTGCATTATACTTAATAAGTAGTATATTTTCCACTAGCTCGACTTCCACTAGCATACTTCAGGTGATCCCTACCAAAATTAAAGTTTGTAGCACAAAAATCCGCCCCATAATAAAAATAAATAAAATTTCTAAAATAAAAGTAGCCTAAGTTTATAACATAAGCTATCTGCGAGCTGCGAGTGAAATTCCCTTCAAAATTGTTCCAGCCGTTTCAAAGATTAGCTGGAAGAAGCAGACGAAAATTCATTTTCTTTTTTTATGTAAGTATTGTACCTATTTTTATATTATATACTTTCATTTGCATTTAGTGAAAAGCTGTTAATTTGAAATTACAAACTGAAATGCAGTCTCATTTTTATTTATAAGTCTAGATTATATTATGTATCTATGTATGTCTAGATTAAATAAAAATTTGATCTTCTTAAGCTTCAAAAGTACGCATATTGATTGAGAATTAACTAAAATATTTATGAGTATATTTGAAGACTTCTTCAGCACGTAGGTACTAAATTATCCATTAAAATTGTAATGTCTCAATACTACTTTAAATCTTACTGTACATTTAAAACAAATTGTGTTGAAACTTGAAAGTAATGCGTGCTGAATAACCGGACAAAAATTATATGTTTGCTTAGTCACTTTTTCTTTCTTTATAAGAATTATTTGAAAGGTATCGTGATATTTTTTCTTATATCCTTATACAGTAGGTATTAGCATGAATCATAGCAACTGAATAAGTTCTTACGCCTACTTACATATTATAACGGTTACGTAGGGGTAAACTTTATATTCTATAGAAATAAAAATGAATGTTGCTAAGCGCAAAAGTCGAGAGTGGCTCGACCAATTCGGCAATTTTTTTTTGTATGAAGGTTTTAATAAAAAAATATAACGTTTGTAAAAAACTTATACTTACTTAAGGGGGTACATAGGAACGAACCCGAGCGAAGCGAGGTTATAGCGACTCAACCTTGCTTCGCTCGTCTTTACTAAATTCAAAACATTTTAAATACATAACAATATTAGAATTTGTCAACATCATTTCGACATACGAGTGAGTAGCTTTAAGTAGTACAAAACAAGGCTACCTAATCTCCGTATTTATGTAACTATAATATACATATTTTTCTTTTCCGATGTAAATCTTACATTTTATCTAAAAACCAATTAGTGCATAGATCTCAAATATCATTATTAATGGTCCGCAACGAAACGTATACTATACTTCACTTCGTCACTTGACCTCTTACACGCTTTCCTTTACCGGCCACCGTATGATGTGTTACATTATATAAGCTTATTAAAGAAGCCTTTGTATGTCTCACAGTTATCGATTGCGTTTTATATGTGAAATGATGTCATTATAAATGTTTGCACGCAAATTCTGTGCTTGATAACAATATATTGCACAAGCCGTTTGGTAAACTTGAAATTTAATCTAATGTTTCGAGGAGCAATAATGATACCTACCGACAAATACTTAAATTTTAAATATTTTGCATTTTGCAAGCAGCCTATAACCCAGATTGAAAAGTTCAATTAATAACTATTTTACATTATTTAAATAAATAATAGTCACTGCTTTTTTTCGTTTCGATTTTCAAGTAAATTATTTTAACGAAACAGACAGACAGACCGACAAACAGACACAAATACTTGAAACTCTAATTACGCTGTATGTACCTATATAATGTTTAAATAAGATTTTTCGAAATGTACAGATTCGACTTAGAACTAATTATACCTATCATGTATAGATTATAAGTAGATTAAATATTCGCTAAGAATGTTTCTACGTTCCAGGTTGTAACTGAAAACTCTATGTAATTTTAGATAGCTTTACCTTTACATTACTACTTAAATTTTGTCGTTTTACTTGTTTTTTTTTTAAGTCCTTACAAAACGTGAATGGTCACCAAATATGTTAAAAATGAAAAAAGAAGAGACTATTAAGATTTTAATGCCAGTATAGAATATATCTATGTACTTAAATATTATTATAAAATAATATTATTATCATACGATTTGAAATTGGACGTAGTTTAGCAGAAAGGACACAAGTCACACTATGGTTAAAAATGAGTTTTTTATGCCAATCAGGTTAACAGTTGATTCTTACACTCAGAAAACAAGGTGCGTAAAACTATAAAAATAAAATAGATTTTTAATATTGGGAACCAAAACCTCCTAAGAAACGAATTGGGTGTCTCTTTAGTCTTTACACACTTCTGTAGGTAACAATTCAGACTGCTGGTCGACTTTAATAACTTCAACTTTAAGAAGCAGGTAGGTATATATTTAATTCAACTTTACTCATAACAATAATTGCCTAAATATTCCAAATACTGCTGTGCAAAAATTATAATTATCATAGCAGAACTTTTCATATAAACATAAAATCTTCATAACTCAAAAGTGACTTTTTGTGGGATGAGTCGTTTCTGCTAAACTACATACGTCGAATTGATAAATTATAATGACCTACTAATACTATTTTTATATAGAAGATAATGTATGTATGATGAAAATTTGTCTACGTACTCCTTATATTATTATTCGTTATAAGTCCAGATAAGAATTGGCCTCTACTTGTAATTCTACACTCATCGAAAATCGCCGTTAACCTCCTTATGACTATTGAAGAAAGTAGGCCTCCTAAAGGATGGCACTATTTTAACAAAGCTTCTTGCGTCTACTAGAGTTATTTCCGAGTTTTACGATTAAAAAAGAATGTATACTTGTTATCGTTACTAATTTTACAGTTAATACTTTAAATAATGTCACTATAAATATTTCAAATGTCTGAATGCTAATAAAGATCATCTTTAACTTTCCCTTGTGGAATAAACAGAGAGTCAGTTACCTAGAAGATATTACTACGTTTTTCAGATAAGTTTAATGATGCTAACTACGAGTACTAGTCAATACGAGTAGCTTCTCTCGTGTTTGTTAAGGCCAAAACTATTAAATATGAAGTGCTCGTAGAACAATGCGCTTAAATAGCACTTGCATCACTAAACAATCTCCTAATGAATTAATATAACGTTTTTTTTTTGTACTTACTTTGATATCAATTGGTTTAATAGATCAAGAGCTATCGTTTGATCTTTCTTCTGTATTATTATATTTTTGTACCTTCACAAAAAGCGAGGATCGAATCGTGTCGGTCGTCTAACAGACATAGTTTTCCTCAAGAAAGCCTGAACAATCGCTTTCGCTATTTAAATTAATTCGCTATTTAAATATTTTATATTAAATATATTATTATGTGTATAAAATTAAATTATATAGGTATTTAATCTATACATCTGTACATATAAATAAAATTGAAGTGTCTGTTTTCAATTTCAAATTAACAACGTTTCACTAAATGCATATGAAAGTATATAGGTACGGTACTACCATCAAAAAATCAATTTTTAAAATTTTGTTTGTCTGTCTGTCTGTTTCTTCCAGCTAATCTCTGAAACGGCTGGACCGAATTTGACGGGACTTTCACTTGCAGATAGCTAATGCTATCAGGCGTAACTTAGGCTACTTTTTAACCGAATTCAAAAAAGGAGGAGGTTATATTTTAGAAATTTTATTTATTTTAACTAGCGGAACCCGTGGCTTCGCTGACGCTAAACCTTTTTTTACCGTTACTTAGGTATATATAAATGTAATAAGTAGGCAGGGTATTTTGTATTGGTTGATTTACTATCGACTTTATTGCATGTGAAGAGTTTAACAAACGAAAGATAGATATTTTTATCTAAATGTTTACTTAACGCAATACATAAACACTTACCAATACAATTATTTAACAGAATTAATATTATAGGTACTTATATTTCTCTTCTTTAGGGTTAGATTTTCCAATTACTATGTAAGATACATATATGTATACGCTATATAGCAGTTAAATATTACACATTCGCTTTAAAAGTCCATCTGCAATCTCTTTCTTGTTTAAAATCAATAAAACTACTATGTAATAACTAATAACTAATTTAACTGTGCATCAAAACGGCATCACTGATCCCGATAATTAAATAGTATAGTGTATATTCTATTTCAATATTCCTGTTTGTCTATAGATTCTTTTTACAATTATTGATGAACAGAACTAATTGGAGTAATAAGTAATAACATTTTTTATAATACTTCATTATTTTACTTACTTAGGTACTTGCTAAATTTAGGCAAGGAACTAAATGTACAATACATAGGTATACCTATAACGATTGAAAAAAAAAATTAAAATTGCACCTAGCAACAGGATTATAAGTAAAATCATCGCTGTGGGACAGCCCCATTTATATTCATCGTTGAGCCAAAACGCTAACAATAATATTACCTAGTACCTACGTGCTTCCTGCATCCACACGTTCATGTGAACGAGAACAATGAAGTTAATAACTAAAATGAACTTGTTCTAAATTTTATTTACATGACCTAAAAATTCATATTTGGATATGAATTCTTGTAGGGAAAATGAAATAAATTTTGTTTTTTGTTATATTGGAAAGAATTAGTACCTATGTTATCAAAAATAGCGGTAGGTTTAGGCTAGGTAATTAAAAATTATATATTTTATCATCGTATTAGGTAGGTAGGTATATTGCACAGAAATCTAAATAATTATTTAGATTTCTGTGGTATATTGTCATATTTCTGACTTAACAACAATAGCTTGTAGGCACAGACGTATCTATCTATACTGTATAGTAATAAAGTTAGATATTTATCTATATTGTTCTGTCACTGTGCGATCTAGTTTGCGATCAACGTAATGCAGTGAACTGTGTCCGACTAACTGCTGTCGGTGTCCGCAGTCAAGTCCGCGAGTTGGTAGAGGTACGTAAT
This sequence comes from Boloria euphrosyne, assembly GCA_951802675.2. Taxonomy (NCBI): domain Eukaryota; kingdom Metazoa; phylum Arthropoda; class Insecta; order Lepidoptera; family Nymphalidae; genus Boloria; species Boloria euphrosyne. The sequence continues at coordinate 8,190,216 of OX637872.1, forward strand.
CGTATTTTGAGATAGAGATTATTATCCGTCATCTGCCTAACAGATACAAACTAAAAATAATATTTAATTAAAACAACAAGCACTTTCACAATTGTTACATTTTAATTTTTCGTAGAATGTAAATCGGTTAGGAAGTCATTACCAGCTACATCAATACATATAAACAAAATTGATGTGACAGTTTTTAAATTCGAATTAACAGATTTTTTACTAAATGTATATGAAATTATATACAGTACGGTAGGAACTTACATCAAAAAATCAATTTTTTAAATGTGTGTCTGTCTGTTTGTACTGGCTAATCTCTGAAACGGTTGGATTAATTTTGATGGGATTTTCACTCGTAGATACCTAGCTAATATTATAGGGAGTATGTTAGGTCCTTTTATATTATTAGAAAATTATAAAAATCTATTAATTTATTTTATCTTACGCCCAGCTTTGCTAGTTTGCCCGGGTTTGCTAGTTGTAAATATGTACATATGAATCACCAAATTATATGCAGCTTATACCTACTCGTAATAAAACTTATATTATTATGTAGGTACCTACTACCTACATATAAAATAAGTATATCTTGTATATTCAAATTTGATTGCCTGTATAATTTTATCAATAAACTTTTTTATACTAGATATTTTGTAATTAAACATTTGTTTGGATGTCAACACAAGTAAATAGTTATGTGTATTTTATGCAATAAACCGGCAACGAAAGCCTTCATTTCACCATTTGATGTTGTTCGATTAGTATCATAAGTAGGCCAGAATCCCACTGGCCTACTCGCATTTTGATGACACCAAGTTGACAAATAAAACATTTAATGTTGCCTTTGCTAAGATGTAGACTGTAGTATAGTCACTATTGGCGAACAAATTTGCATAGTTTCTCTTTTATGTACATAAAAGCTATAATAAATTGTAACCCGCGAAATAAATAACAGACACGTATTATGTAAGGTAGTTTCGATTTTTACTCAGTTCTGTACATTTTTAATTGCCATTTAAAAACCCCCTTTTTATGCATAATATAATATGTGTTATTATTTATACTGCCAGTGCCTTAACATTCATATTAAACTGTATTAAATACTTTAAATGCCTGCGGTAAGTAGGTAGTTCATGGGTAGAAAGTAAATTAATTACTTTCAAGTTAATCTTTTATTACGTGCAGAAAAAGGAATGCGAATAACAAACTATTCACATGACACACAAAGAATGCTCTATATTATGTATTTTCAGGAATATTATAATCAACACAATCGTCAGATATATATTAGGTAGTTACCAAAGATTTTAGACAAGTAGGTATCACTATTAGTATTTATAAATTCATTTAGCTCACCTTAGCAAAATATAAACAACCAACTCCTCATGGATGTTGTTCGAAATTGTAGAGAAGTGAGGTTGATCAGTACGCAAACTGCTGCATTTCACTAATTTTCACGCAAAACAAATAAAAAAAATTCGCATTCACATACTAATTATTTTCGAGAGAAATTGCGCGATTTACGTTTATTACGTGCATGCGGACGGCTACGTAGAGGAACACTAAGTTAAGTATGCGAACAGTGTCGAAGTAGGCGAGTGTTGACGACCGCACGCGGCGCGCGCAGTGAGAGTTCTGCCTTCCTCTGATTGCGTGCCGCAGCCTGCGAGCGAGAGCCGCACCAGTCGCATTGAAGCGATGGAGACCGCGGCTGCATCCGCGAGATGCACACTGCACACACGCCGGTGGCGCAGTGGTACGCCTCCGCAACAGGCACCCGACAAACCCTCGTGGACACACATATTACAGTGTAAACTGTCAATAGGTCTTATTGTTCGAATATAGAAATGGAAACAAGATGTCGCAGACATATAAGAGTTAATTGGTTAGTTATGCATTACACTATAAGCAGATAAGTTTCAAAATCGAATTATCATGCCTAGGTACTTAGATGTATAACGATTGTTTCCTTTTGACCATGCGTACAATAAGACGCGTCTCGTACTTGCAAATGAAAAAAATATCATAAATAATTAAGTATTTACATTTGTAAATTAAATAAAATAATATATTTTGTCTATATTCATATAAATTAGTACCTAATTTTAGTAATTTTAACTTTAAAATTGACGACAAAAGATTGATCACTTAACTTGATTGACTCTACTACGAGTATTTTATTGTTTTGATTGGCTCTACATTATGCCGAGAGCAATGGTTTATGACAAGTTTAAGGTTTCTATTAGTTAAAACAATCACATCATTCTTTATTTGAAAAGTGATTAACACGTTAATTAGGAAATTCATGAAATTACTACATATTTAGATAAATATTTTACAAAGAGCTGAGAAAAATCAAAGCATCTTTGGCGCGCAAAGTGTCGCTTTTGGTAGATACATAGTAGAATATAACTCTACCAGTCATATTGATTATGAAGGTTAAGTAACTGTAGAAACTTCATTCAACAACATCATTAAAATTTTCTCATTTAGTCTAAAAAGAAAACGAAGCTAAAATCGAAAATATAATTTATGGAATAACAAGCTTATTTTAACAAAAACGATTACTGTTCTATTCGATTACATATAAAAAATATCAACGATACTTACTATTAAGTTTGACAAAACGACTAATTATAATTCATTCATTTTTTCCGTCTATGGCTGGATATACTTATTACTCAAAATATATTGTACTGCATTTAATATAGAATAATATAATGTGTGAATAAGTATATGCAATTAAGGCATTACGAAGGGTTGCGAGGGAAACAGCTGTTCATTCAGTTGCAGGCTGTTACTCTTGGTTGAGCACGGGAAGACTTTGACACCGTACGCTGTTAACCCCATTGTTTCTCTTCTTCTCACTTATAACGTTTTTATATTTACATCTCTCTTGTCGTTTGGTTACGGTACTCAGGGTGCTGGTGTTAGTGCAAAGTTGTTTAGACGTTGTCATCGGCAACGGTAGTCCGATACATACCATGCGCTGTCCAACATTTAGACGTGTTGAAGGTTTTCCACTAGTCGTGACTCGTGTCGGTTAAAACTAATAAATGAGTATTAATAGTGATATACCAAAGTGCAGTCATTTTGAAACACGTGAGTTATATACATTAACAATATTTGTAGTCAGAAGTCACATTTTATCTTTGCACTTTCCAGTGACTTTTACAATTTCAAATCAAGCGATTTGACCTACTAAGCATTTAAGAAAAGCGAATTATAAAATTTGCAACCATAAAACTTTCTGATAGAATATAGGATTTTTAAAACTAATAATAAAGTTTGTCTTTTATTTTACTTATAAGTATTAAGTTGATTATTACGTAATAATATATGTATCTTTATTGAAATTTGAGTATTTACTGGAAATACCCAAGCTTAATTACTGTATAAATATGACATTACCCAATGCATGTCTGAACGTCTGTGTAAACCTAGATAGGTAGTATGTTTTAGGGCTCCGCAGCCATAACGGCAAATCCATGACTTGATTTGAACTATCCGAATGTTGCAGCATTTTTTTATAATACGATTAAGATATCATCATAAAACAACTGTATGAAATAAAATAAAAAAAAATAACATTAGGTGTTTAGTGCTATTGAATTGTTTACCGAACCGATAAATAGATATTATGATTAAGGTGATAGTGATTATAATTTTACAATGTTAATCCTAGCGACTCGTCGTAAAAATAAATTATGTGTACAATTATAATAAAATTCGAAGTTTAAAATAATACAATAAATATTCCTTGGAAAATCATATTGAACTAGTCATTATTATCGATGCAAACGCCGAACCTATGGTTTTTAGATTTTCAATCTATCTGGCTGTCTGTCTGTAACTGCATCACGAGAAAACACCGGACAAATTTTGATGTTTGGTATCCGGGTTATTCGGGTCAACATATAAGATAATTTTTCTGTGGAAAAGTATCTAATAGTAAAGAAATTTTTGCCGAATGGTAAACACTTTTTAAAAATTCTTAAAAAAACTTTAACTTTAATTCCGAACAAGCTCGAGTCGGACCCGCCCACCGGGGGTTCCGTACTTTACAAATAGGCCTTTCAGATTTTTCTCTTCTACTAATTAAGTACTAATTAGTAAAAGTTAAAAAAAAATATCATAATTTTTTTTATCCTCTATACAATTATGATTGCGCATACCGTTGCTTAATCGCTCCTCGCTGATTAAATTATACATAATCTTTAAGTAAAGACTATATTTTTATGATTTTATTACAAATGTATAGCTTATACATTCTTCCCTGTACCTGTAGGATAAGACGATTTTACTTCCTTTCAACGGAAAGTATCCTATAAATTTTGATTTCCTTGAGAATGTTGAAATACACAGAAGAAATGAGTGTTCAAATACGTTAACTTAGAAGTTTGACCGTATTTCGTTTTTATTTCAGCTCGATACTTTCACGCATTCCCAAGATCCCAGAGAGACTGACAGACAAAAGTGTAAAATCATAATATAAGGTTTCGTTTTTTCTTTTGTGGAACCTAAAAAAATTGGTCCGCAGGATAAACAAAATGTTTACTATTAAATTCGACATACTAAAACAAGTATAAAATAATGTTTGTACTTATTAAATTATTGTGTTAGGTAAACTTATTATATTACTTACTATTACTTCGTTTTATGATCGGAATTTTAGTTTAGGGCATCAACCTCTTAAATTCAATTCGAAAAGTATCGTTTAAAGACCTATAAAATACGTATTTCATTGAAACATGCTGGATCGTATTACAGAAGTTAATTAAGTTTTTACACGCACAGAAAGAAATGGTTTAACTTCGGTACAAGCAAACGTTTGTTGTATATATATAGTAAGTAATAATTTAAAAATAAATAAGTTTCTATTATTTCAGGTAACTTTGCAAAGAACCTATTAGAAACATGATATCTTCAACAGCTTTATAACCGTTATAGATATAATGACATTAACGGGTACCTTAAGCGATAACTTGGCGCAATCGAGCTGCGTACACAATGATACTTCAAATTTTAATATCTTATATTGTTCCCATCTGTGGTCCAATAGTGATTATAGACAAGCAGTTATAAATCCATCATGCAAAGATAATAAATTAACCAAATATTGTTACACGTGTAGAGGGAAGATAAGGAATTATGGTGTTACACCCCCAAAAGAACATTTCGTACCCAACAATCATTCTACTCCCAGAGTTGAATCTATTCACGAAAGAACAGAAACCGGTCCATCAGAATTTTATAAAAAATATGTTGATGACTCTTACAATTTACATAATAATTTTACCGGTAGAAAAACATCCATCAGTGACATAAATATAAATAACTTGGAAATAACACAATATATTCCGACGATATCCAGACAAGTAGATAGTAACAGTATCCGTCATAAGTATACAAGTGAACAATATGAACAGTGTGAAAATGACGTAAGCCAAAGAAGACTGAGTAAAAGTCTAAACGGCATAAGGTGCGTCGTCAACTGGTCTTTGACTGAAAGTACAAAAAAAAGGCGCACACAAATACAAGCTTGCTCAATAAGTGTGATGATCATAGCTATAGTAGTGATTAGTTTGGTTTTAGTTAATTTAAATACTTTTAATAATTCTAATAACATAAAAAATTATAACAGTACAAGCTTAGTGCCAACAGAGAATATAAATATTAATGAAAATTCTTCAGCTATTGTTAATTTTTATACAGACCTTACAGTTCCTCAAAACAAGCAAATTATGATAACAGATCCTACTACTCCTATTCCTGTATTATCTACTACAAAAAATAATTCATTAATCAGTAATGTTATTTTTAAAATACGCAAAAATATAAAAACTTATCCCAAGGATGAACATAAAAGACAAGAAAATATTGAGCCAAAAATATTAACTATGAAAAATTTAACACAAAGATTTTGTTCGTGCCAAACAAATGAAGTATGTATGCTAGACGAGATAAGTGGAAAGTCTGTCTGCAAGATAGCTGTAGACATAGATGACCCTACAGGTATTATAACATAATAAGTATTTGATCATTGAAATTATCGTAAACCTTCAATTTAAAAATAAAAATTTGAACTGAAAAAATATTATGTTACATTTTCTTGATATTAAAAAGATGTAGTGCCAGTAACAAAAATACTGTCTGTGACATTTCATCTTGAAATCATATTCATATGAGAATGTACATCAGTATCTCAGTTCATCGATTTGTATATATAAATAAAAGTATCTGTTTTTAATTTCAAATTAACAGCTTTTCACTAAATGCATTTAAAAGTATATACGGTACTTATATAAAAGAAAATTTAAAAATTTGTCTGTCCGTCTGTTTGTCCCGGCTAATCTCTAAAATCCTTGTACCGATTTTGACAGAACTTTCACTCGCAGATAGCTAATGTGCGTAACTTAGGCTACTTTCATTTGAGAAATTATATTTATTTTCATTAATAAAATGAATATGATTTTAACATGTATAATTGTATAATTCATTGTTATTAAATATAATTATTATAGGTTGTGGTGGTCTATGTGCTATGGAGACTGAAGCTTGTCACCTTGTGGATAAAGCTCGTGGTGTACGAGTATGCCGGCTATTAACTCAAGTGAGTTGCTCATCTCAAGACTGGCGATGCCGAAATGGATTCTGCGTACCTTCAGAAGCAAGATGTGATGGATACATTCAATGCTATGATAGATCAGATGAAATGCATTGTGGTATGAATGTTTGCCTTAAGATTAAATAAGTACAATTTATTAAGTAATTTCAAAATGACGTATTTTCTTTTTCAGAGTGCGATTTAACCAAGCAGTTTCGATGTGGACATTCGATATCATGCTTCTCTAATAAAAAAATATGTGACGGTTTCATAGATTGCTGGGATGGTTATGATGAACTTAATTGTACGATGGGTACGTATATTTTAGTTGTTAAAGTATAAAGTATCTCGTACTCGGCACTTGGTAGGGACTAACATATACATACCTAAATGTAATATATTGAAAAAGGTAAATTGGAGTGGTGAAAAAAATATACGTAATGAAGCTAAACGGATTTTCCGAGGGTTCTTCTGATTAGGTATGACAATATTTGGCAGCGAAGTTATTTTTCAATAGGAGAAGTATAAAAAACAATACCAATCACTGTTTGGTATTGAGATTAAGAGAACGACATTTTCACATTTAGTGATTAGGGCCTAAACAGTAAACAATAGCTAATAAAAAATACAATGCTTCAAAGTTCAAACGTCTGTCTGAGAAAGAGATAAGATATTTTATTTTTTTATAAGAATATTCTCTTAATAATGTAAATTATTGTTATACCGTTGAGTAGCTCACATAACTAGGTTACGAATGAGTTCGCTCAAAAGTAACGGGGTTTTCGTGGTTACTTTCTGCAATATCTATTGATGGTTACGTTACGAATTTCTTATATGTCATAGTGTCTTTCTGTTTTAGAATGCCCTGAAAATCAATTCACCTGTACTAATGGTCAATGTATAACGTCTTCAAGATTTTGCGACGGATTGGCAGATTGTTCTGATAAAAGTGATGAGCCTCAAGGTTGTGATGGAGCTTGTGGGACTCGTGAAATCCAATGCAACAACCACCGTTGTGTGCCACATGGTGTTCAGTGTGACGGACGAGACGACTGTGGAGATGGTACAGATGAATTCCAATGTTCGTGATATAAACTTACACTTTTCACTGACCAAATCTCCGTCTCCATTAATAATTATATTAAAATAACTTATTTTAATTTTTATAATAAAATCTTATTCTTGAAAATGACGTGAATTATTTTATTTCATGAATACACTCACACACAGTTATAAGAAGACATGTACAATGCACTTACATACATACTCGTAGGTATCGTAAACAGTAGTACGTACGTAGTAAACAGTCTTTGGCTGCATGTTACAACATGTCATCTTCTTAGGTCGCTTTTGAAGCAGTTGGTTTTTTTTTATTTTTGAAAATTTTTTGTAACAGCTTAATCGAGTTTTAGTCGTAGTAATAATAACTCAATGGTTTTAGTCAGTTGTATATTTTTGGTATTTGAAAGTGATACCCACTCAATTTTGATTTTTAATGATGTCTGTGTATAAGAATCATTAAAATCAGATGTCAGACGTAATTAAATATATTCAAACATACATAGAGGTCATACAAATAACCCTCCTTCGGGCTTCGCCGCAGTCGGAAAATTAGGATTGATATAAATTGACTAATAGGTATACGTTAAAAATTAAAAACCTTACTCAGCTCATTGAGTTAATAATAACTCAATGACTCAGCTGTTTTATTATAATAAATTGATATTTATTTATATATATAATAAAACAGTAACCAAAAAAAAATCTGTATTGTGTATTGAAATTAGACACCAAAACAATAGTTATTAAAATTTTTCTGTTTGTCACTTTTGTATCTTAATTGTTATCGTTTAATACAAAAACACGACCGATTGTAACCAAATTTTGTGTAGTGATGAGTTATATGTATATTTATATTAGTTATTACTTACTTGACTCATGACTTAGGATTTTTATTGCAGAAAAAGATTTCAGTTTCACAGGAAAACAAACTGAATGGTTTTAATGAGTCGTCCTTGGATAGCTATTAGCTAGCTAGCTAATGCTTAAGAGATACATAAAAACAATGTAGAAGGAAATTGTAGGTAAAGTCTACAATATCAAATATTATCTATCTGCTAAGTTACACTCGAAATACCTTCCTTTTATCAATACGTATAAAAAACAGTAACTTAGTGAGTCGACCATGTGCGCGTTTCACGCAAAAAGCACTGAACCCAGTGCTGAGTGCAGTGATACATTATTACTAAGGGTCAATATTTAGAATACCTTTTTTACTACAGGAAAATATGTGTATTCAAATAAGAATACACAGTAATTGTTTCTATATAGATAGAGCAGTACCTACTCATAAAAGGGTGGAAATAAACTAAATTCAATGGAGAATCGATCGTTAATAATTAATTATTAAACCAAAAACAAAAATGTTATTTTTTTGTTAAAGTTATATCTGATTCTCTTAGTGTTGTTTCTAAAGGAACTAAACACGTCTAGCATTAGTGCGAATAATTTCTGGATATCAACAGAACCTCGAACAGCATCGTCCAATCGTCATTCCGTATCAATTTCTCAATGCGAATCATCTGGTCCTTCCTAAGCCGATGGAGACGTTATCCCTTCACAAATTTTGAAAAGAAATCATAACGAAATTTAGCATATTTGAATGTGACCTTACGAAAGTACAAATTTGAATAATTATGACTGCAATGTTAGTACTCGGCGTTTCTGTTGAATATCTTTTATTAGTTTTTGCACAGCGATATACGCGCAACTCATTACACTGGCCATGGGGCCAGTGTATTATGATTTATGATGGCATAATCTTGACCTACTTTTTAAGATCGCTTTAAGGCTGAAATAGCTGGAGCAATTTGGTCGTCCCTTGGTAAGTTTTAAGTTTAGTATACAGGTTTCTTCGAGATTGGAATTACAATTCCCTGCAGTAAGAACTATCTTATCACTTATGTGTTGTTCTGAAAAACGTTAACCAGCTATCTTCATACCAAATTCATCAAAATCTGTCCAGTGGTTTTTTCGTGGTACGGTCACAGATAGAAAAAAATCTAAAAATTATTGATGATACACCTTTTATACAGATTCGTCTCATAATTTAAATATATATAATATTTATAGATAGAAAAGCTCGGATATAAGGATTTCTTAGGATAATGTATTCTTTCAAACGAGTTGCCATAATTAAAATCGGGTTAAACCTGTTTTATTTACATTTCAAAGGAGAATTTTTAGCTTGTTTAAAACATACGAGGCTTGTCGGTCAGCCCCAGGGGCTCGTAAGCTTAAGGACCACGCTGCATTGTACCACCTAACCGATCTTCGATAGCTACGCCACTGATCGGAAATGAACCCGACGCGAGGAGATGTTGCGCGAAGCGAAGCCATCAGATAAACTACTTAGCTATACGTAAATGCTATCGTAAAAATTATAAATACCTACCCTTAATTTAAATTAAATAATAATTTTCTGCTTGTTGTATTGTAATTTGTAAGTCATTAATAAATGTAACTCCCTTAAACCAGTTCTGTTATAAAATCTGTTCCTATTTAACATTTCTTAACTATAGTCTACCTAATTTTCCGTTATAAAAGCCAAGGTTTTCATATAAATTTGCAAGAGCCATTAATCCAGGATGTCATAAAATTGTTACTTAGCTATTATAATGTCTCCTACTCATAAACTCTAGCTAAGCTAAATGACAAAATATAAAATCCGTTCTTAGCGAACGTCTACTAACTATTAACTACCTCATCAAAAATTTCATTTTTATACGTTCAAGCTGCTTTCAATATTTCGTGTTAGTGACTTTTCGCTTTTATATATTTACGGTCTTATTCATAAAATAATATAGAAGCTTTATTAGCTTGTTTTAATAAGCAAATTTAGAAGATAGACTGGACTTTACCACTGGACTGGCTATTGTCAACGTGCTTTTGTGGCTATTTGATATTCGCCATTTTGGCGCTGTCTGCCGCTGTCGGACGTAGCGAGAGTTCGTGGTACTAAAACTAATGATGTCGATATCAGCGAGCAAATATCGATAACTTTTAATAATAAGATGTTACAATCAATAAAACTGTTTCAAATAAAGATTTTTATTTTTTTATCATCATAATTACTACTTATGTTATATTAACAACGAAAATGCAAAATTACTTTCAAAATTAGTTCTCGGGACTCTCGCTAGTGGCGCTTCAAATGGACACAAAAAAATTGCTGTCAAACGCTTGGAACAGCCTGTCCAGTGGTATTATAGAGGTCAGTGGTATATAAGGTTTATAGTATACAAAGGTTTATAGTTTAAAAAAAGGTTTATAGTAGTAGTCATCAACAGTAGCGAGGGTGCTTACTTATCGTGAATCTTTATTTTTCATCTATCTCGTGAATCGTGATATTAGTTAATAGTTACGAGTCTTTCTTATTGTAACACTAGTTTCCATTTACGTCCGCGGCGTGACGTTAGACTGGGGTGCTGTGCAACTAAGATAGAATATTATTCTGTCCCTTTTTTATCCAACGTAATGCAACCGTATTAAACCCTCAGGCCTCATCACATTACTCGAATTTATTTCGTATTTCATAAATACCATTTATTTAATAGATAATGAAAATGCATAAGTATACATATTATGTATGTACTTATCACACAATGTTTCGAGTAGCAGTGAAGCAGCCCTAGTGCCAGTCGACAGCAACGACGTACAGCGGCGTTAACGCGAAGCTTGGAAGTTGTTACACTAATCGTACAAAATACAAATCTCTTACAAAAATTGAATGTTGCTTGTTCTCTGTTTTACTCGACCGTGGTTCCTACTTTTCCGAGTTCGGTCTGGCGTCTATAATCTATAGTATATAGTCTATACTCTATAGTCTATATATTACTTTAATGATTAATCTATGGTCTATCTATAATGATTAATGAATAATCTATAGACTATATTCCAAAGAGTATAGATATAAGATAATATACTTTCTAGTTTCTATAGTCTATGCAGTGTGCTTATCAAGTAACATGTTGTCACTTTTGGCTCCCTTAATTTTTCTGTGCCTTATATAGTTAGAACTATTTGCATTTTTATGCAGTACTAATAGTAATTTTAATCTGCATTTGTATATTATTCCTACCTTTAGTTTATAACTATGGCTGACAGTGATGACGAATACGATCGTAAGAGACGCGATAAGTTCCGTGGTGAAAGAGGAGCAGCAGAAGGGAGTAGTTATAGAAGCAGCGACAGGCGGGAAGAAAGAAGTCGGGGTGGTCGTGAAGAGTGGTCCGAAAGGTATATGTAATTGTGTTTGGTTTGGTCTATTGTTTATCACTTAGTGAAACTAGGAAACTCTTACAATTCTTACTTATATTTATAACACCTGTTACAGATCCTTTCCTCAACCCTTACAATCCTCCAAATTACCAACTTCAGCTCCCAAAACATTGAAACGTTCTTTTGTTATCAATGTTAGGTAATATTTCACTAATAATATTATTTAAACTATGTATACCTATTAAACATAAGTTGCACAAAAAGGTAAGGAAAGTTCACTTGCAAGCAGTATTTACTTAATATTTAAACAAATTAAGTATTTAGTATTAAAAATAAACTTATTAATCGGATGTGTAAATCAATATGATTGAAATTTCTTTCAATTGTAATTAAATAGGTCTAGAGGAGGCCGGTCTGGTCCTGACTACAGAGATTACCGTGGAGGGGCAAGTGCCAGCAGAGGTTATTCTCCAGTAAGGGGAGAAGGTCCACCAAGTAAACGTATTAGACCTGATTGGCCTGTTGATGATAGAAGATATGGAGGCATGCCACATGATTCTTATGGGTCCTATGGCTGGGCGCATGACCATTTTGGCCCACATCCAGCACACCAAGGCTATGGTCAGCCAATGCCACCAGTACCAGCAAGGTAATTTTATCTTCAATATAATCAATTTGTCTTTTAGGCTTAACACATGTAATTTACAGTTCATTAATATTACTATTTTGTAACAATTAAGTAACTTAATTTAAATTAATTACTCATAGTCACCCAGTAAAAATGATATATGTGCTAGTCATAATATCTACCAAATATAAAGAAATTTTTATAATTATCATAAAATTTGTTTGAAATATTGAACAAATTTTTTGATGTGTACAGTGATTATGATGTTAGGGATGCTGTGCTGCCCATGGGGCCAGCAGATGGACCTCCTGCAATGATGACCTTCAAAGCATTCTTAGCAGCTCAAGATGACTCCATCACTGTGGATGATGCTATACAGAAGTACAATGAATACAAGCTTGAATTCAAAAGACAGCAACTAAATGAATTTTTTGTTGCTCATAAGGAAGAAGAATGGTAAGATATCAAAATCAATTTGAATTCTTAACACTAGAATTTAAAATTCAAGACTGTACAGTTATTGTAAATATTGAGATTAAATTCATAACTAGTAATTTAGAGAAATTTGTAATCAAAAATTTTATGAATTTCTAATGTTATGTAGAAAACATGTTTCACCAATTTGCAAATTAAAAGATTCTATGCCTTAACAACAGAAATGTAGTAATGAATGTAATAAATATGTTAAATATCTTCAATTATTTTAGGTTATGGTTAGAATCTTTTAAATTTGCAAATTTTAATAGAAAAATTTTTTCCCAACAGTCTACAGCGTATTCAGATGGATTTGCCGGACGTCGTTAAGAGAAATAATTCGAACTTTATGCAAATGATAAATGCTGTGTGTAGCTAGTTATGATCGCGTTGACCCGTAGCGCGCAATGCTACGGGTTTCGTTATTGTTAGGGGTAGGGTTTATATTTTCCACATATGTGGAACAGGTGAGATTATGAAGATTTTTTTAAATATTTTAAAGCAATATTAGTTTGTGTACTTAATTCACAGGTTTACTTTAACAGGTATATCGGACCAAATTCCTTATTTGCATTGTTGGTGGGACGTAAACCATTGAAAACACAAATTTTTGTTTTCACTGTGGAATTTGGTCTTTAACTCACTCTATGTTTGTAGACATTTCTGACTTGCATTACAAAATGTTGTCAACGGAATTATTTGTTAATTATAGGTTCAAGATAAAATACCACCCAGAAGAGTCTGTGAAGCGCAAAGAGGAACAGCTGGCTGCGTTAAAGGTATATTAAACAATAATGTTTTAATTAAAGCTAAAATGGTTGTTTTTAAATCAGAAAACTAACCTTTACACTAACCTTTCCCGCTGCTACGCTCGCGTTCTATAGGATGGAAACCAAATTATTTCGTCCGCCCGTCTTACACTTATTTTTGTTGCGAAGTGATGTTAAAACTGTTATCTCGTAAGATATTTATTGAAACGAAATAATGCTAAGAGCAATTTTGTTCAAAATTAAATACTTGTGATAAATAGCTTATTTATTTGAATAAGGATTAATATCATGTTAATTAAACACCTTCGAATAAGGCATTACAATCTTAAAACAAATTTGATTACCATAAAAAGTGTTACAGCGAGTCAACCTCAAAAACTATTATTATGGTATCGCGGACTTTTTTTAAAAACTTTTATAGGGTAACATTTCCGTCATACATGATTTCTGCATAACTTTAATTGTTTACGCAGCGTACGCAACGGAAGCCCTCTAAAGGAATATTTTTCTCCCGTTTTACAACATTTTTCATTGATACTCCGCTCTTATTTGTCGTAGCGTGATGTAATATAGCCTTCCTCGATAAACGGACTATCCAACAAAAAAAGAATTTTTCAACTCGGACCAGTAGTTTCTGAGATTAGCGCGTTCAAACAAACAAACAATCAAAAAAAACAAACTCTTAGCTTTATAAATAGTATATCTCAGACTATATACGATTTAAGGCGACGACGTCACCAACAACTCCATCTAATGTTTATGACCCTGACATCTAATTGATATGATTACTTTTATAGATTGAAGCTGAGGCAATTTCATATTTTTAAAAATTTTATATTCCCTTCAAAAGTTTTATCTAGATAAATATGTGAAACATTTCTTCACTTTAGAATCGTCTGAACGTATTCCTGGAGTTGTTGGAGCAAGGCGAGCTGGACAAGGTATCTGTAGATGTGGACAAGTCTGACAAGTTGATACGACTACTCGATACAGTGGTCATCAAGTTAGAGGGTGGTACTGAAGAAGACCTAAAAGCCCTTGACGAACCAGTTACAGTTGAAGTTAATAATGACAAACAAGGTATGAAATTGGTCTATTATATGAATTTTGTATGTGCAACATTTAAAATCATAAATTTTATTATTTTTGTAGCATTTTTTGTAATAGTTTATAAAAGACGTCATATGATTTCAGACAAAACTGAAGCTGAAAAAGCTGTTGTCATTGATGTTGACGCGGTGAAAGTAAAAGATGAAAAAGAAAGCCAGACTAAAGAAAAGGTAATATAAATATACTAGCGGACCCGACAGACGTTGTTCTGTCCACTTATAAATTTTTTATAAGCTTTTCCTCCCGGTGAAATGTTTTATTACGTATTCGCAAAACAACATTTACTTCGCACCTCCCAGTATGTATTCGCTGATTTAATTACCATTGCACGCACCATGGCAACGGTAATAACATGATACGTCAAACGCCATTAATGTTATAAAGATTTTTTTAATTTCCTTTTTTTCTGCACAACTTTCATATTTATTCACCTTTAAAACCTTCCCTGGACTTCCACAAATAATTCAAGACCAAAATTAGCCAAATCGGTCAAGCCGTTTTCATGCTATGTCGTGACAACGGAAAACGGGTTTCATTTTTATATATATAGATTCATAATACAAATACTAATTTATTAAAAATATATTTTAAATGTTAAGTAATAAATAGACCACAACTTCATACTACAAAATTTGCAGGATAAAAAGGCTGAATCTCCAAAATCTACCGCTCCACTCACAATGGAGATTGATCCACATCTTCGCCAACTGCAAGAACAAGCTAAACTATTTTCCCGTTTTAATTCAGCTCCTGGAACAGAACCTGAGCAAGAAGCTCCTGAAAAAGAACCTCGTATGTATTGTGATTTGTGGATACTATAGTTAATGTATACTAAAAAAAATATGTATAATGTACCTTACCATAGCTTACCAGTCTTGTAGCTTAAAACAAAGGACTATATATTAATTGGATGATGCTATGTGTAATTGTTTCTATATATTTTAAATATTATTTAATATTTTTACTTCTAGCACCACCTGGTTCTTCATCCAGCTCCTCATCATCAAGTTCGTCGTCATCGAGCTCGGAAGACGAAGGTGAATCTACAAATCGTCGTAAATCCAAATCCAAGTCTAAATCAAAGACGCCAGACAAATCGCCTAAAAACAAGGAACGCACTAAATCTCCTGAAAAAGTTGACGAGAATAAGGAAAAAGACGAGTTAAATGATAAATCGGAGCCGTCTAATGGCGTCGTAGTTGAAAAGAAGGAGTCGCGAGCACTTCATAAGACAACTTCCATTTTCTTAAGGAACTTGGCTCCAACAATCACTAAGGCTGAGGTTGAAGCTGTAAGTGTAAAAAATATTGTAACATTGTTTTATTTAGACTCTTTAAGCTTTTGAGGTTTTATAACATTTTGGGCCTTGATATCTAACTCAATATGAGTTAGAATTGAAAGCGAAATTAGAGTATTTTTAGATTTATATTTCATGATATTGGTTTCAAACAAGATGGTTACATAATTTATCATAATTTTATGTATAAATTTTTAGCGCGTATCGTTTTTTTAAAAATTAAAGTAGCTTTAGTAACTTCTAATAACATCAGCTATCCACCGGTGAAAATACCGTCTGAATAGGTCTAGCCTGATATCAATATTAGCCCTAACGAATGAACAGACAAAAATTTTAAAAATTGTTTTTAATAATGCCGTATAATTTTGTCTGTGCATTTAGAAAAGAAGCTATAATTTTGACAGTACAAAACGGACACCTTAATGTTATTTATATACTCGTATGTATAGATTAAACTTGATGTCATGTGATGTCAATGAATTTGGTTTGTTATAATTTAGTTTATTTCGAACCTTAGATAAAACATAAATTAGATATTTATGTGTAAACTGTGAACCCAGTGAGTGATATTTAATAATAAAGAAAGATAAAAAAATGCTATAAAGTTAAAATATTGAGGCAATTCAGTGTTAATGTTTATTTTAGTTCTCTTAGGCATGAAATTAGATAGTAAATGAAGATTACATTATGTATACCTATTCTGAGCAATCACACATACACTATCATATGCTGATATAGCATGCTGGTTCCATTATATATTTTTTTAATAGATGTGCAAGCGCTACGGCGGGTTCCTGCGCGTGGCGCTGGCGGACCCGCTGCCCGAGCGGCGCTGGTTCCGCCGCGGCTGGGTCACCTTCCGCCGCGAGGTCAACATCAAGGACATCTGCTGGAACCTCAATAACATACGGGTGATTGTTATATGTATTTACTGGGATTGTATATTCAAAGTAATTAAGTAATCGTGCCGGCATGATATACATTCTTTTATACTGATAGGGTATATGGGTATCACAGTATTTGCCTGGCGCTTTCATACTTTACACACTGTTTTTGAAATATTTTTTTAAATGTATTTTGCGCTAAAAATCAGAGTATTTTAGAGGTAGATCAGGTAGGCCAAGTAAAATCCGATGTACTCAGTTTTATTATTTTATACAGAGTCCATATATGTGACATATTTCACAATTGCATCAGAACGCAAACTTAGACTTAAATAATTATTTTATAATTAATTATATAAAACGTTATATTAATTATTATAATGTTGAAACACTACAAAGATTTAAGTGTATATATCTACCTCGAACGTCCTGCAGCTGCGCGAGTGCGAGCTGGGCGCGATAGTGAACCGCGACCTGCAGCGGCGCATCCGCGCGGTGTCGGGCGTGACGCTGGAGCGCGCGGTGCTGCGCGCGGACGCGCGGCTGGCGGCGCGCCTGGCGCACCACCTCGACGTGCGCTCCCGCCTCTGGCGCGACGGCGACGCGCCGCCCGACGACGACCACAGCGAGGTCACTACTCCATACTTTTTTAGTAGCCAATTGACTAAAATTTTAAGTTTAAGACTATGTCTACTATATTAATTGAAGCGACTAAATGACTAAAATGTACAGACGAATTTTTTTATATTACTGGAACTCGATTATTTTGACTGTTTTTGGACAGGGACTTATAGGTTTTAATAAAACCAATTTTTTTTATGTCGCCCGGGGAACCTATTATGCTGTAAGTCCTTGCTGGCCTTTGACTAACGAAAGACTGGAGACTTTCTAAAAACAGAGAAGTTATTATTGGTCCATATTGTAAAACTACAGAAAAACGATAACTGAACGATGGAACTGGATCATGATGGCCTTAGATCATTTCTCTAAAAAATAAATATGTAAATAGTATATTTTAAGTGCAATTAATACAAATTCGCCATTTGGTTCACAGAACTTCACACTGAACTCGAAAAATCCGGTTCTTCACAAAATCACGGAACACCTAATAGAAGAGGCATCAACCGAAGAGGAGGAGTTGTTGGGCCTGGAGACGTCCTCCGACTCTACTACTCAGGAGCAGCCGGACCCCGAGCTGATGCGTGTGTTGGACCGCCTTGTGCTGTACCTGCGCATCGTGCACTCGGTGGACTACTATAACCACTGTGAATACCCCTATGAAGATGAAATGCCTAACCGCTGTGGCATTATGCATGCCCGATCTGGACCACCCGCTAATAAGGTCTGTACAGTGATAAATATTACAAGTATGTGTTATTTTGATTTAGGGCCTTCAATGAGATCAGGCCATAGTCTACTGGGCTGGTCAAGTACGTGGTGGTACACTTCACATGTCTTTCGGCACTTGCTAGGTTCTCTTAGACATGCAGGTTTCTTTATGATGTTTTCTTCACCATAAGAAAAGTGATATATGTTGGAAATGATTTGCGCATGAAAGTATGAGTCTCGGGATTTGAACTTGCTTCACACGGATGTCCAAGCAGGCGCGTCATCAATCATCAATCCACTTTCTTTCATTGTCATGTCTTATTACATTCTATTTTGTGCATAAAACACATTTACACTTGTTCACGAAAGCGACAGGATCATAATGTACTGCATCTTTGAAAAAAAAACAAAACAATTTTTTTCTTACTTTGTCCGCACAGCCTACTCAACAAGAGATCCAGGATTACATCAAAACTTTTCAAGGAAAGATGTCTGCTTTCTTGCAAGATGTGAAACCATTAACTGACGAAGAGTTGCAGAAACTTGGAATTAAGGTAAATACTAAATAGTGGACACTAGTAATAACAACAGTATACCTATTTATATTACTTTAATTGCCTCAGTGGTCTAGTAGCTAGCATGTATGACCTCAGATACAGAGTTCTTGGCTTTGAGTCCCAGTTTGCGCCTGGTTTTTTTTAAAGAATTCTCAGTAACAGCCTGGAGAATTGGCCCTGTGCCTCGAAGAGCAGGTAAAACTGTCAGTCCTGTCGGGATTAAAGTATGATACAGTACATTGATGGCGATACCAAAACTTGTACACAATAATATATATCTCGCATCACAGCTGTTAGATCGCCTTCATAGCGATATTCATATATATATCAAGCAGACATTGTATTAATTACATGGCTTATTATTAATTAATTAGGATGTTTATTAAATTACTGATACAACATATATACATTTTATTTATACAGGATCCAGATGTGGAAGTGGAAAAATTCATTCAAGCAAACACACAAGAACTAGCTAAAGATAAATGGTTGTGTCCACTCAGTGGGAAGAAATTCAAAGGTCCAGATTTTATCAGAAAACACATATTCAATAAACATGGGGAAAAGGTAAATATTTCTTATCCTATAGTTAATGAAAATACTATTTTAATAATAATTATATGTAAGCATTGAATAAAGATATCATTCAATAATTGATTCTCAATAAAAAAATCAGTATATATAAATAAAATTGAAGTGTCTGTTTGTAATTTCAAATTAACAGCTTTTCACTAAATGCATACGAAAGTATAATATACAATACTTACATCAAAAAAATTTTTTTTTTTTAATTTTTGCCTCTGTCTGTCTGTTTATTGTTAGACTGGAATTCAGTGCCTAGGATTATTTACTGTGGAGTTCTTATTCCTTACTGTGATAAGGTGAGGAATTTGGGTCTCATTATGGACTGCAACATGACATGGACACCTCATGTCAATGAAATTAGTAGGCGTATGCACTTCACCTTCCATTCTCTCAAACGTCTCCAATATTTTCTACCTTTCAAAACCAAAATTATGCTTGCTCAATCTCTTCTCCTGCCAATACTCGACTATGCCGATGTATGCTATTTGGATGTGACAGAGGAGCTGCTGAATAAACTAGAGCGTCTTCAACATCTCGCCATACGCTTTATCTATGGTCTGCGCAAGTATGATCATGTCTCCGACTTCCGAGCTCAGCTTAAGTGGCTCCCTATCCGTCTTCGCCGTGATATGCACATCCTTTCTTTTATGTTTAACATCCTTCATAACCACAACTCCCCCTCATACCTCCGTTCCCGGTTTAACCTCCTTCCTACTCCTACACGTTCCTGCCGGTCCTGCCTCAATATGAGGCTCGATTTTCCAAAAAGTAACACCAAGTTTCTACAAAATTCTTTCTCAGTGCGTGCTGCAGTATTATGGAACAGACTCCCTAAAGCCCTACTGGAGAGCCCTTCTATTGCCGCGTTTAAAGTAAAATTAAAAGAATATTTTCTTGCTCAAATTTAATTTAACTACATTTCGTCTAGTAATCACTTGTATTTAGCACACATGTGTGAATGTATATATGTATGTATGTATATTTGTATGTATGCATGTATGTATGTATGTATGTATGTATGTATGTATGTCTGTATGTATATATGTATATATGTATATAATTGTATATTCATTGTATTTAAGTATATATTTTATTTATGTATGTTTACCCTTAAACATATTTTCAATTTGTTCTCTGTGCACTTTCTCTTTCTAGTCCCGCTCTTAACACTATTTCTCACATGCAGGGTTGACTGGAAGAGATCTCTCATAGAGATAAGTCCACCTTTGGTCACAACTTTTCTGTATTATTACTGTTCTGTTTACTTTTTGTGCAATAAAGAATATACTTTGTTCCGGCGAATCTGACAGGACTTTCACTCGCAGATAGCTAATGTTATAAGGAGTAACTTAGGCTACTTTTATTTTATTAGAAATTAATAAAAACCGTTTATTTATTTTAACTTATGCCCAGCGAAACGGGCCGGGTTTGCTAGTATTCAATAAAACGAATCGGAACTATTATTGTGCAGTAAGTTATTTTATCAATTACATTTTTAACAATACTATTACAATGTGATTCTTTCAATTATACCTTAATTTTTAATTAGTCAATAAATAATCGTTGCTAGTTGTAAAAGAAAATCAATTCGAAAAACTATACTTTGTATAAACAAGCCAAAAGGCGAGAAAAATTCCATTCCCCATAATATGTTATTAATTAAAATTTAATTACATGTTATAAAATGTCCATGAATGCTGAAGAATTATAAGAAAAATTAATTTACTAAATATTAGACTGGTTAAACCTATGTTATTAAATAAAATAAAAGGTAAATGACTTACCTTGACATTTAAGACGAATACCCATTGTGTATGAAAAACCCACTGATGTGGCTGGCCGAAAAAAAAACTCCCGTGCTGACCAGCACGGGAGTTTTTTTATTTTTAAAAATATACCATATTCGGTAACCTTTCCTTCAAATCAGATGAACTTATTTCATAGCTGTTGTGTTTTATTTTCTTTGACGGCACGCTTGGCTCAGTTTGTAGTACTTGCTGTGCCAGCGGTTGTAATCCACAAAAAAAGTAATTCCGGTAAAAGTCTAATGAATTTTAATGAATTTAGTTTTTTTTTGTCTGCATCAAATTAAAAAAATATTTATTGGTAATATTTATTTTTATGACATACAGTTCTTTCAGACAAATATTTTAATCTTTGAAATAATTCGTATTTTTTTTGTAGACATCACTGATGTTTCGGCTAAAACATAATATACCATATTTTAAAATCTTTAGGATTATATAGTTAAGTATTGGTAAAAAAATATTTAAATCGATTCTGTACCATCAGAGATTATCGTCAGACATATTTTCCTTTTTTAATATTAACGTATATAATACGAAAATTCGAGTGCCAGGTCATAAGTGAGTAGACTAGATACTTTAGTATGGCACATTGGTATCATGTACCAGGTGGACGAGGTGCGGCACGAGGTGGCGTACTTCAACGCGTACGTGCGCGACGTGCGGCGCCCGCAGCAGCCCGAGCCGTCGTCGCGCGCGCCGCCGCCCGCCATGCACGCGCCGCCGATACACCCGTAATTATTACTTTTAATTTTAATCTATAATGCAATTTATCTGAGCGATATTCAGCATTAGTTTGGAATGTGTAGGTAAGTATTTGGCGTGTGCGAGATTGTTGTTGTATCTTATATAACTTTTATAATATAATTTTGTTCCGTTTCATGTATTATTATCCGACTATAGCAAAATAAGGGTTGTGTTGTATAATGTATTCAGCCTAAAATACTGATCCGATTTTGATCAAGGGTTAGTGATCATTGTAGTGTTTTGTTGGTCATTATCTGACCTACTGACATAGTTGCTTATTTTATAATGAAAACGAGAACATGATATGTATTGTATTTATAGTAGACTCTATTCTAAAATGGCATTTATTTAATTATCATTATAATGTACACTTGTAATTTACACGCATATGAGGTATATTATTATAATTAAACAATTTAATATAAATGAATATAGTGAGCAACACTGGCACAGGTACAGCGGCGCGAGCGCGGGCGGCGGCGCGGCGGGCGCGCGCGCGTGGGGCTGGGGCGGCTGGGCGCCCCCGCAGCCCTACGCCCCGAGACACCCGCGCTTCTCGCGACCCAGGTACGCCTCCTGCTACATACACTCATATTCCACAGTCTACTGAGGGTCCCTGCTCTCTATAGTGCCGCTCACAGATCGTTCTCAGTCCCAGTCAAGTAATATTGTCAAGAAAGAAATATGTGTCCATTCATACTATCGGTAACAGTTTCGTTCCAATCTTGTTCTAGTAATTTGATCGATCTCGCCGAAATTTGATTCCGATTCATTCGGTACCGTTTGGATTTTTTTTATTCGGTTTTGGCCTCTATATTGATATTAATAAATTATTTAATTAATTATTATTTCAATAACGTTTAAGAGGCAAGTATACTGACTGAAAAAATCTAAAGTTGAATTCAATTATTTATGGTTCGAAACTGAAATGTGAACTTAATAAGACTATAATGTGAAAATGAACCAGACCGAGATCGGACCAAGAACGGACTGTGAACGGAACTAAGAATGTGCAGCGAATCTTATCCATACAGTTGTCTAACCAAGTCATCTAGAATCTAATTCTATAACTACGCTACTCGCAAAGTTCGAAGCACTTTGGTCCGCTTCGTGTAACCTCGCGTCGATGCTGGGCTACTTCCTATCATTATCGGTTTTTGCGTTCTAATCTAAAGGACTCGAAGCGTACACAAGTTGTCTAACTCCACTAAGCGCAGAATACATACTTTTCTTCGGTCAATTTCAACCAGTACTTCGTGGAAGCAACTTCGGCGAGTAGTGTAGTGGAGGCTGTACAAAGTCAGTCGTACCATTCAGGTGAAGTGAACCTACTGTCATACTTTTGTGTGACGGTCGAAAATGGGCCTTAGGTTGGACGGTACAACTGAAACTTTTCGACGAGATGCCACAGAGCTTTAACTTCGAAACGTTGTTGTGAAAGTTTGTGTTTATTCTCAGTATTTCCGCTAAAGTCTATAGATTGACTTGTATCATGTTATATTCTTCGACTAAAAGAATTATCTAAACAAATTATAATTTATAATTATTATAGATAAAAACTAACTTTTTTTGTGTTTATTAAACGTATGTGTACAAATATGGACATAGACTATAGAGTAGACCAGTGTTAATAACCTCCCGTAAAAGTATAATTTTAATAGAATTTATCAATTTTATTTTCGTTGAATCCACTACTTACTTGCAATTAAATTTTGAAATCAATAGATATTAATAAAAACAAAGTCGTATGTATTTATGTAATCATACAATGTTTCTGAAACAAAAAAAAAACACGCCATGATACTGTTTCCAAAAAAACCATAGAAACATCAATACAGTACTTATATAATATACTACTCAATAATTTTAAATATATTTTGCTTCTAAGTTGACTACTATATTTAAAATCATGACTTTGATGCATAGATGCAGCATGGCACACCGCACATTATTATTGACCCTGATTTTGTGACTTTGTAGTTTTGTTTTTCCTTTAAAGTCAGTTCCATTTTTAAAATTCTTGATCAGTATAAATAAAAATGTAATAAAGAGATAGAAAACAATTACGAGATGATTACTATAATATAAAAACTGCTTTGTAAAGTTAGTCTTACAAATGACTGATTTTATCGTAAATCATAGTCGTATATGATTCGTACATACTAGCTTTATATATTATGACTTAATGACTTAAATAGCCAGTTTGAAAATTATATCCTCATTGAGTATAATAATATCGCATGCGGCATTTGTTTCCCTTATTCTAAAGCTTTAAATCAATCTAGCTTGTAAATGCGTATAATATAATATTAACCAAGGTTTGTCAGTTTGTTACATGCATATACGTTGCACATACTCGTATATAAAGTGTACCTTAGTGTATGACACACGCCGTACTAAACGATAACTGACTGCTAATGCCATATATATTTATTTTGCCTTTTTTATTAACTTAGTAATAAAATAACTTTAGTTTTTATTTGATCGCTTTGAAATAAATGAATTATATACAAAATTATACACAATAACTCATTATTAAAAATTCTGTCCTTTCGACCTTTCCTCTTAAAGATATGAAATCTTTAATAATAAACTTAATTAATACATAAACATATTTAATTAATACTTAAAGGTATCTGTGTGGCAAAAACGATCCTATATACCTATCTAAATAAATTAATATGTTGTTACACTTCACCATCTAAACCCATGATAAGCTATACACTACTATACATATGTATTATGTAACATTAAATACATACATATAGGAAATATAAATCTTAGAATGAAGTACAACCCCTCGTGCTCATCATACAAATGAATGCCCCTCAGCGAGACTTGAACCCGCGACCGCTGGCACCGTAAGTAAGGTCACATAAAAGTGTTGTCATAAAAATTAATATCTTAAGAATATAATATCATAAATTAGAAAAAAAATAAAGCTCATGTCTGTAGTTTTTATCTTTTTAACACATATAAGTAATTTGCTTGAAGATATGCATAAAAAAATATTTTTACTTGTTATTAAATTAACTACTTATAAGTTCAGAATTTCATCTAATTACATATGTATTTTCATTTGTTAAATCATCCTTACTTATATTCAAATTAACATAAAACCAGCATTTGTGTGAAAAGTTATGAGTAGAAAGTTCCATAACTTGGCGTTGGTGAAGTAATAAAACATGATACAAGTATAGTATTATCACATGCGCATAGTGTCCCCGTCCCACCCATCTCGCGTGA
This sequence comes from Boloria euphrosyne, assembly GCA_951802675.2. Lineage (NCBI taxonomy): Eukaryota > Metazoa > Arthropoda > Insecta > Lepidoptera > Nymphalidae > Boloria > Boloria euphrosyne. Next base: position 8,215,523 of record OX637872.1, read on the forward strand.
CCCGCTTCAAACGAGCGCTATTTGTTTGTCGTATTGCATGACCTTAACATTTCCTTAACAGACGCATCGTTAATGCACTATATGTCTTTTATATAGCTTTATGTTATGATTATTTAATCAAGTTCTCCTCCTTAGTAGGTCGATTAAGAGCTTTCTAGAAACTTTGTTGAGTTCGTAAATAATTTGCAGGGAAAACGTCGATCGGTCCCGGCCTATTATTGCTTACAACGATCTCGACTTCCCGGATAGTGGCGATATATTCTAAGACTTAAATATTGTAACACCATGACGGACATTTTAATTGTAAAACTATTATAATAAATCAATCCGACATTGTTTTCCTGTCGTTGTATAAGTAGAAACAATATTGTTTGTAATAAAAAAGCTCAAATGTACAACTTTATAATATAGGTGTTTTTTTTAAGTTAAAAACAATTCGTTTTAAATTATCCCAATGTAAATTTATTACATATCCAGAAATTATTTACATGTAAATTTCGACAATTAAATATAGATCATGTATAGTTAAAAAAAACTATGCAATAAATGAATTTATTTCAAATTTTATAGAGAATTCTATTTAATACATAATTATGTATGAAATCTTTAATAAAGTGTCCGCAAATTCTAATCTCTTTATTGTTCCTTTCCTTGTACTTAACATCCATATGTCCTTCCAATCCTTTTAACTCAACAGATTCAAAAATCTGAATGACTGATTAATTACCTAAAGTAAATTTTAATGGTTATTTATCCTCCGGGAAGCTGAGATTTGTGACGTACTGACGGTCAAATGTAATTAACAAGCGTGATTGTGAGTGTACCAAGGCTTGTCCGTTCTATAGTGAGATTCACCGCTAATGGGATGTGGTTGTTGTTAAAGGGGCGGCGGCGCCGAGTTCCGTCCCGTCATACACTACCGAGACTTGGACGCGCCTCGGGATCCAGACGAGTTCATTTAACTCGCAACATTGAAAACTTCACTCGAATGTCAAAGTGTACTTACTTCACAAATTATATTATTACGATTTTATAAATAGCAATAGCTACAGTTTGCTTATTCATGTGAAAATTTTGACGTAGTTTTTAGTGCCTATAATAACTTATATTTTATGACGAAATAAAAGTATGTTGATAACAAAAGCAGTTTGACTTTACTTAGAGCTAACAAGGTATCCGAGTGCTTAAATGATCAGAGCAAGAAAATATGACCGCATATTTTTTATTTGAAATCTTGAAAAACCAAAGCATATAAGATCTGATGGTTTCTTAGAAAAAGTAAGTACATATATACATTTTGTATTAATAAATAAAATAATGTTCTACACCGAATCGTTGTCATGTGGTTATTACATTCACTTAATGCCTAAAGGTAAGTTCGAATCGTGCAAATCTTTCCAGCAAGTAACAATGAGTAATTTCTAACCTTAAGCCAACAAACAATATTCTCCGAAATTATCACTTAAGAATATAGAGGAAAAGACGATCGCAGGGTCAAGCTAATATTTTAAATATGAAATTATTTATACATAAAACTAGCAATTCCTGCGGCTTCGCTCGTGTTCTAATCAATAAAAATTTTGTAGAGTCACAAAAAAGAGAGACAAAAAATGTCATAACGTTTTATAATATTTAGTTTCGGAGGAATTCGATAATAAACACTGTTACACGAGATTGTTATATATTAGAGATAGAAGATAACTAGTGAACCCTAGTGAAAAACAAAATAAATGTATCCCACTATCCCACGGGAACCATACATTTACAGGGATAAAAGTTATTTTAGGATATGTCTTTGTACCAATCGTTCAAATCTGTTTAGGTGTAATAGAGTAACAAACATCCACCCGTCCAATTATTGTATCTATAATCCCATATAAATATATGAGATTTTGATAAAAATCTAATCTAAATATTTATAAAACAGCATCTTAATAAATTATTTCTATATTTATACATAGGTCTAAGTACTTATACATCGTAATATTTCAATTTTTTATACTATTACTAATTAGGAACAACTGTGCTTTCTTGTCTGCATGTAAATATTACAATGACTAGATATTTTATTTATCATTTTTATGTCTCTTTATGTTTGTAAGATGTATAAAATATGTGACTGATTCAATAAGAAAAAATGCAAGTGCAGTAAACTATTATTCACTCATGGCTCGGGGCAATAACTAGAATTGTTAAATCACTACAGAAATAGTGTCATATCCTATACAAGTCAACTTGTTGTATATCCTTGACCTCTAAATTGAACGCGTAAAGTTAGATTTATTCCTTAGACAAGTAATCATTGTTATTACCGACAATTTAAAAGCTTGCGGCGTGTGTTTTCTACTATTAAGTCATTCTGGAATGGTGTATGATGGAAAATTGTGCTAATATTTTATAGTAATCATACCGCTTAAGTGGATATCAGTCTTATGATATATTATGATCTCTTATATAATGGAATGTGAAGACTCAAGCGATGTGTTACCCGGATGTAGGTATTAGGTACGAATCCGCTGGATAGTCCATGTATTTTTTATACATGATGCGGTCTCAACTCTCACGACATGTACCTGTATGAATTACCAAACACGCATATAATTACGGATTTACATAAAGTAGGAACCTATGCTTAATTTTATTATTACTGAATGGAATGGAATGATATCAAGTCTATAGGTAGCTATGTAAAAGTGGGTAAAGCTGCAGTATATACTCGAGTTCAATTACTCTGAAGGAAATACGTTTGCAATTTTGTAGGAATATACAGTGAAACTTGGTTAAGTGGGACCTGGATAAGTGAGAAACCTCCATAACTGGAACTCATGCTGCGGTCCCAACACTTTGGCACTGAATTACCTCTGTTAGAGGGACGAGGTAAACCTCTATATCTGGGATTTGTTCTTTCGATTTATCATCATAGTTACCTCTATAACTGAGACAGCGAGTAAATTTTATATGCATAAACCTCTGTAACTGAGATAACATTGTTTGTTTACTCATTCTTATTCTACCCACAAATTCCTGATCGCACCTGTATAACTGAAATAACCTGTATTCTCACCTCTATTAATGGAACCCTCTGTAAATGAGATAGATATTTATTTATACCTGTATATCTGAGACACTGGGTAAGTGGAATACCTCTATAAGTGAAACGAAATTGCAGGTCCCTTGATGTCTCACTTAACCAGGTTTCACTGTATCTGTATTCTAAAAACTATAGTAAGTATACTAGGTTTCTCCCGTAAACATCATTGCTGTAATGTATTCGAAACGTCTCGAAAATAAAGTTTCGTAAATGTAAGAAAATACCTACTATCTAATTATTTTTGAAAATGATTAATAAGTATTTGATATTTTCCTTGTATGCTACCTATATTATGTAAATGGAGCGAAGATGTCTATATTTAAATTCGATTTTAAATATACTATCCAAATTTTACATTATATACCAGCTTAAGCATAGTACATGAATATTTCACTTTTATTACAATTTACAACTATACAAGTAGGTACAATAGGTACAGACTACTAATAAAAAACCTGATGCACCTAAAATTAAACAACAATAAAACGAACACCGCTTTCGTCTAGTGATCGAGTAGAAAACCTGTCGATAACTTAGTATTTAGGTAATATTCAAAAGGATAAATGGGAGATAACATTTTGATGTAAGTCTATACATATAATAAAACTGTAGAAAAGTCGTTTTTGTACATCAAAAAAAAAATTACAAAAAAATAGCCAGGGTGTTAAAGGACAACCAATAGAACCCATTTCCAACATTTTTAGAATTTTTGTCTGTTTGTCGGTTTGTCGGTTTGTCTGTTTATTTATCCGGGCATCACGTAAAAAATCGCTTCGCACTAAAAAATACATTGTTAAGTTCCGACATCCACGCGAACGAAGTCGCGGGCACAGCTAGTCTTAAATAAAACAAAATACCTAGTAGGTTTAACAACAGTCTGCAATAAATCGAAAATTCATTAGTATCTCAGTCACATTATTAAACCACAATATTATCATACCGCTGTGAATGCCATTGCGGACATTCAAATCGGATAGAGTATTTTCCAATGAGTTTCGATAGATTAAGAGGCGTGAGTAATAAATTTTGGAGCGGTCTTCTCAACTCTATTATGTAGATAATAGATATGATGTAAATCATTTGTATTATAAGTGCGGGAAACAACGTCAGCTGCCTGCACGAGTTCAAATTCGCAGTAAACGCGAACAGGTTTTTTTGTTTAATACAGTAGTGTCTATTTGTGTATCGCTTTATAAAGGCTAGCGGCAGCAAAACAATAATATTGTGACCGGCAAGCTTCACCGAGATGGAGCTCTCGGGTGTTATCGCGCTAGTCCTAGTGAGCTTTGTGAATGGAACTCCCTATGGATATGGTGTTAAAAGTGGCGCACTAGCTAAAGGTTTGTTATAATTAAAATGTGTAATCTTTATAAACATTTTTTTATAAAATATATTAGTCTGTATTTGTGATAATTAATTAGTTTTACATAAGAGCAAAATTTTTTACGATTTATATAGATATCAATTAATAATTATTATACTTACTTAATTTGTCTATGCAATTTTTATTTTAAACTAAAACAATTCATATTTTTATTATAAATAACATAAATAGGATAGAACTTATTAACCTGCAACAAATGGCAAAAAGGTGAGAAATATTTAATGACACCAGTGGGTTTTAATGACACCACACATTAATAATGTAAAATAATAAACACGTTACATAATTGATATCTGAATTAATTAATAAATAGATAATATCTTGTATTTCATATTATTGTGTTTTAGTTTTACAACCAATCTAACGAAGGGAATGGTGTCACAATAATTCCTACCTATTTGTAGTAAATAGTAATTGTATTCTAAACAGAACTATGCGGATTTTTATTGATAGTTCAAGATCCTTCTCGCTTAATGGCGGACTGATTTGGATAAAATTTAATATACAGTTGAGCGTCCAAGGAAATCAATGTATCAGAAATCGTTTTAAATAGTTGAGTTAGAGTTAAAAGTTCTATGAAATATATGTATATGATAAAATATGAATATTAATATAAAAATGTTAATATTTGTTTTCTAGCTGAAGCCAATGCTGCTTCCGGTGCAGTTGTACAACCTGTTTCTTTGACAATACCAAGTGGAGCGTCATTTACGGGAAGTTTCTCTAAGTCTTCTTCATCAAGCTTTGCATCATCTAGCTCAAGTGCCCATTCAAGCTCATTCAGTTTCAGTGGCAGCGGTGTTAACGGTATTGGTGGCATTGGATGCAATTCGAATAATTGCAAGAATGGTTTAAACGTTGTACCGCTCCACGATTCAACATTTAATGGAGTTCAAAACAGTGGGGCATTTGCGTCTGCTGCATCTGGAGCAATAGCAGGCTCATCCAATCAAAATAGCAATCTTTGTAAAGAAGGAAACTGTAATGGCGCAAATACTTCTGGAAACAAATGTTTGTCAGGCAAATGCAGTTCAAATGACAACTTGCAATCTCAATCTCAAGCTACACTTTCTCCCAATATATATGAAAGTGAAATTGACTGTTCATCTGGTCAGTGCAACCCTTCTTTCCAACAAGGGAATGCTCCGAATGGATATGGATCACAACAACAACCTAATAGTGGCGATTCTAAGGATACTTCTCCTGAAACATCTTCGACAGGACAAGAAGATGATATATTTGTTGCACTTTCTCACTCTACGGATTCAACACATCAAAAACCATCTGTAGTTTTAAATACTCCTAATTTTGAACCAGCGTGTACAAGCCATACCTGCAATCAAGCATCTCTTGGATCATATTCTAATGGCAAACCTCCGTCAAGTTACAATGTCCCAATACTTGGTACGTATCCAAGTGCTCCACAAGCATCAACAGCTCCTGCTTGTACTAGTCCAAACTGCGCTGGCTATCCTTCGACTAGCAATATTGTTTCTGGTCCCACAAAGCATGTGGATTCTTCAAATCCTGATTACGGAGTACAATATCAACCAGGGCCAGTAGATATCGATTTGGCACAACAAAATGTTCCTGCAGGATCTGTAGATACTGACCAATTATTGGGTTCCTCAAAACCGTTTGTAAGCAAATTACCCTCCAACGAAGATAGTACTAAACATACCGTAGGTTCCACTAATTCAATCAATGGCAATGTCCAGGGATCTTACCCATCAAATTTTATTACAGGAGCTCCATCATCTAGTCCCAGTTACTCTAGTCAAAACTTACATCCTGGTTATGCCGTAGGTTCTTCTCAAAACGAAGCGCAAAACAGTGAGGGCTATACTAGCAATGAATCTGTCGGGTCCCAGCAAGTATCTTTAGATTTATCAAAACCAAATACAAACTACTTATCACCCGGTCAACAACAAAAACCCCATGATGGATATAGACCAACAGGATCGAATGGCGAAAATTTGCCTTCTGGATCGTTTTCTTCAAAGCCACATTCAAGCACATATACTTCTCCTAGTTATCCAGGACATTCTACTGATTTGTCACGTAATGTAGAATCTAGTCACCGTGGTCCTGCTTACACTGGTGGTTTTGGAGGTCCAAGTGGATCCATTAATGGAAACTTTGGACATGGCTCTTTTCACGGATCCCTTGGTACATCTAACCTACATTCAAGTGCGATTGCTCCTGTAAAAGACACCCCTACTTATACTGGAGGATTCGGTGCACCTGCAAAAGCATTTGATGTAAGTTTTTCTGCAGGGTCCAAACCTACGTCGAAACAAAGCTATGAAGGCAATTACGGAGACACAACACATACATTACCTGATGCTAAAAGTGTAAACAGTAATTTACATTCTGTTACACCAAAAACAAGTACAAGTACTTCTTCACCATATCCTAAGCCTAATGTTCCTGGGTACTATAGTGGATTTGGGGGTCCGACTGGAACATTTGGTGGAAATTTCGGTCATGGTTCCTCTCAAGGATCCTTTTCTACGATTAAGCCAAATTTAAGTTCTATTTCCCCCGCGAAAGACATACCTACGTACACTGGAGGTTTCGGTGCACCTGCAGGAGCAATTGATGCAAGCTTTCCGGCAGGGACAAAGCCATCATCAAAACCAGGATATGAAGTGGATCACGCGGAAACAACACACACATCCGCTATACCAAGTACAGGTAGCTCGTCACCCTATAACCCTAGTATTCCTGCGTACACTGGTGGATTTGGGGGTCCGGGTGGTTCACTTGTTGGACATTTTGGTCATGGCTCCCCACATGGGTCTCAAGTTCCACCCACTAAGCCACATTATGGTTCAACTTTACCTGGAAAAGACGTGCCTATATACACTGGAGGTTTTGGTGGACCAGCAGGGCCCGTTGACACAAGTTTTCCAGTGAAAGACGTAGAAACGAAACCAGAACATGACAAAAAACCATCTTTCACCGATAACATACCACATCAAATAGCACACACATCATCTGACGCTGGTGTAAATTTGATTTCTAATATACATTCAGTTGAACATGGTGCTGTATCCAAACCAAGTAATACTTTGGTTCCGCCTCATCATGATATTACAAATAACGGAGTCCATGGTTCTACCACAGTTGCCCATTCATCTAATACAGCCAAGCCAAATAGTGAAGAATCAAAGATACCGCCTTATACAGGCGGCTTTGGAGCGCCCTCAGGGTTATTAAAACCGAACGAATACAATTTACCAGAAAGATCACCTTCATCGGCGTTAGGTAATATTAATCTTTTACCTTGTACCAGTGGTACTTGTAATTCAAAAGCCAAGAGTGGCGAGACTAGTGAAAAATCAAATGTTTCTCCACATGAATCTTCTGGTGCTGCATCTGCTTCTGCCAAAGCAGTCGCATACTCAGGAGGGTTTGGTGGTCCACCTGGACTATTAAAACCTTTCGATGACGGAAAACTTTTCAAAGCTAACCATGTTGGGGGATCATCACCCAACCAAGCTACCACAGGACAAGCTCAAGCAGGGGCACAAGCCCATGCAAGTGCACAAGCGAACGCCGTAGCGTTTGCGAGTGCTGGTGCATTCGGCGCAAATCAAGGTTTTAGCGGTACTGGATGCAAATCCGGCTGTAAGTCTGACGATAACTCTGAAGGAAATTTACCGAATATCGACCACGACAGCGTCCCTAAAACAGATTTCAATGAGTTGAACCATGCAGCTGGTGCATCAGCGGTTGCGAAAAGTATCGCCGGGGCTGGTGCTGGCAGCTCAGCAACAGGACGAAGTTTCGCATCTGCACATGCATCGGCGGGTGCAGCAGTTAAAGGAGGTAATAACTAATAATCAATCGTATTAAATTAGATACAATATAGGATATACATACATTATATACACTACATAGGATTACTATATCAAAAATCATTGGTCGAAGTCACAAAGTATTTTTTATAAAAATCACAAAACACATTTTAATATGTCAGTTGAAACTAAAATTAATTTACAACACTATGTCTAGTAGTAATTTTCTATTTTGCAGCTGAAAGAGAATATCAAAAGCATTAATTACGAGCGAATTAATTACCCAAACTTTACTCAGATGTGTCACTCGGTGTGTTTTTGCTATATATTTTATAGCTTGTAACACTGGATGGCTTAATATAGCTTTTAATTCCAGTGCAAGAATGTTCGGAATCGTATTAGTAGTTTCAAAAATTACAACATCCAAACTCTAAAACTCTACCTCTTTTTAATATCTAATATTTAATTTTCTTACAGGTTACGGAAAGTAATAATCTGCGGTCGGAAATACCATCATCATCCTAACGATATATCTTGTGAAATGTGAATCAATTAACTAAGTATACTTAAAAGACTTAATATTATTAACTCATCAATGACAATTTTTACTTAAATATTTGTGATATTATAATTCCTTGTGAGATAGATTAGCATTTATTTAGTAACTATACAATAAATAATAAATATTTTTATATAAAAGGTGGCCTATTATTTTTACTTACCTACTTACGATTAGTAAATTAATATGTAACATAACATTAATTTTTTTTGCAAAAAGATTCATTTGTATAATATTTATGGAATCTATATTTTTTTATTAAAATTATTAAGACGAGAATTAAAAGGTCATGGCTTAAAACTTAAGCATATAAATTAGGTACTTCGCGCCGTAGTTTCTCTACTAGAAAATCTCAATCCTCCCTACCTTCTACTCCTCCATTATGGTACTTTGAGCAACGATACATACAAAAACCTTTCCAGACATACGTACACATTATAATAGTGAGCAATCTGACAAAGTTAACAATGCAATGTGGTAAGAAATTATATCACCGAAATCGCGATGTGTGCGGCGTTACCATAAAAGACTACTGGATTAACCTAAACTGGTCTTCAGGATTACTCATACTTTTTAAGAATTGTAAAAATAAACTTAATAAAATTTACTTTATTAATGCATAATACGTGACAGTTGACATGCTTACGTAACATACATAAAAAGCTATATGTGAACTCACAGGAAGCTGTGAATTAACACGACTCTAGTTTTTACATGCTCAATAATAGATTACGAGTATATGCTACATTCGAATTTATGCATTAATTATATTTAAATCAAATTTGAGTAAACGTTTCATTCAAAGCTTTTTTGTTCATAGTTCCTATTCAGACATATTTGAATAAAAAGTTACTTAATTGTATTTAATTTCTTTGTATGGTTTAAATTTAAATATACAGGTACTAGCGATTTACCCTCGCTTCGCTCGGGTTTGCCCCTGGGTACCACCTTTAGGATAAATTTTTTACAGATTTTGAATTTCTTATTTATTTATATCTTATCAAAAGCCAAAAAAATAGGTTTTAAGCTTCTGGCTTTAAAAATGACGTAATTTTCATACAAAATTTCATCCCCTATTTCTACCTTTTACAGTCCTTTTTTTGCCTTGAAAAGCAGCCTATATCCTTTCTAGGTTCTAGACTATCTGTGTATCAAATTTCATTTAAATCGGTTTAGTAGTTTTGGCGTGAAGGCGCGACAGATAGACAGACAGAGTTACTTTCGCATTTATAATATTAGTAAGGGTTACTATACAATCATCTAAATGTCAATGTTGTGTAGACTTCGATCCATAAAACACTGAGTCAGCTCGCATCCTTGTTCCGTGTCTACTTGCTCCTCAATGTCACTGATGACGATCCTAAAAGCCTTATTTATGATGTATTTACTATTAAGGTATATGTAAATTATTATTATTGCTATACTTAGAAGCAAACGGGATTTTCTTATTAGCAATAGGCACCTAACGTAACCTCTTCTATACATACTTACTTACACATGTAATAAAATGTTTTGGGAGTCGGATATGTTCATTAAATATCTTTTGACAAATGTTTTCCTTTACCGTTAGTAAAGTTATAATCAAGTTAGAAATGATTCGGACATGAAAATATCAGATGTAATGCGCGACCAGAATTCAACCCGCATCACTCTGTTATCCAAGCGAGCGCGTTACCACTACCGCCTTCCATTATCTTACCTGTGAAGATAGGAAATATAATATCAAATATGTAGTATAATTTATGTAACATATTACAAATTTATTTGAAATAGGTATTTTATCTCAGTAATATTTATATACTTCTATTTAATTTTGATTCAACATTTTCAGTAGGACCCACCTCCTTTTATGGTTTTATCAGAAAGACTCAAACCAAAATTTCATGTAATTATATACTTTTGTCAAAAAGAGTCAAGTACATTGTCCGAACTCGAAATATTTCTCATAGTAATAAAAGTTCTTCTATCAACCATCTTCGTCTTTTAGGTTAGCGCCAATGATATTCTAACAGATATATAACAGATATATAACAGATATTATTAACCGACTTCAAAAAAAGGAGGAGGTTCTCAATTCGTCGGGGACTTTTTTTTTTTCTTTATATGTATGTTCCCCGATTACTCGACGATGGCTGGACCGATTTGGAAAATTCTTTTTTTGTTTGAAAGGGTATAGTTTCTAGTTGGTCCCATAGTCACCAAGTCACGATCTGATGATGGGATCCCAGGGAAATCGAAGACAATTCTCAAATTTTATAGGCACTTATTACGTTTTTCATATATTTTCTAAAGCTGTTCAAGTATTTGCGTCTGATAATCATCATCTCCTGTGGTTGAGCTAATGATGGAAGGTACAACTCCTCAACGGTTAGGAGTTAAAAGAAAATTCTTTCAATTTTATACGTAATTATAGACCGATAGTTAAATTCTTTCAGGCTCTTATCAACCGACTTCAAAAAAGGAGGAGGTTCTCAATTCGTTGGGGACTTTTTTTATGTATGTTCCCCATTACTCGAAGATGGCTGAACGGATTTGGAAAATTCTTTTTTTTACATAAACAAAAGAAGTAACTACTTTCCGCTAAAAATTTGAAATTAAATTATTTTTAACAAAAAACAAAAACCGACTTCAAAACTAAACAAATCTAAACTAAAAAGTAGAAAATAATACTTTTAAGAACTTCGTTAATTTTGAAGGCGGTGCCAGCCAAAGCAAAATAACCTTAAATAGACACATATTCGATTAATCTATAAATTTGTAAACATAATCAAAATACCGTTCGAAAGTCCATTGTAAAGGCAAGATAAATCTATCCGTCCTGGCTGGCACCGACTTCAAAATTAACGAAGTTCTATTTTCTACTTTTTAGTTTAGATTTGTTTAGTTTTGAAGTCGGTTTTTGTTTTTTGTTAATATTCTATTAGAATATCATTGGTTAGCGCAATGATTTCAAAATTAAAATTTATACTATTGTCATTTTGGATTGTCATTTTCAATAGCTTGGTAAATTTTCAATAAATTGGTAAAAAAGGTTAAGAACTTTTTAACTTTTAAGCATGCTGAAGCATATAAAACTAAGTTTTCATTAGTATTGTTTCTATTATTGTCTTCATATTAGAAACAGCTTAATCTTATCCGTAACCATTATTATTTATTAATATGTGCAGATAAAATTATTCTTGCGGCTCATTCATTGTTCACATGCGCGAGAAGGTTGTGGATCAGAAATAAATAATTCATTTCAAGATGATGTAATTTACCGCCCACATTTAGTTTGTGTACATCAGTGTGCTAACTGCTAAGTCTTTGTGTACTCTTTTATTATAGAAAAACCCAAACATACATACTCCTTATAAATAATTATGTATAAAGTTAGGTACCTATTTTTAAAATAAGGAGAATAATTCATACATTCTAATAAGATCAGAATAAGGTACCTTATACCTATCTAGATATCTATCACTATATTCTTTAGTACCTTTACAACCTTCATGAATCTTTTTTTAAATTAAAATTATATAGCTACTTAGGTATTTGCTGGTTTAGGTATAATAATTATTCTTCTTTTAAATTGCATCGGTTGCATGTTGTGTAGATATATCATATAAGTTCCTACCTAGTGAGGGGGTTGGAAAAGGAAAAAGTCTTTTAATTTTCGTGAATATAGGTCGCAGGATCGCTGAACCAACGCTCCCAGTTTATGTTAATAATATTGGTATTTGGTAGTCTGAATTTTATAAAAATATCTGGTAGGTAAACTATAAAATCGACCTTTTATCAGTTAGCTGATCTAAGACGATTTAAGGATTTAATGAACAAACGTTTTATGTTTTTATGTAAATTAAATTTCGAGTAATGCATAATGGCTTGTGTAACCCAGGGCTTCTCTTTTTTTTTGTCTTGAACTTGCCTGGACACGCTACCGCGTGTCCTGGTTTACAGTATAAAGTAGCAACTTGTATTTAGTTTTACTTTTGTAAACTTCTAATGATTCTTATATTTTTTATGTTTGTGCCTATTTAAAGTTTTCTGAATAATTCATTAATCAATTTCTTTCATTCTTCGATGTTCAATGGCTACCTAAAAATTTAAACCTATAATCCCCATTCCTACATAAAGCAACTCAATTCTTTATTAAATGGAGAAAGTAATCTAAAAAACAAAAGTTACAAAAAACTTATAAATTATAACCATATCTATGTATTTACTTTATGTAAGGTTCGTCACACTTACTTATTTACTTATCATTTATAAACTATACATAAGTACCTACTTCTTCTACTCTTCGACTTCAGGGTCGTTCTAATTATATTTTAGTACCTATGATGTTAGTTTAAAATACATTGAGCATGGATATGAAGTTGTCCATATACCAAATTTTAAATTATATTTTTTGTATTTATTTTTTACTGCGTAGGTAGGTATGTATGGGCTTTGCATGAGTGAGTTTTAACAATAATTGTCTATTTGAACCATTACTTCCGGAAAACTCATCGTTTTTGTTATTATCGTTAAAATAGGTTTGTTTAAAAAAAAAGTATAAAATTTCAATATCCGACTTTAATATAATAATGTAGAGAAATGAGGTAGTAGTGGACTATAATGGCCCCTCGTATTGAAGGGATGCCCCGTATCCAGCAGTGGGACGTTAAAAATGCATAATATAATATTACTATACGTTTTAAGTTTAACAAATGCCATTAGGTTATAATACTGCAGTACCTTCCTAAATATTTAAATATCTTTATATAAGTATATCCAACTCTACATGATATAATAACAACAACAACTGTAGATGAAATGTTTACTACTTAGGTACATACCATGCCATGGGGTTTCATCTATCTTCTATACATACCTATAATAAAATTCTAACTCTATTCGACTAGAATCTGTACATTAAAAAGGGCTGAAGAGAAATGTCAATAGATGGCATAATATTATGTATCGATTTGTTATTTAAAGTCTAAAATTAACGAAGATAAGTAATTTCAAAAAGGTATATTATGATTAAAAATATCTATTAGTAAATGATTCAAAAATATGTTGGAATTAAAAAAACAGCACCAAAATGTTTCTTTTATATTTTTTTATTTATTTTTTTATCCTTGGGAAATGCATTAACGCATATCGCCTGTAAAAAACAGATGGTTATTAATGTGAGGCTCACCGGAAAGACATTATAAATATATAAGCACATACGACTAAAGTATAAAATATTCGTGCTCATAATACAAATGAATGCCAAAAGAGTGGCACCAGCGGGGCTCGAACTGATTATTATAGAAAAATCAGTAATTAAGAAATGGGTAGTAGTGTCGATTCGGTTAAAAGCTTTTAAAAACACTGTTATTGTTTAATTAAATTCAAAATATTTTTTGGCATAAAAACAATTTTTATGTAACGCAATCTAGGTATTATCTTTTTAAGCAAAAAAAATAGCTAAATTAGCGCTGTCCTTTTTTTTAATGAGATGAACATTAGATATCTAGATTATATCTAGGTGCTAGTTAGTATCTTATGTTATCTGTGATACTGATAATAAATATTTTATATTCGCCAAAAACTTTTATTATTTTTTAATTACACAATTTCTATTAGGTATACTTATATTCTTCTTTAAAACATTGAACGTTTACCCACCATACAATTTAAATTATGCATGTACCTTATTATAACAACACTAAATTATTTTATTAAAACAACAAATATTATGTCTAAATAAATAAAGGACGCTTCATTACTTAAAACCAACACACCATTTTCGCAATCGGACAAACTTTTAAGAAATTAAAGTAAATATATACATAATAGTATGTAAAACATGTAGTGAATACGGTTACGTCTTTGGAATTACCAATAATGCTACAGACAATTTGTATAAATTAACCAAACTAACGTTGCATAAATGCACTTAATTGTATTTTATAAATAAACAATTTACAATACTTTTTTGCGAATTAGTGTCTTTCCCTCCGGATAGTCAAGATCAGTTTTATGCACTAAATTAGTCAATTATAAGTAAATAAAAATATTTATGTATATGATATGCAATTATTCGGATAATCGGTAATTAAATAAAATTGTAAATCGAAAAATACCTAAACGGACTTTAATATATAATTTAATATACAGTAGGTAGGTACCTAACCTACCTACTGTATATTAAATTTAAAGTACCTATTTTGTTTTGTTCCCGTTGAAATCACACTTGTTTCACACAAAAAGCCTGTTTTTATGTTATGGTATATCGCCTACTTAACACAACTATGTATTGCAAAATAATCTGAAAGCTCTGCGGAAAACTTTGGCATTTAATATATCATAAATAAAGAAACATCTGTGGTGCACAATGTGCGTCCCAGAACTGCAAATTGCAATGTATTACTTAATTATTTAGGTAGGTACTGTTGTTATGAAAGAACTTGAATAATACTTATTAAAAGCTTTATTGAGCTTTATTATATGTAGTCGTATGTCGCATATTACAGTTAACACACACTTGTACGTGCGTTTACCAATTTTTATTTTTATTCCTTTGAAAGGTATATTTAAAGTTATTATTTAGTAAACCTACTTATACTAAGAAGGAAAAACCAGCCAAGAAGGACTGTTTTATCCTAGTTTTGCAATGAACTGTCGAACGGGTATTTTGATTTATTTTGTTTACAAATTAATCGAATAGGTGTCTATTAAGGTTATTTTGCTTTGGCTCGCTTCGACCCAAAAATAACTAGTAATTAATAGTATTTTTTACTTTTCACTACAGGTTTGTATAGTTTTAAAGTTTTTTTACGTATAACCTCCTTCTTTTTTGAAGTCGGTTAAATACAATAAATTCTTAATTAAACCTTTAACTTCCGAGCAAAACGTATATATAAAGGAAAGCGTTTTTTAACCGACTTCCAAAAAGGAGGAGGTTATATGTTCCGATGTATGTATTTTTTTTTTTTTATGTATGTTCACCGATTTCTCCGTCAACTGTGGGCCGATTTCAGAAATTTTTCTTTTGTTCGGTAGGGTATAGTTCTGAGGGGGTCCCATTATCACAAAATCAGGATCTGATGATGGGATCTCAGGGAAATCCGGGGCAACTTTCAAAATTTATAGGCACCTATTATGTTTTTTATATATTTTCTTAAGCTGTTCAAGCATTTGCGTCTGAAAATCGTCATCTCATGTGATGAGCTGATGATGGAAGGTAGAATTCTTCAAATGTTATTTTTTATCTGTGTTCACCGATTTATGCGTTTATTGTGGGCAGATTTCAAAAATTTATTTTTTGTTTGTTAGGGTATACTTCCAAGATATTCCCATTGTCACCAAGTTAGGATCTGATAATGGGAACCTAGGGAAATCGATGGCAACTCTTAAATTTTATAGGCACTTAGTACATTTTTCATATATTTTCTAAAGTTTTTTAAGGATTTGCATTTGATAATTACCATCTCATGTGGATAAGCTGATGATGGAAGGTACAACTCCTCAACGGCTAGGAGTTGAAAGGAAATTCCTTTAAAATTATACATACATATAGATTGATAGTTGTGTTCTTCCAGGCTATTACGTTAATATGATAATAGAAGGTAAATCTCATTAACCTCTAGGAGTTAGGTGGAATAATGGACGTGGTTTATTTAAACTATTTCGTATGGGGAATGTAAACATAAAGATGAGCTCGTAGTTTAGTTACAGCTACAGTAGTCGTAGATCGAGTACTCTTTGGACACCAACACCCGCCCCCCCCCCCCCCCCCCCCCTTTCGGCAGACCCGATAATTAATTACTATTTTCGTCGTTAATGGGTATGCTCGTTGTTTAATATAAAGCTTAAACAGATTTTAAATTAGTGACATATAGTAAGTCACTATCATTAAATCAGCTAAATAAAAGGCACACTAAAAATGTAAAAATAAGTTATTTTTTAAAAAAAAAATTAAACCGACTTCAAAAAATCTGCACTAAAAAGAGAAAAATCTAAACTAAAAAAATCTGCACTAAAAAGAGAAAAATCTAAACTAAAAAGTAGAAAATAATACTTTAAAGAACTATGTTAATTTTGGAGTCGGTGCCAGCCAGGTATTTTGATTATGTTTACAAATTGATAGATTAATGTAGAATTCTTGTCGGTAAATAAGTCTATTGACTAATAAAAAACAATATATTAAGTACTATTTGTGTTACGCAAAAAACTTGACACAAAAGGTCAAAAAATATTAATATGCCTATGCGTAGCGTCTCTAGTATAATTTACATTTTATTTACAGTTGGATTGACCAATTGGTCAATATTCTAATGTTAATCATAGTTGAACTTTAAGCTAGATTTTGAGATAAGAATCTGATTAATGAATAAAATAATCGCTATTAGGTAATCAGAACGAAAACAGATAGGTGATATGTGTCTTTATAAGAAAATCTGTCATCGTACTTTATTACATTCTTATAAAACTAATTTAATGATAAAATCTTTAATAGCTCAATCTTACAACTCATATTGAGGTTGTTAACTCACAAGCCGATTACACTTTTGGTGATCAAATGGCCTATAATATGAAATATGTTATATGTAGTACCTAAGTATTTGGCTTTGCCGAAAATTTTATATAAATTAAGATAATTTTACTATACAGAACGTTTTAAGTTATAACTACAAATGGTGAGTAAAGTCTATTATTGGGCAATGTTTCACCAAACGCTCCTGTGCTACGGACTATGACAATGCCGTGACAACTATCGAAGACAAACACTTGTTATCTTATGAATAATGCCGATTATGTTGAACAAATACGCACGAACGCTTTTGTGCATTTTTCACATAAAGTATCGTTTATAGGGTGTATTAAATAATTTAGGGTTTTAGTTAGACTTAGATGTAAGAGTAAAATAATTAATTATAAACAATAAAATAAAAATTAAAAAAGAAAATGGAGATTTTGTCACAAGTTGTAAAATATTAGTATAGTATTTTTTTTTAAAAACTTAGGTATCCCGTACTTAGAATATATCTATTGTCTTTAGGGTACATAAAATAAAATTCTATCTGAGTGGAATCTGTACATTAAATTATTTTGGAATATCTTATTGAAAAGTACCACCGATTACCAGTTATCATCATAGCCATTAAAATCTGTCCAGCGGTTAACTGTTGTTCCTCTTCCCAGAGAGACAGAGAGAGAAAAATATAACAATTATAGATTCGGCCTCTGTATTGATAACAACGACAATTTATTTCAATAAGATTTCCCAAAAAATATCGTACAGATTCAAAGTCAGTTACAATTTATGTATGTATAGATAGAAGATAAATGGTACCTATTTGTAATTTCTTAGTAAGTGTTCTTGGAATATTATTGCTTTATAAATAATTTGAGGAGCTTTTAATGTAATGTAATATTAGGTCTTAAGCTGTTAAAAATTATATTATATTACATCTGTTTTACTAATAACAGATTTCATTCATATTGTTTAAATACAACTGTGATAAATGCACTTTTGAATACAACCGTTCATAATTGTTTATTTAAAGCATTATTACGTAAGTTACGCAATTGATCCTCTCCGGTTTATTAAGTACGAAACAACTTTTGCGTATCAATCAGAAAAAAGTAGGTACATTTTGTCACAGCCTGTGCATGCAGGCGGCGCACGAGTCACCTAGATGTCGCGCCTATTGTCCAAGCCGTGCCATCCGTCGGCCGCTGGGTGAGCCGCTACCTCACCATGCATTACCTCACACTTTCAATATTGGGTTACGAGAATTTTTCTTCAAGGTCTACTTTTAGAAGTAAACAGAATCGGTATAAAGGCCATCACAAGCAAAAATGACACACAGTTGAGGTTCAGTAACTCGTGCGAAAATGTATGCACCGACAATCGTTTTATTTTGTAGTATTCTAGGTATGTATAAATCTGTTATTATTATTTTTTACGTTTATAGATGATTTAGTGTTAAATGACTTATTACTAAAATATTTATTTTTTAACATTTTAGGAGGCGTTGTATCTTATAATATACAACGTGAACTACCTTATAATGTAGGGCCGAACGACCCATTTGCTGTCGATGTGAATCCAAATTACAGCTTCCAACCATCTCAAAGATTATTCTGGGGCAATGATCAAGGCAGCAACCAAGTAGGAGGAAATCAAAATTTATGGACCAAATTGACTAATAAGTTTCCTTTCCTACAAAATATGTTCGGACGCATGGAGCTACCGACTCAATATGGAGTACCAGTGCCTCAGCAACAGTACGGCTTCCCGGCAAATTTCCAACCACAATATTATAATGGACAATATCACCAGCAGTTTTTCCCATCTGGCCGTGACGTAGGACTTACAGACGATGCTGTGATCGTGACTCCTCCACATGTGCCTATAGTGCCGCAGCCGGCACCACAGCCAGTGCCACAACCCGCACCGGAACCTTCTCCGGGTTACCACTACAATAAACCACAGTATCGTCTGGAACTCCCTTTAAAGTAAAGCTAGTATTCATGTGTTGTAAGCATGTTTATTATAAATAAAATTACTATTATGAGAATACGGGTATGATATTGAGGCTCGCTTAGCAGTATTATGATCATCACACTATATTTTATACTTAAATAAATTTAAAGAACTTAAAGAAAACTACTTTTATTGTGGACATTCTTTATTCATTAATTTTGTTACCTTAGATAGACATATTAGAAACCTGCAGGGATAGGGTTATTTATATAAATTTTAGTTGTTTTATTTTATTTGAGTAAATTATCCTTTATACTTGGATCTAGCATTGTTTTATCATTAAACTTAATCAGTGATTTAGTTGGAAACAGATGCAGACTGGTCATAATATCCCTTGCCTGAAGAATCAATACCGACGGATGTGCTTGCAGAGACTGAGCGACCCTCTGGTACTGGTCCATATTGGCGCCTAGTTTGTCCCGCACTGAGAATTATACAATATGCATACATGACATAATATTACGTTATACTCGTACTATTTATTATACGTATTATACCACGCAGACAGACAATTTTGTCTGTATGTCTATTTTATGTATAAATTGTGTTTTTCTTATATATACCAACTGCATATACTTTTTAAGTTGGATAATTTGAATGAATAGTGTGTTTTCTAATTAATTATTACATTACATTTAAAATATAAAGGTGAAAGTACCTGAGATATACCTATTTTAGAATTGCTGTTTCCTTAAATAAAACTTATCTTAATATATATATATATATATATATATATATATATATATATATATATATATATATATATATATATATATATATATATATATATATATATATTTCTTGTGTGCGTGTGTATGTGACTGAACTCCTCCTAAACGACTGGACCGATTTTGATGAAATTTTTTGTGTGTATTCAAGGGGATCTGGGAATGATTTAGATTCACAATTTTGTCAGCTGGAGAATATTTTTTTAATTAATTTTTAATTTATTAGTAGTTGTTGATTTTGGACATAATAGTTGTTGATTGTAGACAGGACAACGTCTGTCGGGTCCGCTAGTTCAATATAAAAAATATAAATATGAAAACATATTCACATTTGGTAAAATAAAGTAAGGTATTATAAAATTTCGTTGTTATGTTCGTAAAATTTTATCAAAGGATACAATGTCACTTTACTCGGATCGTCACTAGGTAAACAGAACTTATTGACTCCCGAGTCATCCAAGTATCTCCATAAAGAACGTACCTACTGCCCATAGAAAATGTTATGTCTGACTCTCTTCAGCCCTTTTAACGTCCTACTGTTGGGCACGGGCCTCCCACGGACCTCTCCAGTACGAGGGGATCAGGCGGCATTGCTCACTGGCCTATTGCGTGTTGGCGGACTTCACAAGTCTTTCGAAAACTTACTAGGTTTTCTCAGACCTGCAGGTTTCTTCACGATGTTTTCCTTCACCGTAAGAGAAGTGATAATCATGATAGGAATGATTCGCACATGAAAATATCGGAGGTGCGAGACCCGGATTTGAACCGTTACCGCTGGGCTACCACTGCCCTAGAAAATGTTAATCCTTAAAAACAACAAACGTTAACTATCTTACAAAAGTTAACTATCTTCATACAGAAATAATATCAATCCATTAATCTATTTTGGCGTACAATATTACAATCCAACACAATAATAAACAAACTCACTTTAATATTAATTTTCATAATATATGTTTGTCTCATATAAATTGTTATATTTAAGTAGTTATGTTTATATTTAATAAATAAATATTTATATACAATATGAATTTCTGTTGCAAAAATATAAGAAATTATTAAAAATCTAGAGGTGAAAACCTTTTTAATATTATTTTTTTACTTAGATATTTTAAAAAATTCTATGATTTGATTATAAAGCAAAAATGTTGTCATGAGTTGATGAAATTGATGTGTACAAGTAGCTTTATTAGAGTTATTATTATTACAGGGTGCCAAAATGAGTAACACTATGAAACAAATAAAACAAGTTTATTAGTATTTAGCAAAAAATATTATTAATTACAATAAATATGTCTTCCGGCAGTTGCACGGCGATGCGCAGGCGCAAGGCGGCGCGCGCTTGCAACTGGTGGAAAATGCGTTCTAGTAGATGAGCCGACACCATGGAGTTAATTAGTTCCTTAGAGAACTGTCAATTAGTGCCTATGGAATATAAAAAAAAGACATATAAACATGTATGAAATAGATATTTTGATGAACATAACACTATTCAAAAACAATTTAATATTGAAGACATGAACGGATGAAGGTATAATAAGATATTATTTCGCAAAATTCTATTATCGAGAAAGAGTATTTTATGGAATATATAAAATGGCTGCCAAGTGCCGTGAACTAAACTATATTTGTCAAATATGACTGTTTGAAAATTTAAACCTGTTTACATAACACGAGTATAACCCATAAAACCGACATCTATGCATAAAACAGCGAAAATTCGAAAAAGTGGCAAATCGCCTTCATCCAATGACTTTAGTCTTTAATTAATAATAATTATTTTAATAATGAGCCGAAAATTAAGTTTCCTCCACTTTAAGCAATAATGATAAATGGTTTTACGTTTGTGCAGTAGGTTTCATATGGCATGTTTTCTACGAACTCATCTTCCAAATTAGCGAAAATGTTGTGGTGATATAGGAATATAAAAACAGAAAATAAATACCTGAGAGCTTTTGGGTTTGCCGACCCGTAAGTCCAGCGGGGGACTTCCCACGCACCTTCACCTCCACCAACACGCGCGGGATTTACGTTAGAAATAGCGGTAGCCCGAGCTTCAGCATTCCCTGAAATATAAAAATATGAAATGTAATTATTCTGGTGCGATCTAATGAAAACTGTTAACTAAACTCTAGAGTGGGCTATATATATTATACAGAACAAGTGTATATAATATGCATAAGTGTAAAATGTTACTTTAATTATGTAAAAAAAATAAAAATGATATTATGTATTAATCTTTATTAAATTAAAATAATATAATTATTAAACAATTTCGATTAAAAAGGTAATATTGAAAACAGATTCTTGAAAAGAAAATCTTGACAAAAGTCAATGTTAAGGAACTTAAGAGTTAAGAAGCGTACCTATCTCTAAGTGAGCAACTTTATCGTGAAATAAAAGTATCTATTTCCTCTTTCAGTTAAGCACACACAAGAATAGTACAATGGTTTTAGCGTACGGATAGACGGACAGAACGTAATTAAATTAACCTTTTTTATTTATCATATTTTCCTATGATCGATCCCTATAATACGAGTATATGATTTATCTAAAGACTACTTGAACTTGCAATAGATTAATTAAGGTATTTTGCAATAAATTAACTAAGGTATTTTATAAGAGTTACATAGTACTTAGAATAAATTAAAGCAGATCACTTTCATGCCTGCGGTACGTCAAATAGCTGGTGACCGGTGTTTAGGAACCGTTAGACGAAAGGCGACGGCGCCGGGGGCAATTGAACTTGCCTTCCACGTTCATTTCTACTGTTACTGTGGTTTCGTTTAAGTATACAGTTGAAATGCAACTAGCATATTAGCCCAGATCTTTAGGCGATAGAATAGAGGTCAAATATATGCCTATTATTTTAAAAAAATGGTAGGTATTACTTAAGTCACACAATAACGTTAAGTCATGATGGTTTATTTATTAGTTATTGCTGAAAAATCATTATCATCATAATATATCGTTTCTAGGAGCCCGTGACTAAGTTAGTAAGTTGTTTACTGTAATTCGGTCTGAGATGCATTCAGAATATTTCCCATGGCAGTAATATAATTAGTTGTACTGTACCCACATACTTTAAAGCTGTTACGACAAGTTTCAAGTGCGAAGCTGCATACATAATTACTTTTATGAACCATGCGAGCTTTGTTTGCTAATAAATTACTTTGAATTTGTCCAAAAAAGAGCTTGAACTCTACATTTTTTTTTAAGAGGAAATACGCAATGAATACAAAATTATTTCCGGCACGTTAAAACGAGTAAAAATTTTTGCTTATTCATTTCCCGTAATTAACAAAGTTATATGTAAATTAACTTATACTTGAAATATTGTGTGCATCAACATCTTGTTTATATAAAAAGGATATTTTAACATAATTGAGCAGTTAGGTAAATTATTAAAATACTCGTGTATAATCAACTCGTGTAAATCTAGCACGATTTAATTAATACTATACCTACTTACATATAACTAACGTTAGTAAAAATAAAAATTAATGTGTAGCTATGCGTGAAACGATGAAATTATCGATTTGTAACGTGTATTTAGTTTTAGGAAATGCATATTTGTTAATATTTATTTAACAACTGTACTAAATAAACTAATGAGCTTTTTAGTTCTTTTTATCGATGATATTTTCATGAGGGTTTCAGTTCTTTTCTATAGATGCATTTATATCTTTGAAGGTATATTTTATAGGTATGGTTATTATTAACTTGTATTAAATTAACTTTAAAATTTTCCATAAGCTTATTACACTGATTTACACAAAAAAAACCCCTAATTATGTGCATTTAAAATTAGCTATATAATGTTATTGAATAAATATTTTAGTTAATATATTATATTTCTGTCGTCTCTAGAAAATGCGCTCTTTAGTGAAGTGTCTACTTTACTGCCTATTCTTGAAACTTATTAACTCGTAACAGGAAGGAATGACTTGACACTCACGTATGAAAGTTACTGGTAGCAGAGTGGATTGCAAACAATGTGCATACATATACAGGTCTTTGCCCTTGTTGTTAGGCAAACTTATTTGTTAAGCTTTTTTGTGACATTAAGGCGACGTCCTGCGTGAGCGATCTAGACGCGAACGCGAAGCGGTGCGGCACGGCGCGAAAACAACAAACATTCGAAACCTATTGAAGTGGCCTATGTGACCAAACGCACGTGGGGTGCGGTGCGGAGCGGCGCGAATTGACGCGAACGCGATCAGTTGGCTTGATATTTTCGCGCGAAGTGGACGCGTCGGCCATATTTTTTTCAAGCAAAAATTGTTGTTGAATTAATGTCGGAAGTAGAACTTCTTATTAATGCTATCCAAGAACGTCCTACATTCTGGGACAAAAGGAATAAAAGTTATACACTTCTTCAATATCTCATATTTAAGACTAGCTGTGCCCGCGACTTCGATCGCGTGGACTACAGGATAAAATCAAACTATGATAAAAATTAAGATTTGTTTTTTTCTACATATTTTTCCAGGATAAAAAGTATCCCATTTTATGCCCAGGATAATAAAGTATAATTATACCAAGTTTCATCGAAATCGAACCGTTAGTTTTCACGTGATGCCTGAACATACACACAGACAGACAGACATACAGACAGACAGACAAAACATTTTTTAATCGCATATTTGGGTTTGGTATCGATCCAGTAACACCCCCTGCTATTTATTTTCTCAATATTTTCAATGTACAGAATTGACCCTTCTACAGATTTATTATATGTATAGATATGAATTTTCCAACAACATTAGCTTCCGTCCGCTCATGACAAATGTTTAATGTTAACTGAACTGAACGGCGGCGGAGGGCGCGGAGGGGACGGTTCGCGCGCACGTAGGACAGAGTAGCCGCATCGCTCCGCACCACATTAAATTCGCATCGGATCGTTTCGCAATCGCGTTCGCGTTGAGTCGTCCACGTAGGACACTGTGTACATCACCATCTAGTTACATAAGGTAAGAGTCTTGTGTTATTGACACTAGATGATTGATACTACACATATAAATGTATAACTATAAATACATACTTATTATAAATATAAACTACCATGACTGGAGTACAAACATTCGCGCTCTTCACACAAATGAATGCCCCTTACGGGCTTCGAACCCGCGTCCGCTGGTACGTAGGTAGCGTTAATAAAAACTGAGCAAAGCCAATTGTCATAACCATTTTTAAGATATAATATGTATCTAAGTAGTATTAGTTATTACTCTTTAACGTCAACGATATACCTACTTATTATATCTTTAGGTAAAGCTAAAATAAGTTTCAGTAACGAAGTTAGTCAAAAGTGTCATTTTGTTATTAAACTAATAAAATATTTTAAACTAGTAAATAAAACGTGCCAATGGCTCAATTACCTGCCTTCGTAACATGAGTTTACTTAAATACTTAATTGTCGTTTTAGCATAACCGGAATATAACTGGATCTTTGATGAATATGAAGTATGGACCCATTGAAATAACGATGGTAACTAAATGAAACATGTGAATCTGAAAGGTATAAAATATAGATGCATATTTTCTGATAATTCATTTAATGATGCATACTTCGCATACCAATGTAATGGCAATGCTACGGGCTACGGCGGTGAAAGCTTTGCCAATCAAAATTGACAAATGAGAAAATTTATACCTACTTCTAAGTATATATACTCGTATCGTAGAAAATTGTGGGACACACACCCTATTAAGAAATACGCATGAATATCATCAATACCTACTTGAGTAGTTACATATTATAACATACAATACATATACAGACAAATTTGAATGTACCTATCTCAATATGTTTGTAAGCAACCTTTTTTCTTTACATGGACATTTGAAGTTTTCAAAGTCGTATAAAACATATACTAACCACCATAAGACTGGGCATTAGCGTTTGCATTAGCATTAGAACCTCCAGAAGGTATGTACGGGTACGGGCCTACAGAGCGGCGCAGCCTCCGGAGTGGCACTGGAGCTGACGCATGACCTTCTGCGTCTATTACATAGTACGAGCGAGGCACGTAGTATTGACCCTCTGAAATATTGAAGGATAGTAATTATATGTAGGTATAGTAGTCTGCGACAACTCTGGTATATTATACAAATGGATATTAAATTATGTTTTATAGACAAATATTTCTTATTTTAAAAGCTCTGAAATATACCTACTTATACAGGATTTACGGAAAATAAATCAGATTGCAATAAAATTTAACACAAGCGAAGCTCAAACCCAGCAACTCTGGTATAGAAAGAATTAATTTCGTGATTATTACGCCATAATTGATTATAATAGTTAGTTTTACCATTTACCTCTATGTAAGTATTCACATAATTTGATCAAATGCTCTACTAATACTTTATGTTAGAAATCAAAAAATAGTTAGCCATCGGTTCAGACGGTTCTATATCTATTTACATCACATAGACGTTTTTCTTAGCAGCAAGTTCTCATTTTATTATTACAATATATTAGGGTAATAATTGTATTCAGTTGTATCATCCCCGAACATAGCTCTACTTGCTAAATAGGGTAAAACAATTACTGACTTTGAGAATTGATTTATAAGTACATACCTATATACAGGCAATACCTATATGTTTTATTTTTTTAATTGGTATTAGAATTAAAAACGTTCCTGTATACAAACTAATAAAAGCGTGTTAAAAACCTTAGAGCTTTTTTACAAGATGCATGTTAGTCACACGTGTTGAGATCATCTGATCATTATTAACAATAAATAATAATTCGTGATCTTTTAAATAAAGGCCTTGTTGTATGACTTCACCTTCGATCGTTAAACTATAATGGTTGAATAGTTTTTAAATCTATTTGAAGTTTTCTCAAAAGCTCTATTAAGTAAATATGACCTTACTTAGTATGTAGTATGTATGTATTATACATGTATAACTGAATCTTTGCGATCTTCCGAGACCTGGTTTTACTACATTATATGTTACTAGTACATTTTAACTACATATGAGAGAACTTGAGCTTTCTTCCCTACATTAAAAATTTGTTTCACGCGCAAATGGTGCCTCAATAAAGTAACGAAGTTTCGATATTCTTCAAAAAGTTCCATAAAAAGTTAATCTGTCTTCAATTACACCATAAGCTTGTAAATGAAATAAAAACAACGATCCTGATCAACGATGACTATTTTCCATGAAATAGAAGTTTTTAAGTGTTCATAAATTAAATTAGTCTACGTACTTGAGTTCATTAAAAACTTCATAATAGTCTTTAAATCTGACATTTTGATATTAGGTACTATGTTTGATTTCCGTATAACATTTTTTACATGTACTAGTACATAACATTTATTTCAGAATGTAAAATATATTTATAAGAGCTTGTAATAAATCTTTTAAGAATGAACTATGTAGAAAGATGATTCATAAAATACTCCATTATGCTATTGCGGTTTCGCCTTTTCGCGAAACCGTGACAAATAGTAAACAAAAAAAAAATACTCAAAAAGGAAATGAGAAAACGAAATTTGATAGCCTTAACTAAATTAAATCGGATGCCACTCATACAAACAACGAATAAAAAAGGGAAACAACCGTCGAGTCAGCTTGAATGATAGCAAAAACAGGAGGGCACTAACCTGCGAGAGCCACGGCCACGATGGCTGTGAGTACAAGTAATGTAGCGCGTTGCATGTCGACGTTGTACCTCCACAGATGCTGGGATAAAACTGGCTTTTGCGTCCATTCTATCAACTTATATACTTTATATCTTTGCCGGCTCGCTAGACGTCTTGCGCGAAGCACGCTTCTCTTCTTGGACATCAACGATAAAGTCGAGTAACGGTCCAAGTTGATAATGATTGAATATACAAAAGAAAAAATAAGAGGTATTATTGTATCAGGTTGTCAATTAAGTAGTTCATTTTTACGATCAGTCATTCGATGATCCACTTCAACGACCCACTATAGCAGACGTGGTATTAAGTTGTTATTACAGAACTTATTGGATAAAAATTTTAGAGCTGCTTTTTCTCTTTATTTATTTTCCCTAACGTAGGTAATATATTAATTTCGTACACGATAAGAATAATATTTATATTATTTATCTTCTAATATATAAAATTCTCGTGTTTGTTATCGAACTCCTCTGAACTAATATTGGTAGGTCTGAGAATAGTCGTAGGCTATCTTATGTTTCCATAGGTGATAAGGGTCTCCAGATATTTTATTTTTAGATCAAATTTTTATTTTTTACTAAGCTCTAAATTTTCATCCTTCTAACACCAATCCCTATTTTTGAAAAATGAGTAGAACACGAGCGGAGCTGCGGAAACAGCTACTATATTATAAGTAGCATTATATCAGATGACCTAAGTACCTATATATAAACTAAAGTGACAAGAATACTAGATCACCTTTAAGAAGAGTTTCTAAAAAGATACTCATATTTGAAATTATATATATACCTATTATATACTAATCTTTAAAAGTAGATAAAGAACCCATAAAAGTTTTAGCGAGATTCCAAAATAATATCCAGAATTCGAAGGTTTTTTATATTCATAATTCTTTAGATTTAGAAGATAGAGAAGTCATTAGCAATTATATAATATAGATAATCTTCAATTAACCCACTTATTTTTAAATTTAAGGAAATCCATTACCTTTTTTCTCAGGAAACGTCGCCTTACTCTGTTGTGTTAATTAATGATGTTTAATTGAATTATCATTTTTTTAATCGGTATTATCTACTTACGATGATAATTGGTAGGCGGTAGCTTTTTAATATAATTAAAAGTAGACCCCTTACTGTTAATATCACAGATAGGTAACTACTATTAGTTATTAAGATTAAATTATAAATTATTATCTTAACTTTATGTTAACATCTCGGTATAAAAAAGTGCGAATCTGACTCGCACATCCAGGATCCTGTAGCATAAAATTTATATAGGTAGAATGCCTTTGCTGCATCTGCATTCTGCAATTATTGGATTGAACGGACAGTTACACGCATAAGTGAGATTTTGATTATTATTTTTTTTCACCCTCTGTTATATTCTACAGATTCCATTTCACCCTTTTGGCTACAGAGCCCTAAAAACTAACATTATGAAGCTTCTGTCACATATTGGCTATTAACATCTTAATTCATGGCCCATTGTATCTCCTGAAGAAAACATTGCTAATCGGAAAACCTCTAATAACTCAGTTATTTCTAACAAACAAGTACACGCTATTTATGATATAACCATTAATTTTATAATTTGCTATAAAATTTATTTTTAGTTATAAAATTATTTAGTACCTATGCAAGACAATGGAGGCAAACTTATGAAGTACGGTCTATTAGCATTATAAGTACATACTTATTAATACTTACCTATGTAAGATACATACAAGAAGTACGACGGTAGGTATATG
Organism: Boloria euphrosyne; assembly: GCA_951802675.2. Classification (NCBI taxonomy): domain Eukaryota; kingdom Metazoa; phylum Arthropoda; class Insecta; order Lepidoptera; family Nymphalidae; genus Boloria; species Boloria euphrosyne. The sequence goes on from OX637872.1 coordinate 8,245,006, forward strand.
AATGTAGTCGTTACGTCATGTATTTTATATATAGGCTGCTACAAATCACTAGAAATCTATTTATAAAAATTAATTACTGTCTCGCTGAAAGTATCGCTCTCGCATAAACCTTTGAACCTACTTAAATAATTCTGAATTTTTTTGGTGGTTGGAGGTGGTTTTATTTTAAAAATATGTTTTTTTTATTTACGAATCACACTTCATCGCTGAACATAAGTGTTCATCCTTTTCAGCATATAGAAGTAAATACACACAAACAGAATTTGCATTTATACTAAGTAGGTACTTTTGGTTTATTACTTACTTGGCGTATTGATGGTAACAATTCCACTAAATCATCTATATATGGCGTCATTAGTAGCGTCCATAACAAAATCCCATATGCGGGACAAATATAACAATGAAACGCTTGCTTTTTACGAACTTAGAACCACATTACTTATATTTTCTTAAAAAAGGTGGATATTTTAAACATGTTCGATCATCGTCTCTACCTTGTCCATTTTTATGCCTTATTTTCTTGTTTCGTCTTTTTTAGACCTACTTTAAGTAAGTAGTCGTGTTAGTTTTTTTAACTTTATTTTTTATTTACTTTTCCGTTTCCCGATCTTACATAAGTATATTATGTTGAAATATATAATGAAATATTTGAATTATTCACGCAAGTATGCCGACAAAAAAAATCTGGTAGAAGTTACCTCACCCTCTTGGTTTGTTACACATACCTAAGATATTCTCTTCTTAAAATTTCAACCCCCTATCTTATGTAGAAGGAAAAAATTTTTTCAACAAGGACAAGTGAAAAAAATGTAAGCTATTATCAAAAATAGATTGTTTTTATTGCATAATAGTATTAAGAACACACAAATATTATTGACAAAGTAGGACCTAAAATACTTACTACTAATACTATTCAGATTTTTCAAACTGAAATTTTTGGATGTTTTAGTAGAAAGTACAAATACATTTTTTTAACTTCCTCGTTTTTGGTAAGTATCGTACTATAATCTTCAAATAATTTCACACCTCTTTCCGCAGTGTCGTTGACCACATATACTTAGGTTTCTTATGCAGCTTTTGTCTTAAAGGTAATCATCATTATCACCTCAAGTCTCAGCAGGTAATTGCAAGAATGTGTCATTGCTTTCTCGAATAGAGAGTGTTTGCAATGTTTTATGTGATACTAAGGCTTCTATGGTGGCTTTAGTGGATATTTGAGCAGAACCACCTCGTGCTAATCGTGAAACGCCTTCAACATACATCAACTTTGAATTTTTATAATATTTTTTTTATTATTAAAACCTTCCGTATGCCTTAAGGCACACCACACACAAAAAAAATTTGCCGAATTGGTCGAGCCATTCACGAGATTTGCGCTTAGCAACATTAATTTTTATTTATAATATATAGAAGATTTTTGTCTGCCGGTTTCCGCTAATATCTGTAAAGGCTGAAAAGATTTTGACACGACTTTCACTGGTAGAGACATATCTCATTGAATTAGTAGCTTAAGTTACTACTACTTAAGCTACTTTTTTTTTACCCGACTACAGCGAAGCGAAAAGGGTAATGATTACAGACAGTCTATGTATGGTATGTAGTATGTACATTTGTATGTTCGACCAGAGCGCCGACTACTGAACCGATTTTAATGAATGATGAATTAGATTCGTAATAATGGCACAATAGCATAGGCTTTATAAATTTTATCAAAATGTTATATGACGGAATTTAAACTTAAGATTCTAACCTCGAAAAAATTCAACTCTTTATCAGTTAAATTTTTTCTATCACATGTTCGGTATCAAAAGAAAGGTCACGTTTAGGCGAGCATATTACAGATATGTAAGTACATTGTAAAATGTACATTAGGCCGATTAGGGTGGTCCAAAAAATAGTTTTTCAAATCACCAGATATTGCATGAATCTCTAAAAAAATGAAACATACATAACATCAAGTGCGAGCTAGGAGTCTTGACACTGTTATCTCTAATACTGGTGTTCATAGAGTATATTGCTACATATATAAAGGCCAAAGACAATATCATCATGCTCGTTGGACGGCGAACTTGTTGTATGCAATGAAAATTTTTCTCTTCGGTAGTAATTTAAACGTATTTAAGTTAAATCGGTTCAGTACTTTTTGTGTGAACGCGCACATCGATTAGCTAAAAGCTACTGTCTTTAAATAAGCACCTATAGATAAGAACAGTTATTGCGAGTGTAGCTTTGTAGACAGACATATAATACACATAACTGTAAACTTTTCTGTAGACCTTGTTAAGACCTATAATTTCCTAGCAGGGGAGAGAGAGGTAAGACAGAGTACCCAGCAAAAATCGCAGTTAAAAGTTAAAACTAACTAACTAATCTTGTTCGTTTACGCGTCATTCGATGCGCTACCGTGACACTAGCCAGTTATAGCTCGGTTATTATTATTATTATCAATAAGTAATACTCATGAGTGTACATTGTCAAATGATGATGATATTGATGCTTCAACTAGCCTATAATAAGATTAACAATATGCTCTTTTAATATTGATAATAGTTTTTATTTTTAGTCAATGTTAATTATTTAGTTATTTTTGTTTTGCACGAAATGGGTTCTTGTTTTATTGCCACAATAGTCGATGTGTACAGCAGTAAATAGAGTACGTAAGTAAATAATCCGAATAGATTCTCCGAAACAAATTTTGTAGGAAATGGGCACACAATAGCGGCGCAGGAATCGACGACGACGATGATGATGAAACCCCCTCTTACCACGACCTCGGGGTAAGACGGGGTGAAATATTTATTTTTGATTTTATTTTTATCTTTCTAAAGTAGGTATATACGAATAGTTCTTAATATTGCAAAATATTTGAAGATTATTAAATAATATTTTATAATTTATATGCAAGATTTGCTTTTACCTTTCTTTAAACCTTAATCTTACCACCTTGAGAGTATATTGATAATTGATATATCTCTTTAAGTTTTAGCAAGAGTGGGCCATATAAATTTGAAAGGACTCATTTATTGTGTTTTCCCGTAGTAATAAAAGACTCTTTCTTTAATAAAATGTATTTAAATGTTACCTCGTATAATAACGTATCACTCCAAGAGATTTAGTTCCAATTGTTCGCCAAGTGATTGTTTTTTTGGACGTACTGATAAAAATAAGTAATGCGAGTGTACCTAATAGAAGATAGACATTTGATTTAGTAGACTATTCTGTAGACCTTTTAAGACCTACAATTTCCTTCTACAGTGTGTAGAAGTATCTCTTAAGATTTACCATCCATGCCTAGCTTAATAAAATCAATCATTTTGTTTTCCTGTGAAATGAAATATTTTTCTGCAATAAAAGTGAAGACCCGAGTAGTATGTAACAAAAAATCACACAAAATTTGGTTAAAATCGGTCCAGTTCTTTTTGTGTAAAACGATAACATACAAACAGACATGCAAACATTTTAATAAATATTTTTATGGGGTCTATACTCTATAGCAGGACTTCCCAACCAGGGGGGCACGCCCCACTAGGGAGGCGTAGAGAAATGTTAGGGGGGGCGTCGTAAGTACGTAATATGTAAGATTACATTGCCAAAAAAAACAGTCATTACAGTTTTTAATATCTAGTTTAAAATAAATATTGACTTTTCTGTGTAGAATATATTTTTTAATGTATTATATTAATATATTATATTTAAAAAGCGTTGGAAAATGAATTTAATCGATACTATCGAGATATCAATTCCGAGTCACCAATATGGCACATGACCAGAAACCCATTTGTTGTCGATGTCTTACAACTACCTGAAGAAGTTCAAGAAGAATTTCGAGAAATGAAGGCTGATTCGACCATGAAAGATGACTTTCATCTCTTGACATTAGAAAAATTTTGGATCAAACGATTCGTTGTTAATCCGAAAGTTGCTTCTCTTGCTTTAAAAATACTTATTCCATTTTCGTCCACTTATTTATGCGAGGCAGGTTTTTCAGCTCTCGTTTTAATAAAAACTAAGCAGCGAAATCGCCTTGCCGTCGATAGCGATTTAACCATAGCTTTAGCAAAGACTGAACCCAGAATCGACCAACTGGTACAGAGCATGCAAGCTTAAGTATCTCATTAGCTAGTACTTTAGAAGATTTTATTTATTTGTTTTAATATTACTTTATATTAAAAGTTGTTTAAAAATCATATAATTATAAAAATATAATTTAAAATATAAAAGAACGTGAAAGATAAAAAAAAACTATTCTAGCAAGTAATAGTGCATGGTAGGCCAGTACAGATAATTTTAAAAAAAGTTACAGGATGAAACCTATCTAAAAAAGAAGAAAATATAATTAAAATAACAGAAAAAAATAATTACGGGTGATTTGAGGTCGGGAAGTGGGAGGATGTGGGCTTTGTAGGTTTAAAACGGGTTTATCACGATTCTGCAAAAAATCCAATGTGCCAATTACAGTGCATTTGTGACATAAAAACGAATTTTCACAAAGTTTCATGAAAACCCGATTTGTTTTGTGTGAGAGAAAAATAAAAAACCCAAAATGTCGGTTATTTAGATCTTTGTAAAAGTACTTAATGATTCAAATATTCATTCTTTCGTTCATTATCCTTAATTAATATATTGTATCTGTATTTAACCTATTTAAAATACCTAAAAATAAATAATTTAATTAATAAATAAAATGTGCGTTCCTTATTTTTGTTGATACTTACCTTAAAGGGGGGCATGAAAATATTGTTTTTAGCTCGGGGAGGCTTGGCGAAATGAAGGTTGGGAAACCCTGCTCTATAGTCAATACATAGTACTATGTACAGTAATTGTTTATAGAAAATATTTCATGAATACATTTTTTAAGATACAGTCTTATTATATGTATAGAAAGGAAAATAAAAAGCAGTTCGTTTTTTAAAAATTTATTCAGAAATAAAAATAACATCAAGCTTTTAAAATTGACAATCCTCATGAAAATTATATAATAATTTATGAGCACAATTCATTTTAGGAAGAATAATAATTACATTAACATCTAAATCCGATACGAGTATAACAACAATCATGGCCTCATTCTCACAGTTTATTAAGAGCTCATCGCGGAGTCGCTGTATACATTATATTTTCTATCATAATTAGGTCCTGAATCGTTGACTACGTGTATATAAATAGTGTATAGTAAGATCGTAAGTTTAAGAGAGATGAAAAGCACCGAAATAATGTGTGCAATAGAAAATGTCTATTGTCATACAAAAATAGATATGGTCAAGAAGTATAAAGTCTATAAAAATAAAATATTAATTTAAAATAAAACTTGGAATTCCTTCACGGCGATTGAAATGCACAAAATTACATGGAATTATTATTCGTGTAATGTAAAATTCTTATCCAATATATTCATATAAACAACATATTAACCTATACTTTAAGTTTTTTTTTAATATTTTAAGAGATATTTTTACAACCCTGTATCCACTATACGTGATGACAATAGTGCGCTTCTGCCTACTATACGTTGGGTGGAACAACCGTTTCTTTCGCCATCAATCACACATACGTATAAAACGTCAATAACAATCTCAAACTAAAATTTCCATTTGTTTTCATCTATATTATAAAATAATAATAAAAAAGATTTTAAATGTTTAAATCAGACATCGCATTATACATTTTATTCCATAAAATAGTCTTATCAGATTTTTCTTTTCTTAAAAACCGTCATTAAAACTTCATATAATGCGATATCTAAACGTACATTTCCTTTGTGCATCGACATTTAAGGAAGAAAGTAACAGGAGATACAGTTACGTCTAAACATTGAAGGGTGTTGAAGTCAACATGTGCGTTTATTTAGCCTTGGCGGCTTGCCGCTGTCGCAGCGTCTTGTTGGTGTTCTGGTCTACTTCAGGTAGGTCCGATTCTTCGTTGTGCACTTTCTTTACTGCAAATTTTATTATAACATTATTGTAATAATATTATAAGATGATAGCGCGCAAATTAATGATGCGGGTTCAAAACCGGGTTTTGCGCCTCTGATTTTCATGTGAGTAATTTTAATGTCTTAATACGGTGAAGGAAAACATCATGAGGAAACCTGCATGTCTAAGAGAACCTAACAAGTTTTTGGAAAGAAATGTGAAGTCCGCCAACCCGCACTTTGCCAGCGTGGCGGACTATGTCCTGATCCCTCTCTTATTGAAGGAAGGTTCGTGCCCAGCAGCAGGACGTTAAAAAGGGTGCATACAATATTATTACAAAACGAATAAACGTGAAGTATTCGTATATTGTTTTTTATCAACAGTTAAAATAGTTTTTATAAAACCAAATATGTATATGAATATTAATTGCACTTTTACTGATAACAGTGTGCTTATTAACACAGTGTTGTTAGTAAAATTTAAAAGCGTGACGTTGCATTAAATAAGCATGCTGTAGTATAGAAAGTTTTAATTATATTTAATTTAAAATAATAAAATAATATTATTTACCTTTTTCTTTCTTAGGCTTCTCTTTCTTTTCCTTCTTGGGCTTAGCCTGAGCGAGCTGGCGAGCCTCTTGACGCTGCTTAATAGCTTCGTTGATGAAGTTAAACATCAAGTAAACCTATTCAAATAGAAAATGTTTTTAAGTTTGAAAAAAACAACAAAAGAAAACAAAGGCGAAGTAATTTATGCCTAATTATTCATGTTTATCATCCAATTGGATTGGAAAAAATCTAATAAGTATTACAGTGTGTAAGTAAGTGTTACAGTGTTTGTGAACTCCTCCGAAACGGCTTGACACGGTGTATATTAGATAGGTCTGACAATAAGATTTATTTTTTATGATTTGGCATCAAAAAATACTTATAACCCTATACCTTTTACCAGCAATCCCTATTTCTAATAGTGATAAGAATGAATTGCTACTATATTATATTTATAAAAATGTTTAACTATAATTAGTAAAATCGGTATAGTTATTAACAAAAAAGTCACATTTTTTTTTCAATATCTATTTAATCAAAATCTTATTAGTAGTTTTTATAAAAAAAAAGCCTTTCATCAAGAATATAACTAACGAAAAGATATCAACGGTCTTTTATATAACCTAGTCAGCAAATGACAAAGCTATTGAACTGTACATCCTTAAGTACCGAATTCGAATCCCAGATAGGGCTAAATTACAGTTAGGGATTTAATCAAACTAATGTTTAAGAGCAGCGTAAAACCTACATTCGACTATATTAGTCGCTATTATCAGTTGTACCCTATTGATAGATTTTATATATTGTATACATAATCTCGCAGTCGTAGGACTATATATAAAAAAATATTTTTCCATAATAGTATGGTATAGCTGGACTTAAAATAACATAAATTAAAATATTTATTTTTACTTCATTCATTCAAGAATTTTTGGGAGGCTCAATTAAATGTAGATAATTTTAATGATGAATTACCTGGAAGAAGACTAGTACGGCTAGAGCAGCTATGCGCAGCAGGAGGGGCGCCGCGTCCGCCACGCCGAAGTAGAACGTGAGCACGCCCAGCACCAGCGAGCACAGGCGGACGATCACGAACACCGAGCCATTTAGCACACCCAGGACTGAGAATGAAGTATTGTTCCATTACTAGATAAGTAGATACTATCCATAAGCTTCTGGATATCCGCTTTATTTTGTAAAATACTTCAAGAAAAGTGTGAGAAAAATTTGTGAGGTACATAAAACTGCCGTGCTTTAATGTTGTAAGCGAATTTAATTTTTGACGACACGTTCTGTTCAGTTTGTAGTGACCCTACTTGCTGCCGAACGATCGCGGTTCGAGTTTCGAGGAGGAGGTTAGTTTTTTTTTTGTACTAAAAATGGTAAAATAAATATGTTGAAACTAATATTGAACAGTAGAAGGAAAAATAATTAACTCAATAACAAAATCAATAACTATGATTTGTGATCAGCTGAGTCTTAATAACTTAAATAAAACAAGTTGTCTAATTTTCCTCTTCCTCTCGACGTAAAATGTTACGTGAAAGTATATAAAGTCACTTTTCAACTTGAATTTATTCTACTGTGTGCATCTAACATGTGGGAAAAATAAACAACTAACAACTAGGCCAAATAAGTAGCCAAGTGCGCATTACTTGCAATAATTATTTTTTATAGCATAAAATAAAAGGCAAAGAGACCTACAGCATAAAAAATTACCGATGGTAAAATTTTCACAGATTTTTTGATTACGTCAAAAAATGCCGAAAAAATCACTAAATTGCGATTATCTCGAAACTATATAAATTGAGTTAATTAGTTCTCCACCTACGCCGACTATATGTTGTATATCAATTATCCGATATCCGTAACGCAAGCCTCGTAGCTTACCACGGAACTAGATAGCGCTGTGTATAATAATGTCCCAACACAAAATTTAATAAATGTAAAGACATTACTTTGTCTAGTTCTAAAAGTCACAATGATACTAGAGTTAGCCAGAATCTTCCAGTACTATATTAACAAGCAACACAACAATAAGGTGATTATCTGGTGACTGGATGTGTCCGGTCGAACAACTATTCATTCCATCACTGTAAGTGTCCTCGCTTGTTAAATAATTTAGCACTTAAGCTATATCCCTATACTTTTGAGAGATGAGAGAGATTTCAATACAATCTGTTAGGCTACAGAAGTAACAAACACTTACTTATATATAGTTGCATTTCACTAACAAAACTAACATAGCATTCTTCTCAAACAAATTTTAAACAAAAAAAATTAGTACTCATAACATAAACTAAAACAAGTTCCCACTAAAACTATAAGGCAACTACAACTACAAAATCTAAATAATTATTCTTCTTTTCAATATATTTCTATTCTACTTCAGAATGATGAACTATAATGAAAATGTTTGGAATAATTTTTTTGTCAGTAAAATAATACACTGCAGTAATTGTTTAACATCAAAATAACCTGGATAAAGAATATTTATAACCATAGAGAGAAGACAGTGATATATAGAGCAATACATTATTTTTTTAAGATCAATATATATTTTTTTATCATTAAACAGCACAAAAAGAGATTCACTTACATTTGTCCAAATAATCTTCCCTTTCTCCTCGAAGAATGGTGTTGAGGCGGTAACAGTGAGCAACAAATTCAGCCAAAGAGTGCAGGACAACCAAGCAAACTCCCACCCTTTGGAATCTATTACCAAAAATACATTTTTACAATAAAAATTCAATTGAAATAAATAAATTTATTTCTTTTAAATTAAATTTAATCAATGTCAATCAAATGAAATAATTAAATTTATTTATTTTAAATTAAATATAGAATCTTAAATTTTAATTACACTCACTTAAAACAATAAGCCAAGGCTACAAATGCAAAAGCAGCAGCAGCATGTCTTATGCGTCCTGACCACTCATCCTTTTTGATTCGCTGGAAGTACAGTTCTGGGATTGTATGTATCCAGTAAGAAGCTTGGACTACCCACCATAACTTTAATACGAAACTCATTGGGTGGTTTGGGTAACCTAAAATTAAATATATTGTAATTAAGGGTACTATTATATATGCAGGTATATCGAAAACATATTTAACTATTTGCATTACTATTGGCATACCAAATTTAATTAAAAATATTAAATATGTAAAATAACTAGCATATGGTATCTACAAAGTGAAAGTCACCTAATTTAAATAGGAAATTAGCTTACCATCCCATAACTTAGATATGTTGAAAATAAATCCTTCACGAAGAATAGCATCTCCTCCCCAAAGCAAAGTTACAAGTTGGAATATTACCAGCTGGCCTGATTCATTTACAGCACTTAGTCTTGACTTTGAGAGATGAAATTTCTTTGTTATTTTCTAAAAAAGAAACACAATTTAACAACATAATCTTTATATGCTATATAACTTAAATGTTGAAAATCTAAAATATAATAACTTACATCCAAAAAGTACTCTTGAATTATTGCATGCATAACAATGCATACAAGAGAATAAAAGAAAACTGCACAAGCATCTTTCCAACCAGCTTCGTATAAGAATGATTCCCCTTTAGATGACTCTCGCGTTTGTTCTACATCAGTTACGTTATGATGTAGGCTGATAAATAAACTTGCGATAGGACTTGTTGCCTGCAAAATTAAATTTTGATATATATTTTGTTGATACAATTTATTCAATTTTAAACCTGAACAGGTAGGTACCCGAAAAAAACAAGAATTTTCGCTCTACGTGGCATACTTAGTAGGTACATACCTGTACCATAAGTCCGACCAAGAAGACCATCACCACACATGAAACAATATCAGCGTGGTTCTGGATGACGAATTCATGGCTAAAGAATGGGGGGTTCTTGTTAGTTTTTCTTCCTATTGCAGGTTTAACACCCATCTTCCCGGTTTTACCCTAAACCTAAAAATCACGTTACTAATGAATATTCAATAACTTAGAATTAATTATACACTACTTTTTTATCCGTTATATATTAATTATATATTACCAATACTAATAATAAATTGCAGCCAATAATTAAAATATAGAGAGACGTCTCACAGATCCGAGTTCTGACAGTAAATCGACTGACGTGACACTTTCACTTGCTACGCAGACAAACGTCAACATCTCGAAAAACTGAGCTCTTGCTTGTTGATAGTTGTGTTGGCACTTGAAAAGTCAAAAACCATCCAAATTATTTTCTGCAGGTACTTAACATGGGATATCTTGTAAACTAACATGTTTAAATTCTTTAGTTACAAAAAAGTTTAAATTCCTAAGTATTTTAAAGATATTAATATCACAATTCTTTGAATAAAGTATCGCATTTCACCGGAAGAAAAGCATTGTCTATGAATATTAAACTTAGAGCCTGATGGAAAAACCCGGCTTCTAGCTCTCTACATCCGGGTCTGCTAGCAGTATTTGAATTGATAAAATAATAAAAAAAATATATAATGTACATAGACTCTACAAATAAGAAAATTCTGAGTCTAATATGAATATTAAATATATATTTTTAATCTTATTGAAATACTCAGTATTATGGATAAAAAAGCCTGAAGTTGTTGCTCTGGGAACACATAACGACAAAACCACTAGACAAGTTTTAGAGGGTCGGGATTAACATATAGGGTACCTACTGTTTACTGAGGAAAAATATATCATCTTTATAACAGGGACGAACCCGAACCAACCACATACAAGAGCGCGTAATGAAGAGCTTTTATATTTGGCTCTGAATTATCTATACCTAAATAATTATAATAAAACTCCAACTAAGTCGAATTAGTACATTACGTATTTCTTGGAAAATTTTATTGAAATAGTCACTACTATCGATAAAGGCCGAATTTATAGTTATTAGAGTTGTCTCGACTCTCTGTGACGCTCACTAGAAAACAACTAATTTGGTATGATGTAGCTGGCTTTTTTTTTATGGGACAAAGGGGGCAAACGGGCAGGAGGCTCACCTGATGGTAAGTGATCACCTCCGCCCATGGACATCTGCAACACCACAGGGCTTGCAGATGCGTTGCCGGCCTTTCGGGAAAGGGAGGGAGGGAGGAGGGAGAAGGACGGGAGGAGGTATGGGGAGTGGGCCTCCCAGACTCTCACTCACCGGACGAAACGCGACAGCATAGCTGCTACTTCACGCCGGTCTTCTGTGAGAGTGGTACTGTACGGGGCGTGCCATTCGGCTGCTACTCGAAGGTAACAAGCATGGCACTACCACTTAAACATTTTGGCTATCGAAACATATAGGACTCTTTTTATTACAGGAAAATATCTCATTTCTGAGAAATCTACACTAACGTTTAAACTTTAAACGTATCGGAAATCGTAAGTCAGTCGTATTTCATAGTTAAGAAATACATTTTTATAGAATACTAGGCAATTATAAAACAACAATTAAAAAACATTTTTTTTTTTATTGAAAACAATAATGCAACATAAGGATACATTACCTAACTATTTATTGTTAAGTATTTGATTTATTATAAGTATGTATAATTAAGACGATATTATAGAATACTGTCTCGCTGTCATTTTTATTGAACACTAAAGTCTAAACATATAAACATAAACTAGTCATGTTTAAAAATAAAATACAATCCAATTACAAAAGTCACTTAAAATTTTAACACTAACTGTCGAATACTGAAACTAAAATATTTAAAAATTTAATCATGTATATGAAAAATCTCAAATCAGGTAGTACTAAAGGTTCTAAAAAGTGTGTTGTCTTAAAATAATTCTTAAAACAAAAAATTTTGCAAAAAAAAAATTAATAGGATCTGCAGACTCATATTTTGCAGTATAGACTGCTGTATCATATCTAATATTTTTAATCTCTGAAGTACAACTTACATTCTCTATCATCTTTTAAATAATATCTAAATATTAAACTACTTTAGCAATAAATAAATCTTCTAATTTCTATTTACTCTTAAGTAGATGTTGAGAAAAAGAATTTTTCCTTACTTTAATTTTGTATTGTTTTAATACTATATATTTTTAATATTCTATTATACTATTAATAGTTCATATTCTCATAGCTTTTAATTTCAAGTAAATTGTAAAGGAACATAATATGGCAACAACAAGCTGTCATAATTCACAACATAACATCAGTACATAAGGACTAGACTATAACCAATTTCAAAGAGGCAGCCTCGGCATTATAACAAATGTCTAGAGAATACAATTGTATATAAAAATTTTGAATTAAGAATAGGATAATAAATATTATGTATATCTATGATATTAATCTCTAATTAAAAAAAAATGTCTTAAATGACATGATTAGTACATTTTTCATCTATTATAACCTGACTTAAATAAATTTTAAATAACATTTTCAGAATCAATCTCTCCTTGTTCTACAGTCATGTACATGCCCTCTTCTTCATATGTAGAGTCGTGTTTGGCCAAAATACGCAAAAGTGGGCGAAGCTTCATCCACCACTGCTGTTTGGGTGTTCTTTGCCTGAAATTTTTTTTAGTTATTGTTATAGAATCGCAAAACTTGTTTATTTTTATTCTGTGTTAATGAATAGACTATGAGAGAAGGAGTTGGGAAACCAAATACGTAAGACATAGATTTCAGTGCAAAAAAAATGTACATGACTTTTTCTTCATCCTTTCCCTTCAAAACATTTGTCTGAATTGTTTTTTTCTGGAGATTGGAGGCATATACCTAAAAATAAAATTTAGGAAACAGATCTGTAACTTGGAGTAACACATGCTACTGGGAGCAAAGTGAGAGTAAGTAGTAGCTATAGTCGCTAGTACGAAAAATACCTAATATTATTTATAGTATGTAATAATATAAAAAAGCTTACGCAAAGTTTGTTTGAGATTTCAATTCTTCTAGAGGGCTAAATTTATACTGCCTCTTCACAATACCAAGTAGGCAGGCCGAGTCGGGACCATTCGACGAGCCTTTGTGGATAGAGTCTACGAGCCAGTGCAAGCATTTAGCGGCCATTTTAGTCCCCATGTTGCGGTCGAATGGCGTCGGCGAACCACCTTGTTGCATGTGACCTAGTGATTTTTAGATTATTAACAAAATATAAAGGTAATATTTTTATTATATAAGCACATATGCCATGGACATAGTCCGGTTTAGTACAGTTCAGTCTAGTCTAACTAGACTCAACTAGGCTAATAACAAAATAAGATGAGATGATTAATAAAAATATGTATTTTTGAGATGTATTATAGAGAATTTTAAGTATTTTACTAACCAAGTACATTCATTCTAGCGGTAAAGAGGCCTTTGCCCTCTTCAGAGTAAAGACGATAGATAAAATCTGTGTTATAGTTCTCATTGGCTTTCTCGTTACGTAGGATGAGACCGCGTTGGATGCCACCGGTCATTTTGGACGCCATGTGGTACACATCTTGTTGTAAGTCCTTAATGGAGAACTTCTCTTCGTAGATGTACGCAGCGTCGGCTCCGCCAGCCAAACCTATGAAACGTTCAAATATTTTTATCTCATCTACATATATACTATTTATAAAGCTAAAGAGTTTGTTTGTTTGTTTCAACGCGCTAATCTCAGGAACTACTGGTCCGAATTGAAAAATTCTATTTGTGTTAGATAGTCCATTTATCGAGGAAGGCGACCTATGAAATGAAAAATGTTGCAAAAAAAAAAAGGGGGAAAATATTACTTTTGAGAGCTTCCGTTGCGTGCGCTGCGTAAACGATTAAAGTTATGCAAAAATCATGAATGACGGAAACGTTTCCCTTCAAAAGTTCTAAGAAAATGTCCGCGATAGCATATGTCTATCTTTTAAGGTTGACTCGCTGCAATCTTTTTTATGGTAATCAAATTTGTTTAAAGACAATATATTATCTGTGAAGGTGTTTTTATAAATATAAGATTAACACTTATTTAAATAAATAAGTTATTCATCACAAGTATTTAATTTTGAACAAAATTGCTCTTGGCATCATTTGATTTCAATGAATATCTGACGAGGTATCATAGTTTTAACGTAACTCCGTAACAAAATAATGATCACCGCGTGCAAGACGGCGTCACCGAGGGGGGAGGGACACCGAAAAGAATTTGGTTTCCAGCATTTAGAACGCGAGCGAAGCTGCGGGAATTACTAGTCAATAATAAAAGATAAATTGATATAATTAATTACTATTATTTATTGGTCTAGGTTTATTACAATATTGTCTACAATATTTCCAATATCTTGTAATATTTGTACAATAAGTGAATTCATTTTGTGTTTAATATTGCATAATATGTTTAAACCCATTCTAGGTTAATGTTTATCATATGTCATGTTGACACGTTACTCTCATTTTAATACTTTACCGTAACAAAGTAACATCTAAAACATATCACAATAAACTATCTATATCTGTTATTTATTGTCTGTCAATTTAACATAATATGTATTAATTATTTTTTTTTTTCATGTTAATATTTAAATATTACCTGCTAATGTGGCAAGGTATCCACAGTAACCACCCATAGTTTCTACGACGAACACACGGCGTTTCGTCCCCTAAAGCAATAACATAATCCATTTTATTATTGCAGATTATTTATAATAAGAATTATAAGCTATCATGTATATAGATAAAATATGTCATCAAATATCATCATGTTTTTAACATAAATTATATTCAGAAACAAAACACATATAAAATATATTAGGCTATAAATAATAACACTCTGAATCATACCATCATATGAAGCAAAATGAAGGATAAACACGTTATTATATAAATCTCAAATTCAATGTCTTTACGTAGCAACTGAGGTCTATACGCTATATAATATAAGAAAAGGCAATTTTTTGTATACTCAATCTATACCAAAACACATACATACACACTAAGAAGCTGTAATTTTACCTGTGCAGATTGCCTAATACGATCACATATCTCAGTGATCTCATTTAGGGCGGTGTCGGCGCCGAGGGAGAAGTCCGTCCCGGGAACGTTATTACTGATGGTGGAGGGTATCACTACGAGCGGGATGCAGAACTCCGGGAACTGCTTGCGGGATTCGTATATCTCCAAGCCCGCTTGGTATGCCTGGAAAAATATACTTTGTTAGATTTAGCGCGACGCGACGTTACGCTAGTTAAAATAAATTATAAAATAAAAGTAAGCTATGTTACTCCTTATAACATTAGCTGAAATCAACGAGTGAAAGTTTCGTCAAAATCGGTCCAGCCGTTTCAGAGATTAGCTGGAACAAGCAGACTTACAAAAATGTAAAAAAAATTTTTTTATGTTAGTACCGTGTATACTTTCATATGCATTTAGTGACAAGCTGTTAATTTGAAAACAGACACTTCAATTTTATTTATATGTATAGATGTATACATTTGTTCTAGAATGTGGTAGTTTTTTTTTTATTTTTTTTTTTTTTATGGGACAAAGGGGGCAAACGGGCAGGAGGCTCACCTGATGGTAAGTGATCACCGCCGCCCATGGACATTTGCAACACCACAGGGCTTGCAAATGCGTTGCCGGCCTTTCAAAAAAGAATACGCTCTCTTCTTGAAGGTTGCCAGGTCGTAACGGTTCGGAAAGACCGCCGGCGACAGCTGGTTCCACAGAGTGGTTGTGCGAGGCAGAAAATGCCTAAGGAATCGCACTGTTGTGGAACGCTGGACATCGAGGTGGTGTGGGTGGAATTTACGGTTTTGTCGCGATGTCCGATGATGGAATTCTGCGGCCGGGATCAGTTCGAACAATTCCTCAGAACACTCCCCGTGATAAATGCGGTAGAAGATGCAGAGTGATCCAACATCTCTACGCAGAGCTAAAGTATCAAGCCGATCGGAAAGAGCTTGATCGTCTATAAGTCGAACCGCCCTACGTTGAATGCGGTCAAATGGAAGTAGCTGGTACTGGGGAGCTCCTGCCCAGAGATGAGAACAGTACTCCGTGTGCGGCCGAATTTGCGCCTTATAGAGGTTAAGGCGCTGACCAGACGTGAAGTACTGTCTCGCCTTACTGAGCACACCAAGCTTCTTTGAGGCCAATTTGGCCTTATCTTCCAATTGACCACGGAACTGGACTTTGCTCGAAATGTCGACGCCAAGTATTCCGATACTGGCTGTGGCAGACAGGGGAGTGTCCTCAAATTGAGGAGTTACGACAAACGGCATTGTTTTAGCGGTTAACGCGCAAACTTGTGTCTTTTTGGGGTTAAATTGGACTAAGTTTCGTCGACCCCAATCCGAGACTTTGGTTAACAAAGATTCGACTTCAGACACAAGTTTGTTCCGGCACTCGTCGACGTATTCCCGAGAAATATTAGCGCGGCCAGTGTACAGGGCATCCACAGTGCTATCGTCTGCATAGCAATGAATGTTGTTGATTTGCAACATGTCATTGATATGCAGAAGGAACAAAGTAGGAGACAGTACGCAGCCTTGTGGTACACCAGCATTGACAAATTTAGGATCAGAGCAAGCACCGTCGACAACGACCTTGATGCTCCGATCTGCCAAAAAGCTGGTGATCCAGTTGCACAATTTCTCGGGAAGCCCATAGGAAGGTAGCTTCGAAAGAAGCGCTTTGTGCCATACCCGATCAAAGGCCTTCGCTATGTCCAGACTGGCCGCAAGCGCCTCCCCCTTGGTCTCAACTGCTTCTGCCCATCTATGTGTCAGGTAAACTAGAAGATCACCGGCTGAGCGACCTCGACGAAAGCCGTACTGGCGGTCACTAATCAGCCGGTGCTCCTCTAGGTACCGCAGGAGCTGGCAGTTGATAATGGTCTCCATTATCTTGGAGAGCAAGGAGGTAATGGCTATTGGCCTATAATTGGACGGATCCGAGCGGTTGCCCTTTTTTGGGATCGGGTGCACTAAAGCGGCCTTCCAGGATTTCGGGACTACGCCTAATGAATAGGAGTGCCGGAAAAGACGCGTTAAGACCGGTGCCAACTCCGGAGCACATGTCTTCAACACGATCGGAGGGATGCCATCGGGCCCACTCGACTTATGAATGTCCAAGGAGAGAAGCGCTTTTCGTACAGTTATTTTAGATATGGGAGGAATACTTTATTCATGTTCATATTTCTCACAACTAGTAAAGTAAAAATACTGTCAAATTACGATAAATATAACTGTGGTGACTATTCATGTAACCGAGGTGTAATTTATTTTAAACCATCATTTAAACAGCCATTATAAATTGGAGCATAGACACAAAAATCATTCATCCAAAGTGACTTCATCTTCCTTTTTAATGACCCAGTGGGCAGTTGGTGAAAATAATGAATAATATATTACCTCGAACCCGCCAATGATAAGTAGTCCTTGTATGTTAAATTGCTTGATGCGAGCCGCAATCTCGCCCTTCTTGTCGCCGGGGAGAGTACGCTTCGTACCCAGGAAAGCCCCGCCTTGACCGACCCACCCGGTCACATCTGACCTGAGATTCATATTAATAATATAATTATGATTTTATATAATAATTATAAATTATATTATATTATATATGAAATATCACATAATTTTAAATGAAACTGTTATTTTTTTTTTGGGTTTTGTCACGTTTTTTTTCGAGTCCTTCTTCATCTTCTTTCTAAAAATTTGCACGGCTCTTTTAGATATATGCGTGTTTCCTCGCAATGATTTCTTTCATAGTAAGGCAAGTGCTAATTATTATGTTAAAAATGATTTGCACATGAAACTATCAGAGATGGGTTACCCGGGATTCAAACCAGCTTCACTCGACTTTAAAAGCGCATTACCATTGGGCTACCACTGGCTCTACTACATACCTAGAAAGTAGATAGGTACATAATGTACCATTAAATATAATACAATGTAACATTAAAATAAACGTTAAAAGCAAAAAAATCTTCCATACCAGTCCATCTTGACGATGTTGCCAGCGATGAACCCTTCGACACCGTCGTGTATGCCGAGCACGGTGTCGCCGCGGTAGATGCAGTTGCGCACGAACGAGCGCACCGCCGCGTTCATGCCGCACGCCGGCGCGCCCACGTGCATCACCGCCAGGGTTAGACCTTCCTGTGGCAGGCAAATATGGCTTTATTAACTCTTCTTCTTCCTGTCTGTTATGAACAGTAGTCTATGTCAAACGTCACTGTCATTTATAGTATATTATCTATGCCGCATTACTCACATAACTGCCAGGTTGATACGTAGGATCATAGATGTAAAATAATGTCTTAATGTCTTGGTTTAAATAATATAAAGTATATTTGTCCAACTCTGTAGTTTTAATTAAATATCAAACACTGTCCTTATCCCACGCTATGTGGGGTCGGCACAACATGTCTTCTTCTTCCACATTCCTCTGTCATTATTTGACACTCTTATACATGTAATTGGTTTGGCAAGAAATAGAACCGGCCGCCTGCCTGACGTTAACCCTCTTTGGGAATGATATTTTCGGTGGAATTAGTATATAACAATATAAATAACTGCGGAATTAAATCTTCCTATAGCAAAGGATATGGCCTAAGCTCAAATAAACTAAGCCCAGTTGACTACCTGCCGTAGGTGCGTTGTGGGGAATGCGGAAATGAAATTTTGAAATTTTGTTGTTTTTGATGGTAGGCTTTCCTTGCCGGTGATACATAACCACCTGTTACCTACATGTGGTATACGTAAATGCATTTCCCAACGTCACTTCATATAATAAATAAGTCCTCCGCCGCATCTGTCTGTCTGTTCGCGATAAACTCAAAAACTACTGCACCGATTTACATTCTGTTTCACCAATGGATAGAATTATTCTCCAGGAAGGTTTTTGTTTGTACATTGGCTAAAATAGAATGATATCTGTTGGAGGTGAAAAAAATAAGCAGTCTGGGAGCTTTCAACTAAAGCGCTGCCTAAAGCCCTTTCAGATACATATAACAAAATAATGTATGGTGAAATTTTGTTAGGTCTCCAAAAAAGTCCGCGATAGCATATGTCTATGAATGGACAATTATAAAGTGATAGTTGGAAAGCTATTTACACAAATACCACACACCATCTTGACTGCTTTTTAGCTACTACTAGCGGAACCCGCTGTTTCGCTTGCGCCAAATCTATCTAGTTCTCAATAAATCTCGCTAGTTTAAAAATAAAAAAGGCCCGAGAAGTTCAGGCGTTCCTATTACACTATTGAAGCAATGCTGTACGTTCTTCCAAAATTACAACTATAAAAATCACTATAAATAGTATGTCGGTATATTTAATTTATATGTACAGATAAACTTACCGCAGGTTTTCCAGATTCGTCGAACGCTTCCTTAGGAGGCTTGAGTCGGGTCAACATCTTATAAGTTTCCAAGTTGCGTGCAAAACTGCGCCCGCGCAGTTGCACCGCGAGATCCCAATTTTTATCAGCCATAGCCTATGAATAATTTATTAAACAAAACATTTTAATAAGCATATAATTAATAAGTACGTGGTTGTAGACTTGCAATGTGAGTTTAACTGAATCGTTTTTATACAGAACTAAAGTAATTGAGATACGTAATTTTTTATTGTGATATTTTAGGCGCCGGTCTTAAAATACTCTAGGCTTTCTAGGCAAGGGCTCGTAATCCGGTATATAGTTTGAGATGTATTTGGGCATATCAAATATAATTTAGCAATAACAATGCAAGTTTACTCTATAATAATACAAATATGAATGTAATTTATTTTTTGCATAGTGTTTACGGTGTAGTGTGCAAAAACTGTTAAAGAAAATTTACGTTACCTGAGAAACGGCTTTAGTACGACGTACGCATTCCATAAGAGGCAGCCGCACTGCCTGGTTTCCGTCTAAGGATACTACACATGATTCAGTTTCAGGTGTGGCTTCCATTAAAGCCATTACCGCTTCAGCTCCCATTCTGCAACCCTGTTACAAAATATATCACTTTTAAATTACCTAAGTAACCGACAGAGGACAGACACTAAATATTAGTAAATTATTTTTTTTCATTCAGAAGAATAATACTGAATTTCATAAAAAATGCTTTGTTAATTTTAAAGTTTAATTTATTTATTTTCAACCTACAAAAAATATAATCTTAACTCCAATAGTCTACTTATAGTTGTAATAAAACTTATATTAAATAGACACGACAAAAATTCTAAAAACTCTACATCCGGCGTCTGTATTGATCATAAATAATAATGACATTCAAATTTTCAATAAGATTTTCCAAAAAATATTGGATGTATAGATTCGACAAAGAATTTTATTATATGTACAGAAAGGTACTACTTAGAAGTGTTCTAACTAAAAACTGCATTTATTAAATTAAATCATTGTGATCAAAAATCAAAACATTTCGTACTTTTTGGCATTGCGTAATAAAAAGTACAAGTACAGCAACAAAATATAAGATTCAATCTTATTATAAGAAGTTTTAGTCATTTACACAGACGCGGGATGATTTTCGTGTGCAGGTCAATGAACTCATTTCAAATGACCTAAGAATCGTGAAGGTGACATCTATCACGTACTATTGGTATACCGATACGTACGTGATTCGATACACACAACGGATATAAGAACATATTAAAAAGTTTATATTTTCACGTACAAAAAGATATAAATGCATTAGAAATAAATAACAATAATATTAAAAAATGATATGATTGAAGTTATAGACGTTGTTGCGTAAAGCGTGATAAAAAACATAGTTTTTAAATTCATATGAAATTATATTTTTTGAAGACTTTTTCTGTGTAAATAAGACAGTTAATTAATACATATATGTTAAAATAATTACTTTAATAGTATCATCGATTTTCATATACGATAAATGATAACTTAATTAGAACTGCACCGTATTAGTCTGCCGAGTGTAACGAGTTATACTAACGAAAAAAAAATTTTAATAGAACTAAGAATATACATAATTATAAATACTAACAGAACCTATATATTCCTTTTTCATAGATCGTTATAGGTAACGGAATACTTTACCAACGGTATACTTAGTTGTTTTACCCATTACAGGTAAAATATAATTAAAATAACAAATTCTTACCAAAATCCTGTCAAAAGCAGACGGCGAGCCCCCACGTTGCACATGTCCGAGAACGGTGATACGTGTGTCTTGTTGTAGATTGTCGACCACCACTTTCTTCACCAGCTCTGCGGTTATCGGCTTGCCTTCGCGGTCTATAGCGCCCTCCGCGACGATAATGATGTTCAAACGCTGTCCTGACTTTCGTTCCTAGTGTAGGTTATATACCAAGTTATTTTATTGATTAACGTGTTAAAGATACGATTTTCAACGTTCATATTCTTAACAGTCCTAAAGCTGATGAGATATTTATAGCTTATTATATCATACACCAGCCGGGCATTTTGCCTTAAAAACCTTTGATTAAAATAATTAATAGGAAGCCTTTCTCTTCTTTGGCATATCAAAACTATCTGTAATGGAGCTTCTGGCAAGTAGAGATCTAGTAAAAAATAGTTTGTGATAATGAAATTATTGAACCCTTGATAAAAATGACAGTTTTTCAAGATTGCTTTTTAATTCAATAATTTTAAAGAATTTAATTATAAATGAAATAGCCCTAAATAGCTACTTACTGGCCAAATTATTAAAAGTAATATGAAAATAAAGCATTGTTTCTAAGCATATTTTAGTTCCACTTACAATACGAACTTACACTTTTGTTTAGTTTATTGTTAGTGGGACATACATGCATTTAATTTTTCAATATTTGCATGCGTTTCTATAATAACTTACCAATAGCTTATTTTAAAACATGACGCTATACAAAATGCAGGGAATAGAAACAAATAAAAACAAAAGCTTTAACAGACAACACACAAAGTGGAAGGCAATCATCAAAATTACTTGCAAATTTATCTCAGCTGCCAATGGTCAGTATACACCGATTTAAATGTAAAATTGCATATAATCAAGATAAATTACTATTATTACTGGACATTATATTAAGAACATTATATTAATATTGTGTTATGTGATCAGTGCCACTCAATTAAGCCGGCGTACCTGCTGTAAGCGTTTGCAAAGTTTTTCAACCCAATTATTGGGAACAGGGTCTTCAGGTATGAAAACTTGATCAGCCTCGCTCGCCAGAGCGGCCACTAATGCCAGATAACTGCAACAAGCAGTACCCCATGATGGACCAAATGACACCATTTTTGTAATTTGAAATAATCATAAGATGTAACATTTTTAATAGAAGTAAGTGTTGCCAACACAATAAAAAAATATTAGGTATTTCCAATTATGTTTGATTGCCAATTAAGAAACAATGATATGGAAAGTAGTGATCCTGCTCCCACATAAAATCAAAATAACAGAATCTTGCCTCTTTTATCTTTTCACACAACTTTATTCTCCAATTGAGCGGCGCTGGCTCTTCACAAATAAAAGTATAAGTAGCATCAGTACAGAGTGCTGTGTATACTGCAAGAAAACTAAGGCAATACTTACTTAAGTTATGTGTAAAAACAAAAATAAAAATTAAAAGAGCATAATATCATTCCAGGCATGGATGGTATGGTATATATGTATGTGAAAAGTACTCTTGCCTGTTCTAACTTATCACAAAGCTTATCTTTCCAATCCACTGATGGTGGTGCCTCTGGGATAAAGACAAAATCTGCTTCAGATGCCAAGGCTGTGACCACGGCAAGATATCTATACCAACAAACTCATTTATCACTTATTGTTATAATTTACTGATGAATCCCACTATTTAATTATACTGACTTTTTGATTCTACATAAAAAATAACATTTTGGTTAATATAGAAAAAATAAAAAATATTTTAACAATAAAAAAGTCTATGACATATTAATAAAGGAGATAATGAACCTCTTTATTTTCTATATTAATCAGAATATTGCACTCATGACATGTATTTGTTAGATTAGCTATTGATGAAATATTATTATTTATTACACTTACCCACAGTGTCTTCCCATCACCTCCATAATAAAAGTTCTTTGATGAGAGTATGCAGTACTGACAATAGCATCAATAGCTTCAATAATGCGATGCAATGCTGAGTCTGTACCTATGGTCATGTCTGTGCCACAAAAATCATTGTCAATAGATCCTACCTACCAAAAGAAATAATATGAATTATTATTAGTAGGTATAAAGAGTTAAATAGAATATTGATCATTTAGAAAACATGATAAGCCCTTACCATTCCAGCAATGTGTAAGTATTTATATTTTTCTCTCTGATCCTTGGTTATTTTATTATTTTCTAATAGTTCATCTAGTAAACTTGACCACTCCTGTCGAAATAAGTTGGCTCCAGTAAGTGAACCATCACCACCAATTACTACCAAATTAGTAATGCCTCTTGTCACTAAGTTATAAGCAGCCTTAAGACGACCCTCACGTTTTCTAAAGAGAATTGATTTGTTGTGCTTAGTAGCATCAAGAAAAATGTATATTTGTATTACAAATTACAGAGCAACTTTTTAATTTTTTTTGTCATGTACATGAACCATGGAAAAAGAAAATATTAACTTTAACTTACACTTTACAGTAATTAAAAGTAATTTTAAATCAATGCTTACATGAAATCCATACATCTAGCTGATCCAATGATAGTACCACCTTTATGGATAATTGAGCTAACTGATGACCAATTGGCTTCTTCAATGTTGTCACCTCCATCAACCATACCCTGATATCCCTCACGAATAAAGTACACTTTACAGCCCAAGTAAATACCCATTCTTACTACAGATCTTACGGCAGCGTTCATTCCCTGAGAGTCACCACCACTTGTAAATACAGCGAGGCCCTTTCCTTTATGAGAGCCTCGCTCTATAAATTTTTGCGTGCTTGCTACATCCATTTTTTCTTCAAATTAAGTCCAAAGTATCTACAACAAACAATAACAATTATATAAACAAATTTATCTAATGAAGTATTTTTTAAACACTTAGGTTGGTATAATTATATAATTTTGTAAAATTATACTAAGTACTAACTATATAACTTACTGATAAATGTAAAACAAGTACTAAAACATAAATCCAGTACTTAAATTATTTGAATGCCGCAGAAGGTGAACTTCATCAAGGTGACCTTTTTGAGAATTTTGACAGATTACGATTTTCCTATTCACGCTCCATTCCGATAGTAGTACGTTGAAATCATGTTAAAATATTGGACTTATTATATATTTATATCATAAATTATAAAATAGGTTTCAATAAATACCATACCATCATGTACAAGTATTTATTAATTATTGGTTAATTTAGTTTATTACAATAATATGTCTGCCGGAAGAACAAATATTTCTAAATTTAAAGCCAATAAAAGCGTTAAAATCAATTCTCAACTCACTGAAACAATTTAAAAGTATTTTTTTTTATTTCTCAAGATATGGTCATATTAAACCGTCGGTAAAAGTAAAAAAAATATATTACTAATCTATGATAAACATTTAAAAAATAAAACTGCATATTACCATCAGGCCCGACCGACCTTCATACAAGCGCATTCTTAGTTACAGGAGCAAATAAGGGACGTAAGTGGTGGAGCAGCCGGCAGTGTGGGGTGATAAAATGAAGATTTTTCCCGATTTAATTATTACAAATTATAAATAGCTGCATAGAATATGTTAATTAAAATTCTATTATATTATTAAATACATATAAATAAATTAAATATGCTAAAAAATATTTTTTGTAAATCATATATGCACATTGATTTATGTAAAAATTTGAAATATTCTCAATTGTTTTTATCAATAACTTTATATTTTATTCTTAATAACTTTATACCTTATATTAAGCATAAAATATTTATATCCACAACTTTGAGATTATAAAAATCGATTAATATTTTAGAGAAATATTTTTTAAGTAAGGAATTGTTAAAACATAAATGGCAACTCAATATTTGCTGTTCCTCTCACGGCTATTGTATTTCTTTTCAGTCGCCAAACCATCTCGCTCTACTACCGTCACATCTATGACGTCATTTGCAATTCGGGGAGATTAAATGCCTAGTGATGTGTAGTCGGTATTAATTACGGTTAAATAGGGATGTATTTATCGAAAAAAAAACGGTTTTCAACAACGGTTTACGGTTTTGTAGTAAGGATAATTTTAAAGTTAAATATAATTAGAAATAAAATACAAAAATAGGGTATTAATTTTCTTTATTTACTATTCAATACTACCACTTCGGAGAAACTCCTCAGACCTAAAAAGAACTAGTAAAGAAACTCAGCGAAATACTTTCTTTTTAAATGTAGTTACATGATTTACGATAAAAGGACAATTATAAAGAATTTATTATTTGAATACAAATTCCAAGTATGTAATACAAATTAGTACAATAATTTTGTGTAGAAAAAAATTAACGACCTGAAAAACTCTTCAATACCTTATTTGTATTAGGTGTAAGTGAAAATATTTTATATTACATAGCAATAAAATTATTAGTACAAAAATTAGATCAATCTTCTTAATAACATTCACATTATTATAACTAGGTACGTGCATATAGTCATATATTAAGAACCAACTGGCTTTTGCGTTTATTTGAATTTTTTTTAGGAGTTGAACCATTTCTATGTATAAATAATAAAAACAAATAAAATTAGAGCGTTCGAACAAATATTTTGGTCTCATACCCATTAAAAAAATACAAATTTCAGTAAAAAAAACGAATAATAAAATAGTACTTGGTAGTAAAATTGTTGAATATAACAGTTTATACAAATATAAAAAAGTAGTCTACATATTTAATGCCTGCATTTAGAAATATTCTTTGCTTAGTTTTAGTATTTATTTTACATATTTTTATTACATAATATACTGGTCCATCCATTACATATTCTCACTCTGGAATCAAATCAAATATTTAGACATTACTTTTATACAAAATAAATTCAATGAAAATTTCATTTTTTTTAAATCTCAAAAATTAGTAATCAATAATAAAAGTTAATTAATGAACAAAACAATATTGGAATACTATTCAAGTACTCTGGCGACGCCGAGTTCGTTTGAAACTTTCATTTCATTAAGCAAATCTTCATCCCATTTTGTTCTTGAATATACTTTGTGCAGTTTTCGATTAAAATGTACCTATACACAATTGTCTAACTTTTATATGTATCATAAATAATAAATTCTTTTAAAAATTTTTTTGTAAGATCAACACAAACAAATGTACCAAGTGGTATCAAGATTTACAAATGATTTCATCAAATCAGATATTATATGTAAAATTTACAATTCTTTGGCAATTTTCTTTCAATTATGTAAATGACATACCATACTAGAGATGATAGATTCTTAGAAGGATAATTTGATATTATTGTTTTCACTGTATTCCTTTATAATAATGTATTGGATTCAACTCATTAGACAGCAGCATATCTTTACAATTTTGACATTAACTACAATTTAACTTAGGAATTAAATATCTGCAGACTGCTCCAGCTATATACAACTATGTGATTGAAAAACATTTTCATAAGGCAATAATTTGTTGACAAAATCCAAATCACTAACTTGACAACTGTGGTCATCAATATAATTATCAAACCTTACCTTATTACCTAAATTATAAGATACTTAACATCGAGTCATTATCAGCTGAGCAATTGCATACTAAGATTTGCCAGTTAATATGTTATTTATCAATAATGTTTTGAACAATGCAACAAAGACATGACAGTAAGGATGTGTACTAGAGAACCACCCTGTCCTCTGATTTGAGAAAAAAGTTTTCTAAAGGATCTTGGATAAGACATTTCAGACTTAAGTATTTAACATATGGAATTAATTTTAAATCAGGCCAAAGCTCCTTTATAGTATTCAACTCATGACTAAAATATTGCAAAAAAACAGGATTGCTTTCTCGTGAGTCTGAAGCATCAAATTTAATTGAGTGTAGCTTTTTCAAAGCCATGTTTCAAAATCAAAATGACTCGAATTTAATGGCAAAGCATTATGTAGTAAGCTAAAACCTTCATAGCCAGAGCAATTCAGACTATCAAATAAATCATTCATAAATAAAATCATCTCAGCTCAGCAGTGAAAAAGCCATTCTGAGAATCCACATTTAATGTACTACAGTTATGTTCTTCCTAGAAACTGAAGCCTTTATCAGGAGACTTATAGATGTTGAAACCCTTTGACTGAAGACCTGCACAGCATACTTCATCTGTAAACATATAATATAATTATGCTGTATGTATGTATGTATGTATCATTTATTCAATGCAAAAGTCAATTAATCTGAAGTGTAATGATTAGTAACTAATAGCTAAATACAGAAATAGACATAATGTATCCAATCAATGAACAAACTTTTCAACATTATATTGATAGCTTCAAGAACCTTCAAAGTTTGTTCCTTAAAGGCAATATTAATATAAAAGATAAGCTAATATCAAAGATCTTAAGTAATATTTACCTTATTTTATAAAATGTAATAGCCTTCATCTTATCAAGAGTTTGGATAAATATGCTTGTCAGGAAGTATTGTTAGCCTTGCAGCACCTTTGTGGTCATAAAGTCTTTCTGTTTTGTAAGCCTCAGTAACAGCCCAGAGTTGGGAAGTTGGATTGTGTCACCCCCATGCCTCGGAGAGCACATAAAGCCGTCGGTCTTGCGCCTTAGCTCTCACTGGTCGTGTCGAGTAGTCGTTCCACCATAGTATTAGAGTGATAGGAATAGAGTGCACTTGTGTTTACACATACACTTGTGCACTATAATATCTCCTGCATATTTGGCCAGTCTCATTGAGATTGGCCGCCATGGTGGGAATTGGTTGAAGAACATTATTACAACATAATTTATGGACATAATCCCACTGAGCACACTGACTGCCAAGAAGCTTCTTTTTCTGAAAATTATTACAAAAACATTTCAGTAAATGTGGTACATCATAGATATGGTACATTTTTTCCCACTAACTACATAATAATTTCTTCTTGATGCATCATTATCACTACTAATTATGTTCTCTTTAGTATCAGAAATTATTGAATTTATTTGCAGCTAAATTGGCAGAACTCTGGTCAGATGTAATTACTCTAGGAATAAACCCTGTTATGATAATTGTTTGAAGATTTCTTAAAGTACATTTTTAAGTATTTCTTGATACCACCCATTTAATTGCCATTACATCATAAATCAAATTACATGGCAAATCTTAAGCCTCAAGGGGGTTGCTAAATTTATAGTTATTAATTCCTAGTTGCAGGGGAATATTCATTAAAGAATTTATAGGTAGTAGATTTTACTTGCAAATTTAAATGATGTAGTAAAAATCTATACCTTTTTCTTCATTATTGTTGTCATCTTCTTGTTTTAGGAACTACTCCAGCTAATCATAACTGGAAATCTACTACAACTTTTCCATAACTATATAACAGTGGATACTTATTCAGCTGCATGTTGTACTTTAATAACTTTTACAGGTGGTTCTGTGGAATTTTGACCTGTAACTTGTAAGAGAGGTGAAACACATAAAACATTATTCTTATTAGTTGAAGAGGAAGAAGGATTTGGAATTTGAAATCGATCAAGTTTAATAAGTAGGCAGTTGTTTATAAAGATAATTATTGGTCATTATCGTCTTTAGTCTTAATTATATCTTGATTAGTCACAGCAGACAGCTCTATTGGTTAAGAATTTTTCATTATTATATTGATCCTAATATGCTATAAGGTAAAAAATGATTACTACAAATTATCTTTGAATCAAACTCTTTCTTATTACATTTAAGTAAAATAGGACAAGCTTTAACAAATGCAGCCCACTGATTTAAATTTTTACCTCTCTCACAATGTGGAATATTACAATGCTTCCTTGAAAACAACGACCAAACGAAGAGAAACACTAATGAAGAAATTACAGTTTGTATCAAAGCACAAATCCAACTATGCCACTATTATTCAACACTGATCTATATTAATCGACACTAACCTACAATAATCAACACTAATTTACAAATTGATCAAATGTAAATTACTATAAGAAAACTACAATCCCTCTTACACAGTCACGAGTCACGACGAGTCCAATCCGGTATTAATATAATTTTTTACAAGTTTAAAGTTATATATGTATGTAGTATTTAGCACAAAGGAATAAAATAAAAGTTCAATTCATTTCTCTCGTTAATGGCTGCGAATTGCGAAAATAAAAGTTGCAAGTTGCAACGGTTAAAATTAGAAAATTTCAAAAAATAAAAAATTAAAAATGAGTGACGTACATGACATTCTGTTATGTTGATATGACGTCACAGTAATGACGTATGTAGATGAAATGGAAATATATTGCTATTCCATTATGACATTCCACTGTCGCCAAAAGTAGAGAGAGCATGATAATTATCAAGCAAATGAACGGGATAGAAAGATTCTCCAAGAAGATGGCCATCTACTTTATTTTTCATCTATGATTACCATTGCTGCCACAGGAGACTAATTGCTGCATACAATTTTTTGACAGAAAAATGTTAAATTATTTTTTTAGTCTATATTTTGTGTTTTGTGCAAGAAATTTTCTTCTTGCTTGTGAAATAAACAATATATAATTTTTTGTTTCTTACGTATTTTTGTGTCACGCTGTAAATCGAATATTATTTTTTCCATACTTCGTTGACATTAAATCATCCTACAAATATAGATTTTGCACATTACATTAGTAGACATCAAAATGTCTGCTGAATCTGATATGGAATATTCGGATAATGATGCAGATGATTACGATTATTACGGTGGACAAGATGATTATGATATGGAAACAGTAGATCGTAGTAAAACGGATCCTGAGTATTTTTTATACTCGTGCTTAAGAGTTGAAGAAGTAGAAAAATTGTTAAATGAATCGATTGAATTATTGAGCGAGAGCCTACAAATAACGCCCTCACTTGCTAAGGTAAATTTGTTTACCATTTAACGTAGTATATTCAAATTATTTATAAGTAGAAGTTAAAGTAATTATATTGTTGTTAGGTAATTCTACACGCCTATGGATGGAATGCTCAAGAAATTATTAATAAATATAAAGAAAATGCTAACGAAGTTTTAATATATAGTCGTGTTAAACCACGTATACCATCAGTACAAGGAAATTCAAGTCGTACAGTATGTTCTGTATGTACAAGCTCTTCAGCAATTCGGAAATATAGTGCACTCGCTTGTGGGCATTACTTTTGCAATGACTGCTGGGCAATGCACTTTGAAGTACAAATAATGCAAGGTAAATTATTGTTTAATTAAATTACTTGTTGTCTTCTTATATTTTGTCTGACTGTATAATATTTTAGGTATCTCAAATGCAATACAATGTATGGCTCAGGATTGTGAAGTTAGAGCTCCTGAAGATTTTGTTTTATCCCATGTTGATAAACCAGCTTTGAGAGAACGCTATCAACAATTTATGTTTAAGGATCATGTTAAATCTCATCCTCAACTGAGATTTTGCCCAGGCCCAAATTGTCAGGTACTAACTAAGTAGATAAATATTATATTTCTTTTATTTTATGATACATACCACTAAATATTATAATACAAAGTCCTCTGCCCTATTTGACTGTCTGTCTGTTTGCAATAACTAAAAAACTATTGCACCGATTTTCATGCTTTTTCACTAATGGATAGAGTGGTTCTCAAGGAAGTTTTTAGTATATAACGCAGAACCTGTGCTTTCGCTTGCTCTAAATCTAGGAACGAACCTGAGCGAAGTGAGGGTGAGTAGCTAGTTAACATAATAATTACAAATATTTAAATTTAAAATCTTCACAGTAATATCTTATTTATTGAGTATTGTGTATTATGTTAGTTTAATTCTGTTAGCTTATATTTAAATATTTTATAAAATGTCTATATTTACTGCATGCGGTATTCACCTTAAAAAGTAATGCATTTAGCTTTAAGAACCTCTGTAAACAAAATAACCAAAAAATTTGTAACATTGTAATTACCACTGGTGAATCTAATAAATAAATAAAAATAAAATAAAATATCAGAAAATATTTTTTTGTAGTGGATTTATCAAGCCTGGGCAAGAGAAGGTGCACGAAAGGTGGAATGCCAAGGCTGTGAAATGTTAACTTGTTTTTCATGTGGAGCTCCTCATCATGCACCAACAGATTGCACAACTATTCGTCTTTGGCTTACTAAATGTGCTGATGATTCAGAAACAGCCAATTATATAAGTGCTCATACTAAAGTATGTACATATATCAGATTAATATTTTTGTAATAATTCTTATTGTAGTAGTGAAATATTATTAACATATCTTTATTCTTATATTAACTCGTATAAGATATAGAAGACATCATTTATTCATAATACTTACATTCCTGCTTGTTATTTACAGGATTGCCCTAAATGTCTAATTTGCATTGAAAAAAATGGTGGTTGCAATCATATGCAATGTGGTGCTTGCAGACATGACTTCTGTTGGGTGTGCTTAGGTGACTGGAAAACTCATGGTTCTGAATATTATGAATGCAGTCGCTATAAAGAAGACCCTAGTGTAGCAATTGATAGTCAACATGCTCAGGTTATTCATTTTTCTTATTATGGAAGAGTATATTAAATTCTATTGAATATGTTATTAATTAAATAATATTGTAGGCAAGAGAAG
The DNA here is from genome assembly GCA_951802675.2 of Boloria euphrosyne. Classification (NCBI taxonomy): domain Eukaryota; kingdom Metazoa; phylum Arthropoda; class Insecta; order Lepidoptera; family Nymphalidae; genus Boloria; species Boloria euphrosyne. The sequence goes on from OX637872.1 coordinate 8,277,087, forward strand.
CTCTCAAGAAATACTTGCATTACTATGAAAGATGGGAAAATCATGCAAGATCATTAAAATTAGAAGAACAAACTCTTGCGAGTCTCAAAAGTCGTATCAATCAGAAAGTATGACACCTTTTTATTTATTTATATCTTGTATGAATTAAGTGTATCACTTCTTAATTAATATTTCTATTAAATATTAATGAATATCAAATAAATTTAAATTACTAAACTACTTATTTCTTATTTATTTAGAATTAATAAAATTGTAGTTAATAATAGCTAAATTAATTTTGTGTTTTTACAATATCACTATGGTAAAGTAGTATTACCAGCCTACTTTTATTTACACACATTTATTCTTTCTAATGTTTTTTCCAATTTTACCATAATGCTTACAATTAAGTCCTAAAATTGCATATAATAATTCTATTTTCAACCGACTTCCAAAAGGAGGAGGTTATCAATTCGTCTGTATTTTTTTTTTTTTTTTTTTTTTTTTTTTTTTATGTTTGTTAGCTCATAACTTTGAACTGGATGAACCGATTTTGATGATTCTTTTTTTATTTGAAAGGTATTGCTTCCCATGTGGTCCCATTTTAATATTTTCCAGTTCTGACAATGGCATCCATGAGAAAACCATAAAAGTCTTAAATTTGCATTAAGTATTTGCGCGACAAATGGACGAATAACTCAATATCACGCCAACTGATTTCGATGATTCTTTTTTTAATGGAAAGGATATACTTCAAGGGTAGTTTGATGAGAGTTTGGTAAGGTTCTGATGATGGGATCCATGACAAAGTATCGGAACTCTTCAATTTTTAGGAGCAAATTAACGATGCTCGGCCGAATCTTTTATAGGCTATATGGATATTTGAGTCACGTACTGTAACTGATGATGGAAGGTACAACTCCTCAACGGTTAGCAGTTTAAAGAAATTTTTTTCAATATAACGCAATACTGTACAATATATAATACGTAATTATGGACCGATGGTTGTATACTTTCAGGCTATTAGGTTTACCTCATAATAGAAGGTAAATTTTTATAGTCATTAACACAATACGTATCTACTTTCCGCTAAAAATTTTAAAATAAATTATTTTTAACAAAAAAACAAAAACCGACTTCCAAACTTAATAAATCTAAACTAAAAAGTAGAAAATAATACTTTTAAGGACTTTGTTAATTTTGAAGTCGGTGCCAGCTAAAGCAAAATAACCCTAAATAGATACATATTTGATTAATCTATTAATTTGTAAACATAATCAAAATACCTGGCTGGCACCGACTCCAAAATTAACAAAGTCCTTAAAAGTATTATTTTCTACTTTTTAGTTTAGATTTATTAAGTTTGGAAGTCGGTTTTTGTTTTTTTGTTATAATGTCTAAATAAAAATAATTTATAGGTCATGGCAGGAGAAGGCACATGGATTGACTGGCAATACCTATGGGATGCAGCTAGGCTTTTAAAACGCTGCAGATACACTCTGCAGTATACATATCCTTATGCCTATTACATGGATGCAAGTCCTCGAAAAGAACTTTTTGAATATCAACAGGTTAGTGGCACTATGAATTTTAAAAAGTTTTAAGGTAGAAGGTATGTAAGATTAAGGAAATACATTTTATGTCAATTTTACCCATTGTGTCACTTAAAGGTTGAAATATTTAGTATTGCAAAAATGTACCTGTAACATCCTTGACAAAATAATTAGGATAAACTAACTAGGTGGTCAACTAATGTGATGACATGAACTTAGTGTGATAATAAAGCATGCTAGTTGAAGACGGACAGAGAAAGTGTGATGTTAATCCAAGTGTGTGTAACTGGCAACTTTGCATAGACATTTTTTGTCTATTTTCAGGCACAATTAGAAGCAGAAATTGAAAATTTGTCTTGGAAGGTAGAAAGAGCAGAAACAACTGACAGAGGTGATTTAGAAAATCAAATGGATATAGCGGAAAAGAGACGAACAACATTACTCAAAGACTTTTTAGAGTTTCATACAAATAATGCTTCCAGTTGCAAAGTGTAGCAGATATTATATTAATTATATTAATTGGACGACAAGCACACTTGTATAATGTTCATGAAAGCTAGATTTTTCTGTTGCCAAAGTATATTTATTAACATAACTTTGCAATAAATAGTTTCAAAGGCTTCCATTATTTTATTTTCATACAATACCCATATTTACCTCATCCTTATCCTGCTTCCTCTTATAAATACTATTGCTGTCATTCTTTACAATATTTTATAAATAAAGGATTAAAGGCATACAGGCAATTTTTCTTTTTGTTTACATTTTTGGAATATTTAGTAATATTAACTCTTAGTCGCCGGGCTCTCTAGGAATTATTTCCTAGATATGTTTTGAGTTAGTTTAAATGTCCAAGACATGAGATATTTTTCCCTAGTAAGAAGCAAGTACTGTATACATTGTCCCGGATATTGTAACAAGAGGTATAATCAGTATATTATCTATACTCTTTGGGTATAATCATACCATGAAAATCTATTCTGTGGTTATCTCTTTATATATGTAGGAATATACTCTATGGTTATCTCGTAATTCACTGACCTCTATAATACCACTGAACAGGCTGTTCCAAGCGTTTGACAGCAATTTTTTGTGACCATTTGAAGCGCCACTAGCGAGAGTCCCGAGAAATAATTTTGGCGTATATTGCAAATGACAGCGAGAAGTGTTTGTTTACTGTAGTAAGTAATTTAGCATTTTCGTTGTTAATATAACAAAAGTAGTAATTATGATGATACGGTTATTGATTAATAAAAAATAAAAATAAAAATCTTTATTTGAAACAGTTTTATTGATTGTAAAAACTTATTATTAAAAGTTATCGATATTTGCTCGCTGATATCGACATCATTAGTTTCAGTACCACAAACTCTCGCTACGTCCGACAGCGCCAAAATGGCGAATATAAAGCAGCCACAAAAGCACGTTGACAACAGCCAGTCCAGTGGTATTATCATAGACATTAATATACTAGCGTAAGTATATTAAGTCTATGGGTATTATAGAGGTCAGTGTCGTAATTACATTAACAGACAGACAATAATTCTAAAAGTTTTTTATTCCGTTTCTGTATTGATGATACCACATATTACTATATACTAGTCAAAGGATAATACTCTTTAGTGTTTACCTCAGTAAGTAGTAGTACTTTAAAATAAGTTTTTCCAAAAAATAATTATCTACGTTGACTAAAGAATTTTATTTTAACCCCTTACCGCATACCAATCCATATGTGGAAACAAATGTTTATAATTTTTTCCTAGCCTACTGAAAAAACCAATCTGAAAAAAAACCCTTAAATTACAAGAATAGATTTATCTTGAAACGGAACGTAAATAATTTATCTATGGCCAATTACATATTTTAACAATATTTGAGGGTATTTGCAACGTGTGCGATCGGCTGTTGTCAGAAAGAAAAGTGCAACTTTTGGAATACAAAATAAAATATAAAACGGTGAGTAAAATATATATAAAAAATATAATTATATCCTTTATACCTTCTAAAATATGAAAATAGTTTATTTGTTTAAAAATATTGCCGTTTTCGTATATTTTTGTTGTTTTTTTTCAATGCGCCATATTTGGCTTCGTATGCGTTAAAGTAAAAATTACTGCTGTCATATTTGGCTTCGTATGCATTCAGGTTGCTTTTTGGTCATTTCAGAAATCGACCCTTCACGCTTCTATGGAACCTCCAAGCATGTTAGTACTATTCCTGGCGATAGCAGCATGAGCGATGATGATATTTCTTCTAATAGTGATAATGATTTTGAACCTAACTGCATTCGCCATCCTCAGAAAAGACATATTGTTATTCCTGAGTCGGAATCCGATTTCTCTGACGATGATGCTGTGTTATTGATAAATTTACAGACTGCACCTACATCTAAAGCTAAGGGAAAAAAGGTTAAAAAAGACCGAGTTATTTGGAAAAAGGGGAAAATGCCAGCTTACGACAAAACTAATTTTGAGTTCAAAGGTAATTCAGAATTACCTGAGATAATAAAACAACTAGACACACCAAGCAAAGGTCTTTAATTTTTTATTCACATCTGAAATTATGGATTTCATTACTGAGCTAATCGAAAGTCTATAAACTTCGAGCCGAGGTGGCACTCCCAGGTGGCCTGATTCTCCAGTGCCTGCAAAAAAACCTAGAAAAACTCCCACCAGACATCAAGAGCTTCCTTTGGATTCCGTACGCTCTGATAAGATAAGTCATTTTCCCATTTGGACGAAAAACACGCGACAGATATGTCAATGCTGTACAAAATATCGTTCCTTAACTAAATGTGAAAAATGCAAAGTTTATTTATGTTATAACGACAAACGCAATTGTTTTAAAGAGTTCCATGATATATAATTAATATTTTTCTTAAACGCATACGATGCCAAATATGACAGCAGTAATTTTTACTTTAACGCATACGAAGCCAAATATGGCGTTATATAATAACTTCTAATATATAAGTGCATATATTTTTTTTTCACTTTGATGTCTTTATGTAAGTCTAATTAAACACTATTTAACAAAATATATTTTTTATTCCACCTCTTTGATAATTCATGCGGTAAGGGGTTAAGTAGAGATATATATTTATTATTTATTTTAATACTAGGTTCATAAGTGTTAATAAAATAAAATGTTCGATATATCGCAATTTTATCAATATGTTTTCCTTAAAAATTAATTAATTTTTTTAACCTGTAGAAGATATCTCGTCGATTTTTTTATATTATTTATATATTTTTCATTTTATGCCTAAATTTAAAATTGAAAGTCACATACCTAAGATATCTGATACGTTTCTACGGATTATCGACATGGATGAATAATGCAGAGACCACACTCAGCACCATAGAAATCTGTGCTCAGCACTACGGTAAACGGTTTTTTCCAGCGAGTGCTTAGCCGCTATAACCGCCAAACCCTCCGTTAGGAGTATTAGTATTCTGTGGGTGTGGCTAAACCGCTCGAGAAGCACACACTATATTAACCCACAGAAATCAGAATACCGTTCGCTGTTAAAAACCGTAGTGCGTACTGTGCCTAATAAAATTTTTTGATCTATATGTATATTTTTACGAACAAAAAATAAAATTTATTATCACATTATAATAAAAATGCCACTGATGCAGAGTTTTAAAACTATGAATAAGTTTTCAACACTCAAGAGTAAAACTAATGTATCCTATAGCTATTTATTAATATAGAACGATTTCCTGGCTGTATGATTGTGGACTGTGGTCCTACCAACAGCTTAAAAAAGTAACAAAGATATGAAAACGGGAAATGTCACTCACTGAAGTCATTCTGGTCGTCTAAAATGGCGACCACGAACGATTCTAAAGCGCCTTTGCGCCAAGTAAAAAGAGTACAGTTTGGTATATTATCTCCAGATGAAATCGTAAGTTTATAAACAAAAATACTTTAGTTATTTTTACAGAAAGATGTATTAAAACGGAGTTTTGTGATGTGAAAATGAAATATTGTGCAAATGGGAAAAGATTGCGTCGTGATGTTGTCTTATATTTTCAGATACTGTTTTGTAAATAAAATTTTATGTCTAATTATACTGAGATTAAGTTTGTCGATAAATAAAATATACTTATAACGAGCTCTGACTATGATATATTTTAAATAAATAATTTAATTTGTAGCGACGGATGTCAGTCACAGATGGAGGCATCCGCTTCCCTGAAACTATGGAAGGTGGAAGGCCGAAGATTGGTGGCCTTATGGATCCCCGGCAAGGGGTGATAGACAGAAGTTCCAGATGTCAAACTTGTGCTGGTAATATGACAGAATGTCCAGGACATTTTGGCCACATAGACTTGGCAAAGCCTGTTTTTCATATTGGGTTTATAACAAAAACAATAAAAGTATTACGATGTGTTTGCTTTTATTGTTCCAAGCTGCTTGTCAGTCCGGTAAATATAAACTCTAATGTCATATTTATTTATTATTTGTGTACATATTTAATTTACAAGTATTTATTTTCAGACTAATCCAAAAATAAAGGAGGTTGTAATGAAATCCAAAGGGCAGCCTAGAAAAAGACTTACATATGTTTATGATTTATGTAAAGGAAAAAATATTTGTGAAGGTGGTGAAGATATGGATATTGGTAAAGAAGGAGAAGAAGGCAAAAGGGGTTCAGGCCATGGAGGTTGTGGACATTACCAACCATCCATTAGAAGACAAGGACTAGATTTAACTGCAGAATGGAAACATGCTAATGAAGATACTCAAGATAAGAAAATAATTATTACTGCTGAGAGAGTATATGAAATTCTAAAACATATAACAGGTAATTTATTTTAGATAAGTAGTATATTTTACACTCCTTTGCAAAAAAACGGGCACTTTTGATATTTGATTTATTTGAGTATGTTTAGTATTAACAGTTGTAAAAGGGATTTGATGCAACAAAATAAAATAAATATTATTTACTGATGTAAACATACTTTTGGTTGGTAATTACTAATTAAGTAATAATAATAATAATATAATAATAATATCTTTATTCATGAAATCGTGTTTACAATGTTTTACGCTGAGACTTCCCAGTAAGTAATCAGAGATACTTGTTATGGGAATGACTCGCTTCTTCCCAATTGGGTTACAATGATTTCTTATAAGTAAACAATCTAACTTTTAAATAACAAATCAATAAACGTTGTATGTGTGTGTGTGTGTGTGTGTGTGTGTGTGTGTGTGTGTGTGTGTGTGTGTGTGTGTGTGTGTGTTTGTTTGTGTGTGTGTGTGTGCGTGCGTGCGGGCGAGCGCTTGAGTAAGTTTTACAATTTTGTATTTACGTTATTCTAACCAATAGATTTTCAACATCATCATTTGTAGCATCTTTCAACCAATCACTCACAACCCTTTTACATTCATATAGAGGCATAGGGTACATTTTTAGGTTACGATTCACTTTGTTATATACATATGAGGATTGGCTATCATACTGACGTTTGGCAAAAACAGTCTTAGTCGGATATGATGTTGCAGGTGTGTCATTCCTACGTTTATTCTGCTTGAGATGATCATATGGCAAACTTTTGTGACGCGTTAGGATAAGGCTTAGTACATAAAGCTTTCTCACAGACAATAGCCCACTAATATCATAAAGCGTACTTGTAGGAAACCTGAGCGGTTTTGAATACATCACCTTTATGAGTGACCTTTGAGCTTTTTCAATATTTAAGAAATTCGACTTGTTAGCTCCGCCCCAGATCGTGATACAATAGATAATAATGGATTGTGCCATGGCAACGTAGATTTTATTTAAAAGCTCAGACGACATGACGTGTTTTAGAGATTTGAACATCCAAACAAGCTTTCTTATTCTATTTGCGGTAGTTTCAATGTGAGGATGCCAACTCAGTCTTTGATCTACAATAACACCCAGGTACTTTGTAGAGGTCACTTTAGCGATACATGGACAGTTGCAAGTAGTAGGTATTTCGTCAACATTGGTACAGCTGTGAATTCTAACACTGAAGCCCGCTCCGGGCTGTGAAGAAGTATATGGGGTGAAGCATATATAGTTCGTTTTTAATATATTGAGGGTCAGAAGATTATCGTCTAGCCATTTAGATACTATAGTTAACCCTCTTTCAGTCTTGGTCAAAACGTCTTCCCAAGACTTTCCAGTAAAAACGATAGCAGTGTCGTCAGCATAGGAAATGATCCTTCCTCCAACGCTTTGTAAGTTGCAGAGATCATTTATATAAACTAGAAAAAGCGTTGGACCAAGGACACTTCCCTGCGGGACCCCATGCAAGACCTGCTTTTCAGTGCTTCTAAAATTTTCAATTTTAACTACTTGCGTTCGATCACTTAGGTAACTTTTGAAGAGGCTTAAGGCATTTCCACGCACACCAATGCTTTCCAGCCGCTGAATAAGAATGGAGACAGATACAGTGTCGAAGGCTTTTTTTAAATCTAGAAATACGGCAAGACATTTGTTACCTTTGTCTACTTCTGTAACAATCGTCGAAGTAAGGTCCAAGATAGCATCCTGAGTGGACAGATGTTTCCTAAATCCATATTGGGCGTTGGATAAAATTTTAAAATTATTTAGGTAGCTTAATAATCTTACGTTTAATAATTTTTCGATTATTTTAGATATAGCGCTCAATACGGAAATCGGCCTATAGTTGTTAACATCTGATCTGTCTCCACCCTTATATACAGGTGTAACAATTGCTCGTTTAAATAATATAGGAAAAACACCAGTTTTAAAACACATATTGGCCAATGTTGTTAAGTGAGGGACAAAGAAATCTTTAGCATCTTTTATAAATTTCGTACTAATGCCGTCCCATCCAGGAGCACTGTTTGAGTCCAAACTCATAAGGGTACGGGAAACTTCATCAGGGTCGGTGTCAAATATATAGAAAGAAGACGAGAAGGTCATCGGCGAAGATTTTGTGCTAACATTATTAGGGTTATTTAATGATTTGCCGCTTCGATTATTTATTGCTTCAGCTAGCTCAGTACCAATACTTGTGAAGAAGTTATTAACATAATTGACCGAGGCCTGGGGTGACGCTGTTATATTTAATAATTCTCGACATGTATCTTTAGATGGTTTGTAGCAAACAATTTCATTTATAGTAGACCATAGCTTTTTAGTGTTTTTTATATTTTGATTAATTTGACTTTTATTATAATTACGTTTAAGTTTTTTTATAAGGTTAGTACAAAATGTGCGATAACGTTTATAAGTAATTTTCAGAATAATGTTATGAGGGTTTAACCTTAATTTTATTTGTAACTTGTTTCTCAGTGTAATGCAACGTATGGCCCCCTGCGTAATCCACGGCTTTAGTTTTTTAAATTTATTTGTAATGGTTTTAGAATTCACTGCTATGGCAGTCCTCACTATTTCGATGAGTCGCATCGAAAATAAATCAGGATCGCTGTAAATATTGAGCATTGAGACATCGGAAGTTAAAAGACTGTTATAAGCTTTGTTGTAGTTGATAACTGTTTTGTATTTTAAAGGCGTATAATTTTTAGATACTTGTGGGATATTCAAAATAACCATTTCGTGATCAGTCACAGTAGTATTTAAAACAAATATGAATGCAGATACTGGCGTTCTATCAAGTTTTAGCATAACATGGTCAAGGCAGTTATTATCACGAGTTGGGAGAGTGTGACCAGGCAGTAGACCATGCAAAGACAGAACATTTAAATAGGATAATCTATTTTTCCGATCTTGGGGCTTTTCAGAAGGTGTTACTATTAAGTTTATGTTTATGTCTCCTAAGATAATAATATTTCTATAATTAGAAAGTGACTGGAGATGATTATTTAATGAAACAACAAAATTTTCTGCATTAGAATGAGACGGAGAACGATAAATGCCCAGAATCACATAGTTAGAGAATTCGATTTGAAGACCTGTAGCTTCAGTTAGGTTAAGTTCTTTAGTTTTGGCCTGAAGATTATTTTTTATATAAATAACAACACCGTCGTTTTGGTTCAACAATTTTGTAGTGTAGACAGAACTATAATTAGAGAGTATTGGAATAGGTTTTTCTAGATTTAATCTACATTCAGTGATTATTAAAATATCAACTTCATGTTTTAACTGAGATAAAGTAATTTGAAAATCGTCAAGGTTCTTGTATATACTTCTAATATTCTGAGTAAGTATGGATAATATATTATTACACGAACTGTCAACATAATTGGCCATAGATTCAATATTACATTTAACCGAGACCGCTGCCTGTAAATCGTCTAATTCATGTATAACATTTAAATTATCAGCCATGATTATTTTTTTTATTTAATGTATAGGAGGTACACTTTATTTTTATTTTTATTGTGTATGGTACGTATGTTAAATGTACAATAACATCTGTTATGTGTATGGGTTGCATAATATAATATAATATATAATTGTATATGTAAGTTATTGATCGTCGACATATATATATAAATTCAAAATAGAGTAAATATATGTATAGGCCTAAAATGATTACGTATGTGCGATTATAGAAAAGTTTCCAACTCATTATGTGTGTAAAAGTGTGATTGAGTATAAATAATCTAACTGTAAAATATACTATTGAATAAGTAGTACACTTTTTTAACAAAAAATGTGTTAAGCCAGGTTTGTATGTATGTTTGCATTTATTTTGTATGCATGTTGTGGGTAAGTAGATTCTTTCTATAGAAGGGTTATTATTTAAATTATTATATAATATTACATAATAATGAAAAATATTCATAATAGTATGTGTGAGTTTATAAGAAGTTATGTGAGTGAGCGAAAAAATCGTTGAGTGTGCTTGGTGAGTGTGTATGAGTGTAAATGTGGATAAAAAATTGTGTTTCCTTATGGTAAAGTTAGTAAAAAAGTAACATAAATGTGAAAAACTTATACTGTGAGTAGGTTTACAAATGATTAACTCTAGTGAAATATTTAGTAAAGAAATGATGTAAACAAAAATAAAACTTATTAGTCAGCTCTCCTGTATAAGGTGATGTATTTGGGCTTCACTTTGAATATTAATTATTTTCGAGGTGTCATTTTTCCTCACAAAAACCTTTCCGTACGATGTCCAGCAGTATTTGTACTTGTTTGTTTTGACCAGATCTCGAGACAGAAAGTACAGACGGGAACCCTTGGCAGTCAGTTGTTCGGATATATATACTGGCGAATCACTGTTTAAATGTAGGCCCAAATGCTTAGCTTGTAATTTTGACTTGTTTTTATAGTTGTACTCTTTGATCTTTTTTAATAAATCTGTTTTTATTATAGTACTAGATAGTTCAACTATAATAGGAGGATTTTTCTCCGACTCTTTCCTTCCTTTTAACCTAAATACGTCCTTAATATCTCTCGGGCATAAATCAAGATCAATATTTTTAGATAAGTGCGTAACCATATTTATTAAATCATTTCGGTTTTCCTGAGGTTTCCGCGGCACATTCTTTAACTCGATACTTGACTTACGAGTGCATCGCTGAAGGTCCTCAATTTTGTCCTCGAGTATGGTAATGTATTCTCTATCCTTTTTAGACTGTTGCTCAAGGTGTTCGATTTTCTTACGAAACTCTTCATTTTGATGGGTAAGCAGAGAAATAGATGATTCTATGTTTGAGTTAGTCTGTGCTAAATCTTTTAAGCTGTTTGAAATTTCCAGAATATCACGTTTTTGTGCACCGATCAATGACGTAATTAGGTCTTTAAATTCGTCCTTAAAGCGAGAAAACTCCGAAGACGATGTTTCCATTTCCCTTGGCCGTTTACTACGGTGGTAAACATAATTAGGAGGCGTGTTTAGTTCACTCATTTCGAATGCGTATTGAGATGTTAGCTGAGGTTCCGAGGAATAACTAACAAGCGCCTCCTGCTCGCAGGCCGTCTTGCTAGGAATATTTCTTGGCGGCGTACGTTGTAGCGACATTGTAAAGTATGCGTAATACGCTTAAATGATCTATGAGCCTCAAGACAGCAGTTAAAATAACGGATCGGGGGACAGGCCTAGCAGCGGCCAATTACACAGCGAATAGGTGGAGCTTATGTGCTTCACTTACTTGGTGGGGTCGTCGGGAGCGGCGCAGGAGCAGAGATTAGTCCAGTTGTCTTTGTTTTGCTTCAAAGTACTCACTCACACACAGTACATTACTTCTACGCGGTTATGATCTCCTGGTACTTGTCGTATTTTATATGAATTATTTTACGTTTTAAATAATATTAAAATAATTTTGCGCAGAGTTTACTTAGACGCGACCGATAGCTACGGTGTCCAAGAGGGAAGAGGATTAAGTCAATCTTAATTTGTTTTATTTTGATTTTTTTTGACAAAAAAATAAGGTAACTTCAATTGACTTTCTCCTTTATTTACTAAAAGTTACAATCAATAAAATAAAAAATTAATATTGAGTGTGGCCTCCTCTGGCTGAAAGAACTGCTGCAATTCTTCGTGGCATGCTTTGGAAAAGGTTTTTTATGAGTTCTTAGGGAATACGCTCCCATTCGGCCTTAATAGCAATTTAAAGCTCTCGGATGTTCTGTGGGGCTATGCGTACAGCTCTAACACGTCGTTTTAGTAAGTTCTATAGATGCTCAATGGGATTGAGGTTGGGACTTTGTGCTGGCCAATTTAAACGGATCCCGGAGTAAGTGTCTACATTGCCCGCACGTTGCTGCCGCCCGCTGCTACATCGTTTTCTTCCTGGTCTCGGTCTTCTTTTCTTTTAATATGTAGTCAATTGTTTCTAATTAATTGAATGCATATAAAACTTCTTTTGTTTAAGTTTTCCATAGTTGCACAGAAAAGTTTTGGGTGCCCGTTTTTTTTTTGCAAATGGGTTTATATCCTCATTGATACTGCAATATAGCAATTAACTTAATGAAATAACAGTAAAATTAAGTAAAATAAATATATTAAGGTAAATGTTGCTTTGTGTAATAACTTATCACTTTACATAATTTCTTTTTAATTTGTTTAGTAATTATTGCCTGAAAAGTGCACATAAGTTGGCTAAGTTAATGTTTTTTATATTTACTGATAAAAATAGGTATTGCGTATATATCTTGGGAGATAATTATTTTCTGTAGGCCTTTTTAAGATCTACAATTTTCTACTACAATGTTTTTATGCATCTCTTAGGATTTACCTATGCTAGCTTTTTAAGGACAACTCAATAAAACCAATTATTTTGATTTTCGTTAAAAAATCATATATTTTTCTGTAATAAAAAGTATTCTAAGTGTTGACTGGAGTGATAACTACACAAAATTTAATTAAAATTAGTACTTTTTGTGTTAAATGATAATATACAGATAAAATTTTTAATAAATATTGTTAAAGTAATTTTTTTAGTTACTGTGTTTTTAGATCTGCTCTTGTTTGCTTTGTGTTTTTCTGTTAACATTAAAATAATAATTATAAAGCCTAGTTTTAACATATTATTTTAATAAAACTCATTTATAAAAATACTATCCCTGCTAAGCTAACCCTGACTTCACTAAGGAGCAACCCAATCCCAATAAGGGTTCTTTTAAAAATTGATTATAATAATAACTTAAAAAATAATAATAAGCTGTCTTAAATTATGTTTATTCTATTATGGATTGAAATGCACTCAATACTTATATAATTGTTTCAGATGAGGAATCATTTATATTGGGAATGGATCCAAAATTTGCAAGGCCAGATTGGATGATAGTGACAGTCTTACCAGTTCCACCCTTAGCTGTAAGGCCAGCAGTAGTTATGTTTGGATCTGCAAAAAATCAGGATGATTTGACCCACAAGTTAGCAGATATAATCAAGGCCAACAATGAATTAATGAGAAATGAACAGTCAGGAGCCGCAGCACATGTTCTAACAGATAATATCAGAATGCTACAATTTCATGTTGCAACATTTGTAGATAATGATATGCCTGGTATGCCTAAGTATGTATCAAAGAAATAGGCATTTTTTATTACAATATAGAATTTATCTCATAATCATTATTTTAACATATTACCTTATTACAGGGCTATGCAAAAATCAGGAAAACCATTGAAAGCTATAAAGGCAAGATTAAAAGGCAAAGAAGGAAGAATTCGAGGAAATCTTATGGGAAAGCGTGTTGACTTTTCTGCTAGAACTGTCATCACGCCTGACCCTAATTTACGTATAGATCAAGTAGGAGTGCCTAGGTCCATTGCACAAAATTTAACATTCCCAGAGTTAGTAACACCATTTAATATAGATAGGATGCAAGAGTTGGTTCGTCGTGGTAATGCACAATATCCAGGCGCAAAGTATATAGTTAGGGACAATGGAGAGAGGATAGATCTGCGATTTCATCCAAAACCATCTGACTTACATTTGCAATATGGCTATAAAGTAGAACGACACTTGAGAGATGATGACTTGGTGATATTCAATCGACAGCCAACTTTGCATAAGATGAGTATGATGGGTCACAGAGTAAAAGTATTGCCTTGGTCCACATTCCGTATGAACTTAAGTTGTACTTCACCATACAATGCCGATTTCGATGGTGATGAAATGAATTTACATGTGCCTCAGTCTATGGAAACTCGCGCAGAAGTTGAAAACATACACATAACGCCAAGACAGATTATAACACCACAAGCCAACAAACCAGTCATGGGTATTGTGCAGGATACTTTGACAGCTGTAAGAAAAATGACAAAACGAGATGTATTTTTGACCAAAGAACAAGTTATGAATCTACTCATGTTTTTGCCCACATGGGATGGAAAAATTCCCCAACCCTGTATTTTGAAGCCACAGCCACTTTGGACTGGAAAACAAATTTTTACTTTAATCATTCCTGGTAATGTAAACATGGTTCGGACTCACAGCACTCACCCAGATGAGGAAGACGATGGACCATATCAATGGATATCGCCTGGAGACACGAAAGTTGTAGTAGAACATGGAGAATTAGTCATGGGTATTCTATGTAAAAAATCTTTGGGTGCCTCTGCAGGCTCCTTACTTCATATTTGCATGTTAGAATTAGGACATGAAACTGCTGGAAGATTCTATGGTAACATTCAGACGGTAATCAACAATTGGCTTTTATTAGAAGGTCACTCTATCGGTATTGGTGATACCATTGCTGATCCTCAAACGTATCAGGAAATCCAGCGAGCCATTGTGAAAGCCAAAGATGATGTAATAGAGGTAATCCAAAAAGCCCATAATATGGAACTTGAGCCGTCTCCTGGTAACACTCTCAGGCAGACCTTTGAAAATAAAGTAAATCGTATTTTGAATGATGCTCGTGACAAAACCGGAGGCTCTGCGAAGAAATCCTTGACAGAGTATAATAACCTTAAGGCTATGGTGGTGGCGGGTTCTAAGGGTTCCAATATTAATATCTCTCAGGTTATTGCTTGTGTGGGACAACAAAACGTAGAAGGAAAGCGTATTCCATTCGGTTTTCGTAAAAGGACTCTGCCACATTTCATTAAAGACGATTATGGTCCTGAATCGAGAGGTTTCGTCGAAAATTCATATCTTGCCGGATTGACGCCATCAGAGTTTTATTTCCACGCTATGGGAGGTCGTGAAGGTCTTATCGATACTGCTGTAAAAACTGCCGAAACTGGATACATTCAGAGACGTCTTATCAAAGCTATGGAGTCTGTTATGGTGCATTATGATGGAACAGTTCGTAATTCTGTTGGACAATTGATTCAATTAAGATATGGAGAAGATGGTCTTGCTGGAGAGACTCTTGAATTCCAAAATCTACCCACGGTTAAACTGTCTAACAAAGCCTTCGAGAAGAAGTTTAAATTTGATCCAACAAATGAAAGATATTTGAAGCGGATATTTAATGAAGAAATTATTAAGGAGCTTACAGAATCAGGATATGTCATAGCCGATCTTGAAAGTGAATGGGAACAACTATGCAAAGACAGAGCAATATTGCGACAAATCTTCCCCACTGGAGAATCTAAAGTTGTACAGCCTTGCAATTTCAGGAGAATGATTTGGAATGTCCAGAAGATTTTCCATATTAACCGGAGATTACCTACCGATTTAAGCCCTATCAAAGTTATACAGGGTGTCAAAGATCTGTTAAAGAAGTGTGTGATTGTAGCTGGTGAAGATAGATTGTCCAAGCAAGCTAATGAAAACGCTACATTACTGTTTCAGTGTCTAGTGAGATCTACAATGTGCACAAAATTTGTTTCTGAAGAATACAGGTTATCTAGCGAAGCTTTTGAATGGTTAATTGGTGAAATAGAAACAAGATTCCAACAAGCACAAGTGAATCCTGGAGAAATGGTTGGAGCATTGGCCGCTCAGTCTCTTGGAGAACCTGCTACTCAGATGACATTGAACACCTTCCACTTTGCTGGTGTGTCATCCAAAAACGTAACACTTGGTGTACCTCGTCTTAAGGAAATTATTAACATATCCAAAAAACCAAAAGCTCCTTCCCTCACTGTCTTTCTCACTGGTGGAGCAGCAAGAGATGCAGAGAAAGCTAAAAATGTACGTTGTAGGTTGGAACATACCACATTACGTAAAGTTACCGCAAATACGGCGATTTACTACGACCCTGATCCGCAGAATACTGTTATAAGTGAAGATCAAGAATTCGTTAATGTTTATTATGAAATGCCTGATTTCGATCCAACAAAGATTTCCCCTTGGCTGTTGCGTATTGAATTGGACCGTAAGAGAATGACTGATAAGAAATTGTCTATGGAGCAAATTGCAGAGAAAATAAATGCTGGATTTGGAGACGATCTCAATTGTATCTTCAACGATGACAACGCAGAGAAACTTGTGTTACGTATTAGAATCATGAACAATGAGGAGAGTAAATTCCAGGATAATGATGAGGAAACCGTTGATAAGATGGAGGATGACATGTTCCTGAGATGTATTGAAGCTAACATGTTATCTGATATGACTTTACAAGGCATAGAAGCTATTGCCAAGGTGTACATGCACTTGCCTCAGACTGAAGCGAAGAAACGTATTATAATCACAGAACAAGGAGAATTCAAAGCTATTGCAGAGTGGTTATTGGAAACTGATGGTACGTCCCTCATGAAAGTACTTTCGGAACGTGATGTCGACCCTATAAGAACATTCAGTAACGACATTTGCGAAATATTCCAAGTACTCGGAATTGAAGCGGTGCGAAAGTCTGTAGAAAAGGAAATGAATGCTGTATTGCAGTTCTACGGATTATACGTGAACTATCGTCATCTTGCTTTGCTTTGTGACGTTATGACAGCTAAAGGTCATCTGATGGCCATCACTCGTCACGGTATCAATAGACAAGATACTGGAGCTCTCATGAGATGTTCTTTTGAGGAAACCGTCGATGTTTTACTTGATGCTGCAAGTCATGCTGAAGTAGATCCAATGAGAGGTGTATCCGAAAATATTATAATGGGACAATTACCAAGAATGGGAACAGGTAATAAATTATTTTATTTTTAATATTTTTTATTCAATTAAAACACAAGGATTGTAATTTTTGGAAGTTGGAAGTTTAACATGCATTCATATTTGCATATCAATATAATTAATATATTTTTACTAATGAATTCGTTACAGGTTGTTTCGACCTTTTACTCGATGCTGAGAAATGTAAACATGGTATGGAAATGGGAGGTCTCGGTGTTGGTATGGGAGTAGGCGGCGGAATGTATTTCGGTGTGGGAACCCCGTCAATGACACCACTGATGACACCTTGGTCTAATCAAAATACTCCTGGATATGGAAGCAGTGTTTGGTCCCCTGGTCAAGGTAAAATGAAATAGTATTATTAATTATTTTTAGGAATTTATTAAGTTTTATTACATATTTATTATTTTTAATAGTATCATTGCAGCAGTATTACTTTACAAAATGACTGCTAATTAGCTTATTAATAATTCCAAAACTTTTTAAATTTCCAGTTGGTAGCAGTATGACTCCGGGTGGTCCATCTTTCTCACCATCAGGAGCGTCAGATGCATCTGGATTGTCACCAGCATACAGCAGTTCTTGGTCACCTCAACCTGGGTCACCTGGATCTCCTGGAGCTCCTCTGTCGCCGTACGCCTCTCCAGCCGGAGCATCACCTTCTTATTCACCAACCAGTCCAGTTTACGCCGCTCCATCCCCAAGTCTCACTCCTACATCTCCACATTATTCCCCAACCAGCCCTTCATATTCACCAACATCCCCTCATTATTCTCCAACTTCCCCGATCTATTCACCAACGTCTCCCAGCTATTCACCAACATCACCGGGTTACTCACCCACATCCCCATCGTATTCACCGACGTCACCCAGTTACTCGCCAACGTCTCCCAGCTATTCACCAACAAGTCCAGCGTACTCGCCGACATCACCAAGTTATTCAGCTACTTCCCCGAGCTATTCACCCACAAGCCCGTCGTATTCACCTACGAGCCCGTCGTATTCACCAACAAGTGCTGCTTATTCGCCGACGTCTCCGGGTTATTCACCATCTTCTCCGAGTTACTCGCCAACAAGTCCAGCTTACAGCCCAGCTTCTCTTAGTTATTCTCCGTCTTCACCAAACTATCCTCCAACAGCGCCCGCTTATTCACCTACAAGTCCTTCATATTCTCCTGCGTATTCTCCAACTTCACCAAGCTACTCACCGTCATCACCAAAGTATTCGCTCTCACCGAACTATTCACCTACATCTCCGTCAATCGCAGGAGGAAGTCCTACATATTCACCAAAGAATCCTCAATATATGCCAAAAAGTCCACAATACTCTCCAACGAGTACTGCATATTCGCCTTCTTCACCGCAACATCCAGGAAGTACTCAGTATTCACCTTCATCACCGAATTATTCTCCTTCACCAAATTATTCACCATCATCACCAGGATACTCACCATCATCAACAAAATATTCACCAACTTCGCCGACCTTCACCCCTACGTCATCGAACTATTCGCCTACATCCCCCGCCTACTCCCCGTCCTCTGCCGGACCCTCCACATATTCCCCCACTTCTCCCAACTATTCACCGACTTCCCCCTCCCAAGACGATATGGACGATTAAAGTATAATAAAAATCTATTATATTTGATAAGTTACACTTATTTTTCTATTATTGTTGAATTTTTATAATTATCACTTCTAATTCATGGAACCCCCTTTAATTAAAATTGAAGCTAGGTGTAAGATGAAAGTCTTAGGTTATTTTATTAATTAAATAGATGTGTTAGTTTTAGATTAGTTGTACTGCTTTATTTACTTATAAAGTTTGAAGTAGAGTTTAATTGATCATCAAGAATTTTACTTATGTAAGGACAAAAGTTGGATAAATGATATAAAAAAGTTGTTGTACTGTTTTTCTACTACATGAAATGTTTCTCGTGTGTAGAAATTCACTAATTCGAATCGATTCTGATTCGAACAGAAAATGTAGTATTTATCAACATAGAATATGTAATAGGGTATTTTACTCCATATTAAAATCAATCTAAAAATATATTATTAAGATACCTTAGGCAAAGAGAATTCGGAAAACGTTGGTTTTAGTTCATAAAATTACAAAATAATTTTTAAAATTGAATTCAAAATTTTCAATTTTTTTATATATTTTTAAACACCTCAAAATAGTAGACGCCACTTTATTACGTCATACCGCTGTGTAAATAAAAATAAATAATTTGTTCGATGTTTTTATACTAGTATTCTTGCATGCAGGAACAACACACCAACGATAAGTAGAATAATAACTCATTTTTGAACTAAACAATTATCAATTTCATACCAATAATCAGCGCATTTGTTTATAAGACCAACTGGACGTACGGGAACACAGAGTAATAATGGCGTCCACTACATTCAGTGTTTTTGACCAATGAGGCGCGAAATTTGAAAATGTAAAAAATTCAATGCATTTTTGTAACACATCGATTGAATAAAAATTTGGTGTTTTTAAGTGGTTTATTATCACTACCGAATCTAATTGAGACACTTTTTAAAAATTGATGTAATACCCCATTATTATTAGTAAACCATAATTAAACGAATTCGAAATTCATAATGTAAGCCTATATTGTACTAGATATTCCCATTTAGAAAATATATGGGTGTATGTAACTGAAATAAACAACATTTGAATGGCCATTTATTTTAATAATTAAATTACCAAGAAAAAACAAAAAAATAATTAAGTAGTATTATCAAAGTATGTTAAAAAATATTTCTATTTTTATAAGTATAATTTTATTCGAATGAAAGTGGTTGAATATAGAATGCAGAAATCGTTATATGTTTTTAATCACGATTTTTATGTATTTCTGTACACAATGTACAATAACGTGCATTTCAAAAGACAGTTTTAATTTTTCTTAGTAGGCAACAAAACACTAATTAAAATATGTATTATTTTCTAAGTAGCATTTATATTTTTCATACAAAGATTTTGTTGACGCATAGAATACACTTGACATAAAAATATATTATATATTTTAGTTCCTGATAATAGTTTTCATGAAACGTGATTGTAGAAATTTAATTTATTTAATAAACAATAAACGGCATAAGTTGTTTTCTTTATCAAAATATCAGAGGTGCGAGACCTAGGATTTGAATGTTTTACTTAGTTTTCCAAGCGTGGGCGGTAACGACCATTGAGATACCTCTTCCTTTAAATTTAATTTATGAGCATTTTACTTCTTTAAACCGCAGATCACATAATACTAGCTTAAACTATACAATTTTTGACAATAGTAATTTAAGGTATTTTATGGGATCTACATTTATTTTAATTTTAATAATTTTATACAAACTTTTAAGAGTAACAAATTATTTTGGACTTGAGAAGTCAAAAAATTTACATGAAGAATTTATCCAGCTACACCTTTCTCATTTTACTAGATTTAGTCTAGTGAAACGTCATTACAGGCATTTTATTAGTATTTTGTCATATTCCTAAACATTTTCAGTAAGAAGACGTAATTGACAATAAAATTCGTCATCTTCCGTAAATTCGTGGTATCCCTAGAGATTTCGTGAAATCCCTAATATCCTCATTTCCCTGCGTCATATACAAAGCCAAATACACGTCTACAGATGCGTCAGCGGACGCTGACAGATGCATCAGCAGATGGATCGCCTCGAGCCGTCCACACGTTTGTAGCACGACAGACAACGTTTATGTTTGCCTTTTACCTTGATAAAGCTCGAGAAACTTAAAAGTTTCCTCAGTGCTCATATTGTAAGCAATTTCACGAATGCTGCGCAAAGTAAATTAAGTCGCAAGCACGCGTGCACTATAACGCAACTCCCATCAAACAGATGCGTCGTCAGACGTGTGGATACACTGGATAGACGCAGGACGTTCGCGCGAAACCCTTTGATCCGTGCCAAAAAAACGACAACAATCGGATTCAAAATAATAATATAGTATTTTTCGAAATTTCAAAATTTATAAACTTAGTTGAATCTGGAAATTGGTTATTTTTTGGAAAATATTGAAATTTTCTAGTCATTATTATCGTTTTCGTTACAGAGGTCGATTGTATAGTTTTCAGATTTTTTTCTGTCTGTAACCATGGTACTTCTCTGAGAGATGAGTGGACTGTGGAACAATTCTCTAGGCTGTGTGGTTTGCAGATCTGCCGGGCCGTTGGGATTGAATGCGCAAGCGATCCTGCGACGTCAGACGGGTAAGGTCAGTTTTATTGGGTAGTACTGGCTTTCCTGGCTAGTGAGCCTGTGAGACCCACTTGTAGCATGACGTGTTAATGCAGTTCCCAACAAAAAAAGCTAGGTCAAGCTTCTCCCAAAACACAATCTTGGATCCGCCACTGATATGGCTTAAACTACAACTATTGTACTATAATATACCCACAAGTAAATCGACCATCCTGACCCCAGTGGAGTCCTATGGACAGCGATGTTTGCGATTGTTAAATGAAAAAAAAAAACTCAACGAAGTAATCTTCATCGTTTATTCATGGATTACATAGAGTATACACAATAATATATAGTGATCTTATATACTACTGAAGAATAAATTTTAATTTAAAAAATTAAAGATAAAAATGTAAAATAGTGTTTAATAATAATTATATTTAACTAATAATATATTCACTAAAATAATTTTTATATAAAACTTATTCAAAACATACTTGATATAATATACGTATGCATATATTATATATATTGCATTGAGCTCCGCTGAATCATAACATAATAATAACTACCTAGTACCTACTAAGATTCAATCGTTACGGACCGATACATGTACGTAACTGCAGATCCTGTCGGAACTACTAAACATTTTCAATTTAAAAACCTAATTCTATAAGAAGTTTTCGTTAACTCTTATCTTTTAGTAAAATACCACAAGCATACCTACTATTTTTAGTGGATTCAAAAAGGAATAATTATTACACGACTATAATAATATGTAAGATTAATGCGTGTTTCAGTTATAAGTTGATGAAAATGGTAGGTAAGTAAGTAGTAAGTATACCTACTCGAAAGTTGAAAATCTTAAGCCGTAGTATAATAGGTAATATCATAGTTGTTATTTTTCAACGAAACTAAAATTTAATTTGGGTTGATAATATACATTATACAAAAAGATAAGAAAGAAGAATATAGAGAAAAATTATGTTAATCCAATACTATTGGGGTTTTTTAAACATCGAACACAGCCATTTTATAATTCTATCATTTTTATTAGTTAAATTAAGCTAGATCATTGAGATCATAGAAATTCTAATAAACCTTATTTATAATAACTAATAAGTAGATAAAATCAGTAAAAAATATTGCACTAATTTTTGAGCGTTTTACAATGTGTCATGCCGGCTAGGAGTTTAGAAGGCATTATTTTAAGTATAGAATACAGACAAGGTGTATATTATAGTCACAGATAAAAAGGATGCGTGGAGTCCTAGGTTATTTATATATTAATGGATTATCATGTATCTATATAATGTGGATATCTGTCTAAGCATACATGTTCAAATAATTCGTAATTATGTATGCAGCTACATTATCTAAATATGAATATTTGGCTGCACTTCTTCGCAAAAATAGAGCATCATCAAGTGTCATACCATATAATACCATTAAAACCGGTGATTAAAACCATGTGGCAAAATTATTCATTAATTTAAAGAAGTTCCCTTATTTTCCTCTATAGATTTCGATGATCCGGTCTTGATCGACATATTCAAATATATGAGGGGCATCCATTAGAATACCCACAGTGCCAGCTGTAGTCACGATGAAGAATATGTATAATTGCAATCTGTCGATCACCATAGCCACATACTTCCAATCCTCACGAGTCTGAAAATATTTTATAATTAGTTTTTTTTTAAATATTGTAAATTGATGATATTTTAGGTTTTACTATTTTAAAAAGTGACAAAAATCCTTTACCTGAATGTAAAGATCTTCATTTCGTAAATGTTCTGCGATAAATTCGACAGCCTCAGTGGCTTTGGCAGCTTCAGGAGATAAGAGCAATGAGTCCGAACTTTCAGATTCTCGTCTTTCGCCGAGACCAAGACCACCAAGTGCGCCAAGTCCACCAAGTGCACCTACTTCGCCGCCTCCAGATGCGCGATTGATTTTACAGTTTGGGTGATGAAGGTCCGATAATTCCATTGCTTCCATTTTGCTTTGTTTTGCTCCGATCGCACTTTAAGAAAGAAATAAATAATCACGAGCATTTAAAAAGTTATAAAATAATTTATTTTCAGTTATACTTATTATATTATAAAGTGTACCTTATGTGTTTCGGTAAATCATGGGGAGCCGCTGCGTGCGGTGGAGCTCCCATACCTGGCATTTCCATCATCCAGCGCAATCGAGTCTTTCGCGGGCGGCGCATGAGTAGCGCTGTTGGTAAATAGTGCAAAAAGACACTTCGAATCCATAGCGGCATCCTGTATTCGTAAACACACCATATGGTTAGCATTAAAAGTAAAAATTATAATTATTTATTATTACGAGTACCTACTTATATCCGAAAATTTACCTGTGTGTCCTGGGACCTCTGAAATTCCAGTTAATGATAATAACCGTGACGAGGATACTGACCGTATTCATAATAAAGGTAAATAGGAGATATTTAGCGATAAGTGGTAACACAAGTGACGTCGGTGGAAGAATTTTTGATACCAAAAGCAGAAACACGACCAGTGACAGTAAAATGCTTATACCTAAGGTAACCTGAAAACAATAGAATAAATACAATGTTCGGAAACTTGTTTCATCTTAAAATATAAATACATAGTTAATAATTCTAGTTACTTTTTCTCCAGCTTCAGCAGGCAAGTAGAAGACTAGGACGCACAAGAATGAAATCAAAACCGTTGGCAATATTAGATTAACGGTATAAAATAAAGTTTTCCTCCTTATGATGATGTAAAACGTAATATCTGTTTCAGTGGGGTGGTTTCCTTCATATATATTCAGGTATGCAGGTACTTCGATAATATCCCAAGTACCGGATTTCCAGTAATCCGAGAGGTCGACGAAGTTTTTGTTATTGTATAAAGCAAGAGAGACTTGATCGCCATTGAATGTCCATGATCCAAATTTCATGATACACGTTTGCTGGTCAAACGGGAAGTATGTAACGTCGATTGTACAAGAGCTCTGAAAAAATGGCCGAAATTGTATAAAACATTATTAAGTAATCTTGTTATATTTATTTCAAAATAATTTCTATTTCTTTACCTGATAAATAGCCGGAGGAACCCACAAAACTTCTCCATTTGGATAAATAAGAACGTTGGATTTATATCGTACTTCATAGTTTCCGTCGGCACTAAAATAAAAGTATTCATCATTCATGGTTTTATTTTGAATTATTCAAATATTAGTTTTTTTAGATAAAATTTCAGTTTATAGCCCTTTAACTTACTTATTAAATAGCACAATATCAGGTTTCCAGACTTTGTCAGGAGGCAATCTTAACACACCTATACCTCCGTAATCAGCTTCATCCCACATCAATTGGTAGTCCATCCATACTAAACGTAACCAAACGTTTGATTTCATAATTTGGTTTTTCTCGTTCTGTACAAAACAAGCAAAATATTAACGACGATGACTAAAAAAAGCGAAAATAAAAGAACTATGTTACCTGTAGGTACATATCATTAATTGTTAAGTAAGTTCTACTTCAGAATGTGATAAATGATAATAAATACCTAGACTTAAACGTTTTTATTTAAAAGTCTTCTTGTATAAAGTCTGTTTATTAAAAATGGTTCTACAGTATACAATGCATCCGTCTACCCAATATTGGTCGCCGTAGCTCACTTGTGCTACTAAATTTCTTTTAAGTTCCACTGATATGAGTTTGTGATAGCAGATCACTAAGTATAATTAATATGATAAAAAAATATTGTTGGAAGTAAACTCTTTAAGATGGAAAATGCAGGACTCTTTAAGAAATACTCACGACATTAATGAGTTGTACAAAGGCAAGGCCAAATCGAACGTCCACTTTTTGTGTCATGTTTTGAACGGGCCGGATGAGCTTGTTGTATCCGCGGAACAGATCTCGAACTAACCTCTCTTCGTCTTCTGAGCACCATCCTTTGTTAATAAAATCATAATTATAATATAAATACATACAAGATAAAATTAAATAACGTGCTTAATAACGCCCAAACTACAAAAAACATGGTTTTATTCCAATGAGCCTAAACATACATCACACCAATATATGCACGCCTAGCGTGAGCGCAAGTCTCGGGATCCGTTATCTTACCAGAGACGAGCCGTGTTTTTACCACTTTGGCCACGGATGACGCTATTATAAAAACTGCCCCGCTGAAGTTCTTGTTGATATGTTGTTAATTACCTTTCATGTTTCGTTAATATTTTTAAGTCTATTTATGTAATTTTGTGAAAAACGTTCATAATGAAAGTAGGTAACGTCCACTTCGGACAATAACGCCCAGTTAATTTTCTTGTTATAACATAGCTTTTGTCATCGATGGGTGTTATTCCACTATCTCAGGGCGCCATAACCCTTTATTTTTTAATAACGTCTAATGTAGGCTTCGATTATAATCTTATTTTTAAGCAAACACAGCCGTCATGTTATTCTTTTTTTATTAATATTTATGTTTAAGGTAAAAAAGTTTTGTTAAAAATGAATATCACCGTTATTACCCTCGGGTACCTTATATTTTATTGAAAATAATCTGAATCAGTTCAAATAAAATTTTAAAGCTTTAAAATAATGTACTGATACAACGTCGCTTACATTCATAAATTCATTGTAAAGTTATTATCGGAAGAGAAATCGCTACTTCGTTCTGCGCTGATGCTGCCACTACGATCAATAAGGATCACTTCGTGAGATGAAACATATCAATATGACAGATTTTACGATGAAAATGCATGTTATCTATGTTTTATCGTTTTGCAAAGCTATTAGAGGGATTTCCTATATTATTAAAGAGTTATTTTATTTTACAAAATAAAAGAAAAATCATTGTTATCCATATATCAATACATGAGCGTGTTTTTTAATATTATTAGAAATTTTAAAAGTTCTATTCATTTTATACTCTTTTATTAATTAATAACTTATATTTTATGAAAGGACCCTCTTTTTTCAAATATATTTATCATTTGGCGTTGATTAAAATTTCAATATTGATTAAAAAATAATCTAACCCTTTCTAACGTTACTATTTTCTAAGATAATAATCTTTATAATTCGCGCAGGTGTAAATTATAATTGCATAGTTCAAATACCACATACCTGAATAGATGTATCCTGCAAATAGTGCAATAACAAGGAGGGGAGCGCGCGACCTTTTCTTCATGGCGGCGACCACTGCCGCACGCGGCACGCGCGTCTTCACGCCAGCGCTCTGCGCCCGCCGCCGCACCGCCGCCCGCCCAACCTCTATGCTACTCTCTCATACAACGTTGAAACGAATGTCTTCAGACATGGCCAATAGCATCATTCATCGTTATCATTATTATATTCATCAAAACGACATTAAAATACTTGATAGCTTAGCTTTTGTAAATTTATGTATGTATACTATGAATGGTACTTTTAATTTTTTTAACGAAGTAATCATGTTTTTCGAAAGTATTCATTTTAGTAGCTTAAGCAATCAGTTAACTTATAAATTGATAGCACACTTACTGACTATTTATTGGTTTTAACTATCGCTTATTTGTTTTCTTTCATATACCTAATTATATGTTTAATAAAGTTTCTTGATTATATCACATATTATTAGAAATCTACGATAATTAATATGATGTATATGTACTCTTATTTAACTGTATAATGAGGAAAGGTGTTATATCTGGTTTCTTTTGCTTATATTTTACGTTTATTATAATTTTAATGTGTAATGTATTAGGTTGAGACTACTAGTATTTTTTATGCATATTTGTAAATCTTTCTTAATTAAAAAAGTGATATAGATATGTATATAGGTTCTTTTCGTTAAAATTGAAATAGAAGGTATCAGTTCTGAGGTATAATTCTAACTTTGGTTATAATATGTTCCAAGTGGAGCAACTACTTATGCGTCTTCTCTGTTCAACTAGTGAGTGCGCATGTGCAGTTATCCCTCGGGATATCATCGATTGTCTTCAGCTACTCAGGCTGGTTCCAAATCTAGCTAGGAATATATAGGTCAGGGCTATTTAGCGTTCTATGCGTAATATGACTTTGTAATACCTGTAAATGTATTAAGAAAATATAAATGAAAAGCTTATTTTTCATTCGTTTATATTTAATAAACAAAGTGCAATTCAGAGTATTAACCCTAACAATTGAACAAATTATGGGGACAAATATCGTCCCAACGCCGACGTGGATGTGGCGCATTACTGCACTATCCAATACGAAGATAGTAATATCCAACAATGAGGTATCTAATGCGCCTTATCCGCCGCCCGGCTCTCCTGCCGATGAGGCTAAGGAGATCAGGTTATATAACAATAAATAAATAAAGGGATGATAGAAAACACTGATATATAATCACATTCGTTCCGCAACTTCCAAAGGAACGTCTACGATTATTTTAAAATGGGACCTCGGAAAAGGAAAACTGTCTAATAGGAGGCCTGCGAGGATACAATCGATTCGATTTTAGTATGTATCCGCGCAGCTCCAATAATTTGGCTTAGTTTTCCTTTTGAGAGGCTTACAATGTTTTCGAAAAAGTAACAGTGGATAGACAAATTTAAAATGAATGATACAAAAGATTTGATGATATGACATAATGATTAAATTATTTATCAATTAGACTGGTTTTATTTGTGGCAATACCTCGTGAAAGGCAATCTAATTGAGGTCTATAGAGAGTTTTATGTATGTGTCAACTGTTTTTTATGTCGTCAGTAAAATTTATACATCTCTTTATAATAATATAATACATATGTATATAATATATATTAATACATGTTATATCAAGTGTAGTTTGGGATTTCGTAATAAGTTATGAGGGAAATTCAAATAAATATTGAATATTTATAAAATGGTTATATTCCATCTGATGTATTTGTTGCTTCAGAAACTTTAAAGGCTATATTATTTCAGTATGATTGTATTGAAAAAATTACAAGGTACAAACGTGATATCACCATGTAATGTAATGTAACATAAGTATTTGTATAAGTTATTCCGAAAGACCCAAGTATGACTTTAATAAAATAATACTTTAACTACAACTTTTAACGAACGTTTTATTAAGCTATAGCTTTGGATATTTTACCATTTATAACAATATCGACCCGTTCACAACGAGGCATATCACAACCTGTACCAATTGAATCAACATTGTTTTGTAAAGTTCTATACTAGCTACTGACACAAATGTATCTGAAAATAAACTTAGGGATCATAACAACGATTCACGGAATCGAATAAGAAGGAAACGAAGGGCCATTGCTTCACTGCCCAAATCCTAAACTGTACATAAATTTCAAGATTTGAAAAAGATCTAATAAAGATTTAAATTTTACATGCGACAGGTTGTTCAACGGTAAGAAGGAAGACATCTTTGTGCTACAATTTTCTGTACCAACCATAGTCACAGACGTGGTCCAATTTGGCGACTATTCTAGCGTAGATCACTATAAGCTTGGCCATCAAAATGATGGCAACAAACCAAGCTCACTGCCGCGTTACTTAGTTTAGTTTTTATTGTTGTAAATAGATCAACGCTTAATATGACTTACATAACCGAAAAATATTGCTTGTTTGTTACGCACTTCAGTTGACTGTATAAGATGGAATGATTTCTGAATAAAATTACCAGTCGTTTATATTTGAAAGAGCATAGACTTAACCGCTGAAGACAGGCCTCAGAGAGTAAAGGAGAAGATACAGGATAGGCAGTATTTGGTTCAATGCAAAGGGATGGCAGTCAGCGGTAACTTATCTCTATAGGGGAGCTCGGGCATCGAGGCAAACGGCGGCAACTCCAGCGTCGTAGCGTCGGTGCCCGGGCCACTTCACACATCACAACTTAATTTATTTGCGGTATCACAGAACGTTACGCATGCGCAGACGCAAGCGGGCGGGTCGCTACGACACCATGATGTGGGGTGCGGACAGAAGCACGGCTAGCGTGGCAATGATTGTGAACAGGGTAAAGATAATAAGGCACAGTCTGTCCACGACCATGGCAGCGAATTTCCAGTCGCGCGAAATGTCCGCATCTTCGTCCGACTTGCGCATCTGTAATAACATTGAAAGTTATAATCTTGTCATATACGTGGGATAGGAAACGTTTGTCATCAAAATTTATTTCATAGACCTGATCTGTGATGACTCGAATCTCTTTGAGTATAAGCGAGAGCTCGTAGTCGACACCAAAGCAGCTATGCGCCGCTAGACCAGCACCATTTTCTTCGCCGCTCCTGCAATTATACGATTCTGTAATTGTTTATACACCGTTGCTAACTAAACTACAGGTTCGGCATAGGAACGTAGGGCTCTACGGGAATTATGCTGAATCGTGTGATAGAATAGACCCAAGACCCAGAGTAGAAATTCTAAAGAGATGAGATACATAATATGAATTTAGATGATTTTATTGAGATGTCTGTGAAGCTATTCGGGCCGGGTTTAACTGTGGAACGTTTGAGGCAGGGTGTAGTATTGTATCCGTGCTATTTACGGCGAGTAGTGTTCGTGTAGATCGTCGAGGGACCTGTAGTATCGGCAGCAAGGCGGCTGCTGCGCGTGGGTATGCCGGAAGTCATCGTCGATGTCGAGTACGTTTGCTAGGAGCGATTTTGATGATCGCTCGCGCAACTCCAGATCCGGTGGTGGAGGCGCGCGAGCGGGTGGCGGCGTGGCCGCGTCGCCTGGTCGCGACATACGAAGGATCCAAGGCAACCAGTAGAGAAACACACATCGGATCTATGTAAATTAAAAATACTTAAATTAAAAATATAGTTTGCCTTATTAAATAAATTTGGTTGTATATGCATATTCATACGCACCCAATCGCTCATCACATGGGTATCCGCGTGTCGATGGTGGTAATTGAGGATGAGGATCGTAGATACGACCGAAGAAGCCACCATAAACATTATACAATTGAAATATGTGCCTAATAACGGTACTGCATCCGAAGTCGCTGGCATAGTTTCTGCTACCATGTTAAGAAACACAGTCAGAGACAGCAAAATCGTAACGCCTGTTTAAAAAATATTGCATTCATGATAGTTTTAGTCAAATGTTATATTGCAATATACATATTACGTAATATGTGTAAATGATTACCTAAAGAAAGTTTTTCTCCAGAGTCTGGTGGTAGCGTGAAGCCGAGTAAAGCCATTGAGGCGATAAGCACGCATGGTACAATTAAATTGAAAAAGTAGTATAAAGTTTTTCTCCGAATGACTACCGCGAAGGTAATATCGATATACGGCTCAGGACAACAGTTGTAGTAGATTTCGTTACGCTTGCCTGGAACTCCTGAATGGGAAACAATAAAGACTTTAATGTTTATTTATCTAAAAAGTTACTGAAAAGATTGAATTTATGACATACCTATAAGTTCCCATTCTCCGTTAGTAACAAAACTGCTTATGTCTCCACCACCTTCATCTTGTAGTTGTAGGTCCAGCTAAAATTTATTCATATTCATATCATTTAATATAAATATACACACATATATTATATCCACACAAAAAATTAAAAAAGTCTAGACAACATGCAATTTACTTTATAAAACAGGTAAAAATCACTAGCGTATTTCTTACTTGATAACCATCGTAAGTCCAGCTGCCAAATTTCATTTCACATCTCTGATCATCAAAGGGAAACCAGGTGATATCTATTTTACAAGTGCTTTTAAAGATCCCAGGTGGTACGTAAAGACATGAGCCATTGTTTCGTACTACTACGTTGGTCGGGTAAGTGCTGTCGAATCCTTCATCTGCACTGTATTAAAATATCAGAAATAAATACTTATAGTCTAGAGTAAGAAAACCTTTTTTGTTGGTTTTATTGGGTTTTCGGCTTTATTTTAATTTGTTTAAAAAATTACAAAAAAAATCAATTAATTGTCTTTTTCATATTAGCTATATTAAGTTCTGATTTTAAATCATGTGCTATTACATTATAATTTTAACTGATCTAAAAGCTCCTAATTAATATAGCTCAATTTTAATAAACTTTCTTCTAATTAATTTAATAAAAACGTCCTATTATTAAAATGATTTTCAAAGATAATAAATCACATGTACAATGTACATGAATGAATTACCTGTTGTACATGAGAACATCTGGTTTCCATAACCTGTGTGGCGGAACTCGTAAATCTTTGACTCCGCCGAAGTCTGAAGTATTCCACCTCAAGTTCATATCATTCCACTCCTAAACAGAGCAAATATAGGCCTTAATATCAAAATATTTCGTCTATATATAAGTAACTACTGGAACTAATAATGTTAGTTTTATTACGGCTATTTAAAAGATTGTTTTTAATATTTGCTATATCAACATTATATAAGGTTTACAGTATGGTTTATGTTCCTCATACTTACCAGTTTAAGCCAGATGTTAGTTATTAGTAGCTGGTTCTTTTCATCCTGGGAAAAATATTGAAATTCATTTAAAAATTGCGACATTTAAATAAAACTCGAGATAACAATATTGATTTTGTGGTATCAATTATGGTATATTATATTTTGTTAAAAATGATTTTATTTTTATTTTTTTAGTTATAAATGAAAGAAATTAAAAGATTTTATCTCATAAAAAGGTTATTGGCGATTGCGATGACCTGAAATTTCACGCTGGCGGAACTAAAATATCATTGAATTTCATCTATGACTTACTTTATCGATATAAATAAGGACTTGAAATAATAATATACATAATTTTTAAAAAAAATTATGTGTACCTGAATATAATTCTTATTTTTATTTTGGATATTCAAGATGGAATGAAACATAACATCCATACAGACGAACATAAACGATCCTACTTTATGAAATTTGGTTAACATATGTTATGCCCTTAAATCAAATCTGTGAAATTAAAAAAATGTCAACCAAATAGAGCATTTCGCTTGTGCGCGCCACAGGCGTCAGTCGACAAGGCTTGAATGGTAATAATACCATGAAAAAAGTAACAGTACGGTCATTATTAATTTTAAAAGAAAGCCAAATTATTTGTTTATTTATTATTTCTTTGTCGTGTGATTAACTGCTGCCTGTGATAATTTTAATATGTACCTACATATTTCTAAACTGCAATAATTGCAACGCAATCTCTTAACATGTTTCTCAACGTAACAAAAATGTACGAAAAATTTCTCCAGTGAAGTTTACCAGCTATCCTCAAATTATATAGATGAAAATAAAGAGATAACTGAATTATTAAAAAGGTTATAAAAAATACTTTGACCACTTTATAAAACAAAAAATCGTCATGTATTTTTAATAAGTTATTTCATGTATACATTTTGTAGTCGTCTGTCGTGTGTAAGCTTTTAGTTTTCTAAGAAAACTTGAAAAACAATATTATTATTTTTTTACCCATGCAATAGCGCATTGAAATATCTAGGATATGCTTAAAGGTAAGAATAATTATATTTTAGTACCACGTCTATGATCTGCATGAGCGTAAGGCCGAAGGAGAGCTGGAGCGGGTCACTCTCGTTAACCACGGGCCGCTCCAGTACGTTGTAGTGGTCCAACAGATGGTGTAGCAGCCGTTTCTCGTGGTAGCCACAGTGAGCCTCTATTTTACATGAAATAAAATGCCATGTATTAGACATACGTAACTCTACATTTTCATTTACTATGTAATATTTATTGCCTTTCTCATGATTATCTTTATTATTATTAATAGGTTAGTTATGTATTATTTTCTAATATTGTAAAGGGAATCAGTCTTATAAATAACAAAACTTAAGAATATATGTCTTAATGACTTAATCTTATTTGTACTACTTTCACAAAGTGATCATGCCACCTCCATTGGAATATCTAAGTACAATGAATACATCTCTAAATCTTTTGAGTATCTCATATCTGGACATTTAAAGGATTAAAAGTGTTATTAGAAACTAATACTTTCCTGCTCTAAAAAAGTAAACTCAAATTAATGACAAAAATCTTTTATTACATAAAATTATTTTAGATTTTGTATGTGTACTAAAGACGAAAATCTGCTTGTTGGCTAGTCCTTCGTTCTCGTAGAGCAATGGATCATTTTCCATTCAATGCAATATACGATAATGAATCAGGAACAATACTGTAATTCAGTGTTAAGACTTAAGATAATTTAAAAATAGAAATTAATATTAAAATACTTAAATTCCAAATTGAAAATTGTTATACCTAATACCTACTGAGTTACGAAATTGTGCCACGAGTGTGTCAAATTGGTTTTTACATTAGAATGTTGCAACAAGAAAGTGTATTTGTGTCACTAATGTGAATATAAATTATTAAAAATATTTCTTGTAATTAAAGTCTTAAAATATTATGTCATTGCGTTGAGACTACAATTTATGTGCAAAGTAGAAAGGTGAGTCTAATGGACAAATACTAAAAATTGTTTTAATTGTATTCGATTGCTAGGTATTTTTTAACATTCAATTTTCATTTATTTTTCATGTTGAATGGAGTCATTAAATAAACCGAGGTAGGTCGTCATTGTCACTCGAGTTGAATCTCTTGAACTCTTGTACTTGTTACTTTATCTGGTGATAAACGCTCTTGAGATTGCCTCCAATAAAATGCTACCGTTTAAAAGCACATTCTTTTGTAAAGAATTTTCAGCACTTACATTTCAACGGGCAAAATTCTTTTACAGTGTTTCGGTACTATACTAAGTATTTGTAGGCGGGCTTAAACGTACTAGACGTGGGCGTAAAGAATTCTACATCTAACAAATAAAGGCATATTGAGAAGATATTCTAAATAGAATATCTAAGTAAAACTTACTAACGTAACAGTATTAAGTGATAAGCATATAAATATAAAATATTAAGGATAAGTGGTATGTTTAATATTAATTTTAGTACTTTTTGTCCTATGTAATTGACTTGGCAGAAATAGCTTATGTGACGTAAAATAAGAAATTGGTTAAAATTTACGTTCATCAATTAGACACTATTTAATTCAAGTTCCCTTTTAATGCCTTTATAACGTGCTTAGATAATTATAAGGTATTTTTAAGGTTATTTTGGATACGTGAGAACAGAAAAAAATAAGCTGAGATGAATAAATAATAATTTTGAAGATTTTTATGTTTTAAATAGAGAACTGTGACTTTGACAATAAATATATTATTTTTGTCAGTAATTTAAATATTTCGATGTTTATTATAAGCGCAAAAGATGGACAAAGGGGTTAAGGGCAAAAAGGTGGTCGGGAATGGTACGCTATAGCTTACCCCTCGGCCAGAGCAGGCCTAGCAGCAGCAGCAGGCCCGCGGGCGCCGCCAGCAGCGAGCGGCGCGCCCGGCCGGCCATGTCAGCGCCCCGAGCCCGCGCCGCGCGCCGCCGCGCCGCCGCGCCGCGCCATCCTCCTGAGCTCCGATCCGCGACACCCGCGACACCGGCCCCCGCTTCTCTTCGCCGCACTCCCGCCCCTCTATTCCGATCCGTCGAATACTATCAGCTTAAAAATTAATACTTTTACGGTTTTCATAAATCAAATTTGGTTCAGGACCGCTCGCCGACGGCCACGCGTGCCGTCCGATCCTCGAGCATCGCCGACTGCGCTGCTGCTGGGTCTGTCAAGTTACGTCGTGTTTTTGAGCATTGTTGTTCAGCGGAGTGCGGCCGACCGTGGGGCAGCGGAGCCGCCGGTGTGCGGACTGGCGGAGGCGCCGGGCGCGCAGTCGCACCGCCGCGCCGCTGCCGCCGCCCATTCACGCGCCGCCCGCCCTCAGCCGCCCTCAGCTGCCGCACCAGCCGAAACCCACACGTTTTCCACACCGACACTGCTTTCATCATCCATCTAATTATGTAAATTTTGTCCCTTTTCGAAATCTGTCTGCTTGTGTTGCGGGTTGAGCATCCCACTACTATCTCATAAATTTCAAGCAACCTACATAAAAAGAAGTTAAATAACACATACTACCACAAATATAATTATACATCACAAACTATAAATAATATTGACTTAGTGAACAAGTAATGCAATGATAACATTTTCTAAGTACTTAAACTAGTTATAAGTGCGTCAATATAATTAAAAATATATTTTTCTATGTAATGATGTTTCTGTAATTTTTATATATTTAGATGTATTAGCATTTATTAGTAATAATAATTAAACAATAACTGTATATTTTTCAAAATATTAAAAAAAATTACTGATTTTATTACCATTCTTAGGATATTTATAGATTCTAAGACATTGTAGGTATATATGTATGTTTTTATGTATATTATATCTGTATTATTCTTTTATTATTTTTAATCTTATAGTCAGTCTTACTGAGTTACGAGTGTAAGGTCTCTTGTTCTCAGAATAACTAATTTGCAGAAACGATTAATTTTTATAATTATTTTATAATAAAAAAAAAACTTTACTTGCTTGTGTAAGTTTTTCATATTTTTTTATTCATTTTCATACATTATGTACTAAAAATTGACAAAATATTAGAAGTAATTTCGGTATTTGGGATTGCGATTTTTTCTCTTTCGTATATTTGTTTCATAAAAGATATCAATGTCCCTAAGATGCTTGTAACCCTTGTGTTAGTTTTCCTATGTATGGAATGCACGAAGACGAAAGTAAAAAAAAAAATAGGAGAAATTATTTTGTTATGAAATTTGCAGAATGTAAAGAACAGATATTTGCTTTACAAAAATTTTTTTAATTTTATTAGACTATACTACTTACTATATACTATGATTACTATACTACTATGATTACTTGGCAGTGTATATGACGTGTATAATTGCACTTTGTATTGTAACGATAATCTACACAAAATATATAAAAGTAATGCTGGTACAATTGTTTGAAATATCGACATAAAAAAGTATAAGATAGCTATATCAGGAATAATGGATACTAAATACTTCTTGGTAAGTATTCGATAAAATATAATACTTCAGTCTTCATCTAACGTATCAGTCCAAGTATAACAACAAAAACTGTTAACCACATTCATTTCAATCAGTTACGGTTTTAATGGGGTTAAGAATGAGATGAGCTTTCGAATACCGACTATTGCAATTTTGAGTGTTGAATTTTGTGGTTGTGTCGAGCGGGGAACGCGGGGCCGCGGTGCGGGGATGCTGCGCGGCTTGCGATCAATGAGGGACACTGCCCTACCTCGCGCCCCCTGCCGCCCACCCCTTACTGCAATGTAGTACCACGAACCGACTTCACTAATTCGCACATTGACTCTAAGGACGTCATATCACACCGATTTGATTCAACATTTCATGACCTATTATAATTTTATGCTAAGCCTCTGCAGGTAGCACTGTAAAAGGTTTCGTAATACATACCATATTTTTATTGTTCCCTTTTAGAGATAAAATGAAATATTTACACATTGTTTTCTGCATTAATGTTAAAAATTTACATATTGATGCTATGTGGATGTTCTAAAAAGTATACCTTTATTGTTTATTCTACCCCATACCAATTTGAATAATAAGTGTTTTTACTCCAACTGACGTTAACTTAATGAAATTTGTAGCCTATTATAAATCAACATGTCCATATGGATATGGATATTAGTATGATCAGAAGAGAGAGTACGTAGATATTCTTATCTATGATCATACCAATTGCCAACTTTCTTATATCCAAAAAGAGGTAATCAGAGAATACGATCTATTGTATTAATCATTTTTGTTGTTGTGATTACCAGTCCAATTAAAAAAAGTGTTGAAGATGTGTTTCTGCCATCTAATACGCATGACCTCGATACTGGCGTACTACAAAAAATTCACTATATTGTCTTCTCCGTAAAAGAAAAGTGTGTAAATGAAACATGTCTGGTAAATGATTACTGTTTTCTATATAACTTTATATATTCCTATTAGAAACTTAGAAAACAAGTTACATAAGCTCTTGAATTATTCTACTTAGAGTTCAAACTTATACTGTAACTTGGGGAACGATATTATGTATGTAGCTCTATGTCATCAAGTTTCATTAATGGCAGGGTCGGCAATAATTAATTGCATGTGCTTTGGATGGGAGTAGAACAAAGCGTATTTTAAGTTTATGATCTAGTTCTGCGCTTATTGGGTGGTTGGAATATATTGTTTAAATGGCTAATGTGCCTAGCACCAGGAAGTTTGGCGGAACTTGGTGAAAGGATTGTACTATTGAATGTTTTGATAAGAACAAAGGCAGATCATTTGCTTGAAACGAAATAAGAGCCCTCTATAAGTAAAATGTCAAAAGAAAAGGTTACATGCTAACAGATAAATGAGAGCTTGACGCATATCGTACTGGATGCAATAATGCAGGGGAATTGCGTAAAAGGAAAACAAATCATGAAGTTTGTTAGATAGCACGCTAACATTTATGTTATTATTCTGTTGTACTACTCTATTCAATTTTTGCTAATTAAGCTAGGTAGGTACTATATACTGATACAGTTATCGCGTGCTGAGCGACAACTACGTTCTGCACGAGACAGAAATAATATATATTTTTTTAATTTTATTGAAGTGACAACGTTATGCCATAATAATTTTTCAGATTTCGGTTCGACAACGACTGTAGAACGACATATCGTTTTAGACTCGAGGTCGTATATTATTATAGGTCTCACTAGGTAGATTGATCTGTGCAGCGTCTGCGGTGAAAAAAATAAGTTTTATTACTGACGAAGATGCAGCCCTTATAATATATTTAAGCTACTTCGGTAGCATAATATGCTGTGGCATACTATTTTAAGCAAACGTCGCTGCTACTTGTACTGTTTTAGTTCTGTATGAGAGCGTTATTCAGTTTTTATATATGACCTAGGTATTTAAGAAAAAAAAAAAACAAGAAATTAAAATAGTTGGTTAGTGTGAGAAGCAATTCTTAATAAGTGTACAAACATGTTACGTATGCTGCACAAAAATATTAATTAATAAGTGTACAAACATGTTACGTATGCTGCACAAAAATATTAACGATTTTCCGCAAAAGTGCGACACACATTACAAAAATACCAGAAGCAAATACAAGCTTATATCTATGACCACACCGAGCAATTCTTTTTATGGACATGATTTCGAAACCGCATCTCAGAGAAGCTTTTATTGGGTAAAACATTAAATGTTTGTATTAAGACAGCAGACATAAGAACTGATTTGTCTAGGCAGGTTGTAATGTTAGATAAAATCAATATATTTTTAGAATTATATAAAAATAATTATTATATAAAAACTAATCTCAAAAATGCGTTTTGTCAGTTCTTCTTGTGACTGAGGCATGCTTTTCTACTACAAGTTTCGAAAAACATTGAGTATTAGGTTAAAAATATCAGTTGAAATAAGTAGTATTCTCGCGTTTGTAATGTTTATTCAAAACTCATTAGTGTTTAGCTTGAATCTAGGTAAACGATTAAAGTTTATAAATTATATAAATATAATTAAATGCTTTCTGGTTTTTTATTGGTCCCGCTGAGTTTCTTTCGCCTGTTTTTCTCAGGTCAGAGGCTTGTTCTTTCCGAACTGGTACTAAACTCATGACGTTCAGTAAAGAATAGTGTTTATTAATTTTATGCTGAATAAAATATTTTGAATTTGAAGTAACGACTAGCGATTAACCCTACCTTCGCTTCGGCCCTAGATTTAGCATGAACGAGGCCGCGGGTTCCGCTATTTAAAATAAATAAAATTTCTAAAATAAAATTAGCCTAAGTTACTCCTTATAACATTAGCTATCTGCAAGTGAAAGTCCCGTCAAAATCGGTCCAACTGTTTCATAGATTAGCTGAAAGCAACAGACAGACAGACAGACAACAATTAAAAAAATATTTTTTGATGTTAGTACCGTATATATA
The DNA here is from genome assembly GCA_951802675.2 of Boloria euphrosyne. NCBI lineage: Eukaryota > Metazoa > Arthropoda > Insecta > Lepidoptera > Nymphalidae > Boloria > Boloria euphrosyne. The sequence goes on from OX637872.1 coordinate 8,316,098, forward strand.
CATTCATATGCATTAAGTGAAAAGCTGTTAATTTGATATTAAAACACAACTTACTTCAATTTTATTTTTACGTATAGATACTGGCGACTCACCCTCGCTTCGCTCGGGTTCGTCCCTAGATTTAACGCGAACGAAGCCGCGGGTTCCGCAAGTTAAAATAAAAAGTAACATAAAAACAGGCACGTCAATTTTATTTCAATGAATAGTATAGAAGTATAGATAAAGTAACAAGTAAATACTGTGTTTTATTTGCAGCAAAGACAAAAGGAAATATAATTTCATTAAGCTTTAAAATACATATAAAATTACTTCTGAATCCATTAGCACTAGTTAGGTTAGGTTTTCTGCCTATACACGCTTAAGTGAAAAGTTGGCACCAATTTGGCTGTAGTTTCAATTCCTACTTTAAACTACTAGTGGTTTCCTATTATCACTTTTCCTATTAGCTTAATTCTGTTTTCGTATCTACATACGAATGATACGATCATCCATAGATGATTACATTATTACATATTACATATAATACCTATAATAAATCGTAGTTTTTTTCATGTGAGATTTTTTTTGGACAACAACGAATGTTGAAAATAATAACGATTTTTTTTAACAAAAGGTGTTTGTTTGTATGTTTGTAATTACAACATTTTTGACGCATCTTGTGAAGTATTTGTGTGCGTATTCCAGCAGCTTTTAACTTTTATCTTTAAAATAGAAGTTCCTGCGCGAAAGGGAAAAGTCAGTAAAATATGAAAGTATTTTTTTTTAGTCTTAGTTAATAATTTATATCGTTTAGTCAATATATCGTTTAGTAAAATAATTTCGTTTAGTCTACCACTATAGTAGTGTAGTATTTAAAATTAAATCAGCATTCTTATTCGTTTATTAATTTTTGTGATCTAATTTTATTTATTCATATAATGTATCACAAAAATTATAGTTCGTATAAGTTTTATAGAAAAAGTAGCTCAAGTTTTATTTGAGGCAGGTGCATATTTCCATTACAAAATCAATATTAGTATCAAAATGTTCACGTAAGTTTTGTTGAAATTTTATCAAAATGATCGAAAAAAAAAAAAAATTATATTATAGTACATAGTTAGTATTCTTCATAACCTTCGCGAATGATAAAAGCAATACAACATTGTATATAGAAAAAGGGATACGATTTATAAATAAATAATCATTACTTTTTAATTTTTATATCCTCTATTGTAGTTTTGTCACTACAGCTTAGCTTTATTTGCGCACGTAAAGTTCTATGCGAGGAAATATCATAACTTGGTATACAAAAACTCAACAATTTCGATAGCAATCCAAATTTTTATTTCACATTCACGAGTTTTTTTTTATAAAACTCGAGTGTCACTTATCGTACCTTAATAAAACTGTGTCAGAAACCTTTGCGAGCGCTGTACATAAAATCATGCCAATTTTTTTATAAATCAATTTTTTTAAAAAAAATGAGTTTTTGATATTAAAACTTTTATAGAATTTGTTTGTGAAAACCATGGATTTAACCTAAATTTATGTTAGCTAACCTTAGCTATATTTTATTGAAACGAATGCAAAAATCCGTAAAACCCTACGGGACAAACTATAGTCGATGCATTGTAATTAAAAAAATACATTAAAGCTATAGTCATACAGTATTCAGGTCAAAATATATTTTTGAATAATGATGGATGCCATCAATTTGTAATCAGTGTCTTCAGTATTACGGTCAAGATTGAAAAACACGAATATTTACAGTAAACATATTTTAGTGCTAATAATAATTATTAGCGCTAGTATTATAAATACACATAACCAGAAACAAATGTCGTGAATTATGGCCGTTAATTACGATATATTAGAGACTCACTCTCGCTTCGCTCAGGTTCGTCCCTAGGTGCTCCCTGCCATATTCAAGATCACAGCACATTAATCCATCCCGTAATTGAAATCAATAAAATGTGTTAACTATAAGTTTAGGCTACTGTTAGTACTTAGTAGTTAGTTAGTTACTCCTTATAACATTAGCTATCTGAGAGTGAAAGTCCCGTCAAAAGTCAGTTTTAGAGATTAGCCGGAACAAATAGACACACAAAATTTTTAAAAATTGTTTTTTTTTATGTAAGTACTTCATATACTTTCAACTGCCTCGGTGGTGTAGTGGCCACACATCGAGAGGTCCTGGGTTCGTGTCCCGGGTCGGGCCAAGTTTAGTTATTGAGTATTTCTGTTTTGTAAATCTCAATAACAACCCAAAGTTTTGAAGTTAGCAGTGTTTCACCCCGTGCCTCGGAGAGTAAAGCTTGTAAAGCCGTCGGTCCTGTGCCTTAGCTCTCACTGGTTGTTTCGAGTACTCGTTCCACCGGAGCATGAGAGTGTTAGGAACAGAGAGTGGATTTGTGTACGCGCGTACACTCGTGCACTATAATATCTCCTGCGTAGTTGACTAGTCTCAATGAGATTGGTCGGAATCTGTCGGAGAACATTATTAATATTATTATTATATACTTTCATATGCAATTAGTGAAAAGCTTTTAAGTTGAAATTAAAAACATACATTTCAATTTTGTTTTTATATAGGTATGTCTAGATTCCATAGTTAACAAAAATAAATTAAATGGAGCTTTGTAATGGTTGAACTAATAAGTAATGCGCTCTAGAGATTTGAGTAATAAAAATTCTTTTAAAACATTAATGTACTAAATTAATGTTTTGTTTTCGATGAAAACTAAAATTGGCGTTACAGTTTTCATGGTTGATTTCATAGTGAAGTAATCGGTGGGAATGTACTAATGATTGGTTGCAGTTGAACAGCGTGTAATGTGCAATTTGCGGGCGGGCATTGATATGAGTGGTCACGCGACGGCTGCATTGAGACCAGCGTCGAAACCAATGGAACTTATAGAATCGATTTAAACAGTTGAAAATATTTAAATAACGTGTATTGTAGTCTTACATCAGAAAAAATAAAGTTGTCCTCCAGGGCTACGTTTTTAAACGCTAAAGTAAAAAGATCGAAAAATAGCTTTTAGTAATTAATTGCGATCTTATAAAATTGTAGGGATGAAATTTGCAAGAAATCTATAAAAAATGACCTCAAAAGGATCTTTTTAAGAGATTGAACGCACGGATTGTGGCTATAGAATACAAATTGGATCTTTAAGTATGGGATCCTAAATATTCCAAAAGAGTCAACTTATTTAAAAATATATAATTTTAATTATAAATAAAAAAAACTACTACAAAATAAGAAAAAGCCTTTTGAGATCAGAGACTTTTAGTAATAGAAATCTACCGAGCCGACTTGACTTTGACATTTTTATATACACAATTATTATAGACTTTGCTGATGCGTATAAAGTCCACCACAACTTTGCTGCTGCATCTAGGGTATGATAGAACTCCTCAGTACGTGATGGCACAGATACAAAATGTAGTGTAATACACATTTCAGGGGAATATTATAGTGCAAAGTTACACCATGACTAGTAACTAATATTGTATTCAGCCCTTTCTGATGTTCCACTGCTGGGCACGGGCCTCCCTGAATACTTATAATATAAAATAAATAATAATAAAATATAAATATAGCTGTAAATTTGGTACTTGAAAAAGAACCTTGAAGTAAATCAAACTAATTATTTTGTTACATTATAAAAATTATGTGATATAGGAGCTGGTCGAGACAAGCTTTTAGAGCTTGTTCCTAAAAATGCTTACTATACTCCAGGTGGTATTGTTTTAAAAATAAAAATTACTTGCAGAGATTTATTGGAGTGAACACATGTATAATTTGGCCGACAAGATTTGTTGAAGACTGACGCTGCCACTCGTGTCTCGCATTACGACGAGTTTAGCACTCGCTTAAACCTTACAAGGTAGTTAGGCGAAGTTCTTGCTCTCCCTTTATGGATGAAAGCAGTGATTTTCATTAACCTAAAATGCAAAAAATGTAGTTTAAAAAAATGTTAATTTAGAATTTGTAGGGTTTGCTAGAGATAATTACATGCCAATTATGTTTATATTCTATTTCGAACTAATAACTTAGTAGTAGTAGGTATTATAAGTAAGTATGTACAAAGTTAGAGGTTTTTATGAAGTGTGATATCAAAGTACACATATATACATATATATATATATATATATATATATATATATATATATATATATGTTTAATATAATGTATTTTATCGAAAAAGGGTTCACCTGCAAAAGTAGGTAATTAAAATGAATACAAAAAATATATTTATGTTGTGAACATTTTAAAATTGCATGTTTTATTATATTTTTTTTTATTTTAAACTAGTAAATAACATAATTCACGAGTTTCTTTATCTATGCATACATATAAAATGCTTTGTCCTGAATGATTGACGGATCAACGCACAGCCTAAACCGCAGATTGTAGAGACCTGAAATTTGGAAAGTGTGTTCTTTGTATGACGTAGGCATCCGATAAAAAAGGATTTTCCGAAATTCTTCCTCCAAGGGGGTGAAAAACGGGGGCGAAGTTTTTATGGGACAAAGTGATTCCTTGGTTCAATCTACTTCAAATTTTGCATAAAAGTTTTTCATCAATTTTGTAAAAGAATTAAAGAATTGATGGAAAACGTTTTCCGTATTTTATTGAAACTCTCCTCGACTGATAAGAAATTAGAATGCAGGCGAAGCCGCAGTCCTGCTAGTCGGTCTTTAAAATGCTTTTGTACGTGGTGTCTTATAAGACCCAAGCATTAAATACAAGACCTATTTAGCCCATATATTGCTATTCTTCTTAATATTATATTATACCTAGTCAAAATAGATACTGTCTAATTTAAAAAAAAACTTAGCAAAAATGTTTTTGTAAACATTTAGTTTCTAAATTTAGATGACCTTTTATGTAAGTACATATAATAGAAATATTCATTCACTGACTTCCTTTATTCTAAGATATTCTATTGTTATTTATACAAACGAAAGTTGCATTTATTCAGTATTACTGTTTTAAAATTCAGATTTAATTTTAATTAAATTAAAAATTTAAATATAAAAATCTGTTTCTTTTGTAACTAATAAAATTCATCTCCGCTGTGAAAGTGCCACTTTCGGGATGGATGTAGAGACTGAGGCCTGTGAGAGCCTACTAACTTACACAAAACAACATAATATATATACATATATCGTGCCGTTCTTCCTATATATACATCTACATTGCTAGCGTGCTAGGTGACGGTGCCAAATGCCTTTTGTCCCGTGCCCGCTTTGTCTTAACCAGGTCGGAATGAACATCTGTAGTCACACCAACTAACGCAGAAATCGAAACCGCGGCCTCTGTTGTTAATTGACTGGTACCTACTGCCGTTGAAAATATGAAGTGATACTTCACAGTCATATAATGTACAGTCCTATAATTGACTTCTATGAGTCCTCAATATTCTTAATACATACTATGAATACAATACTTTACATAGATATAATCTTACTAATAATATCTAATCCATACTAATATTATAAATGCGAAAGTAACTCTGTCTGTCTGTCTGTCTGTCTGTCTGTCTGTCTGTTACCTTTTCACGCCTAAACCACCCAACCGATTTTGCTGAAATTTGGTATGTAGATAGTTTGCATTCATGAGAAGGAAACAGGCATATTATTTTTTGGAAATTCAACCCCTAAAAGGGTTAAAAGGGGTGGCAAAGTTTGTATGAGAAAAATATTTTTATTGCACATTTTTGCACGAAACTTTGAATTAATGCTTTTTAGTACAAATGATGAAACACGTATTTCAGGGTTTTTCGAAATTCACCCCTATTGTGGGTGAAAGGGGGTGGCTAAGTTTGTATGGGAAATTTAATTCTATTGAAATATTTTGCGTGAAACTGAAATAATGCTCTGGAATACAAATTATGAGATACATATCTAAGCGTTTTTTGAAAATCAACCCCTATGGGGGTTAACGGGGGTGGCACAATTTGCGTAGGAGAAATATTTAACAGTAATTTTTACCATAAGTCCATAACAATGAACCACGTACATCAGTTTATCATTAACGAAAAACACACAAAGAAATTATGATACACATAGTAACAAAATTGGTTAAAAATAGGAAATAAGTTTTAGAAAGCGCAGCAGTGGCGGCACGGCAGGATGCTACACAGTAGTTTTCAGAAAAGAGGGCCAGAACTTTAAATGGGGAATCAGTCCTTGGTACATTATAAGTAACAGTATATAAGCAAAAATTTTTATTTTATTCACTCTTAGCGCGAGCGAAGCCGCGGGCACCGCTAGTAATATTATAAATTTGTTGATTTTTGAATATTTGGTTGACTGTTTGCTACTCAATTACATAGTATAAAACAAAGTCGGTTTCCGCTGTCTGTTCTTGTGTCTGTCATAGGTATGCTTAAATCTTTAAAACTACGCAACGAACTTTGATGCAGTTTTTTTAACAGATAGAGTGATTCAAGAGGAAGGTTTATGTATAACTAGCGGAACCCGCGGCTTCGCTAGGGCGAGTCGCTAATATACGTATATAGATGTATTGACAGATAAATAAATGGGTGTTGTGTGACATTTTGTAGAATGCACTATGTAGGTATGATTCACGGTATGTCAAATGACTTTAACGATGACTTCATTTCTTGTTTATGTTGATGAGATGTTTTATAGCCTTAAGGACAAGTAACCCAAATTCATTGCATCAAAGAACTTACTCGTATAGTGCACATAAAGATATAGTTAAAAATATTACTTGCATTAAGTAGCTAATTGAATTTAACGTCGATTGTTTAACAGGAATCGAAGAACGTACGGCCACAAACTTATCTTTGATTTTATCTATACGATGTAATTATCTAACACTTTCTCTTTGCTTCCCTTTAGTAATCGTAAAACCGCTAAGAAATCAAGTGCTTCTTACTTTACATAGCAGTCAATAAATAACAAATCAATAAGCAGAAAATCTTTACTCTGAACGATTGTACGAAGCCAAATAGGTAAGAACTATGGAATTACCTAATTCAATTAGAATTGTTTAGTCGGCTTCGTTTAGAAAGAAGGCGCCAGTCGGATCTAAACATCGGTTGGAAATCGAGAGTATATGGAATTTTGATTCGAAGTTAAACATTAATGACATGAAACGTGGAACTTTCTTCAAGATCGAACATAAGAACGCGGTGTCAAGTGCGATTATAGTGAACATTGTGGCAGGGCGGCCGAGTCGGTGAGAGTGCGGCCCGGTTGCGACCGGTCGGCCCCACCGCCAGCGCGCGCGCACACGCCGCTCTGCGCCGCCGACGTCGCGACGCACCCGTGTGCGACACACCGAACCGCATCGCTCTTATTGCAAAGCGGCAATTCTGTATAGTAAATTCGCGCATATCGATCGAAAGACCATGTTATAATTTGTGTTTTGAAACCGTTTAAGTGAATCCTATTAATCGTGATTACGGTTGAGATTTGGAGGTTTACCAAAAGTCAGGGTGAGTATGCATAATATTAAGGGAAATTATGAGACCGGACGATATAAACAATGGCAAGGTGAGTAGGGTATTATTATTCCCATGTCGGAAAGCAGGCTAAGGTCGAGGTAGGCGCCGCGTGCGTGTAATGAGATTAGGGGCGGGCGCGAGGCTGCGCTGCGTCCCGAGCGTCCCGGGCATTCGGCGCGCACCCTTGTCCCCGCACTACACCCGCGCACTACTGTTTTCCGTTCCACTTGCTCTTACCCGTTTCCTTTTTTCATTTTCGCCCGCCCTAACGCGTGATTACTCATATTTAATAATACCATATTGTCGTGGTAGCTCTAAATTTTCACCTTACCATTGTTTTGCAATTAGAATAAACAATCACCTTAAGAAGTCAAGGTTACTATAACTTTAAGGTATAATTTAACTAATGCGTACATTTATTTAAGATAATGCGTACATTTATAAAGTTAATTAATAAAATATTTATAGCGAAAAAAGTAGTAGTATTAATTACAAATAAAAAAGTTCGGTACAGCTTTCTAAAATAGCTCAATACAGCTTTAATGAGATAAGAAAAAGCATATCTTAGATCATGTTCTATTATTTCTATCATTAGCACTAGACGCAATAATTGTATTGCAAGTAATCCTGCTGTGTCATGGGTGTAGAGCCAGGTGAAACTGATCTTGTATTTCATTTTAGATAATAATTGATAAAGCATTTTATAATTTATCATTTGATTGTGTTAAGAAAGTAATATTAATGTAAATATATCGATTTCTTTGTCATATGTATGTAAAACGAATAATAATACACTGAATATAGACTTTAATTTTAAAGTCGGTACTTACGGTAATACGGTACTTAAACACTAAATTTTAAAAATGTTTGTCTGTCTCACTTCACTCGTAGATAGCTAATGTTATAAGGAGTAACTAAGGCTAATTTTATTTTATAAGAAAGTTATAAAAACCGTTTATTTTTTAAACTTACGCCCAGCGATGCAATTAATTGGGCGCCTATTGAACGAAAATTAGTTTAAAAAAATAAGTTTAATGTAGAATTTAAGCCTAATGCATTTATATTATAAATGTTTGAGCTTAATACGTATACCACGTATAATTTATTCTCACAATTTATAACGTAAATAGGTACCCGTGTATGAGTAAAAGTTTACAAGCGTTTTTATTATTTCTCAACAAAAAAAAACATACTCGTATCTTAATTAATTGAATTTTAACATATTTTTTATGTTATTTTTCGGTTCTTCAATAAGAAATAAATAAAAAAGAAATTTTCAATGAATAATGAATAGAAATAATATTATTTAAAATTTCAAACTAAAATTAGATGATCGTAGCGAGCTTATACATAGTAGATGTAAGATGTGAAATCATTTGCTATAAATATTATTTAATCGATTAAAATGTCTTCCGTTCCATTCATGCGATAGCTAAAACCAGATAATTTAGAAGTCTGCCATAACGTGACAGCTCGCTATAATTCGGGTGACCATCTGGCTTTTTATAGTTATTATGTTTTGAGATCGATTTCATTGGTCAGCCGCGAAAGGATGTTCACCTCTTCGAGCTTTGCAACGCGACCGTGGCAAATGCCGTCTGATGTCATGTTAGAGACGCCCACGTCCTTCATAACATAGCACTCCTACTTTAAATTTACAAATACATTTGCAAATATACGACAGTTTTATACTGTCCGAATATTTTAATATTCACCTAAGAGGCGATATTTTAGTTTTTTGCCTGTTATTTTCTAATCAAGTCTGCAGATGTCATTTCGTTTTTTCAAAATTATCTTTTGATAGCGACGAAATGTCTGATGCTCAAAATGATAAATGAGTAGAAATTAAAAAGACAGCATAAGAAATGTAATTTTAAATTCAAATAATTTAATATCTATTCGTAATAAACATCGCATTTTATGAATGATTTCTATTAGTCAAAGTAAATAAATTGATAGTTTCATCCTATATTATCATACTCTACTTGAAATAAAAGAATTGAAACTTGAACGTTGAAAATATTTAATTAAATAAGTCCTTATTTGTATAGAAAAATATATTTGGCAAAAACAAGAGCAAGTGAAATGTTTTTAATTTAATTTTGGTATCTGATCTTGGCCCGTTATCGCTTTCTTTACTGTTTTGGTGTCAGTTGTCACTTGGAGATAAAGTCTGGAGCATTTATTTAGTCTGCATTCAAAGACTGACTAACAAGACTGGATTTTTGTGAACGTATTTAAATCATCTCGATACTTGCTTTTACGTTTTTATTGGATAGTTATTTCCGTTGAAAGATTCGACTTAATTATAAACTTAATAACTAATAAACAACTAATGATAATACGCCATTATCGTAAATTACTAGGTAAGTTCAGTTTCCAATAAAAAAACTGCTATTTTATAGGTACATCAATTTTTTACGTACAGACTAAATGAGCTTTGATAAAAGTCATTTAGGTATGAACAACGTGATATTTTGATTGTTAGTGGCTATGACGCGACTTACCAAGCTACTACGAGTATGTAAATGTCGCATGCCGATGGAGTCATGGGTTCGAAAGTCAATACTAATAAATTGCAAAATGTTTAGAAAACAGGACATTTTACATAATAACGGATGTGGCCATGTTTTTGAGTCATTTCTTAAAATACATTATGCTTATAAATTTTCTTCGTAAACAACGATAAGGCGAAAGGAGTTATGGAGCTTGACCTTGCACCTTACAGAGTAATATAATTGAATTTAATGCATATTAAATAGAAATTCTAATTTAACGTAATTAAAATTTTAATAATAATAAATAGTAGAAGTGAAAAAATTAATATTGCAGTTACGGTCAAATATGAGTACTCAAGTGGCAATACTTCACTTTTTTAATGCAATTGTTTAAGCAAACATTATTAAAATAAATATATGTTATTTTAAGTTTCACAACAATATATATTGTGCATAATTGCATGTTACGAGAACATCAGGTTGGCAGGTTTTGCAGGTTACTATGCTTGCACAAGCGCACAAGGATGGTCTAATTAGTCGTGCTACACCAACTCGCTACTATTTACTATAGAAATTTTACCAGGTTACTCATAATACTTTAATTATATCTACTTACTCTTCACACTATTGATATTATAATTATTATGTTACTTAATAATAATGATATAATAATAAAGTGAACTTGTTGATAAATATTCATATATACAGTATATTATGTAGCATAGGTGACTCGTACATATTATATCTTAAAATTAATTATAAATTACAACTTCCTTGCCAGTTGTTTTAAAACTAATTAAGTAGGTACTTAATACATGTGTTATTTTTTGTAGAGTATGAAAGCGGAAGTTACCTTTTATTGAGCACCTGTCTTTAAGTTAATTGTATATTTTATTAGCATATTGTTGTAAAAACTATGAGTTTAACAGAACCAAAATTAACTAAAGGTCGATATCGTACCTGTTACTATAAACTCAATAATCTAAAAAAATATTATTTCTAGATCTCTAACGCTTACGTAGATATACATTTTGGGGGATTTCGGTGTAAAAGAAGATTACTGATAACAGATGATGTAGCCGATAGCAATGATATCACTATTTGCATATACGATAAGTGACATAGAGGCGCTTGTTGCAGTTTGTACACCTTTTTCTTTTAAATTTGTTCCATGAAACAAAATAAATAAAATAAAATATTAAAGTGTGTTAAATAACTACGATCTGGACAGTTAAGTATCAACCTAGCATTAAATCCCAAATGAATTGATGTCAATTAGCGTTATTGAAATGCCAATGACTAATATTCGTATATAACGCGTATCATGCACTCTGCTTAATGGAAATATGTAATCGATCATATATGCTTAGAGATAGTTTAGTGTTTGCTAATAAAACAAAGCTATGGCCTTAATTAGCTTTTTTATTTGTGCTTAAAATGCGCCTTTGTTACATTTTTTGTTGGAAATATTATTTGTTAATCATAGAAAATATTTTTGTTACGATATATGTACAATATACATCGATTTAAAAAATAAATTAACCATACGCTACCCGTAACGCTATGAGATAGTGCAATGACCTATTTGTGGGTTTTCTAATTTTGACCATCAAAGTTAAGAGGTGCGCTCACCCACTTGTGCGCTAACTGTGTAATTACCATGTTTCTCAGCTCGCATTATTTAGTAATGTCTACTTAAGTTTATTTAGATTACCTACTATAAATATTCGCTGTATCTGTTCTTGTCAATGAACTCGGCCGATATTTTTTAGTTTGAAAAGATTTAACGGTAACTTTATTTTTCATTATATTGATATATCAGATGAATAAATTATAACTGTATTTTAAACGTTCGATTAAGAATATGAATAAATTCGATCTTCATACTATGCTTAATAGGTAATGGTGTAAAGATTCAATTATGTGATAACGTCCAACAATACACCGTACATATTACATGGTATTTATTTCCTTTTATGCCGAGAATAAAACAACGGACGTACAGAAAAACATAGCCTCCATTCGTTCTCTTTTTGAATGAAAACATCCGAGGTCAATTATGATCTGTAATAGTCTGTTGGTGAACGATTTCTTTCGAAATCAATTTAAGAAACAGATAGGTATATCGATATGCTGTAATTATGAGAATGAAATAAGTTTAATAATATAAGTATGGAAGACGAATTCGAGTGCTTTAAGTTTGGAATGATATGCGAGTTACTCTAATAATTTGCAAACTATCATTAGATAGGTACATTATTTTAAGCAGACATCTCATTTCGATTCTTTAACTATATAGTAAACAATATGATAGTTCGTATTGGTATAATCATTTCTGCAATTTTGTTTAAAAATGTGAGAACTATTGGACCTTAAGTTCGACCAAGGAGTAACGGATCGCAGCCCCAGGCGTTATGCTTAAACGTCGATCTCTGCAGACACACGGGTCTGTCTTTGGTGCCACTAACCCAAATTTCTACCATCCAATGATGTGAATGTTTGTGTCCGATGCGTTCTCGAACACGCTCGTTATACTTTCATATTGATCGAGGAAAGTACTTAGTGATCGTGAGTAGGAAATAAGCACACATTAAAAAAATAAATTTTATAGTATTTTACTCACTACATAATATTACTTATTTGATTTTTAACACCTGTTTATTATAATAAAAAGAAGTATTACTCTTATAAATATGTGAAGAAGGTTATAGTTATTTTATTTAATATATAATAATTTAAATTTTACTATTTAAAAAAAAATGGAAACTATTAATAAATCAAAACGGTATTTTCAATATTTGAAATGAATGTTTAGTTGAAGTAAAACGGTGAAAGAGAGAGGCCTTGCGTAGCTCTCGCGTGTCTTTCGTCTTGTGCGCAGTTGCGCTAAGCATTACATTTTATATTACGCAAGCTTATGATTACCTTTTGTTGACAGATTCCTACCCGAAAGTGGTTATTAAAACTGCACGGGCGTGCGTCGTACGCGGTATGGAGACAGGCGCGACTGTCGAGGAGTTCATCACTATCGTTCCGGTAGGAGACAATAAGCCTGCCACTCAAGATTCATCTTTTGTTACGGTGCTTACTGTGGGTGCAGCCTCTGGTGCTGCAGAAGTTATTGTATGTAGACCACGTGGGGCTCGACTAGGGCTAGGACTTAAATTTGAAGGTGGTTCTGCGGCGGCAGAAAAAGTAAGACGACTTTTAGTGCAATCATGTGCAGAACATAGCCCAGCTGCCAATGCAACAGCCCCTTGGGGCAAACTAATACCTGGTGATGAAATCCTAGCTATCGATGGAGTCTCTGTATCAGATTTAACGAGGATTGAATGTGTACGTCGCTTAAAAGACTCCGATGAAACTTTAGTACTTTTAGTAAGGCACTTCGAGTCAGAGGATAAATCAGAGAAAACAAATATGGACTCTAAAGAAATAATTGATCTAAAGCTAAACACAGAATTAACTAGACCCTCAACATTACCGCCTCCTGTTCCGCCTAGAAAATTAGGCAAGAAGAATTCGTTCAAAGATAAGAACATTTTGCAAACTCTTGGGGAGCAAAACGCTCTTATTAATATAGATAAAACAAAAGACCTGGAAAATAACAAGGAAACAATTAAAGCACAGCATGCAGTATCTACCTTAAATAAATTATCAAGGAAATCATCTTTCGATAGTCACATTCATAGGCAAAATAAAGAAAGTTTTGCTTACTTAAGAAAAGGTTCACCTGAGGAAGTAAGGCGGTTAGTTCGGCGACTTTCAGATGGTAAGGCAATGCCACCAGACGCCGACATTTACATAGATTTGCTTTCTAATGAATGGGAACGTTGTCTTATTTTAGCTGATGCAGAGTCTGATGATACTGGTAGTTCAATATCAACTGTAGTTGATAGATTAGGCTCGATGGCTGGATCTGTTGAAAACAGCATACCTTCCACACCTATCATGCAACCTAAGTCAATAGATATTCAAAAAGTATTAAATAGTATTGAAAATATAGATACAGATATACTTAAAGACATGACTAGTGCAACATTTTTGGAACAACATAAGGAAAATATTGATGATAAAAAAATAGAAAAAATTGTTCCTGTTAATGGAGTTAATAATCCATCTACTGTCACAAATACAGTACTAGAAGCTTTTCTTCAAGAAACTCCTAAAAAGCTCGAGGAAAATGATAAAAATAATAATTTTACTCCAAATTTGAAACAAAACCTCAAAATAGATGAATCCATAAAAACGAATGATAAATTGCATAAATCAGAAGTCATTGAAAAACCTAAACCACTGCCAAGACATACTAAAGTCGAACGATCATCTAGTGAAAAGAAACGTCGCCCGATACCAATTCCAGAACTACAATCGCCAACCCCTACTGAACCTCTCTTAACGCCAACAAAGAAAACGTGTATTGAAACATGGCTTCAAAGATCTGAAGCTGAAATGAATAACAAAGAAGAAAAGGTAGAAGAAAATTCGGCACCTGAAGTATTGCCTCGTCTTATTGATTTTGTACCCAAAATGCAGTTCAAAGAAAATCATATTGAAGTAACACCTTGTGTACGCCCAACAACGGCGCCTCCACCACCTCCTGGTGAACCAAGGGAGGATGGATCCGGTGCATCTCTCGACACCATAGGTGAACTAGACGAATCCTGCGATGTCATCGATAACGCGTAAGTACTTTAATGTTTTGTATTTGAAAAAAAAATAGATTGAAGACAAAATTATAAATGTTCTAAAATAACCAAAATGTTATTGTTACCTACCATTCTATTAAAATTGCTGCTTAATCAAATGAAATCATTATTATTAACAAACAGTATTAAATATTCAATGAGAAGTTTTCATCACGAAGACGTTTTTAAAAATTTTATTTTAATTATTTCCGGTCAAAGCTTTCTATGCGAATAGGTATTGGTACCACATATAACTTACCCACATGTAATTCTTACGTGCAGAAAAAGATCTTAAAAATTGACTAACGGAACTATAACAGGTTTTTATGCACACATAAAATAAAGCGTTTGCTAAAATAAATATTAATTTGAATGTAAAGTAGGATTTCCAAACATTTATTGAGAGATTAGGTATATGTGAACTAAACGATTCTTAACAACGCGCAGCCTTTTAAGTATTTGTCTAATGCCAAGTGGGCTGATAACAAATTCAAACAAGGTGCGTACATTGCCCTTCTGCTCTTTATAGGTACTACTGTTGCAACTGCAAACTACATTACTCCGAAATCTGTCTGTCCTTATTCTGTACTATTATTTATTAATTATTACTTCGTGTAATTAATTATATCTTCGAAAACCATGAGAACAATATAGTGTTTCAATAACATTTTCAGTAAACAGAAATGCTACTTTTATTATTTAACTAGTCATTTCATATTAACATTCATTGAAGAGTAAATAAATTAAAAAATAAATAAATTTTAACGGCTTAAATTTAAAAATTATAGTAATTTATTTTATGAGGACCATTTTAAATTATATTTGACGTATAAGGCATATAATATAATATCGGTAAAAGTTTTATTTAGCAAGCAGTCTTCAGCGGAAGAAAGTAAATTTTCACCATAGGAATAATCACTACTCGCAATTGAAAACGTCCATTTACAAACTCAAACCAGTGCAGTGATTAGAAATTAACCTTTCCTTTGCAGCGAAAACGTGTTTATGTTTCTCGACTTCATAAGTGCACGATTCAGTTTGAGAAATAAGTCACATGGGTACCTAGGTTATTTTCAAATTACAAACTCTTTCTACTAACAAAAATAACTTTTATTAGAAACACTTTTTTTATCTTCAATTTCAAATATAATAAAATTCATCATTTTTCTATATAAGAAAATATAATAGAATTGTATAAAGCATTTTACCGCGTGACTATTTAGTCTAGTCAACAAGTTCAAAAACGTGTTAAATAGAAATAAAGCTCCTAAAAATATGTGTGATAGCTCATTCGAATCGGAATGACGTCTAGAAAAATGTTTTTTAAGGGTGTATTAGCACATAAAAAATTGCGATTGTTATTAGCAAAATAAGATGAAAAAAAATGATATTTTGTTTTTTGTTAATAACTCGAAAAATATTAAAACTTAAGCAATTTTGATATATTTAATATATGAAGGAAATTTCTAATGAAAAAGTCCTAACTCGCGGAACTCTATCTCCATTATTTATAATTTTAATATAACGTTGAAAATAGAGCTGTTACGGCATGCGCGCGCCACCGCTAAAGAGCTTAAATATTTGCTTAAATATTAATATTTTTCGAGTTATTAACAAAAAACGAAATATCAGTTTTTTTCATCTTATTTTGCTAATAACAATCGCAATTTTTTATGTGCTAATACACCCTTAAAAAACATTTTTCTAGACGTCATTCCGAATCGAATGAGCTATCACACATATTTTTAGGAGCTTTATTTCTATTTAACACGTTTTTGAACTTGTTGACTAGACTAATTGTCGATATGATTTTCAAGTCTAATCTCTGTGTAAGTGAACAGTCAACAGTGTGTTCTTTAAGAGAAATAAATGTCTATAACCATTATAATTTTTCTAAGTGATTACAATATATATATTGTTTTTGGAAATTAACTTTGATGATTATATTATATTTTGAATATTAATTATAATTTTTTTTATAAATTAAGAGTATTCTTAAGCATCCAATGCATTTAAACATATGACTTAGCAATTAAACGAAATAAGTACATATATTATTGTGTTCATATCCATACAAAACAGTACCTACTGAAAATCTGCTAAATTGTTGAATTTATTTTTTGGAGTTGCTCCAAATTGAAATCTCATTTCTATGATAACAGCAATTGTGGCTTCTATCAGTCTGTGTTTAAGAGTTCGTCAATTATAGTATTTGCTCGAATAAATAAAGAATATTTGATATTAACACAGTAAATTACATTCTAATTATTAAGCATATTGTGTGATTCTACTGAATCGTGTTGAAAGGTAGTGCAGTCGAAGTCGAGCATCGTTGTTCTAGTTTATTAAGCATTAATCACAACTTTACATAAACTCTTAATGTGGATTACGTCGGCAAAGCGTGGTTGATTTACGTAGTAACAAAGCGCTTTCATTGTTTTAAGCAGACAATACTTTTACTAGTTGTTCAGGAACAACGACTATAAAGAAAGAAAAGAGTATTTTATTCGTAACGGTGACACACACGGAAAAGTTCTGTATTTTCAAACTAACGTAACAATGCAGCGAGGGCGGGTGGTAACGGCCAACTTCACCCCCGCGCTCGCTCTCACCGCTCACCCTGAAAATGCATCGGCCTGTACAGTGTACAGTGTACACCCTATTATGTAAACTCGCTGACACGTATAGACATTGTATGTATGTACGAACGGTGCTGATAGTGAGAGCTTTGAACTCACAAGGTGTTCATTTAGAACAATAACGTTACTAAGAACTTACATTTAAGAGATTGTTTTTATTGAAAGTAAAACATTAAGTGTCTTTAAATATAAAAAAACTTAAGAGACATGTAATGTACCACGAGACACTTGTTTATTACGTTTAGGTAGTTATTACGGATATAAAACGGTTTCTTATTACTATTACCTTTAAAATTAAATTACGGTTTGATTATGATTATTATTAGTTTGTAATTTTTCTTGTGATTTATGAATCATTATTAAAATGATTGAATCTGTCAGGATTCAATTCTTTTCAGAGTAAAATTAACATCGGTCTAGCTAGGGTGAAATATAATCACAACTCGTAAGATACCACTAGGTACTGTTTGTGAGAAGCGGGACTTAACAAGATAGTATTTGAAGCATGAAGAGATTAAACGTTATGTCATAAGCGGTGTAGATTTATTTAAACGCTGTTTAGCGTTGTTTTGCATCGATGACGTCACCGACACACGTAACCATTATTAACATTTTTAATTAAACATAAAAAAAATAGTTGAACTAAAAATACGATTCCTTAGGGTATTATATAGTATAGATTGTATTTCGTTAAAGAGCAGAGTATCGAAAGTTGATGTACCTATATTGTCGATGACAAGAAAGGAGATTAATAACATTTTAATAGTTCGCAATCATACTGAACTATTATGAAAACTTTAAGGCAAGTACATTCACGATATCTGCAACGGCTCTTTGTTGGAACATCACTAAAGTGTGATTAATGAACACTATTAACAGCATATCTTTTGATTTTTTATTCATGTGGTGTATTGCTTCATTTTACAGTTTATTGTTACCATCTATTCATTTTAAGTGTTTGGTGCAAGAGTTTATACAATAAAGTAAGATGTTAAATTTTATTGTTTGTACACGAATTTGAAAAAGATATAAAATACATGACCTAGTAAGGTAAAAGATACATAGATCTTTGGAATTTGAATGTTGATTGAAATTTATTACAACTGGTTTACTATATCACTACTGCAATAATACTCACATTGGTGTACATTAGTAGATCAATAGATCAATTAGCTTATTGTGGAATACTATTTCATTTTATTTAGGTCGTTATTATATATATTTCTATAATCTAGGCCTTCACACAAAGGCGAATCATTATTGTCAATTAAAGAACATAAATTTTAAGCCAATTAACTTTCTAGTTATTTATTTGACTATATTTTTTTGCTATTAAATGGTATCTTATGAATAAGCTCTATTGTCGTGTATTAATAGAATGCATTTTACAGATATTTATTACATATTATATAGTAATATCGGGTGAATGCCGCTCTTGGCGTCTCTAATTGCTACTGGGCTACACCCACTTGGTAACTGTATACTTTACGTCTTATAGCGTTACATCTATTATTTAAATTTAGATAATAATACGTTACAAGTAGGCCACTTTTCATATATTTAAAAATACTAAATTACAAATCGGTTAAGTCAAACCAATCGAGTCGACTTTATATACAGTAATTTTCTCGTTATTTTTAATTTATGTTTATAATAATAATTGTGAAAGTGTGCCAACAACATTGTAATTATTTTTTAATTGTTTTTTGAAAAACAGAAAACGGGTTTACGTGTAAAAAACAAAATAATAATTATTGTCAATAACAGTTTTGAATTATTCATAAAGATTATATTGCCTACTTAAGTTTTCAGTGAAGGTAATATAGTATATTTCGTATGTTTACACTTGTTTATTTATTCACGATTGCATAAGTCTAGTGCTTCAACTGAGATCAGTGCCAAATTGCATTCAAATTAAATCTTTATAGACTCTGAGAATTCCACTTAAGTTATATAACAAACAGAAACCAATTTGGTGCAACATTTCAGAAAAAATGTGAGCGGGAGAAGAACCTTTACCGTTAGAATTTTAAACAAATTATGTAACGACGAATTCATTTATGTTAAGCATTACGGGGCTTATTTTTTACTAGGTTAGTTTTCAGTCTTTTCATGGTAGCTTCTGTTAAAATATTTTCTTGGATATCATTCTTTAAATATGGCTGATTTTTATTTATCCGCATCAGTACAAAGTTGCACTTTGTTCAATTAATACAATGATATAAAGAGTACAAAAATATTTAAATTTAAAACTTAAGGGAAATGTATATATGTATACGACTATGTATTGTATTTAAAAAACTATCTTCGTTTAAACAATTTCAAAATGAGTAATTGAAATAAAAAATAAAATTGAAATAATTTTGTAAAAAAATGTTTTAATACTTAAGTATATGTACCAATCTCAATAACTATTTAGCAAAATGTTTAACCTTATTCAAGTCATTAAAATTTACTTACTACTCTCCCTCTTTCTCTACACGGTACTCTATTAGCAGCATAAGTAATGTTTTTGATATCTATCTAAACCTTTAAAAATATTAAGGTGGTTAAAACATATAAATTGCCATTACAAGCGTTCAGAATAAATACAGAATGCCGAGTCATATTGTCCGTAAACTATCTCGACGTTTTGACTTTTCATAAAATTACTTGTTAACATAACATTATAAAAACTTCAACATGCTTATCTGCTCCGTTATATTCTGGAAAACATAAATAAATACTGCCTTATTTATTCCAGGTACATTACAATTATGCCATACTTTTTTGAGATAATTTAAAGCAATTTCGATATAAATATTCATACACTGCAATGTAGTTTAACTCTAAACGAGTTCTGTACTTGCTTTTTAAAGAGCACTTGTTTTCCTTGCCTTTGATTTCTTGAAACTTTTTTTAGTATACATCCGTGTTTATTGTTTTAGTAAGCGATTAAACAACAATATATTACAAGTTTGCAGTTCCGGGTGTAAGTATTTACACTAAATGTCTTATTAGAAAGTCGTGTCGAGTAGGTCAAGTTGTAAACATATAAAAAGAAGACAATTATTGCTATTGAAGTATAGATGTAATATAAACAAGTTTATTCGTCTGGCTTATCTTAAGATGGTAGATTACTAACACTGCTGACTGCGTCGACTGCAGTAGCACATTTTTGTTCAAGATAATCAAAGTAATAATTTTCACGTTGTGATTGTGACCTACATTCAGATTTTCAAAAGAGAAAACGCGACTTATACATAGTAATATCGATATAAGCATCCATCCTCTTCATAGCTGACAGGTATAATGTAAGATCATTAATGTAAACAGGGTTATGGTTCCACATAACTACCTACTAGGATTATGAGCCAAATTCTCGTAAATAAATTAAACGGTTTGAGCAAGGTCGTGTACCGAACTAAGATGCAAGTCACTTGAGAGATGTGGATGTAATATTCGAGGTCACAGTGATGTTCTCTCTAACGGAACGCCTTTTCAGTTGTATTGGTGTATTCTGCGCGCGTACGTGAAACACTTAGGTATTACTTGCAATAGATTGCCAAGAAGTGGTTTGCGAGGTTATATTTCTAGGACAACACACAAACACAATAATTTATATGTAATGTAGATTATCTAAATAAAATTCCTAGTGCAACAGAATATATTATACCTACTTACACATACCTTTACCTGTATCGGAGGTCAATGAATTGAAGCTCTTATTGGGATTTTGTGTGTGACCATGAAGAAATATCTTTCTAATGAAAATCGGAAATAATCGCGAGTCGCAAAGCAGATGGAAAGTGGAGGTTTCGCAGAGAAATAAATTATAAAAATTTAAATAAACGGGAATATAAAAAATGAAGATTTTCGAATTTATATAATAATGTATACGGTGTCCATATTTGAGCAAGAATACTCATAACATATAACTTTAGATGTTAATCAATGACTTTTAAACTGGTTTTCACGCGTAACTCTCATTTCTATTTTGAATAACTATCCGGTTTTTAATAAACTCACCGTGCACAATTCATAGTTTAATATTATCTGACATTATTAGAAGATTACAATCTCCAGACCAAGTTGTCTGATCGAGTCGCCAACGTCGCGTCTACGGCATGCGGCGAGCTTCGGCCACTAACGGTACCGTGCGCCCGCGCCGATTGGCCCTGCACTCCGCGGATGTTGTCTCCGTAATTCAATACATCTAATACTGTTATTAAATTTATGCGTATACATCTGATCATACTTTCTCTCGCTTATTATAATCATAAGCATCAGTCACGACCGTTGAATCGATATTTTATTCATCTCGGTATAGTACACATACGATACGATAATACAATTCAATACCCACAGTAAATGCGTTTTATGTTTATCTTGAAGAAAATCTGTGTGAATTGCAAAAGTAAATGCACTGAAGTAGCCCAACGCTCACACTAATTAAATAGTTAGGTGGAAAGCTGGCTTGCGAA
This sequence comes from Boloria euphrosyne, assembly GCA_951802675.2. NCBI lineage: Eukaryota > Metazoa > Arthropoda > Insecta > Lepidoptera > Nymphalidae > Boloria > Boloria euphrosyne. The sequence goes on from OX637872.1 coordinate 8,337,849, forward strand.
ATTGCAATAATGCGGCTATAGATCCGCAAACCAGCAGAGGCTTTTCAACGCATTGAATTCCGCACATGAGAGACGGAAGCGGTGAACAGAGCCTTGATCTTGCCTATACATATGTAGTTAATCTGCACAGACGTATAAGTTACATATTATGTCGCGAAGTGGTAAAGAGCGAGACGTAGTGACAATAGCACGTTTGACCCTGTTCACACGCTCGTCCCTTTCTCGAGTTATTGACTAGTTGGCTGCCCCGCTTATGAGAGGCTATTTAGCTATTTGCACATTTACATAGATTGTAGTTCAAACAAATTCCTCACTAATAGGCTACATTTAGCTCAGTTATATTGCAATAAGCGTTTAAGGTGACATACCCATTATAAAACGTTATTTGCCAGAATTTAATTTTATTAAAGTTTTTAATATAAATCGTTTGGTATCATTATACTTCGATACCTGTTCTATCTTCTATTATATTAATTTTCGTAATATTAAAAATTCTTATAATGTCATTTATGTAGTAGTTTAATTATATTTTTCTAATAATATAATATATTATATTAATTGTATTGACTTTGATGATATTATTGTCGCGTAATAGAGTGTGAATCCGCCACAACAGCACGTTTGTAACAATATGCTTTACGAATGGTAGTTTTAAAATTTCTACTTTTGACAAGAAGTGTTAGCTGAAAATTTTAATGTGCAAGAGAGACAAAGCATTTTCAGAAAAGTAGGAATATTTTAAAATAGGAAAACTTTTTTTAAATTTTTACGCAACTACTATTAAACATAATTAGATTTGCATAATTTCAGCACTTTCTAAATAAAAAGATGTGACTAAGTTACAAAATATGTTTTAGTACAATTACAAATATCAAATATGTATACGTACAATGTACATAAAAACTCATAACTTGTAAAATACAACGGTAATGACAAATAATATTTTTTTATTTTTTATTTTGATATTTAACTAGTAATTAGTTGATACCTACTTCCTTAGTTTTACGCGAATATTTGACATATATGTAATAAAATTCTAACTTAGTCGAATCTGTACATTGATTATTTTTTGGAAAATCTTATAGATATAAGTACTTAATCATTATTATGAATTAATATGGATCTATAGTTTTTAGAATATTTCTCTGACTGTCTATAACCGCATCACGAGAAAACCACTGGAAAGTTTTTGATGAAAATTTGTTTGATGAGAACTGGTTATCTGGGTCAGGATATATAGGATACTTTTTATTGCTGGAAAATGTCTAATTTCTGAGAAATCTCAACTAAACGCTACTAACCGTTTATAAAACATCAGACGGTATATGAAATCTAAAAATTTGGTTTTTAATCTTTAGAACGCACTGTTAAATAAAACTGTCTTTTCGTATCGAATCCTTTCAGATCAGGATCGATCGAATCGATTAAGATCGGATTTATTTTGATTTTTGGTTCCCGATATTTCGAATAATTTACAGCAATCATCAATCGTCACGGGACTCTGACGACTCTGCCGTGACCTTTTTTGCTGTAGAGTTTTATTTAAAATGGTAATTAGGTAATGGTAATTATATATGTATTACTAACCCATTAGTAGGTAGCTTTATATAAAAGGTATTTTTATGGTAATATAAAGCTATGGGTAATAAGCTATAATAGTAATAATTGAAATATATTTGATAAACAATCTAAAGTTAATTTGAACATAATTTATCTATGTTTTTACGTAAACAATAAAGTAAGCATAATGTGTTACACACACAGTAGAGCTTTGTTCGCGTTACAATTATAGAATGTTTAGCGTCAAGAAAATAAAAGCTGAACTTATTTTGCATTGCAAATTTGTTACGTGCTATTTTATTTATACTATAAATGGAACGTATTTACTTTTAACGTTTATAGCGGCAGATTGTAAATCAATATATAACTGTTAAGTTTCAAATGCGGAAAAGTTTTCAACAGAGTTATGATTTTTATATTTTTTTTATGAAAGTACAAGGTTTTTGGTGATTCTAATAGATTGTTGTACGTAAATGATTTGCATCACTATTTGAATTTCGATTTTAGTGTAATAATAATGGTGCATTATATAAAAAGTTAAGTTAACGATTTTTTCTACTTTTCTTCTATTCTTGTATTCACTATTTCCAGATAATATTCTAAGTTGGTTCAAAACGAACGGAAAAAGAAAGCGCGATCACGATTCAAGATTGATTAATTATATATTATAAAGATCTATCTTCATTTTTCACGCATTAATTTAAATAGATTTCCTTAACTAAAGTCATTGTCAATAAAATATATGTTTTTTTTATTAATAATGGATTAGAATATATCAAAACAATATTAAAAGTATAACAGTGAACGGTACAAAGCATATTCCCGAGATAAAATACAAGCAAGTTATATTATAAATGCCTATAAGGACGTAACAAGAATGTAACCGTACGTTGCCGGGCAGAAACATGTAGTGTGGGAGCGAATATATTTTTTGTAGTAGTTTGAAGATAAGCCTGGCTATACGTAATGAAAAGCGATGTGAGGTTCTACGAAGTGTCGCCCCCTAACGGTATACATTGATCTTTGACGGTTAGTCGTGTCGTCATATCACTATATGCTCATAAGAAATAATTATCATATAATTATAAGGTTTCATTTTATACCATCTATACCAATAAAAGTTTGATAATTGCATAATTTTTTTTTGTAAATTATCTAAATACTTAGTTATACTTACCTGCATATTTCATATATATGCAGGTAAGTATATGTACTATGTGTACTGTATGTATATTGTATTCTGTAATACCTATGAGAGCTGACCTCATTAACAAAAAACATCGAATAAATAAAGCGTATAAGCGAAATTAGATATTGTACGGAATTAGATGTACCCACGTATTGTTATTGATAATCCAGACGAGTTTTTATGAAACGTAACGTTAAAGAATAAAGTAATAAATGCACCATTTACGAGGCGGTTAAATACACAAAAAGTTGATTAATTAACGAATCAACAACAGGCTCAGCGAACAATAAAAAGATAGACCGGAGTTGCTATTTATAACTTAGAAGTGGACTAATAGGGAAGGTTAGGTTAGGTTAGTACATACAATGCACTGTGCTTACATGTTTTTCTTAATCAACCATTTGATAATAGAATGATAATATTATGTATGCTATTTGAATAATAAAATCGTAAAATATATTTTATTGATTATTAATATTTACATTGATGAGGTTCTTATGTTAAAATATGGGTTTTATATAGTATTTTCTGCAATTACTTGATACCTATATAAAATCGATTGCTAAACCTAATTGTGAAATTAATAAGCTTTATTCAGCTTACAGTTCTTATAAATATGCATACAGCTGCATAGTATTCTAATAGTATCACATTAAATAAGATGAGCAAATGTAATTTTACAATGGTTTAGGGTAATGTTCATACATAGTCGTACCTCTGTCATTGCAAAGTGAACTTTACATTACGAATAACGCATAAGCTATAAATTGGTTAATATTGAATTGACGACGTGTTTAGTTCAGTTTGAAGTGACTCTACTTTGTGTATAAGTGGTCATGGGTTCGAGTCCCGCTGAGGGCATCATTTGTGCATATTTTTAATATGTTTGTTTTTAAAGTTATATATTATGTGTTGTAACTTGTATGACAAATCTCTGGTATCCGTAAAACAAAGCTCGTAGCTTACAAAGGTATTAGATAGCGCTGTGTCTTAATTTCCAATATATTTATTTATAAATGAATTAATTGAGATGTTAAATATAAAGTAACACAAGAAATCGTCGTATAATACTTATATAAATATTTACAATATCTAAAAAATAACTAGTTTCAAACCATACGATATTATTTTTATAACAACATAAGTACTCGTGTATTCATTTAGAAATAATTTAAATCTATAGTAAACTAGCGACTCACCCTCGCTTCGCTCGGGTTCGTCCCCAGGTGTAACCTCTTTAGTATAGTTTAAAAGATTTTCCCGCTTTTCTGTAAAATTTTTTCCTGAATTTTCTTTGCTATAAACCTCACGGAGCCCGAGACCTTTCCAACGAATACAAAACCGTGGAAATCGGTTCGTGCGTTCTGGAGTTATAGCATCAGGAAGGAAAACCCGACTTATTTTTATATAGTAGATAATAATACATTTATTTACCTTCCTAAGCAGGTATTTTAAATAAAACGATATTTTAGGTTTTTCCCTATGTTTCGAATGCTTTATTTAGCATGTTTATTGTTCACGGAGAGTATTTTACATGGTAACCAGATATCGAAATATTGTATATGTGTTTATTTTAGGTTTGGTTATATTAATTTATGCATGAACATATATCATAATAACCTTTTTGTTTCAAAGCCTAAGCTTATAAAACTACCATTTTAGCGAATTTCTGTGACACATAAGTTTTGTTTGATCCTAATATATTATGCTTAATCTTCTAATATATAGAAATCTCGTGTCACAATGTTTGTTATCGAACTCCTCCGAAACGGCTAGACCGATTTTTATAAAATTTTTGTGTATGTTTGGTAGGTCTGAGAATAGGTCGTAGGCTATTTTTTATTCCCCTAGGCCTAGGTGATAAGGGTGGCCCTCTCCAGATTTTTATTTTTTTATTTTTAGACTAATGTTTAATATTTTTTTTATGATTCGGCATCAAAAAAATACTTTTTAACCCTAAATCATCCTTCTACTTACTACCAGTTCCTATTTTCAATAGTGATTAGAAGTAAGAACGCGGGCGTAGCCGTAGGAATTGTTAGTAACCCAAAAATAAAAAGATTAAAAAATAACAAAGCTAGTAAATGCTTATACTTATTTTGTGGAAAGCTTATAAAAAAATTATAGCTAAATAATATAAAGAAGTATAATTAACAAAAAAATAAAAGTGATTAACTGTTAAAAAGCTGTGTGCATATTAAAGCTTTTTAATACATTAGCAAAAAATTTAAAAAAAATGACTGTTTCTAATTACCTTCTTCTTAAATACTACATAAATAATTGTTAAACAAAGCAGTAATAAAGGTATTCCACTTTACTTTGCTGATGTAATGTTTTATTAACTTGATTTATAAAAAGTTAGTGCGCATGGACAGACAAAATTAACATTTTAAGATCATTTCAAGTTAGAACAATAAGTTACTGTGTGAACTTTCACTCTGTACAGAATAAAATATATTAAAAGGTTAAAGAAGTTATTGTTTGCATTCACTATGAAGAAACTTCGATACAATATCGACTATCGATGTAACTGAATATAATCGTGAAGGTTTTCCGGTGAGCGACGGGCGACTTTACAAGCTGAGCAGGCATATGCGGCGAGGGGCTAGAGAGGAGGGTCACGACGTGGTTAACCTAGGTTACACCACGCTCCAAAATGCTGACTTTCGCGCGTCATTTCGAATTCCCTTGTAATTTTAATTCGTTTCTCGCGTCTCGCTGGCATGTTGACACATAAACTTTGTTTCGATACAAATTTGTTCGCTTTTATAAGGGCCTTAACCGACACCTAACGTTTTACGCCAATTCAATCATCAACAATCAACACCAATAAAACACAACACATTGATTAGTTTGCTATAAACTTACCATTGCAATTACTTATTGCTAATTCGATAATAATAACTCTTTTAAAGGTTATGTTTAATTTAAAGCTGGGTGTTATGTTTTTCGATCTGTCGCGCAAATTGGATAGGCATTTCAAAGACCTACTTAGGTATTCAGGCTTCGACAGACTGCTGGCATTCAGATTATTGTGGTTGGCACTTGCCAGCGGACCCTGACATTTTGATACAGGCAGCTGACAACGTTTGATGTTATTGGATTCGTTTTGGCAACATACCATCTTAATAACTATGTACAGACATACTTAGGTAATATATCCCCAATTTATTTGTAAATTTTAGATTTTGGAAGGCCCTTTTTACTTCTACTTTTAAATTACTTTATTAAGTAAAGTAATTTATAAGCTTGTTTAAGTTTGTATTTTTTTGATGTTTGTGATAGGAACAGTTAATTATACAATGATGTAATTATGTATATGTATAACTATTTAGCTAGTAATATGAAGAAGTGAAAAGAATTTTAAATTAATTCATCGACCACTCCATTGGCTTAGACAAATACTGATACTGTTTACAGTGTTTTAATGTTTCACTATACCATATACCTGGTAAGACAAAAAATATTCAACATAAAACATAAAATAAATTATTATACATTATACAAGACTGAACCAAACTTACATTTATAAGTCGGAAAGGGAGTATAAAGTGCTTATATAAATAGGATGAATTATTTATTACTTACTAATGCGTCATATATTATGAACGTATATAATGGTGGCAGATACATATTATATGATTGGATTATAAAGTTTTATGATGTCATATAATAACTTAACACCAGCATAAAATTTATAAGTAGTTCTTATATTCTATATGTATCGCACTTGCTTTAATATCTAGTGAAACAGAAACGTCACGTTTGGCTTAGTTTGTAGATACCTTTGTGCGCCAGCGGTCGCGGATTCGAGTCTCGTTGGGGGCATTTGTTGAATACGAATATTTGTACTTCAATCATAAGTGTTTACTGTCTATATTTATAAAATGTATGTAGTTCAAGTTATATGTGTGTTTAGTTTTTCAACTATCTGGTTACATCCGTAACACAAGCCTCGTAGCCTACCACGAAACTAGATGGTGATGTGTATAACAATAAAAAAGAGGATAGGTATCTAAGCATTTCTCTATACTTAAAAAAATTGTAGGCAGCATAATGTGTATTTTTTGTTTTACTATTATTAATTGGAATTCTCTACACTAGCTATTGCTAGTGTGAAACGTGGTTAGTGACCATAACATATTAACTGTTATTGTGGGTCTACTTTAAGTTTTAGTATGTCAAGTTATATTTCTATTTCATGGAACCCTTGGATGGTTGCACAATTCTGCAACAAGAGGGACATTGTTAAAAATGTTAATAAAATCATTTAAATGCATTTCGATAACAATATACAATGTTGAAATCGATTATAATATTATATTGATAGGAACTTTATGATTAATTTTGTATCTAAATGTCAAGAACACGTGTTTCTAAGTAAAAGATGTAAGTAGGTAATAAATTGACTCATAGCTTGGTAGCATACTAATTAACTTTACTATTATAATTTGCGATTAGGCACGTGCTGTTTGCCTGTCGACTTTGTGAACTATAAGACTAAAATTGGGTTAGAGTAATAGTCTAATAAGCAATTTTCTTAACTTAATAATAATTTAAAGATTTTAAACAAGATGCACCTTATAGCAATTTTATCTATTAATACTCGTAATACCGAAAATAGATGGTATAAAAGTAGAATAGTATGTACGAAACATATAGTCGGCCAACGGATGTGACAGCCCAAGCTGCCATACACTAATGTCCCAAAAGAATGTATGGGAGCTTGGGCTGGCTGTCACGCCCGTTAGCCGACTATATGTTTAATACTATGTGGCTTGTTTCATGTTTTATGTTCGGTTTTTACGCAGTCGAGTTATTTATTTATACAATACTGTTAACAGGTATAAAAGTATATTGTTATCTTCTTTTCCTTATCCAGACTATGAAGGATTGACACAGTACATAATATGTGTGTATATTGTATATGTTCCAATTCATCACCATCATTCATCATATTTTGTTTTACCCTTCAAAAAGGGTATGGGTATCCTCTTTTATGGTTCATCTATACTTTCGTCAGATTCTTTTCTCTTTATTATATCCCTGCACTCATCACCTTTTTGGATACTTGCGATATGCTCTACCACATAACGTTACATGTATATAAAGTCCTACTAATATATAAATTGCGAAAGTAACTCTGTCTGTTACGCTTTTACGCAAAACCACTGAACCCATTTTAATGCAATTTGTTACCAAATAGACTAGACCTCGGGAAAGGATATAAGCTGACTTATGTTTTAACAAAGGGCTTGAAGGGACTGTGTAAGAGTCACTTTTATTATTTTAAAATAAAGATTGTGTAGCGTCCATCGCTTAGGCTTGAGATAGGTACCTATGGCAGTCTAAATAAAACTGCGATAAATTGTGAGTCATTTATGAGACATATTGTATAGTCAAGGATTTTAGAAAAACAAACATATGCATTATGCATATATCGTAATGTCAACATTTTTAGGTGAAGGTAAATGTAGAAGTAGATAAAAAATAAAATCTTTGCAATATCACTTTTAGTAATAATCATGAAATTTGAATGTTACCTACGCCCCTTAATGTCACTGGTTCACCTTTGGAGTTGGTATATGGAAGTTGTTTGCACCTATTTTTAATTAATTAAAACAAAACGTCATCGATCGATCTAAAAATCGATGAGACGTTTTATACAAAAATAAGATTAAACTGTGAATTATTAAACGTTATTTAATTAAAATTGTACGGATCATTATTTTTTACGAGGTATTTTATTTTGACACATAACCATTTTTATACTCGTTTGCTGTTAATAAGAGAGTAAAACGCATTACCCTTTTTAATGTAGAGTTTAATTTATAACATTAGAATACATTTAAACAAAAACCGAAAGAAAGTTCTATTTGGATTTGTAAATATCCAGAATAATATAAATATGTATTTATATTCACTTCATGTACATATATAAATAATTTTATATTTAAGTCGTTCTTGCTGTTAACTTAGAACTCTCGACTTTAAAGAATGTACGGAAGTAATTATAAAAAATAAAATAAGTTCAGCGACACTAGCTATTTTTTTGCATAATCGCATCTCTATTTTTCAGGAAATCGATTGAAAACGAGCCGAAGAAACGAAAATCAATATATGAGAGAAGTTTCTGGGATGGTAAGTTGATTTTAATGTTCATATTGTTACGTTTGTCGAAATTATGCTTACACATCAAATAAATGAAATAAAAACAAAATTAAGTATATATACCACTTTTTGTAGTGGATATTAAAAAATTACCTAAATTGATTTAAATTAAAAAATCAAAGCTCTTTTTCCTTATTTATTTAACTCGGTTACTAGTTTTGAAATAGTTTAAATAGTATTAAAATGTAGAAATTCAATCTAGGCATTTTAAGATAGATTCAATAGAAATGCAGGGTATACACAACTTGGTGTAAATGTCTATTAAAACGAAACAAATGGTCATTGCAAAGTCTTGTTGGACTATGTAAATTTCTTAAAGCAGTCCATGTAAGAGAAATATATTTTGATCACATTCCTGTATAGACGTTAGAATATGAACCTTATATTATAGGAAACCTTACGTGTTCAAAGTCGTGAAAGTGCACCTTGCACGAACGTTTTGTCCACCTGTTCATTCCTTGCATGTGGCGTAATATAGGTAGAGTCAAAATAGTTTATGGAACTGCTTTGTTTCCTTGCATAACAAAATATTATATGTATATTCATTCCTATTAAAATATCCTTTATGCATATCTGAGTAATTCCTTATATTGTAAGATGTTTGTGTTTTCTGGTCGAGATGAAGATAGGTCCTGAGTGGAACAAGAGTTCAGTTTGCTACTGACGGACCACAAATGTGAACATATTATATCGTGTTATCTAAACGTATAATAAAATTCTAACTTAGTCAAATCTGTACATTGAATATTTTTTTTGAAATTCTTATTGGGATAGTAATTATTATCCATACAGAGGGCGAATGTATAGTTTTTAGAATTTTTTGTCTGTCTGTCTGCGACCGCATCACGAGAAAACCACTGGACAGATTTTGATTAAATTTGGTACGATGATAGCTGGTTATCTGGGTCAGAATATAGGATACTTTTTACTGCTGGAAAATATCTCATTTCTGAGAAATCTCATTAACCGTTAAAAGCTGGCTGTAAAACATCATGTGTAAATGGGTATGTGAAATTTAAGAATTTAGTTTCTATGAAACACGAGCGGAGCCGAGGTAAATGCTAGTTATTTATAAATTAATAAATAAAATAGAGCTCAGTGTTTGTTCATAATGACCTCAAAATAATTATATTTTGAAAATATGAGAACATTTTTATAAACATTTTATAATTATGTATATATATCTATCTAATATGATTATATATTTTAGCATCTATAAATATACTTATATTTGCGTGCCTTAAATATATGGACATAATTCATTACGTAAGTAAAAAATGATAAGTAAAATTAAAACAAAAAGTCTCACATAAAATTATGTGAACAGACGAAACGATCTTTAATTACAGCATTCTCATGACGCGAGAATGAAAGCTTTGTTTTCTTAAACGAAAATTCCAATTATAAAATGTGCATAAATGAATTCTCCTGAGGAAAGTAAGGCGAGCTGGAATCCCGCTGCACGACCATTAAGGTAACGACCGCGACCTGCCCGTCAGCTCTCATTGTTCAGGCAGCGCTTAGCATGCCGCGACTACGATTTTATGTAGCCATTTTATGATTGAAAGTGATTGACAACTCTTTACAATCACCACATTTCTAGCACACTACCATTTCTCGTCGAATATTAAAAAAGTTTCTTTAAGCGAATACAGTATGTAATTGCTTCCATATAAAATTGAAATCTTGGAATTTTCTGCAAGAAATAACAAAAAGCTCGGCTCGTCGTTGCTTCAGCGATGCCTATCTAAACCGTAGTACATAGAGTCGATATTTAGCGAGCTACTAAGATAAAGGCTGTTGTAACGTTTTATATAATACGATTTGGCAGATTCCAGAGCAGGCTTGATTTCAGTTTGCTCGCATGCCATCACAGGAGCCTTTTATTTGACGTGAATACAAGCTACCTATAATTTAGCCTCATTTTGTATCAACCATTCACAAAGAAAATAAAAAGATGGTTTCTTACGTCATCACGTTATTTTATTTTTATAAAATTCTTTCTTATTGTTGACTCAAAATATATATTTTTCTTACAAAAATCAATAATTGGTTGATACGATTTCGATTATACGAGTATAACGTTACGTTGTATTTTTACACGTTCAAAGTTTTTAGAGCATTCATATTGTGTAGATCTTACCTGGTGACCTTTAGTTCATTGTGAGATATAAGTGTTTCTGTTTTGACCGTGTTATTTTGTATAGATTACATAAGACATGTCATTAGAGAAAGTTAAATTAGTTTTGAAAGTGAAATCGATTACACTTTCTTTCACTTGTCCATTTCGTCGTTCAGTTCAGGAGTTGATTTATTGTATAAGTGAACATACAAGTATAATTTTCAAGTTTTACCTAAATATACGCTTCAACTGTTTAAGTTTATTTCGTCATTGTAATGGTTCTATGTATATATCTAATTAAATAATATAAAATAATTCCTAATTCATTTTGTCGTTATGATTTCGCGTTGATGGCGATTCCCCAATATAAGTAAATAAATGCAATTAATTTGGTAGAGTAGTGAGCATTATAAAGCATTATGTGCTTTTGTATCTATATTTACCGATGTTATACTAATTAATAAAAGAGGGGAATGAAAAAAAATGTGCAAACCACTTCACAAACACGTCGGAGCGGTTTAAAGGCCGCGTCCGGATTGCGAGGGGCGACGGCGGAGGGCACCGGCAGCATTCCAGCCTTTGCGGCCGCGGCGACGTCACTAGGTACATTCTCAGGCACTATTGGCCCTCTGCATCAATCTGAAGATAAAGAATAGAATCATTTTTACAATATGAAATAATTTAGAATCATAAACGAGATTTTTCTCAATATTATACACGTATCCGCGGCCATGACATATACGGTACAAAATCGTGTCTATATTAAGGCAACCATATTTGGCACTTTTCATTATGATTATTCAAGAGCTAGCAAATATAGACATATTAGTAATCAGGACTTGCTTTGCTCAAGTTTCGTGTTCTTTTTGAAAATATAGTTCCTTACGGGAACAAAATTATGAACCAGGATAAAAAAAAGTATTATCCGTTGCTTTATTATAGAAGAACAAATCAATAACAAACACAATTTTACATTGATGAAGTAAGCAATAAGATCATTTTGTATTTTCTAGTTATTTATTTAATTCTTGTAGTGTTCAATTAAGCGTCATTGTATTCATCGCTATTGATATTGATGACTTGATAGGTCACAAGTTTGAATTTCACAGATCAAAATGATGATTTGTGTGCAAATTTTTCATAACGATCTCATATAGGTACAGGCTGGTAAGATCCAGGCTTTCAAAGGGGTTCGCATGTTGGGCGGGTAGAGGGATGCGGGGAAGTCGCGTGCGCAGCTCGTTGTTCGTCCCTGCCTCGGAGCAACGCCCCCGTCAAGGGCGGCGACGCTGCAAAATTCTGCAAGTCCGAGGCGATTCAGTGCATCGCGCCCCGCCGCGGCGGCTCCGCGCACGCCGCTTGTTACAGAGTTCGCACGTCGCGCATGTGCTGTGACCGCACGCCGCACACGCACCACCCTATGTTAAATAACTGTTATTTCGGTCTTTAATGGAATGTTCCGCATTCTGAACGATCCACTCTCATGTTGATTTTGTTACATCAATTCCAATCTTAAGTGGTTAGGCTTTGTTCTCCGTAATCGTTTAGTGAAAATGTATTTTTTGAAGACGATGAAAGTAAATGTATTATGAATGAGCGGATGCCGAAAACTGGTTTCATAAATGAATGTGTAGTGTTATGGATTGGTCCAGATAAGTTTCAATATGGGAACTGATCAGAAATTTTTTACAATGCTGGACATACGGAAGCTGCCCAGACGCTCTATCTCGCTCATCGGTCCGTATATAGAAAGTATTTTTTTATGTGTGTTTTACGGTTTTATTACTATTGTTTTTATAATTTGGCTCAATAGGTGTTGTAAGTAATAAAAGGCCTTTACTAATAATGGCAATTATGTGAAATATCAGCAATTTATACTCTACTGTTACCTATATGTCAGTTATTTATTATTTCACACATTCCATATATAAAAACTTAATTTTAAAGTTCTTTCTACTTTTACCCTACCCTACAAGATAATATGCGATCAAATCAACGTCCACTTGTAAAGAGTGCAACCAGATGTTTATTTTCGTGATGTAACTTACAGCATTTTTTAGTTTAGAGAGATCTTCTGAGTTTCAGCTATATGGCTCACAAGAAAAATGGCTTTGATATAAGGATAGACACAGTGGTAGCCCAGTAGTAACGCGCTCGCTTGGATATCCGAGTGATGTGGGTTCAAATCCGGGTTTCATACCTCTGATATTTTCACGTGGAAATCTTTTCTAACAAGATTACCGCTTATCTTACGGTGAAGGAAAACATCGTGAGGATGTTTTCCTTCGCCGTAAGATAAGGGGTCATGCATGATGCAACCTGTCTAAGAAAACTTAAAATAAATTTTCAAAAGACATGTGAAGTCCGCTAACCCGCACTAGCCTAACGTGGTACCTACCCGATATGTAGCTTCTTTGTATTTTGGCAACGTAAGGTAGGTACCTACTGGCAAAGAAAGTCGTTTAATGAAGTCGTCATAGGAACCATTAATTAAAGGGTTTTTAGGTATTCTAACCTGTTAGCAATAAAAAATGAACATTTTTATAGATATTGTTATAATTTATGTAGGTACTTATTTACTACATACTAACCCTCGCTTCGCTCAGGATCGTCCCTGCGTACATTTTAACGGTTAGTACATATTTCTCAGTTTTCTCGTGATGCGGTCACAGACAGACAGAAAATATAAAAACTAACTTTGACTATTTCAATTAGATTTAAAAAAATGTTTATTGTACAGATTCAACTCAGGATTTTATTCACATAATAGGAATGATTCCTCTTTTAAAAGGGAAATAGTATTCTTTATAAGAAAATATATATTGCTCTAAATAAATTATATGTGTAGGTATCTGAAATTTTTAAAGGACACGAATACGCCAATCAGAATACGCAAAGCAAAATTTCAGTCTACACAGTTGTACAAATAAGTCGAAGCGTGCCATCGCTGTTTAAAAATCTTTAATTGACGTTAATTGTAGACACATAAGCAGGAAACAAAAAGGTTCACGAAACTTAATCAGTAGAAATTCGATTATATCTTAGTGTGCTGTTTTTGTGTTAACTTGTATCGTTATGTATAAACTAAAAGTGCTAATAACGGAAACAAATTTTTACAGTGTAGTTAGAATTCGACACTCCCGATATTTGCATCCAATAGAAGAAGAAGGTATTTGGAACACACCATTGCAAATTTTATGATTTCTTGACGAAATTACAAATACTAGTAAATGAACGCGGTTACGTTATGCATCACATTTTATATATTTTCTATGATCTTTGTTTCACGCTAATATATGATATTTCATATAATTATGTGTATGCTTTGTAGTGTAATAGCATTTATAATTATTATAACTCTCGTGGTAAAACGTGGATAACAATGTACTGTTAGGCACTTAAAGTTAGATGAACACTTATGTAGAATAATGTGCATTATGTATAAGTATAGATTAATAATAATAAGCCTATGCGAAAATTGAGTCCACTTGTCGTGTACTCATTAGACATACCTTTACCATTACATATACCCTGCATCGTAATAATAATTTAATGCAACTGTAAACAAAATTTTAACACGCATACACATAAACATCAATTCTTTTCAATTTTATTACACGTGTAGAAATCGTTGGAATAAAGTGCCAGCTTGCATTGGCTATTTTGTAAGCATGTATCGGTGACTAATTTATTAAATACTGAAGCAATACCTGCATTGCTTAATTTTAATAGAACAGTTGTGATTCACGAATTCACGATACGATGGTGACCACTTGAGGTCATCTTATACCTATAAAATGTATTTTTGTTATTATAGACGACGTGCAAGAGGTAAATTTTATATTTTATATACATATGTATATATTTATTATTTTGCTTTTTTTTTATTTATCTGGTCATAATTGACATTCTCTACTAACTTAAGCAATATTCCTCTGTGATGTTGATGGACCGGCTATTAATATTAAAGTTTGTTACAATACATCCCATAAATAATTATTTCTTCATTAAAATAGTGTCAATACACCTTTAAGGATAAAATATATATCTTTTGTCATAAAAATTATATCTTTTGTCTTAAAATAGTGATAATTATCCGTGTTAAAAATATTTCATCCCTCCCATACCGCTAATGCGACTTTGTTCGTGATATTTCAGTGTTAATAAAATTGCATGCCGGATAATTTAGATACTGAATCTTTATTAACACCAAGGCACAGTGTAGAAATAATGTCTTATGCTAGGCACGTACTTCCTCTAAAATCAGATTTGATTTGGTCCACTATTCTTTTCATGCATGGGATGGTGGACTTTTAACGTCTGTAAAAGCTTGTTAAATGATCCTATCAGGTGAGCGGCACCCGGAATTCGAGCCTGTTACATTTCTTTTCTAAGACATTTTAATATGGTACAATATAGTACATTATATTTTAAATATTATATGGTAGACATACCGTATTACATAAAGTTGTAAGGATACATGTATTAATTGCTGTTTTTGTTATATTTCAGATCGACTGAATAAAAGTGACACAGAAGATAAAAGTCTTTCAAATGATGAAACGCCTATGCCGTCTTGCCCTCGGCAACCACCTGATGGTGTTGAGACACCATCGGAAGCAGTTGAAAAAACTCCAGAGTTGCCTTCTAGGCTACCTCCTCGACTATCAACAGGATGGACTAGTAACCGTTCTCGTTTCTCCTATTCCTCAAGGACTCAAGATGCTCGAAGTGAAGCAAGTGTAAAAGACAAAATTGCTATGTTTTCTGTAGACCTTGTAACATCTACTGATCGTTTAGACAAGTGCGGGACTCTTCCATCTAGGTCACATTCGACTTTACGTAAGAACCACAATATATACACAAATAATTATACTGAAGTTTCATCTTTAGACAGAAGGTTGACCAAATCTCAAGATAATTTAGATGAAACACCCCGTCCTTTTAAGCGAAACTTAGATAGACCTGAAGTTCTTGGTGCTTTAGAAATTAAGACAACTGAAATACAAAACAAGAGATACACTCCATCGGAAATAAATAGTAAACCTTTATTTTATGGAAGTACTACCACACTACCTTCTGATACATCATTCACACGACAAATATATCATGCACGAAGCATTAGTGAAGACACTAGTAACAAAAGTGTATCAACTCATAAATCAAACTTAGAATACTTAATAGAGCAGAGAAAAAAATCTATGTCGAAGTTGCGAGGCTTAGTCATACCAGAAGTGCAAGCCCCAATTGTTGATTTGCCAGAAATAAAAGTGCGAGATTCTATTACAAAAAATTTCCTTAATCATTCTTTAAATAAAGAGGTTAAGAAAGACAATAAAGTTAGTTGTACTAAATCTTTAAATTTAACAGAAAATAAATGGAAAACTAGCTTCTTGCCAAACAATATACCTAAATACTCGCCAGCTTTCAAACGTAAATCTCTACAAGTTTACACTCCCTCATTGTCGAAGGAAACAACTCCGGAACGCAAATTTACCGAAAAAGTAGATACATTATCAAGAATAAGTAGTTTTAACAATGGTTTAATGGCTAACCCCTTAAAGAGTGCACTCGAATTTTCTAAAAGTTCAGTCACAAAATCTAGTCCGTTATTTAATCGAGCCGTTAATAAAAGTTATTTAAATAGCAATTCACAAGATTTCAAAAACGTTGAAATAAAAATATGTACTGCTACAGATATACTAGACAGTGATAACGATTCAGCTATGAGTTCAACTCAGTCTAGCTATCGTTCGTCAGCCTCGTCACCTATGCATAATTTGGACCATAACAATGAATCGGATAGTTCACGTTTGTCTCCCAGAATAGCACAGTATAACTCTTATACTCTTATAAAAACTGAGGTACCAAATAAACCTTTTCTAACAGAGAAAAATGGTGAACAATACGTCAAAAGAAATGTCTGCCGATCTGTATCTTCAGATACAAACATTTCCCTTAGCTCTTCTGCAGGATCAGCAGCCACCTCTGGATCACAAGCAAGTTGCAGTTCCCTTGAGAGTTCTGTGGCTGACTCAGACAAGAGAAAGGTTTCAAAAATCTATAACGTTGATACTATAAACAGGCGAAATATTGTTGCTTCAGCAAAATGCAGAAGTGGAAGAGATGTTAAACTTGAGTCGCCGGTTATTGAAACTAAGTTCTCCCATGAGTCTTATAGCAGATCTCCCAGCCCAATACATAAAACGTCTGATCACCTTTCTACGCTCACACCAGCAGTGAGTGCAATAGCGGGTAAAGGCGAAAATAGACGACGCAATAAGGTAATTGTTGATACTGATTCTGATTCGGACAATGAAGTAAATATTCGACAGCGTAAATCTGATTTTAAAAATACTAGATTAAAACGTAATTCTAGTACATCCAATAAATATAAGAGCAATGAAAATAATAATCTAGAAACAGATAAAAATGATGATACATTTAAACATAACAAAAACGAAGCTTTAAAAGACCTAAGTTTGACATGTTCAATAAATCGAGACAGTGATAAAATTGTAAAAACAAAGAACATAATAAGCGTTAATAAGATTGATAGCGAAAAATTGAAAGAGCAATGTAATGGAACAGCATCAGTAGATAATAAGAAAGAATTAATCAAGGCAATAAATAGTACTTCATCTTCAACCTTGAGCTCACGTCCTACTAGAGACATCAAAACTTCTAATAAGGCCCTAACAACAACAACAGAAACTGAGCCAATAGTAAAAACTTCAACAGAAATTTATCGGTTAAAGAAAGGGGCTGGTTCAGGCGTGGGCCTCATCCTAGCTGGTGGAGTCGATTGTGAAGCTAAAGATGTCACTGTAAGTATTCGTGAGTTAATGTATTTTTTTTCTTCTGATTTATAATAATATTTATTTGACAGTTTATTTTATGGTTTAGGTTCATAGAGTGTTGGAAGACGGTATCGCTGCAAAAGCGGGAATAAAGAGGGGCTCAAAAGTTCGTAGTATAAACGGCTTCCAAATGTCAGGATTGACTCATGCCCAATCTGTTGGCGTTCTTAAGGTACATTAGCGTAGAAGTAGGACACGACTTCATACTATAATCGTTGAAGAATAAAACCAATAAGTATATAATAAATGTATCGGATAGAAATAAAGAAATTAGTCTTCCACTGTAATTGGTAATTTTTATTTAACGATTGTAGGATGACATATTGTCTAAGTCCCTAGATTTTTCCTAATTGTAATATGGTAAAAAGCACGTATTCTATTTTAATTTATTAAAAACATTATCATGTAAAATTATTGATGTTTTAGGAACAACGTTCAGAAGTTGTAATCGAAATAGAGAATGAAAATAAGGTTAACAGAAATATGTCTGAATGCGGCTCTGAACAAGGTATTTATTTAAAACAATTTAGAATTCAAATTCTTTGAGTCAAATCATATTATTTACTTTTCATGTAACCTCTCTTTAGCGGAGTCGAAAGGACACCAGGCAAGCCAAGTAAGCAGTTCAAAAGGAGATGTTACTTTAGACCGTTCAGTTGTCACGGTTGTATTAGAGAAAGCAGGCGGCGGAGCGGGCCTAGGCTTTGGTTTAGACGGAGGACGAGATTCCCCTCAGGGAGACCGGCCATTGACTATTAAGAAACTATTTGCAGGTACTTTTTACCATATTTGCCTTTTATTCGCAATGAGATAACAAGAATAATTTTAGAAATAAATATGCGATCTTTTTTATATTTAATATTGCAAGCGCGTGTTATTATTACAGGAGGTGCAGCTGCTCAGAGTGGCCGCATTGTTGTCGGTGCTGAACTTCTCTCTGCTGGAGGACAATCTATGGAAGGTTTCACGAGAACTCAAGCTTGGGCTGCCTTAAAAGCTCTACCAGCTGGTCAAGTTGCTTTGGTTCTTAAAAATCCATAAAATGGAGAAACGTTGTTTTCAAAAATAGATATTTGAGAGTACAAGTCAATTTATTCCTGAAGGTTTTTTACTCTACAAATAGACTTTTTAAAATTTTAATTTATCCAGGCAACACAATTTAGAAAAATGAAAATTTTACATTTAATGGTACGTATCTATTATTAGTTAGGTAGGCTGGTAAAGTACACGTAGTGTATATAGTATTAGAATAATTATTTCAGGTATGAAACCTATGTGCCTTGTCCTGAACATAAACGCTGTAAAGACTGCATTCCGATATCATACAAATATAATATTATTTATTATTAAAACTTTACTAGTCTCTGAATAAATATTATTATACATAATTATAGGCACTGTACTTACCTATATCTGTATCAAGTTTAATACATATTTTCGAAATAAGTGCCATCTTAAGATAAAAGAACAAATATTTTTTCAATTTATTATGAGAAATTATCAGATTTCACAGCGTTTACGAAGTATTGTTTTGTGTCCTTAAAGGGCTCGCTGTTTGAAGTTTTTTATCCGTTGAACTATATCTAGGCAACGATTTATAGGTCGTTAAAGTAAATTTATAACGAAATAAAAAAAAATACAAAAAATATAATTTTTTAAAGTTACAATTGTAATATCCCAGTTACTTGCCATGTCATTTCCATATTATGTAATGACTTATCTTACTTCATACTAATTCTTTTATCATTATATATAGTTTTAAGACGTTTGTATATAGTTTTTTTTGTGTTTAACATATATTATATTTATGGATGGTAGATCCATAGTTATATTGCCCTGATGTTATGTTATACGTGTCAATGTTAAGGATTGTATAGTACTCGTATAATTGTTAGTGTGACTTTTATAAAATAGGTTTATCGAACGATTGCTAACGGTGACTCCGTTTGTTATTCGTGCAAAGATACTAACCGCTCGCGCTGTTTTGGTAGATATATTTGTATTGACGTCGGACGTCCATTATTATGAGTACTATACATTACTATGTTGATAGAAACTATTTATGTAAACATATATAGTTTTAACATTAAGAAATATAATCTTTACATTTCCTATGGATGATGTTTTATTAAAATAATTAAATATTCCTTTTATAAAATGTTAACCCCACAAACTTTGAGTTTATTTTAACGATTTAAGTAAAAATTTACTATGGTATAGTTCTAATGAATTACTGTATCTGTATATTAAACCTTCAAAATCTTCAAGTTGCTAGAAATAAGCAGACAAAAGATTGGAATCACACTGAAAATAATTGATTCCCATAATATGTGTTCAATATTCGCAAGATAATTATAATAATACAAACTTTGATATATTACAGTAATCGCAGTTTTACAGCACTCAATTCCTTTCAATTAGTGATTGGAAAGTAATCCGTCTAACTATAACTATAAAATACTTTTTTATGGAAAATTTACGCTACTATTTGTAAATATATGTTGTTGTTTTTAAAATACACAAAGTTTCAAAATTCTATATGGCGAGCAATACTTTAGTAGGTACAGGTATATGTTAAGTAAGTCCTTACATGAAGTTTTCGAAAAAACAAAGGAGTTCAATACTATTATTCAAATATTATTTAAATGTGACGCGATGTCTTCGAGAATAATATTTTTTACGGAATAATTTAAATCATTTACAAATTATTTTTGTGAAGCAGATAGTTTTAGTAACCTACTTTAGTTAAAAGTAATTAGGTACTTTTCACGATGATTATTCAAGTAATAACTTATTTAAGTAAAACAAGATACACAATTTGTTGAATAATACTTATTTAATATTTCAAGTTTTTTACAAATATGCGAAAATAGTTTGCTACATTGTATTATTTTTTTATTAAGTATCAGTTTTACATAATGAATTTTCGTTAGTTAAAACTCTAAATGTATTTATGTTAAAAGTACTAAAACTGTACAATATTTTAGGCCATAGAAGTCCGCTTAAAACCATAGAAAAGCAACTGTAGAGCGTGCAAATTTTAATCAAAATAATGACAAATCTGATATTTCCACCATAATTTCGTTGATTATTACTTTTACAAATGTTTCTTTTAATAATGAACATTTATAGGCACTTAATTAATATTTTGTCTTAATATATATTCATTGTGTGTATTGTCTGTTTATATAGTAATTATTTATGTAATAAATATCTATCTAATTTGGTAAATAGGTATATATTAGATTTTTATTTTACCTTGTACACTATTAATTAATGTTAGGTATTATGAACTAAAAGTGACAAAAAGTCCTGCAGACTGTTACTATATGTGGTTATCTTATATAAGGAATTAAATAAGATCTAACTAGTGCCATATTTATCATCTTGGATTTAAGTATCACAGACTACACTTTTTTCTCGTTTTGTTTAAAGTATAAAATATAATATTTTATAGGCGCTATACAAAAGTCAAAAGTCTCAGTAAATTTTTCAATGGCAACCAAAATTATAAGCAATGCAGTACATACAAATACTATAAATTCATAATATTTATTACATTGCATTTTTTAAATTAGGATATACCTACATATTATCAAGTAATTTAAAATTTCGTGTTTTCCTGATAATGCTTATCATTAGATTAATAAAGTTAAAACATATATGCATATTGCATATGTACGAGTACTTTGATACTATTGTAAAGTCTTGTTATTTTAACCAATGCAAGTACATAATATTTACTTTTGCACCAAAAATATTCATTACAATTACAATATCACATTTGGCGCACATTTTCATTAAATCACCTCTTTCTTTGGATTTACATACTCACAATACCATAATATATTATTATAATAAAAATATATATATATCAAATTAATTTACTTCTAAGTCTAAAATATTTTAAGTTATTATATAGTCTATTGGACATATTTTAATTGTATACATAGTAATATTTACAAAGTGGAGTAAGTAATGTTAGTTGGCGCCTGAAGCGGGTCTCCGCAACAGGCGCAGGGCAGTCAGCGCGCCGGCGCTCGTCTCGTCACCCGAAGCAATACTGGTCCCGCTCGGACGTCTTTAAAAAGCCTGATTGCTTCACTGTGTGTCAAACCAGCCGTGCCTCTGCCGTTAACTGACATTATTTCGTCCCCTGGAAGGTTTAAAAAACGTCTTGAGTGAAAAAGCATATCAATCATTTTAGGTAGAATCAAAATCAGTGCTAATTTTTTCAAACGATAAATACTCGTCGTACTTTACAGCAGAGAGCTTTTTCCGCTTATTTAAAGACAAAGCTTTATTTCTGAGATTAATAAGTACAGTATACTGATAACATACTTTTTATCGTCTTTATTAAATTAAAATGTGTATCTACTACAAATAAAATTTACATTTAAATGTCATTTACGAGAATCCTATTTATCCACTATCCTGTTTTTTTTACCAATCAAAGGGAACTGCGAGGAAAAACATAATTTAAAAAATAATTATTTTACTATGTTGTTTTTGACACTATCATAGGTTTAAAACACCAACACACATTAAGACATCAATGTTGAGCTTAGCATTCCTTAATACATCAGGTATTTCTAATTAGATGTTAATATAATGTTAAAAATCCTACATGAAAATCACTTGTTAACTAAGACTTAGTAAAGATTTTAATTTATAATATTTTTATCTGATAACTATAATATTACTAGCAAAAAGCTAAACTTTGTGAGTGCTCGACGTGATAGTTTTTCAGTAAAGTGTACTGAAAAATGCCTAGGTTGTGAAATAGTGTTAGATCTCGCTTCGCTTGCCCTTTCGAAACAAGAAACTTTTGACAAATGGAAGTACATAGTTCAAGTACCTGCCTGTTACATGTTAATGAAAAATACATTACATAACTTAAATGCGGTTTTGCCATTATGCATTAAGAATTCATTTTGAACTTTTATGTAACCGTGGTTAACCTTTTCAGCAGGTGTAAGGTAGTACGTTAAGTGACATCAAAGTCACAGCTGGTACTAAGCCGTTGGTTGGATAGCCATTTATGTAGCAAGCGTCAGTTAAAAGTTAACGTATTTATTTATTTCTGCGTAAATAAATACTATTTGTCAGATATATTAATAACGGTAAATGGATTATATCATATTATAAGATTCGTTCTCTTAATTAAAATTGTTTTAATAATTCCAATGGTGAATAGGATTGAAAAATATCTTTTAGCTATACGTACCTATATCTACTGTAATGTAAAACGTTACATAGTTTTATTCACATTAACATGTTACATTCTTATAAATAACATCTTTTTTAATAGCCTACCTTCACGAAGTAAGCCAGACTCAGCTGCTTGGCCATTATTAAATATAGTTTTGACGAAGATGCCCATATCGCCTCGCGGCGAGTCGCGACCACCCACAATGCTGAATCCGAGTCCTTTGCCACCAGCTGATTTCGTAAAACGCACCTGAAAATTATGTAAGATAACACATTAGCATTTTTTTCATAAAAAGCTGCTTTCTTCAAATTTTATAGTTAACTAGCAATTCAGCGAATCGCTCCGCTCGGTGTCGTCCACACTCTGAAGTAAGTACGTTTTTAATGTTAGATAAAGTTTTTACAAAGTTCTAGTTATAGTTAACTAACTAGTTAATTTAGTTTAAGATATTTTCACGCAATAAAAAATATACTAATGTTGATCTAGATAAATAGGTATCATCATGCAAAATTTCATCAATATTTGTACAGTGGTTTATACGTGGTGTGTTCCCAAACAGACAGATAGATAGAAAAAATAGACAAAAATTCGACTAGAGATTCGACTCAGTTACAATTTTACTTTAGATATGTACAATATATATTAGTATAACCTATACAGAATAATTTGTCTTTATGTTTAAGAAGAACAATAGAAATTACAACAATAACTCATCAAATTGAAGACGAAACAGACCTGTAATACCTGTAATTTTGATAATTTAGGATTGACTATAAAATATTACTTTATTTTCCGAAAACCGAAAATTAATATCTACGAGTACCTATTTCATTTAATTGTTGACATACACCTAAATGACTTTACTGTTACTTTCAATTAATTACTACTACTCGTAAATAGTACCTGTAGCACTCAGACTAATAACTATCAAACTACCCGACACTTCTGAAGCGTTATCTGTCGTGCCTTGATGAAAAGTATCGTATGATGTCAGAAACTTTCGTGAAAGTTGTTTTTGGCACTTATAACTGTACAAAGCTCAAGGGAATTAATTTATCTTGCTAATGGCATTAAAGCTGTAGAAATCTTTGGCTCCGTAATATAAGTAATATATAAAACAATTCATATTAAATACGTAATTTTTTGTCCAACATTATATAATAGATACTTATTTTAAATATACTACTTAATAAGTAATAGCTTAAGAGCTAGTAACGTTTTCGAGAAAGCATTTCATTAAGGCCAGTGTTTAGATATGCTATTTCTCACACTCTCCCGGACATCATACGGGCTATCTGGCTGGCGGTAGTGGTTGCGTTCATCAGTGCGCATCGTACTTGGATACGTAAAATATCAATTTACTACGATAATTACATACATTTGTCAATGCGCCTAACAGGAAAATGAAGCAATTACTGGTTTAAACATATAAATATTGCTACTTGAAGTTCAGCCTTAACAAAAATTATATTTAAAATCAGCGTCTGGCACAATTTAAACAACAATGGAACTGTGGCAATAATAGATTCATGTTGCAAAAAGTTTGTTCCAGTTAGTTAGTTGCAATTAACATAATAAAAACAAAAGGAACCTTCTTAAAGTTCTTTGAAAAATTGATATTTTACCTATCCAAGTACGATGCGCACTGATGAACGCAACCACTACCGCTAGCCAGACAGCCCGTATTATGTCCGGGAGAGTGGGAGAGATAGCATATCTAAAAACTGGCCTTACTGAAATGCATGTTTTCCCGACGTTGCTAGCTCTCGTACGATAAGTCTTCGAGGTATATACATTTCCGCTTATTCTATGTTCTAGGTGTAATTTACATTATTACATGAATTAAACAAAAAATAATGACTAAACAAGCATTATTACCTCAAAAGAGTGCGTATCACGCGGTTCAGGTGCAGGGGGCTTTTTGATAGACTTCTGAGTCGAAGAAGGTGGTGCTGGAGGCGGTCGAGCTGACCGAGGAGTAGAGCTCACTCGAAGTTCCGCTACACAGTTACGCAATTGTTGCATTGGCTCTTGGCGAACTTGTACCCGAGGTAATCTGTACGGTTCTTCCCATAACTTATCTGCATTATCGGATGTTAACCGGTTATAACCATTTCTATATATATTTTCGACATCAACATTTTCACTGTACGGTCTACTTCGAAACTCTTTGCCAATGTTTTTACGTTCTAGTCCATAACTATAATCAACAACGTCTCGACTCTCGTCTTCTTGATTTATAAGTGGTGCTCTATCACGCGGTGATTCTCTTGCTCTGTACACGTTGGGTGAACTGCACCGCCGACGAACAGTAGCGCTTTGACGTGAGGACAATGGCGACGTGGGTGTTCGTCCATTGCTTGGACTAGGGACGTAAAAAGTTGAGGGTTGTTGTTGAGGCGGAGAAAGCACATCATGTGCAGATAACGCTCGTCTTCTTAATCCACCTCCTAATTTCCCAAGCGCTCGAAGTATATCTGGAGCGCCACTCGTTACTCGTAAAGATGCCGTCGTGTATACTTTGCCGCGATGTCTGAATGAGAGTTTTGAAGGTGGAGCAGGGGAGCAATGCGATGGAGGCCGCGGAGGCGATGGTGAACAACGTACAGGGCTTGGATCGCGGTTACCGGATCCGGGTCGGAGTCGTGAACACCTACGTCGTAACTTTCTCCATCTCTGCGATAAATTTGCATTCCAGCTTTCCTCTGAAATAAAAAATTGCATTATTTAACATAATTAAATTTGCGCAGTAAGAAACTGTTAACAAGCATAATATGACTCTCATTAAAATTGACATTCAATTGATTTACAGTTAAGTGTAATCTATAAAAGGTCTTTCTTAACAAGACGTGTAGAGTTGGTTCAAGTTTTAGTGGACTGCTATCAACTACGAGTAAAAATCAATTCTATAATTCTAATAATAACTTGCCGCCGTTCCAAAATATCTAAATATATGAGTATATACTAAAATATAATATTTTTAATAATTATTAATATATAGTAAATTTAATATATTTGCCATAAACTATTATTTTAGGTACCTAAAATTATATAATATGAAGACAAAGAGTGGGCTATATTGGTAAGGATTTTTAATTAATTAAAAATTATTTGAAGGAAATAATATCCTCTTAACCTATTTAGAAAAAGGAGGAGGTTTTTATTTAAGGGGTTGTTGTTAAGTTAAGTAGTTAAATAAACGCAATACCTGTTGTAAACCAATTTTGTTGATTCTTTTATAGAAAATCGTTTATGCTAGTTTTGTAACTAAACATTTTAATCAGAATACTAAAACAAACTTTATGGGCTGAAAAAAGTTTTTGATACTCTTCAAAATCAAATTCTATATACACTTGCTCAAATGTAATATATACCTTTTTTATTAGTGTCAGCATCTGACGCGTAATCATGAGTGCGGGGCGGAGGCGCGGGCGGCGTGGCAGGTGCAGCGAAACTGTGTCGAAGAGGTGTCATCCGCAGTAAGCGCGGCCGGTCCCCGCCACGAGACCCCCACGCCGGAGCTCCCATTTTAAATTACTGAAAATTAATATTGTATATTGTTATAACTTATGTACTTACTAATTTTAGAATTAATATTTTAAATGTAAATATGGTACATTCGTAAACTTTTTTTTAAATCTTTTTTTCACGATTATTTTCAAAAATGTATACAAGTAAATGTTATCAATGCCAACCAAATGAAATAACTATTGAAGCGTTAAAGAGGTTAAGCGACTGATCTGATGATCGATGATGTGATGATTGGTAATGTATGGATTAGCATTACTTTATTAAAATTGATATTAATTTTAAGAGTATTTTTTTTATTTTGAAAGTAAAGTCCCTATCCCTACTAATATATAAATACGAAAATAACTCTATCTGTCTGTCTGTTACGCTTTCATGCCTAAACCACTGAACCGATTTTTATAAAATTTGATACAGAGATAGACTAGGCTTGGAAAAGGAAAAGCGAAGCGACGCGGACGGTGAGTCGCTAGTATTATAATATTACGAGTAACTATTAAGTTTTTTCCAACGTTTCTACGCCATTCGTTGACAGTTGATAAATAAAGTTGAAATCTAACAATTACATTCTATTTTACATTATGTTTTAATACACAATATTCGCAAGTGTTTAATTCAAATGTATTAAATGTTTTATGCTTAATTTTTATACAAGCATATAATAGTCAGATAATATTAAAGTCAGTATTATAAATGCTTTTCACCTAATATAGTTCATATGCGTAGGTGGAAATCGTAAATATCGATGTTGATTCTTTGTAACACGGCCAAGTAGCCAAACCGAGACAGACCACTAACACTCCCAGTGCGTAGGCTTTGGTCAAACAAATATCAATCCGACATCCGGTAATCTAACTTGCATGTAGTATGTTGTGCGTACTGCGTAAATATTAGTAACATTGATATACGTCATTATGGAAGTATTTGTGTAATATTCTCTTTTTTAGATTTAAATAAATTATCTAGATAGTTGTACAAAATTTTTTCAGGAGATAGACATTGTCTTTTTTTTAAGAATTAAGGTATAAAGTCTAAACGTATGTACGGTATGAACGGTATTTAGATTTATTGTAATTATTTTTACTCTCTAATTAATTATTTAATTATTAATTAATTTAATGCATTTTGTGTTTACCTGTTAGTGGCTTTTATCTGTATTTTGTAATGCAATTTCTTTTGTAAGTAATTGTCAAATTTAAAGTTGTTCGTACACCTAATAAAGAGAAGAAAAGTTATAGGTTACTTTTTACATAGAAGTAATAAAAATTATCATTATTTATTACTCTTTAGTCTTTACAATTAGCTGCACGGTTTTTTATATGTACATGAATACAATATTTTTTTGTGTCGTTAATACTACACGATAAACACGATATATCCCTTATGGGGTAGAGATAGACGGTGTCAAGCGCTTGACCTCTACGTGCCTAAGGGAAAAGATACCTTGAATGGTTCAATAAAAGCGTGATTCAATAAAATTTTATCATTAAAAACTACGGTGAAGTAAACATTAATTTTAAAGTATGACGTCTTTTATTAGGTTTAAAACATTTTTTTCAAACTATTAGAAAAATGTGTGTACACATAAAAACAACCGTGAAAATCTCTTCATAATTGATAAAGATATATGTATCATGTATATATATATATATATATATATATATATATATATATATATATATATATATATATATAAAATATATATATATATATTTTATATATATATATATATATAAAAACACTTTTTTGAAGTCAATCGAATATAGAAATTAGAAACCGACGTTTGGACACAAAAAATTAAAGATAACTTTGAAGATAAACGCTAAATATAATATTTTATCTTTTTATCTAACTAGATCAGCTAGCTAACAATAAAAATGGTTTCTACTTTCTTTAAAAGCTTTCTTGTCAAGCTATACAAAATATCATGGCTTCTTAAGTATATATTCTTAAACAAAATGCTCTTTGGACGAAGTTATTTCTTTAAAGATATTATTCCAAAAATAATATAATCATTAGTACTATCTAAGCAGGCGGTGTGCGCTGAATGCGCCGCACCGTTGCGCTGCGGATATCCGGTCGAGAAACGGCTGCGTATTCCCCATGCCGAGCAGCATGGCATGCTCATTAACCTACGTAGATACGGACCTATAATACATCTGCCCACGAAAATTAAAAAATCTTTGTGGGCTTTGAGTGGTAGATATCGCGTGCTCAGAATAAATAACGTCTGGAATGTTTAAAACGAACGCTTAATTACTTTTCAAGTCTAGCCGGTGTTATAAGATCACAAATACATTGAAGAAAGTGAGGTTTAATTATAACAGCTCTTTCTTTTAATATGTTCTGATTAAAACTAAAATGTAGAGTATGTATGTATTATATTGATATTAGAACTTATAGTCTGTAATTATAAAAACAACGAATTGATTCCACTTTAAACTTTTTATCTAGAGTGAATTTCGTATTGTTATAATAGGTTATAAGGTTTAATAAAAAAATCTTATATTATTAAAGAATAAAGGCTATCTAGAAAATGAAAAAAAAAAGCTTTATTAACTAATATGGTCCTGACCTTAAAAAAATATACTTGACCAAGTAAACCTTTTTAAAATATGTAGTGTTTAAATTGAAAGTCCGAAGGGTATTAATGAGGTTGAGTTATTTTAATGATTTGGTCGCCGACTCCATATTTTTATCATTTACTTGCAGTTTGTTATAAAAAATATCTATACAAAATACATTTGCATATATTATAACGCCAATTGCCATAATTAAGAATTTCATCAACCTATTAAACTAGTTAAAATAAATTAATATTTCCATTTACAATGTCATATCTATCTAAAAGATAGTATAATTATTTGTTTGTACTAAATTAAAATGACAGTGAAAATGCATATAAGCGAGATGAGGCAACAAATTTATATTATGTCGAGCGATTTGCAAAATGAGTAAGGATCTGTAGGGAGCAATAAATACGAGAGTGTAATTAAATTCCGGCTTTCCACATCAGGGGCGATCTGTACCTGATAGATCGCCCTGCGGTGAAATGACAAAGGGAGGGAGATTTATTGCGAATTGGGCAAACATGATATCTTCTATGTACCAACATAGTACATAAACATAAATACAGCTAGTAGGGCTGTGGTTTTACGCTTGACAGTAATTACTTTAAAACTGTTTATCAAATTACTCGTACTTTCTTATATTTACGTGAGAATTAGACATTTTTAATTAAATAAACATATAAAGTTAAAGACTTTTTATTCAATAATCAAAATGAAATTTAACTCTTTCACATATATCTGTATCCAAACATATCCAAATCGTAGTAAATAAAATATATAAAATTTTATAAAGTCAGTCTGAAAGCGTTGTTAATTTGCGCCGGTACCGTTGTGAGTCGAATTCGGACGACGTGGTCACTGATCTTCCGGTCAATTCTATGCAAGTCTAGCATTTCCCGCTAACTCATAGGAAGCAATTAATACAAAAAGTAGACAATAAACAGTATTTTAAAAGATTTACATTATAAGATACACATTTATCTTTTATTGGTAGATCGATATGTGAAAGTTATATATACATACAGCATACTTATTCATAATGTAGGTATCTTATAGTTCTTTTATTCGTATTTAGTGGTTTGTATCTTCCGTTTGTATTAAATAGAATAGATATAAGACAATAATTGAGAATCAAACCAATTTACTTCGTGATGTTGTATTTCTAATTGTATGAGTGTCTTGCCCGAAGATGATTACGTTTATAATTAATTATATTTATTAATTAATAACTCAATATAGTAGCCGCATATATTTCACTTAGTCATCGTGGTTACGTTAATATTAAATGTGTAAGTAATACTACAATTTATTATTTTAATCTTACGGGTTACATTTCTGCTTTAATTAGGTAAATATTAAATGGAAGTCTATGTTCTAAATCTTCAGCTACAGCTTTTAAAAATAAATATGTTGCAAGTGCATAACATTTTTTTTAATTCAATAACTTGCTTTAAAATGAAAATATATAGATAAGACTGATATAGATATGTATGTCGTTAATATAATAACTTTTGAATATGGAATAATTAATATATAGATCACTTGCATTCAGGGATCGACGAAGCGTGGTTTAGTGACTAATAATACACATAAGGAAAGACGATATTATGTATATATATTTTCTTGTATTAAGTTCTAACATCTGCCCTGGATGCGTCTGAGCGAAGTAAGGTAATCACTAGTGAAGAAATAAATTAAGTATTAAAACTTTCCGTTCTGGAATAATAAAAATTTAACGACAAAAGGTCAAAAAACTTTGTTCATTCTTAACCTCATTAATTTAATATTTTTATTAACTAGTAACGTCTTAAAAATCGTGATTTTTGAATGATTGATATAAAGCTTACCAATTCTAGAATAGTGGTTAATAATTGGAGTCTCTCATTTGAGGTTCATTTACCTCATTCTGCATTATAAAACGTGTGAATTTTTCGAACATTATTTCCGTTATTTGTGATTCAGTTAGCAGTGTAGCAGTGCCCAGAAGGGCAACAAGCGTTAATTAATTCCAACTACAATTGTGTTATTTTTTCATCACCATTGGTCTGTCTTCTACATGCATCGTTTATTATTAACATTATTATTATACCTACGTGAATATTGTTCTAACGTGTGGTAATGATATTTTTCTTTACTTTATTAATCGTAAAAAATAGAACTTTACAATTGCTTATTTACAAAGCATTATAAACAAACCACAATTGTACAATGCTTGCTATTTTAGCAGTTATCAAATTGTTTTGTTTTATGTTTTCTCTGAAATGTTATTATACATAAGTACTAAAATATATATTGGTCAACAAATAATAGCTGACATTAATATAAATTCAATAATATTTCACGTAAACTCGTATTTATTACATCGTAAACCACAGGATGGGTTGTTTTCGTCGTGGTTTTTAAATTTTTCATTGAGGTTTACGAGTAAGTAGTACGAGTATTATGTGATATTATGTGGTATAACTAAGAATCTTTTAGAAATAATAATAAAGAAATGTTTTTAAAAGTAATACAAGTTATGAGTTTTATATTGATAGAAAATAAGTTTTCAAGGACCCTTAATAATGATAAAATTAAAAAAAAAATAACTGACCTAGTTTGATTGGCCATTGACTTTTTTAGGGAAACTACCGATATTTTGACTGAAATCATAATAACGTGGTAACCTTTTCTTTATTAGTACAGCCAACCCTTATTACTAATTCAGAGTAACAAAAATTAATTACAATTTTAACGTCGATAAGAGAAGTCAATATATCGATGGACCGCATTTACATAATATCGGCGTGAGGGACTTGCCGCCTATGTCCTTAAGATAGTAAGATATTATTGTAAGTAAAAGGAATTTGTCATCATGTGGCAATAACTATGACTTTTTGATAATAATTGGCCTTCGAAGGAACATGGCTTCCATGGCCCACCCACCTTATGTCAACAAATGTGCACAAATAATTATTTGCATAATTAATCCAGTAGCAATACCATTAATTAATTATGCGTATTAATAATTGTTCACCCAAAATTATATTAGTTTTCTGTCTGCATGAATCATTATATTTTACAAATTATAAATATTAAACTTAGAACATAAGAAACTGGAAACGGACAAGTGAGTTATACAAGAATACTGCATAAAGTTTTTATTTATTATCTCGTGGTAGGTAATATTTAATAAGATGTTATGAGTATAACGGTTTCGTACATAAGCAGCACCCACACCTATTAACGAAACTGAGATTTATGCGTAACTACGAGGGCGATAGTGGTTTAACAGGCCCAATGGAATGTGACCCATGATTTCTATTGTTATATAGATACGTAAAAAATCTTAACATGTCGTTTTTTTGTTTAATAATTCTCACACTGATTCCATTATAATTATTTGTATAATGAGCTAAAAAACTGGAGAAAAGAACAAATCATATTAAGTGCGGTTATACTTAGTTTAATTTGTATCGTTGACTTTAGCCTTGATTCCCATACATGGCACATGTTACAGCGAAATACAGTTGTTTCTTACAATTAAGTCAATGTTGGAATAATTTATAATAACACATTAATTATTTTATGATCTTGATTTTAAGTTACAAATTAAATTTTAATTACGTACCACAGGTTTATAACAGGCTATATTAGGCCCTTAAACTTAATTTTTACAAAGATCATGTCTGTTTCGTACTGCATTGTTAAGAGAAAAAGTGATAATATTAACAATAAACATGATTTTCCATTAATAACACCAGTTAGGATATATTTATATAAGGTATACCTATATATATAGCTTAGATACTAGTATTTTGCAGATACGAAGATATAAAAACAAGGTTGTTCGTAGAGACTGTGAATTACATTAAATTAACCTGTCTGCCTCAATTAATTCAGTTATTAACTATTATTATCCCATCTATGAAAGCAAAAGTCCGATATATCTTTAGATGTTTGATTTTGTACACATATTACTCGTATGTATAAATACCTAGTTTATCATTATTTTATATGTAGGTAATATTATGTAATATCAATCCCACTTTGGATATTACTTATTTATTTGGTTTATCAAATTGTTACAGATACACAATTACATATATATACAGTGATATTTTACAGTTTACAACTTATAATGATAAGCATCGCATGCATAATTAGAGATAGAAAAAGTGAGTTTGACAAAATAAGGAAATATTAAATAAAATAGTAAAAACACAAGTGACATGTAAGTACAAGAAAAAAAGAAATGAACATATGTCGAATTCTCTTGCACAGTTATTAGCTAATCAATCAGTTGTAGAATCAAAATTTCACACTTCACAATAATTATAATAACATTTATTTGTTAACAACAATTTTTTTATAAATAAAAATAACTTTTCGGATTTCTCGCGGATTTATTTTAATTTTTGGGTTCAAACATTTCTCATGCTTTAGTAATCATAGCACATATCATAGTCACAGGAGAGGTTTTAGATGCCTCAAAAATCATTATATATCTATGTGTTGCAAACATTAGCTGCCCATATTTTTTTTTAAATATTTCAAAATAGTCATCA
This sequence comes from Boloria euphrosyne, assembly GCA_951802675.2. Classification (NCBI taxonomy): domain Eukaryota; kingdom Metazoa; phylum Arthropoda; class Insecta; order Lepidoptera; family Nymphalidae; genus Boloria; species Boloria euphrosyne. The sequence goes on from OX637872.1 coordinate 8,371,608, forward strand.
TATCAAAGTCATCATGTATGAGTACATGTAAGTTTCATCACGATATTTTCGTTCATTGTACTTATTTTCTGAAGGACGCTACCACTGGTCAACCACTGTCTTATTAGGGCTAATTGATATTATGTTAACCTAAAGCCTTCTGTTCTGTTCTTTCAGTAAATGAAAGTAGGTACAAGTATAAAGTAAAGCTTTATTTTCTATATTCACTCGTATATAAGGAATAGCATTGAGCATGAAGACTCAAAGTAAAAAGATTATATACGCTTTTTAACGTATGCTTTATGTTTTCTCTCAAGTAGGTCGTGTCGAGAGTACGGTACACTGTCGCAGCAAATCTCAGTGCTTACAACAATATTTACTATCGAACTAACTTCTCATCACCGATGCTCTAGATCATGAGAAGTAACTTTGTACTTGCTATTATCTTGTTCAACCACCTTCATTTAATTTTTCTCAGGTGAAATCGCTTGTTCCAGTTTAGCTATGTTGTTACTGTTATACGTTATCTTTCTTTCATGACATTGTGTTTTCTTATTGAAAGAATTTAATTAATAGTTAGTTATAATTGATTACAAAAGGTGAAAGTTAGTATTTGTGTGATCGTTTTATCCCTTTTCACTGAAAATGCTGGACAGATTTTAGGGAATTTAGTATAAACACACAAAGGTAAAATATAGACTACCGTTGGGCCTGCACCCGAGCATAGTACGGGTAACTCGCTAGTAAAGAATAAAATCTTGTTTCAAATAGAATGTTTATTTTACCTATAAATCCTTTTAATTTATTTTGATATTTAAAAGCATTAGGGTTAAGAGTCGTTTTTAAGGTGCTCGAATTGCTCGAAATCATATTTGTTATTTTTAATTTATATGTATTTAACATTACCATTTATGGCTGGAATTAGTTCGTGAGAAAATGTGGAAATTAAAATAGAAGCATATATTATATATCAAATACACATTTTTCTAGGAAGTCGTATTAAAATCGCTACTACATACAAAAATTCTTTCAAAATAATTAACTTGTTTATTATGATAATGCAAAACATGATTACACTTTTAATTAGTGTCAATTGTCTTCAACAAAACAATTGATTGATGAAGAATGCTGTAATTTGGATCAATAGAAGGAAATTTGTGTTCAGTCCAATATAGGACACCATGTAATAACATGTGTGTTTGGTTTGGCCGAGTTAAATGGGTTTAATTTTTCTATATATCGTAATATAATAACATTTTTTTAATAAAGTAATATGAACAGACAAAAAACGACACAGGTACTTTGGGTCTATTACCTGGCTCTCTTTGCTTTCCTCCTTCTATTTAAGTAATTCTGTAATACATGTATTTTCTTTCAATCGTGCTATCTCTAAAAGGATCTAATACGCAATTTCGAATTTAATGTTAATATCTTAATTTATACGTACAAAGTATTAAAAAATAATATTATGTATGAAAATATTTAAGAATTTTGTGAAGTGGCCTTAAAAGAGAAGTAAGTAGTGCTCCTAATTTATAAAGCAAGTAGAAAAACTACACAAAGGCTGACGTTGTCAAGTGCCGGTTCAGGAATTCTTCTTCTATTCAACACTGTCGTTGACCGCCTTATATAGTCGTATCTCGATACATAAAGAGTCTATTGTCCGTCTGTCAGTTTTCTTATCTCATGTGAAAGACCTAACTTACATTATTTTTAATTATCTTCATTTCTTTATTCTTAAACTAGGTTTCGCACAACTCGTCATATCGTATAAGTAAAATATACAGGACATATTAATATTTACAAAATATAAAATATTGTAATAAAATTTAAGTAAGTTCTTTTTTATGAATATCTATTTTTGTTTTACAAAAATAGATATTCATAAAAAAGAACTTACTTATTGAATTACAAATAAATGAAAATCAATAAAAGTAAAAAAAAAATTGAACCTACACATATTATTCAATGCAAAAGAAATACCTATACCACTTTCTAAATAGATTAAACATATTTAAAATAAGGTAATTAATAGAAATAAAAACTTTTATGGTTAAACCTAACCTTTTAACACATTTTCACCATAAAAAGGCAAGTGAAAAGGTTTGTGAAACGTATAAGGTTAGAAATAACGTTAGAAGTGTTTGTCACATTTTAAAATAAAATCCTTATTAACTTTATCGTACCTACCTATATATCACTAATAAAACTGGTGTAGATACCTAATAATTTTGTATGATCTATTTTCCTCAATACGTAAACGCACAATAGCATACCGACGTGTAAAAACATAAGTTAAAAGGTATTCTATTTGTCAAGGTTGGCTGTTTAGTCGTTTTTTCTATTGAATATAATTCTAGTTACATTATTTTTTAAAAGCACATTTGGGTTCAATTTTACAGTATATTACTTTACTTCAGTCAAATGTAGTGAACAATTCTACACAGTGTACACACCAACAGATCCTACATGGTACCAACGCAACGGTTTATATTAACAAATCTTATAATATATAATATGAATGTGTTATAAAATTACTTTTATATTATTGAGTATATAAAATAATCATGACTTATTTATTTATTTTTTGTCAATCTTAGGATGTGTAAGAAAATAGCTTATCTACATTTTTGTTTCCTTACTCGGTTTACACCCTTGTTTAGTTAAAGAGCCTGTTAAATACAAATAAATAATTGCATTTATAAACAGTATTTACGACGACTTAGTTCGTGGTGACTCTACGTGCTGTGCCAGCGTTCACAGGTGAGAGTCTCGCTAGGAAATTCGTTTGTGTAATAAAAATAAATGTTTATACTACTGTCATGTGTGTTTATATTTATAATAGGTACATACCTATACTCGAGCCTCGTATCTTACCAAGGGACCAGATGATCCTGTGAGTTAATGTCCCAACATATTCGTTTATTTATTTATTTATCCTAAGCAAATTACTAGCTATTTACGAAAATAGACATCAACGTGTTTAAAGGTAGAAATTTCACCAAAGGACTAGCCTACCAATGGTCTATCTAGTTTTTCTAAAGAACGCTTGATTCGATTTTTATTTTCAATTAAGCAATAATTTAGTAGTAAGGCTACCAATATCGTATTATGTGATCTGTGGTAAGTACGAGTAACTAGTAAGTACTATGTTAATTTAAAGTTAATAGTATGTTATTGTAATACAAAGCAATAACATCTAAGTAAACTTAATTATTAAGAAAACTAATTATTCTGATATCAATCAAACAGATTATATCTTAAAATACCCTCATGTAGAGCTAGAACATTACAAAGGCAATATTATTTGGGCGCCTGTGTCGTGACTTATAAATAACGTGAAAGGGTGCAGAATGCACATTCATGTCAAATGTTTCATGTTGATAGATCAAGGCCCTTATTGATTTGGAATTTAGTTAAGATAGATTCAAAACGTTAATCGTATCGTTAACAAAAATTGTACTTACGCAGTTAAATTAGGTCCAAAACATTCAAAATTGGAAACAATATGTGTGGGATTTCTTGTTATTAAAGTTGCTTGTACAAAACAAGTTATTGATAAAAATAAACTGACTTGTTCTATTTAAATATCACCATTGCCAAACATGTATGTCTTTTAAGTGATATCTAATAAGTAATAAAAAATGTCACAAATATCAAGTATTTCATCACCGATTCGATAAAACTTTTAACGGATCTGTATTTTAAACGTCTTATTAATTATAACGAGCTTTGATACGGCAACGCTACTCTTGAAACACTTTTAGATTTTAAAAACTAACCGTTTCATTAATAGTTTAACCCACACATTGCCTTAATTGGTGGATCTTGAATGTTTGTAGCAATGACCTAACGCCTTCTTTCGAGTGAAGTACGTATGATAAACATAAGCCAAGGATTTATTATAATGACTCATGCACTATTTTAAGTTTGATCATCGATCAATCGATTACATTAGCTTATTTATAGTGAAATAATCTAAAGTTATCCAAAGAATTAGTCTCAGTATACATAATAGTTTGTTATCATTCCATCTGCTCCAGTTATAGTACTCATACTTTGTCAAATATTAGGTAAGCAGTTAGGTAATCCGCAAGACATCATTTGCACAACAAAGGGTGTTATAACAATACGATGGATTAATCGTCTAATGGATTGATGTGCATTACAATAGGCACCGCAACATGCATGCCGTATAGGTAATAAACTGAGGGTGTTGGATGAATGTGCTGTGAGGTCTGGCACTTTGTGGGCGATACAAAGGAATATAGTCTTTAAACCATTGTTATAAGAGAACACTGGATGTAGACGGGTTTTTGGTACAATTGTCTAGCGGAGTGTGGAGACCGAATACGAGGGCCCGAGTTATAAGGGGACGATATACCCTTGGCTATGCACCGCCGCCAGCTACGTTTTTTTTAAACATTTACTTATCAGTTTTCCAGCTGACTGACGAACGAGTTACCCATTTCATTTTGGTTATTCTATCATAATCCAAATACTTAATGTTAAAACGTATAAAAACGATTTTAGTCAATAAATTTTGAATTGCTTAATAAATACAAGTAGTATATAGTTGTATTCATCTTATTACTTAATTATTGTATATACTTTTTAATATAATAATTTAAATTTTGCTTTTTTGGGTTAGTTATTCATAAATTCAAAGCATCAAAATAAACATAGAGCTGCCTTTATAATACTGAAAATAATATAAAATATTATTGTTTATCACTAGTGTCAGATAATGAAGAGGTAAAATATTTCAATATAAAATAGAGTATTAAAAAATGTAACTTAGAGTTAATTCTATTGATAATAATAAAAATTACATACCTAATAATATTACTTCAAATCCAAATATAGGTTCACTCTTTGAACATTTTAACTAAAATATAATATACATATAAATCATTTACAATAAGTTAAACACAGTTATCGATACGTTTATCGATCCTAAATGCACGTAAAAATAACAAGTGGCACGAGGCGTCGCGTCCGTCTCTACCGGCGGTTGAATTTATACTAACATAACCTTAAAAATTGTAAACGCAGCTACGCGACCGTTGAAGAAATTGTTTGTATTCAGTACAGGCTTTAATAAAGCCCTGTTAAGCGACAAACATATTATGACTCATAAATTATATGACAAATAACTTTATATATATCGAGCGAATCTTAGAAACACATGTTCCTTTTCAATTGTTACAACTGAAATACTTCGAAAATATTTGTAGAATACCTACTATCGAATATACGTTATATTTCCTATTAGTTTAAAATGATAACTGTCAACAGGAGCTGTTTAGCTTCTTTGAATAAATAGCATACCTACTTTAACATGTCTAAAATGATTGAAAATATTATTTTAGCTAAAGTAATTGAATAAATGATACTTTATATAGTTTACTCTTGATATAAACAAACCGACTGTTGATGTAAAAAATATTTTAAATAATGTTTTTAAACCATTTTCGAACCATTTTCGATGTAGAGTCACAGGGATTGCTTAATATTTTAGCATTAATATTCATAAGGAATGTGTTATTTAGTATCTAAAAGTTAATTAAAAAATTCTATTACCCTGAATATCTTGGAGATTATATATTACAATAATAAAATAAACTATAATATTTTACCGTATAAACCTGGCAAAATACATTAAAGAGAGATGCTAAAGCAACATGTATTCTATTCTGAAGAATGTTTTTCTATTAAAAAAGTTGTTACCGAGTTTGTGTACCTGCACGTCTCTTGAGACCCTTTTATCGTACAAGAAACCGCGCCAATGAATGATCTTAAACAGCTCACAAAAACACGCTTTGCTCTCACTTGTGAATAAAACTGACACTGCTTTTAAATAAATTTTGTTCAAATACTTGACTTTTGACATGATAGATAGACACAATATATTGTACATACAAAAAATTCAAAATATTTTTTCGAATGTTTCTTTTCGTTAAATTTAGCCATTTTAGATAAATCCGGAAGAAGAGGAATGCATATTTTGTCGTTATTATTCATGGTGTGTATAGTTTTTTAAATATACATTTCAAAAAATATAATTAACGTTTATTTTGTATACATTTTCTTATCTTATCATATGGTTAATATTTAATATTCTTCCTTGTAGGAATGTAAAGCCCACACTGGCATATGTCGTAGGAACTTGGAGTCAACAAGGTGGTTAAATTTTTATTACAGAATAACAAATAAATGTATTCAGAATATAGATATAGATCTTTCAATTGAATATATGTTTATTTAACTCGTAAAAGTTAACCATAACTAATATATTTACAATCTTCATTTGTGATATAAATAACTTAGATTGATGGGATAACGTGAATTGAGTAGCTTATGTGCAGAAGTTGTTAAATAATATATAAGTTATATGCAGCTACTGTTAGAATCAGTATATAAATAAAATTGAAGTGTCCGTTTTTAATGTCAAATTAATAACTTTTCACTAAATTCATATGAAAGTTTATTCGCTACTTAAATCAAAAAAATAATATTTTTTTGCCTGTCTGTCTATTTGTTACGGATAATCTCTGAAATGGCTGGATCGATCAGCGGGACTTTCATTCACAGATAGCCCATGTTATATGGAGTAACTTAAGCTACATTTATTTTATTAGAAAATTATAAACCGTTTAATTTATTTTAACTGATGCCCAGCGAAGCGGGCCGGGCTTGCTAATATATAATATAAAATTGCTTCATATATTTAAGTAGAAAGAACAAATAAGCACTGACTAGTATTAATCTATTAGCAATAGGTTTTGCCTTAGAAACTTTATAAGGTGTTTGTCAACTCCATAAACGAGGGACATAACGTTCATGGGTCGGGTAGCGGCGCGTGTTTCCTGCGCGCGCACACTCTGGCAGGGGCACGCGCACGACTCTTAAATGTAGCTAGGCATGTTATACTGCAGTTATAACGAATCATATAGAGGCGATTGAAATATGTGAAAATTAACTTCAAATAATAAAAAAAAATTGTATGCCTAAAATTTTAGTTGAATTTTACAAATGTTGTTGAAATTTTTTACAAATATAGAATTTTGCCTTCGATTAAAGAATACACTAATATAGGATCGAAGGCCTCTTCCCAACAAAGTGATTGTTAGACTCTTTTATTATAATAAAGCTCAAAATCTATGAATCCATTTCAAAGGTTAAAGAAAAAAGTAAATAGGTATTATATTTTAATCTTATTTTATGTTCATGGAAAGTGTAAAACAAAGCTAATGATGTATTTGACTATTGTGATACTTTAACTAATAAAAGGTGTTCTGTGAAAGGCCAGTAGAGTTTTTACCTGTTCATTGTATTAACACAAAAAGTTTTGTGGTAAAAATAATAATTTTTATAAAAGAGCTTTACTAACAAAGAGTTTTTTCACAGGATTTGATCTTACTTAAGTACAGTGAATTAATAATTATTGTACTTAATAAAAATAGATATTATTAAAATTGTTTCAAGTATTAATCGGTATTGGTAGGTATAGCTAATTCTAATGGCTATTTCATTTTTTTTAATTTCAATTATTGGATTTTATATCACGCTGTATGTGAAGTTGTATTTTTTGGCGTGGCATATGATTATTATAGACGTACGTTTGGTTGATTCGGTCCAAACTCTTACTAGAACGCTTCAAATGCATGACATGTTGAAGACACGCGAGACACTTTAATTGTATTATGTTTTATTAATATTAGTATGATATAATTATATGTTTGTTTCTGTAGTCCGATGCCTTGTTTATTTATAGAATATCATGGTTTTAGTGTTGTATTTCATTTACTTATTGCTAAACTACTGACTTGGAACTTATAGTTTGAATTTTGAGAGATGAGAGAATTAGTAGGTATATTTAAAAGTATATATTTTTCTTTTTTTTATTTAACTGCTTGTCAATTTATGTATGTATTATGTAAAATATTGTTAATATTTTTAAATTTATAATGTATATTGTATGTTGGGCTCTACGCACTTTACGACCTTCGCTAATGTAGGAGTCATGATTATGTGGCAAATATGAAAAGCTCAATGCTAATATATGATATAGACTCATGTAAAGCTACCTATATATTAAGTAATATATAATCCGCACTTAACTTTTTAATGCGAAGACGGGGATTGGGAAGAAAGCTTGCTACAACATCCCAAGAAGACTGGTACACGAGGTTAGATGCTCATTTACGTTTATACTTATATAGATTATACAAGTTATGTAAAGACTACGACATACTTAAACAAGGGAACCATCATGATGCTTCAATAATAATTAGAGGAGTTGATAATGCAGTTTAACCTGTTATCAGAGTATTAGGAGTAACCTGTCATCTTTCACCGCGTCTCTTACAACCTGGCTTAATAAAAAAATATTTTTTATGCTTTATATCACATAGCTTAACTTTCTTAGTGGTATAAAACATTCTATAAACAGACAAAAACACATACTCTAACTGTGCTTAAGCTTAGGCAAAAACTTTTTGCAAAAAATAGCTTTACGTATTTCCAATGTTTAGGTGTTTGAACCTAAACACGTGTTTAAATTAAAATTTACTGTGTTATTGTTCTGGTTGGCAGCGTGCGCGGAAGCCGTTTCAAATCATAATAACAGTTCTCACAACGGACTAAGCGGACATAAATTAAATATAACAATTAATTTTACTTATACATATGAATTCACAGTAAAATTTGTTAAAATTTTAATTAGTCATTGCCATTATAATCAGAAATGTTTATGAACGACGATACGTAAAGTAAGGTCATGCATATAATGGCGCAGTAACGGTATTAGTTTGAAAAACAAAATGTGTTTTTAGAAAGTGGATTGACTTTTTTAAGTAGAGTTATTAAGTTTTTAACAGCTAACTTAGTATATCCGAGGTTTTATTAATATGTATAATAAATAGGTATTATTTTCAATTTACTAAAATCTAAATTATAAAATGTTTGAGAGGAGATAGTGTATCAAATTGAATTTCAAGAAGCTGATATCTCATGATATCAAAACATTTACCTACGCCTTTTAAAAGGAAAATATTTCAAAAGTAAACACAATATGCTCTCATCATCACACTCGAACCGTCCGCGTCATTCATTACACCTCTCCTTCTCATAAGAGTAACAACAAAGGGTTCTTATACAAACATCTTAGTTCAAGGTTCTAAGAAAGGCACGCCTCTGGCACTCCCCTGGAATGCGCAATTACTAGTTGCAAGTGTAACTATACTAGGAACAGATTTGAGTATACATAAACATATATGTATGTTGATAAGCTTATCACATCGATTTTACGCAGTATAAAGCACAGTCTTATGTTTATACCTATATCTTAAATTAACATAAATAGGTATGTACTTATAAAGATTGAGTAACTCATTTATGTTTTCAGTATCGGTATATACATTTAAAAAATATTTAAAAGTACCTATTCTGAAATATTTGGGATATGAACTATGGGCTCTATGTGCCTTTGTAGTAGGATAAATTTCTCACGAAGGATAGATAAAAGGATTTTTTGCAATATTGTAATATTATTTTCAAATGAACAACTGTTAAGTTTCTTGCTCTTCTTCTCAGCAGAACTGCCTTCTGAGTCGGTGGTAGCATAGACTTACATACTGACATCTAATTTAAATTCTCTATTTTCATAACGCGAAAAGTGAAGATTTAAAAGTGCTTGTAAAGCTATATATTTGAGTAAAGTATATCTTGATGTCACTTAGATTTTTTATGTCGGTATAACTGCAGGCACGATCTGAATGGAATGTTTTCTAGCAGGTTAAAGGTTACATTATCGTCTACATAAAGCACATTTAGTGATAAATAAGTATTATAAAGAAAAGTATCGACGGAAAGCTCGCGTTAAGTATAAAAATATTAAATTATTATATTATTACTTATCCTATTACGGTTAAATTATTGTTAATTATTATTTGATAACCACATAACACATTACATATATAAATAACACTCTTTATGCAGTCATTGTAGATTATATACAAATACAAAAAAGATAATTATTCTATTCAGTCCCGTTCAATGCTTATGTCGGACACTTGTAAGTTTTATAAGTAGTATGCTTATGAAAAGCTTAGACTTTTATTTTCATACCAAAATAGTAATTTAACACACTTAGGTATATCTTTTACTTACTCGTAATTCACAATTATGTAATTATTATATAATGCCAGTTTCAATTTTAACCAAAAGTAGTTATAATTCAGTACTATTTGAAAAGGAAGCGCGTTCCGCGTTCAAGGCTACAATATTGTTACATGACCTTCATGGTGCCTGCCTTTGGCTATTTTCAATTTATAATGATGGAATTTAAGAACTTAATAGTTTACTATGCAATGTTTACTTTAGTTATTTGATAGATATAATGATTTTTAAAGAATACCTACTTATATTAAAAGTATGAAAATGCTTGTATTTTAAGGTATAAACAAGGAATAATGAAATCTTAATCAAGTAAATTACAAATATTAAAATATATTTTAATTTTCGATCACTAAGATGTCTCTCGACTTACGTATTTAGTGAAAAAAAATGATATAACAAAAAATTCAAAATAATATGACTGCGTAAAAAGCGACTAGTGAGATAGAAATAAGTTAACATAGGAACATAGTATTTTGTAGATTATGCAGATTGAGACATACACGTTTTATCCTTACTGCGAATCTTTCTCCCAAGCGCATACATATATAGAGGTCAAACACATAACCCACCATTTTGGGTTCGCATCAGTCGGGTAACAACAAAACTTAAAAATAAAACCTGAGTAAATATTTTTTTTTAAATTGGGGATTGCTGACATCTATAGAAAATTATAAGTCAATAAAGTACAAAAGTTTCGCTAATTAACTTATTTAAGTAATCAGGAAACTCTTAGAGCATGTAAGTCCCACGCTGTCGCAAATCGCAATACACGAGAAGGTACAATCGGTCCACATCTAGATGATATCACGTTTGATCCGGGTCGCCTTGATTACACCCATTGTTTGCATGTTAATTTCGATTGTTAATTTCGTACTAAATAATTCTATATGAAATGTTTCTATAAATACTGAAAGTCGTTAAAGCACTTGCTTTCTAAGAATCACAAAAAGTTAATAATTTAAAGAATTTATTTAAAAGTTCTTATCGACTTTGGCTATACACATTGTACACAATATGTAGTTAGGTATATAATACTAGCAGTACCCGCGGCTTCGCCCGCGTTCATGTTGTCCGCGCGAGCGGATTCCGCTAGAAAAAAAAAGTAAAAAAATGTATCCTATGTTATTTGTAATACCTCCAAGAATATGTGTACAAAGTTTGATGACGATCGGTTAAGTAGTTTTCGCGTGAAAGCGTAACAAACAAACTTACATTCACATTTATAACATTTGTATAGGTTATACGTTTCTTATAATGTAAAAATAACACACCGCCACAAATAAATATCTCCAGCTTCGCGATCTGTAATTTGTAAGAGTATAATAGTTTGTTAACAAAGCTACTCGTTAGACCAATATTTTAGTGTCAGTATTCAGTAATATAGCTATACAAATAACAGTAGCCGAATATGCAAAGCAGGCAGTGACTAATAACGAAACAATCGTCGACCATATAAAGTGAATTACCACACGACTTTGTCACATTATCCCAATAAGGCACTTTTGAAAGTGTAATTGCGTACTCATTTTTCTGATATTCTGCTATTTATTTTAGAAAGAACAATGAATACATGGGTCTTATTAGTCTATTTTGAGTTCATATTGTACTCATATTTTTTTTATTTTGCAATATTTTTTTTAATTTAAAATCTGACATAGGTATGTGTTATGTTAGTCGTAAAAGATTTTACTTTTTTTTATTTAGGTGTATGAATAGTATAGAACACCTCAATAAAAGCCAGTGTCATTTTTCAAAACACATACAATATTAACAAGATTTAGCTTTACAACTTATTATCATACACTTATTCTAACAATTTTATTTCTTTACTTTAGTTGACAATTTCATTCAACCATTTCAATTCCTCACCAATCAATACCCATTTTCGTCCTTTCATTCTATTCATTTGTTTCGAGTATTCTTTATTTTTCAAACCATTTTCACAATTTTGACTGCCAGATTTACAAAATAGCCAGTAGTATAACAAATTAAAAAATATTTTATTGTACATCAAAATAGCGAAACCTTACAAATAGTTAATATTAACATACTATGCACCTTATCTTATTGCTCAGTAGGCATAACATTTCTTCGAACAAAACAATTCCTAGTTTTAAATATGCGAAGGTGTTTAACATAAGTTTTCCATCACCGGTACATTTGCAGCGATGTCGTGGGAAAAATATATCAGTATTGTTCGGCGTTGACCCGCTATTATCCGTTCACGTCTTTGTACTAGTGATTATTAAGTTCACTAATAGGTTTCTTGGAACTTTTGTTTTAATAGAATACAGAGGGTTGATGTAAATGGTAAGAGATCTCCTGGGGCTCCGTTAGATATGGGGGTTCCACAAGGCTCCATTCTTGGTCCATTTCTCTTTCTAGTTTACATAAATGATTTGCCATTTTTTGTGCAGGACAAACATGAGATAGTATTGTTCGCTGATGATACTTCACTTATTTTTAAGGTAAAACGTAATTTACTTGTGTATGACGATGTAAACGATGCTCTCTCAAAGGTTGTCTATTGGTTTGATTCGAATAATTTATTATTAAATAACAAAAAAACAAAATTAATAAAATTCACAACACCTAATGTTAAACTTGTTGATAATGGTGTAGTATTAGGCGGGGAAATATTAAAACCGGTACAGTCTACCAAATTCCTAGGTATTATCATAGATTCGAAATTGCGGTGGGATCTCCATATTGAGGAGCTAGCGAATAGGCTTAGCTCTGCAGCGTTCGCGGTTAGAAAAATTAGACTTCTTACTGACGTAGATACAGCTCGCATAGTATACTTTAGTTATTTTCATAGTATTATGTCATATGGAATCTTATTATGGGGAAATGCAGCTACCGTTAATACAATTTTTGTCCTGCAGAAAAGAGCTATTCGTGCAATTTATAGTTTAGGTCCTAGAATATCATTAAGAGATAAGTTTAAAGAAATAAAAATATTGACTGTTGCTTCTCAATACGTGTACGAAAATGTTATGTATGTTCATAAAAATATACACGAATTTCCCAGGAATTGCGACATGCATACCATTAATACTAGGAGTAAACATAAACTTGTAATGCCTGTGACTCGTTTACGCCGAGTCAGTAATTCTTTTTATGGACAATGTATACGCTTATACAACAGGATCCCAGAAAACGTTCAAAAAGCTCCTATTGCCAAATTTAAAAAAAATTGTGAAAGAACGTTTGTGTAGTAAAGGATATTATTCGATTAACGATTTTTTAGAAGACAGTACGCCTTGGGAATGATGTGATCGCCTCCAGGCTATTTCAACCAATAGAATGATTGTTCATTTCGATTTCCATTTAAAAAAATATTAAAACAGACAAAAAAAAAAAATTAGTCCCGCTGAGTTTCTTTCGCCAGTTCTTCTCAGGTCAGTGGCTTCTTCTTTCCGAACTGGTAGTAGACTCATGACGTTCAGTAAAAAATTGTAATAATTTTATGCTGAATAAAATATTTTGAATTTGAATTTGAATTTGAATATGCTAAAAAATGTAAATGATTTTATTAAATATTCAAGTTTTTTAAAAAACTGAACTGAAAACTGTACTGTAACTGTAACTCTACTTTTATGATAATCTAGTATTCAAAAAAAAAAAGAAACATTGAAGCATGAGCATTCTACTGTATGTACCTGCGCTAATTTATTTCAGCATTAGTTCCATGCACATTTGTTTCGTTTTTGCAGTTCTCACTACCTTGTTTGCAATAAAATCAATAATTCTTCCCTCCGCTAGAATTAAATATTTCAGATATATTTTAAAAGTCAATTTAAAGTTTTATTAAAGTATGTTTAATTATATTTCATTATAATAAATTGAATTAATTATAATCGAACTGGTACGTTCGGCGAGTCCTCGATAATGCTATTCAATTTCATGGTGGGAACCAGGCAGCAGTTCCTCTTGAATGAGTACTATGATGCCTATCGACAAGTGTCATATCACCGTTATAATTACATGTTCTTACGTAGCACCCGCATCCGATAGCTATCGAGACTGTGTGAACGTAGTTTGCATACGGGGTAAAAATTATTTGTCACGGATAAAATGCATTACTTTGTATAAAAGTATTATTGAATTTATAAATATAAATAGCATTTTTTGCGGCATTTTGCTTGCAGCTAGTGTATATTAACTAGGTATTATATTCATACGACAATTCAGATTGTAAATGTAACACTATCTATTTGTACTTGTTTAAAACGCGACAGTAATTATTTTGCAATTTTAATTTCGCACCCTAACACAAAAAGGGGATCTGGTCCAAACCCTTAGATATAATTATATTTCCAGACCTAAAGAGCATTGAAATACCAACGCAATTAAGAACTCTTCAAACAATTTACTCCTAATTGCACTTGTTCATTTTGCCCGCAGACCGTCTGCGATTTCACTTTGATGTGATAGATAAAAAATCTTACATGCCCATTAAAATGATTTTAAATGTTTATACAATTTAGCCTAAAATATTTACATATTGAAGTACTTATAGCATTTATCTATACATATTTTAAAACAAAGTAACTTTTAAAATTTTCAATGTTCTACCACCAATTCCTTTTTTTAAAAATTAATTAGAATCGCTAGTTTTAATAATATTATAATCTTTAAATAATGATTAAGTTTTGATTTTTATTGGAAGACATGACACTTTACATTCATTTAAATAAAACTAATTTCATTTCAATATTATTTCATTAATTTATTAGCTACAATATAAACTTTTAATTTATTTCTAGTACAAAATTAATAAGAGTTAATTTATCAGTGGATCGTATTTTATCACAAATTATACATATTTAATTATTATTAATAATGATAATATTTTGTAGTACTTTTCATAACTTAAATTGATGCATCGATGAACGTTAATTTGAGATAAGCGTAAGTACTTTACATAGGGGGAGCGAGAACTCTACATTTTAATTCTTGTGATTTAAACAAACCTTTTTGAATTAAGATGACTAAGTACTATGATTGATTCATATAAATTAATATGAATGAATCTTCATTTATCAAGTATTATTAAATGTTAATGAAATATTTCCTTATTATTCATATTATTGGCGCTATTTCATATCATTTGTGGTTTCTTACGTAAGAGAACAAATTGTACACGTATGTACAACGTAAGTGTAGTAAGATTAAACAATAATTATTACTATTATATAAAATTCATGATTTCACAAGCAATTTATGAGAATTTGTAAGTAAACGAAATAGAAAATTGATTTTATGATATTTGATCAGCTCTTAAGATTTGGCTTAAACAGTTTGACATCTGTTCTGTAAATCAGTACAAATAAAATTGAAGTGTCTGTTTTTAATTTCAAATTAACAGTTTTTTGCAAAATGCATATGAAATGCATCAAAAAGGTACTAATTACATCAAGAATCTAATTTAATTTTTTTTCTGTCTGTTTGTTCCGGCTAATCTCTGAAACGGCTGAGCCGATTTTGACGGGACTTTCACTCGCAGATAGCTAATGTTTTAAGTAGTAACTTAGGCTACCTTTATTTTATTAGAAAATTATAAAAACCGTTGAATTTATTTTAACTTATGCCCAGCGAAACGGGCCGGGTTTGCTAGTCTGCAATAAGAAAGAAATTATTAATATAAACGTGACGTTATAAAGAATCTAGGCCGGATGGAGTTTCTGGACCAGAAAGGACATTACACACCCATTATTCTAACACTTAAATTGCATAGTGCTTGTTACGTAAATAACAAGCCGTTCCGTCACTATGGTACATGCATCTTAATGTTTGTTTAATGTATTTGTAACAACAGTCAACGTAAGTTATTTATGTGGCATTGTACGTCTATGGTTTAGAAACTAAGAATGTACTATGATTTAATGAACAAATTGATAACGTACTTTGGTGCCATTTCATTTGAAATGTTTTTCGAAATGACATCAAAGTACCCTACCTATTAAGTTATTTTAAGTAAAGTTATTTATAAGGTATATTGGTGCCATTTGAACCTCTGAAACGTTAAAATTATTGCTATAAAGCATTCGAAACATGAGTAACCAAAAATCTAAATAAATCCGGACAAAATCTGAAAAGGTAGTTTCATTAATTATATTGTCAAATATTCGCGTAAGCCTAAGAAGGTATATAATATAATCAGATTTTCCTGAAATGGGTTATTTATATAGCTTGTGTGCAAAGAAATCTTCCAACAAACAGAAATCAGAGAAAAACAACGGAAAAATTATCAACTTTGGATCCCTTCATGTATAGTCCAATTGCGTTGTATTCTCTTACTCTTAGTGACTTTGATGCTTGAAACTTTTCCGATAACAAATACAATCAGATCTTGAAAGTTAGATTGTTGTCCCATTTCACATTGTTTGGTTATCTAAGTTAAGCAAAGTTAAAATATTAAGGAAAAAAATAGCCAAAAATATTGAATCATTTTTATCGTTTCACTCTCCGCCCGCACCCTAAGGATGAAAACTTATAGGTTATAAAGGTAAATCGCAGGTAAATCGTATCTAGGGAAACAAATGCGAAAGGAGTAAATGAGTTACAACTTACAAGTAAAACAAAAATAAAAATGTTATGTCCCTTGGTAGAAAGATTTGGCTAATTTGTTTTTTAAAATGTGCGTATTTGTACAAATAAGGGAAAAGTAAATGTATACATGAGCAGTTCGGGTAGTGTTTAAAATATAAGAGCATTAGTAAAAATTTGAAAGCTTTTACTTTTACAGTATTTATCATTCTCTTTATTTATTATAAAATGATGAGAAACCCTTTAATTTATAATTTATATGTGGTACAGCACCCTTTTTGCTGAATTTTGTCACGTTTGCTTATAGTCATGACTCATGACTCATACTGACCTGCCGTTGGGATTCTTATAAGAATATCAATGAATTATATTATGACTTATTTAGCAGCGGCATTATTTTAATATTTTTAAATAATCACCGATATAGTTTTTTTGCTTTATTTTTATAAACTGACATATTTTGTAAATATAAATAAAATATTTATAAAAACACATTTTTGTTGAAAAACGTGTTTAAAAATATGTCTGTATATCACTTTAAAACGAAGGAATATTATTTGTCATTATCTGTATAAGTATATAGTATTATAAATAAAGTTATGAGAATATATAAAACATTATTAAATTTCAATTATTTTATAATTTCATTTCATAGTAATGTTAATTATTATATAAGTATTTTTACGATGTATATAAATATGTAATATAACAATATACATTAAATGTAGTCAATACAATGAAAAAACTTCGATTTCCAGCCATCTACATTGTGGCTTTAATATCCTAACGTTAATGTAGAGTTGTGGTCATTTTAAAGCTTTCGAAGTTTCAAAGTAAGTATATAAGACTTTACTAGATGGCGCTGCCACCGATAAAACGTTACAATAAAGTAGATGGCTCTGTGTATTCTGATTTAAAGTTTGGAAATTACAACTTCATTTTATTTAAGCTTGGCTTGTATATTTGTTACTATCAAAAAGCTGTTGTATACTGATATGTATTATGTATTTGCATCCAAATCGCTACATTATTTGAATGTTTATTGTTCCTATATAAAATAAACTTGCTGGTTAAGCTAGTGTCGAGCTAAGTTGAACGGGAGAGCGCGGCAGGACCGCAGCCGCCAGCCGCCGGCCGGCAGTGGATACTTGTTCGTCGCGGTGGCAGGTGGTACGACGCCCCCACACAAGTTGCTTGCTTTCGCGTATCTCACTCTTTTGTTTATAACACTTGTTGTGCATCACATTTAATAACTTTTAAACTATTTAAAGTTGGAAAAACTAATGGATTTTTAGTAAAATGTTAACCTGAGAGTGTTGTGATAGTGTATGAAAATATATTAGCTCCACAAGTACAATTTAAATGCGAAATTGTTATAAACTATGTTCTCTATACTCTTATGGATAGTGTGAGACAGAGCTGCGTTTTGAAACTTAGAGTAAGTATTACTATCTGAGTTTTTATTTGTGTGATTATGGGTAATTTATGTGTGCATCAGAGCGTGTTGGTATACAAAGAGGGTTCTGATATGTTTGGAGAAGTGCTTACCAACAGCGGTCGTGGTCAGCCACGGCTGAGTTGAACGCCCGCCGCCGTGGCCGGTGTCACCGCTCATCCAATCGCAACCACAATATTACCTCACCTTGACAATAATGATTCTATTAAGCTCGATTTAGCCACAATTGCACGAATTGTACCTTATTTAGCTATGATAAAGCAACAGACTAACGTAGTCTGTACATGATGCTATGCCTTGAAGCGATTTTGATCCTTCTTAATAATTTATTTAAATATTTTTAAGTCCACTCAGTCTTGGTGGCTGACAACCTTATTCAGGCACCCATATGGAATAACTAAGTAGCACACTGTTGTCTTATTCAAGTATCATTCAAATTTCGTGATCTTAATTCTAAAATTTCTACTCCTTTTAATTGATTATTTTCTATTTCATATATTCACGTACGCACGTATATAATAATCCTATAAAAATTCTACACAAATGAAACATTCACAATTCTCAGTGAATTTAACATCACTTGTAGGGTGTAGGATAGATACTGCAGAACTATCCCAATAAGAAAAAATCGAGGTGAGCACCTTAACTGATTATACTTTAAGGAGTTACTACCGATTTAATTGGTAAATCAAGTATATTTTTACAAATTCATCACTATATTCAAAGTTAGCGGCATTAAAAACATAGACTACATACACTTGTATATCTTTTTACAGTTTATTATAATATGTTGGATTTTAATGATGTAGTATTAAAGTCTACTTCCTCACACTAATAAAACCAAGAAAGACTCTATAGCCATTTGGATTTAATGATTTCTAATTAATCAAGGATTCAAACGTGCCTAGAAAATTAAACTATATAATGTAGAGACGAGCGCCATTTTCTATCCATTTCCCTCTGTTTATTGGTATAGATCAAAATAATTAATTACATTTGAATACAATAACAGATATTTTCTATATAGCTTTGGTATTTAGGCATATTATAAAGATGTTAGATACAGAATTTCATATATAATGTATCATATGCATCTGTGGTAAAATATTCGTTTTATTCCTTTTCCTTTTTGCGTTTAGTCGAAGTATAAATCAAGGTTCAATTTAAAGCCTCAAAACAATCTGTAATTTATGCTTAATTTTATTCAACATCTTTTGATAATCGGGAAAAATTCTAGAAAAAATTTGTAAATATGTACTCCTCATTATTTTTTCTTTATCTTTATCTCTATACTTTGTGCTTTCTGTTCATCTGATTGATGTCCCTATTTGAAATAATAATAGCCAAGTTCACAGAACAGAAATAACACACAACAGCTTTGCAACGAGTAGGTGCGTGGATAGTGCTTAATCCAACTGCAATAAGTAAATTAATTTATATTTAATTAATAATTAATAAATACTTTCGACCAATACTCGGATATATAAAACTTTACATAAAAAATATCGTAATTAACGTTTTTTTTCTTTATTTCACGTACATTATGTATTTACGGTATTTCTCTCTTAATTTTATAAAAAAAACAAAGTTTTAATTGAAAATTATAATAAGTTTATTTCCTTAAGAATTTTATATAATATTTTTGTATTTAAGTAGAATACATGAAATAAAATTAAAGGGCTTTGTTTTAAAATTACGTTCAAACATTCTTTAAACCACTACTCAGAATTAACAAAAAGCTTCATGTAACTGTACATTATACAATGTACAATGAAGTCGTAATCTTGAATTTTTATTTGGAGGCCCAAAAAAGCGGTTTTTGTTTACAAAACGTACATTAATTAAGCAATTAAAAGTAAAGAATGCATACTTTATTGTAAATAAAAAGCTCCTGAAGTTATAAAAATCCTCATTAAAATCGAGTATTTATTAATTATGAATCTGCGCTAGGCGACTCGGTTGGGGTCAAGCCTCCTTATCCACGATGAGGACAAGGAATTTGCGGTTCTCTTAGCTGACCTTCCACTTGAAATGTTTCTTGACTCTTTTATCCTTTGCTCATTATTGAGGTTTGAGAGTTTTCCTGATTTGTGTCGAGTTTTCATGCTAAGTTTTTAAGCGAATATTTCATTTACTCCATATTATCGTCTGTAACGATCAATAAATTACGCATATTTATAAATCATTCGAGCGTTAACGTTTAAAACCAATAGAACATATTTTATTCTTAATATCTTATTTTTGAAAACTATATAAAATATTACATATCATTTATCTTTTATTAAAAAAAATATGTTTAAACCTAGTACGCTCCGTTTAAAAAACAATTACACGAACACAATCATATATTGTGTATTTTTATAAATAAATACCTTCCTACCTTATATAATTTTTATAGCAATAATAGATAGTGGTAGCTCTGGTAACGCGCTCTCTTGGTAAACCAAGTCAAGCGGGTTAAAATCCCGGGGCTCACACCTTTGATATTTTCATGTGCATATCATTTACAACATGATTACTACTTGTCTTACGGTGAAGAAAATCATTCGATAGACATATTATATTGTAGTCACTTCGCCCGTGACAAATCATAATCAGAAACAACTCGATGGCAAGGCAACACTGGCACAACATTTCGCATAAGTTCGCAATAAAATACGAACATTTATTTGTATTTCAAACTTCAAATATTTGCAGAATTCTAAAAATTTAGTACGTACCTCCTACATGTACATTTACAGACAGACTCACGTCAAACGTCTAGTGTAGTACATAAATGACATTCAGTATGAGCGTGAATATTGGCGGAGCAGTGTGCGGGCGCGGTGCGGACGCCGCCACGGAGAATGAAGCCTTTGTTGCACAATGCCCATTTCCGATTACCAGATTAAATCGTCGCCGTCAAAGAGCTTCGGTTCCAATAAACACGAGAACAGAATAGAATATTTTGTACGATCATAGGTATTCAAAAGTGAACTTAAAATATATTTTTGTACAAAGATTAATTACTTTTTTTAAAGTACACGATTAATATTCGTGTACACTGAAGGCTGTATGAATTTTCAAAGTTTGGTTATTATTTAATTTACTCTCCCGTGATACGGGTGGGCGCATTCGCAGTCTGTGAAACGTCACCCGCTGCTTCTGTTCATCGTTGCGAAAGTTTAGACGAATTTGCGACGATCGCGTTTCATTAAGAGGTATTTTGGTATAAAGGGAACTGCTTTCATTTCACAAAGCAAGTGCGGTGTGAGTATATAGTGAGAGATAAATTTTGGAGAGCCTTTTCGTTAGTTGCTCATTCAGGGGTGAAGTAGGTACTTTG
Organism: Boloria euphrosyne; assembly: GCA_951802675.2. Lineage (NCBI taxonomy): Eukaryota > Metazoa > Arthropoda > Insecta > Lepidoptera > Nymphalidae > Boloria > Boloria euphrosyne. Next base: position 8,393,102 of record OX637872.1, read on the forward strand.
CAGGCTTGAATATATGCGAGTCGTGATTTTTACCCGACTGTGCGATGCAAAGGAAGGTAAAGTTTTTATAAACCCATAAACCAGCTCATGCATATGTATGATTATGAGTAAGTACATATTACTACTAATATATCATAATATTAAAAAATATTAGGTATATGTACGTTAACTTATGTAGGCATAGGTAACAATAATAATAATAATGTTCTCTGACCGATCCTGGCCATGGCGGTTAATCTCATAGAGATTAGCTAACTACGCAGGAGGCCAGGAGATATTATAGTTCACAAGTGTACGCGCAGACACAAGTGCAGTCTCTATTCCCATCACTCTCATACTCTGGTGGGATGACTACTCGACACGACCAGTGAGAGCTAAGGCGCAGGACCGACGGCTTTACGTGCTCTCCGAGGCACGGGGGTGACACACCGCCAACTTCCCAACTACGGGCTGTTACTGAGACTTACTAAACAGGCCCGACCCGGGACTCGAACCCAGGACCTCTCGATGTCTGGCCGTACATGCTAGCGACTACATCACTGAAGCATAGGTATAATATGAACCACAATGACAAAGCATGTCACCCGTCCGCAAATGGCTTTGCAAAGTATGTCCAGTTTCTCTCGTTACAATTTCACACACATACATTTTTTATATAAAAAATATTTTGAACATTTTAAATCTTAACACAAAAAATATGACTGTAAGCGTGTCTTTTTAAAATTGTATTAGTGCATTACCTTATCTCAAATTATATCGCTTTAGTGATTAGGTATCCTAAGGAAAAGCAGGTTTTCGAAATTCTGATTTCGATATTTATACTTGCGTAATTACTTTTGACAAATTAATTATAACATAATATAAACCACAGTAATTCTGTTTGTATTCTGGGTTACATGCGTTGTATCCTTAAATCAATTACACTCTCTCTGTGTAATACGAGTACCCATTCATAGTTAATAGAAACAATTAATCTTGTACACGGGATTTAGCGGGCGCTTCGGATCTCACACTCCTCATGCATCGTTCATATCCTAATGTGCTGTCGGCAAAACGGGAGTTATTAAAATTCCATTTAAAAGCACCCGACGCTCAACACGATTTAAGCTGAGAATCCTTATTTAATAACTGCAACTTTTTAATTAAAGCCTGTATTAATACTTCACAAAAAGTGAAGAACCGCATACTTCCTTGGTCATACATTTTCAACACATTTTAAACGTTGTACCACGACGGCAGTCGGCACACTTCGCTTAAAATATTAAATTACTGATAAAACGACTATATTATATGTACGTAAGTTTTTATTTCGAAATACTGTTTACCATTATTGATAGCTTGATTATATTTTTTGTTCTACTTCTCTAGTTCTACTCTATGTGCATACAGGTCGTAATTAATAATTTTTACATTTATATTGTGCTTCATACAATTTATATTCAATTATTATTATAACAAGTTATGTTAAATAATTATACATAAACATTGTACATAGAGAATCTAAGTACTACTCATATGATTTTGCCACCTGAAAGTAAGCAGTGAAACAGTACTTTTTCACTCATATCAATGTAGGTATATTTTAAATGTTATAATTGTTATAGTACCAAAACATAATTGTAACAGATAGTCTGAATAAATAATAATTATTCAATAAAAAATCTGATCTCTATACATTATCGTTTGTACGATAATTCGCACCGAGCTTCGCTTCCAACATCGCGTAAAGCTTTATGTATTAAATGCAGCAGAGCCTCGTGAGGTAAAAAATATTTATTTAAATATAGATCGTACCAATGACGTTAAAAATGTGGTACATAATTATTGAAAACCTTCTCTATAATAAACAAAACATTGAACTAGTTAATTCCCAGGCGAGTTCAAAAATTTTAAATAGTGGGCGGAGTAGCTACAGCGGAGGTAAGCCTTCATATGGACCGTTTGATCTGAGTTCTTCTGATTCTTATGAGAGATCGCCGCGAGCTACCTGCGGTAATTTTAGGCTCGAGAAATTACTCTTAATAATAAATGTGTCTACTAATTTTGGGAGGTAAAAAAACTTAACCTTTTCTTTGAAACGGTCAGCTCGTGTAGCCAGCATACATTATCCCTAACTTACTAGTTTTTTTCCCGTTTTATGTTTCCACGACTTCCCAGTCCTCTTTAAAATTCTTTGGCACTTTTCGTAGTTTAACAGTGTACGACGTATGTCGCCAACGTTTATATCATTTGCAAGCAATTCTCAAGCTCTGCTCTTTGGCCTTCTTCCAAGTAAAGATTCGAATCCAAGTAATTTGTTAACTATTCAATGTTCTATATTGGTTACTTACATTAGATTACCAAATAGGTAAAATAAAATAAGTCGCTTTGTCTTTTGTCATTTTAATTTTTTTGGAACTTCAATAATAACTAGTTCTTCAACAAAAATGACTGAAAAATGAAATATTACAACCTTTATTAAAAGAGACATTCTACATTCCTACTTAAATCGTAGGGATGATAGTTACAATAATGCCAATTTTGTAGAAGAATGTTTAATAATAAAATATTAAAACGTATTATACTGGCGTAATATCAGTAGGTATACATAGTTGATGTCATAAAAATATAAATAGTCATATAATAATATTCTATGAGCCGTTACTCAACGTCTATCGTTAATCCTCAAGAGTTACTCCGCAACTCACATGATGTGCCTACTTAAATTATTAAGACTGCTAAGTACTATAAGTAGTAATTATTCATTATATTCTAAAAATATTACTATCTTTTAAATAGAAATTATGATCAGAATAATCTCTATATATAAGAACGAATGAGGCACTAAAACTAGCGTGCATCTTATTGCCTTATAAAATTCGAGCTGGCCGTTCCATTTAATAGGGACGTACTTAAAGCGTTGCCAGTTTTATTTCGTAATCCAAGACAATAACAGGCCAAAAATTTGTTTGTTTTATCACCTTTACGTTAAATAAATTATTCATTTACAGTAAATGTGCTTATTAAGTACCTCAATTCTGTCTTTTGAGATGTTTATTAAAATCTTGGGCTTTGTCTTGTTAACTGCGTAGACATTTCTCTGCCTTTTGTTTTCGAGTAGGCTCATCTTTCTGTTTTCATTTATTCATCGTAGAGATTTTACTGTACAAAATAGTAGATAGATTGTTACAATTTACTACGTTCGTTATACATTCAACATTTTTGGTAGAAGTTTTAGGAAAAACGTTTCCGACCGATATTGATAAAGTGACTATATTAATTGCGTTGCTACAAAGCTAGCAGTCCACCTTTCAGACCAGTGAATCGAATAAAATGGTTCACGTACTGCTAGTCAAAGGTCACATTAATTATTATTATTCAACTAAATAACTGATTTTTAGTTTTTCATCAACACTTTTCTGATAGTAATAATAAAATAGATAATAATTTTTCGAAAAAGGTTCTACATACATATCTGTACTCTTTAAAAAATTATAAAATAAAATAAAAGCTCTATAATATAGTCATATCAACAATCCTAACTAGTATGGTGTACTGCTATATTATTACGGCATAGTAAAGTGTTGACATTCGTAAACGTATCTCGTCATTGATTTGTAACGGGTTTCAACTGTCAGTACCTTATACAGTTTCATTGTTCTGTCTTTTATTAGTAGTCATTGTAACCCGAGTTAAAATAACATTTTATTAAGTTTTTTGTAATAAAAATAATGTTATATACGCACACAACTCTACATTTACTTGATTTTGTCCCGTAATGTAGTTAAGAGCTGAGAAAAAGAACATATCCAATAATAATAATAATAATAATTTATTAAGTAACTAATTCATTGATCCAATTATTATACTTATAATTAAAAATACTCATCATCGCTTCGCTCAGGTTCGTCCCTAGTTTTACATTATGAAGGCTAGTGGTTACCATACAAAATAAGCGTCCAGGCGTTTGCAAATAATTTTTATTTTTTATATACATTAATAATAACGTTTTAGAAATACCTATATTTTTATAAAAAAACCTAAAACATTAATTAAAATATATTTTATTGGGATACCTATGACTTTTGTAAATGCTTAAGTTTGTATGTACTCGTATGTGATTATATCACTCGTTCACACTGAGTTTGATGACTGATGTTTGGATGTATTATATGATATAATAATAATGTTTTATTCACGACTCGACTGTGACTCACCCTCGTTTCGCTCGGGTTCGTCCCTAGGTGCCCCCTTTAGCATAAGTTTTCTTGAACTTTGAATTTTTTTCTTTTTTTTTAGTATTATAAAGCCTTCCGTGGACCTTGAGGAATATACAAAAAAAAATTAGCCGAATTGATCCAGCCATTCTTGAGTTATGCGCTTACCAACTTTCATTTTTATTTATATAGATTATTCCACCAATAGTGAACAGCGGAAAACGAAGAGATTTGGTCTTTCATGTCCGCAAGGGCAATAGAGCGTAATACTAACCACAGATAATAATGTAAAAAGTAAATAGGTATGTATTTTGTACATTTGTATTCGATACTAGTTTCCTATATAGACAAAATGAAAATACATATACCTTATGAATAAATTAAAGAAAAATCTTTATTTGGAACAGATTTACAATAAATGATTGCGAACTTTAACTTATTTCTATAACATACTATTAACTTTTAAGTCGCTTACGGTTTAATCTGGCTACGTACAAAGTGATAAGTGAACTAAAAATGGGAATAAGTTAACTAAAGAAAATAGTATGCTAGCTAAATATTGACCAGAATAATAAGTAGTCGTTATACAAATAGTTCAAATCCGTTCACTACTAATTATTGTGTGAACAGCTAAAAGACAAGCAGATAGCATCTTAGGGTTGTGATATTTTTAACCGACTTCAAAAAAAGGAGGAGGTTCTCAATTCGTCGGGGACTTTTTTTTTTTTTCTATGTATGTTCCCCGATTACTCGACGATGGCTGGACCGATTTGGAAAATTCTTTTTTTGTTTGAAAGGGTATAGTTTCTAGTTGGTCGCATAGTCACCAAGTCACGATCTGATGATGGGATCCCAGGGAAATCGAAGACAACTCTCAAATTTTATAGGCACTTATTACGTTTTTCATATATTTTCTAAAGCTGTTCAAGTATTTGCGTCTGATAATCATCATCTCCTGTGGTTGAGCTAATGATGGAAGGTACAACTCCTCAACGGTTAGGAGTTAAAAGAAAATTCTTTCAATATTATACGTAATTATAGACCGATAGTTAAATTCTTTCAGGCTCTTATTAACCGACTCTAAAAAAAGGAGGAGGTTCTCAATTCGTTGGGGACTTTTTTTTATGTATGTTCCCCATTACTCGAAGATGGCTGGACCGATTTGGAAAATTCTTTTTTGTACATAAACAAAATAAGTATCTACTTTCCGTTAAAAATTTGAAAATAAATTATTTTTAACAAAAAACAAAAACCGACTTCAAAACTAAACAAATCTAAACTAAAAAGTAGAAAATAAAACTTTTAAGAACTTCGTTAATTTAGAAGTCGGTGCCAGCCAAAGCAAAATAACCTTAAATAGACACATATTCAATTAATCTATATCTATAATATTTGTAAACATAATCAAAATACCGTTCGAAAGTTCCTTGCAAAGGCAAGATAAGTCTATCCGTCTTGGCTGGCACCGACTTCAAAATTAACGAAGTTCTTAAAAGTTTTATTTTCTACTTTTTAGTTTAGATTTGTTTAGTTTTGAAGTCGGTTTTTGTTTTTTGTTAAAAATAATTTTAACGTTAACGTTAGGGGTGTGAAATGTGTATTGTATATCCTGTACATAATATGTAGTGCTTGAAAATAAAAAACATCATGTAGAAAATTCGCTTTATTACTATTTTATAATATGTATAAATAACATTTGCATACGTCGTTGTCGAGTTTGACTCCCAGTTCAACAGTGAATTTTCGTTTGACGTTCAATGTAGTGTCCTATGTTAGTATGCATGAACGAAGCACGTGACGGCATGCGCAGGCGTCCGCTCGCACCTCCTATACTTAAATGTCACTATAAATAAAAGCCGTATAAAATTGGAGAGCTATGAATGTAAACCAGTGAATGTATTTGTGTCATAAGGATAAAGCTTCTTGCTTATTCTTTCACTCTACTTTCTTGCTAGAAGATTATGTTCCCTTAGGAACTAATGTGAAAATTATAGTAATAAAAGGTTTTTAATGAAATATTTTCTAATATTATATTTCGTGCTTCGTCCTCGAGATTAGTAAAAAGTATTTATATTGACACTATGTAGTACCGCATAGGTGTCACCACTTCTGCACTGTAGTTAAGAAAAAAGATCTCAATATGACTAAAAATATTTAAATGTTTCCTTCCTTTTTATTTTACCTTGTCACAGCAATAGCGACAGAGCTTCATTCGCATTTCAGTGCTCAACCACTTCTCATATCTTAATTTAATTAAGTACGTTAAAGTTTCGCACTAAATACATATTATACGGTGTTTCTACGCCCAAGTGGAAAGAAAGAAAGTAGAAATAATAAGAAATTGACTTTATAATTCAAAAAGTGTATCTTCGAATTTTTGTTCGTCAAGGAACTATCGAATTGTAAGTATTTTTAATAGCCTATTCTTATTAAATGTACCAGATCAGTCTGAGGGACTGTTTCGCCACATTCTAATAAATGATAATGCTTACCTTATTTATGCATCAGAGTAGTCTGAGGGACTATCTCGCGCATACTTTCATAGCCTTACATTAAAAATGCACCAGGGTTGTCTGAGGGACTATCCCGCCGCTTTTTATATTAAGGGCTCTAAATAGCTAATTGAATGTACCAGATCAGTCTGAGGGACTGTTTCGCCACATTCTAATAAATGATAATGCTTACCTTATTTATGCATCAGAGTAGTCTGAGGGACTGTCTCGCGCATACTTTCATAGCCTTACATTAAAAATGCACCAGGGTTGTCTGAGGGACTATCCCGCCGCTTTTTATATTAAGGGCTCTAAATAGCTAATTGAATGTACCAGATCAGTCTGAGGGACTGTTTCGCCACATTCTAATAAATAGTAATGCATCAGAGTAGTCTGAGGGACTGTCTCGCGCATACTATCATAGCCTTACATTAAAAATGCACCAGGGTTGTCTGAGGGACTATCCCGCCGCTTTTTATATTAAGGGCTCTAAATAGAGAATTGTAAAAGTATGCCAGAGTTATTCTGAGGAAACAACTCGACAAGTATTTTCGGGAACTTTTTTCTAATTTAAAGTAACAGATGAGTCAGTCTGAGGGACTGTTTCGCCACATTCTAATATGGTGATACACCTTGCTTACCTTAAAACATGCATCAGAGTAATCTGCGGGATTAGTTCGGGCATATTTTAATAGAATTTACATTAAAAATGCACCAGGGTTGTCTGAGGGACTATCCCGTCGCTTTTTATATTAATAATGGCTCTAAATGGAATTATGAAACTGTGCCAGTATTGTTTTGAGGGAAAAACTCGACTAGTATGTTTCATAACCTATTCTAATCGAATGTGCCAATCATTCTAGGCTACTATTTTGCTATATTCTAATAATAATACGGTAATGCATCACTCTTACCTTTAGTCATGCATCTGAGTAGTCTGAGCAACTATCTCGCGCACATTATTGTTATAGTCTTATATTAAAAATGCTTCTATGTTTACATAGAATTACAAAACTGTGCCAGAATGTTTGGAGCGGACAACACGCTTCAGTATGAAGATTACTTATTTATGTCCTTGACATACTTGGAAATGGCTCCTTGTTTTAAGCCAAGAATCAAATCCAGACATAATAAATCGATTTTGCGCCATATATATGATCGTGTATATACATAAGAGATACCGCTGCAACCAGCGCCGTTGCTCCTGCTAACCACGAGTGATGTGACGTGTACATACTCCTGGCCTGTCAGACTTTTTAAAAGCGGGCTCATGAATAGAATATAGCTCAGGCATAAACAAAGATGTCGCAACTAGATACTCGCCAGAACTGGTCTAGATAATATAGCCACGTGGCTGGTTAATCCTTAAAGGAGTTTTTATCGAACTAAAAAGATACAAAGCTATCGAGGCTCAACAGAAACAGCTGACATCTCTTTTCCTACTGCCTTGAATAAGGTAGTATATAATGAATTCATCAATTCAATTCAAGGACCTAATGATGTCTGACGAATCCTTTTACATACAACATAAAAAATGTAAAATACCTGACTTTGTTTTGCGCTCTATTTTGTTAAAATAATGAAATTAATGGATCAATTATACAACACCAAAATCGAAAGATTTTTCTTTGAAACTGACTGTTATATCACAGAAAACTGTAAAAGCAGTTTCTAAAGTGAACTTTGATCTTGAACCTGAAATCCTCAAAAAACATAAATGTTACGGATACTTCAGGCAATAATTTAACCTTATCGAAAACAATGGTTCTTATTTAGTCGACATCGTTATGCTATTTGCTATGTTATAAACTTATATAACAATGCAAAATATTTTTTCTGATTCGCTAACTAGTACCACCTAATAATAATTTATTGACAATAATAATAAATTATTGACAATTGGAGCTATTTGCAATTGTGAACCAGGCTGTGATCAATTTATATAGCCTGTTTTCTTTATTCCAAAACCGAATAATTTGAGGCATTTTAAATTTATAATGCTAAAATAAGTTTATCGACATTCGACACATCTCACTTTAAGAGAATATTCGTATAACTCTAAAAGTATTAACGAATAAAAAAAATACTGTACTGCGACTTTAGAGATTAAAGACGCCTATTTTTTGTTAAATATTCACAAAGCTCTGAGAAATATCTCAGATTTATTATATGTTATCAAACAGTCGAATTAATTTATTACCAATCAGTATCTGTACAGCACCGTTCATATTTACTAAATTATTGAAACCTGTAATTAAAATTAACAATTAACATTCCTGTGGTTATCAATCAATGATATACCATGATGAATTGTACTTAACGGGCTGTATACTTATAAAGAATGTACTCAAAAGGTTAAGATCACACAGAATCTTAGAAACTGTATGGTTTTTTATCAATAACGATAACAATGTATAAACCCTCTAAATCGTGCAAATATTTTACATGGTATGTTATACATAAATATGAATGACAATTAAGCTTACCCTCTTTAAGAAACGTTTATTTACCGAATTGTTAAAATTGTTAGCTTCAGCCTGCCCTGCTGTAAAATATGGTCAGCTTTATCCAAAAGACCTGGAACGCTGAAGTTATCTTGACCTACTGGTAATAAAGATTACGAAATATATATGTCCCTTCCTGACACTATATTACCCAACTTAAATTGATGGGTCTAATTCTATTGATCATTCAATACATAGAATTACTATAGGCATAAATAAATAGGACTGCCCCTTTTTATTGGAAATACTTTCCGACGCTCAACTATAGGGGGATGAAGCTTGTAACAGGCAAATCAGCTAGTAATCTAGTGCGAGCGAGTGATTAGTCTCTTACAAAAATGCCATTATATATCATCTAGAACTTACAACTTCATTTCAAACTTTTTAATATCTGCCTTATACAGTAAGTTACAGGATAACGTGTATGCCAAGTCCAGGCGGATCCATCCCTTTGTTAAATGCAACTTTTTACAAAGGTGCCACGAAAATCTTGACAATGTTCTGTGCCCACAAACAGATTTATTTACCAGCTGTTTAAAGAAACATGTAGTAATATATCTACTATATATCTCTTGGCAAAGAGACACAGAAGCTCTAGCAATTACAGCATTCACGCATGACAGGTTACACTATTTTTTCTACGCCTGGCGCCTTGGCTTTTCTACCTTTCGCCACCAATCGATCTACATTTGACAAGGCATTACTAAACTAATTTCAGATCAAGCTGAGAATGTTGTAGTGGTACCCTACTGGCCACACAATATGGAACCCTATTTACTCGCTTATCGATGTCAAATATTCCAAAATTGGACTAATGATTTCTTTATTCCTTATTCCAGGAAACGAAAGCAAACACACACTACCGTGGTTGACGGAGTATTATCGGGACGTCACTCTGTGTCCCGCCCGGCTACTTAAATATTTTATTGGTATCCATAGCTGTACAACTAAGCAATATGACGCTTGCCTTAGACGTTACGTCGTCGTCGTAATCAACCTATAACATTTCATTTTTCCACAAGTATTATAAATAATGGGGCCAATATGGCACCATCATCAGTCACAGAGAAGCTCTTTCTCTAATTAATATCGGTACTATTTCTAAGGACGATAGATATATAATCGTTCGATTTGTAAAAGATTTACAAACTAAGACCATCACTACCAAAATATAATGGCACATGGGATGCCAGTATAGCTTTAAATTATTTGGCAACTTTATTCCCAAAAGAAAACTTGTCTCTAGATCAATTAAAAAAGAAATGTTCAATTCAATTCAATTTTTTCCTTTAATGGCTTCCAGGCGTGCCGATTGGGCACAGTTGACTTCGCCAATGTCGCGTAGAAAACAAAGAAATGTTTTTACTTTGTTTCCTTAAGTGACAACTGACAACTGACAACCCACGAACTTACAGACGTTATAAAAAATCTAATTGGATCAAGTAAAAATTCATAGTAGTGATATTATCAAAATTTTTGTTGTTCAATAGAAATTTGCTCCGCGAAAACTCGTATAACCAACTCCTTTCATTACACACGCCATACATTTATGGCATTTATGGCAACTAGTTGTTTTAAACTTCTTCTTGGTTTTTCTGACAATTCCTCTACTTTTGCAAGATTATACAACAGACCATTACTAACATGTTTAATAATACCGCCTTATTCAGGTCTTTATGTTCTTTCTGATTATAATATTTCTTTTGAAATATGAATATAGTTAAATACACCAAGTAAATAATTTTTTACTTACACTTACATACGTAATATGTATATTCTCATATAAAATAATTGAACAGTTATTTTATTTTGTATATCTTTTTCGATATTTCCTCCACTACTCTCAACATCTACATAGTGTCAATATAAATACTTTTTACTAATCTCGAGGACGAAGCACGAAATATAATTAATGATTAAACGAACTTACCTGTAAGTGAAGTTCTATCATAATTATATGAAGTGCTTCGTCCGAAGAGATTAGTAAGTCCCTCCCACCCCTTATGGCCCTAAGCGTTGCGGAAATATCTCTACTCTCTAAACTAAATGAAGCTCTGTCGCTATTGCTGTGACAAGGTAAAATAAAAAGGAAGGAAACATTTAAATATTTTTAGTCATATTGAGATCTTTTTTCTTAACTACAGTGCAGAAGTGGTGACACCTATGCGGTACTACATAGTGTCAATATAAATACTTTTTACTAATCTCTTCGGACGAAGCACTTCATATAATTATGATAGAACTTCACTTACAGGTAAGTTCGTTTAATCATTAATTATCCTTATTAAATATCCTGATCATGATCAATATCATATCCTGTGTTTTATGGGCTGGGCATGACGCTATTAATTGCTAATTACAGCAATTAATGTAAATTGTAAAATGCACAAAGATACCTTACGACCCAGGAGAGCCCACTTAGTTTTCTTTATAACTGACCAGGCGGGCCTCGTTCTGTCATACCAAGTGTGTAGTAGCCGGTAAGAAATAAAAAAAGGTAGGCCTTTCCAAGCATTTTTCCAATTTTTCTCTTCATAAAAACTTTCCTCGGATTTTAGCGAATTTAAATAAAAAAGTGCCGAATTAGTTACTTAATGGATTGCGATTAGCAACACAATAAGCGATTTAGTCTCATTTTTTTATATATTTTTTGTGTACCTATTATAATATTTGAACGTATTTATTTACTCTATAAAGAAAACTACAGAAAGTCGTATGTCGATGTCGATGATAGTATGCGATTAAATAATAACTTTAATAATAATCGATACTCGTGTAGGTATATGTTACATGTCATAGTTTTCCACACCAAAAAATCTATAAGAATAAGTTTACCCAAATATATTATACCGCATCATATCATAATTATCTATAATAGTAATAGTCTGTCAGTCGATCAGTAGTAACTAATTAGTAAATAATAGTGATCCGTAAAATTATTGTCATCTTTCTATAGATGTATAAAATTAAACATTAAAGTATAAACGAAAGCGTTGGTCGATTATTAATTTACTTTGATTTTATTAACAGAAAATTCACAATTCAATTTCTTAGCTCTGTCTCCAAGGATTTCATTTTGCTTTTTAGGATGAAAAACTATACTGAATGCTGACGCAGTGATTGATTAATATTCATACGAATTCACACCAAATTTTGGGGAGTAGTTTCTGTATAATACCAGAATTTTTGATCAACTTTCACCCCCAATTTAGCAGAATCCGTTTCTGTTTCCAAAGTTGCTTAATATTTGGCTCACTAATAACCTGTGAATTTGTATGTAAATGGTATTTATTTCATTTAATTTACACTTTTCATAAACCACAACTTAGACAGGTAACGAAATGATACGTGTACGATATGATATCTATATTATAGATACACATACCTTTGTGTACTCGTATGTATATTTTATTTTATCGTGTAAGCTGTAGACCTGGCCTGGTGTAGTCCTTAATAAATATCGATAAGATATAAAACTTTTAAGAATAATACTACAAGTAAAATACATTGTACAATTAAAGTAAGTAAAATATTTTAAAAACAATAATGCTATTAATAAATGAATTTGAAAAACACCGAAGCACATATCGTGTGATTAAATACCGTTCAGTTACACCCGCGTTCGGCGTAAAGCTGCGTTGTCAATCGCGGGTCTTCTTTTTGTCTTCCGATCAGACAATAGCGGGAAAATGTTCTACGTGTGGGGGAGCGTGGAGTGTATAAGGGGGCACTAATCTCTGCTGGGGTCGTTTGGATTAATTGTTCGCATTGCCGTCTTACTTGTTTGTGTTTCCTTGTTAGAAGTTTGGTGATGCACTAAATTCTTTTCACGGAAATCTTAATGAGTTTTTCGTAATCAGTAATCGCATAGGTCGGAACATTGTTATAGTAACATTGTTCAAAATGCTATAAACAGCAACATTTGCGTTTAATAGCCTAATTAACTAAACTGAAGCTCTTTTGTTATATTTTATTATATCTTTCTTAACCTTATAAATATTTCCGGTGTTTAGTTGCTTTTTCTTCCTTAAATTAGTAAAGGCTTATGTTTAGATGAGCAATTTTTTTATGATGTACACTGTACTGATAGACGAATAGTTTCCTACTAAGGATTCACTAATTTAAGCTAGGACATTCCTAGCTTACGTCAATATTAATTAAAATAATAATGTTATTACTTAGTACGCTAACAATATGGTTATGTTTTATGTCATTATTATTATTTTTATAAAACATAACAGTTGCTTAAGAGTATCGTATAAGAAGTCTTAATGGTAAACTTATAAAAATGCTATAAATTCGTATACGCTACCAGTAATTAAAGGAAAAGTTGTAAAGCTTAAAATAAATCCGGCGTTCACCACAATAGGCGTCCGTCAATAGGGCGCTACATATTGTATAGGTGGGCAAAAATCCGTCAAATCCAATCCGTCTATTAGGGAGGGCGCGTTACTAATTAAAATAAAATTGTTAAAACAGTGAACATAGCGCGTTCGCCTCGGACTAACTTTTAACGAGGATATATTTGGTTTCGACTAACCCTTTGGTGATTTTACTATTCAGTCTGGCTGCAAATAACTCAGTAATTGCCTTGAAACAACTTTTGGCTTTGTGGGGAGAATCTCGATGTTGCGTCTGTTTTGAAATGCTTGCATAGTGGGTAGAAGATAGTCAGTTGAGATAGCAATTTGTAAATGATACGAAATTTCGAGAGGAAACTAGTAAAATGTACGTGTACGTATTCGATTGCCTAAGGACTATTCAAATTAACAACATATCATAATATACAGACCTAACCAGCCTATAACCTACCAAAGGCGAGAAAAAATATCCCGAACTACAAATTTCTAGTATTAAGAGGTTCTGAGCTAAGCTGCGGGCAGATAGACTGACATGGGGAAACTATAGGGTTTCCTTGTTGACTTAGAAATTATAAAAAATGACGCGTAACAAAAAATGTGAACGTTGATAAAAATAAGTCATGTCTGTTCACATTCATTACTTAAATTCTAACGTTATTCTTAATATTTGTCGCATGAATATTTTTGAAATGCCTGTCAAATTAGATATTAGATATCCTAGATAAGTATATTATAGCAAAATATAATCCTTTTTTTATATTAATTGTACTTGATTAAATTAATATTCCGATATTTTTATTTAAAAAGTAAGTGATAAAAATGCCTCGAAAAACTACCAATAGAGAATATTGTATACTCGTATGTACATTGTACGTAGTGTGTACCTTAAATGTGTGTGTGTATTATCCCTTATGTGTATCAAAATATACTTTATTTTAAATAGGCTTATCACAATCGCAATTCGCAACTATGACTACTAAGTACTAATATAATATGATGTAGGTACATTTTAAGCATACATAAATGCCACAATATTAAAATTGGTTTTTTAAAATTGTTAAATTGATATTATTTTTATTTGTTTACAGCAGGTGTCAACAAGGCGGCAGGATGATGGAGTGTCTATGCCCTGCGCCGCGCACGCTCGCATGTCGCGTGGTACTGCTCGATGAGAGAGAACTGTTGCATGAAATGCAGGTACCATGAAAACTATTTGATACACTTCTATACGCACTTTTATTTAAAACAAAAGTATACGTTTATTAAAACGAAGTGAAAAATAAAAATAAGTCATTCTGTCGATATTAATCAAAATGAAACGTAAAACTAAGAACTACAACTAAACAAAAGATGACGGTTAGTAAACACCAATAAAATATTTAATACATTTATATCAGGAAATAGAAAGCTTATTTCAAAGCCGACCTCCCGTCGACGGATGTCCCGACGGACGCTGCCGGTATTTTCAATTTCGCCGTATGATGAAACAACGCGTGAATTTTTTCTCCGTTTCTATTCGCGCACTTTTGAAGTGCAGCTATTCCGAGACAAATTATTTGAAGAACACCCGGGGGCTCATGGAAGGTCTTTTATATGCGGGACTTGGGTCCAAGGTGCGGGCGATGAATTCACTGAATCGTACGTCGACTCTATGAATATTAAATTCTATTTTGCTGACATTGTTGTCGCGTGGTGAATGTAAGAGTGGTTCGCGAATGTCGTACTAGCATCCTGCCTATGTTCCGCAGTCTCTCACCTTTTTAATTTAGTTAATCATTGCTGATAAAAGATTGTATATTATGTTTAATTTAAGTAATTTAACTTATTAATCTAAACGTGTTAGGTATAAAATATAACTATTTAAACCAGTTCCATCAGCACAGTTTACTATCGGAAAGTCCTTAATCTGTGAAAGAATTTTCAATAACACTTCATATCTATGCATACGTAGCAAGTTCTATAAATGAAAATGTAAGACCAGAAAACACATTTATTTGGGTTGGAACCTTCTAGAAATTTGTACGTTGAGCAATTTCTGTAGATATGGCGGGTTGGAATCGTTTGTGTCGGGTAAAGTGGAAGCGGCGACAGATCGACGTTTCTGCTAAATTGTATGGTTATTTTAGATAAATCGTCGTCCTTTTCTTACAGTTCCCCCATCTACAAAGAAACATTTGTCTCAAGTGGATTCGGTGACAACTTTTCTCGTTCCACATTACCAATATATAAAGATTTATTTGTTCTAACTACTGCCATTCCGCTTCGGGACGCGAGAGTGATTACATTGGGTAACAAATTGCATGATTAAACGAATCTTATCAATGTTTCGAATCCAATTTATTTGAGTGTTGTATTATTGGTGAGATTTTTGATTTGTTACTTTGTAGCACTTTCGATAAGTGAGAGAATATACATTATAAATATCACTCTCGATTGGGAACTACAATCATGCATCACATAAATGTACCATCAACTTTTAGAAGATAATAATATCTTGTTTATTGAAAGGAATGAGGTTCTTCCACACGTTCTTTTTTATATCATAAAAGATTTTGTTATTGAAGATAACTTTTATTTATTAGTTTATTACATTATATAGCTTTAATTTTAGTATATTATGGTAGGTGTTTCACATTATTGTGATCATGTACTGTCTGGAATCTAAAAGAGGAAAGGAAACGAAGCAATTTATTACTGAAAAGGTGTTGGGCGATTGTAGAGAGTATTATCACAGTAACAAATTGAGTCGACAGAGCTTCACGGTCTGCTGCGTAAATGCACCTTGTAATCTCTTACCTCGTCTCAGCTTTATTGCCTGTTACTTATAGTCTACACGTAAAACTTATACATCCTTTTCTAATATTTTTCTTCAGGAAAAATATTATAGATTGATCTAGTCATTAGTCAAGATCGTGGTCGTAGTTAAAATGCATTAATAACCTACTTTTAAAAGATAATTTTGTGAATAAATCTAATGTTGTTGTATCTAAAATGAAATATCAGTCTTTCGAGTTGAATAACAATATGTAAATAGTAATATTAATGGTTCTCCCTTTGTTGTTATAAAATAAAATGTATTTATTCATTTTAGTTGAGCGAACACTAAAAGTAACGAACTCTTGCCGGAGGGCTTAATTAACGTGCAATGAGGTACAAAAAGATTGAAAATTAAACACAGCCATCGGTGAACTGTTTGTCGTTCCATACAGACCAAGAGGATGGCCCGCGGCGACTATCGCGTGCATGCGTACCAACCTACAGCAATTGCCGTCGCATTTTCAAATCGTTTGTTGTTTTTTGAACTGAGCACACCGTTGAGAGCAAACGGGCTCTGTTATTAAATCATTTATTATTCAACCCGACGAACTGTTTCGCAATTTTCCCACACTGCCGTACTCTATAACGAAGTGTAGCTATGAACGTTTTTGTTATTGCAAGCACACGGCTATTGATGATTTTAAATTAACAGTAAATACGTGTGGTAATCACTTCAAATATTAATACACGAATGCCCACATAATTGCAATTAGTTTTGCCAAATCGTCATTATTGTATTTAGATAGTATTCAGTTTAAATATCGTTTTCGATATTTTGTTATTCGTAAAAGTGAAAGCTAGTAAATTTTAATACTAGTAAAATCGACTACAACTTTTTCCGTGTTAAGTAAAGTAAAGGAGGTCATGTTAATCATGCCATATCTTGTAGTGTACAACTGTACATATGTAAGTAGCATGTATGTATAACGATTAATTCTCCATCTTCTCGGAACCTTTTTTATTTTCTTTAGTTAAATACACATATTTCTATTATTCTAGATTGAAGTACTCTACTATTTTTTTATTATTTAATATCTCTTTATTTATTAGACGAAATGACTTCCTACTTATACTAACTACTAAATATGTTTTAGGTCGCAAAAGCTGTACTTAGCTTTTTATATTTTTATACAATCCGTGAAAGTAATTGAATGAAAACCTAGTCATGTATAAATCCAGATTCACATGGAATATTTACTTTTATTGAAAACAAAGTACCTAACTCTTGTTACTAATCTTATAACTTAATAGGTACCTATAGGTATACTTATATATACCGCTGTATGTTTTTTGTAATGAATCTCGAATTTGAACTGATTTTATTGGTTGTTTTTTGAAGCTTCTCAACTACATTTTATACATATAAACCTATTATATATTAAAAGTAGTAAAATAAATATTTTTTAAAGTAATTTTGCCTGTTTTGGTTAAAAGATTGCTTAGAGCCCTGATACTACAATACTCTATAAAATTATTCATTCGAGGATCGAGTGGAATTACTACAACTTATAACAATCAACACACCCTCTCACATGCCTCGGAAAAATACATATAATAAATATATTGTTGGAGACTCTTATCAAAATAAAATAAAACATTATTGTTTGAATAATTCATGTTTAGTTCTACGATACTCTGTCTATATAATAAACTTAGCGCGGTAGGAAAATCTAATCTATAATAATTTATAATTTTATATGATGTGATAGATGTAGTTGTATATTTTTTGGCAAACATTATAATGAATCGAGCGAGCTCAGATTATTTTTAATATTATACACAGGTTTAATCTTTTTTTTGATCAAGTCATAACAGAGAGTTGAATTTTAATATTATTTAAGAACAATTTTAATAAAATTATGAAAGAGAATGTGAGAATGAGGGCGCGGCAAGGAATAAAAAAATAAAATTTGCACGAATGCAAAGTCGTCAGTTTCATGTCAATTATTCTACTTTACGGTAGATTTCTTTCCTTCAGTAGAAACATAGGTAATAGGTAATCTATTTTTCTGGTTATGAAGATGTCGGTTCTTTACATAGATGTGTCCAAAATTTCATAGTGTTTCCTCTTACCTACTATGTATCTGATTAACGTCGACTCACTTTGTTCGAATAAAAATCACGAACAAAAACAATCAATCTGGTCATATTTTTATATATGTGTCAGAATAACCTTCCCTTCATTTTGTAGGTAGCCAAAAATATGTTATTTACTTCATCTTTCTTAAGAACTAGTCTCACTATTAAGGTCGACAGTTTAAGCAATGCGTCATCTGCCAATCAATCGCTCACGAAAGCTTAATATATGTATAAATATTATAGAAATTAAAGTAATCACAGATTTCCTTTAATGATCACTAAGAGTGCAATGATCACACGCAGGTCCTTGCGTGAGATCTCGGATGCAATCCCCATCATTATGATGCCAGTGCTCATCGACTACTGGTCTTGCAAGTTGCGTGAATGAGCTTAATTGTGGAAAGCCGGCATTGAGAAATGCTAATTGGAGGTAGTGATGGTTGTATCGTGGGATCGATTTGCATTCGATGCTTTCTAATTTTTTTATACTTTAAAAAAGTAGCAGAGTTAATTTGCATTCGGATATGTTTTCTTAATTATTTATTTTCGTACTGGTAAATGTATTAAGCAAATATATAAATAATTGCTACAAAAAAGTATTTCGAGAGTTTTATAGTTGAAATGTACGTATTTAAATGTTAGTGTATGCCACACGTTCATGCAGTACAGTAACAAATTACCGTGTAAAACTAAAGCTACAGTACCGAACCATTACACGAAAGCTACGATGAAAAAACTGGAGCTTCAATCGCATAATTGCAAAATGTACGTTAAATGCGTACCATTTCGAAATAGTCTAACCGCATATTTCCTATTTTATAATTTAACATGGTTCAATTTTATCGGTCATATTACGTTACTTAATAAATGAAATTGAACAAGAACGAATGTGATTATGGGATAATACAGGTATTGGCTACTGAGGCGTCCACAAAAATTAAATTTATGTTATGATTTGTATGATCTATTAGAGTAAAATATTTTGATAATAATAATAAATAAAAAAGAACCTACTCGAAAACTAAACCAAAAAATATTTGTTCAAAATCTACTACGCTACTTTGTTATATATATTAAAAATAATAATATTAGTAATAATGTTTAAATGTGGGCAGACGTAACTTGTTCAAAAATGGTTTCCGTGTAGCGTGTGACTGCGGAACCCTAAAAGGAAAATATTGTTTTAATAAGTGAGGTATTCTGATATTATAATTTTACACAAGTAATAAGAGAAAATTTAAAATTTGAAATTACCGACAAAGAAATTAATTCTTGGAAGTTCTAAATTAGATACTGTATGGAATAGGACGTAATAACTATTTTAAAGTTACAACCTGTGAATGCTGGCTCTAATATATAATATACAATATACATGCAGTATGACAAAAATTAACATACATTTCTTGCCCGCAGGATAACAGTACGGGCCAAGCGCTACTCGATGTGGTATTCAGGCACTTAGATCTTCTAGAGACGGCTTACTTTGGTCTGCGCTATGTAGACCAAGATAACCAGACGGTAAGTGCGCAACGGATTTATTGCCCGAGTGATTCTTGCTTTGTAATCTTAAGTTAAAAACTAAGAAAGGTAGTGAATAAGTTGATTTAAATATAATTTTTATATAAGATGTAATATGTATGGTATATTAGTGATTCACTCTCGAGAGTGTCGCGCAGTGAAAAACAAATCTATACCACAAGAACTGTATATTTTTTCGGAATAAAACTATATCTATAGGTAGCTTTAGGCTATTCCACGACAACAATCCATCTCTGCGCCTAATTTTAGCCAGATCCGTTCAACTGTTCTGGGATGATTGAGTAACAAACACCCATCCATCTAAACTTTCGCATTTATAATATTAAAATGAGATTATCTAACTTAGATTAATAAATTAGAGGTTGCGTGTTTGATACTCGTGCCTACAGCAATTACTTATATTTCTTTCTAAGACATAATTATGGTGTCATGAGTTGGTTACAATTACATATATTATTTTTATAACATAACAAATAACAGTAAGCTAAACGTTAAAAGTCGAGGATGATTATTATGGCATTCAATTACATTCTCTTGTTAATGGCTTCAAAACGTGCCAGTTGAGCACAGATTACTTCGCCAATGTCACGTAGAATGGAGAAAACACGAAATTATGGCAAATTATAATCACAAAAAGAATTAGCAAATTGTCATGTGGCTTGTACCTGTCAGATTTTCGTGTCCGAATGTAATTTCAAACACGACTACCACTTGCTTATATGATAGAGGAAATCGGCATATCTGAGGAAAATCTATGTATCTAATTGAATATCGCAAAGCGTGGAGTCAGTCACCAAACAATTTTTTAGCCGCATAATATCGACAAAAACTAGGATCGCTCAAGTGGCGTGCTGAAAGGCACCGTAGATCACCGTAAACTCAAATCCACTGAATACGATACGCAATACCAATGTTATTATAATCTTAGTTGACATCAAAGTCCGGTTGACAACTAAGCCTTGATGGTCACTGGTGGCTATTAAGATAGCCAATAGCCCTGCAGATCGCCTTTACATTGGCCGTAGGTCCGTACTTCGTGCCTTGCAATTAGATATTAAAAGGGCGTACCCACTATTTTATTTTCATTTATGTTATTGCTCAGTCTGCGAGTCCAACTAATTGTTTTTATTTATATTTCACACGTGCACTAAAATACGATTATTTTGAACTACTTTTAATTTCTATCGCAAGTTTTCTTTACTTTATTTAATTTTAAGATAAACAGCGGTTTTCATTTACTAAGTCCCATTTCATCAAAATAATTTTATTTTAACAGCACTGGCTCGACGCCGGCAAACGATTACGGCGCCAACTTCGCGGCTCAGATACGCACACATTCTACTTCGGAGTGAAATTTTATGCCTCCGACCCATGCAAACTGTTAGAAGAGATAACGAGGTACGTTTATTAATCTACTTAAAATTTTCTTCTATTAACGACCATATTATGACTAAAATACAATTAAATTTCCTGGATGTTTGTACCTATCTATACTTTTACATAAAATATTAAACATTTAATTTACTTTAAGATAAAAAATAAAAGATTTATGTTTGTTTTGTGTAAAATAAAAGCTTTGTTTGAGTTCTCTTTGTATAAAGGTTAGGTATTAAGATTTAAAAAGTACTGGTGATTAAAAAATATATTAAAAAGCAGTTTTTGACGTAAAATAGTCCCAGACTATTTTAGAGAGCATTGAATTACGCAGCGTTCTTTATACAAAATAATAACGCTTGACCCTCGGAGCTAACTTCGAACCTAATTAGGTTCCATTCTTATTATGTTCACTATTCAACTTTCTTAAAAATGTCCATAGCATTTACTAAATCTAATTTGCATATAATAAATTGTGTAGAAAACTATGATGTTACTTACTAAATATTGCGGCGCGGCTTGCTATATATGTGAAGTTCAAATAAAAATAAAGATAATTGTAATTATGTCATACAGTATGCATGTATGTTAACATTTTAAAATTCATCTGATATTATAGATATTTAATAGGTAGATGGATATTATTAATTATGCATAATGAAACCAATTCTTTTTAATCCTAACTTCAATTAAATAAAGAATGGCCGTCATGCAGCGGATCAAACAACAAAATTTTCAAATTAAGAATACCTACTATAAGAAGATAAATTAGTCTAAGGTCCGATTTCACCAATGGTGTCGTTATCGAAGAATAGCTATGCCAGGTATAAAATTATTCGCTGCATTTATTCTCAGAATAACTTATAGTACGTTTCACCACTTTTTAAGGACAAAAAGTTACTCCTAGTATTACTATTGTCAGATAAGTGAATGCAGACAAATTAAATAGGCTTGTCGTGGTCTCAATACAATATAGCATAACAGGACATTTCTAATTTAGTCGTCACTTTGAACTTGTGTCAATGTGTCAGTGCTATTTTTCAAACAAACTATCTGTAAAGTCACGCTGCCTGGTGTTTAAATTTCATTTAGTTTGCTTTGTGTTGCGTTTACTGTTTTAAAAAAATATCTTAAAGGAAATGAAGTGCTAACTTATATGCTTATTTATATTTATTTATTTATGTAATGGTCGCTCAGTAATAATGTACTCTAAGCGCTCAGGTGACATAATTTTGCCACCATTTTGATTTTATCTGAGGAATAAGCCGGTTATTCCTTCAAAATTGGTGGTATAAGAGTTACTCTCGTATAACTTTGTTATGCTTAGGATAAGTAGTCGGTAAAATGAAAGTATGGTTATCTGAGAGTAAATAACAGCTTTATCCTAGGATAAAGCTGTTATTTACTCTCAGATAACCATTACTAATAATATTAAATTTAATACTGAGTTTTTAAGAAAAGCTAAAGGTTTAACCTACATTTGTCGGTACGAGCATGTATTGTATCTATTGATTTATTTTTAGTAGATACCGATTAGGTATCTACTGTTTGAAAGATTTGCATAGCATTATCCAAATACAAATATATATTATTAAGATTTTATATGCATTATAAAAACATTGAATTACCGTAAAGGCATCTAAGTGAAACTGCCTAGAGCCGGAAATTGCGGGCTTGATTCTCGCACCCGGTAAAGTCTTGTAATTAATCCTACAATGTAGCGATGCATCTTAAGGTCTTGTTAAGACCAACTAGTTCGTAGCATCTCCTGTTTTCTAAATACAATCATGTTCCATTAAATTGTTAGTTATCTTTTGAGTGATTTTTCAAAACAATAATTTGTCATAAATTTGTTAAGTTTTTATAGAAAAAACACGACAGATGTTTTCGTAATGTTATATTCATTTTATTAACAACCAAAAACAAATAATTCTATATTATGAATTTCAATAACTATGAAAATACTGATAAGAAAAATTTAAGTAACACAAAATAGTAAATTAGGAAATAGTTCAATATATTATACTTACCGTGTACAACGTAACTTGTTTTTCAAGTGTTACCAAACCCAAAAAGACTTATGAATCAAATTATTAGAATAAGCGGAGTAGTAAATTTGAGATCTGACTATTAAAAACATCTGTGCTCATTCACATATACTGAGATGTATGAGTATGTTGTGTCAGCACCAAGACATCCCTGAAATTGTTCTCCTTAGTAATGTTGCTATTACAACTACTGCCTGGCGCAAGCATCACATTTGAAGAACTTTGCGGCAGAATTACGGAAAATAACAATTAAATCGTTCGAACTTCCTTTTAAATTAATGAATCTTATATAATTACTTCCATGGGGAGTTAAAAGCTAATAAAGTGTTGTAGAATAACGATGTTAGATAAGATTATGTACCCTCGAGACTCAGACTTCTTTAGTAGAAGGAAACGTCTCACAAAACTTGGACACAATCCTGTTCTATCACAAAGGATTTTCCCCTTTTGACGGCATCAAGCCAATTTTTTAAGTTACAGATCCTTATTAAAGTCACAGACTTCATTGTTGAAGTTGTTATACAATTGTACGTTTTATTCCTTTACATATATATTGAAAAGGTAAATTCATTGAATCAGACCAAAGAGGAAAAGTTTAAAGTCTAATTAAAATCTCTTTTATTCCTATTACGGATAAGTTGCAAGATTATTCTTAAAAGAATCATTCATTTTCAAATGGTGATAGAGTTGGTTTTCAAATGTAATAAAAATACCAAATGTTATGTTTAAAGGTCTAACTAGCGTCTTTTATAAAGTTTTGATTGACACATGGGGTATTTGCCAGGTTTCAAAATCTTTTAGTGGTAGCCTTCTGATAGCACGTTATCGTGTTTGGGTAACTAAGTGAAGCGGGTTCATATCTGGGTCTCGCACCTTTGATATTTTCATGTGCAAATCATAATATATAACATGATAACCACTTGTCTTACGGTGAAGAAAAAATTTGTAAAATAAATTCTTATAAAATTGAGGTCGTCATATATTTAAAACATGTTATATAATTTATATAATTTTAGTGTACTACAAATTATGAATTTCAATAAATTCAAGTAAAAATAATTTATTAATATTACAATTTTTAAGACTACTATAAACAAAGTAATTCGCTTTACAAAGTGTACTTCATAATAAAGGTCTTGCTACGAGCATGACGCGGGCAGACTAAGTGAATGCGCTACGACAGTAAAATTACTTAAAACACCTACAGCTTTGTACAAATAAAAAGTTATAAAAGCTTTTAAAAATAATTAATTTTTCAGAAATATGATTATATAATTATGTTTTAATATAGTGTTACTAATTCTTAATAAATACTAATGACGCGCTATAATTTTGCTCTGTTTGTCTGTTGTTATAACATTATCTCGTAGACTCGTTCAGGTATACAAAGAATCTATATTATTATAGCAATGTCCGACTATCTTCATACAAGAAACCATCTTAATCGAACTTAGCTTTGTATAAATTGGGGATATACCCCAAGTAGTAAGTAAGATACTGATCAAAGGATCTCACTTGAGCATCGATTTATAGTGAATTAATGGTCGATTTTAAATGCTTTGGTTCAATCATTTTTGCATGTTTGCATTTCACACAATAGTTTAATAATTTAGGCTCTAATTGCAATAAGTTACTCGCAATAAGTCTTTTTTTTAAGTTATTATAAGAATAAGCAAGCAGTTATTCCACCTCAAAACGGAATCAGTATGTAATTGAAATAATAAACTCACAATAAAGCACACATATCTAAACAATTTACATCAGATAGATATCCTCCAACGTAATCTGACTGCGCAAGCCATTTAGTAAAATGACGATCTACTCTCATATTTCTACGTAAATAAAAATATACATACTAACCTATAATATATTTAAGAATTCTTCACTTTAGAGATATTAAATTAAAACAACAGTGAAAATTAGAGCTGTCGAAGTAAAATATTAAGGAGTTCCCATTTTTCCTCGCCGACGAAGCCGAGCTAGTTGAAAGAAATATCTCAGGATGCTTTATTAAAATTTCGTTATTACGGCGTTGACACCGCGCTCCACGCCCCTCGCTGTTTCTTATAACTGAACAACACGAACTGTCTTTCCTTTATGTAAAGAGGCTGCAGCTTAATTCTCGTAACATTTGCGAAAAATTTTGCCTTGATGGTCTTTTAATATTTAATTTTCCTTTAAGGGCTATGCACCCCAACGCTTTAACTTTGTCCCTCGAGGAAAAAATTAATACAAAAAGTTAGCGAATTGTAATTTATTCAGTGAGGTTTTGTAATAAAATTTCTAAAGGATTTGATGTAGTGTAAAATAATTTTTATTAAAAATATTCTACTATAAATTAGATAATAAAATTTTCTTCAAATTATGCAGGTACCAGTTATTTCTGCAATTAAAGCAAGATGTTTTAAGAGGTCGATTGCCTGTCAACTTTGACCTAGCCGCCGAACTTGCCGCCTTCGTGCTACAATGTAAGTTTTTTAAACTAATAATAGTATACATTAAGCATTTGTCATCTTCTATTACATGAAAATCGATTATTTAGCTTCAACTTTGGATTATGGATTCGATTATTGAATGTTTAATGGTCTGTTTTATTGCTATTACGAACGTGAAAGTTAAAATAAGAAGTTTATTTCTATAACTCCTTTATGTAAACATAAAGGAAACAAATATCTGTCCACAGAATTTTTGTAAGTATGACGCTTCATATAATAAGAATGGACAACTGAAAAACTGATCTGAAAAAACTACTGTCGTTACTCTGTCTCTTAGTGTAAAAACGTTCTAGAATAATCATCTAATCATGAGATTATGCGTACGATTTGTATTATTGGTAAAAAAATGAGAATATTCTATATAATATAATAAATAACAAACCTTTTATTGCTTTGTTTTACCTGAAAAATGTACTAAAAACGATGCTATTCTCTTAAAAGTTCTATATGCTAATAAGAATTTTACAGTGTACTCTGAGCAGTTCGCACTAACTGAATATTAGATATAGTTATACATAATATAAAATTTTACAACTTGCTTTTGTAATATGCAAATACTAAATATTCGAGTTAGAATTGTCAGTTACTCAACGATTGCAATCATTACAACAAAGCACACGTATAATAATTATAACTAAGAAGTAGCGGGATTTAATTTCATTAAAATACAACTTCTATTTACATAAAAGATGTGAGTAATGTAAATTAAATGAATTAATTATATATAACTAGTCTCACTCACGTATCTCTTTCATTAAATAAATAAAATTAACCAAAGAATTGGTTATTGGATGAAACATCATCAAAGCTAGAGTAGAGTAGACTAGTAGAGTTAGATCCATAACTTTGCCATCTAATTGCTATTTATACCTATTATCGACGTCATTCAACTATATTTGAATATATTCTATGTATATATACACCGTTAACTGTAGATGTACCCAGGCTAGATGGCTAGGTCTCTATTGTTATAACCAGATAAGCTTTAAATGGGGAGGATATTAGCAAATTTGGTCATAGTTGCCTATCAAGCTTCGAAATATGTTTTTAGGTAATACGTAGAGAGCGCTTTCAGATAACAACACTGCTATATACTTATTAACTTAATGGGTCTACTAAAATATATGGAAATACCAGTATGACGTGATAAAATGGAAACTTTAAAATGAACTCTGAGGATTTTTAGTTCCTCTCTCTTTTATTTAGTGTTTGTCAACTTCCGATGTTTTTTGGCTTCACTATTTGACAAATCAAGCTGAAAAGGGTTTTGGTTGCACGGCGTGCTCGGTAGCTTTTATTTTACAGTATTTTTGTTGGACGTTAGTTAAAAGGTAGACAATTTTATTATCTACGATGTTCTTATTCATTTAAATACTCTATTTAGTGCATTTTGTAGCAATTATCATAACATAACAGTTCCTGAATCAGTGTACCTACTCTTAGTTAACAATTACGCGTGTTTCAAATAAAGTTAAGCCAGCGGCCATTAAGTTCAGGAAATACCATTTAGTGTATCTTCAAACTAAAAATAAAAATATAACACCAATCTGCTCAACATTCCATGTCATAATTGTGCTCTACACGCAATGAAATAACGAACAAAGCAGAGGTGCCCGAAGCGAGCGAGGACGTTGACTCACCGCCAGAGGCACTACCTCCAAATGAATGACCAGTTAACCTGATAGCAACAGTGCGCTATTTGAACGAAGAGGAAAATATGGACTAGATATTTATTCCTGCATTTTTTCTGTTGTCTAAGCAATAATAGTTAAATGTTATCCGAATATTGATTCGGACAGAATATTTTTTGTTTGTACTTACGACCGTTATGTTTTTTCGGTATGGCATTGTTCGTGTTGTATACTATGCAGTAAATTGGAAGTATTGTCCTTGAACAGTGTACCTACTTCTAAAGCTCTAAATATTTTGTTCTCGGTACAAGTATATTTTTTATCAAGTTAGTCCTTTTTTTAAGCAAAAAAATATATAAAGTACTCGTAGTGTGTTGATGTACATCTCTTTTCCAATTCATTCAATTGGTTGCATTGTCCAACGAATGGTCTGGTTCCGCCTACTCCACCAGTAGCGGCTATTGTTAAGACCATTTTGTTATGCCTCGTAAAATTGAGCTGCTATTTAGCTTTGGAATCATCTGAACTATATTAATATTTCATGATCATATTCATGCTTATATTTGTATTATAGGTAAATATACGTGAAACTTTGAATTTTCTTTACAAAAAATAGATAGAATAGACTAGCTGATAACTAATTATTTTTCTAAAACCTCATTATGCATAAAAATGTCTTTAAATTATTATGAGAATATTTTATTACTTATATATTTTGATGTATGCCATATATTTTCGTTTTAAGACTCTAGAGGAAATTAACGTCTTTATAACTTTTGAAAATTATTTTTTCAGTTAATTACTTTTTAAATTTAATATGTAGGTAGGTATATTTAGTAATATTTTATGAATGTTTATTTATACTTAATTAATTTAATAAATTAATTGAGTGATTTTAACGTGAAACTCCTATATCTTTTACATTTGTAATTTATGCCTTATGTACAACTTAAACTATTCATAAACAGAAAAAAAAATAAACTAATAAAACCACCTCGCTCGGCTCGGATTCACCACTGGGTTTATTTTAACTGTAAGATTTAGTATAGATTTGTCAGATATGAGATATTTTCACGCAGTAAAAAGTATTATACCTGTTACCCGGATCATCATACCAAAATTCATCGAAATCTGTCCAAAGGTTGCTTTATGATGCGTTCCTCACTGAAAATTCTAAAAACTATAAATTATGTGTAATAGATATTTTTAAAACATAAACAAAATTTTAAAAATAAACATTATATGTGATTGATAATAATAAAAACACCCAAGGTAACAGAAAATGATCTGCTTAGTTTGCTTTCGTATACTTAATGTATATGTATAGTCAAAAGACAAAAAATGATTACCACTTTTTCTTCACAAGCAAGTATAATATGAATACGTTATTCAAGAGGTAAATGAGCCATCAGCGACGTAGCATCGTTTGCATCTAATTTCACCTACATCAGCAACCCCTGGAGCCCGGGGGACACATATCAACGGGGAAACGAGGGGCAAGCCCATGCAAAATTACTATGCCATTGGACAAATTGAGCTCCCAAACAATGTCAATATCGTAAATATTTTTACTGTGGTATGCGGAAGATAAAGAAATTTCACTGGGATAAAAAAGTCGGACATTATTAGGAAAAATTATCATGTATTATTAACATAATTAATTACTGTGTATGTAACAGTATATATGTTAATATTTTTATTAAGAATCTTGTAAAAGTCCTTCTTATCTAGACTTTCCCTTACTAGGTTGGTAAGCTTTTTAGCGTTCTTAAATAACTTCTAAAATATTCTATTCCTCAATCTATCCATTCTACGTATCTCATTATAGTCATCGTGTTTTTTGCTTGCTTAGATGATTTTATTCAGCCTCTGAGAGACCGCTATTATAAATAAATGCCTTATTCTCTACACTCTAGTATAATCTAAAACTGTTGAAACGTCACGATGTAGGGGAAGGTGGGGTAATTGAGAACGGCGGGAAATTAGGAACAGTTGAATATCAAATACTTCTCCCCACACTGCACCATCCACATACGTTTAAGTAGACGCGCTTAGTGTCCTTTAGTTCACCCGCAGAAGTATGAGTGAAAAGAAGTGCGCATCCTATCACGGCGGTCAGAAAATATTATTAGGCATTTTCATTACAATTTTTGTCGCATGTAGAAATCAATGTATGAAGCATCTTTTTGAACTTAAAGACCTCACATATTGTTAATAAATTACATGTAATATATGTTTATATATTTTATTGTAGCTTTAAGTTCATCGAAGATAATATTGCGAGTAACGGCCATTTTGATTTGAGTTGCCTATTTCGGGTAATTAGGAACAGTGTCAGGAGGGTAATTGTGAACGTTCCTAATTACCCCTTCTTTCCTAATTACGAATTGATTCATCCAATGTTTATCTTTAAAAGTAAGAGAATTCATGCCAGTCATGATAATATTAGGTAATCACAAAAGCCACATTAGCCTGGGTGCATACAAACACTAGACTTGACTTTTTTTTGTTCACTGAAAACTGCATACAATCAAAAATGCGAACTCTAAATGGATCACAATCCTGGCAAACAGAACAACAGACAGAATGACAAGTGGAGAGGAAAATGAAAGAGAAAGTTCAAAAGATAAAGACCACTAATACTAAGGATAAGGGAGTCAGAAAATTGACGAAGATGTTAGAAGTATATGAAAATGAAGAAGAGTAATACTGTGTATTCTGCAGTGAAAAACATGAATAGAAGATTGGATTATGTGCATTATGTGTAACAACTGGGCACATGATAAATGTACCTCCCGTCAATCCAGTAAAGATTACGTCTGTGATTTCTGTCAAACAAAGTTATTTTAATACTTATATAGATTTTGTTATGTCGTTCACAATTACCCCATATCGTTCCTATTTTCCCCGCAGACTGATCTCAATTACCCCATACGGTATCGGGTAAATAAGAACGACAATGACTTTTATTTTCTAAATTTTTTTGATGTTAAAGTTTATTTTCAAGAGTTTTTATTTATTTATTTTGAAGATAGATTAGTAACATTAATGTTGCAATAAAAGTTCATTATGTTTGTCGCTTTCTTTAATTTTTTAGAGTGTTATAAGTTAGGTGTTCCCAATTACCCCACTTTCCGATATATTGTATAAAGTATTCAGTAAGTATAGCATTCAGCTGTTTTTCTTAATTTAGTTCCAGTTCATCAATAAAAAGCACATAATGTTGAAACTTGCTTGAAAAATACCCTAAAGTTTTCTTGAGCTTAAAAAAGTTGTTTGAAGAGTGAGCTACGATATACTATTTGTCACTGCTTGGGGCGATCTATTTTAGACGGCTCTTAGTAAAGTCATTTTCTGTTTGGAAGTACCGAGAATGTAGACAATGGGCGTCCTTTGCAACAAGTTAGCCGGCTCAAGGAACACTCCTTACATTAATCAACGCGATGGGCAATCACCCGAAAGCTTAACTGGAAACAGGAGTTTTCTGAAAGAACCAGTAGTGAATATGATGAAAATTACGGTTATCAATTTATAGATCAAATAGTTGGTTTTATAATAAATGTACGCTTTTACTTACGTAAGAAGAAAACAAAAAAAACTGCTATACGTGATTAAACTAAAACAATTAATTAATTATCGATGAGGATGAAATGAGCAGGACCAAAGTTTTAATTTTTATTTTTACTAGTGACACCGTAAACTACCTGGCTCTTTAAATAAATGAATGAATATATAGTAAGGTACTTACAATTAATATGAACCCTAATAACATTTAATAGGCTAGTTAATATCGCTAAAGCGCCTTAATATATTTGTAAAAAATATATTTTGCAAGTGAAAAGTCTTAATTAAAATAAAATATGTATATATTTAACGTGATGTACCTGTGTCGGGTAACTAGTTTTAGAGAAATAGAGAAAAAATATAACACATTTCTTGATCCAGACATATACATATTTAGGCTAGATCACCGTATGTCAACATCTCCGAAAGTGCTCGTGCACGCTTCAATGCATCATGATTTGTGCCTGTCCACACATCATTCACACTTAGATAGTAACGCAAAACAGACTTCAAATCACTCACTGTGAGATGAAAAGGCTGATGAAATTCATTTATTTATTAAACTTACTCACTGTTTAATACAGATCTGCTCCAATTTTCTAATTTTATTTTGATTGTACGTACGTATATATCTATAGGTATATTAAACGATAAAAGTTAAAATAAAAATTAAAAAAATAAGATGTAACTTAACTTATTGTTATTCAAAGTCCATTGTATTGTTAGTGTCCGTAAATAGTAGCTGAAGTGTTTAAATATAGTCCTTTTAAAGTTGTCATCAACTATGAGCAATGTAAATAACATAAGCATTTAAGTACCTTGATAAAATGAAGTAAAAGAGCATTGATCTACATTGTACACGGTACACCTTTAAAATTATTGTAAATTTTGTTAACAAAATTACATAATATGTACAAATGCAGAAAATATATTTTGGCAAACCATAATGTACGAAATGTGTCACGTATGTTGATTTGTTTTCTACGAGCGCGCCAGATGTTGCGATTTCCGAGTGCAAAAAAAGACATACGACGGGAAATGACTGTCAGCTTCGTTGGCTACTCGCAACTTTTTCTATCCTACAAATATGGCATATTCCTTTTCTCTTTACTTAGTTTCTTTGATAATTAGCTCACATTCTGTTAACCTCGGTACTGTTATGTTTTATTGGAACAAATATTGTGCTCAAACATAAACAAACGTATATATGGTTATATTATTTGGGTCCTTGTTTACCCATTAAGTTCCTTATTACAACTTGTGTTTACATATCATTCTGTATATTTATTTAGGACACGTTTTCATCCGCCTTAACTAAATTAATTACGGTTTGTTAAAGACATGGTCGGCATTATAAAAGGTTCGCTAAATGTAATATGCTATGAGTGTCACAATTGTCATTTTCGTGTAAGCGATATACGCATTAACCTGCAAAAATATGACAATAAAAGAGTTTTATATGCCTTACTTATGTGATGATTGATTTCTTGTACAACCTTTAAGGGGTTAATTTTTAAATGTTTAAGGATGATTTCCAATAAAAACTATACTTTGTCTAGGGCCTCGAACTATCTTCATACCACATTTCACCTAACTTGGTTGAGCAGTTTTTTAGTTTATCCATTACAAACAAATGTTGTAAGGTAACCTCATTTTATTTAAATATTTCTTAACAAATATCTATTTTATATGCAGCGGAACTTGGTGATTATGATCCCCGAAGGCATATGCCAGGTTACGTGTCCGAATTTCGGCTGCTGGTCCATCAAACTCCCGAATTAGAATCCAGAGCAGCTGATATACACCGAACTCTCACGTAAGGAATTATAAATTAAAATTATTAAATATGGTATGTAAAATGAGTAGTAATCCTTCCAAAAACACCAACTTTGTATAGTACAATTCTAATTGGCTATTTTATACAATGGCAGTTACGCACTTCAGCCGACATCTTGTGCCTTAGAAAAATGGCCTTTCAACCTTTCTCGCCTAATTGAATGAATTTTTAACTATATTAAAGACGTAGTTAGCGGACGTTGCCGCTGGCATCTCACAAAGCCTCTATTACATGCAAATTATGTATACCTACCTTCTTAACTCGAAGTGAACCGTCGTTTACCACGACGAGGCTATTTACAGTTAGTCTTTTGTGATATTGCAGCTACATTAATTAAGAGAAACAATTAACTTGAGTGCTTTTTTGGAAGGATTTGATTTTATTTCACTTAGATTGATTTAATTTACGTTACAGAGGTATATCTCCAGCTCAAGCGGAACTGAGTTACTTAGACAAAGTGAAATGGCTAGACATGTACGGTGTCGACCTCCATCCGGTTTTGGTAACTCACACAATATAATTATTACTGCTCTATTTATAATTTTAAATTTTCTACAAATAACGACAGCTTATAAAAATTCAGGGTGAGGACAGCGTGGAGTACTTCTTGGGACTAGCGCCAAGTGGCCTGTTGCTCTTACGTGGAAAACATACAGTAGCTACCTATTATTGGCCGCGTGTCTCGAAGCTATATTATAAAGGACGATATTTTATGATTCGTGTGGCAGATAAGAATGTAAGTACATATATTCTTATTTAAGCAAAAAATAAAAATATGGTAAAAAATGGGAAGTCGAAATCGGAAGAAACTCTTGACCCGGTTTTCTGTACGGATCGCTTCTAGTGATAAGAAGCACTTTGAATAGTTGTGTGAGATGGACTCCTCTTCCGCAGCTTTCTTAAAAGACATTCGCAAGCAGGCAATTACAGATAAGTCGCGTGGAACTGAGCGTAGTATTTACCGCGTTCTGGGTGAGTACTGATAACACGTGCTAACCGCTCGCAGCCCACAGATACCGGACAAGAAACACAACTTCCTTTGAAGTGTATAAAAAATAGGGGAAGCTTTCGAAATTTCTTTAAAATACATTCTTCTTACAAAATGAACATTGATCAAAGACGACGTTGGAAAATTGCTTTTATTATTACTATACATGCGAAGAACAGCTTCAAACAAAAAATACTTTTTATGGTGTTGCGAATCGCATTAGCATTTAATAATTAATTAACTGAAACATATATCTTGCTCAGTGCTTATAATTTCATTCGGACTTTCATTTGAATAGCAAATAAAATTTTCGTAAAGATTTTTCATATTTTGACTCATTATTATTTATTTTTCCATAATTAATTCAATTAGAATGTTTTAGATATTGTAATTTTTTATTCATAAGGCTTCAGTTGGCGGTTTTCTTTTGTAATAAGAATTACGCCTCAAAGGAGGTTTACGAATTCACCACAAATGTAACTAAACAACGACGAAATGTAACTTTAATTAGTAAAAGCCTTACGAGAGTTTGAAATTGAATTTGTTGAATAAAGTTCAAGAGCCAGAGTGTTTCAGTTTTGTGGTTAAGTCCCTGATATTCGTTTCAGAACGACACGTCTACTTATGGCTTTGAGTCACCGACGAGAGCTGCTTGTAGACATTTGTGGAGATGTTGCTCCGATCATCACACGTTCTTTAGATTGCAGCAAGCCTCACCCGCTTCGGCGGACATATTTGCTTTAGGATCAAGACTGAGAAATAGGTCAGTATCATGTGCTCTTCATATAAAATTTGTTTATTATATATTTTTATAGTTCTACTTAAATGCCAAAGTAAGGAAAAATTGTAGATGGTAAATTTTTTTGAATATAAGCGACATTTGTTTATACTCTTATTTTGGTGCGATAAACGTTAACATAGTAATTTATTTTTTACTCATTTTTAATCTAAATTTAATATATTTTTTTAAATAAGTAATTTTTATCTAGTAATATTTTATTGTTGAACAGTGGCCGTGGCGCACGACCGCGTCCGCCTCCCGCATTTACTCGCACTCCCTCGCGACGCAACGCCCGACCACATACATCCTATTCCTCATTACATGATGGTGATATACACTTCCAGTGCATTGATTATTCTTTTAGATACATTAGTAACTATAACTGCACCTTTATTTTATTATTGTATTACTAAATAAACTTGAACCGAATTTAAAAACATACATAAGTACAAAATGTGAATACCAATCATATTGACATTATTTTCAGTACTTCAGTCTATATTTTAAACAGCAGTTAATACTAAAAAACCTTTAACATTACATAAAATTCAGCCATAAATTATTACGAAACACGCCCTTAATCCATTTGTTTTTCACAGTGCCAAAGTTAGAAGACTTGAGAATAAAAGACTGCCCTCCTGAAATTAAACAACCTACCTCAGTACACCGGCCTAATTCGTAAGTACGCTTTTATTTTTTGTGTCGCTTATATTTTTGGTGCTCTCTCGGGGATTATTTCTATGAATCTGCGGTACATTTCAATTTTGTTTGAAAAGATCACAACAACTTAAGTAAAATGATCCTTGATTTATTATAAAATCAACATTGTAACAAAGAGATGGTATAAAGTTTGTGAAAACAATTTTAATGTTCAATGGAATAGCATTATTATACCAATTTTATTCAAATTGTACCTAATAACTTTAGGAGTATTATATAAATTTAGGTACCTATATATGAGTTTATTATTATAAAAGTGTGAGTTTATTATTATATTATAAAAAATTCTCGTTATAACAGAAAGTGCCACGCTATTTATTTTAACTTACGAGAGTTATTACAACTAGCCTTGTTTTTAGACTAGACACATACCTATTTTTATTGAAAATCTACTCAAAAATAATATATTTTGGTACCCTTGACCCACATTATTAAAATCAGGAAACATTTTGTTCTTTATATTTATCTTGTATGTATTTCATGTTAATTTTATTTCACTAAGATGCTATATATAAGGACTAGAAACTACAGTATAATAAATATCATAGAATAAGTGGTGAAATGAGTCCAATTGAGCATCACGGTCCGGGAGGGTCGCCGCGCTCTACACGCTCCGCGCCCACTCGCCGCGGCCTCTACTCCGCGTCACCCACCGCTAACCGGCCACCGCCAGTACCTAGACACCGTTCCGCCTCAGTCGACTCACAAAGCTCAAACGATTCAAGGTCTAATCGAAAGTAAGTATTATTTACCTATCTTTACCTATCCATAAAAACGGACCAACGTTCCAATTGTGGGCTTCATCTATTGTAAAAAAATAGGTCAAAATCTACTTTTGTAGGTAAATATTTTTTTCAGAAGGCAAAGTCATTATTTTTAAAGTAGTAATTCGCGTTCCATTTTCTTTCTTCATATTATAAAGGCTGAAAATAGGTAGTTCTTTTATTTTCTACGGTTATTATACATGCTTTTGAAGTTAGAAAAAGGCTTAATTAAGAGAGAAAGATTGATTTATTTTTATATTTTATGTACCCTTGTATAGTGCCAGAACAAGTCTTTAGGTTATATAGAGCTTCCTTTTATTTCCCGTTCGATCATTAAAATATGCAGACTGAGCGGAATCTATAACTAGGATGGTACTTTGTCCTTCGTTACATAGAGCTGAGGTAAAAATTATCTTTCTTTAATCAGTGATTTAAATATGTATTTTGTTTCGCAAGCAAGATTTCGTATTTAAAGCAAAGGTCTACTAAATACTTTTAAAGTTAATTTGATTTTACCTACTTTCGAGCAACCATTAGGTAATACTAGACACAGACTGCACATAATAGAAGATACTTCAAACTTTATTCTTTCTTTACACTGAATCATTACCGATAGTAGTAGTTGCACAGTTTTTATCAACTAACATGAATTTACACGAATGATTAACGATTTAAGGCGAATAAAGCTTATCCGCTAATTGAATATTAAAGAATGTAGAGCGTAAACTAAATGTAGATACATTCGCATTCGCAATCATATTCTTTTTTAAGACCACGTATAGGTCATCATACCATAATGTAAACGAATAAATCTTTTTCAAGTAGCTATCATAATCTTTTGAGATTATATATCAATGCAAATATTGTTATTATATTATATATTTTATAAAATAATTGAATTTTAAATTATTTATATACAAAATATTTTAATTATACAAAATTTTAATTATACTATATTTATTTAGGCACAGGCATCGCTCCAGGCGACAGCAGTCGGATGCCGAGAGCGAGCTATCGCGCGGTTCAGGTCGCTCCGGACGTCGCCATCGACGACATCGATCACGACATAAGCATGAGTCCGGCTCAGAGAGAGATGACTCACAACCAGACACCAAGTGAGTTTTCAATATAATTTAATTCATACTCTACCGCACACATGAATATATTGAGCAAATTGTGATAATATCATTATTATGAAGAAAAACGTAACTGCGCAAAAATATATGGAAAAAGAATTTCGATGTATGATTTCACTAGTTACGATCCATTCATTTACTCATATTATTATTTTTTTACCTCGAGTTTATACAAATACTAAATTCATTACAAGTAGGTACTCAAATAATATATGTATATAATATTATATTTTTTTATACATTTATTTTCACGTATTTATTTTTTTAAGATATTACCTTAATAAAGTATGTAAAGAAATTACTGATAATATAATAATAGAAACCTTAATAGATGAAATAAATGATTTATGAACAATCTCAATTCTCGATCCTTTGGATAAACTCTTAAAAATTAGTTAAGAAATATTTAACTAATATCGGGTTCTGAATTAATTTTCAAGTATAAAAAACGTGGACATTAAATAACCTTCATTTCATAGCTATCAA
The DNA here is from genome assembly GCA_951802675.2 of Boloria euphrosyne. Classification (NCBI taxonomy): domain Eukaryota; kingdom Metazoa; phylum Arthropoda; class Insecta; order Lepidoptera; family Nymphalidae; genus Boloria; species Boloria euphrosyne. The sequence goes on from OX637872.1 coordinate 8,430,914, forward strand.
ATATACAACATGATTTTATAATACATTTTAGCTTCATAATATTTTATATTTGTTAAGCAAATTGCATTTTCAGCGGTCATAAGTGGAAAGGAAAATATGTAGTAAATTATTTTTTAGGGAGTACGAGCTGGTCGACTCAGAGTCGCAGTGGAAGGAAGTACTGAGGCAGACGAACGCCGGCGGTAGCGTACAAGTAAGTGCCTTTATCGAGAAAAATAAACAGTGTCTTAAGAGAGCGTACTTTCAGACTCCATTCTTACATTTATTTTTCTTTGTTAACGACATGATTTCTGTAATACAGGTAGCAAATGTTCGTCGTTCCCAAATGGAACCCGATACAGGAACCCATCGATCGTCTCACAGACCGCGGAGACATAAGAAGCATAGGTAAACAACATTTTTTGCTTTCTGAGATCTACGTGTATTTGACATTAATATTATGATGCAAAACCCATTTACTAAGTTGAAATACAAAATAATCATACGAAGAATAAAAAGGAATGCTTAATAAGTAGATGTTATTTATTGACTTTTGACATTACTTCGTTCTGTAGGCTATACTAATTTTAACAAAAGTACTTATACCTTCGATTCGGTATTATTTAATTATTCGAATATATTTAATACGAATATAGATTTGAATCAGTATCAAATTAATTATGACAAATGAAATTGTGATTGCGCTATAATTGAATTTAGAGCTATGTTATAAGTAGGTACATATAACGTGAGTTATATATGTATATCACGTTCACGAATACTGTTTTAATGAATATTATGTGTAATTAAATTTGTTTTGGGAAAAAACTCTGATACATAACATATATTACGTTTAAAATGTTAAAATGACACAATTCTTCATTAGGTCAAGATCTCGTTCACCCAACGAAAAGAAGTGGCTTCCAAATGAATTGAAGCAACACCTCGAATTCTCTCTAGTCGACACTACAGGAATGACTGAGGAACAGCTCAAGGAAATACCGTACACAGTTGTACAGACTAGCCATGCCAGACACACTAAGCTTCGGACATCTTCAAAACATAGACAGTATGTTATATTCCATATTTGATCCAAGTAAAAAGTTTTCATTACACTACCTCTGACTAAAATCTTTTTTATAATTATCTTTGGTGTTATCAACATTACAAAAGTTACATTATTTATTGTAATATTATTTCATCGTAATATTACGTTAATGCTACAGACGCTTTATTATAATAAACTTCGATATTTGATACATTTTAAGAATTTTCGTTACTATAAAATTCCTTTTGTCTCCAACATTGTCGGCCATAATTAAATTAACTACATTATTTTCTAATAAAGTAAATAATTTGCAATATTACGTTAATACTAAGAACATTTATTGTACATAAAGGTTCAACCTAAGTATAATAAAGGGTTCTCATCCCAATCTTATAATAACGTAGGGGTGATCACGGATCACTTGCGAGACGAGAGAAGAGCTCGCACAAGAGTGACCACGACAACAATCAAGGATCTCTCAGATCAAGCTCGAGCACTCTCAGCACGCACAGGCCCAACGAAAAGCACGGAAGGTATGATGGGGATAATTAAAATTTTGCTCACTGATTTGGATTAGGGTACGAATTGTGATCGGACTGAATGGTATAGTTTGAATGTATTAGAAAACTTATTTCATATAAAAAGTACTTCAAGAAGTTTGACTTACCTACATAAATTAATACTACTGTAATAGTAATAATCATGCCAATTACATCAATAAATAAATAATAAAAATATAATGTAACAGATTAAAACGAGCTTGTATTTTTATAATTATATAAGTAAATCTTTAAAGAACAGGAGCATTTCGATTAAATGTGATCGACATTCTTAGAACCAATTTAATTTAATGTTTCCTACAGACACGTACGGTCATTAAACACGTTGCAAGGGAAATCGAATTCGTTGCTTTTGATTCTTATTATGATAATGGTCATATTATAGCATAGAACGAGCATTCATTAGTTATTTTTTAAGTTTGTGAGTACATAAACAGTGTTTACAATGGTTATTTGGTAAAGTAACTAAACTGTACTTTTTCCTCTACCACGTAATGTACTTTTTTGAAACCGGGATTTATATTACACATAGAGAGAGCTAAGTTTTATCTCGTTGGTCTTGTGACTAACGGCTGTGGTTGCAGATCAGAATTTCTGGGCTCGATTTCTAAGTAGGGCTTATTACATAATATATTGGAGTTTCTATTCTCTTCATTTTCAAGAAATCAGAAAATGCCTGGACCTTAAGCCCTCATGCTTCGGAGAGTACATAAAGTGGTTGGTCCTGTATATTTATTTCATCGATCGTGTTGAATTTTCGTCCCACCATAATTCGGGAATGAATGGAATAATGCATAGGTGTGCCTTCTAGGCATATGACTAGTCTACAAATCTCTAGATTGGTTAGCATGGATGAAATCAATTAACATATTTATTATTATTAGAGCTAAATAATACATTCAAGAGTTGAGTAATACATAAATAAGGTATTCCTAATATCTTTTAGGCGTATTTACCCGAGTTACGATGAACCTGTGGGACGACCGGGCGAAGATTTTTTAACCAACAATGGGTATAAATCCAGTACTACACCAGTACATAACAACAACAACAACCCTTACAGTCCCGTAACGAATAGCAACAGCAATAGTTCTAGTGGCGAGCTCATATCGGGAAGTGCGAGGGTATCTCATGAGCATACAGATTCTGGCCTCGGTGCCGATCAAGATTACGCATATTCTTCTGAAAGGTAAATATTTTAAATGTTTGAATTTTTCACTACATATATTATTATTCTTTCAGGAAACGTATATCAATTATAACTACCCAAAAATTCAATTATAAGTTTAATATTGCAAATTATTATTATAAGTTAGATTTTGGAATACAACCCAGTTATTCTTTACGTTAAACATCACAACATTTAAAAAAAAAAAGGTAAATGATCAGTGAAATTTGGTGCATTCAACAGGTCGAGCGACAGTGCTAAGTGTGGAGTGGGTGGTTCTCAGGCACCTGTGAGTAGGCAGTGGAGGGGGTGCGGAGGGGTAGTGGGTGGTGTGGGGGGCGCGGGGGGCGCGGTGACGCGGCGGCCGCCGGCGGCGCCGGGGCGCGCGCGCCTCACCGCGTCCGGCTCGCAAAGATCGCTGCTGTCAGTCGCGAGTGACAGCGCCACGGCGCGACGCCCGCGCGACCTCGCGCCCCGCTGCTACCCAACTCCGGTGGATGGTGGCTTTTCTCTTTTCGTGAGTGGGCGCTTCGCTTTCTAACAATCTTGCGATTCCATTGCTCTTGTATTTTTTTGTTTATCAAAGGCCTTTAAGAACAGATATGGTTGAATATATGTATTAGTAAATGTCTATAAATTTCCGTTAAAAAATACATCACTTTATTTTTATTTCAATTCGTTACCGATCATTGGTGCATTTTTAGTAGGAATACAAACATGGCTTCAAGACTTTCTCATTAAATAATATGAATATAACTATATTAAGGTAGGAAAGTAGGTTAAGCTTTTAAGATACGGATAAAAATAAATATACAAGAGCAACTTGGATATTCCGCAGCTCCAGTTTCTGGGACGCTAAAGATTTAACGATGTACAGGCTACGGAATCTTTCGCCTAATGGTTTCATCAATAAATTATTATGCCATACTGAGATGAAAGAAACGAGTAAATGACGACAACATCTACTGATATTTTTTATAATTTGAAAGTAGTCATACTTGTATAATCTATATACTTACTTACTGACTATATTAAATTTTCTATTCTATTCTATTTTCTCATACATATGTATTAAAAATTTTTGCTTTCAGAGAGCTTTATGTATGATATGTAATAATGGTTCAGCTATGAACTTTACGTTAGGGCGAACGCAGTCTAAATTTTATGTACCCATTACAAAAGAAGTAGGAAGGTTTTTGATAAGTGATATATAATATAAGCATTATACCTTTTATGTCAATGCAAGAAGTTTAGTTAAACAGATTAAATTATATAGCCTAAGTAATATCCACTTGAAATATATAGATGTTACGATGCTGAACAATTGTTTATTTTAAAATTATAACAGTACCATATTTGTTATGATATGAGATATAATTTAAATAAAAAAAAATGTTTTCATCATAATCGACACGAGCGCAATTTTCTTTGGTTTCCAGCAATTGCAGGTAAATATTGGCACAAACCATGGAGTCGTTTTTGCGGTCTATGTATGCTGTATCTAATGCATTATGCAGGTAGTTGAATGCGGTTAACGATGAAAATTTCAACATGTTACCGAAGATATCTCCTAGAGAACATTTCTACACCTATTTTATAATTTTTTTACTATTAACTCTACTCTTTAATATAAAAAGGCTCCATTCGCTCTAAGTAAAAATATCGATTAGATTATTAAAATGGGGCTTTAAATCTATGCCTTATTCTTTGGGTGAAACATTTTACATGCATATTATATTCTAGTATTCACAATAATGGTGTTTATCAGTATGGTGTGCAGTAGTTTGATAAGCGTGTATGTGATTGGGATACGCAGAGACATGCTAGCAACAACAACATAGTGGTCGGCGAGAGCGGGTCGCTGGCGCGGCGCTACGCGCGGCCGTCTCGGGAGTTGCGAGACTACAACGCTAACGTGGCGCGCACGCACGCGCAGGCGCGCCTCGCGCACGCGCACATGCGACACGACAACACTCTCGACATTATTCTTAAACCTCTCATAGAAAGCACGCAGTAAGTAAAGCCGGAGGTCAGCATTTGTGTCGCAACACCTAGCGGAATGAAGTAGCTGCACGTTGGTCTGTCCCCTCCCCTCCCGGTTGCTCGTGGAGGTATTTATTTGTGTCTTGTGTTTGCATGAGTTTTAGTTGGTTTGGGTGATGGGTGTACAAACAACTAACATGTTGACTAACCGTTATTTGATTTGATTTGTCTTTAATTTTTATGTGTGTGAATAATTTTTGCTGGACTTTTATGTTTTATTATTTTTAACTGTACTCTTTTTATAGTAATGTTAAACAATTTTCGTGTTGACGTCCTGTTTATCATCACAGGTTACAGAGCAACTGAATTCCACAAACAATCCTTCCAGTAGCGTTGACTCTGTTTTCCACGCATCCGGGAGCACAAGCAAAGGCGCCGAGATGAGCACCGAGCTATAAATCCAGCCACTTTCGAAGAACTTTGCACTCGCAGTAAACTGCCTCATTTTAATTATATCTATACATTCACAGTTTAGTTGTTAAATTTTTGTTTTGTTTATTGGATAATTGTCGTAAATATATTATGTGTAAATATATGAATTCATAATGTTTAATCAATTAAAATTGCCTGATTAAGGGAACGAGCGTGTAAATAGGTGATGTAAATAGCCATTTTAATACTCAATCTACACTGTTTTTCTTCTTTCATTATAAAGCGGCTCGAGGCATATTATTGCAAAGAATATAAAATATGTACATTTTGTGCCAAAGAAGATCGTAGCTAATAAAACGAGGGCTGTTAGGGTCAACAAATTACCGCTATAAATATTATATGAGCTTTTTGTTTCTGTTTTATCAAATACCTACTTTCAGAATCAGTTTTAAACTGCTTTGAATTTCAAAATATTATATTTTAACAGCTTAGAATTTAACTTATATAAATTACAAATGAGGACGTCCATTTTTATTATCATTTGTTTTTCACTGTGAACCTTCCATTAGTTAAATGAATTTAAAAACACAGATAATTAATAAACTGACTTTAATTTATTATAATATCGACGGACGGGTATTTAATGTATTTACCTAATTTTAATAAATACACATCACTTAAGCTGTAAAGTTGTTATGTAGCTTAGATAAAAAGAAAAGTGAATACTCAATATATCTCATTAAAAGATAATACTTAAATGTAGCGCATTACAAATTCATTCTCATATTTTACTACTACGACGATTATTTTGGATCTGATGTTTATGGGGGTTTTCAGATTATTCTATACAATTTTAGCATGTATATATCGTAAGTTAATAAATTGTCAGTCAATTTATACTATGGAAAGACTGATAATGCATTTACCATATTCTACATTCTACAATAACCCAATCAAAACTGTTTGCGACACGATATTGTATTTTTTCAGAATTGTCCTCCTGATTCATAATAAAATAATATTTCAAATATTTGATCTTTCATTCAACCAGTTTTTTATTTTATACATTATATTTCGAGATTGAACTAGAAAAATCTGAGATTAATTAAATCTTTGAAATGCCCTGAAATATCAAACTCCATTTTTTGGTGAATTTTGTTATTAATATTTAGATTGACTATCAAATGTCCAACAAAAGGTCTGTAGCTTCGACGATAATTAAGTTATTTTGTCTCGAATATCGAGTTGGAGCGGTCGCTATTATCACTAATGAGCATGGGTTGGGGCCGGCACAAACAAACTCTTGCCATTAAACATTTTTGTTGGTCAGGTTTCACTTAAATATACATTTATGAAGCCTTTGATAAAAATAATTAATATGTCAAATAAAAAGCAAGTATATTATTTTCATCGAGTAGTTTAATGATGATGATTTCCTAAAATGATTAAACACTTCCTAAAGGTTCGTAATGTGACAATAAAAACCGAAAGCATTTCCATATAGCACCGCATATTACATTCGTAGACGTGTTTTTACGCGAACGTTGCCCATTAGCAACATGCAAATTGCATGCATGTTACATGCATAATGCCAGCGAATAAAACCACCTTTCTGTATAAACGTCGCTCGAGCTCAGTTTGTCGGCGCTGGAAAAACGACAAAAAGGTGTGACTGAAACTCCGATGTCCACTATTCGTCGAAGGGTGAAAACTCATTACCAGTGTTCAATGAAAGGCTCCCCGGGCGTGTATGATTACTCGTTAATTGAAAGGCGTGAAATCAGAGAGCAACGAGACAAAGCTGCCTCGTAAATAGGACTAAAATAACATGTTGTCAGTGTGTCGGATTAAATTCTTTTTCAGATGATATGTATCATTGGTGTAGATAAAATAAAAAGAAATGAATATAATATTTACTAAATCAATATTATCTTTATATTTACTGAGAAAAAAATCGAAGAATTTATATTGAAATTATTTTAAACACCTGTGAGTGCTTAGCTTATAGAAAAAGACTTTCCTTTCAAAATTGACCATGATTGCAACGATCGATAGATAGAATGCCAGCTTTAACGTTTATAGTTAATAAAATATTACTTAAATAAACTTAGTAAATGGAGTATTATCCTAATGTACGGTACATAGTGATTTGTAGCTTATTGATGTCAAGATAAATAGATACCTTCGGCCGTAATCTCGTTAAGTGGTTGTCGCTATATATTAACTTAAGCTGGGCTCACCCGTAGATATTTAGTGTTGCAATTTCGAAATTACTCCTTTACTTTATTACTTTTATAAAACCTAATTTGTTGTTGTTGTACCTATTTGTTAAAACATTATTATAATAATATATTAATGACAAATAAATGATGTTATCCTATTATATTAGGTACATTTCCTTACAAACATTATATTATTTACGTATAATATATATTTAAGTTTTGAGTAATTATTATACTAATCAATCTAAAATTAAGCAATAACCTATAGGTATATAATATATATGGAGACTATTTAATACTATATGATTCTACAAGTCTGTGTACTTGAAGTAATAAATGACAAGTCTTAAAGCAAATTCCGTAATTATAAATGATACCTATTCATAGTGTAAAGTAATTAGCCTTTGATACAACTCGCTCGCTAAATCATATTTGCTATAACGTTTCGTCTGTTAGAAGCAATTTAGCAAGGCAGTAATGAAACGGAAATAGAGTTCTTCCTATTTGAGCTTTCGATCCACCTTATCAAAGTAAATGTTTTATATACCTAAGGGCATGCCATTATAAATATGAAATATATTATGTAGAACTGAAATGTAACAATTTAAGATCTTGTTGACTACCTAGCAATAAAATAAATACGTAAAGTTCCACTTAGGAAAATTTTTACTTTGCTATCATTTTGACGGTGCAAATACGTACGTGGGGAAATTAACAAGTGTTTGAAGTGCAATTTCCCTCAAGTAAAAAAGCAAAACATTTCCTTTAAACAAGAAATAAATGTACACTGCAAATGATACTATGAGAAGTATTGCCAGCAAGGGTATGAGTTGAAAGAATTTAAAGTAATGTAAACACGAAAAGTTTGCTTTCGAGTTGAGGCAACTCAAGCCGGAAGCACATTCAAAGTCAACTACGTGGAAAAATTCGAAGCTGCCGCAGAGACGAGGGCGACCGGTCCTTGCCGAACCGTGCCAGACCTTTCACGATCACTCTTATTTACTGCAAGCCAAATTATCGCACTTTTAATTTGTCTCTTATGCATCATTTTAATAGCTCATAAGTAATGCTACAAAACTTAAAATATTTGACACTGATAAAAATTAACCTAAGTATTTGCTATTCCAGAGTATAATCTATCTCTGAGCCAAGTTTGATCAATATCCGTTCACCCGTTGAGCGTGATTGAGTCCCTACCAAGCATCCATGCAATTATTATACAATTAATTCCTATAATTGCATATCTCATTAAACCAATTATTATACATTTAATTCACAGCAGAAAGTAACACAACAATAACTTTTATTATGAATTCAGAGATGATTCAGTTAAAACTACATTAATTGTTCATAAATAAACTTTTCGTCGTGGTTTTGAATTGAAAGCATAAAGTTCATTAAAATAAGTAGATATATTTATAAATGCAGATGCATGATGCGTCGCGCTGGGGCGTGCAGTCGTTGGCAATTAGCACCCTGACAATGACATTCAAAACGTGTGCAAATAGAACAGGCGGGAATACCTGCCTTCCACACTACGGTTTCGACAGCTCCATTTGCCGCCTCACAATGTCGGGCCATGGAAACTTTGTACCGTGTTTTATTATATAGAGCCTGAAAATTTATACAAAGTTCCCACATGTTTTAGATTCACTACGATCCCATCCACCCATCTGGGTGTATTTAAAGCAGTCATAAACTATTCTACTCGGGAAAACTAGACGCCCTTGTGTATAGTTAAAAGTAAGGTTTAACTATGTACTTACTTAAATTGATCATAATTCAAAATGTACATATTGTAAGTATGTAAATTGTACAGCTCTTTTAAGCTAATTAAATGTTATAACAATTGCCAATAAAAAAAAGTTAACGTGATTATAAGTATAATAATCAGTTATAATAAGTAATTCTGATATCGGTTCCTCGGAATTCGTTTTTAATTGTATTTAATAAACTAATGATTAGCTCTGCTCTATCACAGTATTGATAAGAGTGCTTGATTGATTGATTTATTTGATTAAGAATTAAACACTTATAATAAATACAATCCTAAACCCTTATTTTCAAGATTATTAATTTGAAGCGAATTAAAAATCAATATCCAGAGCCACAACGAGTGCTAAAATTTTAATCCAATTACAGCGAGCCTTTACTCCCCTTATAAAACATTTTACTGTCAAAATAATTTCAACAATAAATAATTGTGTTGCCTTGCTTTATCAATTTTCATTGTTGTCGGGAAGATTAATATTTTTAGGTTCATATTTTATTCCACGAAGAAGTATTTACGCTCTCGTATTATTTAGAGTAAAATTCTCTACACACAATTTCCCTACTCTTATACTAAGTATAATAAAATTTTAGGTAGAATCTGTACATTTAAAATTGTTTTGAACTTCTTATCGATTTTATGTCATTATTATGGGCCGAATCTTTTGTTTTTAGAATTCCTGACTGAAGGTTTGTGCATCACAAAACATGAAACATGAAAACCTGTACCTACCTACAAATTTTGATGAAATTTGCTATAACGATAGTTTTTTATCTAGGTTAACATAATATACAACACTTGTTAATGCAAGAAAATATCTCGTACCTGGAAAATCTATACTAACCGTTTAAATAATAAACGAAACAAAAAAAAGTGTAAACAATAAAAAACCGTGTCTACAGACGAACCCAAGCAAAGCGACGATTATTTAAAATTCTAGTGAAAGAAGTGGGAAAACTTAGCCCACAGCCGTTGTTTCTAGAGGCCACAACAAAGCCCTTCTTTTGGAAGTGAGCACCTTGTAATTTGGGTAATCAGATTAACCGAGTTAAGTGAGGTAATGGGTTTGATGGAACGCTCAAACAGAGATTATTATATTGATAAAAGACTTTAGTCAGGTGAATGGGCGTGTTAGTAAGGAAAGTAGTTTTAAGCGCAAAGCAGAATGATTCTCTCAAACACCTACGTCCACATATGCAACTCTATATTTCAGTCCCTCAGATACAGATTAGATATCTATACCCAGTAGTATATTTTTAAGATAACCTTAATCGGTACTTTTAACCTCTTTTAGTACAGATTTATTGTAATAAATTAAAATCCCACAGGAACTCAAAGTGATTACTAATATATTTTACATTCTACTGGGACATTAGGTTGTAAGTATAAAATAAACTTCGAACGATGAATTGACTCCTAGCAAAATATCACGGCAGTGCGTTTCTGTGTGAAATAAAAACTAACATAATAACTTTCGAAATTAAAATATTTATGATAGTAAAATTGAAATCTAAAGCAATAAAACTAGCTTAATTTGTAAAAAGAAACAATTGTGCAATAATAACTTCTACTAAAGACTGTTCTCAGAAATCACACTTTTCGTTAATATTGTACCTAATTTTCTAAACTAGTGGTTATAATCCTCTTTCATATCCGTTTTGTTATTAATGTCTTTATACGGATCTGCAATTATCTCGCACAAGAGAGCTTGCTCCTGTTTCAATAAAGGGACAATAAACGCCATTTGTGCGCCGCCGCCTCCCCCACAATCAGTCTTGGTGTAAGGGAAGTTGTGTTCAAAGTATTTCCTACCCAGCTTTTCACTAACTTATCTATTGAGTTTTAATATAATATTAATATAATAATATTATAAAACAATAAATAAAATTAAAATACACACTACTACCTTGTTACTCGTAGTATAGTATTTCTTTGTGTTCATATTACTAATTGACGGCTTGGAAGCCAACCGTGGTCACTTGAGGAGCAATTAGTCGTGAATTGAGATAATTAACCTTCGTGTTTGAGAACTCGAGAATTCGTGACTTATGATTAACCAGGATCATACTAGAGTATGAACAGCTACCGACTTATTATAAATGTTGTATTTTCGATTCTATACGACAGTGGCACAGTAACTATGCCCAAATGACAAGCTTATAAGTCACAGATCAAAAAAGTGAATTGAAATATTTTTATGCTGACACTTTACAGGACCATTGAGGCCTGATATGCCCCTGCAACCCCATTTGGGAGAGTATTTACACAAAAAAAAGGAACACACACTCTCAGAGCACTCGTTTTCTAACGAAGTTTCGTAATACGCAAAATACTTTTTATTTTACTACGAATATATTTTTCTAAATCTTCTTCAAAGGATATCTAAAGCAAGTTAGTCTTTAAGGGACAATTTTACATTAATTTTAATTATGAATAAGCTCTCTTCGAGCACATGAGTATCTTAATTAATTTTTTAGAATGAAATTAGCTGACAGTTATCTAAATTGACTGGTTTGCGTGATCACTGTTGACCAAACTGTTTAATTGGACCATACACTCGTAACCTAACTCATTAACTTTCAGCCCATAAAAGTCAATGCGAGGACTACGCTTTTAATTTTCTATAAAGCTCGCGTAAATTGCCTCTCAAAACTAATACATTGTAAGATAACATGACGATTGTCTATAGATTTTATTTTATTTGGGCAATTCGCACAAACTTCCTAATTTATAAGTCAATTAAAACTTTTTTATGCCATATAAATAAACTTAAGTAATAATTACTTTAGTTAAACGGTCGATTTATGATATAAAAGTATATTGATAGCATGTGAAGTAGTTTGATTTCATTGTATTACTCGTATCAACAAGGAATCAAATAAATTTTACTTCTTGTGACTTTTGACATTTGTTAATTTAAGAAAATTTTAAACTTAATAGAAAATTACAGAAATTTTACAAATTGCACTATTTTTTTCATATTCTGCAAAGTAAGACTTAAATTATAATAAATATGTATACAATTTAGATGTATTTGTTAGCTTTAATAATACGGCAAAAAGACGCAATAGAACAAGCTAATTACCTTATTTTCATGTGGACTGACACGATTTAACCCTCGAAATCTCCATAGAATTATCTACCCCCAGGGGGGTGCGGCTTACACAATAGAGTCCTTCATGGAATGTAATAATTTGGAGTTTCACCTTGTTCTGAACAAGCGTTTCGGCAACAATATAATATATAAATCGCATATTATTTCGGAAAGTACAATTTTAATAATATTTAAGTTTATTAATATTAAACATCATTAACAAACCCATGTTAATTCGTATGAGCAACCTTTAACAATGGTCTCTAGCAAAATATTACGAGATTGCTAATATTATTTAAAAATACGTGAATGCTCACTAACAAAAACGTCATGATTAGAAAACGTCATGAACGCAGGTAGTTAATTGAATAAAAATTATAAAATAAGTGAAATAACAACTAAGAAAGTTGTCGTATTTTAAGCAAATTTAATAACAAACATACTTTTTTATATAATAATATATTGTATCTTATACAATTAAATGAAACCGACTACAGCTTAGTTAGAGCTGCGCACTGAAAATGGCTTGATGTTGTAGGCTCAAGGGAAATAATGTGAGAGAATTCCGTGATTCTATTATGCTATTGGTGTATTGGATACGGAAACCAGATTCATGTGAACGATTTAATCATTAAAACGTACTGATAAAAATAAATGTACCTACACATACATATTTTAATTAAATTATTTTGAGTCGAATCTGTACATTAAACGTTTTTTTAAAATGTTATTACATTAGTTATTATTATCGATACAGTAGCTGAAACTATAGCTTTTGAATGATTGTCTGTCTGTCTGTATAGAAACGCATCTCGAGAAAGCAACTGAACAGATTTTGATGAAACTTGAATTGTGATAGCTGATTATCCGGGTCCACTTATTATAGGATACTTTTTACCGCGGGAAAATATGTAATGAAAAGTATAAGTACCTACTTTACGTTAAAACGAACCTAGTTAAAACAAGCAAATACATTTGTTATAGTTAATTTAATTGGGTAATTATTATCGACGTAAATATAAATGTAATTATTTATTCATGTAAAATGTATTTTTTTTTATTTAAAAACATTAATAATCGCTTAAAAATAATTTTTGAAAGGAACAATGTGAGAAATATAGCACTGCATAATTTAAAACGATTAAAATACACAATTGCAATTAACAAAAACTGTAAAACATAAACATAATGTGACCACTGCGACTATATTAAAGCCGTTACTTTCCTGTCTACAGTGGTTATAATGGGAGCAGTACAAAGGTAGTGCAAATTAAATGCGTAACTGATAGTACTGGAACCGGTGAACTGTACACTCAAGTGCTGTTCATTTTATTTAATGGTATAGCGAAAAGCTTCACTATTCTCCATTTTACATTAAAAATGTAAAAGTTAAAGTAAAATGAATATTGAAATTTTATGCGATATTAAAGTGGTGTATGCATTTAATATGTTACTCTGTTGATTTTGTTTTTCATTTATCGTGATTTTGTAATGAAGCTATTAATATATTAAAAAACTGAAAGTATATAATAAATAGGTATGTTCATGTTAATTGATTGTATACGTGATGTCCTCCTGACCGATTCCGGCCACGGCGGCCAATCTCATTGAGACTAGCCATCTGCGCGGGACACATGAGTGTATGCGCAGACACAAGTGCACTCTCTATTCCTTATCACTCTCATATTCCGGTGGAACGACTGCCCGACACGAGCAGTGACAGTTAAGGCACAGGACCGACGGCTTTACGTGCTCTCCGAGGCACGGGGGTGAAACACCGCTAACTTCCCAACGCCGGGCTATTACTGAGGCTTACAAAACAGAAAGACTCAATAGCTCGGGACTCGAACCCAGGACCTGCCGGTGTGCGACCTTACATGCTAGCCACTACACCAACGAGGCAGTAAACCGAGGCGAGTGTATACATGACGTGACATAAACACAACTTTAAAAGCTATTTGCTCCTTTAGAAAATTACTAAAAAATATTGTACATATTATTATAACTAGCAAAATATGTTTTTTTCATCAATCCCACGTAATCATTTTTTTTCTCTTAAAATAAACTTAATATACACTTTTTTTTTCATTTTTCATTATTTTTCCTCTCTTTGCCAAAAAAATACTCACATATTCAGAGTTCTTCTAACATCTACCTGTAAAAAGTTACGTTATTATAGAAAATTTACATAGGTACTATGAAGTTTTACTAAAAGGTAAAATTATTTTAATTTCATACATAATTAAATAAGTTTGTACAATTTGGGCTAAGCGATAAAACTTTAAGAGTAATGAGCACCCTTATAAGGCATCGCCCACACAATACCAAGCTAATATCAAAGGGTAAAACAAAGCTACAATCGTCTCAATTGTATTCCCAAGCGCTGGACAGTTAAGGAAGAATCTGACAAAGGACATGCGTTTACAAGCAACAATCTGAAACTCCCCTGGAAAGCAACTAGTCACGTAAGCTTGGCGGACGACGTGACTGGCATACTTCTATATATATTACTCAATCCCTTTGTTTTTCATAAGTGCAAGCCATAATTAATTAGATTTAAATTATTAATTATTATTATCTTTTTTTGATTATGTATTTCATACGAAAAATTAATAGACACAGTTCAATCCCAGTTCACACTACTAAATACTTTTGAGTATTTGGATCCCACCCATTTTATCCATTATACTTAATACAATGAGTTTAACAATCTTTCAAGTGGTAGTGCCATGCTTGTTACCTTCGGGTAGCAGCCGAATGGGCCGGCACGCCCCGTATAGTACCACTCTCTCACAGAAGACCGGCGTGAAGTGGCAGCTATGCTGTCGCGTTTCGTCCGGTAAGTGAGAGTCCGGGAGGCCCACTCCCCATCCCTCCTCCCGTCCTTCTCCCTCCCTTTCCTAAAAGGCCGGCAACGCATCTGCAAGCCCTGTGGTGTTGCAGATGTCCATGGGCGGAGGTGATCACTTACCATCAGGTGAGCCTCTTGCCCGTTTGCTCCCTTAGTCCCATAAAAAAAAAAAACAAAAGTTAAAATCATAATCGTTAATATCAGAAATCTTAAAAATTATGGTAATTATGCGAGACAGAAAAAAATATACCTATTGCTATAGGTACCTATAATTATTTCTACAAGAGACATAAGAATCTGTAATAATTTTAACTAGCACCTATTACAGTCTAACATTCATAAAATGTAGAACAGTAATTTAGTGAATTAGATATAGAGAGCGCGAATTTAGATAGATGTGGGCACTTTTACACCAATTTGCTATTAATTATTTCATAAGTGAACAAACCGCACTCCTAACTATTCAAAGCTAAATTAACACATGCATACTCGTATAATAATATATGCATATAATATTACAGCTAATTTTAATTTAGATTTTTGGAAATAAGTTACTTGCTTATTTTTATATTTATTTATTCCACACCTTATTATTTAAAAAGAAAAACTTTATGAAGACATCTTTTATAAGAGCTTATTATAGTACATAATTGTATAGGTATATATTTAAGCTTAATGGCGACTTTTCAGTTATTTATTAATATTACAACTGAAAATTTAGTTATTGTTATTTAAATTAGACTCTTTGAGAAACGCTTTTGAAATAAATTTAACTTCTGGCGAACAATATCAAACCAACCCGAGTTTCATTTCGGCACAACAGAGTTATTCCTTTGTGACACTAGCTCAAAGCTTTTATTGGACAACAGTACCTACTTCTACTTCTGCGACTTACCTTACTAGATAGGTAGGTTATAATATAGATAAAATCAATAAGTTCTTCTCTTTTAAATTGTATTGTAAAAAAATAAAAATATTTAATGATTTAAGATGTGAATATTTTATAATTCAGCTGCAAGGATAATAAACATTTTCCAGTCACTAAGCAACCCCAAGCTGCGCTACATTAAGTAATATCGACATATCAAAGGCAATTTCGTATTTCCGCTAAGCTCATTTTAGACTTTCCGCATGCAAATATTTTCCATATGAAAATAGATTCGATTTACGTTTTAACGTACGACGAGCAATAGGATTTTACGTTTTGGATGTTATTACCAGGCGGCTATCCTGAAAATTGATTTTATAAACGAAACTTGAGACTTATCGAAAATAACAAGTATTTTTATTTAGTTATAAACTCACTTATCGCATAAAAATAAATAAAGTAAAAAGTATAAGCCAATATGTATTAAGACTAAAAGAACATGTTGCAAAGTAAAGAAAAAAAAATTGTGCTATATCAAACACAAATCTTTTACTATCAAGAAAATCCTTACAGTAAGTTTTGTAATTTTCGACAGCTTGGATCTAAAACAAACTAAAATAATATAATATAAACAAAAAACCTACTTTAACAGTTATTATTTAGAATATAGACATAATTGATGTATCCACTATTCGGTGATAAAAATACTCATATTTCTAAACCCGCAGTATTAAAACGAGGTGTTTAATGTTTTTCGATATCTTTATACTCGTAGAAGCATGAGT
Organism: Boloria euphrosyne; assembly: GCA_951802675.2. Lineage (NCBI taxonomy): Eukaryota > Metazoa > Arthropoda > Insecta > Lepidoptera > Nymphalidae > Boloria > Boloria euphrosyne. Next base: position 8,447,675 of record OX637872.1, read on the forward strand.
GTCCTTGACATCAGTAACGATTTACGGTTCGCTTACGTGACGAATGTGCGGGGTTGATGGATGTCACCCGGAGCATCCCCTAGTCTGCGACTTTATGTAATCCTCGTAAATTATCCTATATTCCGCTCTGTGACGGGTGTTACAGTAGTTTCGACTCTTGCTTTGCTCGGAAAAAGTTAAAATAGAAAAATAATATGTTTCTTTATTTAAATTTTTAAATTTTCTTAAAAAAACTAGGTTTAAGATCTTTTATATTACAATATTAGCATAAACATTATCTTCATAATATGTTGCTGATAAACAATGATTATTGCTTTCTGACAGAAACATCCGTTCGCAATATAAAACTTCTTAATCCATCTCAATCTACTAAGAAAGAAAAATGAAATTTCTTACGAAATTCTACAGGAAAATAAAACTTATTGTACTTACAATGAAATTTATTGAAATATATTGTTATAATTAAAATTTTATTAAGATTGAAATGTTAAAGTTATAAAAAGTAACTTAATCAAGTAAATTTGTAATAATTACATGCCGTTGTTAATTAAATACAGTGAAAGTCTATTCCATTACGCCGTCTCTAAGGACATTCACAAAGGGACATCTATATAATTATATTCTACCAACCCACTAACAAATAACTGATTAAGTCTTATACATATGTACCTGTAAGGTAATACACATGTATGGTTGCCAACCTAATGAAGCCATCACATTTGTTGCGCCCCAGATTGTAACGCTATTACGTAAAGTAAATTGCTTTTATAATTGTATAATTTTTGCGTATTTATCGCACATTTCGTTTCTAAAATTAACACTGTAAAAATTACTTAATAATATTTTAATTTCAGTGATTTAAAATGATATGTATAACAAAAGGGACAGTTGAATAGGCATGCGTCTTAATTTTTCATACTTCACTGAATCTGTAAACTTAAGACGTTCTTTAAGTATCTCAGTCAGACTGGCTGCTACGCCGTAGCTCGTTGAGTCAAACTTGAGTACTTAATACTTCAATACTATTCCTTATAAAAAAAAATAAACATACGAGTTGAGACCTCCTCCTTTTTGGAAGTCGGTTGATAACTATTAATGGCTTCGCTTATTCCAATAGATCCGACCTAAATCAATTTCAAAATTAGCCGTTTTCAAGTATAGTTTTGAATTTTATGGTATTAAGCACAAAATTCTATTCAATACATATTTAATCCTAATTATGTACTCGTTAAGTGTATATAAATTATAAATAAGAAAAGACGATAATAACAATACAGTATCTACCTTTTTCTCCTTCGTTTATCAACATATTCTCTCATTTTTAACCGACTTCCAAAAAGGAGGAGGTTATATGTTTCGATGTATGTATTTTTTTTTTTTTTTATGTATGTTCACCGATTTCTCCGTCAACTGTGGGCCGATTTCAAAAATTTTTCTTTTGTTCGGTAGGGTATAGTTCTGAGGGGGTCCCATTATCACAAAATCAGGATCTGATGATGGGATCTCAGGGAAATCCAGGGCAACTTTCAAAATTTATAGGCACCTATTATGTTTTTTATATATTTTCTAAAGCTGTTCAAGCATTTGCGTCTGAAAATCGTCATCTCATTTGATGAGCTGATGATGGAAGGTAGAATTCTTCAAATGTTATTTTTTATCTGTGTTCACCGATTTATGCGTCAATTGTGGGCCGATTTCAAAAATTTATTTTTTGTTTGGTAGGGTATACTTCCAAGATATTCCCATTGTCACCAAGTTAGGATCTGATAATGGGATCCTAGGGAAATCGATGGCACCTCTTAAATTTTATAGGCACTTAGTACATTTTTCATATATTTTCTAAAGTTTTTTAAGGATTTGCATTTGATAATTACCATCTCATGTGGATAAACTGATGATGGAAGGTACAACTCCTCAACGGCTAGGAGTTGAAAGGAAATTCCTTTAAAATTATACATACATATAGATTGATAGTTGTGTTCTTCCAGGCTATTACGTTAATATGATAATAGAAGGTAAATCTCATTAACCTCTAGGAGTTAGGTGGAATAATGGACGTGGTTTATTTAAACTATTTCATATGGGGAATGTAAACATAAAGATGAGCTCGTAGTTTAGTTACAGCTACAGTAGTCGTAGATCGAGTACTCTTTGGACACCAACACCCCCCCCCCCCCCTTTCGGCAGACCCGATAATTACTATTTTCGTCGTTAATGGGTATGGTCATTGTTTAATATAAAGCTTAAACAGATTTTAAATTAGTGACATATAGTAAGTCACTATAATTAAATCAGCTAAATAAAAGGCACACTAAAAATGTAAAAATAAGTTATTTTTAAAAAAAAAATTAAACCGACTTCAAAAAATCTGCACTAAAAAGAGAAAAATAAAAAGTAGAAAATATTACTTTAAAGAGCTATGTTAATTTTGGAGTCGGTGCCAGCCAAAGAAAAATAACCGTATACTTATTCGATTAATCTATCAATTTGTAAACATAATCAAAATACCTGGCTGGCACCGACTCCAAAATTAACATAGTTCTTTAAAGTAATATTTTCTACTTTTTATTTTTCTCTTTTTAGTGCAGATTTTTTGAAGTCGGTTTAATTTTTTTTTAAAAAATAACTTATTAATTATATTCTCTTGTTTAGTAGCTATAGACGATTTAGTGCTATAAATATTTATTTATTATTGTGATTGAGTTTCAACTACTGGGCAGTAGTAGTATTTAAAAAGAATTTTAAGCGTGGTCACTGAATAATATCATACTTGTATATAGATTAAAAGCAAATACAAATAAATATAAACAAACAAGACTTGTTAACTTAAAAATCATTAATCTAAAAGGGCGACAAGGGACAACACACATTTGGACCTCAATTTACAAAACTTTGGAATTGTACCTTGATTAATGCTTTTCTATAAAGGCCTATACACCAAAAAGCAAGGGAAAATAACTTCTACACACATTTATAAAAAGATATTTTTTTAACAAAAATAAAATCCGACTTCAATACTATTCTAAACCAAAACTGAAAAGTTAAAATATATTACTTTTAATTACTTACTTGTTTTTGGAGTCGGTGCCAACAAAACACCTTTTTTAAGTCGGTTAAAATCGTGTTATAACAGTAGATTTACCAACACTGAATTTTCATCAAAAGATTTTTTTAATTTACTTTAACCTTTCTAATATTAAAATAATGTATACTTATTTTATATTTAAAAAAGGGACAATTCGAATCTTATTTTCAAACCTATGCTTACAATATAATATAGTGGTGGCTAATAGGGCATTCGTCGCACCGCGTGGATTTGGTCATTTTATTCGTATCGTAGTCGAACTAATAGACGAACCAAAACGTACTGCAACATGACTTTGTTTTTTGATCTCTAGTTACACATCGAAATTGTGCATTTACCGATAATCTTTTTACAAACTTTTATTCAAAAAGTATTTGTTTGGGGTCTCTTGCAATTGAATTCAAAAGGCAGTTATCCTCAACCGGTTGAATCTAAATTGTTTATACACGTTTAATCTAAATGACAACACATCTTTAAAAAAGTCATTCTAACGCCATTCTAACCCCGACATGGTCGATACCCAACTACTAAATAATTTGGGTATCAAATGAAAGGGCTTACTGAAAAGAATACAAATAAAAAGAAATAAAAAATTAACATTAACTTTATATTAAAGCAAACCTATCAATTCTATTTACACACGCTATTATATGTAAAATATAAAAGTTTTATTTTAAAAATTGTTTATAAATACGAATCCTAACCTAACCCTTAAACTCCTACAAGCTCCTAACCCTTTTTATACTTTTTAATATAACATTTCGCAGTTATTCTTAAAAGTCTCAATGTCAATGAAGAAACAAATCTTTTTCATAAACAAGCTTGAGGTAAGCAATAGTATGTACGATAATTGAACAAATTACGCCGTACCTACTACGGTCAAAAAATGTTAGAATATTTTTTTTCCAAAACACGTCTGCACAAAGTTCTTATACATGCAGCTGCTCATTGTATGTAATCCTGATCAAACTACAGAAAAGGGATATGAGAAGCTTTGTTAGAGTTTCTACTTTAACAATGTTTGCAGCACGAGAATGATAAATCAATAATATCTGAAGAATTTCTCAAAATTTAACTTTAGAATATAAACGTGTTCAATCGATCTAAAGGCAGTGGAAACTTAGTACAGCAGGTTCAAATCCCAAATACGGTAAGATTAATGGATCTACTACTATAAATCCGAAAGTTCGTATGTGTTTGTAATGTGTTTTAATTATTATTAATACTTTACACTAAAATGGCTAGATGGATTTGAATAAAATGTATAATATAGATAGTCTAAGCACCTAACAGCGAGCCAGGGTTACTCGCTAATAATAATATTATTATATTCATAAACATTACTAAATTGCGAGTGTAAATTTTACACATATTAAGTAGATGGAGGCGGACAAGGATGAGGAATGACCCTTGTCTTGTGGCTAAGTGTTTACATAACCAATATATTAATCGTAATATATGACGTAGGTATGTATAACCTAACACATTAATTAATTCAGCAAACAAAATCGTTGCCTAGACGAAAGTATACACATATGCGTATACTTTCGTCTAGCCGTACGTACCTCTAAAACTTAGTGCTATGTACGTAAATAATATAATACTTATTCAAGAAAAAGAATGTTGACGTCATTAGGATGATAAGTACTAACTCTCAGTCATAGCGCTGCTTAGTTAAAACTTAAAACTCTCAATTCCAAGCACCCTCGTGTATTTTTATTAAAACACCATGCCCTTCCTGTAACATAATATTTAATAGGAGCGTTAAGAAATCACATTTTTATTTAGTTTTATTCTGTATACATTATATACATTAGCTACTATAATAACTTATTGACTGATTTATTTAACATTTATTTGTCAATTTTGAATCCACAGTGAATCATAAAACACATTTTCTTTTAAAATTATAAAATTAGTGCACATATAATGGGTATTCTTATACTGCAGGTTGGAATGTGTGGTATTTTATGTACAGTATTTGTTCATCAATCATGATTTTTTTAAAATAATTTGCAGTTTTTTTTAAATATTGTATAATTTAAAACATCAAAACTTCGTACTAGTGACTCGCCGCTCGTACGTTTCAACGATTGATATATCAGAAAATACATTTTTTCCTTAAGTAAAAAGTAAAGAAAAAAGTATCTTTATTCTTAATTTCACTGACGTAATACTAAATCTCGCGTGGCGGGAAAGTCGGTCGGACGGACAGACAAAATTAAACTATAGATTTGGTCTCCGTATCTAAGATTTTCGAAAAGTTATTTAATGTATGTAGTTAGAATTTTATTATTTGTATAGATCATTTTATTTCCTCCTGCAATAGTAACCAAGCTTCGATCTTATAATTTTAAATATTAGTAAGCATACATGACAACAGTATCTCGTCTCGTATAAAAATAATAAGTAAGATATTGAAATTTAAGGTAGATACTTCACTTAAAAACTAATAGCGCGGAGGCTTGCTTATTTGTACAACAACACGGCTATGATCAAAGAAATGCTTTAAAATTAATTTGCGAAGCCTCCTTTCATCTTTCGCAGATGTAATTTAAGGAATTTTCCAAATATTTATCATTCTATCAATATTATTAAACTTCTTTTACACTATCCTAAACATTCATTTACTGCTTAGTAAAAAATATTCGACTATTTTAAATTCAAAAGCCAATAAAACCAATAGACTCATTTATTCGTATAGTAATTTGGACGTTTCCATAAAATATTTCGTTCATTACATTCCCCACTAAAAGATACAACGTAGCCATGCTTCGAAAAGTTTTATTTTTATGTCATCCCACGTTTTGTACGAGACTTTAATTAAAATATATTTTATACCTTTCAGTATTGGATAAACATTAAAAACAGAAAGTAAATAACCGTTAATATTAATTAGCAAATGGTAAAATAAATGAAAACCTAGAGAAATGTATTTAATTCAATGAAAATTTTACATTGATGGATGTTTATGCCTTTTTTATTTAATTGCAAGCGACTTGTCCAATGTCCATGCTCCGCCCGGGTTCGTTCCAACTTTCCCACTTTTAGTAACTCAGTCTGCATTTCTCAGAGATGACATATAACATGTCAAAAGAATATATTCCTGCAGTAAAAAATATCTTATATGTTGACTTGGGTGAAATTTCATCAAAATTTGTCCGTGATTTTCTCTTGATGCTATCAAAGAGAGACAAATATTCGAAAAAAATATTAATGTTTAGATACAGGTTTTATTGACTCAGAATTTTATCATATGTATATAAGGACTATAAAAGTTTTTATACAGTATATAAATATGTACGATATATTCTATTCATATTAAATACCCCGCTCAATGTGAAGTTTAAAGTACAAACTACTGTACAGTCGGCTTTAAGTTTATGCAACATTGATAAAACGTGAACACATAAGTTGACAATACGCGGTCATTTAACTTGACTAATTCCCATTTTGTTACTATATTCTTTTAGTGCTTAATGTTAATATTTAACAATGTTTTTCTTTACAGGAGACGCTTAATGTTTTTCTGTACAGAAATTATCAATAATGGTAATCGATCGATAACAAATAAGTAAACCGTCTATTAGGTTCCCGCCCAAAACATGTTGAATGAATAATTGCCTAAACTTTAGTACTAACAGCGAGTAATTTACTTAGTAACTGTTATCACTAAAGTTTGGTGCGGTGTTAAAATGAAATAAATCACAAGATAACAGATTAAGAGTAATGAGTTTTAAAATTAAATCAAATCAAAAATAACACATTATTCAAAAAGACTTTTACAAGCACTTTTGGAACATATTTTAATCTTTTACAATATATTTTAATCAACAACATTCTGTTTTTGAAAAAACTTTCAATTAACAGTAAAATTTTTCTTTGTTATTTCCTGTTTTTAAGACCGAATATCGGGTAATGTTTGTAAGCATTCCGACAGTTCCATTGTAAGGCAAGTTCGGTTCCTTAGAAGTTGTATTCAGAGCTGACCGATAGAAGCCGATTAAGATCCCCTTTCCCTTAATACGATTAATTTAGCTTTATTGCTAGTAATAAATTCACCCCTGGCTCGAAAACTGCACATGTACTATACTGTTTGGTAACTAGCTACACGATATTTTATTTCCTATAATGTGCTGGTGCATTTGACAGTTTGTTAAAAATTATTTCTGTTGCAACTTTGCTACGTGATTTATTTATTAAGTGAATTATTGTAAAGAGAGATATATATATATATATATATATGTGGTGACTACGTCCCACATTACGCCTTATACCAAATAACTTTGTAAATAATGTATTTAATTTTAAGCTTGTAATTTAGCTGTACGAGTATTTCTCACGCCTGTGTTTTATTATAAGGCCGTAGTCATTAAGTTAGAAAATATTTTTACTTTGAGTTTATTACCATTTCTTTTATCTTATTCGACAATTATATTGTTTACCTTTGTATTCGTTCTTTGCAATGCCGACTATTTGTGTAAGTTAATATTTAAAAGTTTATTGTTTCTCATAACTCTGTACCCATGTACCATTACTGTAATTGCTTTATTACTTGCTTCACTGTTATTGTTTTATTGCTTTCTGTTTTGGGTATTCACTTTTGTCTTTTTAAGTTAGCCGACACCGACCGCTGTAGTATCTTTTAATTTTTACAAAGCTCCGTATTCTTGGGCAGTTCACTCGCAACCACGGTCCGGGTCGGTTCACTTAAACTACTCTTTGCCTTAATTGTTGATTAATATACACTTAATTGAGTCTACGAAGTTATCATTTCCTCTCCACTAAAACCTTACGCGTATAGCCCAGTCAGAGCGCCGACATTGGTGACCCCGACGTGATCTGTCTGTTGTCTAACGTGCGCTTGGGTTTATTAGGATTTTGTTTCGCGCCACGGAGTTATTATTAGTGAAAAAGACTATTGTATTTAATAGACAATTTGTGACATTTGTTTAAGTGGTAGTATGTTATATAATTTTAAAATGACTGGAATTAGTAAGCCCAAACTCGTGGAAATCGCAGACCTCGTCGCGGAAAATATGAGGCTGTGGTGTGCGAGGCCATCGTCCGCCGTATCAGCGGAGGAACGCTTGGGGCGCCTAGAGGATGATTTATCGTCAATTAAAGAACTCGTAAAGGACATGGTACAACTGCAAGCTTCCGTTTATAGCGCAGAGCGAAATGCTAGGCCGCGCTTACGCAGCCATGCACGCTCGCGATCATCATCGAGGACCCGACCAGAGGGCTGGTTATGTTGGTACCACTTCAAACACGGACCGAAGGCTAACAAATGCGTGCAACCGTGTGCATTTAAACCACACGCGCAGCAGGGAAACGCCGGCGGGAGTTACTAGCGGCGAGTGACGTCATCCCGCTTAATCCAACGCGTCGCATTTTTATAACGGACACTGACAGTAAGGTGACATATTTAATCGATAGTGGAGCGGATCTCTGTGTTTATCCGAAATCATTAGTTCATACGGCTCGCAAAGTCTCTGCCTATGAACTAGTGGCCGCCAATGGAACACCGATTGCAACATACGGTACTGTCGCCTTGACCCTTAACCTCGGACTGCGACGTGACTTCCCATGGGTCTTTGTTGTGGCTGATGTATCTACGCCAATCATCGGGATGGATTTTTTAGCACACTATAACCTAATGATCGACGCAAGGAACAAAGGCATTGTTGACGCTATCACTCAGCTTACGGTTAAAGGACACGTGGCTGGGTGTAAGCAAACAACTGTTAAAACGGTAAACGGCACAACACCTTATCACGATCTCCTAGCGAAGTACGTTGATATTACGCGCCCGGATGGAATCGTGAAAGAAGTTAAACACAACACGAAACACCATATTTTAGTGACACCAGGGCCTCCTGTAGCACAGAAGCCGAGACGTCTGGCACCGGATCGCCTTATGGCAGCTAAGAAAGAGTTTGACACGATGGTGAAGTTAGGCATTGCGCAACCATCTAAGAGCCCGTGGGCTGCACCGCTTGTCATGGTACCGAAGCCACCGGTACGCGGTAAGCCGGAGACACCCGCACCGTTCGCCATGGCTACACCTGGAGAGGCCACGACGGAGGAGCACCGGCCTTGTGGTGATTATCGCCAGCTGAACGACCGGACGATACCGGATAAGTACCCAGTGCGACATATTCAAGACTTTGCGCAGTGCTTAAGTGGTAAAACAGTGTTTACAAAGTTAGACTTAGTGCGAGCGTTTAATCAAATACCGATCGCAGAGGACGATATACCAAAGACAGCTATAACTACGCCATTCGGACTGTTTGAGTTTAAATATATGACATTCGGTCTTCGGAATGCGGCTCAAACGTTTCAACGATTTATGGACGAAGTGTTACGTGAATTAGACTTTTGCTATTGTTACATAGACGATATTTTAATCGCATCAAGTGATGAAGCCGAACATTTAAAACACTTAGAGACTGTATTTGATAGATTAAGACAATACGGTGTTGTGATAAACCCGGCAAAGTGTGTGTTTGGTCAAACCGAGATCGAGTTTTTAGGTTACCTAGTCTCAGCGGTAGGTACCCGACCGTTACCTGAAAGAGTAAACGCGATACGTACGTTCCCACTACCTGCCACCGCGAAAGAGTTGCGACGCTTCTTAGGTACGCTTAACTTTTATAGGAGGTTCATACCTAACGCAGCGGCTAGTCAGGCCAGCCTAAACGACCTCATAGGTAGTAAAAAAGGCAAGACACCTATTATTTGGACAGATGAGGCGAGGCGGGACTTTAAAACGTGTAAAGAAAGCCTAGCCGAAGCAGCATTGTTATCTCACCCGCTTATTAACGCCGAGTTAGCTATTTTTTCGGACGCCTCGGAGAAAACAATAGGAGCGACTTTGCAACAAAAGGTAGATAACAGTTGGCAACCTCTCGGATTCTTTTCAAAGAAATTGACCACAGCTCAACAGAAATATTCAGCATACGACCGCGAATTACTAGCGATCTATGCTGGTATTAAGTATTTTAGACATTATATCGAAGCGCGTCACTTCAGTATCTTTACAGACCATAAACCTATTACCTACGCCTTTAGGAAGAAAGAGCAACAATGCACGCCTAGGCAGTTCCGGTACTTAGACTTTATTGGTCAATTTACTACGGACATACGTCACGTTAGCGGAGAGCTGAATATACCGGCTGACATGCTCTCACGTATCGAATCCATTCATAGCGACATCGATTGGGAATCTCTCGCGGTTTCACAAAGAAATGACCCACAACTTAAGTCATTAATCGAAAACAATTGTTCGTCATTGCAGTTACGACTTATTCAATTACCCGGTAGTAATAAGCTTATCTATTGTGATGTTTCGACGCAGGTAGCAAGGCCGTATCTTACAGAGCCATTCAAAAAGACCGCTTTCCTTAAGCTACATCGGAATTCGCACCCGGGAGGTAAAGCCACTACCAAACTTGTGTCTAGATGTTTTGTATGGCCGTCCATGAATTCAGATTGTAAACAGTGGGTTAAAGCTTGTTTAGATTGCCAACGATCTAAAGTAAATCGACACGTCATTACCTCACCCGGAACTTTCGCGCCGCCGTCGTCACGCTTTGATCACGTACACATAGACATAATTGTAATGTCTTATTCTGAGGGATACCGTTATTGTTTAACTTGCGTTGACCGATTCTCTAGATGGCCGGAAGCTATTCCTATTGAGAACCAAGAGGCAGAGACTGTAGCTCGCGCGTTTTATTCTAATTGGATTGCACGGTTTGGCATCATGTTAAACGTAACGACCGATAGGGGTCGACAGTTTGAATCACACCTGTTTAGAGAACTTAATGCTCTAACAGGTACGAAACATTTTAAGACTTGTGCCTACCACCCTTCCTCTAATGGTATGGTAGAACGTTTTCACCGCCAGCTGAAGAGCGCAATAAAATGTTACGGTTCTAGGCACTCTAGCTGGACGAAAATTCTACCAACTGTGATGCTAGGTATTAGGGCATCGTGGAAGGAGGACCTTCAAGCTACATCCGCGGAATTAATATACGGACAGAGCCTACGCCTTCCCGGAGAGTTTCTAACGGCTGGTACATCGCGTAGTACGTCACCGAGTGAGTTTGTTAAAGAGCTATGTAACAACTTCAACCAGCTCAGACCTATTTCTGGTACGCAACACGGCAAGAAAAGTACCTTTATTTATAAAGACCTAGCTACAAGTAGTCATGTATTCATTAGAAACGATACGGTAAAGGCACCATTACAACAGCCGTACGATGGGCCGTTTAGGGTAATTAGCAGGACAGACAAAACCTTCGTACTAGACATTCGTGGCCGCGAGACCACGGTATCTGTCGATAGGCTCAAGCCAGCGTACGTGTTGCGGGAACCGGAACATCATCCCGATAGTAACGTAAGCGATGATCCACTCGAATTTTTCGTTCATAGTAACCGGCAACCTCAGGAAGAAAGCATGAATCATGATTCGGATTCGAACGCCGTGCCTGAGACGATCCCTAATAGTGTAACGTCAGATTCATCGGACGTGAACCTACAACGTGCGGTTCCACGCCGGTCTGGTAGACGCGTTCGTTTTCCCGATTACTACCAGGCTGGTTTGGCGTGATTTTTCGTAATTCAGTATTTTCATATTTCATTACTATAGTTCGTTATTTTTGTATATTATGTTTGTTTATTATTTTTTTTGTCACCTGAATTACTGGTAAGGGGGTACCTGTGGTGACTACGTCCCACATTACGCCTTATACCAAATAACTTTGTAAATAATGTATTTAATTTTAAGCTTGTAATTTAGCTGTACGAGTATTTCTCACGCCTGTGTTTTATTATAAGGCCGTAGTCATTAAGTTAGAAAATATTTTTACTTTGAGTTTATTACCATTTCTTTTATCTTATTCGACAATTATATTGTTTACCTTTGTATTCGTTCTTTGCAATGCCGACTATTTGTGTAAGTTAATATTTAAAAGTTTATTGTTTCTCATAACTCTGTACCCATGTACCATTACTGTAATTGCTTTATTACTTGCTTCACTGTTATTGTTTTATTGCTTTCTGTTTTGGGTATTCACTTTTGTCTTTTTAAGTTAGCCGACACCGACCGCTGTAGTATCTTTTAATTTTTACAAAGCTCCGTATTCTTGGGCAGTTCACTCGCAACCACGGTCCGGGTCGGTTCACTTAAACTACTCTTTGCCTTAATTGTTGATTAATATACACTTAATTGAGTCTACGAAGTTATCATTTCCTCTCCACTAAAACCTTACGCGTATAGCCCAGTCAGAGCGCCGACATATATATATATATATATATATATATATATATATATATATATATATATATATATATATATATAATTACATAAAATAATATTAATATTGTATATTACATGTCATTCCATATCAGACACCCCACATAGCGTGGGATAAAGTCAGGAAGAAGAAGAAGTCCATATCAGACACCGTCTAAAAATTTTATTATTGAATTTATCAGTCGGTACACATAATTATATGATGAGGCGGAATGGCATGTAACATTTTATACTTCAATTTAATAAACGATAAAAAGTATAACATTATATTGAAGTTTATGTTATTTTCTCTCGAACTCCAAACCCTTTTAAAGTTTGGATACTATATTATACTTTGATTTATAGATATTACGAAAATCATTGGTATCTATAGTACCTACTATTCATTGATTATATGAAAATGTGAAATACAAATAAAATAACTATACGATACCTATATTTTTCTTGTTATTCGTATATGGAGTACAAATTAAAATTTACGTTTAGTTTATTGTAAAGTTTTGTGGCGTTAAAATAGCATAACACAAAATATACATAAACATCACCCCACGCATCAGTAAACAACTCTACTCCCCCAGGGCTTTTGTACCAAGTTCCTCTCTGCACTCTGTTTACAGCACAAGTTCAAGCCTAATTTGAATACACTGATCAATTTAGTCCCCACCTGCTTGCATATCCTATCCTATAAACAATTTCGATCATCTTCATAATAATAAGTTTTATAAATTTTCTTTTTTCATAACCTTCATAATATTGTTTATATTAAAAAGTAATTTTGTTTTGGACTAGCGAGGCCATCATTTTGGTCATGCCTCTTATTTTTGTATAGATTGAACACATTGGCGATGTGTTTTAATTATAAATGATTTAGTAAACGAATTTTCTAAGTTCAGTGTTTAGATTTTTTATCGAAGTTTATATAGTTCATTTTATTATGAGTATTTAAAAGAATCTATATGTCTAATACTTAGGTATGAACAAAACTAGAACCTTTATTATATAGATACATTTGCCGTTTAAGTTTAAGCTACTCTATATGTAGCTATAAAAATAACATAAGCAATAAAAAAATCTTGTTAGGTTATACCTAAGTGTATTTCACAATATGAATAGGCATTCATCCTATTTTATAAAAAATTAAAATTGTATATCATTTTCTAAAAATAATATTTTTTTGAATAATAATTTCGTTCATAGTACTAAACCTTCATCTATGAGCCAATTATTAGAAGCAAACCTGCAAATTCGATTCTTACTCGTACACAGCAAACACTTTCCGTGAAGCAATTAAAAGAAAGATATAATACAATTTATTATACTTATATCTTTACGATACGATAAAAATAATGGTGATCAAAACGGAAACAAAAGTAATATAAACGAAAACTGCTAATTAGTGCCAACTAAGCTGCGCTAGACGGGCATACTTCAACATGATACATTGTTTTGGGAGACTTATGAAAACTCGCATAAAATTCCATTACAAAATTACAGCAGTATTAACTATTTAATTCAGCCATTCATTGTAATCACCTATTATTATCATAAATCATAATAAGGCAATATTAAATCGTTAAACAGTAAATAGAGAAATAGATCGTTTGGGAAAGTGGTGATTTGATAAAATGTATAGAAAAGTGTTTTCAACACAAAAAGTGTTTTTTTTTTACAAATAAACACAAATATGAATTATACAACTTCTGTATTATTCTTAAACTAGTTATAAATAATGCAGAGCTTTAACTTAAGATTCACCAGCATAATTAAATGAGCTAAGGGATTTAATATAATTCATAAAAAGACATCAATGAACTTTAATTAATTAATTCTAACTTCGCTTCAGGTAACAACCATCTTACATTGACAAAGGGAACGCCACTCGGGGATTAAGGTTTACACTGAAAATGACATTTGATTTGCTTTGTGCAGTTCCGTCTGCATTCAATGTACTTTAAAGACTATTGGAAACCAACAGTTGTTATTATATAAGAAATAAAATGTATATGTTGCAGTTTTTTTATAAAACACAATATAATTCAAAAAAGATTATATAATATTTTAACAGAAAACTACTCCAATTTTAATCTGAATTAACGTTCAATCGGTTATAACTAAAATTATTGTACCATTCAACACAGTGGTCTTCGATAACAACCCAATCAATTCTCAATCAAAGACAGTTCTGCAAAAATACACCTCTATCTACCCAAATGAAAATTCTTCTTTTTAAATTGAAGAAAAGGCAGCTAGTTACATTTTTCTAAGTCCTTATAATATGCATAATTGATAATCGAATCACAAACAACTAATTAAATAACTTTTTCTAGTCAATGGAGTTAAGTGAGCAGTCGTAATGGCTATCCAAACTAGAGCATTCATTAAAAAGTTCTGCTCTGCTAAAAGTCTACAATACAATACACGCACGAGGCAATTGGCATATTCAAATATTTTATTTAAATTTCATCGCTATAATTCAATTTATCACAAGCTAGTTGTCGATCACAATAACTTTTATATCCTTTTTTTTTTGGGAAATATTTAATTTGAGTATTCAAGAATTTTACATAATAAAATGTCCATCCGTACGACGATCGGACGTTTAATTAAATTCCTACGATAATAGATCGGATAAGGAACGAAAACAAATAATTTTCCTGGAATAGATACAACACAATAAAAAAGAATGTCATTCCTTTGTGTTTCTTACATATTAAATTATATGATTAAGTAAATAGCTAAAGTTTTTACCACTGAATGCACATAACATAATATGTATACTACGCTTACAAATTTTATTTGTAAAAAAATGAAATCGAAATGAAAAAGAAATTAAATAATAATAAAAAAATAATACCCTTAAGTTTGGGTTTGGTTTGTTTTTGTCAACTTAAGCGCTTAAGCGCGTAATATTGAATTTCATAAGAATTATAATCTACATTCAACAGAACAAAGTCAACATTCTAGGTCCTGGGAGAACGGACTTAATGCATTTTACTAAGTGACCATCCTGCAAATATTAACTTAGTTTTTCAGTGAACACTTACGTTGATTCTAATCCTTTACTTATCTATGTTTCGAATTCTTATGTAGAAAATATCTTTCACAAGCAGCTTCCTGTATAAACTGCTCGCTAGCATATATATGTCAGGCATAGCTCAGCCAAACTTATTAAACATGTATTGTTTTTGTATTGTTTTGTTGCAAAAAAGCTTTTTAAACAATATAAAGAAGTTGTGTGGCTCCCCCCGTGTTCTAAAGACCAAAAACCAAATTCTTAAATTTAACATACCGTGTGATGTTTTATAGCCGGTTATTAACGTTTAGTTGAGGTTTCTCAGAAATGAGATATATTTTCCAGCAGTAAAAAGTACCCATATCCTCATCCGGATAACCAGCTATCATCATACCCATAGAAATGTGTCCAGTAGTTTTCGCGTGATGCGGTCACAGACAGACAACAATTCTTAATGCAGATTCAACCTCTATATTGATAATAATGATTTTTCAATAAGATTTTCTAAGTATTGCAAGTGTTATGTTGCATATTCCTAAAGTCCAAGATAATTAACATTTTAAATATCATATAATTGGTAGCAAAAACATTTGTCGTAACATTACATTACATAGATAAAATGTGAAGATTGGAGTATATTATTATTTCAAAACTATAAAATATTATCTTTCTATACTTTTCTTAAACTTTAGATGTTATGTAATAGACAAACAAAAGGTCGCAATATCCTAAGAACAAAAAGTTATTATACCTAATAATGTAGTTAACTTGGCTGCGATTGATGTTTTAGCCAGTGCCTAAAAAAACGTAAACATCTTACCACGGCTGTATTTAGCGACTAATGGCTGAAAGGTGCCGAAAACGTCAGACAACTCAGGCATCCTGTAGAGTTCGCTTCGAAGCAAAACTTAGAGCAATTTGTTTACCAGTCTTCACATCCTTTGTTCGTAACTTCACAGACGAATACGGACACTAGCTGTGCCTGTATAAATATAATTTGCATTTATTACCCTAACTCGAATACTAAAGGTTTATTAACGTGGCTAATGTTTAAAACAGTAGGCTACTTTTGTCGCGTGCTTTAAAATATATTTTAATATTTAATTAAAATACTCCATTTTTTTCGCATACACAATTCTTTTTATTTTAGTTTAATAAAATTTCTTAAGTAAGCACCAAACATTACAATATTATATTAGAATCAAAGAAATTCTTGTACAGTCGTAAGCAATGAAATGTATACAATTTGACAGTTTACAAGTTTTCAAATATATGTGAACATCAAACGTTGCAAAAGAAAGTATACAAGCTTTGTGTCAAATAAAGTATCCGTTAGTTGTTTCATATTTAAGTATACAACTTTATCAATTCATTGTAAATAACTTAAAATGAATATTTGTATACACATTTCGTGTTATAAGTATGTAGCCATTAGTCTGTGCACAAAAATGTGCACAGTTTTTTGTTCAAAAAGCATAAAATAATGTTTTTGTATTTGAAACAAAGTTTTCTAATACATATAATATACTGTATCATCCATTAACATTTTTTATTTTCTATTTTATAACATTTAATTTTTATCTCATACTAGCGGAATCCGCGGCTTCCCTTGCGCCTTCCCTAAAATACACTATAGTAGGTAGGTAGGTAGTATCTATCACTACACAAAGTTAAAAATCGGTTCAATACTTTTTGTGTGAACGCGCACGTCGATTAGCGATAGTGATAGCTGATATATTTTTTCTGTTTCAACATAAAACTTCCTAATAAACTAACTGGCAAATAAATTTATATGTATTCAGCCCTTTTTAACTCCGAACCAGATTTGAACACGTTACCACTGGGCTACTGCCGTACCAGTACCAGAGTCTATGAACATATAGTCGTCCAACGGACGTGACAGCCAGCAGCCAGCCCAAGCTGCCATACACTCGCTTGGGACATTAGTGTATGGTGGCAGCTTGAACTGTCACGTCCATTGGCCGACTGAACATGTTTCATAGGCTTTGCTACTACTGTCCAGATAAATTAATATGTTAACGTTGCCGTTCCGTCAAATATACATACGAAATATCTTTGACGGAACGGCAACGTCGCTTTTTTGCGTTTCGATACAAAGACGTCAACTTAAAATCTATTTCGAAAATTCGATTTAATTATTCTTTAGTTTGCTTTGTTATGAGAAATATAATGTTTTGCAAATTCACTTCCTAATGTCAAATTGTAATAGCCTAGTCAGTATGGCTGTATCTTAAACTTTGTGAGCTTGCGATGCGAGTTCAAATCCCACGCGCGACAGACTTTTTTTTTCATTTTTGTTAGTTTCGAATAGATATCTTTTACACATTATATTATATAATGGCGATTGAGAGAAAAAAATGAAAAATAAAAATTTGATTAAAAAATAAAAAATAAAATATCTGGCGAGGGCTACCCTACCTACGTGTTATCACCTACGTGAGTAAAAATAGCCTACAATCTCTTCTCAGACCTACCAAATATACACAAAATATTCATAAAATCGGTAAAGTCGTTTCGGATGAGTTCGATAACAAACACGAGATTTTTTTATATATTAGAAAGATTATAATAAAATAGTAATTAAACATTTATACTTTAAATATTTTTTTAAAACAGTGACTGTAACGAATTGTGTATTGAATATAGACTCCAAAACAATATATTTTATTTAAATATGCCTGTTTGTATGTCATCGTTTAACATAAAAACTACGGGACTTATAGGTATAACTAAAACGTAACCAAATGTTGTGTGTGATAGTGATAACATTACTCGGGTCATAACTATATATTTTTTATTGCATGAAAATATTTCATTTTTACAGGAAAACATTAAGAGAGCAGAAAATTTTTGGTCTTAAAAAGGGCTACAGAAAAGACTAAAATATCAAATCTCTCTCTCTCTCTCTTTCTCTATCTCTTAATCTAAGTAAAACGCGATTAACACAAAATAAGCAAACAAAACAAAAGTTCATCTGCGTGTCTATTTTACGCAAATAAATTTGGAACACAAACTTATAAATATTTACCACTAGCAAACCCGGCGTACTTCGCTGGGTTTAGGTTAAAATAAATTAAACGGTTTTTATAATTAAAGTAACCTAAGTTACTCCTTACAACATTGGCTATCTGCGAGTGAAAGTCCCGTCAAAATCGACAGACAGACAGATACACATTTTTTTTAAATTGATGTTTATTTAAGTACAGTATATATATACTTTCATATGCATTTAGTGAAAACCTGTTAATTTATAAATTAAATACAGACTCTTCAATTTTATATATGTATTCTGAGGGCAGTGGTAGCCCAGCGGTAACGCGTCGCTTGTATAACCGAGTGATGCGGGTTCAAATCCGGGTCTCGCACCTCTGATATTTTCATGTGCGAATCATTTATAACCTGATTACCACTTGTCTTACGGTGAAGGAAAACATCGTGAGGAAACCTGCATGTCTGAGAAAACCTAGCATGTTTTCGTAAGACATGTGAAGTCCGCCAACACGCACTACGCCAGCGCGGTGGACTATGGCCTGATCCCCCTCGTACTGAGGGAGGCCCGTGCCCAGCAGTGGGACGTTAAAAAGGGCTGACGATGATGATGATTCTGATATACTTATTATAATTATTTATTATCACATTACGATAAAATAATATTTTATAAGAACACTAAAAAAATTTTCTTTTATAAATAAGAAAATTTCGAGATTTGACAGCTATTCTAGTAATTTCGAATCCTTTTCTGAAAATGCTTTGTTACACATTTAAAATTTGCAATAAACAGATCTTGTCCTCTAATTGTCAAAATGTTGAGACGTGCTACAAACGTGCTCTTACGGCGGTATGCACTCTACGAGTATTACGTGAAAATATTTATGACCCTTGTATGATTTAAAAATGTATCATTATGTATTGAAGTCAAATACATAATAATACATTTTTAAAAACTTTTATTCGTTCTCCTTCTTTTAATTTTATTTAATTTTCCTATGCAATAACCCTAAAATGTTCTTTAAAAATATTTTTACAGTTATGTATTTATCTAATTATTTAGTTTGCGTATCATGGTGTTTAAAAATATGAGTGCATATAGTACTCAGTACACTGCATACTCAGTACAATATTTTTAAAAATCGTGTCTGTGCCGTTGACTGCAGAGGAGATCTCTTATACCGTGGGTGCGGCAGTCAGGCCACGGTGAACTTTCAGATAAGCTATTACAATTATATTATAGTATATTTGTATAAATATCGTACTTATGATGTTGAACTCTGGAGGAGATGTTTTGTTACGAGCCCATCATGAATGCAGCATTTAAATGAAAGTTCTGAGAACGGGCTATGATTATTAAATACTAAAACAAAATTTTGTGTCTGTGCTGTGGATTGCTGAAGAGTTATTTTATTAGAACCCAACCATGGGCTCATCACCAAAATTATGGTAGACTTTACAGCGACCTTGGATAATTGAATTTATATATAAAATTCATATATACGAGTACAATTTTGTATCTGTACAAAAGCTGTGTAGGAAAGCTCTGCTTGAAGTCGATCCAAGGTAGAGAATCAGTTCATAATTAGTAAAAATCCTACTGTTTACGATAAGCTTACGAAAATAACCACTCTTCTTACAAAAATATTTTAGTAGTGATATTAGTTAGTAGACTCATGACGTTCAGTAAAAATTGTAATAATATTATGCTGAATAAAATATTTTGAATTTGAATTTATGTTTTATTCGTAGTTCGTAGACTAAAGGCTAAATAATACTTATGACGCGAAACAAGTATCCAAATATTCGCTAAATGGTGTTTACAATGAATTGATAAAGTTGTATACTTAAATATGAAACAACTAACGGATACTTTATTTTGACATAAAGCTTGTATACTTTCTTTTGCAACATTTGATGTTCACATATATTTGAAAACTTGTCAACTTGTCAATTTGTATACATTTCATTGCTTACTTATTAAGAAAACTAGGGATAGGGAAGTTAATGATATTTTAGTAATATCATCGATTTATCGTCCCGCTAGTGGGCACAGGCTTTCCTTGCAAGGGCGATCAGGCCTTTGCCCACCACAGTGGACAAGTGCGGTTATTATCGGCTTGTTTGATTTACAGGTTGCCTCGCGATGTTTTCATTCAGCGCACAAATGGTCATCACGTTAGAATGATTCATATATTAAAATATTCGAATTGCGAGTCCCAAAATATATTCCGCCTAACTCCATTTCGCAAGCGATCGCCTTGCCACTGAGCTTCCACTCCCTTACGCTATAATAACAATATTTTAGATTTATCTATAATTAAATAGCACTCACATTATTAGAAAATCCGACTAAGAATATTGAATGCAAGTGGAGCAGTGACGATCGCGAGCAGCCACGCGTTGCTTACATTGAAAGTTATTTCAAAGCGCTCTATGTGGTTCTATAGCGACCTCTCGCCGCAAAAGGCTTCATGTTATTTATAAGTTGCCTCTTAAAAGTTTCTACGTATTAGTCGTCCCGCTGAATTTTACTTTATTTTCAATTTTGCTAGAAATTTACACTACTTTTAAAAGCAAAGTCATCCTTATTTTTCATCACTGCCTTTATATTTATGAAGTATAATATTTGAAATTACATGTTATTTTACCTTTTAATTTAAATAGCAATGTGCAAATAAAATATAATATTAAACTGTTTTCTTTTAAGCGTTACCCGTACAATTTGCACACCACATAAAAATTACACATGCGTATGTTATGATATTTTGCAATCTTTAAACTTCGCAAGAACTTTAAACTATTTAAATCAAGTTTTCAACATTTTATTACATTAATAAATTAAATATAATTGATTTAAAAAAAAACTTACGTTTTAGTTACTATATTTAATAAGTATAATAGTAGTATTAACTACATAATTAGCTATTAACAATAAAATATTTAATTTAAAGATACTTTCATGTTACACAAAGGGGATGGTATAGTTATATTCTGACTGCCTGGATAAAAGTAGGATATAGGAAAATAGACTGATGGACGCTAAGCCTCTGCCGTGCTATTAGAGCAGTGCTCTAACTACGGATAAACTGACCGTATCTGCGCCGTTATTTGTTCACCGCCCTCAAATCATTGCTACTACAAACTGAGGATTACTGAGGCTACTGAAGCATCTACCTATTCTATATTTTTATGGCATTATGGCTTTTTATAGTAAGTAAGATTCATAAAAAATATAAAATTCCCACTTAGTGGCTTGTAAAAAAATATTGTTTGTCATTTTCACACACACTGTCTCATAGTTATCTTAATCTTCAGCATCAGCAAGTCGCTAATATTTTATTAAATCTATTATTTGATATAGTATTATTTTGTCCAATATCTTTTAATAAAAACTTTTATCACACATTTTATAAAGTAAATGTGTCTAAGAATGTTTAGGTAAAGGTACCTTCTACTGTTAAGTTATTGTATTAGCTCTTCAAAGCAAGATTAGTTTTATTCATTAGCAATTTTAATATCAGACAACAAATAATAATTTGAATTTACAATGAGATTATGGCGACAAGAATATATTGTGTAAGCCTGGCAGCCATATTTAGCACTCGCATTAATTAAGGGGAAACAGAAAATATTTACTACCATAATGTAGCTCACTACATTATTTTCCGGCTAAGATTTAATAATGTAATGCAATTGAATTAACAGTGATATAAAGAAATGTAAAAACGTGAAATATATAATATTTATTTATTAACTCGTTAGTACACAATGCATTTAGAGAAGGAGATCCGGAGTTTTTGGCTTCGATTCCTGGTTCGGGCAACTAAACAGACTTAATAAATAAAAAAAGAAATAAAGAATATTCTGCGGGCAACAAAAGTATGTGGGAGAACACACACACTCCTGTGCTAACACTAAGTTTTAATGAGATTGACTGCCGCAAAAAGCTAAATGAATATTGTCTAGAAAATGTTTTAAAAACAGTAAATAAATCAGAACGTATGAATGAATAAAATATCTTATATCCTATATGCGATAATAATATGCAGAAATCGTTTAGCAAACAGCGACAATTGGTCGTTACTACGCGCACCTTCGTAGAACACACAGTATTTACACAAGCCAGTACGTCTACGTCAGCTAAGTTCTAACACAATGAGAAACTTGTACAATGTTGATTACCGTTGCTGAAATCTCAAGCCCTAGACGCGCCACTAATTATTACGACAACTACTTAGTTGCCGTCGCGTTGTAAACACAAAACACATGTCATCACAACATTTCTATAAATTAATCCTATTTAGAAGAAAATTATTTATACTACTAATACTTTTTGAGCTATAGGACGTTCAATGTTGGATTACTGGGTGCCTGAAACTCCACCGGAATCTTTCAGCATTTTGTGATTTTGTGCTGTGTAAGTGACCATAAACCTTATAAAAATAAAAAAATTGATCAAAAATTTAGTGTTCTAAATATCTACTGTGATTTTTTTTAATTATTATTATTTTCCTCTGGCTAGGGGTTCTTATACTATAAGAATTGATATGAGATAATATCATTAATTGAAATTTACATAAATTTTTACTAGGTAAAAATGAGGAAGTCAATTCGGTTCTATAATAATAATTCGATTTTGATACGTATATTCTTTTTACTATCTTGTAATGATTTTTATTCGTCAAAAATCACGTTTTTTATGTACGGGAGCTCCCTTAAATACTTATTTTATTCTGTTTTTTAGTATTTATTGTTATAGCGGCATCAGAAATACGCACAGAAATCTAAATAATACTGTGGAAATACGTCACCTATGAAAATCTCAACTATCTAACTATAACGGTTCATAAGATACATCCTGGTGATCGACGAACACGGACACACAGACAGACGGACAGCGGGCCTTAGTAATAGGATCCCGTTTTACCCTTTGGGTACGGAACCCTAAAAATCTATGGGGGCGAAGTGCCAATTTCCGACTTGTGCATATCTTTCTATCGTAATTATTATTCCCTTCAGGCACGTTCAAAGAGGGTTCAGACTTGTAAAAAGACGGAAGGTCTTTTTACAGAATATAAAATACTTAATCTTTAAAATAAATTTAGAATACCTCGTCTCACACTCAGTCTTCAATCATTTATTTTTATGAGCAGCTTATTCGCCTGTCAAAGCGTATCTCTTTATTGCGGTTCCTATCAGCCAACATAAAAAAGTGTGCTATCTATGATATTCATATTGCTATCTTTTTTAACTGGAAGAAGATTTAGCTTACTGTTTCATTCTGTATATATAACGTAAAACAATTCATTCAATGCTCTTTCATTTCATAAGTATGATCACTTTTTCTCTAGTTTTACTATTGATATACATATCTATATGATATATCTACTATATGGATTTTTCATTAGAATGAGCTTAGCAAGATGTCATTCTACGATCGTTAAAATTAGTATTTTAAAAAAATTGTATTGAAAATTACAAAATAAACATTCAAAAAATATTATTTTTTTAGTTTTTCTTAATTTTAAGCACATGATTAATAAGTTGTTTCATAGGTACGAGTTAAAAAACGGATATTAAATGAATAACAACTGCCTAGTTAAGGCATTGCATTTGGATTTAAGCACTAAGAAAATAAATGTAAGGGTCGAATATCGAATTCAGTTTAAAATATAATGCTCTCATTTTTAAAACGTTGGTCGTTGGTGGTGCTGGTGATAACAGGATAATAATATCTACGCATAATTGCCCTTTCTTAGTACGTTCTATCGTTTTCGTGGCTGGTTAGATTTTTCTAATTATCTTTTTTTTTTCTTGTAAAATATATTTGCGTTATATACTGACTACTGACAATACGGCTATAGAGGTACCTACTATCTTTTAAAGTTATTGATATCACAATTAAAACTTTTCATCTTTGTAACATTTTGCGATAAATCCATGTTCGGAAGGTCTGTCATTTTGTAAGTAAAAGTTTTTGCATAATAACTTCTAATGATGTCTTAACTTTAAATGAATTACACTCTCTAAAAAGTTTCTCATTTATTTAAATATATCTTTTATAGCATTTATTTTTACTAAACGAATTCATGTTTTATATAAGCGTTATTTATACTTTTATTTCAATAGTATTAGGAACTTTTAAAAAAAGTGTGTCTTGGGTTATTAGATTTTTTTATTTATTCCTTAATTAATTATTTTTTTTATATTGCATATAGTATTTATGCCAACTATGCTCTGTAACCTACCTACCATTTGAGTCTAACGCAACAACTTTTAATAATACTGATTAGGTACTATAAGATCTCCTTAACACAATGTCATAGAGCAAAGTTAAAAATATTTTGCTAAAGGCAAAGTGCCCTCCATTACTCCTATATTCTAAGTATCCAGTGTACTATACAATGAAGGGTTACCCCTATAAAGTGAAAAATGATTTCATTGAGGAGTCTATTGTTTGAAGCACATACGTGCTCGAGGGTAGATAACACCCTGTAATAAAAACACAAAAGGTGTTACTTGATTTTTATCACTTAACATCCAAATAGGTTGAATAAGGACTATTAACGTTAACCTGATCTTAATACATTTTATTAGAAAAATGCTTTGGGTGGAATGTAGGAATACCTAAACCTTACTAGAATATTAATGGATAGAATTTTGCGGATAAATCAAATAATATTAAATTAATGCATAAACACTACTGCTATCTAGTTTAATATAAGTTCTCGACCAAAAATATATAATAACTAAAAAATAACTTTATAATAGTTCAACAAGAAATTTAATCTAGTGAAATATTTCAGTTTATATAACACCGACTGTGAAAAGGCAAAGGGGCTAACTAATCTCCTTTAAGAGCCTGGCACGCAGGTCAGCGAGACGAAAGCATGCGAGGCACGTCCCGGCGCGACGCGGCAGCAACTAGGTATATACCTACTCGCCCCTAGCGCAGTTTCAGAATGTTGCTTGTATGCGTGTCCTTTGTAAGATTGTTCCTAAACTGCTCACCATCGAATGTACAATAGAGACGTTTGTAACTTTACTCCCCTTTCACCCTTTGATATTATACTCCTTCGTGTTACGGCTCGTAGTTTATGACTTCACTCGAGCACTTATATTTGTTGACTTATATCTTCGTTAAATCCATTTACCTGACGCTTAGTTTAGTATTGGAAACATTATTAAAAATGCAAATATATTATACATTTATATTTTACATAGAAATTAATCAAAGGAATGTTAATTAATGGCTGTCGGACTTACATATACTCTCCAAGTTCGTAACTGAGTACTTAAGTAATCTTAGTTGTAAGTTTGGTCTTAGTTTAACTCGATATGGAATATTCAATATTCAAGAAGTATGATTAAATTTACCGTTGAGTGAGTTTTACTCTAGGCGGTAAAAATATAATATAAACATTGATATCCGTAACTTTTATGTTTCAAAATCATTAAATATATTATGTAAAAAATGCTAATATATAAATATGTTAGTTTAGCGAAATATACATTATACATAATGCTAAAATTAAAAAGAAAATACTAGTTTTCACAATATTAAAAAATAATGTAGTATTGCGTACGATCGATACATAACTTTATCATGAATAATTTTTTTTTATCCCTTGTTAACACATTTAGTACATATGTTTTTTAAGTTCTTTCATATCTGTAGCGTAAAAGGAAGCTCTTGAACCACTATATCTATTAAAAAAACCGCATTAAAATCCGATGCGTAGTTTTAAAATAAACATACATAGGGACCAGTAGCGAAGGGTGAAATTTTAGCAGAGGTAAGCTGTCCAAAAAAATGACAAAAACTAAATAAATACATGCGATGCAAAAGTACCCAGTATCTACTAGTACCTCGTAAGTATCCGTTATGTTGTAGTGAAGATTTTTTTTCGTAATAATTAAAAAGTAAAAAAGTGTTCATAAAGTCTTATGTCATTGTTTATTTTTTTAATTTATGTAAAGTTATAGCAAAATAGTCAATATATTTAATATTTACTAAAATAATATAAAAATATTAATGACGCCATCTATGAGAAATGATTACGCATCATTTAAAAAGTGAAAGTACGGCGATTTGATTTAAGGCCGCATTATTTTATTTTGTATTCATTATAAATATAATTAATTTCAACCTAAACATAATTTAGTGAGATTTAAATATTCGTTTTTCCCTTCTGTTAATTTTACATTTATATAAATCATTATTTTAATAAATATCGCCATCTAGCATTGAGTTATTATTACTACGTAAACTCAATGCCATCTAGTGACAAGTGTTTGAAAAACTTCGTAGTTCGTTTGCTATCTTATTGAAGAGATTGATTTATTTTTTATTTATCAAAGTTAAATTAAAATTTTGAAATATGAAGATGATTTTACTGCTTTTAAAATTTAATTACAATATCCTACAGCATTACTTGATATTTCCTTCCAGTCCGAATAAACTGTTTAAGCTAATACGCGTAAAATAATTTTGTCAAGGAAACGCATATAAAATAACTTAAAAACATTTTCACTGCAACATAAATGAAAACAAACACAATATTTTTCTAATTTAGCACTTACACACAATTTCAATAGAAAGTTTTATTACAAATTACTTGACTTATGCAAGTTTCGAAAACAAAGTTGCATACAATCCAACTTCAATAAAATACGCAAATTTAATAATGGCTTATAGAACTCACCGTAATTAAAACATATATGAACCATACACTATACAGACTCAACACAAAATATCAATATTAGTTATTGAAGTGTAACGACAAGGTAGGTTGACACAGACTGTCTATTCTGACATTTCTTACGTCCAATCATATATTTTACACTACATCTTCCCCTTAAACAATGAAAGTAACATGCAAACATATTCAGTAAGATCATAACTAATAAATGATATGAACTAATAAAGACTTAAATTAAAGCAACATGCATAGTATATAGGTGCTTATCATATATGTAATACATTAAATTCATCCTGATATATCTATATAATTATTTATGCCAAGTTTACATTTTCCTATATATGCAACAGTATTACAACAAACCAAAACAATTCGGTACTATATTATATATACTTCTTTTTTTTTATTTTTTTTATTATATATATATATATATATATATATATATATATATATATATATATATATATATATATATATATATATATATATATATATATATATATATATATATATATATATATATGTATATATATATATATATATATATATATATATATATATATATATATATATATATATATATATATATATTTTTATGATCTAGGATCTTCTGTATTACAATGCTAAATGACTTTTAATTCTTTCCCTAGCTTTATGCGCAGCAAGCCTGGTACGTCGTTCCTCTTTATTTTTACTAGAGCTCTGCGGTGAACAGCTACCAGAGCAACCTGCTTGTAATTGGGAGGAACTGTCACAGTCTCTCATCATGACTTCATCGTCCGGGATCATCATTTCTGAACGAAATGTTGCCGGAGAAAGATCATTTCGAAGTTTAACTAGATGTCTGCGATTTCTCCTAAGACACCTACCACCTTTGTCAATTACAAAGTATGAGCGTGGTTGTGGCGCACGTCCTACTACCCGAGCCTCGCTACCCCTTTTCCTATCATCCCTTGTGACTACATAATCACCAGTCTGTAGTTCAGGTAATGTACTGGTTTTTTTATCGTACCAAGCCTTTTGATTATTTTGATTTTGAATCATAATAGCGTGATCATTTGCGTTATCTCTAGCGGGCTTTAACTTTTCCGGATGAATGGGTAAACGAGTGTTGAGTCGCCTACTCATTAGTAATTCAGCTGGACTAGCCAAACCATTTCTTGGCGTGGCTCTAAAATTTAATAAACTCAAATAGAAATCAGAGCCATCAGAAAGTGATTTAATTAGCAATGACTTAATTGTTCGCACCGTGCGCTCGCTTTTGCCATTTGACTGGGGATAATTAGGTGAGGACGTTGTGTGCGTAAATCCCCAACTCTCACTAAACGACCTAAAATCTCGAGACGCATAACATGGACCGTTATCTGTGACCACTTCACTAGGTATACCGTGACGTGCAAACTGCTCTTTGAAAGCTAAAATTACGGATTTAGAAGACATTGAACTTAAGGAACAAACTTCAACAAAATTTGAAAAGTAATCCACCAAAATCATAAAATGCTTTCTGTTATGCTCAAATATATCAGAGCAAATTTTTTGCCACGGCAGGCTTGGTATTTTATGAGGAATCATAGGTTCTTTGCGTGGCATCGCTGCATGAACAATGCATGTTTTACAACGACGAACCGCCACCTCAATGTCATTTGACATGCCTGGCCAAAACATTACCTCACGAGCCCGTCGTTTGCACCTGTCAATACCAAGGTGACCCTCGTGAACTCTAGATACCATTTCCGAACGCAGTGCCTTTGGAATATACACTAAGTTATCTTTAAACAACATACCATCAATAAATTCTAGAGACTCGCGGCAATCCCAAAAACGACGAACACTCTCATCTACTTGATATTTTTGCGATGGCCATCCGTTTTTTATATAGTTTATCAAAGTAAGACATTCTTTATCACAACTAATATATTTTTTTAAAATGTTCACTTTTTCAGGACTAAATCGAATCCATTGAAGCATGAAACAAGTCTGATGCTCAAGTTCTTCTGATATATTCTCATTCATGCGATCAGGTAGCGGAGCTCGTGACAGTGCATCAGCAATAAACATATACTTTCCTGGTGTATACCTGACTGAGAAATCGTATCTCTGAACACGCAGCATCATACGTTGCAGGCGAATGGGAACATTGTCCAATGATTTTTTAAAAAGTGCTTCAAGTGGCTTGTGGTCCGTTTCCACAACCACGTCTTCTTTGCCATACACATACTGGTGGAACCTTTCTACAGCAAAAACAATGGCCAACATTTCTTTTTCGATTTGCGCATACCTCTGTTGCGTCTCTGTTAAAGTGATCGAGGCAAATTCCACCGGCCGTCCCCCTTGAAGCAGCACCGCACCTAACGCATGTGAGCTCGCATCCACCGACACAAGCACCGGCGCGTTCGCGTCATACAGTGCCAGAACTGGAGCTGCACATAGGTCCTGCTTCAACTGTTTCACAATTAAATCCTCCTGTTGACCCCAACACCATTCAATGTCTTTTTTTAATAGAGATCTCAGAGGAGCTACTTTACTTGAGAAGTTAGCTATGAATTTAGACACGTAATTAACAACGCCTAAGAACCTTTCTAAAGCTTGTCTGTCTGTAGGCGCCGGCATGTCCAAAATAGCCTTCAATTTTGCCTTTTCAATCTTCATTCCCTCTATACTGAACGTGTGCCCCAGGTAGGTAACTTCCGTTACGCCAAATAAGCATTTGTCACGATTGAACTTTATACCAACATCTTTGGCTCGCTCTAAAAGACTCTTTAATCGTTCATCGTGCTGTTGTCGCGTGGACCCCCAGACTATGAAGTCATCAATAAAAGAATCGACGCCTTCCAGGTCCTCGAGCGTTTGCCGTACCTTAGCATGAAAAACTTCTGAAGCTGAATTTATACCGAAGGGTAACCGTGTGAACTGATACCGCCCGAACGGAGTACCAAACGTACAGAGGTCTGCACTAGCGTCATCCAACTCCAGCATCCAGAACCCAGATCTAGCATCCAGTTTGCTAAAATATTTAGCACCTTTGAGCTTTGTAGCAATTTCTGTAAGAGTAGGCAGCGGATAATGTTGTCTGCGTATGACACGGTTAAGAGGTCTGGGATCTAAGCAAATACGAAAACTACCATCTTTTTTTGCAGCTATAACGATCGCATTGACCCACGAAGTGGGATGAGTCACCTTACGAATAACTCCTAATTTCTCCATTCGACATAACTCATCAAACAATCTATCCTTTAAACCAAGAGGAACTTTTCGTACCGGACATATACACGAAGAGACATTATTTTCTAAAGGAATAGTGTATTTACCAGGCAATTTACCTAAGCCTTCAAATAACTCGCTATAATCCTTAATATTTAAAGAATATATACGCTTAATTAAATTTAATTTTTCTAAAGCGCCTTTACCTAATATACTTTGGCTATTAGCATCTGTAATATAAATTTTCAAAGGAAACTTATTATTTTTATACACGAAATCTATATAACATGACCCTAAAATATTTAAAAAATTACCACAAAATGATTGTGCTTTTACGTTAGCCGATTCAACATCGGAAGCTGTAAATCCCAAACGTTCAAAACAATTTTTTGAAATAATGTTCAAATCAGAACCAGTATCCAACTTGAATAAAATAAATTTTGAACGATCTTTGTATAAATATAACTTTTCATACCATTTAGAATCCATAAGCGTGTCCTCTGAATCAATATTGTAAACATAAAATAACTCATTATCATTATCATCACTGTCACTATACTTTTGCAGCTCGTACACTCTGTTTACCTTTTTATTTGGGCACATCTTCCTATAATGCCCTCTATTGCCACACAAATAACACTTAACCTTTTTAGCGGCACATCGCTCGTCACTAGCACAATACAGCTCACCGCACGCGCCGCACGCCCCGCTCGCCGCTGCACACACGGTGCCCGCGCCGCTCGCGCCTGGCGCTCGCCGCGCAACCCAGCTCGCACCGGCACCGCGCGCCGCGCCGCGCCCCGCACCACGCGCCGCGCCTGCGCCGACCCAGCGCCCGCGCGCGCCTCCGCGATGACTCCACACGGCGTCCACCGACTCCTTAGGCTCGTTTTTGGCTATCGCGATTTGCTTATTTTCTTCGTTAGATATTTCGTTACTCTGACAACTCGTCTGTCCTCAATAACCTGTCCCGGACGGTGCAGTCTGTAATTCCGCATACTATGCGGTCGCGTACTAGCCCATCCTCCAAATGCTCAAACTCACATTGCTGACTCAATAATTTTAACGCCGTGACATACTCATCTATATTTTCACCGACTTGTTGATTGCGAGTAAAAAATTTAAAACGGACCATGGTCGTGTTGGCCTTTGTTCCAAAGTGACAGTTAAATTTTTCAATCAATATATTGATGTCATCGCGATCTTTTTCTGCATTAAATCTAAAAGTGGAATATATATCGTATCCCTCCGGGCCTATTAAATTGATCAGTAAACTCGCTTGCACGTCACCGGGCTCCTTATTTACGCCAGACGCTTTCAAAAACACTTGAAATTGTTTTAACCACCGCCGCCATGAATCTGCACGACTTGCCGGACCTCCTTCAAATGATAATTCACTCGGCGGCCGCGCATGTTCCATTTTTGCACAAATAAATGAATTTTACACGTCCATACACACAATACAAATGTTATTTAATACTTATGTTCGTTTAAACTAAATAATTTTAATTTTAATGCGCACCGCTGTCACCATGAAGTGTAACGACAAGGTAGGTTGACACAGACTGTCTATTCTGACATTTCTTACGTCCAATCATATATTTTACACTACAGTTATTACGCTAAAATCGAGTAAAAACTCAATAAAACGAAAGAAAAACACAAATAATGCACTAAGCACTTGTAAACAGAATCGCCATCGGCCATATTAATTTGTTTAAATACTTGTCGCTTGTCATTGGTCAATCATAGTGACGTTTTGTACTTTCCACCAATTACATGCAAAATAAGCTGCTCGGGAGCGTCTTAACCGCGACCAAAAATCTGAGTAATTATGAATGAAATCACTTGAAAATGTTCCAATACAAAAGTATGAATGAAACACGATTCGTGTGGAAAAGGTAAGCCGAATTACTACGTCTTGCTTGATGTGCTTTCTGTGTTACTTTTATTTTTAAGAATTAATCACAGATTTAACATCGCCGAATCAAATGAACTATTTATCAAAAGTATTGCGCATATATTTTGTGTATTCAAATATTTTTGCCGTGAATAAAAAATTGCATACTGGTACATAAAATGGCTATATTATGCGGATATTGTAAGAGGTAGAGCTTACAAAGTATAGTAAATTCAATGGATTTTTGACAGAATTGGAACCAATAGTCCGAATACTTAGGTTCGTTATTCACGAACAAAGTCACAACGGCTTATCCTGATCGAGTGTAAATCTATATTTTTGTCAATTATGGATTAGTACTATAACAAAAGGCTGAAAAAATCATTGATACGGAATAATATTATAATATTTTATATCGGTATACATTAATCATACATTATTTTTCCATTCATCATTTTATTATTATGAAACTCTAAACTAAAGTGTGATTTAGAAATAATCTTTGACACAAATTACGAAAGTGATAAAACAACAATTAATTATTATTAAAAAGAGTTCTCTTTGTATTAAAAGAAGTGGAAATCTGCAAAAATACAAAAATAATATTGTAGAAACTATTTCATACTATTTTTAACATATTTAAATTGTAATCTATACGTATTAAATTTAAAATTAAAATTCTAGTCGATTCTGTCATTAATTTTTTTGGAAAACTTTATTGAAATATTTTAATTTATATTTGTATGTAATAGTCTTATATCTACAATTTTTATATACAAATGATTATAAAAGAAATCAAATACCTAGTTAATATAACGAATTTTATGTAAAAATTAGGTATATATATTTAGGCATAATTGCACATTGAAAGTAGTTCAAGAATTGAGAAAAATTACCAATGAGGCCAATTTACCCCAAATTGTTTAAAAGCCTGTACTACCATAAAATTTAATTTGGTTATAATGTTTACATATAAACCTCATCTCGCTCGCGTCCGGGTTCAACAATAGCCCGTAATAAACAGTTGATAAAATATTAGGTATGTTAAATGAGGTACATTGTACAAAATATCGCATTTCATATTTCATACATACTTGTATGTCATCGTAAAATTGTAAATACCGTTATGTTATACTTATAACCCATACCGCGAGAATATAAACTATTGAAAGATTGTGAACAGTAACATACCTACTGCTTACAATTTAACGGATTATTTCAGTAGCTTATAATCTATGAAAGTGAAACCGTTTAATTGTGTAAACTAAATAATTCGAATAATTACGACTATAAAGGCGTATAATAAGTACCAATTTTAATGATTTGGTAAGATACGAAGCTTGTGTTATACCAGAGTAGACTTGATGCATATAACATTAAATAAATATTTTACCAGTAAAAAATATAAAATAATATAAATAAAAATAAAATATAATATAATAAAAATAAAATATAATATAAAAAAAAAATTACAAACATGACGGGAGTATCGCATGCTCTATAAAATTAAAAGTAAAATTTAAAATAAATTTTACTTTTAATTTTATAGAGCTGCCACCTGAATAGTGCACGACGTAAAACGAAATGCTACTTCATGTTTGGAAAACGGTTAAAAGGGATGAGAAAAAGATAAAAACATCAGTCTTTTCGGGACACCGTGTGATAACACCGGGGATTCTTCATCAAATGGAAGTCGCTGCGCATTTTGCCGTCAACTTTCATTTTGACTCCATATTTTCTTTTTATTTCTCAGCTATGTGAAAATTACGACATTTGAGGACTTTAAAAGCAATAGCGCTATAATATTTAATTCGTAATATAATTTAGTTAGAAGTAGCGTATTGATCTCGTTATAGGTCCTGTTATGATATATTTGTATATAGGTCAGTATCACGTAAGCTCGGAGTAAATTAAAGTACTATACAAAATCTGTGGTTAGTTAATAGAAAAGAAAGATCTACATACATAATATATATGAGGGTCTTAAACGCCTAAGTAATCAGCGGGCTATAGGTTACGATTTAATTTTACGCTTCAGTAGCATTCCCGAAAACGGTTTCCATTCTAAAATGTATTTCGCTACCCAAATGAAATTGAATTCAAAATTTCATTTTCTAGCCATTTCATTGTATCTCTTAAATCCTGATGAGAACAATTATTCCATATGAAGTTTAAGTCCGTACGTCGTAACACGGATGTTGTAACGTAAACTTTCAGAACCGGAGTCAAGTTAAGAGGATTTCTACGAAAATAATTAGTCTCACACGAAAATGATATAAGCAGTAGCTCATTATTTTTGAACTTGTAATTTTTAAGCTTTGAAATAAGAAGCTTCTTTCTAGATGATTATAAATGTAAAAATATTATATTATACAAACAAATTAAATTATCTTTTAGAAATGTTAGGGTCCCGGTGGACGTATAAATCAAAGTGGACGTGTAAATAGTTTACTTTCTGGTCGTATTCACGACTTAGGTACGCGTTTACATAAGATAAAGAAAAAAATGTACAATTTATATAAGTCACGGCTATGATTTCAACATGCAAGTAGGGACTTTGTACGGAACGCAACAGTATAAACAGTCAATTCAAACTAACAAAGAAAATCATGAAAAATAGCATGTGGTGAAGACATATTGGTAGGTTTTCAATGAAGTTGTGTAAGTAATAAGTATTTGAAAGTCCACTTCCTTCAATGCAAATGAAGAAGCTTAAAATGGTCATGTCCTAGAAATTACTTAAGTTCTTTCAGGTTTCTTGCGTTGTTTTCCTTCACTGTAGTTTCACTTCACTCGGTTTTTCCTGCGAAGTAGATAGTTTCCACGTAATACATTTTATTTTAAAATCACTGAACAGTAGTTCTTCTATTCTCTTATTTCCGCAATTTAAAAAATGATTTCCTCTGATTTATTACAGTGTTTAAAAAAGCCTACATTTCACTTATTACTAAAAGATTCCAAAGATTCAGCAAAATTATTCGAGCCGCCGCGCCGTCATTACATTATATCACGTCAAAGACTCTAAATTCAGTCAGTATGTCAGTCTATTTAATATTAATTGCATTTCGAATTACTTAATGACACTTCAGTAAAAGCTTGTAATCATTAAAAAGACGACACACGTTACGACACAAACACACGAACTACTTCTTCATAAAGTACAATTGTTAGACAGTATTATTTCATAATATAATATTATTATAAAAATCCAAAGTAAAAGTACATTAGGTATCGGTATTATCGAGAGAGAAAGTCTTTGAAATGTTTGTGAATTGACTCGTATGTTCTATTATATACTTTAGGCGAAGCAGAACTTTTTAATGAACGTTCCAATTTGGATAACCTTTTGTGTCTGCTCGCTTATAGTGCCACTTTTCAAAAAAAGTAATATTTAATTATTTATAAAAAAATATATAAACAATGTTTTTTTAAATCTAATTATTATTATAATTTTATTCAGTGAGCTAAGTAAATAACATATGGCTTTGTTGATTTTAGATAAGAAGAAAGTGAGTTAAATATAATAGGTCTAGTTTAGACTGCATTCGACACAGACACTGCAGCCCACAAGTTACATTAGGCCGATTACGATTTCTTAGAGTCTTCGTAACTTAAGATATAAGGCGGCATTCATCGTCTCACTTGAGGTTTCGTCTGGAAATCTTAGTACATTATTAAGAAACAAAACCAAATAGAAACGAAACTCGACGTTAAGAAGATTTCGTATTTTAATGAAGATGGAAGAACATAAAATTGAAAGCCAGCTCCAGTAAAAGCCTAATCTTTAACACCCTTCGTCAAACAGAGTTTGTTACCTGTCGAAAAACACTTCGCAAAGTACCTAATCCTTATTTGTAAATTATTTATTCAAGCTTCTTTAGCAATAAATTTTTTAAAAATATGCATATTCTATAATTCTACTAATATGCTTTAAGTAATGTCTAGTATAGTATTATATTGATGTTATATACAAACTAGTGAATTACACTCAATTCGCTGGGATTGGTTCTCTTGCAACGTTATAACGTTCAGTATATATATTTCTCAGAGATGTGATATATTCATCCATTCATACCAAAATTCATCATAATCTGTCAAGTGGTTTTCTCGTGATGCGGTCACAGATAGGTAGACAAACAGACAAACAGAGAAACATTCTAAAATCTATAGATTTGATATCTATATCGTTAATCACTACTACTTCGATAAAGTTTTCGAAAAATATTTAATCGACTAAGTTTATTTTCTTAGGTACGGTGAAAATTACGTTGTAGTTATAGTATAGTTATTTATTCATTTTACAATACATTTCGTAAATTAATAAATATAAATGATTCAGCTGAAATATTCATTTTAGTGAACGTAACAGTAATTTTCACATATTTTAGTTGTTTGTGGCAGAATGTGTATAATTTGTCGCATGTCACAAGGGACTTGTTATTCTTTCGCAACATTTTATGACGGAAGCTACACATTTGGTTTAATCGTAGAATGTACTATGGCACGTTGTTGCCTTTGCTATTGTTCTTATTACATCAATTTATTATATTAATATTAAGCAACAAATCTTTTAAAAATATGACATCGGTTATGAGATTTGCTTTTTGGGACTACCTTTTTATTATAATACCTAAATATGTATTTTTAATACTATGAGTAACTAGCGACATTCTTTCACTTCGCTTGAGCGGTTCCTTATGTACATAATAATAGCCTATTTACGACAGGTCATACTATTTCTAGCTTTTAGTTTTCGCAATTTTTATGTATAATAAGATTCGTAGTCCAATTAATGGACACATTTTGTATTACCTTTGTATAATGATACTCATATGTAAGCTTATTTAAAAAAAAACACATTTTTCAATTTAGTAAAAACAGCATTTATGTTATAGTAACTTTATTTTGTTAATTTATTAAAATAGGTCCTTAGCTGTAGCAGCAGAAATGCGCAACAGACGTCAAGCTTCGTACCAAAACTTATCACAACTTGCTTACTCGTCGTCTTCGCCTTTGTTCTACGAAACTTCACAGCTTCGGACGCTAGTAGGTACGCCTTGAATAAATGCAATTTACATTTATTACGTTAGCTTTAATATTTAAAAATAGAATGAGCTACTCATTTAAACTTTCTTAAAAACCTCATACAAAATAAATAATCCAAAATAAAAAAAAATATATAAAATAAACTTGAGAGGTGTCAAGGGACACCCGGATGGAACGAAGTTCGTTTCGATTAATTAGTGAAGTGATATAATATATTAAAAATATATTATAATATCACCTATGACGTGTACGAAAGGATAAACAGACAGAGTATATAATTTTTTGTATAGTTAATGATTATTATATATAATAATCGTCGCGACACCACAATTTTCAATGAGAATCAGAAAGACGAAATGAAAAAATCTAGTAATATGTCATATTCGTAATCGGCACCCCCAAAAACCATGGAAACGATACCCATATTGATTTTATGAAAACATTTGCGTTCGCCATCTTGAATCTAGACAAAAATCTAGTAATATGTCATACTAGCGGTGCCCGCGGCTTCGCTCGCGCTAAGAGTGAATAAAATAAAAATTTTTGCTTATATACTGTTACTTATAATGTACCAAGGACTGATTCCCCATTTAAAGTTCTGGCCCTCTTTTCTGAAAACTACTGTGTAGCATCCTGCCGTGCCGCCACTGCTGCGCTTTCTAAAACTTATTTCCTATTTTTAACCAATTTTGCTACTATGTGTATTATAATTTCTTTGTGTGTTTTTCGTTAATGATAAACTGATGTACGTGGTTCATTGTTATGGACTTATAGTAAAAATTACTGTTAAATATTTCTCCTACACAAATTGTGCCACCCCAGTTAACCCCCCCCATAGGGGTTGATTTTCAAAAAACGCTTAGATATGTATCTCATAATTTGTATTGCAGAGCATTATTTCAGTTTCACGCAAAATATTTCAATAGAATTAAATTTCCCATACAAACTTAGCCACCCCTTTTAACCCCCAATGGGGGTGAATTTTGAAAAACCCTGAAATACGTGTTTCATAATTTGTACTAAAAAGCATTAATTCAAAGTTTCATGCAAAAATGTGCAATAAAAATATTTGTCTCATACAAACTTTGCCACCCCTTTTAACCCTTTTAGGGGTTGAATTTCCAAAAAATAATATGCGTATTTCCTTCTCATGAATGCAAACTATCTACATACCTAATTACAGCAAAATCGGTTGGGTGGTTTAGGCGTGAAAAGGTAACAGACAGACAGACAGACAGACAGAGTTACTTTCGCATTTATAATATTAGTATGGATTCGTGATCGGCACCCCCAAAAACCATGGAAACGATCCCATATTGATTTTATGAAAACATTTGCGTTCGCCATCTTGAATCTAGACAAAAATCTAGTAATATGTCATATTCGTGATCGACACCCCCAAAAACCATGGAAACGATACCCATATTGATTTTATGAAAACATTTGCGTTCGCCATCTTGAATCTAGACAAAAATCTAGTAATATGTCATATTCGTGATCGACACCCCCAAAAACCATGGAAACGATACCCATATTGATTTTATGAAAACATTTGCGTTCGCCATCTTGAATCTAGACAAAAATCTAGTAATATGTCATATTCGTGATCAACACCCCCAAAAACCATGGAAACGATCCCATATTGATTTTATGAAAACATTTGCGTTCGCCATCTTGAATCTAGACAAAAATCTAGTAATATGTCATATTCGTGATCG
Source organism: Boloria euphrosyne (assembly GCA_951802675.2). NCBI lineage: Eukaryota > Metazoa > Arthropoda > Insecta > Lepidoptera > Nymphalidae > Boloria > Boloria euphrosyne. Next base: position 8,486,674 of record OX637872.1, read on the forward strand.
GCACCCCCAAAAACCATGGAAACGATCCCATATTGATTTTATGAAAACATTTGCGTTCGCCATCTTGAACCTAGACAAAAATCTAGTAATATGTCATATTCGTGATCGGCACCCCCAAAAACCATGGAAACGATCCCATATTGATTTTATGAAAACATTTGCGTTCGCCATCTTGAATCTAGACAAAAATCTAGTAATATGTCATATTCGTGATCGGCACCCCCAAAAACCATGGAAACGATCCCATATTGATTTTATGAAAACATTTGCGTTCGCCATCTTGAATCTAGACAAAAATCTAGTAATATGTCATATTCGTGATCGGCACCCCCAAAAACCATGGAAACGATCCCATATTGATTTTATGAAAACATTTGCGTTCGCCATCTTGAATCTAGACAAAAATCTAGTAATATGTCATATTCGTGATCGGCACCCCCAAAAACCATGGAAACGATCCCATATTGATTTTATGAAAACATTCGCGTTCGCCATCTTGAATCTAGACAAAAATCTAGTAATATGTCACATTCGAAATGGGCACCCCCAAAAATAGCAAAAAGTGTCGTTACAACTTTTCGTATGAATTTTTTCCGTCTAGCCCGATATAACGCGCGAAAAGGAACTTCGTTCCACTAAATTAGGAATAAAAAAAAAATAAGGAAAGCCGTGGAATGTATAAAATACTTTCATGTGGGTTACAAACATACTAATAAAAATATATAAAGTACAAAAATGTGTATTCCGAATACAAATAATCTACAATACGACTTTAGTGTTTTTTTTTATGGGACAAAGGGGGCAAACGGGCAGGAGGCTCACCTGATGGTAAGTGATCACCGCCGCCCATGGACATCTGCAACACCACAGGGCTTGCAGATGCGTTGCCGGCCTTTCAGGAAAGGGAGGGAGAGAGTAGAAGGGAGGAGGGATGAGGGAGGAGGGATGGGGAGTGGGCCTCCGGGACTCTCACATACCGGACGAAATGCGACAGCATAGCTGCCACTTCACGCCGGTCTTCTGTGAGAGAGTGGTACTATACGGGATGTGCCGGCCAATTCAGCTGCTACCCGAAGGTAACAAGCATGGCACTACCACTTGAAACTGTGAATGATATTATCGAATTCGAACACTCATGTCAACAAGTATTTTCTCCTATCACATTTATCACTAAGTATATTATAGTGATAAATTCCGGAGTAATAATAATTTAGATATATCAAACTTGAATGGAGCAGATTTCTTGATTATGATATTTTATAATAAACAGTTACAGGTAATTAATAAGAGCTTTAGCCTCGTGTCCTTGTCTTACTCTTATCATTAAACCTTGTAAACACCACGGAAAGCGAGTGAATTAGCCATAATTTTTTTTTGTTCTGCGAATCGTAAAAACGAAGCTTTACTTTTTAAATAGATAGGCGGAAGTGGAAATATTGAAATAAAAAATTGACCTCTATTAAAATCCAATAATGACATCAAATTGTTCAAGTGTATACTTATAAATAAAATGTAAATATAATAGAGCTACATTATACTGAAGTTATATAATATATTTTATGATATTATTATTATTTCATTTTATTTAGGAGGAAAGAGAAAATGTTGGTCCATTTGCCACTCGATTGTTTTCTTCAAATATCGTATCTATACACAATATTTTATAGATGAAAATATTATTTTTATTATATATTATAATGACTTATATATATTGTCCAACTGCTGGGCACGAGCCACCTTTTAATACAAGGGGGATCAGAACATAGTCCACCACGTTGGCCACGTGCGTGTTACCGAACTGCAAAATTCTTTCAAAAACTTGAAACGAGCACTTTCTACTCGATAGTTTCCTTCCCCTAAACAACTACACTTTATTTTATAAATAAATACTCATTGTTAAGAATAAACCAAAAACATCCTTTGAATTATTAATGCTGTAAGTTTTTCTTGCTAATAAAAAGAAAGGGCCATAATTTGCAAGTTGTTATACTTTTTGAAGTGAGATAATATTATTACAAGTTATTTAAACAAATTTAAATACTAACGAAATGAGAAGTCCACTGACGATGTAGTAGATGTAGAAGTATGTATTCTGTGATAGTAATTAAGTTATTTATATAGTTATATATCTATCTTATCTTATTTAAATCGTAACAAAATCCTTTTACGATAAAACTCAGCCAATCTCACCCTTAATCAAATTGTCTACCTGCCAGCAAAAGCATCGTTACCATCAATTCAGCCATCCTCATGTACAGTGGGGACAATTAGACATTTTTTTATTTACTTATATAAGACTTGTTATCGCAAAAAACATATCTATCCGACTAACATAAAATGGATTTACATATAAATTATACATCTTCACGCTATATTTCTATTTTCTTATATTTTGATAGTCAGTGAATAAGTGTATAAAGAGTTAATTATGTTTTTGGGTTCGAGATTCTTATTAAGTAAATGTTATTCATAGAGTCTGGCTCAATCTATATTCATTATTCATTATACTTATAACTTAGGTATAAGGGAGTGAGTTTTCAAAGAAAAGTCTTATTGACATAAAGTAGGTATCTATGGAAGTCAATAATATTTCTCAAAACAATTTATTCAAGAAGTCCACACCTATTTCATTACAGTAATCTCTAATAATGAATTAGTGTGATTCATTTGTAATATAGTCTGCGGTTTAGTAATGGATGCTAGCTGCCACCGCGAAGTGATTAATTGCGAATTGTGATAGGTAGTCGTCTGCGTCTGGCGGCAAGCCTTTATCATTCTAACTTGAAATTTTAATATAACTTTGACTTCTCCTATGCTCGTTACAATTTATAGCATTCAAAATGTTTTATACTACAATAGAGTAATATTTCTCAAAATGTGTTAAGCTTAAAACAAATTTAAGAGTGACCCATTAACAGACAAAGGTTAGGCGAAAATATCATAAATTCATTAAAAAGTTAAAAAAGCAAAACATTTAAATACAGGATAATCAAAGAATTGTAATTAATGCGAAGCAATAGAAGCAGAAGAAGCATTTACGTTTTGATACTGTGATGAAATATTTCATTAACAAAGTGTTCGTGTAAAAAGTTGTAAAATAAAATAGGAACATGCATACTTATGATATATAGAATCAATTCATTACTTTGTCGCAGTCCGGCTTCAATTAGACTAAGTCAACATCCCTCGTAGAGGGGACTCCATGAGTTTTATTAAATGACAGTTTCATAAATATTTGTAGATTAAAAATGTATGCAACTTTAACTAAAACAAATCATCTATTTTTCAACATTTGCATCAAATGAATCTGTTAATTAGAAATGAAAATGCGTGGGGTTTTACATGTAAGCTATTTAAATATATTCTAAAATGTATCTTATAATTATTGTATTATAGAAACCTGAACATTTAAAACTTTTCAAGAATATCAAGACTGAAAACAATTATTTAGATAATCATAAAAAAATCGTTAAAAGCCCAGTAAGCAAGTGAAATACATGGGTACTATGTCTCTTATGTAATTTTGATTTATTTAATAACTGGTTGATAAATTTATTAAAGGCAGTGGTAGCCCACCGGTAACGCGCTCGCTTGGATAATGCGGGTTCAAATCCGGGTCGCGCACCTCTGATATTTTTATGTGCGAATCATTTCTATCATGATTACCACTTGTCTTACGGTGAAGGAAAACATCATGAGGAAACCTGCATGCCTGAGAAAACCTAGCAAGTTTTCGAAAGACATGTGAAGTCCGCAAACACGCGCTAGGCTAGCGCGGTGGACTATGGCCTGATCCCCCTTGTACTGAGGGATGCCCGTGCCCAGCAGTGGGACGCTAAAAATGAGCTGAAGATAAGTTTGTTAAAAATACTAGTTTATAAGCCCCGAATATATAGTATAATACCGTATAGCCGTTACAGGTGTACACAACGTTCCATAATGTGGTTATAATGTACGAAAATTCTCACAGCTAAAGTACTTACACTCTCATATAGCTGTACTTTCGTCGCTTTATCCCAACCATAAATACCTTTTACACACATTCACACGTAAAACAGATACAAAAAATGAATAAGCTTTATAAAGGTCGTCTTAATGCAGCCGATCCAAATAGGTCGTAAACTCTAACATCACAAAAGAATGGTCGAGTGAAAGTATATCAAAACACGTATAATATTTTAAAATATTTTTTTACTAAAAATCGACTATCATTTCAAGTTTAGTTCTAATTTTCAAAACGTTTCATATATTTTATTGGTAAAGACAATATCAAATTAATACGAATAGAGTATTTTTTGTTTTTAAATTGTAAACAATATTAATTTTACAAAAGAAGTTCAGGCTTCTTTCCGCCCAAATCAATAGCCTTCTTTTTGACGTAGATTTTCTATCTTATAAGTATACAAAGTATAATATACGTTACGTCCATAGCTACTCGTATGTAAATTAATTTTACATATTATATTTTTTAATCTGTTACTTTTATTTATGTTTCGATTTTGTCAACCTAACCAACTCTGAAAAAATAAGTTGTTTACAACTAAAAAATCCTTTTTATAGCAACTCGGGCATTTAATCACCAGACGCAAAAAGCTATCCAAATAGAGGCATTCATTAAAATGTTATGCTTGGGCAAAAGTGCAAAATAATAAAGCAAAAATTGAAATCACATCATTGTGTTGATTATGATCTTTTTTAAATCCTTATTAAACATTTACAGTGACATTTTTATAAATATTTAATAATCGATTATGTGTATAACTTTAATTATTAAATGAATAATTTATCTCTCAGAGAGTAGTTAAACACATAAAAGCTAAACAAGCTCGATCAATATCAGCATATATATACTAGTAGTTAATATTTTCTGAAATTACTCTAAAATCTGATGGTACAGTTAATTCCTTAGTTTAATTAATACGATGTGCATCGTCTAAATGGTTACGTGTGATTAATGTTCACTCATATTATGTACTTGTAGAATGAATGGATGTAAAACTCCTAGTAAGCACTTTACAATTCTATGTATTCAAACTTTGTACCTAATTAGCACCGTAGCTAATTGAACATTATAGAATGAAAACCGTTCGGCCGAATAAAATCATTAATTTATGTTAAATTGTATTATTTTTGTAATTGAATGATAAACATTAATCCTTACTTATGTTATAAATGAAATAGTACTTATAGGTTTCGTAAACACCGTTTTTATACAATTACGAGGCAGTTAGATATCTACTCGAATTTGTATACACACACAAGTACCTACGTACAGTATTATTATAAAGAAGACGGTATCCCGGAAAAGGAAGTCCCCATGAGATATTAGTAAATTTCAATAAGTTGGTATTGAATATAGCTAGGATCTGGGCTCTAACTAGGCGAGTTAATAATAATAACAATAGTTTAATAAAAGTTTATTCCATTCAACAAAAGTACAAGTTAGTAACAAGGTTGAAATTCTCTTTCTTTTAAGTTAAGTACTTGTGTTAGAGAATTTTGCTCTTCCATAAATAGCAAAACAATTTTACTAGTTGAGATGAAATAATTTGACTAGCTAAGCAAACTTACAACATAAGAAAATTAAGAATTAGTTTACGAATAGGAAACTATATTTTCAGTGCGTGTGTGTGTGTGTGTGTGTGTGTGTGTGTGTGTGTGTGTGTGTGTGTGTGTGTGTGTGTGTGTGTGTGTGTGTGTGCGTGTGTGTGTGTGTGTGCGTGTGCGTGTGCGTGTGTGTGTGTGTGATATTTTAATTGATAGATATTTAAGGATTTATTAATTTTATTGTATCTGAGTGCCGATAGTTTTTATGGGTTTGCTGATTGCAACTACATGATTACTTCTGGCGCAGAGTGTATTAGTGTAAGTTATAAGTTTAATTGCCTAAGTGTTCTCAGTAAAGTATGTGAATTTAGATGACAGTAAATACATGTATAAAATAATATCTGTTTTTATGTTATCCTTATGTCTTGGCTTGAGTTAATTATATTTAATTATGAAAAACCATCTTTTAATTTTTAGTTACATAATATGTGAATTAAGTATGCATTAGTTTAAATAAAAAAGACTGCCACAATTTCATAAGAAACAACATCTGCTTAACTGCGGCCATAAAACAGAGCTAGCTAATTAATGTTCTTTGAAAATGCGGCGCACAGGTCAACAAGAAGAAAGCATGCATGGCACGTCTCGACGCTCGGCGCTCGGCGCTCACGTGAGTAGTTGCTTTCAGTGCTGTTTCAAAATATTACTTAGGAACTATACGCATGTCCTTTGAGACTGTTACATCTCTCGTTGCTCGCTGGCATATATTTTAAATAAAAACTCGGTATGAAAAATATTTTATTCAAAATATACATAAGTTACTCGTAGATTAATATCTATACTTACTACTTTATAAAGCCATACAGGTTTTTCTCAATTCTGAGTTGAACATGTACATTTCTTTTGGAAAATCATTATTATCCATACATAGCTCCATCTGCAGTTTTTAAATCGTTTGTCTGTTTGTCATCACGAGAAAATCATTGTAAAGATTTTAATGAAATTCGGCAAAATTATAGCTTGTTATCTATAGGACAGTTTTACGGCGGGAAAATATGACGTCTCTGAGTAAGTAACCGTTTAAGCGTTTGAATAAAATAAATTTATATTAATTTTTATTAAAATAATATACATTTATTTACCTTTCCACTCCAGTGTTTTATTGACGTTCCACATTTGAAGATCTCTACGTAGATTAATGTTACTCCTGTTTTCGTCACGGATATTCTCGTACATACAGATTAACATTAAATAAAAGTAGAATATTGTACTATTTTCCATTACAATTTAGTATCTTAAATTAATCATTTTCTCTTTACATTTCTAAAGAACATAAAATGTATAAACGAAAACAACTCGCATTTTCATATGAGTGACGCAAAAATCAGGTTACGGGTTACGACTGTTGTCTTTATAGCCTTGAGTTATCTACCCTCGGGCTCAGGCATACTTCGCTCAATAAAGTAAGTAGAAATTATACGTTATCCTTTGAGTACAAAGTTTTGCGAAATATAATGTGAATTATTTTTAATATATCAACAAAACATAATGGTGTTCAAATTATTATAGAATGAATTTAATATAAACTAAAACCATTGTGAACCTACTTGAAGAAAAGTTTCTACCGCCAAAGACAACAACATTATTATAGGAGTCCGTTCAAAATCTTCTTATACAAAATAAACCTTAAGATTATCATCAGATTTGTTATTTGTTACACCTTAACAAGAAAGTCATTCTATTCGATTTTTCAATCATAAAATCGTAAAGGCTGCTAAAAATATTAACATTTAATCGTAATATGTAAAAATAAATATTTAAATTAAATTATCAGGAAAATGCTTAAATCCACAGATATTTTTCTTTACATAAATCTTAAAGAAAATATAAATTTTGTTAAGAAACCTATCCGTTTACGGAAATATCAAACATCTTCACGTACTTATTAACTGTGTTCGAGCTGTGGTTCGAGGTTAAAACTGTCTTCAACTTTTCCAATATCCTTTGCTTTTTGTGCATAGGAAGAAGTTAAGAAACTCACTTCCAATATTCACATGTAGCAAGAAATATTGCATATTTGAACTTTGCCTTTAATGGTTTTTTATACAACGGAAAGGGATTAAGGGGCCAAAAATGGTTATCAATTTCTGAGCCAGTCGGAGATTCAAAGTAGTTAGTCTATGCCTAGTTATCTATGTCGTGAGGTCCTGATAGTTATTTTGTCTAAATCTAACCAGTGGCTTCCGTAACAAACGGATAGAATTACTTTCACTTAATATATTCACTTATCTTACCTACTGTCAAAAAGTTCATTTACAAAAATTACTTCATTAAGCTACGAGCTTATGAACCCAAATATTATCAATCAATCAATACATATTATAAAACAAAGTCCTCCGCCGCGTCGGTTTGTCTGTCTGTCTGTCTATTCGCGATAAACTCAAAAACTGCTGCACCGATTTTCATGCTCTTTTCACCAATGGATAGAATAGTTCTTGAGGAAGGGGTTAATATATAATTTGTCAAGTTTTTGTATACATTGGCTAAAATATAATAATGTTTTTATTTACATTTTGAGGATAATTTTATAAAACTTAAAAAATTATTTCTTATTACATATTTATATGGTTTATGGTCAATTTCTAACTAATCAAGTATATATTTGGCACAAAAATATACCCATTTCTGGATCAAAATGAACAGTGATTTATGATTGCTTCGTAGGGAAATACCACAAGGTGCCGTGTCGAAAGGTGGTATTAAGTAAAATAATAACTCTTTCCCTTAAATTATTCTTGTGTTTCCTTAGCCGTAAAAGCCTTTTGAATTCGGAATGACTTTTTAACTAAAAAGTTACACCAAATTCAAAATAACCTTGAAGGTAATTATTTCATTCCTAGGGAGAGCATTTACTTCTTTATAAGAGCTCATAAATACTTTTTTTTGGGCTAAATATGATCGATAATACTGAAATACGTATATTTTTAATTTCGCTTTGACACTATTTCTCAAAACGCGACGCCTTGTATGAATTATAAAGTGCATAAAGTTTATATATTATGAATATTATTACTAGAAATAGATTGATAGTTTTCTTAGTAGTTACTAAAAGGAAAAAGAGTAAAAGACTTTATTTAATACTAGGAACTCACCCTCACTCCGTTCAGATTCGTTCTTAACGATTAGTATAAAATTCCTAGAAATTAGACATTTACCCGCAGTAAAATGTACCCTATAAGTAAACAACTTAAATATCCAGCTATCAACACACTAAATTTTATCAAAAACTGTCCAGTGATTTCTCATGATGCAGTCACAGACAGACAGACAAAAATTCTGTAAACTATAGGTTCGTCTAAATTTAAAAAATAAGAAATCTAAAGTATCGATTCGACTAAGTTAGAATGTTATTACATGTATATTAAATGTAGACTAAAATATAAGCATAACTTTATTTGTTGGCGATAACGCTAATGAGCTTACACGTCAGCTTTTGGAAAACTGCTAGTGGCGCTTGTTACTCGTTACAATAGCAAAGCGCACAGCTGCAGAGCAAATTCTGTATAAATAACAGTGATGGTACTAGTAAAATAACCATTAATATTATAAAGAAGTAAAGTTTGTGTGTTTGTATATTTGTTAAATTGTAAGGGGTAATCTCGGGATCTACTGAACCGATTTTAAAAATTCTTTCACCAATAGAAAGCCACATTATTGCCGAGTGTCATAGGTTGTATAAAAAACCGAAAAATAAAAAGGCTTTTACGTGGTAGTACGTTTTGCAAAGTGAATCGGAGAAAAAACGGTCGAATGAAAGCGTTTCTTACGCGATTATATATGGAAATTACGTCATTTTAAAACTATTCTAAAGAGGTTACACCTGGGGACGAACCCGAGCGAAGCGAGGGTGAGTCGCTACTTACCTATATTGTAATTGTATACTAGCAAACCCGGCCCGCTTCGCTAGGCGTAAGTTGAATAAATAAATTAAAGGGTTTTATAATTTTCTAATAAAATAAAAGTAGCCTGAGTTACTTTTTATAACATTAGCTATCGAGTGAAAGACAAAATCGATCCAGCCGTTCCAGAGATAAGCCGGAACAAATAGAGAGACAGCCAAAATTAAAAAAAATGACTTTAGATGTATGTACCATATATACGTTCATATGCATTCAGTGAAAAACTGTTAATTTGAAATTGAAAACAGACCCTTCATTTATATGTACTGATAATATACCTGCAAACAGATATCTATTTATGATCTATGATGATAGTCAATCTATGATCGCTATCAGGTCAATCTATAATTTAGTAATGTCATTTTACTGTAATAATAATAAAGCTAAAACATTGGAACCGTTATAGGTTCTTTGTTAATAGAAGAAAATAAGCAAACAAAGCGAGATTGTCGACTTAGCAGAACCATCAATCTTCATGAGGGACAAGGTCCCAAGGGTACACTTACAAACTCTTTCAACAAACTTGCAACAATGCTTGATAAATTATTTGCGGTATCATATAAGCAACTAGTTACTTACCATCGCTTCGCTCAGAAGCGTCCCTTGATGACCAATAGTAGCCTATGTGTTGTTGTGCCATACATACTCGTCTATGAATGCTAATCCAAATTCGTCAATTCGTGTTTGACCATGAATACGTTATAAATATACACCCACACATAAATATGCACCCACACCATACACCCACACATAGATGCTTATATATACAGTCTTATGTAGCTTAGCTAGCTTATGTCAACTAGCTTATAGTCGTCAAATTTACGATAATGTCCTTTAACATATATTGGTAAATAAATTTTAAAATCCAACAGTGCTAGAAATACCTTGCAGTGCTTTAATAAAGCTTTCTATGTGGATGACGCGTCGCGTGGCTGCTTGGGATCGCCGGTGCTGCACTTACTTCAATAATCTTACTTCTATTTCGTTATAACTCGAGTTTTGTTTTTTTAATATTTACTTTAAAATTTAATACGTTTATTGCACAGTTCAACGTAAAGATTCCAAATTTTTACTCATAATAACAACTTTAATAACTTACAGTTGTCAGTTATGAATCTATTTAGCAAGTTTCTAAAAGCTAAAGCTTTGCATGTAAATATTGTATTAGGTTACAATAAAAGAAAGAATTATTTTATTAAAATCATTATAATCAAGCCTGAAAAATATAAAGGTATACAGTGTGACACATGATTGAAAAAACCTTAATTAAAAAATTTATCGTTAAGGTTAATTGAATTTTGAAAAGGTAATCCAAATCAGACTTTAGATTAAACTTAATGAGTACAAAGTAAAAATCATGAAAAAACTAAACGTTCAGTCTTTAATTATTGTTTAAAATGTTTTTTATAAATGTTTATTTAAAAGCAGCATTCGTTAAAAGAAAATAAATTATGTTATTTTCATTTACAAGATAAAGAATAAAAAAAAAACAAAAACCGACTTCAAAACTAAACAAATCTAAACTAAAAAGTAGAAAATAATACTTTTAAGAACTTCGTTAATTTTGAAGTCGATGCCAGGACGGACAGATTTATCTTGCCTTTGCAATGGACTTTCGAACGGTATTTTGATTATGTTTACAAATTTATAGATTAATTGAATATGTGTCTATTTAAGGTTATTTTGCTTTGGCTGGCACCGACTTCAGAATTAACGAAGTTCTTAAAAGTATTATTTTCTACTTTTTAGTTTAGATTTGTTTAGTTTTGAAGTCGGTTTTTGGTTTTTGTTAAAAATAATTTATTTTCAATTTTTTTGCGGAAAGTAGATACTTATTTTGTTTATGTAAAAAAAAGAATTTTCCAAATCGGTCCAGCCATCTTCGAGTAATGGGGAACATAAAAAAAGTCCCCAACGAATTGAGAACCTCCTCCTTTTTTGAAGTCGGTTAATAAGAGCCTGAAAGAATTTACCTATCGGTCTATAATTACGTATAATTTTGAAAGAATTTTCTTTTAACTCCTAACCGTTGAGGAGTTGTACCTTCAATCATTAGCTCAACCACAGGAGATGATGATTATCAGACGCAAATACTTGAACAGCTTTAGAAAATATATGAAAAACGTAATAAGTTCCTATAAAATTTGAGAGTTGTCTTTGATTTCCCTGTGATCCCATCATCAGATCGTGACTTGGTGACTATGGGACCAACTAGAAACTATACCCTTTCAAACAAAAAAAGAATTTTCCAAATCGGTCCAGCCATCGTTGAGTAATCGGGGAACATACATATAATTAAAAAAAAAAGTCCCCGACGAATTGAGAACCTCCTCCTTTTTTGAAGTCGGTTAAAATACAAAAATTTCATTTGAAACATAATATGTTCAAATAAAGAGTTGCTAAATATTAAACTAAATAGTTTCCGGGGGAGAGGCTGACTCCTACCGGACGCGTCCCCGGGTGGCGGATAGGGGAGTGCCACTCAAACTGCTTCCCCTGAGATGCCTGGCCTGCGCCTACTCTTGCAGGGGGAATAACCCTCTGAGATGCCTGGCCTGCGCCTACTCTTGCAGGGGGGAAACCCTCTGAGATGCCTGGCGTAGGCCTACTCTTGCAGGGGGGGAAGACCCCTGAAATGCCTGGCGTAGGCCTACTCTTGCAGGGGGAAATGCGCGAGTGGTACCGGAGCAATCCGGCGCGGACCAACAGCCAGGGGGGGGGGGGAGGTTTCGTGAGGGAGCGCGGTGTCTCTGGCCGTTAGACCCGCGGTTGGAGGCACTGCGCGGGCCGTGCTGTCGGGGCTAGCTCGATGGTGCGGCGGCTGGAGCGGGGCCGCTTCGGTGGTCCTGCGTCTGGTGAGGGGTTTGGCACGTTGGGGGGGGGGTGCGCTCCTCCTCCCTTCGGTGCCATGGGGGGTGTTAGGTTTTTTGGGGGGGTACCCACTTCGGTGGGGAGTAGGGGTGGGGCCGCGGGGTCGGGAAGAATTCACAGTTCTGACCGCCCTCCGCGGCTCCATCGCTCGATGACGGACGTGGCGGGGCGGCAGGGGAAGGGGAGTGTCGGCGTTGTCGCATCCTCTTCCCCTGCAGCCGTTTGTGGGTGGGTCTTCGGGCGTTTTGTGGGTGGGCCTTCGGGCGTATTGGTGTGTGCCCACTTCGTTGGGCGTAGTTTGGTTTTGGGGTAGTGTGGGGGCGGCTTCGGGGGAGGGGGATTGTTGGCGTTTTGTCACATCTTCCTCTCCTGCAGCCGCTTCTGGGAGGGCTCATTCTGGGCAGTAGACGTTTACCCAACTTGTTGGGTGGGGGTTATAGGTGCCTAGGGTTCTGCGCTTGTAGGATCTTAGGCACCGCTTATTTTGGCAAGTGCCCACTTGTGGGCGGTGTTAGATTTGCACCGGGGACTCTTTGGCCAGTGGGTGGTCGGGGAGGACTCGGTGCTGGTGGGGCTGTGCTGCGGGGGGTGGGAGGAATTCACAATTCTCCCCGCCCTCTGTGGTCGAGTTCAAGCAGGGGAGGGGGAGTGTCGGCGTTGCCGCATCCTCTTCTCCTGCTGTCGTGGTTTTGGGGCTGCTCCAGGGACTCTCTGGCCTGTGGATGGTCGGGGTGGACTTCGGAGCAGTCCTTAGTGGTTGTAAATTCTTCCCATAATGGGGCTGCCCTTTTCAGGGCGGCCTCATGTTGGTGGCTTCGGCCAACCGTCGGGGCGTCGCGGTTGTATGCGAAAGCGATCCCGTGGCGTCCCATTCATGGCGGCAGGGGTTTGGGAGTTGGGTTTTAGTGGGTATGCCGGATGCGTCCGGAGAGTCGCCACATAACCCCCAGGGGAAGTCGGGGGTACCCGTAACAGGGTTTCCCAACTATAAAAAAAAATAGTTATTCAAAATTCGATCTAATAGATGTATAAAATGTGCGAAAATCTTTATAGCCACTAACAATCACTAAACTAACATAGGGATTAAATCGATACTTATAAAGGTCCTCGAACTCCCTGCCACTTTTGATACATCAGTCATCTTACACACTGCATATTTTAAATACGGATTCATTTATTAACATTTAAAACGTTTGTATAATACATTAGATTCCAGTCTCTGCCAGATACACAGGAGATATTATAATGCAAGTATTCGCTTAAACTCAAATGCACACTCTGTTTCTTTTACTCCCAAAGTTCGATATTACGAAGTTTCAAAACAACCCATGAGAGTTAAGCGAAGTTCAACTTGCCCGGCTCCGTAATTAAACACAATTAAAAAAACTCGGTAAATAAACTTTGCCTGACCTGTGGAAACGAACCCAGGACGTCCGGATCTGTAGCCGAACATGCTTACGATTAGACCATCGCAACAGAATATATATTAAAAGCAATAGCCTATTAATATAATATTTGCAATAAGAAAAATAGATACGCGTTACTGGTATTTTTCTATTTGACATATTGAAACCTTTGTAATATACCAATTATATTGTGAACCTTTGATACTCAAGTTTTTCTTAGAAATACAAAAAATCAAATAACATTTCTTAAAAACATGACTCTACAATCTACGTTATAGATCTTATCTTATACCAGCACATTTACAAAATCATAAAAGGTTTTAATATAGAAAAATACTGAAAGAATTTTTCAGAAAAACAACGTTGGCAACAATTTTATTCTTGTATTTACACAATACGTAAGACTTAGCTTAATCTTTTTGCAAATAAAAGAGATAAGGATGGTGAATTGAATGTGACCTATTTTGAGGCTTATCTCCATAAATAGTGTGTCAGTTACATTATCCTTAAGAACTAGACTGGAATAAAAGGCGGGAACTTATCTTTAATTGGCCTGAAGTACGTACTTAGATGAGAAACAAAAGATATACTTCGAGATGAAAATCCTAATGTGATATTATATTTTGAGAATTCTTTCATGGCGTCGTGGTAAATAATATTATACCTCGGTACTTTAAATTTAAACTGAATAATTTAATACTATGTATGTAAGCAGTCTAGAGACTAGAATGTTTATGACGTGTGTTCCGCAGATATTGTTTCTATAATACATAGATATCTTCAAAAAATGTCGTTGAATAGTGTCGTGTAAGACTGTCTACATCATAAAGCGAGAGAGGAGGGCGGCGAGTGCTCGGCACAGAGGCAATATGTTAAGGTAATGGAGCGGCCTGGGGGTGCACTTGATTGAGAGAAGTCTGAAAGCGAGGCTTCCAGCCTTTCAAACGCTAAAATATTTTTATATTGAAGTATTGAGTCTACCCTATGAAGATGACAAACGCAGACATTCCATCTATCACAGATGTACTCACCTTCAGCATTCTAGGTAATATGTACACATATCCTACGTTAATCTTTTTTATATTTTAATAATTTCAATGTACCGTACTCATTTTTTATTTATTGGACTCAACTACGATTAAAGCTCATCCATATATTATAAACAAAATCAATTGCTTAATTAACCATTCCGGAGGCCAAATACAGAGATTAAAATAAATATACTTCAAAATAAATATTATAAAATATAAATAATATACTATTGTTCAAAACTTGACTAGTATATTTATTCTGAATTTTCGATTATATTATTTCTTTCAAAAAACAAAATAAACAATTTTGTTACACACTAAAATTTGAAACTAATGATACCTATTTACTTAAAAAGTATCAAAAATGTATGACTATTTTTCTTTTTCATCTTTAAAAAAAGGAAAAGCTTTTAAGATATTAGTGTACGCAAGAGCCATACTAGGTCAGATTCAGTCTAGAATCAGTTCACGTGTATTGCTCGGAACGACCTTATTCCTCATATCAAAAAAAATGTACAAATTCAATTTACTCGTGCGTTCAAAATTCTGTCGTTTTGAACTCCATTTAGTGTAGATTTATGTCTCCTTTAAGATTTTGCTTTGATTGATGCAATAGAATTACAATCTGGCTCACTGGCCCGTGCACTGCATAATTTATTTATTCATAAATATTTAGATGGTAGCATAATGTATTAGTAATTAGTATGCTATGAAAGCACTTTAAAGTCTGACAGAGATAGTTTAATCAACTTTCTGCATTCAAGTGTGAGTAATGATGTTATTACCTATAGCATAGCCTATAGGTATAATATATTATGTACTTTGTTATATATACTATGATGGCTAGTAATGTTGGCGTTGGTTTTTTTTCTTACTTCTTTAATATTATTGGAAAATTTTATCATAAAACAGAATTAAAGCTTATACCTAATTTAAGGTATTTGTATATATTATTTAGAGTAGAGCTGACACCAAATACTAAAGTAGAAAGATACATTTGTGGGAACACAATATTATGCAGGATCACGTTCGAATAGGCCGATTCCAACCCCAATGATAGGATATAGATTTCTACTGAACACTATGAACGGGACGCCTGCCTGGCGGCAAACTCGTTTCTCTGCCGAGTTTCTCAAATAAGATTGCACTGTTTGTATTATAATGTAGTATCTACTTTACTGTAACGATATCATATAGAAGATCTCACCACTTAGCAATATTCGTGTAGGAAATTCACAGCTTACAAACGATAACATAGCGTAGTTTTGTAGCAACTGAAGTTAAGTTTGATGCGTTGGGAAACATTGATTTTAATTTAAATAAATTAAATAAAAATTTAAAAGTTACTAAACAATATGAAGTTTATTACATTAAATATAAGAGTAAAAACCATTTTAATCTACTGCTTATTCACTGACTTAAAAAAGTTTACTCTAAGTTATTTTTATTTTTGTAAGCTTTTTACGCAATACCTTAACTAGTTGAAAATAACCACACCAGTCAAGAGTGGTTTCAAATACTTAAATACAAACATATTTTTTTGCTTTGTAATAAATTCAATAATTTATGACATTATATTATAAGCCGTATTTTTTATATCCTACTAATTTGCAATTTATACCAACGAAATTACAACGTTAATACAAAAATATCCTTTCATTCTATTCACTGTAAATCGGAAAACTCTGTTGAACCTTACAAAAATTATTTTATTTCCTTGACGATATGTCTTAACAACGGCCGTATCCGCTTGTTAAAGAAATAATTGGGAGAATCTCTCCGCTTCCAGATATAATACTTAATCATTTCCAGGTAGGCAAATTGTAATATTTTGATAACAATTACTCTCTTAATATTATCAACATAATTATTAAGCATCGCAAATTTTGCTGCTTTTTTTGTTTTATTGACTAACTAATAGGTGGATAAATTAGTTTTTTAAATATATTTTAAGTTAAAATTACATTAATCACAGTCAGATAGATAATAATCTACTAAGAATTACGAAATAATTTTCGTAATAAACAAAAAAATCTTTTTAAAATAAAATAGCTTAAAGTTATATGAACTTAAAATCTAGAGATTTGTAGGTTTGAGTATATTTTATGCTTAGTGGTAGGAATTCGACCATATTATTTCATTGAAATTTCCAGGGAAATATTCTCATAAAAACCTGTTTCTAAAAAACTTATTCAAAATAAACACAAAATAATCGGTTAAAAAGCAGATTCTACATAACAGTACTGAACTGTTATATCTTTGTCTATTAATATCTCTTATTCTTAACAAAAATGTTAATTAATAATAATAGAACTGCCAGTATTTTTGAGAAAAATTACCAAATTTATTCCACAAGCACGAACAATAGGAACTTCATATTATGGCTTAGACGTCTACCTATATATTCTGTATATGGAATATTTCCTGCATTTCCTGCATATTCGCTATAATTAGCATTAAATGGCAAATACATACATACATATGTCAGCATAGTCGGCGTTCAGCAGACTACATTTTACTTTTATTCTACTACATATTTGGTTATTATGTACCTACATCATTTTCATACATAGGTACGTAGTTAAGAAAGAAAATGTCTTAAGGGTTTTTTCTCCTTATTTATTTATTATTTAACTTGATTGTCAATCGGATGTACTAAAGGATTTTTAGAGCTCAGTCATAGTACAAAATTACTATCATAAACAAAGCTACCCTATTTGAAAGATACTCAGAAGAAATGAGTTTGCCGGCAGAGAGGCGATCTGAATCCTTCAGAAAGCTATTTTACTATAAAAACGATTTCCTATATCGTGGTTGGATAATATTATTGGTAAGTGATCCTACATAAAATTATAGAAAAAAACAGCAAATAGCTATCGTGAAAAGGTACCATGTAATAAAATTTCTAAGAAAAGTGAACCTCCGTTTTATTAAACGAATGTCAAAAAACTATTGAGCGTGTTTATATTCCACTAAGTACTTGTGTATTCACGATACTAAATAAAATAATAAAAAGCTAAATAAACAACAATTTGGTTATTAAGTGGGTACATATGTACCTATATTATTTTTATAGGCAATATAAATAGATAAGTCTATTGCGATATGGTGGTCACACAGGAAGCGTAATGGGTTTGGTTGATAGCAATAATCAATTCACAAAAGCAGCCATCTGGATAAGCAAGCCCTCCTTCCGTGTAATATGATGGCGAGGTATTTGATTTGCTAATGAATATAACCAGTACACAATTTTGAAAAATGTCTACTGAACTTACCATCTACTTAAGAAAGTTAAATATTACATAATATTATAAGCTTTTATTCAGCCCTTATTCGTGGAATCCATCTAAAACCCCTGAGAATATCTACCTCTAGCCTATGATATATGAGCTATTGCTCACGTAAAAATAATATCAATGTTACCGAGATATGATGTGCCTTAGTATATCTGCACCATTTCATCCGATCCTTCTAGGCACAAATCTTGTCGCAGTGACAACTTAGCGCGACACGTTCTTATGTCATAAAAAGCGACATTTTATTCGTAAGTAATAAAAATATAGGTGCGTGATGTTTTTTTTCCGCGTTCTTTTTCATTAATAATTGTATGAATGAATTTATTGCATTTTAATGTTCAGCAGCGAGGTGAGCAAATGTGAGGGAAAGTGGTGGGATTCCGAAGCTAAACGTTAATAAGAACTGTTATAACTACCACTAATATTTAAATATATATGGTCTAAAACAAATTAGTAGTCTGTCTGTGTGTAATTGTCTGTTATTTTTTAATGGGTAATAGTGTTAGGGCTCGCTTCATAAAATAGTGTAAGTATGTTAAAATTAGAGCAATGAAATCACTTTGATTGTATTTTTGTATAAATAAATAATGAACAACCTCTTATCATATCAGGTTCTCCCATTCACCCCAGTGTAAGTTGAATTTGTTACCTATTTATATTCTTAAGACGGATACACGACCGACGCGGTGCTAGCAACCGTAATTCGGCACGCACTTCTCGAATTCTATCGAGAGAGGATTTGAATAAAGAAATGACTACTATAAAGAAAAGGTATAAATTTGGTGTTTTAATTTATTTAATATTGTTTCAATGTAATTTGTTTTAAATAAAAATCACATCGAATACGACTTTTTTAGTTTCGTAAAATATTGTCTACCTACATCGATTTGAAACCAGTCGTTTTACACTTCATCTAGATTTTAAAAAAATCTTTATGATCAAACAATACACTAATTAATAGACGAAACTATTTTTATGTGTCACGGGAGAGACCATAAACGTTGTAAAGCATTCGAAATGTCGGGAATCCAAAAAAAACTATATATCCGCGACAAAATCCGAAAACAAAATTTCATTTATAATGTCAAATATTCACGAAAATCTAAGAAAGTATAAATACACTATTATTCTAATAAATAAGTATACTGTATGACTATAATGCTGCTATCATCACTTAAAATATATCTTAAAATATAACTTAAAATACAGTTACTTCTATCAGCAAAATCCAGTGTATACATTATATACATGTTTAGTTTAATATTATATAACGCTGATTATAAACGGCTCAATTAACTAACAAGGCACCCCAATCTAAGTTGCTCATTGAATAATAAATTACCGATAAATAACTAGCAACCTTATTATAAATTCAAACGTTGTTCGTAACTAAAACTTATAGACGTTGTTTGTGTAAAATAAATTTTAATAATGGCTGATAAAGTTGAAGATTATTTTCTAGAAGCACATTTTTCAGTAACATTATTCAGAAATAACTACATTATTAGCCTTACAGAGAAGGTTAAGGAAATGAAAGAGTCACCATTCTGTTTGATTATTTGCTTATGTATTGGTTTCGAGATTTTCGTTCCTACAATAGTACTTAAAACGGTAAACCTTAAAAAAGAGTAGTAAAGTGAAAATGTCAAAGGAATATGTAATTTTTTATACAACAGACTGATAATAGCACCGCGATACCTCGGTAGCCGTTCTAATAGCTATTATATCACTAACTTGCAGTTAGTAGTTAGTTAGTTAGGTAGTCTCGGTTCGTGTTCGGTCGCGTTTAACTCTTACATTACTAGCCTTTTAAAAATATAAGCGAAAGAATGTATATAATATATATATATTTTTGCTCTTAAGTTCTTCATTCCATTACTGTGAGTGAAATACCAGCCGAAAAAGTAATTCATTCCGAGAAGGCTTTCAAGACATTTTATGTTACAGAATAAGAACTTTGACTACAACTTACAACTTATTAAGTTTTAAGGCGATATACGAGTATATGGATATTTCTTAGCTCCCCGGTCCCCGCATTATAATAAGGTCATCGTATTCACAGCAATCCTATTGAGATAGAGAAATGATACCTACTCGGCATATAAGCCAATGCCAAGTGTTCTATTTTCGAGAGCTTTTTGATACATAACAAGAAAAAAAATATTTTTTATAAGGTTTATACGAGATCTGTCACTAGAAGGGTAAGCTAGATTAGAAAAATCAAATGTAATAGAATTTATATAAATCATTATAAATAATGATATTTTATTATTCCATCATATACGTACTAAAAATAATGAACCTACATTTAGGTTCTTTAGGAATTTTGATATTTTAAAGAAAATGATTTCAAATGATTTTGTTCCAAATATATACGATGTTTTAAATAATGTTTTTGTATAGGCAGGTAAATTAACAAGGATGTTTATTTTGTGCTGCTTCAGCATGGCAGGGTCGTTAATTGTGTTTATTATACATTCAAGACGTGAACACCGGCATCACTTTGACAAAGGTGATTAAGTGGCTCAGTGGAAATCAAATTTGATATAACTTTAGATCACATAAACACGTCGCCCCTTATGTCTCTTAGGTAGACAAAATTAATTAGCGAATATAGTGACAAGCTCTTCCCAACAAAGATACAACTACTATGTACATTATATCATAATGGTAAAAGTAAATATTCTTTTAAATGTTGAATAAACACGGTATTATTTTATTTCAGATGATATATATTATATCAATATTAAATTAAAGCTTTCTAAAAATAATGTACGAAATGTCCAAAAATGTGATTTTTAAGACTATCAATAACTATTTAATAAATTATCATGATTGTAGTCATTATTGTTACACAAATAAAAGCTAGCAAGAAAGAAAAGTAAAAAATATATTTATTAAATTAATAACTGCGCACTTATGATTTTCAAACATGAAAATCCATCGAAATGTGGTCAAATATTTAACGCTGTGGTGAAGCTCATCACTCGTGCTACTAGCATACGTTTTATTACGAACGATATATTTGTAGATTGTAGACGCAATGTGTTTGAACTTTGTATAATTCATTTCAAAATATAACAGCACTTGTGGTATTCCATAGTTCTGAGGTAACCTACGTTTGTTTTCTGTACATTGCAGGCAAACATATCACTAGATAAACTTAAACATCATTTTTAAATATGGTATAGAAAGGAGCCAATGTCATTCTGGACACATAAAATCTCTTGCCATCAATCCCTGCAATGTTTCATAGTAATAGCACAAAACAACTTATATTTTTTTTAAATTACATAAACTAAACCTGACATTGAAATAAAGCGTTATTATTATTTACATGAGCATATCTCTTTACATATATCTTGAATACTTTTTTTTTTACTTTAAAACAAGGGTAATAAATAGCCTAAGCATATCTTGATACTAATCTATAACTATTTGTTTATTTACTGCTTAAAATCTTAACATGATACTTTATTAACCATTGTACATAGCCAAGCTTCTATTCAATTAAAGTGGCAATAAATCAATAATAACTGGTAGTACCTATAGAAGTGAGAATCGAATCTAAGCTCCTTAAACACACCTACTTTAAAAATATAACCTTTTTCAAAAATTCTGTCATTTTAATGTTAACAAACAGTATTCCTAAGAGACTTTCTATCGTCAACACAAAAAGGTCTTACATTAATTTCCACTTATATACTTCAAAAGCGAATTTCCATACAAACCTTTATTTAATTTAGAAGGTGTTTTCTAAAATGTCTTCTAGGACTCACCTCTGCTGTAAAGAGAAACTCTTTTAAGTAAGTATATGAACATACATTTTCATGTCTCTACGTTTTATATAGTCAGTATTTCTTTAATTTAGTAAATTATTAAATAAAATAGTTTCTTATATATTTCTATCTTCTCTTCATCTATCTTCTAATAATTTCTTGATCATCACTATAAATATCTACCTAAATCATAAAACTTTAAAATCTAGGAAAGGAAACACGTGTAAAAACTGTTGTAACGAAGTGAGAAATGTGTAATGATATTTAACAAAGTACAAGTACAAAAGTGCAGCAGACGTCAGGCTCCACAGAAACTTATTACAACTTGTTTACTCGGCATTTTCGCATCCTTTGTTCTGTGTGTAACAACTAACAACTTCACAGACGAATACGAACATTAGGTACGCCTTGTATAAATATAATTTACATTCATTACTAAGTTGGAACTAGAATTGGCTGGCCATAAGTTACTTAACTATAAAAGTTAAATAAAATATCCTACATCACCCTACAAAAATATATGTTACTTACTCAAAATAAAAATAAATAAATATATGTATATATACATTATACAGGTATATAAAGATATAGATGTCCTTGAACACCATTAATTGCTATATAGATAAAAGCTTTACTTTAAGTTTTGGTTATTATAATTATTAATGCTATTTTCCTGCGATTCCGCTTGCCTAGATGTTATTCATTCAAACTTTCTTTGTTTGACATTCGACATTATGAATTTTACGCCAAGGTTAAACCGTTGAACCGTTAGGTAGTGAAGAGCAAACTCATAACTGAGTCGCCCACTCATATTAATTATAGTAGGTGGGCCTAGGTGGGCCGAACCTTGAATAGGACTATGAAATTTTTATCAATACAATAGAGCTTTTCCAGAGATTTGATCTGCGTTTATGTTTCTAGTTAACTTTTTTCTATTTTATCATAAAAAACTTGGGGATGGTAAAGTATGAAATTTCAGAGAACTCGTAAATTTAACTAAAGAACTTGTAAAAATATTATTCATAACATAAAATATATGTACGATCAAGTAAAAGACTTATAAAATGAACCAGATTTTTT
Source organism: Boloria euphrosyne (assembly GCA_951802675.2). Classification (NCBI taxonomy): domain Eukaryota; kingdom Metazoa; phylum Arthropoda; class Insecta; order Lepidoptera; family Nymphalidae; genus Boloria; species Boloria euphrosyne. The sequence continues at coordinate 8,509,643 of OX637872.1, forward strand.
TCTTCGGAATACCGAAGAAAGTTGAAAGAGCAAGTAAAGTTAAAGAGTTTTTCTTAGAAAGTTCAACTTCGAAAGCCTTACAAGTTTGTGAGATACGTACTTATATACTTATTACTGTAGAGAAGCCCCGGAAATTAGCAGAGATTTTTCATTCTTATATAATAATAATAGTTGTATTTACTCACAAAGCAAGCAATATAGAATGACATTAAATTTAAGAGTATATCTAGCTTAAAAAATATGATATGTATAATTTATTATTGAAATCATAAATAATTACGTTGTTAGTATTCAAAATTAATCAACAAAACACATTCCTAAGTAAGTTTGTTTGTTACGTTTTCACCCGAAAACTACTCAACCGATCATCATGAAACTTTGTACTCATATTCTTGGAGGTATTACTCATAGAAGTAACATAGGATACGTTTTTTTTACTTTTATTTCTAGCGGGCTTGAAACCATGAACGCGGGCGACGCCGCAGGTACTGCTAGTAAAATAGTAAAGCTCAAAGCTTATAAATTATGATACGATATTTTTCAAGTTTATCAAACATAATATATTATTTGTTAAAGCAAATTAATATTTGCCGCGCAATAGGAACACACCGAACGGAGTAAAATGTCTTACTTTATATGACAAGTTAACATTACTAGCCCCATCATATTCAGCTCATGGATAGAAGAAAAATAAAATGATAAATAAATAAATACTACAAATAGTTGGGACATCAACACAAAGCATCATCTAATTCCACAGTAAGCTTCAAAACTTTTGTTATGAAAACTAGATAGTTAATACAGTACACATTATATAGGTATAATTTTAAATACTTTACTTTTAAAAATAAGTAATTTTTAAATCTTATAATTTTAAAATGACATCCATGACCTGAATACAAACACGACATTTGTGCTCATCACACAAATGAATAACTCTACCGGGACTCAAACCCGCGAACTCTGGCACAGGAAGTAAGAGTTATGACTAACTGAGCCAAACATATGGTCGGTTTCATAAATATATATTATATTTCAAATGGATTCTTAAGATAATATACGCGTAATAATACAGTATTATATTATCATCTTTGATAAAAAAATTATAACAAAATATTTAATAATATTTCGTAGATCTAAAACTAGAAAGCAAAACTAAAAATATTTACTAAAAGAAAAAATATAAAAAATACCTTAGCTGAATGAAATTTATTCCTATATTTTGCAAAGTTCTATAAATAGAGCTTGAAACAATAATAACTACATTTCACTATGTAAAAGGATAGTTTAGTAGATCACCATATAATCTTAAAAGAAAATGCAGGCTCGGTTCCAGGATAATACACATAAAATAGCAAAGTATCTGATAGTAGGGGATAAGCCTCCGAACGGACAGCATTCAATTCGCCGCTATTGCCTAAGAAATACAACGCGTAAGCTTCGGATTTTAAAACGGTATACTCTATATATATTTCCAGTGGTCTTGAATAAAATTGTTTTATACTTTTAGGTACATTTAATATAAAAGTTAAAATATTTTCGAAATACGAGTTACAAATTATTTTAAAATCACAGATAATATTCTATAAGTACGAGTAGGTAAGTACCTAATAAGTATTTTACACGTCATATTGCTTTTTAACATTTTGTTTTTTTTTACTAATAATTTATCTATCGAAAATTTACAAATTATTGAAAAACAGAACGAAAAACGCGACTGCATTAACTGAAAAATTCTCAAAATTACGAATTATGTAAGCTATTTATGAAACCCTTTATTTTTAAACTCCCACTTTGACTCACAGTTGAAACGAATCAAACAAAACAGAGAGTGCTAATGAAATATCGCAGTCAGTAAAAATCAGTCGGTAAGTCAGGTAAAAAATAACAAATACATTGTTTACTTCGAATAACAATAATATGCTGCAAAATAATTCTGCTCCTGTACTTTTAGGAAGTATCAGAAATTTTAGTTTTTCATAAATATTGGTTACTCAATTAGGTAATGTTATGTTGATTGTTGAGGGTAGAACTTTTCTTTCTTAATTTTTTTCCATGCCTGGGCTGCCTGGCTATTTGTGAGAATCATATGTAACTTTCACTCCAGATTTTAACTCTAGTAAAACTTACCTAACATCGCGTAGAACAGGTACCCAGTAATCAATAATGAAGGGTAGTAAGTATACATATAAACTTATATCCTAGGTACATTTGATACTAATTTTAGCGTAACGTAAATACCTAGAAACCTTTTTGACTTCGGAATATAATTTTCAATATTGGATACTAATAAAGAGGCCTATCGCATCCAAACAGATCCCGCATAGAAAATATTCCAACAGAGATGATTTTGTCGCCAGGCAGACGCGTGCCAATTGTGAAAGGCGTCGGGCTTATTCAGCATTTCTCTAGTATAATATACATAAAATATCAAATTTATAAGGTTAATACTAACATATGTGTTAGGTATATCTAATATATAAGTGTCGATAACCTTTTTTAAGCAAATATTTCGTATAAAATTGCTTTTTAGATGTTATCAATATAATTTTTATTTAATTACTAGTTAAATAGTTAATTATAATAGTTAGTTATTGTTGTATTGATTCAGTAACCGGCTTGGGAATTAGTCCGTCTCCCGCGCTGGCAACACACTGTCCTGTTTAACCGTATTAGAATATTAGAAAAATATATATAGTTGAAACGGACACTCTCACATCTGAAAATATCAGAAGATTTCACACCGCTTTACTTCGCTTAGTTTCCACACGAGCAAGTCAGTCTTAACTTGTTATTATACATATTATAATAGATTTAAATAGCTTACGGATACCTGTTGTAAATACCCGGGCAACCGAGGTCATTTTTCGGCAAAGTCAATATTTCACTTTTTGCTATCGTAATGTATTATATTTAAATACATATTTATACTACGTATACCTATATTTCATTTTGATAATGATTTCATCCAACAAAATATTAGATACTAACTAGCTGACCCGGCAGACTCATAAGTCATACTTCATGGTTGTGAAAAAGCGCCCATCTCTAGAACTAGAAATTCGATTTTAAAATTGATCATATATTTAAGAGCCTGAAGTAGAGCCATAGAGTTTCTGACATATAGCTAACCCTTTCGAGGTAAATGGTTCTAGTTTATGTATAATATTATCCCCATCCCTAAGAGTAGAGTGATATTTAATAACCCATAAATACCAAAATCGGACAGAATTAAGCTGAGGCTCTAAACAGGAAAAGAATTTTACAGAAAATTCCTATAACTATCAGGACTCCAAGGTTTATTGCTAACTAACTAGCCGACGAGCCATTTCTATCATGATATAAAGAACGATTGAAACGGGTATCACAATATGTATGGTAGGTACATAAAACTTTAAGTATATACAAACATATCTAGTAAATAAATAAGTGGTAGTAAACCTGACCAGAATACGTACGTACTTTCATTTTTATTCTAACCTAAGCCCAAACATTTCATAACATTTCAAACATGTTTACTGGAATAATAAAGCTAGGAGCTTTGCGAAGTAACAAATAGCTTTTAATATCTACAGTTCTTAAAATTGCCCTTGTATTGCGATTAGAAGTCACAGAAATGTCCTCTACATTTAATGAAATTCGTCCTTTTCCATTTTATATTTATTTTCAAAAGGAATTCATATTCATGTTCTCATGAACAAGAATTTATGTATTCATAAATTCAATTCTATCTATTTATTAGTTAGGTAGTGTCAGTAGTGATTTTGTAATTGATTCGTCTCTTTTTACACGCTTTTTATTAGCTTCACCTGTATGTTTAGATGTCACCTGCTAGATTTCGTTTGATATTAAAACTATTTTGATAAAATTATATTAATACTAATTTGATAAAATAAATAAACCAAACTAAAAAGTAGAAAATAAATAATAGTTTAAAAAAACTAAAAAACACGCTTTTTATAGAAAACCGAACTAAAAAATAGAAAATAAATTTTAAAAATTATTTGATTTTAAAAAAAGCGTGGGGTGCTTTTTAAGATAGTATCAAAATGATAATCACTCTACTCATATCTGTCAATAAAATATTTATAACTATTGACACCATTCCAGACCAGAATCCCAATCCCAGTAACACCCCCGTAACTGACGTCTGTATTGCATCCCATCGTAATTTGATAGTAAAAGTAATAAAAAGTATCGTGCACTATAATATCCCTGGCTGGAGGCTGTGTGGACATCACAGTTCTTTTTTCGCAATTAATAAATAATTGTATTTTTAAGTGTTTACCTATAACTTAATAATTTGCTTATAAAATAATCTTAAAAAATCATGTTACGTTTACTTTACTTTGTTATAACAAGCAACAAAAAATTGCAACAATAAATAAAATTCAAATCTTTAGAAAATCTTCCACGTTTATAATAAATTAAAGAAATCATTATCTATGGATTACAAATTCATATTCAAATTAATTAATAACAACTAATAAACTTAAACTAACTCATTTGGGGAGACTGAACTGTCTTAATCCGTCTCATCTCTTCGACAGTAGCTTAAAGTAAAACTTGGCAGACGTAAGGTATATAGCAGACATTAATCACCCTGCCATTCACGTTCGCGTCTGAAGCGATTTCAGGGTTTTAATAGTGCCCTTAAGACCTTGTCGCTGTTCACACATCACATAACGACAAGTAGATTTTCAAGAGCTGTACACTTTCCAAGTTCCATGTTCTAATATGTTAGGGGTGTTTGCCTTGTTTACCTACAGCAAACCTTAATAAATATATTAATGACGCATAATAATAGTAATGTTCTTCGATGGATTCCGGCCATGGCGCATAATTTCGTTGAGACTAGCCAACTACGCAAGAGATATTATAGTGCACAAGTGTACGCGCAGACACAAGTGCACTCTCTGTTCCTATATCACTCTCATATTCCGGTGGGACGAAAGCTCGACACGACCAGTAAGAGCTAAGGCAAATCCATAAACTAATTGACATAACTGTGTTCGTTTGTAAATCGTTAATCACATCAACTGTGTTCAGCCTTTTCTAAAAACGATGTTATGATGTTAGACAAAGAAATAATACTATTCGCTGTCCTATCCCTTGTCTAATAATAATAATTAATACCTAGCTATTTATTTGAAAGTGAACTATTAAGATAGTATTCAATACATTTTTCTAGTTGTACTCGTAAAGACCTTTTTGTAGTGCTTTATTATATTAATGTTAAGGCCTACTAAGGTAACGCCTTCAAATATTTACTGGCAAAGATAATAAGACGTTACACATCCTATCTCATCTTTATTCTTTCTCATATAAAAATGTAGTCTGAATTTTATATTCAATCAGATCTGTGGTCCTAAAATTTATTGATAAACTTAAGTGGTTACAACCTAAATTAAAAACCACCGGCGAGCAAAACCGCAAAGAGAAGTTAGTTAGTTAGTAATAAATTTCAGTACATTGTGGTTGGTATCGCACTTCCGTAATATACGTGTTAGGCTGCAATCTGTCACTTTGCACAATGGATTAAATTCACATTCAAAGCACGTTACTCTTATTCAAATCAACACGGTAAGTGAGGCGGCAACGGTCCCAACTTTTCAAATGTAAAACTTGTAACACGAACAAATGTGAAATTCAATAAGCATTGCTCTAGACTTTTATTCACTATAAAAATAAATATAAACCCATTGTAAAAAATAGAGTTCAAAACAATCTTTAATATTAAAAGCCAAGCGTTATCTAGGTAAATAGAGCTCGAAATTTATTTTTTTTATGCTCAATCTTGGCATCTGTAATATTTTAATCTAAAGCATAAATATTAAATTAGGTCAGGTACAATATTTTAAATTGTTTATTTCGTATATCATCATTTTGATAAGTCAATTGTTTTATAAATATTAAATTTATTTTCCATGTCAAACAAATAGGTTAATTAAATAATACCTTTGATTTTGAAGCTTTGCAACAGAAAAATTCTTTTGATTCCGTTATTCTAGACAATAACAAAGAAATTGTTAACCACCGGGATAACAAAAAAGGTAATTGAATCGTTTTCAACTGTTTGTATCCATACGTATAAATATGTTTACTCAAAAAATTATGAAATATCGTCTTTTTAAATAAAACTAGCGACTCACCCAACGCTCCGCTCTGGTTTATCCCGTATTCCCGCAATAATAAGTATTCAATACGTTAGCTTGGGTTCAGCTATACCAGATATCATCATACCAAATTGCATGGAAATTTCTTTAGTTTAACTCGTGATGCGGTGACAGACACACAAATTCTAAAAAGCATAAATTTGGCTTATGTACAAATTAATTAATGACTATTTTAATGAGATTTTTAAAAAAAATATTTGATGTACTGTTTCCACTCAGTTAAAATTTTATTTTATGTATTACAAGCGACTCACCCTCGCTTCGCTCGGGTTTGTCCCTCTGTACCTTCTTTAGTATGAGTTTTTTTACAAACTTTCAATTTTTATTATTTTTTTGTTATCTATATATATATAAAAATGAATTGTTGTTCGTTAGTCTCGCTTAAACTCGAGAACGGCTGGACCGATTTGGCTAATTTTGGTCTTGAATTATTTGTGGAAGTCCAGAGAAGGTTTAAAATGTGAATAAATATGAAAAAAAAGGTCTTTTATTTATCAATTGAGGCAGTACGAAGTCTGCCAGGTCACATACAAAAAAAACCTTAATTGGTCGATCCATTCTCGAGTTTTGCGCTTAGCAACATTGATTTTTATTTATATATCTATATATCGATGAAATGCAAAAATATTTAATGAACAATTCCAAAAAAATACAAGTTTGTTGCAACAAACACGGTACTCAGATGTTGATATTGATAAAATCTTGCGGCGCCGTCGCTAACACAAATAATCTGATACGATCACACATCGAGCGGAATAATAAACTATGTATACTTTTCAACTTTTGTAAATCAAATGGACTTTTCTCTTTCCCAAAGGACTAAGTTGCCTTATAAAGTTAATAAAATAAAATGTAGGTACCTTTACTGAACTTATTCTCAAACATTGAAAAGTGTATTTTAGCTGTACTTTGTAAACTATTCATATAATAAAATGATAAGAACCTTTATAATAAGTTGAATATTATATAATAATAGTGTATTTATTGTAATTGTCTTAAATTTTAAATAAAGTAGTAAGCCTTGTTCTACTTTATGCTTGTCTATTTTGAAGTAACCTTAACCATAAAGAATAATTAATAATCTAATACGAATATTTTAAAAGTCCTTTTATATATGTGTAAAAATAGTTTTAGATCTAGGTATACCTAAATGAAATAATTAATCATTAATGGAAATAAAATTCTTACGAGTTCAAAAATAAAAAACAATGTAATGTATGTTTTAAAAATCATGTAACTTTGGGTTGCATTAGTTAAGTTTTTAGGTTGCAAGTAATTTTTTTCAGGTCGGGCTAAAGAGTACTTGATTTGCTGCTACACATAAAATATGAAAAATATCATGAGTTCATAATATAGTAGGTTTTAAAACATATCATGTTGTTACATTCTATAGTAACATGACTTTTTTTAATTATATAGGTACTGTATAATATACATTTCTTTTCGACGACAATTTACCTTTTATTTTCCTCAACTTTATGCCTGACTTGCGAATATTAAAATTTCATAACATTTTTGCGAATGACATTTCCCAAACCCTCATATTAGTAACGTAGTGCTTTGAAAGGCCTCTATATTTTTCGAAGTTTATTAAAGCGTACTACAAACAAAAGTGGAATGTGTAATTTGGCATGAAAATATAAATTATTCACATGGGAAAATTAACAACTGTACCAACGTTGTTTTACGAAAAAATATCCACTTTGCTGTGCCCGACGTTTAAGTTTCAAATCTATACATATAATAAAACTGTAGAAAAGTCGTTTTTGTACATCAAAAAAAAATTACAAAAAAATAGCCATGGTGTTAAAGGACAACCAATAGAACCCATTTCCAGCATTTCTAGAATTTTTGTCTGTTTGTCTGTTTGTCGGTTTGTCGGTTTCTCTATTTATTTATCCGGGCATCACGTAAAATGTACGAAAGCAATGTAGATAACTTTTATACACAACGATTGAACGTAACTTGAAGTAACATTTAGTTTTTGTTTTTTGCAATCGGTTCAGTCTATCAAAAGATATTTGAGTTTAAAGTGAAGAAGTAGAGAAATTCCAGAAGTAAAATTAGGGTTATGTGAATTTGGTCTCACTCATCTACACACCTGAATGTAAATATGCGTGCACAGTTAGGAGGCTGCGAAAATGCACAGGAGTTTTCCAATTTATTGTTACAAATAGGCGATGGCACATACCCCGTACAAGAAGATGAAAAGGTTATTTTGATTGATAATGATTTGAATTGATGGTTCCTAATGTTGTTTATAAAGAAGCACTAGCATAAATTAAAAAAAAAATGATTTGTATCGATATCCTCCAACAGCGCTTCGCGCTAAAAAATACATTGTTAAGTTCCGACATCCACGCGAACGAAGTCGCGGGCACAGCTAGTAAAGTATGTAATATATTTATTGTTTGTAATTATTTTTGTTCACGATTAACTTAGAAAAAAAAATAAAAAAAAATAAAATTATATACACATAAAAATGAATTAATTCAAAAGGACGAAATAAAATATTAACCTTAGGATATGCCAAAATATCTTAATTACACATTATATGCCGCCTATCCTGCTGTGTCTTACCCGAGATGTCTATCATTTCAGGTCAATTGATATATTAAAAGAAATCTAATTTTCAAATTCAAAAATATTATCCAAAGTTACATAGTAACTCGGACTAAAATACAAAATATTTACCATACGAATTTCTATCAACTTGATTCTTTGCGGTAGTTTAGTAACGTATTGTCAACAAAATGTAAAATATTCATGAAAATATTTTACCTTTCCCAAGTAGATATTTTACATCTTTATACTTTCATTTACCACGGATTAATATTCTCAATTATAGTCTGGGTGCATAAGCTTAATAGGTTTGTTAGGATTGAAAATATTTATGAGACCCATCGTGTTACTTTTACGTAAATTACGTATAAATAAATACAGGCATAGATATTACTATTTATTTTATAAATATTATTTATTTTAATAATTGCTGTTATTCATAATAAAAAAGATAGTTACGTTTTTTTCTTACTTTACTGTGCTCTAGGTTTCGTAAATAATTCCTTAGATATCGCCGTATATCACAGGTGTGCTATTTCCCTCGGTAACCGTAATTATTATCCAAGAATACGTTAATTAGTTTTATATGAATGCTTATTGCGTAATTATTAGGTTATTTCATTTTATAGTTTATTCGCGGAAAGAAAGAAAATATTTATATCGAACAGTAGGTACCTATCGGTGGCTTTTTTCATATTATAAAATCTAACTCTTTGGCTTTATGTTCTGAAGTTATAATATGAAGTTATAAGTAGTTAGATTGCTTTTTATCGATATTATTTTATATTCTTATTTTGAGCATTCAAATTACGTCTTTTACAAACACATGATGGAATCTATTGGTGATTATCTGATCTACACTCATTAACAACTTGTACTTGTAGTAAAATTGAAGGAAAAGAATCCTACAAATGGCTTATTTTATACCTTCATGGATAATAAGTATTTAAATAAAATTTTCAATGTGTTATCAATGTATTGATGTTATCTACGTCAAGTCGGTTATAATTTATTACACAAATCGATAACTTGCATGAAGTGTTTCATGTATAGAGTACAATAATAAAATGTATATAATAAATGTAAAAAGGGTTTAATCTACTTCAAAAAAGCAACTTCTATACTAGATAACGAATCTGGGTAACATAAATAAGTGACGACGTGACCGAAGCGTGATTCAGCATGAACGTCACATCCAATCTCTAAACATAAATCTTCTCCGGAAAATGTCTCAGGTAATCTCGTTCTTTCATTCATATACGTACATAAATACTTCTTTTTGATAACTATATCCTCATTTTATAAGAAAACTTTCTTATATTACAAATAAATGTCAAAAACGTCCGTGTTCAGTTCGGAAGACCTGCTTCTGTTAAAGGGTAGGGTAAAGTATATAAATCAATTAAGTATATCAAATTACAATGCATTGGTATTACTGAAATATTGAGCATAAGTTTTAACAAAGTTACCTACCTATATAGTTGAATTTGAATTTGAATTTGAATTAGTTATGCAAAACCTTGCATTATGTATTTGATTTAACATTTTTATTTTAGAAAAAAAGCTTGAAATAGTTAACAGTTATTTGTTTAATCGTCCAGCCAATTAAACGTCTAATTTAAACGTCCCATAACTGGGCAACACACGCTTGCTAAGTGGTGATTGGTGGACTGCACTTGTCTCTTTGAATTCTTGCTGGTTCTCTCAATTCTCTCAGATTTGTAGATTTCATTCACCGTAAGACAAATAGGCTAAGGTAATCGCGTCATTCCATTTTTCAAGCGAGTGCGTCAAAACTTGGCTTAAACTGCGTATATTAATAACATATACGTATTTTTGTATATTGGTATATATAGAAACAAAACTCTTTTATAAAATACGAATCTAATCACACTGCACATTTAAAGGTTTATGTATCATAAACCTTTAGATGTGTACGGTGTAGTGATTAAATCTAAACCACCTTTAAAACTGCCAGGTTGTAACGTAAACCACTACCGGCGTATTGCGGCGATGCCGTGTACTTTTCACTTAGTACTCAAAAATATATTTAAAACTTTTTAATGTGGGTGCTTTAAAAATATATCTAAAGATAAATATAACATTTATTAATACCGTTTATGTGGCCAAATGCCAAATTCTTCAAATTCAGATGTCAATTAAATAGCATGGAAGAAAAAAAACAATTAGATTAAAAATCAATATCGTTTGAAATTTAACCTAAAGAGGTGTTAAGTTCTTTGTGTACAAATAATTACTTTACATTCAAGAACTTATTTAATTCAGAAAGTTTTGTATTCGAATTTGAAATTAGAAAAGTGAAGTTAAATGATATTTTAGCTCTGCATTCGGTATGAAAGACATATTTACATAATATGTAAGTATGTAAATTTACAGTAAATATGTACAATAAAATAATGTTATGAATAAAGTTTTAGAATTTGGAAAATTTATAAATGAACTTTAAACATCTAAATGGCTCGTAAAAACACATACTTGTTCCACTTAACTTTATAGCATATACGAGTAAAAAACATAACTCCTTATTTTTTCGTTAGTCGTTAACTCAGTCGTTACACCGCAAGCGGGGAGTCCCCGAATTCGGGCTGTCGACTAATGAAAATAGGCTATCTATATCTCGGTCGTTATACGGCATGCGGGTATTCCCTGTGCGTGGCCTAACAACCAATGAAATTCGTCGGTTGGTTTAAAGCATGCGTGGTGCGCCGTGCGGGGACTCAGTTTACGAATGCAATTGTCTAACTTCAGTTAAGTTAATAATTTCTTCTTCAGTAAATCACAAACAGATAACATTGCTCCACACAACAAAAATTGTTGATCCATAGCAGGTACCTAAGTCTACTCAGTCCCACTCTTTCAAAATAAATGTGCAATGAAGAATATCAAACAATCCGCAAGCGGGCCCTATCGACTAATGAAAACGGTTAACGCATGCTGGCCCTATCGCATGCTTAACTAGAAATCTCCCGTACCTCGTATGCGAGCCCTATCGACTAATGAAAACGATTACAGCATGCGGTCCCTATGGCATGCGTGAACAGTAATCTCCCGCACCCCGAATGCGTGCTCTAACGACTAATGAAAATGAGCCCTTAAACTTAAAAAATCTAAATATATAAGCGAAAGGTCACTCACTCATCACGATGAGTTGAAAAAAAAGATGAAAATTAACAGGGTAGTTTATAGTTAAAGTTAAGTAAAGTACAAAGTAGAGTTCAGTAAAAAGGTTCCTTCGCTTCGTAATAATGTGCGTGAATTACATTTGGTTGATACACTTTTTTTTCTTGCAATACATACTTTAAAATTATTTTCTAATTGTGAAGTAGTCAAAGAAATTTATTTAGCAGCTTCATCTTTATGTAATTCCTAAAACAGATATTGTGGCTAGATTATAATACAGTTAGCAACAAGTTTAGGTTAGATTAGGTTAGAAAAGTTTTATATCAATTATTTAAAAAGCCGTAAAATAAACCGTAACACAAGTTATGTTACTCTTTTACTAAAGAGCAGATATCTTGCAGATTGTGTAGATGCAGCATCCAACCTAAATCACTACCTGTATTATTAATATAACGGACTACCTAGTTTTAAAGGGACTACATCTGTGTAAGTTATTAAGACACTAAGTATCTTACAAAAAGAGAAAATATTATGTCACACTTTAAAATAATAATTTCTCACTTGTTAAAGTAATAACTTCCCTCTATTTGAATCGGGAGCAGCAAAGGTGAAAATGTCGTATGCTGCTTCTATATTAAGGTGCTAGTAGCTAATATGTTATGTATTTAAAATATTTTCATAAATAAAAATATATCAGTGCACTGTTATATATCTTTCAAGTGTACTTTTTAAATATCTGTTTTGCTCTACCACCATACACTGTACCTACATATTTATGGTGAATCAAAGCTATGAGGCAAAATATTGATACTTTACAGAGTAGCCACTGTAAATTCTATAGACTTTATGTCAGAAATACATAAAAATAAATTAAATCAATCATTATTGTCGTTATAGGTATTAAGTTTACGATTTAACTGAACTGGGAAGGCTTCGAATATATCATTTCTATAGGTGCATTTGATAATATTTTCGAAGCATATTGTATATGTATGTTACATTAGATAGTAGACACAGGCTTAACTTTATTTTGTGAGTATACGAAGCTAGATTAAAAGCGCTATTGATTGCTCCGGCATCAATGAACCGAATATACAGACTCGCTGTTCGTCATTTATTGAAGTGAAAAGCGCCGAACGCCACTGTTCTACTTTACCTATTCAAAATATTGAAGTAAATGAGTATTGCAGTTTCGCGATCCGATGACAAAGTTGTGCGCGTTTGTACCACCAAAAAACTATTTATTTGATATATTTTTTAAAGTAAAAAAATAATATTGGAAAATACATAGCTTTTTTATGTATATTATTTAGTCATATGCAAACGCCTAACTTAGTTCCGCTAACCTATTGTTTTCACTGACGATAAACGTAGTCTCCAAAGGTGAACTTAAAAATTACATATACTATCATAATATTATCTATTATGAGTTATTATCATAATAAGTAATAACACTTGATATTTCTAAAAAAAAATACTTTTGTCTGTTGTTGCCCTTCATTATCGGGTTTTAAAAGTAAAACCATTAAAAACAAATTGAAATTATGGGCGCCAATGTCAAATATGGGTTTCAAATCCTAACAAATAAGAATTTTAGTAATTAACCATTCATTTTCTTTTGAAACTTAAAAAGGGTCTTAACCTTAGACTAGGTGTTATATATCTATGGTCTTAACAATAAAAATTATCTATATATATAAAAATGGAACCCGTTTTCCGTTGTCACGACATAGCATGAAAACGGCTTGACCGATTTGGCTAATTTTGGTCTTGAATTATTTGTGGAAGTCCAGGGAAGGTTTTAAAGATGAATAAATATGAAAGTTGTGCGGAAAAAAAGGAAATTAAAAAAAATCTTTATAACATTAATGGCGTTTGACGTATCATGTTATTACGTTGCCATGGTGCGTGCAATGGTAATTAAATCGGCGAATACATACTGGGAGGTGCAAAGTAAATGTTGTTTTGCGAATGCGTAATAAAACATTTCACCGGGAGGAAAAGTTTATAAAAAATTTATATGTGGACAGAACAACGTCTGTCGGGTCCGCTAGTAGAATAATAAATATTTGAATTCTTCCAAGTCTAGTTAAATAGTAAAAAGGCTGTCCTATTAAATTCAACATACGAATTACGTTAATGATTATTACTTAAACGTTAGTTGAGATGTATTTCATTAGAAAAATACACAATATTGTATTAAAATATCGCACAGTAAAAAATAACCAAAATACTTTGTTAATATATACACCGCACCTGGTCACGACTCACGACTATGAAAGCAAAGAAGCCTTTGACGCTTAATTCCCAATAGAGTCGATAGAGTTCTCTCGGTGTACCATTTTAGACTATATTTTTAACATATGTTAGTATTTATATAAGAGTTGTAAAGTAATACCCTCGTATCGAAAATATTTTGATGTTAAGGTACCTACTCAATGATGCGCGGAGGATTATATTATATTTAATATAGAGCCAATAAAATAAATAATAAGAAACCAACTAAAATAATATATAAACGTCTGAAATATATATTTGGTTCATGTCCGATAAACTATTTCTATTATTAATGATCGTGCTATAAATGATTTATAGTTGTATTTATAAGCAAATGATACTGAAAAGCAAGGTTTCATTAATAACCAAATTCTGCAGCAAGCCTTCTTAGCAAACTAAAACTTTTAATAAAAACAGAATCTATAGCCTCCAATAGCCAAACAATTCACGATGTAATAATATTATTTTTCAATCCGAACGAGTTCTAGAAAAAGTAAATGGAAAACGAGACGTTGAATCTTAAAGGTAATTGGCGAGCTTAGAAAGCAATAGATTCCGAATCGAAATACAGAATAAAATCAGAATAAGGAATATGTATGGTATTTATGTTTTATTCTTAAAAATTGCTGCAATTATTAAAATTTAAGATTGGAACCTAGTTAGTGAGCTTTCATTTAGCCACCCTATAATAGCCTCCTAAGTAAACTCGGAAATGTGTTTCCGAGTATCTACCATGGGGGATACAACAGGAGAATTTTTCCTTACTTTCTCTACCTATAGTATATAGAGGCATTGTTAGTTTTCACAGTAAATAAAAAGTGCTTCTGGCCTGTTCTAATATACATATTTTATTTTTAGTCCACGCACTTTTGTGTTTTAAATGGACGTAACGCTTATTACAAGAAAAGATGTTTCATAGAAGTATTATCTATTTGTTTTAGGTTAAACGCAATAAGATATAATGTCACAAACATTTTTCCCGCAGCTCTACTCGTAGGGAAAATCGATAAGAAATAATACACCCTATACATAGGTATATTAATCCGGAATATATAATATACTTTGTAAATAGTAAATACTGAAATTCAATACACCGTTACACCTGCCCACTAAATCATTCCAAAACTTCTTACAATATTAGTGATTAGAAAATAAACTTTCTGTTAAAATATACAAGCCATTATGCTGAGATTGTAATGTAACTTTTAGATTTAATATTATAACGAAGCATTATGACTTATTCATGGTCTACGAAGTAAGGTGACGCGATGTCTGAAGAAATATCTTTAGCCATTAGTCTTTGTATAATAAATAACAATTTTACGATCTTATACATTTCAATATATGAATATAAAATAACATGGCAAATATGAAGTTGATTTGAAGTAATATAAAATATGTAAGCTAACTAATTATAAAATGTTGAAGAAAATTAAATTATTGATCTATAGTAAAAACTTTACTTGTTGTTTGATTTCACTTAAAAAACGCCATTTTCTAATTTGCAATGGGCACATATATTTGCCAGACGTTATTAGGCAATTCTTTCCCATAAACATCTAGACATGTCTTCATTAATGGAGCGCACACCTTAAAAGTTATTGATTTATTATTATTGAGTTCTTTCCATAGTAATGAATTACATTTTTTTGAGTATAATAATTAGTATAAATATTTAAAGAATCATAATACAAAATAAAATAAAAATAATGCACGGATATTTATATAACAGGATCGCAAATAATATTAGCTTTCTGATTATTGGCATTCAAGGATTTTTTATCTACTAACTAATTAACAGATTCTATATTATCATTACAACGTACCTTTCCATGAAACCCCATTGCCCAGACACCTACATTGATTCCCAAATTTGTGTTCGTTGAACAGTGATTTATTATAATGTCCGTATTCACCTAAAAAAATATGAAAAAAAAGGTATTCAAAATAACGTTTAGGTTATTATTCCACCTCGCAAGTGTATATTATATTTGTTGAAGAAACATGGGACCGTATCTTCTTAGTAAATTATCAAAAAAGTTGATGAAAACAGATTCGCCAAAAATATAGCCTATCATGTATTCAGTCGTCCTTAACGTCCCACTGCTGGACTCAGGTCTTCTTTCAATAGGAATTCACATATCTTTCGAAAGCTTTCTAGGTTCTAACAGTTATAAAATATCAGCGGGACCCGGGGAATTGAACCCTCTTCACTAAGTTTCCTTAACAAGCGCGTTACTGATGTACTTGGCTACCATTGCCTTAAAATTGATTAACTGAATAATGGTTTAGATGATGGTGACTCTATATCATAATAATATTATTAATTTATAATCTCAATAGGCTGTAGTCTTCTGAAATAGTCCTTCAATGCAAACCTACAACAATTGGTTTATAAGGAACAAAATAAACAAACCAAAAGATATTACTAAAACTATATATTTACTCACGTTCACTGGTTTCCCTTCCTGTTCGAATCTAGTAATATCGGGTCTTTGAACAGGCAAGATGCGCCATCTTGTATTGGATACCGGATGCTTGCTAAGGTAGAGTGGATACATGCCACAAATACCAGGGATGGGGTTTGGATCATACCTAATATAAAGTGGCTAAACATAAAAATACATAGATTGATACATATTACATACTCGTATACTTAGTTTTATTTTAGCTAGATATTAACTATAGGTACTACTTATAAAATAACAAATATTGAGAAAACAAGTGAGATTCTGAATCGCACACCGACGTTTCCATAAAATAATTAAGTATGTGGAACAAAGTTTTTGACACATGTTTACGGTTTTAAAACCACAGAACTGTGCTAACTAATGTTGTTATAATAGTAAATAAATAAATAAATTTTGAGCAAAGTAGCTGTGATATACGGACACTAATAAAATATTCACTATAAAACCTGACCGACGCTTTCATCTTAATGGAGCGGTATGGGATCGCTTTATCATAGCAATGCCAATAATGCATGGCAATAAGAAAACTATCAAGTCAACGAAAATGTTAAGTACAATAATACTTATTATATCATGTACGTGTATATTGTTCTAATGTATGTACTATGAATGAAATGTACCTTCTTCTTTTCAACAGAAGAAGACAGAGCGAGAAGAAACTCCTGATTATATTTTAGAGGTTCATCTTCACGACTGCAATAATCTGCACTAGTAATAATAAACGTATTTCTTTCTGCCGGCTCTAAGTCTGATAAGCCTACTATTGTGCAACCGTCTTCTAGATCTTGAGAATAATTGATTTCATTCGATGTTATACGGCCACCAAGCAACAATCCCTTTTGGTTTTCAACTGGAGGATCTGATGCTATTATGTTTAAAATAAACAATGGATTATAATTTCAATATGTTACTCACGAGTAACAATTTGTAAAACTATACATAATATTTTACTAAAAGTTGTTTTTTGATTTTCATACAATTGGAACATATAAATATTTCTTGAAACTGTCTAAGTATACCTATTTGAAATCTGTGAATATAGTAATGTTATGTACAATATTTGTTCTTTGAAACGTTATAGTGGAGAAACTATAATACTGTATCAAAAGCAAGGTTTCCAATATTCCGTCCTTTAGTCTCTAACAACAATATAATGAAACGGTCATTACAAGACGTTTCGCCAAACTTTGTATTGGAATATTAAACAGATAACGTAGCAACCCGACCCTTTACTTATTTTATTGCTAACCTGGCACGTGGGGTGCGAGGAGGGCTATTCTAGCTCCAAAGCTAATACTGCCAGAACACTGAGTCAATACAGTTTGCTTGTTAAGATTTTCAGTCATTTTTCTATACTTCGCCAACATTAAATCTCCGTTTTTCATTTGTTCGAGGAATTTGTTGAGCTTATACTATAAATTAAAAGCATTTATAACTATTTTGTCAATTTAAATTGTTTGCCCAATGAAGCCTTTATTACCTCTTCTAATTTGGAAGCTTCGTACCAATTACCAAGAAGAACACGATTGCAATAAACAATGCCTTTATCTTCCTCCATTTTTGAAATAGTAAAAATAAATAAAAAGATCCTCTTGACTTTAACGAATTCAATATTTTTTTGATAGTAAAACGTCAAACTTGTTAAAAACAAATTATTTTCCAGACTAAAAATTTATTGATAATAACCCGTGAAAAAACTTGTTCAGTTAGTGAAGCTATAGGAACTTTTATATAGGTAAATCATAACATACGTACGAACGAATACTGTTGTTTGTTAGTACAATGAAAAGATTTATTTTAAAAAACGTATATTTGAAGAAAAAAAATGCTTCAATCTTTCTTCTTTGTTTCCACATCGCTCACAAGAGTAAATATATTTTCCGCTGTATGTCTTCTATGAATATCGATGTAATTGCGACAAGTAACACCACATTCCTAAAAATGATACAATAAATAATAGTAATCTTCTATTTAAAAGTCTTAATTGAACTTACTAAGTTCAACTCCTAATTCATATTAGATGGGTAATATAATAATGCGCTCTGATCGGTTACATTATGGTTATCACTACATATTATAAAACAAAGTCCTCCGCCGCGTCTGTCGGTCTGTCTGTTCACGATAAACTCAAAAAGTACCGATTTTATTGCTGTTTTCACCAATGGATAGAGTGTTTCTCGAGGGAGGTTTTAGTATATAGGTAACTAGCGAACCGGCGGTTTCACTCGAGCTAAATCTAGAGACGAACTGGAGCAAAGCGAGGGTGAGTCACTTGTGGTCTTATAAATTAGCAGTATATGCGATGTTAAAGTTAAGTAAATAAAGATATCTAGATATCTCTATTTTATACAATCTCTATAAGATATTGTTATTTAACTAATTCAGTAACAAGAAAAGTCGGTGCCAGCTAAAGCAAAATAACCCTAAATAGATACATATTCCCTAAATAGATTAATATTAATCTAATTAATTTGTAAACAATCAAAATACCTGGCTGGCACCGACTCCAAAATTAACAAAGTTCTTAAAAGTATTATTTTCTACTTTTTAGTTTAGATTTATTTAGTTTGGAAGTCGGTTTTTGTTTTTTTGTTAAAAATAATTATATTTTGTTTTTCATGTGAATTAACTTACTAGCCCAAAAAACGTATGCATCCAGTTTTGACTCATTACACATAAACTTTTATCCGCTACACAATTTTTTATGATAAGTTTTGCTCCTGTCTGCAAATCAAAGAAAATATTCGTAGGAAATTAGGTTTCAACTTTCAACTTAGAAATTATTGATATTAGACTAAATGATAAGTAAATTATGAATATAAAAATATATATATATATATATGATATTGAAGTTGTATAACAATTTCTAAATTATATTTTGTCAAATGACAACTTACAATTCTTAAAATCGAAATCTATAATAATATCTATAATAATATATTTATAACAAAATCTATAATAATATATTTTGTACATCATTTATTAATCGAGCTAGCTTCTTATAGATCTTCATCTTATTTTGTATAGAAGTTACATTCTTTTTTTTAATTATAAGCTGACAAACAGAATATGTTAAAGCTTTTAGGGTAAATTCCTTCCCGTAAATGTAGAGACACCAAAAAATTATGATTTACGATTAATGAAAGAATTATTTATAAGTAATTATTATTAGTGATTTAAACATTAGCGACCTACTTCACTTTGGTTCCTAGACACTTAACAGTTAGTATAGATTTTTAAGAAATGAGATGTATGTGTATATGTCAACCTGGACAACCAGGGATAAATTCAATGTCTTAATATCAAATTTCATCAATATCATCCCATTGGTTTTCTGGTGATGCGGTTACCGACAGAAAGACAAAAATGTTTAAAACTGTAGATTCGGCCTCTAAGTATATCGGTGTTGTACTTACTTAAGTTAGACGACTTACTAGTCTTGGACTATTTACAATTACTCAAATAATTTTTTTTGTGACTATTTACTTTAATAATTAATACCTTTATAGGACTTCCGAGACCTTCAAGTCGATCACGGGGTAAAAGTGGTATTGTAGTCCATCTACAGTTGCTGTCTTTGGTCGCACTTAAGCGTATAGGCATTCTGTCTTCAGGACCTGGTACACCTTCAGGCGTGTATCGCACATACAATGGTGGTGCCTTGGAAAAGATATTTTTTAAATATCTTGTGAAGGTTCAAAATTTTGGCGCTAATATAGTCATTTTATTTTATACTTTATATTGTTCTGATAGCTATACAAGAATATACTATACCAAAAACAATTAACAAACAACCAAAATAGCCAACTCTAAATTATATCAAAATGTTTGTTATTGTTATGTAGAGAGGCCTCTCTTTAGATCTTTTTTTATATACCATTAGAATTTACGGTAGCGCTCTACTTTAAACTTATTTTGAAAAACAAGTATATGATGAAAGAAAATGTATCCAATCAGAACCAGAATAAAATAGAATCATGTTGCCTGCAAAAAATTTTTGAATATTTCTAAGTTAGAACGTTTCAATGGCAAATAATGCCTACATCAGAATATAAGGCAACCATTTATTCTACACCGTCATTACCTGTGGATCACCATAATTTTCCGCTCTCAAAAGAAATTCATCCCCGTAATTCATTTTCTCTCCATGAATATTTTCATCCTTCGCACTAAATATGTAACCAGAGCAATGAAATCCAAAATTTATGTACAAACATGAAAAATATTGTGTGAACTTCTAACTTGACATAATATATTTCCTTACGTATATAATATGGAACCCTGTTATAGGTCTCTAATTATATTATGGTCTTATAAATTAGCCGTGTATCAGCTATCGTGGGCTCGGGATATAGCACAAAGACGTTTACTATATATATATAGCTAATAAGTATGGGTATAAAATAAAAAAAAAACAAAATAAACAAAATCACTCTTATTATTCTAGAAGCTCATAAAGAAAGTTCTGTTGTGACTTTTAAGTAATTAGTATTCTTAAATCAACTTTTTCAACTTGGCTGTGTGGTCTGCTTCGGCAGACCTGCCGGGTCGTCGGGGCGTCGTAGTTAAATGCGCAAGCGATCCTGCGACGCCCCATTAAGACGGGTAAGGTCCGTTGGGTTTTAGTGGGTAGCGCCAGCTTATTTGAAGCTGGTAAGTCCCACATGACCACCTGGTAGTATGCGTCAATTGCAAATATGCATTTCCTAACGTTAAAAAAGGGATGAAAGTTTGTATAGAAATTATGTCATTATTTAAATAAAAGCTTGCAGCTTATTTTTTAGGCTTTTGATTAGAAATGAATAAGTAAGACATTCAAAGTTTGTAAAAAAATTATACTAAAGGGACTTAAGTGGAGACGAACTCGATCGAAACGAAGGTAAATCGCTAGTTATTTATATGGTGGAAGATGAACTGTTAAAATCAGCTGTTTTAAAGTTCACCGATTACAAAAAACAGATCGTTCTTATTTAATAATATTTGGTATAATAAATAAAAATATGGTAATATATATTGTATAGATTATCCTGATCATCTATCAGTAAAGTGACATTTTTTTACCTTAATATAACATATGTGTTCCTACAACAAGGCGTGGTAATCGGAGATAAAGTCATAAGACACCCATCGTTGATGTTTTGCATGTAATCTACCTGTCGTTCACTGACCAAGCTAGATAGGGCCAATCCGTATTGAGATTTACCACCAGCTGTATTTTTCTTAGCTACATAAATTAATTAAATTTAAATTATAAAAAGTGTATCTAAAATATTATTATCACGGATTGAGGATATGGTTTTTATCTTCTTTTTTTTTTCTTAATAGATATACAATATCTAAATATAATATGAGACACTTGAAGTTGAATGATTTAAGATTCCCTTACTTATCTTTTCTACTCGTATATAAAAAGATTGTTTATACGCTTATATATTCTATGCGTTCCTTAACAATTCATCCGATTATGATAAAACTTTGATGAGTTGTTCTGCGTAGGACTTGTGATTAGTCCTGCGTGCGTAATTTTTGTTATATTTTTTTTAAACCATTTACCTTTCGGGACACGGCATAACATAACGAGGATGCTTACCCTACGTGCAGGTTTTTATGAAATTACAATATAATTCATTTATTAAACATTTAAAGGAATAAGTCCACGCATAATGGTTCAACAGCAAGTTCTAGATTACTTCAATTCAATTATTCCCTTTAATGGCTTCCAGGCGTGCCGGTTGGGCACAGTTGACTTCGCTAATGTCGCGTAGAATACACGATATAATATATAGATTGATCGGTGAATACGAAAAAAAAACAAACACTGAGACTGATCCACGTAGAAACGGAGCGATTCACATACTAGCTGAACATCAATTCAGCAAGAATATCTTACAACGAAATATTAGCAATTTAAGTCGATTGTCACGTGTTATCTAATTTCATAGAAGAATAGAAAAATGATAGTTTAGATCAGACGAAAAAAAGGATTTCAGAGAATAGTAGAGTGGAATTTTTTGAAGTCGGTTATAAATGTGCACAGCGTAGCACTCTTTGATTTTGAAGCCACTGAACTGCCTTATTACCCTGGAATCAAATTCTCACGTGATCAAATTTTCGTAGATTGAATACAAATCTAATACATAAATTTATGAACGTTCCACGTCGTTCAATTGATCGTCAGATAAGGTAAGTAGCATGTGTCAGCAAATCTTATATCGACAAAAGTTATAGCAATTTTTGTATTAAAGCTATTAAACTCCGCTATTACGTTAAATACCCAAACGGTCATTTGGAGATGTAAGTTTTTTTTTTTTTTTGCAGTATTTATAATTTCATAGAGCACACAAGATAACACTATAAGCACACTACATCAACAAATTGTGTTACTCCAACATTCCACTCCTTACTGCTACCGGTAATACCTATCTTGAATGAAAATTAAAATAAAAGAAACATGGACTGATCGGGATCTCAATCCATCGGGAATCCAAGATCTACAGCCGTACACTGTATCTGCATATCTATCACAGCGTCTGCTAGACTCGACTCCACACCAAAAGAGGCAAATAAATTTTATTTATTTAATAGTTACCAATCATATCCGAAGCCACTACTTGGACATTAAATCCAAAAAGAACAAATGTTCCACTGATAGCTAACGGTCGCTGGAAGAAATAAGTTTTAAAAATAAATAAATAATGCTTAAAGCATTTATAACCTTAGAATAATAACACCTAAAACGATAGTTTCATACATAATTGCGCTCAATATTGAAGCAGCATTAGAATGAATGTGTGCGTAAGTGTCACGTAATTACAATACGCATCATTTGATTTCAATGAATATCTATCATCAGAGATATCAAATAATGATCACCGCGTGCAAGACGGGTGGACGGGCGAAAGAATTTGGTTTCCAATATCAATGGTTTCCAGCCTTTAGAACACGAGCGAAGCCGCGGGAAAGGCTTAGTAGTAAATATAAATAATAATTTGTCAGTTATAAAAAAAAGTGTATAAAAAAATATATATTAAGTATAAAAAAATTAAATTTAATATTTTGACTATAGCCGGCAACATTTTTATTGTAATGCTAATGGCGTCTGATTTGTTTACAAATTATTTTCTGTATAGACGAATGTTTTACTTAAAATTATAAGTTCTTTTTCTTATTTTTATTATGAGACGTGTTTTGACACCCTTTCACTGCACAGCAAGTCATTTTTAAATAAAGCGGGAGCTAAGACCAAGTAGACCTTGACGCGACGGGAAACGTATCTAGCCATATCTAGCCAAAAAAATGGCTTCAACTCGCTTGGACCTACTCACATTCTAGGTGTTATTATTCTAAGTTTATAACTTTGCATAACGGTTTATTTATAAATACCTCTTTAAGCAAATTGCTAAATAAAGTTCTTGAACGTTGAAGTAGTAATTCCCGCCTATCACGTTTTCGCAAAAAGATTTTAAATTCATACTGTAAAAAAGGGCCCCGTCAAATAAATTATCTAACACACGCAGTTGTTACAAGAAATTAAAACTCTTTAGGTATCTATCTTTATAAAAGTATTTGTTGGATTTTGAACCTCATTTTTGAGCCTTTCTTCACTCCAATTACCGACCAATACCATATGGTTGTAATTCATAGCAAATATATTTTTATCAAATGAATTTACAAAATAGTTCTATAAAAATAAATGACAAATTCAACTGTCATTTTTTCATGTTTACTTAATAATATGCCATATGCATACGCGTGGAACGCTAGTAATAATAGTAATTTTGCAAATATTATTTAACTAACTAAAGAAATTTATATTAAGTATTTAACATTTATCTCGTAAAAAATTTGGAAGGCGGAAAAAGCGTTTTTACATAAAATAAAATATTACATTATTCTTGAAAGGCAAAAGAAAAGGATTGAATAATTAGAGTAAAACATTGTGTATAGACTATAGTATGAGTATAAGAATTTAGGATATTCATATCCATGGCCTACAACACGGTCTAGTAGGTCACTGCCTACATGAAATGAGTTCAGCCTTTATGAATCTGTAAACAGTATTACTAGTCTATGGAGAGTGAAGTTATAGACCTAGATACCTAGACTCAGAACAAAAACTAAAGCACAGGAGGGCTAAATTTAACTAATATAGTCGTCTCTATTTCCTTATACACTTATAACAGCATTAGAAAGAGACACGTCATGTAGGTTGGTCAAAATTAAAATTGTCCACAAAGCAAACGTCAAATTGGTTACCTTGGATATTCAAATTCAAATTCACTATATTTTACTGAACGTCATGAGTCTACTACCAGTTCGGAAAGAAGAAGCCGCTGACCTGAGAAGAACTGGCGAAAGGATCTCAGCGGGACTAATATAATATATTTTTGTCTGTTTTGATTTTTTTTTAATTAAATTGAAATGAGCAATAATTCTATAGGTTGAAATATCCTGGAGGCGATCACATCATCCCCAGGCCTACTGTCTTCTAAAAAATTGTTAATCGAATCCTTTTCTATCCTTCTATCCTATCCTTTAGTACACAAACGTTCTTTCACATTTTTTTTTAAATTTGGCAATAGGAGCTTTTTGAACGTTTTCTGGGATCCTGTTGTATAAGCGTATACATTGTCCATAAAAAAAATTACTGATTCGGCGTAAGCGAGTCACTAGCATTACAAGTTTATATTTACTCCTATAATATTATAGTATTAATGCTATGCATGTCGCAATTCCGGAGAAATTCGTGAATATTTTTATGAACAAACATAACATTTTCGTACACGTATTGAGAAGCAACAGTCAATATTTTTATTTCTTTAAACTTATCTCTTAATGATATTCTAGGACCTAAACTATAAATTGCACGAATAGCTCTTTTCTGCAGGACAAAAACTGTATTAACGGTAGCTGCATTTCCCCATAATAAGATTCCATATGACATAATACTATGAAAATAACTAAAATATACTATGCGAGCTGTATCTACGTCAGTAATAAGTCTTATTTTTTTAACCGCGAACGTTGCAGAGCTAAGCCTATTCGCTAGCCCCTAAATATGGAGATCCCACTGATATCCACAAGAAATATACCATAACACACGTAACACACAAGAAAAAATATAGGTACGTGGCACGCCCGTAATACTTGATGAAACTATTGATGCCCATTTCTTTCAATCAATATATTTGTGGATAACATCTTTGTCATTTTATTAAAAAACTCGACATTTGTTTGCATTAATTTTGGATGTAGGTATCGGTATTTATCTTATGCATGGTCACATCACTAGCTAATACTATATATACTAATACTCTTTTGTCTATGACAGCGTACATTTCAAATGTAGTAAAGCGCCTTAGCTTCTATGCTTAGTTATTGTTCTGAGGACCTAGATGAACTCTAGTACTGTCATCAAATTGGTCACTCTATATTATATTACTTTACTCTATGCTCTCTAGAAATAGAGAAGACAAACGTACGCACAATTAACTGTCTTTTAATTCAATTTGACTTTGTAAAAATTGTAATATTATTGAAAATTATTCGCATTTATTCATTTTTCATCGTCTGACAAATAACTTCTTTGTTAGAAGTAATATATGGAATGCGAACTATCTTATATCATATATGGCGGACTAGCTTAAAAAATGTCGGCATATAAGCGGTAAATAACATTCCAAGATCCACCAGAATGGCGTAGCAAGAGGGTATGATGTGAATTTAGCATTTGTTGCATACAAATGAAGTGTGCCGACTCCAAAAATCCTTACTAATATAATATTATAAATGCGAAAGTAACTCTGTCTGTCTGTCTGTCGCGCTTTCACGCCAACTACTGAAACGATTTAAATAAAATTTGCCACATAAATAGTCTAGAGTCTCAAAAAGGACATAGGCTACTTTTCAAGGCGAAAAAAAGACTGTAAGGGGTTGAAATAGAAGATGAAAGATCCTTCCCCCGACACCCGACCAAACGTTAGTGGCTTTAGGCCAGTGAGTCCCACATAACCACCTGTTTTCTACAGGTGGTATGCGTTAATACATTTCCTAACTATAAAAAAAGGGGATGAAAGTTTATATGGAAATTAGGTCATTTTTAAAGGTTGAAGATTATTTTTTGACTTTTGATTAGATATAAAAAAAGTAACACATTTAAAGTTTGTAAAAATTTTATACTAAAGGGGGACCTAGGGACGAACCCGATCGAAGCGACGATGAGTCGCTTTATTAAAACTATTAATACAATTCAAAATAATTAAGTAATTGTAACCAAAACACCGTACCTAGTGATATAGGTAACCTTAGAAATTGATTATTGTTTGTGAACATTTAGTAATATTTAACGCCATTTCTTTAAAATATACCGCCGTGGCGCCATCTTGGTTCAACTATTTTCGACTTTATCATCACTGAAATAGTTCTTCTTTGTTCTGCCCTCTATGGTTCAGCTAGTTAAGTATTATGTGATCTGTGTTCAGGGTAGACGCATTAGTCTCATTGTTAAAATACTAACAACGCCATCTATGAACGTGAAGCAGAAACTAAAAGCAAAATATTTTTCGAACCATCATATTATAGGTACTATAGGGAACGTGCACGATTGGTGGCAGCATTAAATCGACAAAAGAGACACTTTGCGGACAGTAAAGGAAACTTATAAAACCTGTCATCGTGCTTTCAATTATGTTTACAAAATTATCTCTTCAATTGTATTATTTTTTAATATGATAAAAGTTATAAAATATGGGTTCCGGTCTATCAATATAATCTCCAGCGTGGCCAAAATATTGAAAGGTCAAAAGGTCAAAAGCTCTTCGAGGCCTGCCATGTATTGGACGTTGAAGAGATAATAAATAAAGAAAATGCGATAACTGGCAAAATTGTCGCACAAACAAAAATATAGAATGTTTACGACGTGAAAATAATCTATACTAATATTATAAAGAAGATTTGTATTTTTGTATGTAACGAATAAACTCAAAAACTACTGGAACGATTTTAAGAATTCTTTCACCATTAGAAAGCTACATCTTTCCAAAATAACATAGGCTATATTATATTTTCAAAAAAATTAGAGATCTCTACTTAAAATTAAACAATGTAACCCAAGGTAATAAAATGTTACCTATAAAAGTCATTTAACTATTACAGTTAAATTATTAAGTTCAAATACGGGTGAATCGTTGTTTAGTGAGCGTATAACATATCTGTCTATTAGAATATCATTGTTTATCACAGACATATATAATTAATATGTCTGTGAGTTTTATGATTAATTTAAAACAAAAATCATGCATATACCTATATGCAATAAAAAATTGTGGGTAAGTAGATCATAAAATAAATAAATATTGTTCAATTTTAAACCCTTTTTTACGGGAGATTACGATTCGTACGGCGCCACGATTTGAAGAGGCGGATTCTTAAGTATAGATCTGGGCGAAAGAAAACGAAATGAAAAAAAGGGCTTTTTTAATATAAACGTTCGGTCGACAATGTGTTCCGGCTAAATAAATGTTGTCGACCTACTTTTTCCAGTAATTTCGAAGTTCAAAGATCAAGAAAACAATTTGCGAATCAATGTATTCGATGAGTTAAGATAAATAAAAGAAAATACTTTCAATAACGGTCGACACAACGTCGCGGATAGTTAGAACCTGTCGACCTCCGATATTCTTGTTGTATACATGAAAATCTTCAAGTTGGTATAAATTTCAGCGGTGTATCTTATCAAATGATATTACATTTAAAATCGCAACCGGAAGTGATGTCATATTTTTGCATGCGGCCAAAATCGGTGAATTTTATCACTTCTTGTCGTCTGTTAGATCTATAGTTAGTAGTACTCACAAGTCACACGCGAAAAATTATTCATGTATTCGATCCATAGGTGTAGCATACAGCTGGCTCTCAGAATATAAACCCACCTCCAATTTTTTACTTTGAAACTGTTTAACTACATAATTTCATTCATCTTTCCAAATCGTCACGCAGTGATTGAGAAAATAAATAGTTTACAGGGGCTTTCTTGCATATTTTATTAATTTTTTTTGTTACGTTCAATCAATATGTATGCGGAAGTCATTTTAAAACAATCTTTTGACTTTTTCACACTATCAAGTACCTAGGCTTAGCTATCTGTGCTTAGCTATTAATAAAATATATTAACTGGCGATAATTAATTTAATCTGTAAAAGTGTTTGTAAATTATGGAAAATGGAGGTTAGAGAACAGGAGGACGATCGCTTCATACTAAAACATTACCCGCATGTCCCTGAATATTTGTAGAATTTATAACGCGCTGCCGTAGCTAAGTAGTATCTGTGAAGTTAGTTGTTTATGAGTACAAGTAGATAAAGTTAGTATTGAGGCAACGTGAAGTTAGGCATTGAGACAACTTAGCGATCGCAGCGCCTCCTTAGTTTGTCCATATTTCTGAGACACTACATTTTAGGGCGATCGTCCTCCTTTTCTCTAACCTCCATGTTATGGAATGTAAATGTAAGGAGTACTATCTTATATATGGAAGCAAATTTGAAACAGTGTCCTCCTTTAAGCTGTAAATAACGCACTAGAATAGCGCTAGTATAGCAAAAAGGTATGATATGAATATAGCAGTGATAAACTGAGTGAAGTATGACTAACCCTTGCTGCTGTGGCGCTAATAAGATTTTAAAATTTACCCTGATGCTAATGTAGCGCTACCCTAATTTAACGCATTTATTTATTTATTTATTTATTTATTTATTTATTAACACCAACAAAATACTCAATAACACATTCTTTTACATACATAGATAAGCTAAAACTAGGTGAACTAAATGGTATTTCAATTACAGGTGAAAACGGCATGCAAAAATTTAGACAACAATGATATTAGATAAAAAACAAGCTATTGTAAACTAAAAGAAGTTACAATTAACAAAGTTATATGGATCTACTGCTAACAAATATAGGAACAAAACCATAAATATACCAAGTATATACATATCTGTTTAGGTATTTAATTACACATGAAGTTAATAGTTGATAGGTTCTTTTTAAATTTGTTATGACTATTGTTAAATATATCAATTTCGCTGTTCTGACTAAATATATTGTTATAAGAATTTATAAGCCGATTGACTGAAGAGTTAGTGCCCAAATTAGTTTTTGACGGGTAACTTATAAAGATCTTTCTAGTTTTTAGTCTTTTTGATCTGCATGGAACACAAAAAATAATACGTGATAAGAGTTCAGGACAATCTACCATACCATTAATCAACTTATAAAGAAACACGTTATCCAGTATGCATCTTCGCTCGGAGAGTGATTTCATATTGAAGTGCGTTAGTCTGTCATTGTATTCGGTGATTTTTTTCGCTAAGCCGTATTTATACGTAAGGTGCCACATGAAACGTTTCTGGACGCTTTCTAATCTTTTAATGTGCATTTTATAGAATGGATTCCATACTACGCTGCAATATTCCAAACCACTACGAACGAAAGTATTGTATAACATTATGACCGTCGAAGGGTTGTTAAAGTCCCTAGAGTTTCGTAGGATAAAACCTAAGTTTTTAAATGCAGTTTTACAGATTTTATCGATATGACAATGAAAACGTAATTTACTATCAAGATAAACGCCTAAGTCTTTAATTTCGGATGTTCGTTTAAGATAGCTATCCTTTACTTTATAGGTGCTCGGTGTGAGTTGTTTTTTCCTAGTAAATCCTACAGAATAACATTTGTCAATATTCAGATTCATACCGTTTGTATCACACCAAGAGACAAGTCGATCTAAGTCGTTTTGAAGCAAAGCAACGTCATTATTTGTGTCAATACAGCGAAAGAATTTTAGGTCGTCAGCAAATAAGTAGAAGTTGGAGTTAGAGAAACAATCTCTTATGTCATTAATAAAAATGTTGAAAAGGATAGGTCCTAAATGAGACCCTTGTGGAACTCCTGACAAGGCTTTGAATGGTTGAGATTGGTAACCATTTACGACTACTACTGAATTCCTGTCTTTCAAATATGACGAAAACCACTCTAAGAGGGGGCCTATGATTCCATACTGAGACAACTTTTTTGTTAAAATTATGTGGGGAACTTTGTCGAAAGCCTTGCTAAAGTCTGTATAAATCACATCGACGTGCTTATGTGAGTCGACTGCTGAGGATATTTTATCAATAAAACATACTAAATTTGTCAAAGTGGACCTGCCTTTGAAAAATCCATGTTGGTGTTGGGATATTATTTGTTTAAAGTGCCAATTTATAATCGGATAGACTACCTTTTCGAAAACTTTAGCAAATGTGACAAGAATTGAGATAGGTCGGTAATTGCAGACATTCTCATGGTTCCCCGATTTAAAGATAGGAACAATTAGGGATTTTTTCCAAAAAGAAGGAAAAACACCGCTGCTAAGTGATTTATTAAAAATAATGGATAGAGGATATGCCAAGGCAGTTGCACACCTAACTGCAAATACTGAAGGTATTTTATCTGCACCTGCACCCTTATATGGGTCCATTCTTTTTAAAACTCTGAAGACGTCATCTTTTGTTACCGTAATGTTGCTAGTTGTGATAAGAGAGTCCCCTTCCATACTAGAATTCATACCATTATCCTTAAACGACTCCGTATTATAAACAGAAGAAAACTGCTTTACGTAAAGATCACAGATATCAGGACCATTTGAAGCATTGAGTTCATTTAGGGTCATTTTTTCTGGGTAATTGCTTCGATTATTTCGCTTACTTTTATAAAAAGACCAAAATAGTTTAGGGTTAGATTTCAAAAGTTTCTCTATTCGCGCTTTATAATCGACATAGCAAGATGACTGCAGTTCAAGACAACGTTTTTTTATTAAACTAAATGATATTTGGTCTAGTGGGTTATAATGATTTTTGCGCAATTTCATTCGAAGCTTGTATTTCTCTTTCAGCACCATCTTTAGTTTAAATGAGAACCATATCGGATATGTTTGCTTTTTAGGTTTGTATTTTGGGACAAATTTCTCAATTATAGAATGAAGTATGTTATAAAAAACGGTAATCATTTCATTTACATTACTACTATCCCGTAGGAGCTCATTCCATGGAACTTTGTTAAGCTCAGAAACTATATTATCATAGTCGGCTCTGTAAAAACAGAAACGTGCATCATTATTGTAAGATAGTGACTTAGAGCTTTTAAGCGAGAGAAATATCTGCAACGGAGGATGCAAAGGATCAATCACAGACATGGGCGTGGTATTTCGCATGAGCTTAGTAATGACTTTGTTGCATAAAATTAAATCTAAAGTTTTATCCATGCTATTCAAAACATAGTTATATTGTGTGAGTGAATGTAATGACATAAAATCTAAGAGTTGGGAAGCAAATAGACTATTATTACAGGTGGAATAGGAAGATGAAGACCAATTTATATTCCCTAAATTAAAATCTCCGGCCATGAGAATGTTATCGGCATTACTAATATCTAATACTCGGTTAGAGTTATTTAAAAACTCGTCGAGGATATGACTTTTTATTGGAGGCGGTAGATAAGCAGCACAAATCAAAAGTGTCTCCAGGCGACCATCTTTGCTTTTGACATCGATAGAGATCCATAGATCTTCACATTTAGACTCATACAAAGGCAGTCGTCTTGAGGCAAAGTTGGTTGAGACAGCGACGAGAACACCTCCACCATCCTTTTTTGGATGGAAACCAGAAGTTTCGCGGTCCCTCCTGTAAACTAAATATCGGCTATCAAAAAGCTCCGAGTCAAAGATGCTACTATTCAACCATGTCTCTGTTAGGATAATTACATCAAAACTACTGCATACAATATTACTGAAGAAGTCCTCGGTTTTAGTCCTTAACCCTCTCACGTTTTGATAGTAAATATCAAGTGTATCTAACATAGCTAAAAATTGAAACCAACACTTTATTGAAGTTATAAATAATTGTAGGCGATAACTTATTTTATTAGTCCAGATTTTTCAAAGTATCCGTATCCTTTATCCAAATAAATTTACTGTCATCGGTTTTCCTCATAAAAATTTTGCCATTACGCACCCAAACATATCTATAATTGAGTTCTTTAGATTTAGCTCTGGCAGAAGCATGTAGGGATTTATTTTCGGGATTAAGGTTTTCAACTATGTAAATCGCCGATTTTTTTTCGCTCGCAATACCCAGATGACTTACATTTAATTTCTCTTTTGGATTCTTTTTATTGAATGTAATTGAGGCAGCCAAAAAAGTATCACGTAATCGAGGGCTGCTAAATTTAACCAGGATAGAGCGTGGACGTGGGGAGCTAGTATTCATTTTAGCAATCCGGGAACAGTAATGGATATCGTTGTCTTTTAGGGGGCATTGTATCGTCTTCGCCAGTTGTTGCAATAAGTTAAACAAATTTTCGCTGCGGTGCTCTGGAACGCAATGGATTTCGATATTACTCGAACGAGAAAGTTGGTCGACTTGCCTAAAGCGCTGAGAAATGTCGCGATTACTTTTTCGAAGCAGTTCATTTTCTTTCTGTAGGGACTGTAACTCACTAGACTGACTTTCGATTGTCTTTTTAATGGAGTCATACTCATTACTTAAGAAATTAATAGAATGCTCAAAAGTTGTCAGCTGGTGTTTTATTTCAAGTATTTGACTCTCGAGAGCGGAGCGCAACTCCTCGCGTATTATCTCACGAATGCTTTCAGCAGAAATACAATTACAACTGCCAGACGATGATTTGGGCTTAGTACGCATTGTGATATTCTCATGGAGCTGTGAACTATAGGTCAAGGCTGTAGAACGAACTGGTGTATTAGAATTATCTGATTTTGGTTCTTTGCTGCGACAAGACGGACAAACCCAATTGGCCTTATAAGCTTCATCAAAATTTTTATATTTTTTTTCCGTAATATTTAAACATTCGTGATGATATTTGTCGTTGCATTGTGAACATTGCAATACACGAGATGAGTCCAATTTGTTTGTACAACCCGCACATTTGTTATTAACAGGCATTTTTAAGTAAACAATAAGAATTCCGTAATTTTATTAAGCCGTAGGGTAAGCAGAGAGGTCTCGAAGAAGTTCATAAGCCGTATGCTTCTCGCGTTATGATTCAAATTCCTTTGAAGTTTCGAGTGACCGGTCGAGCTGGGATCGCGACCAAAAGGACGTAAGCGCCAGGGATCTTACGGCGCTTACGCGTTTTCTTCGTGAGTCGATGACACAAACGGTTAACACTATCACAGATATCGTTTTTGTTGAATTTCACTTCATTCAGTAATTAATTGTTTTTGTACACTATTATAATCACATAAATACACATTTGTCTAACGATAAATCGATAAAAATATATACTATTAGCACTTGTTATAGTAATAATCTATTTATTTTGTTAGCAGAATTAAAAGAGATGTTGTCGGCTTGCATGTACGATACTTATGACACTTGTCATAAACAGAGATAGTCCTCCTTACTCTGTACCCTCCATACTGTTAGGGCCTTTGTACACGCTTAGAAAACTCATCGTATCACGACAAGAATCTTTTGGGATGTAGCCGCGAAAGTTTTCTTATCTGCTGCAGACTATTTTCGCGCTGTCGTGCGTAGAGTTTGGTAGGGTGCACATGTTAATTTACTTGTAAGACTGTGCGGATTATATTGCGCGGTAAGCTTACCTAGACAATACAGTTAGAATTTTTTGCATTTTAAACAAAGTTTTTCTCGTATGAAATAATTAGTTTTGAAAAGTATAGTATGTATGTTATATAGTAATGTTATAATTATTCGAACACTTTCTAGTGATAAGCTTTATCCGTGCTTTTTAGGAAGTGGTTTAAGTAAGTATTGTTCGTTAGTTTTTCATCAGAACTAATTTGAATCATCATATTGATTCGAATCAAGGGTTTATTCGAATCATGATTCGACTTTTTGTCGGCTGATTCGAGTTGATTCAAATATTAATTTTCGATTTGAGTCCTATAACTAAAAAAATTACATTGTCCCCCCACCTCTCAACACAGGGCGCCTCTTGTCTCGCGCAGACAAGATTTTTTCTTGCTTATCACCAGAGATATGTACTCAGTTCGTGCGTAGAAACGATACGAATTCTTGCGTAGGCCTGGCGACTTTTCTTAGCGTGTACAAGCAAGGTAAGTGTAATGTCTAAATTACGGTCATATTATTAATATTTAATAATTAATACTTAATATGACCGTGATCTAAATAATAGCTTTTAATTACTAAAAAGATTTTTTTAGACTTGATTCTTACTAAATGTATATTTATGGAAATGGAATTACACGGTACTTACAGTAAAAACACAGATTTTATTTTCTTGTCTATCTGTTTGTTCAGTCTAATCTTCGAAAGTTTCCAAGACGGCTCCGGCAAATGTTATAAGCTTAGAATAATAACACAATTATTCTAAGGTTATAGGAAGTACCTAAGCTAGGTACTCTTATTTTGAAAAAAGAATTAAGGGTCCGCTCACATTTCACAAACTTCAAACGCAACTAGGGACGAAACCGAGTGAAGCAACGCATGGGCATGTCGCTAATATCTAATATATAAAAATCTCGTGTCACAATGTTTGATATCGAACTCCTCTAAAACGGCTTGACCGATTATTATGAATTTTTTTATTGTATGTTTTGTTATATTGTATGAATTTTTTTATTATGTGTATTTGGTAGATTTCAAAATAGATCATAGGCTAATTTTTATTCTCCTATCGCCCTAGGGTTGCCAGATAGAAACTTATCAAATCCGGGACAATTCTAGTAGTCCATTGAAAAGTTTCATTTTTTGGGGTTAAGTTTTTCAGAGGCAGCAATTTTATATTTTTGATGTGTAGGGGGATGAGTAGAAGCTTAAGTTCAAGTTTGTGGGGTCACCGCCCCTGTCCCACGGCTGCGATTTTGGAAAAAAGAATGCAAAGAGTTTTCGCGTTATATCTCGTAACCTAGCAACCTTACAAAGAATATAGAGCAATATTTGTATTAAAATAATTTGTCTACATCTTTGATCCTATTACTTTTTATCGTAAAATGGAAAATAAAAAAGTTATAAATAACAATAGCTGAAAATTTTCTTTCGAGCGTTATAACTTTTTTTCTGGTCATTTTATAATAAAATGACATCAGAGCAATCTTATACAGGGTTTTTTAACCAGTAATTTCCACTATAATTTTTTTAATTTTTTTTATTTATCTGGGTTTTACAGCGCTCCGAAGTTGACCGGGTTCTTCAATACTCGTAAGAATTCAATAAAAACGAAATATTATTAGGCTTAGTTTTCTATTATATATTTTTTTATCCATATACTTTATTAATTTCTTAACATTCCTCTAATATTATTTATTAAGTATTGACCCTTTTCTCTACTGCAAAAATTAGAATATTACTGGTTATTACAATAATTTCTAGAGTCTACATTTACGAGAATCTTAAGCATAACTGCTCAGTAGAAAGTAAATTGAAGGAATTGAATAATGGTTGGTATTCAGTATTCACCTTCAGGTAGATACCAAACAGTATTAAATAAATAGGCGGCGTACAATTATAGAACGATTGATAATGTATTCATTCTAGATTTCAATGTATGGGCAAAACGGCAAAATTTATAATTTTAATTTATTGCTGCTATGTGATACCTATATACGAGTATATTAAAATACACGACTCTCCCTCCCCCCCTGCAATCCGTTTCACCTCTCCCCCCCTTGAAAAGTGTCCCATGGTCAAAGACAGAATTATTTGTCAATAAACTGCCTACCAATAAGTCCTAACATTCATTTCAGTTGTTTCAACAAGTCTTTAGAAGATAATGATGATGATACTAATTTTTGTTAGATATTAAGTACTTACTATATAAAAAATAAATAAAAAATGTTTATTTTGTTTAGATAAACGCATTTCTTGTAAAAAATAATAAATATTGTTGTTGCTTTTCTATGTTATGTTTTATTTCCGCTAAGTGCACATTTTTAGTAAACTTTGATGCACCATAGCTTGGAAACTATAAATCGTATCAAAATTATTTTTAACAAAAAACAAAAACCGACTTCAAAACTAAACAAATCTAAACTAAAAAAAGTAGAAAATAATACTTTTAAGAACTTCGTTAATTTTGAAGTCGGTGCCAGCCAGGACGGACAGATTTATCTTGCCTTTGCAATGGACTTTCGAACGGTATTTTGATTATGTTTACAAATTTATAGATTAATCGAATACGTGTCTATTTAAGGTTATTTTGCTTTGGCTGGCACCGCCTTCAAAATTAACGAAGTTCTTAAAAGTATTATTTTCTACTTTTTTTAGTTTAGATTTGTTTAGTTTTGAAGTCGGTTTTTGTTTTTTGTTAAAAATAATTTATTTTCAAATTTTTAGCGGAAAGTAGTTACTTATTTTGTTTATATGTAAAAAAAAGAATTTTCCAAATCAGTCCAGCCATCTTCGAGTAATGGGGAACATACATAAAAAAAGTCCCCAACGAATTGAGAACCTCCTCCTTTTTTGAAGTCGGTTAATAAGAGCCTGAAAGAATTTACCTATCGGTCTATAATTACGTATAATTTTGAAAGAATTTTCTTTTAACTCCTAACCGTTGAGGAGTTGTACCTTCCATCATTAGCTCAACCACAGGAGATGATGATTATCAGACGCAAATACTTGAACAGCTTTAGAAAATATATGAAAAACGTAATAAGTGCCTATAAAATTTGAGAGTTGTCTTCGATTTCCCTGGGATCCCATCATCAGATCGTGACTTGGTGACTATGGGACCAACTAGAAACTATACCCTTTCAAACAAAAAAAGAATTTTCCAAATCGGTCCAGCCATCGTCGAGTAATCGGGGAACATACATAGAAAAAAAAAAAGTCCCCGACGAATTGAGAACCTCCTCCTTTTTTTGAAGTCGGTTAAAAATGAATGTTAGGACTTATTGGTAGGCAGTTTATTGACAAATAATTTTGTCTTTGACCATTTTGTCCTAGCTTGTATAGTTTTCCTGAAAATTGAGAAAATCTGTAAAATGGGACACTTTTCAAGGGGGGGGGGAGGTGTGAAACGGATTGCAGGGGGGGGGGGAGAGTCGTGTATTTTAATATACTCGTATACAGAGATGAGACGTATCTTAGATAAAAGTATCTGAAATACAGATACAAGATACAAAATACGTATTTACATCTTGTAATTGAAATACTTTTTATTTTTTTTATTTTGAATCTTATATTTAGATACATTTTCCTGGTATCTTAGTATTTTGAAGATACTTTGTTCCCCGAGATACTTTTATTTATTTATTATTATTTATTTATTTATTTATTATTATTTATTTATTTATTTATTATTATTAAAGTTTACATATTTTTTTTATTAAATGTAACATTGTAAATCTCTTAGATTTGTATAATGTTACTTACATAATTCATTATATATTACATTATTAATATTAAATATATTATATTATTATATACAATATTGTAAAATAAATAAAATGAATATATACTAAAATGAATGTAAACGACGGGTGTATATATGAACACTCAAACTGTTATACACTAAATTATTCCACCTTTCTTATGTCGTTACACCACATATATCACTTTATCACTTTATATCATTAATAACGAATAACATTAATAACTTTATTTAATTATATACCAATTCACTGGTTCACTTCACTTTACTTTAATACTTTACGCACTGTCACTTAGCTAAAGCACTACAACGTAACTCGCGCAGGAATAACCCGCTCTTAACGACAAACTTCGTATTTATGGAGAGTAATCAAAGTGGGGGATGACAGCTAAGTTGTCATAACACTGTTCAACTTCCGGGCTAAAGATATTGCTGACACGGCCATCCTGCACGGTGACTGTCCCAGTCACCCTATGAGTGTGGATCTAAACACAAACAGTATTCATATATATTATTATAATAAATGCCAATGATCATTTGCCAACAGTTGCATTGTTAAACACCAATGATTGAACCAAAGGCCACCTGCACTTAAAGAAACTTTGTTGCACTTAAGTGTCCCAGGCTCGCCTTTACACCAACCAAAGATTAGTACTTAGTAAGGCTACCTGTACCTAAAGGAACACTGTCACACTTAGCGTACTAGGATAGTCTTACATTCATAACTGCTTGTACCTAAAGGAACTCTGTCACACTTAGCGTACAAGGACAGTCTTTCATTCATAACCTCTTGTACCTAAAGGCATATTGTCACACTTAGCGTACAAGAATAGTCTTTTATTCATAACCGCTTGTACCTAAAGGAACTCTGTCACACTTAGCGTATAAGGACAGTCTTTCATTCATAACCTCTTGTACCTAAAGGCATATTGTCACACTTAGCGTACAAGAATAGTCTTTTATTCAAAACTGCTTGCACTTAAAGGAACACTGTCACACTTAACATGCCAAGCAGAGCCTGAATAACTGTAATACTAAGTACAATACATGTCATGATATATTTTTAAAGTTTAGATTAGACTCGCTGAACACTCATAAATTATAAAGAAGAACCGTAAATAAATAACACATACATTACCAACACGGAGCATATAAATTAAAAAGAAAATTAAGGGTCCATTCAGTGTCCCAATCGTCTATACAAATACAAGCCTTCATATTTTCAGCGGCTATTTAAGAAGCTGGAGAGGCTGACGCATATTTTAAAATTACTGGCTTCTGTGGTGGCTTCAATATTGCTCTCTTTTTTTGCCTATAGCTGCTAGAAGAGGATTGTGAGCGAGCCCAATTACGGCGTGATCTGTTTCTTCCAATAGTTCACATCCCGCTTCTGATGTAAACGACGGGTGTATATATGAACACTCAAACACATGTTATACACTAAATTATTCCACCTTTCTATGTCGTTACACCACATATATCACTTTATCACTTTATATCATTAATAACGAATAACATTAATAACTTTACTTAATTATATACCAATTCACTGGTTCACTTCACTTTACTTTAATACTTTACGCACTGTCACTTAGCTAAAGCACTACAACGTAACTCGCGCAGGAATAACCCGCTCTTAACGACAAACTTCGTATTTATGGAGAGTAATCAAAGTGGGGGATGACAGCTAAGTTGTCATAACACTGTTCAACTTCCGGGCTAAAGATATTGCTGACATGAACTTCGCAGTTTTTCTTTCCGAACGCAACTGAACGCAGCGCATCGTTTAAAAATTTTTTCGATATTGTCGGGAGCACTGACCTCTATAATACCACTGGACTGGCTGTTCCAAGCGTTTGACAGCAATTTTTTTGTGTCCATTTGAAGCGCCACTAGCGAGAGTCCCGAGAACTATTTTTTACGTATATTGCAAATGACAGCGAGAAGTGTTTGCTTACTGTAAAGTAATTTTGCATTTTCGTTGTTAATATAACATAAGTAGTAATTATGATGATGCGGTTATTGATTAATAAAAATATAAAAATAAAAATCTTTATATCAACATCATTAGTTTTAGTACCACGAACTCTCGCTACGTCCGACAGCGGCGGACAGCGCCAAAATGGCGAATATCAAGCAGCCACACAAGCACGTTGACAACAGCCAGTCCAGTGGTATTATAGAGGTCAGTGGTCGGGAGTGACAGATGGCGACACTATCTTTCTACTGAAATAAAAAAATATTCCTAAAGTATAACACCTGTTTGCCCAGCTCTGCCCCTGTGGAGACTGTTCTTCTTTGGGGACATGATCATGAGGCCTCATCGAAGGAAGATGAGCGACAATATGTTTGAGGAATTACTTTTACTCAAATCTCAACTAAAACATAAAGATTAAAAGTCTCAATTTTATTACCTTTATATTTTGTCTTGTCGCATTTGCCTGATCCTTGTTATCAACGCGAAATATTCGAAAATTGTTTTCTCAAACAAATAAACTTAAGTTCAAGTAAATGTTGTTTTCTTACAAAAGTATTTTATCTTGAAAAAGTATTTGAAAGATAGGTATTTTGTATCTAGTATTTCAGATACCTTTTTAGAAAATTATTTATATTTGGTATCTGAAATGCTCTTTTTAAAAGTATCTTACATCTTGTATTTCAGATACTTTGTATAAGGTATCTTGTACATCACTGCTCGTATATAGGTCACATAGCAGCAATAAATTAAAATTATTAATTTTGCCGCAAAAAAATTTAGAATGAATACATTATGAAGACGAAGTATCAAGATGATATTTAATATTTTAGTGAATCTGGACAAAATAGCACTGTGTGTTTCAAAGGTTTTATAAATAAAGCAATTTCCAAAAGATAATCTCAGAAAAAAATGATCATCATGAGGAAAGATTGCCGAAATTAAGAGATGCTGCTGCAATTGTTTTGGAAGGTATCCGTTCACAGCCTTATGAAACGAACTATCTTCCTTCAGATGATTTTTTAAAAGACATTCATACTTTAATTTCTTCAATTTACTTTTCTACCTGCTTAGGATTCTCGTAAATGTACACTCTTATTAGAGAAAAGGGTCAATAATTAACAAATAATGTTAGAGGAATGTTAAGAAAATAATAAACTATATGGATAAAAAAATATATAATAAAAAATTATTAATTAAGCCTAATAATATATTGTTTTTATCGTATTCTAATATTGAATATGAGTATTGAAGAACCCGGCGGTCAACTTTAGAGCGCCGTAAAACCCAGATAAGTTTATGAAATTAATAAAAATTATAATGGAAGTTATTCGTTAAAAAGCCCTCTATAAGATTGCTCAATTGTCGTTTTATTGTAAAATTACCAGAAAAAAAGTCATAACGACCGAAAGAAAATTTGTTCAAAAATTTTCAGCTATTTTTGTTTATAACTTTTTTATTTTCCATTTTACGATAAAAACATTAAAAAGTAATAGGATCGAAGGAAAGTATTATTTTATCCATTCTGAGATTAGAATTAATAGTAATGTAACTCATAGGCAGGCCAGCCGCGTGACGTGTCATTCGTAATTCGTACTAAGTTTATTTTGTAACAAAACTAGTAAGTTTTCGGAATCCGGGACAATATGGTCTAATTACTGGACACGGGACAAGACGCAAAATTCCGGGACAATCCCGGATTTCCCGGCCATCTGGCAACCCTATATCGCCCTTGGTGATAAGGGTGACCCTCTCCTAATATTTCTCATTTTTGGAAAAACTTCTTAATTCGAAATTTAAAAAATCTTTCAGGCGCGGGTGCAGCCGCGGTAATTGCTAGTAATAAATAAGAATTAAGATTCTTATTAATAATTATTACTATCCCTTTCGTTCTTTTGTACCTAGGTACCTACTTTACTTTCTTTTAAGGTTCTTAGCGATGAAATGTAATCATCATAATCTTAATTTTATTAACAAAGGAATAATCAGTGCACTGTGCATTGTGCAAAATGTAATAATTTTAGAGGTTTGAACTCCTATGAATGACCTCCATCAACTAAGTAGATATAGAAGGTCTATACGTACTACATATGTAATGAAAATGATATGACAGTTATTTTTAATCTAAACACAGATATGGGTCATAAGTTCACCGCTCTGTTCGACTTGCTTACTCGACAGTCGTTAAACTAATTAGTTTTCAGAGCAAACAAGTTTTCCGTGCAGTGAATTTAAATAAATTGTGTTTAAAACCTTTTAAAAATAAGAATGTCACGCACAGTAGCTGTATGGACAATTTTGCTAGGTGCAATTATTATCACTTCTCAATGTGTAAAACTTTCGTCTATAGATGTAGTATACAGTAAAGGTGTAGATGCCTATTCCAAGGAGAGATGGACAGAGTGTATTGTACAATTTGAAGGATCTCTTCATTTATATAAAGTGTATAGATCGATTCTGGTAAACTGCAGACTCAAATGTAAGTCAGAAAATCACAAACATCCATTCACGGAAAACATAGCAGATCTAAAAATTTTTGAATTTTTTCTTATGATGAAGGACTGCTTGCTTCAATGTCAAAAACAGGGGTTTGAAGATGCTAATATGTTTAGTAATGTTTCTGATACTATACTATCTTCTATGCAACAAAGGAAACCATATGCCTATTTACATATGTGTTATTATCAAATGAATGCTATGCCTAAAGCTGCTTCTGCTGCATATACTTATGTAATAGCAAATCCTGAAGATGAAAGGATGAAAAAAAATGTGGACTTTTATATTGAGCAGCCCGAAGTGAACATTAAGGAAGTGAATGATCTTGAAAGTGAAGACTATGAAACTTTATACAAACTTGGCAAACAAGCATATGGAAAAAAGAAATGGGGCGAAACAATTGCTAATATGGAAGAAACACTAACAGACTACCTAACTTGGGAAAACTTTTGCAGAGCAGAATGTGAACATCAGTCAGAACAAGAATGGTCACCAGAATTTATGATATCTATTTCTAATAACATTCTTCCAGTCCTTGTGTGCAGACAAGAATGCCAAAATAAACTAAAACCGTTATATGCATCAGGTGTAGAATTTCTAGCTGATTTGTTAAATTATTTACAAATCTCATATTACCACATGGACAGACTAGATGATGCTGCTAAAGGTGTGGCTAGTTACTTAGCTTTACTTCCTAATGATGAGGACATGCTAGCAAACATGAATATATATAAAACTCTTGTTGATAAAACAAAGTTTGTGGAAAGATCAGATATTGTTCACTATTTAAAGCGTGATATATATGAAAAAAAGTTACTGCATTTTTTTCATAAGAAGGATAATAAATATTATAATGCCAATACATTATAAGCTTTGATAGATTATTAGTTATTAGTTTTACTAAATACTTAACTACAAAAAAAAAAGAAATATATGTTGTTTTTGTGCCATATTTTGTAAATTATATAAATATATAATAAAAAATACCAATGATTTATACTGTTTTTATTTAATTCCATGGTAGCTATTGAGATATGACAAAGATATGTAAATTATTAAAACTATTGCATGATATTATATTTTTAGTAAGGAATAAAAACATGACAAAACATTAATTATAATAAAAATATGGCCTTAGACACTGCTCATTGTGTATACCATTTAAGCTACTTGATTAAATAGTTTGTTAATTTCTTTAGACATTCTATTAACATTAACATAACTAAAATATTATTTTATCCTACATTTGAAAATAATTGAAAATTGAAATGTTAATATATTATATTATACTGAAAATAATATTTTAGCTTTAAATTGAATATTCCGAAATTGCTATTAAACCAAACTGGCAACACCACACTATTTTTTTTTGTGACGGCGACACCTTCGGTCCTATCTGTCACTTTATTGCATGGTATAAATATGGTATTTTGTATATGTTCTACGCGACATTGGCGAAGTCAACTGTGCCCAACCGCCAACCGGCACGCTTGGAAGCCATTAAAGGAAATAATTGAATTGAATTTTGTATATGACAATAAAATACCTATGCTTGGTATATAATTTAAAATTGTATTATATTTTTCACTGGACCTATTAATTATTTAAATAAAATATTCTTTTATCCTACATTTGAAAATAATTGAAATGTTAATATATATATACTGAAAATAATATTTTAGCTTTAAATTGAATACTTATTCCGAAATTGCTATTAAACCAAACTGGCAACACTACACTATTTTTTTGTAACGGCGATACCTTTGGTCCTATCTTTCACTTTTGTATTGTATGGTATAAATATGGTATTTTATATATGACAAAATAAAATATCTTTGCTTGGTATATAATTAAAAATTGTTTTATAGTTTTCGCTGGACCTATTAACATGGTGAATTGAAACACATAAAGTAAGTTCATATTTATCCCTTTACCTCTAAGTTTATTTTGACACTTTTACTAACTTCTCATACATCAAATAAGCTTTGATGAAATGAAATATAATGTAATTATTTCAAAAAACACTATAATATGTAAGTTAAAAAAAAGGAATAAAATAGTAAATTATATACAATGTAACTTTTAACAAATTTTAATGAAGTACATTTCATGTTCATATTCTAGAAATTATGGCTTCAGAAATAGCAGAAGACAAGCTGACAATAAAAAATATATTATTTACA
Organism: Boloria euphrosyne; assembly: GCA_951802675.2. Lineage (NCBI taxonomy): Eukaryota > Metazoa > Arthropoda > Insecta > Lepidoptera > Nymphalidae > Boloria > Boloria euphrosyne. Next base: position 8,554,332 of record OX637872.1, read on the forward strand.
AAAGCCTTACCGAACTATACAATTCCTACAGATCCAGATGGCCATAAAATTTTTCCATGTACTGCTTGTGGTGATAAGTATGATACTAATACTTCTTTCATATAAAATATATACCTACTTACTATGTTATATTTACTGTAAATATTTTTTAACTTCTCATTTTCTTATTTCAGATTTCTGTTGGAGTCTAGTTACAACTTCCACATTGACCGAAAATCTTTAAAAATTACATATTTGTGTCGATATTGTAATAAGGTCTTAATTTTTTATAATAGATGTAAATTGCTCTCCCACATTAGATCACATGCCTTTAAAACTGCTACTATTTGTGTGAGTGATATAAAACTAGAACCACTTCCAATTCAAGAGATTAATTGGACAATTTCCAACCCATCTAATATTACTAATGATTTGCAAGAAAAACATAAAAAGAATAATATATGTTTTGAATGTGATGAAGTTATTGACTCAACAGGGGCAATACAAAAAGATAGAGCTAAACACTATATGAGATATACAACCAAAGTCTATATGTGTCCTGTTTGTTTGTTCACAGTACCAAATACTTGCATTTTAGCAGCACATTTACGAATCCATCTTAAAATTGCCCCATATTTTTGCCCTGAATGTGGTATTCATTTATCTAGTAAGAGTATAGAATACCCATACTTCCATGATTGTGAAGGTTTTAAAATGATTAGGGCTACTACCAGATTACAATGTAGACAAAAAAGTTGCAATAAAGTTTTTCACCCCAATGAATATAGGGAACACTTAAAAACCCATATTCAAAAGATTTACAAGTGCACACATTGCCCAGGAGTGTGGTTGAATGAACGACCAAAGTCTACACATTCTCCTTGCAAATTTGGTCAAAATAAAGTTGAGTTAATGTTCCAATGTCAGATATGTCCTAATAAAATCATACCTAGGAGTGAAACTAATTATATGCATTTAAACAAACATTTTAAAACTACAACAGAACAAAATAAAGACCAGGTCTATCCATGCATGATTTGTAATGTTACATTTAAGGTTATTCCTCAATTAATAAAACATCAAATAGATTCTCATGGTGCTTGTAAAGAAACATTATCAAAATTTTTGAATGAATCTAAAGGCAATAAAAAAGGAGTTTATCGTGTTGTTAAAAGATGTGATATATGTCTAAGAAACTTCATATATAGATGTGAACTAGAAAATATTAAGATATTACCAAATGAATGCCCTTATAAGTGCTCCATCAATACCAATAATCAAAGAAATAAAACAAAAGAGAACAGTATAAAGTGTTGTCTCTGTAAGCAATATATTGATGAGAAATGGGAAAATATCAAAATACATTTTGCCAAGTTTCATAAAAATCATAAGTGCTTAGATTTAAATATTCCAGTAAACAAAATGAAAACAATGACTCCTATCAATAATATAAATGAGTTATCGAAAAAAATAAATAAAAATAATAAAAGAAAATTAAAAAGTAAAAGGAAATTTATGAAAAACTATGTATATCGCGAATTAAAACCCCATCCAGAAACACATCCTGTTGAAAAAAATCGATGCAACTTGTGTGATCTCACATTTGAAGATGATGAAAATTATGAAAAACATATAGTAACCCATAGAGATCCATGTATGGCATATCAGTGCCTGGAATGTGGGCATTGTTTTGCGGTTAAACCTTCATTTTCTACCCACTTACTATTACAACATAATATTGCAAATGTCAACGAATATATAAGTACAAAAAAATGTTTTAATGAACAGGCTCTATCAACAGAAATAAATAGTTTAAAAAAAATAGATGAACCGGTTAACGAAAACCAATGTATAATTTGTAGGATTCAATTTGAAAACTCTCATGATTTAGAAAAACACTTTCGAGTACATGGGATGGCTTTTCTAATGAAAAATAAAAGCAATAGTCCTTAATTCTTGTGTAAATACTAAATATTATATTATTTTGATGTAAACTTTTATAATATGTGATTTTTTAAGTTGTTTGAACAATGATGGTTCAGGTTCATCAGTCACAGTGCCTTAATTACAATAACTAAAGCATATGTATGAGAGAATTGTAATATAAAACTTTGCATACAAAAACTCCATTATCCAGCTCTATCATCATTCATATTTAGTGTACCTACATTATTTAAAAACACTATCACTAAGAATGAAGTAATGGAAACTACTCAAACAGTTGAAACTTGCACAAGTGTAAACTTCTGATAACCATTTGCACTATTAATTTATTTGTTTTACAAAATATTATGTAGGTATACTGTAGGGTTAGTTTTGTGGTAAAAGACCTCCACTAATGTTTGATATAAAATATTCAGTTTATCTCTCACTGTAATCATTATTTTTTCTCAATCTTTATAGATTTGCAAAAATTAAAATGACACATTTTTCATCATAATTACTTAATAGTAAATAGAAAAGATATTAAATTCATTACCAATGTATCATATTACACATTTGTAATGTTTCTATTTCATTTTATTCAGTTTTAAATGCTCCTTGTATTTTGTGTCATGCTATGTATACAACTGTATATTATATATAATTGTATGAAACTACAATTTATTAAGTTATGAGATTTCAATCAAGAAAGTCATAAATAAAGTTAAACAAATTAAATTATTGTTTTATTAAGATTTTTTTACAAAAGAGAAATATTTACACACAAAATAATTAACAATTTAGCTTATTTTAAAATATTAATATTATTATGGTGGGTAGTATCTTAATCATTTAAAAGCAATTTATTTTAAGGAATCTTTTCATTTTTTGTAGGTACATAGTCTTTATTGTCACTATACATTTTTTCACTCATGTTTGTCCTGCAATATTAATATTATTGCTCAACTGGCACGCTTGAAGCCATTAACAAGAGAATTGAATTGAATAAATATTATACAATGAGGCAAGGCTCATCCTGTCACATGTATAAAACTAAACCATTCATATAACTAAGGCAAGCCTTACTAGTCATGAATGGAATTAATTGCTTACTAATCCTTATCTTATTTATTTAAATATAATGGGTGATAAGCCAATTTCCCCGTGAGTTTAGTTCTGCAAGTGGGACACCTTTTTTCAATTTTTAAAGATGTCTCTAAACATTTAAGGCAGTATACATGACCACATTTTGTAGAAGCCAGTGGATTTGTGCCCAATTCATCCCAACATATGGCACAGTCACCAAACTTACTAGAGGTTCTGTCTTTAGCCAACCTTTTTGGTGAACCTTGTGATATCTGTAAACAATAGAAGACTATTTATATTTTTAATTAAAGTGTATAGGTATAGGATAATTTATTGTATTGCTATGATTTTTTTCTAATATCTAAATTTATATTACAATATAATAGTGCAACAGGAACCTGCTCATAAATACAAGTAATTTATCTATATGATTTCATAATATTGTCAAGTCATTACTTCGATTCTGCAACTTGAAATTGTAATGCTGATAAAATAGCTCATTAAATAAAAGGTACTTTTGTCTCAATTCAATATACGACGAATGGAACTGTAAAATCTTTCAAATTCTATATTCATATCCTAGGCCTTTACCTTGATTATCTCTTCGTCTCCTTTCCTTTTAGTAGGTTTTTTAGATTGCGGTTTTTTTTTCTCTGGAGGAGACAAAGTAAAAGAATCATCGCTGTCGAGTTCAATAATGCTATTAGATAAAGCGTGATGAACAACGAACGTAAAAGAGCTTGTTAAATCTATCACAGTGTCTTTAGGCTGAAGCGTCATCTTAACTGTAAAAATTTGAAGATATAATTCCAGTGAAATTATAATAGATATATTTCCAGTGTAATACTGTCTTTCTAAAACAGCAAATAAATAAATATATGTGTTAGTTGAGTTCTGACTTTTATAGATGAATATAAATATTAAATAACGAATAACGATTATTTGTTTGTCATAAAATTTAAACAGACAACATAGATAAACAATATTATGACACTCATAGATGAAAAATATATATGATAGTTAATTTAAAATATGGAGTCATGGAGATTAGAGACCAGGAGAACCAAGGCCCTAGAATGAAGTGTCTCAGAAATATTGTCAAACCAAGGAGGCGCTGCGATCGCTATGTTGTCTCAATGCCTAACTTCACGTTGTCACAACAGTGACAGTACTCATAACATTTTTTTGTAGCTAATGATAATTTCAATCGAGTTCTTTTATAAAAGCTAAAAATAAATCCATAAATAAAGAAATTTAATTAAATTTTTTCAACGCACACTTTTGTGTTGTAGATATTTTAGGCTTGTTTCCTCTTCATAGTCTGTGACCTGTGTAGGAATCTTTTATTTATCTTAAAGGAGGGTAAAGATAAGGAGGACCAACTCGTACACGAACAAGTGGCAGTAAAAACGCGTCCAGTAAGAGTGGCGCTGTAGTAGCAGTTGATAAATTTTAAAGAAAGCGCCAAACGTAATTAGAAAAAAATTACGCTTTCTTTCTGCAGTATTTTGTTTATATTTACTAAAACATTTTTTAAACTACGTAAATTGTTGAGGTTTTGTATACTAGCATTTTACTAACTACTTGAGTCATTAAAATTTTTAAATATTTGAACTCAGCTAACTTCACTCCATTTCTAACAGCTATGTTCATATTGAAACTATTCGAACGCCAGCGCTATTGTGGTAGGTAATGGAAACTTTACTTTCAGTATACAGCTGGACACGTTTTCAACTTTCCCACCATATGAGACGGTTCTCCTTATCTCTACCCTCCATAGTATAAATATTTACTCCTTGCTCCATAATCTTATACATGGATGAATCTGTGGTGATTTGTCATATTTATAATAACAACATTAATTTTATTATAATTAGAGAATTAAAAAACTTTGTATACATTAACTAATAAATTATTATTTACAGGTAGTATAACTACCGTTTAATAATAAATATAAAATTTTATAAACCAAAAATTTCATAATTTAAATGAATTATAAAATTAATTTCAGACTGTAAAATGCATCTGGGTGTAAATTTATCAAATGCTTTACAACAATTGGAGAGTGTTAAGGCAGCTGTTGATCAAAGTGATGATCCCAAATTAAAGGTAAATTTTAAAATAAGTAGATACCAACACACTTTAATTATTGATTAAAATTACACAAATGAAACCTTAAAATATGTATGCCTATGAGTAACAATAATAATAAAATTAGTGTATTGTTCATTGAAAAACTTTTTTTATGTCAAATTCAAATTCAAATTCAAAATATTTTATTCAGCATAAAATTATTACAATTTTTTACTGAACGTCATGAGTCTACTACCAGTTCGGAAAGAAGAAGCCACTGACCTGAGAAGAACTGGCGAAAGAAACTCAGCGGGACTAATTTTTTTTTTGTCTGTTTTAATATTTTTTTAAATGGAAATCGAAATGAACAATAATTCTATTGGTTGAAATAGCCTGGAGGCGATCACATCATTCCCAAGGCGTACTGTCTTCTAAAAAATCGTTAATCGTATAATATCCTTTAGTACACAAACGTTCTTTCACAATTTTTTTTATTTTATGTATTATCCATGTAGTTCTGTAATTTTATTGATAAGGCTTGCAAATGAAACAATAGTTTTAATACCATTTGTAGCAGCAATATAATATTTATAGAAATATTGGAAGTAGTCATAAGCGAAGTGTGAGAAGAGAGTGGTAAAGTGACAATGTTAAAATAATGTGTCAGATTATTTACTTATATCAGATGTTATAACACCTATTTGACATTAAGTTTTATCATACATTCGTTTTCAGGCAACAACAAATGATGATCTAAATCTTCTGATAAACCTTTTAGAAAGTCCAATACTAAAAAGTATTGCCACTTTACATGACTCAGTTGGAATGTTATCTACACAAGTAGCCCATCACCCATCTATACTTCCAGGAGATTTTGACATAACACCTGCTGGTAAAGTTGAATAATATATTCTTCTATTATTACTATTACAATAAAAACTCAAATTATAATTATAAATCTTATTAAAGTTTTATGAAGAAGATTTTGTAGAGCACAATATTTTACATTAGAGTTCAATTTAAGTAAAGAGAGTACTCTCTTAATTCCTAGGCAATGATTTTTAAAAATTTATATTTTTTCAACTAAAAAGTATGGAATTTTGCTTCTTATGAGGTTCATTTGGTAAAACTCTGGCTCAAGGCTAATGGCAATTTTTTTATATAAATTAAGCACCAGACAATACAGGGTCTTGTGCTTTTAATGACTTTATATTTATTTATATACTAAATATAGGCTAATTATATCCTTATATATTTTTTTAAAAGAAATAAAGCATACTTTACTATCTATGGTTAGGTCAAGGTAAAGAAGAGGATGTTATTCAGTTTTTTAAAGATATTTACCTATTTATCAAGAAGTGTTTTTGTACATGACATAATTTCTTACAGGTGATTTAGCATTACAAACTAGAAACCTTTATGGTGCCCATGAAGGCGAGGAAGAACAAAGGGTACCTCAAGTGTCACCTCCACATAGCTTAGAATTTGGTTCAGGATCTGACAATGAACGCATTTTGGGATTGGACTCTACTTCAGTAGACTCTAATATGTCACCGAAGCAGGTTTGTTTGTATAACAATTGTTATTGAACATATTTGATATTGCTTATGATTTTGATTATTATTACACTTCTTAAAGTATGATTTTAATGTAATATTATTGTTTTCTATCATTACACTAATTTTTACATGCTTATTCAATTATTAGTATATTTATATTTTTTAAAATTTATAAAATTAAATAATGCAAAAAGAGATTTGTTCAAATATCTTTATTTATATTTTTCATACTACAGAGTCGAGGTATTCTTGAAATGTCCAGAAATGATGACTCCCTAGTGTCAGCTTCAACAAATATAGTTGCAGGTGATTGGGCTCAAGTAGAAATTATAAATTTAGTCAATGATGGCACGGGCCTTGGCTTTGGTAAGAATTTCTTATATTAAATATATAAATGTTTCATAAATATCTTATGTTAATTTGTTTTACATACTAATTACTATTCTACTTATATATCATACTAGAGACTCACTCTCACTCCACTCAGTTTCATCCCTGATATTTTAATAAGATATTTACCAGCTGTAAAAAGTATCCTATATGGTGAACCGAACAACAAGCTATCATCAAAATCTGTTCAGTGGTTTTCTCATGATGCAGTCACAATCAGACGGGCCAAAATTCTAATAACTATAGATTCGGCCACTGTAACAATGGCTTGAATATGAATTTACCTAAATCTATTTAATGTGCAGACTCCATTCAGTTAGGACTTTATCATATGAAAAGATTTTTTTTTTATAATTTATTATTTATTTTAGGTATCATAGGTGCAAGGACAAGTGGAGTCATTGTCAAGACTATATTGGCTGGGGGAGTGGCCGATCGTGATGGAAGACTCAAATCAGGGGATCATATCTTACAGATTGGGGATGTATGTCTAAATTTTTTTTTTGTTTTTTAACTATGAAATCTTCTAGCTTAATAATGTAAGTCAGAGTTTTTGTTGCAACAGTAAAATTTTAATATATGTTGATGATGATTCATATTTACTTGTAAGTATTCAATTTTTTTTTCTATAATTTCACATGAGACCGTATTTAACGTAAAATTTATTTATTTATAATAATAATTTAAATCCGCTCACAATAGACTAAGACTAGACTTGTTTTAAAAAGCAACACACAAGTCAGTGTCTACCAACACAAAATTAGAAGCAAGAAATATTTAATAAGAATTGCAACTTATCCTTACTTAATTAATTAGGTTTTTTAAATAGGTACGTTTTAACAATCAGTATATGGAATTTGTTACATAGCCTTAAAATTAGTTAAATAATGCAATAAAATTACTTAATACAAAAACATTTTTTTTAATTTTATCAGAATAAATAGGTAGTTCCTGAGATTAGCGCGTTTAAATAAACAAACTCTGACTATTTATAATAGTAGCAAGAATTAATAAAAAATAATTATAATAAATGCCCACAAGTGTTGCTATAGTTTGTACATTTGATATAATTCAATTTGTTATCTAGTTCATAAAAAGTTTGTTATAAAATTAAAATTAGTGAAGTACAACATATATTTTGTAAAAAATATGTGAAAATATGCAGGTAAGTCTAATGGAAATGGGGTCGGAGCAAGTGGCGGGCGTGCTCCGCGCGTCGGGGTCGCGCGTGCGGCTGGTGGTGGCGCGCGCGGTGGACCCGGCCGCCGTGCACGCGTCCAGCGCGCCCGTCGTGCCGGCCAGGCATGTTCTAGTATCTTTTCAGGGTACAGATAAAGAACAGGGAATGCCATTTTTTTTTGCTTCTAGAACAAAACCAGTTTTTACAAATACTCAACGGATTTCCCCTATGCCAATGTTTTTATCTAGGTAAAAAATAGGTATGTCTATTATAAACGTGTAAAGGATTGTAAGAATTTATATAGTTAATTAATTTGACCTAAACAAAAAAATATAAATTCTTAAATTTATTTTTTTCTCATTGGAAAATTGTTATTACCTGTTCTTTGCATGTACCCTTCATTTGTTTATAATAAAGCGGCACAAATTGACTCTAATCTTTCTATTTTGAAAGTTTTACGGGATTTTGATACAACTGGTGTGAGTTAGGCATAGGGCCGATTATACGTGTTGTAAGAATTTATTCACGATGTGAAGTAACCACTAGACCATCGAGGTTGTCTATTTATTGTTAATTAATGTGCTACCTTGGGAAATTAAAATCATTTTCATATGCCAATAATTTCCTACATGATTACCGTTTGTGTAGAAAAATATCGTGAGAAAACACCATGTGATGTGAAGTACTGCTAATCTACACTTGACCAACGTGATGATCTTCTTGATCATCTATGTATTGAATATGACCCGTGTCTATTAGTAAGATGTGAAAAAGGACTTCATATAATTAACTTACCATTTTATATTTCAGGCTTCTCTCAAGTCCAGAAGCATTGGACCGATATCTAATGGAAGCCGGCTTCGAACAAGTGTTCCACACGCAACCGACGCCTGTCACATTAAACTCGAATGTATCAAGATTTGTCTTCGATACATCTATAACTCCTCCACCTGATAGTGGTATTTGTTTAAATAATAAATTTATAAGTATACACGTACCTACTTGTACATACATAAATTCACACTATATCAATTGTAGGTAGTTAGTTAAATAGTGGATACATTAGTAATAATCCATACTAGAAAACATGATTTGTTTTAAATTTTGTCTTTCTGTCTATTCTGGCTAAACTCCGAATTGGCCAGGCTGATTTTAACGAAACTTTTACTGGCAGATTGTTAATGTTATAAGGGATAATTTAGGCTTATTTTAATGAAGAGAAAGACTAGGAGTCCACTCAAAAAATAGAGACGCACCCGCTCAGCGAAGCGTGAGTATTTTGCTAGTATATATGCATATTACAAATATTTGTTCCTATATCTTACAAATTCTCGAACTTCTTTTTTATTATAAATTTTAAGCATATTCTAGCAAAACCAACCAATTGTATATAGTAAGCCATTCTTAATTATTGCAATATTTAACAACAATATACGTTTTCAGACGCAGAATCACCTGAAGTCGATAGATTTACGGTTCAATTGAAAAAAGATGAAAATGGTTTAGGTATTACAATAGCAGGTAAATATTTATTTTATTTCATAAAAAAATGATAAAGATTAAATGTCAATAATTAACTAAAGAAATACTGATATTTACATACTGATCGGATATATATATATCCTTTACTATAAATAAGGAAGATATTTATGCCAATATAAATGTTACTGTTAGACTCTCTCATTCTTTTGCAGGCCAAATCTTATCTATACATATAAATAAAATGAAATAAAATTGAAATGTCTGTTTTTAATTTCAAATTAACAGCTTTTCAATAAATGCATATGAAAGTATATTCAGTACTAACACCATAAAAGCATTTTTTTAAATGTTTGTCTGTCTGTATTTCTGTCTGTCGTTTGTTCCTGCGAATTTCTGAAATGGCTGGATCGATTTTGACAGGACTTTCACTCACTGATATGTAGTTAATGTTATAAGGAGTAACTTAGCTACATTTATGTTACACATTTTATTTATTAACTAGCGGAAACCGTGGCTTCGCTCACGCTAAACCTAGGGACGAACCCGAGCGAAGCGAATGTGAGGCGCTAGTTTATGAATATGTTTGTCTCTTTTTGTTTCATCGAATTTTCAAATCACAACGTGTTAATGAAAACATTTCAACATAATACTTTAGATTTAAATATTGAATTGTTCGCTTAGGATACGTGTGTGAGAAGGAAGAGCTGTCGGGTATCTTCGTGAAGTCGGTGACGCCGGGCAGCGCGGCGGCGGCGAGCGGGCGCGTGCGCATCAACGACCGCATCGTGGCGGTGGACGGCGCGTCGCTGGCGGGCCGCTCCAACCAGCGCGCCGTGGACGCGCTCAAGCAGAGCGGGAACGTCGTCACCTTGGAGTTGGAGAGGTATGGCTATTAGCTAAATTGACTTGGTAGTTGAACTGGATTTTAAGTCTGGATTAGGCCATTTTTAGTTTTGGTTACGAAAATTCCAGTAATACAACGTGTTTATTGTTATATAGCCTGGCTAATGATAGCGTAATTGGTTGCGAGTGGAGAGACATCTTCATTATGATTGTCTGTACGTGTAATATGTGTAGTAGTTAAGTTGAACCTAAATTAGTTTAGTAGTTTTTGCAAGAAAGTATAAGCATACATACATATTACATTCTTACATAAAATCTATAAAATTTAAAGCTTTGTAAAAATTCTACCTATTAATTAATAGGTGATTTTCTTTTAATTAATCAACATTGTTTTTAATAGATATCTCCGTGGCCCCAAGTTCGAGCAGTTGCAGCAAGCCATCGCAGCCGGCGAGACTGCCGCGGCCGCCGCCACCGCGCACAACCCCTTCCTGCACATGCACCGCCCCGAGCCCGGCGCTGATCACGACATACAAATGACCCATATATCAGCCAAGTTAGTGTTCTATTATCCTTAGATAGATAGTCTAACATTTTTTTAATGTTTGTAAATGCGTTTGAGTGTCACATAACCTCATGTATACATAGTACATACGGGTGATAATGTCACGATCAACCGTTAAGAAAATCACTACTATCAACTTAAACGGATTCACGGAGATGGATGCTGGATGTAACAGTTTTACTTAGTGGGTAATTATAATTAAATGTTGCTAACTTTCTGTGTGGGAAAATTTACGCAAACGTTTGAGCGTATAATTCTTACCTATATTATCTCACGCATCTTTGTCGTCTTATTACTTAAAGAAGATACTTTCTTCCGACTAAACTATGACAGACCACAATGATGATACTGAATTCACTAATATCGTACTGGTAGTTTATTTTTAGATATTAAGAAGTTTATATATTATGAACCCATAAACATGTTACTTTATTCATCAACTCATTGCAGCTTAGAAACGACAGTAGAAGAGAGTCAACCATCCCCCCCATGCAGCCCCCCTCCGCCGGCGCCCCGCCCCGCGCCGCAGTTCGAGATGCCTCGCACGCCTGAACAAAAAGACGCTATTAAGAGGAAATGGCAATCCATATTAGGTACATTTATTACGCCATGTATTTTGTAATTTACGTATATACTATACATAAATACAAGAATGTTGTTTTTATTATATTAAAAAACCTGTCAAATCTGAGTCAGCTTGCACACGAAGGGTTCATTGAGTACTAAATACTAATAGTTTTCTTAATTAGCACGACGGCCATTTTGGAATTCGCCATCTTGGTTTGTTATTACATGTTAGTTGTATAATAGCAATAGATATACATATAGAATGTTTCAATTTTCTACCTATTATGTTTTACACGATATAACCCACTGACAGACAGACAGGAGATGGTGAGCGGAGGGCCAGTGCTCCTTTGGCACCCTTCGGGTACGAAACCCAAAAAAAAAATAACAGTATGATTTATTCAATATTGGTGAACCATGTATTATTCATTTTTAATTTTTAAACCAATATATAAAGGAATGAATTTAAAAGTTACATCCACAGACAATTCAATCTATAGACGACGCTTTACAGGGGATATGCTTTCGCCAAGGTTTGGCAGGGACGCTGCATAACAGCCGGTCCCGCCCCTTTACGTCCCTTTCTTTCGTAGATAAATTAACATATCATTATATCACTCTGTCATTAGCACGTGTAAACTGTTCGACATGTGTTTGAACGATCCAATGACTGTTCGACACGTGTTTGAACGATCCAATGAAAAATAGCCTTCCCCCCTGCACCCCGCCACGTTTTGGCGATTTTGTCTACGTACTAAAATTAATGAAAGCGGAGTCTACTATGTTGAATTGTCCGTGGTTACATCTGATAATGAACATGTCCCCAGGCGACGAGGTGGAGATAGTGGTGGGCGTGGTGGTGCGCGGCGGCGGCGGGCTGGGCATCTCGCTGGAGGGCACGGTGGACGTGGAGGGCGGGCGCGAGGTGCGGCCGCACCACTACGTGCGCTCCGTTCTGCCTGAGGGTCCTGTGGGCCGCGCCGGCGTGCACCGCCCGGGGGACGAGCTGTTGGGTACATCATTCCTGCTTTTTGTTATTTAATACTATATTGAGCTAAAAACTTATAACAGACTAACTAAGTATACTTGTATGTGCAAATTTCATTGAAATCTGTCTTGATGGTAAGGCAAGCGAACATTTTGGGAATATAAATTTCTTTCAAGCTTCATCTAATAATCAGTCAAATCTATCTAAATATTTAAAAGCAACTAAGGGCTCTCGCAAGTTTGTATGAAAGTTGTTAATGTTTTGTGCTACAAACTTTAAATTTGGCAGCACCTAGTCTATCTATCTAGGGAGTCGCAAGTCATAGATGGATATAGAAAATTAATTTTACTTAAATTAGAAACCTGCCATTTATACATGACTAGCTCGTACCCCCTTTAAGCGTACAATTTTTACAAACTAAATGTCTTACTTATTTATATCTAATCAAATATAATAAATGCCAAAATATAAGTTTCAAGTTTCTAGCTTTAAAAAATGACGTAATTTCCGTACAGACTGTCATCCTCTATTTTAACCTCTTACAGTCTTTTTTTCGCCTTTAAAAGCCTATGTCCGTCTCCTGGCCCTAAGCTACCTCCCCACCAATTTTCAGCCAAATCGGTACAGCCGTTGTGGAGTTATAAATAGTGTAACTAACACGACTGTTTTTTATATAATATAATAGATATAGATATTATGGTAAAAATAATATAAAAAAGTGTGTGTGTGTACTTATGTACACACGTTAGAAGTTATACCTATTTGGCGTAACGAGATAAAAATCTTTTCTAAAATTTTATCTTTCGCCTTATTCAACGTTTGTAAAAAAAACGACACTAAAAATAGAAAAAAGGTAAGTATTTAATACATTGAAAGTTTTATTATAAAGGTTAGTATTCATTTAGCTACATTCGAAGCGCAACATGTTACGCTCAACATGTTTGGCAACGTCGCACAATAGCGCGCGGTCAGGGGACATGTTGTTACTTGTTGGTGAATGAACGTCCATACATGGACAGGTAATGTTGCTTAACAAAATTTCCGCGACGTTGCTCGACATGTTGCGATGCATGTTGAGCGTCACGTGTTGCGCTTCAAATGTTGTTAAATGAATACATAGCTACGCATTATCTAGTTAAATAAAGTTTATTTAAATATCACAAAAGAAATAAAATGTTGACTATAGCTATCTTCAGGGTGTCGGTTTTTCGTGACGGTGTGCGCGCGCATTGTAAAAATTTACTCTCGTCAATTTTCCCTAACGCGCCAAAAGAAGTATAACTTCAAAAAGTGCATAATTTTGTTACTAGAGGTGAACGGTCACCGGCTGCTGGGCATGAACCACCTGGAGGTGGTGTCGATCCTCAAGGAGCTGTCGAGCGAGGTGTGCATGGTGTGCGCGCGCCCGCGCCCCGCGCCGCCGCTCGACCTCGCGCCGCCCGCCGCCACCCTGGTTAAGGTACTACTACTTCACTATCTATCTCTCTCTCTCTCTCTCTCTCTCTCTCGATGTCTATGACTATATTATACAAATAAGTTTCATATCTGCCTTCGTCGTTGTCCTTTAACAGCCATTTTTTTACTGTACGTTGAGAAATGGATTCACGCATACCACCTGCACATATACAGGTGCTTGTGGGATTTAAAAAGAAAGGCCTTCACTATTTACTTAAACAATAAACATCCTTGTCTTAATAGGGCGACAAAAGTTTATTTACGCACACGATCACGACGCCACGCCGCCACGACGGTTGGCCTGTCTAAAACATAACAATCTATCAATCATCATCAATCTAATCTTAGGAACTACTGTCTATTTTTTATACGATTCTTACTCATAGATTAGAGAATATCTAGAAAGGTTATCGGATATAATTCATAAAAAATCCTATCGGTATAATGATATGATATGTGGAATAATTAAGTCAGAAAAATCTTCCATTCTGAAACTTATGTAATACTATGCGAAAGGCATCTAAGGACAGTAGTACATCGTATTTTCTATCTTCTTCACGTTACTATAGCTTAGGATATTTGCCTAACCTCCTTAAAACACCTAGGAACATATCTGAGCATTCACTTGTTCAATTACGATTCAATGCAAAATTCCTTACTACTGACTATGGAAAGTATTAACTTAACGGACTAATACTTTCAATATCTATGGCATACAATATATGTACGATATAAGTTTTTAACTTTTAGTATATATATTTCACGGAAATGTGATATTTTCCTGCAGTAAAAAGTGTGTATATGTGGAAACAGCTATCATCATACTAAACTTCAATAAAATCTATCCATTGTTTATCTCTTGATATGGTTAAATGTTAAAGAGAGACAAAAAATACAAAAATATATAGATTTGGCCTCTGAATTTGAATTTTATTATTGGTATATATGACGTATTATGTTATGACCATTGCCATGGTGCGTGCAATGGTAATTAAATCAGAAAATATCCTACACGTACCTAGGGACGAACCCGAGCGGGTGAGTTTAAAATAACAGCATAATATAATAACACATATTTTTAAATACTATGAAATTGAAAATATTAAGATCTGTGTTGCAATATGTTACGACATCATTTACATAATCTATCATAATTTTCCATTTTTATATTGGTATGGTAAATACAAATGTATTGTTAGATGTAAGCTGCAAAAAAATAGCATTTAATATTTATCAGTATTTTAAATTTATACCTGGACTTTGGAAGCTATTATCAATCCTTTATTCGGTTGTTAGATAAGCGCTTATAATAATATATTTTTTCTAACTTAAACAATATTTTTATCAAGCTATCTCCATAACACTGTTTTAAAACCACTCAATAGTTTAAACAAGTTAACAGAAACGATTAGCAATTAAAACTTTAAACAAAATAACAATTTTTTATGAGAAGTACTTATAAAGGTCATTTAAAGATCATAAAAAACTTAAACACAGAACAATATTTTATCCATCATCTTGATGCGTTGGTGCATTTTGAAGGCTTGAGATAAGAAATCTTTGTGATCTGATTTGTTTATTATAAAACTCTTTCACTAATAATAAACTACCATGTGCTATGGACTAAGGCATTACTCTTCATTGCGTGATTTACGAAAAGTAACATTTATTCAAGTCGATAAAAATGGCCGTTTAGCTACTTAATCGGCTATTGTTAAGCAAATAGCTCAGTTAAAGTAAGAAGCTTGTATAATTATCATAATTTAGTGCGGGTTCCACTATTAAATTTAAACAAAAACTTGACAGATTATATACTTTAGTATACCTTCCTCGAGAACCACTCTATTTATTGGTGAAAACAGTATGGAAATCGGTGTAAGTAGTTTTTGAGTTTATCGTGAACCGACAGACAGACGCGGCGGAGGACTTTGTCATATAATATGTAGTGATAGTAATAATGGTGTAATTTATATGCAGGCCAAGTCCGACGGCAGCCTGGCGGGCGCGGGCGCGGAGGAGGGCGGCGCGCTGGGCGCGGGCGGGAAGGTGCGGTCGCGTTCGCTCGAGCCGCTCACCGGCCTCGCCATGTGGTCCTCCGAGCCCCAGATTATTGGTAAATTACTACCTATTAAGCTACAGCCTATATTATACTTGAAAGCTAAACCACCTGCACTAGGCCAGCGTGGTGGACTATTGCCTGATCCCCCTCGTATTGAAAGGAGGCCCGTTCCCAGCAGTGCGACGTTAAAAAGGGCTGTTTACATACTTGGAAGTGTATGTAAGGATATGTCGTGTGTGTGTGTGTGTGTGTGTGTGTGTGTGTGTGTGTGTGTGTGTGTGTGTGTGTGTGTGTGTGTGTGTGTGTGTGTGTGTGTGTGTGCGCGCTTGTGTGAGAGTATGTATGTAAATCTATCATATCAGCACACAAGCGAAGCGATAGTAAGTTGTTAGCATTAGTCGTTAGCATCATTTATATTCATGGTAAATTCCAACATTCCAATAGATTTATAAACATGTCCTTGGGCTGCACTATACTGCTTAGTACACACACTTGGTACATATATAATCAGTACATGTATCAACAGTACCTACATTTAAATAAAATTGAAGTCTGTTCTTAATTTCAAATTAACAGCTTTTCATTAAATACATATGATACTAACATCAAAAAATCTATTTTCAAATTTTTGTTTGTCTGTCTGTCTGTTCCGGCTAATCTCTGAAACGGCTGAACCAATTTTGATGGGGCTTTCATTCGTAGATAGCTTATGTTATAAGGCTATAACTCAGGCTACTTTTTTATTGGAAATTTATAAAAACAGTTTAATTAATTTTAACATACGCGTAGCGAATCGGGCCGGATTTGCTAGTAATAAATATAAACAAACTTAGTTTCGTAGTTTTCCTAGCTCAAATGAATTAGCAAGTATTTAAGTTAGATAATGGCAAAATGTGCTCATTTATAGATAACAATAATATAAATACGCAGAACTAAATCAAAGTTCAAAATACTAGTCGAGTGAATAGAGATAAATGAGTAAAAAAGTTAAAAATGATAAAAAAAGAAAAACAAAGCACTCTTAGGAGCCATTGAACAAAATTTATTTGTTAGACAAAAGGATAGTGTGTTAGAAAATTTACGATATAATATCCAACAATTATTACGTCTATATGACTACGTTCATTGTAGAACTAAAATAACAATTAAATTAACTATTCATATTTTTTTTACTTAATTACGTAATGGCGTGACTATACCAGGAAAATATCACAATATGTCGATGTAACCGCAAGTTGCAAAAACATTAGACTTTGAACCTCATACAACGATATAATCATTGTATACTAATTTAATGCTAATAAGAGACCTCCATATAATGTTATGTCTAATCTACAATATTTTTTCTTTTTTTTAAATATATTACACGAGAATCAAGGCGCTTGTTCGTTTCTACAAAGGTCATTGTTCATATTATGTTGGTAATTTTTTAAATAACAATTGTGTTTTCCTTTGAAAATGTATTGATTATATTCTATGTGGCTTTATAATGTCATAAATCTTTAGTTTTAGTACCTATAATCTCTTTAAACCTATTATTTTTGTTGTTAAACCGTATTATCTTGCTGCATATTATCTAAAGGATTATAGATAGGCTAATCATGTTTAACTGAAAAGGGCAAATCGAGAAAGTATGGGTATGATTATGCACTACACCATTCAAAGTTATATAACTTGTGATAAAATTATTATTTCTTATAATTTTTCATTAACAATTATTTTTTAACTATGCCCTATTTCGTCGCTAGTCAAAACCAAATTAAAATTTATCCCACGAAAACCGTATATTTTTTCGGGATAAAAAGTAAACCTACATGTTATTCCAGGTTAATTATCAATCTCTATGCCCATAAAAGTTATATCTTATTGTCGTGTTTAGATGCTTAGATTATCTTTAAATTATCTGTTTAGTGTGATTAGGCTTACTATCATAATACGGATGACATCCATTTTTTTTTTCGTTTTTATAGGCAAATTTTTGTTACCTCTAGTTATAAAACTGCAATTTTCGTCGGAATCTCTACAAACAAAAATATAAAAAAGCATTTTTTTTCTTATAATATTACTTCAGGTGTATTGGGCAACAAATAATAAAGTTATTTATTAATTAGTAATTAACTAAATGTCTTCAATTCTTCATTAACTCATGGCTTTTCATAACTAGATACCCAAGTAGCGGCTTAAAAATTGATTCGTCTCATGACTCATCATAATATTTTCATTAAATATAGTTGTATACTTTAATTGCTCAGAAGATATTAAGGCATTTGCAAATATAAGCAAACTTTCTACTTTTGATGTGATACTGATTTAAGAATTATGATAGAAAAAAACGATAGGCGTTACGATTTTTTTGCACTCTTAATATGAATTGATGACTCCAGTGTAATACTACCAACTATCAATTCTAGGCCGCAACTGGAGAATTGGTCGAGGGAAATTATCAAATGCTATATTTTAAGATCCGTAACAGTATTTTTTTGATGTCCTTGCCGATACTGACACTATTCCTCAGTCCAGAATTTTATCGCTACAGTGCAAAAAAGCCCCTCCATGCAGGATCACTTGCGTATACATTATAATACCATACATATCAGCCCTACGGGCCACTATTAACGAAACAATACATCGTTATATTTACATTTCAGAATTAGTTAAAGGCGAGCGAGGCCTCGGTTTCTCCATCCTCGACTACCAGGACCCGTTGCGTCCCTCCCACACGCTGGTGGTGATCCGCTCTCTCGTGCCAGGTGGCGTGGCTCAACAAGATGGACGGCTTATACCTGGTGATAGACTGCTGTTTGTTAATGACCAGGTGATTGTTTTTACTTACGTTAACCGTTACATCATTATTTATTATTGAACTAATGAAATTATTATTATATATTATATATTGTTATAAAATGATAAAAATATTTTTCAATTAATTTGTTTCAAAGGGTAATTTCAATTTTACCTATATATGGGTGCAAACATGCCACGTACCCGAACTGTAGGTATCACTAATTTACACTTTTTTTATGCATCTGTCGTCATCTGTCATTCATTCATTCATAGTTCGTTGTATAACATCCCTTTATAACGAGCCACCACGCTGGCCTTTTGCGAATTAGTGTAATTCACAAGTCCTTTGACGAGTTACTAGGTGTTGACAGACGCGATATGAAATTCGAGACTTGACCCCGCTTTACATAAATTTCCAAGCAAGCAATTATTATCGGGTTACCACTAATCTGTCACCTCTCCCCAGAACCTAGAGAACGCGAGTTTGGAGCAAGCGGTGGCGGCGTTGAAGGGCGCGCCTCGTGGGGTGGTGCGCATCGGCGTGGCCAAGCCCCTGCCGCTAGCGGACGCACCGCCACCACTACCTTCTAGCGCCCCGCCCGCTTCTAACACTAACTAAGACACTTTCAAAGGTACTTAAATCATTTATTAGTATCATAGTCTAATAATCCATATATTTAACCTACATCTCAGGCATCTAGTCGGAGCATTGATCGTGCCGCGGGTGAGTCGCACCCGAATTACGTTATTTTATATGACAGTCGGGAAACGTTAGTCTTAACTTTAAAATAATTTGCAATAAACTCTTGTATTTTGTGACATTTGGCAGCATTTGACTATAAATCAAAGGTACACTGTATGGATTTTTATACTGTGATAGTACTGTGTTTTTGTGTACTGATATTAACCCATCAACGGGCGCGGGGACAATATAGATTTATAACAATTGAAAATCTATTGTGTCTCATATGTTCGCCATTGACGGGTTAATTGCACTTGATGTATCGTGACTTTGTTGAAACGTCAATTAAGGTGTTCTTCTCTATCGATGTTTGAATTTAATGAATTCAGATAAACAACTCGACTGTAAATGGCATTATTCCATAAAATCTTGGCAAATTAGAAAGTTTTTGTTTATTTTGTAAGCGAAGGACTGTATGAAGCAGATATCTCACGTAACTTACATTCCATAACATATACACTATTTACATATGTAGTAGTATAAAATATTTTCTTGTAATGATATTTTGTTAGAACATATCCTCCTATATTACAAAAGTATTGACGTTTACTCCTAGACAGACATATCTTTTTCTTTTTAAGTATAGGCAAATGATATTTTTATGTATGTTGGACTCAATAGTAAATGGTACCTATTAATTTATATTGATGATTTAGTCTTAATCTATTTCAAATTGTATTACTATATTTTATTACCTTATTGCTAGTATTACTTATACTCTACTTCCTCTTTTAATATTATTGTGACAGGTACTTAATATTTGATTCTATTTTTAAACTTATACTTTCAAGTATTACTATTCTAGTTTATAAGATTATGCGATTCCATACAATTCGACACTATGTGATAATAAAGGGCTGAACGCTCAGAATATATTTAGAATTAAGTTTTCAATGTAGCTTCCATTGGATCACAGTTAATTAGGTTTAATATCACTGTTGACCTTTTGATGTTTACGAAACAAACAGCAAAGTATATTTTATTGTTTATAAATATAATTAACTATATAAATTAGTTCATAAATAAAGGATGAATAATAAGAAAGGTTTTTATTTCAAAACTATGTATATATTTCGTAACAAAAATATGTACACCACGTCAATTCCAATCGCATCTGCACTATTATCTATTTGAGCAACAAGATTGTAAAATCGTTTCTCCCCTTCCCTAAGACCTAAGCTTATCCAAACTATTCCTTGTAGAAACCTTCTATTATATCTTTGTACTTCTCGTAAACAACATTCCTTTTTATTTTTAGTGTTGGTCCTGAAATGAAAAGCGCAATTAATATTTTCAGTATGATAAGTTATAGTCATTTGTTGATAAAAAACTATGTTGAACTGCTTAATTCAAGATATAACATTAAAAATTTTTTTTTTCTTAACCATGTAGTATAGTAATGCACATATTATAGTGTTTTACATTATAATATTTCAAAATAAAATATAAAAAAAAACTCATTTACTCACCTAATTCCCCGGTATTCATAGAGAAATCGCAGGGTAGTATAGCGAATTTTTGGACCTTTTGCGCGTTCGATATAGCCTGTTTGTTGGCACGAGCGATTCCATCTTCTATGGCTTTGTAAACCTGAATGAAATGGACATTTTTATTTTAGTTACACATAGGTTTATTTATCTACCATATAAATCGGTTAAGGCAAAACTGCTCGGTGCCATTTCTACATTTCTCTTCTGTTGAAAGCCGTTTGTTTAAGGGCTCAAAATAAGTACAATTTTATCAGTAAGTAGTATTTTAACGTTCTTTTTAATTGTTATCATGTCGTAATATAGTTATTTATTTATATTCATGAATTTATGATTTATATTAAAACTTACAGCAGGGTCTTTGGTTCTGACAATCTCGCTAACGGTGGTAGCTTTGCTTCCAAGGCTTGCTACCCATTTCTTTGCTTCTGTGTCTAATTCGTCCAAAGGATCTCCAGAAGAGTTTACTTTGGCCTGAAAACATAGTTTTTTAATAAGTTGTTATGATTTATTTGTTATATTGTATGTGTTTATTATAACAGTTTAAACTAACCTTTAGTGTCAATAATATGGATAAGAATTTCCGCCTGTCTCCTACAAGGACAGCATATCCAACATGCAATAGCTCAGATTGGACCACTTGCTCGATTAGTACCGGGGCTATGTTTTCACCTCCAGCGGTTATCAATAGTTCCTAAAATAAAGCTGAGCTTATAATCTTATACATACTTAATTCACTTAAAATCCCTTACATATTGTAAAGACATTAAGCCTTCCATTATCGTCTTATCTATTGCGGAATTTAGATATTATATTGAAAATATTTTTATTATGACTCATCTTTAAGCAAATGTTAATACATTAAATAAAATTGAAGTGTTTTGTTGTTGTGCTGTTTGTAATTTCAAATTAACACTAAATGCATATGAAAGTATATATGGTGTTAAAAAAAAAACAATTTTTAAAATGTTTGTCTGTCTGTTTGTTCTGACTTATCTTTGAAACGGCTGGATCGATTTTGACGGGACTTTCACTCGTAGATAGCCAATGTTTTAAGAAGCTAGTATATTATATGTAAATACCTACGTACCTTAATTCTACCTGTTATGTATAATTGGTTTTGGCTGTCCAATCTACCAACGTCTCCGGAATGCAGCCAGCCGTCATCATCGAGTGCAGCTTTCGTTTTTTCCTCGTCATTGAGGTATCCCATGAAAACATGACGTCCTCTCATTAAAATCTCGCCCGGGCCGTTAATACTAACTGAACCATCAAATTTGGTCTCAGTGCCGTCGAGAATCTCACCAGATGAATCCAATCTGAATCTGAAAGTGGGATTAACTATTTTGAATATTAAACCCTTTCGTAATTATTATTATAAGTTAGCTTCATATAAATATAATATATTCTCGAAGGGTTATTTAATTTAGATGATTACAAAAATAATATTAAATAAATAGACCTAATTTGGTTGTTAACGAAACAAAACAGATATGTGTTTTAAGAATTACCTACTAAGGTTTAAGTTATAGAGGTTTAAAGTCGCGTAATTGATTGCGAAATAATACCATTTAATCGTTCCCTCGACGTGCGAGATGCGTAATTTTAAGTACCCTATATACCTATATTTTATATGCAATTCATATATATTGGACGATTTTTTCACCTTTTTACTAAAATTGATAAAATCTTTGTGAAATAAATGAAGTCTAAATGAGCTCATCGTGAAACCAAAATTCGTGAACCGAAAAAATATTTATTAAGGTAATAGAATTGAGTGCGCTGGCGTCAAAAAGAAACTTTTGAATGTAAAACAAGGGACTAAGTAAGATTTTGATCTTCGTTATTTGTTTTTGAGGTATCTTAAATAATTAACCAGTGTTTTAATTTTTTTGTGTATTACGAAACTTCTTACCTGGGGTAAACACTGAGTGTGTGTGCGCCGGACGCCTCGCTCATGCCAAAGGCATCCACAATGGGAATATCCAAGGACATAAAGAATTTCTTGATCTCCGGAGAGAGTGGTGCTGCGGCCGTTACGAAGGTAAGACATTTCTCTAGTCCCAGGTTGTCCCGTACTTTGTTGAAAACCAGCGATTTAGCCAACTTATAACCGCATGATGTGCCTTCTTGCCTAAACGAGTAAGTCATAAACTTCTTTAATACGTATTAAGTATTACATACATGTTTTTTTCATGAAAAAAACTACCACAAAACTATAGTGTTAAAATAGAAAATACAAAATATGGTTATGTTTTACATGATTATGATAATAATCATACATCGTATCTGGTTATTAAGGAAATCATGCGAGGACATTTTCTTTTATTACACAAATACTGAAATATTGATAAAATTCCAATAAAGTTAATAACGTGTTAATAACTACTATAGTATTATGTATTCTGTTTAATTACTAAGATAAATATGACAAAATCCGATTTCATACATGCATTTAACAAAATCATCTACTCTCTACGGGGTATTCACATACCAATAATTTATCATTTCACACAGTGTGAAATCTATCGGCAGACCTCTCATATCCGCCGAAAAAGCACTATTAAAACGACAAAATAATATTAATATTATTTAAAATGTTTTCACATATTAAAAAGATCAAGATTTTTTTTTAATTTTTGAATTATCTAATCAAAGGTTACGTCCTTTACTACATGAATATTATTAAAAAAATTACATAAATGTCTTTATTCCAATGCCAATTGTATTTAAGCTTTTTACAATATTTTTTTATCGACATACACACCCGTTCATTCTCGCTAAATGATGTTGTGTTCCTTTCTCTTTTGCCCATACGGCTATGGATTTCTTCAAACCACCGCTGGACGCACCAACGGCCATTATCTTTTCGTACATTTTCTCCCATACTCTTGGTACTCCTAAGAACCTGATAAATTATAATTACCTTAATAAAAATAATACTTTCGACCCCTTTTTAAATAATAATAATATAAACAATAAATTCTCTATCTTAATTCTGAATATTATCTTTTTTGTATTATTAACAGGCATCAAAATTTAGATACGAGGCATTACATTTGGTAACTTGTCTAATATATTATGTTGATTATATTATCATCCTGTAGAAAACTATATATTTCACATCAATTTACCTATTGGTTGTCTTCGGATATACCTAAAATGAGTGGTCTAATCTACCTACTGATGCATAACGACGTATAGCTATATACATTCATTTACACTATTGCTTGTATTGATAATTAATTTTTATGTATGCCATGTAGTCGATATACTCGTAATATCGACTAATTATTGTTGAGGGAAAAGACCTTAAAAATCTAGAATGTAATGTGTCGCATTTCCTGTTCCTCATTAGAAATTACATCTAGACTTCAGAATGATAATATTTGCAACCTGGGTTTTTTTTACTGTGTGTTATCAAATAAAAATCTGAAATTTTCATACTTAGCTCTTATTATCATAAAATATCACTATCATACGCTATGACATTGTTCATCATGGCCTATTATTAACTACGCTATTTTTATCAATATGCTTTGTGTAGATAAGAGATAAAGGTTTTTTTTTGCATAAAAATATAATACTAACCTAGTTGGACGTACTTCTTTTAGTGTTTCAATCAAACTTCCTTTAAGAGCATCAGGCTGTGCAAAATATACTGTTACAGCGTTGGCTAAAGTGATGTAAATATCAACAACCTGAAAACATGTTCAATATTAATGCCAAATGCAGACTAGTTATTCGTAGCTTATAAATTATAATTTCGAATACGATTTAAAGTTGTTATAACGGAAAAGAAGTAACATAAGTTGGTACATCTCGTACACAATCCTTAATAACCTTAGATCGCATCGCGGTCGAATTTGAAGATCAATTGTATGCAGAATTTGTGTGAAGTTTGATATTGTAATTTAGGACAGAAGTATGTTAATATTTCTCATAAAAATTGTTAATGAAAGGTCAGTGACGCGTTCGAAGCCTTGGCTGACCATTACTAGTAATTATATCATTTACTAATATTATTAAGACAAAAGATTGATTTTCTTGTATGTTTGTATATAATGAATAATTATAAATTTTAAGCCAATTTATAAAATCTATTCCACATACAATTTTACTACAGGTTGGTGGAAAGAGGTCTTCTTCGTTCTACGCGACTTTGGCGAAGTAAATTACACAATTACTGGCACCAACTGGAACTTCATTGAACTAAATATTTGAATGGATTGGAACGAAAGATGATAATGATATTGATCCTTATCTAACTAAGTAGGTAATTTTATAATAAATTTTGATTTTGTGAATGTAAATTTCCCTTTAAATTATAATTACAGCGTACTCAGTCCTACGCATTCGAGCAAAGCGAGAAAATCCTAATTCTAGCATGTGGTCTAGGTGGTCGTGGTACAAAGTTTATTGTGCACAAAACCTTAATATCTTCTTGTCATCGTAAGTCGCATATTATAATAATTAATTTGCAACATTGATATTTATAATTTAATCACTACGGTAATTAGGTATATTTACATAGAATACAATAGTCTATTCATTATTCTGTAGTAATGGTTTTTAACTGAGCTTGAATATTCTATTTAAACAACACCTTGATGCTGATGATGTAGGCAATTAAAATAATTCCAACAAATATTTTAATTAAATATTTCACAATGCCCCTAGCATTTTCGTTGTACTTATTAGCTTTATAAAATGTAAGTATAATGATATAACTGTAAACTGTTGATAGCAGTTTCTGTATATGAATATAATTTTATCGTACGTAGGTATGTTTTTTACCTGTGCAGCAACATGACTTAACGGTAGATAAGAAATAAGTCGTTCGTAGGTAGGTCTTATACCACGTAATCTTTCGCCAACAGTGAATGTGTCCCATATGAGATTATCATGAGAGAGCATCACAGCTTTAGGTGGACCCACTGTTCCAGACTGAAATTAAGAATACAACTATATTATTAAGTAGATAGGTAATTTTTAATACAATTTTGTTTGTTTATTATGCTTTATCTACGATTATCAGATACAGTGAATTTCATCGATTTAAAGTATTCTAGTTAATAAATCTGTTGCATTTTTAATAGGTTGTTTATTTTATTAGGTATCTTACTAAATTCCTTACATGTGTCTTCCATGCCATTAATAAATAATATCGTAATAGAATTACACATGTCTTTTGTTTATCCTCGTAATATAAAAAAAAAACTATTTCGAAACCGAAACTCGATCGTGTTATCCTAATTAGGTTTCGGAAGCAATTTCTTATTTCACATTTTAATATTGCTGAATATAAAGATTTAACTTAATGTGCTCTTTAAGGTGCAGCACTTGGTCCTTAAAACCTACTACTAACTACCGTCATTTACACCTAATCCAGGTTGCTATGGAAACGGCTGTTACTTCTTCACTAGAAATATTCAAAAAATAACTTGACTCAAGACCACTGCACTGTAACTTTCAAATCCAAGAAAACCATCACGTCAGTTTTGAAGCAAAAGTTATCCACTATAGATTACTGTAATCACTTTTCTAGAAATATATGACTTTATCATTTAATCTCGTTTTCTTTATACAAAATATTTTATCGACATATAATAATTGATATACTTAGTAATACTTAATAATCACATGCCAAAAAATTTACAAGCGGTTTGTTAAATATATTTGTTATGGCTTATATGTGTAATTACAGATTCATATAATATTATGATAAAAATTATATACCTACCTTTAAAAAAATATGTTCATGTAAAAAGTTATTTCAAACACGAAAATTGTTACCATAACAATAAGACTTGTAAGATGTAGTGACCCTGATGATGGACTTTAAACAGTCGTAACTCGTAACGCTTAGACGATTTGCAGACTATTATGTATAGTAATGTTTTAAGAAGCGAAAAAATAATTTACTAGTAGATGTTAAATTTTCATTTGAGTAAAGTAGGTATGTCTGTTATTTATTTAAGCGATATTGACAATGGTTAACTATTAAAAGATTACGATATTTTCTTATTATATATACAACTATATTAAGTAAATATAATATACCTACTAAAACATATTATTAAAGGAGTCTTGTCTGTATATGACACTTACTTAATAACCTACATAATATTATTTTACTATCTTAATATTTGTTACGTCAAAAATGTAATCATTTGAATGAACTTAAACTACAACTTATCTGTCTTTGATTCAATATCTGTTGAAATTAGAGATTTTATTTTATCATATCAACATTTGTTCTGATCTGTATCATTTTTTATCGATACAGTTAACCTCTATTTTTATCATATTGTTGTTATTACATTACATATATTAACTTTCTTAAGGAAACTTATTAATAACTATCGATGTTTTATTATTAGATTTTTCGCAATTCGATACCGGAGCTTATGTAAGGAAAAGAAAAATATAATTTTATACATACAGTGTAAACAAGTGTGCAGCATTCGTTGACAGCAATAGATTTCAGAACGTTGTCAAGTTGCGTGTCTGGTTCTTTGGAACCCATTTCCATTAACTGTTCCCACTGAGAATTTAAATAATTATGACAATCATTTTTATACATGTATGTTACATATTAAATTATTGGATCTTTTTTATATTTAATATTCTTTTAGTGATCTTATTTCATATCTACTTACACTATAGACTCCAGGTACGGATGTATCGACAGGCCCTTCCCATTGCACAATGGCTTTGAGGTGTTTCAGTCGACTTTGTATAGAAAGTATCTTATCAAGTTGTTTTTTGTCTTGAACTGCACAAATGTTAGCTCGAGATGTTTCGAGGCAATGGAAGCAAGCTTCTGCTGAATTAGTTGTGTATATACCCGCGGCATATCCTCTGAAAAGCATTTTAATTTATAATTTGTATTCTTGGCAAAATACAAATGTTATTAACATATTATGACATACATAATATTTTATTACGTAAATTCAGGAAAATTATGTTCATGTTATTTACTCATAATTTCTTGAACAATGTAGAGTTATTTTCCAATATTGATAAATGGTAGAGATAAGACACTTATAACTCTTTATTTAGTGATATTTAAGTATCATAGTTTTTCTCTTACTAATTTTATGAACCATTGTCATACAAAATCGTTATATTTTTTAACAAAATACCAAGTGATGTAAAGTAATAGATTACTTTTACTTACGTATTTTTCAGTTTTTTTAGTTAAATGAGTGATTTACATTTATATACATTTTTAAGACACTTACCCAGCATGAATGGCGGCAAGATCGGCAATATACCATTGTTCGGAATTGAACCCTAAAATGCAGACTGAGTGGTATCGTTCAAGACCTAATTTAAGAAAAGCCTTTGCAATTGTGCGTACATTGGTTTGATATTGCCTGAAAATATTTCTTATGTTACTTTATTGTATTTATTTAGGTAAGTACCTATAAAGAAGAAAACCTCTAATGGTTAAAACTATGTCATTCTTATTTTCAAGAATTTTTTTAAATTAATAGAGTACATTTTTGTTACAAAGTAGGTGTATAATAGAGTCATGCCATACATTCTTAAAAGCAATCTTTTGTCTGTTTTAACAAAGATAGTATAAGTAATTTAATAACAAACTGTTATGTAACGATGTTCTTACGTAAGCTATACACTTGTCCATACAGTTTGTTATTATTAAATTACTCTGTCATTAAAGTACGCTTGGGGAAAATGACAGCGCGTTTTTACTCACTTATAAGTTAGTTTGTGCCATTTTCCGTCACTCTTCTTCGTGACCAAGGCTGCATCGTTTGGATAACGATTAGCTGTTCTATTTAAAAGACCGGGAACTGATACGGGAGGTTCTGCTGCGGGTCCACGAGACCCTATACGGAGCTTTACATAACCCCCAGGT
Organism: Boloria euphrosyne; assembly: GCA_951802675.2. Classification (NCBI taxonomy): domain Eukaryota; kingdom Metazoa; phylum Arthropoda; class Insecta; order Lepidoptera; family Nymphalidae; genus Boloria; species Boloria euphrosyne. Next base: position 8,583,382 of record OX637872.1, read on the forward strand.
GTACAACTAATATAACTGTCTGCGGGTATAACCTGATCCGGCCCTGGAATTAAATAATTTTTGATCAATTGTTTTCAGTTACTATAAGATTCTTTATTATAAGTAATAAAGAATCTAAGTACGTAAGTAAGTAAGTAAGTTAGTTTTTTTTGTTATTGTTATAATATTTAAGTATTATTTATGACTATTGTCTATTAATACTAATCCTCAATCCTGTTTTGAGTGCGCAAACATGAAACAACACAAACATGAGAATAATTAATTTGCATGATATGTATTATTGTTTGTTTGTGTCTGTTTGTATCATATATGTTCGTATACCATTTGTTTAATTGTGATAATACTTTGATAAGTGATGCCAGTTGTACCTAATAATTTGAGGTTGATTAGTCTGAACGATGTATCGTTGAAAATATTAAGTACCATCGTTTAAACACTAAGCTAGTAAGGATGAATCGTTTGTTAAACCAATTTGTAAACATTTAACATAGATAGATCAGATATAAAGATTAGATATTCCTTGAATTTATGTAAACTTTATATCATATTACATATATTATAGTATTTACATTGTTACACTAAAGTAGTACTAGTTAATGGTTTGTCATTAATTGCTTTTATTTGTCGAGACTTATTTACAAGATTAGGTATAAGTACGTTACGTATACCTACATAAATAAGCTAAGAACATTGCAGATAAGTGATACAAATATACATATGTATATTGAAAATTGAAATAAAAAATACTCATATTGATATAGTCACCATTTAAATATTTTTGACGATCGATGCCATTTGGAACTTGCATACTGCTAACTTTAACAATTTCTTCTCCGTTTTCAACAATGACAGTCGACGCGTCCTGCAAAATATTATTTCATTAGATAAACTTGATACATCATACGTAATAAATACATATAAGTTCTACATAATTAGTTATATATCCGAGCGTTTTTCTTATCATTTAAACATGATATTATGTGCTCTTAATTGATCTCCAGCTAACTTATCAATGCAACGTTGAGACCCAAATAAAGGTAGACCCAAAAGACCCAGAGGCTTTAGAAGGCTAAAGATAGGAAATCTATTAATACTTGAACATTAAAAATATATTTTTGTAGTTATTAAAATAAACTTTGAAAGCTTATACTGTTTTAAGTGTACCAATAGCGATACCAACTGTGTTTGAGATGGGCTCATAATTAATCAGTCAAGTGATAATTGCACTCACAATCTGAGCGCTCATTGCTAGTTCTAATATTATAAAAGCGATAGGTAAGATATTTTGTTTGTTACTAGATCCTTTTTTATCTTAATAACTACATGAAACGAAATTAGTATTTGAAACCTCCGTTCATTAGGTACATTTGACGAATTTTGAGAACTTCTCGCTTTTTAGATTTAATCCAACTGTTAGCTACAAGTTTGAAGCTTGTATGCTACCTTAAGTTATGGTAAAAGTTATAAATTATTTTTTTTACCTTTATTTAAGTATACGGAAATCTACTATTCAGTATGAGGTGTAGGATACCTACGTTGAAAAAGGCACATAACGAAGGTAAAGAAAATATTTCAGGGATGGGCATTTTTGGCCATAAAAACAAGAATATACATTATACAAGCAATTGTATTGTTTAAAAAAAAGTGTGTGTGTACTTATGTGCACGCGTTATAAGTTATACTTCTTTGGCGTAACAAGATAAAAATCTTTTCAAAAAATTTCTCTTTCGCCTTATTTTACGTTTGTGTTGACTATAGGTAACTTCAGGGTGTCGGTTTTTCGTGACGGTGTGCGCGCGCATCGTAAACTCTCATCATTTTTCCCTAACGCGCCAAAAGAAGTACCTACCTATAACTTCAAAAATCTTAATTTATTTTTATTATTAGCGATATTCTTATTTGCGTCATTTAATCCAGTTGTGTGTTAAATCAAAAACGAATTGGGAAGTGGCTCATTTCGACTAACATAACGACTCCATGGTTTATGTCGTCTGCTTCGACAAACTTGACGTCCGGTGACGGCGGCGCGGTGGAGTGCAAAAGCAATCTGGCCACGTCCCATTAAAACGTAGGAAAATCTGTAGGGTTTTACAGGATACTTTTGTCGATAAGTCCCACGTAACTATCTATATTATGTACGCAGGTGGCCTAAATGGATTTCTCAACAATAAAAAAGCTACTGAAGGGGGTGAAATTATGTAACAAGGGGGTTTAGAAAAAAGAAAATAAATTAAAGGTAAGAACTAAGAACTCTTCATTAATTAATGCTGGTGCAGTTTTAATTTTAGTTTTCATATTCCGCAAGACCATTTGAAAATTAATTTTAAATTTTTAATAATGCAGAGTTTGTATAAAACTACCTACATAATATTATAATTTTCCCTCGCTTATAATTAATTGTTATGTTTCGGCACATAATTAAGTCGGTACTCAACCGCAGTGGTCATGGTGGATAATTGTGTGAATATTTTAAACTGCTAACGTACTTTTTTTCCGCATTTTTTTTAAACAACGATATCTCAACGAAGTGGCTCCATCGACCATCAGTGCGGTCACATGACCGGACTACTTCCACTCCAGACAGCTAATTTTGCACGTGATGTCGGTTACTTTAGCTCTATGGCGAATAACTTAATTTCGAATTCTGTCAGCCAGAGAAACACCAAGTATCGCGCGTTCCATTGCTCGCTGAACCTTGAATTTGTGGACCAGTCCTACGTTTCAGCTCCTTATGTCATTACTAGTAGCATGCACTGGTTAAATACCCTGGTCTTATAGGATTGTGGGATCGATGACTAGAAAATGATGTAGCTTGCCAAAAGCTGCCCAGCCCAAGCGTATTCTTTGGTTAGCCTCTTTCTCAAATTTGTGCCGTACGAGTTGTGTAGTTTGGCCAAGTATGTTTATTTCTGCACGACTTCAAGAACAGCGCCATTCACGATCACTGGTCTCGGGGATACACGACAATTCAACATGATTTTGTTCGTCTGTCCGTCTGAATCACTTAGGTTGTTTAGCGTTTCTTCCAAATCCAATATCTGCCATGATGACTATGCATCGGTAAATCGCAGGTTTTTTATACTCTCCATTAATGTTGATGTCGCGTCCGTTCCAATCGAGCGTTTTAAATACGTCTACTAGTGCACAGGTACACAGTTTCAGGCAGAAAACATCCCCCTTTCTTAACCCGCGGTGTAATCGGATTGGCCATGTGCTCTGACCTGTACCTGGATGGTCATCTTTCGGACTGGTATTACCACCGTAGTACTTGGATATACCTCTGCATGGATTGTAGAATCTAAAGGAAAGCATTTAGTTTCACAATATTTTTTCGTCATAACCCTTGAAATCAATTTATAAATAAGGTTCAGAAGAGTCATAGGTCAGTAGTTCTTCAATAGGGTTTTATAGCCTTTCTTTAGGATAAATAATACTATGTATGTATATAATAATAATATGTATAATACTATGTGTAGTTCCATTGTAAAGAACAGAATTAAAGAGCTTTGAGATCTCTGAAAGAACCGGTGTTCCTGCCGCTCTGAGAAGCTCTGCGGTAATTCCGTCCACACTCGGAGCTTTCTTGTTTACTTGTTGTCCAAGAACTATCCTAATCTCGCCTACGTTGATGTCGGGAAGCTCATCTGTTCAATGGCGTACCAGTCTGGCTCGGAGACCAGTCTGGTGGGACTCAGATGGAAATATATGTGAGCAAAGATCGACATAGAATCTTTCGACTTCGGCGAGAATCTCCGATTTTGAGGTGGTTGTACCTTGTGAGGTTCTATAAGCATTCTCGTTCAGATTCTTGCTTGAGAGCTTTAACTTTGTCCATCTCTCGATCGTGTTTTTGGTTTTTATGTTCTGTAGCCCTAACTGAAAGCTTTCGCAGCCAACTTGTACTACATCACTATATGTTGGTCTAAGAGACGATTTCATGAGCTGCGTACGTTCAATTTTGATGTTAATATTCAGAGCTCCGTTTACAAGTCTGTGATCACTTCCCATTTCAACCCTGTTAATCACTGAGACATCCCTGAATATGTGGCTCTTGTTGGATAATATAATGATCTCGTTGTTTGTAGTATTATTATCGGGGCTTTATCAGGTCCAATTCATATGACGCTTTTTATAGAAAAATTAGTTCATCATAAAAAGCTCCTGGGCCTCGAGGAAGTTTACTAACATAACATAAGATCCATACTAACAAGTTCCTAAATAAATAAAATAAGTATGTAATGGTCACTTCATGGGGCGGCAGAGCGAACTGGCCCGGGGCGCTAAATCTGTAAATACGCCTCTGTTTGTACACGCTAAGTACCTAATTCGTAATAGCGCGAGCGGTGTGAAACCTATTGTTTTTAAAAAGGTCGATACTCTACAAAGAACTTCATATTCTTATATGTTGTTGTTAATTTAATTTATTCCCAAGGTGGGACTTTTAGATATATCGCCTCTGATAATCTTGGTAGTTACTGACGTAGACCAATTATTTATATTTACCTATTAATTATTAATGTAAATATAATTATTATTCATATTTAATATATCTCAAAAAGTTCCTGAACAATCCATGTTACTAGTACTTGTAGGTTATACGATCTCGGTAACTATAAAAATTAATTTGTCATATCTAACTAAAAAGCTCAGGTTTTCAGCATATTTTCTTTTACAATATACTACCTACCTACATAAAAATAATTAAACTAATAGATGAACCAGGACAAAAATAAAAGCGAAAATAGCATCTCTATGCAAAAAATAAAAACAGCATTAATGTGTTAAAAATAAACAGTAAAGAAAATAATTAGTTTTTAAGAAAATTACGGATACTTACTAAACAAGGATAAATTAAATCATTTGCTTAATTTTGAGATTCCTTTTTAGCAGAAATGAAAGAACAAATACAGAACACTTAAATAAAATAAATTACAAGGATTTTTATCATGTTCATCATAAAAAACCTTCATCTGAAAATTATCATAATAGGTAGGTATATATTAAATCACACGTACGGATGCGAGTTTTACCTGAATTAAATTAATGTTTTACATGTCTTAAAATTTTGCGCCCATAAACAGATGTGCTTATTGCAAATAGAGGAAATAATTCTGTTAAGTAAAATATATAAAAAACAATAATAGTTGGTAAGATAAGGTAAGAGAAGATAAACGTTCTCAATTAGGAAATTTTATATGTATTAAAGCTATAGATTTTACCAAATTAGAATACCACATTGTTCATATTATATTTGAACTAAAATAAACAACAGCAATGCACGTAACCGTAATTGATCGTTTTAAAAGTATTAATTTAAATTCAATTTTACAATGTAGGTAATAGACAATGTTGAATTGACTTAACATGTATGTGGCGCACGTTCAGGCACACATCATCCCTTGCGGGAAGTGGGAGAACAGAGTGTAACTGTAAAGCGTAAGCGTAAAGCGTAAGCTGTAAGCGAGTAGGAGAACTGTAAAGCGCTACGATCTCTACGTGCGCGTACCTATTATATAAGTATACTAGCAGTACCCGCGGTTTCGCCCGCGTTAATTTTTTTAATCGCTAGTGAACTTTATTCAATCACTCGCTAGGTTGATCTGTAGATTGCCTAGGGTTGCCACCCCTACTATATTTTAGAGTAGTCTACTATAATTGAGCCCCAAATCCTTTTTTACTTTTTGGGGAAAACATAAAGTAAGCAAAACTACTATATTTTACGAAACAATAAAAAAATATACATTTAAATGTAACTAAATATTTGTGCAACGACAACTACTTTTTTTTTTTTGATTCTCGCTCTTTTACTATATTTTTCATTAAGGATCCTACATACTCCTATATTCGAACTAAATAAAGGTGGCAACCCTAAGATTGCCTGAAAATTTCTCCAAAATTACTCCAGCTATTTCAGAACCCATATAATAAGTGCAGTGTGCACGTCTCTCTCACGTTCTTGGAGCCCCCTCCCTCTTCCAATTGCCCGCTGTGCTGCGCTTTATTTTTCTATTAGTATTTTGTTTAGATTGACATTCTTATAGTCATATTATCTTTTAAAGGGAATTTCCGATTTGTATAATTCTTAAAGTTATTTCAAGTTATTTTCAGACATTCATACAAAATAATGAGAGCACTAAGACCACCTTAATCTGGCCATGTCGAAAAACCGTTCTTAGCGGACTTCTACTAACTATTAAGTAACTCCCTACCAAGTTTAAAGTTTGTAGCACTGAAAGTGAAGGACTTTCATACAAACTTGCGAGAGCCCTGAGATCATCTCAATCCGACCTGGTCGCAAAATCCGTTATTATTGGACATCTACTAACTATAATTTTCCTCCCTGCCAAATTTATAGTTTGTAGCACAAAAAATGAAGGACTTTCATACAAACTTGGGAGAGCCCTTAGACCTCCTTAATCCGACCCTGTCACAAAATTCGTTCTTGGCGGATGTTTACTAACAAATAACAAACACTGTGACACGAGATTTTTATATATTAGACTAGCAATTGTATGTTATCCTTTTTTGTAGACCTATATAAGACACACAGTTTAACGATACATAATTTTGTTATATCTCAAATGGTTAAGGCAGCGTTTTCGTTAAAGCTCCCAGACGCCTTATTTTTTTTCCGACACCTATAACATACATCATTATATTTTAGCCAATGTATACAGAAACTTGACAAATTATATACTAAAACCTTCCTGGAGAATATCCATTGGTAAAAACTACATGAAAATCGGTGCAGTAGTTTTTGAATTTATCGCAAACAGACAGACAGACGCGGCGGAGGACTTTTTTTTGTAATATTTATAGACTATAGATGTATTATGTAGGTAAATATATTACAAAAAAATATGTATTAGGATGGAATTTTATCTACTGCTTATTTGTGACCTTAGTAGATATTTTTCATTTTTCATATTCACATAATCGAAGATAATTCTTGAAAACAATAAGCGTTAGACGTTAATTGACTCTACCTGAGTTGCTCAATTAATTGCATAAGAAATTCAATTATGAATTCACTTTTTTGGATGCGAACTTAAACATTTAAAAGAATATTACTCGCGCATGAAATGAAGGCTTTATTGAAAGTTTTGAATATATTAAATAAATTAAATTTAAATATATTACATTTAAGCAAAAAATATTATTGAAACGTTCAAATCCGTTGTGACTTGCACTTATATTTACTATATATTATACTTATATTTTTCAGATTATTTGAAGGTAATTTAATCTACATGTATCATATTATGGACTCTATGGTAGGTCGCGAGTCGCGACTGAAACCTTGCACTTATATGTAGATAGCAAATAAATAAGTATTTCTCAGATAAGACATTGATAATATATCAAAAAGTATATATTTCAGAATATTTTCCTTGTTTAATTATAATTACTTAGAAAAAATCAAGGAGTATAACATTTTAAAAAATAGATAATTTATAGGCCTATGTATTTTTTAATTAATTATTAATAAATAACACAAATTACTTTACATTTTAGTTCGAATGTTGAGACAATAACAAAATATTAGTTTGTTACATAATAAATGGTTATTGTACCTACTAAAAAGATGCAATATTGGATTAAGTGCGATTAAAAGATAATAAAGTAGATAAATGACACACCCACTAAACATTAGTACATATATTCATCACAGATACTGAAATCTGTGATATTTATGATCGGACGTATGTTATTGTCATAAAAATACATGGTTATTAAAAAAAAATGATCCTTTAAAATTCAATTTTTTCATTCTTACTAAGCGACTCGCGCTTTTTGTCGACGGAAGAAGGAGACGCCGATAATACATATACATATACGATACGATAATACATATATGTATTTATTTATGTACTAGCCGCTCTCCCTCGCTTCGCTCGGCTCGTTAGTCCCTAGGTGTGTGTAGCACCTCCGAGTTTTGTATATATATTTCAAAACGCCCGGTAGGTATGTATTTGCTGATTTAAACCATGGTCAAAATAATTATAATACATACATACACTGTATTTTTTTAAGTTTTCTTAAATTTTCTTATTTTCCGCGCTTCTTTCATATTTTTTTCTGTCATAAGAACCTTCTCGTGACACTAACAAACAACAAAAAAGAATTAGAGAAAACGGTCCACCCAATAACGCGTGATGCCATGACCAAGGAAATACGGATTCACAGATAGTAATGCTCGATATATTTTAGTAAAATGTACAATTACGCCATAATATCTACATATTAGTTGCAGCTGTATTATTTATGGTGATAGATATCACTATCAGTTTATTACATAAGATATATTATCATTATGGATCATTATCTTAATTAAAGATTTAGAAGAATATAATATTATTCGAAATCGAGTGCTGCGAATGACGTCAATCATAATGAATACAGCGTGAATCTAAATGTTAATGTTTCTTAAGTTGTTAATTTTTTAAAATATTTAAATAGTTACATTATAGAGAACTATTCAAAATCGTTGTAGGCATTAAGTATACTATATACCTACCTACTTTTTGGTAAACTTCTTGTCATGTTTTAAAATATTAATTGAGATGAATGATTAAATACTTAACATACTAATATGACTACTAAGTACTTATTAGGTACAAGTAAGTATATAATATAGGTCACTGCTTATTTATACATCTGAAATAATCTATTTGCTTCGAATCTACTTAAAGGTATACATACATATAGGAATTTCACAGGAAGGTATCCTGTGAAAGTACCTACCTATATGTATGTATCTATATTATGTAAAAACTACCTCGTTGGTGTAGTGGCTAGAATGTACGAAACGCACATTGTGGTTGTGACTTGTGTGTGTCTACTGAAAACGTGCGTTTACGTGCTTGGTAAACTCACCCGCTAGTTAAATAAAAAAAGAATTTATATTTTGAATAATTTAGGTCAAAGGAATACCAGGAGGTTTACATTTGGTAAATTTTGAACGTGCATGCTCGTTTGCTTGCAGGCGGGAACTGTTCTAGATTGATGTTTACCATTAACACGCAAATTTTTGTAAAAATAGTTTGAGCGTGTTCCTAAGTATGAAAAATCTGACTTTTAACAATTTTTAACTATGTTCTTAAACAAATTGTCTTATAATTTGTAAGGATTCTCAATATTTTATATTAATTAATAAAGACATTAATCTAACTTAGATAAAAAACTTTTACGAAATAAATAGCGTAGTACTTAAAATGTAATATTTTAAATATAACTTGTAAGCTTAGCTAAAGTAGAAAGCTAAGGACGAAATTAGAAAAAGTGTTATTAATATTGCTTTTAGTTCTTATTGTATTCCATAATCCATAGAGGAAAACTTCACATAACTAAGGACACTGAGGCGTTTCCGATTTGATACTTATTTTTATATCTGCAGATGCAGAAGTGAAAAAAGGTTTGTAGTCTCTAAATATGCTTATAAAAAGCACTTAGAAAATTTAAAGATAAAATCGAATTAATGAGAAGTTTATTCATTCACTTAGAGAAAAACTATGTGTCATACAGAGTTCAATCTACCTAACTATATAGGTCTTACTTCTGTCCACTCTTAATAAATACAAATCGAGCTAGTTAGAGCTGAACAAAAGTAAAATGCCACGTAAGGAAATTCTACAGAATACTCTGGTCTCTGTTTTACACTTGCTGCACCAATGCATTAAAATCGAATCAATAAAAAAGATAGACTATGGTTATACTTAGTTGGAAATATTAAAATAAGAGTGATAAGAAAACCTTATTTACATTATCAATTGGTGACACAAACCAAGTTATGTTTAGTAATATGATAGGCCAAAGTTCCGGTTCGAAAATACTGACGATGTTATTTATTAATTTCAGTCGTACAAATATTTACTCAGTTTTGTCGTTTCTATTCTTTTTCTTTGCCTACATAATATGGAGCTAGATAGCTAGGAGCTTCTGTTAAAAAAATATTGTATATTATATGCTTTTCATAACATATTCATAATTAAAAACATATATGTATTCAGCCCTTTCTTAACGTCCCACAGTTGGGAACTGACCTCCCTTCAATACGGGGGATCAGTCCACCACGCTGGCCAAGTGCGGGTTGGCGGATTCACACGTCTTTCGAAAAGTTGCAAGGTTCACTCAGACATGTAAGTTTCCTCACCATGTTTTCCTTCACCGTAAAAAATACATATATACCTAAGGATAAAATAAAAAATAAGGTATATTTATCAACATGTCGTACATAAATTAGATATCGTAAAGGTGAAATTTTATAATGTTCATGCTTTATTCATTAATCATCTTTGATAAGAATATACACCTATTTATCTGTGTACGTAAAATTAGCTGACTTTTGTTTTGTTGCCAACAGTCGATGACAACCTTCGAACTCTATCAGAAACACTGAATTCTATCAAAATATTATCAAACTGAATTTGAAAAATCAAGCGTCAAATAATATTGTGCTACCTTTGTCATAAAATTCATTAATTAATTCTTTTATTAAAAATACAGGTTTGCTTTTATACATTAATTAATGTAGGTATTATGTGCACTTATGTTACATTTGTATTATTTATACATCAATCTTAAAAATATATTTTTTACTTCTTCATATTACATAACATAAACAAATCAATGTGTAAATTTCGGCAAATGCGGCTAGATAACGGACGTAACGGGTTATCAAAGGTATCGTTCACCACTGACTAACGAGTGACGTAAGTGACAAGTGCGTGCACTTTTGACGACCAAAATAGTATGGAAAACATATCGCACGGTATTTACAGTGAAAGTGCATCAAATATTTTATTTATATCTCCTTTGCATAAAATGCTAAATAGTTTTAATTCACAAAATAAATTTAATTTTTGAGGTACAACTAAAGTTAAGCCGGTAAAATAAATTTAAATATAATAACTATCATAATATAATGTCGTTAAAATTACTTATATCCATTTACAGAAATGTAACATGATTAATGTAATAACGTATGTTTGTAACTTTCAGGAAAAACCAATCTTACCAACAAAATAGCTAAATCCAAATGTTTTCCGTTTTAATGCACTTTATTTACACTTAAATATGACCATAATAATTTTAATTAGTAAATATATCGATTTAATATAATTAAAACTAATTAAGGAACAATCTAATTGTCTTTAAGAAATTAATTCCCCAAGACGAATACAAAAAATATACTTAGATTGCGAATTTACAGCGACCGCGACGACACAAGTACGCTAGCCAACTGGCGGCTTGCCCTATCACACCACTCGGCAGTGTAAAGTTCACCATTGCCTGAGTAGAGCGCGTACAATTTTGAACTTTTATTTTGTTTTGTTTCGATTGCAACGATGTTCACAGGTCACTATTATTTGTAAGATTAAAATGCATACCGTCATCACGTCTTGTTTCTTTTCACTTTCCGCGTCCATGGTGTATCTTCGCGGGTAGCACAGACGTACGACTGCGCAGAAGTCGAAATGTAAGTCGACTGTACGTACGCGCTGGTTTTCTCCCGCTGAAGTACTGATAAAATGTTAACTGGCTTTGCCTATCAGTAGGTAGTAATTGACGCACTACACGAAATTATCCTATAATATAGTTAATGCATAATCTTATCTTATGAATTTATTAATGCAATATAAATTGTTTTTACTGTATTTTTCTTTTATATTTTATTTATTGGCATGGATAAATAAAATCGAAATAGGTTACTAAATAATTCCGATGTATGTACGTATTGCATATAGGATTCTGGGTTTCTAAGGATTCTTCCCCATACGACATCTTCAGTAGGTATACGTATCACAGTAAATTAATTGATACTTAAAAAAATTAACGAATATTTATAAAGAATTTTTTCCCGTAAAAATATTATTTGCCAATTTTTTTCATGTGTATTTCATATTAGTTTTGTTTTTAAAGGTTTTAGAAAATAATCTTCCGAAGAAATATTTATTTTTGCAAATAATTTTATAAACGCGTTAGATAGAACTAAGTTCGTTCTTCAAATATCATTTAGGTATGTATTGAAATAGTCATTATTATCGATACATAAGTCGAAACTATGGTTGTGTGTAAGTATAAAACATTCGGCCAAGTCCGAGTCGAACTCGCTCACGAAGGGTTCCGTACCATAATAACAATAAGCTAGTCCTCTAAATTGTTTAAGCGCCCCATACAACTCGGTCAACTATGTATGTATGGGAACACATTTTAATTTCAACTTTTTTTATTTTTTGGAATTTTTTCTTTGTGTGCTATAAAACGTTGCTAGATTCTAGGTCGACTGGAAGTATCCCTAAGGTTTTGATTTCCTTGTGAGTAGTTACGAGTTTCAAAATATGCGCATAAATTATTGCTGTTTCTTTTGATTGCGTTGACATAGAAGTTTGTTTGTTACAGCTTAAAGGTATTATAGACTTGAGTATTTGATATGAATTTGAATTTATTTCCTCTACGCGTTTATGAGGAAAGGATATTCTTATTAAATGATGTAACTAAAATTTATGCTTTTCGCAATTTTTCCTTTATCTGTGCTATGAGACGTTGCTTCGTACCAAATTTAGATTCTGAGTTCACGGGAAGTACCCTGTAGGTTTTGATTCCCTTGCGAGTGTTGAAAATTTGCATCATAAACTGCTGTACCTGAGTATTTGATATAAATTTCAGGTTGATACCTCTACGCGTTCCTGAGAAAAAGGGTTTTGACAGACAAACAGACGGACAACAAAGTGATCCTTTAAGCGTTCCGTTTTTTCCTTTTGAGGTACGGAACCCTAACAATAAGAGAAACCCCCAACTATCAGCTAGAGAGTGAAAAAGCTTCATCATCATCAGCCCTTTTTTTTAACGTCCCATTGCTGGGCACGGGCCTCCCTCAGTACGAGGGGGATCAGGCCATTGTCCACTGCGCTGGCCCAGTGCGTGTTGGCGGACTTCACATGCCTTGCGAAAACTTGCTAGGTTTTGGATAGAAATGATTCGCACATGAAAATATCAGAGGTGCGAGACCCGGATTTGAACCCGCATGACTCAGTTATACAAGCGACGCGTTACCGCTGGGCTACCACTGCTGTTCCTGTCATTCATATTTTTATTTAAAGAATTGTAAATTAACGATTAATTATTATAAAACCTAATTCTCTGAAGAAAATAAGCAATCCCTACGCGCGACGGTCAGTATTCAGTACCTAATTAAGATTAGTAGCATATACGAGTATAAAGCAAAATCATGGTAGTGATTGACTTTGACATTATTTGCCGTTCTGCGTTTATGTAAGTAATTCTTAGCATATTTATAGTTTTAGCATTTATCTATACATCTATATATATATAAATGAAACCCTATTTTCCTTGGTCACGCGACATGACGCGTGAACGGCTGGACCGATTTCGCTAATTCTTTTTTTGTTGTGTTTGTTATTGTCAGGAGAAGGTTCTTATGAAAAAAAAATAAGAAAGTTGTGCGGAAAATTAGAAAATTTAAATTTAATTAATTTACATCCACGATAATCACTTGAGATATTATTGACCTCACGTCAACGGGCGATCATTGCAAATTTTATGCTACTATGAAAGAACATGATATCTCTAATCCTACACATGCGTACGTATAAGATCCATATTGGTGTAACATCATGATTTAGGACACCTAGTAAAATAAAAAAAAATATTTCTACTCAACATAAAAAAAATGAGTTGTTAGAATAGCACGAGTACCGAAACATATAAAACATACAATGTCTATTTGTTAAATTAATGGAAATACTGGCACATACTCGAACATCTTTGTAACAGACTCGTAATAAGCAATTACACTGACTTAAAATATAATTTACGAACAACGTATTAGTTTTTGGCAAACAATAATAGTTTATACAATGGTTGTGTTTATTGAGAATTTTTAGTAATTGCAATATGAAATTGAATCTATAGCAAATACTTATTAGGATCTCTTGCGACTCGCCCTCGCTTCGCTTGGGTTTGTCTTATGACTATACCTTCACCTATTATACTGTATATAGCTAATTGGTATTATTTTTTTGTAGAATCTGTACACCAAACGTTATTTTGAAAATCTTACTGAAATTAGAAATAGTCATTAATATCGATACAGTTGCCGAATCAGGAATTTACAGTTTCTATAATTTTCTGTCCTGTCTGTCTTTCGTTATGCTTGGTACGATTTAGTACGATGATAGCGGGTTATCCGGATCAATATGTACTTTTTACTAAAATATCTATTGACCGTTAAAATGTAGGTGTGTTTAAAGATGAACCTGTGTGGAGCGAGGGTAAGTCGCTACTTGCTAATGTATACATATTATAAATAAAATTGAAGTGTCTGTTTTTTATTTCAAATTAACAGCTTTTTAAGTATATAGGTACGATACTTACATCAAAAAAATACTTTTTATTCTGGCGAATCTCTGAAACGGCTGGACCGATTTTGACGGGACGTGCACTCGTAGATAGCTAATGTTATAAGGATTGCTGCTGCTAAGGTTACTTTTATTTTAGACATTTTATTAATTTTAAGTAGCGGAACCCGCCCGCGGCTTCGCTCGCGATAAGCTAGGGAAGAACTCGAGCGAAGCGAGGAGTCGCTAGTGCCTACTATATTAATTATTATAATATAGGTATATCTAAGTAGGTACGTATTATTTCGTACAACTTAAATTGGATGCATTAAAGAATTTATTGTAGAAGGTAGATCGCATTGCTATTTATTGAATGTAATCCGAACGAATCCTTTACAAAATAAACAATTCTAAACATTTAGCTTTTCCAGCTGTATGTTGTCTATTTTTTTATGCTTAAACCACCCTCGGCACACGACGAATTATGCAAATCGGCTCAGCTGTTTTTAAGCTTTTGTTTACAGTTTTTATTTCGTAGTCTTGTTTTCAAACAAGACTACAAATTGAAAACTATGTTCATTTCCTTCGCGACTTTCTATTTTAATTTTTGTTGCTGATTAATATAGCCTACTCATTACTTGACGAAAAACAAAATTATTTTCATGTTAATGATTAGATAAAATCGCTTATTTTAGACATTTATAAATAATCAGTAATCAGTAATTCGTAAGAAATAATTACTCACTAACTACTTATCATATTATTTTAAAGAAAAAAAATATGTATAAAGAATTATTGTTATGACTTATGACCTACTAGACTACCTACTGCGGGCTTTTGGGTCGCTGAACTAAGTTACGAGTATGGTGTTCGTGCCTTTACTTCAATACTCTCACATTAAATAAATTAAAAATTTTACGTATAAAATCAAATCTTTATTTATGTATACCTATAACTTATAAGAATAACATTAAAATAAATATGTAACCAATACTATCAAAATCTATATCTATTTACATAATATAATTAAAATTCTAACTCAGTCGAATCTGTATTCTGTACATTGAATATTTTTAGAAATTCTTATTGGAATAGTAGTTTTTATCGATACAGAGGCCGAATCTATAGTTTTTAAAATTTTTGTCTGTCTGTCTTTCTGTCTGTCTGCCTGTCTGTGTGTCTGTGTGTCTGTGACCTCATCACGAAAAAACCACTGGACAGATTTTGATGAAATTTGGTACGATGATAGTTGGTTATCCGGGTCAGAATATAGGATCTTTTTACTGCTGAAAAATTTCTCATTTCTGAGAAATCTCAATTAACCGTTAAAAACTGGCTGTATAACATCATACGGTATGTGAAATCTAAGAATTTAGTTTCTTTGAAACGCGAGAGGAGCCGCGGGAAATGCTAGTGCTTAAATTATAAGTATCTTTTTATTATGTGTGCATTAAAGTAATTGTGACAGTTTTAAGATAAACGCCTTGTTTTAGGTTCAACTACATTAAGTAGAAGGCATTGGTAGCCCAATGATAATGCGCTCGCTTAGGTAACCGAGTGAAGCGGGGTCTAATGCCAGGTCTCGAGTCCAATATTTTAATGTGTGATTCATTTCTTACATGATTATCAATTGTCTTACGATGAAGAAAAACATCGTGAGGAAACCTACTTGTATGTATGGGACATTATTACAACAACGCTATCTAGTTCCGTGGTAAGCTACCATTCGTGCTTGTGTTACGGATACCAGATAGTTGATATACTACACATATAAATTTTAAATACATACATACATATTATAAATATTAACACCTATGACTAGAGTACAAACATTCGTGTTCAACAATTGAATGCCTCCAGCGGGACTCGAAACAGCGACCGCTAGCGCAGAAAGTAGGGTCACTACCAACTGAGCCAAACGTGTCGTCAAATAAAACAAGTTTTTAAAATACTTCACGTAGTTCGCCATCCCGCATTTGCAACGTAAAGAGAAATCATAGGTATTTGAGGGAGGCCTGTGCTCAGCAGGGAGACGTTCAGTAATACATTAAGTAGAAAATATGTTACGTTAATTCACAAAAATAATCGCCCTGTGTGACCAGCATACTTGTAACCTGTGGTGTACATTATTATGTTCCTCTTATTAGAAATACTAGCTCATAGGCCATAGCTGTATTACTTAAAACCGTCTATTTAATAAGACAAAGCTTAAGATCTTTTTTTTTCTCCTTGGAAAATGCGCAAGCTATCCTGGATAAATAATGGGTGTTTGGGTTTTAGTGGGTAGTGGCTGGCTTGCAGGTAAGCCCCACATAACCACCTGCTTTCTACAGGTGATGTATGCATTAATACAAAAAAAAGGGCTGGTCCGGAGTCCCTTAATAAGTGCAAGCCAATTCTGCTACTGAAAGGGAATATATTTACCGGCAATAGCAAATTAGATTTATTCATGACTTTTATTTTATTTTAATAAGTAAATATTGTTATAGTGCAGATACACGTATGTACACGTGTGAAAAGCTCTTAGTATATTCATATAAAAGATAATTAAAATGTATTAATTAAATTTTATCATTTATTTACATGACGTGCCTCGAAAGAAAAATATTCTTACTTATTCACTTTGATATTTTTTAAAGACAAGACGTATATTATAAATAATTAATGGAATATTGTGTCGAACGGAACGTTGTGTGTAGTGATCGGCCATGTTTTTCTCACAACATACGTCGTGTGGCAAACGTCAATGATCAGTTTACTCACTATTTTACAAAATTATCTTGTCGTCAAAACCAAATACAAATTGTTTTGTTTGTGTTTCTGCTAATTTAAATGATAAAATGAACCGCACTGAAGGGTTGGTGCAGCGTCGACCCGTTGCAAAAGTAAATAATTCTGATGGAAGCAGGGAAAATCCTGATGTGGACGATAAGAAAAACGATAAAAATTATGATGACGGAGATTCAAAAGAAACCCGATTAACACTCATGGAAGAAGTTTTGCTGCTAGGACTTAAGGATAAAGAAGTAAGTGATTTTAAAACCAAATGATTAATTAAATATCTAATGTCATGGTTTGTAGACTCAACGAACATATCGGTACCTATTATTTTTAGGGTTACACTTCATTTTGGAATGACTGCATTTCTAGTGGTCTCAGAGGCTGCATTTTGATAGAACTGGGTTTAAGAGGTCGTGTTGAATTAGAAAGAGCTGGCATGAGAAGAAAAGGATTATTGTCTAGAAAGGTTATTGTGAAATCAGGTAATTATCTACACTACAATTTTAATATAATGACTAAAACAAAAAATATTTATACATTTAACTATTAATAACTAAGATTTTTACTTATGTTGCTGTTCTTGTATTTTAAAGGTGTTTAACTTGTATTATATTGATTAAATTTGTTTATTTATAGATAATCCTACAGGTGATGTTTTGCTAGATGAAGCCTTGAAACACATGAAGGATACTGACCCACCAGAAACTGTTCAAAGTTGGATAGAATACCTCAGTGGTTAGTTTATTATTTGCTACTTATTTATTTATATATGACTAATATAAGTATATACAGTTAAAACCATTTATTATGACTGCTTTTATTGATGCACCCCTTAAATGATGTTATTACAATGCAAAGTTATTTTTTCATATACAATTATGGAAATATAATTTCATATAAATTTACAATAAATTTATATATAAAATTGATAATAATATTTGATAGAAATTATTATCAATTTTAAGAAATTTTGTGCGGTTACAGTGACTTTCACTTTGCCTTCAACATTTACTTTGTCCGTTCCGTCTTCGTCTCCATCTGTTGTTGAAAAGTATGAAAGCTTATAGAAATAATTTTATGATATAACTATATAAAAACAGCAGTGATAGCCCAGTGGTGGTACATTCGTTAAATTAACACAGTGAAACATGTTCAAATCTGGTCTCGCACCCTTCATAGTTTCATGTGTGAATCATTTCTAACATGATTCTACCACATGATCTCCTGCATCTCTGTGACAACCTAGTAAGTTTTTAAAAGAAATGTAAAGTCCACGAACTTGCACTTCACCAGTGTGGTCAGTGGTGGACTATGGTCTGATTCCTCTAGTATTGAAGTAAGGGACATACCCAGCAGTGGGATGTTAAAAAACGCTAAGTACAGATTTAAGCCTTACATTATTACAATTACAATGTTATTTAAACTTAAAATTTGACAGGTGAAACATGGAATCCAATGAAATTAAAATATCAACTGAAAAATGTGCGTGAGAGACTGGCTAAAAACCTTGTAGAAAAAGGTGTACTCACAACTGAAAAACAAAACTTCCTATTATTTGATATGACAACTCATCCACTGACAGATAATGTGGTTAAATGCCGTTTAGTTAAAAAGGTATGTCAAACATTACTAATAGTGAAATTTCTTATAGTGCAATCTCTAATCAAGACTCTTTCTTATTGCTCATAGATAAGTAGTCAAAGTTGGTATAGAATGAAATATCTAAAAGATATTTCATGCCCTATATGATTAGAAATATACACATCTCAATATAATGTTAATATTAAGGTGAAATCTTTAAGTTGAATCTTTGACAGTTTTACAGAACATAGGGTAGTGTAAACAACAAGTTCTTATAAATAATCTCTTTTTATTAAATTGGTTAAAGAAAGTATTGCAGCTGAATGTTATAATATTATGTAGATGTTGATTTCACTTTAATAGTCATATCAACAGAAATTTTAATATAATCTAGTGCAAAAAGAAACTTGTTCCTTTTAAACCCCTCCTATGACCAAGTTATTTTGTTAATTTATATTAAGGCAATATTTTTGTATTTACACAAAATGTGCATTCTTAACTGCTAGATGGATTTTGTTTTTTTTAAAAATATCTTTAAAAAAGTTAATACATAAAAGTAAACCAAGAGGATTCATTTCAATATTAAAAAATTGAGTGTATTTAAAAAGATAGGTTACAAATAGCTTGAGCTCCACTCTTTGCTTATAAACTATTTGGTTTGAAATCAAATGGAATACTAAGGGAATGTAGCTTCATGTAGTATGAAGTAATACAAAAAATATGCTAGCTTTGTAAAATGCTTTATAGATATCATGTCGGATATTATCATTCACAATTATATATTATGTATGTGTTATTCGGAGTAATTTAGATAAATTTTCATTAACAAAAATATTTTTTAATGTTATCTATGTGTAATGTATGATGTTTGAATGTTAAATTTTTTCTGTACTTCATTTACAGGAGTAGCCTTAAAAAGAATTTCATACTCATCTATATTGTAATTTACAACTATTTTTACATGTGTGCTATACATTTAAATTGACCTTCCGCTACTTTAAATGACATCAGTTATCAAGAATTCTTCATTTAAATGCACATGTTAAAGTTTTTGCATTTTTTAAATTATTTTTTCTGTATTTAAGACTATAATAGAAAGGCAAGGTGTATATATAAAATATCTATTGTATAGATATTATATACATATGCATAAAATATATGATTGGGTCTAATGGATTTGATAACATCTGTCCAATTATGTGAACATTGTTGGAACAAATTATGTTTTACCAAATTCACTATTGAATACTATAGACATACTTATAATAATTACATTTAGTAATAATTGTAATAATTTTGCAATAATAACAGTATGGATTGTACTGCTACCATAGTCTGTGGGGTAGACCTTGAATTTAGATAAAATAAATCCTGCTAAAGCTTGTTCAATCGGCAAAGATGATTGATTATATTTTATTGTAGAGATTATAATAAGTTTAAAAAGTATAGTACAAAACAACGAAAACATTTTTTTTTAATTTAATATGGTCATCAATTAAATATGTATAGCCCAATGCTGACAAGTTCGGCTTTCTGAGAATATTAGCACATTTTATTAAGCCTGCTGTAAAGTATTTCAACTATTCGAATATGAACTACTGCGACTGTGTGTTATTCCATTCCAAAATATTGTTATAGTGAGGGCACATCTTTGCGGTTGTCAACATTTTTAAACCTTCTGTCGTAGGCTTTAATATGTGTCTTAGAGTGAATCGTTTCCCAGCTTCTTCTCAGAGCTACAAAATATACACAAAAAAATCATAACAATCGGTCAAACTGTTTCGGTGGAGTTCGCTAACAAACACTGTGACACGAGATTTTTATATATTAGATATATGTATATTTAATCTGTCTGTCTGTCGAGTCTGTAACTTCTGCCCAGGGTTTTCGTCCAGGGTGAATGGTTTGGACTATAGTGGATAAACATCCAAAAAAAAATTATTTGTATTTATAGAAAAGAGTTACACGTTGACGTTGTTTTTATGCCTAAGGAAGGACAAGTTAATTATAAAATATAAACTATGATCTAAACAAATAAACAGAAGGTAATAAAATATATATATTTTCAGGTCCAAGAAGCTGCACTTCGTCGTTCCATAGTTGACGTAGCACACGCTGACAAGCGATCACTAGCTCTGCTTATGCTCGCTCACTCAGCCGATGTGCTAGAAAATGCTTTTGCACCACTCTCAGATGAAGACTACGAGCTGGCAACAAGACGTGTCAGGTCCTTACTGGACCTAGACTTCGAGGCCGAAGCAATGAGACCCGATGCCTGTGAAATTATGTGGGCAGTTTTCGCTGCTTTCACTAAATAACACATGATCACCGTCTAAGCCACTGCGACGGATACACAGGTAACTTAGGTGGCTAGTAGTGAACGATTTACAGTATAGTATAATTGTTAGACTTGTACAGATTGACTTTTTTGTGATCAGTATTAAGTTTAGACCGAATTGGAAATTGATTCTTATTCATATATACTCTATATGAAACGAATTTGAAAAGCTCGCAAATGACCCGAGGTACAGATTTTTTTCCAGTTGTAGTCGAATTTAAAATGGCACAAATAGAATGAATTTTTCACCAGTGTTAATAGGAAATGCAGGTGCAACTATAGTTAGCAATAACAAGTTTGAGATTCAATTTAAATCAGTTGTTATATATGAGGTTATGAATCATATATTAAGTGTATAGTTGTATTTTTTTTTGGAAATGTGTATATAATATATATTATGTGAATCTTCTATGTGATCAAAATAATGAAGTGTGAATTTGCTATAAAAAGTATATTTTAGCATTTTATGTTGTAGGTATGTATTATTGATGCTTTTTTATGTTGTTGTTAAGATAAATTATTTGTTTAGTTATTGATCAATACTATTTTACTGCCTTGAAATACACATACTATATAATATGTAACTGTATATTCTTTATTAATTTTCAAGCAAACGCAATAGGGAATATGCATAAAATTTAATTTTGCTTCAAATATCTTTTTTTCCAATCTTTATTATCGTCACATTATGATTATAAGGTATTTTTTTTATTTAGTTATTATTTAAACCCTTAAAATATTGTATAAAAAGTGAATATTAACGGCGGGAAATCGAAACTTCCTAAACGCGCCACCATTGGTTGAAAGCAAAATGACGTCAGTTGTCAAAACATTGGGTTTATCGGCGTCGATAATCATACTAGACCAGGTTTAGGCAGCTTTTCTGAGAAAATTTACTATGATAATGTATATATATTTTTACACCATCACAAAGTAGAGATTTTAACAAACAAAAAGCCCACTAATTTTTTTAAGAAAGCAAATATTTTGACGTGAGAACTTTCGATGGAAAACTAGGGTGCTTTTTCGATATTAAGTCAAAATAAGGTGAAAAAAATAAATATTTTAAATCAATAAAAATACAGTGTATTTAGAACATAAAAAGGTAAGTTTTCACAAATTTTCGTGAAAAATATTTTCTTTTTGTAAAAGATAAAAATAAAAAACCAAAAACTTGTATTTTTTAATTTTTTACATAAATTTGAGGTTATGTGAAAAAAGTGTGAATACAAACGTTTTAGATCTTTTTATTACCTACAACATTGCCATTTAACTTTTTTCCATAGGACTTGTAGTTTTGCCGGAAATCGAGATAAACAGTTTTTTACCCTTAAAACAAGCCCCTTCCCCCTTCCCGACCTCAGATCGCCCGTAATTTATTTTTCCTTTAATTTTTATAATATTAGTGGGTTTTATTCTTTTCTAGTGGGTTTTATTCTACTATTATTTTTTTGGTTTCAAAAATTATCGACACTGGTCTATACTACTAAAAAGTAGTATAATTTAGAACATTTTTAAAACTGTGTTCCTGTGGTGTTTTCTAGTGAATCAATATTAATAGTGAATCAAGGACGGTGACTTAAACTGGTTTTATCAAAGCTTTGAACGAACGAAAAACATCTTTTCATCTTTCTTTCTTTTACTTTCGCATCGCTTGGAATATACGAAAAAACACTTTATCGGGTGTATTTCTAATAATGTTTTTGTACTTACAATACTTGTAAGAAGGTTTTTTAATTTCCTCAATGTTGTGTATAGCAATTAAAACGGAAGATATATATAAGAAGTAACTGAAAAGCTTAAAGTAAAAAAGACATTCGTGTGACAAATGACGTCATCGACGTGGCGGCGCTACTGGTGGCGTTTGAACGGCTTAAATTTAGTCATTGTTTTAAATTTCACTTTGCATAAAAAATTATATATTTTCAAGACTATTTATATATTTTTCTACTTTATAATGATGTAAAGGATGGATTTAAGTCATAAAAAAAATCATGCATATTCCCTATTGATTTTTTTATGTGTATAGTAAAATTTATATCAGAATATGTAACATAATTGTTCAGAAATAAGGTAATTGATTACAATTCATCGACCGATAATTAACGTGTATTGAAATAAGTTCTAGCATTGCCACTAATTTTATTAATACTACATCTAGCTGTAATAGTACTTAAATTAAAACATGTCTTTAAGTCACTATGAGCCTACTTGGTAAAATTTAAATCTTAATTTTTTTAAGGGTACATATATTGTGATTATAAAAATATGTTATTATATACTTATAGAGTAAAATTTATTGTTTTAACAAGTCCTTTTAATATTTTTGTTTAAATAGTAGAATATAATAGATAGTGTATAATTATATACTTTACCATGTATTTCTTTGAAAACAAAGCGACAAATACAGAAAGAAACGCGGTTGCCGTGATATTTAATTTCATTTGAAATCAAACGCGTTTGTAACATTCAATGTTTCAATACGATGTTACTGACAAGTTTATTTCATAAGAAAAATACTTAGTTTTCACTTTAATTTTTATTCGTTCTTCCAGTTGTTATTTCTACTTTTTATTTATTTAATGTAATAAATATTTCTTTTCTTAATTGTCAAATAGGCAGAACTAAAAATGGTGCCATTAAAAAAAGTCATTCATTTTCTTAAATTCTGTTTGTTCATACAAAACTCAACCTGATTTACAAAAAAGTTTTCAAAACTTTATTTTTATTTTAGGCTTGTAGATAGGGTTCTAGATATCTAGACCGTTATATTTATCATTAGGATTAGCAATAAAATAAAATCTTAGTATAAGGTCCAGTCTTTCCTTGCCAAATAACACTTACTGTTGTGTAATAAGTTACTGCATTGACTGATTTGCAAAGCTATGAAATATTTCTCATAATATCTTTTTTAATAATTACGTACGTTACACGTGTTACTGATACACAAAGCATAATGAGGGCTTAATTCAATTCAATTCTCTTGTTAATGGCTTCAAGTTCAACTGGCACAGTTGAGCACAGATTACTTCGCCAATGTCACGTAGAATGGAGAAGACACGAAGGAGATTGGTCGGTAACATAAGAGTCAATAAGTATATTTAAATTATAATTGTATAAGGGAAGTAAATCCTTACTAAACCTACAACAAAAGACATCAAATGAGGGCTTAAATTCGCCGCGAGAGGCGCTAGTGTACTGAAGTCTTTACAAATGTCAGATGTCAATGAACGTTGACGTGTCGAGCTTTCGAGCGTGCTTTTTATCGCCGAGTTTTACTAATTATTCATGATTGTTGTAAAGATAGATATCTTATTACAAACATACTGCACGGTTCGATGGCACTGAAAAAACTTATATTTTATTTATGTGGTTATTAATTATTTTCCATCTTTTAAACGAAATGTTTGTAATCTGTTTCCGCGCTATAAATATTGTTATGCTTATTCGGGCTATTTTGTTTCTTGGTACAGACAAATATTGTAAAATAAATCCAGCATTCGAATAAATCTGTGAAACGCGGAACTATAAACTCATCATCTGATTGTAAATATGTATTTGAGAAATCAGTACAATTATGCAAAATTGATTTAATTATCATTCCTTGTAATTTAGAAAACTTTTTAAAAGTATTTCTAAAGTATATTCAATAATGTCTTTCAAGGATCTATTTTTTTTGATCTCTTGTTGATTTAACACTACTTTAATATATATATCAATCATAATTTATTTGAAATAATTCTTTAGTGTTCTTGGTGAAAACCCAGTTATTATTTTTAAATTTGTTGTTTCACAGCAACAATTTCTTTAATGAGGCACCCACTTGTGCTCTAGAAATGATAGTCCTCATTAGCTTTGATACTTATAGTAGGTTGTGTTTTTCAACTGCCTCGGTGGTGTAGTAGCTAGTATGTACGGTCATACATCGAGAGGTCTTGGGTTCGAGTCCCGGGTCTCAGTAAGTCTCAGTAACAGCCCGGAGTTGGAAAGTAGGTGTTGTGTCACTCCTGTGCTTTGGAGAGCACGTAAAGCCGTCGGTCTGCGCCTTAGCTCTCACTGGTCGTTTCGAGTAGAGTATGAGAGTCATAGGAACAGAAAGTGCACTTGTGTCTGCGCGTACATTTGTGCACTATAATATCTGCTACGTTATAGTTGGCTAGTCTCAATGAGATTGACCGTCATGGCTGCAATCGGTCGGAGAACATTATTATTAGGTTCTGTTTACAGATGACTGATGGTGACCCCCCCGAATACTTCTACCATTTTTATGCAACAGTGCGTGGATTTTGGCAAGCGCATAAAAAAATATGTCACAAATTTGTGCATAGGGTATTGTAATTAAAATAAAAGAGACTACCTACCATTTTTTAAAATTCAATTTGTTGCCAGTATGTTATTCATTGAAAGTTTTTCAGGATTTAACTGTTCATATTTAAAGATGGATGTATTTTATCTGTTCAACTGTTTATTGGTTAAAAGGCTCTTTATTTTAAAATTTATAAAAATTTAATATAATATATAAATGAAATATAATTACAAAATTATAGTTCATTATTATTTTCCAGAAACAATCTAGTACCAAAAGATGATTCAATTTTTTGAAAGTTATGGATAGTTCTTTGTCCGAAAATAAAATTCAGATTAAATTGTGAAAAATGTGTTTCTATAATAAATAAATGTATAAAGTTAATGTTAAGTAATGTATCATATGGAAAATTACTCAAATATAATATTCCTTAGTAAAATAGTTTTTTTTTATTTCTGACAATATTCTATTAGTACTTCCTTTTTAGATAAGTTTTTATACAATAAATAGACTTGTCCATTCTATCTAGAAAAAATATTTTTGGGATAAAATTGTTACCGTTTGTCGTCGTATTGTGCATTTTATTATATGATAATTATAATTATTATACAAAGTAATTATGGATGAAAGTAATGGTGAATGAAACTTTTCTTTGATGTTATTATCGAAAAAAGAAAAGTTGAAATTGGTGAAAAAATAACAAACATTGAAAAAACATTCCATATATCAAACAAGGCTGGATCAGTAATTTTATTGTTTGCTTATAATAGCTAATATTGAAGTAATGGCGTGAATTGCGAAACGTGTTAGTCTTGTCTTAAAATTTCTAGTCTTTAGTAAATCATATAAATGGAAGTACAATATTAGAGCAATGCTTAAAAATCCATTACAATTATTTATGCTTTGAAGTTTTAACACAACGCATTAAAGTTTCAGAGCGCACTCCTCCAACAACGTATTTTCTAGTTTCTAGTTCATTGACCTCTAATCGTCATAAAATTCAATCCGCACAATGTTGAGTACCTATTGATAAAATTTTTAAAAAAAGCAGTACAAATAAAAATAACCAATACATTAATAACTTTTATTTAAAAAATCGTAAGTCTTAAACCTCTTTATTTAATTACAATATTACATACCTAACTTTCTAATTGTGCCTATAAATTATACAATAATATAATGGCTATAAGCCAATTTCAGGACCAGTAACAAGAGTAATATTTGAAAAGTCGATTAATAAAACAGTACAAGTTTTTAAAACTATTCTATAACGGATAAGTTATCACAATAATTGTTTAACATTCTCGGTTTTTTTCATCGATATCATGTAAACAAATGCTGTGCGATATAGGATACCCTAGTGAGATCTATATTCTTCTATCATTTCTAAGTCTATTGATTTTTTCAGTATGGTTGGTTGCAACAAATTATATAAACGTATATATACCAATGTGATATACCTACTATTGATTTTAGGGACCTTGGCAAAATGTTAATCACTGTAGAATAGTAATCTGAAATGTTTCAATGACAACGATTGAATGTGCTTTAGATAAAATTGTTAAAATTAGTATTCTTCAATAATTGTAGATTGACATATGGTAAAGACCCGATATTCGAAGTATAAGAACTATACGACCTCACTGAACAATAAACATACATACAAGCATCCGAACTTTCCATAGAACAAAATAGCACATTCCTAAAAAATTTTATTTCCATCGCCTAATTGTAAGAAGTTTTCAGTTATAGAAAAAATGTTAATTTTTATACTGTAAATAATGTTCAATTTGTGTATACGTGACGTGCATTTTGTTCCAGAGTAAAGTATACTTATTTGGGCCAAATCGTTCATACAATCGCAACGTAATATTTCTCACAGCCCAACAAACGTTAAATTAGATATCTTAGACTAACAATACTTATATTTAAGCGTATTCATTATAGTGTAAATATGGCCATAAAATATTTGGTGTAGTTTTTTTTAAAATTTATTGATTTTACGACCATATTCTTATCATACATATATATTATAAAATATCCTACTAATTGCAAGGTGGGAAACTGAAGGAAAATAAATATATAAAAAAAATGTTATTCATTCATGCATGTATAGAAAAGTCATCAATAAGGTTTATAAATTCGAATGCAATAGATAAATGCAAAGGAATAAAATGCCTGCATAATTCAAATGTAAAATAAGACCCCAATTCTTAATTCGTACACTTGTTTCCGTATAAATATCAATACATATTTTATTTTATAACATTTTGTATGGAACCCTTTTTATTACTACGCAGTACGTACATAATTGTCCCGATCAGCGACCAGCAACACACTATTTTTATTTGCTTTTGGTACAAAAAATCCTATCCTATCGATATCGATTCAAAATGTAAGTATTTTTAATAATAACAAAATAGAGTGCATGACATAAATCGAATAGTTCTCTACGACACTGCTATTTTTGCAGCATTTGTGAAATCATTTATAATAATGTGAACAAAATACAATGTAAAAAGGTTATGTTTGATTGGCTAATTTGTCAAATTTTTATAAAATAATTTTCAATTAAATTCAATAAATACAGCGTGATCCAGTGATATATTTACCTACTACGAATGATTTGAAATGTGATGTGAAATCTATTTACATATTATGAGCAGTCTAAAACACGTTTCATTCATTTATCACTTATTATTTTAAACTTGTTAATTGTACTTAAATTGTCTATTCTACTGTATATTTTTTATGTATAATTTCAATGTATATGTTACAGCATTTTTAGCTAATTCGCAAATTTCGCTTGTAATATTGTAAGGTGCAAATTTCGTAACCAACTTTAAAAAAAACTGGTTTTTATTATATACCCACATAAAAGAGATCTATCATCCTCAGACATAAATATTAATAGTATATTATTGTATAAGAAATTTTCGAGAATAGTCTATAATTAGGTAATAATCACAGGATTTAGAGCACACGAGGTGTTTATCAAATGGTTTTATTCATGTCGCCGAATCAACTTCTCTTGCTTAGTAAATTATGACTTCTAAAGATCCTTTGTCCAAGTTTTTGTATCCTTTTCAAGTTTTTGTATACATTTGCAAGCGGAACCTGCGGCTTCGCTCGCGCTAAACCTAGGGACGAGCCCGAGCGTAGCTAGCGAGGACGAGTCGCTTGTTGAAATAAGACAACATGAATAAATTCGCAACTCTTTTCTGCTATCAATATTTGTCGTAAAGCTTTTGATTGGGATGAATATTAAATTCGATATTGATAATATTTTTAAAGTAAATAAATATTTACGACACTGTTTAATTGATATACCCATTATTATGTGGTAGTCTGTGAGGAGAGCGGGCAGTCGGCCCGCTGTCACCAAGCCTCCGTGTAGCGGATATCGTACTCCTGGAGATGTGGCAATCTTTTACGTAATATCTCGAAGGCCTCTGCTGATAGTTTTGTACTGTTTAAATTAAGACGTCGTAGACTTGACAAACCTGAAATAAAGTATATTATCTATATAAACATATACTAACATTACAAAAAGAAATTAATGGATTAAAATGGATTTGTTAGCTCTTAATCGATAAATGTTATGTCTACTACTCTGATTTTAACTATTTTTTTACTAACGGAAAACTGCATTCTTAAAAGTATTACAGCTACAGATGTAGCTTATCTCAATAGGTAAGTAAGTACAGGTAATAGGTAATAAGTTTTAGCCCTGAAATTTAACTTTGTACCCACCAAATATTACCCTCTAATTGGTATCCAATTATTTTATTTTAACTGAAATATGATTAAAATAATAATTACTATGAAAAAGTATTCGAATATTAAGATGTAAGTAAAAGATGTTTTAAATGACCGCTAGCTACTTTTTCATTCATAGAATCTACATAAATACGGGATAGGAGACCAAAGTCCACATAGATAACAAGGCCCACATAATTTACTTTTACTGAGATGATAAATATAAAATATTTACCCGACAATGCTTCTATTCCCTTATCAGAGACAGGTGTTTCACAAAGATTGAGCACTTGCAGACGAGGAAGATGTTCTGCGATCAGTTGAACACCACTATCACCAAACTTTGTAGCCCATAAATTCAAATAGCGCAGTGAAGGTAACTGTAATAAAAATAAAAAAATGTATCCGTAGGAACGTAATTCTTCTTCTATAAGGTACCTACTACATGCATTGCATGTATTACTCTATTTTTGGGAGAAAATATTTATCTTTATCCTGCAGCCTTGATGATCTCTATTTCGTGAATGATAAAATCAAAAAAGGAGGTTCAGTGCCTATGCACTGAACCTCCTTTTTTGATGTCGGTTGAAAATAAGAAACATTTAGTAAAATAAAAATACATTTATTCATTAAAATTCGTGAGGTTAACTTGTTTACATAAAAGAGCCTTGCCACTTCATCTAATGTGTTTCAATTCGTATCTTATCTAAACGCGAAGACGAAGACGTCATACGACTTTGCGATGCTTGCTAAATGTAATTTCTGATATTTAGCCATTATACCTACTTATAGGTATTTTTTTTCTTTTGCTTCGATATCACTGAATAAGAAATAAATATTTCAAACGAATACTCAATATGTTATTTTCATTTTTAATAAGTACCCGGCTTAAATATTTACGCAGAAAAATTCTGTGTCTCGTAGTATAATAAATTATAACTAGTAGAGTTGGTTTTTACATGATAAATGGTATATAAAATTGAATAAACTTTGGCAGTCTGTCTTAAAAAATACTTAACTTGTGGAACAGTCATTTATTTTTTAAAATATTACTCAAATAGTAGATATATATGTATATGTAATACTTGTTCAGATTAGACCTGAAAAGCATCTTAACGTGTTTAACAAGTGTATGTTATATTTTACGAGATTGGTTTTGTTATTATTTAACATCTTTACACTAGCGCCTCAGTTGGATTTGAGTGAAACTAATAGTAAAAATAATCATATATATTCTCGATTAATACTTGAGAATTTTTGGTACCTACGATTTTAGCTGATAGGTAAAACAGAGTAAAAAAACTCACTTTAATGAGATGATGTGCACACGCACTAGTAACACTGGTGAAGGCGAGGCTCAAACACTCGAGGTTGCCGAGCGCGCCCGCTTCCAGCAGGGCTTCCACGTCCGCGTCCGTCGCTCGCACCGGCAGCGCCAGCCGGCGCGGGCCGCCTTGCGACTGCTGTGACAACATGTCCTTATTGTTATGTCTTACTGATGTACGCATACCAATACTTATAAGTATTTAAATTTTATCAATAATGTTAATGAATAGAGGAAACTGATTTGTATAGTGTTATGAATAACTCTATCTAAAATCTTGTAGACGAACTTTATTCGTACAATTTTCAATTATTGATATCATAATTTAACCACCCCTGGCGTATCCCGTAAAAAATATATCAGTCCAGCCGTTTTTGAGTATTAGCCGTTTTTATAACTAATCAGTATTGGCTTACTTAAAAACGACACAATTAAATACTTTGAAAGTCTAAGAATTCTAGAATTATACTATAAATACTAATTGCTTAGAAAGCAATAATTTACAAATTTTAAGTTCATATTATGTTAATTGTTATGCTAAAAAGTTTTCCGTCAGTCGGGGTTTTTCAATCACGTAAGCTAACTGTGCAAAGTTCAGTTATGATCGCATGTTATGTTAGATATTGGCAATTGTTTTTAATTTTTTAACCTTTTACTTCTTCGTAAAATGTATTTATTAAATATTCGAATTGTATATTTTAGGAAGATAATAGTATCATGTATGTACATTAACTTATCATTACATACTTATTTACATAACGATGATTACCGTTTCTTTGAAATTAGTAAAGAAGTACATAATATTTATTATTTAGTATAAGTAATAAAAAATAATTTTAGTATTAAGACAACTTACCAATCTCTGTAGAGTCTGCTGTCGTTCACATAAATCTTTATAATACTTTTGCCCCAAATCGGTTCCTTGCAATGCTGCTATGATTTCTAATTGTGTCTGTTCGCCACTCGCTATTTCCCATTCTAACATTAGACATAATGCTTCTAAAGCTGCTGGCTAAAAAGTAAGAATAAAATATTTTAAAAATAACATAATTTACAGTAGAGTATATTTATTTATGTTACATTTACTGCATTATGCACTTTCAAATTTCAAATTCAGTATTTGTGACAGTACTTACGTGTTCAGTGAGAGCGACTATTACGAAATCAGGCATATGTTTGGTCATGCTCTGTAGAAAACTTTTCCTTTTACAGCAGCAACTTAAGAGAGATTTAAACTGAAATACAATGGTAACATTGCAGTTATTTACTACTTGCATTTAAATACTATTAATACTCATAACGAAAAGCTTTACCATATCTCCCCAGAGCTGGCATAATCTTTTATGTGGCAGTGAAAGAATAGGATCGGAGGGAGCAGCCGTCTTCAACCAGGAAGGCGGCGAGGGTCGAGCAGCTCTGGCCGGGGCGACGCACGCGTGCGCTGCACATCGTGAATCAAGAGCTAACCGCTCTAATACTGTGCCGAGTCGTTCCGCTACCCGCGGACAGTTCATAGCTCCTGTGCATAGCGGCACTGGCTGAAGGACACCGCCTACCACGATTAACCAGTCGTCGTATTCACACCTGAATTAAACACGTATAATTTTTGTGTATTTTGATGATCGAATAGTTGAATTCTATGCGGATATTCAAACCTTAATAGTTGAATTCTATTAAGGTTTGAGGGTGACAGCACAAACAGACAAACAGTAGCCCAGCGCTTGTAAAAACCAAAGTTCAAGTCCTGGCTATCTTTCAGTGATATTGTCATGTTTGAATCATTTCTGACAACATCTTATGAAAAGTAAACGTTTTCAGCAGTGGGACTTTAATAGGGACTGATTTCATATCATGACGTAAAGCAGAAGATTACCGCATGATACGATGGGAAAAATATTAGGCTAACCACGACATTCAACCTGGATAGAGAGACAATGTAATATAAAATTATTTAGATTCTTACATATGTTGCAAAATGTCTGCAAAACAAAGCACTTCCAGTTCAGTATCGTCACACCTGTGCGGCAAGGTGGTGTCACGATAGTGGTCGTCGATGGCGGCGAGAGCGACGGAAGCGAGGTTGGGCGCGGCGCGGGGGTGCGGACACGACGCGCCGCTCCCGTGCGTCACTTCGACAAACCGGCGCACCAGGCTTTGTCCAGAGTTGTGAGCGCTAAGGGCACTACAAATAAGAAATTATATTATTTATAGTATAAGTGTAAGAAAATTTGCTTTATACATTCACTTCAAATTAGAAAAATAACAATCACAATATAGTTGCACTGATATGAATTTTAAAATCATTGTGATCTCTCATGGTGTCACTCTCTCTCAGATTCGACCTTCGGGCAGTAAAGGTTCCGCACCGCACCACTAAATACCTATGTATATATTTTTTGTTTACTTTATTCATTTCATCCTTGATATACCTACACGTGTGCACTGTGCAGTGTATATAGTATTTACCATACTTATCTTTTTTAATTATTTTACACCATTTGCGTATTTACTTTTTAAATTACAGTTATAGAGAACAGAGGAGTAAAATTACTGTGACATACAGACAGACATGATAAATCTATAATGGTTCCGATTTTGCTTTTTGGCAACGTAATCTCTAGTATAGTATTATGTAATATGTTATCTGTGGTAATCTTAAATATAAAATTTTCATGTATTAGGTCAGTTCAGCATTTAGAAAAAAAATTATACCATACCTAATTCACATTACTTCGTAATGAGTAAATCAATCAGGGGGTATATTTAAGAAACACCGGTAACCTTGACACAGTTCTTATGATCGTTAGTTTTGTTATCAATTGATTTCAATAGTAATTAGCACTGTGAATGTCAAACTCAAGGGCGACATGATTCGGGCGTTACAATATTTTTTACTACATATTTCCTTTGCATCAAATAAATTGCCTAATATATCTAAATCATTGGTAGCAAAGACGAAGTCGGCAACGTGCTACGAGTAGGTACCTTATATATTAATAACTAAGTATTTATCAACATTTAACACATATTTCGTAAATGCGGTCGTTTACCTTATATTTTTGTTATTTTTCTTTGTTTGCATGTGTAAGTAAAAGTATGTATGTTTGATAGAATTTTCATGAATTAAACAGGATTATGACCTGACCTACCTAGCACTGGTAACTATACACACAGCGCCATCTAGTCGCGTGGTAAGGTACGAGGTTTGTGTTACGGATACCAGAAAGTTGATAGATTACACACATATAATTTTGAATACGAGCAGATACATATTTAAAATATAATGTTTCGAGTGTAAACATTCGTTCTCAATAAATGAATTAGGTATTCAGCCCTCAGCGGGACTGGAACCTGCGTCTACGTTTGGCACAGCAGATAGGATCACTACAAACTGCGCCAAACGTGTCATTATCAAGGC
Organism: Boloria euphrosyne; assembly: GCA_951802675.2. Lineage (NCBI taxonomy): Eukaryota > Metazoa > Arthropoda > Insecta > Lepidoptera > Nymphalidae > Boloria > Boloria euphrosyne. The sequence continues at coordinate 8,617,249 of OX637872.1, forward strand.
GTACCTTATGTAATCCCTGACGAACTGTCGGGCATGAGGTGCTTTCCCGAAGTCGACGTTCCGTGTGAGGACGCGGCGCACGGGCGGGGCGAGCGCGGGCAGCGGCGCGGCGCGCGGCCGCCGCCGGCACAGGCGGGCAAGAAGCGCGCAAAGTTCGCCGTTGACGCAACGCTCGGCCAGCAAAGGTGCAGCAACACTTGCTACGTTCTCGGCCCACTCTTCCCAATCTTCACTGTCTTTATTCTGTTATCAGAATTTACATTAAAGTTTTATTGTATTTTTTACTATAGGTACGCTATTAAATTAAATTATAAATAATCAAAAATTAATGTTCTTGTATTTTGTAGTTTACAATTTGCTATTTATGTTATTCAATCATGAAAATTACTTTGTAACTGAAAAATATGCGTTATCACGTGAAAATCACTGAAAATATAATTTTCAAACCTATAAAAAATCATGAAGATCAGGTTGGCTTCTTAACGTTTTGTCGTTCGGGTGTATATCTTGTAATAACCACTTATTGACGTTAGCACCTTTTTTAAGTCAGTGAATTATGTTATAATCTATACATATTATAAGATAAAGTCCTCTGCCGCGTCTGTCTGTCTGTTCGCGATAAACTCAAAAGCTATTTACTCAAATACGGTATTAATCCTTATAATTTTAAATAAGTTAGAGGCTACTTCAAGCATTTCATGCACATTATTTTACTTTTTTACACCATATAATTTAAACGAATATCTTAGGGATAATCGAAAAAAAAATACGGACGCGAGAATAAAATTCAAGCGCACTTCAAGCGCCAATTGCGCTTCGCTTGATGCAATCGCCGACCCTAAATTCTAAAATTTATGTTATGTATCTTGCTAGGGTTCTGAACTTTGTAAGGAAAACAAAACCCATATAGGACTACTCTGTTGTACGACTGACTAGTCCCACTTTCTCAGGAACTTGGATATAATTGACGAATCATCACTGCATAGTTATGTGATCTCATCACATACTTTATAATAATAAAATATTTATAATGATTAACATTAGACAAAAAGCAAAGTCTAACACCTCAAGAGAATATAGAAAAAATCAAATCTGTTTGGATAGAACATTTAAATTTTAAAGCATTGCAAAATTCAGGTCGTTTTTCTATCCGACTTTGATAATTATGGTTAATCTGTATGCGCGGAATCGTCACTCCTATTTGCATTTTGCACGTGCCAGGTTACCAGCGACTCAGTAGTCAGTAGGCACGTTTTAACGGTTAGTACCTATTAATTTCATGGAGCTGACAATATTTCCTGCAGGAAAAATATCATTTAAGTTAACCTGGATAAGCAGCTAACATTATACCGAAATTCATCACATTCTATGCAATGGTTTTCTCTTGATGCGTTCCCAAACCGATAGATAAAGATAAACAAAATTTCTAAAAACTATGGATTCAGAATCGGTTATAGCGTCCATTTCAATAAAATTTTCCAAAAATATTAATGTACAAATTGGATTCATAATATTATTATACTTATGTATATGACAGCCGCAGTCATTCGTTACTAATAAATAGCAATGTTTGACGTCACAATTTACATAATTTTGTATATTTGTTCCTCAATTACTGTAACAGTTATCGCTTATAGTAATTAAAGCTGTATTTGTTAACGAGCTGATAATGATGCTAGTAGATAAATACATTAACTACGTCAATGTCTCTCAACGACTACCTGCTCATAACAGAATTTATGGTTGAAAGACTGTTTTAAGAGCGCCGTGAGGAAGTCAATAGTTTATAAGATACAGAACACAAACCAGCCGCTACATTTCATAAATATTTACAAGTAATTTGAGCTCAAATTTAGCTGAAGTAGGTACGTTGACGCCAATGTGCAATGTGAAACTGTTTGTTTTTTATTTATTTGGGAAATAAGTTCTAGGAATGGTTCGATTTAAAAAAATCGGAAAATACAACGCAGTATTCAGTTCATATTTATTAATATTTGTCCACATGTCCAATTAAACAAGACAGTTTGTAAAGTTGAGAAAGTGACGACAAAAATTACCTAACTCTTATGAGTTTTTAAGTAAAGTACTTAATATTTATGATATAGGAATTAAAAGTTAAAGTAAATAGCAGCTAAAGTAATAGTAAGCCGAGAGGAAATAGTAGTTATATCGATGATGTCAATTAAAAGTTCTCGATAATATGTACTTATATCAACATAATGAAACCACTGTTTTAAATGGAATTGCGTCAATGACTGTTTCTGTTTTTGCATATAGTAGGTATAATATGTAATTGTAGTAAAGTCAAGGACCTAAAATATTTTTTCGCTCCATTGTTATCTTTAAAAAATAAAATAACTAAATTCTATCGATAAAAAGTTATTTTGCTGAATAATTTCACTTTCGATTTGCTTAATGCTTATCGTTACATTCATATTATATGTATTTGAAATCTTACCTCTGAGAGTAGGTCAGTGAGAATTTGCAGCGGTGCCCGCGTCACACTTTCATCTTGCAAAGGTGTTGTCATCGCAAAGTCCACCATGTTCTATAAAACGTAAATAAACCATACTATAGGTAGGTACCTACGTTATTATATTTTTTCTGTACAGTTTCCTATTATTTATAAACTAATGACGTATATATAATATAGCTAATGACGTTAATTAGGTAACGTTAATTAGATATAATGTGTATAATAAATTTATATTTTATTTTTATTCGCTTAAATACGCAATGATACGCACAGAAGGAAATAAACAGCTAATAACTCTATTGATTTGGAAAATTATAATACCACAGTTCAATGCGGTTATAAATTTTGGGAATTTTACTAAAACATTAATACTAACCTTAAGTTCTTTTAACACAACCTCTTTCCTCACGGACTTTGTTAAGAAGTTACGATATCTAATCATGTTTCTCTGAAAAAGGAAATTACTGTTTATTTACTGCGGAAACGTTTTATACGAACAAAGGAAAAGTAAATAATTTTACTCACTCTCCAAACAATTGAATAGTACCATTGGTCCCTAGTATAAGCGTCATTGGCCTAGAAATATAATAGAAAACATTTATTTATAACGATTATGGAAGTATAGAGAATAGAAATTGTTATTGTTAGTTTGAATAAAATACGAACCTGTAAAAGAAGCGACCCATGAGGCATAACAATACGTAGACAATATTTCCTCGCTGGGTCCCATCGGGAAATGCAGTACACCTCTTGCATGCAACTGTACGAGAGTGGATTTTCAAGCAATCCTGATGGCTGAAAAGAAGTTTACAATATTGATTTATTTATTTCATGTTAATTTATTAAGTATTTATTATCTATATAATAAGGATACAAATATTATAATTATTTTGTACTGAAGATTTGAGTACAGTTAAATGAAATCCATAAAGAAATTCTATCTAGATGATTTTCATTTCACGATAAAATTTAGTACTCGACAACAGGGGAAAGAAAATGAATGAATTCGTCATAAGTAATTGATAATTTTTACTATTAAAATATTTTCATTTCTATATTGTAACTGCTTATTATAACCGCCAAAAATGTTATCACCAAACAATCTTTATAATCGTCATCTAAATCCATAACAATTAAACTAGTCATCTGTATTCATCGAGGTTGCCAGTCAACCAATTTAATCAAGCGTCGTCAGTCGTCACTCGTCATTCATTTATGGCTATGTATGAAGATTAACAAAAGAGTAACATATATGTACGTATGAATGAGCACATTTTTAAATTCATGATTTATTCTACCGTCTACCATTTACGTTATTTGTTTAGCCAATAGATAAAAATTAAAAATATTTCATAAGTATTTTGTACACGTTATGTATGTATTTGAGTAATGTTTCGTATGTGGAGAAATTCACATCCTAACATTAGAGCAGGCAAGGTTTGTAAGCACTAGTATTGCTACTGTGTACATTCTACTTGTCTGACGTTACGGAGCAACGGCCGGTGGTCCGAGGTTGTTTGTGACGTCACTTGTGCTCATCCCATGCATGTTGGACGGCCCGGCAGGCGTGGTTGGCCTTTTAATTCCACAATATGTACGAGTATCTTGCTTACCTTCGATTGTTTCATATTAACAAAGCCTTGAACTTATGGTTATATAAATGGTGGTATCATTACATAGGTACTTATACTTAATAATTTAATGTAGAAAATATCATATACTTCTCATATATCATATCCTTATACGTATTTAGTTTATACATAATAGGTATATCATATTTTATATTTTTTTTATGTTTGTCCCAAGTAAGTACAATAAAAATATACTTAATACGAAAATCATACTGTGTGTGTTGTGTATGTATGTATTTGCAAATGTGGCCCTATTAGGGACACTTTAGAATCTTAGTTTGGACGGGAAAGTAACAGTGTAACATATCGTGTTCATGTTTTACTTGAGATAATGGGCAATATGTTATGTAAGAGTATACTTGTAGGTATGTAAGTAAAATCCTATGCTGCCTGCAAATTCGGTGCACGTGTAAATTATGTTTATGTATACGTGACGTCAAAGTATGTCTGTTTTTAAATCAGCAGAGTTGTAGGCAGGTGTATGGAAACATTTATTTATTATTAAATCACTACGAATCAGATGAATATTATCATATAACTTTTTGTGTAAATAAAATATTTTCATGTACCGTCTAATATTAGAATATCTACCTATAGAGAGAATAAAGAGACGTAACCTTCCAATGTAGGTACCTACGTTCGCCCCCGCACGTGTGTTCCACCTTGTCATGGTGAAAATCGAGGGGGGGCCATTAGTGTCCGGTAATCCGGCCGGTATCCGGGTGCGAAGCCAAGAAACGCACATGGATGCAACGCAAGCACACGCCCACTTCGGTGGGCGGTGTTCCATGCAGGTTGCTCCAGATACTTCTCTGATAACAAAGTGGACTATGGTCTATGGAGCAACCTCTTTCCAGTGTGGTCTGCTTCGATAGACCTGCCGTGCATCGGGGCGTCGTGGTTGGATGGGGGAAGTTCTGTTGTGTTTATGTTATATATCTAATGCATTTCCAACGTTAAAAAAGGTGTTTATGACGCACGAATGTTTTGTTATCTCCTCATTGACCTCATTCAGTTTATGATAAAAAAAAACAATCGTATTACCTACATAAACGTCCATTGTATAACTTTGTAATATTAAACGTAAAATAATATAGATGCTTTAATTATAAAAATATACAATATCTGTAACTGAAATTGCAAATAAACAGAGTGTCCTGGATGCGTCGTTGATAAGATAAAGCAGTAAAATATACTACCCAGTGTGGATTAATTGATTTTATTGCAATATATTAAGGGTAAATGTTGAATTAACGACTCGGCGCGTGGTGCGTCGATGACCTCCGTTTTAAATAAAAAATCCTCTCAAACTATTTCAAAACCAAATGTCATCTAAATCGGTTCAGATCAAGCATGAAAAGTTAAGGGACAGACAGAGTTACTTTGACAGAAATTGATATACTATAGTTAGGGAGCCCAAGAGGGAAATTTGGGATTTACTCGAGAGCGTCAGATTACCTTATAGGTAGGATACCTTACATATTGATAAATACCCCCAACCAATATCAGTCTTCAATATAGGAGGGTACGCTCAGGCGAACCCGTCAAATATGTAATATGAAATACTCGAGCGCGTCTGATTAAGAAAAGTGGGGTTAATTACTAACTAAAAAGTATCAAATTTGCAAATCTGACTATTTAAGCTTAACCTAAGGGAGTAGGAGGGTATTAAAACTTTACAACTGTAAAAAAAACGATGCCTTGACTTACTCGAGCGTAGTTTATTTTTCAACCGACTTCCAAAAGGAGGTTACCAATTCGTCTGTATGTTTTTTTTATGTTTGTTAGATCAGAACTTTGAACTGGGTGAACCAATTTCGATGATTCTTTTTTAATTTGAAAGGTAGTGCTTCCCGTGTGGTCCCACTTTAATATTTTCCAGTTCTGCCAATGGCATCCATGAGAAAACCATAAAAGTCTTAAATTTGCATGAAGTATTTGCGCTACAAATGGACGAATAACTCAATATCACGCCAACCGATTTCGATGACTCTTTTTTTAATGGAAAGGATATACTTCAAGGGTAGTTTGATGAGAGTTTGGTAAGGTTCTGATGATGGGATCCATGACAAAGTATCGGAACTCTTCAATTCTTAGGAGCAAATTAACGATGCTCAGCCGAATATTTTATAGGCTATATATGGATATTTGAGTCACGTATCGTAACTGATGATGGAAGGTACAACTCCTCAACGGTTAGCAGTTTAAAGAAAACTCTTTCAATATAATACGCAATTATGGACCGATAGTTGTATACTTTCAGGCGTTTAGGTTTACCTCATAATAGAAGGTAATTTTTATAATCATTAAATAACACAATACGTATCTACTTTCCGCTAAAAATTTAAAGCCAGGTATTTTTATTACGTTTACAAATTAATAGATTAATCGAATATGTATCTATAGAGGTATTTTGCTTTGGCTGGCACCGACTTCAAAATTAACTAAGATCTTAAAAGTATTATTTTCTACTTTTTAGTTTAGATTTATTTAGTTTGGAAGTCGGTTTTTGTTTTTTTGTTAAAAATAATTTATTAACTATATTATAAGGGTAATGATACCAGAATTACCAAAAATATATAATCTGACGATTTACGTAAGCCGAGCTTCAGCTTGTTTGCAATAAAGTTGCTTTTTTAAATCAGATTTGGTGAGTTATATTTACTATTATTTTGATAATATGAGTAATAATGATAAGAGGTGTTTTCTATGTAGAAGATATCTTTAAAAAAAGTTTTAGTGTTCATTCCTCATGGTTAAAAACATTTTTTTTTCAAGTTGTCAGATTACCTATACCCCTCAGAATATTAGTCAATATGGCATCATCATGATGAACCTTCAGTATAGTAATCTGACGTATCTGACTCGAGTATGTCAAGATGTCGTTTTCTCTTACATTTTTAATAATTCACTGCAAGCGTGCGTCACTTTCAAGTCGTCAGTTTATGAAATCTCGGTCTGTAGGGTTCAATTAACACCCCTTCTACAAATCTGACGCATTCAAGTAAATTCATTTTTTTTATAATTTTCACCCCTCCCGCATGGCCACTCTCACCTCGTAAATCGGCAGATTAATATATATTTCATATCAGAGACATGTTGGAGTATGAAAAATATCAATATCATACAATTTTGAAAATCTGCAGACGCTTCCGCCACCGCTGAAAGTGAAAATATTATAGGAGAATTCATTCTTCCAATTATCTAATTTACAATATCTTATAGATTTCCGCGACGCTCGAATAAATCCACATTTAGCATCATGGGCTCCCCTACCACTAATAATAATAATAAAGATGTTTGTATACCTTGCAGTTACATAATCTATATAGGTAAGTACCTATCTATACAAAAAAGTACCTGTAACGTAAGAGATGAGTAATCGTATTGACGTTTATTTATACAGCTGTTATGTGTTATATATACCTACCTATATATAGCTACGCGCTATACTTAGGAGTTGAAACTCGAAATATTTGCTACTGTTTATCAGGTAGGTACCTACTTAAAAGTAATTTTAGTTTACCGTTAGTGTTATCACTTATTCGTATAAAATACGTTCCCCGTGGAGACACGAACACAATTAAAATATTTTATTAGTTACTTACAGTTTTTGATATAATGTGATCTTCTAATAAACATAGCATATGTGTTTCCCATCTTCTGAAAAATTTTGCACCGAGTATCTTGTCTACAACAGTTCGGGTATGTTGAAAACAGCAAACTCTGAGGGCCCCTTCACTGGCTAACTTGTAGCGCGGACCAGGCGGCGGCCCCGGAGTACCAGCTGAATTCCCACTTTTACTTCCGCCGCTTTCAGCACAGCATTCTGGACTAGATCCCTGTTTAAATTAATATTTATTTTATTATTTAATAAGCTTTTAATTACCATATATGGTATTTCAATTTGTCGAGGAACATAAAATGAAAAATGGCACTAGTACCTAACTAATAACTGTATCTATAATAGATCTAATTAAATATTGTATAACAATAACAAGCAATACGAGCTTTTAATAAATACTTACAAATAATTTTAATAAATTAATTATTTAAAAATTAATAACCTAATAAAGCCCGACTTAGTAAAATAATGGTAAGAAAGCATGCTCCCTAGTTTATTTGCAATTTAGGTGCCGGTTAACGAAAATATTTAAAGCAAAAGCAAAGCTTTATACGAGTATACCTAATAAGTAATAACAATTTTATTTCACTGTCGCTTATGAAATAAGTAGGTACGTCGTGAAGAGAAAGAGTATTCATGAAAATTTTAGGGAACAATTAATGATAATTTATCAGATCATTTTGATATCATCACATAAACAATAGTTGTCACATTTCAAATATTTTCTCAATTACATCAAGAAGTGCAATGGTGGCAAGAGCCATATTGATAGCACAATATATATTATGTAGTAGTCTCAAGCAGGTTATTTCTAATAAATAAACACGTGTGGTCCAAAAATGGATTTATAATGGAGAAAAAAACACGTATAGAAGTATATAAAAACTTAAAGAAGAATAAGAAAACAAGCTTTAGAAGTAAGTAAATAAAGGAAAAAAGTTTGATAAACAAGGTCTTATAGGCCTTGGGCATTAAGGGCTCCAACTGCTAACGTCCGCGTCCTGCAGCGCTCAGCTCCGGCGCGGCGCGGCGCGGCGCGGTGCGACGTGCAGCAGCGCGATCCGAAACGAAATATCTAAATTGAAAGAGCCCTAAGGCCGGCGCGGCGTAGGTAATTCATTCATAGTTTTCCACACGTGTTGGACAATCTACGAGGCGAAAAGCCTAAAGCTTGGGTTTTTTGTATTTACTTATACTTACATAATAATTAATCAGTCAATGGCTTCTAGTAAAAACGTACATCAATTGGTACATATCAATAATTGTAAAAGAAGTGTCAAGAAACGATGATTCAGGTGCACACAGCGTTGCTATATTTTAATAAGAAGAGCATCACACAAAATTTGATCAAAATTAAAAAATTGTAACTTTTTGCGTGTATCGCGAAGTCGCGAACACACTACATAATATTATATTTTTCTACTTGCTTTCTTTAAGTTTTCATAAACAGGTTTTAAAATAGAATTGTTAAATAAAGCATATGGAAGCTTTATATAATAGACCGTTCAGGCAAAAATATTTATCATACCAAAGTTATCCTGTTTGTTTTTTATATGGATTTCCCAGCGACCAACTTTCTTATATAATATATATACTACGTTGGAGTATTTCCCTTATGTATGTATATGCGTATTTCCCTTATCCGCACGCAATATTTTGATAATTGTATGATGTAAATCAATAACGTTTGACTTAGTAGGCCTGATATAGCTTTGTGATAATAGATATCACGATACGTAACGAATTTAAGATCATCGAAGTAGTTTGGGAGTGTGAAGTATAGTTCTAAAAATCATTGACATTTTATTTATTATAGATTTTTGTTAAAGAAATGAAATTGAAACTTGAAAGTCTATCAATCGAAATGACTGTCATTCATTCGACAACTTGTTGTTTTACATATTATAACTTATAAGGTAGTTTTATATAATAAAATGGATTTTTTGTTGTTTGCTGCCGGAAGCCATTCTTATAGTTTTTAATTAAGTCTTTATCAATAATGTATTTAATAACTTTATATAATTACTAGCAATCCCCGCTGCTCCGCTCGCGTTCTAATCCCTATTAAATATTATAGGGATTGGTGGTAGAAGGATGATAAGGTTATAAGCATTTTTGGTGCCAAATCATAAAAAAATAAAAAATAAAAATTTGGTCTAAAAAATAAAAAATCTGGAGAGGGCCACCCTTATTACCTAGGAGAATAAAATAGCCTGCGGCCTTTCTCAGACCTTCCAAATATACACAAAAAAAATCATAATAATCGGTCAAACGCAAACCGTTTCGAAAGAGCAAAATAAAAATAAAAAACACTGACACGAGATTTTTATAGGTATTTTTAGATTTTGTCGTAGTTTGAGCTTCTACATACCTATGTACCTATATCGCGTATTTTTTTATAATAAATATAATTTAATATTTTTTTATAATAGTTTTGGCACACATTATACATTTTTTATACAAGTTACTGTTGTTTTGTCATCCAAGAAAAAAATTACACACATACACACGCTTTTTTATAAAAATATCCTACGAATAGCATTACAATATTATACATGCTTAGAATAAATACATACAGTATTTAATACGTGATGAGTTTATGACGGCGTAGAATACATCGTCATCAACTCCACTTTAAACGGGCTGAACATAAACAATAAAGTTAGAAGTTACTTACTACACTACGTTACTTACTGTCTACATTGTTAGTGAAAGTGCATGAAAACATATATTGTTTGTTGTAATGTAACATAATAATAGTTTAATTAATTAATCAGCGTATATACAAATGCCCACTGTAGGTGTGGCTGTGTTTATCCGAAATGAAATTGACATAAACGCTCACTAACACGCGAACAAATGTGTGTTTTGACGTCAACTATAACCTTGGTCTTCGATATTATATGTAGGTAATTTAATTGTAAAATAATTAATTATTTTTTATTATGTAGCTACTCCTGCCCCCGTTTCCGCCTACGAAATTAATTTATTTAGTTTCTACTCCGTAACATTATCTGTAATGTATCAGAGTTCAAAGAAGAAAGTTAAGAGAAATTTATAATGACACCTAATAAGCGTTTTAAGATTGAGTCAATCGTTTTCGCGTAAGATTCATCATAACATAACTCAGTACATACAATTTTAAAATTCGTCTAGAAACGTTTTTTCACTTCTTAAACATTCTCATATAATACGATTATTTCAAATAATAATATGTTTAATACGTATAAAATTTTGGGTTCTGTAATATACAAATAAAGAGTGATAGCCCAGTAGTACGCGCCCGCTTGAATAACCGAGTGATGCGGGTGTAAATCCGGGTGTAACACCTCTGATATTTTCATGTTCAAATCATTTCTAACTTGATAACCACTTGTCTTACAGTGAAAAAAAAATCGTGAGGAAACCTGTATGTCTGAGAGATCCTAGTAAGTTTTTGATAGTACATGTGAAGTCCGCCAATCCGCAGTGTGGTGGGCTATGACCAGATTACCACGGACCAGATTAGACACGGACGAGGGCCCCCTCGTATTGAAGGGTCCGTGCCTAGTAGTGGAACGTTAAATAGGGCTGAATGCGTACATTCATAAAACGTACAAATAGATGGATAGAGTAGAAAATCAATCATTCAAATCCATCCAATGAAGATTCCTTCAAAGTTGGTTAAGCAATTCTCGTTTATTACACTGAGTTATTTTTTCTAAGCTCATCCGCCAGTGAAAGTTTCATTGATTTTGACTGAAGCAAGTCTAAAAGTTACAGGCAAAAACTTATATTCTTATTGCCGATGTAGATAACAGTAACATTACAAGTATATATTAAATATTAATAGTTAATACATCATTAAATTCAGACAACCTCCTACTAACAAGTTTGTAATAATGATGGAGTGACAACAGCAAGTATGAAAAGAGGTTGGCGACGCAATGTCAATATCCACATTACCTAACAACTTTTCTATTTTTGTTTCTTACATAAGTATTTAGTAAAGTAGAACAAAGCATCGGACAAAAGAAACCATCGTCATAGTAGTTATTATGCAAAAGGTTCATTTCAACTCTTGATATTCGAATTTCGAAATTACAAAGAATCCGAAAGAGGTAAAGAAGCGGTTTTATAACTGTGACTTGTAAATTATGTATATTTATAATTTCATCCCGTTGATGAATGTTTTAATGAAATTGGCAAATTTTACGTCTTTCAAGCTATTCACAATATACGCAATATTTTCGCCCAGTTAATGGAGCTTTGGTGTAAAATGATTATTTCTCTACTTTCAGCTGACTAAAAAGGTTCGTCTGATGTGTGATACCAGAGTACTAATAAGTAAATTAAAAATATAATAAATGATACAAATAAATTATTTCGTCCGTCCCCTTTTTATGTTCGCCTTATAAGTTTTTTTTTACCGATTTTACTTGCGTTTCATCTCTCGGGCGGGTGAATAGATCTATCCTGATGCTCGCGGGCAGGAGTTTGACTTGACTTTGTATGTGACCCAGCCAACCCTGCCTGAAAGCCTTCATTGTGTACCATGTCTATTCACCTGTAGCAGTATTCAAGTATTAATTTGTTTCTAAAAATACAGACATCTTTTTTCCTGTTATACTATATTGCAATAATTACCGCAAAAAATATTATTAATATAACTGTCGATATGTGAAACATTTTATTATTGGGTCTTGGGATGCTGAATTAGTTCATTGTTACAAGTATGGAATATTTCTTTTATTCGACTATTATTGACATGCATCTATAATCGTTTGTTTACACTTTTTCTATTTCGATATTCAAAATCCATACAGTATACATTACAATAAAATGTAGAGTCTAAACAGTACATTTTACATGTTTTTAAAAATCTTATTGAAATAGTCAGCATTATCAGAATTTATATTTTTTACCATTTTTGTCTATCTATGTATCTGTCTGACGGCATCGCGAGGAAACCACAGAACAGATATTGATGAAATTGGATATGATAGAGCTGGTTATGCGGGTCAACAAATATGATATAAACTACGTGAAAATATCTCATCTTTGAGAATTCTATGCAAATAATTCAAACCAACCCAGGGACGAACGCGAGAGGAGCGAGGGTCTATTTCTGCACATACATAAAGATTTTTATTGAGAACTGCGAACCCGAGACCCACGTGGGCGAAAACTCTTTCCATATGTCTTGGTTACGGCTAATGTGTCGTGCAGTCTACATCGTTATTCGTGGGCCAATCCACCAGACTAGCATGGAAGTACGCGATTCAATGCAGAATTTTATTTAAATTTTCAAAATAAGAGTCTTCTAATTTCGATTCTCTAATGGTGCCCATTTTTAGGGTTCCGTACCTCAAAAGGGAAAAACGGAACCCTTATAGGATCACTTTGTTGTCCGTCTCTCTGTTTGTCAAGACCCTTTTTCTTAGGAACGTGTAAAGGTATCAAACTGAAATTCGATTAAATACTCAGGTCTACTGTCCCTTGGAGCTGTGATAAAATCAAACTTCTAAGCCAACGCAATCAAAAGATACAGCCGTTTATGGTACAAATTTTCGACGCTTCCAAGGGATTCAAAACCTACAGGGTACTTCCCGTGAACTCAGAATCTTGAAATTTGGTACGAAGCAACGCTTTATAGCATAGATAAAGAAAAAAATTGCGAAAAGCATAAATTTTTAGTTACCTACATCATATTAATAATAAAATATTTATATAATTTTAAGCTTGCTACCCCTTTCCTCATGAACCCGTAGAGGTATTAAATTAAAATTTATATGAAATGCTCAGATCTATAATATCTTTAAGCTGTAACAAAATCAAACTTCTATGTCAACGCAATCAAAAGAAACAGCAATTTAAGCCACATATTTTGAAACTGGTAACTACTCGCAAGGGAATCAAAACCTAAAGGATACTTTCAGTCGACCTAGAAACACGAAATTTGGCAAAAAGTAGGCCTTACAGCACAAATAAGGGAAAAATTCCAAAAAATAAATAAAGTTGAAAATTGAAGGTCGATATACATACATAGTTGACGCCAATTAAGATGTCCTCTGAGTTGTATGGGCGCTCATACAATTTAGAGGCCTAGCTTATTGTTATAGATAATGGTACGGAACCCTTTGTGCACTAGTCCGACTCGCACTTGGCCAAATTTTTTATAAACTTGTTTCATTTACTACCTACATAGTCTATGAAAAATCAAAACTTTTTATTCAGAATATCTTACAATGTCTCACCTATTTAAAATTTTCACGATAAATCTGAAAAACATGGTATATCGTAATACATAACTATTTAGTACATTAACGTTATTTATTTTCATACGCGGAGGCTTGCATACATGTGCATTGTGCATTGTGCAGTAGTGTAGATAAGTACTTATAACAGTCATTAAAGCCTTCTTAGGCTATGTTTCGCTTTGCTTATAGCCTATATTTTCATTTTTATTTTATCAATAGGTTGTATATCTTAATTTAGGGCGCGTCAACCATAATATCTTATATATAAAATTCTCGTGTTACAATGTTCGTTCCCGTACTCCTCCGAAATGGCTTCACCGATTCTCATGAAATTTTGTGAGCATATTGAGTAGGTCTGAGAATCGGCCAACATCTATTTTTCATACCCCTAAGTAATAAGGGTTGTCCCCTAAGTAATAAAAAAATATATATACAAAACAACGTTTGCCGGGTCAGCTAGTTTATTTCTAAAAATGTTAGTTATTCTACGAATTCTACGACTTACTCGTGCATTTCACTTACGTTTCCCACTACCAATATTTCTAAGCTGTTATGTGCGTGGGTACTACATAATCGGGTATTTCTGTTGAAACCAGCAGAGATGCAGGGTAGGTCAGAAGCCGGGGTCACTGTACGGGCGACCCACAAACATGTCTTACTGATGACGTCGGTTCTAAAATTTAGGTCATGAGGGCGCGAGGTATGAGTCTCGCTTCAATCGACCCGAATAACTTATCGAACTAAAACCGAGTCATTTTTCAGAAAATAGAAACAAGCCAACATTATACAAAAGATAAAAATCTTACAAGATGAAGACATGGAAGACTTATGTGGACGTAACATGAATATGTAATTTTTATTCAGTGATCCAATCCAATGATTATTATTAGAACATACTCGTATGAAAAATAACAATTATGGGCGACGTCGAGGAAATATAAGAATACAATATTATGTAAAGGTATAGACAGAAAAGTTCTCTTTTGACGTCAAATGTTCTCGTTATGCAAATACTTTATTTTAATAATTTTAATTAATAATCAACAAATACTTTTTTGTAGCAGGCATTGATAAAAATACTCGTAGATTATTTTACCTGTTTCAAACTAGAAAACTCCTGCGGGTTTAATTTCATTGTTGTTACGAAGTTACGAGGCCGTATTCTTTCAAGATAGTTTTATTTATTCATCAACATTTAACTTTTAAAAGGGGGTAGGTACTAAATTATATTTTCGGATTAAGGTACTTTTATTGACATGAGATTCAGGTAAAAATTTAATCTTTAATTTAATCTTTTATAATTCAATTAATTATTAAGATATATTTTACACTTCATTATTTATGTGTAAATGGATTAAAATGCTATGATAACTGTAACATGAGGAAGTTTATAAGAAAACCTTAGATTTTTTTTATAAGTAATCTTATAAGAAAAGTAACTGTCATTAAATTATTATTAATGAAAACGAAAGTTTTATTTTTAGCTGTCCTAGACTCCTCCATCCTCTGTATGATGTCCTTCCTATAAAGGTTCCCCGTCCCATTAACGTTAACTGTTTGTTGATGTTTGTGTTTAGTCCTCTGTGTAAATTTTTATGTAAATATATTAAGAATAATAGAATTAAATTATAGACTAACATTTTGTATATAATATATTACTAACCTTTACTAACATTTTTTTTTCTAATTTAGGTTTCCATGTAAATACTAACTGTGCTGTCCTTTGATGTAGGTTTAGTAAGGATTTACTTCCCTTATACAATTATAATTTAAATATACTTATTGACTCTTATGTTACCGACCAATCTCCTTCGTGTCTTCTCCATTCTACGTGACATTGGCGAAGTAATCTGTGCTCAACTGGCACGCTTGAACCCATTAACAAGAAAATTGAATTGAATTGAAAACGAAAGTTGTTGTAAGCATGTCCCTGTCATGGTGTAGTAACTCCCATGTACGTCTGCCGGAGACTGTGGATTTTGTGTGTTGGGCAAATTTTAGTATTGGGTCTTTCTGTTTTTCACAATGTTGGCGGTGTTTCGGCTTCGACTTTGCACGCAAAGCCGCCATTCAGACGCTTTACTTTCACTGGTCGTATCGAGTTATATTCCCATCGGAGTATGAGAGTTACAGGCACAAAGAGTGCACTTGTGTCTGGGGAACATTTGCACAAATTTGCATTTACACTATAATATCTCCTGCGCAGATGGCTAGTCTCATTGAGTGGTCGACATCGATCGGGGCAAGATTATTATTATTATTATGCATGCTAAATTTCTGGTTTTAAAAATAATATTTAATGAATACTCTCAAAAAGCAAAAAAAAATGTTTATTTTATTTAACAAACTGATTCAAATGGCAAATGAATTAATGCTCAAATCATCTTGAGATAAACATAAAAACCTAAACTAAGCACCAGAAAAGACGCACGTAGGATTTAGGTTTGTTTTACTCGTGATTTCCTGTAATTTTATATTTTTCAGATTTTTCAGAGCATAATGTCCAATAAAAGTTGAGTGGAACCAATCAATGAACATTCCACACTTTAGCACGAGGTTGACATGTAGCGGGCGCGTGCCCCCTCAATGAGAATAAACTAATCTAGTACGGGTGACCACTTCGTTATCTGAATGTATAAATTCTGTTCAGTTTTGTTTACTTTTTGACGTAATCATATATTATTGAATTTATACTAAAGTTAGTAAGCATATACTATTTTTGAAGGCAACGTTGGAAAAAAAGCTGTAGAAAAGGAAAGTAAGAAAATATGAAGCATTTAACATAATATATTTTGTACTGGTACTTTATATAATTATAAATTTACACTGAAATATTATCGCGTAAAATTAAGCAAACACTAAATATTTTACAGCTGTTAGATAACAAAAATCATGAATTAGGTCTGGCTAAGCAAAATCTCGCAAAACAATTATTCATAGAGTAGGTACCTATTTGATAAACAATAACAATTATACCGTTTTGGTCTAACTAAATCCAAAAGCATTCGAAATGCTTATATATTCAATAGCATTGAAGATATATTTTAGCCAGCGACCGGCAACGTTCTTATGACGTCAAGAAACTTGATTTATATACGATAAATATTCTGAGCCTCTTCAACTGCGAATAAAACTGTCGATAATAAACTTATCAAAAGTATAATTTCAAGTCGTACATATTTTTAGTCTCTAGGGTCGTTTAGGCCTAATGACCATGGAGAATTATACTAGCTAGCTATGGCATTATTTCCTGCAACTGTTATCACCTTATCAGTGACGCAAAGAAAGCGTTGGGTAACGTTCTCTGTATAGGGAAATACGACTCGGAAGGTTGAGCGTAGTTAATGTGTTTTATTTTAATCTACCATTGTAAAATTCTTAGTAGGTAATCTTATTTTCTTAATAGGTCTGCGGTTAGACAATTTGCGTACGTCAATGCAGAAAGTGCTAAGTATAGAAAGTATGCAATATACAATATACATTATACATAGCATAGGTACTACATTTTGCAACAATAGATAAGTATCTTAATTATTATGATTGTTTTGTTTATTTACGAATGAATTGATAATAAGATTAGATAGTGTAGATACCTAGTTTTAAAATTGTAAACATTTGCTGAGTTTTGAAGTTACTTGTGCATTTATAAAATTTGTAATAAACAGTATAATTAACATTTACTACACGCATTATATAGTTTCGTATGTGAAAGTTTTAATGACGCTTTTTGACGTCAAGTAGGTAAAACATTGGAAAATGCCGTTCTCTTTCTCTTATGTAGGTACACTAAATAATGTATAAGAAAGTGTACGTTTACACAGTCTTGATTATATATTTATTGGTTTCTAGTTAATAAAAGTCTTAAACATAACTTCAATTTAGTAAACAAAAATGTACATAGAGACAGGTATGTCTGTATGTAAATTTTTGTAAACCCACCGAAAATAAAATAAGACGTGACGACAAATGTTATTGCACTTACGAAGTATTCTGCGGAGCTTTGATCAGCTAAGGATGGTGTAAGCAGGCAGCCAGGCGAAGGCGGAGCAGTGGCGGCAGGCGGCGGCGGTGCCAAGGAAAGCAGTTCACCAGCTGAAGCCGACATGTTACTTGCCGCGGCTAAGCTTCGCAGACGGTCGGCTAGATCTGTGTGCCCTCCATTAAATGTTTTCACAACACCATTACACGCATCATCTGTATTTAAATTGTTTATGATTCGTGGCCGACGAAGTTTTCTAGATGCCGCACGCCATCTTCGCAACCGGCACGCTGCATTATTGAGGACCTCTTCAGTTTCCTGATTCTGGACTGGTTCCTCGTCGGACTGTACTATATCGTCTGCATCGGTAACTTCATCAATAAAAGGCAGTTTTTGTTCCATATTGGACGGAGAAGGTCCGTCTTCGGATACGACCATATTAGGAGGTCCCAAAAAGTCCCTTAGAGCAAAGGCTAGTCTTTGATCAGCGTTTAGTCCCGCTGGCGCCCCATTTTTAGCTGAATCTGTTGCGACATATTTAACTTCATCTTTATTTTCTTTTGGTTGAGTTTTAAACGCAACATCCTCGTTTGAATTGAGGTCTACGTTTATTTCTTGACTATAAGAAGGCATCACGAATATTTTTAATTTTAGACAATTTATTAATACTTATAAAATCATGATTGCTTCGCTACAAAAGCAAAATGCACTTCGGTATACATTTGTTTATTTTTTTATATGACCATACTAAAAGGTTTTCACATTTTATCACCACACCACGATAAATTCAGACTATCTAAACGCAATTCATGGAATTACTGTAAAGTCTTAAATGCGTTGGAATCCATCGGTAACACTATCATATTAGATACACAACATATAATTCCACTATTCTCAATACTACCGAAAATAAACGCGACTGAACCTAATATACGCGAATCGATCATTACCCGCAGAAACGCTACGGACTTTATGCGTCAAAACGTAACACAATCTCCTCGAATAACTCGAGCAGTGTGCGCAAACTGAGCACTACTGGCTGGCGCTGTCATAAAACTATATCTATATATTGTAGCAGACTCGATTGTGGAGTTCTTTCTTGTTTATATTGACGTACACCCAACATGCGCGATGCGGACGACATTCAGCGCCCTCCAGCGATCATTTTCAATCTTACAACTAGCTCCATCTATATCAACATAGTAAAACTGTATTTAATGCCGATGTCGCTGAAGATTCTTTGATAGGGTTCTTCCGATTATATTTGCGTATAGATATCTTAATTACTTAAGAAATATTTGTTTTTTAAAATCAAGGAAAATGAAATAGGTTTTCAAGTTAACCTGTATCTATATTATTATTTTTTTCCGTATGAATTTTCATCACGCGTAACTATTTATAGAGTAGAGCGATTTTGTTTATTTTAGTTGGTCCCATTTCTATGTGTAAATATTGAACAACTTAACTAAAAATTAGTTATGTATGTACTTACGTTAGTTTCAAACCCAGGTTTATATATGTTTAGTATGTTTGACCAAACCCAAGGTAAAAAATAATTATTGTATGGGTATCGAAATTTTGTTTTAAATAATGAATAATTACATATTATAATATATATTTTTTTCAAAATAAAATTTTGATTAGAAAGAAGGAAAGTTATCAGACATTTAAATATTAAATAATATTTTGTAAACAAAGCAAAATATTGATATTTTTTCTAAGCAAAGGTTCATAAATATTGATTCCCCTCGAGTAAGTAGATACATCCAGTGGCCACTACTCTCTCTATGTTTATTACATTACTTATTCGCTGCCTAGCCCAGGTAAGTAGGTAGCTCTTGCTTTTTATTAGTTACAGGTGTGCCAACCTTCAGAAGAAGCTTATGAAAAAAGAGACTGAGAATTTACAGAAACAATTTTTTTTCAGTATGATGGTCGACGAGATAGTTCTGGTAATAGGTAGGTACCTCCTACGAGTTATAATATGCTTAAAAACCAATAGATTTTATTTTCTACACCAATAAGTACCAATATTAATGTAACCAATAGGTACCTACATATGTTGTGTGGGTACCTACATATAAATAATTAATCTAAGATGGGCATCCTCGCAAAGGTCCGACAGTATTTCACGCCGGGACAGCTTCTTGATTTATATAAAGCTCAAGTCCGGTCGTGCGTGGAATACTATAGTCACATTTGGGCCTGGTGCTGCGAAATGCCATCTGTCGGCCTTGGACTCGATTGAGAGCGTGTGCAGAGTAGTGTCTTATTGGTGACCCTACGCTGGTAAAAGCCAAGTTATAAAGCCTCGATCACCGTCGTAAGGTTTTAAAAGGTAAAAGGCCAGCCTTTGTGTATTCTATAGGTTGCATTTCGGAGAGTGTGCGCAGGAATTACACGACCTGATTCCCCCATCCCCTTTCCATCATCGGACGACCAGACAAACTGCTGGTCTCCATTCTTATATCGTGGAGATTCCAGCCGTCCGAACGAAGCGTTTCGCTACGTCATTTATTATACGTGCGGGTAAGGATTGGGACAACCTGCCTGCGTTCGTGTTTCCGTCAGATTACAATATGGGTGTCTTCAAGGCTATAGTAAAAATATAAAACAGGTCGCTACTGAATTAGTGCCACTTACCATCTACGACTGCGTTACCACTTACCATCAGGTGGAACGTAGTCAAGCACTAATTTAGAATAGTTTAAAAAAGATGTAGGTAGGTAGAGTATAATTTTTCGCTCTATATAATATAGAAGTAGTGATAGTAAAATTATTTTTAATAATATACCACTTATCAAAAATATGTAGGTAACTAATAATTTTTTTACCATAAAAGCTATAAGTATATCACAGAACCCACAGCTTAACGTGCTCTCCAACGCATGGGCATGAAACCATAGACTCAACAATTATAAATAGCTCAAACCCGTATAAGTATAAGCCACTAATACCGAGACAGGTAATTATTTCTACAAATGATACTGATAGTTTCAGTCTCTAGATCATCGCTTTAAAATTGTATGCAATATTTTTTAAGTAAAACAAATAAGAGAAAAAAAAGACACAATTTTAGTTGTATTGACGTAAAGGGAATATAAATTTGAAATAATATCAAATAATTATTAATTAACAATAGTAAAATACTACTTATTTGAATAAAATCTTTTAACTGAGCATTATTTTAGGTATCACACGTTTCTTGTAGATAAGTAGAGTAGGATCACATATCGTAGTCGATATTGTGTGTCATGCAATTACCTCAGTGGTCTAGTGATTAAAATGTACATCTGCAGATCCGGACGCACTGGGTTCGCCGTTTGAGTTCCAGGCCTGGCCTAGTATAATCAATAATAATAAGTTAAAAAAACCAAGAGTTTGGAAGTTAGGCGGTATTTACACCCCGTAAATTTGTGGATATATGAAGCTCGCTTACTAGAAAAGCCACTTCTATCCACTAAGACTTTAAGAAATCTCACCTGTTTTAATGAGATATCCCTAGATCTCTTACACACTCAACTACGATACCATTACAGCAATTCTGTCGAAGTAGGCTGACACTGCTATCAAAGAAGAACCAGGAGCAACTAGCATGAAATACCTACGCTTCACCGAACTGGGTTGCTTCCAAGTGTCTCTTGACTCCATGCTCGGCTGAATAGCCGGATCCTAATAAACCCTCCACCACAGCAAAGCGAACACACATACGTCTTCTCTGAATATTGCTAGGTAGGTCGGTTGAGCTGAAATCGTTTAAAAGAAAATTAAGTCATTTTAAAAAGTTAAAACTATCAATCTTCGATAAGAGGTAATATAATATTAGAAATCTAACATATTAGTAACTGAGTTAAACCTTTAAGATTTATTTTAAGGGCAGTCGCAACTCGTAACTCGTAGCCCAGCAGCACCAATAATAACTCTCATTATAATTCATAACTCATATGATACTAATTTCAAAATATTTAATTGAAATATATGATGATGATATTTCACCAGATTAAATCCTATTTTTAACACCACGATTTACTAAATGCTGGAAGGGTTATTTATAGTAGGTAAAAAGTCACTTCAAAAAAAAACAATTAGTATACATAATTAGTAACAATTTCGCAAAGCAAATATATCCACATACCTACACTGAAAACGCGAATAGGCTTGCTATTTTAGTGTTTTTTGGAAAATAATGTTAGTTTAGCTGTTGATGCCGTGCTTCATGTTCAAAAACTGCTCCATAGCCATTCATGCCAAAATAATAATTAATTATTATTATACCTATGTTGCTTTTGTAACAGGTTGTTCAGTATATAATTTTAAGTTCGTACTATTTTTCATTGTAATCGTCACGGTTTCTCGATTAAGGTGTGAAATGGAAAACATACACTTTACACACATGTATTTATATTTGTATTTGGGCTAGATAAAATACAATATTGTCACCTCTTTATTTAAAATATGTACCGACATTGTTTTTTTTTGTTTCAATGTATTTTACTGATATTTAAAATGAATCTATGCATAGAATCATACTCGTATTAATGAAAGTAGTACGTACTTAAATCCATAACAAATTGTTGCACAATAAATTGACTGTTGTAACTGTTCAAGAGATTTCAATGGATTAGTGATTCACATTTTGTTGATTGCGCAATTTATCGCTATATAAACACGTTCAAAGTACCATGAAGGCTGCAATTGTTAGGGGAATACCACCAATTGTTACAGTAAGGACATATTTATTACCGGCTCATCTCCATCTAAATTTAAAACTAAATCACAAAATATGTTCAGTACGAATCAAACCGTTACATGATCAGCTAGGCAGTGCTTAAGTTACTCGTTCCAATGTGTTTGTGGCTTATAACTGCTTGTTTGGGCTTATTGCCTTCAGGCTCTGTACCACCCGGTACCATTGTTGTCGTGGGTGTACCGACCCCAATACTTCAACCTACCACAGCGGCTACGACAGCAGGTACAACCGTTACAACAACTACTATGCGTCCTACAATGGCGCCTCCCCCTCCAACGATGGCAACGACGACAACAACAGCTGTGCCAACCACTACTACAACCACCGCTGCGCCCACAACTACGACAACAACCGCTGCGCCCACAACTACGACAACAACAGCTGCTCCGACAACCACAACAACAGTCGCACCCACTACAACCACAACAAGACCTACGATGAGTGGTAACAACTCTCCATCTTTACCCCCTCTGACAACTGTACCACCTCTGACAACTATACCACTAACAACCTTAACAGCAACCACGTCTAGTACTAGTTCAGCAACTAACACTACTCCCATACCAACAACAGCCACAACTAACCCCTCAGCTACAGCAGGTGTAATACTTTTACCTGTTTTACTATGTAACACTCCTGATGTGATTTGTATATCTAATCCTGATGAAAATACTTCAGGCCAGCTCCAGATTGATCCAAGACTCGGTACAACCCCGGCGCCTTTTGCTGCGCTAGAAGTTCCTTCTATAAATGGCTACAGTGGCCAAGTTCCATCCTATGACTTTGCTGTTAAATTTCCTAGGGATCGTCGAAGTCTAAACATAAAGAAATTCAATAGAAATATTTTCTCATTACTTGAGAAATATTCAAGTAACAGTAATCATAGAATCCGTAAAAGGCAAAGCTGTCAATGTGTACCTGCAGGTACATGCCCAAAACCTACAAACGGTGCGGGCTTAATTGATTTTAGAATTGTGACGCCAGTGAGTTGATTTTCAATTATACTTTTCAAATTCTATATATACTTAGCTTTAAAAATCACTATAAAAAAATATCCTTATTCATTTTAGACATCACCTTGTCCAACCGGACAAGAATATTGTTGTGGGAATACAACTACTCCATCTCCAATTGCTTGCGGTACCCTGCAGACGGTACCAACAACAGCAGCCATGCCCGCTGCAGGTCAAGCAAAATTAGGAGAGTTTCCTTGGCAGGTTAAGATAAATTAAGTATTAATTTAATATCCTCCTGACTACTTTTGGTCTTTACAGAGTATCTATTGGGGCATCATCACACGCTTATTTCCTCACTTCCTATGTCCCATAATACGAGAATAGTATATGACCAGAGAGCCATAAGGTGCAACGTCCACCATTAATACAAGTTCTCAAGGGAGGAGGTTGTTCAATCAACTCCCTGTATTTTATAAACTCTGGATGCTTAAGAATTCTTTAATCAATCTAAAAAATTGAATTAATTATTTGCCTGGACTAATAAAATAACTTTTGTTTTGTATAAATTGACTGTTACTTAACATAATAATCTATTTTTTTTTTTGCAGGCTATTATTCTTACAAAGCAAAATAATTACATCGCAGGAGGAGTACTTATAGATCAACTTAATGTATTAACCGTCACTCATCGACTATCATCTTATATGTAAGAAATAATAATAATAAGTATATGACTATAATCGACATTAAAAAATTAAATAAACTAAAATTATTACATTTTGGGTTCTAGACCAGTGTATTTAAACTTGTCAGTTGTCACTTACAATATTTATTGCTATTAAGTGTGCTTTAAACACATTGCGATATACGAGTATGTTATTATATTATGAAAATTCTATAGATATCTATGTAATTTACAGCGTTTCAGGGACAGCCCCAAATGTTAAAGTAAGATTAGGAGAATGGGATGCCTCAGCAATTTCTGAGCCGGTGCCTTTTCAAGAATATACTATTGCTAAAGTTTTCTCTCATCCTTCCTACAACCCCGGTAGCTTGCAATACGACATAATGGTGTTGAGATTAGCGTCTCCAGTACCAATAACACCTATGACTGGTGCTGCCACAACTATTAACCGGGCTTGCCTTCCGCCAATGTCTAATTCTTCTTATACGGGTCAAAGGTAAAAAAAAATATTGTTTTATCTTAATTTAAACATTAATAAATATTTTAGAATTATATAGATTTTACAAATTAAAAGTCACAAGCACAGTGCAGTTTGTACTGCAAAACTTTCAGCTCAAAGTTTACGAAAGCTGCAAGTTTTAATGTCACTTATGCAACTAGTAGGTATTTGGAGCTCACAAAGTTTCAATATTCGCACTCATTTTATCGAATGTAAAACTGTTTTGTAACTCATATGATTAAATATTATGATAAACTAAAAGAAAAGTTCCAATAAAAATAATATTATAAACTAAAAATGAATTAATTTTCTTTTCCTAAACTGAAATATTTATATTTGGGTGTATTAAAATGTGTAGATCCACCAGTAGATATTTGTATGTTTCGTACCTATATTATACTTACTACAGCGATAGTTTTAACGGAAAATAAACCAAGTAACAACAAAAGTAACTGTACACTTTAATGTAATTTATCAGCTTACTTTATTACCTACCAATGTAATATAGTCTTATTTCAACATAGCTTGAGCAATTAGAATAAATTTATTCGTTGTTATTTCAACAGGTGTTGGGTAACGGGGTGGGGTAAGGACATGTTCGGTCTTCAGGGGCAATATAAACAGATATTGAAGAAAGTAGACGTACCGATTGTTGCGTCGGCTACATGTCAAACCCAAATGCAGACTGCCCGGCTTGGTCCCACTTTTGTTCTCGATACTACGTCTTTTATTTGTGCTGGAGGCGAAGCTAATAAGGATTCTTGTACGGTATGTTCTTACCTGAACTGCGATGAAGCCCATAGGGTGTTTGTTTGTATGTATAGTGTATACTAATGTATAATTCCATAAGTGATGTATGTATAAATGTATATATGTAAGTAGGTATGTATGTATGTCCAACCCTGTGTTCTCTCGTAACTCCTTATACTAAATGCCTTACACAACGTCGTTTGAATATTTTTATTTTCAGGGAGATGGCGGATCTGGCCTTGTGTGTCAAGTGAATGGGCAGTGGGTGGTGGTAGGGCTGGTGGCGTGGGGTCTCGGTTGTGCTAATGCTAACGTGCCGGCTGCCTACGTCAATGTTGCGGGGTTACTACCTTGGATACAGCAGCAAGTTGCGACACCTTAATTTATCAGATGAACGATACACATATTACATTAAAATGACGATTAATTGTTTTATAATAAAAATATCAAAAAATATAAGTTATTATAATTTTATGGAATTATGGAAGTAAAAAGGAAAAGAAAACTAAACTCTTAAGTGAATCTTAACATATTAATTTATTGAATCAACAACTTTTTACAAATAGGCGTGTAAATATTAAAAAACATATGAGGCCTTACTAACATAAACGATAGTTACATTCTAAGTATAAGCGTTCTAAACGCTTCTTTAACAGATATAACATTAACAAAACTAACTAATGTGTAGTTTGAAAGGACGTAATCTAGTATTGCAGTAGGAGCGGATCCCACACCGGACGATAGCGTTCAAAAGCCTCCCATTCAGTCTTCATTAGTTTTCTCCTGTTTCACTACCGGCGGCGATAATGTCGCCTCTGACTGTAAAGGAGCAGACGGAGGAGGAGATGACACTTCTATATATTCATCATTTCGTTCTTCCTTTATCTCTACTTCTTGCTTAATCGGGACTTCAGGCACAGGCGCGGGTGTCGAAGCCGAAGGTTGTCGAACTAATTCTGTGGGTTGTAAGGCCGCCCAAGCTGAAGCGGCTCCTCTAGCGTATGCCTCATAAAATGCTCTTTGAGCTATTTCAGCTTCCTCAAGATGTACAAAAGCGTGGTTATCAAGTTCAGCTCGAAAGAAGAACTTTAACCCACATCTACCACAGTCATAGGGCCTAGGCGCCGCTGCGTGTTCCGGTAAATGCCTTTGTAGCCCAGCAGCACTAGTAAACATGGCAGAGCATAAATAGCAAGTAAATGCCCCTATGCCAGCAAAAGTATGTTCAATTAGATGTGCCTGTAAGCGTGTGGGTGAACCGAGAGTGCGACGACACAATCGACAATCGTGTTCAGACGAGGCTGGAGGCCTCGGAGTGGCGTGACGGGCGTAACAAGACGAACAAGCTCTTGCTCCTTCCCCGGCTTCATTTTCAGTTAGAGCTCGAAGACAAATTGCGCACCTTTGTTCATCTTCAGCGGGTCGTAGGTGGAATCTTGCGTGTAAGCGAGCTTCAGCCTCTGAAGCTAAAGTCTGCCGACAAACGACGCATGGGGCTGGGAGTGCTGGATGGTGACGTGCCATATGACTCAAGAAAGCCTCTTCCGACGGCAGTCGGGAGCGACATCGCGCACATGTGTCTCCTGCAATTACCTAAAATAAGCAATGTAGACTTTAGTCACATTTAATGAATAAACGAAACTCTTAAACGATTATCTCTATGTCTGTCTATTGGTCCATTCGCAAAATTTATAAAATACACTGCAATTTAGTGCAAAATTTCTTAGAGAAGGAAAAAAATAATATTTAAAACCAGATATTTCAAGTGCATCTTAGTATAACAGTGTTTTTTTACTGTACTTATATAAGGTAAGGATGCCTTATATGAGATAGTTGCCTAATATAAGATAGTTAGGTTTTGGCGAAACTAATCACCGCTGCTATTTGGCGCTACTGTCCCTAGAAGCCACGTGGAAAAAGATCGAAACGTGTGTTAGTGCTTCCCAGCCCGAGGCGAAGTTAGGTAGCGTACACGTAACACGCGGGTTTTCACGAAATTTCAAAACCGAATTTTTATCATCAAATGTTTACAATGTATGCTACAATTGTATTGTTACACTAAATGATTTCAATCTACAGTATTGTATCAGTTGAATCATGAATTTACGAAACATTTGCAGTTGTATTGCATTTTCTTTACAAATAAATAAAAAGCAGTAATTTTGTTGAATGTAAATGATTTCCTAATATGAGACACGCGGGGGCTCCTAAAATGAGATATCTCATATTAGGATATATAAAAATATGACTATTCATTTTTCTGGATGTCGTCGATCGAAAGAAAATCTTGGGACCACAATACCATGATTCGGATCGGTAATGCAATGCGTAACAAGCAAATGGGTTACTTAAAAGTGTCAAAAAGGCAACTATCAAAACTAGAAAAATATTGGAAAGAATTGAACCATCGATTTTATGGATTACGCTTTAGACGTATATAGATATCAAGTACATAGCGTTTCAATTGGTAATTAATTAATCTCAAGCACACCTTCAGCTTGCATTATGGATTTGCTGGTAAAAAGTGGCTACATGGGTTTATGAGCTGATTTATCAGATTGAACACCTGAAGCAGTCTCTGCTGCAAGAGTAAATGGATTTAATCAATTTGTTGATTTGTATGAGCTACAAATTAATAAAATAAAATCGCCTACATACCGAGAGTTCTTATAACGTCGACGAGAACTGGATTACAGTGATTGCATTCAGCTGTTATCCAGTTACATGTAAAATATAGCCAATAAAAAGTTTAATTTAAGTTGATACCTACTATCTCATATTAGCAACCCTCAGTATCTCATACTAGGAGACCATTTGCTTGAAACGTAATTTCTGACTTTTATAATATTTTTTTTATATAGAAAAAAAAAGTATTATACTTAAAACTAAACAGTCTCGCAAAAATAAACTTCATTAAATTCCCTATCGAATATTGCAATTTTCATAGTAATTAGTACGATAATATATGTTTTATGGAAAATATAAATGGTATCTCATATTAGGCATCCTTACCCTAATAACAAAAGATTTTCATGAATAAATGACTGATTAACATTAGTTGTAGTAATACGATAAGTAAATTCACCTTGCAATGGGTCAATTTATGTTCAGCTAGTATCCCAGCGGAAGGCAATACTTCATCACAAATGAGACACTTGTGCCGGGCGGCCCCAGAGCCGGAGTGAGCACGCGTGTGTGCCTCTAGGTCGGCGCGGCTTCGCGCGCGTTCGCCGCAATATGCGCACTGCAAAGCCACCGCACCGTTCTTCCGACGCCGTTCCTCGCCAACAGCTAGGCCGTTGTCACCAGGCCCACATGGGGAGCAAGCGTCTTCACCTTCGACGGCATTGTTGTTTTCTGATCGTTTTGCTCTAGTTATGTCTCCGTTTAACCCCTGAAAATAAATAAATGTATTCTAGGTTTGATTTTTATTACTAATATATGATTCTACCCATGATATACTGTAGTGTTTATCTTTCGACACCCAAAAACAATTAAACAATTTTAAGAAATCGAAGATATCTTAAAATAAAAAAAAAACAATTTGTGGTGACTTCGCTTGTTTATGGTAGGTTGCTAAGTAGCAATATTAGCCTATGTAGGTACTATCTCAAATCCTTATTTACAGCATCTAATATTTAAAATTAACAAGCATACATATTATGTACATAAACTTTCTCGGTCTCTACCAAAATGTGTATATAACGTATTCACCTGATGTGTGACATGATGCGCTTGCATATGTCGTTCCAGTAAGTACTGAACTGCGAAGGTGTCAGTGCAAGCGGGCACGGGGCATCGGTAGACGTGTGCGGCGGCGTGGGCCCGCAGCGCCCGCGCGCCGGCCAGCACGGCCCCGCACGAACACCGCGCGGCCGCATGCCGCGCGCGCACGTGCGCCGCGCCCTCCGCCTCGCTACGCAGCGCTCCGCCGCCCGCACCACACGACCGACATACCCATACTTTGTTCTCACCACTGTGAGCTACTGCGAAATGAGCCTGCAACGACAAATATGTTCATGTTTTATATCAATATTGGTTTATGCTGCAATTCCGCTGTACTGAAAAACTTTGTTTTTAATCTAGCGTCTTACAGTAGGAAAACGTAATAAGTGCACTCATAAAGTATTACGTTTACGACATAACAGTAGTTTAATTAAAAATAAAGATTTTTTAAAATATTTACTATTACTTTAAAACTACTTGTAGTGCTATATTAGGTACAATGTTATAGAAGTTTTCTTTTGTTTTGAAACTTTTTTCTGACGTAATGTTCTTAAATCTACTTTTCATACTCATTTACAATGTCTTAGTTATCGATCATACATACCTGAATAGCTACTTTTGAGTCAAATATTTCCTTGCATAAAGTGCATCGGTATAGATGATGAGCGTGGATATCGAGAAGGTGTTTCTGTAGATCTTCAGGAGAGGTAAAGCTGCGTACACAACTATGACATGTGTATTCGCATGATACGGCGAGATAATGTGCAGTTAGATGTCGTTCTGATGCTGCTGCATCGGCGAATGTAGCACCACAGTGGAGACATGGCGGAGGACTAGATCTTCCCAACTCTCCTCCTTCTTCAATATGACCTTTCAAATGAGCTCGAAAAGCTTCAAAATCTGGTAAGGCTGCGTCACACTGATTACATAAAAGTGTATTCGGGGACATTGTGGTCTTTGGTGTTAATGAATCGGAACTCAGCCTCGCTCGTTTAGCGGGGGAAACATCCCCTGGACTTCGTCTGCTAAGATCTGTAGGGGCGGGTTGGTCTATTGTGTGATGTATTGGTGATTCTCCATTCAATAGCGCAGAGTGTGCTGCGCGTACATGTAGTTGTAGTTGTTCCATGCTTGTAAAAGTATCTCGAGTGCAGTAAATGCAAGCGAGTAAAGTAGGTGGCGGTTGAGATGCTACCCGACGCGGTGGTGTCATAGCAGACGTGTCTACTCCATGAGCAGTTGCCATATGAGCCTGAAATAGTAATATAGAAAATTATTAATTAGTGAAGAGCAATAAATAGTAATATAGATAGTAGTACTTAACTTGATCGAAAATAGTTTTATTTCTTAAATAAATTCACTATTATTCTTATTTATAACAAAACGGTTTTTACTTGAAGCATATCTGGGCGGCGAAACGCGTCGCCACAACGCAGGCAACGCAAAGCTCGCTTTCGATCAGTTTCACGACCTTCACGATCGCGCTTATGCCCTTGCATATGTGCTGTTAGTGCTGCAGCCGTGTTATATCCTCGATTACACACTGTGCACTGGAATGGTTTTTGATTGTCATGTGTTTTCATATGGATCTTCAAATGGTCACTGAAATTAATCAAAGAATTCGATTAAATTATGCCTTAATATTATTCAGAACTTTAAAACTTTCAGTCTGTAATATTATATTTTCAAACGTGAATATTACTTATTTTAATAAGTAAATAGATTGTTACGACTGCATCCCAGTAAGAATTTTGAATTGAATAAGATAAATCGTCATTATGCGGCTTAAGAAGATAATTTGTCATCCACGACATAAGTACCCACATAAAGCACGGACCAAACATAACTAACAAAGAGGCTTTTCACGCAAACTACAGAATAGAGGCGTTCGCCCAAACACCTCCACTAATGGCAACATTCACCATGCAGGTTTAGGTATAGACGATTATTTCATTTTTGTGTGACCATCGACGCCATTTGTCAGCACATCATCTCTTTTCATGTGTCAACGGTTTGTTGGGTCGACAAATTGCATAGAATTAGTCACGTGGCCGAGTTGAGGTGACGAAAAAGGTGACGCGACGCCTCGTGGCCGACTGGAGCTTTGTGCTGCGGCTTACGGTAATCAATCTTGCTGCTCAGCTATTGTCATGCAAGCACCTCTTAAGAGATGTGCCCGTAAATACTTAGTGTCTAATGACTTTAACAAAAAAACTTTTTTTTCTTCTTTATATTCATATGTGATCTTAAAGATTTAATGGTAGAATATGTTATAGGCTACGCTAATCTTTAGCTTTTTGTCTCAAAATTTGAACTTTTTCTAGATAAAAATACTAACCTTCTTGAAAATGCAGATTCGCAATGTGCACAGCGATACTTTCTATCGCCAGTATGTAACTTGACGTGACGATCGCGAGATCGTTTGTGTTTGAAAAGACGAGAGCAGAATTCACAACGGAACGGCATCTGATCCGAGTGTGTCTGTAAAAATATAAAATATTCGTCATTATATAAATTATGTTACATAGCAATAGATGCTATATGTATTGTGTACCTATATTCTATAAATAAAATGATAAATGATCATAAAAATAATTAATGTGTTTCTTATTTTCTATCTGATTCTTCGCGTTCACGCTCATTTGCAATCACTAAAAATTTTTTAATTGTAAAGGGGCATTTATCTTCACTACAAAACTCTCTCTCTCTCTCTCTGTCTCTTGGCTATTAAGGCGATTTAAATGAAAAGTGCGTGAAAATTTTAATTTTAAAAGGAAACTGTACATAAAAAATGAAATGACTACAAACAAAAAAAGTTTTTTTGTTCTACTTAATTACATAAAAGAATTTCTCTAAAACAGCTACAGTCCTAGATAAAAATTCTTTCCTTATATACTAAGTTTGTAAGTTTCGGATCGCGTCTTCATCTCTTGTATGGTTGTTTTTACAATATTTGAAATTTTCATATTGTCATTCTTTAATCGAGATTGAAGTATTTTTTATAAATCATAATAAATTATTCGTATATTAATATGCCAGATATCTACGAGTGTGTAGCAAACTGTGTTTCAACTCACACTGGACATTCGATATATTTTGCAACTAACAAACCGGCCGTAGCCCGTAAGTTAAATATAAATAAACAAACAGTAAATAAATAACGATGTTTACTATATATTTTTGTATAACATTAGCTATCTACAAGTGAAAGTCCCGTCAAAATCGGTAAAGCCATTTACGTAAGATTTTAATCGATGGTCTATATTCTATACATTAAATATTGTGAATGAGTGTGATAAAGTATTGCTGTTGTTATTTTTTATATATTATACTTATCATGTCTTTGTATTGTAAATTACTTGAGGAAATATTTTATAATAAATGAAAATAAAGAATGTCAAGAGAGACATCATAATGCATATTTTTTGAAATTTCTATTTTTAACGATAGTAGAATGACATCTTGTCTTATCTCCAAGGTGTCTTTTCTACCGTGACACAAAGAGAATTACGGGAATATCAACTAGCACACATAAAACATAAATGAGACAAATATTGATATATTACGTTACATAATTACAAAACATTTATTTAAATAGACATCACGTCTGCATGTAAAAAACCACTATTACCCAGTGACACGTTTTAGGATATTCATAAGTTTATTATGAGAATGCTAATGAGACTTCGCTGCCAGTCAAATAATGGGAACCGTCGGCCTTCGCCACCCGTAAACTGATGGAGGCGAGCTACGAGTATGTTAGAGGCGGACGGCATTATGTCTATAATGCCGTCCCAAACTGACAGCGCTTCACGCTTTTCTAATTGACCACCTCCTCGATTATGTTCTACTATCATGCTAAATATGTTACACTAGATTGACTGAACATTAGTCCATTGACCAGTATGTTAAAATTTTCTTTTTAAACAAAAATGTTAACCTAACTTCATGAAGAAGTGTGCGATGTCTGACTGACATCACCTGTTTGTACTTTGTTGTAATGCGGCTTACATTCTTAAATTATCATTCGCACGTTCACATATGTTGAGAGCGAACCTATCATAATTTGTGTAAATTAGAAGGGTCTAATACGATATTATATTATACTACATATGATATCTAAGATACTAGCAGAAAACTATAATATCTGTTAACAAAGGTATAGAGATACATTTCTACAGGTAAAAACGGTGAGGCATATAATGTCTACTTTGAAAATCTTAAAAAAATATTAAGTATCGATAAGCTAACAAAGACTTGTGGTTTCGTGTTCCCCAAATTACCATGGCCGGTCCAGTCAAAACCATTAGCGCCATATAGCAATTTGTTAGCGCCATGGTGTAGCCGAACCGCGTACTTAAAAAAGAGCTTCGCAGTTAAAAAACTATAAGGAAGAAAGACATGCAATGTTAATAACCCGTCATTTTTTTTGACTCTTTAAGCTTTTAAATTTCCATATTTATTCAATTTTTTTAATTTAAATTGCAGAAAATATTTTTATAAAATATGTTTAATAAAAATAGTGTAATTTTGATAAGTAAGTATGTATTTGTAATCATGCGTCTTACCAAGTCATTGCTGTAATCTATGTTTAGTTTTAAGGCGATGTAGAGCATAGATATTACGAAGACAAAGATGTTTATAAATTCAGCAGTATTTATAGTCAATAATAATCAGTTATACCTGTTACCTAGATGTGTTGATATCTACGAGTATAACGAACTGAGTCGGTGGTAGATTCCTGACTGATTTATACTGGCATTTATTATTTTTAACAAAAAAACAAAAACCGACTTCCAAACTTAATAAATCTAAACTAAAAAGTAGGAAATAATACTTTTAAGGACTTTGTTAATTTTGGAGTCGGTGCCAGCCAGGTATTTTGATTATGTTTACAAATTGATAGATTAATCGAATATGTATCTATTTAGGGTTATTTTGCTTTGGCTGGCACCGACTTCAAAATTAACAAAGTCCTTAAAAGTATTATTTCCTACTTTTTAGTTTAGATTTATTAAGTTTGGAAGTCGGTTTTTGTTTTTTTGTTAAAAATAATTTATTTTTAAATTTTTAGCGGAAAGTAGATACGTATTGTGTTAATGACTATAAAAATTTACCTTCTATTATGAGGTAAACCTTATAGCCTGAAAGTATACAACTATCGGTCCATAATTGCGTATTATATTGAAAGAATTTTCTTTAAACTGCTAACCGTTGAAGAGTTGTACCTTCCATCATCAGTAACGGTACGTGACTCAAATATCCATATAGCCTATAAAAGATTCGGCCGAGCATCGTTAATTTGCTTCTAAGAATTGAAGAGTTCCGATACTTTGTCATGGATCCCATCATCAGAACCTTACTCAAACTCTCATCAAACTACCCTTGAAGTATATCCTTTCCATTAAAAAAAAATCATCGAAATCGGTTGGCGTGATATTGAGTTATTCGTCCATTTGTCGCATTAATGCAAATTTAAGACTTTTATGGTTTTTTCATAGATACCATTGTCAGAACTGGAAAATATTAAAATGGGACCACATGGGAAGCACTACCTTTCAAATAAAAAATAATTATCAAAATCGCTTCACCCAGTTCAAAGTTATGAGCTAACAAACATAAAAAAAAAAAGAAAAAAATACAGACGAATTGATAACCTCCTCCTTTTGGAAGTCGGTTGAAAAGATACTAAATTGTCGGTTCAAGAGTTATTGTAAAGAGTGTATTAGAATAAAGTATGATTTCAGATTTGATTTGAGTTGGCCATGCGGATATAAAAGCACATACATGTGCTAGAAAAGTTGTGTATATGTACATAAGTATGTAGAAGCGTTTGTTTAGGAAATAAAAATTATGGACTTTTTCGATTTATAAGGTATAGCTTTCGATTTATAGGTATACAATTGCTATTTACTCCTATACTTATAAGGTAATAGCTATTAAATGTATATTATTTACTATTAAGTAACTTGACATTTTTAAAAAATATGAACTTGGAGTAGGTACCTACCTACTCGTTCAAGAACTGATAAAGCATATTTTATAATTTATATTATAACCTAAATCTTTTATCCCATACGGCCCATAACTTTATTGCTTATACTCGTATTAACAGATGCAATAAAGAAAGTGAATTGATTATCACGATGTAGTATGTTGGAGGGTTTTATTAATCGCTGTTCTTTCGCTTAGTGTTCTTCGTGCAAAAATCACATAACCTTCACGCTCTACGGGGGCTCTAGGTGCGTGGCGGAGTCCTGCTGCTTGCCTCGTGGCTCTCGCCACGACGCCACGCTCCCTCTTATAGCGAAAAGACACGCAAATGACGTTATTTTTATTATTACCCATCAACAACAAACAGCGTGAGAGCCTAAATCGTAACGCACGCCGCACGGTCAAATTTCCGCGTAAAGCGCACCAAAAGACATTTCAAACTAGTTGTAAGTAATTTAAGGCGAGCTTGATAGCCAATAAAGCTTTGAAATGGGCAGCGGACGGCTACTGAGCGACTTTCCCAGTACAATAACTGCGATGTCATCGTCGGTTAAAATCGCCCGCGCAGTCGGGGTCAGATTGGAGGTATGTTAGTGACCGCTACTCAGCACCCGAAAACTATATCAACATGAGGAATCATTCTACGAATTAGACAAGCATTTTTTATAGTTTTTTATGAGAACTTGTTTTATAAATGCATAGGTATACATAATTTACCTACTTCTAGAACAATTTTTTTTCTTAAACAATTATTTTCATTTTATTTATGCACTTAGTAACAAAGTGATCTAGTGTTATTAAAAACTACAAATTATCCTATTATACTCTACATATTTCAATCTTTGGACAGATATGTTATAAATTTAACACAATATAATTTTAAGATAATATACTCGTATAATATATCACGGTTTTTAAACATTACATAACCATTTTTAATAAGACTTATTGAACGTAATCAAATCTGTTCAAGACATACAAAAGTCTTAATCCAATAAACCGAATTCTGATTGAATTTCAATCAGTAGTTTATTATTTATATTTTGAAATCTTGAAATTTAAATAGTTACAGAGGTAATAGGATAATCATTGTAATCGATATAAAGGGGGAATCAATAGTCCTTAAAACTTTTGTCTGTCCGTTTATCTGTCTGTGAACTTATTACGAGAAACTCACAGGACAGATTTTGATGCAATTGGTATGATGATAGCTGGATCCGTGTTATCATATAGGATTATTTTTATTGTTGTAACTGTTAATACGTACGCACAGACGTACCCGAGCGGAGCGAGTAGCTAATATTAAAAGCCAACTTCGAAATGAACACATAGCTTCATGTGAAGCAAATAAAAGTGCTTCAAAAATATTGTTTTTAAACCTGTACGGCTACAACCGTAATCACCGTACCACACACTAGTTATTACAAAATAAGTTGCTACTGGGTATTGTTGTTTACAAAGCAAAAATAAACTTGATTTGTTCTATATCAGAACCAACATATGCGACATATTCAAGCATAAAACCAAAGCTCAATAGTTTTGTTTTAAATTATGCATTATATTTAATGCAATATAAAGTAAATACTAAATTAAGCAAGCATTAGTGGACCTGTTCATTTTCTCTGAATTTTCTTAAGTTATTAGTTAAATAATGTAGAAACATTTAAACATAAAACTCTTTCGTATATAAAAAATACGCATAGGGATAATATTTCTTACAGTAATCGATCTTTGATGGATATCTAAGGTTGAAGTATCGACTATTGATTTACTTCTATAATGATGCCTTTTTCAAGCGGTGCAGTGATAAAAGAGTGGAGTGCCCGGCTAGTGCCTAGGGAGTTCTTATCGCTGTACCACTTCCGGCCGTCACCGCCATGTCGCGGAGCGTTCAACGCGATCTTCACGATACATTTGTCGGCGCTACACCACCAACCAGCGGATAGATCGATATCTTCAAAACGCAACAGTGACTGCAATTGCATACCGATAATCTAATGAAAACCTTTTACGATTGTACTAGCCAATTACAAAAATAATCAATTCGATATTTAATGATGAGCAAGTTACATTTTTGTCGTTACTGAGATTCGGATCTGAGATTTGTGTAGGCGGAATACGACATACGTTATGCAAAGTGACATTTCTATTTTCCCTATCGCAGCTAGATCTGTCGCGGCGTGTGTCGCACGGCAATGGTAACGCAGCGAGATCGGCGCGACACAAAGGAGTCGAGATGTTCATGCGGCGTAATGGGCCGCATGTCACAATTTCGCAGGCCTCAGCGCTCTGCACTCCAAGGCTACTGCGATGCATATCTCAATACACACTGTCTCTACAAATGGACCATTTTGGGTATCTACTTGCTAATGAAGCTTGGAGTTTCATGGCGAAACTGGACTGAGAATTTATAGATATGACTACCTTAATAGTTGTATTGTTGTAATGTTATTCAAGCTTGTTTGTGATAGTTAAGCGAGAACGTTATTACTTCGTTATGTGTGGCTTAGTGATGTCTTGTATTTTTTTGATTTTTATCTTAAAACTTTATGGAAGATAAAAATGATTTGTTATTTAAAGTTAACTGACCTGCTCATGTTTCTTGAGGTACGACAGCCTAGGGAATGCTTTTTCACAAAATTGGCACTTGTATGGTGTGTGTTCGGTAGCACCGAGAGTGAAAGGAGGCTCGACATCGGCCTCAGCGTCAACGGCATCTGCCGAAGTGGGAGTGGAGGACGGTGATGGGGACGGCTCTGGAGTCGAAGACGGCCACGAGCTGCCCGCCGTGCTCCCGACGCTTCCCAGGGCTTCTGATAAATAAAAATATAATTTCAATATTATTTCATATACTTAAATTATATTACATTTCGTAACCGACCAACACATAGAAGAAAGGCTTAAAATAAGTACATTGTACATTTATGTTAAATGATAAATCTAAATTCTTTAATTTGTAAACGTTGACATAAATTAACTAGCTACTTCTTATATTACCTTATATCAGATATTACTATATACACAAACATCTTTTCTTAGCTATGGATTATACTAATAAATAAGTCTATGATTTATTATACAGTAACTTTTAGCAGTAGAGTTATTAATTACGTATTTTATAACTTAGTACCATCTCTCATTTTTATGAGAAAATGGAAAATAAGTTCGAGCACAAACGGCAAACCGCTCATCTACATCTATACTTCGACATACATAATGTAAAACAAATTCGCAAGTAGCGACAGTCGACAGGCCCTGTCTCTTTCTCTGCTTCCTTGATCAAAACTACGCAACATATTTTAACTTGTTTTTTTAAAAAACGGTATTATATAAGTACTTAGTTAGCTTTAGCGCTGAAGCTGCTTTAGCGCTCTTTATAAATACCTACATATTATATCAATCATGCACATATTACAAGAAAATTATGCGACAACCGTGTTACTCCTAAGGTACCTACACTCATAATAACTAGTAATACTATTATTATTTGTAAAAAAATTACTTAATCATTAACTTTATTTCTTATAAAATATTTCTTGAAACCTTACCAAATAATAAGAGTAATATCTTAGTATTTTAAAGGCCGGTAAATCATATTGGGGTGCGCTCGGATACGCATATTACCTAAAGCCCTCGTAAATATTCTTAGGCCCTATATTTTGGTGTTACGGGCGTATATATCTGAGCACCTCCGAGTGGCGTGAAATATAAACAAATTGAATGGGCTACAATGACGAGCGTCAGCGCCATCACCGCAAATGAAGACTAATGTCGGAACCCGACCAACACGTCTGGAGTGTGCGCTCAGAAAATAAGCTAACGATAAATATAAATTATACTTATAATATAGGCTTATAAGCAGGAATAAGTACTATGAGTTAAAGAACGATTATAGCGAACTAGTATTTTCAGACGATCACGCCTGCGAAAATTGATTTACATATGGTAAGATTATTTTGTATCTCTTCTTAATACGAGTGATAAATATACAAAAATGATTTATGTATGTATGGGTGTCATATTTCATCATCATCATCATCATCATCAGCCCTTTTTTGACGTCCCACTGCTGGGCACGGGCTTCCCTCAGTACGAGGGGGATCAGGCCATAGTCCACCGCGCTGGCCCAGTGCGTGTTGGCGGACTTCACATGTCTTACGAAAACTAGGTTTTCTCAGACATGCAGGTTTCCTCACGATGTTTTCCTTCACCGTACGACAAGTGGTAATCATGATAGAAATGATTCGCACATGAAAATATCAGAGGTGCGAGACCCGGATTTGAACCCGCATCACTCGGTTACCGCAACGCGTTACCGCTGGGCTACCACTGCCTTTATCATATTTGGTCAGTGTCATATTTGGCTTTTGCTAACGTAAGTAGGTATATTTTAATATACGTATTATATTTTAATAAGAATTTAAGAATTTCAGTGCAATAACGTGTGACCTAGAATGTGCTACTAAATATTTTCAAAAATATTTACGGAACCATTGCTTAAGTTATAAATATGTATTCATTTGATTTAAATAGAATATATTAAGTTTATGAAACATTTTTTTAATTACTTTTATTTTATTAAGACATTCTTTTATGATTTCCTTTAAATGATTTTATAAAGTTCATGCTTTATTTAACGACATGCTGTCTTCTTAAAGTTTCGTTTTATAAATAGATACTATTTATTTCAATAACGACCCTTCACAGTTGTACACTCCGGATTCCCTTAACGTCATTGTTAAAGTGTAAAAAATGATATCGAAGAAAGAAAATGGTTGCAAACAAATCTTCAGGAAAAGTACGAGTACGAGTAATACGAGTACTTTACATTAAAAAAATATTTACTGAATTATACACAAAACATATTTAATTATATTTATTGCTCACAATACCTATTTTTAATGTATTTATGCTAGTGTCGCCCAATGGTCGAAGATAGATGAATATAATTTAACTAACTGTATAAAAATGTGAGTGGTTTAGGTACTTGTTTTCATTTAAATAATCCACAAAACGAAGTGGTAGGCATACACTTTGGTTAGGAATTATGTAAATAGCTACACACTTCAGTAGTGAAAATACTGTATTCAACTCCACGTTATGTAAAATGCAATCATGCATTCCGCCCAAGGATATTAAGAGTTAGCCAAGTCAGCAGGATAGGACGTTCGTAATTAGCTGCGATTGCGGCAATTCAGGGGCGATTGGCGCCGCGGCGTGCTCGGTGGGCGGCGGAAGCTCATTTCCTAATTGCGGCGTCTGAGACACCTAGCCCGGCGCCTCGCCAATCAACGACAATCGCCAAACATAACATCCACACCACTAACATTTGAAACATGTCATTAGTCAATGTATCTAATATCTATCAATGTTATAACTACCTCATTAAAATGTAAAATTTTCTTAATAAGAAGCCTATGTGCTACTTCACTTATTGTCTATTTGTATACTAAATTTTATCTCAATACGACCCGCGTTT
This sequence comes from Boloria euphrosyne, assembly GCA_951802675.2. Lineage (NCBI taxonomy): Eukaryota > Metazoa > Arthropoda > Insecta > Lepidoptera > Nymphalidae > Boloria > Boloria euphrosyne. The sequence goes on from OX637872.1 coordinate 8,658,038, forward strand.
TCTGTGTTAAGGTGTAACAACTAACAAACATACACACATACATACATAACACATCACGCACGTGCTGATTTTAATTTAAATATGTTGTCGAATAAGAAAACCTTTTAAGATTTAAGAACCTTTGTGAACTGACTGATAGAATCGCTCTATCAAGTAGTGCTTCAATAAGTAAATGTATAGTTAGTAGTTTACCTATAGCAAAATATTCATAGATAGCTCGTAACAAAACAGTAATAATTCTTATTTTAATTATGATACAATGTTAAACACTTAATAAATATTTGATGAGATTATTACAGTTGAGCATAATAATTTGAAATTGTTGATCTATTAAAATTCATGATATTTCAGAAAGAAAAATAATAAAAAATATGGTCAATATTATTATAATTACGAGTATGTAGTAATCAACAAATCATTGTATACACGAATTAATTAAACCCAAACTTCCCTATCATTTTCTACCTCTTTAGCTCGGATAGTTAAAGTAGCATTTTGTAATTACTAGAAAAAAATAATTTGCGTGATATTGGATCAGACTGATTGACTTTGAATCCTGTAATTGAAGGATAAACCTTCAATTAACCAGTAGTTGCATAAACTCATCTTTGTGACTTTGTAGTTAAATTCTTATTTGTAATGTTCATATTAAATCTTACTTATATCAGATGTAAAATCATATAACAAAGCTTTACGTTACGTCGCCAAGTAACGGAAATAAAATATTAAAGCTGTAGACACTCCAAACTCAGTCAGTCAGACTAAGAAACGACTATAAATTATTTTAGAATTTAATTAAGTATGGGTGTGATTTTACTAGGTATAGGATAAAAATAAAAAAGCCCATTTATTTCTTGAAAAAAGTAAACGATGATTTATCCTATTTATATCTTGTTTTATAATTAATTAATTAATCTGGTTTTATGTCAAAGATCTTGCAACTTCAACATCTTTTTTGCAGATGTAGGCCTACTAAAAAAGTCTCAAATGACTTTACTTTTAGCCGTTTCCATCCAGCATGGACCTCATTACAAATTTTGTCTACAACGACACGATGCCATTAATGTGATGTTTCCATCCTCAACCTGTAGCTGTTATTTGATTACCAAGCCAACTTAGTATTTGAAAGTATTTTACAGTTTTTTTTCGTATTTTACACCCTATAACAATGTTGCTTTGCTGCTCTATCAGTTGGAGGTATTTTTTTTGAAATGAGTGAGGATTTAGCGGTAGCCGAAAAATCGATTTTTGAAAAATAGTATTTTCGTTTATTAACTTTTTTAAGCATATTTTTGTACATAAGCAATATTATATTTTAATCTATGTGAAAACTAAAATTTCAACGAAAAAAATGAGCACTGGTTCAGGTCATTTATCTAAAATTTGCTAACAAAATTTTTCGATTGACAATAAAGCATTTTTTTGTATTTTCTTCATAAAACATCTAAAAATAAATATTTCGGTTTCGGTCGGGCTTTTCCGATAATTTTGTGGTTATAGGTAATAATGTATGAAAAAAAAAGTTTTAGATTTCTTTATTCAATATCTACAACTATTATATTCATCTCTTTTCGATGGGATGCATAGTTTAACCGCAAATCACAAAAAACGAATACAAACCCCAACCCCCAAATAAAAATGTATACACCCCCACCTCCCTTCTAGAACTTTTTCCGAGTCTGGACTATTTTTAACCGACTTCAAAAAAAGGAGGAGGTTCTCAATTCGTCGGGGACTTTTTTTTTTCCTATGTATGTTCCCCGATTACTCGACGATGGCTAAACCGATATGGAAATTTCTTTCTTTGTTTGAAATGGTATAGTTTCTAGTTGGTCCCACAGTCACCAAGTCACGATCTGATGATGGGATCCCAGGGAAATCGAAGACAACTCTCAAATTTTATAGGCACTTATTACGTTTTTCATATATTTTCTAAAGCTGTTCAAGTATTTGCGTCTGATTATCATCATCTCCTGTGGTTGAGCTAATGATGGAAGGTACAACTCCTCAACGGTTAGGAGTTAAAAGAAAATTCTTTCATTATTATACGTAATTATAGACCGATAGTTAAATTCTTTCAGGCTCTTATTAACCGACTCTAAAAAAAGGAGGAGGTTCTCAATTCGTTGGGGACTTTTTTTATGCATGTTCCCCATTACTCGAAGATGGCTGGACCGATTTGGAAATTCTTTTTTGTACATAAACAAAATAAGTATCCACTTTCCGTTAAAAATTTGAAAATAAATTATTTTTAACAAAAAACAAAAACCGACTTCAAAACTAAACAAATCTAAACTAAAAAGTAGAAAATAATACTTTTAAGAACTTCGTTAATTTAGAAGTCGGTGCCAGCCAAAGCAAAATAGCCTTAAATAGACACATATTCGATTAATCTATATCTATAATATTTGTAAACATAATCAAAATACCGTTCGAAAGTTCCTTGCAAAGGCAAGATAAGTCTATCCGTCTTGGATTTAATTTATTTTCAAATTTTTTTACTTCGTTAATTCCATCATCAACTAAATTTTCTGACCACTCGTATACTGCTAAGATTTTTTTTCCTCAAACAGGATTGGCACTGGTCTATTAATAAAAATCCCGTTACAGAAAAACTCATTTGAATCCTTTTCTCAGAAAATATAATTTTATTTTAGGGGCTTATTATATCATATCAGCGATTTGCTGTTGCTAACTTTGTTACTGTAATTATCGCTATCTGAAGTAGAAATTGTATAAATGTTCTATTAGTACTGATTTTTGCAACTCCATTCCCCAATCCATTGGTAACTCGCTGAATATTCAAGTGATGCGGGATTTTTGAATCTTGCACAATATCAATAGATATTTTCATGTTTTCATTTACTACATAATTATTACTGGCCAATACGGCGAAGGATAACATAATCCGGAAACCTGCATGTCTGAGAAGATTGAACTACTTTTTGGAAGACGTAACAAATCTTCAAACCTGCACTTGGCCAACGTGGTAGAGTATCGCCTTCTCCTTATCATATAGAGGAGAGTCCCAGTAAGACATTAAAATGGAATGAATTATTACAAATATTAGCTATTTATTGTTTTGACTATACCTATTATATTTCACGTTATTGACAATAATGATTCTTTGGGCGTTGGTAGATTGCATGTAAATTCAAGTTTCATATTGGCAGCCATTGAAAAATAACTAGGATACACTTCAATTCGATTGATTATTATATTAACGAGGCATATAAATATTATATATACGAATTGCTTACCAAACATAATACTACCAAGAATATTATTTTATTAGTTAAATTTACAGGAGATTTTTTAAAAGAGACAAGGAGCTTCGACTCAAGCCGAATATACTCGTATTTTAATTAAAGCGCTTTTGATATCGTAGTTTTTTAAGTAAATTAATTGTTTACTGTCGCGGTTACCAACTTCGCTTTTATTTAAAATGCATTTTCATTTCGATAGCACGTTCAATTTATTTCAATTAATCAGCTGTATCACCTAAGTTATCATTAGTTATAAAATATGTATTATATGCTTAAAACATAGTAAAGTTAGATTTGGTTTATTCCTATAAACTTACGGCATTACCCAGTGCCACCTATTTACTTACATGTTATTTCATGTAGAATGATAAATTTACTGAACCATAAAATTTCCTTCTTATAAGAATAATATTATTTGTCTATCATTTGTATAAAATCTGAAATTTTCAGAAGAACTTGCGACTGCCCAACCTTATAAGTTATATCTCACTCGAGGGTGGAGGGAAGGAAGGCCGTTGCCCAGCAGTGGGACGTTAAAATTTCTAAATTCTTTTTATTTTGTTCGCCAATATCGATTAATGCAAGCTAATTACCACTCTCTAATTGATCAATCTTGAATGTCAAATTTCAGAAGGTATAGTACTTAGTAGATACATAGTACCTTAATGCTACAAACTTGAACTTTTGGCACATTTAACTACTACTATTATATATTTTAACTACTAACTGTAACTTTCGAGTGGATATTTGCATGAAAATACGTTATTTTTAAAGTTACATTGATCAACATTAACAAAATCTTTTTGATTAACATTAACGTCAGTGTTAATTAAAATTAAAATAGGTAGATAAAAAATAAGGGATGATGTGATAAGCTGAATAATTTAAAATCGCGAATAGTTATTTGAAAACAAGTGCTTAGACTCTTTATTGAAATATTTAGGGTGTACGAATAGAAAAATAATCTTATAAGAAAAATATAAAATAGAAAAATTATAATTGATGCCCACTATAAGCTATGTTAAAACCTTAAAGTTTAGCCAGAATTTCAAAAAAGTGACCGTAAGTAGGTACTCACGTTTCAAATCTTCTGGCGTCACGTCGTGATTTTCCTTGTTTGCTTGTATCTTCTCTATGAGATGTTCAAGTCTGCTGCTGTTGCCTTTGAATAGCATTATCATGTCGCTGGCACCCTGGGGCCACCAGTAGTCCTTTAACGGTACAGCCTATTACCGCACTGCGGCTACCGAGGATTGCCGCAGGTGCATCGATACCAGTTTATTTTGGTATTTTTTGTGGCCGAATTTATCGCGAGTGCGAATTAATGCGCAGCGCGTGTCCGACAGGTGGTACTAATTGAAGGGATGTTCGCTGCTGTGCTTACGGTTTGTTCACGGCAATTATTTGGGTGACTGTTATCAGGATAATTAGGGACAATCCTTTACGCGTACAGGTGTGGTGAAAACGAGTTGGTAGTAAGCGGTTGCTAGTTGCTACATATCGGCCGTAACTGAGGCCAGAGGTAGAGTCGTGGCGACGGTGCGCGCGATAAGACTGGCGAGTGCGGCACGACTGCGAGCTCCGAGGCGCCGCCGGTGGGCGAGACCGAGGCGCCCGAGCGCACCTCAGCACCCTGCGCCCCGCCTTGTGCCCCGCCCATTGCCTCCCCCCTTTCGCACCCACCACTTACTATTTTAGTCTTTAACATACAAGTAAATAGTAGAGCAGTAAGCAAAACAAAGTTCAAAATAAGCTACTGTAGGGATTTAGATACAAAGTATGGTACATACTGTTCAAAAAATAAAGTTTACAGAGTTTCACTTGTTTTTATATATTACATTTATGTTTGACACACATTAAATTATTATAAAAATAATGTGTATAAAAATAATCTCTACGTTTTAGAAAATTCACATTCATAAGGTTTATTAATTATAATCCCTCGTGTTATCAATCTTAGGGTTTGAAGCTGTCACCAAACAAATAAGGTTTGGGGATGCGATGTAAACATGGAATAATCAATGTGACAGTAAAATCACGCTAAAAGCTTTATTTTAGACAGTAGGGAAAATTGCCGAAGTATTTTCCCGTTCCACTCCGAGTGGGCGCGACCAATGGGCGCTCCCGCCTACTGGTGTCGTGCTCTGCTCTATTTCAGACAGAGCTAAAGAGCCAAAGATGTATTTTTTCTTTTGTTAAAATAAGTATAAATAACGGTGCTTGTTACATTGAATTTAGGTTTTCTTTTATTATTTCGTTGACGATGTAATAACACAGACTCTAGCAATAACTTACAAACTAGAAATGAAATAAAAACTCTACCAATAATCTCAGTTTTTTTTAATTGTAACAGTTGTATTCTTTGGAAACAATGTTCTATTAGATATAGTTAATTAATTTATAAATTATAAGGTAGTATAAACGTATATATTTTTTAAATTTCTACACAGATCCCGGACGAACGGAAAACATAAGCTGTATCTTCGGTAATTTAATGACTGATACTCGATATTTCATTATGTCTGTTCCCTTTTAACTTCATGGTTCTAAGCAGTTATAGGTATATGAAATCTCAATATTATTTGTTGAAACCGTAAGATGTAAAAAATAAAACTAAGAAACTACCTACAAACTTTAAAACTTTTTGCAAGGTTGTAATTTTTCATTGATTAAATATTTGTGTACGTGTCTAAAATATGGTAGGTATAACAATACATTAATTTACAAGAAATATATGTAACGCTATAAAAGTATACTGAAACAAACATATATAGTAAATAAATAATATCAACTAAGCATACGAACATATTTCAATGTACTTACCAAAAATCCTGAATTAATTACCTGTTTCGCTGACATATTATGTACATATGTACATAACGAAGGTCAGCTTACGAAACACATTTTTTTAAAACATATTGCTTATATATTTTATATATCTATCATATTTCGATAACGTTCCATAGATTCACAAATACACATTTACCTTATGTATGTTATGTATTGACAATCACCAAATTTCATTTCCTGTTTTATCTTTTAAGAGACGTATTCTCAATAATTATTATTGTATCTGTAGAGTGCAGAGTTCGTGCAAAATTTCATGCTTAACCCCAGTTCTAGTTTGCCACCCTTGACATAAAGAGAATAGAAAATCTTAGGACGGTAGAGTATATTCTGAAAGTCATTACCAATACATATTTGTTATGCTCGCTCAACCAACATTTTAAATATTTCTCGTGATTAAAATATAAAGATCTTAGAATAAATAATTCTAAGCCGTACCGCAATTAAATAAGTAAACAAAATCAAATTTACAGCAATAACTAAGTATCGGAGTGCCACCCGGTGTCCAGCGATCGGTCCTCGGGGCCCAATGGACGGACTCGTGGCTACCTTTTAGTTGTGAATATATTACCCGGATTACAAGCCACTCCAACTGTTGTAATTTTAAGGATAAACTCGAGAAATATCTGCATGTAAATGTGCCCAAGTGGTTTGTCAAAATATAATGCTATAACTGTTTAACTCACTCGTTAAATGCTTCATAATATATTATTGTATGCTGTGATCGTAAACATTTGTAATATTCTTTACATATCACAATGTTGTTGAAATGTTTTATAACATCGATAACTTTTATTTTCTGAATAACTTAAAAATGACAGTTATTAATGTGTTCTGATTTTAAATTAACGAAACATTTTCATAGGCTTATTTTTAAATAAAAAATCGGTTATGTTTTGTAGTTTTTTAACTCATAATATTGAAAAGAAAACAAACTAATTATTTTTGTGTGTACATAATAGTATATTCTAAAGCACTCTGAACTGATTAAGAATTTGTTAGCAAGATAGTTTGGGACCCTGGGAAGTGGGAACGACATAGAATAGCTTTTATATTTTAAGGAGTAGAAAAGGAGTATGAAAGATTGTATGGGGAATCAATCATTTCTTAAGTATGCAATATAAAACTCATTATACATTTGAATATAAATACACTAATAGTAATATATAGTCTATCTAGTTATACGAATCAACATACGTCGATATTTTTTCCTATATATTTATAGTTATAGATTTTCTTTTTAACCGACTTCAAAAAAAGGAGGAGGTTCTCAATTCGTCGGGGACTTTTTTTTTTTTTTTCTATGTATGTTCCCCGATTACTCGACGATGGCTGGACCGATTTGGAAAATTCTTTTTTTGTTTGAAAGGGTATAGTTTCTAGTTGGTTCCATAGTCACCAAGTCACGATCTGATGATGGGATCCCAGGGAAATCGAAGACAACTCTCAAATTTTATAGGCACTTATTACGTTTTTCATATATTTTCTAATGCTGTTCAAGTATTTGCGTCTGATAATCATCATCTCCTGTGGTTGAGCTAATGATGGAAGGTACAACTCCTCAACGGTTAGGAGTTAAAAGAAAATTCTTTCAATATTATACGTAATTATAGACCGATAGTTAAATTCTTTCAGGCTCTTATTAACCGACTCTAAAAAAAGGAGGAGGTTCTCAATTCGTTGGGGACTTTTTTATGTATGTTCCCCATTACTCGAAGATGGCTGGACCGATTTGGAAAATCCTTTTTTGTACATAAACAAAATAAGTATCTACTTTCCGTTAAAAATTTGAAAATAAATTATTTTTAACAAAAAACAAAAACCGACTTCAAAACTAAACAAATCTAAACTAAAAAGTAGAAAATAATACTTTTAAGAACTTCGTCAATTTAGAAGTCGGTGCCAGCCAAGACGGATTTATCTTGCCTTTGCAAGGAACTTTCGAACGGTATTTTGATTATGTTTACAAATATTATAGATATAGATTAATCAAATATGTGTCTATTTAAGGTTATTTTGCTTTGGCTGGCACCGACTTCTACATTGACGAAGTTCTTAAAAGTATTATTTTCTACTTTTTAGTTTAGATTTGTTTAGTTTTGAAGTCGGTTTTTGTTTTTTGTTAAAAATAATTTTTCATGAATTTTAGTAGCTATAACTACCTATACTACCTATTTATATTGAATAATAAATACCTATTCGTTTTTAATAGAAATATTTTATATACATCCTAAAAATTTAAAATAATATAGGTACTAAAAGTAGTATTTTTATGTTAATTGTTAATTTACTTAGTAGTCACATTGACTGATACAAAGGCTAAGACAAATAACAGGCTAAATCGCGATGTTGCAAGGCAAACTAAATGGGCGTACAGTAACTGACAAATTAATGAACATTAAATATTCAGGGGATGTTACGAGCCAAAATGGGATTGACACGGAGTTGTCGGGCGCAGCAATGGCTGGATACAAAAGGGTTAAACATTAATACTTAAGCGTCCCGCACCTCGCTTCTGACATCACCGATTAGTCTGTCACTGAGCTAAATCTCCGAGCTCTGAATAAAGTATTATGAAAAAGTATCTGCTCCTTATCTAGAAAACCCCGTTTGTGACTGCCACCCGCAATGATGAGGGTTCGGCTTTATATTTTGCACTTGTTTCTTTCCCTTTCTCAGTATCTTTATGGTAAAGCTATACATATAGAGGCCGACAGCTGTCGGTGCCATTTTCAATCTTCTAATAATATACTAATTAAATTAGATACATGTTATTATGTATTCAGTTTTTTTTAACATTTTACTGCTGGGCGCGGGGCACCCTTCGATACGAGCCATCATGCCATAGTTCACCACGCTGGTGTTAATTTTACAAAAAAAAGATGGTTATAATACTACTCTAACTACAAATATATGTAAACTACAAATAAATGTAAATATAAGTAAAAAATATATGTACATATTAAATACAGTATCCCCGTCAAGTCGAAATCATGAACGTTGATTTGGATGCCATGATCCCATTCTCTATCACCTTATCAAAGTTTCAATTCAGTTATTTATTCATAAAACCCTTCTTATTACGTCCCTCAGGTTAACGAAACTTTTCTGAGCCCCTTTCGAATTTGTATAACTTTTGGGTTGATATAGTTTTCACTATTAAATATTTTACTTACGGATATTTAAAATGTATTGTAGGTTTTGGTATTATTAGTGAAAATGGCTATAATTTTATAAAGTACAAAAGCGAGAACTTTCCTATTGTTCATTTTTTATGTATCAAAGTACCTTTTTTCTGAAATTAATTACTTATAATAATCATTTTTTAATGTTTTCTAGCAAACCCTTTTTTTTAATACCACAAATATAGAGACCTAAAAATATATCAAATGTGATCCGACACCCTGACGAATTTGCGTTGTCAACAAACACCCAAAATTTTTTGTGGTCAGGACCAGCCGACCCTCGAGACACGCACGTCTGTTCCCGTTCTAATAAATCACTGAGACAGCTATCATTCTGAAGAATGTATTAGCCTTTATTATATTTGATGTGTCTTTTATGACGTGTTGTATTATAAGACTACTTTTTCTAAGTATTACGAGATATAATATCGTTTATAATGAATTAATTTTTATCCTTTTATAGCATTATTAAAATTATTTAATCTTGGATACTACAGTACACAAAAATTGCTTATAAATACCTAATTAAAGGTTGCAGTAGTTGATAGTACTAATTTAATCTCATAAAAACAGTACTTTCGAAGGTTAATTACATGACCTTCTTGGATAAAGGATTTCACACTTATCAATGACCGTAAAATGAAGGCCACACAAGCCAAATAGATCGATTGCGGTGACGTTTTTGTTAAAAGATGGTATCGTTCGATACGAACTGCAGGGTGGTCCATCCTCTATAAATAATTTCACTCAGATATCTGAAAATGACATAGTCTAATACATATGATCTGCATACTGCAGTAAAGCAGTACATTGAAGTGTTATAGACGCAATTTGTCGTAATCATTATAAGTCGTGACAAAATATAACACATCCAGCCACAAATATGCGAGATTACAGCATGCTCGTAGATCACAGCAATAAACACTCTCCTACACGTATGGGTGTGACGTTGATTTAATCACAGTTTTGGAGAATTAAGAGCGTCTCTATATATTGTGCTTTTAAGATGTGTTAAATTAATGAGTAATAGAGCCTAATCTAAAAGAAATAATCTACTCATATAAAAGAATTTGAACTTGACGAATCTGAAAATTGAATATTTTTTTGGAAAATTAAATTGAAAAAGTAATTATTATCGATAAAGAGACCAAATCTATAATTTTTAGAATTTTTGTTCTGACTATCTGTCTGTGTCCTCATCAAGAAAAAACCACAGGTCAGATTTTGACGAAATTTGGTGTGATGATAGGTTGTTATCCAGTTCAACATTTAAATGATATTTAATCTGCGGAAAAATATAACATCGCTGAGAAATCTATACTAACCGTTAAAACGAACCTAGTGAACGAACTCGAACGAGTCACCAGTTGGTATACGTTTTACTTGGATGAGAGATACGTGGTATTAGCGAATATAGGTACTTGCATATGTGAATTATACGAGTGTTAAAAGATTTGGAACTAGAGCAATAGTGACATTGTCAGTCAAATATGAGACAAGAATAGAGTTAGAGAGAGCGATACGCGGCATCACGTCCCGCGGCGATGGTATCCCAGACGCGGTGCGCTTTACGCGTACATCTCACACGAAATAGGTCAATTAAGACGTGGGAGTGAGCAATACGTGACCGTAACGCCTGATCCCCGTAAACGATATCATGCGGTGTGATGTTTGACGCCTTTATTTATCTTTAACTGTGGCTCATGTCTGACCCTAAAGATAATCGGGTAATTTTTCCCAACACTTGAAAACACGAAAAATGCTACTTATGTTTTGGTGTACTAATCGCCATAACATTGTTTCATATAAAAAAATATAAATGTAGATGCAAGATTACTTAGTGGTAGGTAAAGGATGAATGACAAAAAATACTCCTTAATTTTAGATTCTTAGAACATAGATAGGTATGTGGTTATGCTCATGTAACTATAATCATAAAAAAGCGTTATTTTAACGAACAACTTATTAGAGTTGTTAATGAAATAGAGTAAGTATTACTTACTCATTTGTCATTTTTTGAACAAATTTCAGTATTTAATAATTCCAATGAATTTACGAATTACATTCGATAAAATCCAATTCAATAAGGTATAGGAACTATAGAATAGGCTATGTGTAAAAATTCCACGTGTCTATTCAACATCGTCGTTGGGGCGTGAGTACAATATCTTTTCACCCTACGGATGTGTATAGAGAAATGCCTGACAACTTAAACGATTTCTTAAACGTTTTACGACTAAAAACAAATCGTATGTCTATAGGTATATATGTTAATGTATAATGTATATTGTATATATACCCCACAAGATTCTAGCTACCTATAGCATAAAAGAATAAGAAATGTTGTTAATAATAATAGGTTTGTGAAAAATGTTGAAATAACGGTATCTATCGACTTTGTTGGGCAACATGACCAAAGCGTGAGACGGTGTGTCGAACCGAAAAGCATGCCTGCTTTGGTGACAGTTCCGGCGTCAGCGCCTAGAACGCAGAGGTCACTCAGACGCCTTTTTCTAAGGTGTCCACCCGTCATTACAAAACAATATACATATTTCATATAACTTTTTAATTTTTAGCAATCCATAATTCTACGAAACTAAAAGCATTTTGTCAGTATAACCTATATGTTTGATAAAAAAATATAATTATTAATATTATAAATCTTTAACACTATCGATCCTCGATTAAATACTTTTATTATTTTTTTATTCTCTGTTAGACGAAGACGAAATTCAACCTGTATTTACTGTCACAATAACGTGTAAAAAGCCTGAGGGCCTAGACAAAGTAACAATCGATTAGCGAAAGCGATAGTAGAAAAGTCCAAAATATGGGTTTGACATATGACTTAAATATGTCACGTGATCTGTTGTCAACGAATAGATGATGCTAGACAATGTACATTCATTTCAATTATTAGTGATTTAAAGTTCAAGATGCATACGCTGCGTTTAAGCGATGACGATTGTAGAAATCGAATCGCTTCATAACGAATGCCGGTTGGCTATAGGCCCTGTTCTTGTGAAAGGGTGCGCAGCCAAAAGAGACAATCCAGTTTCGCTGTTTCCCTTTGTCCATCTACTCGTATGTTACAGCCATTTTATTCAGTCTTCGAGACCATTGATACTATGTATTTAGTTGAAAGTAATTTAAAAAACCATAATACATACAATATATTATTTTCCACCCTTACTTGATACATTTAGCTTAGACATCAACAAAAAATGTAAGTTTGCCCAATTTCATCATACTAAGAAGTTAAAAGTAAAAGAGTAAGACGTTTCGAAATCTTTATCAATTACCTAATAGGTAAGCACCATAGAAATAATTACAGTCACAGTCCAAAATGCGATACCTCGACTCTCGATCGTGTCAGGAAAGATAAGGAGAAACAACAATATGAGGGTGATTCGAGATTTTCCATGCTATATTTTTGCTGTAATATACTATAACAGTGAGTTGGAATAAAATAAAACATTTTCTTTGTCACCCTACTTGATTCTGCGACAAATAGAGTGGTCCCTGGCCTAAGAGATCCGCTCGTGATCTACGATTGCCACAGCGCAGCGAGTCACGCACTTTTTTGTGAAATTTGGTGAGTTATGCCTTATTTAATACCACAAAACAGAATAATCCATGCCAGATAACAGATATACCCATTTAGCACGCACTATGGTCATGGACTAAAAAACTACTGAAAGTTATGTCGACGATATTATTTTTTGACAGAGAATACCAACAAATATGATTTTATAAAGAACTACATTATTTTTTTATTTCGTATAGTAAAATAAAATATATGAGTAATAATTACCATAAGTATATAGAAATATGTGATAAAACTATTTTAATATTATATTAGAGACGTAAAAGGAATGTATCTTGGTCACGGTCGACAAGCCGGTCAGATGGAGCCAGGTTGTCAGGTGTTTTATATACCTATATGCAATTAAGATTTATTTCATTTGTTTTGTTATTGAACTATTAAAGCAGATGTAAGATAATTATTAATTATGTAACATAACTATCTACTCTCCCGCACTTTACTTGGATTCTTCCCTAGGAAGATTCTTTGTACCTGATTATTTTTACTAACTTAAAAATATCCTAAGGTACTCCTTATAACATGAGCTATCTGCCAGTAAAATTTCTTTCAAAATTGGATAAGCCCTTTCAAGGTATAACCGGAACAGCCAAATAATTTTAAAAAGTTAGACTCGTATATGTTTTTGTTCATTTTATAATATTAAAGCCTAAAAAAAGGTTTTCCAGTTCATGGAATCCTAAGTAATTTCTTTCCCCCTTTTCTGTAAAGAGGTGTATATTCAGACAGGCGCGACAGGCGAATCGGCACGTAGTTCCGGAGTTGCGGCGACGCGAGCGCAGGTGAGATGCTGCGGTTGCGCACCATCGCCTGCCTGCACCTGCTTACTCGACGCATAATACTAGTCAATCACTGTAGCCGTTATCTATTAACTTAATAGCTGATCTAAGGAAATCTAATGGTCATGGCCGACTAACCATTTTCACCTGTATTTAACTACTACATAGCAAAGTCATTGCTAACGCAAGAAATCTCATACTATAAAAAATTGATTTCAGATGAAAATTATTATTTTTTGGGCTAAACTAAATCAAATTATCTTTGAAAGTGTAGAAATCCCTAATTTTAATGACAATGAATTAACAATTTCAATTAAATTAATATTATCATGTAATTATTTGCATAAAACATTGTTGATTTAGAATCTTGTCTTCGGTCTCGGACAGGAAGGCAAGCCCTCGGAGAGCGCACGTCCGGCACCACTTGAGTTGCGACTTAAATGGACTTCCGCCTTTTAACTACTGCCTGCGATATTTACAAAACGATACAAGTGTCGTCAATTTGATTTATAAATGTACCTAGTTACTTACCCTCACTTCGCTAAGGTATTTCTCTGAGCATTTTCAAATAGTTAAAAATACTAATTACGAGTAAACTTAGGACTCCTAAGTTAGAATATTTCTTTTTATTTTATTTATTTGTTAGGACATTATTACAACAGCGCCATCTAGTTACGTGGTAAGCTACGAGAATCGTGTTACGGATACCAGATAGTTGATATACTACACATATGAATTTTAAATACATACATATTATAAATATTTTCAAGTGGTAGTGCCATGCTTGTTACCTTCGGGTAGCAGTCGAATGGGCCGGCACGCCCCGTATAGTACCACTCTCTCACAGCAGACCGGCGTGAAGTGGCAGCTATGCTGTCGCGTTTCGTCCGGTAAGTGAGAGTCCGGGAGGCCCACTCCCCATCCCTACTCCCGTCCTTCTCCTTCCTCCCTCCCTCCCTTTCCTGAAAGGCCGGCAACGCATCTACAAGCCCTGCGGTGTTGCAGATTGTCCATGGGCGGCGGTGATCACTTACCATCAGGTGAGCCTCCTGCTCGTTTGCCCCCTTTGTCCCATAAAAAAAAAAAATATAAACACCCATGACTGGAGTACAAACATTCGTGCCCAACAAATGAATGCCCCCAGTCGGACTCGAATCCGCGACCGCTGGTGCAAAAAGTAGGGTTATATTATTAGTTGTACCAGTTTTTTTAATTTTCCCGTGGGAATGATTGATTTTTCTAATATAAAAGGTTCGTAAAGGCATTAAGTGATAAGTCATTCCTACACAAAATTTCATTAAAATCTGTTAAGGATTTTTTGCATGAAAAGTAAATAGATATTAGATATACATGCAAACAGATATAGAAATATATAGACATACAGACAGTAGACCAGCCATGTTTAAAAAAAATATTTTTGTACAGTTTTGGCTTTGTTACTACTTTATTACCTATATTTACCGATTAGCTTTATGCTAATTATTTTTTTTATTTCTTTATATCTTTTTAAGCTATATTTTCTATTTAGTGATGTTGTTTATTTTAATGTTTCATAAAGGTAAACAGTATTATTTCAAAAAAGAAACAAAAAGCTTAAAAACTTTTCTTAAAAACAAAATATATTCATTTATCATAAGATTTTTTTCATTTAATATTAAAGTGAGATTGGACCAAACTCAGAGAGCTTACAATAAGCAAAGTTATTGCACAATAAGCATTCACCCAAACTCCAAAGTCAGTAAAATGAAAACAGTTGTAAAGTCAGCTAGAAATAACGTTATAATTGTTTAAGATCATATACCTTGATAAAATTGTTACTTAGATTCCAAAAATCAAATACCTATGCCATATCACGACGATTTGACGACACGTTTGGCTCAGTTGGCAGTGACCCTACTTATTGCACCAGCGGTCGCGGGTTCGAGTCCCGCTGGGGGCATTCATTTGTTGAGCGCGAATATTTGTTCTCTAGTCATGGATGATTATATACATAATATGTATGTATTTAATATTTATATGTGTACAATGATATTATAAGTAAAAAGGTGTAGATACGTTACCTAAACGACATTCTACCTTCAAAAACGGCACACTAACACTGAACACACTACATTACGATTAGTTGTCAAAATAGGATGGCATGATTCAAGTATCGCCAGTGAAAAAGAGGCAAATATAATTCGCGACGGTGCGTCGTCAACGCGTGACTATGTTTAGGTGGGCCAATTAGCCTAGTTTTGGTGTGCCGCTTTTTGAACGCGTATGACTTATCTACACCTTTTTTCCTAGTATATCAATGTATGTGTAGTATATTATCAACTATCTGGTATCCGTAACACAAGCCTCGTAAGTTACCACGGAACTAGATGACGCTGTTGTAATGATGTCCTAACATATTTATTATATCAAACTTGTGTCATGTAACTACCGTTCAAATGTAAACTAGTTCAAAACAAACCAAAGTTGTAGTTATCTAGATAGGCAACAATAATAACAATGGACGCGGGCCCCGAGCAGGAAATGCCGGGGAAGCCAAGACCGACCGCTTTACTATCACGCACAATAGCAATAACAAACAAACAAAGGAGATGAGGCACTAATCTCAGAAACGATTTTGTAAACATCGAATATTACAATGATTAAGTATTAATAATTATTAAAGTATGTAATACTGTTTAATATATAAAAATATTATTATTTGCATCATAAGAACCATTAAATCGATGCCTATAAAATAATAAATAAAATAATTTATCGCGTTATTCACGACAACTGATTTAAAAGTAAATTATAAATAGATACCAAATGGTAGAATACCAGAATTGATATTGTTATTAAACTCATTACAAACCCAAAAAACTGTTGCGCAGTCGCCGATGAAGATATCACTTTATTTATCACCTGCTTAGCAATTGTTTGCCTCAGCTCGGTCCACCTGGCTTTAAGCGGTCACACTTCAGTTCGTGATTAGTTGTAATCGTCACCTAATCGTACCTTTAGATTATTCCGTATAATTTTTTGTTATAATGGGAATCCTTAAAATTTACTTACACCTTAGTTAGTAAAAACGAACTAAAACTGGAACACTTAGAAGTACCTACCTAAATAAAATATATGTCTACATGATACCACTAACCACAGAATATATAAAATTGATGCTACAAATCTTCCTTCCTTCCTTTTTTTTTGGTTTTGGTTATTGTGATGATTTTTAGTTATTACTCTGAATTATTTTTGTCACCCACTTTGATATTATTGATTCAGAGAAACATTTTTTCAAGACACAAATGGCGATTAAAAGAGCTATAAACTACTTATGGGGCAATCGCGTTATCAAGATGAATCTAATCTAACGACGTATTATCTATTGAACATCTAAATTGGGTTAAGTTCAATAGGTAATTAAAAGGAAACATTTTAGGCTTCGCAATCGCATAAAAACAGCGAACGAACAGCTTCTTTTGCGATATATTTTAATTGGCATAATACCTTATTAACATTCGTATTATCCTTTCTCCCAACTAGCTGCGAAAAATAGTTTAAATAGTATTCAAAGACATTGAATTAACAAAATAACTATAAAATGTTAGATAATATTAAACTATTATGAAATCACTTCAAACCTAATCATTTTTTAATATTAAACGTATAAAATCATCAGCATTACTAAACGGAGTATCTTGAACGGTCGAGAATCTCCAAACCTAATAGCGAACGCAATTTTCCTTACAATAAGAGAAATTTCGGGTAATAAAGATTTGAATACAAATTTTCGACACACAAAAACGTGACAGAGCCTTTGGCGGTGGCCGCAAAGTCATTATAATTATATGTTCCCATAAAATCGAATTCAAATAGCTATATCATTCGTTGTTTTGATGACACTTCGCAGATTTGACTGCGCAACCGCAACGGAAATTTTACAAGCTTATTTAAGGAAAAAGATGGCTGCTTATGGTTTTTAATTTCAAACTTTTTCGTCCTATGTTTTTTGCCTTTATTCTCATTTATAACTCATTATATACCATTAATTAATATATTTTATAATTATAAGAGCATCACCCTAGATTTTCGCTGGCTCTTCTTTTAAAAGTCCAAGACGATGCAGATGGCGAAACCTATATAAGGTTACGCATCGATATTAAATTAATTAGGCGAAACAAAAGTCTAAATCTTGTTAAATACAATTATTTTGATATCAATTGTTCATTATTAATATTTATAAAATACCACGCTTCTTAAAATTACGTAATATATGATTTCCATATTAATTTTATTATCAGCATTCAGAGACGTATTCAGAGAGGAAATTTTTTCCGTCTTCATACAAATTATAGAGAAATATTATTACTTGTAGTTATTGCGGTAGGTGATATATTTATAACTAACTTTCTTAGAAAAACCGTTGGAAAATCCGTAAAGTTGTTCCTGAGATTAGTCTGAACAAACACAGAGTAGGCGCGGCGGAAGGCGGTCTATGTCAATGTAGTGAAGTGCAATTAACTCAATAGCATTTAACGTTTTTCTCATTAACTAACTGCTCTATAATAGTAAATAGTAATGTTTCGCAATTGAAAAGCAGCATATATGAGAAGTTTCGGAAGACATTATGAAGTATGGAAAACTTCTTCTTGGAAGAGAGTCCCGTGCCCAGCCAAAATAGCACACAACAAACATTTTCATGAGGTGTATTAAGATAGCTGTGAAAGGTTAGCAGCATGTCATCGACTTCGTAAAAAACCGCATGTTTAAGGTAGCATGAACAATGAACATCGCTACAGGTGTCCAGGTGTAGTAGATTTTTAGTATCCCATAAAAAAAAATATATTTTGTTGCTGGCTCTCTAGGGTGCTTATGTCATTTCCGATCAGCAACAAAATACATGCCTTCGAGTTTTTTAGAAAACTGCATGTTAAGATATCATAGACACAGGTACAGGTCTATAGGTCTAATCAATTCTTGAGTTTTTCCAAATTTTCTTTCGCTATTTTCTAGCAAAAAATTAGCAACAAATTCTAATGTACTAATTTCGTTTAATTCTCACTGATTTCGTGAGTATACTGCTAGCTTAACGTTAAGATAGCACTAACTCTTTTTTTTAGAAATCGGTTATAGCAACTAAATTGGGGTTTTAGCAACTAATTAGCAACTATTTAGCTACAAAATACCATGTTTATTTCGATTGATTCTGCTAACTTTTCACTGCTATCTTATTACACCTATTTTCATGAGAATCAATGAAATCCTACCATCCACTAAACGAGCTCTACCTACCTCAGTAACGAATTTTAGTTAGATTTATATAGGTACATTTTATTTGAAGTTATATCGGACTTTTTATTCACCTAAGAGTATGTTTGCTAGTTCTTTTTATGAATAGTAAAAAGTTTGATATGGTACCAATCTGTTTAGTTAAATTCTAGGATAAGTACCTACTAAATTTGAAGACAATTTATTTATTACAAATTATTGTACGAATCGTGTGTTTTACTAAAATAAAATAAGTTTAAAAAAATATTATTATATACTGTAAAATAATCGTATCATGAAATCGTATCCTGGCAATACATGGACCCAGTATATGTATATGATTTCATTATACGGGTGTTCCAAAAACAGCATCATCAGCGGATGTCCCTATTATTGGGTGGTCGCAGCGCGGGCGGCTTATTTCACGCATTTTATCTACATTTACCCATAGATATCAACTTCTACGTCTGAATAAACATAATTAAACATGATAATTGCTTTTATTTAATTGATTGTTAAAGGAATTGTTTTTCAGGATTTTTTGTTGTTAATGGTTGCAAATATACTAAAAAAAGTTGTGGATTACAACTAAACTACCTGACCTGATAAGTAATGAAGGTGAGTTTTTTAAAAATTATTGTAGTAATATTGAAATCTTAACAATAAGTGTTGAACGCTTTTTCTAGTACTTTTTGTTTGAGTTTAAAGTCCTGCCTATAAGTTTGTAACCAAAAGTAGGATAGCCCTTGGGTGCTGGCTTGGGTGCGATGGGCGGAGACATAAACGCCCACAGTACCGCCTGTCCGTCACGCCCATGTAGATTTATAACTTAGATAATAATATTTTGAATATTAAAAAAAATAAGGATAATTTTAAATTTTAAATAGAAATTTGAGCTTTTGTAATTTATAAGTTTTATTATTTACTTATTTTCTCATTTATATTTTTTACACTTGATATGACAAGCACTTAAATATGTTCCTTGCATATTGAAATTAGAATATACCTATTAGTAGGTATAATTATTCGCCGAGTTAGTCCAGTCAAATAATAGACCAGGGTAGAAGCCTTTAAAAATAATAAAAAGTGAAAAAAAAATAGGTACTTAGTAGGATACCTATGATAATACCTAGCTTTCAATCGAAATATTTGTTCAAATTTCTACTTTCTGATGGTGTAAAAAAATATACCATAGTAAATTTTCTCGGAAAAGGGTAACTAGGTTGCTTTTTCGATATTAAGTCAAAATAAGGTGAAAAAATAAATATTTTAACTCAAAAAAAAATACAGTGTATTTAGGACATAAAAAGGTAAGTTTTCACCAAATTTCGTGTAAAATATTATCTTTTTGTAAAAGATAAAAATAAAAAACCAAAACCTTGTTTTTTTGCATTTTTCAAATAAATTTTGGGGTTATTTGAAAAAAGTGTAAATACAAAAGTTTTAGATCTTTTTATTACCTACAACATTGTTATTTAACTTTTTCATAAGACTAGTAGTTTTGCCGGAAATCGAGATAAACAGTTTTTTACCCTTAAAACACCCCTTTTTTGAAGAGTTTTAATAGGTATACTCATCAGGAAAATTCCTCGTTTCATTTCCTTTAAAAAAAACAGAAAAATAGTTAAGTAATATTCTTGACATGAGATTCCTTTTCTTTTAGTACTTTTCGTTTAGTTTCGTTTACTTTATAATAATTTTAATGCCAAAGATTGAAGAATGTTTTTTTTCTATAAAAGTTACTGCTTATTTGTTGTAAATAATGATTACAGGTTATCACTTTTACCATCCTTATATTAAATCATCATAAATGTATTTTATATATGTGAAATTTTAGGTGCGCACCTTACCATGTATATGTATGTATGTGACAATATGCAGGTCACTCTACATCTCTACATTTTTAAGAAAATTCATACATCAGGTTCCATGCTTTTCCGTTAGATGTCAGTACGAAGCAAATTTTGTAACGACCTCGACATGAACCCTCCCTTAGTTTGGATTGTTCCTGTTGCTGAACGATAGAGCGCGCTGTTATCTTTATCATTATCAAACTTCTACATAAAATGCTCTTGCAAAACGTATTATATTTCTTTTCATTATATTACTTATTCATAAAGATCTCTCATTGGTATTTATGGTACAATAACATTTGAAACACGTAGATTAAGTTAAGCACGCTAGGCTAGTACGCAACGGTAGGTTGGCGGTAACAGCGGCAAGATGAAGGAGCTTCCGATATAATCAGTGCTGCTTTGCGACACCTCGCCGCCGCGGCCACGCGCCTTACATCTAATCAGTGATAAAGTAAACTTCTCATCTCACATTTCATCTCTACGCAAATCTATTTCAGAAGTATACTATGCTATGTTCTAGGAGTTCGCTATAATTGACAGTTATGCGGAACCCGGCCCGCACGACCTCTCTGTTCCCACGCCGCGCGACATTACTTTCACCGGCGCAGGCGACCCCGACAAGGTGTCATTGTTAACGCCTAGCGAGCTCTACCATCTCATTGTTTGCAGTATGTCCACTGAACAGCGAAGCAAAATCAAAAGAATAATCTAGCAATTTGTGATTCACAGCAAATAATTGACCATTCAAGCCGAAAATCGATATCTACCGTAATTTCATGCCTTTAACGTCAGTATTATCAAATCACTTTATAATGAAGGGTTTGTGCATTCATTTTTCGTTGTTTAGCTGTATTTCTTTTATTTTTGGAAATAATAATTCTATGTACCTACTTAATACTTAATATTTAAAAAAAGACACACGTATAGTCTATTTCACTTTTATAATAATATAATATCATTTGAATTAAAGTTTGATTATATCTATATGATACTCGCCAAGTTTTCAGGTTTGGGAGTTCTAGTATCTCTGTCCATGCATAAGTTAGGTGCATCTGTTTCAAGTGTTGACGCAATATCGGGGCATCCCCTGGGTACTAACTTCTTGTCCAGTGGATGGATTAGTGGCTGAAGGTTTTCTGTGAGCATAAACTTAGTAGGCGGAAAAGTTTATTGTAATCTTCATCTAGTGAAAACGTACGGAAGCAATTAAATAAAAGCATGTCACTAATTAGAACAAACATTCGTATTTTTGATTATTTTCTATTGTATTGATTACTATATCGTATTTATTACGTATTTGAATAATTTCCTTTCTATTAATTAATATTGCACTCGTATTTTGAAAACTATCAAAATTTTGACATATTTTATTTTCGTATTCAAATACTTAATTAAGTGTGGGAGGTTTGTTGTTGCCACCTCAAGCGACCCTGTACCGCCCTTACCCGCCTCATTATTATCTTCCGACGATCTCCAAACATCGAACGTATGAATGCCCGAGGCCCATTCATTCGCCACAATTCACCATAGAAACAATAAGCGTACCCTTCACCCGGACTAAAAGATTATAAAACATAAAAAAATATAATATACGTACTTCTTGGGAACCCTTTAATATCGGCATGGGCAATCGAATACTTAAAACACTGCAATCGAATATGAGTCGGTGGCGGGCGGCGGGTGAATAGCGCACACAATGCTGGCTGGAGGCGCGGGCCGCGCCGGGCGCGCGGTGTCGTATGTCGCGTCGCCCACGCCACAACGCACCGCGCCGACACACGATATCGCCTTTTTATTCCGTAATTTCTACACAATAAGAACCCTGCAAAGGCGTAGGGCGAAGACAATACGCCCGGAGGCAAAAACCGCTCGGAAACCCTTTATATTCAATTTATTGTCTCAAAATGAAATCGGGTGCAAATTAAAATAAGTACCGAAGTGTATAACCGGTGGGTATTGCGTTTTTCAAAACACTTCATAGCATCAAACAGCATACAAAAGATATCCTTCGTATTCGTGTAAAGGTAGGTAATATAATATAAAATCCGTTGGCATACCTACCTCATAGGACTTAAAAAGAAAAACAGCATTCGATATACGCATGTAGGTATAAACATGTATAAGAATAAGCTTGCGCCTAATTCTATCTAGAATGTTGCTCGCTTACGCTATTTATGTAGACAAGGGTCGGTCATAAATTTTTACTTGTATAGACATGTATAATTGAGTTAATGTGTGTTTCCGGTAATCAGACTTCTTTTGGATGTTTTAATTCCCAGGATAAGCACGAGCTTGGCCGAGCTGAAGTCCAGTGCTAACACCAATATAGCACATAAAAAGGTTGCGGATCGCTCGCTCCTCCATCCACCGATTGGCTAGGCGGCGCCCGCTGCTCCCCAGGGTCCTATACGAGAAGCGAAATGGGCCCCAGAACACCCATAAGAGAGCGACCCCGCCCGCCACGGCCGAATAATTAGGGCTCTTTGTTTAGATAGCGGCAATTTTATTTGGGAGAGAACGGGCGCTTGGGACATCTTCGGCCATTCCGACCGCCCGATATTAATAAGAAACGTGTGTGCCCTGCAGTATAACTCGCCTAAGAGTGACTCGGATTTCATATTGGTCCAAAAATATGATTTCCTTAAATAAAGAGCGAAAAATATTTTAAATTTATATCACTGTTCGAAAGTGGCTGGCGGAAGTTTTCATGGCATAAATTACACAACAAACACCGCAAGTTCATAGAAAAGAAAGGGGAAAGACGACATCGAAACTCGCCAAGCAATATGGCATAAATAATGCATCCAGTGAAATTGGGATTTTGATTTGTTTTACTTCTAAACTTTTATTTGTCTTTGGAGAAAATGGAGCGACCAAATATAATGCTATTGTCTATTTCTAACAAAGAACCCAGGTGCTAAGTTTTAGTTATGAATTGTAGAGGATATAAAGAATGGTGGTTTTTTTATTAAAATATAAATTTAATAATTATTAGTAAATAGCAATCTTGAGGTTCTACGAGGATTTCTATGAGCCTTTTCTATGAGGATAGGAGTAGTATTCAAAGATACTAGTTAGGTACTGCCTACAACGAGGCAAGTGTGTGATGTAGATCGAACAGCTCGACACGTGCCGCTCCGCGGGGGCCTTCGGCCAGCCTTTGTCTCGACCCGCAAACTTGCCATAAATGTTAATATGGGATCTCACATTTGAATATCTATTTCTTCGCGAAGTTGGTTCGTTAACGCGGCCTTGAATTTTAAATTTTATCGTCGCGCTGGGATTGCCGCAGATGAGGTGCGTTCCTACGTGATCTCCCCGAGAAAATAACAGAGGAAAACTTCTTTGTTTGTCTTTATCTTGTTAGATATATGAGGAGTCTTACTACAACTTTATTATTAAAACATCTACACACTTTACTGTGATAGAGAAACTGCGTAAGAAATCTTTTATTTTACCTATTTAATTTTCAACTAAGGCATTTCTCTAAAGCAGAGCTAATTATTAAACTGTTTCACTGATTTTATTCCAGTAATGTACTAGATATATAGGTAAATAACATGTGGAATATCTCACTAAACCAAAGGCTGAATATGAAGTAATGTAAAATGTTATGTTATACGAACGACGCAAAGTCGTTTAAAGTAATTTTTTTTTATATATTAGGTAAAGCAAGTGGGTCCGTCTGGGCCGTCAATGTCGTGCTACCGGCACCGGCTCGGTGACGATCGGAAAGTTTAGCGAACATTTTAATGCGCCTCCACCACTTCCACCCTGTCTGACCCTCAATTATTGAAAATGCATTTCTGTCCGCGCCCTGCGCCCGCTGCACCACGCCACATCGTAAATGCACATTTTAAACTGCACCTGATTGCAGATCCATGTTACTATCCAGGCTAATAAAAGTCGCCCTGTCACTTTATTTTAGTCGATCAACGATTATAATTTATTCTTCAGTATAAATTAATAACATTTGTGTCCTCATTTATACCTATATAGAATGCAATAGTGTATGAGTATTCAAGTGTAGTTTTATTAGAGTTTACAGATTATAAGTCTGAGTCCCTGTTCCTGCTCTTAACATTCCTACCTACCGAACCGTGATAGATAGTTGAAATTTTCACAGATGATATATTCTTGTTGTCGCTATAACAACAAATACTAAAAAACAGAACAAAATAAATATATAAGGGGGCTCCCGTACTACAGACATGATTTTTTTTTGCTGATTTATATTAAACTAGCGACTCACCCTCGCTTCGCTCGGGTTCGTCCCGATCCCTAGATATAGCGCGACCGGAGCCGCGGGTTCCGTTATAGTCTGAGCCATAAGGATTGGCAATTGCTAAAACTAAAGAAGTGTAACTTAAAAATTACTAATTTCATAGATAAAATAACAATTTCTTGTCGTTTTTCGTTACAATTTGACATAGCACTAGGCTTGTTTTTTTTTTCGTTTTGCTATATAGAATTGTCTTTGTTACACTAGTAAAATTGCGTGTAAAAACTTAAGTGTTTTATTTTATTGTTTATTTCATGATTAGTCTTAAATCAATTCTTATTATGAATGTTATATTACAAATAAATACATTTAAATGTTATCTAAACATCAGAAGAAAAAAATGCACTTTATTGCCAATCTTTATGACTCGTTCTATAGTAATAAATACAGCCTATGATACTCAGTGATAATGTTAGTTTCTTATGGCAATAGAATGTTTGAAATGGTCCAGTGGTTTTGGAGTTTATTATTACAATACAAAAATCTTTCCTTTTTATAATATTAAGTATAGATTAATTAAGATGGGGCTTAAATGAATTAAGACGAACAGGTACCTACCTCATTTTAACGTTCGGCACGTATATGATATCGATACATATAACAAAACTCTAACTTATTCGAATCTGTACATTGACTTTTTTTTGGAAAATCTTACTGAAATAATCATTATTATTGATACAGAGGACGAATTCATAGTTTTTTTAGAAATAATGTCTGTTTGTCTGTCTGTCTGTTACTTCATAACAAGAAAACGACCGGATAGATTTTGATGAAATTTGGTATCATGATAGCTGGTTATCCAGAACAAGATATAGGATACTTTTTACTGCTGGAAAATGTCCAATTTCTGAGAAATTTTAACCTACCGTTAAAAACCGGCTGAGTTAGTTTAGTAACCTATATATTAAATATTAATTAGCGATGTACTAATGACTTTATAATGTTTTTATCAAATCTAGATAGCCACTTCAGCATATCAAA
Source organism: Boloria euphrosyne (assembly GCA_951802675.2). Classification (NCBI taxonomy): domain Eukaryota; kingdom Metazoa; phylum Arthropoda; class Insecta; order Lepidoptera; family Nymphalidae; genus Boloria; species Boloria euphrosyne. Next base: position 8,684,088 of record OX637872.1, read on the forward strand.
TTTGTCCTTCTTAATAGAATAAATAATATGATCATTAATGTACAATGGAATTTATCTATGCACAGTATTAATATTTAGAGTCTAAAGAAAAAATCCAAATAACAAATTAATTACGCGTGTTATTAACTTGTATTTGAGCTAGCTTATTTATTATTTTTATATCACCAACACGCATCGAGTAATTAGGATCACATGTCTGGATGAAGTGCTGCGCCCGACCATCGCGTACTAAGTGACGAACGATGTACACAATTTGAAGCGTCCGTTTTAATTGTAAGTTCGGGACGGTCGCGGTGCCCGCAGCCAACAATGCAATTTTAGCATCGAATTTTCCTCTGTTCAGCTATTTTGTTACATTTATTTTTATAATATATTTAAGTATTATTCTTTTATCGAACCATTTATTAACATAGGTAAATATGTTTATAGCCACTGCGCCTGGAACGGATTAGACAAACAAAGTAGGTACAATAAATTATTTGGACAATGAAATAGAAGAACTTTTTACTCTATTTCATAGGTTTCATGTAATAACAATTCAATTATAAGGTCACGCCTTTACGAACGAGAATATAACGCTTGTACAAACTGCGTGTTAGTCGTGCCTCGTTTTAGTGTCGCCGGGAGAGAAACTACGATTCCTCCGAGCAGGAATATCTGCTCCTCAAGTTTATGTTCATTTTATCTTTTCGGCAGTATTGCGAAGCCGGGACTCGGCAAGGACCCTCCAGGGCTCCGTTAACACCGCGGCCTGTCCTGCTGCTCTGACTTACATTATATGTACACTTCCCACTATTCAAATATTAATATGAATTCTGTGTAACTTCTTTTAAATTTTACTTATAATATATATTTTCCAGTACTTTCTTTTAAGAATGATTTGACGAAAACTTATCTAATAGATAAAGGTAAAATAACTATAATAAAGGTATGTTCTCAAGTCCTTAAGTGACAGACACATTTCATATTTATGTACCGACCCGACATTTTATAAAGCACTTTTGTATGTATAAAAAAATAGGGACAATAATACGTTTGTAATTATAAGTTCTGGTACATATATTATAATTGTTATTTTAATAACATGAAGGGTGGTTGTGAATAACTGTAATGTATCACTCGGGTTCAAAGACATCAATGTTCCACAATCGATTTTCCGACTGTCACTGATCAAATTCATAATTTAAATGATAAAATCGCGTCTAATCGTAATGGATTTCTTAATGATTGAATTATTTTTTGCTTATATATTTATGTAAGTATAATATTTAATCTTAAAATTTTCAAATGTTTAATAATTAATATTATTGCATAACAAAGTATAAAATACATACCTGAATCAAAACTATCCATGCTTTCAGACTTGATATCTGAAACAAAAAAATACCTATAAATTATTTAGTAGAAACGTGTTATAGAAACATTATCAATATGGAGTGTAGAGACTGAAGACCCTCCATTAATTATATATACGTCTATACAAATAAATAAAATTGAAGTGCTGTTTGTAATGTCAAAATAACATGTTTCACTTAATTCCACTTAGATTATAAGATGCCTACATATTATGCAGTAGGTACATATAAGAAAACTACATTTTTTTTACTGAGACAACCTTTTCAAAAGACGTGTGCACTGTTATACAGTCCATCAACCCGTTCATGGTCAGCGTGGACTTGATGGCCACGTATTAAATGGTGACCCATGCCCAGCAGTGGGACGTAAAAATGAGCTAAATAAATGTACTATGAACTCTATTAATTATTTTGAAGAAAGATTAAATAGTCTCATAAGATATATTTCTACTTAACCCACTCAAATTATATTTTCTACTATGTAGTCACGGTAATCATCCTTGGAAAATTCTATGATCGCCGGTGCTGTGTCATATCAAACGGGTTTTAAGGGACGTTCTATGGGTACGTGTTGGAGTACTACGCGCACTTTCATTGGACTGCTCTAGCTCCATTATGAAATATGTACATATATTTCATACAGTTGCACAAAACTCAAAAACATACCTACTGCGTAAAGGTAGAGTCTGAGCCATACGAAAACAGATCGCGAGTACATATTATAAATATTATGTCATATTTATATAAATTTATTTTCCCCGTAGGACTGCTACGGCAAACAACGCTGGTAATCTATCCTCGTACGGATTGAACATTTTTGTTCAACATATACGTACTTTTCGAATTTAGTTAATACAAAGAACAGTTAAAGGCTCCAAGCAATCGTCAGTGACGATTCTAAATTTATTAAAAAACTTTAATTAAAACATAAATATATATTAATATACTAATAATAATATTAATATTCAGCTCTTGAATATTTTTATGTAACTTTTGCGTTTATCTGTTTGTTCTGTGAATCAAAATTTGTAACTCATTTATTTTGCATAGATGGTTTTGTTTAACCCAATAATGTAGTTGGTATTGGGTATATTACTGTGTGATCACAACTCTTATCTACTGCTACTACTTTCTTGATTTTAATAGATTTTTTAAGTTTTAATACTCAACCTACTAAAACATGTAAGTGAGTTAAAGAGTGAATTGTGAAGTAGAGCCGAGGTGCGGTGAGGTCGCCTGCGGCTGGACCCTCTAATCCACTTGCGCTCCATTTGCCACACCGAGACAATTTTACCCTTGTTTTAAATTCTCAATTCGAATAGGTGATCCTGTTTAAACTTTCACTAAGCTCAATTTAATAGTTTGACAGACCTTCTGCGTCAGTATGTGTAGGAACCTACTACCTACCTACAACCTATCAATACTTAAATTTCATTTTAAAGTTTGGCTGAGCAAGTACTTGCTGTGTCAGCGATCGCGAGTTCGAGTCCCGCTGGGTTCATTTGTGTGTGTGATGAGGACGCATGTTTGTACTCCAGCCTTAGTTGATTTTATTATATTATGTATGTACTTAAAATTACAATAACAAAAAAAATCTTAAAAATTATATAGGCATAGATAGGTGATGAAGGCTAAAAAAATGTTGCAATAGACAATAAAAGCAAGTATTGTAGAGACAATAAATTGAATAGTACCTATCTTTATATAGATACAAAAATCAATTTATCAAGTGGTAGTGCCATGCTTGTTACCTTCGGGTAGCAGCCGAATGGGCCGGCACGCCCCGTATAGTACCACTCTCTCACAGAAGACCGGCGTGAAGTGGCAGCTATGCTGTCGCGTTTCGTACGGTAAGTGAGAGTCCGGGAGGCCCACTCCCCATACCTACTCCCGTCCTTCTCCCTCCTCCCTCCCTCCCTTTCCTGAAAGGCCGGCAACGCATCTGCAAGCCCTGTGGTGTTGCAGATGTCCATGGGCGGAGGTGATCACTTACCATCAGGTGGGCCTCCTGCCCGTTTGCCCCCTTTGTCCCATAAAAAAAAAAAAGAGTATACTAAATATATAAGTATTGTTTAGGTGATTTTTTTAATAAAGCGCTATAATTCCCAAAAGTTGGGATATAGTTGTAAAACTCAGATATTGATAATAATAGGAGGCAGGCACAAGGCCATGCAAAATTGATGACAGTGGGTGAGCAGCGCCTCAAAGCCGCGATTGGATCTCGTGAATTAGTAACCCCGCGACAACCTTGCCAGATATTAATCTGCGTGAGTGTTACTCGCAGCTGGTCCATATGCCTCATATGTATAAATAAATATTTAAATACAAATTAGTTGATAACTTATGGGAATGTTGTTTATTTTATGTTATACATTGAGTTCAATGCTATAGCATAATTAGTTCTTAATCAATTTATCAATTAGAAATATTACATAGTAAACAAACACGGATCTATATATTACTCTATGTGTCACACTCTTTCAATTGTTAAAAGATCCACACTTCTATTTATTTATTATAAACCTTTTCCTAAAGCACTGAAAAGATTCCACTCTGCTCTCAGAGAAGTACCAGGAGCAACCCGCATGACACAAGCGATGCGCGATTCTTGCCTTCGCACCCGGCCGAATTGCCGGAAGCAACCAACAACTGTGGCAACCTTACAAAGTTAATATTTACAAAAACATTATAGTACGTTTTTACTTTTTATTTTAAATATTCTACAAAAATATTTTTATATTATGTATGAATTTATGTATTTATTTATGATGTTCCGGATATCCGTATCCGTATCCGCGGATATCCGCGGACGAAATGAGCTCCGTGTCCGTATCCGTATCCGTCACTTTTCTCGCGGATCTTTTACGGATCTTTTATTAATTTTCAAATTCAATTGACAGGAATGCTGCATAATAACATAGATTTTGTAATTATCAGAGTATTTTTTATTTCTTAAAATCAAATATTTGGCACCTTTAATTGCAAACATATAGGTATATTCTAGTAAGTTAACATACCATTAGTATATAACTGAAAGATACTAAATCAACTATCTTATGAGATCTCTATTACTAATTACACGTAGAAAGTTATGACATTACTTTTATAAATATAAGAAAATGAAAAACAAACAACTTTTTTATTTCTTAAAATCATATATTTGGTACAGATTGAGTGAGAAAATAAAGATCCGTATCCGTATCAGCAGATCTTGACACTAAATATCCGTATCCGGATTCGTGTCCGCGCATATACATTTTTGACGATCCGGCATATCACTAGTATTTATCAACATTATATATGTATCAACTATCTGGTATCCACAACACAAACTTCGTAGCTTACCCCGGAACTTGATGACACTATTTGTATAATAATGTCCCAACATATTTATTTATTTATATCATATATATACCAACATAATAATATAGAGACAAATAAAATAAGTAACTATGAGAGTATGAAACTGAAGGATCACACACAGAGTAGCAGGTGCGCGTCACTGGAGTGGAGATATTAAATACATCCCGAGCGGGCGCGCCCGACGGAGGCTCTAAGGCTGCTAGATTTCCCGCGAGGGCACGTTAATTTTCTGCCGCCTTGAGCATACTGCCCCCAGGGGGCTCTACCTTTCGCGGAGCCATTCAGGCTAAGGTGTTATTTCATAGAACCGATGGCGGCAATACTTAAACAAAAGCATTATATTTTTATAAAAAAAATAAGTTCATAAAAACCGTTAAATTAATATTTTTGTTATAATTTACATATTTTGATTTAGAGAAATTCCCAACAATATACACATGTAGTTACATTAAGTACGAGTTATACTTATTTTTATTATTTTCTCTATAATCGCAGTCTAGATCTAAAGAAAAGAGAGAAAGATCTATAATAAATCAAATGAACCAATCCAAAAGTTATAAAAATAATAGAGTAAGCTTATCTATCCACTTTTTCAAACGTCGTGTGCCTCTTTGAAATCTGGAGTCACATAACCAATACCTAATCTAATTGAGTCTAGTTTATTTCTTTAAATACTCGAATGTTGTAAAAGACACCCAAGCTATACGATATTTGAGCTCTATGTCGATGTAACATCGAATTAACTTCTTTCTATTCTCGATTGAAGTACCTATACGTAAAATTAAAATATTATTAAGGAATGTTTTAACATGTGTTATATAAAAATGTCATTACTAATAAAACTCTTATTAAATATACTTTATTATCATTCGATTTAAAATAGAAAACTAGGTAGGTACTTACCCACTATGAACAAATTGGACTTAAATAGTGAACAAATTACAGTATAGATATACTTTATATTCCATTAAAAGGCAAGTGTATAGAAGGCACAATAAATATCATTAAAAGTTTTTCTCTCAATATTTAAATTACTAGTATGATTGTTATCTGTTAGTAGTTTACTCATTTACACTCCTATTACAAACATTGTATTACCAGCTTCAAAAAAACTGTCAAAAGTTAGCATTGTCTATCATTCATTATTTAATAAGTTAAATAACCTCAAATATTTTGTCGCATAAAAATTAATGTACCGCAAACTCGAGTTATATTGAATTATTATACACATCTACTTACATATAAATTAATTTAATGAGTATTAAAAAACATCCAGCTATAAAATAAAATATCACTATATTTTAAATATTAAAAATGGATGTAGAAAGTATATCAAAATATTTGTGAACAAGAGTATGCACTGGAGACGCCCGAGAGACTCGGTGGCAATCAGTTCAAGCCTCGAGAGGCTGCATTAATCACGAGTTGCACCAAATCTGCTGCACACCGACCCATATCATCACTATAACTTAATATGCATACTAAATTATTAGAAATGCACGTACTTACGCTTTACACTACTGATATTTATATATTTTTTCTCAAAATAACCATTGTATAATACAAGGTAGGCATGTACAATGTACATACCCGAGAGAACCAGTGGCAATCAGTGTGTGCCCCGTGAGGCTGCATTAATCACGAATTGCACCACAGCTGACGCATAATGACCTATATACGAAATTTTGTATGTAAATTACCGACCTAATAAGGCACGTGTCTAGTAATCATTAATTTTTACCCAAAATACCTACCTACTTTTCTCTAGAATCATACATAATATATTCAAATATAATATTTGGTATTTTATTCTATATACCTAAAAGAAATGATTTAATAAATAATTTTCTTTGTTTGATTTCCAAAATGATTCTGACGTCTTTTAAACTTTAAAGTATCGTTTAATGTTACATAATATATCATTGAATAAAATAAACAAATGATGATAGGCATTTTTGCTTATTCGCACGCGTTTATATTGTGCATGTAATGTAGTATATTTTATGAAATCTATTATTATGTCCATTGAAGAAGGTACTTTCTAGACAATATCATTTAGTGTAGATACCATGGGAATAGGTTCCTTTTTCCACGTTTCAAAGTATTTCTGTTAGCTAATACACATGATGAATGTGTGAGTGTTTTACAAATGTGTGCACGGGTCGGGAATCCCCGAGGGACGGAAGGAAGTGTGGCCAAAGTGACGCCACCTGGGACCAACGAGAGGGAGGCTAAGATAGTAAAAAGCGACTTTTATATAAGACAAGTGTATTAACGCTTAGCACTATCAATCTGAAGTTGTTTCATGTTCAATCTTAAAGTGTTTTTGTTAAATAATTTACAGTCGTAACGTTGTTTCACACCTTTTTTAAATACATATAATATAATATAGTTGAGACAGCTATTTGTTAAGTTTAAATATTACATTACATTACAATAGAGGCACTAAATCCCTATAGTAAACAAACACTTTTAGTAATTAAGCATTGGCAGTGTGGCTCAGGTCGCGGGTCATCCCCAACGGCTGCTGATAATATCTAAATGCCTAATGGCTGCTGGGCCTGTGACGAATGTATCGCCCCCCGCCGCCTCTCTACTATGTGATAATTCCGAACGCTGCGGCCGCGCCACCTGGGATCTGCCAGGGACGGACTCAAGTGTTGTAGCAAATTAAAAAAATGTATTGAAATAATTTCTTATTTTTAAATAAATTTAGATTTTTTCGAAATAGTCGATTTTGCTGTGCTTTTTTTTGCGTAAAATTTAATCAATGAATTTCCAAACTATTATATTTATATTAAAGGTTATCTCTTCACACCTCACAGAATCAATTATAAAAGCTTATGGCAATCTATCTGATAGCCTTGTTATGTTTACATGTTAATACCGAAACCACAAAATTGATGGCATGTTCGCAAACAATTCAGGTTTGTCGACTTACTAGCGAAGTATGCGGCGCGGTGTCGGAGGACAAGCGCCTCACGCCAAATGGAATTTCGAATGCACCCCCGCCGTCCAGCCAACATCGGCATTTAATTAGCCACGTGCCAACTGGAGGCGATCCTTTGCTCTGCTAACATTATTCGCATTGTTGCTTTGGCTAAGTATTCAGAATAACTTACGGATGCTTAACATTGGCAAACTATTTTGATAATGGATGTTATACTAATCGTATTAAACATATCTATTATTGCTCTAAATGAAAATATTTTATAAAGTTAAAAAATAAGTCTCGTAGAATACAGTCCCTACAGAGAAGTCCCTCGGGAGCGAGCCCACGCGCCCAACTTCGGGCTCAGCGGCGCCGACTACCCTCATCCCCCTCCAGTCACCCCCGCGGAGAATACATTTGCGCACCACTCGTGTTGGCCTAACAACGATACTGCGACAAGAATCCACTATGGAAAAATTACTCATTTTCCGATTATTACCATAAGTAAAGAAATTCCTTTGTACAGAAACAATTGGATATTCAAAAGTTAAGCAAAGTCAATGTGTGTTAAGTTTACGGCAGAAGAACAATGAGTAGTTCGCGTATAATACCGAAGGGGTCCATTGGATGTTTGTCTATTTTTTTTATAATATTATATTAAGTATGCGATTGTTTCAGACAGGCAAAATTTAGTGATACTTTTAGATGGCTTCACATTATTTAAAATATAAATATTACTATTTAAAATCGACACATTACGTCTGTCTAATGTACTATTTATTTCTTCTCTTCTCTAATTCATGTATTCTTCTAATAATTGTAACAAGTAAGAGCTTATATAATTTAGGGAATATAAAATTATAATATCTACTGTCCACGAAAGACGTACTCAAAAACTCTGAAAGTCGTGAAAGATAAAGTGGAGGTGGCGGGTTGACGATAGGCCTCTGCGGTCAATTTATTTATAATCTCGGGTTCAAAATTGACTACGAATTAGCATGTAAATATTTGAGGTCCAAGGAGTTTGGTGGAGATTTATCGCAAATGGTTGGAGATAAGCGGGGACATGGTCGTAAAGCAGCAAGGCGGGCGGCGAGACGCGCCGCGAGGCAGCCTTCGCCGCAGCACACCCTTTGACAAAGTTGTAAAACGAGCATTAAACCGCAGTAAAAACGCATCGTGAACGTCATAGCTTAGAATATCGCTTGGGAAAAACTTCTTATTATAGTGACCTTATGAATTTCAACGAAGTTGCTAAAGAAATGAGTTACTCAAGCTCTGTAACAGCGTTATTAAATCTCAGTGTCGTAGATTAGACGTAAAGTTAAAATTATTTTATAAAGTTTATCTATCCAGAATATAAATAATTTTTGCGTCGTCATGTTTCGTATTAAATATTTTATTATTTATAAAAATATAATGATTGATTATGATTTTGTTATGATAGAAGAAATACTAATAAGTAAAATAAAAAGACTTACCAGCCACATCTTCAGGTTGAAATAGGTCAACGGACTTTTTGGGACTTCCGGTGTCGTCGCCATCTATGACAAAAATAAAATATTGTTGTTATTAAGCAATAAATATTATGAAATAATATTCTAAATTTATTAAATTGTGTCTTTTTATTTGTCATGTGAATAGGTATTTTAAGGCGAATAAAATATATATTCAGCCCTTTTTAACGTCTCACTTATGAACACTCTTGGATGGGATGCCCCTTCAATACTAGGGAAATCAGGTCTTAGTCCACCACGCTGGCAAGTACGGGTAGGCAGACTTCACACGACTTTTGAAAACTTATTATGTTCTCTCAGTCTTGCCAGTTTCCTCGCAATATTTTCCTTCGCCATATGGCAAGTGCTAGTAGTAGTAGTACTAGTAGAAAATTATTCGGACATGAAAAAATCAGAGACTATGGTTTTGATCCCGTTTCACTCACTTTTTCGTTTAAAGGTACTTTTAATAATACTTAATACATAAAATAATATTTTGTTTAAATATTAAAAAATCTAAAAAGAAAAAAGCTATTAATGTAACGCTACTATCTACTAAGCATTAGTGATATATTAGATTCCGGCTAGAGAAAATAATATTAATAACTAACGACTCGCCCTCGCTTCGCTCGGACTCGTCCCTAGATTTAGCACGGGCGACGCCGCGGGTACCGCTAGTATTAGCGCAGTAACAATAGGCAAGATGGTGCGCTTGAATTTTGTCTCGCGTTTGCAATTTTTTTGCGCGTCTGTAATTGGTGGAAACAGCATGAAAATCGGTTAAGTACTTTTTGAGTTTATCGCGGACAGACAGACAGACACGGCTGAGGACTTTGTTTTATAATATTATGTAAGTGATACGAACACTTACACGTCACAAACCATATATTATGGTTTATCGAACCGTTGAACCCTTAAAACGAAACCCTTAAAAACTTTTAAAAATGACCACATACGTAAGTTCGTACATTGATTTCTCGATACGGCAACCGTTATATTACGTCAATTGATTCTGTTTTTCCAAATCAAATAATATCATCTACTAACAAGGCATAAACCAGTATTTTAAACTTCTTTTATGTCATTTTATTTATTCAATAAAAATGTATTGATTAATTCCATACACATAACAACTATAATGTTCAATGTTGCAGATTAACAAATACTTTTGCAACCTACTAGCGCTCTAGGGAGAGCATATGCAAATAAGTACGATAACACAAATGCGTCGAACTCCAGAGATACCGAGATGTTTTCTCTCCCTACCTTTAGCCAATCCACTCGACAACGAATGTCTCTTTAAGCGTATGACAGGAAGCTTTAAACAAATGGGCCCTTTTACCTCTAAATGTACTTTATTATGAAGTATGAACGTTTCTTTATCTTGCGAACGGTATATTGAGAAAGTATGCTGTAAACTTTCAATATAATATGAATAAGGTGGTTTAATGTTTTTAAGAATACATTATTTTAAAAAAAATAATTACAGATTATAAACTCTTTATTTAATTAAGTAGTTTTATATTGGGAGACCGTATGAATATTATGTATGTTAATAAATCAAAAAACCTACTTACTATTTTCTAACTTTGGCACATTACCTTTTAAGTTATATTTTGTTATGATGTATCTCATTATAATCCTCTCTTTTCTTATCATAATTAGTAAGAATGTATAATGTACTTAAGTAAGCACAATAACACAATATTGTACAAATCAAGGTTTCAATTTTATTATATACAAAATTCTAATTAATATCTAAAATATTAGACGGCATTTATCATAAAATATTACTATATACCTGTAAGAATAGACAATGTAAACTAAAGAGGAAGGCGGAATATGAGGGTGTTAGGAGCGGATCCCCGTAACTTATTATCGCTTTAACCATTTTCGGTCCTGTTATATCCTATATGAGTGGACGCGAGTGACTAATCTGACGATAAATGACCTCGCATGGGTCAGCCACTGAATTGTGTGTAGCCGCGAATGCATCTGACAGGTGACTAAGTGCTGGGTGCAGACGCCACCGCAGCGGCGGCTCAATCAATCTCCATTGAATTACTGCAACGGCTAGCGTGCTGCGTTCATATTTACATGAAAGCCTTCGCAATGCTCACTAAACCCACTGAGTGATAAGGACTTGACTTCGATAAACACATCCAATTTCGCGCACAATCATTAAATGTACTGAATGAATTACAGTAATATTTTATATACTAGCGATACCCACGGTTCCGCTCGCATTCTAAAGAAGTAAATGCCTATTTTATTTTATTTTTTCTTAGAAATGAATTTTTTTCCTGCAATAAAACGTATCATATATATTGACTCGGGCAACCAGCTATCATCATACCAAATTTCATTCAAATCCGTCCAGTGATTTTCTCGTGATTCGGACAGACAGACAGACAGATAAAAATTCTAATAGATTCGGTTTCTGTATCGATAATAATGTCTTTTTCAATTAGATTTTTCAAAAATATTTAATGTACAGATTTGATTCAGTTACAATTTTATTATTTGAATAGATTATGCAAAATTACTTTATACTGTTTTATGAATAAATCTACAGCCAATCTAATCTTGCTGAATTTATTGTTTCCCACTTGATTTTTTATCATAAATATTAGCATATAATATTAGAGATATCCACTATTCAGCAATAAGTAAATATTACAATTCTATATGGAAATTCCATTTTCATTGCATATATGCAAACGAGTATAATTTATGATCTATCAAAAACAGTGAAGACAAATCATTCTAGATGACTTTTATTGACGACTCAATGCAGTTCCGTTCACACGGCAATAGAGGCAACGACGCAACTATCTGTCATCCACAAATCGGCGTGCACCCACTGCAGCCGAACCTTCGCTCGTACGTCATCCCTTATCCGTAGTCGTGTGTCAGTGTCACCCGCCTACATGCTTTACGATGGCTTTAACCACATATGCAAATGTACTATTCACATTAATGAGCAGCTTAGATAGATACAAAATCGTTTTTCTATATCTATATGTAGATGCAAAATTTCTCTATATAGGTATGTATTAAGAATTATTAAGACCAACGCCTGTAATTTGAAAATTGATTGAAATAATAGTAATAGATATAGAGAGGTTAAAGAAATTTAGATCTAATGAAATTCGATACGACGCGTAGGAATGTATAGTGCGCGGTTTCATAATATTAACTAGCGACTCTCCCTTACTCCGCTCGGGTTCGTCCCTGCGTACATTTAACATATTATATACAATTCCCTATATATTATGTTAACTCGGATAACCAGCTGTCATCACACCAAATTTCATGAAAATCTGTCCAGTAGATTTCAGTGCAATTAAAGATAGACCGACAAATTTTCTTTTATATCTATAATATATGTACAATATATTGTACATACATACGTACCTTCTTTGTCTTCTATATTCTCTTCAGTTACTTCGTGTTTATCTTCCATTGTTTCTTCATGAATTTCTTCATTATCACTGCTAGAATTATTTACATTGGTATCTTCTATACCTTCTGAGTGGTCTCCATCAACCCATTCCTCGTCTTCCGCTGTAAAAAAGTTAGAATTTATATTTATATATAACATCATTAGTACTTAGTAGGACATCGAGTAGGTAGAAGGGACGATTACTTTTTCTTACAATTCTAAATATGATCACTTTTGTCTGTCGGCTTCGGGGGATACCGCTATAACTATTAGATAGGATTTTCTTCGCATTTACGTCGGCATATCTTCCTGTTGAGACCGAAATTGAGTGGAAATTGTAACATTTCGATTATTCTCATAACAATTATGGTAATTTTACTGGCTATTCTCACAATATCACCTTTTTAAAAATTATATGAACAACAAAAAATACTCTAGGCTGTAACATTAATTCTCTATATGCTTCAGATAAATACAATCCCTAAATTGAAATGTTGGATACTATTTAGGACCTTTTGAAGTTAGTACTAATATCTTTACTTACATGGTGAGTAATATAAAAATCAGCGTGTAGTAATAAAAATTGGGCTAAATTAATAATATAATGAAATGTATATATAAAGAATGCCTGCAGTAATCACTGCAGTTACGTCATATATGAGTACGTACAAGCACCTAAGCGAAATAAAAGCTAATTAAGATAATGCATGCAACGCAGTAAAGACATGGAAGGTGCGAGTTATGTAGGTGCGCGCCCATAGAGACCTGAAATCACAGGCTTGTAGGTATTTCACGTGCCGTTATCATTTCATGGAACACCTACCATAATACGATAAAACTTAATTTTAATAATTCAAATGTGTATGCAGAAATTATTTGCTAACGTTTTCGCTGCGATGTTGATTTTCAAAAATTACATTAACATATTAAGGAAAAATAGATTTAAAAACAGATAAACTATAGAAAGATCTCTTTTTAAGTATAAAAAAATGATATATTTTATAATGAGTAGATATAACAAACAAAAGGGGACATAATATGCAAATAGTATATATAATATCTGTTAAGGAAACAACAAAAATATAATATATATTTATATTAAAAAAATAAATAGTATTATCCTTATTATGAACATTCAGAGACACAATTAGCGCGGCTAGGGCGCGGGTGGCGTGATTGCGTTCCGTCCGCACCGCACCCACTGTTTTAACGAAATACTTTGCGCACTATTTTGGATTGTTTGAAACATTTTAATGAGATAATCATGAAATGCTTTTTGCATACAGAACGTTTAAAAGTTGATTAATAAAATACAACTCGACACATTATGTAGAGTACATTGAATATTTACTTTAACTTACATTACTAATAGGCCAGTAAAAATAGAATTTAACTTTGCACTAAATTACCGATCCATTTTTTTTATAAGGTTTAGGATCACTTACTGAGCATAAAATCACAAAATGCTGACAGATCCAGGTGACGCCACAATCGCCATCTTTAAAAAACTTTTTCGGCCGATATCTCGGAAACTATGCACTTTAGGGCAAAAGTCATTGAGATCATTATTATAGAGGATAAAATTTCGCATCTTTTGTTTCCAGTAAACTTTTTTGTAAAACTTACGTTTACGATTCATTGAACATGCACTTTATTGATTAATCGGTGTAAAGACAATCGATACCTTAATTCGCAAATTGCAACTCCTTCTCAATATTTTTAACAAAGGCTACCAAAAACAAGAAGTCCAATAATATTCGTTATAAATTCGGAACAATAAATATTTATTACATTAACGATATAAATTAAAATAACGAAAAAAATATATATTTCACGAGTTTGTAATACTTATTATTATAACAATAACGATTTTTGTGGCCCCCTGAATGTAAAGGGAGTTAGTCGATTTGCGAATTAAGGTATCGCAATGTTACATTTTTATTACATGATCACAGAAAACGATCAAAGGACATGTAAATGTAAGCTTTTTATAAAAACAAATGTTTTCATACACCAAGATTGGAATTATTTAGTTTTAATCCAAGATATTACATTGTTGAGTAAAAAAAATAAAAAGTTTAAAGCTAGTGATTCTCAAAGTAAGTGAAGTGTATATACTTATTTTTCCCATCCTCCCGGCATTGTCGCACAGTAAAAGAGCAATTGAATATGGAAAATCCAGTTTTGTCATAAATAACTTGATAATTTACATAAACGATATAAGTACTAATTTTATTGGGAAAGTTTATATATGTCTTTGGACGGGCACAAAAGGAAGACGCTAAATCACGGTACGTATTTACTTAATAAATTAATTACAGCATCAAACAATATTATTAGGAACATACTATATAGAGTTTTGCTTTGGGGTTTCAATTAAAATCATACCTACCTAATTTTATTTAATTTAATATTATTTAACCAATTATTACAATGATGTATTACACAAGCTTCCCGTGCTGTGGGTACAAATACGTACTCATAACAAAGGGGGAATGAAAAAGTTATGGATTATCTAGAGATACACACACGGACAAAGCTGCAGCCTGTGTTGTAAGAAGGTAAAGGTACTATATATACAAGTCTATGTAACTGGCAAGATGTTATTTATTTTCAGTAAATTCTAATGGTCCAAAAACAACAAAAAAAGTTAAGCAAAAAAAAATCTGTCTTGCTGGCTCTATCTATTAATTTCTAGACTAAATATAGTGACACAGTTTTATAGAAAAAAACAACACTCATGTGAATAATTCTATTAAACGAAATATTATTTGTATGATATACAAATATTGTATAGCAACATCTAGAACTATTTCGTAGAGCAGGGCATCCGCGGGCGATGGGCCATCATAACTCTCGCAATGTGCCGCGCGGGACGCATTCAGCACCAAAGAGCCAACACGGTGTTACCAATTCAATTTTCTTGCTGACCATATTGGCCTGTATTGCTTATTATCCTAGAAATAATATTAAAGTACTTGTATGCATTAACCTTGTAAGTTTTTAATTCTAATAAAATAACTTTGGCCAGTAATTTAAATCTCTATTTTTTATGACATAAATAACAAGGGAACATTTTAATTGACTGCGTAAAATTATTTATACATAATTATAATATCAAAAACAAAACGATAATTACAGACAGGACGTAGATATATTAAAAAGCATTATTAAGATTTTGTTGGTCAAAAAGCAAGTCTCCCAGAACCAATCGATGCAGAGTGACGTTTGAAGTCGGTGAAAAATATTAATCGTTAATCTTTTATTATTTTATTCGTTACAAATAAATAAGATACATTTATTAAGTATTTTAAAACTAATCATCAATCTACCGGAGATTACCAACATGTTATTCTTAACTACTACTTTTAACTAGCTCTTTACATGAAGATGATAACAATGATTAAAGAGCCACTGAATTGGAGTTTAGAAATAATATTACAACTCCCATCACAGACTAGGTCGTTTCCCTCAGTACCTTGGAAACTCTAATTCTAATGTATTCTGAGCGTCACTACAAACTCAACAGGGAATCATGTAGCAGTAGTCGTCCCAATGGTGGCCGCTGGTCCAAGAATTGAACCGACAGCAGGCTATGACTTTAAATATTTAAATTTAAAATTATATACGTATTTTATCTAAGAGTGAATTTGACTTTTAAGTGTCGTCTTGATTACGTGTATGTATGCATTACTTATGAGCAATTTTTATCTTTAACATTTTAGATTTTCAACAACATATAATAATGAATTAGTTTACTCAAATTACAATTTACACAAACAATGATCGACGTGAAACTTATTTATTCTAATTTAGGTCAGACATATTTAAAAAAACTATAACCCTACCTTTTATATAAGAACAGTAAAAAAATAGTTTTACGTGGATATAAACAAAAACAAATTAGTCGTGTCGCTACTAATGAAAAAGATAAGCAAATGTATGAACGGTTATCAATTAAAAGTCGACCATCTCGACTGTTTTCCTGGGAGACTGCAGGGAGACTGGGTGGAGGGAATGAGGGTCTCCGGAGAGCAGGCGGCGTTGCCTGGGCCAGGTCCCGCGGGACGCGGCGTGGGCGGTGAGAACTTCGCTCCACAGGGATCACCCTCTATGGGGGGACCGTGATATTTTTAAACAATATCGCCAACGAAACTTCTTGGAAACTACGTATATACGAGTATAATTAAAGGGAATAAAATTTTGGTCGATGAAATTCCTACTTCGTCGAAATTTCTGTAAAATGTATTAACATTTATACAGGATAGGTTTAATTTATTATTTGCCATTTTATTTTATTGAAGTAAATAAGTAAAAGAAACAGCTGTTTCTTTCTTGGGAATAAGAACTCGAAGCCGTGTTAGCAATAAAATAAGTAAAGTAAATACTAAGTAAGTATATTATAAAGTGGAATTTAACCTTAATTGTTAAAGCATATGTTTAAGTTGCTTATGACATTTCATTAAAATGGTAACTTGAAATAAGTCCTTCAAGATACTAGCGACTCACTCGACTTACTACTTAGTTTTCTTAGGAATGAGATCATTTGCCAAAGTAAAAAGTATCCATTGATGTCCATGATAATCATCTCATGATCTGTTTCTAGACAGAAAGACAATCAAAAATTCTAAAAACTAGATCCAGTCCCTGTGCTGATAATAAAGTCTTATTTCAAAATAAACAAAAAATTATAAGTATTTCATATTGGCACTTATAGAATCGTGTGATGGAAAGACGTACTCGTATGTTACGCATTTATTTATAAACCATAAAACATTTTTTAGGATAAAATATGCCTAATGAATATAGCATTAATACATCTTCGAGATACGTCAGATACTCATGCGGCGGCGTTGTTATTTTACCTGTTATGGATTTTTTGCGTGAAAACACATGAGTGATTTATTGAAGTCGACTGGGAATACGAAAAAATAATGCTTGGCTGTGTTAACAGATTGCATTAATATTTTTCTTTCAAATTTTCTTGCCAAAAGTCAGCATGTTTTCAGTCGTGACAACTGTTTTCTTTGTTAATTTTATTGTGGAATCTATTCTAATGCGAATGTATTAGGTATATGCATGTACGTATTAGGTAAATGTATATAATAGACAATCTTAGAAACTAACCGCCGCACCTAGAGTCACTTAATGAAATTAAGTCGTTCTTTAGGATCGAGATTCTCGACTTAACGGTTCATTAAGTGACTCTGAGTGCGACGGTAAGACACAAAACGAAAATAAAACCATACAGGAATTAAAAGATCTCATCTTCTATTTATGCGCTTAAGCGGAATACCATAATATAATATAATAATTGTTATGATGGTTGTTCGAGTAGGTATGTACGATATATAGCAGTTATACCTAGCTTCAATTCTGCAGTCACAATATTCAAATTCAATTCAAATTCAAATTCAAATGTTTGTCTCCTGCGATTAAATAAAAACAGTGTAGTCCCGATATGTACCTTACATAACATAAGCATAGTAATCAATTGTCAGTTTCTTTATATAAATTTTAAAATATTTATATTTAAGTTCTCAGTTATTGAAAAGCTTAACGTAAAAACGTCATGTCAGATTCAATAACGCTTGACCTGAAAGATTGAAAAAGGAAAGTGAAACTTTAACAACATTATGCTAAGAAAGTTATTTTTTTAATTTACCCTCTAAACATTGTTGATGGTAAGAGGAGAACAGGACAAAATACTTAGTGAATTTACATTTTTCGTTCAAAATTAAATCAAACGAGCCGATTACAATCCGACGAGGCTGCTATTTTACAACATTACCTAATTAAAATTCAGTTCATTAAAGTTTAGTCGATTAGAAAACAGCAATAGCCCAGCATAGCCGGGAGGTCGACATCAACATAAAACTGTTATGATATGGCTTTACCGTATTTCCCAGCGCGCAGGGCGGAGGTGCGCGCCACCCAGGGGAAATTTCGCGGCGGCTCTCTGTGGGCCTCTACAAGTTTTATGGACGCGCTACCTCCCGCTCACCCAACACCCTTAGCCGCCATCAACTTCTTATCGTTTCACATAACAACGGTTACCGGTAAACGTCGGCAAACATAATTACTAGGCTAGCTTTAGGATTCATTTCACGTAACTTTATGCCGTATCTTAGTTAACGTTGTAGATGGTTAACGTATTTTCGTTCAATTTATGGGTAGGACAAGCTTGATTAGCTCGCCTTCCGACTTCCATTGAATAATTATAAGGAAATATGTAAGTAGCACATACATTACATTAGACTAATTAATTACAGAAATGAACGTTAATAAAAAGTTGACACATAAATCCAGCAAGGCTTTGACCCTTATCAAATTCAGAGCTGAAAATGTAAGTCATTTGCTAATCCTTATATGAAATCGTTTTTTCACAGCACGTCATAACATAGGTAAGGTACGAGTATATTGTTTAGTCTACTAATCTAATTTCACCTAAAAGTCATAGTCGCCTAATACTTAGAGATAGTCTATATATTAATACGTGAAGCAAAAACTTTGTCTCTTTTTACGAAAATTGCGCGGACAGAGGAGTGTAAAATTTTGCACACTTCTAGTTCATATAGAGGAGAAGTGCATGCATGCATGTAAAGTCTAAGGTACAACATATAATATATTGGTTATTAATTATGGTCGAATTTCGACCACTGGGCGACCGCTGGTATAGATAGAAATTTGAAAAGATATTATACATAGGATTTAAAATTGATACATGGATAAAAAATTTACACAAACCGTAAATAAGTTTCATTTTAATAACTGTTTCGATCCGATCGTTGTCATGTAGAGATAATCCGTACCATCCGTCTAATTTGACACGAGATGCTTTTAATATGGGAAACTATCCGACTATATTAAGTTAAAAGATAAGGTTTAATAATTCTTGAAAAAAATCAATTACCCTTATGACGAATATTATGAGAGATATGTATGTAAAATTGACACGTTACCAAATAGTGACGTTTATTTAGCGTTTCGTTAGTAATTTTGTTCTTGTCGTCCATTGAATATAGGGGATTTTTATATCGAGTTTATCGTTGCAGTATAAGCTAACGACTCAATAATCAAAATTTGTAATTAATAACAAAATAATAATACGATACTATCAACTAAATAAAACTTGATAGTAAAATCATACACGGTATATATAGCTGAGTTCAGATAGCAATGAGCGGGAGGTATTGCATTAGGTATCCCAGGAGCAGGCTGGAGAGTCGCAGCATCCTCGCGCTCCCCACGGGACGCATTACGAAAGCACTAGACTACCAGATCGATACCTTAAGTTAACAACATTACGTCGCTGTTCAACCGCTAACAACAATATGTTATATAATTCACAACTTTAAATATATTGTCCCACTTATGAAATAAACATTTATACTCACTTTGTTTTTAATAAATTTTACCTAACTATCCACGAATAAACTTAATGATATTATGCATTAAAACATACTCCAAATTTATGTATTCAGCCCTTTTTAACGTTCCACTACTGGGCACGGGCCTCTCTTCAATACGGGGAGGATCAGGCCAGCGCACAATACTTTTGAAAACATTTTAAGTTTTTCGGTTTACCATGATGTCTTCCTTCACCGTAAGACAAGAAGTAATCATATTATAAATGATTCGCGCATGAAAATATCAGAGGTGTGAGACTAGAGATATAAACCCGCTTCACTCGGCTATCCAGCGAGCGCCATACCACTATGCTATCACTGTCTATACTTATAAGATTATAAATATCTCTCTTATCATTTTTGCAAAGAATAAGAAATTCAAAATATTTGTATTCGCTATAATATAATATAGGACTTTACCGCAATATCTTCTTAATAATATAAAGACAGATATAGATAATATGCACAATGTACTTAGTATTTATTTACAGTAGGTCTTTAGTTTAGAAAAACTTAATATAAAAGTATTAAAAAGTACCTGATTAATAATTTTGCGCTTAAACAGAACAAATTTTTAGGATTAATTCTCGGATAGCTAAAGACTCGTATTTGTATGGATCATACGCAACTCTTTTGATATTTTATTTAATCATATCCCGCAAATACAGTCATGTTCTCTAACTTCATTGACACTACATTTCCTGAATTCCCATGATAGTGGCTGTTTGTCGAGACATATTCATTTTTCCTTGCATTTAAACAGTTTAAAAACGTTTAAATGCTTTTTTATCAGGATGTTTTAAAGATATAATAAACTCATTTTAATTTTTTTTATAACACAGACACATTGGTATACCCGACTTCAAAATTATTACCATTACCATTTACCCTTTAAAAGTAATTGGTCTGCGTTAAGGATCCGCATTTTTCTAGAAAATCATATGGGGCATCCCATAAATAACCTATTTAATTGATGAAGTCAGGCAAATCAATTCACGATTTATAATAAATAGGTACTTTCTGTTTTGAATTCGGTCCAAAAACTAAGTATTTGATATAATTTGAAATATTTATTTCTAAAAAAAAATTTTAAGACTTATTTACATCATAATTGCTAGCAATTCCTGCGGCTTAAAAAATTGGGATTGATGGTGGATGAAAATATAGAGTTATAAGTGTTATTAATACCAAATCAAAAAAGTAAAATAAAATTGGTCTAAAAATAAAAATTAAAACAAAATATCTGGAGAGGGCTACCCTTATCCCCTAGGGGAATAAAAAATTGCCTACGACCTATTCTTCCTTCAAAAATCATAAAAATCGGTCAAGCCGTTTCGGAGGAGTTCGATGACAAGGACAGAAGATTTTTATATATAATTAGAAGATAAAACATGTTTAATCACAGAAATAAAGCAATCTCGTCTTTGTCACGAGAGGCAGCTTTGAATTAATCGAGTATAAGAGATGACTCTGCCGTGCGCCACCACAGTCCGTGGTTGCTGATAAAATGCTTATATTAGAGCGCCGCGGCCGTCTGTCCATCACACGACAGCATAGACCTCGAACTGACGCCATCGTTAATATATTTAACACTCACAGTGACACGTCTAGGGCATTTATTTCTGCTAAAAATGTTACCAAACATTTTATTATTTTAAAATAATAAGAAATTTCAATAAGAATTTTCAATATGAATGTCTTTGAAGATGAAGGTAAAAAGGTAAATTACACATTATTGATCAAAAAATGTATATTTCCTTTTCTTTAGCTTGTGACAGTAACAAAATAAGAATAGTAATAAAAAGAAAACCATTAGGCACGTAAAGCTATAAAAACAAAATTCATCTCATGCCTTCTATTCTTGTTTACATACATTAGGCAATGATTAAATACTATTTTGTATTTTCGAAAAATACTTACGCTTAAGAGATCGCGGCTTTGCTTGTTTTCTTCTAGACATGTTTTACTTAGAAAACATTATGTTAACAACAACTTATCCCACAATGTTAAAGTCCATAAAACTTCTCAGAAAAATCACTTGGATATATTTGATTTGTACTGTTTTTTAACAATGCGGAGAAAGTTTATTGGGAAACGTACACATTGAAATCGCAACATGAGACGCGAGGCCGTACGGCTCACCCCGCATTCACTGAGCTTACTGGCGCCCAACAAGTGGCAATAACAATATTGTAAGCTGCCGCGCAAACTCACATAAGACATCGCTTCGTTTGTTCCTAGCACCGTGTAC
This sequence comes from Boloria euphrosyne, assembly GCA_951802675.2. Classification (NCBI taxonomy): domain Eukaryota; kingdom Metazoa; phylum Arthropoda; class Insecta; order Lepidoptera; family Nymphalidae; genus Boloria; species Boloria euphrosyne. The sequence goes on from OX637872.1 coordinate 8,706,339, forward strand.
GGTGCTAATCCTGATCTCCTCTACAATGTTAGTGGCGCAAAATGCAATAGTGTCCATATGTAATTATTAATTAGTAATAGTTACGTTTAATATGGTTTTTAAAGAAATTATATAACATATGAAGTAGGTATATTATGATTTAAAAGACCTCATCTCAAGTTATAACTCTAGACATATCTGCCGCTATGAAGGATATTATTAAAAACGCTTTGCTGGGCGTACGTTAAAATATACTAAACGGTTCTTATAATTTTCTAATAAAATAAAAGAAGCATAAGTATATCCTTATTACATTATCTATCTGCGAGTGAAAGTCCTGTCAAAATCGGCCGTTCCAGAGATTAGCCGGAACAAACAGACAGACAAAATTTTAAAAATTGGATTTTTATGTAAGTATCGTATATACTTTCATATGCATTTAGTGAAAAGCTGTTAATTTGAAATTAAAAACAGACACTTCAATTTTATTTATAATATGAACTGTTCACATAGATGTGCATACCTAACTACAAATATATCTATTAGTAATTAAATGGCTGCCACAAGTACAAGTTCAAATAATGATTATGGTATGTTTGTGCAATCAAGTAGGTTTATAAGTTTAATACAATAATATAAATATCTTCTTTACTTGAATGGAATAATTATTCTTACTCTATCTTATAAAGTAGAGTCCTTTAAAACAACTGGCGAACGACCATGTTTATTTTTCTGTCTTTAAACATTATTATTATCAATGTTCTTATTACGTTATGTGATAAATATAGCACTTATATGTCATTATACAAAGCGTCTAAAGAGGGCTGCTGCCCTAGCCGGAAACAATCGCATCCGCGGGCCATTTTATTTTCTTTATCAGTAGGTACATATATTTGAGGGCCATAGAAACAAATACCTATCGTGACCTTAAATTGCAAGTCAGATAAGTTCGTTCAAGTGCACTTCTCAGAAGGACACTAAAAACATAATAATTCAAGAATATTACAAATTCAGAAAACGTGAAATTTTAGAATATTAAAAATTGTTACAAGTGGTAGTGCCATGCTTGTTACCTTCGGGTAGCAGCCGAATGGGCCGGCACGCCCCGTATAGTACCACTCTCTCATAGAAGACCGGCGTGAAGTGGCAGCTATGCCGCGTTGCGTTTCGTCCGGTAAGTGAGAGTCCGGGAGGCCCACTCCCCATCCCTCTTCCCATCCTTCTCTTTCATCCCGTCCTTTTCCCTCCTCCCTTCCTCCCTTTCCTAAAAGGCCGGCAACGCATCTGCAAGACTACACGCATCTGCAAGCCCTGCAGTCTTGCAGATGTCCATGGGCGGAGGTAATCACTTCCCATCAGGTGAGCCTCCTGCCCGTTTGCGCCCTTTGTCGCATAAAAAAAATAAAAAAAAATCCGAGTTATTAAAAAATGGACTATTTATATTTATTGTTCCTGAATTCATAATAAATTTTATTGAATCATTCAGTAACTTGTACGTGTGTGACTTATCTCTTAGTGAAGACAGGATTTACGCAATCCTTTACGCAATTGTGATAGTTTAGAGAATTACGTCGTGGGTCGCACAAATATTAGCCGAGGACCGCATGCGGCCTGCGGGCCGTACTTTGAGCAGCCCAGCTCTGAAACATGGAAACGAGGAAAAATCTCACTGTTCACTTACTTACTTATAACTCGTATTCGAGTACCACGGCGTGCGTTTATTGCACGCACGCCGCTTCTTTGGAAGAAAATAAAAATGGCAGCGGTTGGCTAATGTAATGTAAGCCAGCATAGAAAATGATTGAAACTCGAACTCATTTAAACAATTTTTAAGTTTATCTATATCAAAAAGAAGTTTTTTATTTCAAAGCTAATTTTAAAACAAAAAACATCTATTTAAGTAGCAAAAACAGATATGTACATGGAAGAACGAAACGTTTTTGACATTGACCATGGCAAATGTGACGTTTTTAATCAGCTGTTTCACTGTCACTCGAAGTTCGAAGTTGCTATCAATGTCAAATTAAAGGTGCTACTTATGCGGAAAAAAACATTAATTAAAAATAAAGTGAATATATCATGTGAGTTGTGACTACATTAAAGAACATTTGAGTTCCAATTAGATTAGTTAGCTATGGCAGCACAAGATCTCCCTAATGAGGTAATACGTCTTCTTCAGCATCACTAATATTAAAGTTTCCTTTGTTTGCTCCTTTTATTAGTTATCAGTTTTTCACGTGATCAAACATAGATGAAAAGATAAAGCCTTCAATATTTATAGAATCAATAATAACATTCACGCAATCAACACATATTAAACTTCATTTTTATAGTCAAGTTTAATAAGTAGTATACAATATTGTGTATAATAATGTAACTTACTTGTTTGTTCACAGGTCCTTGTGTATATCTTTAAATATTTGTCAAGCTCTGACCGTAAAAGTGCCAGTCAAACATGTCAGTCTTGGTATTCAGCAGCTAATGATTATTGTTTTCTAAGAAACAAAACAATAGTATTTTTTAAAACAGATTTAAATGCAGAGATATCACCAATTGAAATAATTGAAAATTCTGTTGTACCCTATACTAATTTTCTATTTAGTGAAGTGGAAATATCAAGTAAATTAAATAATTTCTGGAACAAAGTGGGAGAAAATGTGAAAAGCTTAACTATTCGAAAATGTGATATACATGAGAAAGTAATAGATAATGTGTTAAAAAAATGTACTAATCTAGAAACACTCAATATACAAGGCTGTAAAGAGCTGTTTATGTCAGGATGCTTGCTAGAAAAAACTGATGGTTGGATAACTAACAGTTTCAAGAATTTAAAAAGTCTTAATTTATCAGAAAATAAATATATATCAGATGCACTCTTCTACAGATTTGTTAAGAGTGCACCAGCACTAGAAGAGTTGTGTTTGTCTTTATGCCCATTACAGTTTCACGGTGGGTTCATAAAAAAGTTTTATCCAAATACAAGTAATGTTTTTGATAGCCCTTCAGAGTGTGTTTTTACATTCTATTTCGTTTTACAATTTATTGCATCTAGAGCCAAATATATAAAGCATTTGGTGTTTTCCAACACTCTCATTGATGGTGCAGCTTTGAAATCTTTATCTGAAACAGCAGACCTTAAATTAGAACGCCTCCACCTAAATACATGTGATCAACTTACAAATGCAGGTATTATTGCATTAACAAAACATCAAAAATCTTTGAAAGAACTTGATATCGGATTATGTACCAGAGTTACCGATCAATCTCTTATGTATATTAGTGACAACTTAATAAATTTAGAATATATAAATATACAAAGATGTAGAGCTGTGACTAATATTGGCATTACAGAATTACACAAGTTAAAAAAATTAAAAAATCTTAATATATCACAATGTGAACTCATCACAAGAGAAGGAATTGAAAATGGTATTAGCAAAGGAGAAAACAGAATGTTACAAGAATTAGATATTAATTCATTAAACTTAGTTCAATCTGGTGTTATAATGATATCTGAAACTCTGTCCAATTTGAGATATATAGATTTAAGTTTTTGTTTCAATGCGGTAACAGATACATCTATACAAGTGATATTTAAAAATCAAGTGTTATTACACACTCTAAAAATAAGTTACTGTGATAAAGTGTCTGATGCTGGTCTAACTGGTATGGGGAAAATAGAAACAGAAGTTGATGAAGGTCCAGTGATGTCTAGTTACAACGAAGCAAGTGCATCCAATAGAATACATCTAGGTTCTAGAGCTGAAGAAGAAATAATTCGTGATGCAAGAAGAAAACGTGATGTTATGAGAATGTGTGAAAAATTAACAATGGATTCTTACTCAGGATACTCTTTAGCTCGAATAAAATCACTTAGAGAGTTAAATATTAGTGGTTGTAATAGAATTACAGATGTGAGCTTAACCTATGCATTTGCTTTCAAAGAACTTCAAAGTTTAAACTTGAGCAGATGCCAGCAAATAACTGTTGATGGAATAAAACATCTAGTCAAAAACTGCCCCAGTATTGAATACCTTAATCTAAATGATTGTTATAATTTAAAAGATGATGCTGTGATAGAAATAGTGAAAGGATTACACAGATTACAATATCTAGAATTACGCGTAAGTACCCATTACATGAAGATTATTATTAACATACGCTTTATAAAAAAGTATAATTTCTAATTTTCGCTTTTAGTGCATTTAATAAAACTTATCAATTCTTAGGGTCTTTCTCAGTTTTTTATTTTATTTCTATTAAATTAACAACGTCGCGTCATTCTCTTATGTCCTGCAAAAATTCCGAAAAGTAAACAAAAACTCTACGTCACTAATATGTGTAAGAATTTTCGGAATTGGATCATTACACTTCCAATATATGTTACCGCTATTTCGCACAGGAGGTATTATAATGCACAAAATACAAATATGCGCGCAAACTGCGTTTGCGTGATATGCTCCATAACAGCCCTACCCAAACTGCAGACGATCGGCCGATGGTTTGGTTGGTTGCTTAATCAGTATGAGAGATTAAGATGTATAGAAGTGCGCACATTATAACGATTTGGTACCTGCCGACTAAAAAGTCTGATGTGCTATACGATTGCCTTCAAACTAAACTGTCGGCCAACTATCGGCCGACTGCTAAAACAGACGGGCGAAAAACTATCGGCCGATCGAAAGTCCGCAGTTTGCGGGGGCTCTTAGTTACTACTGTTAACAAAGTCTCGTAATTTAGCAAAGATAGCACTTAGTTCTCTTTATTCCCAACCCCAACCCACGGCCTTCAGATACGAAACCGTACATAAAAGACCACAAAGGCATAGAGCTACAGAAATATGAGTTTTGACAAAATAAACTGCGTATTTAGCGATCATTCTTCATGATCTAATATAGGTATGTAGATAAAAGTCTCAATAATATTATAATGTTTCTATTCCAGGGATGCAATCAACTGACAGATAAAACAATAGAAGCTGTAAAGGATCACTGCAAAATACTTAAAATGCTAGACATTCAAGGCTGCCACAATATATCGGCGGAATTGAGTTGTGCACTAGGAATCCTGCCTACACTTCATACAGTATTGATGTCTAAGCCAGGGCCGTATATTACTGACGGAGTCAAGAATAGATCACCGGCACCCCCACTATTGCCATCGTTATTGAGAAGGCTGCGATTGCATTAGCCTATTTTACATTATCCATTATGACTTTCGGTCACAACATAGTCTCAATACAACCTTACTTTAATACTTTCTTAGATTTACGCGAACATTTGACAATAAATAAATCCATCTTATCGACTTTTGTCAGGGATTTGTTTAGATTTTTGTTCATGATGTTTCGAATGGTTTACAGCATTCATGGTCACGGGGAGACTAATGTTTCTGACGTTTTAAAAGTTTATATACCTCCTTGTTACACACTTGTCTGTAACAACAAAACAAAATCCGATAAGATGTTTCATTTATAAAACCTTCTCGTATTTTATCCACTGTTGCTTAGTTTTTACATAAAAATTGAAATTTATTTTAGCTCAATTGTTTAAAAAGATATTTATTTGAAAATAACAAAATTTGATGGCTGTATAAGTATTAAGTATATTATATTTTCTTTTGATTAACTGATAGTGAATATTTTTAAATAGCTTATTTACTAAATATTATTACATTTATTTTATATTTATATTTATATACCTAATAATTTACACCAATTTTGTAGTATGTATTTACTTTATCGAGCAATATCCTAGCCCCGCCAGTCTTTTCTTATTTTTTCATTAACCAAATCAAGGGAATAGATAGTTTATGTATGGTCTTTGCCTGTATGCATACGCGCTAGTTTCGGCCGATCGCGATGGCCAATTAAGGGGGCTGGGATCTTGGTCGATTAGTATTGCCAGAGATGACAATGCTGTTACCGTTGATAATTGATATAAGTGCATAGTTCAAAGAAGTTTGAACTTGAAAGACATTCGAGTTCTTCGGACCAACTTATTATACCTGAATAGACGATAGATGGCGCTTAATTGAAAGAACTGTCAAGCTAGTTTCTTTTAATAAAATATGCCTTTTTCAGAGTATTCATAACCATTACTTTAGTAAATGTAAAAATTCGTACATGTTATACGTAATATTTTTTTACATAGTTTTTCTTGCTTGCACAGCTGTTATAGTTAAATTAAAATTCTTCAGCTCATGCGCCATGCGGAAGTCAGTCGCTAATTGCGTATTATTTAAAAAGACCTCGACCACTTCAAAAGTTCACCATATGTCAGTGACTATGGAGTTTTTCCGTAATATATATATATTATCTATCTATTGGCAGCAATAACCTTTTGAAATTACAATAATAATTGTATGTAATCCTTTTTGAAGAGTTAATAATCAAAAACTATTGTATGGAACATAGTTCCTTATTAATCTTATAATCCTTTATTTAATAAATAAAATAAACTGCTGACTAAAAATAAGTTTCAGCTCCTTGGTACCTATTTTATGTGATAATTATAATTGTTAATGTTAACAAGTACCTAATATATTATGTATACAGTATATAAAACATTTAAGTTAAAATTGTGTATCGATTGAAATTGATATTATTTATAATGTTGTATAAATATGATTTTATCATTTATGTATAGTACATAATAAGACCCATAACACAAAAATAAAACAGTTTTAATTTATGAATTGTTTTAATGTATAATAGCCTGTTTCAAGTTAAAAAGTTTGAATTGTATGATGGGTATATATTTTTTCTTGATTTTAAGTCATGTACCAGGCAATAACTTACTAAAATCGATATTGTACTTAAAAAATGTGTTGTAGTTTAGTTCCCTTCAACTATTTCGCAAGTTCTCTAATCATCTCTAGTCTCTACACGCATTAAGGATTATAGTAAAGTTGTCAGATATTTAGTGAGATTTTTAGCAAAAATAGAAAAGAAGTCCCTGTTACTTGTTAGTAAAAACCAATAAATAAGTACCTATATATACTATTTCAAAATATCAATTATACTATGCCAGTAAAAATATAAGTGAAAAATTACTTTGTCAATTTAAAAAACAAAACAGTATTTGCTAATTAAAAATTCGTACCTAGGTATAACAATATTACGGAAATATAAAAGTATAGCAATACGAAAAAGATTTTACTGATCCACAATCCAAAAATACCTGATGTGATAAAAATAAAAGAGAATCTTTTTTTAACTTTTTTATTACATTGCCTTTAAAAATAACTTACAAAAATCGTTGTTTATCACTAATTAATATAATCTATTTATTTTGTCCTATCAATCTTTGTTCATTCTTAGTTTTAGTGATAATATACGAAAATTAATGAAACAATTAGTATTGATTACAATCAAAAGATTTATATTGTTTTAATATGATCAAATGGTGTAAAAAATATTTATATGCTATCGTCCATTTCTAATGTGTATTTTCATCAACATAATACGTTATTTTCATCAACAAGTTAAATGATAATGTAAAACAACAAAAAAGATAATATATGATAGTAACAACTGAGATGATAGGGATGACTATGCAATTTAAACATTACTTAATAAGAAAACGCTCAAAATTGAATGTGTTAGTGTGTTGCCATAATAAATTTATTTTTATTCAGTTGTATTATAATTGCAAACAGGGAAACTGCCAATTTATCTTGCAGGATAAAACACAGAGTTAAACAAAGCAAAATTATTGATGAAATAAAATAAACAATTCTAAATAAGTAGGTATTTTAGTATATTTACAATAAATACATTCGTTTTCTACATAGTTAGGTTATAACTTAAAATATTTATACAATGAAAATGTTTTGAAAACCACGACAATATTAAAAAGCCTAAGCTTCATATGAAAATCTCAAAAACAATTGAAATAGATTCTCGTTAGAGTAAGATTGAGGAGACCTTACTAGTTATATACAAATATAAAACTATATACATATTTATAACAACAACTTATATCGAAACCAACAGACAACTTATATAATTTCAAATACATTTCCTTCTATCCAGCTAACATCATTAAAATTTCCTTAAAAGATACTTTATTTTAGATATAAATTAAAAATGCTTTTTACAAAAAGAAAAAATATAGTTAATTGTGATTTATAAAAATAAACGTAAGGAAGTATTTACATAGTTTCAGACCTATTAAGAATTTTTGAGACAAACTAAAAAGAGCACAAAACCTTCACTAAATTGACTTTTGAAATTATTGAAAGACATGAAAAAGAAACGAATTTTTACGTAATAATAATTAGTATATTAGTGGTATGTTTGTGTATATTATCATTACCTTATATGGGCATATTTCAAATTCAGTTTGTTAAATACTATTTTACGTAACAATATTATAAATATCAATATATGATGTTCCACACAGTCCCGCCATGTTAGACACTAATCAATTTAATAGTACAAAAATATGAAACACTTCTACCCTTCGGTTAAGGCACCAAGCAGCATAGATATAAAAAAAATTATATGCACATGTAAATTCAATATCTATTCCATATAACATGACCGGTACTTCATTTAAAGAAACGTGAAACTCATTTATATGCATGAAAAGCACCCAAAAAGGTAATTTTTCATGTGCATATAATCAATATCTAGATTATTGTATATGTATATTTAAATTTATTATTAGAACAGGCATCATCAAACAAACTGTTTTAACCAAGTTTCATATGGCATAAGTATGGTTTAAAAAAATTAAATGCTGAATTGCTTGGCTATTTAGTCTTACAAAATATATATTTTAAATAGCTCACAATCCCAAAAAATATGTTATTAACCATGTTTTAAAGCAAGCATAATATCTTTATTTCCGAATAAGACTTACTATAAATATTATACACTTAGAAATGAAAGAAATGTTGAGATCGTGAACTAAAGTTGTTGAAAAATTACATGTTAATTAAAGATGTATACCGGTGGTCACTAAATTGAAAATTAAAAAAAAAATTAACAAGCAAGTTGACTCAAGGCCTAATTTACTTATCACCCCTGTTATACTTTCCTAATATCTAACAATTCATAAGGACAAAAACTCTATATTTCTTTTATGGTAAATCTTCTTATTACCTAATATACTAATCAAAATGACTATAGGCAAAGTGTACAAAGTACCTATAGTACTTTACTACAGCTTGTGTTGAGAAATATTTTAGTTTTTAGGCACCACCACAGTTAAACAAAGAAAAACAAATCCTAGCATGATGATAATTAAATTCATTTTAATAATGTAATAATAATTGAATAAGACGAATTGTGTGAGATTTTATAATCACTATATTACTTAATACAACACTAAAATTAAGAATAAAACTTTAGTGACTGGGTTAAGTAAAATATATGAATTATCTAAAAATCAAATAAGTTACAGATAACTTTAAAACCAAGCACGTCTCTTAATTTAAATCAACTACTTACACTTTATTTCAAAGGTGTGTTTAATTCAAAATAATTTTATTTTAATTACCTTTGAAATAAAATTAGTACAAAGGTACTTAATTAGAATAAAATTATTTTGAATTAAACGCAGCTTACAGTTCAATCGATTTCTAGCCTTGTCTTAATTTTACACAATCATAGCACCTAATGAAGATGTATTTAAATCATTGCTTCTTATTACTATTAAGACGAGGCTATAAAATTTACATTTAAAATAAATAATCGCAGTAAAGTATTTTTTATTATTTCGAGTTTTGATATCATGACATTGTTAGTAGAAACGATTACGAGTAGAAAATTAATCGATGGATGAATATGGCCGTAAAATTTAATATTATGATATAATAGGTTACAATTTCAAGTAACGCTAATGTTGGTACATTACCATTATTATGTTCTAATATTAAAAAAATAAACATTATCGCTTCTAAACTTTGACATCACTTGACATAAAACCTCTTTTAGTTTTCACGGTTTCACGTTATAGGAAGGCGAATTCAGTTGTACTTGAGGCGTGTTCAAGGTCGAGCTGCTCGGACTTGGCAGACAGTCTTCAGAGTTATCACCTTCTAGGTCCGGTATACTTATATCCTCAAAGTCTGGAATATTCCCTGTATACGATATAAGCTGATTCCCTTCAGCTGAAAGTTACCCAAGAAATTAATCATTAGTCGATAATAGTGATGTTGGCGTCCATTTGTCAGTTTTTATATCACACGACTTTTGAAAACATAGATTATATTGACGCTCTTTTTGTAAAGCAAAATATTAAAACTATTCACTAATAATAATTGTCGCATATAAAAAGAAATCTACCTAATTATAATATACTAGAGTACTAATCAATAAGCCATAACAAACCTAAACTAAAATTTGCAAAATATAACATTTAAAACTACTTTTCACCACCTTTTTTAATTTAAGATATCGATAAATTGTATAATAAATATAATCAAAGTATCACTTCAGGAAATAGTTATTAAAAATAATCATGCAATAATTCGATGTATTATCTATACAAGAAAATAAAAAAAAAAGATTATTTATGTAATATTGTCGTTAAAATATTTATAAATGTCTCCTGTTATATATAATTAATATAAAATTATAAAATGTATTATAAAATGATAATATCTTAAAAATATTTTATGTACAAATTTTAATTAAATGAAATTAGAGTAATAAAATAAAAATTATATTATTTATATCAAGACCTTATTTATTACTGGATTACATATATAACATTAAAAATAATAAGAAAATAAAATCTAAATAACTTTTACATAATATAGAAGGCATGTTTGTATTTAAAAGCGAAAAAGGGATGGGAATATGCGAAGCTCATTGTCAGAATTAAATTAAATAAAAAAAAATCTTAATTTCGACCATCATTTGATAATCTCCCTGTTATCATCGTAAAATTTTACTCCAAAATCTACAACTACATGCGCCTTGTGTTCATATAAGCAGATTTTAATTAACCGTAAAACTAAATAATCGTGCAAAGTCTAAAATATCTAAGAAATGTCATTTACGACATAATAACTGAATTACTACCATCATCTTCAGTGAACGGGCTGTGGGCGCGAATCTCGTCACTGCTTACATTCGAAATTTCACCTTTCAGCTTCTTCGCTTTAATTAACAATAGAACAATTACATTTCATTTTACACACCTTTTTGCTTATAATTATTTATAACCTACAATTGTCTTAGATGTAACCTTAATTAATGACGTAGCTAGAGATGGTCGATTACGAACGATTGACCCGAATGGAATAATTTATATTAAATATTATTGTTCATAAAATGCGATAATTTTCAAGTATCGATTTTCATTGACAATCATTCGCAATCACCATTGCTTAAGGTAACAAAATGAGTCTGCCAAATCGAGTGCTCATATCGAATTCGTCTACATCACTACCCTATCTTTAGACCGTAAGTCGTAACCATTAATCCACCCATTACCAAAAATCCAACATGATTTGTCAGCGTTGAATTGAAGATGAAGAAAGGTAGGGGTTACTTTGCTTGCGTTGAATCGCTGGTACCGATCAGCCAATCAAAATCGATCATCGGATACTGTTTGGTTGTATCTACAATTAATATAAACGTAAAGACAACTGAAAACTCTAATGCATGTCACAATGGTCTGCGGGACAGTCGTGGCCACGGATATACAGGACCTGTTGTACTGGTAATTTAATAATGTATTCCATATAAAACAATATATGTATAAATTAATAAATTCCAAGTTACGACAGCTATTGCAAATAATGTAGAATTAATTACCGCTTTGGATCGATGCAACGTCGCGTCTCCGAATCGTTATGTCGGATGATTAATTTAGTAGGAAGGTTGTATTAGACTCACCATTGTTGTTACTTTTAGATCTGTCATCTGATGAATTGTAAGCCAGTCCATAGAAAGGATCATCTGATCCAAACAGCTGAAATTTTAAATAATTATTGAAATTATTGCTTTCAAAAATTAACCGCATCCAAAAACTAAGATTTGATAGATACAACATTTTTTAAATAGCATAATGATAGTTTCTGAACTGTTATAAAAATTTATATATTTTGTGCATAATATGTACCTATGTGTGTGCGTAAATATTAAATATATATTATTTGAATATTTAACTATAACATATTGGTTTGAATGCGGTTAAATTATCAAAATAAAATACATATATTCTCCCACTGCTTCTCCAAAGGCATTATGCATAAGAAAAACGTAAAGACTATAAAAACTGAAGTTAAAAAAAATTTTGATTCATCATTCATCAATTACATTTTGTTTTGTATGGTGTGAAACTGTAGGTCCTACGTTTTCATCAATCTGAGGACAATACAGAAGTTTGTGAGTTTACTTTTATATTTGTTACTCATTGTATCATTATACAATAACAATTAATATCAATCATCTGAAGAGCATAAAGAATTCATAATTAAAATAATAATAATGATATATAAAACAAAATAAAAATATAAGATAAGTCGTGAGTAGATACAAAAATCCCTATCAATATTTATTAGAATGCGGCGAACCCGTTATTACGTAGCCGCGTGAGCCACAAGTCGCGAGGCACCGCACGCGTTCTCAACACGTTGACTGCAACGTGACCTGCGCAGTGCTACCAACATCGCCGCGCTAACCGACTGTTTACCTACCACGCGTCTGTGTGCGTGACCTACTATTACATACACAATTCAAAATATACGCGCCAAATGATTCTATTAATAAATAATTTCAAATCATCCTTTATCTACTGCAAGTTACAATTGATGGATACAGGGATAAAACAAGGAATGTCACATAAAGTTAAAAAAGTTGAAAAGTATGGGAACATTAAGATTTTGCCACGTATTATAGATTGCAATGTTAATTTAAAAAAAAAATTGGTCCTTTGCCCCCCTATTGGGGATAAATTTTAAAAACAACAACAATTAATTAAAAAAATAATAATTTTGTGACATTCCTTGTTTTGCCCCTGTACACTTCAATTACTTTAACTCAAAATAATTTGTTTACTTTTGTAATATATATGCTGTTATTAAAACTAAAACTGTAATCTTTAGTTACTCTCCTGGAAAGAAATTCTTGAATTTATAAATTAAAGCAATATGCAATATTTCAATTTACATATTGTTTATTTATGTTTATTACTCACCCCTAATAGCGTGGAAGTGTCTAAGGCGTAACTGTCACTTCTGAGCAGCTCTCTCAAGGAATCCAAATCGGTTTGCATAGTATCCAAATGATCGTCAATATCATTTCTGGAATATGAAAATGTATGTATTTTAATGTTAATTTAAAAAAAATGTTATATTTACATTTAGTTTTAGTAATTAAAGTTAGTTATTTTTGCAATTCATAATTGTAAAAATGAACAATACAAAACAACAAATTTAAAAAAAATTAATTATGAACCTATCACCATTTTATTATCATATTTTTATTGGGGATGGTTGTAATAAATATACATATATGTATATACATATGTATGTATGTATGTGTATATATATTATATTGTTATGCAAAAAGCGAGGTCCCTTGTAAGTTTGCAAATGCAATAAGCAGCAGTCTATTATAGATACTTATCGAAATACAAAAAGTTTTTTTTAACTAACAATAACTAATTTTTAATATGTACATCCATATGATTTCATATGATTAAAGGGCAGTTCGAATAAATATTTATAGTAGGCTACTTAAATGATTTAATCTTAATAATTATTGTTTGTCACATACTTGTTTGAATTTGTTCCAAATTGGGAAGAATATTCATCCCTATTTTGACTGTTATCTCTTCTATACCTGAACATTAAAATTAGATTTATATTTAATGGATCTCATTTATATTTATAGGCTCCTATTTTTGTTAAATTCTTTTTCTTAAGCAGCTATAATAGCTTGTGTATAATTCAATATCAGGGTTTTGTTTTATATCTTTAAAGAATATAATGACATAGACAAATAAAAAATATTATAAAAACAGGGGAGTATTAATGTACTTACACTGTTTGTAACCTATTTAAATTCAAATTATTGTTAACAGTTGCTAATGTCATGTTGTTCCAGTCAAAGTCATCTTGTAGTTCAGTCTTAATATCAGCCAAATTCAAATTATTTATGCTATTATTATCCTTTGATTTCTTAGATTTCTTTCCAGTTTTGACAATTTCTGGCTTTTCGAGCTTGATATTGATCCCTCCAAGCATCTTGTCCTTAGAACTTGAGACAACTTGTTCAGAAAGCATAGATTCTTGTAGGGCACTTAGATCATCAGTTGTTGTGACACCAGCATCACTGACAGAATCATCACTTGCAAATATGTCCGCTGGGAGTTTAAAATCAGCCGATGTATTTATAGCATTAAAATTGCTTGGAGAAAGTAGTCCCTTAGAGTTTGTTGACAAATGTTTGCTAGAACTTCTGATTTTGGGTTTTGATGTTCCAGGGGATTCAATCACGCTGTTTATCACTTGTTCCATTGCAGATTGACCTATCGGAGATGTACCCATTGTAGGAGAAGGTGATGTAATTATTGGTGGAGTGTCAGGTATCCTTAAGTAGCCATTTGTATGCGCAGTGGGAAATGTAATTCTTGTACGATCTAAGAACATTGGGATTAATTAAATAAGCAAATTTTAAAATTTAGGTCTTCTGCACAACCTCTTTTTATTGAATTTTAGGTAGATAATAAAAAATTGTATTGACCTAATATCAAAGTGTGTACTGGGGCAAATATAGAAAAGTAGTTAACATATTAAGTGAAACCACACATAACATATACAAACGTCGTAAACTATACCTGTATCAACATCCTCTCCATCTTCCATGGTGACATGATATTGTGTTGACGTGATCGGATCAGAATTGGAAGCAACATTTGATATTTTAGGACCAGTTGCCAAATCAACGGTCACAAAAGCTGTAGGATCCAGTGAATCTTGAGAAGCCTCACTATGTAAAATATCATCATGTGCCAATTCATGGATTGTTGGACCATCCTCCTAAAAATAAATCATATTTATATAATAATTATTACATAAAATATTAAAAATTGAAATAAAATTACTCATTAACATAATATTTTAGTAAATAAAACAAACCAAGTTTTCATCATTCAAATCATCCAGTCCAATATCCTTGTCAAGTTTTATATTTTTTATCCTGCCAGGGTAGGTATCTGCAGAATTATGTGCAGCACTGTTAATCATCAATTGATAGGGTCGCTTTACACCAACATTGTTTCCTCCAGAATTAGGAGCCCTAGTTGGTTGCACGAGGGACATCAAGAATTGTATAAGCTGAAATTGGTTAAGTTAGTTATTTAGATTCAATATACAATCCTATATGAAGACAAAAAATGAATAAATGTTGGGACATTAACACACAACGCCATCTATTTCCATGGTAAGACATCTCTTAACATGGCATGGTAACACATGCCATATCAGGCATGTGTTATGGAAACCATGTTATATGTATAAGTTATAACTTTAAATACATACATATTATAAATAAAAACATCCATGACTGAAATACATAAATGAATAATGAAGTGAAACTCGAATCACTACCATCACTACTGGCACAAGCACAAGTAGCGCCACTATAAACTGAACCAAACATTGCCAAAAATAAAAAATATAAGATTACATTGTTCACAATTTGCTGCTGCTTAATATGTTTCTGTCTAAGTATTGCCACTTCTCTCCATAATGCTTCATTTTCTTGTTTCATAGCACTGAATTTAGCATCGAGGCTTTCTTGTTTTCCTTTCATTTGTTTTACATCTGCTAATACTTTGTTCATTAATTCTGGCTTTAAGAGTATTTTCTCTCCACTCTCATTGCTTGCAACAATTGATTTGGGATTAGCAATCTTTCTTTTAATATGTTCTAATAGATATGCATGACCCCTCATAAAACATGGATGTGAAAATTCAATTTCGTCTTTTTCATATCGTAAACCTCCATTTTCCACAGAAGTTATTTTATGAAAACCATACATATTTAATTGTCTTATAAAACTTGCCATGTTGTTGTGTTTATAATACAAAGGTAATAATTCTTTAGCAAAATCAGCTTGATATTTTATGACAAACGTTTTTCCTCCCTAAAAACACAAACATAGTTGATTTATAATTTTGAAAAACAACTTAGGTACTACAGGGTCTCATCACAAAGAAAGAAAAATTTATATATTAAATAATGTATAATAATGTCAATAAATAATATTCCATGTATCGATTTATTTATTAAAGTTTTATTAAATTAATAAAAGATAAAAAAAGAATATCCCAAAAAAGCTATTATACTAAAGTTTTAAAATATTCTCAGTGAATTGAAACACCTGTGAATCCACCTGTGAATCAAATGAACTTTTTATGGATTGTTTGTTTATCATGGTTAAAATCACCATTTTTTTTTATTCAAATGCAAGATAAATTTTACATTATTTATCATACATTACTTGGCACATATTAATAAAATAAAACAGTTACTATATGAAAATCAATGATATTTATTATGTATTTGTGGTCCATTAGCGTGCTCCATTTTCTTTATATTGGATAAGTCTGTAACTATAGTATTATGTGATCTCTGGTATTACTTTCACTACCTACTTGATAATATTGAATGAGTTCATCCAGCATGATATTAGTGTAAAGAATAATGGTAATAATAATAAACTTGCTATAAATAATTGAATTGTTAATGTTAAAAGGAAAGAATTTAAAAAAATACATTGTAATTACGCAAACTTATTGATATTAATAGTAATCCAATTTATTAAGTTATCAAAATATCTATATTCCTAGTTCTTTCCTTTTTAAACATTAACTAGAAAGATATCAATTAAGATATATTTTTCATTTATTCTTTCATTTCAATGTAATTCTCAATACATATTATTACATTAAATTATATACACTCAAAACTAAATATAAGGTAGGTAAATATTTTAAACATTTAGGTAATATGATTGACCAATAATGATGAACTATCACAACAATGTTATTATTATATTTTTTATTTATTTTATATTTTTAAGACCCTATTATTATTGTGTAATGTAATGGAAAAAAACTGTTTACAAAATGTCAAAGATAATATAATATCATTGATTATATATAATGGAATTCACAAGCAAAGTAGTATAGATAGAATGTAAATTCATATTACAAATTACACCTGAGTAAAAATCCAAGAGCATGGTACAAAAAATGACATGTAACTATTTATTTATTGAACTCAAATCTCAATGACGAACTGTCAGCTGCGTATAGTTGTTCTATAGCAACTTTCTAATAATATATACGAATTTACTATAATTGAGATATAGCAATTATGCTGATGTATATCAAAAGAATCTTTAAAATTCGCAAATAAACACTCACGGGGCTCCATGAAATCAAATGATTGGTCTCTGAATCATTAACCAATTTCCATAGTTTTCCCAAAAAAGCTGGAACACTAGCCCCTATTTCTACCACGGAACGCATAGTTAAATTTTACTTGCTATTTTTATTAACACGGCTTTTTACGGAATCCTTTAAATCTTATTTATTAAACAAATTTAGTGAAAAGACGTATCTAATATCTATTCACGAATCGCCATTTAATTTACTAACACATATAAGTATCAATATTATATATTATACAACAACACAATGAAAGCGAAAGACTGCTGCTGACAGCACACATACATATATATTATATTTACAATAACAAATGAAACTACACACTACAAAAGTACACAGACCACACAGAATATCCCAGTATATTATCTATACTCTTTGGAATATCCACAACTGCCAACCATCGCTCTTCTAAATTCTTCATGTTGAAAATACAGTTGCGTTCTCTTTAATAATGATGATATTTTTTTATTTTTTGATAGTTTATCCATCGTTTATAATTTTAAGGTCCCTTCAGAGACTAATTGAATAAATAATTGAAAAGTTAACCCTTTCCAAAGAAAGCTTTCTTGTTGCATTTAAAACTAGCGGTTCACACTCTCTGCTCGGGTTCGGCCCTAAGTACCTTCTAACAGTTATCAGTTCTAAAAAAAATAATAGCATGGATGCAAAGGACTATAATCATAATGAATGTATCTTTCTAAAATACAAGCATGATTTCAAACTCGATAAAAGGAAAAAGCGAGTCCATAGAGACATAAACACGTAAATGTATAGGATTCAGCCGGCGAGAGAATGAGATAGAACACAATACACGCTCTCGGCCTCCTCTTTGTGCTACGCTTCGTAGTGTCCCCACTATCGTCTACTAAGCATTGTCCATATGTTTTACTATCAACGCTTAACATTTTTGAAGTGAAACTTCTAGAAAATCGTTGTGATTTGAAACTAGATGAAACCAAAATGCGTCACAATAAAGAAAAAATACATGAATATAGGATGAACTCAGCGAGAGAACAAGAAAGAATACATTCCCATGTTGCATGGTAAACATTGTTATTGCCTGATAAGTATACAAGATTATATTCTTTCCATATTATATGATATTCAGTATATTTTTTTATGGGACAAAGGGGCAAACGGGCAGGAGGCTCACCTAATGGAAAGTGATCACCGCCGCCCATGGACATCTGCAACACCGGGCTTGCAAATGCGCTGCCGGCCTTTCAAGAAAGAATACGCTCTCTTCTTGAAGGTTGCCAGGTCGTAACGGTTCGGAAAGACCGCTGGCGACAGCTGATTCCACAGAGTGGTTGTGCGAGGCAGAAAATGCCTATAAATATATCTTAATGTAATATGCCTTATTTAATTATTGATTTATTTTAATTTAATTGCGATATTTGTAAACAAGTTTTACTTCAACCGCGCGTAAAGGTTTCACACATCCATTTTATTAATTTGTCTTGCTCAGGTGTACGCTTATAGCCACCGTGCTTAAAGAGCGTCTACTTCCCAGTATATTATTTATACTCTTTGGTCTACTTATACTCGGTTTACTGAGTAGGGCATAGGTATAGGTCATGGAGGTTAGATAATTAGGTTTCTAATCTCCATGGGTATAGGTATAGGTGACATTCGTATTTATTTTTCATCTATGTTTCGTATCATTTTACTACACAGATTACTAACAAATAATAATCTGTATCATAGATGATAATCTGTATTTATAGATTATATTCTATCAAATCCCTTAAAATCTATACCCTTAAAAATGACGTACTAAAATTTCAAGAGCATATTATATCAAATAGTACAAGAGTTACAGTCATATCTGAAGAGTACTTGCTTATTTTTCAGCTTCTTTTATACATGTTTCTCTGTACCGGAAAATTCCAGTTTTCTGATTGAATAAAAAATGTGTGTAATGTGTATGTGATGTGTAAAAAAATTGAGTGAAAAATGTGTAAAAAATGTGTTTATAATCTGCCATTTTAATAAATTTAGATTCGTTTTCGTATGGGGGTCATGGTACGGGTAACATCTAGTTTCAGGGACTTTTTAATTTTTTTTTCCATTCCAGGTACTGTAAATGGCATTGTGCCACCGCGGCAGTGGGGAGACTTTTTTTAGAGCCTTGGCCGATTGCGAATCACTAGTAGTAGAGATTATTTTTTTTTAGTTTAAAAATTATATTATTTTTTTGATTTTATATCTTCACATGTCTTCTTCACATATTAAGACACTACATCACACTACATGCAATAGTTATGTTTAAAAAAAAAGGTCATAAGAACTTCTTTTTTTTAAATGGTCATACTAGTGGTGGCCAGTACAGTAACATACCAATTATTTAGTTTTTACGTAAAATAGCTAGGAATTATACGCTATGAGAGCAGTTTGTATTTTAATTAATTTTTTTATTGGCGCAATAAAACGGAACGGGAAAACTTTGAATTTCGCGCCATGCTATGACTAGGTGCGTCTAGCGCATGCGCCACTGATGAATTATTTATAATTGTTAATAAAAAAAAATGGATATTATAAAAGCAAAAACTATAGAGACCAATACTGACCTAACGATAAAAAATGTAGAAATATAAAGATTAGTCATTTTCCGTTTAAATGAGGTGCTAAGTTGCCATTTTTTTTGCAAAATTAAAAAAAAATAATTAATAAAAACAGGTGACCTAACAAAAATAATAGTGGACCTATACAGACCGAACGTAGACCTATCGATTAAAGTCATTTTGATTTCAAAAATCCTTCGATGGGGTGCTAAATTTGTGCAGCTATCGAAGGCGCTTTACGACATTTGAAGTGTACGCTGTCATAGACAAAAGAGTATTAGCTAGTGATGCATAAAAATAAATACCGATATCGATTTCTTAGTTTATGGTACAAAAATATAACATCCAAAATTCGGCGTGCGACGTACCTGCGGTGGCACCCTCATCTTTAAAAAATCATTAAGGATGAACCAAACGATTTATCGAAGATTCGCTTACATACGAATGATCGTACAGTTAAATACAGTTTTCTGTATTTAAATAAAGATAAAAAATAATGTAACTAGTTCCTAAAAATACTAAAGTACCCGCTGGCTTCATTCGTATGTAAGCATATTTTTGATATTTTTTTTAATGAGAAATTATGTTTTCAAATATGAAGGCGCTACTTAGCTGCACGTAACCTTAGATATTGGACAAAGAAATAGGAATGAATACCTGGCAATAAATCGAAATGTGCTAATATGAAATAAAGAATTCAGTTTTGTCTGTTTAACTCATTTATTTATACACACAGGATAAATAAAATTAACAAATTGAAATGAATAATTTTAAAAGCGCGATTGGCCCCAGAACGAGTAACAAAAAATAAAATCACTGTCCTTTAAAAATTATAGTTTTTGTTATGAATGTCCTTACTTTTTCTACAGAAGAAGGTAATTCTATTGTGATATAGTGATTTCTAATTGTTAAATATTCTTTGCTTATCAATTTAATCGATAAATTTCTATGATCGTTCAATGGGCCCATAGTATTACACGACAAAAATGCGATGGACTAAGTCATAGACAAAAACCTGAGACGTTAGGACTTAGGTAGCTTTTTAAAGTTAAATTTATAATAATAAATAGTATCACACAGATATGCAAGGTAACCAAATTAACGTTTGCTTTGAGACGATTTTAGTCTCCTTAATCTGTGGAGACGATTTGCATTTTTAGCAACCTATATTTGTCGCTTCCTATTTTCCTAATGCTGTTATGAGTGTTTAAGAAAATAGAGACGACTCTATTAGTTAAATTTAGCTTCGTTCTATGCTTTAGTTATTGTTCTGAGGCTTAGACAATTTGTGTAATGCTATGTCATTTTTATTGACATTTGACACGAATACTTGAATTAATCGTGATTATAAATTTTAATTTTAAATTGTATTGAATTGAAATTGTAACCTTAACATTTTGTTACTCCTTAATAGTTTAGTACTTCAATCTTCATAGGTTGTACTTTGTAGGTCCGACTTTAAATTCAATACATTTTTTTGTATTTGTATTTTATAGATTATTACACTCTAGTGGTTTTAATCAGTAATCGAAGTGTGATATTGCAACCATATATTATGTTAGCTGCGTGTTGATCTCCATTATTACAGCCTGTTAAGTGTTGTTATTACCGCCGCTGCGCCGCAGCATTAGCGTTTTACTTTTAAGACTGAACATACTTGTTCATGTATGTAGTGGACTTGAACGAGGTATCTTATTACTTGTAAAAAATTCGAGACCTTTACTCATTACTGTAATTTTTGAGAACTTTGGATTTATTTTACAACAACATAAGGATGGAGGTATGGTTATTCCTTTATCATATTATTATTTTTTCTGCAAAAAATTTCTTATCAATTATTTTTTTAGATTGAAATATTAAGTGTATCTGGATCAAAACCTTTAGGGAAAATAAATGTAAATGAAGATGCCACAGTGAAAGATGTCAAAAATAAAATTCATCAAAATATCAAAAAGTCATTATACCCAGATAGACAATCTATTAAACTAGAAGCAAAAGGAAGATCATTAAAAGATGAAAGCACTCTTAAGTCTTTAAACATTGGCAATGGAGCAAAATTATATTTACAAGATCTAGGTCCTCAAGTCTCATGGAAGAATGTATTCTTGGCTGAATATGCTGGTCCTCTATTTGTATATTTATGGGTGTACCAAAGACCATGGCTTCTTTATGGAACTGTTACATCACCTCCCGGAACAGTTGCTACGTAAGTAAACTATTATTTTTTAAATTATTAACTTCTCTTCACTACTAATATGATACAAAATGTTTAAAACATTGATTTTTAAGCATTTGATTAATAAATTGATAAATAACCCCTGTAATTTTCAGAGTAGCTGCAGTTTGTTGGTCAGTGCATTATGCAAAACGTCTTCTTGAAACATTGTTTGTACACCGTTTCTCACATGGAACAATGCCATTGCGCAACCTGTTTAAAAATTGCTCATATTATTGGTTATTTACCCTCTACATTGCCTATCATGTCAACCATCCTCTTTTTACAGCACCTTGTAATTTATGTCTGTATGTGGGTGTTGCAGGATTTGCTGTAAGTAATTTAAGAAATGAAATATTTATCTTTAATTTATAGTATTACATGGTCAATTAAATATTAAAAAGTATTATTAATTAACTAATTTCTAGAAATAATATGTTAGTTAGTGCTATAGTGAAACATCTTTATAACATTTTAGATCTGTGAGTTGGGAAACTTGAGCATTCATATCTTGCTGAAGAACCTGAGACCACCAGGCACTAAAGTGAGACGCATTCCAAAGCCTGATGGAAACCCCTTTACAGTCCTTTTCAACTTTGTGTCATGTCCTAACTACACCTATGAATTTGGATCTTGGCTCTTCTTCACAGTGATGACCAAATGTGCTCCAGGTGAGTGTCAAAATTCTGATACCACACAAAAAATTGAAATTAAGTATGAACCTTAAGTTAATTATTTATAACTGTATGGTAAAACATGCACAACACTGCAGGCCTAAGTTAGTTTTATAAATAGACTTTATAACTTCATGATAATAATTCTGTTGCTTGGCCTTCTTTTGACCTTGAATATAATTAAATGTTTAAATACTGTTCTAAAACATCATATCACCTATGTGTTTATAAATATTTCACATGCTCATGACATAACATCATTTGTATTCTCCTTAACTTAATTTTTAATTTTAAACACTTTAAAAAACTTTATTTTAAAACAAGTTTGCTTATTCTGGAAATTGCATATTCAGTATTAATTATAAAAAGTGGACTAATATTCACATTATTTATTTTTCATAAAATTCTTAAGTAATTGTTAAAACATCTTAAAGAGCAAGTATGAGTATATTATACATGTAACTATGTCAATTCAGCTCTCACATTGCTACATAGTACATACACATTAAAATGTTTACATTACAAATGAAAGAGTGTGAAAATATCATGTCTTTATTTGAATATTATATTTTAATGATTGGTCCTTTCAATAGCTTACTAAATTTTACATATTAATTTCATTTTATTACTTCATTTGAATCATAATTAATTTAATTTGGCTTAATTTCTAACTTCATATTCATAAATTAAAGTGACTAAATTTAAATTGTTTTTAAAACATACAATGTTAAGGAAAAGTGTATAATAATTAGCACTGTGTTATGAATCTGACCTTTGCATTGACTATTGCTAGTTTAATACTTATCCACAAAATGTAATATTAGAACTGACCAAGTCATTATTTTGTTTTTATTTTGTACAGTTTTGCTTTAATTATAAAGGGGAGTGCTACTTTGTTATGTGTAAATAAGTATTAACCTATCTATGTGAAGTTCTCATTACTCGAACTTGAGCTCTACAAATTTAGTCAAATTACTACTGTTACTAAGGAAAACCACAGATACTTGTTAATGGGTTACTGGGAGATACTATGAATCTAATACTTATATAACATTGGAATAATTAAACAAAAGACAAAAGAATTACTTTATCTCTTTATCTCTTCTTAAGACTTGACCTATAATACAATAATTTTGTAAGTGTCATGTCCATAAAAGTCGCTGCACAAAAACACCTTGAGAAGTGGACTAGCAATATAGACATTTAAAGTATACATTATAAATTACATATTAGAATTAGTAGTTACAGTATTCGGTTACTCTACTGACACCTTTAATTTAAACAATGTGAGGGGTCATACATTTTCACAAATATTCTGTCGTTAAAATTCGAAATACGTTGGTATGCGTCTTAACAAGTACCTATGTAGTTAATATATGTACATATCGATTTTTAAGCGTTATCCATTCATCAATTCTTACCCGTAATATATTAATCGGGTATATATATATATATATATATATATATATATATATATATATATATATATATATATATATATATATATAGCCTACCTTATTCAATAAACAGGCATTTAATGCAAAAAGAAGTTTTAAAACCGGATTAGAAATTTCTGAGATTAGCGCATTCAAACGAACAAATGAAAAAATGTTTATAATATGAGTAGTAGATAATTTTTTTTATGCTTATACTACGCTGCTGCATTGTAATATGCATATTACATAATATCATAATAATTATGTTATGAACGTGATTTGCATTATGAAAACGCGGAGGTTACTTTAAAAAATAAGATTTAGATCTTATTGTAACATTATTTGTTTAACCTTTTATTATGACGAAAAAAATACAATTAGAAATAATTAACATGCACTTAAAATTCTTCTCTAGACAAGGGTATAGAATATTGATAATAGCCGCAGCTGCGCATATGACGCAGAAATACAAATGCTTTATTCAAAAAAAACCTAGTCTGTTCTCTCTCTCTCTCAAACATTAAATATGAGTTTATTAGTTCTTCAATTCAGTTATATTGTTTATGGCATTGAATTGAAGACTTTTGAGTATAAAGTGAAATATGCGAAATTAAAAATGGATGTAGAGTGTAGACTGTAGACACAGATAATAAGTAACCTATACTAAGCCAATTAATTGATACACATTAGCGATAACAATTATTAATTATTATATAATTATTATTTTGTACTATTTCGTGAAACTTGCTTTGATATGAATTATATCAAAATAGGTACATCTGTATTTAGTAGATTTAAATTAACCACTAAGCGATTCATTGAATTAAAAAAAATGTAAATATCTAAAGTAGGTAAGTATACATTGAAATAATGGATTCATACGTTGAAGTAAAACTTCTTTGGTAGGAACTGCAATATTTAAGTAATTTACTCAAATCAATAATAAATAAATATTAAATAAATATTATGTTATTCACTTTTGAATTTTAGTTTTGTTCAAATGTTTCCTCCCATATACCTAATAATAACAACCATTCATTTATCAGAGATGAAATAATTTCCCGCACTAAAAAGTACCCTATATGTTGAGCCAGATAATCAGCTATTATCGTACCAAATTTCATCAAAATCTGTCCAGTGGTTTTCTCATGACGCTGTTACAGATAGGCAGACAGACAAAAATGTTAAAAATAAGTATAGATTTGGCCTCTGTATAGATAATGACTATTTAAATAAGATTTAAAAAATATACAAACTGTTACTGAAAACGCGTATCTGGTAACGCGTCGCTTGTATAACCGAGTTCAGATGCGGGTTCAAATCCGGCTCTCGCACCTCTGATATTTTCATGTGCGAATCATTTCTATCCTGATTACCACTTGTCTTACGGTGAAGGAAAACATCGTGAGGAAACCTGCATGTCTGAGATAACCTAGCAAGTTTTCGTAAGACATGTGAAGTCCGCTCCACTCGTACTGAGGGAGGCCCGTGCCCAGCAGTGGGACGTTAAAAAGGGCTGATGATGATGATCTGAAAATAAGTGAAAGTATACATAGATGGCTCTCTTTGATTCTTAGCTCGTCTGTTTAATACATAACA
Organism: Boloria euphrosyne; assembly: GCA_951802675.2. Classification (NCBI taxonomy): domain Eukaryota; kingdom Metazoa; phylum Arthropoda; class Insecta; order Lepidoptera; family Nymphalidae; genus Boloria; species Boloria euphrosyne. The sequence continues at coordinate 8,732,226 of OX637872.1, forward strand.
TGTAATCTTATATAATCTTTTATCACATAAGAAGCACACTATTATCATATTACATAGATAATATTGTAGATCCTACCACTTATTTGTGATTTCAATTTTTTTCGTATTTTTCAGCGGGAATATTCGCACTGGTTGGTCTGTATCAAATGTCAGTGTGGGCTCTCGGCAAGCATCGCAACTACAAGAAGGAATTCCCCGAATATCCCAAGAACAGAAAAGCTATCTTGCCTTTTATTCTTTAAATGAATAAATCCCTTTACATAGTTTTATGCATACTTTTAGGGTTTATTGAACTGGAATATTTATATAGGAATGTACGTTGGGTTTATTTCGCAATGGTAATGATGTATTGTCCTCTTATGTACTGTATGGTGATGGAATTTTATTTCGAATGTAAGCTTTGAACGCTTGTCTGTTTCGTTACAATTGTTTCGCGCAAGTTGTGTACTACTCATAAATAGAAGGGGATTTAGTTGTTTAATTTAATTGAAGCATTTAATTAATGAATACACAATGTTACTAAACTGGCACTTTTATTTAATTTTGTAGCAAACAATAAATATTTTTTTAGTATTTTTTTGTGTTTTAAACGTGATCTCCCACTCCGTAATTCCACTTTTCGTAATTCTTTGATCAAATAGGTACCTAGTAGGTTTAGTTATTCCAATTGCAAGGCTGGACAATTCATACTTATTAACTATTAAGTGTTATCGAAAAAATACCAACAAACAAAAACAGATACAAAAATAATAACCAATAATTAAAATTATCACTTGAAATGAAACAAGTGGATGAAACATGATAAATGTTTATTGTAACATTAATCTGCATTGTCTCCACTACAATCTTTGTTGAAATGTCCTGGTTCATCCATGCATCTAGCTTTTTCGAGCAGGCGTTCATTTTCTTCTTTAAGAGCTACAATAATTTCTTCCCTTTCCTAAATAAAAAAGTATATACAAGGTTAATGAAACAACCTCTACCATAAAAAACGTACTTTTTATATTCTATAAAGAGTAGAGAACAATACAATGAAGTTCATATAATTTTCTATTATAACACCAAAGACGTCAAACTATTATAACACCAAAGAAGTCGGACTCGAGTCAGACTGTCATACCTAGGTTTTGGTTACAACGTGAAATATATATTCGGCCTCTGTTATCTGTATCATTATTAATGACTATTTCAATTAGATTTTAATGCAGTACAGATTCGACTAAATTAGAATTTAAATTATTATGTGTATAGACTTTAAATATAATGTATAAATATTTAGGTACCTCAATTTTTTGTTTATATTTTTCATCTAGTAACTCGCGGTCCTCCGTAACGTGTTTTAGTTTAGCGCGTGCAGTTGCCGGCGGCACGTATCGCGCAGACAGTCCGAGGATCGACTCCATTTGGCAGCACTTTGTTCTGGTAGACTTGAGTTCAGTACGCAGATTGTTAATTTCCGATAGTAAAGCGCAATTCTCCTGTGGTAGTTGAAAGTTCATGATGAATGCTATACAGTATCTAGGTCACAATTACTTAAATGATAAACCTAATGATTATTGGTTAAGAACCATGGTTATTCATTTTAGGTCTGTTAGTGTGATGTGGTTTTGTTTTAGGTGTGTTAGCTCTCAAATCTCAATATTTTTAAATATGGTATCCATAGATTTTATTTCAACAACCTCTGAATTGTAATAATAAGTTCTAGCCACTCACTCTCGCTTTACTGATAACCAGCTATCATCATACCAAATTTCATTAAAATGAGTATAGTGGTTTTCTCATGATACGGTCACAGACATACAAAAATCCTAATCCGAAACCGAGATCCGAACGATAGCTTTGACCTCTGTACCGATAACTATTCTACTACTTTAATAAATTTAAAAAAAAAAAGTATAATTTCTATGGGAATCGAAAAATGGTTAGTGGCTAGTTCATCAATATAATCGCAGTCGCAAGTCTAATATCACTTTTTTTTAATATAAAAAATACTTGAAGTGAATTAAGTACAAATTATAAATGTTATATGCATATAATAAAATTATAATTAATATTGCTGCAAACTCGGTGTTATTAGCAACTAACGTCCATGATCTTTCTGATGTCACCCTTAGAACCGTCTAACGACTTCGATAACTGCATTTTAAGCGCAGCTATTTGTTTCTCAAGATGATCTCGCTGTCGATTAAACTCCCGTATTGCTTCGTCCTCTGCTACTCGACTGCGTATAAAATCTATATCCTCCACGTATTTTTGGAAAAGAGCCTAAAATCATAAATTTCGGTACATACATATTTATACATTTATCTAGAATATAAACGCTAATAACTTGAATTTTGGCAGATAGGTATACCTTATGAAGAAAATGGTTAGGAAATATCAAGGAAAGGAACAAACAAAAAAAGGGAGGGAAGTTTGTACGTAACTTATTAAATTTTATAGTTGTAGTCACCAACATTGTAAGTTATCTTTCTGGCAGAAGGTACCTACGTCCTATTGAAATGAAAAATAAAGGTGAAGAGAAACAGTGTAGGCAGTGGTGGCCCAGTGATAACGCGCTCGCTTGGATAACCGAGTGATGCGGGTTCAAATCCGAGTCTCGCACCTCTGAAATTTTCATGTGCGAATCATTTTCTAACATGATCACCACTTGTCTTAAGGTTAAGGAAAACATCGTGAGGAAACCTGCATGTCTGAGAGAACTTTGCAAGTTTTCGAAAGACATGTGAAGTCCGCCTACACGTACTAGGCCAGCGCGGTGGACTATGGCCTGATCCCCCTCGTATTAGAGGGAGGCCCGTGCCCAGCAGTGGGACGTTAAAAAGGGCTGATGACATTATATAAAATTTCATATTGTTCATAAGAAATATTACATTAATACTCGTACGTCAAATATAAAAAAACAAGTTCAGTTAATATCAACTCACCTTTACACTTAGCTTTAATTGAGTTGGATCTTGGAAATTAGCTGTCATATTGTGAAGGTCAATCTTTATTTTCTTTAGAGTATTTTTCAGCGTTAAGTTCCGATTAGCTTCATTTATGAAATCCTTTTTTGCCGACGTTAACTTTTCATTTAACTGACTAATCTTGAGTTCTTGAATTGAAAAGGAAGACGTTAAAAACAAATAAAACTAATATATTCTAACCATTTACTTTGATACCTAAGATACCTAAGTATAATAAAAGAAAACGTGAGCTCAATTACTACTTTATTACCTAATATAATTTAGCATAGTCATTATTTAACAGGGCTGTCTAAACCAGAGCCCGTGTTATAATTAACATGATTCCCCATTTATTATTATATTGTTATTTAATTTTTATTTTCACCTAAACTTAATGAACATAGGTATTTTATTCTAAAGCTCTCCAATCTGTGAAGCTATTTATATTTCAACTTAACGGTATCTGGTTTGGACAGCCCTATATTTGGAATATAATGAAAGAAAAATATAATTATGCTATTAAATTTTATATTTTATCTGACTACTAATCATAAATCATGCAGCATGCATCTTATTATAGTACATACATTTTTAATTCTACAAAACAGTCTACAAAGTATATAAGTATATAGAAGGTAAGTAGGTACTTAAAAAAATTACAACTGAACATGTTTTTACCGCGAAAAGCCTTTTGCTTTAGTAGAGTTTCTAACGATACTTCCAACTCTAGAATACGTATTTTTTTCACTTTAATGTCGCGCTCTAACGGCTCTATCTGTTGTAAAAAATATTTTTTATGTAACAGCTGTAACTTTTTGTGAAGTAATCTATCTAAACTAAAGACCATCAAAACGGTTAATATTTTAAAATTGATCATCAACCATACCAAGGTCATGTTTTGTGTTCAATAACTTTAACTCTTCGTTCTCCATGTCATCTATCTGAACCTTTAATTCTCGTATTGTTCTTTCTTTAGGTTCAATCTAATAATATACGATTAAAAGATAGAATCCGCTATATTATGCTATATTTGAGGTTTGAATGAAAAACACTCCAAACTTCACAATTTACTTAGAATTTGTGACGGAAAAATTATAACTAAACTTGGTCTGAACCACTTGACTACATGTTACCCACTAGACAAACGTAGTGATTGCATTCTCTCTGTACTCTAGTCGCAATTATAAAACAAAAGCATACTGACATCAATCATTTGATCTTACGACACTCGGATGGAGCGAAATACCTACTTTAAGATATTTTGTAAGGCTAATTCGCCCTTTTATCATTTATGCTTAATTATTTAATTAAGGAATGATAAAAAACCATTATTTATATGTAAAGAGGGAGGAAAATTATCAAAAGTATCTATTTATATAGACAAGACTTTATAGGTCAGTAATCGCTATCATTTTAGGTCTATCTTGTTATTTTTCACCTGGTTCTTGAGCTCTGTAATCTTGAAATTCAATACAAATTTATATTTTTCAAGTTCCTGCTTTTTTCGTTTTAGTTCATATATTCTTTTCTCTTTATCTTGAATTGTGCCATCTCTCTCGGCTATTTCTTTCTTCAAATCAGCGACATCTCGTTCAAGAGTTGAAATAACTTTTTGAAATTGTTTATGCTCAGCTGTAAATATTTTAAACATATCAATGAAATAATTTAATTACATAAAATAAAATGTACTCATATAATATTTGACATAGCAAACTTAGGTATTCATAATATATTTATGTCATTCGATTGGACTTTGAATTGCATTATGCGTGTTCGCGAATGTTTCTGTCGTATGTACATATTTAGATATATACTATTCACCTATAAATTATAATATTCTACCACCAACACACGATGTTGGTATGGTTGGATGATGTAAGGCAGTGGTAGCCCAGCGGTAACGCGCTCGCTTGTATAACCGAGTGATGCGGGTTCAAATCCGGGTCTCGCACCTCTGATATTTTCATGTGCGAATCATTTCTATCATGATTACCACTTGTCTTACGGTAAAGGAAAACATCGTGAGGAAACCTGCATGTCTGAGAAAACCTAGCAAGTTTTCGTAAGACGTGTGAAGTCCGCGAACACGCACTGGGCCAGCGCGGTGGACTATGGCCTGATCCCCCTCGTACTGAGGGAGGCCCGTGCCCAGCAGTGGGACGTTAAAAAGGGCTGATGATGATGATGATGAACAAACGATGTATGTAATATATTATTGTTTTACCATGTAAACTTCTTAGGCAAAAAGCTAAATGATGCATAAACGGAGTAGGTACATGAACAGGCTTACCCTTCAACTGTGACACTTGATGCTTAAATTCATCAATGTCTTTATTCGCAGATATCAACTTCTTTTTCATTAGTCCTGTTTCTCCTTTTAAACGTACATTCGCATCCTTTTCTTCTTTCAATTGGACCTCATAAGCTGTTCTTATTTCAATAATTTCTCGATCTGCGTCTTCTTCTATAGATGCCTTTATTGTTTCATGCTCTCGTTTTTCCATTTCCGCTTGTTCTTGCAACTAGAGAAACCATATATGTATGTAAGTATATTACCGTTTTTTAAATCATTGAAACTTGAAAGCTACATATCTACTAGAAGTCATATATTTGTATTCTTACTTCTTGTAGCATGAGATCCTTTTCCTCAAGCTTTGCTTCGAACATATCATTTAGTTGCCTTAAAGCCAGACGTTTGTTTTCAGCCAGATCTTCCAAACGCTGTTCATAATCTTTCCTCATTCGAGCTGTTTTATCTTCTAAGCTCTAAAATACATATTGTATTATTTTGTAAGTATTATAAGTTTCTGAATATTTTAATCATTTAATCGCTTAGGAAAACAAGAGATAAAGAAAACAATAAGTAGGTATTTTACATAGTATTACTGAAACGTAATTAAACACATACTTACTTGATACCTATCGTATTCACTTATTAGTCTGATATTAAAATCAGCTTCTAGAGCTTGAAGAGTTCTTTCGTGTCCTGATTTCAACTTTGCAATATCTTGTTGTATCATTCCAATTTCGTGTGTGTGTTCATTTTCCATTTGCTATAATAAATAAAAGCATATCAAGCATATCATGTTTGCACACCGAGGGCTTCGTAGTAGTATGAAATATTACAGTTAATTTATAATCGCAAATCAATTTTTTTTTTGTGACGTTAGGACTAATAACGATTTTAGAATTTTTCCTTTACTTATACTCTCAAATTTCATTATTTTAGGTTAATAAAAGTGCCCTATAGAGCCCCTTGAAGACTAAGAAGTTTCACATTTTCACAGCTGCAAAGGATATTCCTTAGTATTTAATAAATTTATTATTATTTTCAACTTGATACCTCAAGTTATTGAGAATAAGGGCCATAACTCTTGAAGTAGTTTCGGAGTAAACATTGTGTCACGACATTTTTATATAAAAAGACTAAATTCTTTTTTAAAATACCTCGTTTTTTTCTTTAAGTTCTTCAATAGCAGCACAATATCCCTCGTGAACTTCTTTTAGCTTTTCAGCTTGTGCAGCTTCAGCTTGGCGAAGTTGATAGGTGTGTTCTGTTTCCAGTTCATTCATTCTTGTGCTGAGTAGCTAAAAAATTAGCAATGTCGCTTAAAGTATCACTATGATGTGATTTCATAAAAAAAGTTAAAATAGACAAATCTATCACTCAAAAACATAATGTTAGGTATATATTACACAAACTGTTCCAAGTATTGTAAATACACCTATAACAACTTTTCTGTGAAATCGTTCTTTTAAAACCCGCTGTTACTACATAATATTACTCAATTTTTCCAAACACAAATAACTAAAAGATATGTTTACTTAATAATAATAATACTTACATTTATATTATTAATTTTCTCCTGCAAATCTTTTTTGCTTATTAAAATCTCTTTAGAGTAGGCAAAATCTTTATCAAGCGCTATAGCTCTACCATCAGCGTTGGTCAACCTCCACAGACATATTGAGGAATCTTCTGCGACTGATACTAAAGTTTGATCATCGTATGATAATGCAATACCGGTAACTTTTCTGTTATGCATATGAAATTCATTGTAGATAGCTTTATCTAATAAAGGCAGTTGAACAGCAGTTACACCTCCTTCTCCACCGGTTATAAATAGCATTAAGTCTGAGCGTGACAGCACGATGGTATCTAGAGCGCAACCAATCAAACCTAGGTTTCTTCGAATTGTATTAGAGCCAATTTCTTTAACTTCACCGTCACTTCCAACGCCGTATGTTATCTTACCATTACTGTGAACATATCAGTATCGTCGTTTTATTTTTGAATTTTTAAATAGTTATCTCCTTATATAGGTACATATATAAGTACTTGTTATTCTTGTTTTTTTGTTTTTACGCTCTAATTATTTTTTACAGTATGGTGAAAATATATAGGCAATCTTTTTTTTACCTATTCCTAGTTACTAAAATTTCAAAGTTTTTTTTTGCAATAATAATTATTCTTCTATATCAATGTTTTTCTTATAATATATGATTATATTACTCACCTATTGACGGCACATGCCTTAAATTGATTTGTTTTAAGTATGACTTCACCAACTCTTTGCCCTGAAGACATGTTCCATTCATACACAGCGCCTTCTGTACCACATGACACCAACGTTAAATCATTTGCTGACCATGCTAACCCCGTAATCTACGAAAAATGTTTTACTTTGAAAGTTCTTTATGATGTATAATTTATATGTTATTTTTTTTAATAGTTTATTTGAAGTTTTTAAGGTTATTTGACGGACAAGTCTGGCTCAGTTTGAAGTGTTTTTACTTGCTGTGCTAGCGTAGTGGTCGTGGGTTTGAGTCCTACTGAGGCCATCTATTTGTTCAATGTTTGTACTGCAGTCATGAGTATTTATATTTAAAATATGTATGTTATTTACAGTTATATATTATGTAGAGTGTATCAACTATCTGGTGCTATCCGAAAGCCAGGTAGCTTACCACGTAACTAGAGGGCGCTGTGTGTAATAATGTTCCAACATATTTATTTATTAAAAAAAAGAAACTAAATTGAATTTTGAGGTCGAAATTATTCACCTTCCCATTATGCCCTTTCAAATTATAAACATTCTGAAAGGATACTGATGAAAACACTTGTATAACTTGACCATTGACGGCAGCGAAGAGATGGCCGTTGGTACTAAATTGTGCACGTTTACAATTACGTATTGGGAACTCCCGCATAACTTCAAAATCATCAATGAGCACCACCATGAATCGTAGCTTATCTGAAAACCCTACTATTGCGAAAAGTCCTGAAAATAATAAAATAATATTATTATATACTAGCGACTCACCCTCGCTTCGCTCGGGTTCGTTCCTAGGTTCCTAGGTCGCCACCGTTGTCACCATGATGATGCCCTACTACCTGCAGGTGACTAAACTTAACGCAGTTTATTATTTATGATTTTCCGATTTTAACTTGATCTTTTAAATCCGCGTTCGAAAAAGTAGAAGGTTCGACGGCTTATTTTTTTTACAATATTGTATAGATTTGTTGAAAGTATCCTACTTTACACCTATCCACCATCATCAAATCTTCTCATACAAAGTTTCATTAGTATTTTTTAATATCCCTAGTAATAATCATGTTAGTTAATGCGTAATATGGATATTAATAGTAAGGTGAGAAATAAATATTTGGCTTTTTTTGGTAGCCGATTTTCATATTTATTTTTTTAAATAAATTTAAAATGTCTATACTCTGATTTCTAATTCGACGGAATTCTGACAGCTGCCATTCTTTGACAATTCTTTTTTAACGTCAGCGAAGCCACGGGTACCGCTAGTAAAATTAACATAAATTTCTAAAATATAACCTCCTTCTTTGAAGTCGCTTAAAGTTCCTTATATCGTTAGCTATCTGCCAATGAAATTCCCGTCGAAGTCGATCCGGCTGTTTCAGAGATTACCCGGAACAAACAGACTGACAGACAAAAAAAATGTTTTTTTGTTTTTATCATATATAGTTTCATATGCATTTAGTGAAAAGCCATTAATTTGAAATTTAAAACAGACACTTCAATTTTATTTATATGTATAGATTTCTTTATTATCATATTTTATAATGACAAAATAAAATTGTTAACTCTTTAGACTTTATCTGCTTGCCGCATGAAAGTATTTCTACTGAGCATATTATAACATAATCATTTTTATGATTAAAGCTTGCACCACAAGGAAAATTATCACAATCAATCATAGGTCGCTTAGTTACTAAAAAAACTATCAATATAATGCTATCTTTTCAAATTTATTCTCGGGGTTTATTTTAATTTTTGATAACCCCAGGCTAAAAGATTTATAAATTCAAAAAAGGTACATAATATAGTATGTATAGAGCAGCGATCGTAAATGCGATTTGGTATATTGTAGAACGTGTACACCATACATGGACGAAAAAACTTAATAAAATATAAAAATTATCACATTATTTTTAGCAAATTGACCTCATGACACTCGGTTACCCAGCTACAATATACATATAGGTATTTCTTGAGGCGCATATCGTTAATTATTTTTTACAAAACATACCAACAAAAAATAAAGATAAGTTATATCGCGACTCGTCAGTAGGTACTTTTTAATTTTTAAACACAGTTATAAAATACTTTTATCCAGTAAGTAGATGAGTACACATTACACAAAAATAATTGCTCTAATATCTCAGATATTTTAGAATATAAAAGAATAATGCGTATGTAATTCAGCCTTTTTTAATATCCCACTGCTGGGCACAGGCCTCCCATCAACACGAGAGGGATCAGGCCATAATCCAACAGGCTGGCCTTGTGCAGGTTGGCGGACAATAATGTGTACATAGAATTACAATCTAAAACCTAAATGTAGGTAAGTATATGAAGGGTTCGGGCCAAAACAAGGAATGTCACAAAATATATATTTTTTTTAATTTACATTGCAATCTATAATACGTGGCAAAATCTAAATGTTCCCATACTTTTCAACATTTTTTAATTTTATGTGACATTCCCTGTTTTGCTTCTGTGGTCTGTACCCTTCATATGCAAATGTAATACTAAGAACTCTACATTTAGATATCTCAACAAAGTACAATCACCCGTAGGATGTAGAGAAACACAATGTATCTCTTCTTGATATAGTTTAATCAACTCTACATCATCAGTCATATAGTTCCAAATCCTAATGCTTTTGTCTTGTTCGCCGGACGTCATAAATATTGGTTTCCAAGCGCACATCGATAGCGAATTTATTCTGCCATAGTGCATCGCAGGTCCGAGTTCCGTAAATGCTATTTCTGGATTCTAAAAAGGATATTTATAACAAATTAAGTAAATTTGATAGTACATAGTTAAATTGTATATAGCATGTATAGGTGCCTTAATTAACAATTATGAGTTCGAGACGTCTTTGTCAATATTAAATGTCCTTAGAAAATAAATGTGGTAAGGTTGTATAGCACCATGACAGCTGCTATGGATATGATATTATTCTAAATGTTATTTATAAGTTCTAAAAATATTTACTTGAAGAATATGTTGTCCAAACAATTTAACGTAGTAAAGTTGTTTTCTAAGTGTTGTGATAAGAAGCACTTCTTGGTTCGGATCTATAGTAATATGTTGAATGGCATCTAACGGCGACCAGTCTGGGTGCTCTCGCGTATGTCTGCCAAAAATAAATACAAATAACAAAAGATATTACATTTAGTCGAAATTATAAACATATATTATTTTTGAGTTACTACTACATACTTGTAGGATTTTTTAGAAATTCTAAATAAATTCCTTTTACGCCAATGATGCGGTGTTTCTTTTTCAAACATATGAACATAGCCTTGGCCACAAGCGTATGCAAAACCTTTAAAATCAATCATTCATGTTAATTTTGTGCTGACGGTTCTCATACAAATATTCAAATAAGGTAGGTATATTTTGCCATAAAAGTCTTAAAAACACTCTTAAGTGAATAATGTCACCTTTTGCAAAATTAATAAAACACGTGACTGGGTAATCTTCTGAACCAAGAGTCCCCTGTTCACTGCTGGCCACATCTCCACTAGCAGTGCTAGTTTTTTCACCTTCAGCTCTGTAATCAATATAGTGATAAAAATGTTGTAATGTTTAAATATAAAATATTTGTACAGTGATGACTTTGAAGTTTGTACTACACTTACTCAACGTCTACTTTTTTGAGGGACATCTCCATGACATCAGCAGCTCGAAACACACAATTTTGTCGTAAATCTCCATTTTCCACTACCATAATCAATCCATTATACGTTCCGAACATAATACGATCTGGTGTTAGCCACATGCAACTCGTTATGTTAATCTAAAAGAAAAAACAAAATAATGCCGTCCATGTAATTTAACTAATATTATATACATATTTATGTATTATTCATCTCACATTTTCAGCCTTACACCAACCCCACTGACGCCACACTGTTTCGGAGACGTTCATTATTCGAAAAGTATATGGTCCAGATATAACTACGAGAGTTGCATCTGTAGGATTACATTGTACCTGAAATAATTGTCAGTTTGTTATTAAAAATACCTCATTAAAATGAATGATGAAAAGTAGATTCAAGATTTTGTTATATGTAATAAATAATAATATTGATATAATATTAAAAGAACCCTCACACTTTCTACAGTCCCTTGGCCACTTGGATTTTGGGCTTTAGCATGGCTCTCCACTTTTCCCTTGTCCCAGTTATAATAATACAAATACCAATCAGGTTCTCCAGTGATGGCCACCAAATATTTTGAATCATACGTAAACTGGATGCAAGCAAATTCTCGGGCAGTAGAATTTTCAAAGGGAACAGTTAATATTTTACGTCTCTTGAATGTTGTAAGGTCATAAATTGTAATAATTGGCTTTTGCCCTTCCTCCGCGATTTCATTTAACGCTAACCAACGCCTATATAAAAAGTAAAAAATACCTGCAATTGTACTTATACTGCGAAAGACTACTCTACTTCGAATATACTAATATAACTAATGTAAGGAAAATCTATATAATATCTTATTATATATAACTAGATTGAGGAAAGTGCCAGATTGCATAGTATAACAATTAACAATAATTATTTGAATCATTACCTGTTTGGCGCTAATACTAGCGATTTAATAGGTTTATGTTTATCTTGAAGGCGAATAAATTTCTGTTTCTTTTGAACATGATTGTGTATTACAATAACACCGCCAGCTGGATATATTATTTCGGAATCTGTCATATAATGAGCATTGTATCTGTAGATCAAAACAATTTCATTAGGAGTATGTCGATGATTCGTATATAGTTAGGCTATCAGAGGATTCAACCATGACAGATAATTTTTTTTTAGAAAATTCCTAAACATTAATTTTCGAAGATAGATACTTACTGAATGTCTGTTCTTAACCCATAAAATATTCTTGCTGAAATAGTGGGCGGGGTATTTGCAGCCATTATCGTCACTTATAGAACGCTTGTACGATTTTGTTTTAAAATTATATTCTAAGGAAGTATTCGCTTCTCACAAAAATATGAGAATAAACAAAACTATAGGATTTATGGTTGCTATGACAACTGCTTTAAGTAGGTCATTACGCAGACAACGATCAAATGCAAACTTTTATCGTTGCAGGCATATTAATTAAAAAAGCTAGACAGTTTTTTTTTATATAGGTATTATAGCAAAAAAAAATGAATAAGTTAAAAAATAATACTTTATAATGTTAGACAGATAAAACCTTCTTTCCCCGTTTTTCATGCACTCGAAACAAATAATAGGTCATGATTCTTGATATTATCTATTAAAAACAAAAGAAAAACAATGAGTAAACATTTTAACGTTTACAGTTTTAACCTGTACCTATATTATATACTTACATCTATATACTTCGATAAGCAACATTGAATATGCAGTAGTTATTACTATACTCATCTAGACAAGATATTTTTATTTATTTAATTAAATATTATTTTTAAAGCTTTTGCTACTTTATATTATGATTTAACCATACAGCGATATGAACAAACATAAAGTGACTATATCAAATAAAATGCGCAACACTTAAGACATGAATCGCCATTTATACTCCACTCTACCTGATTGGTGCTCAATGTCATCTTTAGTAGAGCATCCTCTTTGCAATTCCGAGGTAACTTGCTGCTTCCTCCCTTTACATAAAGCACTCATAAAATTATTATAATATATTTGTTATGAAAGATGTTGTTGATTTACAAACCTTGCCTTAATTATCAATTAAATTAAAAGTAATTAAAGTTCTAATATTGACAACTACTTATATCTAATGATTGAAACTAGATTTCAAGTCATTATAAAACAGTTATGAAATATGCCTACCAAACATAAGATTCTATTTAATATAATTACAATATAAAACATTTCGTCAGACAAGATAATACAAAACGCAAAAGACGAAGTTGATAAACCGTGTTCAAATATATATTTTTTCAATACTATGTGTTAATCTGAAATTTATTATTTATTCGTGCTTAAATGTTTCAAAATTAAAATGCTTACTTATAATATTTATTATGCTCATTTTTGCCTATTCTCTTGTGGTAATTCTAGGAACTAACACAGTGACTTCCTTGTTAGTTCTTTCCTTTAACAGGCACTTTAGTCTCCTTAATCTGTGAACAGGCACATTTAAACGACTGTGTGGTAGCTCCGGTACATTCGCCAGTACTTTTAACCCTAAAAATGTACCATGTAGGTACTAATTTAATTTTATCTTCATATTATGTTATTATTTAATTTAAATTATTAATTCTTACTTTTAAGTTTTATCGAATACGTACTTATTGCATAATTGAATAAGCTATCGAGGTCACGATTTCATAAAAAGTAACCGTATAATACAGATATTATGACTAATGAGTAGGTAAGTTAACAATTTCGCACTAATATACAAACTAAAAGTATCTAGACTTCAGTTTAATTTCATGAACTGGTTTGAATTTTTTGTTTACTCAGCCTGCTTCTATTTATGTTAGGTACTTTCTTTTTCTTCATTGCAAAAGTACGCTATTAATTTTGAAAGGCAATAAATAAAATATAGCATATTGTAATAAAGATAACTAATTAAATGCGAGAACCGTGAAATTATAAAAAAATTGATGTGGCCGAGGTTTTTAATATTACATTAATTATTTACTAAATATAATTAATTAAAAATAATTTACACCTGACGATAAAAGCTGGCGGGAAAATTGCAGAAGAAGAAATTACAGAATACATTGTCATGTTGAAGTTAGTGTTTTTTTTATAAATCACACATCAATATGACGTTAAGTTATACATTTGCATGTTATTAAATATAACATGAGTAACCTTTCCCGAGGCTCCACCCGCGTTCTAAAGACCGGAAACCAAATTCTTAGATCTTATCGAATTTCGTTAAAATTATCCAGTAATTTTCTCGTGATGCGGTCACAGACAGACAGACAAAAATCTAAAAACTGTAGATTCGGCATGCATGATGTATCTATAATGATGATGATGTCCTCCTGACCGATTCCGGCCACGACGACCAATCTCGTTGAGACTAGCCATCTGCGCGGGACATATTATAGTGCACAAGTGTATGCGCAAACACAAGTGCACTCTCCTTTCCTTATTCTCTCATATTCCGGTGGGACGACTACTCGACACGACCAGTAAGAGTTAAGGCGCAGGACCGACGGCTTTACGTGCTCTCCGAGGCACGGGGGTGAAACACCGCCAACTTCCCAATTCCGTGCTGTTACTGAGGCTTACGAAACAGAAAGACTCAATAACTAAACTTGGTCTGACCCGGGACTCGAACCCAGGACCCTGCGGTATCTGACCGTACATGCTAGCCACTACACCAACGAGGCAGTTAAAATATCTATAATAATGACTATATCAATAAGATTTTCTGGAAAAAAATCAATGTACAGATTCCAAATTGGGGCCGCCCCCTCCCCCTTGGTGATACATGGTGAGGTTTAAGACTATAAGCACCCCCCCCCCCCCATATCACGTGTATTTTTTAGTACCTACAATTTTTTTTTTAAATATTTATTTTTTTTTAATTTTTTTTAAATACAGGTATAAGTATCATAAGTGTCATCTAATTTTATTTTAGAAAAATACACGTGATATATTACTACACTCTCCCTCCTCCCTTGTGATATTTCGTGATTTTATATGAACATGTATAGAGATAGTTTAAAGTTTATCGTTAGTAGAGTCATAAAGTCTAGTATTACAAGCAACCTCGAGAGTTACTACCTACTAATAATTAAATATTACATACTCAAATTAACTATCGTAGCCCTAAATAGGTATAATTTGACTGAAACCTTCTCTACATTAATTAGGAAATCATAACATTTTTCATTATCCACGTAGTCATCTTAATCAAAAGGATTTTATAAATTACAGTTTGTACACATGATACGTTATTCTTGGCTATTAATAAGTGATCAAGTCAATGAATTGGCGATATCGAGCGTAATTGATGTCACAATGTAATGGTTCCTAACATGCCCTCTAACAAAGCCCCGACAAAAGAGTGTACAAGAGATGTCTTATAATATATTGTCGCCTTGTTATATTGAATAACTTTCAATAAGGTCAGTGCCCTACTAAACAAAATTGATATAGGTATATAGCACAGATACTATACTAATTTGGCATTTATTTGTTACTATGAACTTTATTCAAGTTTGCATGTAGTATTTTTGTTTAATACTTTCTTAGATTTACGCGAATATTCGACATTATAAATGAAACTATGGTCACGGGAGAGACTCTCCCGTGACCATGATTGCTGCAAATCATTCGAAACGTCGGGAACTAAAAATCAAAATAAATCCGCGACAAAATCCGAAAAGGTAGTTTCATTTATAGTATTTTTGTTTTTTTATTTTGTTGATGATTAAGAACAAATAATCAAATTGTGTAGAGACCTCATTAAAAGTTATTTATAAATTAGTGGCATAGTAAATACTAAACATCATTGAGAGTCATTAACTATTTTATTAAATTGGCCATTTCATTTTCTTTGTCCATACTAAATGTATATTATAACACCTTTATTTTTATATCCTATATATTATATGTTAATTCCTTTATGATAATTGAAGGAACAAAAGAAACGTATGACTAAGACGTTTTTATTTAGAGTCACTCAGCTCGGCCAATTCCGCAGAATTCTACCTCAGTAGGTAGGTATACAAAATCCTTATAATGAATTCTGATAATGAATATATAAATTATAAAGTTAAAGAACCACGAAACGCTGTGAATTAAGTATAGAGGTCATTGAAATGTCCGGCCCCGGATCGATACAATAAAAGCATGCGACGTTATTAT
Organism: Boloria euphrosyne; assembly: GCA_951802675.2. Taxonomy (NCBI): domain Eukaryota; kingdom Metazoa; phylum Arthropoda; class Insecta; order Lepidoptera; family Nymphalidae; genus Boloria; species Boloria euphrosyne. The sequence goes on from OX637872.1 coordinate 8,748,546, forward strand.
GAAGAAAAATTGTACTTTGTGATATTATTTTAGTTTTACAAAATATGAAGACCTTCGAGAAGTTCTGCATAGCAGTAGCATGCTAAGAGGTATCACATTATAAGTATAACATTATGTTTTTATATGCAAGTGCTTGTTCTGAAGACACAATGTAAATATTCAGTAGTTAAATGATTACGTAATTCATAAAGTTGACACAGCACTCCTAATAAAATATTCTAAGGTGTAATATTTTCCGAAGTTTACTCGGCCTTCGACATGTAGGAACGCTTTATGAAGATGACGTCATGGAAATAAATAACTACAGCATTAAATACAAAATTCTATACGTACTGCTTTACACCATAAATACCCACACATGATCAAGTGTATTTTTTTCAAAATAGTCTAACATAAGATAGATAAGCGTTTACTTTAACTATCCTTCGAGACTCAAGGTAATTGAACCGAAACAAAGATTAGTAAGTTGCTGCGCAGTTTGATTTGTCTTCATTAATTGGCGTTGTTAGGTAATTAGCTATGATCGTGAGTTGTGACGTCGACTTGCCCTCTCACTTATAATATTAAAAACGTCTAATGAGTACATCGTATTATAATGATTTGTTTCACAAGTTGCACGGATGCGTTTTGCTCACGCGATAGCGGTATCGGCGAGTGCGCTGCCGGCGGCGAGGGCTAGTGTGCCTCTGGCCGTGACGCGGAGCGCCGCGACGCCGCAGAACGATCTTCGTCCGTACCGCCAAACACGAAAACAAACTCCCGGCAATTATCTCTCTGTGATAAGACGATACAAGGCGCTATCAGTTGTGATAAGTTAATAGTGTGATACTAGATAAAAAACGAAGTGGTCGACGCCTGAAATACTGTGTGGACTATTATGTAAAACTTTGGAAGGCGGAATTTCTCAACTAGTGGTACAATAATACAATCATGACGACGATGGCGGGCCCGCGTAAGACGATCTCCATTCATGACTATCCCGAGCACCTGAATCCGTTCCGGGAGGAGGATAATCATACTAAAATCAGGTTTTGGACAATCGGTAGAAAATTAAGCAGGTCTAACAGTATTACGTTTTCTGGAATAAAGGACCTAAAAAATTCGTGGTAAGTCTTTCGTGACCAATATATCAACAAAAGTATACAATAAAGTAAAGTTGAAGTAGAGAAAAGAAGTATTGTAATCCTAATGACGATATCTGTGTCAACACAAAACTTGGACGTCTGACCTAATAGTGTTTTTATAATTCGTTCAAGTGGAATGTTTTATTTTAATGCCCTTATCGCAATTATTTTATACGAGTGTAGTCAGAGCAGACAATCTTTAGTAGATTGCAATAGGTATTTTAAACGATAGTGTGTCCACTAAGAAGTTAATCCGGAAGAATTTGCGGTCACAACTTACAACTACCGTAACATGAACACGATCTCACAACAATCGACTTTTCCTTCATTATTTTCATAACACCATTATTATATACATACGTAACCTAAATCATTTCCGGTTCGTCGATGTATATTTTACATTTATCCATGTAAATCATGCCCTTATTACATCTGGGTTAAAATAAACATTTTAATATGAAAATAATATTTTAATGGTGCCTTATATACAATGTGTTAAAGCTGTGTACATAACATAATAATTAATCCTTTTTCCTATAATAAATTAATATATATTAAAAAAATACATCCTCTTTCCTATGTCCCAACATATTCATTTATTTATTTATTTAATTGCAATACAATACAAATAAGAAATTTTCCATCCTCTGACATGCATCAATACTCAGCATTGTACCAAAGTCTATCTCACAAATACTATTTTAAATTATAAGTAAACAATTTTTATTCATATTCATGTATTATACAGCAAAAACATGACCTCAGCATGTATTTTACTATCTTGATCAAACACATTGAAAGATTATCATGTCCAATGATATGTTTAAATCGTGAAAATACTACGATTAAAACTTACTCGTACATTCAAACTATCTATTTATCTACAGCGACTAAATTTTTACTTCATAGTAATTAAAACTTTTAAACTTAATATATTTATTTACATAACATCAAAATTCTACTTAGGAAGCCACTTACTAAATAATGTCACTTTACGCTGTAGACTCTACATTTAATTTTATATTAGGTATAACTAGCAGTACCCGCGGCTTCGCTCGCATTCTCACTTCTGAATTCCGATCAATAACAAAATTTGCAGGATCACCCGCTGGGGTAATCTGAAGATTCCCTGAAAATTTCATCGAAATCGGTCCAGCCGTTTCGGAGTCTTTAGGAAACATACATACACACATCGCTTTTATATATTTAATACTCGTAGATTAAAGTCCATATTTAAATATTATTATTTTTTTTCACTTAGGTATAGTTATATAAATAGTAAACGGATGCTCGTGTGGATAATGTTAAGTGATGGCCTAGTCATGCTTTATCTCAAGATTTCACATTATACCTAACCATTTGCAATCTGTGTGATAATTGATTTGACATAAGCATGAGAATCGCTTAGTTATATGTAACTGTAATACGTATATTTTGATGTTACTTTGAATCAACAGAAAAATTAAGACAGTGAATTTTGCAGGATATCCTGCATATACATAAATATATCGTACCATATTTTGTTTGTCGTTCCTTTAGATAGGTAGGTTCTATAACCTAATTATATCAACAATAGAGCGCTTAGGATAATAGAGATGCAGTATGTTACATTTATTATTAAATAATATGTAAATACTAATTTATTACACATTTATGACATTTATGACATTTTTTATTATATATATGGACGTAAGAATTTATGCTCTTTGGGTTTTAACTAGATGAACTTTAATTTACAAGAAAATATATAATTAATATTCTATATACGTACTAAAGAGATATTTAACGACTTATTTCACACTGAAGTTTAAATCAGTCCCATCGTAAAAAAAAACACTCACAAGATTCTTCATAACGCGGCAACAAAACTATTTTTCATGACCTCTTGTGAGGCAACATAAAATTCCAATGCAAAGGTACATGGTAAACGCTACGGTCCGAATCATGCTAGCGGCTACCACAATTGTCTAGTAAGTTGCCGCGCTGATAAAATCGTGGGTTACAATTACTAAATATAAAGAAATTTAGCAAAACAATAAACTTCTTTAAGGTTTCCTAATGACACACACTTAAATAATATTTAAAATGCACAGTAGTATTGAAGAACGCTGTGTTGTCACAAGTTTATAAATAGTGTTGATGTCACTACATAACACTTCGTAAACAAACAAGGATCAATAATAATAATTAATCAATTATTTAGGTACTATTATTTATAAATATACTTACATTAGTATGTAGAGATCAGAGATCATTATAATTAAAGGAGTTAAATTACATAAGCATTTTTTCCTTTTTATTACTAACATTTATCTAATCTCCTTAATAGTAGAGCCCTCTGCAAGGGCTGGAGTTTGATTTGAATTAGACTTTATCCTAGGCTGGCGTTACTACAATGATTATTGTATAATAGAAAAGTCATTGAATAAATTCGCCCATGTGAATGTAGCGAAATGGCCAAGTCACATCTTTGGCTAAGGTGTAGTTTGTCTTGGCTCTACATGAGATCTGATAACATTTTGACAGTACAAGCCATAAGGTTTCGTTTTGCAATAAATATTGTGAAAAATATTGTGAAAAAATTTTTAAAGACCTATTTTTTAAGTCAAGTCAAATGTCACTCATATTTTTCAAGGTTGGTCAAAGAGGTAAATAAGTAAGTCGTCAGCTATATTCGTACCTATCTAGTATCTACATGAAGAATAAGGCATAGATTTTATAATTTATATTAAAACATGCAACTTATTTTCGCTTTGTACAAACGTCTCTATAATTGTACGTATACATAATTATACGAGTACTTACTTATGCCTGAAATCACATCTGAGTTAGTATCGGATTTATATTTGAAAATTTTACAATTTTTCTTATCATAATTATCACAAATTAAGTATTAGTTACTATTGACTTAGGTATATTATATAAAGGAAAATAAATATTACATAAGTACATATGTTTTTTAAGTTGTGTTTTTTTTCATTAATTTAATTAATTATTAATACCTACCAGTTACATTCTAGTAAGTATAATATCGTTGTTGATATGTTTGACCTATTTAAAACAATCGGAAAAGATGATTAGCCGAGCAATTAATGTCTTCGAACATCTACAGGACGATTATTTCATCATGTTTGTATGTAGAAGTCCATTTAAATACGATCTAAAATCAATTTTTGTTTAAGTTATTTTAAAACTTCGTGTGTATTTTACGAAATTAGTGTTTTTTATTTTATTTATTCTGCGTCTTAACGTTTTTAAACGATACCATCAAATATGCTTAAAATAGATACAGTTTTGTCTGTAATCATAGAAATTGTTTTTCTACTCATGCCTATGATATATAATACTTACCTAGACAGCTTTTCTGTAACAGATACCTCAAATAGTCAAGGGTCTCTTTCTCTAAAATGAAAATAATTCCATAAGTTCAATTTATTAAAACTATTATTATAAGGTTTACGTAAAAGAAAGAAAAATGAACAAACATCCTTTTCTTTTTATTCGTAGTAGTATTCTAATATGTGTGATAATATCTATTTTATTGGAACAGTGAACGTGAGCCATTTTACAGTACGTACCTACATAGGTACCTTATTTATTTATACTACATGTCTGTTGTCACTACTATACATATATTACAGTAATGTAATAAAGTAACTAAATGGTAAGTGTAGTCAGTACTGCTACTGACTCACCTATGTTTATTATTGTGTCTTAATTACTAAGCTATTTTTGTGAAAACGCATGTTGTCTATTACCCATTTCTCATTTATATTTTTCATTAAATTTATATGAGGTTGTATAACTCTTAGTTAACCCAACAGAGGTCCAGGGCGTCCTGCCTATGTAAATATGTACCTATATGACAAAAAACATCGATTGTATATTTGCAAAGATTTCACTTAATCTTTTTTATTTAACCTTGGCTAAAGCAGGCCAATGCATTTAGATAGGTACTTCTTAAATAAGTATGTGTTAAAGTGATAAAGCAACAGAAAATACTTCAGAATATTACGTGTTGAATTAAATCAGTGTTCGTGTGACGCCTTTTAATAAAATATTCTAAAAATTACCTAAATTACTTGTCTGCAGAATATATGTAAATGTTAACACTTTTATATATCAGAGTTTGCCTACCTAAAGAGTTAATATTTTAATAACATTACTATATAATCTTATAATATGATTGGATTAGTCATTTCTGTAAATTGTAAATACATATGGACCTTTTTACAACAGTCGTTCGGAAGTCGGGTCTGGGCATGCTTTGGCATTGGCCCAAGAATCTCATTGTAGGATAATTCCTGTTGCTTTAATTAGTTTTATATGTTACAATATAGATTTCGAAGTTATCGCCGGGCTAAAATTAATTTATTACACGTTTATTGCTTTTGTTGTTGATAATATTGCGCACATCGAGCATAAATCGCAGTTTCTCGTTTAATTCCTAAACGACCTCCACGCTGCGGTAGTGGTGTTTTTTACATTTTATTATTTTTAATGAGTACAAACTGCAGTAACCTGATATATCACCGCAACATAAACTCCTGTCCTGTGAACATTTATCAATCAGCTTCTAAGTTACTGATGGATGTTCGTATTTACTGTTTATACCTACGTATAATTTATTCGGTTCCCTAGGTTCGTTTAGATTTTTTTGAAATATGATAGGTTCTTGTAATAAAAAGTATTCTACAATATGTTATGTTGGATAACTAGCTATAATTACAGAAAACATCGAAATCTGTCAAAAGACAGACAAACGGAATGGTTTGGCGTCTGAACCGATAATACTTAATGACTAAATTTCAGCAATGCAAGAATTTTCACAATTTGAATTTAGACGGTATTACAATAGTGAAATAACATAATAAAGAAAGCGACGCTAAAAACTGTAACGATTACATTATTTAAAATATTGCTTCATGGCATCATATCAGTTAATAGACAAAATGGAAAGTATGATTTCGGACACAGTTGAGTCATCTGAATATTTTCTAATATTCTTGGTATTATTCTTGTTTCAATCAATTTTAAACAAAACAACAAACAAAAACAAAAAAAAAACAAATTATAAAAAAAACTAACTGTCTAAAAATTTAATATATGCCTTATATCATATTACCTTATATATTCATGAATATATAATGCGTATTATGCTGTCATATACATTATATGTACCTACATATATACAATGATACACATAACACATATTTTCAACCGACTTCCAAAAGGAGGAGGTTATCAATTCGTCTGTATTTTTTTTTATGTTTGTTAGCTCATAACTTTGTGCTGGGTGAACCGATTTTGATGATTCTTTTTTTATTTGAAAGGTAGTTCTTCCCATGTGGTCCCATTTTCCCAGTTCTGATAATGACATCCATGAGAAAATGATAAAAGTCTTAAATTTGCATTAAGTATTTGCGCGACAAATGGACGAATAACTCAATATCACGCCAACCGATTTCGATGATTCTTTTTTTAATGGAAAGGGATGAGAGTTTGGTAAGGTTCTGATGATGGGATCCATGACAAAGTATCGGAACTCTTCAATTCTTAGGAGCAAATTAACGATGCTCGGCTGAATCTTTTATAGACTATATGGATATTTGAGTCACGTACCGTAACTGATGATGGAAGGTACAACTCCTCAACGGTTAGCAGATTAAAGAAAATTTGTTCAATATAATACGCAATTATGAACCTATAGTTGTATACTTCAGGCTATTAGGTTTACCTCATAATAGAAGGTAAATTTTTATAGTCATTAACACAATACGTATCTACTTTCCGCTAAAAATTTAAAAATAAATTATTTTTAACAAAAAAACAAAAACCGACTTCCAAACTCAATAAATCTAAACTAAAAAGTAGAAAATAATACTTTTAAGGACTTTCTTAATTTTGAAGTCGGTGCCAGCCAAAGCAAAATAACCCTAAATAGATATATATTTGATTAATCTATCAATTTGTAAACATAATCAAAATACCTGGCTTCTATATTAATATAACCTTTGCTTTATTTTTACTTTAATTTTTCATGTTTAAAGATATACCTACCTACTCGTATATTTTAAGAAAAAAATACCTTTTTCGACTGTATCAAAAATAAGTAAATTGTTTTGATAAAAACTACTTTTAAATATTTCAATGTGAAAAAAATGATTTTTGTTTTAAAATTCAATCATCGACTCCTTTAAATCAAAGTTTGTATTGTCTCATCTTTTTAGATTCAAATTAGTGTTAAAAAAATGTATTGAAGATAATTTTTAATGCGCTGTTCATTACATTCGATAATACATATATCATTTTTGCTGCTAATCTTAAATGTCTGTAACTTGTAAGAACTAAAAATAAATATATTTTCGTCAGTCTGATGTACGGTCTTTCAAAAGGTGTTTTATTTTATTAACACGACGTATTTTTATTTACATCATCATCATAATATAGGCAGTACAAATAAGTGGAATGTCATGAATCACGACATTGAGTTAAAGAAAACAAAGTGTATTTAATAAGTCTTCGTTATTTAAAAAAATATCTCACCTCTGTTATAAGATCTAAAAATGAATCATCCTAAAAATTTGATATATAAGTAATACTGAAAGAATGCATATAGGCAATGTGGGTCATGAGAATGAGTATCATTGTTTGTTTAGAGTATCGGGCGATCATTAACATCACCTATTTTTCGAAGGTCGTAACCTCGAATAATGTTAGCGTAGGTATACTTAGTGCAAATCTTTTAATTCAGATTACAATAATCTAACTGCAAGTTTAAAATAAGAATAAGGAAATATTGTGTATGAAATATTATTTTTGAAGTGGTAGTGCCATGCTTGTTACCTTCGGGTAGCAGCCGAATGGGCCGGCACCCCCCGTATAGTATCACTGTCTCACAGAAGACCAGCGTGAAGTGGCAGCTATGCTGTCGCGTTTCGTCCGGTAAGTGAGAGTCCAGGAGGCCCACTTTCCTAAAAGGCCGGCAACGCATCTGCAAGCCCTGCAGTGTTGCAGATGTCCATGGGCGGAGGTGATCACTCATATATGGGCGGAGGTGATATTATAAATAAAATTACTAGCAATTGGCTGCGCCCGCGTTCCTCCGCGCCCGCGGGATGGTGGTAGAAGGATAAAAAAATTGTGTTATAAGTATTTTTAATGCCAAATGAATAACAGTAACAATTTGGTCTAAAAATAAAAAATAAAATATCTTGAGAGGGCCACCGTCATCACCTAGGGGAATAATAATTGCAGAGGAGTTCGATAACAAACACTTTGACACGAGATTTTTCTATATTAGAAGGTTAACCTCACGGTACGTTCGAGAATATTTATACAAAACTCAGCAGATATATTATTATTAATTTTTCTTTTCTATATTATTGTAATAAATATAAAATATCTTTTTATTAGACAAGTCGATCTTAACGCCTTGCTCGTCGCAAATATGGAGGTTACAAAAGTGTCATTGATCACCACGGGTGTATAAAATTACTGAAAATTCATATATAAAAAAAAACAGTTTGTTGTTTCTGTTTTTCACATTTGAGCAAGTCTTTATTTATATTTTATACTATTGTTTATTGCTTTAAAACATACAGTAATTTTAATTCAATTTCTGTATGCAATAGGTAGGTTGAAACTGTGGTAGAGATAAGAGAACGAAGATAAATAGAGCCCCATTTCACATCTAAAACATATCCTGGTCTATTGAACTTTTGCCAAGTTACAACCAACAATATCAAACCTTTTCCCACCATATTCGAATGGGACAAATGCGCGAGTAAGTACTCAAATTGGCGTATATTATATCTATTGAAGTTGATGTGCCTAAAAATGCCGATTAAACGTTATGGCTCTCTTTTTGAAAGTCGGTAAGAAAGTATACCAGAGTTATTATTATTGAAGTGCGAATTCATAAAACATGACGGCTGCATTTAGTCACTAAAATTATCACAATATAACTGAGACACAAGGGTAAATATTGCTGGTTCAAGAACGGGTCAAATCTCGTTTTATCTACTCGACCTAGAAGATTTAGTGTCAAACATATGCGTACAGTTTAGCTTGTTTACAAATATTCCGCTCGGTGATCGCCTAACACTCGCCTGAATCATGCATCTAGATTGATGATTAGGTTTTCTACATTTGTTAGAAGAAAAAAGTACAATTCCATTATGCTTCTATAATACCTAATTCCTACTTTCATATAAGCAACAGGCAATACTAATTAGAATAATATTATCTCTATATAAATAATTTAAGTGAAAAAACCATCATTTGGAGAAACGAAAATTTATTACATAACATTGGTAGGTACTTGACATTCCAATAAAATGATTAGTATTGTAAAAAGAATCATTGATTCAAATCCTTTCTTGATTCTTGAATCGGGTTATGAATATTTTTAAGAAAATATGAAATCTACCAATTATATAGGTGAGGTGGGCGTGAGAGAAACCGTCGCAGCACAATTGTTACCGTTCAAGTGGAATCAAGTGCACGAAACATTACTTTTGTCACTGGCCATTGCGCCTACAGACATCCGCTAACCGCAGATCCTTGTGCGGGTTCATGTATAACAATGACCGGACTCCCAAATATAAAATAGCGCCATTATCTACCTACATTACAACATCTGGGCGGCTAATTGTACATAATATTATATAATGTTAGAAGTAAAGAAAATATAGATTATAGATCCCACACGGATTATAATAAGAATATTGTTTCTTGCAATATACTATAATATTTATTTGTTTTTTTTATTATAATGTTCCTATTTCTTTTATTATAACCTAATTTTCAAATACGATTTTGATTTCATTTAATGTAAATTTAATTTCAGGTCTTTACGCTCTTTTATGAGAAAAGGAAAGAAAGGTGAGCAGTCGTCTAAAAATAATAGAACTAGTACCCAAATCAATGGAGACAGCAGTCCTGTTGTGTACCGACGAGCTTTGGAATGTAAGATATGATTTTTAACTTTATTTCTTCACTTATAACAATTTTAATAAAAATATTTAGTCATGTACTTAGTACCTAAAAATGTTTTTAGATTTATGTTATATGTAAAAATGTAAAAACAATGTTAGTAATAATTGTTTATAGTCGATTTAGGTGAGATATTATGTGAATTAGAAAGTAAATTCTTGGGTAAACAATAATTAATCATTTTGCCAAAATATATACGTGAGTAGCGGTTCTGACTTAAATATACAAGTAGCACTTTGGCATAAAGACTTCTCATAAGTGATTTATCAATCTCTTATGCACAAAAAAAGGGTTCGAGTCGGAGGTATGACACTAACATAATATTTAAAGTTTTTACACAGACTTTGTGTAGGTACAACTACTTAATTGACATGAATTACTACGGGTCTTTTTTTCTAAGATAAACTAAATTTTTATCACATGTTTGTCTATCTGTTTTAATATTATATTGATATTTTTACAGTGATCTCCTACAAACACTAATATTTACTTAGTGTTAGTTAACCATAAAGAAATAACTAGACATAAATAAACGCGATTGAACACCTAGTAGGTTTTACTTACAATAATAATGATTAATTCATGTGAACTCATGTAAATTCACAGATTCATCAGCATCCGGCACTCGCAGCACAGTGGGGTCACCTGAGCGTGCCGACCGCTACGTGTACGGCGGCTCCGTTACTCCATTGCCGCGCTCGCGATTCCAAGAACGCTTGCGCAGCTCTCAACTAGAAGTCAATTCTCTTAGGTAAAAAGAAATGTATTCAGTAGTGAGTATAAAACTTTAGTTTTGGTTCGTATGTAACTCCGTATAGGGTCGATAGTGTTGTTTAAAAAGAAATAAAATTGTACTCTACCTTACCATTTAATGCAAGTATCCACTGAATGCACATTGCATGTTACGAAAAATAAATCTATTTAGGCAGTTATTTACAGGTAAGTACTCAATACCACATAACACTCGTTAATGAAAACTACTTATATTAAAAGAAGCTCGGTTTCGGCCTTAGTATACCTCTATGTATGTATATTTCTCTGATATACATCCCCGCGGTAAAATTATCCTATATGTTGACCCGGATAACCAGTACCGGAGTACCATTATACAAAATTTTTCATAAAAATCTGTCCCATGGTTTTTTCATAGTCAGAAAGACAGACAGCCAGACAAAAAATCTATAAACTATAGATTCAGTCTCTGTAGTGATTATTTCAATAAGAATTTCCAAAAAAAATATTTAATGTCACCGAACTAAAACGTTTACTTCGGTGTTTTTTAATGTGCAGAATCGACTTAGAATTTTATGAAATGTACAGATTTTAAAAATGTCACCTCACACAGTAAAACATTTTCTTTTCTCTTTAAATATGTCTATATATAATCTAACATACCTACTTAGTACTTACCTCTTATGTACGTACTATGTACAAAAGACGTTAAAACATTTATTTAAATACTTTATTATTAAACTTATTTTAATACTATCGGTACAGGTATTTCAATATATTAGATATTTTTAACTGGTTATAAATTGATATACCAAGCACGGTACATACATATTACGATACATTTTATAATGCTCGCATTCATTGCATTTAATACCTAATACTAAGCGATATCTCAATTAAATGAAACAAATTACAATATTTTCAGTGCCACCCCCCGCATGGCTCGTAGCGACATAACGGGATCAAGGCTAAGCGTTGAAAGCACGAATCCGTTTGATGAAGCGCCGATACCGCCCATACGGGCTTCACGTCGCAAGAAAAAACGTGCTCCGCCACCACCTTCAGTCTCAACTGCTGACGACTCGGTAAGTTATTCAGTAAGATATTCTTCATAATAATCAACATATTAAAATTTATCTTATTATGTATTTCTATTTTAAACAAATATATTAAAAGAAAATCCAATTTTTTTCAGGTAACTAGCGTACCACAATCAGAACTACACATTACAGAAACGGATGACAGCAAAACCTTAAACATAACTGTAGACGATGATATTGATGATATAAATATAAAGGTCGAATTAAAAATAATTGAAGATGAAGAAAACATTAACATTAAAAAAGATTCAAGTCCTGAAAAACTCCAAACGGAGAAACTTGACAACAATCAACAAAAGCTAAATACAAATGAGGGAGATACCAAAGACTTAGATGATAATAGCGAAAATCGAACATTTACTGACGACACTGTTGAAGTCAGATCAAAATCAACTAAAGACGTCTCTGATTTATCATTTCCTAAAATAGATATCATTAAGTATAGAAGAAATTCCAGCGTAAATGAAGATGATATAAGGCTCCGACGAGGGAATCTAGAAGACTTCCACTCACTATCGAACAAAAGAAGTAAAAGTTTAACAAATACTCTAGATGGTAGCTACATAGCTTATGACATAAATTTAAATGAACACAATGTGGATATCAACAGCAATGAAGAGCCTCAAAAAGTTGTTTGCAAAGTATACGATGAGGCGAGAAAAGAAAGCCTTGAAAATTCCATATCAAGCACCGAAAAAGATTTTCAAGAAATCGATAAGGCAACTAGAGAGCTCGAAAGAGAAATTAATAAGCTTAACACAGCTCTGATAGAAGATGATCTAAGTTTTGATAACGGTCGACTTTCCGTATCCGAGATAAGACAGAAATTTGACAGGAATGGCGCCAATTCACCAAACCCAATACCAAAACCCAGGAGAAGTCACTACGGTGAATCTGGCTCTCCTGCAAACGGAAATATTCAGACATAATGGAAATTTATAAACCACAAATATTTTAGATTTTTATGCTAGAAATAAGTGTATGTATGTAACAACGAACCTGCTTACAAGTCATAATTTTATATCATGTAGTTTTTCCATTTTATCAACTTAAACATTATTCAGACTCTTAATTTATTATTATTCTTGTGAATTCTTATTATGAACAATTGAAAACATTGTGATTAGCCCCTTTTCTAGGATAGTAGAAATCATATATATAAAAAAAATGTTTTGTTATTTTTTTAAATAGTTTAACAAAATTTAAAGTCATCAATATATTGGGATCTCAACTATTTAATATTTGTAAAAAAATGTTTTGGAAAAAGTAGTAAGTAATAGGAATTTTGAAAACAAATATATTTTAAATATTTATTAATTGCACGACCAAAAAATTTAAATTAAGTAATATTGTTAAAATAAATATATATATACTTTTGCCTGACTCTAAGATAATAATTAATAATATGTATAGCTATTTATTAATACAATGCATAATATGTTTGTTTATAAAAATATTTACTTTTCTTCGAGATGAAATTATGTTATTAGTTATTATTACCTATTATTATTATTAGTCGATGTCTATCCAATACTGGTTTAATGTTACAACGTGGCCGGTCAGATACTGGATTTCAAGTTCAATGGAAGGCGTTTAATGGACATTCAATAAGTTAATTATGAAATATCATTAGACATCTGAAAGGTCAAAATTTCATGGTAACCGATATCACGTGAAATTTTAAATTTGTTAGTAATTAAATATCAAATATTAATTATTCATTAGTATAATATAAAATGATTCACATCGGTTACTTTGATACCTACACTAATTATTATCAAATATATGGAATACAGTATCATTTATCAGTCTATTTGTAACTATTAAGTTATCATACCATTTCATCTTCGTCGTATTCATTAAACTAAATAATATTTTTGTGATATATTATGACTTAAATAATATACATATTCATATACATAATATAATGTAATGTGCCTTCGTAATGTTATAACAAGTTATTTTGTATCCATTTTAAAATGAACAAACTATTACATATTACAAAAGGTTACCTACTCCAAAATCATTTTGCCATAATAAGACTATAATAAGAAACAATAAATTGTGATAACTTTTCAAATGCATCACTTTAACTTAGATAACTATCATAATAATAAATACTGGTAACATTAAATCAATATCGACTTATTAAACTTTTCTAGAATAAAATAAAGTAGTCCATGTCGCAATATCATGTTTAATTTAGTTACTATTATTTATAATATTAAATCAATTAAACTATCTATAAAATATATAGGAATATTACGCACAAAAACAGCGTATGTTTTTTATATTAGTAATATTTAAATTTTAATGTTATCAGTAGGTCATACCTATCGGTTTCCTAGAATGTGTGCAATGTTTAAGTTATTTATTTATATAGTTATAAAAAAATTATGGGCATATTTAAAATTTATACTTTATATATTTTCAATCTGTTGATTAATAAATTATTATTTATTACAATTGACTATTCATTTTAGTATGACGGTTGAGCTACATATTTCATTTTTTTACTTTTATTATTAACTAGCCTTTCCCGCGGCTTCGCTCGCGTTCTAAATTCTGGAAACCAAATTCTTTTCGACGTCCTTCCCCCTAGCCACCGCCGTATTGCACGCGGTGATCATTATTTTGTTGCGGAGTTACTTAAAACTATGATATCTCGTAAGATATTCATTGAAATCAAATGATGCCAAGAGCAATTTTGTTCAAAATTTAAATACTTGTGACGAGTAACTTATTTAATTAGGTAAGGATCAATATGTGTATTATGATCATGACGTATAAATTACTATTTATATTTTTTTATTTCACGATTAAATATTGTTATTATCACTTCTTTGTTTTCATTTTAATGGAGAATGAATTTTACATTATTTACCATAGGATAAAAGACTTCGTTAATTTGCAAATAGATAAACTTTTATTTTATACAAGCGACACACCTTTATTTCGCTCGCGTTCGTCCCTAGATTTAGCGCGAGCGAAGCCGCGGGTTCCGATAGTAAATGTATAAAAAAAACATGACAAATTATATTTTACTGAAACCTTCGTGTACTACACCATCCATTGGTAAAAACAGCATGAGAATTGGTGCAGTAGTTTTTGAGTTTATCGCGAACATTGTTTTATATTACGTAAGTAGTAAAGTGCAAATTAACGTATGCCTATGGTAAATAATTTTAACATATTATATCGTATAACAGTAATATAATATGTAGTAGTAAATTGTACCTAGTGGTGATATTATAGTAGTAGTATATTGTATAGTAGTAATAAAGTAGTTGTATATCGTATAGTAAGTAAATGTCAAAGTACATCGAAAACTTTCTAACTACCGTTCTATTCTCATTATAGGCTATATAGGGTGCGGCACTGCGGGATCACTTCTGAGTGGTTAAAAAAAGTATTTTAAAAATTTAGAATTTTATTGATGAAGATTTTCCGAATAAAATCTCAATTCAAAAACGCTTTTAAATTTAATAATATCGTTATGACGAAATATGTTAAACTAAATTTATAGAAATTAAATAAAACTTTCACATTCCATAATAGAGAAAGTAATAAAATATAACTGCATCAAATGAGTAATGTAGGAGCGTTGTTTATGTTTTGAAACTAGAGTTCTTTAAAAACAAAAAATAACAATAAGTACTTTCTATAAAATCAACATCAATCATACAAGTAATGTCCCATTACAGACAAAATTGCCTAGATTTTAATATTTTAAAAATATTATGAATAAATGCTGCTTTTAATGATTTGGCACTTTATTTCATACTAACATTAGAGTATAAATATTTGACCATTCTTATAAATCGTAGGAGCCATTCTTAGATGAGAAGAAATAGATTTATTAATCTCACCCGTGCCATGCTATAAGGTAAGTATAAAATAGTATAAATCATCTATAGTTTGTGTTCATACACTGTGTGAAGTAAAATCACCCATTATAAAATAAAATTATTTTATTTTTTTGTAAAAACATTTTTTATTTAGGTAATTAAATTTGTAAATTAAATATAAAAACAATATACATACATAGATTCACTATGGTTAATTTATAACTTAACATTTCACATTAAGAGCATCAAGTCTATTAGTTTTATATTTTATAAATCTTGGCAAATTAGTAATTGTAGTATTCACCAACGCTCGACATGATTTTGGACAATTTCTTTGCTGCCGTGCCTGAAATAATATATTTATGAGTTAGTAGGTAAATTTTATGAGATTGATAAAAATAACTCAGTAAGGAATCTATTCCTTGTTCCCCGGTCTATGTTTACATTAAAAAGATGTTAAGAAACTTGATATTGAACCCTATTCGTTAGATATGGGGTTTCCACAAGGCTCTATTCTTGGTCCATTTCTCTTTCTAGTTTACATAAATGATTTGCCATTTTTTGTGCAGGACAAACATGAGATAGTATTGTTCGCTGATGATACTTCACTTATTTTTAAGGTAAAACGTAATTTACTTGTGTATGACGATGTAAACGATGCTCTCTCAAAGGTTCTCTATTGGTTTGATTCGAATAATTTATTATTAAATAACAAAAAAACAAAATTAATAAAATTCACAACACCTAATGTTAAACTTATTGATAATGGTGTAGTATTAGGCGGGGAAATATTAAAACCGGTACAGTCTACCAAATTCCTAGGTATTATCATAGATTCGAAATTGCGGTGGGATCTCCATATTGAGGAGCTAGCGAATAGGCTTAGCTCTGCAGCGTTCGCGGTTAAAAAAATTAGACTTCTTACTGACGTAGATACAGCTCGCATAGTATACTTTAGTTATTTTCATAGTATTATGTCATATGGAATCTTATTATGGGGAAATGCAGCTACCGTTAATACAATTTTTGTCCTGCAGAAAAGAGCTATTCGTGCAATTTATAGTTTAGGTCCTAGAATATCATTAAGAGATAAGTTTAAAGAAATAAAAATATTGACTGTTGCTTCTCAATACGTGTACGAAAATGTTATGTATGTTCATAAAAATATACACGAATTTCCCAGGAATTGCGACATGCATACCATTAATACTAGGAGTAAACATAAACTTGTAATGCCTGTGACTCGTTTACGCCGAGTCAGTAATTCTTTTTATGGACAATGTATACGCTTATACAACAGGATCCCAGAAAACGTTCAAAAAGCTCCTATTGCCAAATTTAAAAAAATTGTGAAAGAACGTTTGTGTAGTAAAGGATATTATTCGATTAACGATTTTTTAGAAGACAGTACGCCTTGGGAATGATGTGATCGCCTCCAGGCTATTTCAACCAATAGAATTATTGTTCATTTCGATTTCCATTTAAAAAAATATTAAAACAGACAAAAAAAAAAATTAGTCCCGCTGAGTTTCTTTCGCCAGTTCTTCTCAGGTCAGTGGCTTCTTCTTTCCGAACTGGTAGTAGACTCATGACGTTCAGTAAAAAATTGTAATAATTTTATGCTGAATAAAATATTTTGAATTTGAATTTGAATTTGAATAAGAATAAACAAGTTATAGTATATTTAAAACATATAGTGAAAAGAAATTTCTTGGTTTTTTCTTTTCTATGATGATAAGTTGAAAAATTATAATAAATAAGTTCTATTACTACTATTTATTTAAATGTATGATCCATATTTGAATTATTTTATACCGGTTGTAACATTTAAATCGGTCAATATTGGGAAGTCTGATACTATAAGACATACAAAGATTTGTTCTTAAGTTGTCATCGATTTTAGTAACTAAAAAAACTGCATTCATACATTTAAAAAAAATTTGTGCTCAGCTCGGGAATCAAACCTGGACGCTTTGAAAAATAAAACTAACATTATTCTATTTAAATATCGATTGTGTAGGTCTTAAGCAGTAAATGTTCCTATGAAACATGATGTCTAAAATTTATTATAGTTCCTTTAATTTATTTTAGTAGAATATAGTTTGTCTTTGAGCAACTGCATCTATGGCAGTTGGCACAGTCTGTGATCTATGGTAATGTTAATCTAGTCAAATTACAGAATTCATACTAGAAATTAATAGAAATATATTTCATTAAATAAGGCATTTTTGTTCATCACAAGTTCAAACAATATTTTCTACATCTAAACAATAAATATCTAATATATAAAAATCTTGTGTCATATTCTTTGTTATCTAACTTCTCCAAAATGGATGGACTGATTTTTATAATATTTTTTTTTGTTATATTTGGTAAGTCTGAGAATAGGTCGTAGGCTTAGTTTTTTTCCCCTAGATTTAAGGGTGGCCCTCTCCAAATATTTATTTTTTTAATTTTTACTTTTCACTTTCTTATGATTTGGCAACAAAATATTATTGTGACGAGAATGACTAGTATGTATATGAAGCAATATTTACCTTGCTCTTCAATATTGGTGCCAACGCTTTTAACTTATGTAGAAGATTCACTCTAGCTGCTAACAAATCGGTATCATCTTCAGCATATAAATCTATTAAAGTGTCAATTGCCTCTGCTAAAACCCATACTTCGTTTTCTTTGTTCGCTTGATCTAGTATGAATTCACTTATCATGCAAATAACTTTTGACGTAGTGTCATTCAATTTATTGACCAACAAAAGAGCTAAACTCCCGATCATTCTAATGAGATTTGACCGTATTTCACCCACTTTGCAGTCTTGTATCCCAGAAAACATAATCTGTAAGTAATAATATTAAATATCATGTGAGAATATCAGAGTGAGAAGCCCAGAAGAAAGCTAAGAACAGCGGGTAATGCGTTCGCTTGGTTAACCGAGAGATGGGGGGTTTAAATCCGGGTCTCGGGTCTCTGATATTTTCATGCGCGAATCATTTCTAACATGATTACCACTTATTTATTTTAGGAATATACACCATCGACTTATCACAAATACACAATAATTAATGTTGCAATATACAGTTCGGTATGATTCGACTTTACAGGTGTATATAGCATTTGTCTTACAGTGAAGGAAAACATCGTGAGGAAACCTGCGTTTCTGAGAAAACCTAGCAAGTTTTCGAAAGACATGTGAAATCGGTCAACACGCACTTGAACAGCGTGGTGGACAATGGCCAGCGGCCTGATCCCTTCGTATGAAAAGAGCCCAGCAGTTGTTAAAAAGGCCTGAATGCATTATCTCGTCACTAAATAATATTAAATCATTATAATCTTTAATAATAATAATGTTCTCCGACCGATTCCGGCCATGGCGGCCATTCTCATTGAGACTGGCCAAGTACGCAGGAGATATTATAGTGCACAAGTGTACGCGCAGACACAAGTGCACTCTCTCTTCCTATCACTCTCATACTCCGGTGGGACGACTACTCGACACGACCAGTGAGAGCTAAGGCGCAGGACCGACGGCTTTACGTGCTCTCCGAGGCACGGGGGTGAAACACCGCCAACTTCCCAACTCCGGGCTGTTACTGAGGCTTACGAAACAGAAAGACTTAATAACTAAACTTGGCCCGACCTGGGACTCGAACCCAGGACCTCTCGGTGTATGACCGTACATGCTAGCCACTACACCACCGAGGCAGTCTATAATCTTTAATACTGTACACTCAAAAACTTAAAAGTTAATATGTGACCAAAAGGTATCTTATATTGATAGCATTATAAATAACAATTGTTCCTAGTGGATGCAAACTCATGTTTTCATCACTTGACTGCTTCATTACAACAGTCACTGCAGATCTGGAGGTGTTTGGTTCCAACTTCCAAACCAAAATAGTTATAGGGTTTCTATAAGTATTCAGTAACATTACTTGAGTTACGTTGTTTAAATCAACTATACTTTGTGCGCTGTAGCATGGTGCGGGTGACAGTTTCAGTAACGTTTCATTTCACTCTTGAAAGTTGCCGCGATTTACAAATTATGACTTAGTATTTCAGCTTTACCACATTCGTAATATATTAAATCATTATTTACTGTAGTAAATTAAATTAAACCCAACCAGAATGTTCTAGTCTGCAAATAAAATCTAATTCAAAGAAAAATTAAGCAAAGTGCTATGCGTATAACGTAACGCCATAGACGTAAGCTAGTGATGGGATGTACTGCTACGATGGATAGTCGATGTTTTTTTATAATAAAAAAACGTATATTGGGAGTAGTGCAATTATAGTCTATACTTATATTAATGAAACAACAGAACATATATAAAAAAATGATTTTATTCGTCTAAACTCATATAAAGCTCCCTGGTCTGACTACCAAAAACAGTTTTTTTGTATGCTTAGGCATCGCAATAATAACAAAATCAACAAACTTTAGCAAATAAAGCAAAAAAATAACTTGAACACTGGGGAAGCTGCGGGTACTGCTAGTTTTATATAAGAACAAAGATATTATTATGTAGCCATAAAATATATTTATTGAAGTTTATACACGTAGTTACACTGCGCAACTGAATAACACAGTAATTTCCATAACACTAAAAATGAGAATTAGATTTATGCTGCGAGTATCGTTAGCGATAAAAATGAATTGCATAACGTCACATCCCTAATCATGTGGTACTGACAGATGACAACGTCATATAGGAAACTGTCACCCGCACCATGCTACAGCGCACAAAGTATAAGTGTGTATAAAGTTGTGATCCAAGCATAATATAAGAGTATATAAAGAATGCACTTGTGTCACACACGTGTCAAACATACTTAATAAAATGTAAAATATTAGTGACTCACTGCACTCAGGTTTGTCTCTAGATAAATTTTAATTTTTATGTTTCATAGGCTTTGCCATTAGTATAAATTTCCTAGAAATTAGATATTTTCCCTCAATAATAAATATCCTATATGTTCACCTGTTAAACCAGCTATTGCCATACCAAATTTCATAAAAAATTGTCCAGCAGTTCATGACACAAGATAGGCAGTGACAGACAGACAGAGAAATTTTTTCAATTTCTAACCACAAAATTATTAAAACTATTTAAAAAAAAACTTCCTCATTTTTATGTTGATTCATAAAAATTATTTTATTTTTATTAATAAAAGAGACTTATTAATAAAAGAGACTTATTTATATTAATAAAAGAGTTTTTTTTATATTAATAAAAGAGACTGACCTCAATATCTGATAGAGCTAATTCATGAAAGAGACTACTTCCATCTAAGTCATCATTGGTTTTTAATTTTATTTTATCAAGCCCAGCTCGCATGACATTTGTAGCAGCTTCTAAGACTTTTAAATTTTCAGAATTCTGCTTAAATGCCATTTTTCCTGCTTCAACCCAAATTTTATAAACACCATTTACACCACCAACTACCTCTAAAGGTAGAGCTAATATTAAATTATTAATGCACAGTAGTGCTCTGATTTGAAGATTGAGTAATCTGAAAAGAAATTGTTATGAAACTATAAACAATAAAAGGAAAGTTATGAAAGTTACCCAAAATATAATACTGGCTCACTTGTTATAAACTATTTGTGATCCTTCATACTCTTTTAATATTAAAAGCACATTTTCTGGTGGCATTTGTGTACGAGCCCACACTTTCTCATATACCTCTAAAGAAACAAAGGCTTCCAATATAGCTGGTGATAGTGAACTATTAGTGGGTGCGGTTGCTGCATCCATGTTCCTTGGATCTGCTTCTTCATCTTCTTCTTCATCACTCTCCGATGATTCATGCTGACCTGGTGGCTCACCACTTCCGTCACCTGCAATTATAATACAAATATATTTAAAGCATCACATGATATAGACAATCATCCATATGAGCAAAATATGATAAATAATAAAACATAAATCATTAATATATTAATACACTTACCAACAACAAACTTACCATAAACACAGATATTGCCAATTATTTCAAGTGCATTTATTTGTCCATCAATTATTTGCAAAACAGACTTAATTTGCTTTCCGAGCTGCACAGCTTCTTTTCCTATTAGTGCTTCAAACTTTCCAGCTGCATCACCCAATGGCACATTACTTGATAGTTGGTTAGAAGCCAATCTATGATCCACTGACAAAGTTTTAGCTAGTGATTTAAATATTTGATTCATTATGTCTGTGGGTAGGGTTTCAATAATTTCTTCACTTATCATTATGATAATCCCACTAGTAAGTGTTCTAATTAATAGGGATGATGGATCATCACTTTCTACAAATAACAGTTCTTTTAACTGTCTTTCTGAAGAAGACTGTACTTTTCCAATTGCTTCGGGGTTTTCTTCAAGTACAACTAATAAACACTGTAACACAGCAATAACTACATCATGTCCAAAAGTTGCTAGATCTAAGCACCTTGGAAAAATAGAATCCAATAGTTTGGAGTTTACAAGATATTTTACAGCCAA
This sequence comes from Boloria euphrosyne, assembly GCA_951802675.2. Taxonomy (NCBI): domain Eukaryota; kingdom Metazoa; phylum Arthropoda; class Insecta; order Lepidoptera; family Nymphalidae; genus Boloria; species Boloria euphrosyne. The sequence goes on from OX637872.1 coordinate 8,770,832, forward strand.
ATCTGAAATTTAAAATTATTAAAAAGGATATAGAATAATAAATGTACAAATCTGTACTTATAGAACAAAAATAATAATTTATTACCTGAACTTTCACAGATATTTAATAGGAGATTTGTACATTGGACAAAAGTATCAATGTCTTCATATTTAGTGTTAGAGCTTAGGTCCGGAGTCCAGGACTCAGTATGCTAAAAAACAATTAATATTTTTAATGTATAAAAAAGTATAATTACATAAATAGGCAAAACAAACTTAAATTATACCTGATGAAAGTAGCATATTAAAGGCGTCATAATGTCATTCTCCATTAATATATCACATGAATCAGAATTTACTACAGAAACATTTCTGAGACAACCAGCAGCAGCATTTCTTATTGAAGCAGCTTGGTCCATTAAAAGAGGTGCTATTATTTTCAATAAATCGCGATTAATCATTTGCTCCAGAGTTTCAGGATTTTCTATCAACATTGCAAAGGTTTGAAGACCACAATATTTTTCTTCAACATTTACTGTCTGAGAACAAATTTATGGACTTAAATCCTTTTTTTTAGTTGATTGACTAAATAATTTAAAAGATGTGAAAAACTAGTGTTTACCTGGAGTTGATCAATTATTGTTTGAATTGCATTTTCTTTGGAATCTTCAATCACTTCTTCCTCAGTTGGACTGCTTACCGCAACATTTATTGACCCTTTATTTTGTTTACGTTTTCTTACTTTCCCCATATTTACCAACGAATTAGTAACTTTAACCTAAAAAGTAAAAACGAAACCACGGCCAGCCACGCTTTTTCGTACATGTCATTTCACATTGACATTGACACTTGACACTTGACAGAATATGAAACTGACAAAACCATGGAGATTAGAGACCAGGAGAACCAAGGCCCTAGAATGTAGTGTCTTAGAAATATTGTCGAACCAAGGAGGCGCTGCGATCGCTATGTTGTCTCAATGCCTAACTTCACGTTGTCACAATAGTGACAGTACTCATAAATAGCTAACTTCACAGATACTACTTATTGACGGCAGCGCGCTATAAATTCTACAAATTTTCAGAGACAGGCGGGTAATGCTTTAGTATGAAGCGATGGTTCTCCTGTATCTAACCTCCATGGACAAAACAATGTTTATAAAACAGGATACCTAATCTTTGAAATATGTTTGAAATTTCCTATAACTATCTGTGCTTTTAGTTTTTCTATCTAGATTTTGTATTACCTATCTAGATATTTTTTTAAATAATATTAGTTCACTATACCTCGTTCGCGTTAAGAATGCAGTAAATGACACATTGTTTACCGGCCTAGCAACGCCCTTAACCAATGAAATCTTCCCGATTTAGAAAGCCGCGTCCACAGTGACCAGTTGAAGGCACAGACTTTCGAACGCAACATTGTGCCTGTCCTTTGATTGTTAATAAATTAAATTTTTTAAATGAATACCTCACCTATTCGTCAAAATAAGTGGTTCAGTAATTCAGCGGAGGAAGAAAACTAATTTACAATATTTTTAAGTACTTTAAACAGTGTGATTTAAATTCAACTATGGACAGTATCGGCCTTTTCCAATTACAGCACTAAGGCGCATTATGCGGCATAATGCTCAACGTTGAATGTTCCAACTACAACAGCGCTTCGCACAATCGAACACTGCTTTTGCGTGATGCTGTGTTAAAAAAATAAATATACCGTGTATCGATGAAGGTTACAAGAGTAATAACATTCACTTTTTTATATTCCACGTTTATAATGTGAATACAATTTTATTTTAGAATTCAAACCTATAAACATATAAATTATTTTGCAGAAATATATAATCGAATCATTATATTCACGTTCCAATTAGCATCAGCACAAATCGGCATTGTGCGACACTGAGTCGTATTATGCTCTGTAATTGGAAAACAGGGTATAGTAGTAGTAATTTTACATAATAAGTATATTTAGTACATAATAAGTATATTTAGTATTTATCATAAGACATATTGAAGTAATTTAACTCACGTACATAAAGTTAACATGATTTTTAGGATTATTATAATTTACCAAAAGACGCATATTTGTCATAGAGGCATATAAGCGGAACATTATAATTTATAAGTATAAATTCAATGATAGCAATTAGTAGGCACACTAATTTTACAGAGTCTCAATTAGTTACAAATTGTTGGCTGCCTTATATTTTAACTCTTTTTCATTTGATTACCCTATTCATAGTATTTTAATACATTAAATACCGACATGTAAGTAGGTATTAAAGCGGCGTGTGTGTGCTACATTTCATAGGCAGGTAGTAGGTAGATAAATTTAAATCCCTACTAATTATAATATATAATATGTTGATTGTAAGTTTGTTTGTTACGCTTTCACGCGAAAACTACTTAACCGATCATCTTGAAACTTTGTACATATTATATTCTTGGAGGTATTATAAGTAACACAGGATACTTTTTATTAAGAAAAATATAAGTATATATATTTTTTACGAAAGATAAAAAATTTGTTTGTCAGAAAATCTTAAAATCTAGCTACCTCAACGCCATCTAACCTTTCAATAATGAAGTTCCAACCCTGAGTATTGTAATACCGGTGCACTCGCGACGGTCACTTCAATATCCAATCCAATTGACTATAGTTTCAGCTGTTTTGAATTTTCTAAATTTATTGTTATTTTTTTGTCATTATATGCAACCAAGAACTTTTAACATTGGTTGTTGTAAACACAATAAACACAATTTTAAGTTGTAGTTGTAAACACAATTTTAAGTTTTGAAACTTCATTGTATGTAGTAATTTATAAAAAAAGACGGGTTGCACTCCGGGAGTGCCGGCAGAAGTGAAAACTTGATTATTAACGTTAGTGCATTTTCCAGTCATATAACATACTCTCAAGTACATTAATTAATACATGAAAATTAATGAAACCTAACCTAACTGGAAGCATATAAGTGATAATAACATACTCTCAAGTAACAATGAATATGGAGATTTGGATTGTTTATACTTGTTAATGCAAAAATTTACAAAAATTTACTAGCATATTTATAAAGTACCTACTCACTCATTTTCTTTCGCTATTTTTTCGTCACTTTTTTCATTAATGGATTCACTTTGTTCAATTTCCATATTTTAAACAGTTTATATACACTAATTTTATAAATACACAGTAGTGTCACAACTACACAGACGATCGAGCCATCAGCTGTCACCATCGATGAATGAATCGATTTTTTTAATTAATCGAAACCCTTACAATCGATTAAAAACCGGATATCCGCCATCTTGGATTTAAAAATGGACCTCATTTTCGCAATCAGCACCCCGAGAAACCTCGAAAATAACACCCATGTCATTATTTAAAAAAAACCGGATGTCCGCCATCTTGGATTTGAAAATGGACCTCATTTTGGCAATCAGGACCCCGAGAAACCTCGAAAATGACACCCATGTCATTATTGAAAAAAAAACCGGATGTCTGCCTTTTTGGATTTGAAAATGGACCTCATTTTCGCAATCAGCACCCCGAGAAACCTCGAAAATGACAGCCATGTCATTATTGAAAAAATATCGACAATCGAAGGAAAACAATCGATTGTTCGATTAATCGATTTCGATCTTACGAATCTTACGAGTCTTACGAATTTTCGATCAGTTTCAAAGTTTTTACCCATCCCACAAAAGTGCTCAACGCCGCTAAAGAAGTTTTCACTTCAAAAATTGATAATCCCAGCCAAGCAATAAATAAATAAATGTAAAAGGTAGTATTATATATTTTTGAAAATAAAATAAGATTCATTTTTAATGAACATTGTTATCAACTCTAAATCGTAGAACTTCAGACTTTCATACAATGTACACTACTAGTAACATTTATATAGTCGTAGGCTTAGAATCATTATTCTAAGGTCGTAGATATCTTAACCTAACTAAAGTGTCGGCCTCTTTGATCGACAACGGCCGCTTGCTTCACTTGGAATTTACATAAATAATTATGTTTCAAAATTTAACCAAAATGTAAGGTAGGAGGTACTTGTAGTTTCTCTTAGTTGTTTCTCTTAAGTCGAAATTATTGCACTTTATAATAATTATAAAAATGTATATAAATAATAAATAAAACTTTTTGAAATTAGAGTAGGTATCGATAATAAAAAATCGATAGCGAATGCATAATTAAGGCACTAAGTGCGTTGAGGGTCCATGCCGCGGCGCCCAGTAGCCGCCTCCCGAGCTTTCTTCATAAATCAAAAAGTTGTTTTTGTGTCTTATCGATGTATAATCGGCGGCGGCGACTTCACTGTCGATGCAATGTATCACGCTTCGCCGTCTACTTTCCGTAAATTAGGCAACAATATTCTGATATAAAACTTTTGTCAGCAGTTCTTTGTCTTTTTGATCGGTAGGTAATGTTAATTAAGTACAAAGAAGCCGAAATAAAAATGAAAAACTTCTGATCCCTTAAAACATATTTTTCTTATTTAAAAATATGAAATGTACATTACGCGAAAAAAAATAATATGTTACGTCTATATTAAGTAAGTCATAATTTACTGCGATGATAAAAATTACAATAAATCGTAACGACTATGAAATAAAAGCTTTTATACTAAAAGCTGTACAATAAATGACGTATAATTTACGATGTGCATTAAATATTCATAGTCTCACAATTTTCATTAGTGGTATAAATGCATCGGGAGATGGTCGTGGTATATGCACGTCGGCGGCACGGCGTGTCAGCACATATACTTCGTCTAATTGCACCCCCGCGGAGTGATGGATGGACCGAACGTCCCGCGCCGCCCCGCACCCCCACGCGGCGAACCCCACTAGCACAAGGGTTGTTCCCAGAAATTCCATTATCGTTCGCCTCGTTTCATTTGACAATACACCGCCTGTTAACATTCGTGCACAAGGTTTTTGGAATTCCAGAACAAATGCACTCAAATTGTAAAAAACATATTGTTCTTAACAATGATACCAAATAGTACGTGTGTACCTGTTAAGTAGTACTTTGAAATAATGAACATTAAAATTAATTTGCTTTAGAATTGATTTCTCAACTTTAACAAAAAATGTTGAAAAATAAAAAGCGCCATAAAATGCTAATTAATCTTATAACTTTTGAACAAAACCTTGTTTGATTTCTTAATTAGCCGACAGGTACCTACTTATATGACTTAAGGATAACACTTTTAGTATTAAAAACTTATGCAATAAAAAAAAATACTTTTAACAGCATGATAGAACTACATACGCTACCAGTACTACTTTTTTAAGAAGGTTACTCCATTTTTTTTCGAGCAATAAGACCGAATATTTCGGATTGACTCCAGAATTAACGTGCCTACCGCGGGGGAGGTCATTGGTTCAATCTATACAAGATAAAGTAATGTTTGCGGCCATGTACCACACACGCAGACCTAAAATGAACAAAAATATATTTTTATTTTATTTTATAGTGACTCTTTAAAAGCATTACTTTGCTACACGATATTATTATATATAAATGTAAATAACTTTTAACTTAGTTTATTTAAGCAAAAAGATTCTTGAAAATTTTACGGACAACATGTATGTGTTAAATAATCATATGAAGCCAATAATTCCCCTATCGCATGTCAAGTAGACATCGATCACAAAGACTTCTTATTCCTAAGGTAGGGCTTCATATAAACGCAAGAAAGGGGTGTGCGATGCGTATTGATTACACACGTCGACAGAAATCCACCTCTTCCGTTCGAAAGAATGGAAAGGAAATTAAAAAAAGGTCAATATTTGGACAGAATTGATTATAACGCATAAGACCGGACGCGATTGTGTTACTTCGGCGCTAATAATTCTAAAGAACAGGATGAGATATTCGACGGAATCGTGCTAACTCGTTTGTTCTCAGCCTTACCTTGTCAAAACAACAATACAAAAAGCTGCAATCGTATTACTTCATTCGAATGTGATCGATTGAATCGGAAATCAAACTAGTCTACTTTGAAAGTCGCTCCAATTTCGCATTGAATGGACCCCAGGCATGCTTCCGTAGCTTAATCTGAACCTTTTGTTAAAGACTCGCTTTTTATCTCTCGGTTTACGCCCCATACATTGCTCATAAGATTCCCATTAAAGGACGCCGTAATAATAAGTAAAATAATTTAAGAGAAACATTTTAATTTTCATTTAAATGTCTAGAGATTTTCTTAGAATAGTTATATATTTAGTAAATAGTGCACTAAATTCGCTTAAAATATCAGCAAAGAAAGCCAAAATAATACGTGAAACACCCTCCTAGTTGTAATTTTGTGGCTTAATGGAAAAGTTAGGTAAATACAATTACTCGCTAAGGGTCTACTTCCCAGTTCTCACCCCATGGCGCCGTATAGTCGGCCTTAAGCGGTGGTATGTATCCGACCAAATAAACCCTGCCGGATGTTATTCTTTTGTTTGTGTACAGTCATGGTTATCCTGAAGTTTTACCAAGGAGATTAGATATAGTTCATACATTATGTTTTCCTCGAAATATCATAGACATGATATTATACAGGAAAATTATTATAAATGTAGGTAAATTTTGACTAGTATCTATTTTTATTAATTTATTTCCCAATTTTATTTGCTTGAAAAATATATGCCCTAAGTAAGTGCGGAAATCAAAGACAATATTTCTTTCTTCTATTTACATCTAAGGATAATAATTCTTCGTAAGTTTACTTTGGGCTGTTATTTCTTCCTTTATTTACATTACAGCAATGATTCCGGACTTATTTACACAAGTTGATAGATAAAATGCGATAGCGTAGCGGCGCTCTTGTCATGAGAAAGAAAACAAAATAAATAAAGAGATCCGGCTCTTAAAACGACTGTGTAACACCAGGGGTAGCTTTGGTAATGCAAACAACCGCGACACACTCAAATTAGATAGTTTACAGGTACATAAAGTTAAGTTATTACGTTACACCAATTTTATTTAATTGCCTCTCATTAAAAATGTATTTTCCACTTTTCCACCATTTAGCTTGTAGTGGTTATTGCTATTTATTTAGTTTTTATTAATTGTTATTGAGCAATAATGTATAGGTATTATTATTAGATACCTATATAATACGAAGCTGCAGTGCGGCATAATGGACGTGTTCTATATAAATCAATTTCAATTTTCGAAGCAGAACGTTCCGAATGGCTGATCGAACTCCCTCGCCATCTCCCCCAATTTGTTTGCGGAAATTAACGGAAAATATATAGGCACAGTACAGCAATATTCGATAAGAACATTGACATTGATTGACAGGTTAACTAATTCTCGACAGAACTTGAAATATACGGTCTCTACTTGGACTCTCTTCGTCATTTTTAAAAAAAGTATTAGTAGAATGATCCTATGTATAACTTTTGGCTAACCTGCAAAAATAAATGCAATAAGTACCTATATATGTAGTATGTATTTATATAATTCAATTTAGGTTCATATGTGTATTATGTATCTACAATACTTATTACTTGCACATTTTACCTGTAATCAATCTAAAATATACTAAAACTTTTTGTATTAAATAACCTTTCAAAAGGTATCGAATATAACACTTGCTTAGAAATTTTCTAGAAAGTGGCCTTTTCTTACTGACTCCTGTGATGTAGTGCCCGCGCCATGCAGTACAAATTCAAACCTGTAATTTGAATATGGAAGGCGGCCAAGCCCTTTTACTAGCTCGTTAACGATGCCAACCCTATTCGGAAACTGCTTCTTGGATTCCGATCGTTAAACATATCTTTCTACCTAAAAATAAGTAGGTACTATAAAATAGTAGTTTAATTGTTAATGTTAATTAAATAATAAAAATATAAGGGGTGACCTAAGTATAAGTTTGCCGGTTCAATCTCTGCACAGGTAGTCTATTCTATTGGTAATAACCTCTAAAGCTCTTATTTTTTATTTATTAAACGTAATTAAAGTAATGCCAAGCATGCGTTCTTAAATTCGGCAACATAAAACAGATCTCTCTTAATCTATTCTCTGCATACATCGCATCTTAACATTTAATATAACGCTAAATAATATAAATACCACCATTTATCACCTTGACTAAAAATATAATTTGGCTGCATCACAATAAATTGCTTAACGTTAAGTTTGTTACACAGTACACACATGTAAGATGCAAGTTCCTAGAATGTCGGAAATAGCGCTTCCGAGTAACACTTAAATCCGTTGTCTTGTCTCTCGTCTCGTGTTTGTTTTAATTTATACTTATACCTTTAAATAAATTCATTGAAACGTTATCTTTACCTCGAATCGCAAAGTGTAAACACATTTCGTAACTATAGTTATTTGAATGTCTTTTGCTGTAATGTTTATAAAATGAAAGTTTCTCGTTCAGATTTTAATCCGAAATTGGTGAGATAATTTTAGTTCTGGTTACACTTAGATACAGTTAATTGATCATATTGTAGAGTATGATGTATCCTTCAAATGTTATGTAAATATGCTAAATTAAATAAATAATAATTAGTTGAAATGAATAGAATCACAGTTACCACCACGAGAAAACTAAAATGATTTAGCTTTTAGATTAATCTCTTTCACTCCAATATTTAGAAAATTTCGTAACAATAAAATACTGGGCAGTGGGCAGGTGTGCATGGTAACTGGAGAGCGGATCTACGTTATTCTACGCTCTTCGGAGTTCGGACTTTGCGGCGTCGTCGACGACGTGCGCGGCGGTCGCGGCGAGATCAAAGCGCGTAGCCGCGAGGGTCGACGCACGCGGCTCTCGATTCTCGATCGTCCCGCTCCTCTCACCTCCGCCTCACATCCACACAACAATATCTACGGTAACTACGGTTCGATTCGTTCCCTTGACTCGACCCGGCCGATCGGCGTCGGCGCGCGCAAAATACTCTCAAAGAAAACCTACCTTCATTGAACCGGTTATTGTTTACAAACGACCATCGCATAATGGCCGTAAATTACTCGGACGAAATATCCTAGCTTCGTTCTTCGAAATGTATTCCTTCCGCATAATTTGACAGCGAGCTAAGCGGCTTAAAAATAAATGGGTACCTACAGCACGGAAAATCGAATATCGGTTTGGGTTTTGATTTTAATCCTCGAGTCGTTAACGGTTAATACTTTTATAAAGTAGATTACAGAGCGTTGTCACGACCGTAAAACTTTTGAAATACGTTATGATTCACTATAAACTTGTTGTTTAGTTAAAAGCTTGACTAGTTCTTGAATTATTATTATTTATTATATAGGTGATTGTTTTAATCACTTCTTTTATAAAAAAATAAGTTAAAGGAACTCTACTCATTATGAATAATTTAATCTGTATTCTGTGGTGAAACTTTCAAGACTAATAACTAATAAGTATTGTGAACATTACATAAATCCTACCTATTATTTACAATTTAGTTCGTAGGAGGGATAACACGATACGAAAACTACTTGGCTTCTTTATCGCTCTATAAAGGGTAATTACAGTGCTTAAATTTAGCATTTTAGTCATAAAGCTTGAGTAGAGTCAAATAAGTAATTTTAAATTTGTCGTTATATCATTAACAGTAAACCAAAGTAATTTATCAATTAGGTATACAAATATATTATTATTACACCCCTTGCTACAAACTTGCATATATTTTTATATGCAAGCACCGAGACTCGAGATAAACCAAACATACGATTCGTCGTCTTTCATAACGGTAACAGAAATAGTCGATTCAAAATAGCTCACTTTCTTTTCTTTTTATTTATTAAACCTACTACTATAACTATGAAGTATATATTAACAAACGGTGACACTTTGAGTTTCCAAGATCATAACGAATTTATAGTAGGCTGTACATTTTACCTACAAAGCATAACAGCACAACATGCATCTAATTAAAAACAAAAAAAAACAAATGTTAAATATATGTACACCAGTTCACATAGTAGCTACTAGCTACAATAACACGATATATGATAGGCTATATCGTAGCTTAGACCAAAATAGTAATCACGTGGAAAACACTGAGATACTACTACAACATACCTACTTCGCTAGTAATATTATTAGTTCAATGGTTGAAATCCATTCGCACATGAAAATATTAGAGGTGCGTGACCCGTGATTTCAACTCGCTTCACTCGGTTTCTCAAGCGAGCGCGTTGCTGCTGAACTACCACTGTTTTTCACTTTCATAATTCATTACATAAGCACATTTTTGTATTACAACAATGCAATGATATGTATTAAATCAATGAATGTAATCCTCAAACGGAATCGATTAACTTAGAAGGCTTGCTAGCGGCTAAAGACTTCAGGCACGGAACACTGTATTGAATTAATTACCAAGCAGTGCTTGGCGGGCGCGCCACTCACTGTCTTTACAACATAATTTGCACTTCACGCGGCAAGATCAAAGGCCCGACCGGTCGATGGCGGCGCCTTTGATCACGGCGGGCCTTTGAAAAACGCCGCCTCCGCAGGGCATGCCTCCAAATAGTCAATTTTGGACGCTATTTTTTGTTAACGTGATTATACAAAACTTTATAACGTTATTAACACATATTCTATTTAACTTGTTTGGCAAGCTTAAATAATATTAATATTAATGTTCTTAAAAAAGTCGTGACATCGACTAAAAATTATTCGGCCGCTTAATAACATGGTAGATACACTTATACTCTAAGGCTGATAGTTTTATCTATAACTTGTTATGATACAAATAAAAAATATTTTTATTGCTGCTATTTTTAAGCAGTAAGTACCTAGTCGAATTATTTGGTACTACCCGATATGTATAAATCTGCAGTGTATCAATAAATGTAGATACTCTGCTCGATGATTACTTTTTAAGCTCTTTTTCATTCTTTTAAATGCTTGTAATATTTTTATCTATGTACCTACGTAGGTATATTTATTCAATTCAAATCTTTAAACCATAAACCCCTTTACATACCTATTACCTACATACACATTAAGATTAGATGAAAATGCATGTTTTGCTGAGTACTGAGAAATACAGAAAACTATACAAATAAATAACAAAATAAATTTAAACTAAACTTATAATTTTATTACTACTGCGCAATTAACTAATTTACAAGAAAAAGCTTGTTTTTAAAATGTTTTTCCGTATGAATTCACGTATTTCATTTCCATGCCTTTGACTCTTTTGATAAGCCTTGTAGAGTAGCCTTTAGACTCGATTAATACGATATTATAGGAGATTTATATAAATAACGTCACTATAGCTTACAGTTTACACGTACGGGTACCTACCGTACTGGTTGCATAGTCTACGCATTTATTGGATGACTTTCTTTACTCATAAGAGTAGAAACGTATATTCACGGAGCAGCAATTTATAAATACATATTATTTAGTTATCGAAATAATTTGCTTATCAAATTTAAAAAAAAGTTTTAAGTTTTTACAATATTTCTATGTAGGTATATCATAACATATACCTACATACTTACGTATTAAGATATTATCATACCACGGTAAAACAGCAAAAATATATGTATTTATAATAAGCAGCTGATGTCCCGATATAGGAACAACAACAAAGGTTACATTTTTAAATTTAAAAGCAGTCGTATTGTACTTGAATTGTTTAATAAATATTTATATGTTTACCATTTGCAGGAGAATCATAAAATTTCGCAAATTACAATTTCAAAGGTCGAGTAGTCGTCAAATAACTTACATTACAAAAAAGCTATTATTTGTTTGAATAAGATACAAGACTTACACTAATATAATTAGAATTTATAATAGACGCACGTTTTAGGTAGAACAGATATAAAAAGCAAGTTCATAAACAAGTTCTTAATTAAATACAACATAACGTTTGTTAAGCCGCGATTTAAAAGTTGAAATCAGTAAAACGTTAGCAATAACGACGTGGAAGTCGAAAATTGCAGTTAAGCGATGTTAGCAGGTCTCGGCCGCGGTAGCCGACAAAGGGATAAAATATAGAGGTAATTAATTTGATGGCGCGTTGCACGCCAGCGCACCGCGCGTCGACTGCGATGCTATCTGCCTTCCGACTCGCTTGGCCGCTCTGTAGTACTTTGTAGCTTAAAGCTAAGTTTATACTACGCTCATGTAAACACGACTATAGTACGCTTGTAAGAAACATCTACTTTGCTATTAATTAAGTTACGATATACCTACCAACATTACTTACTTATCAATGATAACAACAGTAAGAATATTATTCACTTTTTAAATTAGAAATCATGTGTTCTTGTAGAGGATTAATATAAATTTCATTGGCAGTATTGTAATTCGACGGCATTATGTTATTTATTTATTTTATTTGTACTTAGAAATCACAAATTCGAATGTTAATAAATATAAGCTTATTTGATCACGAGGAAATTGTGCAGATAAAAAACTTAATTTAGAAGTAATGAAATAAAATAAAAAAAAAATCGTTGTGGAGTTGTGGCCGAGACAATGTGGCGGTCTCGGTGTATAGCGGGAACATCAAAGAGTCCGAGATAAGTATCACCGCCGGCGCAGGCCAAGGATTGAAACCCCTATTTTTGGATACATTTTAACAGTTTTTGTTTCTTATCTGTTTATAGTATTTTATAATGATAAAAATAAAACCTTTACATTAGATAATATTACGACTTTTAAGTTTATATCGTAAGATAATATGTACATATAAATTATAAAAGGAGCAAGTACTAGGTATTCTAGTAGTGTTTGAAATTAGGAAGGGATTTATGTATTTGACTTTAAAATACTATTCTTACACTAAATAATCATTATTGTAAGAAAAATATCATTACGTCTTAATCAACTTATACATTCATAGTTTAACGTATTTTTTTATAATTTTTTACTATTATATTCTCTTATATTCTATAATTTTTGCACGAGCTTGCATTTAAAGCCAAGATGTATCACTGCTAATAAAAGTGGCACGTGACTCGGAACTGGTCCTGGCTGAGACAGGCGGCTTCTTTGAAATTTGTTTGTATCGGCAACGATTGTAGTTGTGAGTGAAGCCTAGCCGTATATATGCCGACAAAAGCGCCGAGGTAGCATAGCTATTGATATCATTTATATCCCTTTGATCCGCCGACTCTTTGCACCCCTGAGAGAAAAATGAAATAAAACTAGCCATGCGTGAAAGTTACGCTCTATTCGCTTTTTTTAAATCAATTGTATGAAAAAGATTTATTTATTATTCATATTGCGATAATCGGAAAATCTATACGACAATAAGTAAGTAATAAGAATAGTAGTTTTATTGACCTGCTGGCACCGAACTAAAAAGTTTTAGTTCGGTGCCTGCTGGTAATACATTGTTATGATATTCGTATTAATAAAAAATAGTAACCACTACTATTTTAAATTAAAAGTGAAAGTGTGATCATTAGCGACAATAAACGATAGCAAATGTAAAGATCCGTTTGCATCTCTGTTCAATAACATACCTACCTACTAGGTATTTGGTTATTTCATTTTTTTCTGATAACTCAATGTATAAAAAGAAGAATATACTTATTTATTAAAGAATAATATTACTGTATAAAAAATAGGTAATATTTATATTTTATATACCCACATATCTACAGGTAGAGCACGCAAACGAAATCACTAACGTAAAGCACTCTAAATTTAGTTAAGACATTTTAATTAAATCTGAATTTCGTTATGTAATAGTAATAATCACACCTCGAGGCTATTACGGCGGAATCACTTTTTGAGATCGTCCGACATTGGAGAGAACTGGTTTTGATTCGACGTAAAAAGGCGTTCGCGCCGCCAGGTGAGAGGGGTAAAGGAGGAACAGTAATCGTATGTTATTACTTCTTTGAAGTGCCGACGATACCGCGCTTACCATAGATTAAATGATAATTACCAAGACACAACGCGCTTATAACTTTGAAGATATAGCATGGACATTTAACGCAATTTCCTTTTAAAATGTAGAGTTATGTCTAATTATGTATAATTAAACATTTGAAATTGGTTTTTTAATGGAATATGTTCAATATTACGTTATCACCTTCATTAAATTGCGCCATCTGAAATTAATACCTATAGATATTATTTCATTAGCAAATTATAGCTTTGTGCCAAACGAATCCCCTATGGCGGATGCCCGTGCGATAACTAATTAAAACCCAGTTTTGTCAATATTTAGATGGTGTATTATAAATTATAAAAACTTTATTAAAAACTTAACTTCTTTTAAAGGATTTTTTTCAAGATAAATCACTGAATTTCTAAAAATTATATTTAGGTAACTTAGCAATAATACATAAAAAATCACACTAGTGACCGGGATAGAGAAAGACAATGATTAAATATGCTGCGAACCGCGATACATATTATTATTTAAGTATTCAAAACAAAAAGGTAATCATATGAAATGACCTGGAATGTTGATAGTGGCGTTTTATTTCTGCTATTCAGTTAACTGGCGACTCGCCAGCTGCGGTCGCTCCACTTCGTCTGCGTGGGCAATGCCCACTCGCGGATGTATTTAAATCAAAAATTCTTTAATTCACTTATTAAAATATAAAATATTAATTACTTATGTTAAAAAATCAAAAACTAAATAATTATTGCAAAGGCGAAATTAGCCTAACAGCCTAAACCGTTAGGTACTCTGTGGTCGATTACTCGTAGACGCAACACACTCTTATAAATAGTAAATAGGTACATACCTACCTATTTTTATTTACTTTTAAACTTTAATTAACTTCGGTAGTGCTTTTTATCAGTAAAGGAGTGGTAAATGTAATAAATATTAATACTTAAATATTATCGTTCCAAGCGGGATAGTCCTTCGGAGAAGGTCCATATAAAATGATGAAATAGCAAAGTTAATGGCGGCTCCGATTACAATAGCTCACGTTTAGTAGAAAACTGAGTAGAGACCGTTTATCGATTACGTACATAATACGTCGTTCGCAGCGAACTTCGTCATTACTCGAACCTCAAAAATGCCACCCAAGTTGAATTCGTTACCCGAGTGCTACGCATTCTGTTGTCTATCATCATACTAGGTATATATAATGTAAATAGAAAAAATATATCGCTTCACTTTAGTGACAGTATAAAGATAAACAACTACAGACTACATACCTTCATATTACAGAATTCTTATTTCTTATTTCCTATGAAATTAGAACATTTTTAATATATTTACTTACAAGTTTACCTGAGTGTTTCTTTACACCTGAACCTGGCTATATTGAAAGGATCATACATCTGGATTTTTCATACAACACGATTCCTATTAGGTAGAGTAATATTGTCTTCCAAATATTTTTTATTAGGCTCAATAAAACAGTGTTTGTTGTAAGTCATTTTTGGAATACGACCTCATCTCGGTCGCAGATAAATCGTCGACAATAAACCTAACACGAAGAGATCGTAAAATTCTAATTCGAAGCCCATCGTTACGTTACCCGCCGCCATGCGGCGCCGCGACCAACTTGAGTCTGGAGTCTGGACCATCATAGTTTCTACTACCGCATGGCGTATAATCATTAAAAATACATAGGTTCATTTCTTAACATAAGACTGTTATATTACATAGAAACCAGAAAAATACTAGAGAGTTAAGATAGAGTTTTATATCCGACATACAAGAAAAATTCTATAGATGCATACGACAATTTAACTATGAAATAATGCGAGTAGTTATGGAAAATACATGTTTATACAAAAAGTTTAGAAGATTTATTATTATATTATTATTTATAGGCAAAGTAAGTACTTAACTACACATAAAAGTTTAATTGAAGTTGTAACAATGCTAATTAAAGCTATCACTAGTTACAGACAGCTCATTTTACGAATATATTTCTATTCATTCATTCCGGAACTATGCACATAAAATGCTTTATGAGTGTGAAAAACAAGGATCTTAAGCTTGGACCTAATCGAACGATTGAAATAAAACTTTCTATATAATATAATAACTTAAAAGAAACTTTATAGAATTCAAATCACGTTGAAATAATTATTCCATACTACCTAGATTTTTTAAAGGTTACCCACCGATTTAGTAAGACGTAGGTCTTCATGATAAAAAACGAGGATCGGACTATTGACTAAAATATCGGTTAACCTAAAAGGCACTCGACAAAATTAAACGTGAATTCTTTTTAAAGTTGGAAAAAAATTAGTTCGTAGTGAGCGAAGAGACAAAAAGATAGACCACACAACTATTATGATAGGTAATATGTTTTGTAGGTATTATAAATCTTCTAAGTTTCTATATTGACCATTTATAATATACCTACGTGTCTGTCTACATTTCATTTCAGTTAATTTCTGGCGGCCTGCGCCGTTTAGCTGTATTATGTATAATTATAATTTTTAAGCTCAGTCATGAGTCATAAAATAATGAGATATCTTATTAATAAAAAAAAGTAATAGTAATAATTAATAAGGAAGTAATTTTGTCTGAATGTATTTAGATAAGTATATTATGTAACACAAACGTTCTGAATATAATACATTTTTGTTTTACCTTACATCAGTTTGTTTGCTGTAATGATTAGTAAGAGACTTAGATTTGTTAAGTTTATTTAGTTAATGTGTTTTCTCACTCGAGCGCAAATACGCCAGTAGCTACCTGAATCTATGCGGTAGTTCATTTTATGTTTGACGTCATAGCAAATGGATTAAAAGATGCTTTTAGGTTAAATCTCAAAGATAACACTCGAAAATCCTGATTTCTCAACATGATCTCCACATATTGTGAGTGAAGGTAGTCACTAAGCATCCGTTATGTAACTAGGTATCTATCTACGTATAATTATCTTTTTTTGTAATCGGTGGTTTAGGGTCGTCGACCGCTCGGAGGCTGCCAACATAGCGGACCCATAGTATGCGCGTGCACCTATCTTTGCCCTAAACAGTAAACATTTACTACTTTCTATGACCTAGAAAATACTTTTGTTCAGTAATCATGACAGTGATTACGCATAGAAAGTATAGGTGATACTTATTTGCGCTATCAGTAATGATACATAAAAATTCTTTGTCTTCATTAATGAGCGATAGATTTCGTATTCTATTCTTTCAAATTAGGTAAACGTTTTAAAAATTAGGTTAACATATTATACCTATATAACATAATATTAATTTTATAGTGCATAAATAACCGCAGGTGTTAAATTTCACAAAAGGAAAATTGTAAAATTATTCAAAATTTGAAAATTGTAAATTATTCATTTTTAACCGACTTCCAAAAAGAACGTGGTCGTCTGTATGTATTTTTTCCTCGATTCCGTAATTTACTTCACGAACTATAAAGTTATAAACTAAAAAAACAAAAACCAAAATCTTAGAAAATAATTAGGTACATTCAACTAAATCAAAGCAATAAAAACCTTATATAAATAAATTTCACAGTCAAATTTATAACATATTAATATATCGTGTTGTCTGAAAAAAAAATTCTCACCAAGTGCATTTATAATTTTATACCTATTATTATGTAAAAAAATGGAGTATCAAAGGTAATGAGCAAAAGGAATTCACAATAGATTACAAAATATGGATACATATTTATATTTTTACGCAAACATTTTAATTGTAGTGTTTTCGCATTTTAAATTAGGGGTGTACGGCGTACGCTGTTCAACGTAGATAATTGTAAGTATACATTGTTATTTAAATTTATATTCATTTTATTAAATCTATCTAATTGTTCATCGTATAAAATGGTATTTTATAAATATGGCAAGTTAGTATTGATATTGTTCTTTATAGCTATATTATTTAATTATTTATTATTTTAATGAAACTAATAAATCTAAAATTATAAAATTATTAACTTCGCGGAATTTTTATTCTTTGGAATTAAAAAAAAAATGTGTTATGAATTCGATTGTAACTAGAGTATTTAATATTATGTACCTATTTCTAATTGTAAAAGTATTTTGAAACGAACAATGAAAAAATCGTACCTACTTAAATGACAACCCTAAAAAAATGCTACCGCACCGCGCCCGCCTCTCGGCCCGCACTTGCCCCTTCTCCCTTCTTCCATCCATCAGTCAGTCACTCAATAATACGCGAAGGGGACGGTTGTACGCTCGCTGACCGCGCCCGATACTCACGCGGACAACTGGGTCACGGGGTTCGTACGCGTATTGCAAAAGAAAACATATTTGTTTAGTGTTGTGGATGATTGTAGTGACAGTGGTTTGCGATTCTTTGTGAAACAAGAAACTAGCGGCGCTTTTGAAGTGTACGTGATGCGTGCGTGAGCGCAGCGCATGACGTGCTACGAAACGTTGAGAGCTTCGGCACCCGCCGCGGACGCCCCCATGGCGCACCACTTCGTCAAGTGGTGGCGCAACAAGTTTAGAAATGGCTACAAGAAATTCAGCAGTAAGCACTGATTTAATCTAACATTATGAAATTAAACACAAGTAACGTTTGATGACAAAATAAAGTACCAAGTTCTTACGATTTCGGTTTACCAAACAATTATAAAACCTATACATAGGTATCTTCGTTTTTTTTGTATGTAGAAATTATTTGAATGAATGAACTTGTTTGCTGATAAAGATAGTAGCTATAAGCGAAATACGAGTTCATACAACTAAATCAGTATCGTAAACAAACCTCACTTATTATTATAAAATTTTGTTTTCATTCGCGGGTATGCGAAATAAAATACGGCTGGTTTGTAAGTTGTAAGCTTCTACTATATAGTAATGTTTAAATAATACTATGTATTAGAATTTACTATACAAGTGTTTCCATAATAATAGAGCATGCACAGATCGTTTCAAAAATTTGACCAAGTAGATTAAACTCAAGGCCACCAAATTTAAAAATAGAGCCAACCTAGGTTTACGTTCGCTATTTATACGACTTATTGTATTCAAATTTAGTTTCATCAAATATTTGTGTTTGTTTAGATTATAACTGCTATGAATACATTTTATACTATAGAATAAAAAAATATAAAAGTCGTGACAAGAGGTAGAATAGCAGAAGTGGAAAATATGTCATGTAATAATCTATCACTTGTAAAAATTAGAAAGGGATTGTTTAATTTGACAAGATTTATACAAGTATATTATGAAACAGGTACTTTAAAATATACTTCGATAAAGTGTCATTATAAAAGGAGATTGATCTGTTTAGGTTTCCTTCCATATAATATGTTACAAACTAGCGAACCACCCTTGCTTCGCTGGAGTTTTTTTTTTAAGAATCCGAATTATATTACTACAATAAAAGTAGACTAAGTTACACCTTATAATCTCAGAGTATCATCAAAATCAAGAGCAACTATCAGACACACTGACAAAACAGTTTAAAGTTTTATTTTTCTAAAAGTAACGATATATTTTATATAGGTAGGTACCTACCTTTAGTAAAAACTAAAAAGCTCTTGTTGAGGTTACAGACACGTCATTTTTATGTACATAATATGTTTTTTGTTTTATAGGAGCACTTTGACATTATTTTTCAGTACATAATATAAATAAAATTGAAGTGTCTATTTGTAATTTCAAAAATAACAGCTTTTTACTAAATGCTTATAAAAAAAGTATACAGTAGTACTTACATAAGAAAATCAATTTTTAAAATTTTTGCCTGTGTTCGTTTCGGTTCATCTCTGGAACGGCAGGACCGATTTTGACAGGACTTTTACTCACAGATAGCTAATGTTATAAGGAGTAACTTGGCTACTTTTATTTTATAAAAAAAATTATAAAAACCGCTTAATTTATTTTAAATTACGCCCAGCGAAGCAGGCCGGGTTTGATAGTCTTTAATAAACAATTACATATTATCGTAATAAATAAAAATAAATACATGGTTTATTTTACATTATTATTTATTACCTATAGAGATTTGATTGATTGATTTGATTGATTCATCTAATAGGTAGATGCAAAAGTCGTTTTGGGTGCCAATTACTACTTGTTATCGTGTACGCCTATGTCTCGTTACATCGTAATGTTGAAGACACATTATAATATATGGAATGACTGCATAAAAGAGAAATAAAAAACGCTGAGATTGATTACATGTAGAAAAATTGTACTATCAGAAGGCGCTATATGAAGCGTCAGCTGTCATATTTAATGTGCGTAATTACCCTATATTTAAATTACATATAGTTTAAAAGAAGACTTCCGTTATGAAGACGACTACCCATTCGATACTACTTCAAAGTAGACAGATGCCTTTGATCTTGTTCTATTTTGTTACGAAATATACGTAAGTCGAACACTTCAATTAGAAGACGATACGAACATTTTTGTTCCTTAACGTAGCGTGCACGTCAATCGTAGAGCAAAGTTTGTAAATATAATTTTAAATTCAAACTGAGCCGCGCTCATTTGATTAACTTCAAAGAGAAAAATTGAAAGCACTCGCCGAAGCGGAGACAATGATACCTTTTATTATATTTGACATCAAAGAATTCCCCGCCCCGAGCTTTAAGCTCTTCTTTCGAGTGAATAGTACGCATAGCCCGCTACAATTTATAGTAAGCGGCGGATACAAAGAACTTTTTGGTGATGTTGATTCTTTGTCGCATAATTTAACGTTACCCTTCGTATGCAGCTATATATTGTTTTATATTTGTGAATAGTGGTTTTGAACTTGAACAAAAAGTTCTTTGAGCCACACGCGGTTCATTGTAACTTTCTATTTTTATATTTATGTAATATTACATATGAATTTTAATGTTAAAATGATTATAATGTTCGAAGTAAAAAAGCTTAAAATTATATTCCAGAAAATATTTGTTTTATACTTAGATTGTTGTTCATGGAGCATTAACGTGATGACAGTAATGAGGGCAAGAATATGGTGGACACGTATGCTGCTCACGGACTATGCGGTCATTTGTAATTGACATTTAACTTCGATTTTATTATACTCGCGGTAGTACAAAACTAACACACAAGTAAATACTACAATACTGAATGACTATGATGTTGACCAGCAACTTAAATTTAAATTTATGAAACAATGGATGCCCTTATATGGGTAGCATTAGAAAGCTTAAACAAAAAGAGGACGTCATTTTTGCTTTGATTTTAAAACGATATTCACTTTCTGGAGACTTATAATTATTAGAATAATTCGAGTAAGTTTTTAAATTACATCAAAATATTTTTTATCCAGAATGCAACTAGATATTTTTTTAGGGCTTATTTAAACGGGATTTAGTTTTTAATTCATATTTCATAAGCATATGTGGACTTTCTATAAAGAAATTTAAGATACCAAATCAATTTAAAATACCTTGCCAAACATCGCGATCTACTTATGGGACGAAATAAATTTTGAGCTTCTGTAAGGAATCTATGAGATAAATTCTTAGAACTATTTTTAAAGAAAAATAAAATTACCGGCAGATGTGGGCTGGCGAAGGCAGAGCTTTAAAGCATTAGGCCATGCCGATCTCTCGGGCCTTCCGAGAAATAACTACGCCCGCCCTGTGAGCCGCCGTCTTTACTGCACCCGGCCGGACCCGCTCGCTTTATACAAAAATCTTTTGAATTTCGCCGATCGTATTGCCTCACTATTGTAGTTTTATTTATCTTACCTGTTTTGATATCTTTTATCAAAATCAAAGTAAAAACATGTTCTGTTTTCACATTGGTTATGTAGTATTTTGATAACAAAATATTCAAATGATTTTTTACAAACCATACATAATGAATTCTTATTGAAAAAACTTTTTCTTGGTAGTTTCGAACCAAATTTCAATAGTAGACTCAAACAATATCCTAGACCTTAAAAGGTTACAAAATACAGTCAGCCAGTCTCCGAAGTTGGATTAAATAATTGCGAAAAGCAAAAAACGTTTAAACTAGTGACCCACCCTCGCTCCGTTTGGGTTCATCCTGGCGTATGTTAGTAACCATTTGGGATTAGATTTTATCAGATGAGATGTTTTCCCGCGTAAACAGTATCCTTATGTTGAACCGAGTTATTGCCTTATACAATTGTACCGACAAAAACTCTAAAAACTAGAACACATTCGGCCTTTGATTGATAATAATGAACATTTAATGTATAAATTCGATTGTGTTTCAATTTTATTACATGTATAGATATAGATTAATTCTAACATATGATTGAAAAATGTGGCCTATGTAATACATTATATTAATGGATGGACAAGATATCTATTATCTACCAATTTCGAATTTCACCCACATTCTTTGAGCTATTCGTATGTAATAGCTGTGCATTTGCTGTTCTATAATGTTAGCGTGATAATAAAACCTACGGCTGTGGGTTGAACGTTACATCAATTAGGGCCATATAAATAAAACAGCTTCAGAGACGAAGCTCGAATATTTGTCTGATATAATAATCATTTTAAATTACTTTTACAGTCGGTACGGAAAGTGAAAGAACAGACACAGAGGAACTGGTCGGACGCGCGGCATCTCAATGTTCCGCGCCGCCAGATCTCCTGCCTAGTGAAGCGAGGGCTTTACTACAACCTACACCACCGCCAATTCCGGCGAGAAAATCGGAACATATCACAAAAAAAATGCCTTCCCCTGAAAAGGTTCCTGAAAAATCAGAAGACAAACAACCCAGGATGCGATTTGAGGTAGATACTTTTTTAATATGTAGTCTTAAATAATTTACATTATATAGGTATTGTCCGTAAAACTTTTAATTATGTTTTTGTTTTGTATGTGTTTAGTAATTATTTTTATTTCTTATCATAAAGTAGGAAATAAATCTTTTTATGTCTAACATACCAGTACGCACACAAAATGCTGAATTTTTAGTAAAAGTGCATACCATTCATAATGTCATAACAATGTGACGTAGGTATACATATAAATGTAAATAAAAATAAATGAATGTATCTAGTCTTTATCATTCATGAGTTAACTACGCTATCGTAGCAAGCAATTTATTGAATAATGAGATGATTCATCTATTTGTGTCATATCAGTCTCCGGGCAGGCGGCTCGCTTTGTTTTATAATATCTCACTGATCGTAAAGGCGCGACTAGTTTCCTTTTAAAGTTTGAGATAAGAATGCCTGTCCTTACCGTCGAACACGCGCCGTTGGTCGGCGCCGCTAGTTATCTATCTTCGTTAACTGAATACCATACTACAAAATCACGACTCTAATATTATTTTGTAACACGTAAAATAATTAAAAAATTACCATTTTTTATTACAGGAGTTAACGTGTGATGTCGAATTACAACATCCAGAATCGTCTAAACAACAGCCTTTGCAGTTCTCTTTTACGCTGTACGACCTCGACGGTCACGGACGAATGACTAAAGATGTAAGTATTTTATAGCTATATATAGTCTTATTAGAGAACAATTTTCCAATTATCAAGCAGTTATTCAATTGTATATTTTTGTTGACAGGATATAGCAGGAATAGTGTCTACAATATACGAGTCGATAGGAAAATCAGTCACAGTTCCGCACTATGGGTCTAAAACGATCCAAGTGCGTTTAACAGTTGTCCCGGAAGACGGACAAATGCGTAATCATAGAGATAGGCGGAGACGGCGAAGAAGAGAGCAACCTAGCGCAAATACAACACCTGCTGATAATAATAACTGTGCTGATAACAGTGATGATGAACAACACGATAGATTGTCTAACGATGATGATGCATCATCGAAGTCTTCGTGTTCAGAGCGACAGGCCCCACAAAGACCTGCGCCAGTGCTTAGACAAAGACACCGTCAACCTCGAAGGGAGCCTCGGGAACGAAAACATGTGAAAAAACGTTCTGGCAGCCTACAACGTCGTGAACTACTCGAAATAATACAGGCTAATATGGAGAAAAATCATCTGAGCTTTCAAGCTACAAGGTTAATATCTTTTATTATTTTTAGTCTTTTCTTTTCAATTTATCACAAATATCACGAAATTAATTTGCAACATTACGAAAATTCACTAGTGATGCCTCTGATATTTTCATGTGCAAATCATTTCTTCATGATTACCACTTGGTCTTACGGTGAAGAAAAACATAGTGAGGAAACCTGCATGTCTGAGAGAACCTAGCAAGTTTTCGAAAGACATGTGAAGTCCGCCAACACGCACTGGGCCAGCGCGCTGGACTATGGCCTGATCCCCCTCGTACTGAGGGAGGCCCGTGCCCAGCAGTGGGACGTTAAAAAGGGCTGATGATGATGAAATTTTCGGTCAAATATGACTTTAACGTTATATTTTACACAATTTTATTGTTTAACAAATGAATAATAAAGTCCGTTTAATTTTCAGAAAGCCCAGCGATCCTGTTGCCAACGAGGAGGAAATCACGAACAAATATAAAAAACTTAGAAATAGATCTTATACAGTGAACGACAAAACCGCATTCCAAAAGTTAAAGCCAGAAGTATCTAACAATGGTTACTTAGATCTGGCGTGTGGGGGCGACTCCAACCTTTGCAGATACGACCGGTACCTACACGCGGTGATATGCTCGTCCGCGCGTCACGCACACACCGGCTACCACCAAAAGCACTCGCAACCTACAAAACCCACACGAATACACCACCATTCGAGGTCGCGATCTCACGACATGCCTCAAACTCATTCCAACCAACCGAGAGTTTTACAAATCATATTCTTATAGAAATCAAGTTCGGACATCGTCGTCATTCGACTTTGTCCTATTTACGAAAGGATTTGATTTGTTACAAAGGCTGTACTGAAAATTCTTAGTGTTTGGGGTTGGGCGTATTAATTTTAACCCATCGCGAATTTGAATTAAGATTCTAGAATTATTATTTATCATTCCACTGTACATATAAGTTAGTGTAAAGTTGTGTTATCTGTAATAGAGAAAGAATGAAGAATGTGACAGAATTGACTCTAATTAATATAAATACATGGATCACGTTGGATCAGGCATAAAAGAAACTAATAACAATAATTATATAAGTTAAAAATTGTATTGAAACATAGGACTGAAGGAGTACTCTAAAACTGAATATCATGTATAAAAAAATGTTTCTTTTTTCAAAATATGCTATCATTGTAACTACTCACATGACAATATTTTATTAATCAAATTAGTGTTAGTTATTATTCTTAATTATTTTCAATTTAGTTTGTGTCACACATTTGTTCTTGTGGTACAGTGCCTTATATTTTAAATAAAATTTAATGAATGTTCTAAATAAACTTATAACGAAGTTAGAAGACAAGGAAAAATTAAAGTTTTATACTTTATGACAATGCTCATTAGTATCAGTTATGTATCTTATAGATATGTTAAGCTTAACTCATTCATGAGTTGTAGACTGATTTTTAGATATAAGTATTAGGTGCTCAGACATAAATACATATTTTATATGTATGTATACAAAAGAGAGTACTTAAACATTTGTATTTAATCTGTTAGAAGTGTAGTTCTAAGATTGTATTCTTACTTTTGAGGTTGCATTACCATTGTCAGTATTCATAATTCATAAGTAATTTAATGAATCTCTTAAAAGTTTTATCTACCTCTAATTTTACTTTATTAGTTAACTCTTAAATATTTATTGTAGCAGCTAAATCCTAAAATTATGTTAGTTTTTGTGATAAACGAGTGAGCTGATATGACAATGTTTCACTCAAGTTGGTTTGTATAATATTATGATGGAACAGAATCCTAGTAAAAACACAATATGTACAAAATTAAATTTAATTTGAATTACTTATTAATACTTAAAACTTTTAAAATGAGTTTGCTATTGTTCCACTTTAGATGTATAGTGTACAAAGTGCTCGATCTTGTCAAAAATATTTATTGTCAAATATAATCCTTGAGGTTGAAAAGTATATTTATTTTTATAACAAACCTCTCCTGATTGGTCTTTTTATGATTAAGTACGTGATTAAAATACAAAACAAAATCACTGCTGAAAGAGCAATAGTAGCCTCTTTTGGTAGTCCACATTTTTCCACAGCATATTCATCAGGCGTTATACTAACCTAAAGAAAAAAGATTCTACATGAAAATACATTAAAATAGTTTTGTCATTCACATTTACACATAAATAAAATAGTGAAAAGCAAACTTTTATCATCATATGATTGAAATTGCATAATGCAATAGAACTGAAAAAATCTGATTAAACCTAGGTCCTACTCCTATATAAATATGTGTAAGGGGAACAAGCCGTAGTCCATTGTGTTGGCTAAGTGCAAATTTGCAGTCTTCACATGTTTTTAGAAAACTTTCGGTTCTCTCAGACTTGCCATTACGATGTTTACTTCGCCGTAATACAACTAACAAGTGATAATTGTGTTGATTATAATTCACACATGAAATACATTATATGAGGTGGGAGACCCAAGATTTGAACCCACTTCACCTACGGCTTCCCATGTAAACGCGTATTACTGGGCTACTAATGTATATCATAGTATGATTAAGCAGTTATTTACTTACCAACATATATTTTGGATCAGGTCTATTTCTCCATGAAAACGATGGCACTGAATATTCTAGGAAATGTAATTTATTCAATTCTTCAAAATAATGTTTAACAAGGCATCCGTGGTGAGTGTGTCCACCAAATGCAGCTCTGGGTTTAAATTTCGAAACAATATAATCTGTAGATTCTTTTGATAAAGCATCTATTTTTAATCTGAATAATTTATTTTTTTCTGGCAATGGTGGTGCATCTGGTTCATTACAAATACTATCAGATAATCTATATAAAGGAAAGTGCTGAAAATGATATTTTTATTAAATAATTATTAAAATATAGCTTACAATATGTAATAAACAAAAAAAAAATACCTGTATTAGTATTGGTTGACTATAATTAAACTTGGACTTTTTATTAAAGCATTGTTTGGAATTGAGGTAGCAGTTATTTAAGGTATCTAAAAAGAAATAAATAATATTATTAATTATTACTATCGACTATTATATTATGTACTAGCAAATCTGACCCGCTTCTCACTGACGTGAGATATGACAAATCCTATAAACCTGTTGAGGATATTCATACAAATTAAGTCACTTAAAATATAGGTCACTTATAAGACATCATATTATATTTTTCCTAATATTTTTAATAAATAGGTATAATATCTTTTAATATCTATTTAATAAAAATGAATGCTGTTTGATAGTGCATCATAGCTGGACTGATTTGGCTATTTTTTTATATGTATTAAAGTCTGAATAATATTTTTAGGGAAATTTCTCGATATCCTTTTTTGGAATATTGGGAAATAAAGGAAAAACTGAAAGTGCCTTTCTCAAATACTATGTGACAATAGTACTTTTGAAAAGTTACTTGACTTAATAACAAAAAGTTTTTTACTTAATTATATTCTACCATTATGCATTGTATTACATTCTCTTATTACAAAGTAAGTTTTATTTCTTCTTCTTTGTCCAACCCTCTTCCCAGTTTAGCTGGGGTCGGGTCTCCTTGTACGGTTGCGCCAAAGAATTCTACTCTGGCTTGTCTGCGCACTCAGGTTCTCTCTCTGGATCTCTTTTTGCATATTTGACCACCAGGTGGCGCGTGGTCGTCCTCTTCCTCGAGAGTGGTCAGGGATATTCAGAACTTTGCGTATCGGATGGTCGTCGTTCTGTATAAGAATATGGCCATACCAGCGCATTCGGCTTTCTTTTAGTTTTTCAATTATAGGTGCAACCTTAAATGATCCCCCGACATATTCATTTCGTACTTTGTCAATTCGTTTTACACCTCCCGCCCATCTGAGCATTCTCATTTCATTAGCATGCAGTTGCAGTTCGTGTGCCTTTTTTATGGTCCAGCATTCAGGTCCGTAGGTCATGGCTGGTCGTACAACTGTTTTGTATACTCTTCCCTTCACTCTAATAGGCATGTTGCGGTCGCACAAAATTCCCGATAGGGATCTCCATTTAATCCATGCTGTATTGATACGGTGGTCTATATCTTTATCATGTTAGCGTCCGGTGAGAGCACAGAACCTAGATATTTATAATTTAAAGCTGTCTACTTTGGGAAGTGCCAGGTTGTCTATGTGAATCTCGCAGCCCGTTTCTGCTGTCCCTCCGTAGTCGCATTCTAAATATTCGGTTTTTTTCCGGCTTATGCGCAGGCCGTGACTTTCTATTTGTGTTACCCACTGGTTGAGTGATTCCTGTAAGTTTTTTGCATTATTTGACGCTATGTCGTCTGGTTTTTTATTAGGTTTTTGAATTTCTTGTGTGATGTAATTCAAGCAAATGTTGAATAGTAGGGGGCTCAAGGCTGATCCTTGATGCACTCCTACTCCTACGCAGAAGAAGTCACTTGGACCAGCGGGGTTTTTAACGCGCGTTTTGGTGTTTTTATATATGTCTTGGACTATTGCTAGGTAGTTTTCAGTGATATTTTGTGCTCTCATGGATTGCCAGACAAGGCTTCTGGGTACTCTATCAAAGGCCTTTTCTAGGTCGATAAATGGGAGATATAGATTTTCTTTGTTTGAATGGTGCTTTTCCATCAAAATTCTAATAGTTTGAATGGCATCTATGGTTGATTTGCCAGGTGTAAGCCCGAACTGATTTTCGCTTATTCGGGAGTCAATAATTCTTTCGAACAGTTTTAGAGTATGTGATGTAAGCTTTATCCCTCTATAGTTACCGCAGTGGGCAACATCCCCTTTTTGCTTATATATAGGGCATAAGATACTATAACGCCAGGATTCTGGAATTTCTCCTTCTTTAATAATGCAGTTGAAGAGCTTGGTGAGCCAAGGTAGTGCGGCTCTCTTCAACTTCTTCTATAAATCTGCTGGTATCTTGTGATATTTAATTATGGATATGGCTTCCATCAACTCCTCTTCCGAAATACATTTTATAAGTCCTTCGGTAGGTGGCATGTAAGGTAGTATCATACTGGGAAATTCCCCATTCATTAGTTGTTCATAGTACTCCTTCCATCTTTCGTTGATGTCCTTGTTTGTCGTTACGAGTCTACCCTGAGCGTCTTTAATATATTTGGTTGATTTAATATAGAGGGAAAATTTTTGACATTGTCTAGCTTATTTGTAGATGGTGTTCTCATTTTCTGCGTTTTCCAGTTTGTCATAGAAATCACTTCTAGATATTGCAATGGATTGTGCTACTGCGGATTTAGCTATCTTCTTCAAATTTTTATATTCTAAACGATCTTCTTTAAGGTTTGATTTTTGCCATACTCTAAACTTTGCATATCTCTTTTCTCTTGTAAGACTTTAAGACCGTCGTTCCACCAGGATGTTTCTTTATTTATACGTAGTGCCCCGTGTGATACTCCAATGATTTCCCTGGCTTTCTCAAGGCAAAGGGTCTCGAAGTCACACCACATTTGATTTGTTGACTTGTCGATATCCACATCACCTTCTATATATGACTGAACCCATTCAAGTAGCTGTAATCCCTTGGGGTTGTGAAGTTCTTTCTACTTTATACGGTATAAAGTAAGTTTTATTTATCAACTATAATAAAATGAACAAACTATTAAAAAATCTACTATAATTTTCATTATTTTGCTGTGTGTTATTTTACACTGAACTACAAAAATTAAGAGTAACATAAGTCTCTTACTTGAAACAATTTCTATTTGATTTCTGGCCGCTGTGCACAAATTGCAGTTATCACCTTCTAGAGCCATTGAATTTAATACAATGAAATGATTATCTTTTAACACAATATGTTGCACAGAAGGAGCTTTGAGAAATTTGGCAAATCTTTCTGCAACACCTCTTCTTATTCTAAAAATATGGTTATACTTATTACTTTTTCTGGTCTATATCTAAAATAATAAATGTTTACAAATATTAATTCTTTTTACCGATTATGAAAACCGATATCATGGTTTCCAACAACAATGATCATCTCAGTATGATCTGGTAATGCAAATAGTTTGAAAAACCGCTGGACATATTCATGGAATTGTTTATCATTGCACCACTCTCCTTCATCAAATAGATCTCCTAAAAATGTAAGTTTAAGTTATATCAAATTCGAAGTTCACATTTGTGGTTGCAGATTTAATAATATAAGAAAATCATTAATTACCTACCTAAAACAAACACTACCTCTGGATTATGTAAATTTATTATAGCTTGGAAAGCTTGATGCATTTGCCACTCTCTTCTCCATTTATCTAACCAATGACCTCTATAGGGGCCAAGTAAATGAGTATCAGCTAATATAAATGCTTTTAGAACTTCTCTTCCATTTGAATTTTCCAACTTTGGCCATTTGCACTGTAATGGTCAAAACATATTTTTATTAGCAAATGCAAGTACCAGTAATGATATGTTTCTATAAAGTATAAACTAATTAGTATTACCTGCGAAATAACTAAGTAATATATAAGAAACTCACAATAAAAAGCAATGAAAAGTAATCCTATAAAGAAAATTATTAATTTCTTTGTGACCTTTCGCATATTTAAAACTGAACATTTTTAATTGGTATAAAATGTTCTAACTTTCGATGGGTTTGCTTTGCTTAGAGTTATCTAAATTATCGTTATCACACATCAGTTGATTTTTTATCCACGACTCCAATAAATAACAATACTAAATAGTAAATACTTGTGGCACAGAACAATAATACCCTATACGACTATACGTAGGTAATAAAGTTTCTATCAAATATCAACAATCAGCATTGAATTTTGATCTTAAAGTATTGATAATTAGTGTATAATTCAAAAATCAAATTTTCTAAATATTTAAAATTAACAGGTAAGGTGTATGGTCTGAGGTCTCAGAACAATAACTAAGCATAGAAGGAGCTAAATTTAACTAATTTAGTCGTCTCTATTTTCTTATACACTCATAACAGCATTAGATAGAGACAGATGTAGGTTGCTCAAAATGCAAATCATCACAAAACAAACGTCAATTTGGCTATCTTGGCTATCTTTATGATACTAAGTTATTGTTCATCTATGATACTAAGTTTAAAGCTACCTAATAACGTCTCAAGTTTTTGTCTATGACTTAGCTCATGGCATTTTTGTAGTATAATGCTATGGGCCGATTAGTGATTGCAAAAATTTAAATTACCGATAGAACTATCGATTGCACGTTACAACTGGGAATGGAACGGTTGATAATATAATAATGAATGGTTTATAAATAAATTAGTTGAACAGACAGAAGTGAGTTATTTATTTCATCTTAGCATATTTCGATTTATTGGCAGATATTTATTCCTATTTCTTTGTCCAATATCTAAGGCGTTACGTGCAGCTAAGTAGCGCCCCCATCTTTGAAAACATAATTTCTCATAAAACAGTTTATCAAAATATGCTTACATACGATTGCAACTAGCGGGTACTTTAGTATTTTTAGGAACTAGTTAAATTATAAAATGTGAACGTTTATCTTTCTTTAATTACAGAAAACTGTATTTTATAACTTAATTGGGTGGGGTTTACAAGAAATATACCATAACACACGTAACACACAAGAAAAATTATACTTACCTGGCCAGGTATATCACGGGGGGCTTATTTGAGTGTGACCAGTACTTTGTAATTAATTCAATATTCACTCTGTATTTGTTCGTGTTGTATGTGTTGTGTGAGTGTGATCTAATCTAAAAAACTATTTAGCGTGTGTTACCCAGTCACGTCACGTTTCACGTGTTGTATGCAACATTTCTTGTGAGCCCCATCCAACTAGGTTCTAAAAAGATCGATCATATGTAAGCGAATCTTCGATAAATCGTTTAATTCGTGCGAAATGATTTTTTAAATATAAAGGCGCCACCGCAGGTACGTCGCACGCCCGTAATACTTGATCAAACTATTGATGCCCATTTCTTTCAATCAAGAGATATGTATTTAACGTCTTTGTCATTTGTAGGCGTGAGGTGATGGTTTGCTTATTAGATATAAAATAATTAATAATTGGGAATTTAATTGTTTTTATGATCGAACAATAACCAATAGTTGTCGAACAAACGATAATTGATCAAAATTAATTAATCTGAGCGATAAAAATAAAGATATCTAGTAAGGGTGTCCAACTTAAGGGTGAACATTTGTTTAATTAATTATAAATAAATAAAAGGCGAACAAACAATTTTTACATTCGGACATTAACGAAGAAACGACGAACAGATAATTAAAAATAAAAAAAAAACCGAAAATCAAAACAAGTTGGACCAAATTAGGTGAGCCCAGCAATAGGGTCATGACTTACAGATGGCGTTAATTCGTGTTGCCAAAAAAAATGGTAGAGTAGGCTCTCTTTATCAGGTATAGTGCACCGACACAATTTTAGCACCCCATCGAAGGATTTTTGAAATCAAAATGGCCTGAATCGATAGGTCTACGTTCGGTCAGTATAGGTCCACTATCATTTTTGTTAGGTCGCCTGTGATTTTTTAATAAATATTTTTTTAAATTTAACTATTATTTTAAAAAATTTTAGCACCCCATTGAAACTGAAACTGATTAATCTTTATATTTCTACATTCTTTATCGTTAGGACAGTTTTGGTCTCTATACGTTTTGCTTTTATATTATCCATTTAGTTTTTTTATTAACAATTATAAATAATTGACATTGACAATGTCATAAGTCATTTGACATCTCATTTATGTTACCTTTTGAGCATTAGCTTCTTGTATTTTGGCTATACATTTTTATGTCATATTTAATATGTATTGTATAGTCTATATATAGTTATTTAATATTATTATTATTTTTGATTTGTTTTTAATTTATTGTTGTTGATTTTTGTGTTTTCTTTATTTATGTGTATCATTATTTTTTATGCCTTCATACTTTCTATTTTGTTTATATTCGTTTGTGTAACACTGAACATTCTCAATTTTTGTGTTATAAAAATTTTGTATTATCTTTCCTTGTAACTGGCGGGTGTTTAGGTATTATTATTATTTATTAAAATTTAATAATACCTAAATTAAAATAATAATAATACCTAAACACCCGCCAGTTACAAGGAAAGATAATACAAAATTTTTATAACACAAAAATTGAGAATGTTCAGTGTTACACAAACGAATATAAACAAAATAGAAAGTATGAAGGCATAAAAAATAATGATACACATAAATAAAGAAAACACAATAATCAACAACAATAAATTAAAAACAAATCAAAAATAATAATAATATTAAATAACTATATATAGACTATACAATACATATTAAATATGACATAAAAATGTATTGCCAAAATACAAGAAGCTAATGCTCAAAAGGTAACATAAATGAGATGTCAAATGACTTATGACATTGTCAATGTCAATTATTTATAATTGTTAATAAAAAAACTAAATGGATAATATAAAAGCAAAACGTATAGAGACCAAAACTGTCCTAACGATAAAGAATGTAGAAATATAAAGATTAATCAGTTTCAGTTTCAATGGGGTGCTAAAATTTTTTAAAATAATAGTTAAATTTAAAAAAATATTTATTAAAAAATCACAGGCGACCTAACAAAAATGATAGTGGACCTATACTGACCGAACGTAGACCTATCGATTCAGGCCATTTTGATTTCAAAAATCCTTCGATGGGGTGCTAAAATTGTGTCGGTGTATAGTGCTACAAGGATCTTTTGGCACTTATATGACATTGACATGAGGGCGTTGGTGTGAAATTAGGGTTACAAGCTAACAACATCTACTTACTTTTAGGGAATTGTTTTTAAAAATCTATCTCTTATAATCCGTAATTGAATACAAACTTAGGAAATTAAAAAAATAAAATTAAAAATAAATTAAATTTTATTATTTACTATATAAATTATTTAATATAAATAAATAAAACTAATGTTTTTAATATATATTTAACTTTTTCAAGTGAGCGCTAGATTGCTTTTCTTTCATAAAATAATCCTTTACTTTTAGCACCACCTCTCTATCACCACTTCTTATTACTTTCGGCATATTTTGAGATATTTTTAATGAAATAAAAGCACAAAATATTCACAACAACGTCAACACTCCAGCTGTCTGTCAATAGTGACAGATGGCGGTGTTAGTTCTGATTTCGGCCACGCGCCAAAAGATCCTTGTAGCACTGTATTATAATATATATTACTTTACTCTATGACTTTACTCCATTTCACAGAAATATATCTAGAGATATTTTATTTTTATTTAATAAATATTATTTTCATTAAAAATACTAGCGGCCAAATTTTAAAAGGAAATCTGGTAAAAACCATATTCTCTTATTTATAATAATTTATAAAAAAATGATTTCAATCAAATACGCGATGAACGTAGTAAACTTGCGGTGGGATCCTAGGCTTAGAGCTGTCGGCCGATAGCTTAGTCTAGGATGTGCACCCACCACGCCCAACAGTTTAGTCGGGCCAGTTAGTGTGCGCGCTTACCCGACCAAACTATCGACCGATGGATGTGCACTGTTGAGGGCTCTTAATAATAAGATGAATAAGAAGATCAACTCTATAAAATATGCACGCTTTCATTGGTCAAATCAAATAGTGCGCTCTTAACAGGTTTCCTGTTACTCACACTCGTTCTCTCTCTCTCTCTGTCTAATACACAAACTTAATTATTGCTTTGTCGAATGATTCGTCAATGTAACTTGAAAGCTATTCAAAACATACTTGCACGTTACGTAGCTTACTGCGGAACTAGATGGCGCTGTTGTAATAATGTCCCAACATATTTAACATCACGTGAAGAACGAGGAGTGGAACAGTTGAACATACTCGTACATAAACATAACATAAGTGATAATTTGGATTAAACTAGGGATAGCAAAAAAATAATAATAATAATTAGTAAAGCTTTATTAAATTAAAAAATTATGTCTTACATAAAGAGCCTCTTGACTTTTAAAGTAAAATACTAAGCTCACAATTAATTATATTACAAGTATGAAACAAACTTATAAGATGATGTCTTTTAACACAAAAAAATTGTTTGGCTTTCAACACGAACCAGTGTATCTGTTGGGTAGACCGTAGAAGTCATATAATATTAGCATATTAATTATATTAGTACAAGTATTTTCAAAACCAGTGAAATTACATGATTACATAGAAAGTACAAAATCCATCGATACTCAAAAATTATTTAAAAAAAATGTTTAATTTTATCGTAAATTCATGAGTTTATCTGCATTCCTTACAGTATCACGAGACAATTTTAGGTATAAAAGTTACCTTAGTTTAGTTTTCACTAACTTTCGACATATACAATTATACATTTTATTTCTTATTAATTTACTTTTTGAAGATGAATAATTTCATCGCTCTTCCAATTTAATATCAAAGAAACGTAAAACCTAATTTATTATTTATTTTACTGTCTCCCATTCAGAGAATAAATCTCTTTGAATGGAATACTTTAACCAACTATAAGGAAATGGTGTTTACTTCAGTTGTACTAAATATTAGTAAAAGCAAATAAAAAATGTTAATTCATAATATATTCTAAAATTTAAAAATTAATAGAGAGCCACTAAAGCTAAGCAATACATAGCTAAATCTACATTTACTTAACTACATTTTAATCATAAAACGTAATTAAGGAATTAATAATAAACATTAATAATTAATACTATTTGGTTAGGAATACTTCACGATTACAATCCGAAAATATGGAAAACATCCGATACATAATGCATAAAGCACATAAAATCACAGGTCATTGGTCATTTTGGTATGGTAAATTTTATGTTACTGCAAAATTGTAAATATCGCTAGATTGTAATTTCACAGTTTACAATCTCGCGAGATTGATTTCGTGTTGAAACTCCAAGCTTTTTAAAAACTTTTTCTTCTTTACTCGGTTGGTTAGACATGACAACAACGCACGCGCGAGTGCCACGAACACAGAACAACTAGCAACTTTTAGACAACCAATCAGGGCGCGAAATGTGTTCAGTCGCATGGTATTTGACGTTTTCACTTTGATAGATTATAATCTAACGATATTTACAATTTTACGAATACATTTTAAATAATTGATGTTAAAATTATCAAGTTTCACAGAAATTCAATCAGGTAACCTAATGCTAATTACCTACTAATTATTGTCACATTATTTTCAATTTGTACTCAAGTTTTTAGTATATTATAAAAAAATAAGCTAAGATTTACCATAAAACTTGCTGTTTAAAAGGAAAATTAGTAAATTCACATTTATCTTAGCTTTGCCAAACATGTCCATAATAGTGCACCCTTCATATTGCCTTTGCAAGAGATCTTGAATATCGACCTCAATAGACTCCATTTCAACACCCATAAATTTACCTTTAATTGTAAACACTCCATTGTGATCTGTCGGCGTTATTTCAAATTGTACGTTTTTGAATTGTGACGTAGATAGTCCATCTATTTCTAAAAGAACACCCCGTTCTAATAGTTTTGACGCTGAGTATTTTACTGTCAACTTA
Organism: Boloria euphrosyne; assembly: GCA_951802675.2. NCBI lineage: Eukaryota > Metazoa > Arthropoda > Insecta > Lepidoptera > Nymphalidae > Boloria > Boloria euphrosyne. Next base: position 8,807,179 of record OX637872.1, read on the forward strand.
GTTTTTAACTTTTGGATATCTTTGCCTGATCTCCTGAGACAAGCGTGGACACTTCTGCAATAAAAAAATATAAATTAAGTCTCAATTCCTATTATGATAATATGCTGTCATAAGCGCGAAATCAGGATATAATTAGAGGTGCCCCGTGCCTATCTATAAATATTATGAGTAGTTCCAGTAAAATCTTATAAAATGTCACTGAAATGGAGGATGAGGAGGAGGAGAGGATGTCAATGAAATTGAAAAATATTAAATTGTCTCTCTATTTCTCTATGTCCCACTGCAAAAAGATCTGGGGTGAAAATCGAAAGAAAAACAGCACACGTAATAGTAAAACAAGAATAAAACATTATAAAGCCACAAACCTTTTCCCTGCATGGAGATTGGCGAGACAGGACCTGATATACTGGTCATACGACTTACATTTCTCTTCATAGTACTTTGTTTTCTCCAACAAACTTTGCTTAGTCCTAGTCAGTGTTGCGAGCGCTCGTCTTTGCGCCTGTCTGTACTTGCCCTTATTGCACAAGTCGAGTGCTATAGAAGTGACTAGTGCTTGGTACCCATCTTCGCGTGTCACATACCCTTCCTCCTCCAACATTTGCAGGTTTTTACGTAATTTGGCTATGTGTTCACGTAATGTCATCGCTTCGTCGGGCCGAGCTTGGCCAGAGTATATCCGCTTTTGTACTTTCTCACAGTACTGGTCTTGTTGCTCTCGGGTGGAGCCGATGCACAGCGCTTCGAGGAGGTGCTCACCTATTAAAAAAATGAAAGTATTGATTTGTCTATAATCTATATGAAAAAACTGAAATTTGCACTAATAAGTCAATAAGAAAATGTTAATTAAAACAAATCACAATAATATAATAATTCATATAAATAAATATAAAAACATTTTAAATAACACATTGAGAATATATATGTACTATGTACTATCTGAACTAAAGTGAAATAAAACGATGGTCTTACCATTAAGGAATGGTATAACCTCCACACATAATTCTTTGGTTTTTATAAATAACTTATTCAAATCTGTCATATCATCTGATGGAGCTTGAAATTTGTTAACCAGAGCTAGACATACTTCCAATCTAGCATTCTCTTCGGAATCTCCCATTGGCTATAATATATAGAAAAACTTGCAAATTAAAAGAAGATATTACAACATTATTAAACTGTAAACATTTCATTTTTAAGATTTCTATAATTAAATCTAAAGAAAACCTATTCTTTTTAATAATCACACCACAATTACAATATGTTAGGAAATAAAATGCGCTATTTTGTCGACATATTACTATAAAATAGGCTGAGAAACTAAAACCATAAATAAAAAACAACATTTCTCACTGAGGCAACATCACGGGAAGCCAGCTGTGCCACAGACGGGACTTCGCCCAAGTCGTCCAACAGCTCATTGAGTCGGTCGTGAGGATCTGGCGCCAAGATATCTTGGTATTCTATAAGCAAGGCGTGTGTGTCTACAATTTCCTGGGTATAAAAAAAAACATACAGATGAATTGATAATCTCCTTCTTTTTGGAAGGCGGTTGAAAATAATATTATATTGTAGTATAAGCAAACCCGGCCCGCTTTGCTGAGCGTAAGTTAAAATAAACTAAATGTTTTTTTATTTTCTAATAAAATAAAAGTAGCTTAAGTAACTCCTTATAGCATTAGTTGTCTGCGAGTAAAAGTCTTGTCAAAATCGGTCCAGTACTTTCAAAGATTAGCAGAACAAATAGACAAAAAAATTAAAAATTTATCATTTAAAACTATGACTGTTATATGTATAATGTACGAAAAATATAAACCAAAAACAATATTTGAAATTTTTCTCTGTTTGTATATCTGAGTGCCTTTCATACAAAAAGTACTGAATATATAGTAAAAAAGTTTGTGTAGTGATAGATTCTTAGTGGGTTTATAATATAGGATAACTTTTACTCAAAATAACTAGGACGGGTTGTTCTTCATACAAAAGATATCAATAATAAATGACCTGCACTGTAATGTATATGTGGGGATGATTTATCAATGTTGCTTCGGTGTATTCATCCACTGCAAAGTACTCCTCTAGTGTGGGTCCTCGGCAGCATCGTCTGAATAACTCCTTCATTTTCTCATGACACTCTACTATAAAGGGGTTTAAACAGCGCAAGTGACTTGATTCTTCACCAAACTGAAAGTAATATTTATTTTATTGGTAAATGAATAAAGAATGTGTGAGTGTTTTTAGTAAAAGAAACTGTTAATGAGAAAATAAAACCTGTTTTAGTGACAGTCATATTTATAGATCAAAAGAAGAAGAAAAGGATGCACATAACGCAATTAAAAAAACAAAAACTTTAAATAACAAGTAACGCAAAATAGCGTTCGCCACGGTCCGTACAAAAAGTAATAAAAGTATCATAAACGTTGATTCAGATAACCAGCTATACCCATGATATTTTCATCAAAATTTGTCCAGCGGTTTTCTCGTGATACGGTCACATGCAGACAGACAGAGATTAGGCTTCTGTATCGATATAACGATTATTTCGATAAGAATCTTCAAAATTTAATGAACAGATTCGACAGTTAGATTGTTATTACAGTAAAGTCAATCAATTCCACATTTAACCCTTTAAACGTAACGAAGCGAAGCAAATGTGAATCGCTACCATCTTAATAATTACTTACTCCTTTCTTGGCAGCGGAAAAATGTAATATTTTCGCGACAGAAGCGAGGTTTTTCCGCTGGTCGGTGGTGAGGCCGCCGCCACTCGGCATGTTGATTATATGGAACGCGTCGGGCGCCACTATCGCCGCGTTGAAGAACTGATAGTACACTAAGTTACCAATAACCTGAAAAATATAATTTGCAGGATGAATTTTTATTAAGTCTATAAAACAGAATACATTCTAAGCTACTAAAATATTAACTAACTACTTAACAATAAATTAGTTTTTGGTTTCCCACTTTTCAAATGCCTTACTAGCAACCTTGATGAAAGTAGACTGAAAAACTTAATAGATTTATTGTACATTTTTTTAATATGAGTACAGTATAACAGGTATGAAGATAAAAAGTATAAGAGCATTTCCTATTAATTTTATAACACGTCATTAACAGTGACGACAATTCAACCACCAGTGATAGATCAGGCGTAGGACCGATACTTTTATGCGCTTCACGCAAGACTTTAATGAATGAATTATTAAACTTGAAAGTTGAGCCATGGAAGTGGAACACACATATTATAGCATAAAAAACTATTTTTAGTTACTAAATCAGTTTAGTTACTAAGGCAGTGGTAGCCCAGCGGTAACGCGTTGCTTGTATAACCGAGTGATGCGGGTTCAAATCCGGGTCTCGCACCTGCACCTCTGATATTTTCATGTGCGAATCATTTCTATCCTGATTACCACTTGTCTTACGGTGAAGGAAAACATCGTGAGGAAACCTGCATGTCTGAGATAACCTAGCAAGTTTTCGTAAGACATGTGAAGTCCGCCAACACGCACTGGGCCAGCGCGGTGGACTATGGCCTGATCCCCTCGTACTGCGGGAGGCCCGTGCCCAGCAGTGGGACGTTAAAAAGGGCTGATGATGATAGTTACTAAATTACTGAGATTTATGTTAAAGTAAATACAAAGCTTTAAACAAAAGGCAATACAATGTAATGGTTACAATTTCATACCTTTAAAATATCTTTCTCAGGTGTGTGTGGAAACTTGGTAGTCAACGATCGATGCAAAACACGAGCCATATACGTGATACAAAATGGTAGCAGTTCAGTGGAATCTGTTATTTTGTCTAAAAACATCGTCACAACCGTCTTTAATTGGGACAAAGCTTTTTCTAGTCTTGATTTTACCTCTGGGTAGGTTAGCGCTTCTTCCTGTGTCACAGTATAGGGTAACTTTCTGGAATAAAAAAAGTTATTCATATGTACAATGAATAAATCTTATATATAAAATTCTCGTGTCACAATGTTCGTTCCCGTACTCCTCCGAAACGGCTTGACCGATTCTCATGAAATTTTGTGAGCATATTGAGTAGGTCTGAGAATCGGCCAACATCTATTTTTCATACCCCTAAGTAATAAGGGTTGTCCCCTAAGTAATAAAACATTATTTATATGGCAAAACAACGTTTGCCGGGTCAGCTAGTATGTTATAAATAAATATACAACACCATCTATTTCCATGGTAAGCTGCGAGTCATGTGTTATGAATACCAGATTGATATACTACACATATAGAACTTTTAATACAAACATATTATAAATATGAATGTTGAACATTGTACTGATTACTTTGATGAATGCCCAAAGCAGGACTCGAACTCGCGACCGCTCGCACAACCAGTAGTAGTAGGTTACTAAAAACTGTGCCAACATATCACCAATTCAATTCTGTTGTATCCTACTAATCCTACTAATATTATAAATGCGAAAGTTTGTGAGTATGGATGTTTGTTACTCTTTCACGCAAATACTACTGAACCGATTACGATGAAATTTGGTATGTAGGTAGCTGAAGACCCAGAATAACATATAGGCTACTTCTTATCCCGGAGTTCCCGCGGGATTGACTCCTAATATTTAAAAAATTAACGCGGTCGAAGCCGCGGGTACTGCTAGTACTTTATAAAAGAATGAGAATTTTGAAAAGGAAATATAGACTCCACACTTACGAAATCTGTCCCGTTTTCATTTCAGTTTCATTACGCCAAGCCTTGTAAATTTCCACTGGTCCAGTTTCTATATTCAAATCTTTATCTTTTACTATCTTTTCTACAAGAGGTCCTATTATTGTCTGTAAGCTGTTTAGACCTGATAACTGTCTCGACAAACTGACCGCCATTTTGAGTACTAGCGGCGTACATGCTATTATATCAAATGGCTTAACTACTTTGCAACTTATTTCTTCTTCCAAAGTAAATCTAAAGAGTTTCAATAACAAATATTCATCTCTTGCATACGCCCCAAAATTATATAAACTTAAGACAACATTTTGCAGGAAGGAATTAGTTTTATTCTGTGGTATACAAAATAATAACTTTGATAGATATGTTGGATTTGTTTGCAATTCATAAAACAAATGTTGATAGCCATCCAAAAGCCGCTTACTTTCTTTAGTCAATGATTTTAGGCCTTTAACCGCTGTTAAGACTGTCATTAGAGTACCTTTGGAGTCCCTACTGATTGCTAAGGTAGCAGTGTTGTGTTTAACCAAGTCATTCAGCTTTAAGCCATGTGCTGCAACTTCTTGCAAAGCAATTCGATTTTGCACCAACAATCCTATTTTTAGGTCCATATCATCTATTTGTTTGGACAATTCTTGATTTTTCCTAATGGACTGCACCACTTCAGATTTTAATGTCTGTAGTTCTATTTCTCTGTTGTAATCTTCAGTACTAAAGTCTAGCATTGGCACAAACTTCTTTACTACTCTTAAAGGTGGATTTGGTGAGTGGAACAGCGAGACAAAAGCGTTCCTAGTACGACGACCACGCCACAGTGCTTGAATTTTGATTATTTTTTGTTCCTAAAAAATATCATTATTATTAAAACAAAGCACTCATTGATTAAGAGGCAAAAGTATTCACATTTGATATTAAAAAAAGTTAATGTGTAGTTCTAACCGCCGCACTCTGAGTCGCCGCACCTAGTTGTTCTTTAGTATGGATATTATCAACGTAATGGTTCATTAAGTGACTCTGGGTGCGGCGGTAAGACCAACAAAAAAGCAAAAATCAACAAAAAAAAAACACCATAACCATTCTTACACACCATAAAAAAAATAAAGTACCTGCACTTTATACCACGCCCAGGGGTTCTGTTTTCTCTCTCTTTTAAGCTTAGCTTCAATAGTTTTCATTTTTAACAAAGTGCCATACTTTCTTTGAATCATTATTCGCCTCCACCAAGCCTGAATCCTTACAACACAGTCTACATGATCTCTGAAGAATTTGAGTCTTCTAACTGTTTGTCTAACTAAATATCCCTTGCAGTAAGCTTGAAATCTCTCTATAGATTTCTCTATTAGTCTTTGTCTGTATGTGTTCAAGTGATGTTTATTTGTTTTTTCTACAATAGCTGATATATCTTTCTTGGTCAAGTAACGAGCATAAGGAACAAAATCCTTTGGTGTGGTCCAACTGTAAGTATATGATTCAACATCAATGTACACTGTGTTCCCGGCTTCTGTATGGCACACTATCCAGGGGCAGATATTATGCCCTTTCTTTTTAAGGGCTTTCACAAACATTTGAAAGTATACCTGGCTACATGAACTTTCAATAAGGTCCGAACTGACCAAATGAGGAGAAAGAAGCGCTTTCCAGAAATCATTTATATCATTTTTTAATATAGCTAAATTGAGTTGAACAATTGCGTCAGTCAGTTCCTTAACTTTTATTGATTCATAATTTACATCACTAATAGCATTAACAATGTCATCGAACCAGAGGTTTTCAGATTCTTTTTGTAGAAGGCGTTTTTTCAAAGTTCTCAAGTATAAATGGTATTCTTCTTTATGTAAGGATAATGGTAGCTTAAGACAAGAGCTCTTTAGCAAGCCTATCAAGGAATTTACATCTTCTTCTGCAACTGCTTTATTTATATTGTCAATAACTTCTACTACTGTAAAATATAAAAGACAAAAATACATACTTTATATTGTGATTCAGACTGGTTGAATTATCTCTATTACTGAACATAAACATAGGTAAAGTAAGTTGGGTTTTAATTTAAAAAATATATATTTTAGTTTGGATTTATATATGTTACAGTTATAACTCGTTCTTAGTTACAACGCGCTTTAACTATATATTTTTTTTTATGGGACAAAGGGGGCAAACGGGCAGGAGGCTCACCTGATGGATCACCTCCGCCCATGGACATCTGCGACACCACAGGGCTTGCAGATGCGTTGCCGGCCTTTCAGGAAAGGGAGGGAGGGAGGTAGGAGGGAGATGGACGGGAGGAGGGATGGGAAGTGGGCCTCCCGGACTCTCACTTACCGGACGAAACGCGACAGCGTAGCTGCCACTTCACGCCGGTCTTCTGTGAGAGAGTGGTACTATACGGGGCGTGCCGGCCCATCCGGCTGCTACCCGAAGGTAACAAGCATGGCACTACCACTTGAAAAAACTAAAAACTAGTCAAAACTAGTTTACACGAAACACCTTAGTGAAAACTAGAATTAATTAAAAGATTGGAACAAAATATTCTTGACAATTTTTTCAGTAATACTTAAAATCTCAGTTACTTTTTATGTAATCAGTATTCAGTTATTTACATTTATTATAGGTATTTAAATAAGCTAATGTATTGTGTTTCTTCATGTCGGAATTCAACATGTCCCAAAAAAAATTCTTGCAAGTTAATAATGTAACAAAGGCCAATTTACTTTTAAGAGCTGTTGCTAAGTCTAACTGTAATATAGAAAAGTAAAGGTATTTAGAACTTGCTGACTATCCGTGCTCACGATTCGTACCAACATGTGTAATATTTTAAATGGTGCTGATTTCAAGTATTTACCTGAAATACCTACTATATAATTTATCAACAATTACATTTTTGTTCTAATCTTCTAATCAATTCTAGTTTTCACTAGGGTGTTTCGTGTAAACTAGTTTTGACTAGTTAAAATGCGTTGTAACTAAGAACGGGTTTTAAGTGTAACATAATATACATACCAATTTCTTTCTTTACATAATTATTCCAATTATGCAATCAATGGCCATCTAGGGAATTATTACACATCATGACTTTAATTTTAGTTAACACATATTTGTGTGGCTATTATATTAATTGCATCTTCAAATTAGTAAATAAAGTATACAATAAAAATATATAGATACTTACATTCATCATTATCATCATCTTTTATATTAACCATTTCAATAGTATCGCGTATATCTTCAAGTGTTAGCAAGGGGCACTCACATTGTTCCCTCACTTTTACTTGCAGAGCTGCAACTAAAGCAGACAAGTATCGGCGTCGACAATGAGGCCTAAGAATTTCCAACTGAATTTGCTTAGAATTCAGAGCTTTCCAAGCAGCTACCTCATCTCCCCTCTCAACAGCTTGTGATACAGAAGCTATTGCTGTCAAATATAGTGCTGATGCTGCTATTTCACTTTCATTAAGATTTTTATCCAATTCACATTTTTCCAATCTCATTTCCTCAAATAAAAGGGGTGCAGCATATTTGTCTATTTTAAAATTTAAACCAAGTTTCGGGCTTACTAGTGCTTTGTATAAGTCTTCTGGAGTACCCTCATCTAATGCATTATTGACAGTGGCAATTGCTGCCTTATGATCAGTATGATCATTCGCTTTTATATTTCCATCATTTATAACATTCTGAAATATCTTCTGCCAATTAGTAATACTCTCAACATCAATATCTTTGCAACTTTCTGTTATTTCTTTAACCACATCACAATAGAAATCTATGTTATTTGGATCATAATTGTTAACTTTCATCCAATCTTCATTGAAAATATTTTGTAATTTATTGATATCATTAGTTTTACATGCAGAACATAAAGACTTCCAAAGATACTTATAATTAGTGGCAGTAATGTGACCTTGTATTTCAACTAATGTAAGTAATTCATCATATTCATCTGGTATGTAACTATCATTGAGAGAGTGATTATGAGTAACTTGTAGTTTTTCATATTTAGCTGCTTTGAGAGCTTCTTTGTATTCATCAATTAGACAATTTTGCACATGTTTAATTTTCAAAAGAGGATTTAGTAAAGCAGAAGTTATTGACTTTTCTGTGTCTAATAAGTTGTTAAGCTCAATCAAAGCATTTTGGGCAGAAACATTGTTATCCAAGTTGCTATTATTGGATAAAATACCACTTATCTTTTGAAACATTGGCAGTGGATGTTTACATTTTTGTAAGTCTTTAGAAACTGAGTCCAATTGTTCATCTAAAAAACAATAACTTACAATTCAAAAATTGTTGCCAACAATTATGATGGCATAATTTTTTAATTTTTATGAAAACTATGCAACAACAATTTATAAAAAATTGTGATGCACTTATTTGAAATATTGTGATGTAAAAATTGATAGTGAAAATATACCTGTGAATACTGCTTTACCAAAAACATCATGAATAATTGGTGCTTTGCCAAGTTTAAATAAATGTGAACTTAATGCATGTAAGCAATATATAACTTTTGGCATATTTTTGTTATCATAAATATCTGTTGTTTCTGGTTGAAATGTCTGAAAACATAATGGACTTTTATAAAAACCCATGTATATTTTTTAATTAAGGCTACAAGTAATTTATAAATATTCATTGGCATCTAAAATAATAGGTCAGAAAATGATGATTTACTTACCACAGGTAACTCTGTCTTTTTCAGGACTTGCAAAAACTTATTTATGTTATCAGTGTGCTTAAACTGCAGTCCCATTATCTAAAAGGTATGATATTATTAAAATTTCGTAACAGTATAAATGTTAATGTATTATCTAGTTTATATTTACTGTCTATATTTTTTATTAAATAAGCAATTTATTTTTTGTTCATCGATTACTTACTTTATAACGCCTTTGGTCAATGTCGTAAATTTTGTTTAAGGGAAGAAGATCAGGTGCAATAAAGTTGCCTAACTTTGCAAGATAAACGCCGTTACGTAAGTTTTCCTCGAACTCAGTGGCATTAGGAAGTTTTTCCCTCAAGCAAGATTCCATCCATGTCTTGGCTTCTTCTAGTCGACATAGATATTCGTATGCGATAGTCCGTTGTCGAATAATATCCATTTCTTGTGCTGTTTTTCGAATTTCATCATCACCTAAAGTATAAAAAGCTTCATAAAAACCTGCATTCACAATCGCGAATAAGCGCAGCATATGATATATGCTGGAAGAAGGATATTATAATAATATGATAATAAATAATAAAATAGCTTTACAGTCGTCAATTTTTCCTATAAGTGTATCACTTGTACTCTTTCCCATAATTTCTATAGATACCATGTATGCGGAACTAAAACTTCACTTCTTTATGTATATTTATTGTTATTGAGTGTAATATATAGAAAAGTTTCTATAAGTTTTCTAAATTATTCTCCTTCATTCTTCATAGGTAGTTTTAAAATATTTTACAGTTGATGATTGATCATAGATTCGTAATGTTTCTATAAATTTAAAAGGCAATGGATAATAATTATACAGCCATGAGTACATTGTATAATTGTTATTATGAATAATCAAATCATATATTCATATATTTTATAATAAAATGGTGAATTTCAAAAGAAAAAAGGAGGAATACAATTTATAAATATTTTATATGGCCATATTGAAAAAATAACTCATTGAATATGGACACCAAAGAGTATAAAATTAATAAGCTGATTGACACTATCGAATGCCAATAAATAATTTTTTATTATTATTTTTGCTAAAAATATTAGGTATGAAATGTACCGTGTAGATGAATAATATATATTATTATATGATATGATACTTTTACACTGACCTCTATAATACCACTGGACTGGCTGTTGTCAATATGCTTTTGTGGCTGCTTGATATTCGCCATTTTGGCGCTGTTAGATGTAGCGAGAGTTTGTGGTACTAAAACTAATGATGTCGATATCAGCGAGCAAATATCGATAACTTTTAATAATAAGTTTTTACAATCAATAAAACTGTTTCAAATAAAGATTTTTATTTTTATTAACCAATAACCATATTATCATAATTACTACTTATGTTATTTTAACAACGAAAATGCAAAATTACTTTACAGTAAACAAACACTTCTCGCTGTCATTTGCAATATACGTCAAAATTAGTTCTCGGGACTCTCGCTAGTGGCGCTTCAAATGGACACAAAAAAATTGCTGTCAAACGCTTGGAACAGCCTATCCAGTGGTATTATAGAGGTCAGTGTACTTTTAAAGTTGATCATAGATTCGTTATGTTTTTAAAAATATAAAATGCAATAGGTAATATACTATACAGCCAAAGTCACTAAACTTTACCACATATTAAGGAGACTGAACTTTACGCTGTAATACAGCTAAGAGTATATAAAGGTAGTTTTCCAATTACAGCACTAGAGCGCATTATGCGGCATAATGCTCAACGTTGAATGTTCCAACTACAGCAACGTTTCGCACAATCGACAGTATATTATCTATACCAAAGAGTATAGATAATATACTGGGATCTATACTCTTTGAGTACTGTTAATACTCGCATCAATGATCAAACTGCTAAAAAAAAAATATAAATATATGGATGAAGGTATAAATAATTAATTTACTTTTACATTCCACCTTAAAATATGAATACAATTTTAATTTAAAATTCGGATCTGTAAACAAGTTTATTTTACAGGATTATACTTTTGTAAACATTATTCACGTTCCAATTAAGCTTCAGCATAATTCGGCATTGTGCGCCACTGAGTCGCACTATGCTCTGTAATTGGAAAACAGGGAGAATGATTAATTATTTATCATGTATTTTTAACTAATTTTTAATCTGAATCATATAGATTTTATAGTTAAATTGTGTATTTTGAAAGTACAAAAGCAGGAATATGTACGTTAAATCAACATTTTAAATGGCCATGTCAAAAAAAAAAATTGACCCTCGATAATATTTGCTTATAAAAATTACATATTTTGTGAGTGATTGATAATTACTACATAAATCAATGATATTCTATCATTGACATAAATAAAGTTTTTTAAAAGAACAATTCGTGAACTATAATAATTTATATACTTTCAGTAAAAACTTGCAAAATATCATTGATTCTAGAAAAAATTCGAAATGGAAGAAGAAAGTAATATAATTTCAGGGCATATTAATCAAGACATAGACTTTGAATGTGAATGTGGTGATATTGTTATAAAAATATGTAGTGAAAAGCTTGAAATTTCTGATAGAGAAGAATTTATTTTATCAACTGTTACTAGAACTGAGACTTATCTAAGAGAACGTCGTATTCCAGAGCTAATTCGTTTTTTGCTTACAATGGTTATTTCTCATTCACCTGATAAGCCAGTAGCTTTCCTCGAAAAGTTGATAGATGATTGCATGCTTTTTCGAGCTGGACATGGCAAATCACCAGTAATATTTGAAAACAAGTAAATTACCTATTTAATACCTTTAATGTTTATTTTATTGTGAAAATAATATCATTACTTTTTAGATCTGTTAGGAACCTAATCTATTACTAAGTTAAGAAACTTTTGTGCTACCCAACAGAAGAGGCGGTCAATACATAATTGTCTAATCCACGATTTCTTATATAAGTTGAACATGTTCTTAATTTTTTTTAAAACGAGCTTCTATTTACTCGTAAATACGCAAAAAAAGTATGTAATATATTTACTGAACTTATATCGTCATTGCATAATTTATATGATATAAAAGCTTGTCGCGAGATTTAAGAGCCCCTGCAAACAGCGGACGTTCGATCGGATAATAGTTTGGGCGGGTTTGGCTATTAAGTAAGCACAACAGCCCGACTAAACAGTTGGGTTTGATGGGGCGCATACTAGACAAACTAACGGACGTCAGCTCATAGCCTAGAATCCCACCGCAAGATCACTATGTTTATCGCGTATTTGAGTGAAATCTATTTTTTATTAAATTATTATTATAAATAGGAGAATATGGATAAGCCAGGCTAATATTTTTAATTAAAATAATATTGCTTACATGCATTACGTTCACATTTATTTAAACTTGGCAAAGCACCAATTATTCATGATGTTTTTGTAAAGCAGTATTCACAGGTATATTTTCACTGTCAATTTTTTACATCACACGATATTTCAAATAAGTGCATCACAATTTTTTATAAATTGTTGTTGCATAGTTTTCATAAAAATGCAAAAAAATCTATTATGCCATCATAATTGCTTGCAACAATTTTTTGAATTATAAGTTATTGTTTTTTAGATGAAAAATTGGACTCAGTTTCTAAAGACTTACAAAAATGTAAACAGATGATGATAAGCTAGGCTAGTATTTTTAAATAAATAATATTATATGAAAAATAGATTTCGATCAAAAACGCGACAAGCTTAGTAATCTTGCGGTGGGATCCTAGGCTATAAGCTTGACATTCCGGTGTCAAAACTCGAAAAATCTGAAAGTCTGGCCGACTGAACAGTTCGTAGTGTGCGCGCGTGGAAGCCCGCCGTACTAATTAAGGAATCAGCTGTCGGCCGATTGTTGGCCGACTGTTTAGTTTGAAGGCAATCGTATAACACATCAAAATTTTTAGTCAGCCGTACCAAAACATTCTAATGTGCGCATTTCAATAAATCTCCAAACGAATTAACAACCTAACAAACTATCGGCGATCGAAAGTCCGTAGTTTGCGGGGGCTCTAAGTACTTGTATCATGTACTTAGTTTAAAAATGTTACTGCCTCGGTGGTGTAGTGGCTAGCATGTACGGTCGCACACCGGGAGGTCCTGGGTTCGAGTCCCGGGTCGGGTCAAGTTTAGTTATTGAGTCTTTCTGTTTCGAAGGCTCAGTAACAGCCCGGAGTTGGGAAGTTGGCGGTGTTTCACCCCCGTGCCTCGGAGAGCACGTAAAGCCGTCGGTCCTGCGCCTTCACTCGCACTGGTCGTGTCGAGCAGTCGTCCCACCGGAATATGAGAGTGATAAGGAACAGAGAGTGCACTTGTGTCTGCGCATACACTCGTGCACTATAATATGTCCCGCGCCGTTGGCTAGTCTCAATGAGATTGGCCGCCGTGGCCGTAATCGGCCGGGAGGACATTATTATTTAAAAATGTTAAACATTGAAATCAATCAGATGAAGTTATTTAATTTAGGTACTTGTTTATCTACACAGGCACTTAGAAGCTGTTATTAAGACTTTTGATCCTGGTCAACGTGGTTGGTTATCTGCGGGTCAGGTTCAGCGCATATATGCAACTTTGGGCTTTGCAAACGAAGACATTTATGAAGAAAGAATACCAAACGATATAGTTTTAAACAATTTAAAAAAAGCACAAGAGATTGAATTGTTACACTTATTGGAAGCAGGCGTAGTTAAAGACAAAAAAAGCAATGACAATGTTTATCGAGGTGGTTAAAAACAATGAAGCACTAATGCATGCATGATAATTCTATACTTTCTATAAAATTCTAATTTAGTCGAATCTGTTTATTAATTTTTTTTTCTGGAAAATCTTATTAAAATAGTCATAATTATTGATACAGACTCTAATTCTATAGTTTTTGTCTATTTTTGATATATTTTAATTACTTTTGGGATGAAGATAGGTGGTTCTCTGGGCAAATAGTATAGGATACATTTCTGCAAAACAACATGAAAATCGGTGTAGCAGTTTTTGAGTTTTGCACGAACAAACAGACAGACAAACATACAGACGTGGCGGAGGACTTTTTTTATAATATGCATAGATTTCTCTGGAACATTTCATATTATTCAGTCATGCTTTTTATCTAGATTGTCTATAATAAATTGCCCTCATTTAGGTGCACATTCACAGGAAATGTACCAACGTCAATGCGCGTACTAAAAAAGTTATCTAAGGCTTATTTTTCATCTATGTCTAAAGGCTGATTTACACGTATTAAGTGATTAAGTAATTAACTAAATTTTAACTTGCGACTTGCTACTAAATTTTCTGTGTACACGTACGGAATCACTTAAAATTAAGTTAAAATTTAGTTAACTACTTATTCACTTAATACGTGTAAATCAGCCTTTAGGCCATAGGATGCTAAAGTCGTGTTAAACATAGTCTATATATTATCCCACATACGTTATAGTCATAGTCGCAGCAAGAATAAAAATATATTTTATGTATTATAAATTATTACTGTATAATATCGTGTTCTATCGTAAACTTATTTCATTTTTACTTATAAATTTTTTACGCAATCGTGTTTTTTGTTTAAATCATTTTTTTCTACATGTCGCAAGTATTAAAAGTTCTCCACCATGATAATTTTAGTATTATCTTACCTCACTAGTTGTATCATCAATGATAACATTACCCACAGATACCATATGTTATGTTATAATATCTGAAGTGGAATCACGTAATGTGAACAATTCATAAATTCAATAAATTTAAAGAAATCCACCGAGAAACAGAATTAAGACGTTGAATTGGAACGATTGTCCAAGCCCGCCGAGGCCGACCGACAATGCGCGGTGTGCATGCGCACGCTCACTTAACCTACGTTACATTTGTTACAACTATACTTTTAATTATTTAATAATCAGCGAAAGTGGAGCTGGTAAAAACTCTACTTGAGCAATTACAAATGCAACTTGAGCAGTGTTTTAGAACTTTGAGCAATTTGAAATATTGTATACATCAAAAGATATAGGAGTTTGAATGTACAGATAAATTAATTTTTTTTCAAAGACTTTATTGATTTTTAATTAAATAATTAAAGGTGAGCAATTTGAAAGGGCTACGTAGTTAAATTGAGCTATTGAAAATCTATCGATTAGTATTTTTTTCATTGCAAATATCATAAATTTGCAGGCTGGGGTAGGGTAGCCAAAAAATCAGGGCCCTCGGCACTCGGCTGTCGGCACTCCGCGCCGTACGCGTCACTTTGTTTCGACGTAAAAGAACACAGACAATTTTGCTTACTGCTACGTACCTTGAAAGAATGACAAGCAAACAAAAAAAACATATCACATTAATTTTAATATAATATTATAAAATAATAACGTTAATTATTGTATGAATATGGATTTATTTACTTTCTATAATATCTATGGATCAGAGTAAGATTTTTATCTCAGGTAACATTATATTTATATTCACTCATAGATAGATATAAGATAATAGATATTATTTTATGAATTATCAATTATTTATCGTACTTATGATTTATTGAATAAAAATAAAGAGTACCTATATAGTACATACTTTGTCTGCAAATGATAATTAAAGATTTTTACTGATTCGCAGTTGATAATTGTGGTTTATATTACTTAAAATTATTTAACAAAGTAAAACAATGTTTTTAGTTGGATTATTTATACACATTGTATTTTTATTTTCTATATTCGATATTTATTTTAAATCCCCTATTGTTAAAAATGTAGCACCATATCAACCAACTCATGAACCCCCAGTTGATCGTTTAGTTCTTTTTATTGTGGATGGACTAAGAGCTGAATCGTTTGTTAATTATACTACTATGCCATATCTAAGGTATATCGAAAAATATTTAATTTTATAAAGGATTAGTATTTCAATATTGCGTATTTATATTTAATATTATTATAGGTCTATAGCAAATTCTCATGGAAGATGGGGAATTTCGCGGACTAGAGTCCCCACTGAATCGCGACCAGGACATGTAGCTGTAATAGCAGGTTTCTATGAAGATCCATCAGCTGTAGCAAAAGGATGGAAAGAAAATCCGGTTGACTTTGATTCAGTTTTTAATCAGAGTTCCTACACTTGGTGCTGGGGAACATATGATATTCTAGAGATATTTGCTAAAGAAAATGTTAATCACATTTACACGGATAAATTGGATCCATATGATCAAGCTTTTAGCTCTGATAAAAATGTCACATTGCTAGATGACTGGGTTTTTACAAAAGTGAAGGAATTTTTTTCTAAAGCAAGTCATGATGCAAATTTAAAAGAAAAATTAGAAAGTAAAAAGATAGTTTTCTTTTTGCATTTATTGGGGACTGATACCTCTGGACATACCCATAAACCAAAAACACAGTAAGAAACTAAATTATAAAAGCTATATACAGTTTTCTCAGATGTTGATAAGCTTTGTTAAGCTGGAATGTGATAGGAGTTATAATAGTCAGGATAATATGAATTATAAGTTATGTATAATAAAAATTTTAGGCATTTAAAGAAATTTCAAGAAAATTTTTTCACTCCTGTGTTACAACATTCACTCTTTTTATTTATTTTTTTACTATGAGGTACTAAATAATCCTGCAATAACATTGTTGTTTAAAATTAAAAACCAACTGCTCTAATGAATATCTGCTCTAAAATATTAACTTTTGTAGTATGTACATATATTTTTCAATACAGGCAGATAAAACTGGGTGAATTACTGTCTTTGAATATTTGGGTGGGCAAAAAGTCTCATTTTCTTCTTAGCCTTAGAACCTTTTTTAAAGAGAACATTTAGTTTTTTGTCTCTCCTAAACATGGATGTGATGTGTGGGACTCCAGTGACTAACCAAGTTGTCCAGTCAAGGTGGACCTTTTAGGAAACTTGCCCACATGACCAAAACTTTGTTTCCTAATCATCCGTCCATACTGTGAGCGAAGTGCCCATGCACATGCCCATTACCTATAGCGTCTTTCTAAACACCTAAAATTTGTATTGTATAATATTAACTGCGAATTCATAGTAGGTATCATTTCTCTTTGAATTACTGATGATATAGTGGTTATCGCGTTATTGCTAAGACTGGAACACCTCAACATAATGCTCAAAATTTTCTTAATCATTATTATAAATGTCACATTTTAAATTTCAGTAACTTTTTGACAACAGTAAAATTTGCTGACGAAAATATACAGGAAGTTGAGAAGTTGATAAGAGCTTTTTATAATGATGATGGTCGAACAGCATTTTTAATGACTTCAGATCATGGAATGACTGATTGGGGTAATTTTTATTAAGTTAACAAAAAATTACATATTTCTTTATTGTATTATCTTACTTTTATGTGAACTTCAACAGGGTCACATGGCACTGGTGATAATCATGAAACAGAGACTCCATACGTGCTGTGGGGAGCAGGTGTACACCAAATAGAAAGCAAAGATAAACGATTGGATCCAGCAACACAAGCAATGTCACTTGATAACAGATTTGATATTAACCAAGCAGATTTGACTCCTCTTATGTCAACTTTGCTTTCAATTCCTGTACCTACCAATTCAATTGTAAGAGACTTTTTTCTATTTTATATTTCAGTGATTATATATCGTAATACACCAATTAAATAAATTAAACCTAACAAGTTATACATACTATGCATAATAAATTTTAATCTATATCAGATGATACTCTCAGTTTCCAGTTTAGAGTATTGTATTGTTAAAAAATGTTTCTAATGTTAATCTTTTGCACATAAATCCTATTATTTATTATCAAAATATAATTTAACTTAACATAATATATAAATAAATGAATTATTAATTAAACATTTTCAGGGACAATTACCGACTACACTGCTGGATATGACATTAGAAAATAAAGCTAAAGCTTTATACAGTAATTCTAGGCAGATGTTATCCCAGTATAATAAAAAGAGGCTGGATGTGGAAGCAA
This sequence comes from Boloria euphrosyne, assembly GCA_951802675.2. Classification (NCBI taxonomy): domain Eukaryota; kingdom Metazoa; phylum Arthropoda; class Insecta; order Lepidoptera; family Nymphalidae; genus Boloria; species Boloria euphrosyne. The sequence continues at coordinate 8,825,505 of OX637872.1, forward strand.
ATGCTATTTCAATGATATATAAACCGTATGAACCATTGGATGGTAACAAAGTGGAAGAGATAATAAGTTTTACAGAGAAGCTTATTCAAGATAAACAGTATGAAAAGCTTATATTATCAAGCAAAGAAATCATTCAATTAAGTTTGAATGGACTGAATTATTACCACAACTATTACCAAAAACCATTATTAATAGCAGTAACCCTTTCTTTCATCGGTTGGATTTTATACTTGTTGAGAGTGCTGTTAGAACAAAAACTTTTCTCACAAGCTGTGTATAATAGTGAACAAAATTGTACGCTCAAAAGCAAAACTATTATAGCTGATAAATTAATACAACATATCTGTGTTTTAGCAAGTATTAACTTTGCTTATATAATTTATGGTAAGACAATATATTGAAACATCTGAAAAATGATCACTGTCTAGACTAGAGATTGCTTGTTAAATTTAATAATTTCTCTTCACTCATTTCAACAATTTCTTCACGCAAACACTTCTTTTAAAATATTATCTAACTTACCTACATATTTATAAACATTTAACAAAATAATCATTTCAGAACAAAGCCTACCTGTACAGTATTACATATATTTCTTATTACCAATATATTTGTGGAGTAATGTCCTAACTCCAACCTACTTATGGTACCAAGTTATGGAAATGCTGATAAATGACAAAAATATATCATGGTTAATGCTAGAGATACTTAGCTATATTATTGGATCTATTTGCTTGGTAAGTGCTTCTAATAGAACTTGCTAGTTGTTTGTCTGTACATAACATTAATGTAGTAAATAATTTTGGTATAGGCATCTAAATTTCCTTCATACACTAAAAGCTCCTTAGTTACGTTCATCAATTTAAGTACTTTCATAACATTGAATAAGCATTTCTCTTCCTACTATATTTATTAGTGTACATAACTATGTTCGATTTTTTACATTCGCGAATGCGAAGGCGAATGCAAATATCTGATATTAGAGAAAGAAGCGATTGTTAATGCTGAATAAAGTGCGAAATTCTTAAAACGTTTGACATATTTTCTTGTAGTTTAAATTTTAAGTTGATCCGTTGTCAGTTATTTATAGAGTACATTTAATTGGTCCTAATTTTATTATGTATATACATACATATAACTATTATAATATAAATATTATACTAAATGCTTGGTTGAAATTTATTTTTTATCTAAAAGTAGCTTTATTATATATTCTATTAACATAATAATATATTATTAATCACGTAACGCTTTTTGGCACTTGGCAGGGGTTTTTTCATATCATCCGTGAACTTTTGATACTTATCTATAATTCGCGTCACGTAAAAAGAACGCTGGAAGAAAGTGGTGGGGATGTGTTTGTGCATGGGTAAATTCGCGCACGAAAGTACTAGGCCTATTCTTTTATTTTTGATGTAGCTTAGAATATTATGTTATTATTCTAAGTGATCTAGCTTTTCGCTAGCGACGTATATTGGTTATTGGTAGGTACATTGATAAATATATTGGATAGAATATTATTAAATAGAATTCTATTAATAATAAAATATGTTTGATTCAGTGTAGAATGTTTCTACTTAAAAATTAAATTAATTCGTTTAATACATTTTTTTAAAATGTTGACTGCATTATTATCAGACTCTCTTTATAGAACTTGTGCGCGCGATGGTATTTTGAACTGACCACCCAATAGCGAGCCGGCTAGCGAGTGGCGCGTGCCCCGCCGCCCCGCGCCTAATACCACCAAATTGACCGATAAAATCAGAGACCAGCAGGACCATCGCCCTAGAATGTAGTGTCTTAGAAATATTGTCAAACTAAGAAAGCGCTGCGATCGCTATGTTGTCTCAATGCCTAACTTCACGTTGTCACAATAGTGACAATACTCATAAACAGCTAACTTCACAAATACTACTTACCGACGACAGCGCGTTATAAATTCTACAAATTTTCAGGGGCAGGCGGGTAATGCTTTAGTATGAAGCGATGGTCCTCCTGGTCTCTAACCTCCATGGCGCAGCTTGACAGAAAGCGTTCTTTTTACATGACGCGAACTCTACCTCTTAATTACCGTTAAAATAAAATAAAACAGTTTTTATTATTTTCTAATAAAATAAAAGTAACCTAAGTTACTCCTTCTAACATTAGCTATCTGCGAGTGAAAGTTCCGTCGAAATCGGTCCAGCCGTTTCAGAAATTATCCGGAACAAACTGACAGACAAAAATAAAAATAACAAAATATTTTTTTGATGTAAGTACCGTATATAAATTATAAGTATTTAGTGAAAAGCGGTTAATTTGAAATTAAAAACAGACACTTCAATTTTATTTAAATGTATAGATGATAAAAATTAATTAATCATGAAAAGACTTTAGTACAAAACATTTTACTAACCAAAATTATTCAAGTATTCAGGATTTTTTTTTAAATTAATAAATTAGTTGAACTTATTTGAAAGTAAGATAGAATGTATCAGAAGTTCACGGACGATGTTCCAACTTCCATTTCAATAACACTGTTTGCTGAACATAACGATTTCAATAATTGTTTCATTAAAACGAGCATGTTTGGGTTCCAGGCAGTAGCATTAACACATAGATGGGCGTTGAGCATTCCGTTGTTTGGTATGGGCTTGTGGCCATTCCTATCGTTTTCAAGACACCATTTCAGTAACACTCTGTGTGTGGTGTGGGCAGTCACTTGCTTTCTCTTAAGCATATTCTCATTTTTGTCAGTAGTTGGAAAAGATGTTTTTATTTCGTTAGTGTGAGTAATACTTTACTTTTTATGTTAATTACATTATTTACTAAGAATTTAATATAAAATAATAATGTTACTAATAAACTAGTGACTCACCCTCGTTTCGCTCGGGTTTGTCCCTAGGTACTAGGTACCCTTTAGTATAAAATGTTTACGAACTTTGAATGTCTGTTCGTCTGTTTGAAATTTAAAAATGACGTAATTTCCATACAAACTTCAATCCCCTTTTTTTATAGTTGGGAAATGCATTAACGCATACCATCTGTAGGGCTGAGAATGTGGGACTCACTGGCCTAAATCCAGTTCTACCTACTTAAACCCAACTTACCCGTCCTAATGGGGCGTCGTAGGATCGCTTGCGCATTCGCCTACAACGCCCCGACGACCCGACAGGTCTGCCAAAGCAGACCACACCGCCAAAAGGGTTGCTCCTCAGTCCACTCTGCTATTCAGAGAAGTACCAGGAGCAACTCGCAAGACGCATCGCCCACCGAAGTAGGCCGTTCTTGGCTTCGCGCCGGTCCGGATTGCCGGACGCTACTGAGTCCACGACAAGGCGAAGGAAACTTTCAACCCTATTTCAACCTCTTACATCCCTTTTTTTCTCCCTGAAATCTTGTGTAAAGTAACCTATATCCTATCTCAGGCTCTAGACTATCTATGTACCGAATTTCATTTAAATCAGTTCAGTAGTTTTGGCGTGAAAGCGCGACAGACAGACAGACAAATGGACAAATGGACAGACCAACAGAGTTACTTTTGCATTTATAATATTAGTAAGGATTAGTAAGGATATGGTGATTTTTCATATAAGTATGTGTATCATTAAACTCATTTTAAATTGTGTCAATTTATTTCAGTGTTTTAGCTGGAGTTCTATGGATGGTAATAGTATATTCATATTTTTGGTTTGTTTATATGCCAAAAGACCCGTTTACAGTTGAGACAAAATTAGAGGTATTCATGTGTGTTGTACATTCGATGATAATGTATCTAGCCCTACAAATCATCTTTTTGCTGTCTAAGAGATTTGAATCAGGAGGATCTATCCCGCTATTCTTACAGGTCATAACCTGGATTGTGAGTGGTAAGATATTTTGTAAAAATAAATAAATTTCTGTCATTATTTTTATGATGTAAAATTTCTTTTCATTACACATGGAAAAGATGATAAAAATTTTACCTTACTTTACGCATTTTTAGTATTTTATTTCATATTTACATACTAAATGTGTTAATGATTACAAACTTAGCAGTAACTTAAGTTATAGTTAGTTATAGAGTTAGTTTACGACCTACGATCAATTTCGACTTATATATGATATTCTTTATATGTACATACTTAACTAAAATGTGTTTTCTTTATTTCAGTTATGCTTATACCAATACCTTTGGTATATACAAGAAAGTTCTTAAACCGACTCATAGGCATTAATACATCATTAATTATTTTTTACCTCTTCTTGTCAGTGTCTCATGAAGGTTTTTTTATGGTGATATTAATATGCAGTGTGAATTGTTGGTTGCATATGGAATTCGAACTACTTAATCAAAAAGAACCCCAGGTAATTAAAATTAGATAATATATCAACTTTTACAATAGCGGTATTTCGATTTTGATTTGATTATTTAATTCCGTATTTCTTGAATAAGTTATAAAATAAAAGGTTTATTATAAAAATATATTTAGGCTGAAAAGATGCAGTTAAAATTAATCTTAATCTTAATATATTTCTTACATTTTTTTGTTCTCTTAAGTTTATTGCTCTTAAAAGGCCAAACTTGACACATCTTTTTAATTACATTTCTTTTTTTTTGTATGTACCATTCTACTGCGCCATAACGTGTTTAAACGATAAATATCTGTAGACTGTAGGAGTCTATATAATTTTATTAAGTTAATATCCTGTGGAAATCATGTATTGTACTAAAGGAATATTACTAATATAATATATAATAACTTTATAAACTAGGCAGTGGTAAAGCACTGGCTTGAGAAACCAAGTGAAGCAGGTTCAAATCCAGGTTTGGATGTGATATTTTCATACACAAATAATTTTTAACATGATCACAACTTGTCTAATAGCGAACAAAACAAAAATATTGTTAGTAAACTTGCATGCTTAGGATACTCTTTTGAAAAAAATTGTGAGTCCGCCTCGCACTTGAAATATGAAACCTCATATTGAAGGAAGGTCCGTGTCTAGCTTTGACCGTTAAACAGAAATAGAAAAAAAAAACATTTGTAAATATAAAAATATTTTTGGCATGTTTTACATCAATTTATGTATTTATTTAATATTTATTTTTTTATTTCTAAATAATAATAATTATATTGTGTCATTAACGGCATAGATTAACAACTATCCTTATTATTTCAGCTTTTTTATTGGTGCTTTGAGACTAACCAAGAAAAAGAGGCAAAGAAAGATTTGCGCAACATAGAAAGAAGTATAAATAGCCATGATTTTAGAAGGGCATTCTTTTTCGTATCCTTTTTGCCATCAACATTTATTGAGTCGCACCATATCTACTTTAAAAATCAGGAATAAAAACCCGTTAATAATGTATCGTGTATTTCAGCATATACAAGTACTAGCCTTTCCCGCGGCTTCGCTTGCGTTCTAAAGGCTGGAAACCAAATTCTTTCGCCCGTCCCGCCCGTCTTGCACGCGGTGTTCATTATTTTGTTGCGGAGTTATGTTAAAACCATGATATTTCGTAAGATATACATTGAAATCAAATGATACCAAAAGCAATTTTGCTCAAAATGAAGTACTTATTTATTTGGATAAGGATTAATATCATATTTATTTACACCTTCCCAAATATAAAATGCATCATCTTAAAACAAATTTGATTACCATAAAAAAGTCAACCTTAAAAACATATGCCATCGCGGACTTTTTTTTAGAACTTTTAAAGGGAAACAATAACGTCATACATGATTTTTGCATAACCTTAATCGTTTACGCAGCGCACGCAACGGAACCTCCGTTGCGTGCGCTGCTCAAAAGGAATATTTTTCTCCCATTTTTGCAACATTTTCCTATTGATCGTAGCAGGATGTAATATAGCCTATAACCTTCCTCGATAAACGGACTATCCAACTCAAAAAGATTATTTCAAATCGAACCAGTAGTTCCTGAGATTAGCGCGTTCAAACAAAACAAACAAACAAACAAACAAAAAAGCTTTATGAATAGTATAGATGAGGCTGTCAGTAACCCACAGACAGCGAATATGGAGAGTATGGCTGTTAATAGTGTTTAAAAAATGTGGATTAGGCCATTTTTTTAAATATTTTTAATTTTTTTAAAAATGGGTTACTGACTGACTACCTGACGTTAGAAAAGTAAGTTTCGTTGTAAAAAAGTAATTTCCTTAAAGTATATTTCAGACTTCATATATTATTGTATCTTATTTCGGCACTGGAAATATTGCTTCACTCAACTCTTTTGAAGTTCGATGGGTATTGTGTTTTACAACTTCCTTCCAGCCTTTTATCATGACTATATTAATTTTGTTGAAGACTCTAGCGCCATTCTTGAGTGTAGCTTGCACTTTTAGAGCAGTTCAACAATTGACAAAGGTAATTGTTTTTAATATTAATATAAAAAGATACTTTCTGAAAATTCCTTACTCCTAAATTAGTAGAGCTATGTCTACTTACCCAACGATGCGCGACGCAAATGGGGGTAATGTGTTTTTACTTTTTATGACTGATTTTTATGATAATTGAACAGTTTTTATAATTTTTTAATACAATACAAGTAGCCTAAGTTACTCCTTATAATATGAGCTATCTGCGAGTGAAAGTCCCGTTAAAATCGGTCCAGACGTTATAGAGATTCCAGAACAAACAGACGACAGACAAAAAAAAATTAAAAATTTATTTTTTGATGTAAGTACCGTATATATTATAATGTTTTGAAATTACAAACGAACACTTCAATTTTATTTATACTCGTATGTTTGGGCACATACAGGGTCTCGGAGACCAAACATACTGACTTTTAGTAATTCATACTTTATAGCTTAAGCTTACATAACGACAGTGTCTATTATGGTACATAACCATGGAGGTTAGAGACCAGGAGAACCATCGCTTCATACTAAAGCATTACCCGCCTGTCTCTGAAAATTTGTACAATGTATAACTCGCTGTCGTCGGTAAGTAGTATTTGTGAAGTTAGCTGCTTATGAGTATTGTCACTATTTTGACAACGTGAAGTTAGGCATTGAGACAACATAGCGATCGCAGCGCCTCCTTAGTATAACAATATTTCTGAGACACTACATTCTAGGGCGATGGTCCTCCTGTCTCTAATCTCCATGGTACATAACTATAATAAAAAGTCAAAATGTGTATGCGGATCTGTGGCGTCAAATTAGTTTTCTTTTGAATCGATCGAATGTGGTATAAAAAAACAGGTCATTAGGCTTATTTTGTACCGCACTACATTATCTCATTATATACTTACATTTATAGCAATATTGTATTTTATATTAATTTTGATTTCAGGCGCCAATGGATTGCTTAAATATGATTGTTCTCATATTTTCAAACATTATGGGTCTTTACATGCTGTATCATGTAAAAAATACAGGAAGTTGGCTGGACATAGGCACTTCAATATCACAATTTGTAATAGTGCAAGTGATAACATTATTTATTGTTATAATAAATCAAATTGCCAAATTACTTACTGAGACGGATTTGCACCAATATGTAGTCAAGAAACTAATCAGGCTCTCAGAAAGGATGAATGTATAAATGTTATAAAAAAAAGTTATAAATGTAAAATGTGCTAAATGTTTAATTCTATTCATACCCTTAATAAAGGTAGTATCATCAATTTGTGTTTTTTTAAAACATATTTTTCTTTATCATATTACCCAGGGAGAACTAGTTTTGGCAAACTATTTTTTTATTTTTATTTTTGCATATTCATGGCAACTTGCAACAAAAATATCTAATATATAGTTTTAATATATAGTTTTTTCTATTGATGGTAGAAGATAACTTAAGAAACAGGTCTAGCATCCGTTACTTACAAATTGTACCCCAAACCTTATTTTGTTTCTTGACCCAGGGTGTGATCTGCTATAGTTATAAAATAGACTATATTTTTGCTGTTTTCCATTACTTATTGGAATCTATATAGTTAAATATTTTCAAACAAGAATATTTTGCAAGATAATTTAGAAGGAACTAAGAATTAATAATAACTAGTTGGGGAACCCAAGAAACACTAAATAAGGATTTATTTAAGCGACTTGGGAGCCTATTGGATTGTAAGATTAGATGCTAATAAGAAAAAAAAGGTTAAAATCATAAAATATGTGTGTAAAAATCATAAAATATACAATATTAACTATTATCACAAATTGTAGAATATACTAAAGTTTAAAAAAAAAACAAAAGCTTTTTATAATTAGCGTCACGTAAAAATAACATGGGTACATTCGCGCACGAAAGTACTAGGCCTATTTTTTTACTTTTGAACTAGCCTTGCGCTAGCGACGTATATTGGTTATTAATAGGTACATTAAAATATATAAGATAGAATATAAATAAATAGAATACTATTAATGAATAAAATATGTTTTATTCAGTGTAGAATGTTTCATCTAGTTACAAAAAATGAAATAATTCGTATAATACATTTCTTAAAATTTGTTAACTACATCATTATCATTTTCTTTTTAAAACAACATACGTAGAAAATATTTTTTCTCTCTCTTTTTATGTAAAATAATTTCGTTATTAAAAACTATTGTGCGCGCGATGGTATTTTGAACTGACGAAACAATAGCCAGTATTTAAAACTGACGAGTGACGAACCATCAACCAATAGCCGGCGTTTGGCGCGTGACTCGCGGCCCCGTGTCACGCCTCATGCGGTATGAGTCATACCACCAAATTGGCCGATAAATCGTCTCTGCGCAGCTTGACAGTCAAAGTTCTTTATACATGATGCGAGCTGTACATCTACGCATTGTGATAAGCTGTGATGGTGGCGGGTTATATATGTAGCAATATACTCTATGGTGGCGGGCGGCGGCGTACGGATCGTACTATGGGAATGGTGCAAGAGAGAAAGAATGAAAACCGTAGAGAGGCTCGAAGTGCATAGTTCTTGGCGGCTGCACGTACTGCACTTTGATTTTAGCATGATGAGCTTATCATCGACATTGTCGTGTCTATGTCATTGAAAAACATGTATTTAATTTTATTAGAAAATACAAATACCCGGCTAACTATTATATATGTGTTGTATTATGTCGTAAGAAGATAGATTGACTAACCTTTTTATGCAATTTTTTTTTTATTTTTACTATCATTTGGCACAAAAGAGTCTTCCGCATAATGCTTCGAACAAATTCTGCTGTGCTTTTTTGAAGTCCAGTTGAACCTATTGATGCACTCAATCCATTTAATTTTCATTTCATTACCGTTAGGAAATCTGCAACAGTATTAAAATGATTATCGACAACCATTTTTACATCACTAGTAACATATACTTAACGCAATTTATTTTTCAGAAAAATCATAAAATAAAGCAAATACGTTTATTCTTTTGAGTATATAGACATACAGTACTATTTTATCTTACCGTTTAACGTTTAACGATTCGTCCTCATTTTCTTTTCTCGAACTATGGGCTTTATATCCTTCAACTATACAAGACATCTTGTCCAGAGCACTGTACTTCTCACGAATAAACTTTCTGGCCACGTTCTTAGACATAAAATAATAATTATATTCCTTTTTTCACTCAGTGAATTCGACAAACTCCCGACAAATATCAACAAAACATAATACTAAAAAATTAGGTTGATAGCCGACTTGAAGTATTTGACACCTTGGATAGAACATATTTTGTATTTGTTAGTATTTTATGGTGACCAAAGGTGACCATTTCACATTTCTCAATTTTTGCTTTGTGACACAAAAATAATATAAACAAACAGCCATGTTTTGTTTCACTCACACCTAATGATATGCTAACTGACCTAAATGAGTAAACTATATAACTCGGTTTTTATTTTAGCCTGACTTCTACTCTTTAATTATTCTGAGTTGTAAACAGACAATTTAGTAGCAAGTCGCAAGTTAAAATTAAGTTAACTACTCGACTTGCTACTAAATTGTCTGTTTACACGCAATTAATCACTTAAAATTAAGTTAAAAGTAAGTAAACTACTTAACTACTTAATACGTGTAAACCAGGCGTTAGGTAGGAGCTCAAATTTTTCCAAATTTAAATTACTGATCGACAGTCATGGGCAGTTCTAGACGCACGTCCATATGATATAAAGTGTACCATGTAGGGTGAGAATACTTTACAGGATGCAAGGTTCTCCTCTTCTCACTTCTGTTAATCTACGTCGCTTAAGAAAATATCTCAAAATTCCTGCTTAGGTTCGCCTACTAAAACGTTATGCTGAACGCGCACTATATTATATTGGGAATGAACGCATTAATTTAATAAACTGTCAGTCAACTTGTCACTTGTCAGTGTCACTGTCCACTGATAATTTATGGACTTTAGCGGTTAGCCTTTAATTCGTTTCTCAGTCTAAGCTCTTAAAGTCTGCTAAACTATTATCTTTTTAATAAGAACATAAGCTTCAAGTCCAAGCAACAACAATCTAAAAAATATTAATAGGGACAAAGCACAAAATATACAGTTTTTATAAGTCATAATTTTGAGGAATTTTTGAATTGTTACTGTTAATAATTAGTACCTAGATTATTTTCTTTTTTATGAAACAAGTATTAAGACATTTGCTCAAAAATTACAGAAACATTAATTATTGCCTTATGTCGAAAACGAATGACGTTGCCTGTTCCATTAGTGCTAAGCAAGGAGCTGAAGGGTGAGTTACCTGATCGTTATTTTTACTTTTTATGCTCCATCAATTGGAAATAAGTATCGATTTTATATTGCAGATACAATGGAGAAAAGCTTATCAGTGCAGCTGCTTCAAGAAATAAAGATCCTATACTACAAGTATTAAAAAGGTTTATCATCTGTGATACTGATCAAGTTGAAGATGAAAGTCCATTGTTTTTGGAAATTTCATCAGGAACTGGCCAACATGTTGCACATTTTGCACCACATTTCCCTGGTGTAAAATTTCAACCATCAGAAGTGGACCAAAATGTATTTGGAAGCATATCTTTTTATGCATCTAGCTGCCCAACTAAGAATATTCTTGAACCAATTTTAATTGACATCCAAAATAAGCTTTCACAGTATGGGTTTGAAGAAGGATCCATTGACTATATGTTTAATGCTAGTATGATTCACATTAGTCCTTTTGAGTGTACTATTGGATTATTTCAAAATGCTGGTGCTTTTTTAAAACCTGAAGCCCTCATGATTACATATGGTCCTTATAGTAAAGATGGTGTCATAGCACCTGAGAGTAATGTAGCTTTTGATGCATCTTTGAAAGCAAGAAATCCTTTATGGGGAATAAGAGATATTAATGATTTGATTAAATTAGGAGATGAAAATAATTTATCTCTAATAGATACCATAGAAATGCCAGCTAATAATATGACTTTAATATGGAAGAGAGATTAGACACTTTGATTTGCTTATTTTAACCATTTATGTAAGTCTTCTGCTTATAGCAACAAACAATTTTATACTTTAAACTTTTTATATATTTAATTGCAAATAATAAAAACATTTATGATACAACTGGATATTTTCAGGACAGCTTCTTACAAAATATCAGGGTTTTAAATATTAAGTTTTGTAAATATTATTTCATGTAATGAAATAATTCAAATACATACACAATAAAAATTAAACTCTCTTTTCTTATTATTCATGATTATTTAAAATTTATTTCTTTCTTTGCAAGAATGAGAAAAAAATCCAATTATTAACCTACCATTGTACATATTATATTTATTATATAGTATCTCTTATCAATATACATAATATAGACAAATATATAATTTCGTAAATTCAATCTTGAAAATTTACTTTGTTTTTTACTAATCATAATATTAGAAAGGATTTAAATCTGTACATGACAATAGAATTTTTGTCTGTCTGCCTGGCAATGTAACATGCAATAATCACTTGTTAGATTATTTTAATGTTATTTTTTGTTACTATACCTCTTACTACTATAACCTAACTTAGATTTGCACACAAAAGAGCACATAAAATACCTATGCATAAAAATCTTCATAAAACATGAGTTATTTGTAAACTATGTTTACACCGAACTAAAACGTTAGAAGGGCCCTGAGTTCCCAGTATATTATCTATACTCTTTGGCCCTGACTTTAAAAAACGTGGCATAGCTGCGATCTTACACAACCGTACCGACAAATACATGTTGTCTCTTTTACTCCCGAGTAAAACTAAACGTTCGTTCTCTTTCACTCAAAATGACAATATTGTTTCAATGGGTTAAATACTCACGAAAATAACAAGTTGTGTTGAAAATTCTTGTGGAACTTACCTATGGAATGTTACTCCTTAGCTTTGTTGGTGTTCCTTGAATTATTAGTACACATTTTAAATGCGCAAGACGGCATTTTATGATATCTTCTTACAGAAATTCTTCCGATGCACAACTGTCCGAGTCTACTAGTCGACTGATTCGAATGGCGTGCGCTCACTTCTTTCAATGTGAACACAATTTAGAGCGATCGGAGTACTGTAGTGCCTTTTTAACGTTTTAGTTCGGTGTACGTTTAGGCCGTTTATCGTTAATCCAGTACTTACTATTAACCAAGCACCACACCGCACCACACTGCCGCGGATGTGAAAAACACGTTCTGACAAGTAAGTTCGGGGAACTCTACAAGTGCGGCGCGGCGCGTGCCGCGAGTGAAACGAAACGGTACCTAGGTAAGTATTGTCGGTGCGTGTTAGTGAGAAAAAACCGTCAGGACGCCGTGTGGGCCTCCTTACACAGCGAGACAGGTACGAACAACCACACCTACCATCTCCAGGCCAGCCGCTGGGTTCCCCAGTTGCTCCCTTTAGCGGCGGATCAGGGCCCCGTTAGCTAGACGCCTGACCCTAGGGACTCCCTGCCACGCTAGATATCCCCTGCGCGCATGCTCACTCGTCCCCAAACTGGTACACTGGCGAGAACAATTTCCTAGAGTTTCCAAGCTGTAGCCAATATTTACACGTCAGAAGCGTGGCTACCATAAAGGACACCGTATGATAATATATAAAAAAATATTACTTCTAAACCAACTTCTTGCACTGAAACTAGACCAGTTGCAGCCTGGTGTCCTATGATGCTAAGGACTCAGTGCTCCTGGTTAGTTAAAATTAATTTAGACACTGGCCCACCACCTGTGCCACCTGCAGCTCGGTGAATTTTAGAAGCCTTCCGCTTAGTGTTATTTTTAAGGTCACTCTACACCTTTACATGCAAAATAAACTAAATTAGTGCATATCAAACAAAAAGTATTAGGTAATGTAACCCAATGTTTTAGGATCATAGTTAAAGCAGGATGCACAACTTTCAAACAAAGAAAAAATGAGAAGGAACGCAGCATGCTGCATGCATAGTGAAGTAGTTGTAAGGTGGGTGAAACTTACCTTTTTCCACTTCTCTACCGGCTTGGAAGTCCCCGTCGTGTCCAAGTTAAGAGCATTCGCTAGCTCTTGCCACTTGTCAATGGCCCTTAGCCTGCCGCTAGAGCCATCGCTTGGCTTATTTAAGTCACCATTTCTAGATTCGTATCGTCCTCACCGCCAGGACCCGCTGCGCACAAGCAGGCGTTTCAGGTGATCCCTTACGTGAGCCATAGAAAAGGTAGCCTTCTTTTTTAAGATGAAGACCGTCAGGCCCAGCATACCAATCCGGGTCACGACCAGATTGGTGCCGACTTGGCTAAGCGTGCCGCGTGGGTATCATCAGCGTAGGTGATGAGACCTAGCCCGGGATGAAGCCGACACCTCCGGCGCCATTCACAACCAAGGTTCCACAGGAGCGGGCCTAAAACTGCCAACTGACCACTCCATTGAGCCCCGTCCACGTCCATGGCCTGTGCTATCTGGTGCAACAGATTTAGCAGGTCATAGATGAGCTATTATAGCTATTTATAGCCTATGAATTATGAACTAAAGAATTGTACAGGAACGAGATAGGCATATAGTAAGTACACAAAGGAAGAAGAAGGATAATATTATGATGATTCACCTCTGCCGGCATATCACAATTACTATTGACAATGTTATTGTTTATCCTCGCCACAACTATTTAGTACAGTAAAAATAGAATTTAACCTCTCACTAAATTTCCTATCTAATTTCTCTTTTTTATAAGGTTTAGTATCACTTACTGAGCATAAAAACACAAAATGCTGACTGTAAGTGAGCCTAAACCTGTTTTGTTTTTTACTGTACTAATTGATGTTTTTTGTATTTTGTTGATATTCAAAGTAATATTTTATATTTAGTATGATAATATTGTGCTATTAAACAATAAATTTGTGAAATAAGTTAAAAAGATGGAATACTGTAATACTTATTTTACAATATTGAAGCGATAGTGCTAGAAAACTGGAAAAAATCACCTATTATCGGTTAGTCGCTTAATACATCGAAATTTAGGCGTATTGTAATTATACACTTTCATTTCTTTACAGTAAGTTGAAATTTTCAACGCCTCTACTGTTGTTTTAATGTTTAATTCGTATTAAATCGTATGAAAATAAATTAACTTGCTGTTATAAGCCAGATAAAATTAAATTTTCGCCTATAATAAGTTATAATATTGGTGTCGCATTCAAATATGCATAACACGTTGCTAGCGAGAAAAAAAATATTTTCCCATGTTTGATGGTATTTGGATTTTATAATTTATTCAAAATTTCCTAAAGCGCGGGCACAATAATAAGAAGTCGGTTTAATTGGCAGACAACCGTTTAAACATTTTAATTTTTGAGAATCAGAACACGAAAAACTAACAAACCAATCTTGGAAATGATTCAATAATATTAATTATTTATATTATGTACCTTATTTCTGTATTGAATAATTCAATACAGTGTAGTATTATATGATCTGTGTTCAATACAGAAATTGAGTATTGACAATTGACATTTGACATTCAAAATTGTGACTAGGAGTAATTGTGTTCTGTGATTTTGACATTAGAGAATAGAATTAAAGAATAGAGACATTGCAAATTATAGTAGTGTATAAATTTAATTGATTTAAAAATAAAATCAATAAATAATATAAAGTTATGACAAACTTTGACACAGAGTTTGTTACGGAACTTTTTCTGGATGATACTGTTTCTACAATAAATAGGCTTGTCGTAGCTACAGCAAGTGTTGTAAAGGATAATTTAGAATGTATATCGCATTTTAATAATTTTATGATTAAAGAATATTGCCGAAATATTCCTACACCAAGCAGGCGGCAGCCAGTTAGCTCTAATCGTAAAAGGTTCTATGAAAGGGTTGTAAAAAAATTTTCAGATGATGATTATGTAAATAATTTGAAGATTAAGAAATCGACTGTAAAGGTACGTCTTTAAATAATATATGACATTTTTGTGTAATTTTTCTTAGTAAGATTATTTATTAATAATTTTTGTAGGTATTAATCACATTTTTAAGTGAATATATGAAACCTGGCAATGCAATTGTTCCTTTAGATAAAAAAGTACATATATTTCTCTGGATCTTAACAAGTGAATATTCTTTTAATGACATTGGAGAAAAATTTGGATTGCATAAATCAACTGTTAGTTACATATTTCATGAAATAGCAACTGTGCTCTCAGAGCAGAGATATCAGTTTATAAGTTGGCCATCTATTGAAGAACAACTTGTAACAAGGGTTAAAGTATATAGCAAATATGGTTTCCCTAATTGTGTAGGGTTCATTAATACCTGTTGTTTTAAAATTGGATCAAAAAGAAAAAGAAATGACACAACTGAAACCATTCTCCTACAAGCAGTTAGTGATGAAGGCCTTTTGTTTGTCGATGTTCATGTTGGAGAAATTGGCAATAATCAAAAAAGGCAACTTTTTGAGAATAGTCCATTGTCAAAAGAACTTAAAAACTTAATGCATTTTGATAATCATATACTTGGGGATGAAGATTATAAACTACGAAAGAATTTGATTACACCATTTTCTTCTAACAAAATATTAACAAGCGAAGAAAAAAGATTTAATAAGATCCATTTGAAAGCTTGTAATTATGTTGAACAAGCATTTCGTGTTTTAAAATGGAGATTTAAAAAATTAAACCACATTGATATAAATAAACCAGAGGCAATCAAGTCCTTAATATATGCAGCATGTGCGCTACACAACTTTGTACTTATTCATGAAGGCTGTCCAATAAAAGAAGACCCAGTACTCAATAACGAAAGTGTTACAATAGATCCAAAATTTGTGACATCTGCTATTGCAAAACGTCAGTTTTTAAGTACTTATATTAACTATATGCAAACATCTTAAAATTATGAATCAATTTGGTGTTTGAAATTTGTGTAGATTAGTGATTAAACTCTTTCAATAAGATAGAATAACTAGGTTCAGAACTAAAACATTATTATTAATTATTAATATAAATATATAGCGACACCAAAATTATAAAAATATGAAATATAAAAATTGTAGCATAAGGTTCTCTTTTTTTACAATTAAGTTATTTTGAATACGTTAGACAACATTCTATGGCATAACAATGCATCTTCAATGATCCCTAAATTAATTGATTTGGTAATATGTATTTTAAAATTATAGTATCCTATATTTAAGTTACTAGTAACTAAGTATCTTTGTACGATAAATATTTTGATATAGGTATATTTATTACTATATTAATGTATACAGACAAAACTCTTGTGTATTTATTTTTCAAACTTATATAAATATGTAAAAGTCAACTTTTAATTTTTTTTACAGTTTGTGTTCGTTACTGCTAATCTTTGAAACAGATGAATAGATCATAGATAACTTAAACATAGTAATGTTATAAGGTGTATTTTTTCTTTTCATTTAGAATCAGATTTTGTTCAAAAAATATTTGGGGATGAACCCGGGTGTGTTTTATAGCTTAATCCAGACTTAATATAAAATAATAGAATAAATCGATCTCATTAGATTTAGTGTCTACTTATATTCTAATACCATACAATATAGTATATCCAAGTATGATTTAAAATGTATGAAAACTGAAATGAAACAGCGAACTTTTGATCGACTGTTAGTTTGATCGGGTAAGCGCGCACACTGGCCCGACTAAACAGTTGGGTTTGGTGGGTGCGCTACTAGACAAACTATCGGCCGACAGCTCTTAGCCTAGGATCCCACCGCAAGATTCTATATTTTATAAATTATTATAAATAGAGAGTATGGTTTGGCCAGGTTGCCATTTAAAATTTGACCGTTAATATTGTTAATTAAAATAATATTATATAAAAAATAGATTTCAATCAAACGTAGTAATCTTGCAGTGGCATCCTAGGCTATAAGCTTGAAATTTCGGTGTCAAAACTGGAAAATATACTGAAAGTTTGGCCGACTGAACAGTTTGTAGTGTGTCGGCCGATATTTGGCCGACTGTTTAGTTTGAAGGCAATCGTATAGCACATCAAACTTTTGGCCGGTCGTACCAAATCGTTCTAATGTACGCACTTCCATACATCCCCATACTGATTAAGCAACCAAACAAACTATCGGCCGACCGCCGATCGAAAGTCAGCTGTTTGCGGGGGCTCTCAGTTTTCTTAACTTTCATGAAAATGAACTTTTATAACTTCGTAGACAGAAAATATGCTTAATATATTAGAGAAAAGCTCCTTTGTGTAGTGTAGTGGTAGTGTTAAGCAATATATGTTCATAAAACTTATAGTGAATACAAAAATACCAAGGAAAATTGAGAAAAGCACAAAATTATTTAAATTTATTTATTACAAAGAATATAAATAATACATATTCTGATTTAAACAGTACAGGTCAATTTAACCAGAATTTATGTACAATTTGAGTAATGTTGTAACAATTTTTCTTTTACATTCAAGTATTATTTACCTATATAATAAAATATAAAACATTTTAAAAATAAAAATTTCCTAACTTTTTAAGACTTTAATTCGCCTCATCTATAACTATTATATAGAACTCTTTCTAAAGTTTACATAATGAAGACGCAGACATGATTTCCGCTTATCTAACAACTTTGTATAACGGTGGGAATATTTGTTATTTTTTTAGATCTCTGGTGGTTCCTTCAGCCTAACATTCAAAATTACATTTTAGGATATAGTTTTAGTCTTTAAGATTAATTAAAATAAAATCCGACATAGAAACGCATAACTTGAAGAACTTAAGAGGAAACTGTCACTAATAGGTTATATGTTCAGCAGCACAAGCCATACAAAATTATATCAATGAAAAATTAGTTACATATCTAATAAATACAGAAGCTTTTAAGCTTCAAACAGAGAATAACAAATATCTATATATTCTCTTCCTGATGTCTCTTACAGTACATTAGGCACTAGATTGGCAACCTACAAGGCACTATGCAGTTAGCACAGCAATTCAATATACTCATAACTTTATATTAGTTCAACAAATTTTATATATTTTAATGATCATCAAATGGCCGTTTCTTAAACTGCTAGCAATATTATAATATTGCTCAAGTTAGATTTGGACTACGTATTAACTAGTTTCTTTCGAATTTTCTTGCCATCTCTATGTCGAGGTACTTAAGCCGAATCGCTATAAGTAGCATTATATACACATTTATATTTACAAAGAGCTGCTCTGCGAATAATACTACATCTTAATTATGGAATGTATAACTTATAGATTTAATACTAAACGGTAAACTTAAAGTGATGGTTTCCTTTGGTTAAAGAATTGAAAGCGACAAGCAAGTAGATGATGATTGGTTTTAGTATTAAATCTATATTCATTTGTAAATACAATAGTCTTTACAGTTATTTATTACAAATAGTAACTGTAAGTTAAATAGTTTGGTGATTAGGAAAGACCATAAGTCATAAAAACATATTTACATATTATAATAATATATATTATGTAAATATGCTCGTAACGCATTTTTAATCAAGTAGCTCATTTAAAATGTTTTTTTTTTCTATAACAATTGTTGTATCCATGCCAGTTTTATCACCCATTTCTACTTTAGGATAAGTCAAAATATTACAGTTTACATACAACTGAAAACAAAGAGTAACAGGCAATTTGTTGTCACGGTTAAATGCATAACATGTGCATAACGCTGAAGTTACAAAAAAGTATTGTTCGACAAAGTACATACTGTACAACAAAAACACTCAATATTTACAAGCATCTATAGTCCTCACATAATACCGATCACACTTGGCACACGACTCATTGTCACTGTCACTGTCACTAAGTTATCACTTGGTTATGCTACCGTATACAGTATGTTCCTTTAGGTTTCATATATATGTTTTTTTCACTTTCTGCAAGGTTCCACACTTAAGGTCTTTATCAAGAGATTCAGTGGAGTTTCTTAAATCAAGTGTTCGATCCTTGCCCAGTTCCAAATGCAGATTGTCTTGCTTTACGAGTGGACCAACGTTCGCTACCATATTCACGTTCTTTGATCGTGGCGGCATGTTGTATCCAGAGTTGACATTCAAGGGTGTCTCCAATGGACTAAGCCTGAAATAATTGATATTTTTTATTAAATAAGTTCTTTCATGTTTTTATTTTATAATAACAGCCTGTCCGCACTGCGAAATTTCACCGCGCGAATTTTATTCTCGCGATTTATTTTCCGCGATCGGAATATCGGGACGTGCATTGAACTGAGAGAAATCGCGCGAAATTTTATTCGCAGTTCGGATACTTCTATAACGTCCTGTCCGCACTGCGAAATTTCACCGCGCGAATTTTATTCTTGCGATTTATTTTCCGCGATCAGAATATCGGGAACTACTGAGAGAAAACGCGCGATTATTCGCTGTGCGGATACTTCTATACGATTCTATGTGTTACAGAATTGCGGAAAAAAACCGCGCGGTGAAATTTCGCAGTGCGGACAGGCCATTACTGTTTTACTTCAAGATGTTTGTTGATATGTTTTCAGTTATAATGATAACATTATTTAAACTTTTGGAAATGGTACAAAATAAATTTGTACAGTAATTTAATTCAGGTGTGCCATTAACTGTTAATAATCAGGGTACCGCAGTTTAATGTGTGTACCTGTTTTCCGTTTCGATCCCTTTGACCTAAATTTTTTTGACGTATTATGCCGCGCTTCCTAGTGTTTAATGTAAAATTATAATTTTGAATAATGACTTTGCAAAGTAAAATAATACTCAATTTTAAATAAGGTAACTTAGAAAGTAGGTACCTATAACTTTAATGTTTAAGCACCTAATATCTATATTATATTTTAATATATTATAAGATCATTTCAACGTACCTATTTAAGTGGTTGTGTTGCTCATTGAAGGGAGAAGTATCCGTAAAAAAAGGGTGTCGAAATCGACGTGAGAATAGATATCCGATGACAAAACCAACCATCAGCGTCACCAAACACGACGCTACTACAGCAGTCAATAACGCTTGTGCGGTGTAAATGTTGCCGTCTGCTGCTTCTACTGTTAAATGATCTGTGGAAAACAATTAAAATTAATTTATTAAAAGCATCTATATTATAAATGAAATGCTTTGTGCTTGTTAATAATGTAAGTATGTCTATGTCATGTATTTAATATTTATCCAAGCGTAGAGCCCGTAGGCGTAGAGAACAGAAAATGTAACTGCTTTACAATATTTAGATGTTTTAACTAATTGGATTCTTAAAATGATTACAACAAATAATATTACTTAATTTAAAGGAACTGTGAAAAAATCATACTTTCTTCTTCTTTATTCTCAATTCAATTAATATACAAAAATGTACCTGTTTCGTGTTTATTGTTGTTAACACTTTTGTCTTCACTTAGAACGTTTGTTTCTACAACTTCTATTACAATTTCGTTCTGGATATCATTAGTAGGTTGATTTGTTTCTGATTGAGGTTTCTTTGTGGCTTGGCTTCTGCTTCTGTCTCCAAGTGTAGGCTGCTTGCTACAGATTTCAGTCTTTCCATTTTCTATATTCTGTAGGAACCTTTCAGGATTAGGGAACTGTCTATTCCCAACCCAAGAACATTGTTGTTGTTTAGAATCCCAAGCACAATGGGGGTCTTGAAGTGCAACGCAATCTCTGCAAAATTTTGAATAACTTAATAATATTGAATACTCGTAACTATTTATTTTTAAAATAGGTCGCAATTGCAAGGCAAACAGCTCTTGTGTACTTTATACTACACTGTGTTACAAAAATTGATAATAACGTGTTCGTAAATATGCCCTAAATGATAGAAGATAATAATCAATAAAATTTGTAAAACTTAAACAAAGGATGATAAAACATATCGGAACGTACCTGCACGATTGAACGTTTGAACAATGTGACAATGTGACTGCTTTTATCATATCGCCGGATGCCACAATTAATTTCTCAGTAGTGAGAGCAACATGCATTTGTTTTATAGGAACTCCGGGTGGAAGGACCTGAACTTCGGATATAACAGCAGTCCTCACGGGACTTCTGCTAGATTCATCCATACTTGAATCAAAATCTCCTTCATTTGAAGCAACGTTTACTGCTTTTATGACTCTACCGTCATCTGTTCCAACGAACATAACGTCATACTTATTACCGTTCATTGCCTGCACTTGTGGGTGTATAGCAATAGCGGAAAACCTGTATTGTAAGCTGACTCGTATCAATATGGGTCGTGCCAAAAACGATGGCACCGCTCTGTCCATAAGTGGATGTGTTTTGATAAAATTGATAGCCGAATCGGATAGAGTTCGACTGTCTTCTACGCATGATCCGGGTTGTGGCTGAGGAATTTTTTCTTTGGGAAGGGACAGCCAGTTAGAGTTCATATTTTTTTGCCCTTTGAATGAACCTTCGAAGGCGTCAAGAATGTCTCTCATAGAGAAGGCGCATACTGCGGATCCGCCTATAGCGTTTTGTGGCGTCGTAAATACTGCGTAAACAATGTCGTTTCTGCCACCGCTTCCGTATACACCGTTTATAATTTCGGTCGTTGCTTCTGTAATAGATAATTACACGGTTAGCCGAGCCAAATTTATGTTGTGAAATTAATGGAAATTGGAAATTATCTTTGACAAATGGTTTAAGAATATAAATAAATGTTATATTCAAACAATGTGATCCTTTGTAATTTTAAAGTACTTAGCCTAGATACAGTATAAAGCTGTATTAAAAAACATACATATGTATTTCGAAAAACCTTTTTCAAAATGTATTAATTTGTAATAGAATCAATAATGTATTATTAATTCTTTTACAAATTAATACATTATAGATAATTTAAAAAAAAATACAATTTGTACAAATAGTCACTTTTGCCAATGAAATGTTTAATTAAGTAGGTAGAAAAGCACTTACGAATTTCATCGAAATAAAACGGGTATTCCCCAGGTATCGAGCAGTTAAGACGAGCTTTGAGAAATGAAGTCCATCTATCGTTGAAAGGGTGCGGCCCGCCTTTATCGTTTAAACAAACTCTGGCAACTCTTGAATATACAGCCTGTGAAAATAACTATTCAATTAGTACGAGCCTTACAAAATTCCTTTAAATTTTAATTATATAATGCAAATTTTTCGATTACAAGCATCTCTTTCATATATATAATACTAAAAAAGCAGGCATGTTGAAGTGAAAGAAGAAAAATGAGTTTACACAGGTTTTATACATGTAATGTACTTATTATGGTTTTAAATTGATATCGTTGTGTATGTAACGAATATAAATGATACGAAACATAAAAGTACTTAGTTACTGACCTTCCCACAGTTCATGTACTCTACAGCAGTTTCACGATAAAAGAAATAAACGTGGCTTGTCGAGGCGACTGCCCCGACAAATGAAGGATCATTTAGTAATCGCAAATCTGAGTGTTCTGTTCGTACTGGCTCTCTGTATATTAATGGTTCGGAACCGGAGAAATCAGCTGCCGTTGCCGTATATAGATGACCATCTAAAATAAAAACAAAAAGTAAGTAAAATATACATGATATTGTTTATAAATTCAAATAATAATTATTAATTTTCAATAATTTACACTTTAGTTAACAACGTCGATAGGCTTACTGCATTTCATTACCTTATTATCAAACCATTATGTTACGTTTGCCTTAGCTAAATAATATGATGAGTTTTTGTCGATTATGGATAATACGATATTAGGATTGGAATTGCGAATTTAAGATAAAAATGTTAATGTTTGTTAAAAGTGAGCGGGGTCAATAATAGTAACTCTTATCTCACTTGTACGTAATAAAAGTTGAAAATATTATAAAAAATAATCTATTACAACGTTCATAAAAATTTAAATAACAAGAATTAACATTCATTAATTTTAATTAATAAAGTCTTGCTGTAACTGTAGTTTCAAAATATTATATAAATTGGAATGTCAATTTCCAAATTTCAGCGTAAAAAATGGATTTAATTAAAATCGTAATCGAATCTGCGCAGTGCATTTTCACACCACGATGATATTTTATAAATCATTTATATTCACAGTTTAATCGGTAAACTGTAGATTAGTTTAATTAATTAAAAATAGTACTTTAAGTTTTATTTGGATTGACGAGCTTAACAATTTTTCAAATAAATAAAAATCTTTAAGGTACATACAATATTATATTGTGTTGGCAATGTTAATTAATTTATAGTTGAAGTACTAAGAACTGTCGTGAGCGTGTCTTATTATGTGGTTTCTTTTAAGGGTTTATTACAGTAGAAATATGACGACCTTTTGTATTACGATTTTATCTATGGAAATTTCATAGCTCTACACAAAATTTCTTCTTACAGCTTTTAACGTTCTAAGCTCAAAAAATCATTAAAGGATATTTTGAATTATAATCTCTGAACAAGCAAAAATGATGTTAACCTTACTTGTTGGTTCCTCATTAAATTTACTGGTTTACCTTGGTTACTATGGAAATACCTTTAGAGTAATTATAATTTTTTTAACAAGCGTTCGCCAAAAATGTTCATATTTTAGATTTTATTTCATCTTATTTTTATATATGAGTTTGCGTTATGTAATGACATTTTACTAAGTATCGTTTGTAGTCAAATTATGTATATTTTAATGTTTTAAAATAAAGTTGTTTGATGTGAATGATGTCAAGATATATTTTCAAAGTAATGTTACTTGCAATTAGATGTAACTGTAATGGTAATAAAATCGATTCCTATCGGTACAGTGCGTCGTGTTCGGCACAACCCCTTGGCGTGTTTGAGGCGAGAGCTCTATTTCATGCCATCTGCTGACGATTATTATGAGTAAGTAGGTACAGTTAGTTTCGAACTTTTCCACTAAATATAAAAAAAGTTTATTTGTTTTTGTTTCAAGTTATAAAACTATAGTAGTTGATAGTGCGCTTGTAATATGCGTATGTAATATGTATATCGTACCTGTAAATATAGCTGTAGAGTTATGTTGTGGGCTGTAAGGACATCTTCCAGTCCCATCGAATTCTTCTAAATGATGATTAGGCATGTGTCGGTTGTATCGCCGACACATGGGCTTGAAGGCGTTCGTGCCGCATACTAGTAGACGGCCATGAGCTCGCGTCGCCACTCGAAGATAGTTTTGACAGTCGTCAGCTGACTTGCCTTTTACCTGGCATAGTTCTCTGTGTGCGTCTGTTGATTGCCACTCTAAGCGCTGCAGAAGGAAAAAAAATATTACCAATGCTGATTGAACGTATAATTTTATAGTTTAGACTGCGGGGAATACGTTGGTTTAGATTAGAAGAACAGGAAATTTCGAATTATACTTGTTTGCGTAGGAGTTCAGTGTCCATTTCTGTTGTTGATGTATTTACCAAGTGTAGTTAGTACTTACCTACTTAGTATGATTATAAATAATTAAATAAGTAGGTACATTTATCCACATTTTTGATGACATGTTTGTTTTATTTTATAGTGTAGCACCAAAATTCGCGCTATATGCACGTGTTCGTAATAGGTACTTGCTGTGCCAGCGATCGTGGGTTCGAGTTCTGGGTGAATTTATTTTTTGGGATCAGCACGAATATGTCATGGGTGTTTATTTTTATAATATGTATACATTTGAAATTTATATGTATAATTAATCAACTATCTGGTATTCATAACAGGAGCCCCGTAGCTTACCATGGAACTAGATGGCACTGTGTGTTAATGTCCTAACATATCGATATATTTACATTACCCGTAGAAAAATAATTTCTTGACTTTGTTTATAAAAGAAATTAGTTGTTTAGTTTGTTGGTTATATCTAAATATTCTATTAGCTACAAATATAGAGTAAGGTAGCTAATATTTACAAAGAAAAAAATAGTCCACTGAAATATGACGTCAAAGAAAATAAGTAAACTTTTGATCGCGTGCACATCCATCACAGGTGTATAACGTGACTATAGCAATTCTGTCAAATTATTCGTATTGCATGACGGTGATATCGCTGTTCAAACCGTTTAATATACAAATGAGAAAAATAATAAAATTATAATAAACTGTAATGGATACTGAAGCAATTTATATGGAAACATTATATATTCAAATGTATCTGCAGTGCAACTCATTCATAAAAGAGACATTATTCACCGCACGCCAAAGAATGCGCTAACGTACTCTATCCGCTTTGTTATATTATTTACCTCTATGCCACATATCAATAGCATAAGCACTTCACGCATTGTTTTCATATATGGTGTTATAAGTCACTCATACCGATTTATTAATTATGGCTAAAAGCTTTAGTAATAAATAATCATTTATACCTACTATTTAATAAATATAAACTAAACAAAAGTTATAAGGTAATCAGTTTTTGTTCAGGTTGGGAACTATGCAAAAATAAATTTTTCGACTTTCCTTGTACCCTATATAAAAAGGAAAAAGGCTAAAAACTAATTTTATTTTATAACGCGATTCGTTAGTTTTTCAAACGAGGCTGACGATGATCGTATAAGATTAGATGCCTACATGAACTTAGACGCTACATACTACGTAGCCATATAGTAAAATGATAGATTTCATTGCTGGCTCTACCAAATCCTTAGACCCAATTATTTCCGACATTGTTTGGATATTTCGCTATAATAACATTAGTACGAAATATCGGACAAAAAACTATTTTTTTAAACTATAGCAATAGGAATATTGCTTTATATTATTATTACTACATGGTACATGCGTAAATAGAAATTAATTTTCATATTGAGATTTTCCCTTTCTAAGATGAATGTTTTGCGAATAAAAATATGTATGGTTGCCGTAAACGCGATTGCTGAATATATGTATATTTATTTGGTAAATTGTATTGAAAATAAATACTATATTATACCTTATTGAAATCTCCAAGTAAAGTTTGTAGTACGATATAAAGATGTAAAGTACGTTATGTGCGAATATCAAAGGACTTACAAAATAAACAGTGTGTCGAGGGAAATAGGTCGTAACTAAGAATAAGCAGAGTCAGGTTTGTAGCAACGGGAATTGGTGTTTGCATAAGATTAGATACATAAACTAAGGAGCCAAGTACATTGGTTTTCGCTGCTGTTCTAATCGAAACTTTGTAAAACTAGTGATATCAGTCTAGACTTTATTCGGTAGTAAATTGCTGTCGGATTCGATATTTTTTTTATTTGAGATATAATAGCGTGAGTAATTTAGGCTTTTTTTAATGTTTTTTGCATTTTCGAATTTCCTAAATAAGATAATTGTTTATAGAAATAGTAATTTTTTAAGCATGCCATTTTTTATTAATATTTTTGTTTTACATGTTACTTAAGAATAATAATTAAAATTGGTAATATTAACCTAAGCAAACTATATATATACCGAAGAAAATACAACTATCTCCATTTTGGAAGTCGGATAAAAATAATAAACTTACCTGTTCAACATTTTCTGATAAATCATAAAGGCTCAGGTTGTAGACAGTACTCCTGAAAAACAAACACCATTAGTATCGCTGTAAATAATTGAAACTAATTATTGTAGTACTAAGAAAACCACTAGAACGATAACTACATTGTATACTGGTAAGTCATTGAAAATTAATAAACAGTTTGATTTGCCACATCACTTATACAGCTGCATCACTAACAATAGAGCAGGTGCGCATTTGTTAAGTATTCATTTGTTATGATGTAATTTTTGCAAGAAGGCTTTGTAAACAAAATTCAAATATATGAACATAAAATAAACATTTTCATGTATAAAGGAATAAACTAAATAAACTAACCTGCCACCAACTAAAATTGAGAAGTCATCTTTGTCTAAAATACGAAAATAGTTTGGTCCCGTCGTGTTGCCTACAAACTGCTCTGTAGTATCATCACCTGCAACAAAGTTATAAGTAAAGAACAGAAAAAAGAACGTCAATACATATAATATTAATGTATTCGGGAAATAGGGAGCACTGTGTGATATAATATTTACTAACTAATTGTAAGTTCTGACAAGAGCTAGGAACTTCGACATTTGGGGCTGGAGACTTAACAAACCGCAAGAGTTAGCTTGACCTGCAATTTGCGGCCAGTTTAACCAATGTACGCTACGTCTAACCTATTGGGTATTATTGAAAATAATAATTTATAAACCTATTAAAAGTTTACAAATAATATTTATGAGGATAATTACTATTAAATTTATAATAATAATAATATGCGTAATTTGTTTACTAAGATAAGGGTACTTCGACGTTATCTTAAGAGTAGGTAATATAAGCCTGGATCCCCATACTACACAGTACACAGCTCTCCGCTCTTATTTATTAGTTGCAATCATTTAGCCTGTTAACTGAACACTGCCAATTAGCTTCTACATGGTTGACTTCTGAAGTTAACTATTGTTGTAATACAGTTAGCAAGACAGTTAAAATTAGATACAGTAATTATAGTTTTAGAATCGTAAACCCATGTATATAATTTGAAAGAATAGGTACTATTATTATATTTGGATAGCTCGATCTATTTAATATAAATTCCCTAAGGATTCTAAATGTTTGCGAACAATCGTAACACAGGACGTTTTTAAACATGAAGAAATTTTGCTTTCATATTATTCAGTTGATCAAACGAACAATGAAGTCTTTGTATGGTGATTGAATAACAATACGAAACTTATTTCGTAACTAACAATTCGTAGTAAAAATCTCACATGTCAAAGTTGGTGGCAATGATATTAGCAAAATACTTTTCATACGGCTCTTGTGTTTCTTTTACATTCTAAATACTTATAATAAGCAGGTTTCCTTGGATTCTCAGTAAAACCTTAATGTCTTTACGGTTAAATTTAGTTCGCGTGCTTATTCACACGTAAGCAGGATATGTCTCGAGTTACAATACACAGTGTCCTTTTTGTAATATCAAATTATATATAACGAGCCAAGATAAAGTGCACAAATGGATGCGTATATTTTTATTTATATATCGTTTTTAAAATCTGAAGAGTAAATTATTTAATACACCACTCATACCTCATAATATGTAGTAGGCAAAGAGGAGTCTTGTTAGCAGAATGTAAATGATTTTAATTATTATGCTTTTACAATTACTACCAATTAAATTTCTTGACATCTTTCAAAATTGAAATTTATTGCTGCTTTTAAAATTAAGTTTGTTTTAATTTCAAACATATGTGAAATACACGCTCTGGTACATTTCTTAATGTGTTCCATTTTAAGAAGTGTTAATGAGTAGAGACGAATATTCATAATATACATAAATATCATATTAAAATATTAGTTTAATAATTATTTTTATTTACGATTTGAAAAAAATCTATTCTTATATTCTTTAAGCAGGTAGTAGGATTTACTTTACTGACAATAAAAGATTTTATATCGCATTTACAAGAATAGTCTTCTTCTTAGAACTTGCGGTTTTGTGACAGCATTTTACAACCATTTACATTTCTAGTTTTATTATTGGCTGTGCTTTTAAAAAGTATTTAGAACGTATACGGTAATAAGATGTACGAGTTACAGGTTTTTTAAATTGTATATATATTTTAAAATAAAATTAACGTAAAAGTCTTGATACCTCTTTCGTATTTGCTACTTTCTTCAATAGGTTAGATTTTTATTTGATAGCCTAATAGCTGAGGGTCTATCTATAACGTAAGAATTCGTTTGAGAAACATGAAACAAACAAATAAATCGTGTTATAGAAATAAAATCAGAATGACATTGCTTCGTTTACCGGAAGTTACTGACGAACATTGAAGTTACTGAAGACAATAGTCTACAGACATTTGTCCAGGTCTGCTTAAAACAAAAGAAGTCTTTGAAAACTGGAATGCTTAAATTTGTTTATTGTCCGTTGACCTTAAAGACAGTTACAACCCAGTAGCAACGCGCTTGCTTGGGAAACCGACTAAAGCAAGTTCAAAACTCGGTTCTCGCACCTCTGATGTTTTCGTGTGCGAATCCTACATGAACATTGAACATACCTCTCATCTAACGATGAAAAAAAAACAATGTGAGGAAGTGGTAGGCTCTGGTTTGGTCCCACATGTATTGAATACAGGCCCAGGTTTGTTAAATACATATAATACTTTGAAAATAAATTATATACCTACATTAAGAACCATTATTAACTTACCAAATTTTACATGGATTCTAGCATTGGCGTCAGGCATCCACGCCTGTGCGGTGGACGCTAGTAACACTAAGACCGTGCGAACGACGGCCATGTTGCTTATTGGCTATACATTTTTATAACCGCCATTTTCAGTGCCGCCTCTGCAACAAAATTGAGAATAACATGTTATTATTTTAGTACCTTATAAATAATATTTAATAATCTTTTCACATAAGTATATATGTAGAACTAGTGCTCTTACTCAATAGGTATGTACGAGATGTGACATTATATTTGTCTAATAACTATAGATTTACTCTCTGTAATCGATAATAACGATGATTTCAATAAGATTTAAATAAAACATGACTTAATGTATGTACAGATTCGATTTAGTTAGAATTTTATTATATGTTTAGATATATGATATTAAATATAATAGCGTAATTATTATTTTCTTTTTAATTGATATACAAGAGGCATTTAAACTTTAAGTGTGTCAGTTTGTACTTAAAGATAAGTGAAGTGAAAATGTTAAAAAGAAAAAGACTTACTCGTATTATCAGTTTGTTTTTATTGTGATTACTGAGTGTTTTCATTTTAATCGGTACTACTCGTAGTAGATAACTAGCCTTATCATATTTAGCACACTGACTAACTCATACATCACACACTTTATGAGTTTCTTTAATGCACGTGCTTCGTGAAAAATAAAAGTGCTACAGTCACATTTACACTCTAAAGTGGGATAAAAAAGTGTCGAACAAGCGTTTTGCATCTCGTTAATGGTATGATAAAAAAGCGGTTCAAATTTTAGCCGTCAAAGTTCCACAATCCGCATAGACAAGAGATCATTCAGTATTCAAAGCATGCGACATGAATCTGCTCAGCTAGCGATAATTCCCGTCGTAACGAGAATGAGCCATACTGCATCCGTGAGGACTGGATTCACCATCTAGTTTTTTGCGTTAACTAGTATTCTGATCGTGAGAAACTTTACTCAATATTTAACCTGTCGATGAACTTTCATGTAGAAGTTAATTAAGCATGTCTTTTTTACTATTAAGATGCTATTCAGGTTGCAGTTCGTTTTTTCAATTACAAATAACAAGTAGGTAGGCCTCTGCAAAAACATAAATGCGTGAGGTGGATTGCATTGAAATATTTATATCCATTAGGGTGGCATGGTTATAAGTAATTCATTAAGTATATGATTTAACGCTCCCTTGTTTAAAATTTAATTATTTATGTGTTCATTTATTAAGTGAAATATAATGTTGATGTCATGAACTTTGAATAACACAGAAAAGGGTTGGTAGTTTTAACGTAACAGAAGGCGGCGGCTGTTCGTCACAGGCACAGCGCAGATGTCGCATAAAAGGATGAATCGGGGGCGTATATAATGTAATATTACCTACCCTTATCGGACTTTTAGATTCACTATTGCTCCAGAATAATAATTCTGCAGAGATTTCATATGATAGTATGTAGATGTAGGTCTTGACATAAATATAATTTCATACTGGCAACGTTTGCCAAGATATTAGACGATACAGTACCTAATTGTAGATACTTGTTCTCAAAATATAAATCAAGTGTATGATTATTATCATTTACTACTGTCAAAATCTGAGTAATGATATAATTGTTACAAGGTTTTCTTGTATAAATGTATACACAAATTCTATTTTAATCAATAATAATCATTTTTTTTTATTTGGATTTCACAAACACAAATTTACAAAGCAAAAATTTATGAGTGTGTCTGCAACTGCGGGAATTAAGGTCGTACCTATATTTTAATGTACCGAACTAAAATATAGATCGTGTTACACAATAAAAATAATGTATGCGTGTTAGTACTTATATTTTCAGATCTTTATATTTTCATATCGTTGGCTTCTCAACCGGATTACGTTGCATGCGTGTAGCGTGACCAATGTAGGCCTGTAATTATGTAGATGTGGTTGACACTTGAGCCCGAGGCGGTAGCAGAGCCCTGCGTCCAAGCTATCCCACGCCATGCGGGAAGCTGCGGTTATACTACTTTTTCGTTTGCATATCTCAGAAAACAGCTTATATACTATAGCATTTTATCGTCTCTTTCATATCAGCACATAATTTACTAGAGCTTCTGGCGGTGTCACGCGTGAAATGTATGGCATATAAACGAACGTGCACTGGATAGCGGATAACTACAAACGTGTCGAGACTCGAAAAAGGATTTAATGGAGATCATCAATCGTTCTCAATGCATTTATGTATTATGGTTAATATTGCTTATATGGACAATATGATTATCATGAAATATGATATTTGTGTTATACATAAATTTCTTGTATTTTATGTATTTCAGCTTTAGATAGAAGACAGCGAATTTTCTAAGCATTTCATTAGTTAGTTGAGGTTTATTTTAATACACTAGTATTGTACCAGTGACAAAATTTAGTATGCGTGGTAAAACCTTTCTACGATTTTCTAAACTGCACGATACGTTTTTAGGCGATGAATTTTAATACATTTTATATTAAATATTTTATACTCCGCTTAAATACATAAGACTGAAAGTGGTGTGATGTATGTTTGTTGGTTTGAATATCCTAATCTCTGGAACTATTATGATGACGTAATATCTTTGCCATTTGTAATTGTATGTAATTTCATACACATAATATTTTTTGCTAAATTGGTTTTAAATATATTTAAAAAATTCTGCTTTACACAACGAAACATTACCCTTTATTTGCGTCAAAGATCTTGATCCTAAAGAACAGTTACCATTAAGATAACTGAATCGTTATTTAAAATGCATAAATTATTTGGTGAAGCGAATCATATGGTGTACCGGTATTGATCAAGATAACGTTGTACTGAATTCAGGCAAACACCTTTCACTTTTTTGAAAAAAATGTAAGTTTAATTTTGT
Organism: Boloria euphrosyne; assembly: GCA_951802675.2. NCBI lineage: Eukaryota > Metazoa > Arthropoda > Insecta > Lepidoptera > Nymphalidae > Boloria > Boloria euphrosyne. The sequence goes on from OX637872.1 coordinate 8,857,906, forward strand.
AACTGATCGACCATATATGGTAACGAATTTAAGAAAGGAATCTGGAGCGAATTCTTTACGAGGGCAGTTAAAATTATTTAATTAAAATGAATAATTTTAAAAAGTTGCGTTAGTGGTTTCCGCTATTTATTGACGATAAATATCATTCTTTAAAAAATTGATATTCCTATTGTGCATCATATTATATAGTGAGTGTTGTATTTATTTTATTACTTGAAATAAAACACTACTGTTAGTAATTTTGCAAGTGATGGTCTCATGACTTTGTAGTTAGTAGACGTCCACTAATAACGGATTTGGCGGCAGGGCTGGATTAAGGAGGTCTTAGAGCTCTTGCAAGTTTGTATGAGAGTTCTGATTTTTTTTGTACTACCGATCTGTTTAGCGAGTGTGAGGGTGAGTATTAATAGTATGCTTTTTTCTACATAGGAACATTTTTTGCATAGTATATCATGGGACAGAGAGAGCAGTAAAAGTTATATTACATATATATAGGTACGTCGGATATTACTATAATGAATACCTAGTTAACTAAAGTATTACAATACAAATCAAATATCAATAGAAATATTTGATTATATAGGTACATACCTATTATTTTCTGTATTATGTTTTTAATTAATTACTATAACGCTGAGTCATCGCTAGGTATTAATTGGAGTAATCTTATGTGATTCAATACATGAACAATGTAAGTAAATAACATCATTAATGTTTATTTGTTTGCGGAAAAAATATAATAATAATACGATGAAAGTGCAATTGAATTAGGTTTTTAGTAGCCAACTATCAGTTGACATACAAAAATCTCATCAAGTGTGTTAACGATTGATCGTTGACAAAACGAATAATGCGACAATTTTTCTGAAAACTGTACATGTATCTTGCATATGTACTTAAATAGTCATTTAAACATTCAAAAATTAATAGGTACCTTTAAATATATAATTTATTTTTTCATTGAGAGTCAAATACAGATATAATATTATAACACGTCATTTTCTTTATTATTTACAAACGCATTTATCGCTAAACCTAGATTGTTTGATACTGCCTAGTTTACTTATCAACTTAAAGTAATAAAAAGTTAATAAAGAAAGACCTAATAGAAAGTAGCTATGAAGGATTAAATGCTAACCATTCTATAACTAAACGAATTGCGTGCCTTACCCAAAATTTAATTTATTACTAAGTTAACAATTTCCCTTTTAATATTTTTATTAACAAAGCAAAAACGAGTAATATAAACATTTTAAGACAAGTTTTATATCATTATTTAAACAATTTTCATTATCTTGACACAATATGATGTATGCGCAATAACCCAGGATGTTGATAATATACTCATTCATTACGTACTTAATTCACCAACTGCGGTAATTATTACTTCTATAAATAAATACTACGGAAGGAACTTCTTCAATGAATCATTACGTTTAACGTAAACCAATACTCATATACATAATATGTTCTCAGATTTCTCTTTAATTTACATGAGTTCATAATATATTTGTTTTAGAAGTAATTATTTATGTAAGATAAAGGTCATTTAAATATATATCTGGTATTTTGTAGTCGAATATAATATTAAAGTTTTTATTTTAATTTCTGAATACTATATTAATAAACAAGTACCTAGGTAATTTGATGGTAGATAGTAGATACTGTCTGCAATATTCGTAAGTAATTAGATAAGACGGAGACTCGCAAAACAAGTAAAAGAGGAGCTTAATTCACAGTATATGAAGCCAAGGAACTGACAATATCAGAATGAGAGCATATCAATGAATCAATGAATATGGTCAATTCCATAATCCTATAAATATTATAAATGCGAAAGTTTGGACGGAGCGCTTGTTACTCAATCACGCTTAACGCTAGACTGGCTTTACGTGGCGGGATGTTTGGCACAGAGATAGATTATTATATATTTTAGTCTGGAATAGCATATAAAGTCCTTTTTAACCCAGAAAAATTACAGTTTCCGAAGGACATTCGTACTAATCGTTAAAACGTTCCTACTTTCTAGGGTTAAAACGTCATTCTACGAGTGTCTTGTCATCCATAATACTACTCGTGTTATTTAATGTTAGGAATAGTGTAACGGATACATACATTGCGATAGGTACTACTATGTGCATACAAAAAAGATTTATGGGAACGATTCCCTTTCTTATTCCTATCCAAACCTTTATACTTTACACTCCAGCCGGCATAGTCGATCGAGGTAGAGACGTCAGTAAATTAGAGTATTAGCTGGTAAATAAATTAAAATTCTTTGAAAGTTTATAAAGTCCTAAATGTATCCTTCATTTTAATTAAAGTTTCAAAGTGAGGATATATAAAAGCATAACATAGTATAACTCATACCCACATACATGTTAAAAATATAGGCTTACAAAATGTTTATGCTTGGATAAATAATATTAGTTTACTTCTTATTTAACTTGTACAATAACTTTGAAATCATTTTTAATATTCATTCATTTCATATATAAATAAACCACTAGCGAATACTTAAACATTTAGTTTAATATATAGATACAATTTCTTACTTTATAACCATTCGTTTATTATTCATATATAATTCATATTCATTTGTTCTGAGTAGTAATTTGGATTTAATTACAATGCAACATGCATTTTAATTAAATCCAAATTATGTAGTTTTGTAGAGTCTTTTATAACTTAGTTAAAATATACAACTTATTGACGCATAGAATGGACAAATTTATAAAGTTAATACAATTTAATTGACAAACAAAGTTTTACCTTAAAGTAAAATGAATTTAGGTATACAAATTATACGAAAGCAAAAAATGCTTTGGATATACCTACCTACCTACGTATCTAATCTTGTATCACTAAAAGAATATCAGGTAGAGAATTAAAGTTTTAGTCATTTTATAATCTAAGCTGTAGAGTTATTATTACCTACTTATATATTATGTATGTATAGTAAACAAAACGTGACCGTGCTTTTGGCTATATTCTGTTTACCCCGCAGCGACTCGTCTGCGTCCGGGGAGCGGACCCACCAATTGCTTTGGTGTAGGCGTACCATGGCTTATAGAATACGAGGACATAATGGCTCGTTTACATCGTCAGTTTTGATTATAAAAATAATTTTATTATTTATGTTCACTCCTTATACATACAAATTAATGTTGAAGGTTATGTTATGATAGTAATTGTGCTTCTCGAAATGTACTCGAACAGTGCTTATATGTATGTAATAATATAACATTCAAACATGGTGATCGATAACGTCTTTCTTATTTTTTATGAGATAACATATATTAAAAAGAGATATCAGTGAAATGTGATTGAATTGTCCGCAAAAATTAAAATAATGGTGTTACTAGTTGCGTTTTAACAATATATGCGTACACTCTACTCTCCCCTACATTTGAAGCTTTTTGTAGTAATAAGCCGTGCCGGACTGCTTAAAATATTTATGGAACGTTTGAAACGGACACTCACCTTATATGTAATTTCCAACAAAAAAAATCCAATCCACCACTGTAAAAGCACAGATCATCGCATTATTAACTAGTTTTCACTGGCATTTTTTGTTGACACTTTTTTGGAATCGAACACAGCTAAAAAGGTCACTGAACACATTGATGTCACAAGTAGGATTGTATCTGTTTGATCGAGCAACCGGTTCCTAGACTGAAGTGTAACGTGTCTGTAGAGTGTTTACAGTTTATCGTCAATGTCTCAGTCGGACGCACAGACGTACACCCGCGAAGCATTCGATGGCGGCACTGGCGGGCCGTGGCTACAACCGCGCGGGGGGCGCCACTACACGAACTCGCCCGACTAGTTTCTCTATCTCTCTTACAACATGCGCGTGCGTCGTTGCCACGTTTACCTCTCTAAAAAGCGTTGCCAGTTTTACCATAGTTTTTGTTTTGTGTTCTCGCGTCTAAATGAGGGGCCATAAAGTAGAAACGCACTGCGTCGGATAATTTAGAGAGTAATGATAGAGTTAGGAATAGCTGAAATGACTGTAAGTCATACTAACTGAATATTATTAATAAGGGGCTAAGTATCAAGTACTAGAAAATTCAACAACTATAAACTTTTATACCTAGGTTTAAAAAAAAGGATTTATTAAGTTCCATAAAGCTTTTTGTTATAAAGTCAAATAAATGTAACGTGAATAGGTGTAGGAGAAAAGGTTCAAGGCGATCTTTCCTGATGTCTCTAAGAAAAGAGATAAATGAAACTTACTATCTCGTACTCGGACGTATTAGGGGACGCGTCAGGTGCTGCCACATGGGCTTTTATACCTACACTATTATTTTGTGCATCTTTTTCAGATAACCAAGACAAAAATACTATGCCAGATGTTTTACCAAGGATCAATGAAAATATTGCAATAACTTGCATCTGCTCAATATAAGTTCTATTTATTTATTATGATTTTTTCTATTATGATTTTATTATAAGTTTAATTTTAGTAAAGTTCGAAAATGTCTAAATAGTAGTACCTATATAATATAAGCACATAGAGACAAAGCCAAAAGTTGTTTATATTTAAACCAGTTAGAGTTTATGAATTTCTTAAACCGGTTTTATTCCATAAGAAGAAGATTTTATAGTGGCTGATTTAATATTAAAAATAAAGTATTCTTATCAGATGAATTAATGCAATGAACTAGATGGTTCGGAGACCACGAGACCACAACTTGTCCAATTTCATTTGGCTTACTATAATACTCATTCAACATTTGAGCATACGTAGTAGTAATTAGAGATTATGATTATTTCAAAATTTGTGACAGGCCAGTTCAAGGATTTAAGCTTTGTGGGCGGTCCAAGCCACTGCCTAATTAGGCATCCAGAAACCACTACGCTGATAAACACCGTACTTAACCGTTATGAATTACATATATTAGCGTAACGTTATACTTTTACTTCGCACAATTAAAGTCTCCCTTTTTTCATTAGATATTTACTAAATTTTATTATATTTAAAATAATATCTTAAAAATGCCACATTTTACCTTTGTAAATAAAGGTTTTATGTAACCTTTGTCTTTTACCAACGTCGTATATTTGAACAAGATAAGACACGAGGTCCGGTAAAATTTGTAAAAAGCTGTCCATTCTTTTGAAATTCGGTAGTGAACTCAAAATCAAAAGAAGCTTTTTTGTACATCATTTATGTTTTAAGTTAAATATAACTTTAAAGTTTATAAATTGCCTATTTTAAATGTATCAAAAGAATCATAATAAACAAAAGTATGTAACGTTTTAAAAATATCATAGCTGAGTTAAAGTTGAAGTTGCGAATTCGATAATGCATGGGGTAATATTTTTCTAAGCCATACAAAGATGCCTCGCGTAACATAAATCGCAGCGTTGGGGACAATCAGCCAATATGTGCCATCCAAAAATAAATAAGCTTGTTAGTTGTCTACGTCGGGATACTTTATTACAAATATAGAACAAAACCATTTCAAGTGAGCACTTACAGTCTTTATGTCACAATATATGTATTTGCAAATATTTTTTGTAAGAAAGGGGTTTGTTTCACATTTTCTCAAGTTATTATAAATCTAATCTAATGTTATCTTAATGTGACTTAATAAACAAACGAATTTTTAAACGAAAATAGATAGTGTTTAGTGTTATAGTATTTATTAATCTGTTATATTTTAGCTTCGAATTACGCTATCTGATATAAGACGGTTTACGATCTCTGCAGTGCCTATTTGCATATCAGTTGCTGGCGTCGTTTGACAGAGCGCAACAAGCCAGCCAGCAATATTTATATTAAAGTGAAATACATTATTATTTCTTTTTTGTACTTATACTAAGAGACATCTTCTGATATTTCAATTGCAAAACACTTTATGTAAGGTAATGTATATAAAATGTGTGATGTAAAGAAATATTAGAGGAATTTAACGTTATTTTATATATTTTTTATTTTGGACATTAGTCAAAGGAACTCGAAATATGTACTTCAAAGAAAACCTCGGAATTCTCATAATAATTAGAAGTACCGTTTAGATGTTTACTTGATATCGATATATACGCTTGATTTGTTTTGAAAATAGGTAATACTATGACTCTACGATCGTATTACTTAATCGATCATCTTCATGAAGTTCCTTATGTTTATCCAAGTAATTGCATAAAATATAAGACAAATTAATGTACTTAAATATAAACAGAAAAAATATAATGTAAAGTTTAATAATAGATTGATTTGGCATTTGATAGAATTTTACGTAATTAATAAAACCATAGTAAGTAGTAGAGTAGAGTTAGTTTTTTGTCGATAAAGTAAAACATTTATATCCCCGAAGTAACTTAAAGTAGCTGAAGATATCTGTGGACGGGAGCTTTTGTAACGATATCGCTAGACATTTCAGTCCGCCAACACAAGTTATATCTTTCTAAGACCGCAGAGATAAGGAGCACGGCACCATTTGTCATTACCATTTCCCATGTTGAGCTTCTCGGCGTTGCAAATTAAATACATTTTGTTGACATTTTTTTTATAAAATGGATCATTTTCATGGCATATTACTCGTATATTTATTTATAACATAATTTTAATTTCATCTTATTTCGGTTAATTTATTATTTTAGCTAATATTTGATATTTAGTAATTGTAACTTTTGATTATATATATTATGAACTTCATAGTATAAATATTTAATGAGTGACATTTTATTTCATTTTCAAGTAATTCCTGTTTTAATCCACTTATTTCTCATTTACTTATAAATTACTAACTTAATTACGATAAGTGCTAATATTAAAATTAACAAACAATTGACTTTCATTTCAACAAACATTTTCAAGTAATTCCTGTTTTAATCCACTTATTTCTCATTTACTTATAAATTACTAACTTAATTACGATAAGTGCTAATATTAAAATTAACAAACAATTGACTTTAATAGAATATAAAGATTTACTAACAAAAATCAATTAAGAGATCAATATCGTTAGCATTTCCGAGTGCTAATCGAATTAAATCTTCGATGCCAAGAAATAGATTAGTTAATTGGACGCATTATTGACGGTCCATTCATAAAATAGAGCATACTGAGTAGTCGCGATTTTACATCGTATTTAAGTTCCTCGCCCATTTGTCATTGATGTCAATCTAGTTCCAAGCAAATGTAAATTCTGCGGGCGCAGGTACGTCACCGGCATTCTCTGGACATCCGCTTAATAGAGGGTATTGTGTTCGACGCGCTAATGGCTGGGTAATTGGTCCGAGGTCAGCCGCGGTCATAGCCTTACCTGGGTTGCTCACTCTTTCATCCCGCGACAGATTGATCTTGCGTCCTTTCATACATCGTACCTTAACCGTAACATTCAATTACACACGTAATTAAATCCCGACTCCGATTTCGTAATTGCTATATGCTGCTTATTGGAACTCGATGCTATTGCGGCGACTCATGAATATTTGAAGTACTATTATGTTATATATTTTATATAGATAGGTAATTGTCTAGATAGTATATATGTATATCATTTAACAAGGTATTAAGTATACAATAGGATATACACATGTATAATTTCATATATCAAAGCGCATTTAATAACGTTTAATAATGGGATTACTAACCATTAATATTTAACATTTTTATTATTACTACGTAACAATACGTTTACAGCTAAGGCAACAACGATAGTGCATATAAATATTTTATACCTAGTACTTTTTCATGGAATCAACAAGCACTACTCACAGATAGCCGTGTACAACAACGACCTGTCATTATTTGTAATGATATACCAATCATGAAACATAAAATAACTGCTACAATTTAAATGATTTAGCAGAAAACTTAATAAAAGTCGCATAGAATAAAAAATGTGTTATTTTCACAGAATCTAATAGCTGCGTCGTCCTTGTTGGCTGACACTCGCTGGCCGCAGGAAGTGGCTCGTTGTGTCGCAGTGACCCGTGCCGAGCGGCCGTTGGGACCGATATTATATTATATGTATATATTATGTACTACAATCACAGATTCACCATAAAATACATCGATCCTATTTGTAAGGCTAATTTTTATTCATGAGTTCACCTATTTTATACAACGTTTCATTTTATAATATGTAATAAAGAATCACAAAGTATTGTCTAATCTTCACAATGTCAACGAATGTGCGAAGTAATTTTATATTTTATCGTTAGCACACACTTAACTAATAAGTTTTAGCACTAGAAGACATGTCGGTGCCATTTATCAACATGCCTATTGCTTTTATATTACTACACGCATCATGATAAATGTAGAGAAACGTATGGAGATGTTGCGAGTGTGGGTGCGGATCTGCAAAAGACGTGACAATTAGTGTCTTGATGACGTCAAGGTTTACTGAATCTTCCCACGCGAAACGCAAGTGCCTTATCATAACAATTAAATCTCTTTGACCCGCATTGACCGGGTGTTTGTCGGTCCTCTTACTCTTACTTTCTACTATAATATACGATTTTAATACTACATACTACATCTATACGTTTAAATATTCGAATATATGGACATTAAGTCTCCATCTTATCTTAATATATTATCTGTATCTTAATTTACATTAAATTTTAAATGTTTTATTCAGCAAAACAAAAGTATCGTATGATAAGTTTAGTTTATTCCTACTCAATTTTCCTTAAATTCTCTACCCATAAGGACGCAAATATTTAATTATATTAACATTGTATGCTACACTTTCTATATGTAAATGAAATTATTGTGTATAATCTTTCGACTTCCGTCAATTTTTTTGCATCCTTTGTTAACTCGACGTAAAATACGTGTAAAATAGCAACGTGCTATAAAAATGATGTCCTTTTATGTTAGAGTATAAAAACTAAATAACTTCTTCAAGTTACATTAAAATACTTGTACTGTGCAGCTTTCAAGTGTACACCGTACACAGATTATACACAGAAAAGACGGTTTTACTAATTGCATTTTGCAATTTGCACTCTCTCTCTCTCTCTGCACTTGCACTCATCCTCTCTTTGCACAGGTTCGTCCTTAGGTAGGTAGGTACGTTTTAACGGTATAGATTTCTCAGAGATGAGACATTTTAAAGTTTCAGTTAAAAGTATCCTAAACATTAACTCGAATGACCAGCTATCATTAGGTACCTATATCAAAAGTACTTACTTACTTACTTACAAACTTGATAGTCAGAATTTATAATATTAAAGATTCGGCCTCTGTATTAATAATTAATAGTAATGAATATTTCAATAACATTATCCAAAAAAAATATTCAATGTACAAATTCAGCTTTATTATATTTATATTTTATGTATAGATATGATTATATTTGTCCATTAGTATTTTTTAGGGCTCTACGGTTTAAAAAAATATGAATTAATTTCATCTCTAATTAATAACTGACAGCTAAGACATTTCAATCGTGCTTACTTAGAAATAAATTTATTTCCTCTAGTGCATATATCAAAAAACATTAGACACACTCTTCAACATGCTTCCGCTTGTTCAATAACAAAATACATAATCAATGTTATGAGAAAATAAAAATTAATGAGTAGTGGCCGTGAGATCCGGCCAAGCCTGAGCCGGCAAGATAACAAAAGGTGCACAAAAGTCGCAAAATTAATTTTCTCACCAGCCGCATATCCACGTAAACTAACAAATATTCTTGGGAATCGCTTTGTGTCAATTGAAACACTGTGTTAGGTACTAATCAGTTAGGACAAGATATAAGGACAATGACCAACTTTATTCCCACATGGGATATCACAATAGGCCAATCCGATAGAGTCGGTACTCGGTGCAAAGATTTCGCACGATATATTAAACTTTGTTCTCCTACAATTGTATGATATTTTACGGTCACTGAAGGCAAGAACTTTTGCTTACATTGTTTTACTAATACCTTTCAAGTTAGTTTTGTTGTTAGTAGATTTAGTTTATTTTACAGACGTAGTAAACGTGAATTGATGTGTAAGGATTGCTTGTTTTCGCGCAGTTCTGTTAATTTCAACTGTTTTACAAAGCTGTTTTATGATTTCAAAACAATACACAAAGCTCATAAACTATTCGCGAACATTACTGAAATAGTTGAATTGGTAAGCCTTGCTCTATATAGTTACTCGTATCTAGTCTAAATGTATGTATGTACAATTGAACACGCGCATTAGACGTGATTGATCGCTTTTCGTAAGTTCCGTTGGTTGAATCAACATTCTCAAGAAGATCGCTAAACACATTAGATGTTCTATCTGCACATTCCAGATTTGCTTCTGAATATATACAATTTATTTGAACTTACTTTGTACAAGTCAAGAATTAATTATTTTATAATCAAAATTGCAAATCAGTTCAGATATTCTATTTACACTTCGTTTGCATATAATTAGAATGCGTAGCTACAGCGAGTATGTAATGGTTAAAAATAAATTTGCTAAGGCTAGATTACTTATTTATTACCGTATTTAAAAAGCAGTATTGGCTACTTTACGTTAACGTTCATATCTAATATTGAACTCCTCCGAAACGGCTAAAAATCGGTCAGTTTTTTTTTGGTGTATGTTTGATAGGTCTGAGAATAGATAGTAGGCTATTTTTTATTATTCTTTTTTATAGTTTATTTCTAGAAAAAAGATATCTTTTTATTTATTTTTTATTTGGCATCAAAAAATACCTTTAACCCTCAACTTTCATCCATCAGGCGCGGGCGAAGCCGCAGGAATTGCTAGTAGATAAATAAAATGCAATTACGTACCAACTTGCTATAAAAAAGATTATAATATAGTTATTATACTGATCGATTGCTATCGTTGCATGGATACACGGTCTAATTAAGAAACAAAAAGCTTTCTCGCATTGCTGAACAACAAACGATGCGATCTTTTTGTAGTTTGTGACGTTTTGTGCGAGTATTTTTGTCGGACTGCATTCGGCGACAAATAGCGGATGTACGTAATGAGATGCGTCACTTCAATTGCAGAAACACAGTATTTAAATAAAGATTTGATGGGATCTTCAGTTTTTTTTGTATTTTTTTTCGAAAATAACCATTGTTAACTGACTGTATACGTTAGTAAGTTCCATATTTTTTTAATTTCATATTTTTAGCTCAAATAACTCCAGTATGCATTTTTATTATCCCTCAACTATAAAAGAGGGCTGTTATTAGAGGTTGAATAAAGCAAACAAAAGCTGAACCTCTTATTTTTATATTTTTGTCCACAACTTTGTGTTACGAGTTTTTGTAGGTATTTTTTTTTTGGCAAAAGTAGATACTGTGTATAGATTCATTTGTAGGCAGATATAGTTAGTATAATACACCATACCATATTCTAAATAAGTAAGCACAAAGTGTCTTTATTTTCAGTAACAATTATGAAAAAGTGATATAGCGAAAACCACGATTATTAGTACGTGGTAGTTACGAACCAGTTATAATATCACCATCAGCTCTTTTTTAATGTCTCACTGCTGGGCACGGGGCTCCCTCAGTACGAGGGCAAATCAGGCCATAGTCCTCTGCGCTGGCCTAGAGCGTGTTGGCGGACTTCACATGTCTTACGAAAACTTGCTAGGTTTTCTCAGACATGCAGGTTTCCTCACGATGTTTTCCTTCACCGTAAGACAAGTGGTAATCAGGATAGAAATGATTCGTATATGAAAATATCAGAGGTGCGAGACCCGGATTTGAACCCGCGTCACTCGGTTACACAAGCGATGCGTTACCGCTGGGCTACCACTGCCAGTTATAATATATAGACAGTCTATGTCGTTATAGGAATGTGCTGAAAATTTTCAGGTCCAGGAGGTTGGTGTGGCCGTAGATAGGTAAGTCAGGATAAGCAACTTCTTATAGAACATGCAGTGAGCCTGATGCTGTTTCCCAGAATAAATACAATATCGATTTCCAAGTGACGAACTTCTGTAAAAACTTCCATCCCCTGTGAAACCTGTTTGAGGAAAATTTTATGTACATTAAAAAATTCACATTTCCTAGGTTTCTTTAAGAGTTACTTTTTTACCAATTTTAGACTTGCTTTCGTTCTATAGGCTTCTGCTTAATTTAATTTTTAATGGCCTGTGAATTGTTTTATAATTCATTTAAAGGTTGTTTTTATGAACAGTTTTAATGTTATTGTTTTTTGAAAAATCGTGTTACGATTTATATAAATATCTACAACATTTTCAACAGCAAAGTTAATGAAAAAGCGACGCTTACGATGTCATTCGCGAATATTACACATATTAACGTGGCCGACGCTACGGATGAGCAAGCGAAATTTTAAACCAGTATCAATTTATACATCCGGTAGTTAGGATAGTGCTAGTTAAAACAGTTTACACAGTTTAATTCTACTTACAATATACGTATGATGTCTTACATTTGTTCAGTCCTTCTTAATATTCCAACGCGCTTGGAAGTTGGACACGGGCTTCATTACGAGGGGGATTAGGTCAGAAAACTGGCTAGGTTATTTTAGACATGTAGGTTTTTTTTCACGATGTTTTCCATTACCGTTAAGACAAGTGATAATCATTTTGGAAATGTTTTGCTTATGACTATATCAAAGGTGTGAAACCCGGGATTTCAACCCGCTTCACTGGGTACCCCAAGCGCGCTTTACCATTGGACTATTACCATCCTCTTACATGTATGGGAACCTGTTGTACCTTGGTCACTTTTTCATTCAACGATTTTTTGAAAAAAAGCGGTTATAACTATTGCGATTAAACAAATTTTAGCTGTTAGACGAACTAATGTGGTTCATAATATAAATTATACAAAAGCATAGATCATCCTTTTTACAGGTTTTACATAAACTAAAAAAAGTATGGAATGTTGATCAAGGTACAACAGTGGTGATGTACCTAGATCCGCCTATGTTGTACCTTAGTCATAGTTAGAACTCATCAAATAAAATCCATATTTCTCGACAAATAGCAAATATTTTTATTATTTCCAGCTTCTACACGTCTATAAATATCTTTATAATTTTATCTAATATCTATGACATATCAATTAACAGAATTTATATGAATAAATCAGTATTTTTCGTAACACCTAACTTAAACATTTTAATCACATTAGCAACAAGTCTTTATTCTCTTCGTACTGACTAATATTTGGACTAAGCGTTTCTTAATTAATCAATAAACTCCGAGTATTTATTCATTTCAGGAACTGAGTAATATTCCCTCTTGGAATTAATTTTTTTTGGACTTTTTATTTTTTCCTTAATATCTAACCATTGGTATAAGTTGAGATCTTCTTTTTCTGGCCATTTCCAGTTATTTAGCGACTTCTTCATAGATTTTATAAGAGCACCCTCTTCACTGACAGACACTATTTGGCCAACAAAGTATTCACCTTCCTTAGCCCAAGGTATTCGTCTAGGTCGTTGTCGAATAGGCGCTACGTCCCCAGTATTAATTTTATGCTTAACTAATCAAATTTTTTTCTTTAACTAGTTTAATAGCACTAAAAAGTGCTGTTTTAGCAATAGGAGTCCGTTTGATTTTGTTTTTGCTACGAGGCATTTACCTGTATAAAAAACAACAAAATAATAAGTATGTGCGTTCCTAAACAGAATTAACAAGAATACATTTGAATGTACCTTGTACCTTGATTGGTACCTTGACCATATGACCAAGGTACAACTGTTTTACTATGGTCAAGGTACAACACCCCTACCCTTTTATCTTTATTCGCACATGTAAATATGGAGGTTATGATTAACTCAAATAAGCATACTACATTCTAAACTTGGCTAAAGTACTTGTTTAAATCAAATGGTTTTAAAAATTTATGTAGTAAATAACAGAAGTAATGAAAGAAATGAAAAATATTAAATATCTTACTTTTTTGCAGCGAAAACGTTAAAGTGATCTCCCATGCAAACTCGATGCAATAACCGCCTGCAACTAACTTCATGTTGATTAGTCTTATTAAAGTTCACTATACCATAGACAAAGAGACGGAAAAAAGGCACGAACATTTCAAAAAAATTAGGGGCTCTAGGTACAAAGGGTGTCAAGGTACAACAGGTTCCCATATAAAGCTTCTGAATAATTAAAAAAAGCTCGAAAAGTGTAGTAAGGTAGTTAGTGTATCATAATATGTAATTACATGTGTATTATGTACCTATATTAATATAGAGATAAAATATTTATTGTGTTTATCATTAAATTTAGATACATGATAAATAATAATCCGTGAAATCAGTTCAATATGAAGAAAAGATGTGTGAATGTAAATTTTTACATAATCATTGGAATTGTTGAATAATAATATTAGATTTTTTCATACCTTTAGTGATAGAATTTTATGGACAACTCAGTATTTTATGTATTTCAAATAGCTTTATAAGCTTTTAACAATTAAATATAGTAGTAAACTTTTTTTTAAAAAAAAAGAATGATATATATTATTTTGAATGACATAGTATGAATATTGAACACCTAAAAACTAACTTTGATTCTAATAGTTCATCACATAAGATAAATATAACCTTCGAAATTCAAATGTTCAAAGATAATTTATACCTAAATATATAGGTGTAGTGAAAACGTTTCTTAAAATGTTATATTTATTTTCATTTAATATTTTTATTTCTTTGGGAAGCTTCGTTAAACTAAAAAAATGTAATAACAGCTACCGTATACCTTTATTATACGTCACGAATACGATATACAAATTGTAGAGCGGCATATATTTAACCTCAATTATTTGATTGCCTATCACGCCTTTCCTGTGAGCCCTAGTCCGCCCTCGCCGCCATTGATCGTCTTCAGGGCATGTCAACGATATCGGCTCTAAGTGGACCTTGAGAATCAGTTGTCTAGTCACGATTTGTGCTGATTGTCTACGAACGTTCCGCTGAGTGATACTCATATGTAAAACATTATCGTATATTGTGTAGGTACTTAAGTAATTCTCCAAGTTTATATTAGGTACATATATTCGTAGAAAATTACCAATACAACTATATGTCTGTATATTTAGTGTATATTGTGTGTATTTGTATGGAAAAAATAATAATTTTGATATTAATAGTGGTTCAGATAACATCTAAAATAAAATACGTTAAAAGTATAGCTATTGGATGAAAGCTTATATATAATATTATTAATAAACTTTATATACAGAACACATCTACTTACCAAGTTTCAACAATATGGTTTTTATAGTTTCGGAAAGTGGCTGTGACATACGGACGGACAGACAGACAGACATGACGAATCCATAAGGGTTCCGTTTTTTGCCATTTGGCTACGGAACCCTAAAAATGATGCATTAGTTCACAGTGCACTTGGATAAATATTATACGAGGTATACCTATATTTTCTTGTGAGCATTACAGCTAGCGGCCAGTAGCTCCGTTTAGTTTATGTGTCTGCTTTCCGGGATGAAAATAGCCCACAATAGACGGCATCCGCTATTAAGCTGCAAGTAGTTTTGGGTATGGCAATCGCCGAAAATATCCGCGTAAATGAAATGTTATTGAACGTTTTATTTGGTAGGCTAAAATTAAATACATTCTAATAAAATATTATTTGTTAGAAAATCTTTTTTTTCTCCAATTAGTACCTATAATATATTTTTAATTTTCCAGAGAACATACAGATGACGAAATGACATGACTGATGACACTGAAGCGTGTAAGATAATGCATTACATTTTTGTTAGCTAAATAATTATAAATTAAAGCTTGCGCACCTTTTAGATACGAAAAAATATAAAATAAGATTTTTAAAATAAGTTTCATGATACAAAATTACTGAGCGTTGTATAAATATAATTAATTATACAGCTATTTAACTGTATCCTAAAATACAATTTTAGTCTTAAAAATATACTCTACTTTTAAACGATGCTCAAATTAGTAGACATGGGCTTTGATTAATTTAAATGATCTATCTCACATCCAGGTTTCAAGAAGTTGGTGTTTAATTTGCTATGTATATGTATTTTTTTCGTATAAAATATTAATTTAGATTAGATTTAGACATTAATGAATATACTCGCATGAGCGTAACTAAAAACTGCTAAAATTAAAGTTTTTAAGTAAATTCGTTATGTCTGCAATATTTATTAAGGAAAAACAAGGGAGATAAAAGTACTTACTGGCCGAGCTTTTTAAGTGACGCATTGAATCGAAGATGGCTGACTACCATCGGAAGTGGGGACCGGTTCTAAGCATTCCTATAAATCTTCCAACGCTCTATCCCTATGAGTTTCTTGACCTTATAATATTCTACATAAAAATAAATTATATCAGAACAAAATAAATTTCGATTAAACTAGTAGGTGTGAATAATCGATTTTGTAAGGAATGAAATTGATCTCGACTGACTTAATGTGATCCCCGTATCAAAATACCTACCAATGAAAATATAGTACGCATAAATTTCTACTCCGTGTTTTCAGTTCATCAAATATGATTTAAATTCTTTAAAATTTACGCAACAAAATTAGAATGAAAACTGCTTAGTAAATAAATAATAAGAAGGTATGGAGGTCTAAACTCTAAAGGTCTTATATTGAAGGTGTTCTGTAGGTACTCGGCTCGGCTCGGATCTCAAAGGCACGTGTGGTGATCGATCTATCAACGTTGCGTGACCTATCACTCTTCTTTGTTCCCTGCCGTGATATTTATAATTATTCAGAAAATCATCAGATGTAAAGCGATTGTTTCAAACGGACACACATACTTTTCATGCGATGCAGCTATTATATTGTTCAAAGGCCTGCCTGCAGCTTGGCCCGCGGCATCCTCAGGTAAGTGACAGCGAGATAAGCCGAGTACGAATACATTAAAACAACTAACTATGAACCAATGATAGTATTGTATTGAATATGTCGAGATTTATTCGCCAGCATGCAAATAATTGATATCATTGCTGTTGAAATTAATATTTATAAATTAACATGTATACTTTATCAATTTCCTTATACGAACTGGCTTGTTTTATCTTAAACTGTCCTGAAACATATTAACCTCTACACATTGCAAACCAACAGTTAACGTATTAAGATTTAAATTTTCGCATCGCATGAAACACGAGAACCATATTTCAATCACTTAACAAGCCTTGCTTTGTGTGCGGTTAAATAGAATTTAATGCACTTTTAATGTTTGTTATGAAGCGGAAAACTTATTAGTCGTGCAATCGTCAGTACATCGTGATAGACAAATTGTTACACGTATCTACAGACAATACAGTCTGGCTAGATGACTGTTAAAATTTGTGTTGCGATAAAACTTTTATGTAGGTCACGTCGCTTGCACGTAACCAATTTTAAATGATGTTATAGCATGTACCTAATTTGTTTTTGTTCTAAGTATGTCATTGTTAACATTTGCACGTTGCTGTAAATGAGCAGTATTGTATTCCTAACACTTATCTGGTTAAGCCATTGGCGCTTATCTCTATTTGTGAATAAAATAAAATTGTTGTCCTGAGTTCTTTAAATTCCTAGTGCTTCTAAGGCTCGTGTACTTATCAAAACATAAAAAAGAACATTATCGTCTTAAGATTTAGAATTTAGAATCTAAGCGCGTTAGATGAACTGAACTTCAATGGTAGATAGATCATTTGATGATCCAAGCAAAAAATATGTGGGCTTATTTTATTCTTGGATAGAACGAGGAAAAGGATAGAAGATGAATGTTTTAATCGGGTAAATCCGCAGATCTGCTGAAAATTCCATTCGGGATTCAGTTGAAAGTGGCAAAGATTACCTTTAAAATAAATATTTTTTATCGCATCAAAATTCTTAGAATAACTGCAGGAAGGCTGGTAGATATGGTGTCTTTTTAGGATATAAATAAATTTTAAACCTTTTAACTATTATATAAAACACGTAGTAAGTGTGTACTTAAAGGCATTGGCTAATATTTTAGTATGCAAATCAATAATCAATTTTACACCGCCGTGAGAAAACGCAAAATGTATCAATAACACGCATAATCATAACAAGGCAAAAATAATTCGGAATTTGATCACGTTGTTATTGAATGAGTGTGTCGGAAGCTTTTCTCCGAGTGGCACAAATTGTTGATTACAAAAGAGCAGCAATTGAGACGTCAGAGAGCAGGAAATGTTCAGATTGAAACTTATGTCTGCGCTGCTTAGCAATCGCTACTAATAGATTATTTGAGATGTAATGTAATACTGGATTCGTTGGTCAGTTATTTTAAGTCATTTCAATTTTCTATATTAACTTATATGAATAAAAAATATAACTAAATCTAAAAAGCTTAAGATAATTATAACCTTACTGTTTTTAAATTAGGTTTCCAGTACAAGAAACTGCATTCGAAATTTATAGTTGTCGAAGACCTTAATTGTTGACATTTAAATAGAAAACTTGTACGAGTCGAATAAGCAACAGAAACAAAGTTGTGTTTTGGAGAAAGTTACAGAGCACATAACAATCCCTTCCGGTGCGCCTATTGTTTGCAAATGATTCATAACTGTTATATGTAGTATGATAATGGGTGTGTCGTAATGTAGCTTGTTACATTTTTATTGGTAGATACACTTAATTATACCGTACTTTAGATTGATACATAATTAAAAGTAAGTATAGATCGGCAACCATGTATGTTACAATAGATGTCATAATGATATTATGAACTTTCACAAAAGTTTTATTTATTACATTTACTTTCTATAGATATTCACCTATTATAAGAAATAAAATAAAATGCTAGCTAAGTCGAATCTGTACATTAAAAATTATTTGAAAATGTTATTAACTATTTTTGATACATAGGCCGAATCTATTGTTTTTTGAAAATTTGTCTATCTCTCTGTCTGTTTGTCTGTCTTTCTGTGATCGCATCACAGAAAGACTGCTGGTTATCTGAGTCAACATATAGAATACTTTTTTTTTGCTGAAAAATATTACATTTCTGAGAAATGTGCACCAACCTTGTAAATTTTACTGGTTATTAAGGTTACTAAAATTATTAAAAAACACTAGTCATAGCTTAAAGACATAAATGACAAATAAAGCAATAAGCAATATTTTTAAACAAGCAATTCATAAAACTATCAACTTTAATAAAAAGTCTTGCTTGTCTTGCATATATATATATATATATATATATATATATATATATATATATATATATATATATATATATATATATATATATATATATATCTATCTACTCATACTATATATATATATATATATATATATATATATATATATATATATATATATATATATATATATATATATATATATATATATATACATACTCATCTACTATGTTTATTATTGAATACAAATATTTTTAATGATAAAACCTTTTTAAAATTTTAGTAAATGTTTGCATAAATCCGTGCGAAATTTACACCGTGCTACAGGACGATAAGTTCGATGAGGCGTGATGTATTGGTGATGCGGTGAAAGCGGGCGGAGTTCGCGACCGCCTAACCACTGAATAACATAGTAAACGTATAAATATAATTTGCTTTCAGTTTTGTGTTTTCAATTATTTAATTATATTCGTTAATCTGTATCGTTTATATGAAATCAAATTTTATTAAGTGACGCTGCATTCAATTTCACAAACTAATAATTTAGAAATTTGTTCAACTCATTAGCATTATACCTTTACTAAAAATCATTCTTAATTTTTAATGGTAGAGCTGTAATTTTTTTGAATCACAGCTTGTTAAAAATGACGTTAAAAGCATATTTTAATGAGATAAAACCTATTATGAATGATGCAAAAAGCTGTACAAAATTAAATTGTACTTTTTATTCCTCATGATTTCACATTTTTTATACATATATTTCTATTCTCATGTTAATTCATTGTTACCTCACAGTTTATAACTAGTGCATTATTTAATCTTCTAAAACAGTCATTATACCGTATTCAAGCACGAAGAAAGCGTGGGTATTATGTAGAACTAGAAGAACGTTCGTTGTCTATAGGCTGTTAGTTTTTTTCTTTTAGTTTTCAAACCGTAAAAGTTAAAATTTAATGTTGAGAAAAAAGAAGATAGAAAAAAAGAATGTTTGTCTTGACTTGACTGGCCACTAATTAATTTTGTAGTATCGTTTTCATATATTTGTAGAATATTTAGGTGAATTCTTAAACGGACAACGAAGTAAGAATTGTTCTCTTATCTCAAAACACATTATTAATTATATTTAATAAAAGGTAATAATAATCATTTTAAAACACTAAAGTAGCCAGTAATAATAAGTGGCACTCGTGACCATAAAAAATATTCGCTTAATTGAAGCCATTGAAATTTAAACACAGTTACGACCAATTTTAATTTGAACTCCTAATAAATTGAGAATTTTAAAATTATTGCAATGACATGATACTTGTACTGTATAATTTAGATGATGAGAAGAAAATAGAAGAAAGCTGAGAACTTTAGATGATGTTGAATTATAAAAAGTACTAAATTGCTAATGTACTTTATTATGATTTAACATCTTTAAGTATTGAAAACTATGGATAACTAAAGCTTACGGCATTTAATTAGTGAGATGCAATGAGGTACAAATTGGTCGACGCAGTTGCCGGCGCTGGCCGCTGCCCGCCCGAATCTCATTAACCGTCCAGATTGATAGCCCCTGGAAAATGCTTAAATTATTTCACGCTACATTGATATTGAATATTTACGATGTCAGCAATATAAAAACTAGTTAATATTCGTTCAAAATATTCTTAATTACACGAGTCTCTACATAAATTAAAAGCTTAAACTCATATTTCGTCTTGTTGCAATTACGGTTTAACATATCAAAGGTATAACATACACGGAACATACACGTATGTTACACACACGTGTATGTTCAAAAGATTAGTCTTTACATGTTAACTACATATTATTTCGTAAAATTATTTTATTAATATTTTTTTTATTTCTGGCTAGAAGTTCATATGTACATGTTATATTAAGATACCGTCAGATACTTAGCAAATACTGAAACTATGGCAGGTGAATGTATCATATTCAATGTTGGAGTTGAGATGTGTTTGCGATAAAGCCGGTTTATGTATTACCGCGTATGTGGGTTATGCTGCAGCTTGACAAACTTAACTATTTCTAGAAATGAAAATTCCATGAAATGTATCAAAGTCACGTAACAGTATGGAATTTGTCGTTATTGAGTCTGTAACGAGGTGTAGTTTAAGACGCCTCCGTCCTAAATGCCGACCCTCAGAAACGTATCCGAATTCAATTTAAATAGGCAACGGTTGCGTAACACAATCGAGCATCGACCCTTGTACAACGGAGTCCATTTGATCACTTATGCATTAGACATGTTGTTGTTTCATAACCGTTTTACTGGAGAGAAAACAATAGAATGAAATATTATTTATTAATATATGAATATATATGATATAAAATATGATTAAAAACCAGTGACGTATGTGTAGGATTCTCTTGAAATCAAAAGGGAATTAAGAGACTCCTTAAATTATTATAAGTGAGGCTCTACGTTATTCGTGTTCGTGTGTCGTGTAGTAGTTTTAGAGAATTACACATTTTTTGTGCATTTTATATAAACATTTCACTAATCATTTTATAATAATAAAATATGTTTTTTTTTAAAAAGGTTTTATTATTTTCTCTTTTGACCTTCAAAATTATATTATTGCTTTACTATATTATTTTTTATATCTATTGTATTTCATCAATATTGCTCTACAAAATGACAGGACGTGGTAACTCAGTGGTACGAGTAATGTAATGAAGCGAGTATAAATGCCGGATCCCCCTTGTAGTAAAGAGAGCCTTGTACCTAGTTGGTCGTAATAAAGTGCTAAATACATACAAAATGAAGTTTATTTAATTGTACATAATTTCATTAAAAACTTCTTTTTCAAGCTAAAGAATAAGATTGCGTCTGTTGTTTCCTCTATATCTAAAACCGAATACATTTTGTATTAAATCATAAACAAGCTTGTCAATTGTTAGGCAAAATAAGTGGAGCATTAACTTTTAATTGAACGAGATTTTATGAGACACTTTTAGTTTAATGAAATGAAACTTATATAAAAAGATAACCGTTAAGAAAAATGGAAGTGGTTTAAACAAAAATAGTTGTATTAAATAATTTGTAAATAATATTTGAAAGAAATAATTTCTCAGTTTTATCAAGTATTAAAATTACATATCCTGTAAAATGTTTTGTTTTAAATGGAAACGTTTGGTTTCAACGATTTCTTTAAGAATATTTTGAGTAAATACTTGAATAGATAATTATCTCCTTTCCTTCCTAGTTCCTTGTTTCTTATTCTATAAGTTTAGGCCATAGAGTAATTATGTTATTATTACTTTCGATATCATCCTCAAAACCAGCTTCTAATTCAATTGACCCTTAGAATTATGTATAGATACTTCTGGGAAAAGAATTTGTTCTTTTGCGCGTTGGGAAGCTGGAGGTATACAAAATCGGAGATTGCATTTCGTTACTGAATAATCTCAAGGGAAGAAATAACTAGTATTAGTAGGTATGTACATGTTGTTTTCACGCACGTACAAGGCAAATGGATTCCAAATTTTCTAGGGACTCGTGAGGTCGGCTGACGGCCATACTCCTTATTTAGTGACATTCTGAGGAAGTCATTTATCATTGTGTTGCGTAGGATTTGTGACCAATTTTTTTACACCCCATTACTTTTTTTAACACGTTAGCTGCGGCACCAATTTTTGCATACTTTCCGTTCCTGCGGCACGAGGTATAATCGGCCCGTACCGTGACCAGACGTTAGGGCGACACGCGGTCTATTAGACCCCACCTCCTTTTACAGACTAAAATCCATTTTCTGGCGCGAAATCAAAGATAAATGAGAATTTTGGTCCTTATTGATATAGACAGTGAATTGATGAACCCTAATCCACCGTCGCCCCGGGATCTGATGGCTAGTTTAGGAATTATTAGCAAAACAAAATATGGGATCTTATACACCTCGTAACGCACTGAAATAGGGCAAATTTTCGCTGCGATTAGTGATGGGAAAAATAATATCGACGTTTTTAAACTGTCTTAACTACGCAACGACTTGACCGATTTTGATCAATTATATCTCATTAGATCGTTTTAAGGGCAAAACCTGGCAAAACAACACAAAGCTATCAAAGGATACATATTTTTTTAAATAATCTAAATTGTGCTTGAAGGCGCCATAAAGAAAAAAAAACCGGCCAAGTGCGAGTCGGACTCGCGCACGAAGCGTTCCATTCTATACCATTAAGAGGCACCTATTGCAGACTTATTATTGGAAAATAATGGATTACGGTTTATGCATAAGGTTTATCTTTCTATTTGTATATGAAAATCTTAATGCGGTTCACAGAATAGAAAAAAAAGACAACCAGAAGTAGAAAAGAAACTGTCCTATTTATTCTGCCTCGGGCTTTAAAAATACAATTATTAGAACTTGAATTAACATTAAAAAATCAGTATCAATATACTTTTTTTATAAAAATCTCAATATATATGTTGTACTTATTTATGAGTGTTTTTCATTGAAACAGGGTAGACAATAAGATTTTTTGCACTGAGTGCACTGAGTCAAAATCTTTTTGGATTTTTTATCAGCTTCACGAGATGGTAAAAATGTGCGTAGTTTTTGGTAACAACCAACACATCTTCTCCTTTTTTCACCCTTTTCGAGGCAATGGCGTGCGCTTTCAGGTGCTGAAAAATAACAAAAATGTAAAGATAACGTAATAAAACTGACATTGTTACTTAGGTTAGATCGTAGATGAGAATAACAATGATAATGTAGGTATAACTGCATCAAATGAATGTGTTTGTTTTATACTTAAAATGTTGAAAGAGTAGGTAGGTAAGGTAGCTTAAGCTTCTCTTCCGACCACGTGACATATATCGTAAAATTTACATAAGTCGAATCTAACACACTTAACAAACTTGGTGATTAAAAATATCCCTTTACATAGGTATTTTGTTGTTTTTAACTTTTTAGTATTATTGTAATAGCGGCCTACATAATTTGAGAAAACTTCAACTATCTATCTATCGCGACAAACGGACAGACAGCGAAGTCTTAGTAATAGAGGGTCCTGTTTTTATCCTTTCGATACGGAACCCTAAAAATCTTTAATATTTATATACCTACTTTCAAAACCTAGACAAAGAACTACTGAAATATTAATTATATTACTTACCTGTTTTGTCAACGGCTGCTTTGCGTTTCTTGTGGAGTTTTTCACTACCTACAAAAATATCAATTAAGTGTTAAGTCCTAATAATAATAACATTATTATCACGATATAGAATAATAGGTAATTCTAGATATGTTGCAAAGTATTAGGTACGTCAATAATCGTTATTACCAATAATATCTTTAGGTATAATATACTTAAGTAATAATATCTTACACTTACTTTAGGTACATAGCTACCAAGATAAGAAAAAACTAGGTACTTACTGAAGATTTTTTCATTAAAAACTTACCTGTTTTGGCTCTGTTTCTGGGTTTTTTAAAATTAACTTAAAAA
The DNA here is from genome assembly GCA_951802675.2 of Boloria euphrosyne. Taxonomy (NCBI): domain Eukaryota; kingdom Metazoa; phylum Arthropoda; class Insecta; order Lepidoptera; family Nymphalidae; genus Boloria; species Boloria euphrosyne. The sequence goes on from OX637872.1 coordinate 8,882,417, forward strand.
TTAAATTAACTCCAATCGACGTGATGCACAACACTGGTCGCGGGAAGCTCGCGTTGAGTGCGGTACGAGGTCAGGGGGGATATGGGACGTTTTAGGATCGTTCCGCACTGCATTAAAATTATATTAATTCAGTGCGGCACGAGGCCTAAGACATCCGGTACCAAGGTAGGTACACCACCGAGTCCGGAACCATTAGTGATCTCAAATATATATTTATCTCTTTCCTACACTGGACCAAACCAAAGCTATGCCATTCGCACGACAGAGAAATTCACTTTTTTGCTTGCCGCACCACAGGGAAGTTGCATCAGGGGTGATTTAGGCCTCGCTTCGCACTTAACGTGTTAAGGAAATGGGTCATGACCTTTTCCCTGGAAAAGGATAAATAATGGCTTGTAATTGGTTTAAAAGGATTTTTATTGTAGGATAGAAGTGATAAAAAGTGTAGAATAGATAATTTAAAAATATATTTAGTTTTAACTTTTAAGCGTTTCATAGGTTACTTTTTACTTATTTTTTGATTTTTTTGATTTTTTCATTTGATTTGTCATAGAGCAACTGAAAATGGTTCAAGCCTAGCCAGCAAACCATCAATCAGGAAACGGATATAAAAGAAAATGTTCTTTTGTGTAGGTTCACTTTTCTCCGGCAAACTATAGGAGATGACTGATTACTTTTTCCATTATTTAAGATTGAAATCATTGTAAAAGTCAAGCAATTAAATTTATGACACAATATTTTTAATATGAAGATGTTAATAAGTAACTTACGTTCCCTTCTAAAATCTATCTCATGTATAATCCCACGTATGAAATTGTGCAATATTGAATAGGTCAGTGTGTCGTATTAATATGCTAAGCCTGAGAAGTTTTGACAGTTAAATGAATAATGTTTTTATAATTCAAAATTAAGATGTTACATGATAAATGAGTGAAGTTCTTATGATTTACCTTTTTATAAATAATATTTCCTGCAAAATTTATTTATCAAAAGGTTGACAATGATAAAGTTTGCGTAACGTAATCATGTATATGTGCCACAGCTTACGAAATGTGATCAGAATAAATTTTAATAATTATAAAGTCTGTAACGGGTCTTAGTCCAATAATATTTTATTGTGCGCTCGTATTTGTTATTCATAAGTGGATGTTATTCATAGAATTGGCGTACTCAAAAACTGTTTATTTGTGTTTCGTTATACTGATAGTCTTATGTATGTCTATACTATAGACCTTTATAGGTACCTACATAGAAATAGAAACTTATCGTAATCAAGCAATGAGCGCGTTTCATGCATCAACTACAGAACTGAATTTAATTAAATTTTATGTAGTGATAACTTATTACTTGGCTCAATATTCTGGATACTTTTTAGTATAGGAAAATCTACAATTCTCACGGGAAAACACAATTACTGGTTCTATCGAGTCAATTTACTTATAAATATATAACAAATATACAAAAAATGTTATAACGTACAATTTATTTTATAATGAATGAAGTAAATGCAGTTAATAGTGGCCTAAAATAGTCAAAAGTAATTTTAAAATGTTTTGTAAAATTAATGATGAGTTAAGTCAGATCGCTGAGACAGGCATTCAGCTTTTCTAAAGACTATGTCATTAGTTATCCACAAACGCGCTAGCACCCTCGCTCTCACCAGGCTGACCCCTCGAATCCCTCTCGAATGTATAGACCAAAGTGCAATTTAATAGAAACTATGAGGCATATTTGCTTTACGGTCTACATTTTATGGCCCACTAATATTTGCTATGTGTCGCATAAAACGAAATAATACTAATAATAATTGTCGAATAGTTTATTTAAAATTTAAAATCTATCTGTTCCCGCATAAAACAGTGGTTTTCGTTTAAGACTCTATTACGTTATGAGATTATTGCGCTTTAAATGGATGATCGGCTTTACGGCACTTTCCCACCCGACCGCGGAAACCATTACTCAATGTAGAGTTTCTTTTTCATGGGATATCAGAAGCGTCGTGATCAGTCAACCGGCATATATTTATGGGGTGATTTCTTTTAACTAGTCTTTACTTGGAAAAAAATTAATTCATATATTAAATTAAATAAGGATTGTCGATTCTTATTTAAAAAGGTTAATTTATATTTCTACATTTAATTTATGAAATAGGAAAAAAAATTTAATTTAACATCTATGAATAAAATCGCCAAAATGGTAATATAAACATACGGGCTCTCGTATGTTGCTAGAGTTTATTTCTATAATATTATTGTAAGTTTATTTCTATAATCTAATATATAAAAATCTCGTGTCACAGTGTTTGTTATCGAACTCCTCTGAAATGGCTTTTCCGAAAATTTTGTTCTATATATTTGGTTGGTCTGAGAATAGGTCGTAGGCTATTTTTTATTCCCTAAGTGAAAAGGGTGGCACTCTCCAGATTTTTTATTTTTTAGTTTTAGACAAAAAAAAAATATTTTTTTTTGATTACGCGGACGAATCGCGGCAATTGCTAGTACTTACATAAAAATAAATGCTATTACTGAATACTATAACATAAAAAGACATAAGTAAAAATAAAGTCTTTTTACTTTAGCAGAGTCAGCTTTGTGACTAATATATAATGTAATATGAAGCTTCAAAGGGTTTCTGACATGAAACAGCGCTCTATTTTCGTTTACCTAATCTCAGTGAGCTTTAACCGCTGAGCGCGTGAGCCTGCGGCCGGCTACGTGAATGGCATGGCATGACAAGCCATACTCCATCGAATGAAGACGCTACCACTCCGTTTGCATCATAACCGCCTTTGCGTAACACTCTATTGCAGACACGCTGAATGTCAACTTCGGGGCCACGGCCTCTTTAGAGCTCATATAAACCGTTGAATTTATTTTATATACGTATGCTTTTGGCAAATTTGCTAAGGATTTTTGTGGGCTTCGAACATGCAAGTTTGTAATCAAATATTTTTTTTAAATAAAACATTAACGTTAGTTTTCATAATTTTATTCATTATTATTATACACTTCAAAGCTTCAATAAAAATAAATTATTATATTAGACACCTCTATATTACATTTCATTTATCATAAATAAGTATATTTTTATTATGAATGTAAAAACGTGTTCGTTCAAAAATGTTAGTAAAAGGAAATTGAATAAAAAACATATTAGCAATGAACAATCACTGTGATGTACTGTTAGTGATTCATGGACTAACTGACTCACAGACGGCGCTAAAAGATACTCTCAGAATAGCAAGTAACCTTGGCAATCGAGAGCTACCTTAAATATTCAGTGAACTGAATCTATCTTTAAGATTTTTGCAAAACACTGTTTGGCTTTACCTAACGTTCAATTTTCGCTTCATTTCGCTTTATTTAATTTCTAAAATAAAACGTGAAATAAGTCACAAAGAATACCTAAAATCAGCAAGTAACGATTATTTTTCATTTTTATATAGTTTATTTGATTAACAAAGTGATTTAACATTTATGATAACATGGAGTATAATAGCATGCTGTTAATATTTGTTAGTTTATGATTGATATGACGTGCTGTTAATTTTGACTTGAAATATTATTTGTTAGTTATCGAACTTCGCGTCGTAAATCCAAAAATATTACCATAATAATTTATGAGCTATTGGTATTCAGTTCGATGAAAAATTTAACGATCTGTCCAGACATACCTATTTGGGGATCATTTATTTTAATAGGCACAATTTCGTCGCCTTTTGTGTTTATGTCACACACACGTTCTGAGTTTTATCGGACGTATGCAAGCAACGAATGTGAGATTCAATTGGTTTCAATACTCATACCGTTCGAGGACTTAGATCTTGCGGGTCGATCCTATCGAATAAAGATGGATGGGTTTAGAAGTGCGGCTTAAAGGGGAACAGGGGTGAGGGAGTGAGGGAAGAGGGATAGGGGCATAGAGCTAATTGGCTGTCAACGTTAAGTCCAGTTCAAGCATGTGTATTAAATTTGAGTCCAGAAATCAATCCATGAATTACTAAAGTTATGATATTTTATAGAACACTTACACATAATAGTGAAGTTTGATTGACAAGACAATGCAATAACGATGGGTGTTACAAGGCAATTACGGAATATGTTGACGAATTACAACTTTTAAATGGAATGAAAGGTTGGCGGACCAATCAGTGGTCTATTAGTTAAGGACAAATTGCGTCTTAATGAGTAGATTTAATCGCGACTACATAAGTAAAACTGGCCTTTCTCTATCTATATAAAAATTTTTACTCGGTCGATTCCGTAAATTAAGTATTTTATACAAAAAAAAACATAAATATTGACATACTTAAATCTAATTATAAAGTATTATGGACACAGTAACCGTTTTTAGAATTTTTGATTGTCTGTCATCGATCTCATCACGATAACCACCGGACAAATTTTGATGAAATTGGTTATCAGGGTTAATATTTAATATTTATAAAACTTTTTAATACTGCGGGAAAATAACTCATCTATGAGAAATCTTTACTAATCGTTAAAATGTACCGTTAATTATGAATTAAGACCTAATATTTATAAATTAACGGCATCATCATCATTTAACAGGTTTCTAAAACACAGTATTTGTAAAATGATTTCGTGTTTACCTACAAATAAATTTAAAATGCTTGTTACTTCAATTTTTTGTAACTATTTGTTAATTAGGCTTATCTTAATACTAATTAGTAACTTCTTTTTTTCACAATTTTTCATTTATAAATAAATTATTAAAAAAATAGAATTAATTTTTAAAGTAAAAAATCCAGTAATATAGTAAGAAAAATAATTATTTCTTGGTTTAGGCTATGAGCAAAAAGGTTGTACTGTTTGATGGGGTTTTTGTAGCGTTTATACTATTGTGACTAATATGTTTCAAGGTTCATTGGTTTTAACCGTCATGATGCGGTTCACGGATTAATTAGAACGTTTATGAATAATTTACACCCTAAATCTCTGTATAATATATTAAAATCTAAATGGAACCTGTTTAAATTATTATTTTGTAGATTTTTGAAAGACATGAGTCCGCCAACCCGAACTTAGCTTGTGTGGTGGACTATGGGCTGATCCCACCAGATGGACGTTAATAAGGGCTAAATACAATACAATTATTATTATTACTTCTATATTTGTAGTAATGTATACCAATTTAACTGTGTTTTAATATCCAATAAGTTGAAACTGAACTGAATCACATTTGCTTGAATTAGACGGCAAATCATTTTAGTTTTCAGATGAAAAAGAAATGGCACTTACACGTTCATATCTAACGCACTTGGAGTGAGGGAAAAGTACTTTGAACAGTGAACATACAAGGCAAAGTAATGAACTAATTACATTAGTCACGCAAGATAAAATTCGATTAGACATACATATTACAGCGTATTTTTAGTTTGTTATACAAACAGGTAGTTATTGCCATATTTAGTTTTTAAAATCGTTATTTCTATATATTACTAGCAATATAATACTATAGAAATCGGTCAAGCCGTTTGGGAGGAGTTCGATAACAAACACTGTGACACGAGATTTTTATATATATGATTGAATTAAACATTTTAATATAGAATCTGTAAATTTTATCATTCTTCAGTTTAGTTTACTTTCATTGTTTCTATGTGACATTTGAGATGAGGTACGAGGCTCATCTTAGCAGCGCATAGTTCCTTGACATTTCCTTTCATACCCATAGTAGGTACGGCTTAAACAGCGAGGTAAAGCATTTACGACCACAAGACCGATGCGGAAAACATTGTTATATAACGCAATAACTGAAGACCATAGCTATTGTGTAGAGAAAAATCTCGAGGTTAATCTATGCAAACCACAAAACTGAGCTTCGATTTTACTATTTAAAATTATATAAAACTATTTTTCTTTGGTTAGTTTTATTTATTGTAAACACGATAATGTCTAATTATAATATTATGTTAAATTATGGAGATAAGAAGGATTTTGTACAATGATTTAATAGCGTTCATGACATTATGATTGTAAGGAAATACTCACCAGATATTCACACATAATAACAAAATATATGCTTAGAAATAATTTAAATGGGCGAACAATAGTGCGAATTCATCAACTTTAAAATTTGTTCATATTTAAACCGACGATTGAGTTGTGATAACGCGGCCAACAACCTAATTATTTTAAAGGATTCTTTAACTGTCCTATGAAAATTATTTTTAGATACGAATGGAATAATAATGCCTATGAATAAATTATATTTAATGGTGACTGGGCTCGTTTTTTGTCGGACCGGTTGGCAGAAGAGTTTTTTCGTAATCAATTTTAGATTTGGAGTGGAGTCGTGACCTGAACGCGTGAGCCCCGTAGCTCGTAGGCTTCCGTAATTCGCTGACAACGAAGGACGATAATTTCTATACGAAGTCTATTTCCTCTAAACTTAAATATAGATTGGAAAAGTTGTCTCTATTAATGTTGTACGTTTTCTATTTATGAAAACGAATACTAATTTTTTTTCTGTATTTTATTTAATAGTATCTATTCTTTATAATATTTTAAAATACCTTGAAAAAATATAATAATACGAAATTTCCATACTCTATATTTCTTACTAGCGACTCACCCTCGCTTCGCTCGGGTTTGTCCCTAGGTTTAACGTCAGCGACGCCTCTAGTTAAACTAAATAAAAATTCTAAAATGTAATCTCCTCCTTTTTTGATGTCGGTTTAAAAGTAGCCTAAGTTACTCCTTACATCATATCCAGCCGTTTCAGAGATTACCCGGAACAAACTGACAGACAGACAAAAATTTTAAAAATTGTTTTTTTCTTGTTAGAACCGTGTATACTTTCATATGCATTTAGTGAAAAGCTGTTATCATGAAATTAAAAACAGACACTTCAATTTTATTTACATATGTGTGTAATGTATGTATAGATAAAAGTTCTTATTTCATCTTTTTAACAATCTGATTTGTGCTGAAGTTCAGTATCAGCATCATCACCGTCCTCGTCATATATCAGGAACTGAATTTTGTATTAAAAATTAGTTATTATTATTTTAAATATTACGTGTGCACGAATCAAACATAACTTATGACGTACTCGTAGGAATTGTCCAAGGAAAATCAATGCTGTTATTGAAGTGAGACCGACGAGTTGCACTCTCAGATAGTTTTCATTACGGGTGATCACACGTGACGGATACGGTTCGTTTAAGATGGGAAATCATGAAATATAGCCATGAGATGCGTTAGAGAAGCGGACACTCATGGTCATTGCAAAAAGTTATCAAGGTTCATATTATTTAATATCAAGTAAAAAGCTATTCAATTCAATTGTCTTGTATAGCTTCAGAACCTTCAGAGTCGGTATCAACAGTGACATAACCCAGTGGATTTGTACTGTGCATAGTGCAAATCTAACAGATTTTATAAATGTATACTTACAGCAGTATTAGAGCTACTGCTACTAATAAAATATAATTTAAATGAAATGTCAAAATGAACGTTATAAAGTCCTCAATCTGATTGTGAACCATAAAAATATTTTGTATTTAATATATAATATGTACATAATTTTAAAGAATGTACAAAAAAGGTTTTATAATGGGCTGTTTAACTTGAGAAGACCAGTTTGAAATTAGGTATCTTTACTCGCATTTACGAAACAGGAAACAAAAACAGGTCTCTTGTACGACCAATTATAATTATTGTCATTAAAATTTTTACCTACTATACAATTATTTCTTAACATTCTTTGCCAAGTGCAAATGAAACAATTATGAGTATCTGATATATCAGAGAGAGATTATAATCTCAACTGATAGGTATACATTTATGATATTTTTTGTAATTACAAACGAAAACTCAGTAATAATTTTTGTATACACTTTATACTGTCTATTTAATACAGCTACGTATCTGCTGGCAGCTGTAAGCGTAGTTGAAATGCTCTAATCCAATACGGGCTGGCAGGTAGGTACTAATAAATTTATACCAGTGAATTTGTCGGGCACTACTTTAATAACAGGATTTTGCGAACCTGGAATACATTATACACTGCAAATACATAATAAATTGAAGCGGACTGTAATCAAATAGATTTTATAAGTTACTAAAGGCCGGAGGAACGTCCGGGAAACTCCAATATAATGGCTATAGGACATGAAATTTCAATTATTTCATTTTGCCGTGTATTGGATATGGTGGATGATATGGAGCAGTGGTAGAAGGCGATTTTCCTGCAGTAGAATACTACAGACTCATAATAATAATAACTAAACTATAATAAATACCATTAGGTACTACAAATATGTTCTACTACAAGTCAATAATAAAATTTGTATTTTTTATAGGAAATATATTTACTATTTTAGTACTGCGTTTGCGTTAAACAGTCAATGCGTCTTTATAACATGCGTGTTGAGGTTATAATAAAATTCTGTGGGGTCTCAATTATTCCGACAATAATGTCCCGGAATATCTAATTTCCTCACGTAATTTGGCTGGAATTCGTCCCCCGCCGACAAATGCTTAAACTATTTTTATTGTTTTTGCTTGTTTCCTATTTGCTGTATTCTCCAGGGAACAATATAACTTGAAGCTTGCGAACTAACCAACTTGTCTCGAAGTAAGTGTATTGTGAATTGCACGTCGTCTTTGCTCCGATGACACAATGTTTTGTTCGGTTAAAAGCCGCCCTTTTTTAAAAACACGTGATTTCTCACGTTCTTGGTTATGGCCTTTTGTGTAATTACCTTTCAGGTAATTAATTAAAATTATGACTTAGGTACGTAAAAAAATACTTAGAGTTTTAGAAGAAAAAGATTTTTTCATTGATATTTGAAAGGCAATTGGTAGATAACAATTATTCAAAATTACCTACAATTTAAGTTGCAAAAGAGAAATAAAGGGAGACAAGTGATTTTGGAATGATGCCAAGATGGGGCCCGTCGAGCCTCACTCCATTTGCGCTTTACATAACTTCGTATTCAAGGGATCATTAATCTCCCTAGTTCCACGCCAGCCCGACTTTAATTTTAATAAACGGCTTAAGCCAAACTATGGTATTCATTTACATGCCTTAACAAAATCAAGGTGAACTTTGTTTCTATTTCACGAAATACCGCCGTCTATATTGTCGGCATTCTTATACTCGAAGCAAAGTATTGAAAACTTTAGCAGCTATTTTTATATTTCATAATTTCGAAATAAGATTGGCCTTTCCTTTTTTAAATAATATGTTAATTATTTTATTAGTGAATTTCATTTTTGTAAAAAGTATTTTCTTTTCTTTTTAAATATACCCAAATTCTACAGCATACTTTTAGTTGTATTGAATGTAAATAATTCAAGCATAGCATTATAATATGTAAATTGTAAAAATTGTGTTCGTATGATTTTTCTATTGTTCATCATCAAATACCTTATGGGTATAAACGTTGAAATGTTGGACGTAAGAATTTTTATACGCATGCTCAGGTGCTAGATAGCCATTAAATGAATCATAATTCAACTAAAGGCACTATACTCATATTGCACTCCGTGATGGAATATAGTACAAGAATGCAGCACATCTAAGGAATGACTTCCAAATATAAGAATTTATCCCTCGATATATTTTATAGCTGGGTCGAAATGACGTAGTAACGCACAGGTGCTCTTTTGGTTTTTCTGCTGGCTTTGTCATCAGTAAACCAACTGTAGGTATGTCAAGTACAAAATATTCACGATGATTCAGTAAAATTATAACCAAAGTAATTAAAAAAAAATGATGTGATTATAATCTCATTAAAATTGTTTAAAATTATTAAAGTATTAGTACATATACATACCTACCCATTTACAAATCAGGTTTGCTTTAACGCGACTACAAACTAGAAATTAAGTAAAGAATTCTATTGTAATAACTAAATAGTATATGTCATAAATCATTGTAAGTATTGTAAATATTTTATATTTACGATGTAATAACATTATTATAAATCAAAATATTTATTAAATGCCTTTGAAAAGAAGTGGAAGCCGTTATTTTAAAAAGATATTCCTAAATAAAAAAAACCTTTTATTATAATTTACTTTACTAAAAAGTCTTAACTAAAAACTTTTAAATCATCCATTAACGAGTCAACATACTCAGTGCTGCGTAAATGCTTACAGAATATTCCAATTAGTGATTGAACGTAAGCTAATATAAAATATTGGAAGTACGCTCTACAGAAAATCAGCAACAATATGTGCCATGAAGTGCGTGATTTAGTGTTCCCGAGGGAAATAGGCTTTCCGTACTGATGCGGGTAATACCTTAATTCCGTTTATCTCGCGTTGACGAGAGCCCTGCGGTTACGCGCTGGGTCCTTGGTTAAGAATTGCTTAGAAAGATACGTTACAATGTGGGTTATTCTCCCTTTTTTACTACTTTCGTTTTAAAGACCTATAATAAAACTATCTATATATTATGGCGGTTTTTATATGTGAATAATTTATAAGTTTGTCACTTTGTAGTTTGTTGTTTTAGTAATCAAAAACTTAACACTATACACCTACTACGAGTGAGGATAAATCGCTACGTCGTCTAAAACATATCATGTATTTTTAAATGTTACTTATTTATGTTGTTGTTAGAAATTGTAATTTACGTTATACCGCAATACATTATGCAGCTTAAAAGTTACTTTGGTATTATCATGAATTTGTAAAAAGCAGTAACAGAGGAGGGAGGTCTGTTTATGGGATTAAAACAGAGCAGATTTTACGTAGCGGGTAATGTCTGAGTAGTTACATAATAACCTTAAAACTCTATAAATATTTCTAAATGCTTACCCAAAATGTGGCGAATATTGTGATATTATGAGTATTACAAGAATGTACACTTTACGTACTATTCATATTCAAATCATTTGATGACTGATGATTTTTAACAGGCAATAAAAATACAGCTAAGACAATTCTTCTTTCTTTTTTAGTGAATTTTATGTATCCATAAAAATTTGGACGTCTTAATAAATTATTAGGTCTTATAATTTCGCTTTAAGTTACTTTTCTTTGCTCTTTTCATTAACTCATATTCTTATTTTAATTATACACGTTTACCATATTAACAACCGGGCTAGTGCTGTACTCGTTGACATTCAAGTCACCTAACCAGTTCACACAAACGTACTAAAAATGTACCAGGAAAGACTTTTCAGTTTTTTTACTGAGCTTTTTGATATAGCCTTAAATGAAATACTTTTTACGTGACATTTAATAGCTAAATTATACCTTTAAATGTATTTTTTATAAAATTATCTTTTAGCGTTCATGTACGAGTATTTGTGGTTTAAAAATTAAGCTCATAAATTATACTGAGTTGTTTTTTTACTGCTGTTTAGGCACATAAAGTAAAGGTATGTAAAAGTTAGGATCATCATATTTCACTCTAAAATAGGCGCTTATTTTAATCCGATCCCTGAAAATCTGGACCCTGAACTACTAAATATTTAATCAAGCAGGTATTCCATAACGTATCTATCAAATGTTCTTTCATAAGGGTAGAACAAAGGGTAATAAGTATTTTATATTTCATGTCTAAAAATGAATGTACATGTGTACATAGTAAAAATGTATACTTATTTTAGTAATAAAAGCATATTCGTAGTTAAATTTAAAGGTCAAAATAAACATATGACGGTAGAGTGGATTGACGTTTTAATAAATTGAGAATTCAAATCTGTTTGCGTGAGCTGAAGCAATGGCGGCAGCACGCAAGTGCTTCTGACACCACGCTACATATTTATAACTACGTATACTTTTTAAATTCAATATTACAATAATTTAACAATTAAATATTATTGTTATCGCTTATTAGTAATCCTAAATTAGTTGCATTAAAGTTTTTGTTCACATTATAAATACTTCGTAGCCGTAAGTGACTTGTAGACTAGCACACCATCAGCTTACTATTATTAGATGATTTGAAGTAAATAAATCTGAATACAACAAGTGATACCAGTTATAATATGTCACTTTATATTATATTTTATTAATTTTTCTATGTTTAACCTTTACTCTTTTGTTATAAGTTATTACTCGTAATCAATATATGATGTAAAGACATAACTATGGCAATCTAGATGTATAGGATTTAATTATGGGGTAAAATGTATAACGTAAAAGGGGTGCCCAACGGCATGGAGAGCCCCATGAGTCACTACAAGCGTCCAGACGGCGCCACTTAGCGAGCCACGCACTGTCTTAGCCAACCCCTTCATTTAAAAGTCTTTTTAATGTAAAGCTAGACTAGTTACTTGCAATTGACTTTCTTTTATAGTCCACACAAATTGTCTTCATGTGAATTTACTTTATTTAATTTATTTCCTAATTATTTTATTGTCGTACTGTTGTCAGAATTACAGTAAAACTGTTTGCGTATAGTGAAGCAATAGGATTAGTAGGTAAATCATTATTTGTGTCTTCGGAAGTTCTGGTTCGCATGCAAAGGGTTTTACGGCCGAAAGTATTGCGTAAATATCTGAAGTTCCCTTTTAGGTAGCCCTATAAAGTCTCAAGTTTTGTATTTACTTTTTTTATTGCAACTTGCGGAACAGTTAGCATAACTAATGTTAGTGTAATATATAAGATAGAATTATGATTTCTTACATTTCTACTGTGCTCTATATAGAAAAAAAAAACAATTTTATAAAGAGTTCTTACTTTATGAATTTGTTTCATTACATAATTTAGTAAACAAGTACGATTAAATATTATTACATCTTAACTTATATTATCTTAAATATTTGGATGGGTGGATCATGCATGTTACTCAATCACGTCAAAACGGCTGAACAGATCTGGATTCAATTTGGTGCAAAGATAGATTAGGTATAGTTTCGAACATAGGTTACTTTTCATCCCACCAAAAATGTTTGGGATGAAAAGTAACCTTGTTCCTGCTTTTTGCTTTTCACTACGTACAAACCCATTGGGAAGCGAGCTTGTGTCGCTAGTAGGTAAAATATCTTATAATTAAATGAACTTTAAGAAAATTATGTAGGTAATAAAATTAGTTTATAGTAGTTTTTTATTCTTGTAATACTACTCCATGTAGAATAGAGATATCCCATTCTGAGTAATGTTATTGATTGTCTGGATAGAGATACATCCGTTTGTGGTTAGGCTCAAGGCATTAGGCACTCAACACGTCTACCTTAAGCTCTGCAAAATGATCCATTGCATTCCAGCTATCGCCTTAGAGCTAGTCTAGTTTAATATTTAAAGCTCAGCGAGCATTCGCTTTCCTGAAAGCTCTTATTCTAAGACAGTGGCAAAAGTGTTTGTATAACTGTAAATACGTAGTAAATTAAGAAACACTTACGCTTTTTATTATTTCAATTTTTCCTTTGTTTTTATAAATTTCAAAAAGTGTCACTTGACCATGGGTCACCTCGCAAATAAAGAGTATACAAAAGAAATTCCTAATTTACATCAAAACAGTATTTTATATACACTATATAATAAAATATGATACTTTCAAATCAAGTTAAGATTTTCGTGCAAGGGGTACTAAATATAAGATAAATTCTTATTTTATAAATTATGTATTGCGATGAATCATAATATAATTAACAGACAACAAAGTGTTAATATAGATTACTGGTAAATAAAATAAGAAATATGGGATGGGAGGAGACAGCAGTAGACGAACGCGTTCACGATCTTTTTATAGGATAGACGTCGCAGAAATAAAAGCGGAGCAGACGCACAGCCATCGGCATCTTGTCACAAGCGGTACATGTATATTTTAATATATGTACTTGAATAGTATTTAAATTTGATGAGATCTACAGTTTAATATAGTAAAATAACGATTATCCCAATAACATCACTGAAAGAACAATCACATGTGATTAGATAACTATTATATTTAAAAGAAATGTGTATGTCAGACTTTTTATATAAAAATACATACCTATCTAGCTAATCATAATTCGTATAAGTATATATTAAAGACTTTGGAGATTTTTGCTCTATAAAATATGATAAGCTTAAGGCGAGGCATCACGGGAGAAGCGGAGAAAAACGATTTGCTAGATCAATTTTTTTAGGTATTTATTACTAAATATCGGTCTCGCAAAAAATAGACGATATACTTAAGGATATTGTCTAAGGAATGTGCTAATTGGTTACACGATAGGGTGTACTTTACTCGATCATAAAAAATCCCAAGAACAACCTAATTAAAAGTCTAAATTGAATAATTTGATAATAAAATTTCTGACTTTGCACATCATTTTTATATGGAAATATTCGTCTTTAAATACTACAGAGAACCTGCTAAAAATTTGGTTTCAAATGAAGTCCTATATTTTTTAATTAATTTATTTACACAAAACTTGAACATTTCCCAGCTGTTTGACAAGAATCCGCGCCGCCCGCTACCCCGTCAGTCGCAATCGGGCGCTTGCTAACGTAAGACGTTTGACAAAATTTTCTCCGCTCATACTTACGTTCGCGCCACAGCATAATAATTAAATATGGCTGATAAAAAATTAAAGTTAGGAGGAAATCAGTGTTAATAGCTAAGAGAAGGACTGGGAAAGAGAATTATAAGAAACGCTATGTAAATTACTCTATTTTTATAGGAAAATGTTTAATTATTTGAAAAGGTGGTAAATTTTTTTTATTTTTGAAGTTATACTTCTTTAGGCGCGATATGAAAAAATTATGAGAGTGAATTTTTATGATGCGCGCGCAGCACCGTCACACGAAAATCTACATGTTGAAGTTAGCTATAGTCAACATTTTTTTTTTTTTTTTTCAACAATGACATGGGTGTCATTTTCGAGGTTTCTCGGGGTGCTGATTGCGAAAATGAGGTCCATTTTCAAATCCAAGATGGCGGACATCTGGTTTTTTTTTCAATAATGACATGGGTGTCATTTTCGAGGTTTCTCGGGGTGCTGATTGCGAAAATGAGGTCCATTTTCAAATCCAAGATGGCGGACATCCGGTTTTTTTTTTATAATAACATGGGTGTCATTTTCGAGGTTTCTCGGGGTGCTGATTGCGAAAATGAGGTCCATTTTCAAATCCAAGATGCCGGATATCCGGTTTTTTTTCAATAATGACATGGGTGTCATTTTCGAGGATTTTGGGGTGCTGATTGCGAAAATAAGGTCCATTTTCAAATCCAAGATGGCGGATATCCGGTTTTTTTTCAATAATGACATGGGTGTCATTTTTGAGGTTTCTCGGGGTGCTGATTGCGAAAATGAGGTCCATTTTCAAATCCAAGATGGCGGACATCCGGTTTTTTTTCAATAATGACATGGGTGTCGTTTTCGAGGTTTCTCGGGGTACTGATTGCGAAAATGAGGTTCATTTTCAAATCCAAGATGGCGGACATCCGGGTTTTTTTCAATAATGACATGGGTGTCATTTTCGAGGTTTCTCGGGGTGCTGATTACGAAAATGAGGTCCATTTTCAAACGATATAAACAAAATCTACTGCATAAAATGCAGTTTTCACCAATGAATAGAGTGGTTTTCGAGGAAGGTTTTAGTATATTAACTAGCGGAACCCGCGGCTTCGCTCTCGCTAAATCTAGGGACGAACCCAAGCGAAGTTAGGGTGAGTCGTTAGTAATAAATAAAAAAGTGTGTGTGTACTTATGTACACGCTTAACTTACTTGCGAAGTTATACATCTTTGGCATCATTAAATAATACATTAGGACCGTTAACCTCAATTATATTGGAGCACTTGACAAAGTATATAATCACAAGTTTTTTCACTACTATTTACGAATAGTAAGTAATATATTCAATTCAGCTCCGCCATCTTAGACTTAAAAATGGGCGTCATTTTCGCAATCAGCACCCCGAGAAACCTCGAAAATGATACCCATGTCATTGTTGAAAAAAAAACCAGATGTCCGCCATCTTGGATTTGAAAATGGACTTCATTTTCGCAATCAGCACCCCGAGAAACCTCGAAAATGACACCAATGTCATTATTGAAAAAAAACCGGATATCCGGCATCTTGGATTTGAAAATGGACCTCATTTTCGCAATCAGCACCCTGAGAAACTTCAAAAATGACACCCATGTCATTATTGAAAAAAAAAACCGGATATCCGGCATCTTGGATTTGAAAATGGACCTCATTTTCGCAATCAGTACCCCGAGAAACCTCGAAAACGACACCCATGTCATTATTGAAAAAAAACCGGATGTCCGCCATCTTGGATTTGAAAATGGACCTCATTTTCGCAATCAGCACCCTGAGAAACTTCGAAAATGACACCCATGTCATTATTGAAAAAAAAAAACAGATGTCCGCCATCTTGGATTTGAAAATGGACTTCATTTTCGCAATCAGCACCCTGAGAAACCTCGAAAATGACACTAACTTCATGATGTCGTTTCTTCGTGACGGTGTGCGCGCGCATCGTTAAAATTTACTCTCATCATTTTTCCCTAACGCGCCAAAAGAAGTATAACTTAAAAACTACATAATTTCAGGTTGTTCCCTAGGTACGGGAGTATGTAGGATAATTTTTTTACAAACTTTGAATGTCTTATTTATTTATGTATCTAATTAAAAGCCTAAAACAACTTCAACCCCTAACAGACTTTTTTTAGTCTTGAAAAGTATGTCGGATGTCCTTCCTCAGTGTACTTTTCAATCGGTTGAGTACATACAGACAGACAAAGTTACTTTCGCATTTATAATATTAGTAAGTAGTAATAAATAAAACTACATAATTTTCTAAAAATATATAAGTATATCTACTCGTAAGTTAATAAAGTAATAAATAATTACTAAGCTTATTTAAAAATGACAAAAATAATATTTAACATTGTCTACATAATAAAAGTTGATCATAGTCAGACGAAATATTTTAAGCTGTGGCTTATTGCTAACGTTACGAGACGCGCGGGCGGCCCCCCACACCTCACCACCTAAAATCCTAGCTTGCGTCGTGATGCCTCGCCTTAAGCAGCTAGAGAGTGCAATGACCGTTTGAAAGGGACTTTCTCCCCAGTTTCAAGTCCCGATCGTGAACAGAGTCTGTGATACGCCAAGAAGTCAGGCTCAGTTGTTTATATCAATTCCCTAATTGTGTGTAAAATTGTATTGTCTATATAATTTTCTACGTATCTTCAAATTGAAAAAAAATGTTTATTTACCAAAGATATTTTACTGCAACTGAATTTTAGAAACGGACGTAGGGTTTTTTATATGAAGAAAAGAAAGTGTATTCGCGAGATTTCTATTCCTATAAAAATATCAGGAAAAATAAGTTCCCCGAATGACAATAAAATCTCTAGGGTTGTATTAAAATACACTAGTTCAGAAGAATCGTAATATATGAAATATAATAGATATTATATTCTGAGAAATCCCGTAAGAATGTGAAGTCATAACTAACGAAATTCTGTCACTTCGCGGAACCTGTGTGCATGAATATATAACATAACTGTTATTTACTACTTTAGTAGTAATTGTTTAAGTAACAGTATTCCCGGATAAAGTAAGGGTTCTAGTATATAGATGGTTAACTCACTAGGTATGTCGATTGTGTTAGTTTGACAAATGAGACTTCCATAATTCATACGTATTAATCGAAACTCCTTTAAAACAGGATTATTATTTGCTTCATAGATTAAAATTTAAAAATGCAAAGTATAAAATATAGTATTAGTAAGTATTAAATTCCAAAGTGAAAAATCTGTATTTTCAATGATTGGGTTTGATTATATTATTCGGTAATAATAAAGTTGGATACATATTTTACATACGTTGTGTGGAAACTATACACAAAAAACTAATCATGAGCTAATTTATTGGGGAAAGTGTTTTTAGTGTAGGTACAGAATATCCGCATGCATTTATCGGTCGATCGACGCGTTGAAGTGTGAAATGTGCAAAACAAATAGTCAAAACACAAAACCACTTTAGTGTTGTAGAGTACGTAGAGTTTTGACTTTCGTGTATATTAAAGTAACTTAATGTAGATTTAATTTTATTTTAAACAGAAACACTGTGATTTTTGATATTTGCTTAGTTTAACTTTGCTTACGTTAACTTACTATGTTATTTTCTTGTAGTTTGATCATGTGCTCTTTGTCTTTTATCCATTTGAATAACTAGCTATCAGGAAAGGTTGACTAATATTACACTGTTCTCTTATTATTCTACAAGCACGTACACGAGTTATAAAAAGTTCGTGAAAAAATTTTAAAGTTTTATCAATTCAAGTCAAAATATTTTCACCATAGATGACATACAAAGTAAGAGACTAAAATTAAACTATGTCTACGATTTCATAGTGTTGTTTTAACTCGTTCTAAATCGACGTCTGGCGTGGAACGTGGGCGTTGGCGTTGAAGCTGTAAATTTTTGACGTACCTACCCTTGAACATAACTGCATATCTATTTCTGTAGTAACGTTCAGCTTATAACTAGATGTTTTTGATCTAGAGGGTATGTATGTTAAATGTGAAATGATATAGGTAAATAGTACGCGACAAATTACATCAATGCTTCTGCAGTAAATTAAAATATATATCATGTATGTATGAAAACAGTATTTTTGTTTCTAAATTATTAAGTAGTACTATTAAAATCTTAACATATACTAAACGATTAAGGACAAAAAAAGACGCTGGTGTAATTAAACATACGCATATGTAAATGTAGAGTGGCCCTTTTTTTTGTGTGATACATAAATGTATAACTAAATGTATCACACCATTGCATATTGGCGGAAATTGTTCATTGAAGAATGAAATAAAAACATTTTGATAAAATGCCTCATAATGTGTAATAATCAAAGTGATTGTTTTAATATTATAATCATTAATCATTACTGCAACATCCAATCTCTATCATCTATTATATAATGAAAATGAAGAGCAATATTAAAATTTATTTAACTGGTCATGGAGCTTTGGGGTCATGGAGCGGGTCTCCGTATCTCCAGCCCGCTTTAATGCTTACCGCCTCTTTACAAAATAATTACCCTCCGTCCGTTGCAAGAACCGTAACGATTTAGAATCTATGTTTAAGACTGTTACGCAGTTAATGGCTAATAGTTGAGCAAGCACTTATCATAAGTAAATCAATTAATGATGGATACCAGCATTCTTAGATAAATATACACCTCGTGCCGAGTATTACGCCATCATCGGCTATGTGAAAATGGAATCATGGAGCGCTGCATAGTTATGTCTGCTGATAGAGAACAATCAGACGTTATACTACATTTGTTAGATTCATATAATAAGTTACATACATTTAGTTCCATGGTAAGCTACGAGGCTTGTGTTATGGATCCTAAATATTAGATTGCGCTACACATATATAACTACAAATACATATATTTCGAGCAATAAACAACCATGACTGGAGTACAAACATGTGTGCTCATCACATTAATAAATGGCCCCAGCAGGACTCTAACCCGCGACGACTGGCGCAGTAAGTAGGGTCACTACAAACTGAGCCAAGCGTTTCATCAATTATTTTTTATTTTATTATGGTTTATTACTTAAAAAATATTAACAAAAACACCTAATAAAGCTAAAGTGTGTTGTTAAGCTTGTTTGAAAGCACTTCTGATCCGATTTGAATTATTTTTATCTGACTTTAATCTATTTATTAAGGAATGACCTTCAAACGACCGCTACGACCCTAAGGGTCAAAATTAGGTATATATAAAAATAAATAATTCAAGGGATGCCTTGGACAAAAGCGAGTAGATACATATTATAAGCACAGTTTTAATTCATTTTAGAAAAAGAAATGATACATTTATCATTTAAAAGCCGAAGCTTGAATAATAAAAGCTTGGGCACTTAAAATAAATTTCCACTTTACGTACGTTATAAGTGAAAAAATACATATTTAAAGTGATTTTCCTCTCGGGGAATATTCTAGATCATAACAAAAAAACAAAAACCGACTTCCAAACTTAATAAATCTAAACTAAAAAGTAGAAAATAATACTTTTAAGGACTTTGTTAATTTTGGAGTCGGTGCCAGCCAGGTATTTATTGTGATTGTGCTTACAAATTGATAGATTAATCGAATATGTATCTATTTAGGGTTATTTTGCTTTGGCTGGCACCGACTTCAAAATTAACAAAGTCCTTAAAAGTATTATTTTCTACTTTTTAGTTTAGATTTATTAAGTTTGGAAGTCGGTTTTTGTTTTTTTGTTAAAAATAATTTATTTTTAAATTTTTTGCGGAAAGTAGATACGTATTGTGTTAATGACTATAAAAATTTACCTTCTATTATGAGGTAAACCTAATAGCCTGAAAGTATACAACTATCGGTCCATAATTGCGTATTATATTGAAAGAATTTTCCTTATACTGCTAACCGTTGAAGAGTTGTACCTTCCATCATCAGTTACGGTACGTGACTCAAATATCCATATAGCCTATAAAAGATTCGGCCTAGCATCGTTACTTTGCTCCTAAGAATTGAAGAGTTCCGATACTTTGTCATGGATCCCATCATCAGAACCTTACCAAACTCTCATTAAACTACCCTTGAAGTATATCCTTTCCATTAAAAAAAGAATCATCGAAATCGGTTTGCGTGATATTGAGTTATTCGTTCATTTGTCGCGCAAATACTGAATGCAAATTTAAGACTTTTATGGTTTTCTCATGGATGCCATTGTCAGAACTGGAAAATATTAAAATGGGACCACATGGGAAGCACTACCTTTCAAATAAAAAAAGAATCATCAAAATCGGTTCACCCAGTTCAAAGTTATGAGCTAACAAACATAAAAAAAAAAAAAAAAAAAAAACAAAAAAAAAATACAGACGAATTGATAACCTCCTCCTTTTGGAAGTCGGTTGAAAAGGCCGTGTGTTAGAATAGGATACAAATTAGGATGGCTCTGTAGCCAAACCTCGCGAGGGTTAAGCGTCGGATGAGTACGGTCGTGCCTAGGGGAGATAACTACTGAAAATAAACGTAAATATATTCCGAATAAATGCACGTTGTATGGCGCTCCGTTAAAATAAGTAAATGGGATGATAGTGCGCACATGAAATAAGCTGATTACATACATACCGGTAATAAACTACTCATATCTAGCACGTATTCGAATTAATATGCAGCGGGCAATTAAAGCGATATAACTTATCGTTCAGTTTTAAGTAAAATCAATAGAAAAAAATCCATTTCCAAAAGAGCATGATAGTGTAGGATAGTTGATTTTTTTATATATTTTAAGTACCTTACCGAGTAGGTATTTATTTATATTTTGCATACAATCATCCTTTTATTAAATGTAATAACTACTTGGCAAATATTGGTAATGTTCAAGGCTTACTACATATTTTATCGGGTTAAATACCAAATTGTAGTGTTTTTGTTAATAGTGCAATGTCATATAGAGTTTCATATAAAGGTAAAGGTCAGGCGAGTTCAGAATTCTCCCGATAGTCAGGTGCTGCTGGCAGCTGTTTTCAGCGTGTGCCACTAATTAGAAATACGATAAAAATGTTACTCCATCCACCTGTGTTAGCAGGAGATGAGCACGAGCACATTGAGGAATAAAATGTCGATGTAGTTTGCTGCAGATGCATCATACAACGTATTAAAACTATTTTAGTAGTGAACTATATGAATAAAATGCAGGTTTCAAGGTGTATTTTAATAAATATAAAGTCAGTCTCTAAGCTATTAATATTTTATTTTACTTGTATACACCTTGAATTCTAAGAATAAGTTGTAGTTAGCGTCTTACCTCTTCCTGACAAACTTAAAGCTTGTAGCAAAAAAAAGGAAAGACTTTCAAGGTCTTGATCTCCTTAATCCGGCCCTGTCGCAAAATTTATTCTTAGCGGACGTCTACTTAAACCTCTCTGTTAAAATTTTATCTTTATGAGTCAAGCGGTTTTCGATATTTTGTGATGAGTGAGTGACCTTTTGCTTTTATATATTTAGATCGTGAAAATGAAATGGATGGATTTTCATATTGGCACATATAAAGTACAGACGCACTTATTTCACAAAACCACCTGGTGGTATGCGTATTTTTCCCCAAAGTTAAAAAAAGGCACATTCATTACATTTAAATCCCCGGACGGCAAGTATAACCCTTTTCTCCCTATGTAACTGAAGTTCTTGAAATACTTCGCTAGACCACTGTCCTTCATTTTAGTATTTCAAAATAAAGCATTTTATTCGAAAAGTTAAGGCAGCATAAACATTATTCAGCGAGCGATATTGACACTTCGGTGCCAATTTTATTATCAACCATTTACATTTGAAAACATGATGACATTAAAGTCGCTGATACAATAAAGTGATAACCAATAATGAATAAAGGTGCCAAAAGATATGATATTGTTTATTATTCGGTTTATATTAGTTTTTTAATAAGTATTTAACTTTATTTTCGAATATACAATTTCATTTAATGTGCAATTAAAATTGTATTATTTGTACCTAGATTATTCAGGGCTTACAGATTGTTTCTTGCATTCTGCAAGCTTTGTTTTAGAAATAGGAGATTAGATTAATATTATTATTTGTTGATAGTAAGACCCATTCAACAAAAAGTATATAACTTTTTGTTTAATTAGTAAACAGAATATTTATTTTTTAGCATATATTACTAAATACAAGCAAAGTATGCTGTAATTACTAATTTCTATTGAATCTGTAGCTTTTATCAGAAAAGAAACAAGATAAAAAAAATATATTCAAAATGTTAAAATAGCAGATACCGGTGAAAATACGTCACGATGTTACAATTAACACAAGATGTTACAACTTTTAATTATCGGTCGCTTTATAAGACCTCACAAAACGGCATCTTTTTTCGTAATTATGGAGCAAAGGTAGTAATTAATTAATAATTAAGAAGTAATTCAATTAATCGTTTACTATAAAGTATAAAGTACGTTAAATATCAAATACAAAATAATATAAACCTTAAAAAATCGAGTTAACTAAAAAAGTATACCATACAATTATACTAAAGGTGAATGCACACATATTTTAATTCATTCTATAAAGCACCGAAATATAAAGTTTCCTTTAATTGAAATATAACTTTTTCAAGTTTTTTTTTATTGAAAATTGCATGTCATGGCGTGATGATAAAGTGCACTTAATATACATAATCCATAGGGTTATTTTTTTGTCTAGTATCTTTCAATAGGTTAGGGTAACATTAATACTGAAGGGTACTCAATCTGTTGTTTAATAAGCGAAAGGAGGGATACGTTCAAGTTTTTGTAGCAAAAATCTTGTTATTAATACTTACGAGTATATTAATACGAAGATACAATACATATAATTATATTTTCATTTTATTCATTCCCAGAAATATATACAATTTAAGAATAAGAGAAGTTTCTCTTACGATCACATGAAATGGTATTTCGATGAATCTATCAATATCAAGGATACACATTATTTGAAGTTGGTCGGTATAGCCCAAATGGAGTATATATTCTGAAGTTTCGTTTTAGTTCCGTCTGCAGATAAATGGATGGTCTGATTCTTGGAATACAACAATGCAAACGCTAATGCCGACATTTGGGTGCGACCTCCACTCTTGATTTCTCATTTGGAACTAAAGTGGCTGTGACACGATATGATTTCGCAATACTGATCTACATTTTGATGTCATTTCTTTTCTAATTTCTTAATTATTATCACAGTAAATAATATCATTATGGGTACCCGGTATATATTTTACTATACTTATCTTTTTCAGTAAAATGTCAAGTTTACTGCACTTATATAACATTTGTTTTATTATTTAAAAATAATAGGTAGGTACATAAATAATGTTTAAAAATTGAATTATCTTGAAATACTACTTCTAGTTATTATTTAATTGTATACCTACATATAGTTCTGAATTGATATCAGCTCAAGGCCTTAAGCCTTAAGGCATTCCATTAAGGCAAATACAGCACGATTATATATATCGCAAAACTATTATTTGATCAAACTCTTATTAGCTGTAACCGATGACGACATCAAATACGCTAATGGATTAAGACATTAATGATTCGCTCGCACTACTTAGTTTACAACTTATTAACACGTTATGTATTTGTATATTATTATAATATATAAACAGTTATTAAATTTCTTAATTGGGTTTTTTAAATGTCGGTTAAAGTTAAGGTTGATAAATACTCGTAGTTTATAATAATTAAAAAAGTAAATATTACACGCAAACAGTTTTATCTTTGGAAAATACTACCAGAGCACTAACACGTAACAAAAATGTTTAGACCATTACGTTTTAAATAGCTTCATTAGAAAGAAACTTGCCATGAAAATTTACCTAAATGACCTATATCTTAGTTTTCAAAGCCTCGTGTGGGCTGAGAAAATAAAAAGTATTTTAAGAATTTTAAGTTTTAGTAATAAGCATTTGAAATATTACTTTAATTTTAATATTTTTTTTCTTTACGACGTCAGAATTTAGTCAGTAAGTACTTCAAATATATTTCAGTTGATCTTTTACTACTACTTTTAAGAATAAACAACTTTTTCATTGAGTGTTGATATATTTTTTATCGTTCCGATTCCGAGTATTGCTTTCAATAAATATTTAGTAGACAGAATCGGCTAATCCATTTCGTCGTCACTCGTCAATAAGTCGAGTGGAAGGCGTGTTTATAACAAGAAGTAAATAATGAAGCCTTAAATCAATTAAACAAGTGCGATTAAGACTTGCTAAAGCATACAAGGATTTCAATATGTTAAGTTTTTATTTAAAGCTTGCGTCTTACTGCCTCTTCGCTCAGGTCTTTAATCCAAACCCAAAATATTTTTACAAAATAGAGTAGCTCCGTAGTAAACCCTAGCAAAATCGGTCCAACCGTTACGGAGATTAGCGTCGCTTCGGTACTTTCAACGGTCAGTTTACATAGATTTTTCAGACTTGTGGCCCTATAATTATGTTGATCAGGATAATTTTACCAAACCAATTAACATTATACCAAAGTTCATCAATAATAATTGTAGATTGGTTTTCTTATAATGCGTTCATAGATATATTATAGACAGCCAAAAATTATAAATCATTAAAAAATCGTCTATATCATTAAAAAATAATATTTTAATGAGATTTGTCTGGAATATTTGAAGTAACAGATTCGACTTTTAATTTTATTATACTCATATGTATAGGTGTGTAAATTCCTATATACAGCATGATTTTGCTGTTTATGCAACGTTTTTAATCAAGTTAAGGCAAGAGACGGGTTTAACGATCGACATAACAATAACGTTATTTTCGTAGCTTATTTGTCCTGAGTAGGGTGGAGAGATATTAATCTATTAGCACAGTCTACAGTAAGTTGCAGTGTACGAGTTAATTTTTTTTATTTTAAACAGCTAGCGACTCACCCTCTCTTCGTTCCGGCGTCGCGGCTTCTGCTAGTTTAAATAAATTCCATAATAAAAGTAGCCTAAGTGTCTCCTTATAACATTAGCTATCTGCGAGTGGAAATCCCATCAAAATCGGTCGAGCCGTTTCGGAGATTAGCCGGAACAAACAGACAGACAGACAAAAATTTAAAAATTGATTTTTTGATGTTAGTACCTACCGTGCAAACATTAAAAACAGACACTTCAATTTTATTTATATGTATAGATAAAGGCCTAATTGAATATGTCATTCAATACACGATACACATATTATGACAAACTCCTCCATAAAATATTACGACAATTTCAAATGTTACTCATTTAAAAGAAAAATTATATAACAAAAACTAGAGCTTATTGTGTAACCATTTGAAAGATAATCTTATAAGATAAAGCGTTGTATATTTTAATGTTGCGTTTTAAATTCAATGTTCAGAAGAATACATTTTGAGTTCGTTAAATAGTACCGCCTACTATTCAACAGATTTAATACAGTTCAAATGATTTTACTGGCGAGGTCCGGCGTGGGCGCGTGTGTGTTGGGCCTGAATGAGCAGGTGCCACCTCCGCCGCCCACCACGCAATTATTCAATTACCGGTGTTTAAAGACTAGTTCTGTGTTTTACGGTAACGAATTGACAAATTCAAATGAAAACTTCTCTTTCGAATTCAAATTTATATGTTCTAATCACTATTAAAAAGTAGGGATTGGTGGTAGAAATCACAGAAAAATAAAAAAATAAAAATTTGGTCTATAAATAAAATATGGAAAATCTGGAGAGGGCCACCCTTATTATCTAGGGGAATAAAAAATAGCCTACGACCTATTACTACATACACACAAAAACAAAATCGGTTAAGCCGTTTCGGAGGAGTTCGATAACAAACACTGTGACACGAGATTTTTATATATTAGAAGAAGGAGAAGAAGATCAGATTAAACATTGTTACCTTTTTCTAAAATAAGTTTGGTTTCATTTGATAAAAGTTCAATCAAGAATTTAATATTTTGTGTTTTTCTGATATGATATTATCCTCCATATAGATGATATATTGGTATCCTCCTAAGTCCCTTGAAAATCAAAATCAATTGTGCTGCTTTATCTTATTGAATCAAATAATGTTTCCTGTTTAGACATTAGTCAAACTGTGATCTTTATAATTAAGAAAAGCATAAAGTGTTTTTTGTGAGATGTCCCTTCAACTCAGCATACAAGCACGAAAATTTAATATTACCTGTTATTCGACATTGATTCTGTATGCACCTACTTTATTACAAAAGTAGACTAAACAATATTTTATTATTCGTATTCTTATTTTTGGAAAATACACAAGTTTGATGGTAAACTCTACATTTTTCACGTCAATAAACTTACAAGTATGTTGTATAAGAAATTATAAATATAAGACCCAAATACCGTATAATTTTGTGATATTTTTTTTTTTTTTTTTTTTTTTTTTATCTGCGATCAGTCTTATTCATGACTATAAGCAAATTTGTTGCATGAAGATGTCAGGTCGTGGAGACTCCCCATTAGGAGCACTCACTCATTTAAAAATCTAGTATCTAGATTTTGAATATCGTGTCGTTTGAGGCGTTTGTGGTAGCTCATGTTAGTCAGCTGATTAGCCAGTTCGTTAGGGTGCTGTTCCAACCGGGTTTTGTATTTCTCTGCCTGTAGGCTTATTTCCTCCTTGACAGTGTTCATTTTGAGTCCCTCATGGATTTCTGTGTTGGTTACAAACCAGGGTACGTTGGCGATGTTCCTTAGTATGCCATTTTGTAAGCGTTGTATTATACTTATACTGGAGTTGGAAGCACTGCCCCACAGCTGGATACCGTATGTCCACACTGGTTTAAGGATTGTCTTATAAATCAGCAGTTTATTGTCGATCGACAGTGCCGAGTTGCGAGCCATTAGCCAGTACATGTTTTTATACCGTATATTTACTTCGTCTCTTTTAGTCTTTATGTGTTTTTGCCAAGTTAGTCTTCTGTCAAGGTGGATGCCGAGGTATTTAACGGAGTCACTATGAGGCAGTATGTTATTTCCCAAACTCACCGGTGGGCAATTTCCTTTTCGAAGGCTAAATGTGACGTGTACCGACTTTGATGCACTAGCTTGAATTTTCCACTTTTTTAGCCATTGGTCAATTTGGTTGAGGCTTCTCTGCAGGGTGTTTGTAGCAGCTGAAGGGTCTGTATTGCTTGCTAGAACTGCGGTATCGTCAGCAAATGTGGCAGTTACTACGTTCTGTGTTTCTGGGAGGTCAGACGTGTACAGGGTATATAAGACTGGGCCTAAAACAGAACCCTGTGGAACTCCTGCCATTATGTTGTAGAATTCCGATGTATCACCATCTTCTCGCACTTGAAATAGGCGATCGGATAGGTACAATTGCATTAAGAGGAAATAACTATGGGGGAGAGCCTTTTTTATTTTGCATAGTAGGCCTCTATGCCAAACTTTGTCAAACGCCTGTTGGATGTCTAGAAATACCGCCGAGCAGAATTCCTTATGCTCCAGTGATCTTCGAATTTTTTCACTGACTCTATGTACCTGTTCTATCGTCGAGTGATACTGTCTGAACCCAAACTGGTGTTTAGGGATTATTTTGTTTTCTATTAATATAGGCGTTATTCTGTGAAGTAGTATCTTTTCAAAAACTTTGGACATGGTAGCTAAGAGACTTATGGGTCTGTAGGAGGTGATATTCTCAAAAGGTTTTCCTATTTTGTGAATCATAGTTATTATGGATACTTTCCATAGCCTAGGAAAATATTGGGCTCGAAGTATACTATTGTAGAGACTAGTAAGATAAACTAGTGCCTTGTGGGGGAGCTGCTCAAGGACCTCCTTTGTAATTAGATCGAAGCCTGGGGATTTATTATTTTGTAGATTTTTTATAGTTGCTTTGACCTCTTTAACAGTTATACTTTTTGGGGGTGGGAATAACTGGAAATCTTGGTTCATTATTGCATCAATATCTAGCTCCGATGCTGCATTTTGGCTATTATTTGGTTTGAATACTTCAGCAAGATGTTTTGCAAAGGCTTCTGCTTTTGACTTTCCGGTTCTGGCCCAGCCTGCGTCAGTTCTAATAGGATATTTGAGCTCTTGAGGTCTATTGAAAGATTTCGTAAATTTCCAAAGTGAATAGTCCGTTGAAGCTGTGGCGGTGAGGTTTTCTAGCTTGCTCCTTAGAGTGGCATTCTTTACGTTTTTTGTCAGATCTTTAAGTTCCTTGGTTGCTTTGTTTAGAGCCGTTTTGTCACTTTTATGTCTAGATTGATGCCAAACACGTCGAAGTCTTCTTTTTTCCAGAACCTTTTGTTTTATTTCGAGCGGTATATTTGTAGGCTGGCACTTATTCCCTGTTTCAGGAGTGTTTATCCAACACGCGATCTGGATGGTGTTAGTTAAATATTTTGTCGCATCTTCAATCTCTTCGGGCGTTTTTAAAGCAATTTGCGTAACCAGATTGTCGTTCAGATAGTCTCTAAAACCGTTCCAGTTCGTGTACTTAGTATACAAGCTCTCGGGTTTCTCGTATCTTATTATTCTTGTGCTAATTGTCAATAGAATAGGAGTGTGATCAGAGCTGCTATCGTCACATGATTCCGGTCTGAAGTAATGTCTTGACAAACCCTTAGTAATAAAGAAGTCCAGCAGGTCTGGTTTTTTATTTGGGTCTGAGGGCCAATATGTAGGTTCCCCAGTGGAGATGGTGACAAGATTATTTTTATCGGCGCATAGTTTGAGCTGTCGGCCTCTGGTCGTAGTAAGCCTTGCACCCCAGTATGTATGCTTAGCGTTCCAATCTCCCCCTGCGATGAACCTACTTCCCAATGTAGAGAAGTAGTCGGTAAAGGTATCACAATAGACTGCAGACAAATTGAAAAATCCAGCCTCGTCTTTCACGGCTACTGTTGTGGCCTGGATTTGCTGGGTCTTATATTCCGGCAGTGGATGGTGTTTTAACGTTTTTCTCATCACAATGGCCGTTCCAGCATGACCCGTACCATCTGGATGACAGGTGATATAAGTGTTGAATCCATCTATTAACACTTTACTTTTCATTGTACAGTGGGCTTCCGATATCAGTACGACGTCGAGTTTGTTGTGTGAGATTAGCAGTTCTAATTCGGCCTTGTTCGGAGCCAGGCCGTTAATGTTCCATGCTCCAATTCTGAGGTCTATGGTGGAGAGAGTTTGCTTACGAGCGTGGTTATGAGACTAAGAAGAGTACTCATTTGTTGTAGTATAATTTCGAATTTCTCTGATTGTTTAATCAGTAGTTCTTCGATTTTGTTGTGGGTTTTCTCATTTGTTCTGTCTTTCAGGACGTCAGAGTAGAGGACTATTGGTTTTTCATTTCCTGGTTGTTTTTGGGTATCTGGTCGAGTAAATTGCGGTATTTTTGTTTCTGATTCAGGTGCTTTAGACTGTATCCTGGGCTTTCTTGGTTCTCTGCGAGCTAATATTTGTTTGTATACCTCGCAACCTTTGTAGTTCGCCGGGTGTGCGCCTTCGCAAAGGGCGCATTGTGCCGGTGTTTTTCTGTCCTTTTTTGGGCAGTCTGAGGTTTTGTGGTTCTGTGAGCATTTGACGCATCGGTATGGCCGCATGCAATAGTTTTTAGAGTGGCCATATTGTTGGCATCTCTGGCACTGTGGGATATTTTTATTCTTTTTAGGATCTTCGATGACAACTACTTGGTGATATATTTTTGTGATTTTCTTTACTGCGGCGTTATTAGGGTCCGGTGCGATATTTACAAAGAACGTCGAGGTAGGCACCTTTTCGGGGCCGTATCTGACATTGATGATCTCACCTTCTACCTTATTACCGGTTTTTTCTATTTCTTCAACTATAGCAGAGTGCGGAGTTGTATGATGCAGGTTCTTTATAACTATTCTATAGCATCGTTGGTCCTTGCGGTTGAAAGTATGGCCGATAAGGCCATTTTCACGAACAACCGAAATAATCTTTTTATATGCTTCGATGTCTGTAGTGCTAACTCTAAGCTGATTTCTAGTAATTATTTTTAATACAAAGCTGTCTTTTACAGCGACTGATCCCAAGAGGTCGGATAGTTTATTTATATCTTCTATTCCATAAAGGATGATAGGTGGAGGTTTACTTACTCTGACTTTGATTTCGCCATCACGTTCCTTAGGATCTACAGGTAGGTTGCTGTACCGGTTGGTAATAGGGATTCCCTCTGAGGGAGGTGATTGTGAGAGTTTTTTTCGTTTATGGTTTCTCGGTTCAGGGACTCTTTGCCACTCGGGAGGTTGGGGCGTTGATGTAGTGTCAATAGGGAATCTTTTTTCCGGCGTTACGCTTGTGTTGGATTCTGACGGTGTACTGCCCAGGGACGCACTTCTAGTTCTTGTGAACAAGCTGGGGTGGAAGGCCTGCTGTACAAATCTACGTTTTCCATTTCCATTTTGTGATAATATATATATTTTTTAATAAGTAGATCCTATGAAGCATGTATATAAAAATATCTAATTTATTAAGAGCCGACAAGTTAGATTAGTAAAGAATGGTAGTTGTAATAAAAGAATATTCTCAAGAACTGCTATACAATGAATGTGCGAAATTAAAAAAATGAATGCTGCTATAACTGGATTATGATATTTACAATAATTAGCCATAAATAAGCATGGGGAAAAAGCACTCACCCACTTTCGTTCGCGTGATATTTGTGTAATCAGAAAGCAATCTGGCACGATTTCTGCAACAAAAGTAGTGGTAATTAGTCAAAATACATACGTAACACGACTATATTATCTTTAAGAAGAAAAACACACTGAACCCAATTCCTTCTTGCTTATATATATGACATTTCGTTTTTGTTTTGTGACAAGAAGGCAAATTCAAGATTCGAACCCACCATCGGAATTCGGAATAATAGCCACACCATTGTCATCAAAAATATATTTTTATATTATAATAATATATAGTTTATGTAAATATCTTGCTAACCTAAATGTTATTATTCTGACATCAGGTTTCCCAAGGACTTTATGATATGAATATGATTGAATCATTGATTATAAATATAACCTTGGAATTGTTTACAGCGATGAGATCTTAGAAACTCCAAAAATGTTCAAGGTAATTTAAGCCATTTTCAACTTTCACGACCACCATTTGCTTAAAATTATTTTTTCATGAACCCAGAACAACCTTGATTAATATTTCCTAAACGTTAATGTAAACAAAGTCAAAAGTGAAAGGATAATATAAAATGTAAATCCAAACAAGCATACGTAACCATTACATACTACTCGTAGTATGTAACTCGACTCGAATATATAGGACAATTCATATTCTGTAAGAAATAACTCTACACCGGCTTTAAGGGGTAGGTAATAAAAGAAGATAAGCTTGGACATTACTTAACTAACTTAATACGAAAATGTTTGTTGGTACCTAGGTTTATAGTACCCTTGCGTATTCGTGAATTTTCAATAGAGGTAATTTATAATAAAATATAAAATATTTTACACAGTATGCATGTATTAAGCCCTTTTAACGTCGTACAGAGCACGGACCTCGAGGGGGATTGAGCCATAGTCTACCATGCTTGCCGACATGTGCGGACTCACGTGTCTTTCGAAAACTTGCTAGGTTCTCCTAAACGTGCAGGCTTACTCACTATGTTTTACTTTACCCTAAGACAAGTAGTAATCCTGTTAGAAATGATTGGCACATGAAAATATCAGAGGTGGGGGACTCGGATTTCAACCCACTTCACTCGGTTTTCCAAGCGAGCGCGTCACCACCACTGGGTAACCACTGCCTCATATATATGTACGTAAATATTGCAAGAATATTAAAAAGTGTTTATGTATATAATAAAGTAAGACTGGTTTAACGCCTGCACCTTAAGTTTAATTACATATGTGACTATTATCGTTTTGAACTACATTATTATCTTTTTTGTAGAACATCTAATTTATCTTGAAATGTAAACCGGTTCTAAGGTTATATAAAAATAATTCTAACATATCTAGTTTTTTTTGCTCATTAATCAGCATTCCAATAGAAAGACTAGTAGACCTACATATCACTACATATTATAAAACAAAGTCCTCCGCCGCGTCTATCTGTCTGTTCGCCATAAACTCAAAAACTACTGCACCTATTCTCATGTCGTTTTCACCAATGGATAGAGCGGTTCTCCAGGAAGGTTTTAGTATATAATTTGTGAAGTTTTTGCATACATCTACTAGCGGAACCCACGGCTTCGTTCGCGCTAAACCTAGACGGGACGAGCCCGAGCGAAGCAAGGGCGAGTTGATAGTAATAAATAAACTTTAACTATCTATTTTTCATTTCAATGTATGTGTTACATTAACTGTAATTAATTAAAATAATCATAATATCATACGATTTTCAATATATTACATCATCATAATACATCATACAATACGTAGGTATATTATTAAGGCGAACATTAAATAATTAAAAATATGTGAATAATTAATTATGTAGAAACTATTAGCCTCATGGGATTTACCATCTAAACAGTAAACACATAAATAAAATTGTTGTGTCAGTTTTTAATTTTAAATTAACAGCTTTACTATAAAAGCATATGAAAGTATATACGGTACTAGAAAAAAAACAATTTTTAAAATGTTTGTATGACTGTTTGTTCCGGCTAATCTCTGGAACAGCTGAAACGATTTTGACGGGACTTTCACGCGAAAATAGATAATATTACAAGGAGTTACTTAGATTACTTTTATTTTAGAAATTTTATTTAATTCAATTATGTGATGGATTTTTGTGCTACAAACTTTAACTTTGGCAGGGAGCACCTATGCACAAGCCTGAGTGAAGCGAGGGTGAGTTGCTATACGAAAGTTTATATACTTTTTATAAACAAAGAATTTTAAGAATTCGTTTTCCTAAACAAATGTAATAATATGTATAGATAAATGACTTATAGGTATCCTATTTAACTCTTATATGTATATAGGTTTGGACAGTGTATTTGGGGGCTGGGCTTATACTGCCTGGGGGCCTAAACTAATAATTGTCATTTTGTCTTTATGAAATTTATAATTATAGATATAGAATTAGATGAAATTAAAACAACTCTATTGCTTATATCCGGGATTAGTAATCCAAGCTTTTAGGGCCTGACAATTTTATTATTTTAAATATTATTAATTTTAAATGACGACGACAGATATACAGACGACACGTTTGGCTCAGTTGGTAGCGACCCTACTTTCTGCGCCAGCGGTCGCGGGTTCGAGTCCCGCTGGGGGCATTCATTTGTTAAGCACGAATGTTTGTACTCCAGTCATGGGTGTTTATATTTATAATATGTATGTATTTAAAATTATGTGTGTAGTATATCAACTATCTGGTATCCGTAACACAAGTCTCGTAGCTTACCACGGAACTAGATGGTGCTGTTGTAATAATGTCCCAACATATAATAAAAAAAAATATACATTGTTTTCAACGGAGGGCTCTATATATCTTAGAGGCTGCAGACTAGAAATATTTATGTAGATCCACTCCTGTACAAAATTAATTAATCAAAAATTATGCTAATTTATATTACTAAATTATCATTGCAATTTGCATATGTTTCTTTCCTTGGGCCTAATTTAAAATATACGTTTATAATTAAATTGGATCTCTTGACTAATTAAGACGTAAAACAGGTGTAACCTATTATAGATTATGATCGATAAATAGAAGATATAAACGACTTTGATGTGTATAGTGCTCTTTCTGGATCTATTAACGCAATTTATATATAAACCTTTAATTCGAGTGCAGTTTGAGACAAAATCTATTAAAATTACAGTACAATTCGTAATTTTGTATTCGTTTCTTGTTTTTGCCTGTTTAGTTACTGTCAATATCAAGTGTAGAGTCAACACTTTTTTCTTGACGTTAAGAACAAAAATATTGAATTGCATATCGTTTCAAGCAACTGTCGTTTTCGTTTGGACGCACGCTGTAATAGCTAATCGAATTTCACGCTTCTTTGTGTTCAAGAAAAAGTAGCAACTTGTGACGAATGAACCGAGGCTGGGTCACTTAGCGTTTTTAGATTGCGTAATTATTTTTTATTAAAGTGCAAAAATTTATGTAACTGTATTTGCGTGCAGGCGTTTTTATTGACCAATGATTGGCGAAGAAAATAAATCAGTTACGTAATAGGTCAGACAACGGGGACTGAGAGTATACGTATTATGTACTAGCTTCATTATTCTAAACTGAACTGATATGTCATTTCTCTATATTTATAATTAAATCTAGTTGTATTTTTTAGTATTTTAAATATAGTGCACTAAAAATAAAACTATCTTTTCGGATTTTGTCGCAGATTAATTTAGATTTTTGGTTCCCGACCTTTCCAATGCTTTACAGTAATCGTGGTCGCGGGAGAGAATGACACGGGATGATTGCTGTAAAGCATTCGAAACGCCGGAAACCAAAAATCAAAATAAATCCGCGACAAAATCCGAAAAGATAGTTTCATTTATAATGTCTAATATTCG
Organism: Boloria euphrosyne; assembly: GCA_951802675.2. Classification (NCBI taxonomy): domain Eukaryota; kingdom Metazoa; phylum Arthropoda; class Insecta; order Lepidoptera; family Nymphalidae; genus Boloria; species Boloria euphrosyne. The sequence continues at coordinate 8,917,353 of OX637872.1, forward strand.
CGTAAACCTAAGAAAGTATTATAGTGCACTACTTACTAAGCAATAGTTTATTAAAATATAATAGTTTGCGAATAGCAATGAGATTTACAAGTATAAAATAAATATCGTAATGCGATTTAAATGCTGTTAGATCTCAGAACTTGGCCTGCACTACTAACGACCGTCCAAGATTTGTATACATAAAAAATAAAAGGGTAATTAACATTAATCATAGTGATGGCCTGCGGTACTAATTCTGAAGCACGCATGGAAGTCATCAGATAGATAAATGAGGTTATTATAAAAAACCTTATGTATGTTACTGTATGTACGGTAGAAATGATTTAGTACTGCATTATCCATGTTTTATCTGATTAATTTATGAAATTGATAAAATGATCTACTTTTTCAAGAACCTATAGTACTTAATAAATTTTCTTTGGAATTCTTTGACATTACAAAAACTATGTTCCGAGTTTTACTATAGTTATCGCTTAATTTTACATATTGTCTATTACTCTGTTAAATAAATTAAATTCAGTATTAGTATGCGAATTTAAAAGTCAAAAGCCTTACGTGTTTCAAAGCTCAATTATTTTAACTACAAAGAATAACATTCATTCAATAATAATATATGAAGACGTTCTAATGTATGCAAATATATTACTTAGTTATAATGTAAAATTAGATATACTTAAGTGAGTACTATTCGAGTGAGGAATCGCGTGACGGAAATAGCTCGCCGACGGCGGTGCCAGGATCCGCCTGTGTCTCGGCCGTTGTCGCTGTCATGTCTATAGTCACGCTACTCCGACACACTAGCAAACATCCAGAAAAAATCGAGGAAATAATAATAACATATTAGTATGAATGTCAAAGTGTATACATGTATGTTTGATACTTCTTCTGAACGTTCCTTTGAACGATGGATTTGGTTGAAATTTAGTAACAGAATATGACCAGGAGTAAAGGACCATAGGCTACTTCTAGTGGTAAAGTCCAAAAAATTCCCAAGGTCTTGTCTTGCCATCCCGTTTATTACTTTATTTTTTTTATAAAAATAATAATTTCATTTCCAAACTTAATCAACTGTAAATATCGTTTGATGCTTACGTAATTTCTTTAAGGAATCTCCAATATATTCAGTATTACAATACTATATTTGTTTATTTTGATGTAATATCTATTATCCGCGAATCATGAATCGTATGAAGATATAAATAAAAAAAAATGTATTCTATTGAAAGATGTCCACAGAGTTTTTCGATTTTTATATGGTTATTTAAGTTGAGAAATATCGTGTATATAAAAGGTGTTTATCATAATTTGACACCTCTAATAATTTTGCATTTATTTTTCAAGCCCTAACTAAACAGCAACTTCCTAGCAGAAGGCAACGTAACAGTAAAGACAAGATGCAGCTGCACTATTCCCTTCTGTAAATCGACGCCTGCGCATCTTACATATCGGCCAATGAGAGAGCGTCTAACATACGATTTTGTTTGCACCTGCCGGCAACGGAAGCTCGGCTAAGGTGCACTGCATTTCCATTCGTTGGCTTCGTTCTCATATCCAATTATAATTTAAAGATAATACAATTGTTTTTTATAAAAAATAATTATACTTTTATATTTATACAATGTTATAAAAATAGTTTACGATTATTTTTTTATATTATGAATAAATTTGAATTAAATTATAGTAATTACGCCCAGCTGTAATGTACTCCACATTAGTACAATCACTTATAAACTGAGGTGACTAATTCTGTACTAAGATGAAGGCATTTCGAATTTACGAGATGGATATGCGTATAAGGTTGCAATGTGCAGCAGCCTAGTTGCGATAGTTAGCATAATATTCAGTATTACAGATACTATGAATAACTGACATGCGAAACTATCAAATATATGTTAAACCCGTGTTCATGAAGGTTCACGAACTATCAGACGCATTAGTTAAATAATACGTGAGGAGGCTGTAGTTGAGGCACACAGCTCTATAATAGGAAATACGTCATAACATGAACTTGTGCTGTTTTACTACTGTTTTATTGCTCCATTGTTTACAAGGAATGCCTAAAGCTAGTAAATAAGATCGTTACAATAAAAACAATCTTCAAATAAAATAAATAATTCACTATGGTGGTTTTATTTTGTTTATTTCAACAATGACGTATAATAAACATAAAGTAAGCTCTTACGACATCAAATCCTACATTGTATTTTATTTATATAAAGTACAGGTATTTTTTCTAGCCTTTGATGTATGTATATTAATTAAGCAGGCTGGTGTTTTCTTTCAGATGGAGAAATATGGTAAACAAGGTATGAATTGAAATAAGAAGTATCAAGAAACTCGCCGCAGGACTCGCGCGGCGTGTGTATGGAACCCGCAAGCGATTAAAATTCAAAGCCAGTAGAAATGTAATTACTTCTGCGTCTGGTCACAGTTTCAACGACTTTTATCGTAGTAATTAAGCTTAATGGCAGATTTACATTGCAACTTGGGACTCGACTAAGGACCAACACGAACATTGTCTTAATCAAGAAAAAATATAAGGGTCCAAACACTTTCCATTTGACTCTCGATACGTTACGTGTCTTCACGTTTAATTTAAATTTCTTTCATACGTAGAGTTTGATCCATTTTTCAGAGAACTTATTACAAAATTTCTTATTACAAATTATATAGCATATTTAGACAGAAACATCTATCGATTTATTTAGACAGAAACGATATAAGGAAATCGGAGTCGTACTGAAATTGAATTAATTGAAAAAGCATTAAGTACTTCAAGGAACAATTGTATTTAAAGGTAAAACGTATTAAATGTCACGGTATATCGTGGGAAAGGCATATTCTCAGTGTAATTTGGATACCATAAATTAAAATTAGCTAAGTGAAGTTATTGTGACCATCTCATTTGACGCCGCGCAGGTGGCTATGCCACGCAATCAGCAGTAAAAAGAAACGATATTTACAGGCTTAACTTTCGCAGACGCTTGCTTCCTTCTTGAAAACGTTTATGGTTTACATAAATTTTATGTTTAAATAATTACAAGATCCCACTTGGTAAAATGTAATGTGATAAGTTTTGAATTAGGCAATAAATGAATTATCATGGTTTAAGATGGTCGCGCCATACTCATTGTTGAATGGTTTTTCCTTGGTTTTACGAGTACGCACCAATGAATTTTTGCACATTTATATATACACGAATATAACATAAAGTATATTTAAATTTTAGTATACCCAAATTCTTTTCAATAAATCTAATAATACTCTTCGCTTTGCACATATTGTTTATTTGCCTTGTAGTTAGTTTATACTAATTAGAAATATACAATGAAGTACAAATTGAAAGATGCAGGCAATAATTGCTTAACAAAAGTAAAGTTTTTATGAGCACGAAGACTTTACACTAAGATATGCAATATAGGCTAACAAAAAGTAAACATTACTAAAATTGGATTTACGTAAAAGGAACACTGATAGCAAGTTCACGTATTCATTTGTCTTGCATTAAATTTCAATATGGCATTGTTTTTTCCTTATGTATGAAATATCAACAAGATAGAAAACTAAGAATTCTGCTCTACCACTCTCAGAATAGAATTTAAAATGCTGCAAAGTTTCATATTGTTTCTTTCGTCTAAGCGCAGGTTGCAACGATGTAATATTCTACTGGCGCGCCGTTCTTGGCTGTTGCTATGTTTATCTTAGCATGTTATAAATGAACGCAAACACCGGCCGTGTTTTATTTACATTATCGATTTTCCTTCGAAATGCAATAATAAACAGCATTAGCCGCGCTTAGATTTTTACATAATAATATTTATCCTCCACACTTTTGAAATATTTAATTTTAAGCACAAAACTACTAAAAACTCTTTAAAATAACGTTAAAATATATTTACAATAAATGTTTTCATAGTTTCATATTGTTAAACTAACAGGCATTACTTTAGAATCAGCTTATATGCGATCATTTTATAATAGTTGATATTATGGCAACCACTAGTCCAGAATAATAATTATCACATTCCCTCATGTCTTAAAGTAGAATTATGTTATATAGAAATTATATACCAGACAATTGGGACGATGTAACATATAGTCTATAGATACGCGATTTAACATAATAAAACGGTTTCTACTCCAATTACATTTAAGACCAGGTGTAAACTTTTAATGAAGCTAAATAGCTCGGTCATTGGCAGGCGATTCGATATCGAGTGCAACGTTTGCACTGCTAAATCAAACGGTATCCGATACGTTAAACGCTCTACTGGCTTTTTGCTTCTAACTTCTCTTTATGATTTAACAATATTGCTATGTAAATTTCAAACTCATCTATTCCTTGAAATAACTAAGTATAAGTGCCACCAGAAGAAATACACACATTATAATAATATAAATAAAATATAAAATAAATAGATGGTAAAAACATGCTTTCGTCTCATTCAGGTTTAACGATTATAAAAATGATTCATTTTAATTTTACCGAATTGTTTTGTTTTTTTTGAGGTGTTACAGCTACCGAGTTTTAGTAAATAAGAAATAAAAAATACGTAATAGCTGTTTATATTGTTTATTTATTTATAAAATTGACGTAAATAACGTGTGGCGAGTAATTTTCTAATAGTTCGTACATTTCCTAGGTTTTATTAGTTAGAAATGAGCCTGGCTTCCTTATTGTAGACTATCTCGATATCAACGAAGCTCGCAATTATACTCCCGTCGTCGTCGCATACCCGTCTTCAGATGTAATTGCTAGATATGTTAAATCATGTCCGTTATACCGCATGGAATTTGTGACATGAGACTAATTACTGTCAGAAGACCGCTTGGCGTCGCATGCGCACGTTGCAATAGTACATATAATATATGTTTTTATGTAATAATAGATAATTCTTACTGAACAGCCTAAGTACTACAAGGTAATTCAACACATTCTATATTATAACTTTTTATGACGTTTGAACAGTGTGTGATGGCATCGCATGTATTCTTGTTGTTTGCCCGGGAAAACTCTTATTTTTTTTTAAATATCCTAATGCTACGATGCAGATATTTATAATGTTCTAGTAACAAGCCTCACTTCACTTAGGTGCTAAGTTTGAATGGAATTTAAATTTACGGACGAGCCAGTAACAATCGGATCAATAGTGTATGAACACACAGAGGACAAATATACTACGAACATTTGTTTTTAATTTTATAGTTTTGTTAGAACGTAGCGTAAGAGAGCTCTTATTCCATGCGGTCTCATCGATCGTTACTCTTAATATACTGGTATCCTTAGAGAATTACGTAATACACAAGAATATGAAGTCATTTTATGGCACTGTCAGAACTCAGACCTATGCTGCCTTTACTAAAGAAATCATACCATTTCTTGTCTCCAGTACCTACTGTGTAAAAGAAGGATAAGCATACTTTAATAAGATTACGGAAGATCTAATAGCGATCTATATATTTTTTTTTTTTCATTTTTTATGGTAAATCTAGAGATTCCATTTTAGTGAAAAACAAGCTTTTGCGATAATAATCCAATATTATTTAAGTTTATTGCTTCAAAAGGCATTCGATTAGCAAATCTACCTCAACATGAATTTATGAGCCAGACTAACTAAATATATTGCACAGTTGCTATTACGTCAGCCTCGTTCGCATTTTTAACTTTTTACAACGATAGAAACTAGTGCGGAAAAATTTAAACGCTTGCTACATATAGAATTGATTTATAAATCGGTACTAATAAATTGTCGCCTATACTGGTACAACCTACTTCGTTGATGGGTACTTATTTTATATTGTTAGTAGTTTTGTAGACATGAAAAGTAGGAGGTTAATTTTTGTATTGACTTATATCAAGCGTGTTATGTTATATGTTTTGTCCCCAGTTTAATATAGATTTCTCAAAGATGCGATATTTTCTTGCAGTAAATTGTATCCTTTATCCCAGATGACTACCTATTATCATATCAAATTTCACCAAAACCTGTACGGTCCGGTTTTTTCGGTTCTTTCGGTGATGCGTTCTTAGACAGACAGATAGACAAAAATTCTAAATAGTTCAATCAATAAGAGTTTCGAAAAAAAAATTAAATGTACACATTCGACCCAATTAACATCTTATGTATGTATAGATCATTTTGTTAAAAGACGTAACTTTTGCTTATTGCTTATGCTACCAAATAAAAAAAAAGTAGTGAATTCTTCATCAATCATCATCGCCATTTATAAACAATACGATATGAGTGATGGTGGTATCATACTTAGATATTAGATATAGGTATGTTATTTCTTACATTTGGAATCAAGACTGTTTATATCAATATTTTAATAGTTTTGTAGACCGTTGTTGGCGCTATCAATCAGTACGCATTGAATAAATCGAAAACAATGAACAGCGATGCTTAAAATGCATATCAAAACGCGACGATTAAAGTTATGCGTTATTAATTTTATTTTAGTTAACAATTTCCATCGATTGAACGATCAAACTAAACTGACATATTTAATACTTTCTGAAACTTGAATTATTAAACTTGCTTTACGTTTTTGATTTATTTAAATAAATTTGTAGTACAAATATTCTGTTTTACAATTCAAAGAATTTTATATAATCGTTATATGATAACTGCGAACAAAAAAGCAACCATTGATGTTATTAAAATAAATTGATGTTGCCAACAAGTAATTTTTGGTAAGATCGCCTTCGGCTAAACTACAAAACTACTAGCAATAAAAAATAAGTACCCATCATAATTACTTCAACATACAAGGCCACTGACTAGTACATTTAGCATAAGTGTATGAGAAGTTATATCAGACCTATTTAGATCACGCCGCACCAAGGGTAAACGTTGATTAATCGTGGTTCAGTCTGGCATCGTTCTTTACCATTAGACGCTATTACGCAACGAAGAGAGTAATTAAATGGTACCTCGTAATTCGTATACGCACGCTAGGTAACGCTCGAGCACATAATAAATTGCTTAAGCACAAACCTGATATCATTTTCATGAAATATCCTGAAAAAATTAGATTAATTCAAACAACCTCAATTCAAAATTCCGTTATTAGTTTTGCTTGTTCTGTTATGTTCTCTATTTTTGTCCCAGTAAAATAGCTGGCACGATCGTTAAAAATAACTGTATAGAATCGATTTATTTGGCTAATTGGTTTCGTTGGAGATAATTTTCGTATTATTTAGTCTTTTGATAGGTATTTTATTGTTATATTGTAATTTTTAGTAATAGATGTACATAATGTATATTGCTAAGAGAAGTTTTCTTAACAGATAAAGTTTAAAATAAATTACACAATTTATACCTGTGCTTTGTTTTTGTTTGTTGTTTTTTATATATATTTGGTATAAATATCTTTACCAGTCGGCTTCAAACCTATCTTATTTTAATCTGTAAATTTATTTATATAATATTTTATTTTATAATTGTTAATATAAAAATAAACCTTGAGGCAATAGCCGGTGCTTAATACTATCTCGAAATACTCGAAACTGTAATTACACCCAAAAAAGTTCGAATGAAGCGAGTTCTAACGTTGTGTAGCGAAGGCTATATCTATGGTTGGGTAATTCGAGATATTACAACAAAAACATTTTCAATCACATTACAAGTTTCCAAATACCATCCATTATGATAACACGCTCTGCATTAGGGCATATTTCTTTATAAGAGTTCTTCCCGTTATTCCCATTATGGTGTCGATAGTTGACTAGAGTCGGTGTTTGCTTTCTCCAAGAGCATGTAAATGTGCTTTATTGTGCTGTAATCAAACGAAAATGACTTTAATAATATTGTATTCCCTTTTATAAAGCCACGTATAGTCAATGACCTGTATTCGTATGCAACATATAAGGTTATCATCACTGACTATTTCTTCCGAACAAAATGAAAGATTTTGGGCTATTTAGTAATGATGGTGAATGCTTGCTTTTGAGGCATTATGTAACGTAAAAACGTAGAGCTGTTCTGGCTTATAGAGTTTTACAAATATGTTGTTTATAGCATTAAATAATTCCTTTATGTTTCATTTCACTTGTCATAGTAATTTTCATACATTCCATAATATTTAAAAAAAATACTTTGCATTTTCCTTGTGTTATACTCTTACATACTTCTCACACTTCACTGGTGAGTTAACGTCAATGGCCTTTCCCTCAAGCTTGGACACGTGCGCTCGCTTTTTTTTACGGAAATACTCGAGAACAAAAAAAAAAACTAAAAGTGTCTAATAAGTTGCTCTCTATTAAAATTAACTTATTTAATTAATTAACATCTACACACAATACAAATGTGCAATTTAATTAGTTTCATAAGTATATATAGTTCATTCTATTTTAACAAGCATTAGAAAATAATTAACATTGAAGGATTGTAAAAAAATTGACAGTATTTTCGTTTCCACAGCATTTTATAGCAAAAATCTATAAGATACCTACATAAAAATATATGACATATTTTACCAAATAAATTATTATTGATTAAATTTTTATCGAACCTTTACAGGAGCAAGTTTTATGAACATAAAAGTTTTAATAGCTTGTCATAATGTGTATTGATATTTTTTTCAACATTCAATAAGATTATTTTGATATTAATAAGTATGAGTGCCTCCTCATACTTAAGTATGAGGTATTTGTAAGAACGTTAGCGAGACTTTCAAACTTCTGTTAAAATGAATAAACTATGTCAAATGCTATAACTTATATTCAACGTTATTTTAGACAAGGTAAGTATTAAATGTTTTTATAACTTTTGAGACAATAGTAGGTACAATATAAAACACTTGCCTGACAGACAATGTGTCTCCGATGACACCTCGCCCCGTATAACAATAGCTTCATTACGTGCAACAATAACAACCCACTTGCGGCCACTCGGGCCGTATGAAACGATATTGAAAAAATATATTTTAATTGAATCCTCGGCGACCCTACTCTATATAGGTAGGTACTGGACCCATTTATTCGCACTCTAATTTGTTTTGTTGCGACATTTATACTGACATGACCGGTTTACTGAAGGCTATGCCTACCTAGGAGTTATGAGCGTGCTGATATATAAACAGCACGAAGCAGACACAATAAACATGAAGTTTTATTACTTGGCCGTGTTCCACGCACGGATGTTAAGCCGCGTATTTACAGGATAGTTTGTCGTGCCAGATAAGGTAGATGCACTGTGCAGACGTTTCGCCTGTGGCGCTTAAATGTGCAAATTTTTAAAATTTCGTCGTCTTTATTACGTACATATATCGCTTTATTTTAAACTACTGAAACACTATTATTTGTGGCATGGGACATATATGAAAAAGCTCTATTGAAGAATAAACCGATTATATTATATTTTTAAGCAATAAAAACAATTACATAAATTATTTAAGTTTTATTCGTGTGTCCAGTACCTATTTTTGGCCAAACTGAGATTTGACTACTGGACCTCACATGTACATTGTACAGTAGTACAAATAACTACTACGCTATTGAGCCAGTCTCCTAGTTTTTGGTAGTGTAAATTAATATAATAAACAAACTGCTAATTAACATGAAAACAAGTTATAATTAAACATTTATACAATTAATTATTATTGTAACATATGTATATTTAAATCAGAGGCGTATTTACAGATTTGGCGCCCCGGGCCAATTAGCTCTGCCGCCCCATGACGTACTTATTTAAAAAAAGATTATAATATGTCTTGAACGCAAATGTTATTTAGGTACTTTTTAGTATGGATGTTATGTTATGTTAGTAAACTTCCTCGAGGCACCTGGAAAAAGCCCCTGGTTTTTACGATGAACTAATTTTTTCAGAAAAAGCCTCATATGAATTGGACCTGGCTTTTTATGAAGAACAAATTTTTCCAGAAAAGGCCTTATATGAATTGAACCTAATAAACGCCCCGATCATACTAAAAACAACGAAATCGACATCATTATATCGAACAATCGCCACATATTCAGAGATGACTCAGTTAACAGGGTTAAAATCGGCAGTGATCACCGACTTGTAAGGGGAGCTCTGATTATGAACATTAAAATTAAAAGTGCGCGGCTAATGAAGTCTAGAAGCAAGCTGGCAGCGAAAGCTTTTAGTTAGGGCTACTGAACACGAATCGAAAACACGATCAAGAGATGGACAAAAGTTGAAGCTCTCAAGTACGACTCTGAACGAAAATGGCGAAGGGACACGCGATAGTACTAGGTACTTGACAAGAACGTGAGAAACCTAATAAGGCGTAATTTAAGACAAACGAATACCCAAAGTATTGAGGATGCTATAGAACCAAATATGGACTCGAAAGATTTTTGCCAATTCTCACAGCTGCCGTTGTCACCTGACAAAGCTTAGAACCTCACAAGGTACAATAGTCACCTCGAAATCAGACATTCTCGGTGAAGTCGAAAGATTCTTTGAGGATATTTACTCCTGAGTCCTGAGTCCCACCACGTGGAGGATCCAGACTGGTCTCCGAGCCAGACTGGTCAGCCATTGAGCAGTTGAGCTTCCCGACATCGACGTAAGCGAGATTAGGATAACAAAGCTCCGGGTGAGGACGGAATTACTGCACAGTTCCTCCGAGTCGCAGGAACAAAGGTTCTATCAGAGCTCTCAAAATTCTTTAATTTTCTCCATTACAATGGCACTACACCGGAGGCATGAAGTAGAGGCAGAGTAGTATTGTTCTTAAAGAAGGGGGATAAAACTCTTTTGAAGAACTACTGACCTGTGACTCTTCTGAACCTTGTTTAGGTATAAGTTGATTTCAAGGATTATGGCGAATCGTCTCGCTCAAAAATTCGATGGCTTTAATAATCAGCATTTATGCCTAACGTTTATGGACTACGAGACATATTTTTTTTTTAATTTATTAAATAAGGCTTACTAACTAGAATAAATATACACAAAAATAGTAACTAAAACTTTAAAAAAATATTATTTTAAGTTACGTACATACTATAAAAAGTTAGTTACATACATTCGTTCCACTTAAATGATAACTAATGTAAAAAACAAAAAAAGAAATATTGTAAAACTAAATGCTTTCCTTAAGATTCTACAATCCATGCAGAGATATATCAAAGTACTACGGTGCTTATACCAATCTGCAACGATGACCATCCAAGTACAAAGTTAGAACACTAGGCCATTATAAATGAAACTACCTTTTCGGATTTTGTCGCGGATTTATTTTGATTTTTAGTTCCCGACGTTTCAAATGCTTTACAGCAATCATGGTCACTAGGCCAATCCGATTACACCGCAGTCCGCAGGGTAGAAAGGGGATGTTATCTACCCGAAACTGTTTACCTGTGCATTGGAGGACGTCTTCAAAACGTTCGATTGGAACGGACGTGGCATCAACTTTAATGGAGAGTATAACACACCTGCGATTTGCCAATGTCATAGTCATCATGGCAGGTACTCTGCTGAATTTGGAGAAATGCTAAACAGCCTAAGTGATTCTTCAAGACGAGTGGATATCATGGACGACCAAAATCATGTTGAATTATCGTGTATCCCCGAGACCAGTGATCGTGAATGGCGCTGTTCTTGAAGTTGTGCAGGAATAAATATACTTGGCCAAACTATACAACTCGGCCGGCACAACTTTGAGAAAGAGACCAACCGAAAATTATGCTTGGGCTGGGGCAGCTTTTGGGAAGCTACATCATTTTCTAGAGATCATCTATTCCACAATCCCATAAGACCAGGGTATTTAACCAGTGCATGCTACCAGTAATGACATAAGGAGCCGAAACGTAGGGTGGGTCCACAAATTTAAGGTTCAGCGAGCAATGGAACGCACAATGCTTGGTGTTTCTCTGGCAGACGGAATTCGAAATGAAGTTATTCGCCATAGAATTAAAGTAGCCGATATCGCGTGCAAAATTAGCTCTATGTAGTGGAAGTGTTCTGTTCATGTGTGCGCACTGACAAACCGAAACATGTTAGAGTGTAGACCTCGTGTTGGCAAGTATAGTGTAGGACGCCCTGTAGCACGATGGACTTAAGAAAGGTGGTGGGCAGTGGATGGATGCGGACTGCAAAGGCTGGTTGGCGCTCATTGAGGTCCGAGCCCTTTGTTCAGCAGTGTTCTGGTACTTCTCTGAGAGCAGGCTGTGGATCACCTTTGGCTGGGTGGTCTGCAGACCACGTTCGGCAGACCTGCTGGGCCGTCGGGGCGTCGTGATTAAATGCACAAGCAATCCTGCGCCGCCCCATTATGACGGTTGAGGGTTGTTGGGTATTAGTGGGTAGTACTGCCTTTTTTGTCTAATGAGTCTCACATAACCACTTGTGTATACGTTAATGCTAAAATCTCAAAAATAAATAAAAAAGGCCTTTGTTCAGCAGTGGACGGCGATAGGCTGATTCATGATTGATAGTATGAAATTGTGTACAATAGGTCCACTAGACCTATTGTACACAATTTGTTGGCTTTGAAGCTTTGGTTTTTTTTACGTAACAGTTTCAATGTCATTCAAAATAAAAAAAATAGTGTTGGCTTCGCCGCCCCTCGGAGCCTGCCGCCCCGGGCCATGGCCCCCTTGGCCCTAGGGTAAATACGCCCCTGATTTAAATATTTAATTAATAAATATCACATGTCACGTTATCTCTATAATATTTTTAAAATATACTCTTTTATCTTTTTATCTACATTTTATTAAAGTAACGTTATTGGGTAGGTATAACTTCTAAACTGTCCTGCGGTCGGCAGGCGGTGTGCGTCGCCTACCTCTTCCCCTTTCGCCCGCGGCAGGCTTTCTCGACACGTGTACAACCGGTATTTTATTATTTGAAGATTAAACTTCTTGCTTGTTTACAAATTCAAATTATAGTTTATACCATATAGTATAATGAAGTAATATTTAATGTGTAACACTAAAATATGGTTTAAATTATTTTGATAAATGAAAAGAATTACAATAAACCAACCTTTTACAAGTAAGGAAACTAAATATAATTAACTGTTTAATAATAGACTAAAGCTTTATTTACCTCCGATTTGGAACCATAAATAAGTCTTTTTTGAGCATTACCTATTAAAATAATATACAAGAGCATGGCGCGTATACTCGTATATTATAAAAATAATATATTTTATACATTTTTCCAGTTCTTACGCAATTATGAGAATTAAGGTGTCTAGTTTCACGACCGGCTACGAATTTTAATCAGTTTTTAATTGTGCCCTCCCTTTTGTAAATAATATAATTTTAGCACGAAATAAAACGGCATGCCCGTTGAATTTATTAAGCATAAGCTGTATGTGGCTTAGAATAAATGAGTAATGAACAAAGAAAAGCGTGTTCCATTTTTTAAGATTTTAAATTCGTGTAAAAGAAATTTCAAAATGGGGCAACGGCCTCTTTTGCCCTACTTTTCTTACTTTCTTTAAAACAAGTTTCAGCTATGAAGTTTAAGGGACTTACAAAAGATAGAGATAAATATTTATAATACGGATAAGAATAAATCACTTTTAATAAACAACTACTGGATTTGCTGTGGGACTATTTTCTAAAATTTTATAAAACTTATACATTTAGATAATGTGGTCCCAAGCTGAAATATCGTAGCTTCAATAGGGATAAAACAAAGCGCTGGAAAACGCTACCCACCAATCATCGTCTAAAAGTCACAGGAAAATGAAAAATGAAACTTTCTCTACTGCTTCGCTTCTTTGATACTGTACTGCAAGAATCGTGCATAGGAATGTTAAATGTTATTGCTATGCGAAATTTATACATTGAAAGCCTTACTTTGAACCAAATCATGAAAATTATTTACATTAATGATCAAAAATATACATGAACAATAGTCGATAAATAATATTTCAAATTAAAATTCACTCCAAGGTAATTTAAAATTTATAAATTTAAGTAAAAAATAAACTTAAAATCAAAGATATCAAAAAGTAAGCGACTATCCATACAAATTATATGGTGGCTATAAATTATAAAGGTAATACATACATAATATCTGACCTTTTTTTATCACTTTTTTCTATGGGGTTTTCTAATTCTCAAAAGTAGTAAGTCCATAATTTTGGTACACCCTCCTTAAATTGGGGAGGGCCTCCCCCACCCCTTGTCACTGTGTTTTGAGTTTTACTAATTTTTTTCAAATTCTTTCAATTTTTAAGTATTTATAGCTATTTTTATGATATTTTCGATATTCCCTTTTGGAGCACTGCGTGCCCACGCGTGCCCCTACAAAGTAAGCTCTGCATAATATTATGTACTTAGAATAAGCTGTTTATTTATTTATTTATTTATTTATTTATTTATTAACAGCACACTAACAATACACATGTTAAAACACTTTACAATACATTTTAATTAGACGAAAAAACAGACATGCATATCAGTTACAAGTGCGCATAGCTTTGCATTGTTAGTTACATATTACATAACGAAAATTATTGATAAAAATACAAAATTGACATGGTATAGAAAAAACAACATTATTTTAGATCAAATAAGAGAAAAACTTAAGAATTGTATACAATCATTATAATACATTAGTTTTGGATAAGTAATATTCTATTAGCTTGCGCTTGAATTTTTTGAAGGAATCATGAAAAATATCTAGTTCTGGTAAGGCCTTAGAAATAATATTATAATTCGAACACATGCGGACGATGGGAGAATGGGAACCAAGATTAGTGTTGACGCAGGGTATATAAAAAAGATTTTTTTTACAAGCTCTTTGGTGTTTATAGGGAACTGCTAAATTTATTCGTTCAAGTAATTCATTATTCTGAACTGCACCGTTCAAGATTTTATGCAAAAAACAAAGATCGAGCACTGCTCGTCTATCACTTAACGATATCATTTTAAAGAAAGAGATTCGGCTTTGGTAGGGTTGTCTATGGCAAATGTCTTCGCTAAAATATGCTAAGTGTTTCGTAAAATTGCGCTGTACTCTCTCAAGGCGTTGTGAGTGAATGTAATATACGGGATTCCAAACTACAGAAGCATATTCCAAATGGCTACGTACAAAAGCATTGTAAAGCAAGATTTTAGTTGAGACCGAGAAGCCTTTAGTGTTACGTTTTATAAATCCGAGAGTTTTTGCTGCTTTGTTAACGGATTTTGTGATGTGCTGAACGAATTTTAATTTATCGTCCAGAATTACACCCAAATCTCTAATCTCGCTGACTTTCTGTAGTTGGGTGCCTTCAATGACGTAGTTTGAAGCAAGTGGTTTTAGCTTTCTAGAATATTTGATAAAGAAACATTTTTTCACATTGAGAGACATACGATTTTTGCTACACCAAAGACTGATTTTATTTAGAGCATCCTGTAGTGACACTATATCTGATGAATTTTTTACGGCTTTATAAATTTTTAGGTCATCAGCAAATAAAGAGATTTTACACGTATTGTTATTAGTAGCGATGTCATTAATAAACACAAGGAACAAAAGAGGTCCAAGATGAGATCCTTGCGGTACTCCGGATTGCGCGATATAGGATTTTGATTCAAATCCCTTGACAGAAACAACTTGACATCTATCCTGTAAATATGACTTGAGCCACATCAAAAGAGGGCCATAAATACCATTTTGCATGAGTTTTTCGACTAGAATAGTGTGATCAACTTTATCGAATGCACTGCTGAAATCGGTATAAATTGCATCGATTTCATCTCCTTTGTCAACACCCTGGGACAAATCAGCAACAAAGTTGACAAGGTTGCTTTGGACTGATAAGCCGCTTCGAAATCCATGTTGTTGGTTTGAAATAACTCTATTTAAATGGTGGGAAATTATAGGAAAAATGGAGCTTTCGAAAAGCTTAGAGAAACATGATAGGATGGATATCGGTCGGTAGTTTTCGATATTCATTTCGTCGCCCTTTTTAAAAACTGGTACGATTCGTGCATTCTTCCACTTGTCTGGGAATATGCCTTCTTTTAAAGAACGATTAAATATTAAAAACAGTGGTAGGGACAGAGCCGTCCCACAACGCTTTACAAACAAAGGGGGAATAGAATCAGGGCCAGGACCTTTGTTAGAATCCAGAGCTTTAATTTTTTTTAATATATCTTTTTCATGGAGGTTGATTCTCGAAATTGCTGTTGAAATAGGATATTTGGAAAAATGACTGTGAGGTTTTGTGTTATCTGTGTTATATACTGAGCAAAAGTGACTTGCAAATAGATTGGCTATTTCTCCTCCAGAGTTAGCGATAGTATCGCCTAAATACATGGATGCTGGTAGCGACGTTTCTTTTTTATTTTTGCTTTTAAAATATTTCCAGAAATAATTAGGATCCTTTGAAATTCTACTTTCTACATTGTTTTTGTTGTCATTATTACATATGTCATATAATTTGTGACAGCGAGAGCGCAAGATTTGAAATTCAATATTGTCCCTCGGATTTCCATAAATACGATACCGCATACGTGCCCTATTTTTTTCTTTTAGTAGTTTAATTAGTTTAGGCGCGAACCAGTGAGGATATTTGTTTCTTCGACTACTACGGATAGGTACGAACTTATGTATAATATCATTTAGCGTTTTGTAAAACTTATCTACCATATCATTGACATTATGACAATCAGTAAATTGCAGCGACCAGTTTATATTCTTTAGTTCAGTTGTGATCGAAGTATAATCGGCTTTGTGGTAATTATATTGTATTTTACTAAGAGGACGAAGGGAACATTTGACAGTGCAGGGAATTGTTATCAAAAGATTAGGGTGAAAGGAATCTAACTTACTTAAGAGCTCAAGGGGACGCGATACCGATATATTGGGTACATTGCTTATTACTAGATCTAACACCTTACCATCACGATTAACAATGCTATTGTATTGATGTAAATTATTAAGGGCCATAAAGTCAATTAATGAAAATCCTAATGGTGTACCAAAGTTCGATGCCTTAGTATATCCCTTTGTATTAGTGCTCCAACTTATAAAACTCATGTTGAAGTCACCAAGCACTATTATGTCATCAATTTTGTTTGAGGCCAAGTCTATATTTTCTAAAATGTTATTGAGATTTTCAGATTTTACTGGTGGTGGTAAGTAGGCCGCACATATCGCAAGTTTCTTCATAGTTTTATTTATATTTGTTTCAATTACTACCCATATGACTTCATGATCAGTTTCCAGATTTAAAGCTCTGAAAGATGGAATTTCTTTTGTCACTGCAATAGCTACGCCTCCGCCATCTTTTTTTGCTTCGGAAGTATGAATTCGGTCCTTTCTATAGACTATGTAACGGGAATCGATCCATTCATTGTTTTTAATATTATCGTTTAGCCATGTTTCCGTGAATACAATAATTTTGTAGTTTGAATTTAATATATTCTTAAGAATATCGTCAGTTTTGGTTCTTAAGCCTCTAACGTTTTGATAATAGATTTCAAGCATTATGGAAGATTTACAATAGCCACTGCATTCGCTGTTCAAGCTGCAAAGCTTGTTATTGGATTGCATTTAGGTGTTCCAGACTTTTTATAACTCTAGCTTGACTAAACTCATCCTTTCGGATGTAAATTTTTCCGTTACGGACCCAAACGAAGCGGTAGTTTAATTCCTTAGCTTTTATTCGTGTTGCTGCATGAAGAGCTTTAGCGAGAGGTGTTAGGTGTTCCGAAACGTACACTGCTCTGTGCGCTCCTCCAATACCCAAATGCTGTGAGCTTAACTTGTCTTGGGGATTTTTTTTATTAAATTGGACCACTGCTGAAAGAAGGGCATCTCGGTGCCTTGGACTTCGAAGCTTGACGATAACTGAACGTGGTCTGTCGCTATTGTTGTTTAATTTTGCAACTCTGGTCACTTGTTGTATATCGTCAGAGGTAAGAGAGCTCTTGACCGTTTGGGCTAGTTGGACTATTGTGGTTATAAGGTTTTCTGACTTATTTTCAGGTATACCATTTACTTCAATATTGTTTTCCCTCATGTGCATTTCCACAGTGTTTAATCTGTTACTTAGGTCCTTGACATTAGATTTCAGAATATCATTTTCTTTTTTTAACTGATCAATGATAGTAATTTTTTCTATTAATAAGTTTTTCAATTCCTCGTATTGGTTATTTATAAATGTAAGTGAATCACAAAAACCGGTCATCTGATCGTTTATATTATTTAGCTGTGCAGTAACTTGGGTTTTTATTGTATTAGGGAGCTCTTGCTTAAGTATATCACGCATTGTTTCTACCGTAATGTAACTGTCGCTAGCATAATCTGAAGATTTACTATGCTTTTTCCGCAAGGTGATGTTTGACGGTTCTATTGAGTCGTTGTATGATGCATTACTGCAATTTACATTTAATGTAGTAGACCGAACAGGTGTATTCGAATTGTCTATCTTTGGTTGTTTACTACGACATTCGGGGCATTGCCAAACACTTTTAAGTTGTGGTTCTAGTTGAGTGAATTCTTTCGAAGATATGTTGGCACATTGAATGTCATACCTTAACTTACATTTATAACATGAAATAAATTCCTTTTTAGGTAAAGTTTGTTTGCATCCCGCACAGTTAAACATTGTTATTATATTAAATAAATTTTAAATTTAAAAAATTTTATGATGAGATTTGAACCCGTGTTTGCAGTTCTATTTGCTTTAAAAGCACTCCTTGTACGATTGAGCTACGACTCGTATGATGTGACCGTTGAAATGTTGTGTTCACTTTGTAAGAGTTATGATTATTATTTTATTGAGAGGGTATTAGTATCAAGAATATTATTGTTGACCACTAATTTACACAGAAAACCAAGTTTTTCGAAGAACACTGATAAAATGCACTAGTTAATTACAGTTAGTAGCGTCTTTTAACATGATAGTAAAACTTTACTGTTATTTAGATCTATTTCACTTCACTAATGATTGCACTTTGTAGTTGTTTTATTCGTTCATGTAAGCACTGTATTTTATTTGAAGGAGCAGTCTATATGTTGAGATAACATTTGCACAAATAGTCTTTAGTACAAAAATATGCTTATTTCATTTTATTATTAAAAATAAGAACTTTAAACTGTAATTTTGTATTTTTTAGATGAGAGTAACTTTAACGTTGACTACCTACATATTATTCAAGGTTGCTTATCGGTTTATAACTTAAAAGCTGCTACAGTATGCTCTACATTGCTCTTTGGATTCAGCGTTACTGATAACTCGCCCACTCAATGGTATACTGGGTAGTTTGCCTAATCATTACAAATGGACTGCCAACAACAATAACAAATGCGACTGTATTTTTACTACGATAAATAGCTTATCAAAGCTCGGAAGTTTAAACATAATGTGCCGTTTCTTTCGTTGTTTGATTTGTTCTCTTTTTTAGGCATAGTGACTATATTATGTAAGAAAAGTACAATAAGTAAATAAGGACATATTTTTCATAGCTAAATCGATATTCAAAAAAGCTCTTACCTTGAAAATATTGTCATATTCTAATATATGAAGGAAATTTAATAAACACCATTAGTATTTTACATCACGAGTACCTTGAAGACGACAATTTGATATATTATATGAATATTTACACTAATAAGCTCTTTTTATGCAGCTCCACATTTATCAGTAGGCATTTCACACTCTGTGCGTGATAATTAAATATTTACCTCGCTTAATTCATAAGGGGATCCATAAAACTGTACCTTTATTATTATTTATTCGTATAACATGAAGGAGGCTTAAAAACAAGTTTTGTTGAAAATCATATATCTTCGTATCGTCTATCGTCCAACTGTCAGAAATATCATACAACTCCATTTACAAATAAACATTTACTTTACGTACAGATAATAACGACTCTAAGCAAAATCCGTTTATTTACATAGACATTAAATTCAAACGTTTGTATAGTAATCAAATTTTGAAGTGAAAAGCCGCTCATTTGATTTCCACGTGGCATTACATTTTCTCTAGAGACTAACTTTTATGGAACGGATGAGTTCAGATACAACAGCTTGTTTATGCAAAGCATCTGCATATTTACTTAGTTGTGGTGGATGCCGTCTGTTTGGCAAGCTCGGTTGATTATATTTATTTGTATGTAGTTTAAAAGGTATAGAATAGGTAGGTACAAGTAAAGTGTTATAAACAACGGCGCGACGTCGGCAAGGCGACACTCTGACACAGTTTCTATTTAATTCAACAAGCAGTAATCGCAATGGACGCTAAATATAATTACGCATTGGCATTCTCCCCACGGCGCCGGTCCTCTGACGGCGAGTACATCCTCACACGCATCCAAATAAGCGCGAGGCAACCCTCCTGCCTACGGATGAGTTTTTAATTTTATGTTCTGGATAGTAATTCGTTTTAAAACAATGGCGTCGTATGAACCGTATGAATATATATGCAAGACAGTTTACCTCTTAACCTGTGAGGAATAGGTAAATGGTTTTTAAAGCGAGGCGTGCCTTAATAAAACTGATTCTATTATTAAATACGCACTCATACGTGACACGGCGTGTCGATTGTTGCCATGATAATAAACTGACAGTATAACTTTTGGACATGAATTTCATTTATAATTTACTAAAAAAAGTTAAGATTACATATTACATTACTAATAAGTCTAAAAATTTCTAGTGTAGAACGTAAACCACATAAGTATTATAGGTGGTCCACGCACAAATGGTTAAATGGCGCCCGTCGTAACCAAATAAATATTTATGTTCGCATAAATTTTACGACGACAGACATTATATTATATTAAATGCACTGAAAACAGCAATCAAATGTAAATATCAAATTTTAATATGTATTTTGTGAAAAATTTCCGTATTTACGACTCGTACTGAATATTATGCCCATAACATTCGTATAACACGTACACATTTCATTGAACCAAATGCAAGTCAAATACTTTACGTCGTTTAAATTCGGGCCGAATTGGCAAGTTCGGTGTCATGGTAATATAATGTCATAGATAGGGAGCATAGTATACATATATACGAATGCAGTAATGTAAACAACGGGATAACCGCTAGCGGGCGCGCCTCGACCGACCAGTTTAATGAAGAGATTTGGCACGACTGCACGAGCCTTAACGGTTTCTGTCTGCAGATATATACTTAGCTACACAGCTGGGCTAATGCTTCACTACTATGTTCTTAGTGGTGTTGCTTTTTTTTTTGTCTATGATTAACATAGACAAAAATATTTAGGCGTTTTAACTGTTTAATATGAAGTAATATTGATGAAAAGAGAGGTAAATAATTAGTTATATACGAATTAGGATCGATCTCCAGAACTATTAATACAATTTTGAATTTTCTAATCGAAACCTACAGTAATCCTGATATCTGTAGGCTGTTAATTATAAAAATCACAATCACAATATTTGAATCTCAATTAGGAAGAGATATGTGTATCTACGTGTCGTAGATTTTCTTAGTCCGAATCAAGTTCTTAAAAGCCGCCCCCTATATGATTTTTATTAGAGTTCCGTAGATAAAAGGCATAAAGAATAACTGTTTATTAGATGGCTAAAAACGCCGCCCCTGCACTGTGCAACCTGATACAAAGATGAGAATCTTTGTATCATAACAACGCAATGTTTTTATAAACATGTACATCGTAATTTTTACTCATCTAATTGATTATATTAAGATAGCTCGCAAGGTAGATGGTGAGAGGTAGAGAGAAAAAAATAAATAAAAACAAATGCGCAATATTAAAATATACATTATACTTATATTGCCCTGCATTCAAAGAAGCAAGAGTAATTTAGTACAAACCAATGAACATAAAGAACACTGTTTATATTTTCCAGTTGGAATGCCTTAAAGTAAGTTAGTACATCTAATAAGTAATACGTATTAAATACTTTATTGAAAAACTAGACTACCGTTGCATTATGTGGCTGGCCGGCGCGCCGGCGGTACGAGCGACAGTCGATCGTCATACACGTCTCTATTGAGGAGGGCTCATTGTGAAAGCAGCCTATGTACACATAACTCATCGTGTATATAATTGATAACTGTGGCCATGCATTTAGGAAACTTTATACGACTAGATAATTCTAACTGTTCGACGTTCGTGGGTTCGGGCAACTCAAAACTAGATTTCGGATTCATTGAATATGATTATTTTGAATGGATTTTTTTTTAAATCTAAATGTTGTGCCAAATTTTAAAATTTATAAACGTCTCAAACTACTTAGAAAACATTAGTGTCTAATAATAAGAAGAAAAAATCTAGAAATGAAACAAATAAAGCCATTAGAATGTAAATGATACATTTTTTAGGCAAAAGATCGT
The DNA here is from genome assembly GCA_951802675.2 of Boloria euphrosyne. Lineage (NCBI taxonomy): Eukaryota > Metazoa > Arthropoda > Insecta > Lepidoptera > Nymphalidae > Boloria > Boloria euphrosyne. The sequence goes on from OX637872.1 coordinate 8,939,609, forward strand.
CACCACGGAGTCTACGATTACCAATCACTTACCGTCGTAGACATGTCTGTGTTAATTATAAAAACCAGTATTAGAGTAATTAAATTGAGATCGTAAATAGAGATTTCATTCTGTTGAATTATTCAAAAGGCTTTTTCGGTCGTGTTGCCAACTAAAACCTTTGGTCTCAAGACTGTTAAAGCATGGTAACCCCTGCTCGTACGTTGATAACTGCGCACTGAACGTCGGCGTCTGTACTTCCAATTTTACCTCATTTGCATACTCCACTCGGTGCCGTGTAATGCCACCTGAACATGTCGCATTGACTACTGATGGGTATCAAGGGGTATCACTGTCGGTGATTACCTGTACAAAACGCTAATATAATTCTGAATCTAAAATTTATGTTTAAGAAAATGTAATATTCATTTAATTATACTGGTTGAATATGAATAACATGTATTTATATTTATAAGGTACCTATTATTATGTTTGTATCTAGATGTTAGACTGCATTGCTGCAAAAAAACTCATGTTGAAGGTTAAAAGTATATTAAAATTGAAGCAACGTCTTTATCAGTATTCAAAGGAAAATTTCCATACCGTTTATTTTTATCTATATTTATGACGAAATAAGTTCAATCTGGAAAGCAGCTTACGATCCTCACATGAAATTTTTCACAGATTTCATTTTAGTACTATATATATTTGAGTGTACGTAATATTACTTTAGGTATAACTACAGTTATTTTAAATGTTATGCGAGCTGTGAAAGGTAAGCATAAGAAGACAATTAGAAAAAGGACAAAAACTAGAAGCAAACTAGCGCACTTTTAATTGGATGAGACTACTTCCTTTAAAACGAGATCTTGCAGTCACCGACTAGTTGCTACTAGCTTTTTTATTATCTAACTAGACCTTGGTCCCTGGAAATAATTAATAAATAGCTTACAACAATATATTGCAAATAAACAATATGTAACTACTTTTAAGTCGTAAAATTTTCTTCATTTTGATTAAACATGGAATATAAATTATTATTAGCAAAAGTAAAATATATCTAAACTCTGTATTTTTTAGGAGCTGACAAAATAATACAGGCTGACAGGTGCCTATCAAGCCAGCCGGTGGCCCGTGACAAGGGATAACTGCAGTGTTTAAAATGTCGAGCAAATCAAATAAAATCTTTCATTATATCCACGAGGAAATAATGAGTTTATATAGAATGTTTAATATTTTTTCACTAAAAATAGGAACTGGTACCCAAAAAACATTATTGGATTATTACATGGATCCAGCATAAAATAATTATAAACTTAAAAAATATCATAATAAATATAGGTTCCGGAAAAAACTGAGGCGGTTACTATTTTATACTAGTTAAAACAGTTTATATAACATTTTATGGTGAAACCCACTAGAAAAACCAAATAAAGTCGTAAACTCTAATATTATTTGCAGAGTAATATGTCAAAACCACTAAGTTTTAATTACTTGTTTACTGACTTTGCAACTCCGAATAAGTTTTCTTAAGAACTACTTTTCTAAAGAGACTTAACTTGTTTGTTCTAAATAGGGTACGTAAATAAATATTTGTGAGGAAAATAATTGGTTTTTATTAAATATTGGAATGTTTGAAGTCATGTCTGTACTACGAGTATTTTAAAGTAAACTTCTTCTATTGCCTCTTTTTTCATACATAAAAGTTGAGTTACACATTGATGTCTCCCGACCGACCATCCGCCCAGGAGATATTATAGTGCACAAGTGTATACGTAGACACTAGTGAGAGACTCTCTATTCCTCATCACTCTCATATTCCCGTAGGGCCAATGCTCGACACGACCAGTGAGAGTTAAGACGCAGGACCGACGGCTTTATGTGCTCTCCGAGACACGGGGGTGAAACACCGCCAACATTCTAACTCCGGGCTGTTACCGAGGGTTACGAAACAGAAAGAGTAAATAACTAAACTTGGCCCACCCGGGACTCGAACCTCCTCAGGACCTCCGGTCTACGGCCCCTACATGTTAGCCACTACAGGTATTAAAGTGGTAGTGCCATGCTTGTTACCTTCGGGTAGCAGCCGAATGGGCCGGCACGCCCCGTATAGTACCACTCTCTCACAGAAGACCGGCGTGAAGTGGCAGCTAAGCTGTCGCGTTTCGTCCGATAAGTGAGAGTCCGGGAGGCCCACTCCCCATCCCTCCTCCCGTCCCTCTCCCTCCTCCCGTCCCTCTCCCTCCTCCCGTCCCTCTCCCTCCTCCCTCCTCCCTCCCTCCCTTTCCTAAAAGGCCGGCAACGCATCTGCAAAACTGCAAGACCTGCAGTCTTGCAGATGTCCATGGGCGGAGGTGATCACTTCCCATCAGGTGAGCCTCCTGCCCGTTTGCGCCCTTTGTCACATAAAAAATAATTTACTTACATATTACTTACTTATCAAAGATTTTTTCCAATAGTTGGTCTTAATATATTGTGTATGGTCCTAAGATACTTCGCCATTCTTGCCAACAAATGGAAACTTCCTAGGATAAGCAAAATATTAAGTCAAAGCAATCACCTCATAAAAAATCTCAAAAATTGATTGAAAAACCGTCCCAAAATTATAAACAAAAGAAAGTAGCTCTACATTAAATTCTCTCTATATAATTTCATTTTCGTACTTGGTACTCAATTTGGTTTTGACAATCAAGGCCAATTGAACAGTCACGATAAAGCGTACGCCGAGCCTACGTAATGATTACTATTAAAATGCGCCATTGACTTATATAAATGAACAGAAGATTGTAACGATTTGGCTTATTTTATTGACACGAATTGACATCAGTTTGTTTATATTTGCTTTTCTTATATTTACTCTTAGGAAAGTCAACGGATCTCTTGTCCTCTGTAAACATTACTGTTTGACCATACTCTCAAGCCTTCTCTTCAACCAAAACATAAATTACAAAGTATATTTTCTAAAAATATAAATCCCCAACTATTTTTTATAAGAACTATTTGAAAGTTTATACTGTTCGATCGTGTAACTAATGTTTTTTTTATTGAAGGAAATTAATCTTTTAAAAACACGATTTTATTTTTTTACAATTAATAAATTATTCATCAATTTTTTAACTCTCAAACCATGGCGTGTATAAGTGCACTAGTAGAGTCAACCGAATTATAAGTGGATCGTATACGAAATTTTTTATTTACGTGTATAGAGTTAAGAGTACGTATACTGTTGACTGCTGAGAAGGTACCTCATTTGGAGCTAACGCAGGACTTCTATCTATCTTTCCCATATTGAAATAAAAAAAGGATTCTTATCTATCTAGAGTGGACTGTGGACCACTGCTGTGTGGTCTGCTTCGACAGACCTGCCTGACCGTCCGCGTCGGGGCGTTATTGTTGAATGCGCAAGCGATACTTCGACGTCCCATTAAGACGGAAGATAGATGCTTAAGTTTTAGTGGGTAGTATTGGCTGTTTTCAGGCCGGTACACCCCACATAACCATCGCAATCATAAGAGACTTCAGAACGGGTTATAGTAATTATCAATTAGCTAATATTAGTTAATAGTGTTTTATAATCCTTACTAATGTTATAAATGCGACAGTAACTCAGTCTGTCGGTCTGTCGCACTTTTACGCCAAAACTACTAAACCGATTTAAATGAAATTTGGACGCAGATAGTCTAGAGCCTGAGAAAGGACATAGGCTACTTATTAAGGCGAAAATGGGCTATAAGGAGTTTAAATAGGGGATGAAAGTTTGTATGAAAATTACGCCAATTTTAAAGCTAGAAGCTTGAAACTTATTTTATAGACTTTTGATTATATATAAATAAAAACTCGGGACGATCCCAAGCGAAGCGAGCGTGAGTCGCTAGTTTATAATAAACAATAAGCTAAGATAAAAAAAGCTTCATAATTAATAATTAAATATTAACCTAACTTAATTAAACGTGCTTTTTTATTTTACGTAACTCTAAAATAATGAAGAAAATATTGTAATGTCTTATGGATATTAAATCCAATTGAATATTTAGTGAGACAGTTGTTTGGCCTCCGGAAACATTAGTAACGGCATTGAGCTATATTACATTAATTTGTTTGTTGTCCTAATTTTCGTATAGGTCATATTTTGTACTGGACAAATATGGAAAATTATTTATAAAAGCACTTTGAACATTGAAACACCTATAGCAAATCTTATTCTTACTAACAACGATTCCTAGATCAGAATTTCAACACACATTTACACACCGTATCAGCTTACTTTATTCACTTTATTCTATATAACTCCACTATCACTATTACTTTACTACTTCTTCATTGTATCTCTTGACAATACCTACTCAACTGCGAACTTGCATCCACTTACTTGAGAATATAATATTGTGTCGTTAATATGAACATTAAAAAGATATAAAGGCAATAATAGCTATATAATACGTAACTCATTTGCTTGGGAAACAAAGTGAAATTGTTTGAATTTCCGGGTCTCTGATATTTTGTGATATTTTCAAAATGATCTTAATCTGAAAAAACGTAAGGAAACCTGTATATTAAGGAAGACATCGAGTTTTAGAACAACATATTGAATCCACCACACTGCCTGCTTGCAGAAGGCCCGTGACCAGAAGTAATAAATAGTATTAAAATTATGAATATATTCAAGAATACTCTACTAAAAATATTTCCTTTACGTTCCATTCTGTCATAGGTGTATAACTAATTTGGCAATTATTCTTAAGCCTTGTTGTTTTAAGTTGAATGCTCTATATTCGCAACGATGCATCTCACAACAATACGTCATATTAACAACTAGGCTGCGCGTTGTGTTAGTTATATATAATATAAATAGAATATGTGCAATACTAATAATTACTATTCCTATGACAATATCTAAAGCTAATATGCATTGAGAATTGAACCTTGATCACCTGTTACACAAACAATGGCTATTGTATCATTGGTCTTAAACCAGTTCAAATAAGCGCAATAGTTAATAATATCGACACCGATAAAGATCAGCAATATTCTCTGAACAAGATATCCATAGAAGTAAAGTATTTAGGATACCTAATTATAATTAAATAAAAAAGTGTTAACTATTTCGAATCTATACATTTATTAATATTAAGAAAACATTCATTATAATTTTCATTTTTCGTCATAAGAAAGCCTTTTGACGGACTTTGATGAAATGTGGTATAAGTATGATGATGTCCACTTATATGAGTCAACAGAAGGTCTTTTTCTTGCATGAAAAATCCTTTTTTCTGAGTAATCTATTTTAGCCTTTAAAACGTATCTTGGGAATGACACGAGCGAAGCGATGGTTAGTTACTAGTTATAAAATGAAGTCATACACATTCTTTTCTTTACAGTTGGTTAAGATTTCCAAATTGAATATACGACAGTGTATACATTCAAACGGTTTCGATTGCATAAACCATAAATCTAAATTAATTGCAGTTTAATAGTGTTTATTATGTTCTGTCAGAAGTTACCAGCACGCTATTTTCGTATAGTTATTATAACTTTGTTTAAATAAAGCTTATAGTACGCAGAGCTTAAGCCAATTGACTTTATCAAAAAATTAGTAATGTTAGTGGATAGATTTATTTAATTGTAAAAGATATTAATAACATTTATATTAATTAAGAAAAAAACGAACCCTACGGGATGGGTGATTAAATTTAAAGTGATTATGAAATCCGTGAAGCTTTATGATAATTATAAAAAGACAAGTCCCCTAGTTCTAAAACAACATGGTAACAGTAAGTAGTAATAAATCTAAATATAATTAAACAACGCTCATTAGTGAGGCACAACCGAAAGCTCTACAAGTTGAACAACGCTCTACAACTGCTTTCATTGAACAGTTACTCAGTAACATTTTATAATATTTAATAAATATAATACTTTATAAAATACAATATAGAATTATTTACATATTGTATTTTATCTATGCAAAAATGCATAAAGCAGAAAATATAAAAAAATATAAATGTTTTATCTGTAAAGAATTTTTTAAATATTTCTTTTGAAAGAATATTTAAAAAAACACTGAACCTATCAAATTTAGTCAACACATACTCTTCAGTTAATATAATAATTATATTGTGGCAATTATAAGGTCAGAGAGTTACCACATACACGTCACAGCATAGTAGATATATGCCTGACTGGATCTACTATAACGGAGGTCATCGCTTTGGTTCTCACAGTACAGATAGTTAAGGTAAATTTTAAAGTCTTTACCATTACGAAGTACAGGTTTATTTTTGTTCAAGTTTACTTTACATACCATTATACTAAAGATCGGCAGCAACTTCTATCTAAAATCTCTAACATTGAAACTTCCTGAGTACGTTATCTTGTTGGTGCTAACTGCTATCACGTCCACGTACCCCGGTAACTGCATGCTATTTGCATGTTCGCTTCGTTATTATAATATCATCACGTATACGCTATCCGCGAGGTTACATCGGCATGATAAGCACACAGCTACAGCACGAAGATAGGCTTTAGATATGTCTGGGTCAAGCTGACAACTAGGTTGCATAAAAATTATTTTTTATATACGATTTACGAGTCAAATGTTAGTATAGTAAATATTTTATTAAATATAGGATGTGATAAAATATTAATTAAAATATGTATCTTTTATACTATAAGTATCGCAAGATTATTTACGCACTCAATCACGACGCCCTAACAGCAGGTCTGCCGAAGCACACCATTTCTTCCTGGTGAGGTGGACCATTCTTGGCTTCACGCCCGGCTACCTAGCCGGTCGATGCAGCCAGAGGAATAAATAAAATAATTTACCTCGCGTAAGGTTTATCCTTCCTAGTTGTTACTAGATTGTAAGTTTGAAAGTCAACTGAAATATCTTCACATTTTTCTTCTAGAATACAACACTTAGTCAAAATAAATACTGCTAGCTATATAATTATAATGAAATATGTGTCGCATTTCACAGACAGAAGAACCTAAATGTCAGCAAAAATGCTTGCATGAAATGAATTTAAACAACGAGTTTACAGAGCAGTTTTGAATCGTAAATTTTATGCTTCTGTGTAACAAAAGCTTTATATTTTTAAATTTTATTTCTCTAACAATGCATCTAAGATTTTCATATTCCTTTGAATATTCAAGATAACTCGTTCGTGACTGACTCTTGTTACACTGTTAAGTACAGTGTAGTATATATTTTTCTTCTGCATCTTATATCATTATAAAAAAATGTTTTGAAAAATAATTTGTGGAAGGGATATTTTCGGTAAAGTAAAAGTAATATTTTTTTTTCTCTATCTTTAATTCAGCTCAATAGATTTATTAGTAATAATTTCCATACAAGAGACTTATAATAGAAAAACTTAATTGTTTACAATTTTTGATGATTTTTGAACTTAATAAATAAATTAACCAAGAACATTAGCAAATACCCTTTAGTTATTACATCAGTTAATATTGTACATCATTATAGTGAAAGTTCTGTTCATTCGAAATGTCAATAGTGCATGGGGATTAGTAGGTGAGGGGTCGCGAGGTACAGCGCATCTTCGCAATCCTATTTACTATGATTATATTCTAGGGACCATTTAGTGAGGATATGAGTTGTATGTTAAAATATCTTCACTTAAAGCCACTTGTAATAAATATCAGGAGAATAAATATAATTAAAATGCTTTAATGATTTTCGTAAGTGTACCACATTGTAAATTTATTATTCCCTAGATTACTTCTCATGTTATAGAAAACTGCAATAGTAATGTATATAAATAAGGCAGTACGAATACATAAAGCGCAACCATGCAAGTGGCATAATATGTCGACTTGTTTTATTTTAGATGGAAAATAGTTAAACAAATAGTCAGTTATGCATATGAATATTACTAGAACATATAAACAAAACGTAGTTTATTGCACACCATGAATTCGCGTTAAAACTTTGCCATTTTGAAATCAAATATTTTAGTTAGATTTTACAATTTTATTTGATTGTGACGAATAACATTTTTCACATATGCTATAAAAATTTCGGTTTAAAAACATAAATGTAACGTTAAAAAGAGGAATGCCGAACAAAAACTCTGTGTTATCCAGAGAATTTAAACTGGAAATATGTTATGAACGCGTATTATGAGTTGTAACAGCACAACCTTTATTTGATACTATTGATTCGCCTACGTATGTTTGTAAAGTGTCTTAATTCAAACCTTAAATATCCAAATATTTGGCGCTATCGCGTTAAGGGTCAACGAACGAATATGTAGTACGAAGAACGTATTATTACATATGTAGATTAGTAAGTAAGTAAATATCACTTTTCCCAATGACATGCAAATGACACATTCACATAATTATTGGAATTAACCATTAAAATTTTATTAAAATTTCATTTAAATTATAAGTAGCTTGATTTTTTAAATATTTTACTTCCTATATTGATATGCGTTTATAATTTCAAAAATGCATAATTGCGTTCAAATCGATATAGCGATCTCTGGCGAAAATCTGAATATCCTTTTGTATATTTAATATACTTATTTAGGTAAATATTATGTGGTCATTGTTTCAAATTATTTAATCTTATCCAATGCTCCTCGTTTAAGACCTGTAGTCGCTAATTATTATATTTACAAATACCGTCAGATATGGTAAAATTACTAAATATTTATAACTACTCGTATAAACTAGCTCTACCAACGCTCCGCACAATTCATTTCTTTCACAGCTATTAAATACGGCAGCATTATATGTATGCATATTACCGTTGGAATGCAGAGGACAAGATTAGATAAATTTTGGTTACTGAGCATATCGATTGATCGATTAATTTACTCGTAAGTCAAAAAATGTACTTTGCACCAATAAATACCGATAAAATGCAAGTCATATAGATAAATCATCTTGAATTAACTTTCTAAAACTGAAATTTTTATACGGACATTAAAATCTGAACGTGATATGATCTGGTCTCTTTGAGTACAAAAAAAGAACATACTAAAAACCTACCCACTTAAATACCCAAAACTGAATTCAGCTTAATTCAAGGTCAGACCTTATTATGATCGTTTATGTTTAAAACTCACTTCAATTATGTAATAAAAATCACTTTTGATATTAAACAATCAATCATTGAGTCACCGACTTTCACTGACGTTTTGACTTTATTATTAAAATCAAAGGACGTTTATTCAAATTTAAGTTTAACAGCGAAGCACTAGGAGTCGCTTAACACTAGAAGAATTCAACAAATTAAAATGGCTTGTCAGTCATGTCACAACTTGCGATATACCAATATAATAGATCTTACACCTTGTAGCAGATGTCTGCATTCATTATATCTGAGTTGAATAGCTCACATGTTTTTGCTGTACATCCAAGGTTTTTCCTATGTCAAGGAAATCACAAAAGATCTTATGGTTAATCCTTACCTTACAAACAACAAATTATATTACAGGCAATTGAAATATACAGAACAAAACTTGTAGAAGCATATTATATACTTCGTTATATCAAATTAAAAAACGATTAATGTAAATCTTACACTAATGGCTATTATTATAATACTCTTACCGATTGTTTAAAGATTTTCGATATTAAAATATCACTACACTATTATAATAACTCTACCATGAGACATAATGATACAATATTGACATATAATATTAATAAAATATTTACTATTTCTATTATGTGAATTAGCGTAGAGAAAAAGAACATTTATAGGATTAGTCATTTGAGGTCATTATTCCTTAGGGTTTGCCATTAGTATTAATATTTTGTATGATTTTTACGTATAGTAATGGACCATTTTAAGATATCCTTTTTAAATAATATCCTTTCGGATATTTTCGCAGATTTATTTTGATTGCTGCTTTCCGGTGTTTCGATTACTTTACATCAAACGTAGCTACTGGAGGCACTAAGATTTTAGACTGTATTTCAACTATACTTAATAATTTGTTAGAAAGTATATATCAATCAATCAACGTTAAAAAGACAGTTTCAGTGTTTGCTAAATTTTATTAGAAAAGAAAAAAACACTAATTTTGTTTAAAATTCATTTCATTAAATCATATTACTATACCATTACTATATACCTTTCTAATATGAATAATTTTTTATCCAGCCACCACTACTTGAGTAAGGCAAAAATAAGTTGAAAAAAGAAATACCACAAAATGTATTTGAATTTTTATTACAGTATACAATCTTCGATCTAACTGAATTTGCGTGGAGGCGGCATAAAAAAACAATTCAGGATGCTTTCGCTCTCACTTTAACAAAGTTTAATATCCTTTACCGTTCATTTTCTTTAAAAATTAAAAAATATTGTAGAGAAATTCAGTCTCTGCCTGCGTCGTTTATCTCTAAATGGTCTAAAACGAAGTCACTTTCCGACGTCTGTTCGCTTAGATCTTTTAAACGGATTTTTTATTTAAAAAAAAAAGCCGAAAATTTATAAGGTTTGTAATGTGATGTCATATAAAAAACATATTTTAATGCGATTAAATAACAAACACTGGTTAAACCTTACGTGACAGATCAAAATAATGTAGGTATTATGGAATTGTATAATAATAAAGAGTCTAGTCTATCGCTATTTTGCATAATAAATGGTACGCTCTTAAGTCCTAAGAAGTGTTTAAGAGTAGAGATTTTCATTTTTGTAAGTAAATAGGCTGAATAATATAAAAAACTAGGAAATTTCCAAATGAAGCAAATAGTCCCAATGATTAGCGCGACATATTATAGATTTATTGATATTAGTATGGATAATGAATTTAGACTTTAATATTTTTTATTTTAAACCATTTATTTTAATACTCAATACCAATTACTAAATTAGTTTAATTGAGCCTTACCTTCGCGTTCAATGCTACGAAATGCATACGTCGTGCAACATTCACCAATGTCGGCAGCGCGGGTGGCAACGCATAACCTTATTCCCACTTCTCATTCTGGCAGTCACCCACTTTCAACAGTAAACTGGTTTAACAAAGACTTAGTTTTTCGTAGTAGTGCACTAAACAACGTTACAAATTAACAAACCAATGTGTATCAGTTCTAAGAAGTTCAAATTTAATATTCACTTTAATTTGTAAAACAAGGCAGCTTTTAAGCTCCTTGCAATAAACTATGTAGAATGTGTTTATTTTCAGATAGCCCACTTGACCTTATCAAACATACCGCGAATCGAGGTGCTATTTATAATATCACACTAACATGAAAACATAATTTTACGTAACGACAACACAATAGTGTAAATATCAATGAATTCGTGCTATAAGACAAAAACGTCACGACTTTATCGTATAGATAGCCGGCGTGAGCGCTTCGGGCTTTGTCGAGTTTCTTCGTACTACATAGCATAGATAGTATACTATCTCCCTCTAATTCACGAGATGAAGGATAGAGTAGATCAGATCACTGAACCGAAAAGAAACAGAAATAAGTCTTTCTCATCCGGTGGCCGGCTAGCCGCGTACCCTGAGAAACCGGTTTTGTACTCGTATACTTTTTACTTACAAAACTATAGCTTATGCACTCATATTATTTTGTAGCGAGAAACGAGCTTTACGCAAGGGGCTGCACTTATGACGATGGAAGGAAACTGTTACTGAACGGAAATGGACACCGCCGGTGCAGCAATTATAATATTGCTTATGAAGAGAAATATTATTATAGGTGTTGAGAACATTACGTTTTGTATAGTTCTAATAAAATATGTGCTAATTATAAGTTATTTCTGAAGATGTTTATTTGTGTTTATCTCATTGAAATAAAATATTTCAATTCCAAAAATGTTTTTAAAACATATAATTCCTTGTTGTATCAGGTAGTAATAGAGATATTAATATTAACACTTAGACAAATTACAGATTCTCTACATATCAATTACCCCTCAAATCCGAAGAAAGAAACCGTTAATTCCTATTTCAGTTCAACGATATCGTTTGAATTTAACCACCTGCATATATTACAAGAAGGAATAATAACTCTTAATAATTTTGAAGATGGTGCTATATATTAGTTAAAAAGTATATTAGAATATAACAAAAGTTAGTAAAAACGATTCGGATTTTAATATAGATTTAAGTAATTTTACGACATAAGCAAATATAAATCTTGTCGAACTACAAATATTTATACTGTACATTTCTTTAAAGCTAGACAGTGTAGCAAAATTTTAATTAAAATTGAATCGACCAGACACAAAAGCATAGAGTACGAATTCTTAACATAGCTTATTAGGATGTAGATTATTGAAAATTGTGATACAACTATTTGAATTATGAAAATTGTCTATGTACTGAATTTTTTTATATCCAGAAAAAAATAATTTAAAAAGTAAATATTTTATCTAGATATACATATGTATGGAGAATATAAGAACCAAGCAAAATCTTAACATGATAATATGTTAACAATAAAAAATAACGACTGTTACGTATCGTATTTAGAAAAAACTCCATAATAACAATAGTTGTTGCAAGTTTTTTAGTATGTTTTTTCACCTCTTTAGGTACTTTTCACGCGAAAAGTATTTAATAAGCTACACAAAATTTTGTTAAAATTAATTAGCGATATCTTATTTACTCAGGTCAACATTTAGCATACCAATAAAAATATTTTTTTTATTTAATATTATAATATAATATTACCTTGTGAATATTCTAAAAGGTTTGGTGTCTCGGATTATTTTGATTTAATTAGTTCATAGATAAAGCTCTTATTTTTTTTTTAATTTTAAATAGCCTTATCCTTATAAAAAATAATATGTATCTTTTTAAATTGTAAATAATTATAAATTTCTACTCTCGTACCTCTCTCATAATCAACGGAAAGCAGTGATTACACCATCATCAATCATCATGTATTACCATGAAAACTCTAAAAGCTCTAAGAGTGCTAATCTCAGGGCATTCATTAAGTGTCCTGTAACAACTAATCACAGTTAATATTTCCGAAACATCTATAGGCAGCAAGGCTTCATGGTTGAGAGAAGCAGAAGAGACAGCTAATGAGAATTCTGTTGTTTGTTTTCCCACGCCTTTTAAGCCTCGATGGTTAGTCAAACCGTGAAACGCGTTGGTACGGTTGACCACGGTAACGGATATATTTATTTGCATTAATTAATTATGCACCGTTTACTTTAAAGAAGCGTATTGGAGCTATCAATTATCCCATAATCAATTTCACGTTAACAAGAGAATTGTCTTACAACGTTAAACGCTTAAAAACAAAATTTGATTTCGACTTTGTGTTAATTGATACAATCAGACACCAATATTATAATTTATTCATACATATCGTGTTCTTTTTGTAAACCTACAACTACCTGATATGAATCACGCCCCCTACTGTGTACATCTAAGATGCCATAATAGACATTTATACGGGCCTACTACATTACTCAATCAAGCAACGTTTCATAGTTTACGGACTAGTCACCAAATGATACAAAATCGCCTTTGTCACACAAAAAATATCTACATTTTTAAGATTCTGTAGTCAACAAGAAACCCATAACAGAAAACATAATATGTATATTAATGTCCTCCCGGCCGATTACGGCCACGGCGGCCAATCTCACTCGGGACATATTATAGTGCACGAGTGTATGCGCAGACACAAGTGCACTCTCTGTTCCTCATCACTCTCATATTCCGGTGGGACGAATGCTCGACACTACCAGTGAGAGTTAAGGCGCAGGACCGACGGCTTTACGTGCTCTCCGAGGCACAGGGGTAAAACACCGCCAACTTCCCAACTCCGGGCTGTTACTGAGGCTTACGAAACAGAAAGACTCAATAACCATACTTGGCCCGACCCGGGACTCGAACCCAGGACTTCCCGGTGTGTGACCGTACATGCTAGCCACTACACCAACGAGGCAGTTAATATGTATATTACTATTAATACTACATACTTAATAGTATTAAAACAAAAAAAGCTTCTTAATCCGCATTATTGTGATAGACAACTGCAGAACCCTATACTGCTTGGTTATTCTTAGGTACATACGTGTATTATAATTAGTCCTTTAGAAAACCTTTGTTATTTTTATAAATAGAATAAAAATATTCATGAAAAAGAGTTTGATGTTTTCTAAATAACGCTCCACTTGTTTGCCTCAGGTTAGCACAATACACAATTCTTAAGTCAAAAGATTCTTTAAACAAAGACTTTACGAAAATGAAAATTAAAGTTTTAGGTAAATTTTAAAAATTAACCTGGTAATAGAAAACAAGACTTATTAGAACTCAAGCTACTATAGCTAATATTATTTTAAAAGGAATAATGTTATAGTTATCACCTAAATAAAATTAAAAAAACAAGAGAACGGTACGATGTATTCTTTTTATTCTTTTGATTATTATTATCTTGCCATATAGTATAATAATTAATACTTTGTTATACAACCTGTATTCGAACTTTTAAATCATAAAAATATAGGTACTTTTAAAAATATTCACTAAAATATCAAAACGTACAGACTCTAATATTGCATTATACAATTAATAGAATGTACCAACCGATATGATGAAAGTAAACTCATAGATAATTAACGGGTTTCACGTAATCAAATATGCGTGTAATGAAATTGAAACGTTTCTCAATACATTTGCAGGGAGAATAGCCTGCAATGTAATTGGATATACAGTAAGAAGAGGGAAAGTGGTTGAATGTAGGCGATTGCCCTCGTAGTTGTAAAGAGAAACTTTGTAAACTGCATAAGAACTCTTGTACTAACTTTTTACATACCTTCAACACGCCGTGTAGTTGCTAATAAAAGTTTATACAATCGAATTTATTACGGTTTGAATATATTACACGTGGAGCATACATGTACTAGTACCTAAAAAAAAAGAACGGACAAATGTCCCTTATCTTCAGTTTTACAGCTACAGTCATCCATTTTTACAGTAAATTTCAATATGGCAATTTGACTTGAATGGAACTCAAACTTCCAACCCATATGGGGTTCTACCAGAGTAGAATATAGGTTGTTGGAAGTTGACGACCGATCGTTAACATTAGCTGAAAGTTCAAAGTGCTTTAAATCTAAGTCGAATTTAATGATATATCTTACCCAAGAGTAGCCTAAACTGTAAACATTACTCAAAAACATACTCTATACTCTATCTCATATATAGAAGAAATAACAAACAAACACGCACGTCACAAATACCTACCAACATACTTTTTTTAATAGTATTTAATCTGGTTACAATTTGAACTATCCAAAATAAAGTAAGAGCCAGGAAGTAACAATAATTGATTACGGTCGATTTACATACTTATTATAATTAATTTAATGTTACATAGTTTCACTATATTATTTTTAAAGTAGAAATCATTTTAAAAATCCGTGTTCTTATTCACTAAAATATACCTTCGATACTAAAAGTAATGTTATAAAGATACTAGAAAAATAAAATACTGCAAAAACTTACCTTGAAATATCGGGCTTAATATGATATTATGTTAAAACATATGTTGTTTTATCAATTCCAAGAAATGTATTATTATATAAAGTTATTAACGTAGAATATAATTAATAACGTATCCTTTTATTTTAATGTCACTTTTAACTAAATTAATAAGAGAGAGTAGAGGTGGAGAGCGTGTTTGAATTTGCCAAACATCATACTTAATTTTACAAAGTCCTTAACACTTTTTCACCCACTATTCTACATACGACTGTCACGTGGTGTTTTGCTCTGAACGGGTACACGTTCGTCGCGTTAGGCGGCTACTTGGACACTGGGCGGGCGGCTCCCGCCCTTGCAAGTTCACGGTAACTTAAGCTGACTTTTAAGTATTAGAACAATACTTTCGACACAATCAAATAATAACAATATCGTTGTTGTAATATTATTTATTTTATTGTGTTCTACCTTTTTGTCCTCGTTTCGTTTGGCGCGTGCCTTAATCTTTTTTCAAAAAGAAGTAGCCTAAGCTACTCCTCGAGCTTGAGTGCGTACGCTACTACGTAATATTGCAATATAATATACAATTTATAATATTATTAATATTTTTATTAATTATTTAATTATATACTTAGTAAAAATGGTTAGATAGTATATAATTTTCGTGAAGTTTGTTTTTTTTTTTAAATTACCTTGAGTAATCTTTGAAATAAAATTATTTTGTTAACAATTTGTGTCCGCCTCAAGTTTAAAAATTTACATCACTGAATATACAAACATGCAAAAGATCCTTCTTTTCAATTATTTTTTTTTGAATAATAATATTAATAGTACACAATTATTAACTTGACTAAATATTTGATTTCATAATATTATCGACATCGAACTAACATCAATAAAGTTCAAGATATTTTTAAAATACCCTGTACTAATTTAACGAGCTTCCCAAACCTACCTTAAATTTATCCATTTTTTCAGTTAACGATGAGTTTCCGTACCTACAACATAGGGGTGTTTTCCGAGTAGTCGATTTATAAAAAGAGTAGGTTTTATAAGTCGGCTTATAAATATATTATTAAATAGACCCATCTACTAAACAAACAATTGGACTATGTAATAAACATATTTATAAGTCATTTTAACCTAAATTCCATATAATAATAAAGTTTTGTGTTAAAAATATAAATATTGTTTCAATAATTTGTACAAATGAAACCTTTAATTTTATCATTGACGTAAATTGTAACACATATTCAACCGTCGTAGCCTTTAGATATGCCATTCAGAGTAATCTTAGAGACTTATCAAACCTTCTAACGGTTTTTTTACCTTATGTTTATATAAATTTTCGTAATGAATGAACGACCTAATTATTTCCGCGGACGTCCATTCATGGCTCCAGATTGACATCATTAGATTATCATTTACTAAAGAAAATTAATTCAAAAGCTTTTTATAGTAGGTATATGCCTACTACCAATTACCGCGGCTCTGCCTGCGTTCTAATCACTATTAAAAATAGCGTAGAAGATTGAAAATTTAGGGTTATAAGTACTTTTTGATGCAAAATCATAAAAAAATAAAAAATAAAAATTTGTTCTAAAAAATTAAAAATCTGGAGAGGGTCTCACTTTTATATATTAGACAAACAAACAAACACTGTGACACGAGACTTTTATATATTAGAGAATTAGATTTTAGTTTATAACTACTTCAAAAAATATGTTGTTAAATGGTAAGTATTGTTTTACATTAAAACTGTGTATTGGACATTGTAAACAATTCAAGAAATTTAATAACATATAAGGTTCAAAACAAAGGAGTTCTAAAAGGTCCTCGTTATAAATCTCATCACGTTAGTAGTTACATTGTTAGCCATAGTTTGGGACGTAATGTAAACAAGACCGGCATTATTTAGGGCAAGGCTTGAAGATATTTCAGCTATCTGGGGTTCGGCATCGGCCATTGGAATTCTACTTCGATGTTTTACAAGTGTTTGAGGACAACGCTGCAGGCACTGCCTAAATAGAGACATTGCGACAAATGGCACAAAGCAGGAATTCAGGTTGTTTGCATTTATTTAGGAAACGAGCGACCCGTTTCAGTGTCGTTCTTATTTGTCACAAAATATAAAGGTAAACCTTTATTCTTCAGTTTTAAACATTTGCGTAAGGCTATTTGAACACAAGAGTACACTAATATTACGTACAATTTGAATAGCTTGTTTATTATAACATTTCTAAAGCTTCGCCAAATTGTAATAAATAAATCCTTTTCTAAACATTATACACATTAAAACCTTGTCGAACACACTATTTTTTAGTATATAAAATATTGTCAGACTGGTGTGATATATCGAAAACCGATACATTATTCGATACAATCTATCAATGGGCGAAATATCTCGGTATTATTCGGTAAACGTTATCCCCACACGTGCATAATGTGTGAAAATAGTGTTTGTTATTGATACATAGTTTTTGAGTGCAGAATATATTTTGATATTATATATATTAATGTAAATTTACGAGGTACATATCGTTGAGATTAAATTCGGGTGCAATAGTAGCTATCGACATTTGACTTTCGACTGACATTGAGTCTACGAATCACATACAAATATACATAAATCTGTTGCAACAGCAATAAAGTTTTACGGACTAGCTGAAGTCCGTCCTGAGTTATAAATTTGAAACAAAGTAAATTTACTCGCTTTTGGTAGGAAGTAAACATTTTGTACTCTATCAGCATATTCGGTAAACGATTAAAAAGAGATCAGTTTGTAAATTACTAGTAAGTTTAACTATTAGGTAGCAATAAATAAAATAACTTTAATTGGATTGAATAGAAATACGCAGTTAGATTTCATAAAATGATTAAGTACCTATGCTGAAATGTATGAATTAAATGGTAAGCTACCAATACATTCATTATATCAAATCGTAACCCAGCCATAAAGACTAATGAATGATATTAATCTTTAACTACCACTTATTCGTAACAAAATATAAAAAATTAAAAAGTTGAACTTTATGTCATTCTAAAGGTCATATTAACAAATTAACTACGTTAATTCATTCTTCGAAATGATAAATCGACATTTACCGTTTCTTGAAACTAGGTGAAATAAACAAAAAGTTACACAAGGTATTTCCATCACTTTTTTAATACAATATTTTAAAATTAAATTTGTCTTTCTCGATTGGTTGAAACCTAACATGTTCAAAATCAAGGTTAAAATTAATGTTTAAATTATCTGCTTACTGTTTTCCCTTTCCTTTCGGCTGTTAGTCATTTCATATTTCTCTGAATGCTCTGAATAAATTGTTAATAGACCATTCCTTGAATGCATGCCATGAAAAACCTTATTTGCTAGTGACTAATATAAGTGCCAGAAATTTTCATGCTAGCGTGCTGCCATTGAATTGATGTATAACCGTGGTTTACGCCCTACATTTGAAAATTCTATACGTTTTTATTTAACGCCTTTATTAAATTACTTTCTTACCATTGTGAAACAAAATGGCATAAATACTTTTAAAACATTTAGGTCGACTGTACTTTATATGAACCATGACTTTTAATTATTATTTTATAAGAGGCATTTTCATTACATGTATATACACTATATAAATGTATACGACAATTTACACCAATACATAATTCAGACATTGTATGAGTAATGAATGCCTTGACATTCTACACGATATTGGACTTTTTTAGTAAGTGTATATTTTTTTTACAATTATGACCTATTTTTTCATTTTCTCTTTTATTTTTTAATTTGTCAGGTATATTCAGAGCCAACTATAATTAAATACTCAACTTTTACTTTTTTAATATTAAAATGTAAGTTTGTATATTATACGTAAATATTATTCTTGACACAAACATATTTTTAAGTATTAATTTACACATTTATAAAGATTTTATATATAAGTTAAGTTAAAACCTAATATATAGCAATACTGTCCTTTACTCTTAACTCTACAAGGACTATAAATATTCCTGTGAATAACTATTTGCGCAGGAGATCTTAAAGTACACGATGAGTTCTACTTATTCCTAGCTATTTTTTGTGACCTGCAGTATCTGCAGCGTTTAAATTTCCTAAAAAAACTATAACTGCTGTAAAGCTTTCAAAACTTCGAGAAATAAAAATCAATATAAGTTCGCGTTAAAATCAGAAAAGATAGTTTTTTTACAATACATTTTATATGGTCACAAAATACCAATAGAATCATAAGTAAAAGCTTCAAAGGATGCTGAATCAGAACTTACAAGTACTGATAACGTATACTTACTTGTCACAAAAACTAATAATATTGCTTGCCCACATTGCTTGCATTCTAGTAGTTCTTGGATCTAGTTTAATGTTGCCGTGTCACTACCATACCTAAAAGTAGATAGTAGAGGGTTTTAATCTGTTCATGACATATCCGGAAGAGTTAAGATGGTGGAACAACAAACGGTAAACAAGTATAATAATTATTGTTCCTTATTAAATGTACAAGCCCTTAAATGTGTGTTGAAATTAATTTATTTCCCCGTAGAAACTTGTAAGTTTCATTACATACTAGCGACTCACTCGCTTCGCTCGGTTTCGTCCCTACATTTAGCACTAGCGAAGCCTTGGGTTCCGCTGGTAAATGTATACAAAAAATCGACAAATTATAAGCTTAAACCTTCCTCTAGAACTACTCTATCCATTGGTGAAAATATCAAGAAAATCGGTGCAGTAGTTTTTGGGTTTATCGTGAACAGACAGGCAGACAGACGCGGTGGAGGACTTTGTTATAGATCATGTAGTGATGGTTTATTATACAATAATAATACCTTTATTAGCACAAAATTCATTTTATTACAATACAGTTGTTTCTAATAAGCTAATTATGGAATATGTAGTGATGGTTTAAAAAAAATTTTACGAGATTCATACAATTTATTTAGTAGGTATGTCTCATTTTAGCAAAAACTAATTTATTTAATGGATTTGTCATCCTCAATTAATAGTATTATTTGTATCTAGGATATTATACTAAACCTTTAAATATGAGTCATTAACCTTAAAGGTTTAAACTGTAAAACATCGCCAAAGTCAAGAGTACAACGCATTAATTAATATTTTGAAAGGTTAAACTTAAGTGTTACTGTCGAACTAAATAATTCAATTCACGTCAAATTTGCAGTCACTATATATACCAAGATCCCAGAGCGTTCTGACATAACTTATTTTCACATGGATGAAACCTTCACGACTTAGTAGCGTCTAGTATACTTTTAAATACCTGCCTACTTGTGAAGCTTGCCCTGTGACACCTGGGCAGGTACCAGGTGAGAAAGGTAACTAAAAATATGAGTTATCTTACTTAAATTTGTATGGCTGATTTTTATATATATTTTGTAGAATATTATTCTAAACTAGAATTATAAAGTGTCAGACACTTTTCATGGACCAGAGCTTTTGTCAGACGCTTTAAAGCTCGACAAAAAATTAATGAACTTTACTTATTTTTTCATGTCTGACTTTTAAATATGTTATTCAAGTAACTATTACAAAGTTATATTTCATCAGTCAGACAAATTCGAGTGACCAAACATCCCCTAAACACAAAAATATATACACACCTGAAGTACCTACAGAATATAAATTAATAAAAATATTCGTAAAGTAAAGCACCTACTGATATGTGCATTGTGTAAATATAGCGGAAACAATAGTAGATTAGAGAATAGGAAGTTAGAATTTAGCTTAAAATGAACACCTATGTTACTATTAATATAAAACTATATTCCTACCAACATATTCCCTCAATGCTATTAAATAACTACATGTAAATTAAAAATAAAATTAAAAAATTAAAAAACCTGTGCAAATTCTTATATTTATTTGATACACACAAAGTTAATTTTTTTTGGTCAATAACCCCCGGCGTCCTTAGAAGACCTTACCAAAATTTCATCAGATAGAATATATAGTTTAGAAATGCATAAAGAACAAACATACAATCTTTTATTTATTAGGGCGAGCGAAGCGAGACCAAACACTATCCCACAACCAGAGCGTTTTGTGGTACACTTCACTGAAAAACAGTCACGCCTATAGATTTATGCTTTACATAGTAATCTAAGTTCACATCTAGATGTGTTATCTGTCAAAAAAATATATATATCTGAAATGGCTGGACCGATTTTGATGATTTGCTAGTATTATAATAAAATTCTAATTTATTCGAATCTGTACATTAAATATTTAAATTAAAAATCTTATTATATTATTCTTTTATCCATTACATAAACAAGTAAATAAATAAATGAATAGTCATTATTATCGATACAGAGGCCAAATATATAGTTTTTAGAATTTTTGTCTGTTTGTCTGTCTGTGACGAGAAAATCACTGGACACGTTATGATGAAATTTGGTATAATCTTAGTTGGTTATTCGGGTCAATATATAGGATTCTCGTTACTTCAGGTAAATATCTCAGTTGTCAGAAATATATACTATGAGTTATAACGTATCCAGTCATATATTTAATTTCAATCTAAGAATTTGGTTTCCGGTGTGTAGAATGCGTTTTTAGAACATTTTTTTACATAATAATTGTTGAGTACTGATATGATTTCTCAGAAATAACAAATCCTGCAGTACTGATACCCCCTATGACCATACTCAATTTCATAAAAATGTGTCTATTGGTTTTCTTGTTAAACAGTCACAGTCAAACTGACATTTTTTTTTAAAGAAAAAAAGATTCAACTTGATAAATATATAGATACACATTTTGCATGGGTTGAATCTTTTGTAATTTTTTTTTTTTTTATAAGGGATCTTATTGAAATAGGGATGCAAAAATCTTGGATTGAAATTAGTAAGTATTTTCAATACATTTCAATTTTTTACTCTAAGACCCATGCGCATAGTGCTCTCGCGCTCGCACTCCCGGCTGAATAATTTTGTGTTTAGGGGATGTTTTGTCACTCGAATTTGTCTGACTGATGAAATATAACTTTGTAATAGTTACTTGAATAACATATTTAAAAGTCAGACATGAAAAAATAAGTAAAGTTCATTAATTTTTTGTCGAGCTTTAAAGCGTCTGACAAAAGCTCTGGTCCATGAAAAGTGTCTGACACTTTATAATTCTAGTTTAGAATAATATTCTACAAAATATATATAAAAATCAGCCATACAAATTTAAGTAAGATAACTCATATTTTTAGTTACCTTTCTCACCTGGTACCTGCCCAGGTGTCACAGGGCAAGCTTCACAAGTAGGCAGGTATTTAAAAGTATACTAGACGCTACTAAGTCGTGAAGGTTTCATCCATGTGAAAATAAGTTATGTCAGAACGCTCTGGGATCTTAATCTAATAGTGTACGAATATGACGTTACCTACGTTTATATGACAACTAGCGGTGCCCGCGGCTTCGCTCGCGCTAAGAGTGAATAAAATAAACATTTTTGCTTATATACTGTTACTTATAATGTACCAAGGACTGATTCCCCATTTAAAGTTCTGGCCCTCTTTTCTGAAAACTACTGTGTAGCATCCTGCCGTGCCGCCACTGCTGCGCTTTCTAAAACTTATTTCCTATTTTTAACCAATTTTGCTACTATGTGTATCATAATTTCTTTGTGTGTTTTTCGTTAATGATAAACTGATGTACGTGGTTCATTGTTATGGACTTATGGTAAAAATTACTGTTAAATATTTTTCCTACGCAAATTGTGCCACCCCCGTTAACCCCCATAGGGGTTTAATTTTAAAAAACGCTTAGTTATGTATCTCATAATTTGTATTGCAGAGCATTATTTCAGTGTCACGCAAAATATTTCAATAGAATTAAATTTCCCATACAAACTTAGCCACCCCCTTTAACCCCCAATGGGGGTGAATTTCGAAAAACCCTGAAATACGTGTTTCATCATTTGTACTAAAAAGCATTATTTCAAAGATTCATGCAAAAATGTGCAATAAAAATATTTTTCTCATACAAACTTTGCCACCCCTTTTAACCCTTTTAGGGGTTGAATTTCCAAAAAATAATATGCCTATTTCCTTCTCGTGAATGCAAACTATCTACATACCAAATTTCAGCAAAATTGGTTGGGTGATTTAGGCGTGAAAAGGTAACAGACAGACAGACAGACAGACAGAAAGACAGAGTTACTTTCGCATTTATAATATTAGTATGGATGTATACAACTTCTACGGTACTATTGCGCTTACGCCTCCTATGAATGCCAAATCACGTATTGTCAAATAACTATTGTCCATTAGCAAGTGCTTGTTATTCATGTGGCACTAGGTCTTCGGGAAGCGACACCTATACTGCAGGTCGTTGTAATACAAGGTAGAGGATTAACAGGCACAATGAGCAGCGAGACATACAAATTATATACCTACATATCTAAGTACTAACTACTACACTACTACATATGTTAACTACCTACATATTATGTTAGAGTTACGGGAATATTTGACATTGACATTATAAATGGAACTATGTTTATACGTTTCAAATGCAGAGGTCGCGGGCCTCACTGTGCTGGTAAATCTTCACTACGCGCCCTTTCTCGCCTTGCCGCATCGCGCCATTACAACCCTAATCTTGAATGCTCATTCATAAATTCTATAACATTTACATAAATGCCCAATTACGGTATTCTAAGTGTAAGTTTAAGTTATAAATTGTGTCAATTACACATTCCTTTGACGTAATATTTTGGGGGGCAAAGTTGTTCGCGTCCGTAGGAGCTACCTAACCACAACCCTACACGTGTCCCCTGGGTGGTGCTAAAGAACAACAAACGCCGAGTCGTAGGCGGCGGTCAACTAGCCTACTAGCAGGCTTAGCAGCCAGCTCCCGTAGAGGTAGGAAATGACTTCTACAAACCGTAAACTTGCGGTCATGTCTCGTGAGAACGGTGGCCTTGGCTTAATCGCCTGGGCCAAGAGGAAGATAACCTCCATAAAAAATAACCCCAATCCTAAGGTGGGAAACGTGCCGATAGGATGAATGGCTGAGGGAATTCAGTCTCTAGCGCCAACCTCGATGGACCTGGCCACATCGTTGTATAGTGCCTTCTCACAGGAATGGGCGTCACCCTGTGAGCGACCAATATTTCTACCCTACTCGTGGGAACAAAAATGAAGTCAAATCCCCAAAAAAACCTCCAACCACAACACAAATTACTATCTCAACAAGTACTGATCCCAGACTTATTTAACAGGCAACGATCGTCATCCCTTTCTGATCTAGAAAGGTCCTCACAAGACAACTATTCGGCCAATGTAGAGCGGCCAAATGAAAGTAGTAACTCATCAGAAGCAATCTCGCTGGAAGACTCTTCTCAATACCCTGCTCCTCCTCCATGGCAAAGGGTTCCATCACCCAATAGCAGAAGCACGAAGAAAAGAAAATATTGCAGCTCCCCACCAGAGGCCCAGGGCACCACCATAAATAACCGATTCAGCACCTTGCCTTTAGATGCAACGGACGAACCATGCACAACCGTTCAACCCAAACCCAGCAAACCTCCACCCATCGTCCTCAATGGCATAGAGGATGTTACTGAGCTATCGAAACTACTTCAAACCGCCAGCAGCAAAGAAAATTTTAAGTTCAAACTTATTACTAAAAACTTGCTCCATATCCTCGTCAACACTGCTGAAGAGTATAAAAAAATCATAGCGATAATAAGAGCAAACGGTCTCATAGGACACACATTTACCCCAAAGGACACCAAATGCTATCGTATCGTCATAAAAGATCTACATCACAGCACACCACATGAAGCGATATCAGAAGCTATTAAGGCAACCAACAATAAAATTAAAGGCGAAATCATCAATGCACGCTACGGAGCTGACAAGAAACCCACATCGACCTTCTTTGTAAACATCGAGCCCAGTGTTAACAACCCTGCGGTCAAAAATATCACCTATATATATAACCAAAAGGTCAAGATAGAGGATCCCCGTAAGTCAAAAACTATTGTACAATGCCAACGTTGCCAGCGTTACGGCCACTCGAAGAATAACTGCATGAGACCCTATAGGTGCGTCAAATGCGGAGAAGGGCATAAAACCTCGGAGTGCAAAAAGAAGGATAGAACCACACCGGCCAAATGCGCTCTCTGCTCGTGTGACCACCCGGCTAACTACAAAGGCTGTGAAATATACAAAGAAATCCTTGCCCGAAGAAACAAAAAATTAAACCCAAAAGAAAGTCATCCCGCCCCAACTATTACAGTCCTGCCGACTAACCCAATCTGCTCACCCTCGACAAAAACTGAAAGAACCGAAAGACCCATTCACCAACGCACCTACGCTGAAGTTACCGATTGGAAAAATTCCCAATCAAGCCAACAATCCTATAACAAACTGGAAGATATTCTACTTAAACAAAGTGAGAAAATGGATCTCCTCATACAACAAATAGGCTCCTTAGTGAGTCTTATCACTACTCTCGTCTCTAAGCTCACAAAATGACTTCGCTACACATTGCCACTTGGAACATCAATGGGCTTGCCCCTAATAAAAACGAACTGGAGATGTTCATTAAATCCAACAAGCTTGACGCTTGTCTCATATCTGAATCGCACGTCACACCAAGAAGCAGAATATGTATTCAGGGATTTTCCGTGTACATCACCTGCCATCCTGATGGTGGAGCCCACGCTGGCACCGCAATAATTATCAAGAATAGCGTAAAGCATTGCCTCCTGGAGTCCACTTCGGCTCCCTATCTCCAAGCTACTACTGTAAGGGTGGAGGATCGTACTGGACCCCTTAACCTGTCTGCAATATACTGTCCACCGCGCCACACAATTAAAGAGAAAATGTTTACTGACTTTTTTAATACACTGGGCAATCGATTCATCGCTGGTGGAGATTGGAATGCCAAGCATTCATATTGGGGATCAAGACTGACAGTCACTAGGGGCCGGGAACTAAAAAAGAGTATTGAAGCCAACCATCTACTAGCTATGTCAACTGGAGAGCCTACGTATTGGCCCACGGACAGTAACAAAATGCCTGACCTTCTGGACTTTTTCATCACAAAGGGCATAAGCGCACAAAACACTCTTATAAAGTCAAGTCTCGACGGAAGCTCCGACCACACACCTGTCCTACTTACAGTTAGCCCCGTGGCTATACCCAGTGACACCCACACCGACTATCTGCACAACCACAAAACTGACTGGCAATGTTTTCGAGAAATCGTCGAATCAAACATAAACCTTCATGTCTCACTCAAAACTGAGGAAGAAGTTGATAACGCATGCTTCTACATCACAAATCTTATTCAAGTAGCAGCTTGGTCAAGTACTCCTATGCTACAGGGTTTGTCGCGAGGAACGCCAGTCCCACTCGCTGTTAAGGAAAAAATTGCTGCCAAACGTCGTCTTCGCAGAATCTGGCAGGCAACCCACAGACGCGAGGATAAAACCAGACTAAATCGAGCAATTAAAGAACTGAAAGATCTACTCGAATATGCTTCAAACGAATCCCTTACACAGAGATTGACGAAAATGTCTCCAAATGGAAATGGGATCCACAACCTCTGGAAGGCAACAAAGTACCTCCCTCAGCCTCAACAGTGCTCTCCACCTATTAGATCCGGTAACACATGGGCGAGAACTGACCAAGAAAAGTCACAGGCTTTTGCTACATATCTCGCCGAGGTATTTAGTCCTAACAACTCGGACAGCCCTGAGGATCCGGAAATAGATCAAGTCTTGAAGCAAGACCTGCAACTATGCCTGCCATTGAGACCTACTACACCAAGAGAGATTGCAAGAGAAATATCCAAAATGGACTCTAATAAAGCACCTAGATTTGATCTCATCACCTCCAGATTACTAAAAGAACTTCCTAAGAAATGCATTGTCTTTTTGACCATCCTTGTAAATGCTACATTGAGAACTTCGTATGTCCCTGCACTCTGGAAAACATCCCAAATTGTTATGATCCTTAAGCCTGGTAAGCCGCCTAACGAAGTCTCATCTTATCGCCCTATTAGCCTTACACCTGTACTGTCAAAATTGTGGGAAAAGATCATCCTTGCACGATTATCCCCTTGCCTAGACGTGAACCATGTTATACCTGACCACCAATTTGGCTTCCGGAAGCACCACTCGACCATAGAGCAGGTGCACAGAGTGTATTGTACAATAAGACATTGTCTGGAGAGGAAGGAATATTGTTCGGCTGCTTTCATCGACGTCCAACAAGCCTTTGACCGGGTCTGGCATAAAGGACTGCTCTACAAAATTAAGAAGTACCTTCCACACTCCTACTACCAGCTAATGGAGTCATACCTTAGTGACAGAAAGTTTCAAGTCAAGCTACGTGATGCAAGATCTTCTCTCATTAGCTGCAGAGCCGGAGTACCTCAGGGCTCCGTACTTGGTCCAGTCCTGTACAACATATTTACTAGTGACGTACCCCAATCACCAGAAACATCAGTTGCAACTTTTGCCGATGATGCGGCCTTTCTTAGTTGTAACAGTGATCCCAGGGAAGCCACCAGACAGTTGCAAACCCAGCTCGATGCCACTTACGCTTGGCTGACCAAGTGGCGCATAAAAGCTAGCGCCCCGAAGTCTCACCACATCACATTCACTCTGAGACGTGAAACTTGTCCTCCAGTCAATCTAGGCCCCGACACATTGCCGCAATCAACTAGCGTTAAGTACCTTGGTTTTCACCTCGATCGTAGAATGACATGGAAAGACCATATAAAAACGAAGCGGAACGAAATTAACCTTAGGTTCAAAAATCTACTTTGGCTACTCGGTAGACAATCTACCTTGTCTCTGTCCAACAAACTAAGGGTATATTGCTCCATAATAAAGCCGATCTGGACATATGGAATCCAACTGTGGTCGACAACTAGCAAATCCAACATTATGTGCCTTCAGAGTGCTCAAAATTGTATTCTAAGGGTACTCTCATCGGCGCCTTGGTATGCTCGCAATTCGGAAATCCACGAATACCTGGAAATCCCAACTATACTGGATGAAATAAAACGATACTCAGCGAACTATAAGGACCGCATGTCAACTCATCCAAACCCGCTATCCAGTATACTCTTACAGCCAAACCCAATTGGAAGACTCAAGAGAGCCGATGTGCTATTCTACTGAGAGGAGATAGAGCAGTGGCTCTACCTCGCCAAACTCCAACCTCTCACAACTCACCTGATTATAGTCTTGGCGACTGATCGCAGGTCTTAACTAGGAAAAAAAAAAAAAAATGTTATCTTTGATTTAATTGTACAGTAACCAAACAGTTGTAGAGCCTGGTTGGACTATTCTATCAACCTTGGAGGTTGTGAGTTCGAATTTTGTATAAAGCTTTAAGTACTAAAGATTAAGGCTAGGCAAGTTTAGACATATAATAATACCTAAACATAGTCAGTAAGTTAGCTCAAGACATTTTTTTAAATTAAATTAGCTGAGATAAAGTGAGTTACGTAAAATAGGATAGGATAATATTTTTGTCTGACTATCGGCTGTAAGTCCATAACTTACAAAAATGCACAATTTTTTAAAACAATTGATTTTACCTTTTTGTATTTGAATCTTTGTATAGGTAAATACTGATTATGTTTTACGATAAATTTATTGTTACAACTTTCGATAATTATTTTTGGTAGGTCAGAAAACATGACAAACGTGGGTTTTGTAATAACGTGTTGCCCGCCTTCGCTTGCGTCGTTTACTTCTGTCCTTGGACTGCGCTTGCTACGAAATCAGACTCATTAAGAAACTTACATCATTCACAATCTAATCCTTTTTCATATTTAAATTTGTTAGCCACAGATAAAAGTAATATATATTTTTATGGAGAAGTTTTATATTAGTAGAAAAATAGTTAAAATTTGTAAATATAAATACGAATTCATACATTTTTTCAATATTTCTTTTCTTTAACGTTAGCTGTATGACATATTTTCTAAGCAACCAATCTATGAGATAAAGATCCAATGATTAGGGAACAAAATTTAAAAGTGCACCTCTAGTGAAATGACAAAGCATGGTCAAACATAAACCATTCGCTGACAGAATGAAGGAGAACAAAAGCTCTGTTTACAATCTATAACGACATATAGGCGCTATCGGTAATACCTACGTTTTGTTTTGTACCGGTTATCACGATGGCCCGGCTAAAATGTTGTTTGTCCCTGCAAAATGGCCAATAAAATTTGATAACTAACGATTTACGGCAATTTTATTATAATAGAAAGTTATACGATATTAACGTAAATAAATCAGCTATACATTAATATGGGAGCAAAATTAGCAAGTAGTACTTATAATTTAATTAAAACTAGAATTCAACTAACAACATTTTATCCAAGTCTTGTGTTATAGATATTGGCAATAACGTATGTGGTAACTGTCTACATGATATTTGCGGTGGCAAAGTAATATTATTCTCACTTCAAATGACACATAATATATCGGTTACTTAGAAGCTACAATATTAACCATATTATATCGCAAAGGAACTTTATTTAAATATTCGATACAGAAGGTATATTTTAAGAATTAAGTCCTTAATTATAGTACTCGTAATTAGTTATTTTTGGACACAAAAAGTAAGCGATTACGTTTCTATTGCTTTTTCTTCAGAATAGTTGAATCAATAATATGTTCAAATCAGAGTGGATTGAAAAAGTTAATTTTCTTGGTTCATTGAAAAAAATACATGTTACAGAAATACTTAAATGCTATTCCAAGTTTCGGCAAGAATAACGATGCTTAAAGTTCAAGCTTTAACGTCGGAAAGCAAACTTAAACATAATTAGCTACTGAAATTTGTAATGAGACTATCTTGGAAATCTGTTGTAGAAAACGAAGTTTTCTCTCATCACAATAATGTAATAAACTGATCTAAAAATAAAATTATACCCAAGACACAACACCCCTTATCGACGGTGTAGGAAAACTGTGAGGTGGTGTGTCTAAGAAATGCCTAAGAAAACTTAGGAAGTAAGATATGTGTAAACCGCGATCCCACACTTAGCCAGAGTAGCAAATTATGACTTGATCCCCCTCGAATTTATTTGTCGAATTGATTGGGTGACAGAAAAAAGTATAATAGAAAAAATATATACTTTGTTATTTTTCACTACAATACTAAGTCGTAATTAACTTTGATCGTGACTGCTTTTAGTCACTCGAAGGTAAACGAACTTATGACCGCAGCTGTCTATTTTTTAAAACTTTCATATATTCGTGACAGTATTGCACGCGAATATTAGGGTCGATGTCCGTTTTTGGAGTTTGTTATGATATCAAAATAAGCTCTAAGTAATGAATTTATAACAGACACTTAAAAGGAAAAATGTCAGTATACACTATATATAGTATAGTGGCTATACAATATGTTTATACTTCAATAGCTGCGAATTAAAAAGAAAAAGCAGAAAGGTGAAAAAACAAGCCTGTTATCTTCAATTAGTTTCCGAACAGAGCGGCTGGATCAGAATCATAAAGAGGAGCAATAAGGGTGGGAGGCGCTTAAACAGGAATCCGGTTTATAACTTAGTTTCGACTAAAAATATAGCAGGTTCTTAGGGTTGTCTATAGTTTTAATAAAATAAAAGTCTAAGATATGAAATATTTTTAAGCTACGGAAATTAACTTACTCTTTTAAAGTGAATCGTTGTGATTTGAAACTCGATGAAGCGAAAATACGTCACGATAAAGAAAGAGATGCATAAATGTATAGGAATAATAAGTCGGCAAGAAAATGAGATAGAATACATTCCCACGTTGTCATGGTAACCGTTGTTATTGTTTGACAAGTATATAATATACTAGCTCTTCCCGCGGCTTCGCTTGTGTTCTAAACGCTGGAATCCAAAATCTTTTAGAAGTTCCTGAGATTAGCGCGTTTTAACAAACAAACGAAATCTTGATCTTTATAATATTAAAATAAGTATAGATTCTTTCCATATATGATAATCTATAAATATGTGATTGTAATATACCTAACAATGATATTTTAACTATAGATATGTTATGAGCGCGCAATCGTGAAAACTCGAAAACATCCTAATTAGGACGTATTACCTTTAGTCAGTGTCACCGCATGGCGACGAGTGGTACGCTGCTACAAAATTAAAAAAAATGCCATCCTGTGTATTTAGGAAATGCACCAATTATGATACCAAAGTTAATAAAACACAAGGGATCTCATACCACATGTAAGAACGCAGAATACTTCGATTTATTAATATATTTCAATTATTTGCCTAATATTCTGATATGTCATCGGTCGCTAGACTAATGTTTGTTTACATTGACGCGCAATTGACAACATTAGCTGTCTCTTTTTTTCTTATTGATTTTATCGACTATCCCCTTTCTATCATTTTGACATGTACCTTGAATGAAAAGTGTGTATGTGTGCAGCGCGGAACACTTTTTTCGGTTGTTTAGTGAGCGTATAACATATCTATAGTTAAAATATCATTGATACCTAATATGATTTATTTAATTATTAATTCGTTTTAATTTAATTGCGATATTTGCCAAAGAATTTTTACTTAAAGAGAGTCAACACTTTATTATATCGCATGTTTTGATTGAAATGAAGATAGAAAAACAAAATCTAACGATAATATTAAGTTAGGACCCTTAAAACAAAAATACGCCTACGGACCAGTGGCTAAGCGGATAAGGAAAAGGGTAAGATTTCTTTATATTTCACCGAAGCTCTTTCACCTTTAAAGGTTGATATCATTTTAAAAATATAATACATATCTTGAAATGAAATAATATTATAATAATAAAAAAACATATTTTAGTTAATATTATTAAAAAAAAATTAAACCGACTTCAAAAAA
The DNA here is from genome assembly GCA_951802675.2 of Boloria euphrosyne. Classification (NCBI taxonomy): domain Eukaryota; kingdom Metazoa; phylum Arthropoda; class Insecta; order Lepidoptera; family Nymphalidae; genus Boloria; species Boloria euphrosyne. The sequence continues at coordinate 8,971,909 of OX637872.1, forward strand.
TCTGCACTAAAAGGAGAAAAATCTAAACTAAAAAGTAGAAAATAATACTTTTAAGAACTTTGTTAATTTTGGAGTCGGTGCCATCCAAAGCAAAACCCTAAATAGATACATATTCGATTAATCTATCAATTTGTAAACATAATCAAAATACCTGGCTGGCACCGACTCCAAAATTAACAAAGTTCTTAAAAGTATTATTTTCTACTTTTTAGTTTAGATTTTTCTCCTTTTAGTGCAGATTTTTTGAAGTCGGTTTAATTTTTTTTTAAAAATAACTTATTTTTCCATTTTTAGTGTGCCTTTTATTTAGCTGATTTAATTATAGTGACTTACTATATGTCACTAATTTAAAATCTGTTTAAGCTTTATATTAAACAACGAGCATACCTATTAACGTATGTAACGTAATAGTAATTAATTATCGGGTCTACCGAAAGGGGGGGGGGGGGTGTTTGGTGCCCAAGGAGTACTCGATCTACGACTACTGTAGCTGTAACTAAACTACGAGCTCATCTTTATGTTTACATTCCCCATTCGAAATAGTTTAAATAAACCAAGTCCATTATACCACCTAACTCCTAGAGGTTAATGAGATTTACCTTCTATTATCATATTAACGTAATAGCCTGGAAGAACACAACTATCAGTCTATATGTATGTATAATTTTAAAGGAATTTCCTTTCAATTCCTAGCCGTTGAGGAGTTGTACCTTCCATCATCAGCTTATCCACATGAGATGGTAATTATCAGATGCAAATCCTTAAAAAACTTTAGAAAATATATGAAAAATGTACTAAGTGCCTATAAAATTTAAGAGTTGCCATCGATTTCCCTAGGATCCCATAATCAGATCCTAACTTGGTGACAATGGGAACATTTTGGAAGTATACCCTACCAAACAAAAAATAAATTTTTGAAATCGGCCCACAATTGACGCATAAATCGGTAAACACAGATAAACAATAACATTTGAAGAATTCTACCATCCATCATCAGCTCATCACATGAGATTACGATTTTCAGACGCAAATGCTTGAGCAGCTTTAGAAAATATATAAAAAACATAATAGGTGCCTATAAATTTTGAAAGTTGCTCTGGATTTCCCTGGGATCCCATCATCAGATCCTGATTTTGTGATAATGGGACCCCTTCAGAACTATACCCTACCGAACAAAAGAAAAATTTTTGAAATCGGCCCACAGTTGGCCGAGAAATCGGTGAACATACATAAAAAAAAAAAAAAATACATACATCGAAACATATAACCTCCTCCTTTTTTGAAGTCGGTTAAAAATAAAATGTATGTCAATCCGTTTCTCATAATTACTGAACACATTTTGGATACATTTATTGGAGCGTAGTAACTAAAAATCAACGTAGCGATATTAACGCCATTTAACAATCATGTCAAGTCATACTAACGTATGCATTCAGTCATCATAGCTATGTAATGAACTCGGACAGAAAAGAGAACGAAATATAAAAATTAATCAATCAAAACGTTTTTAGGTGATTAGGAGAAACCAACGAACAAAAAACTGAGACGTATTATTTGCCTTACTAAATCCGAAAGTTATACTAAAATTACTTTTCTTTTCAACCGACTTCCAAAAGGAGGAGGTTATCAATTCGTCTGTATTTTTTTTTTTTATGTTTGTTAGCTCATAACTTTGAACTGGGTCAACCGATTTTGATAATTCTTTTTTTATTTGAAAGGTAGTGCTTCCCATGTGGTCCCATTTTAATATTTTCCAGTTCAGACTATGGTATCCATGAGAAAACCATAAAAGTCTTAAATTTGCATTAAGTATTTGCGCGACAAATGGACGAATAACTCAATATCACGCCAACCGATTTCGATGATTGTTTGTTAGCTCATAACTTTGAACTGGGTCAACCGATTTTGATAATTCTTTTTTTATTTGAAAGGTAGTGCTTCCCATGTTGTCCCATTTTAATATTTTCTAGTTCAGACTATGGTATCCATGAGAAAACCATAAAAGTCTTAAATTTGCATTAAGTATTTGCGCGACAAATGGACGAATAACTCAATATCACGCCAACCGATTTCGAGGATTCTTTTTTTAATGGAAAGGATATACTTCAAGGGTAGTTTGATCAGAGTTTGGTAAGGTTCTGATGATGGGATCCATGACAAAGTATCGGAACTCTTCAATTCTTAGGAGCAAATAAACGATGCTCGGCCGAATCTTTTATAGGCTATATGGATAATTGAGTCACGTACCGTAACTGATGATGGAAGGTACAACTCCTCAACGGTTAGCAGTTTAAAGAAAATTCTTTCAATATAATACGCAATTATGGACCGATAGTTGTATACTTTCAGGCTATTAGGTTTACCTCATAATAGAAGGTAAATTTTTATAGTCATTTACACAATACGTATCTTTCCGCTAAAAATGTCAAAATAAATTATTTTTAACAAAAAAACAAAAACCGACTTCCAAACTTAATAAATCTAAACTAAAAAGTAGAAAATAATACTTTTAAGGACTTTGTTAATTTTGAAGTCGGTGCCAGCCAAAGCAAAATAACCCTAAATAGATACATATTTGATTAATCTATGAATTTGTAAATATAATCAAAATACCTGGCTGGCACCGACTCCAAAATTAACAAAGTCCTTAAAAGTATTATTTTCTACTTTTTAGTTTTTTTTTTTTTTTTTTTTTTTTTTTTTTTTTTTTTTTTTTTTTTTTTTATAAAGACCAGATTTCCCACATCATACAAGGACGTGGCCCTTTTTTACTACGTTAATTTTTGCAACTATGTTTGTTAACCTGAAGGGTTAATTTTGTTTACAATATTTGTTTTTCTAATATGTTATTACAATTCTTATGCTTGACCAATGTACAGTTGGTTTTATGCTTAATTATAGCGGTTTATCATTTTACTAGCTTATTTGTTACATGTTTTCTAGGGTACTTATTTACATACTTTAATATTGGGTTATACTTAATACTATTTTATGTCTAGGTTACAGAGCTATTTATATTTCTAGGTTATTTACATTATTTCTATTTTAAATTTTTCTACATACATATTTATGAACTTAGTACAGAAGATAGTTTACATTGTTACAGAGTTATATTTAACTTCTTTGATACTAACAAAGTCTGTGCTATTCGCTTAGGAATAGAATAACAGAGTGTTTTTACTATATATGCTTATTAACATTTATATACATGATATATATTGATGTACAATATATACGTATATACTTATATTTCATACTTAATCTTAATCTTATGCTTTATGTACTTTTTTTTTTTTTTTTTTTTTTTTTTTTTTTTTTTTTTTTTTTTTTTTTTTTTTTTTTTTGTAAGTACAATTTTTCTACTTATTTTATACTCTATAGCTGTGTGTATGTCTATGTGTGTATTATATAATGATGTAGTGGTAATGTGTGATTGTGGTGATGGAGTATAGGGTATTTCGTTTCGCTTTTTCGACTAATGCGTTTGGCTTTAAGTTATACTTATCTCCCGAGTATCTTCATGATACTCTCGCTTTATGAGTCTGATGCTTATTTTCTGCTAGCAATAGGCTACGCTTGAGCGAGCTAGAGCATCCCACTTTTTTCTAACTGGACACTTAATGTCAAAAGCGTTGTGGTTTATCTCTTGCATCTTCGCGTGCTGACAGTTTTTGCAAGATGGCTGGTCTCCTGCCATTTTAATTGGGCACTGGTCCATCATGTGTGGTCCGGCACAGTGGCTGCACAGGTCGATGGTTTCTGTGCACCACTTCTTGCCGTGACCAAGTTACGTTTGGAAGTCAGTTTTTGTTTTTTTGTTAAAAATAATTTTTAATAATGTTAAAGTGTTGCGGACTATGGGCTGATCCCCTCGTATTCAAGGGAGTCCTGTGCGAGGACGTTAAAAAGTCTATACACATAATGGTGTAACTTTACATAAATAGTATTTACTTTTAGCCTACAAATGAAAAAGTAGGACATATTCTGTGAGTGGCAACTTAATAACTTCTGTGTTTTACTCGTAATAAACTCTATAAACCATCACTTACTAAGTAGTAAAGTAAGTACTTTGCTTGAGTAATGAAATTACGTGTTTCTTTTCTCTCTGTGTCATTCATCTTACGCACCAATTTAAAGACTAATTTCTCCGCCATTTTGAAAGTAAGAGCTGAGGTGTATTCCGCAACACTGAGTCAGTGGCGCGACATCCGTCCGTTTGCCACGTTTTGTTATAGAATACGAATTCTTTGTTGATTCAAATAGCCGACTCTACATTAAACTGTCTGCTGTGACTCATTGACATTATGACTAATTTAAGCTGTAGTAAGTAGTTTAACTAATTCCGTTTGGGGAATGATATCTGTAAAAATGGTTCCTATTTTATTTAAAACTTTTTTATCTTTCAGCTACCCTCAATAGCACAACATGCAGTTATTAAGACTTCTCATTAAGCTGTAAGTGTTGCTTTGTTTTTATGTATCAACCCAAGAAAAGTCTGAAAATCACATGAATAAACATGTAGTATACAAGTTGTATACAATTGTATACCTTGTGGGATAATTTGTAGCAATGTTGTAAAATATCAAGAAAAATGTTTTCATTTAACAAGTTAATTATTTCTTAGAATAGCTATCGGTTTTTGATGTTTTAATGTCAATATTATAGACACTATTTAAAATACAAGATTGCTATTTTATCAGTGCTATGTATCCATAGTATCCATGACAAAAAGTTCAAGTCAAGCGTCAGCTTCAGTTAAGACAAGTATCTACTACCTATATGTAAAGTAGACTACATAAGGAGGTAGTACTCTTATAATTTTGTTAACCCAATAATCGCATAATATACAAATCTGCTTACATTTTATTTATTTCGTTTCATCTAATAATTATTTAATTTTACTAGTCACATTCAATTAATCTAATTAGATAAGGCTAATAGCATGAAATTACAGCAATAAATTATTCTAACCACTCCTAATTATCCGGTGAACTTGGAATTCTAGTAGAAGGTGGAGTTAATCGTACTTAACTCCATACAATCCGTAATCGTTCATAGGTCATGATATTGATTTATTTTCTCTATATGTTATTCAGATTTAATAATTTCCCACTAAAACAATAATTATAAGTAAACTTCACGGGCAACATGTTATTTTGAATATCGTTAAGTAATATGTAATATCACATTTTTGTATTAATTTTTTTTTAATATTTTTTTTATTTTCAATAATTTTAATTAAGTATTAATTTGATCAAGGTAATGTGATATTGCAATTTTGTGTGCAGTTCAGTGAGATTAAGCAATTTATATTATAATAATAGCAACACTACATAATATTATTGAATAACAAATATTATAATAAAAAATTGTAGTTATTATCATTAAGTTAGTTATATTTCACCTCGATGGCAGCTAAAATTTTTTACAACTTTAGCTTTAAATAGTACCTACTGGTGGTTAGTATAAGTTGCTATTTTTATTTTTATATTTCTAGGGAACGATAGGACTGACAATTTCACATTATGCGTTAAAGTCCCTAAATAAAATTAGAAAAATGATAAATTTTAGTAATATGTATACTTGTTTGTCGATAAATAGTCCTCGAAACTCTACATAAAGTTTCCATAAAACATACTTTTAAAATTTCGTAATGCCGTTAAATCAAAGTATATCATTGACATAAAATCCAATACTTTGCTATACTGTAAAAAAAACCTACAGCCATATGGAGAAGGCTAAAAATGTCAGTAAAGTTCACGTAGAAAAAATGTTATTTCTTTTTAAATTAAATTAATTCATAAAATTAATGCTCTGCGTTAATTACTGCCCAACGTTCTCAATATGAAAATAGGCTTAGAAATATAATAGCTGAAAATAAAGCAAAAACAGTTCAACAGTTTTCATTACGTTAATAGCTTATGTTGGAAGAATAGTAGTACAATGTACATACAGTTTTTCAATAAAATATTCATTATTAACTAAAGCTAAGTGTTTTTAGATAGCCTAGATAATTACCATAAAAAGTCATACTCGTATATTGAGCTTTCTATAAAAAGTCCACTATGAATAATTGTAAGCTTTAACTCGCATGTAACTGGTTTTTTATAACGGGTAGGGTAATTTATTTAGTAATTAATTGTTTTATTAGGACTTTTAAAATAAAATACTGATACAAGATTTAAATGCCTCATATTATGACACCTAGTATAGTATTATGTGTCTGTGATGACACTTTCCACAGAACACTTTAAAAACGTTAATACAACAGACCATGAGTGTGCAATCGTTAAAAGACTTTTATGAAAGTCCAGAATCGCATACACGTCGGTATTCGCCTAAATTGAATCGGACTAAAAAAAATTGAAGCTTTTCGATTCCAAAGTTTGGTAAAACTTATGTTCAATTTTCATTGAATTCCTGGCTTTAGACGCACCGTATGTGCGAGATGGCGGCCATGGTGGCTATGGCGACGACTAATTACTGGCCCGAGGGGTTGCGTCGACTGGTATGGATATCGGATTAGCGATTTATAATCGACTGCCTATATTTAACTCGAAAGCTGTGTTAGAATAATAATGGTTTTAAAATTTTTGTTATACACATATATACTACTAGCGGTGCCCGCGGCTTCGCTCGCGCTAAGAGTGAATAAAATAAACATTTTTGCTTATACATATACTGTTACTTATAATGTACCAAGGACTGATTCCCCATTTAAAGTTCTGGCCCTCTTAATTTGTATTGCAGAGCATTATTTCAGTGTCACGCAAAATATTTCAATAGAATTAAATTTCCCATACAAACTTAGCCACCCCCTTTAACCCCCAATGGGGGTGAATTTCGAAAAACCCTGAAATACGTGTTTCATCATTTGTACTAAAAAGCATTAATTCAAAGTTTCATGCAAAAATGTGCAATAAAAATATTTTTCTCATACAAACTTTGCCACCCCTTTTAACCCTTTTAGGGGTTGAATTTCCAAAAAATAATATGCCTATTTCCTTCTCATGAATGCAAACTATCTACATACCAAATTTCAGCAAAATCGGTTGGGTGGTTTAGGCGTGAAAAGGTAACAGACAGACAGACAGACAGACAGACAGACAGACAGACAGAGTTACTTTCGCATTTATAATATTAGTATGGATTATATACGGATTAAATGTTACATTGAATGCAAATATTTTCCGGATTTTTTGGCAGAGCAATCACAGATATGGGATTTTTGAACATTAAAGACTTTCATAGAATAATGTCTAAGTTTGTTACTAGAAATTTGAAAAAAGCCATACATAAAATATAGAACAAACTATATAAGTATACTATATACAGCCGACTTCAGCTTCTCCAGACAGGTTTGTTTAATTAACACAGGTTCTTGATCCTAAAAAGGCTTAATTTATTTTGTTGTTCTTAGCTTACATTTCAAACAACAATTTTCTAAAAATATTAGTTGCTTCGTTTGGCCTTTGCTCTCATCCGTATTTTATTCTATATTTAGATTCTAATTACGATAAAATTAATTATTACTCACTAGCAAAGATAACAGAAATTATTATATTATTGTGTATGTGTATGTACAATATTACAATAGTTTGTTTTCTATGTAAGTTCGTGATATAGCTTTTATCGTTAAGGTGAACAAGCATCCACTAATCGGTTTCAACGCGACCATATATTGTTCTGGCTAATTTAAAGAGGAGTTAAATGTGAATATATGGAAGTGGATAAAAAATGTTGCCCATCGCCGCCATTGTCGGTCCCCAGTGCATTGTTAAAGTCCACGATCAGATTACATTTAACCTTTATTGTCCACTATTTCTGCTCGATATGTCCGTGGTACTGTTTGGCTAATTCTTTACAATTTAAAAAATATCAAACAGACTCTCTGAATTAACTTTTATCATGATACATAAACTATGAAATTCAAGAAGTGTAAATAAATTCATTTTACATTGATGATGTTGCCTGTACGAAAAGGGTTTATTTTTTTTTATTCAATGTTATTGAATAGTGCCATCTACGATGAAACGATTCTTCTATAAACAAATCTAAACTAAAAAGTAGAAAATAATACTTTTAAGAACTTCGTTAATTTTGAAGTCGGTGCCAGCCAAGACGGATAGACTTATCTTGCCTTTGCAAGGAACCTTCGAACGGTATTTTGATTATGTTTACAAATATTATAGATATAGATTAATCGAATATGTGTCTATTTAAGGTTATTTTGCTTTGGCTGGCACCGACTTCTAAATTAACGAAGTTCTTAAAAGTATTATTTTCTACTTTTTACTTTAGATTTGTTTAGTTTTGAAGTCGGTTTTTGTTTTTTGTTAAAAATAATTTATTTTCAAATTTTTAACGGAAAGTAGATACTTATTTTGTTTATGTACAAAAAAGAATTTTCCAAATCGGTCCAGCCATCTTCGAGTAATGGGGAACATACATAAAAAAAAGTCCCCAACGAATTGAGAACCTCCTCCTTTTTTTAAAGTCGGTTAATAAGAGCCTGAAAGAATTTAACTATCGGTCTATAATTACGTATAATATTGAAAGAATTTTCTTTTAACTCCTAACCGTTGAGGAGTTGTACCTTCCATCATTAGCTCAACCACAGGAGATGATGATTATCAGACGCAAATACTTGAACAGCTTTAGAAAATATATGAAAAACGTAATAAGTGCCTATAAAATTTGAGAGTTGTCTTCGATTTCCCTGGGATCCCATCATCAGATCGTGACTTGGTGACTATGGGACCAACTAGAAACTATACCCTTTCAAATAAAAAAAAAAATTTTCCAAATCGGTCCAGCCATCGTCGAGTAATCGGGGAACATACATAGAAAAAAAAAAGTCCCCGACGAATTGAGAACCTCCTCCTTTTTTTGAAGTCGGTTAAAAATATACCTTCATGTTTTATCTCCTTTTAGTTGTGTAAAAAATAAAATATTAAAAATATATGTTTCATTGAATAGAAGAGTAGAAGTATTATTTAATATATAAGTAGACGTAAAAATTGGTTAACGGTTATAAAATTTTCTATTGACAATATTTCAATCAACTTAAGCTCTCTCTCTCTAAAGTGTACATAATTCTAATAAAGCACATTTTCAATAGATTGCTCAATATTACCTTAATTTATTGAGACTTATTTTTAGTCTCCGTTTCAATAAAAGAAGACGTCAAATAAGGTAAGAAAATAATTACTAAAGCAAACAAGTTAGGTAATTTATGAGAGTCTATGAACGATCTCGAAGGCTCGTCACGAAGTACATTCGAAGGAATAATAAAGATTATATGTGGCAAATATTGATATGTAAATAAGTGTTTTCATATATCTAATATCAGTACAAACAAAATATGTATTTATGTTTTATTTTTATATGTATGTACCCATATCAAAATTAGCTTATTTTATTTATATAATTTAATATAACTCTGTCTCTTAAAAATAATCTCTTAATAGACCACTTTTTATAAGTATTAACATAGCAAAGTTTGTTTTGATACAACGTAAACAAAATAATAAATTCAGCTTCTCGTCTTACTTTGAGTGCAATTCTTTAAAGAGACATTGGAGAGACCAACGCTTACACTCTGCAAGGAGTGACTTAATTAACGTGAAAGTGTACAAAAGGAGTTCGGTGACTTGTTTATCGATTGCTTAATCTCAGCAATTGTTCAAGAGAACTAATGGAGTATCCTTAAACTGTCTGAATTAAACAACCTGACAAAATGATTTGTAATACTTAGTAGATTCCACACGATATAAATGTATTTACTACTTCTTCTAAATTTCTTCTAAATCTTCTAAAGATACCCACCCAACCACCGTACGAGATGGTTAGGTTTGTAGGATTTTTACCTACTAAAGCCCCCTCGATTGTCGTCTGCTGCGTTTTAGCGGAAAGCACCGGAATCTCTCTAAGAACGCACCGGTACCCTAGTTGCGCGATGCTGAATTAAGCACATCCCAAAATCAATCCATGGTCCTAACTCCATACTTCAAAACTACTACAACTATGTCGTGAATGCATAAGAACGTGTATTATTTTCTTTCGCCTTCGTCATCGTCGAGCGGGATCAGCCCTCTCTCGATTCCTCTCGGCTATTTCCTTCTTAATAGAACTGTCTCGCAAAAAGAAGTTACCATATCCCATATACTATCGTCTGCTAACATTTTTTTCACTATAGAAGACAGAGTGAAATCTCTTCCAACTTTCACAATCAAACTACTTCTCTCGGAGTTCCACGCTGAACAAATGTATTTACCACCTAGCTTTTTCATTTTTAATGATTATTTATCTACCTACACATTATATACTTAAACACCTAGCTCGATAAGTGTTCTAGTGTAACAATTCCTGTTAAATTATTAGGTCAAACGAATGATCTTAAGTACTAGCAATTTGAACAAATCATCGCAACTAGGGCACATTATTACATGATGACCGTATTAGATGAGCTCAGTCACCTACATTTGATATTTATTAACCGTTACACAAATGACATAACCACAATAGTCAGGTAAACGGTACTTTAAATAAGTTATCAAATCATTATTTATGAATTTATTGTTATGTATATTTCATAAAATAAAAATATTTTTTTCGGCAAAAAAATACATACCAAGGGTTTCATTATAAGCAAAACTTTAAGGACAACCCACTTACAAGTAAATTCTTTACCGCCTCACTCATAGTCACTTAATGAACCATTATGTCGTCTTTAGTATGGAGATTCTCGAATTAATTGTCCATTAAGTGACTATGAGTGCGGCGGTAAATGTATATACTAGTAAATAAGTCTATTACAACCAGCACTACTGTCATCCTTCCTCAAAACATTTAAGATATTTAAATCGGTATGAAGAACGGTTAACTTTAACAATGAACAGTTTTACTCACAGCACTGGTAGCTATTATAAAATGCATGAGCTACCTCAAATCCATAGAGAATTTATATGCAATTCGTCGAACGCAAATTGTTCATGCTACTAGTTACATGAATATTAATTAGCAACATTATGTACCCCATGTAGCACATTCCAAATGTGCTGTCCTACGCCTTTTGTTTTGCATACTTTGAGAATTGTGACCTTGCGTTAAGTCAATTACCACTTCTTAGTTTTAAGCATCTAATATATTATGTTCTACACTTATATGTAAATATTCTGAATATTATATGTATATGTATGAATATTGTTACGAATATATTATTGAAAGTGTAAAAGAATAACACTGGTATAATTTATGTTGAATGTTACATAGTAAAATAGAAAAAAAAAATATGTTAAGAAAAATATCATAATCATATAATGATTATTCATTAGGTTATTTGAAGTTTGAACGCGTTCAAATGAACTTATAGACAAATATGAAATAATATAATAAATTCTTAAATGTAACATATGTTCAAAGTTATGTGCATTAAATTTTAACTTGAGATGAGTTGGGAGTCGTATTTTCTTCGTCGTAATCTGTAAGGATTCGTAACTTTACATAGCTCTTCTTTGAGTACAAATTTATACCAGTATAGAACACTATTTTACAATAGTAGGAAGATGAAACCGTAAATGTTCTCATAATTCATTGACAATTAAAATAAATGTCTCATAGAATGGTGCCTACGTTATATTTTACATAATATTATACCTTCATTGTATATGATGTTAAGGGAAAGGAAATTAACTGTACTAGAGTTAGAACGATGTAAATACTACATATACTTAACAGGATCAAATATAATAATCAATCATCTAAAGTTAATTTATTTTTTGTCAATATAAAAAAAACGTAAATAACTAAAATCACAGCTCATAAAAGGATCGCCCATATTAATTTTACCTTCCATTTTTACAGATGTGGGTAATAGGTACATGCTGAGTTTATGACTTAAGTTACTTTCTGAAACCAAATAAAGGTCAAAGATAATGTATCATGATGAAAAATATATAATATAAATATAAATAAATACCTTTTTTTCTCCCATCGAAAAAATATATTTATATTTTAGAAAGATAAATTACATCCAAGACTATTATGTGCACTTTTACTGGCAAACTTTTCTTATATACTCTTACTTATACCTGCAAACATATTTGCAAATTAGTAATTATACGCTGACAATGTAGTATGTATTTAAAATAATACCTGGGGTCTACTTAACCCATTATGACCTGAATTATTTTAGGGGCTTGGAATTGGATAATTTTTGAATATGTTGTTATTTAAGGTCCCTTAACTTAGTTTTGACCATTTAAAGTAAATTTAATTTATCAGTTTTGGAAAACACAATGGGTGCCGTACGGCACCGCTAGGCTCATACATCATTCTAATAGTTATGTATCAACTTATCATTAACTAATAAATTTAACTTTTTATTGATAAAATTATGAAGAATTAAAGTAATGTAGGACTGAATAAATAGCTTAGAGTATTTGTTTTTTTTTAAATAATGTATTATTATTTATTATACGCCAAAAATTGTACTTTACGTACGAGTATACGTATGCGAAACTTATCAATTCAGATCGATGCGATTTTGAATTGATGAAAAGGTTGTTAACACTTTCTCGCAAAAGTCCAGGTTTTCCGTAAGTGATTTTCCTCTAAATTTACCAAAATTCCTTCAGGAAACATGGGCAGCTCCAAAACTATATCTTTACCAATCAAAATATTCATGAAGCATTCTTCTTTTTTTTATATTTTGGATAGTGGTTCATTTACTTTAGAATTATCAGGATTACTAAAAGAACTGTAAAGCAGATTAGAGCAGATTTTTCCGACTCTCTTCACGATTTCGATTACGTGAAGAAGAGCGACCACGTAAAGAACGGAAACCACTAAGCGGTGTTCAATATGACCCTTCTACAGGTTTTTCATTTGATACCATCCATGTAATTTCGCGACTGGTAGAGCATGGTCTAAGCTGACAATGGTGTACATGTGGATTAGACTTCGCGCCCAGCATTGACTTGACGACCTGTGATCTTCAAAAAAAGGATTGTTCTATCCTTTTTTTGGTAGCCGAATGTTGATCAGTGTCGAATACCTGTTCTGAAGGTTCAATATAAGGCAACGTTAGTTCAAGTTCTTCATTTTCGTCTATTATGTCTAATTTCTAGCTAACAGCGCCTATCAAGAAAAATAAATACTATTTCACAAAGATAAATTAAAAAATAAACAATTCCACACGTCATTTGAAGAGACATCCTAACGGCCTACAGGTGCCATGCGGCACCCGTAACTTTGGACGTATGTTAAAGGTAACAAGCAATTATAACTGAACAAAATTATATTATGTTCTAATCTAACAAATATATACGAATAAAATAATACACGATTTAAAAGGATGTTGCACAAAACAAATAAATTTAAACACACTTACTACAATTGAAAAAAGTATTTAAACTGTTAAATATATCGCTCTAGTATCGCATTGATACCTAATCAACTTGCTTCACTGTTTGAGGCAAAAGTATGGTGGGTTAACATGTAGGGCAAAAACTGGGTGCCAAACGGCACAGCTAGGTTATAATGGGTTATATATTTTACGAATAAAAGCTGCATGAAATTGAGTGTTCATCGTGCATAACCTAGGGCGCAGTGACTGATTGTCCGGCCTCCTGGCACGCTAAAAGGACATCTAGCTGAAGCCAACGAACTTTAAAAAACTAAACATTAAGTACAACGTCTAATCAAAAACCTATTATACAATGCCAAGTTAATTTAAACCTATACTTAATTCTTAGGTTTAAATACAACTAAGTATAATTCGTACCACTAAAGATGAGACTTGACAAACCACGTGATTTACTTGCGCAGAAGCCGATTTATAGGTATCCTTAGCGGTAGGGGTGAGAGGCGGGAAGGCCTCGTGTGATATCGGGCCTTCGGAAAGAGCGCGGGAGGCGCGGTACCGGTTGCCTGTCGTTCTCCTCGCCCCGTACACGCCCCGCTGGACCCCGCAGTACAGACGAGTGCAACTTTAAGTGTTTATTTTCTATTTTGTTTTTTTGTTCTTGTAGATTTATTCTACAAGAGTGTAATATTGTTAATTTTTATTATGCTTCGAGGTTATACATTAAAAAGAAAAATTAGGAAGATGGTTTACGACGTGAACACTTACATGTTAAAACAAGTTGTTTTAAAACACATGAGTTATTGACAGTGACTAGTGAGAGTGATTAAAATAATAATATGCCATTTTTTATATTAAACTTTTTCATTTCGTAATAAATATTGTTAATAATTTTCTTCCCGCTGGCTTTTCGACATATTTTAATACTTAAACTTTATCATTTCGTTATAAATAATGTTAATAATTTTAATATAACATTGTTTTACACCTTATTAAAAATGTTATCGAAAAACTCCTAAATAGATATTGAAATTATACATAACAATTCTAACACGACTGTACCTGCGCAGACCCCCCACTACTGACGTTTGACAAGTCTCATCTTTCGTGGTACGGACTATACTTTGTAGTTTGCTAATCTTAATGTATATAAAAATCTCGTGTCACAATGTTTGTCCGAAACGGCTTGACTGATTTTTATGATTTTTTGTGTACATTGGGTAGATCAGGTAGCTGGCTATTTTTTATTCCGTTAGGTAATAAGGGTGGCCCTCTCCAGTTTTTTTTTGTAGCAGACCAAATTTTTATTTTTTATTTTTTAATGATTTGGCATCATAAAGTACTTATAACCCTAAATTTTTAACCTTTTTTTTTATGGGACAAAGGGGGCAAACGGGCAGGAGGCTCACCTGATGGTAAGTGATCACCTCCGCCCATGGACATCTGCAACACCACAGGCTTGCAGATGCGTTGCCGGCCTTTCAGGAAAGGGAGGGAGGGAGGAGGGAGAAGGACGGGAGTAGGGATGGGGAGTGGGCCTCCCGGACTCTCACTCACCGGACGAAACGCGACAGCATAGCTGCCACTTCACGCCGGTCTTCTGTGAGAGAGTGGTACTAAGCGGGGCGTGCCACCCATTCGGCTGCTACCCGGAGGTAACAAGCATGGCACTACCACTTGGAAACTGTTACTACCAATTTCTATTCTTAATAGTGATTAGAACGCAGGCGAAACCGCAGGAATTGCTAGCATTTATATATATTACTAGCGACTCGCTGCACTAAGCACAGCTTGTATCGCAGATAGCCAAGCATAAAAATAACTTAAGACATAACAAAAAACATAACATAAAATAACTTTTACAATTGTTAATAAATTAATAAATTAAGCTAAGATAGGATATATATGTATATATATAGTGATAGTAATAATAATGTGATTTATACATACATACATTAAATTCTCGTTGTGAAATATTAATATCAACTCATCCCCAAAATAACTTTATACCCCTTTTTAACCCCATTAGGCGATGAATTTCAATAAAATATGAACCACGTCTTCCAAGAATTCTGTTAAAGAACGTTTCTGCAAAATTTGAAGCAGATTGGACCAAGGAATCACGTTGTCCCATACAAATGTTGCCCCCCTTTTTCACCCCCTTAGGAGTAAAATTTCGGAAAAACCTTTCTTATCGAATGCCTACGTCATACAAAGAACACACCCTCCAAGTTTCAGATTATTACGATCTGCCGTTTAGGCTTTGCGTTGATCCAGCAATCATTCAGGACAAAGCCTTTTATATATAGATATAGATATAGATAATGAAATCGTGCACTTACTACTTAGTAATAATTGCCTTCTTTTATGAGAAAAATAAATAAAAAGTTAAATCGGTTGAGAAAGCAAATTGGATAATTTAGGTCAACATTGCTATTCTTTGACGAGTAAATTATAATTCACTTCTAAGGTAAGTGTTGCGGCTTCATTGAAACGGGCAAAGGGGTCAGCTAACTGACAACTCATGCAATATAATCAGAGAGCTTTTATGTCATTTACCCATCGTCCATATGTTGGATAAAGTGCATGAATTGTTAAAGAAATTTTGTTTACTTTGAACTTATGTAAGTTTATACATAATATACATTATACATATATGATATTATGATAAAAAATTATTACTATGTTTATTTTTGAAGTAATTATATTTTTATTTAAATTATAAACCTTTGGCCTACCAAATGAAAAATTCTTTATAATATGTATTTTATTTTCTTTTATATGGAAATACGTTAAAATGCGCTTATCTGAAATGTAATAAGGTCACAAGTCAATGAGGCCTAGTTCCGGTGTGACCAAGATGGCGGCTTTTCTCTCGCAGACGAGTCGTTATATTATCGAAGGAAAGTTGCGATCGCCACCAACTTACAATCCCTTCCGTTGCCATTTTTGAAGACTGTCGTAAAATTGAAATCGAAAATAAATTATAATTATAATTAAATAAATAAAATACGCTCAACTAACACTTTTGTGGTTAAGTAAATTTTGCGCACATGTATTAAATCGTTGGTAAAAGTCCAGTGCGGTTAAAAATCCTCCACAATGATCATACCGCAAATAAATACAGAAGGGATTAGTGCAGTGGGTTGTAGAGTTGAACAAAGGGGTAGGAGTGACCGAGCAGAGTCGGGGCAGTCGCCCACGCAGACAATGCCAGGCGGTCAAGTTCGGTAATTCAAAGGCAGCGAGCCGCGACTACGTAATGCGACCGGTGTTTGACCCACGCGACTTGGCGAATTGAACCCTACGTAGCAATGACTTATGTACAGTAATTTTCGTTTTGCAATATTCATAGCGTATACTCGTATCAACCGCTATCTATTATTGATTTATTTTCTTGTGAGCATCGAAATGACGTTTTCATATCAGTTTTATTATTCCTAGACGATTATATTAAATTGAATTATTATAATACATACATAAAGGGTTTATTGCTATTTAATCTTAGAAATTATATCTTTACTACTGATGATATGGAATACTGCAATCTTGAGATCAGTTCAGTTCAGAAGTTCTATAGGTACTAATTTTTTGAATGCAGAAAAGGCTGGTGCAACAAAATAGCAGTATCTGAACCTTTGCGCTTCAATCAACGAATTAGAGATTTAGAGCACTAAATACACAAAAATTCCTGCTCTATCCTCTTCCTCCTTCCATTTTCTACCCTTTTCCGTTCAACAAGGAAAGGTATTGAATGATAAGTGATTGTAATGATGAATGATGAGTGATTATAAGGTAGCGATTACCATCGTGCAGGCTATAGGTATACTATTTTTCCACAATAGATTTTCTACATTCATATCCTTATAATAGCTAAGTACTATCACTTGCGAAAAGCAAGAGCTTTCAGTATGATGGAATAATCTATATATATAAAAATGAAACCCGTTTTCCGTTGTCACGACATAGCATGAAAACGGCTTGACCGATTTGGCTAATTTTGGTCTTGAATTATTTGTGGAAGTCCAGGGAAGGTTTTAAAGGTGAATAAATATGAAAGTTGTGCGGAAAAAAAGGAAATTAAAAAAAATCTTTATAACATTAATGGCGTTTGACGTATCATGTTATTATCGTTGCCATGGTGCGTGCAATGGTAATTAAATCAGCGAATACATACTGGGAGGTGCGAAGTAAATGTTGTTTTGCGAATGCGTAATAAAACATTCCACCGGGAGGAAAAGTTTATAAAAAATTTATATGTGGACAGAACAACGTCTGTCGGGTCCGCTAGTAATCATAATATCTTTAAAACTTCCCACATAGGTATAATATGCATAGTATCCCGATAGTATCCATTAATATTTAAATATGATTAAGTAGTAGGTTAACCACTTAAATGTCACAATTAAAATCAGTTAGGCAATAATATCTTGTAAGATTTAGATTTATCATAGTATAATTCGATTTCATTTTATATGAACGCGTACAAAACCTTGTAGCTGACTATTGTTGGTCACACTCGGAGATCATTATGCAAAATGAATAGCCAGCGTAAATTACAACGTTTCTAATTATTGTCATTGTAAAACATTGCTATTAGTTACGGCCTCATACGTAAATTGCTGTCAGTAACAAAATAAAACAGCCTCAATACGACCAAGAGCGTGTTAGAATTATAGCTTAACGTGAACTCTATTTTCTCAGTTGGGGAAATATTTCAGTACGTTTCCAATAACGAAATATAAACTACATTGGATTTCTAGTCGCTATAAAGTTATCTCAAATCGAGATAGTATTTTGTAATTTAAAAAATAAGTAGGCTATGACTTATGGTGATATTGGTCGAGAATCATGACTAACATACATCGTTATTCCTGTTAAGACCATATTTAATTCACGGCGTGTGTCTGGAGCCAGATTGTCACAATGTGCCCAGAAGGAAATGTGAAAAGTTCGCGAGTTATCCGATATCTGCCCCGCACATCTGCTTATAAGACGTGCCAGCGAGAATATTGTATATATGATGAGTTGACACTTAAAAGTCAGGTCTAGTTGCTGACTTCTTCTGACACGTACAATTGTTACCAAGTAATATTAAGACTTTACAATTTATAACGGAATATATGTTTACAGGTATGTACGTTAATGAATTAACAGTTAAACAACATTCTTAATATTGATTAAACTTTTTTAAATTCCTTACTTAAATACTTTTGAAGAAAAAGTCACTCTACTTGCATCAATTTACCTTTTAAGTCAAAGAATTTGTAACGTGAAAGCGGCATCAGTTATTTACTGGTTGAGCCAGATTTTAACCGGTATAATTGTTTAATAAAATCATTCCATAAATAATTTGTTATATAGGAGCGACTCACCCTCGCTCTGATTGGGTATAAAGTATCTAATATTTTAAACTAGAATTCCTGTTGCCATCATACCAAAACTCACCGAACAAACAGACATACATACAAAACTTTTAAAAACTAAAGATTTGGGCTCTGTATCGATTATAATATTAATAATATAGTAATAATAACGTTTATTTCAGACAAGAAGTCCATAAAGAAAAAAATGTCATTTTTTTACAGTATATAATAACTATTAATTACATAATAATTACTATTTCAATAATATTTTCCAAATAATAATTCATGTAAATATTATACTTATTTAGAATTATATTATAATACTAGCGGTACCCGCGGCTTCGCTCGCGCTAAGAGTGAATATAATAAACATTTTTGCTTATATACTCTTACTTATAATGTACCAAGGACTGATTCCCCATTTATAGTTCTGGCCCTCTTTTCTGAAAACTACTGTGTAGCATCCTGCCGTGCCGCCACTGCTGCACTTTCTAAAACGTATTTCCTATTTTTAACCAATTTTGCTACTATGTGTATCATAATTTCTTTGTGTGTTTTTCGTTAATGATAAACTGATGTACGTGGTTCATTGTTATGGACTTATGGTAAAAATTACTGTTAAATATTTCTCCTACGCAAATTGTGCCACCCCCGTTAACCCCCATAGGCGTTGATTTTCAAAAAACGCTTAGATATGTATCTCATAATTTGTATTGCAGAGCATTATTTCAGTTTCACGCAAAATATTTCAATAGAATTAAATTTCCCATACAAACTTAGCCACCCCCTTTAACCCCCAATGGGGGTGAATTTCGAAAAACCCTGAAATACGTGTTTCATCATTTGTACTAAAAAGCATTAATTCAAAGTTTCATGCAAAAATGTGCAATAAAAATATTTTTCTCATACAAACTTTGCCACCCCTGTTAACCCTTTTAGGGGTTGAATTTCCAAAAAATAATATGCCTATTTCCTTCTCATGAATGCAAACTATCTACATACCAAATTTCAGCAAAATCGGTTGGGTGGTTTAGGCGTGAAAAGGTAACAGACAGACAGACAGACAGACAGAGTTACTTTCGCATTTATAATATAGTATGGATGTATAGATTATTATCCGACTATGATAAACTCTGTTTATGGCCCCGAGCTAAAGTATAATTTGAAAGGTCCTTTATTATTATTTGGTCCTGTTTTTCAAACCACTTTCACAGAGATCAAGCAATTACGTAATAATAAATAGATATTAGCATAAATATCGTCCAAATGACTTACTAAATATTAACCACGTTTGCAACAGTATAAATTACTGGAGTACCTAGCTTACAAATAAAATTAACTGAACACCACAAACGTCTCGAGAGGTCTGTGTGCGCTCGTAAACACTTTACAAACTTGAGTGGTACGATAAGTAATAGATCAGTCTTGTAACACACTAGGGAATTAAGCGGGAATATAATATAGCATTGTTTTAACCGGTTCTAACCCATGTTCCTGATTCAGGTCCAATTTGTCCACCCACTGAATATTTTGCAATTGAGTAGATTGTGCGCTCATGTTTCCTTTTTAGTGACAATGACTTGTTTTACTTAGTATTGGTTGATATTAATTAATAAACATAAGTTTAATAATCATACATTATAGATAATTGTATCTTTTACTTTAAATGTCGTGATTGCTATTAGATAACAACTTACTTTTTATAACCGAAAGCTCAGTTTATTTCAATACTACATTAAGCTTATATGAGTTTTATATTTTTTTAAATAGATAAATTAATGCTAAAATGTTGAGAATATACTCGTATTATTATGGTTACAATAATTGTTTTATCAAATATGAAAATATTGTTAAGAAAAGTAAACCAGTCCTTAAAATTTCCTATAGCATTTTAAGGCTCACCCTATTCAAATATCTTTATTGGTGGTCCATCTACCAATCGTTCAGTAATAATCTAATGATTACTATCTTGTCAGAAAGTGAGTTTTATCATTTTTAATTCTATAAAGATGTTTATTAAATGAATTGACAATTTTATTCTGCCCAATTGGAGTATTTATAGTTGTAACAATTTGTCTTTCGTGATAAAGCTGTTAGCTAAATCTCCATAGTCGTGGGGATCGCTTATTGAGTAATCGACGTCCGTCACGAACCGCGCAGTCTGCTACTTTCAACACCAACATCAAATTTATTTTTTTTACATTATATTATTCAATATCGAATTTTATGCGGTCATTCGAGATTGATAGCCGACACTTTTAAGAACCATTTTGAATTTATAAAGACTTACATAAGTCACTTCACTGAGAGTGAATAAAATATATAATATGTTTTAACAAATACTTAAATTTCCATATAGTTTCCTATAATGGTATCTTTACCGCCGCACTCATAGTCACTTAATGAACCATTAAGTCGAGAATCTCCATACTAAAAAACGACTTAATGGTTCATTAAGTGATTATGAGTACGGGCGTAAAATTTTAATTTCTACAGTGGTAATTTTATCATGTGGCGAACTGATAATACAGCAATCTAGACCTCTCTAGCATATATATTAGGGAATAGCTCTCGATAGTCTGGGAATCTGCAGTTGAAAGCTCAAGTACTTTATGGCTCTGGTCAAAGCAGCGTGATTTCTTTTTCGCTAACGACTCGGGATGTGTTCCCGACGTTCAGGTCAATTGAATTAATTTACCATTGCACTGCTAGGAGCTACTTAAATTGAATGTTACCTGTGGGTTTAAGGTATTTTTGTTGACAATCTACTAAAAAAGGACAGAGCTTATTTTTTTTAATATTATTTTACTTATTTTGATATGCTCTCGACAGTAAGTGCAGAGGAGTACTATAAGATATTACTAATGAATAAAATCGTATTAAACTACTATTATTAGTATTGAAGTTCTCTAGTCTACTCCCTTTATATCTAAATCCACCAACTTCAACGGTAAGTTCCATTTCGCTGCAATAATCGTACTTTGATCCAGCTTATTTCTATTATTTTCGGAATTCAAATAACATTTTGTGTAAGGGAAACCTTGGACTTTGAGGAGGCGGTAAAATAAACTTTAAGTGTCCTTCGTTTCCCGTCGTAAAATGAGCTTTTATTTTAAAAGCCAAAATGCCGATGAAAATTGTGCTCAATATATTTATTAATTAATTTAAACTTTTTATTATCAAAATATTAGTGATTCTGAAATAAATAAAGTAATTGGCGTTTTCATTGGCTTATTTAATAGACAAACACAATGGCATCGAATATATTTAAATTGCTCAGATTAAAATATTAAAATTATTGTCATTACCTGCTAATAACGCTTATATTACCTACAAACTAAAAAACATTACATTCAAAATCTAAATTAAATCAACCCCAAAGCTCAACGCATATTTTGCTATAAAAGATATGAACATAATAGATAACTAATCGAGAGAAGCTAAGCGAGAGTTATAAGTTTGACCTATAAGTATGTATGTCAAAAACTATGTTTTATCGTAATAGGGCCTAGACAAAGTAACAATCGATTAGCGAAAGCGATAGTAGAAAAGTCCAAAATGTATGGGTTTGACATATGACTTAGATATGTCACGTGATCTGTTGTCAACGAATAGATGATGCTTGACAATGTACATTCATTTCAATTATTAGAGATTTAAAGTTCAAGATGCATACGCTGCGTTTAAGCGATGACGATTGTAGAAATCGAATCGCTTCATAACGAATGCCGGTTGGCTATAGGCCCAAAGACTACAGTGTATATAGGGAGTATAGGCCCTCGTTAGACACGTCTTTAAACGCAAGTAATAATAGTATAGTATATAAAAATAATTTATTAAAAATAATCTGAGTCTTTAAAAAAATCATCTAAATCAATTGAGCGTCTCGGACTTCTGTTTATTATTATTTTTTTGCATATCGAATTAAACTGATATGCAGATTAGCTAATATATATATTATAACTGTTATCAATATTACTTAAGAGTGCCAGATACGGATAGTGTGGCGAAGTACATTTATTTTTGCAATACCACCCGCGGTCTTCACTTCATCTAATTCGGCGTTTATAGTAGGGATAGTGCGAATGGAATCGTAAAAAGCTCTATAAAAATGTTCTTACGGCCATTCTTGAATAACCTACTTTATTAGTTTAGAAATTCTGCTGTAAAAGGGAAACTATAATATATAATAACATAATCTTCTAAAGAAAATAATATTTTATGAAAAATATGTGAAAGATTAGGCAATGGTACCAAGTGTAGCGGGTTTAAATCCCGAGTCTCGCACCTCTCATACTTTCCTGTTCGAATTATTTCTAATATGATTACCATACGCCTTACTGTGAAGGAAAAAACTGTGAGAAAAACATGTGCACGAATGAGAAAACTACTTAGTTTTCGAAAGACATTTGCATGCCAAACCGCATTTGACCAGCGCGGTGAACCATGGCCTGATCCATCTTGGATTAAAAGGAAGTCCGTGCTAAGGATATAAAAAATCGAGTTAAATACATTCTATATTTAAAAAAGAATATTTTCTTTCAAATATCTAAAATTTATATCAATCTTTGATGTTTTATTGGTTCGGGGATACATGCTCGTTAAGGGTGCGATGCATTGGATAAATTAAGCAAGCAATGGCCTGGTAATTCATTACCCTCAACTCAACCAACGCTAAGCGACTGATCATTTGTGCGCAGTGCGCCGCCACCACGTGATTACAAACACACTCATTGGAAATAAACAGATTGCTATCTGTACCACAATTTCATTGAGCAACGGATACAACACTCATTGTTAAGTTAAAATATATTTTTGTTAAACATGTATTTAAATAACCAATTTAAGGTACTACGCGTTTAATATTATTGCTGACAAAATTGACAGGTATTTTGCATAAGAGATAAGTTGAAACGAAGTTTAGTTGTTAACTTTGGTAAATGATGTCAAAAAAGACGGAAAAAGATTTGCACCGCATGCAAATGACAGTGTATCGATTTGCGGTGCAGTTCGCAATCAGTCGCATTGACACAGGCGCCGCACGCCGCGTCGCCTCCACTGTCGCGACTACATTTTTCATCCCCCTGACATCCGCTCTGTTAGCGTCAGCGCACCCGTAATTTATGCCAATGTAACTCATGCGACGGATAGAAATAGTACTTCATGTTTGGGGATGTCAACTATATCATTTTAAGGGTGGTTATATTTTTTTTTTCTTTTTTATCAATATTATAAATTATAAACAATGGTTGAGCTTGTTTACCCATTAAAAGACGATACCCTGGGCATAGTATGAAGTCAATCTATGTATATGTTAGCCAATCAATAAATCTGTTTATTTTTGTATACGAGTAAATCTTATTACGGATCATAAAGTAGAAAACGAAAAAATGTAGATATTTATGCGATAATATGGGTACCAGATAAAAAAATACAAACATACGTGCTCGTCACACAAATGAATCCCCCAGCGAGAGCCGAACCTGCTACCAGTAACATAGCAAGTAGGTTTACTACAAACTGAGCCAAACCTATCGCCATAAAAAATAAAAAGATAAGAGAATCATATAAAATAATGATTAAATATATAATTGTAGCAATCTACTTTAATTACAACTTTAATTAATTTCGCAAAAGAAATTTCAAAATAACTTCAGAGTTTCAGCGGTTTTAGTGCGCACCGCTCATCTTCCTGAGTATTTTCTAATTTCATTCAAAACTTTCAACTTAGCGATGCTAACAAAGAAATGGTTATACCATTATTATACAGTGCTATTAGAACTTACTGTGATTAATCACTTATTCCACTCTAACATTGTACTAAGTTCAGTAAAATAAGGACAGTCACGTTACTGGGGATGTGAGAGGGGTGAGCTTGATGGAAAAGGCGAATAATGGTTCGTGATAGTTTTAATAGCACTCAGTACTTACGTGTACTGTTTCCAGAATTGAATTGTTAGTGTTGTCTGTTTCTATTACGGCCCTTTTCTTTAAAAGTGCAATTAATTAAGATTTTATTTTAAAGTCCTACTGTCGGATAAATTGACAATGAAAACGATTTATTGTTTCGGTGCTATACGTTTTTTAAAGCTATATAAATATTTATTGTTTACTGTTTTAAGACGAAACAAACTTACGAAACATTCAAACTAGGTATTTTTTGTATGTATTCTATATCTTTTAACCTTTTCTAAAATCCAGTAAGAAGTGCTGTTACAGTTTATGCGATATCGTACTTAATCACAATGTTTTTAATTTAAATGAAGAATGTAAAAGTTTCTTTAACATCGACAATGACTTACTACGATATTAAATTTTTACAGAAAGCTGTAGTCTTAAAAAATTTAGTTCATTATACGTACGTAACTGTGCGTTAATATACTCGTACAGTAACATGTCATAAAAATAAAGTAAAACTGTTACCAAGACATGTTAGAAAACTGAGAATCCGTACCATATTATTATTTTGCAAATATTTTAACAAAGTATTATATAGTAGTATTATTTAGGAGTTACATTTGCAGCAAGTTTTAAAAAAAATATATAAACTAGAAATCATTTAAAAATCATATAAAGCCAAATGAATGTATCTTCTATTTACAGATAATGAAAAATAGGCACATGACGTTCCTGAAACGTTCAGCAGACCATAAATAATTACGGCATGATTTTATGCTCGAATTATATAGTTAATTGCTTGCTTCCGGTTTTTAATATATTGACTTGTTCATTACTAAACTTTCTATCGCGATCTAACGATATAGCGGCGACGCAGAACAGAAAGCCGATAGCATTATCACAGAGATGAAAATTTCTGGTATCTCATTACAAGATCATATCAGTCAATGTACCGCCACACTACAAATTACACAGCATCAGTAGCTCTCAATGAATATCACATCCGCCACGTTTACACGGGTTATCCAAACAATTGCTTTTCTATATCATTACGGTCTTATTACGCACAGAAATGTAACAAGACCAACTCAGCGAATGTAATGGACTCGATGGAGAATTTGCTCCATTTACGACATCTTTTAAAGATAATAAATCCTTTTCAATGTACTATACATTTTACGAGTTTGATTAAGCCACATTATCTGGAATCTATTCAAATCGCATTCACCAATTTAGAGAGCGAATAAGGAAACAGTGTTTCTTTTGAGGTTTTCGTGTTAATTGAAACCACGACTGATGAGTTGATTGCTCAAATTTGCATTTAAAACTTTTATTTATTTTAAACAAACAAGTTATTAAAATAACAATGATACCAATTATTTAATTCTTTTCTGTCGCTTATTGATTTTAAGTGGTTAATAAATGAATAAATCTGAAGTATTTTCTTTTGTTATTGTTGTAGAAAACATTTTGTTTTTATACATTTGTATACGCTGTTGTTACTTTAGCATATTTTAAGGCTTGAATCCTGCACTTAGGTTCAGCACTGTTATATTGCAATTATGCGTAAAGCAGTAATTATTTTTGTTATACTTTTATAACAAGTATAACACAATAAACTTAAAACGGATGTGAATGTCTGGAGTCGTAAAATTTATATAATTGTAGGGAGCCTTTGCAAGAACTGCGTGTTATTTAAACAAAATTGAAGCCAACAAGCCGAACCTTTTGGCTTTTACCATACCGTAAAAAATATAGTAGACCGCGTCAAATGCGGGGTCGTTAACTTTTTAACAAGCTGACTTAAAGGGAACTGTGGGATGTGTACACCAATAAACTTTTATATGTAATTCAAACTTAATACTTTAGCTTCGAAGCTAATTTTGTGGTATCAGAAATATTTAAATATGTACTTGTACCTTATCTAGTTATTAAGCGCATAATGTTTTTCATATATTCTATCACTTTGATCTCACTTTAGTAAGGGAGAGCTTGATTTTACTACGAACAGCCAAAACAGTAAACAAATCAAATTTTACAACAGTTCCTTGAAATGTTTACCTTTTATACAGTTGTATCGAGTTTGACGTAACTTGTTAGTTTATTCTTCACTTACCATTTCAATGTGAAATGTCCCGCTGCATAACAAGGCGGGCTCATAATCAAGTCTTACACAAGTCATACCGGCTTACACAAATAGAGGCAGGCATTTGTGTAAATTAATAATTTCCGTGGAAGAAATAAAGCTAACGGTGTTCTAAGCTTGTATTTATACAATATACAATTATTATTTTTATATTAAGGCGAGGCATCACGACGCAAGCTAGGATTTTAGGTGGTGAGGTGTGGGGGGCCGCCCGCGCGTCTCGTAACGTTAGCAATAAGCCACAGCTTAAAATATTTCGTCTGACTATGATCAACTTTTATTATGTAGACAATGTTAAATATTATTTTTGTCATTTTTAAATAAGCTTAGTAATTATTTATTACTTTATTAACTTACGAGTAGATATACTTATATATTTTTAGAAAATTATGTAGTTTTATTTATTACTACTTACTAATATTATAAATGCGAAAGTAACTTTGTCTGTCTGTATGTACTCAACCGATTGAAAAGTACACTGAGGAAGGACATCCGACATACTTTTCAAGACTAAAAAAAGTCTGTTAGGGGTTGAAGTTGTTTTAGGCTTTTAATTAGATACATAAATAAATAAGACATTCAAAGTTTGTAAAAAAATTATCCTACATACTCCCGTACCTAGGGAACAACCTGAAATTATGTAGTTTTTAAGTTATACTTCTTTTGGCGCGTTAGGGAAAAATGATGAGAGTAAATTTTAACGATGCGCGCGCACACCGTCACGAAGAAACGACATCATGAAGTTAGTGTCATTTTCGAGGTTTCTCAGGGTGCTGATTGCGAAAATGAAGTCCATTTTCAAATCCAAGATGGCGGACATCTGTTTTTTTTTTTCAATAATGACATGGGTGTCATTTTCGAAGTTTCTCAGGGTGCTGATTGCGAAAATGAGGTCCATTTTCAAATCCAAGATGGCGGACATCCGGTTTTTTTTCAATAATGACATGGGTGTCGTTTTCGAGGTTTCTCGGGGTACTGATTGCGAAAATGAGGTCCATTTTCAAATCCAAGATGCCGGATATCCGGTTTTTTTTTTCAATAATGACATGGGTGTCATTTTTGAAGTTTCTCAGGGTGCTGATTGCGAAAATGAGGTCCATTTTCAAATCCAAGATGCCGGATATCCGGTTTTTTTTCAATAATGACATTGGTGTCATTTTCGAGGTTTCTCGGGGTGCTGATTGCGAAAATGAAGTCCATTTTCAAATCCAAGATGGCGGACATCTGGTTTTTTTTTCAACAATGACATGGGTATCATTTTCGAGGTTTCTCGGGGTGCTGATTGCGAAAATGACGCCCATTTTTAAGTCTAAGATGGCGGAGCTGAATTGAATATATTACTTACTATTCGTAAATAGTAGTGAAAAAACTTGTGATTATATACTTTGTCAAGTGCTCCAATATAATTGAGGTTAACGGTCCTAATGTATTATTTAATGATGCCAAAGATGTATAACTTCGCAAGTAAGTTAAGCGTGTACATAAGTACACACACACTTTTTTATTTATTACTAACGACTCACCCTAACTTCGCTTGGGTTCGTCCCTAGATTTAGCGAGAGCGAAGCCGCGGGTTCCGCTAGTTAATATACTAAAACCTTCCTCGAAAACCACTCTATTCATTGGTGAAAACTGCATTTTATGCAGTAGATTTTGTTTATATCGTTTGAAAATGGACCTCATTTTCGTAATCAGCACCCCGAGAAACCTCGAAAATGACACCCATGTCATTATTGAAAAAAACCCGGATGTCCGCCATCTTGGATTTGAAAATGAACCTCATTTTCGCAATCAGTACCCCGAGAAACCTCGAAAACGACACCCATGTCATTATTGAAAAAAAACCGGATGTCCGCCATCTTGGATTTGAAAATGGACCTCATTTTCGCAATCAGCACCCCGAGAAACCTCAAAAATGACACCCATGTCATTATTGAAAAAAAACCGGATATCCGCCATCTTGGATTTGAAAATGGACCTTATTTTCGCAATCAGCACCCCAAAATCCTCGAAAATGACACCCATGTCATTATTGAAAAAAAACCGGATATCCGGCATCTTGGATTTGAAAATGGACCTCATTTTCGCAATCAGCACCCCGAGAAACCTCGAAAATGACACCCATGTTATTATAAAAAAAAAACCGGATGTCCGCCATCTTGGATTTGAAAATGGACCTCATTTTCGCAATCAGCACCCCGAGAAACCTCGAAAATGACACCCATGTCATTATTGAAAAAAAAACCAGATGTCCGCCATCTTGGATTTGAAAATGGACCTCATTTTCGCAATCAGCACCCCGAGAAACCTCGAAAATGACACCCATGTCATTGTTGAAAAAAAAAAAAAAAAATGTTGACTATAGCTAACTTCAACATGTAGATTTTCGTGTGACGGTGCTGCGCGCGCATCATAAAAATTCACTCTCATAATTTTTTCATATCGCGCCTAAAGAAGTATAACTTCAAAAATAAAAAAAATTTACCACCTTTTCAAATAATTAAACATTTTCCTATAAAAATAGAGTAATTTACATAGCGTTTCTTATAATTCTCTTTCCCAGTCCTTCTCTTAGCTATTAACACTGATTTCCTCCTAACTTTAATTTTTTATCAGCCATATTTAATTATTATGCTGTGGCGCGAACGTAAGTATGAGCGGAGAAAATTTTGTCAAACGTCTTACGTTAGCAAGCGCCCGATTGCGACTGACGGGGTAGCGGGCGGCGCGGATTCTTGTCAAACAGCTGGGAAATGTTCAAGTTTTGTGTAAATAAATTAATTAAAAAATATAGGACTTCATTTGAAACCAAATTTTTAGCAGGTTCTCTGTAGTATTTAAAGACGAATATTTCCATATAAAAATGATGTGCAAAGTCAGAAATTTTATTATCAAATTATTCAATTTAGACTTTTAATTAGGTTGTTCTTGGGATTTTTTATGATCGAGTAAAGTACACCCTATCGTGTAACCAATTAGCACATTCCTTAGACAATATCCTTAAGTATATCGTCTATTTTTTGCGAGACCGATATTTAGTAATAAATACCTAAAAAAATTGATCTAGCAAATCGTTTTTCTCCGCTTCTCCCGTGATGCCTCGCCTTAAATACATATACAATTACATATTATTTTAATATAAAATTACTAGCGTACCCTCGAACTCGATTCGCTCGGGTTCGTCCCTAGATTTAGCGCGAGCGAAGCCACTGGTTCCGCTAGTAAAAATAAAGAAAATTTCAGAAATAAAAGTAGCCTACGTTACTCCTTATAATAATACCGTTAAAATTGGTTCAGTCGTTTCAGAGATTAGCTGAAACAAATGGACAGACCGACAGACAGATATAGGTATACTTTCATATTCATTTAGTGAAAAGCTAACAGACACTTCAATTTTATTTATATGTATAGACTAGCAGCTTACCCTTTGCTTGGTTGAATCCTAGGCGCCTAAGAATAGTACAGACTATAGAAGGTACATCTCCAAAACATAGTCTACCCATTTACTAAATTCATCCAAAGCAGTCCAGTCATTACAGCGTGATGGAGTAAGAAACATACGTACATATCTGTTTGTCCAAATTAACACATTTATTATATCTCTATAGTAGAGGTCTATTTACATATCTCTTAGATTAAACTCTTGGTTCCAGTCATAGCTTGCTTATACATTATTTAATTCAATTAATAATTCTTTTTCTAATTAAAAATACACTTAAATATGAATCAGAGTGAAGTATTTTAGGTCTCTGTAAAATTTATTCCATAACAAAAAAAATATGTAGTCCTTGTTAAATTGTTTTCAAACATTAAATAAATTAATGAAATTTAATAATAATTGTTTGAGTGCTCTTCTGACAATGTCACTAAAACTCGTAATTTGTTAAGTGTAACAGGCCGTGTTAATTATCATGGGCCCTTGTAATGCTTGTAATTTGTACCGCCGCCCTTAACTAAGTAGGCACAGATGTAAAATACAAATTAACAAATAATAACGCTAATATAAGAATGATGGTCATTATAAGAGAACGAAATTACCTACTTATATTTTATTCTAATTCTGAAGTAACGAGTAAAATGACACTGAGAGAATTGAAGTTTAATAAATTCTAGGACCTACTTATGACGTTACGTTCAAAATGTAAACAATCCACATTTTTCGATTTTTATTCCCTTTAAAAGTTCCAACTGACTTAGGTAATTTTATACAGTTTAAACGTACCTACATATTACTTAAATTAGTGCTTTATTGTATTTTGCTCATACATAACTTGTTTTATCTAGTAGTTGACCCCGCTTCCAGCGTACCTAAACACTTAAAATATAATTTACCTAATAATAGGCTGAAGGCATAATTAGCATACCAAAACGAAGCTT
The DNA here is from genome assembly GCA_951802675.2 of Boloria euphrosyne. Lineage (NCBI taxonomy): Eukaryota > Metazoa > Arthropoda > Insecta > Lepidoptera > Nymphalidae > Boloria > Boloria euphrosyne. Next base: position 9,003,062 of record OX637872.1, read on the forward strand.
GACGCTCGTTAACCAACCAACAGCATTAGCATTAAGTACCCACTTAGTACATAAGCTGTAACACAATTGAACAGCCACTTGTTCCGGTATACTTTACGTAACTTATGACAGAATTTTTAAATTATAGAGCCGTAAATGCGCTTCGATAGCACCATATTCTCAATGTACAGTGTTTTCTAATGTTACTCAATTATATGTAATTGACATAAAAACAACATCGTCCCGAAAAGTGGCTTGATACGTGAATAATATAATACATAGGTATCAGATGTCACAACAAGTAAATAATATATGAGGCGACAATTGTTATTAAATAAGGTAAAAATCTAAGATTATATTACTATTATCCTCGATCTTTATTTTCATTTCATTTCGGAAAATATATAGGTACATATTATGTTTATAATAAAGTCTATTGTTTTGTATTCTTTTATCTTGAAAGCTTACCTCTATATACCTACAAGGTTTTATTCAAAAATAGTGTCAAAAATAATGAATTACCTATACATATATATGATTAAAAAAATATCATTTATCTTTATTCCGTTCATACATCTCGAGACTTAATCTCGGGTGCACGAATGAGTTTTACACTAAAGCCAGTAATGCACCTGTCGCATATTGAACAACACTAGAACTTATCTGCTTATCAGTTGTTACGTTTATTTATACCTAGCAATACGAGTAATACATGGTCGCAACTTAGATTTTGCAAGACATTTCATAAATTGAACTAAAGTAATAGAAAAAATATATCTAGTTTCGTTTTAGTGATCTTACCAGACTATTCTATTGAAAGAGAAAAAAAATGGAAAATTATCAATTTCACACTATCCGAACAAACTTCAACAAAAATATACAAATAACATAAAAAGTGTCGAAATACCACAAAAAAGCTTTCGTAATAAAGTTTTTATTCAAGTCATTGCAAACCCATTGTGGCTATAAATTTCTCCATATAAAATACTTACATGGCATATAACGTCAATATCATAAAAAGTTCGCGGACTCAAAACGAACGCACGACATGGTATTGGCACACGCACTGTGCATGTGAATAGAGATCGCGCGTAGTTTGCCTACTTCTATATTCATTGAACAACCGATGCATAAAATTTACAAAAAATGTAGGTAATCTAAAGTTAGAAATATATGTACCATTTTTCGGCCATAACGTTAATAATATATTTGTATATGACTGCGACGAATTTTCCTGTCCGCCAACCCACATTTGACCAACGTAGTGGACTATGGCCTGATCGCCCTCGTAATGAAGGGAGATTCGTGCCCAGCAAAAGATAGACGGAGGAAGGTTTTGTTGGATTTAGTTTATAGTCCTGGCTTATTTAAGCCGGTGAGGCCCACATAACCACCAGGAGGTATGCGTTGATGCATTTTCAAACGTTACAAAAAGGGCGATTTGACAAACAAGAGTCCCAACCAGAGCTGCTCGCCGCCCTATAAAAAGTAAGAAAGAAAATTAAGCATTACATACTCTTATTTAAATTTTTATATAAAACTTTAATGAAAACGCTATAAAATTATTACAAAATAAAATAAATAAAATGTTCTTTAACCGAGGTCGAATACCCATTAATTCTACCTTTTTTGCGTAACTATTATACGAGTATTAGACCTTTATCTTTCGCCTTCGATTGTTAAAATATATGAAAAGGCAAATCCGTTAAAACATTTTATTGTTTTCAGCTCAACAGATTTTTTAATAACCATTACTTTGATTTATTTCGTTCGTCCGCTACATTCATCCTATAATGTTTTTTTTCCTGGAATAAAAATTTAAGCAGGAGTATGATGCACAAGCGTTTAAGATATGGTATTGATGCAAGTCTCACTAACATAAAATTAGTGATCAGTTTAAATCTGGTGTCATGCTAGATTAGTACCTATACCAAAAAAAAATATTTATGTTTCACAATGTGTAATACTTATTCAATTTATCGAGAGCGAAAAATAAGTTTTTATTTCATAGTATTTCTAACTTTGCGACTGCTAAACTAAGAAATTGTGTTACAACAGAAAATATACCATAACTCTACAAACTAACTCAACATTTCTTCACCAAACTAATGTTTATCGACATTATTATTTTAGAATTAAGCGGGTTCGAGTCCTGCTCGGGGCGTTCATTTGTCTGGTGAGCACGAATTATAAAGTTATAAACTATCCTTGAAATTTACCATGGAATCTTTATTTTCCTCCTCTTTTTGTTTATCAAATGTGAGTGCTGTATAACATGATATACGGTACATATAATGTATCAATGTATACTTAAATATGTGTATGTTTGGTTCAAAAAAAAAAAGTCCCGTGAAAAACATGTAGATCATTTTTTTCTTGCAACGCAATTGTTCTACCGCAAAAGTTTTGAAATGAACATGAAACATATATGTACAACGTAATTGAGGCGGATAGGAGGAATCCTTTATTGACGCGACTTTGTTAAAAAATGTATTTTTTTATGTTGGATGATCACACATAATATGTTATTTAATTAGATTTTACCTTTTTATATTGATTAAACAGTTTAATACTGTAAACTACAAAGTCTTAAAGGTTGAGTGAGAATTAAAACAAAAGCTTTTTCATATAACTACAAGTAAATTTAAATTAACCTTAACATTTTAACAGTAGTTAACGGGAAAACTTCAAAGGTATATAAAGAGGTAACTTCCAATAAATTATTTGCATTAAGTATCTATCTAATCTAAATACTATACCCTGTGCATAAAAAATAATAATTAGTAGTAGGAAAGTTTAATTAATATTCCGTAACTTGGCTTACTCGGAAACATACGTTCTATGTATAGAAAAGCTTCGCTTTGATTATTAAACATTCAGATAGACTAATTAATATAAAATATGAAGAGGGCTTATTACTCATATAATATTAAAAATACCATCAGAGGAGAACCGTCTGAATCTGCTGCGCCAAAGATCATAGATTCGATTTCTGCAGCTATAATAATATGTTAGTTATATACTTATATTAAGTGTTTTAAAAAGTATAAGAAAATATATTAGCGACCCGGACCGGATCTCGGTATGCTCTGGCCTAAATTACACCTCATTCATCTCTTAGTAATAATCTAACCCACGGAAAAATTGTATGTTCAATGTAAGCCTGAATTCTTAACTAAATGGAAAAATAAAAAATTTTTTAATTCAGATTATATACTTATTTTTGTGTGTGTGATATCTCCGTTTACTGTAAATGTATTTAAAGTATGTTTGAGTTTTAAATAACTAAGCTATGGGTTATATGTAAATAATCATCGTTAAGGTATTTTAAGTCGCTGTAATTTTAAGCGCTGTGTAAGTGCGTTAAAAAAAATCCCTTGTATCGCATTCGCCATCCGTCTGGTCGTAGATCTGTCAAGGCCTCTTTTCAATTGATGATTATATTTAATAGTCATTGCATTAAAATATTTTATGCGCAATTTATAAACTAATTGATCATCAAGCACATGGGTTATACAATCATACTTTGTGGACAGAGTGCCCCAAACTGTACCAATGATTTATGTGTCAGCCTGTGTCTGCGTAGACAGTCGCGGCTTGCTGCATTCGCGATAATTAAATTAACTATGAGTAAATATAAATAAAATTGAAGCGTCTGCTTTAATATCAAATTAATAGCTTATTACTAAATGTATATGAAAGTATATTATACGACATTTACACAAAAAAATCAATTTTTTAAATTTTTGTCTGTCCGTCTGTTTGTTCCGGCTAATCTCTGAAATGGCTGGACAAATTTTTACGGAAATTCCACTCGCAGATTTCTAATGTTATAAGGAGTAACTTAGGGTAGGTACTTTTATTTTTTCAAATTATAAAAGCCCTTTAATTTATTTGAGCTAACACCTAGCGAAGCGGGCCGGGTTTGCTAGTTCATATAATTTTGTTCAAATAATTCTATGTTAAAATTAAATTTGCTTATTTTAAGTTATAAGAAAACTGTTTTACTGTTGCTAAAAATTGAAGATCAATTAATAGTCTTTGACTCTAACTATCGTAACTGCCGATATCAATATAAATGTAAGCAAAAAAAGTGCGTGTAAGGCCACGCATAATGTAGTGTTCTTCAGGCCCACAATAATGTGGACTAAGAATAGGGATCTTTGTTATTTCATACTGGTGCATACACTTACTGTGCTACAAAACTAGCAACTTAATATAAGTGATTTTTTCAATTTAAGTTGTACGAAACTTTTACTTCCCCAAGTAAATTTTAAAAGTTGGTCGATAATTCCTTACTCATAAACTTGTAAAGTCTACTTTACTGTGATAGTATAGTTAAAAAATGTACTTTGAAGCTTAAAATTTCGAATTTTGAAACTTTTAATTTGAAGGTAAAAAGTACTTTAAAGCTAAAAAAAGGTACCTTTATTGATTTTTTTAACTAACTTGCAAACCAACGAGTAGTCGAAAAATAAAAGACTTTAAGTGTTTCAAAAAACTTTTTTTTACATTTTTACTATGTGGACGTGACTAATATGTACAGTGTACATAACATCTGCTTATCAAATAATAGCTTTCTAGTACTAAGAGTGTCAGCTAAGCTGCGGGGAGACGGACGGAAATAGTTAAACTTTAAAACTTGCTTGTTGTCTATGGAACCCTAAAAAGATGTATTTTGTTCTACCTTACTCTATTGTGTCCCATTATTCAGAAAGATATAAAGTAATTTTTTAGCTCCTTGGAAATAAGCTTTAATCCAATTTGTGTTTCTTCGTTTATTTTCGTAAGCATCGGAGATCAACGTAATTACGTGTTACATAAATAGTTTCTTGTATTGAATTTGCGTACTCTACGCACGAACTGTATTTCAGGACTCGAGCAAAGTGTTAGCGTATAGCAAGTACTTTGTGCTATTTCTGTTTCCCTTTTCAGATCTATTTTTAATTAAGTATGATATTTAGTCATTATATTAAACATTATTGTAAATTAAAGTGGACGCGATCGAATAATTTTAGGCATTGAATAAAATATTAATACTCAGTAAGGGGTTTACATGCATTTAATCTGTGCTAGAGCTTAATATGATCTTAGTTCCATAAGCTTTTAAACAATGCTCTAGTACACTGTACAGCTCATATACTTAACACAATATGGAGATATGTGCGTAATGCTGCCATCTAGTTGAAAAATTTAAAACTAAGAAAGGAAAGACAACGTAAGAGTCATAACAAGCTCTACTATTTAGTATATGATGTGTATGTTTTCACCCAGAGATCGTTGTTTGAAATTAGGAACTGAAGCGAGTTTACTTTATTAAATGGTAGACCAAGTCTCAATATTCCCGCGGCTTCGCCCACGTTCTTATCACTATGAAAAATAATGGTTTGTGGTAGAAGGTTGAAAATTTAGGGTTATAGGTATTTCTTGATGCCAAATGACAACAAAATTAAAAATAAGCTTACGGCATATACTCAGACCTACCAAATGTAAAAAATCATAAAAATCGGTCAAGCCGTTGCGAAGGAGTTCGATAACAAACACTATGACACGAGATTTTTATATATTAGATTAATATGAGAATAGAAAACTTTGTAGATATCCTTTTAAGCACGTTGTGCTTATGAGGGAGTGATAGCTTAGTTTAGTCATGAATGCGTGCATGCTATCATACATACGAATCATAAAACCAAGTCTCACGCAGCGCATGTGTCTGTCGCGCGTTAACGAATAAAGTTATATCACAGAATAATTCCTCTTAAACTCCTCCCGCCTCCGTGCACCTAGAGATGCACCAGAGCGAAGCGAAGTTAAGCAACGAGCCAGTTCTTTTATAATATGTAATAAAAAAAGATTTAAGGTTAAGAATATGCAAATACAAATATCTCATAATAAAAAAAATCATGACATCAGACAACTGATAAAAAACCATTTGGCTATATGCTATATTACCTACTTATTTACCATTTACCAGTGATTGATTCCCCATTTAAACTTCCACCCGTTTTTTCTAAGGAGTACTCTATAGTACCAGATATTGAGTTTTTCTATGAAAATAAAAGATTTTTCTGAAGTAATAAGAATCCTGTTGCCTCGCATAATAAAGTATCACATCACAAAATTTAGTTTAATACGATTCATTACTTATTATGTAAATAATTACTGTTTCTTACATACGTATAGATAAAAGTAAGGATTGCGATTGAAACTCATTAAATAGATATAATACGATGTTATAGAATTTTTGTAGGCCTTTTTAAGACCTACAGTTTCTTTTACATTGTTTGATGTATTTCTTTAGGTTTAACTATCGCCAGCTTTCCAATAGAACAACACAAATTTTTTTTGTTAGTACGGTTAGTTTGGTGGTATAAAACTTTTGGTGTTTAAACTGGCAAAAATTTAATAACTATTGGAGTCTATATTTTATTTTATTTATGTATGTATGATAACGGATAATACCTACTACTGAAAAAATATTCAATAGAAAAAAAATACCTGACAAAATCGAAAACTTATTTACTATGTAATCAACCAGTAAGGAACCGGTCTATTAACCTTGTATTAAGGAATAATATATTATAATATATGCACCATAAACCATTTCGTTTTGTGATCGCGTTATCTAGCTCCTAAAATAAATATCTTTATGGTATAGTAAATTGATTGCATAAGACTCAATTTATACAAATGCTTAGTCTAACTTTACGAGGCTCTACCTGCTCTAAATGATGTAAATGTAGATTAACTCCGCTCTAGCTTAGGTCGTAGTGTGATTTAAAATACTACGGCCTAATAAGCTTCCCAAATATAAAAATATACGGAACTGTTTCTACATTGCTGGTGCCACAGTGGAGCACCAATTCGTAAAAAACGAGAAATTTTTACTTTCCCATCTTATTAACAAGAACGATATCGGAAAAAACAAATGGCGCTAAAACAAATATATCACTAAATTCGGACCACAAATTAAGTACAAGCCTACGTCCTCAGACCAATAAGTTTTATTGATCTGAGTCTACATCATTATCATTAAATAACAAAATTCTAACTTAGACGAATCTGTACATTAAATATTTTTTAAATTTGTAGATACAGAAGCTGACTCTATAGTTTTTGAAATTTTCGTCTGTCTGTCTGGACAGATTTTGATAAAGTTTGGTACGATGATAGCTGGTTATTTGGGTCAGGATATAGAATACTTTTTATTGCTTAAAAACATCTCATTTCGGAGAATTCGAAATATAAAAAAGCGAAAGGTCACTCACTCGCTCATCACGAAATATAGAAAATCGCTTGACGTATAAAGATGAAAAGCATGGAGGTTGTTTATAGTTAGTATACGTCCGCTAAGAACGGAGTTTGCGACAGAGCCGGAATAAGGAGGTCTAAGGGCTCTCGCAAGTTTGTATGAGAGTCCAGCATTTTTTATACTTCAAACTTTAAATTTGGCAGATAGATAGGTAAATAATTAGTAGACATATGTTTGGAACGGATTTTACGAAAGGGCCGGTTGAAGGAATTCGAAGAGCTCTCGCAAGTTGGCAATTTCCGATATGTGATAAATTATAATCCTTCATTTTTTGTACTACAAAATTTTAAACTCGACGCTTTTTTGAAGTAAAATTATCTTATAGTACGTTGAATCATATCACCATATTAAATACCAAATCCCAGACAATATATAGGCGACCATCCCCGAAATTGCTCAGGAGAAAATTAAAGTTGTCGCTACCACATAGAAATTAACGAAATCAAGCATGCAAAGAAAAAATATTAAGGATAATTTATGCTGTAGGAAAACATGTATATAATTTGAGAAATACAGTATTTAAAATTTAGTTTCCGGTCTATAGAACGGGCGGAGCCGCGGGAAACGCTAGTCTATTACTATGATGCTAACGTTACGACCTATACATTTCTGCTTTAGAATAATATGATGTAACTACACAAAATTAAATGTCAATAGTTTTATCTAATAGGCATGTTGGCACGTGCGAGGCCTTATGTAAATAACTTACAATAAAAATAATTATTAAATAACTCAGCAACTTGTTTAGGCTTTTTTAAATTTATGTTTTAATGTTAACTAGCTCCACTTGAGACTTGTGAAGCTATTTAGCAGAAGTTATATGATTTTACTTTGATTATATGTTTAAAACTGGAAATAGTTAACAGAATTGTTCAAGAACACCTATTTTAAACGTGGTGGGTTTTATTGCCGTGCTCTTAACTGCGGGCTGGTACTGAGGATTTTCTGACAGAAGTACTCAATAACTGAATGTCGCTCAACCAAGGACTCGAACCCAGACCTACAGTCATTTATACTTGCCACTTGACCACCGACATATAAATGTACATACAATATGTATAAACAAGTTTTCTTACGATATAGAGGTTTAACTATTATTTAGTAGTTTTACATCTTTAAGAAAGAAATAATTTGTTTAATTAATTTAGTGTGTCTGTTTGTTTATCAAAGTCGTCTGTATGTCAAAGTACCACTGGGTAACGAGGGACAAACGTTAGCGGAGCGATCACTAGTAATAAATAAATTAAAAATATTAGGATTTATAACAGCAGCAGCATCAGTTCCATATAAATTTTAATATATAAATTATAAATATTATAAATATAAACACTCATAACTAGAGTCCAATCATTTATGTTCGTCGAAGCCATGTCCGCTGGCACAGCAAGTAGGTTCACTACAAACTGAACAACACGTGTTGTCATCATTGTCACAGTAAAAATATGAACAGTACGGAAACTACATACTTAACGTTCGAAACGGCACACTCACACAAATACGCGCATCAACGAGGCCCCTTAGCGGACGCTGCGGTGCTGTCAGTCGTGTGTGCCGCGTTTGAGTTTATTACCGCGATCTTTTTAAAGATGCCACGAACTTATTGCGTAGTATACGGCTGTTTGAACTCTGCTTCATCAAAACCGGAGATTTCGTTTTTTAAACTCCCTACTGATTTTGAAAGGTAAGAATGATTTATTGTTTTAATCGATCTATAATATAAAAATGAATCGCAAAATGTGTTGGTAAGCGCATAACTCAACAACGCCTGGACCAATTTGGCCAATTCTTTTTTTGTTATGTTTGTTAATGTTAGGAGAAGGTTCTTATGAAAGAAAAAAAATAAGAAAGTTGTGCGGAAGATTAGAAAATTTAAAGAAACTTTATAAAATTAACGGCGTTTGACGTATCAGTTATGTCCGTTGCCATGGTGCGTGTAATGGTAATTCATATTATAATCAAGACAAATATATAGCGGGCGGTGCATAATAATAATAGTAAGAATGCGAATTTTTTATATAATAAAATTTAACAACTCAGCATTTAAAACTTGTCGCAATAGACGCAAATATTTATCTGTTACCAACTTATAACATAAATATGTAAAAAATAAATATTAAATTAACATACGTTTCATTCCTAAAAAAAATTACCTGTTTTACTTTTTGTATGAACCAACCCTAGCGTTCCGCTCAGCTGTAGGTGTAAATTTCAAAAAGACGGCTGAGTTACGCTACTGTTCTATCTCTGTATTGTGTCATTGTTGTCATAAGTAGTATATAGATTCTAATTTAATAGTTGTTGATTGGGTGCTATGACCCTAATTTTGATGCTTTATCAGTTTTCAAAAAACGAGTTACCGTAGTTACATTGTATTAACGATAAGCCGCCAATAAATTCACGGTAACGACAGGATATACATAAAATTTTATGTAAATTTGTCTCCGATATTAGTTTAAGGAAAATTAAATAATTCTTAGAATCGTTTACACCGGGAGACCTAATATTAGTCGTGTCCATGCTATCTTAACATGCAGTGTTCTTAAGAAGATGAGGCTATGGTATTTTTGCTAATAGTAAATGATAACAAAACATCGCAGAAGCTAGCGACATGATAAAAACTAAAAATCTGTTACACCTTTCAATCAATTGCAATTGTTAATGCAATGCGTTATTATCAATTGCAATTAATGCAATGTTAAATGTGCTGCTTGTGTTTTTTTCGTGGCTGTCAGTCGCGCGAAATTTGAAAACAGAATGGAAACGATTGTAAATTACTCAGTAAACGATCAATTGGCAACTTCTATGACTCCTGTCAAAGAGTATCAATCTAAATGTCCATCAATTGCTTTCAATGGCGTAACTGCAATTGACAATCGCTTCAATTGTACTTGTAAACGATTGACAATGACGTAAAATTGACAATTGCGATTGATCGTCTCGGGGACGCATTAGAATGAACGTGTTTTCGTGTTCATAGAAATATGCAGTTAACTTTCAGTTGTTATACTTACAGCTTATACGTTGGCTTTATTGCTTGTAAGTTTACATAGTGCTTAGCTTAACTTGCAGTCGTGCATGCTGGTTGCAGATGATACTACGTAGAGAGTTAGAGAGTTAAGCTAGAGAGTTGCCAAAAACACACAGATTTTTATTTTGTTTATGATATTCGATTGTATTATGAATGTCTTATTAAGAATTATAGCATAGCAGAAAGTAGAGTCGAATCAAATCTCTTTCTTTTTGATTTTTTTCTTATAAAGCATTTTTGTTCCAAACTAAGTTTTGTGAAAACGCTTATAAGAGTAATATTGTTGTCAACTCCGGCGAGGAAAAAAGTGGCACCAACATTTTTTTCGAAAGTAAAGTTCTTATACACATAAAGTTCACCGTAGAAGTGTTTAATGAATTTTAATCAAAATCATTTTGTAGTACTTGACGTCAAACTATGCCGTGCCGGACTAGGCCTGCGTAGTAGCATTCTACATTATTATTTAAATAAATTAAAAATGGCAAAAAATAAAAATAAAACATTTTAAATGATATAATAGTTGTAGAGCTGAACATTTTACGTGAAAACGTTGAAGTGGTTTTATTTATACCTAATTAAAGTGATAAAAAATATAAATTTGTATCTAAATCATAATCATCATCTAATAAATAACTGTAACTATTTTAACATATAAAACAAGTAGTGAGATATAAAATATATATTTTATATTACGCAATAATACTTATAAGTATAAAAGTCGTAGCCAATCCCGTAGCATGCCAAACTGAAAGCTGACGTATTACATATGTACGTATGAACATAATATATAATAAGTAATATGCACAAAATATAACGGATGGACTAAGTACATACATTTTAATAATATCATTGGCACCGAAACTTCTAATATGACTTATAGTAATTAGTAATTACGTCTAAAACTCGATAAAATCAATGATCAAAACAATAGATTCAATTTTTAAATCACACAAAACAAACGGGAACGTTTATACGGTAAATAAGCTAAGATAAATGCCTATAGGTCGAATTAATTAAGAGCCACCTAAATAGCTCATTTCGATCATAGGCATCTTATGTTAAACTCGCGTCTAGTTGAAACAGGTTAACGAAACAATTTTATTTTATTTCAAATCAATAGTAAAAATACTATCATAGTAAATTTGAATTATTATAGATATTTACATACACATGTCCACTATGTAACGACTTCGCAACTATTTAGGTCACTTGAAATATAATCTTACTTCACCGCTCTTAATATACTTAATACATACTTATCCGATGTATGTGTTTATGAATATCTATAAATACCTATCAATAAATATTAGTCAATTTAATAGAGTGTATTATTAAAATTAAACTATGACCAATACGTACCTACTAGGATTCAATGAAGCGAAATTGATTGAACGTTGACAATTAATTAATAATTAATTAAGGACGTCGGTTAAATAAGATTCTTGGCACATAAAGATATTTCAAAATAAGACAAACTTCGTATTTCAGCCAAACGAAGTAATTCGTAGATATGAGATACGGATAAACCGACAAGTTAAATTCACATGATCGTAGGAATCCCTTCAAGCCACACGCGTCGGCTTACCTGAACTGTGAAATTCAATATACCTACTGCCCCCAATAAAGTGAGTGAAGTGAAAATGTTCATTGATTTTAAAATTCGTTTTTATTGGAAAATTCATTGTGCTTAAAAGTTTAGTGGCTACAAACAATTATACATATTTGAATGCAACAATGAGTACCAAATATGGGGCAACAAATAACGATGAAAAATTGGTAAATGGAAACATCATTTACAAGGAAATCGATATTAGGTAAGGAATATTTGTTATTACAGAAATATAACATCTTCCCGGACTTTTGTCAATTAAGCCAATTTGACACACGCTATCTCACAATAGGAGCATTCAAGTCAAGATTATTAGGAAATAACGTCTTCCCGTACTTAATATTGATGTCAAAGTCAAAGTCAAAGTCAAAATATACTTTATTCAAATAGACTTTTACAAGCACTTTTGAATCGTCACTTTTACATTATTATACGAATTTAAATCAAGTGTCAGTCTGTAAGTCTGGGACTTGGGAGTAAACTACCACCGACTCGGAAAGCTGTTCTGCCGAGAAGAGCCGGCGAGAAACTCAGCAGTTGCTCAGCTCAGTTGCAGTTGATGAAATCGCGTGATACCTGATAATAACTAAAATCCTAAAATCTATTTTAAAAAATCAGAAATAACTAATTAATAAATAATAATCGGGCATTTAAAACGATTTTTTTAATAAAATTACTAATTAATTAATTATAACGCCTCCTTTTAATCTTCGTCTATTGTAAGATACTTTGCCTACTTTCCAGTTACGCATTGTTGCCGTTTTTTACTTTGTCTTATAATCCCTTTACTGGTCTTGTAAGTATAAAATAATGTAAATCTTAGAAGTCGTATCCAAGTATTTAAGAGTGTAAACTGAATTGCTATTGTTAAATCATCTTTAAATTATGTAAGAATTTGAATAAAAAAATATTTGTATAAATATCGTTCTTAAAACTAGTTATATAGAATAGCCGTGATGGAAGGAATTTCTATCGATAGGCATGATCATTTTATTTTAGCTGCTCTATGTTACATAGCAAGCATAATATTATAATAATTATTTAATAATATTGTTTTAATATGATAAATAACAAGGTTACCTAAACTAAAGACCCTCATTCGGCCTACTTACCGACATTCACCTACGCGGTAGATGAACATCTTTTAATTTTTGTATACCAGTAGTTCCGATCGCATAGGACGAGGACGAAAAACAGCCTAAGTTAATTCCTATAATGCAATTTATGTTCTTACCAAACTTCGAAATACATTCAGTTGTTTTCAACGTGGCAATAATATTTTAGATCAATACAGATAGGGTTTAATGTTTACAATATAATTATGGTTTTAGTGTTCCATACCGACGACGACGATGGTGGAAATTAAGCCAGAACCTTTTATACGGCTTAGGCCATATCTACAATGACCTTTGCGCAGCCATGTGGTTCTCATACATGATGTTGTTCTTTCAAGCGGTACTCGAAATGAGGGCTGTCGTCTCCGGTGCCATGATGCTTTTAGGTAAGTATAGCGTTACACGATGTCATTGACCAAAGACTCAAATGTGATATCTTTGAAATATGACACTCGGTGAATGGAAACGAATTTTGTAGTGCCTATGACTTTTTGTATAAAACAAAAACATCTTATTAACACACTAGTCTAGCAAGCTTTTTTATTTATATTTTTAATTATAACCGATACAATATATAATATTACGTACTTACTTAGGTGGACTAGAACATGTCGTATTTTTAAGATGGTTCTACGAGAAATTCATTTCTTTATTATGGTATTATATGACTAAAGCTCTTATAAACCTAAGCTTTGATTATATTAATGATGAAATAATGCTAATAATAATCCATATTCCATACCTTAAAAATACATTAACTGTATTTTATGTATTGCTTAGGTATGTGTATCTATCGCCATATGAGCTAATTACAGTCATAAATAAATTCTTTCATGTATGAAAATCGAACTCGCGACACTCAAAACAGTAATAATAATGTCCTCCCGGCCGATTACGGCCACGGCGGCCAATCTCATTGAGACTAGCCAACGGCGCGGGACATATTATAGTGCACGAGTGTATGCGCAGACACAAGTGCACTCTCTGTTCCTTATCACTCTCATATTCCGGTGGGACGACTGTTTGACACGACCAGTGAGAGTTAAGGCGCAGGACCGACGGCTTTACGTGCTCTCCGAGGCACGGGGGTGAAACACCGCCAACTTCCCAACTCCGGGCTGTTATTGAGCCTTCGAAATAGACAGACTCAATAACTAAACTTGGCCCGACCCGGGACTCGAACCCAGGACCTCCCGGTGTGCGACCGTACATGCTAGCCACTACACCACCGAGGCAGTTTAACAACAGTTTTCAAAACAGTAATAAGTACCCAGCCGAATGGATTGTAATTTGTTTACTATACCAGATCGATCTAATAAATAACCCTGATTTAGTAAATATGTTATAATTTGTGGTTTAACTTATATCAAATCGGATCAAGTTACAAGTTGGAATTAGTAATAGTATCCTTATACCCTACTGATCAAGTTTCGTTTCAGGGCAAGTTGTGGATGCACTGGCAACTCCAGTAGTAGGTGTACTGGCAGACAAATATAGTACCAAGAAAGTTTGGCATTTGTTAGGTAAGAAAAATGTATTTAATGTATGACAGTAAGTATATAGTGTAGTATTAATTAAGGTACATATACCTTAACAATGTTTGACCGACTGCAAAGAGCTTTTTTTATATTGAAAAATGAATAATCTAAATTATATTTTAAGAAAAATAAGTATATAGTTACATTAACTCTGTTCAATAATAAAGTTAAAATAATTAATATTTATTAGTTTAGAAATTGTAATAGTACTACATGTAATAGAAACCGTCTTATAAATTGCAGGTAGTGTGCTAGTAACGACTACTTTTCCACTATTATTCGTTCGATGTTGGAGTTGCTGGGCATCAAATACTGCAGAATATTTAAAATGGTGGATGCCATTATACTACGCCGTTTTGATAGTAATCTTTCAAATTGGATGGGCTATTGTACAGATCTCACATTTATCTATAATACCTTCTATAACCGATAGCTTGCAGATTCGTTCTGAGTTAACTTCTATAAGGTAAACATCTTCATTAAGTATGTAATATACATATTATGTTAATATTACTTTGCCTGCGTTTAAAGTACTTGCGTTTATTTTAAGCTTACCCATTTAGGGTCTTAGCTAACATATTTTTTTTAATATTTAATATAGAGTATGCGAAATATTATAAAACATTAAACATTCATGAAAGCAATCAATAAAATCATATTCTTCTAGGAAGGAAGTATAAAATGAACAGAAAACAGATGTAGGACTAACACTGTCTTTTTATATTCTTCAAGTCATGGGTTATCTATACTAATATTATAAAGAAGTAAAGTTTATGTGTTTGTATATTTGTTAAATTGTAAGGGGTAATCTCGGGATCTACTAAACCGATTTTAAAAATTCTTTCACTAATAGAAAGCCACATTATTGCTGAGTGTCATAGGTTATATAAAACCGAAAAATAAAAAGGCTTTTACGTGGTAGTCCGTTTTGCAAAGTGAATCGGAGAAAAAACGGTCGAATGAAAGCGTTTCTTACGCGATTATATATGGAAATTACGTCATTTTTAAACTATACTAAAGAGGTTACACCTTGGGACGAACCCGAGCGAAGCGAGGGTGAGTCGCTAGTTTTTTCATAAAAACAGAAGTTCTTGACCTGTAAATCTGTAATAAACACTACAATTATTACCTACTAAGTAGCCGTTCAAGTAGACTAACGATATAGTTGAAATCATCAAAACATATTATGACTGTAACTGTGATTTTATCATTTCGATTTTCCCTAACCTTTTTTTTCTTATTGCTTTTTACATAGCACCAATGCATAGGATCAATGCACCTAAATGCAAGTGCTTATTTAGTCAATCTTACTTTACCTTAGTTTCTAAGAGTAGCCTATGTATTACCTACTCCAGGTCGTACCTATTTACATGTACACTAAGGCGTTTCGTGTAAACTAGTTTTCACTAGTTAAAACGCGTTGTAACTGGGAACGGGTTTTAACTGTAACATATACAAAACAAAGCCGTTTCATGATTCATCATGAAGCAGTGATAAATAGACAACACAATTTTTAGCATTTACAATAGTCTGATTTTAGTTTAAATAGAATAATATAATCATTTTATTTTTTATATAATACATACTGTATAATATGATTTTGAGCGTCAAAAGCTTTTTTGATATTTCCATATGAAAAAGTCGCTTTTATAGAGTGAAGCGTTTAATTCTAAATATTTTTTTGTACAATCGGCAGCTATTATATTTTATAGTAAATAAAAATTTCTCTTTCAGATATATGGCTTCAGTAATATCGAGTTTAACCGTGTATTTTATAACTTGGATTGTATTGAGAGCATCCAATTACAGCACCTTTATTGGACCAGACGATGACTATAAGTTCCGAGTAATTATATTATTTTTATGTTCATTCATTTTATCAAGCTACTTCATTTAGAATGTACGCCTGTTCATTCCTGGGTTCGAATCCTGACTCCAGGACTCGCAGTCCCGCGCAGTTGGTCAGTCTCAGTAAGATGCCACATGACCGAAATCGAAATTTTGTATTAAGCCCTTTTTAACCACCCATTACTAGGTGGGCCTCTGCTTAAAACAAGGGGATCAGGCCATAGTCCACCACGTCTTTCGAAAACTTACTAGGTTTTCTCAGACGTGCAAGTTTCCTTACGATGTTTTCCTACCGTAACACAAGTGCTGATGAAATATCTGTGGTGCGAGACCCCGCTCCACTTAGTTTTTCAAGCGAGCGCGAAACCACCACCTCAGTTTCCTATGGATATATTCCTATGCTTCGACAGTAGACTTTTATTTTATTACAGAATTTATTTTGTTACAGAATGTATCATTAATCATTTCTTCGATCGGTGTAGTGTCGTATATCGTATTCCACGTTTTCTTCAAATTAAAACCTGCAGTTGAGCCAAAAGTAAATGGGCACATCGGGGAAACTACAGAAATTGAACCTCTTAAGCTATCAGCGAAATCCAAAATAATGCATTTTTTACAAATGCCGTTGTTATATCAAACTAGTTGCCTGTGAGTACTTTTTTTATAACTACATATTATAATAAAATTCTAACCCTGTACATTTTTTCAAAAATCTTATTGAAATATTTATTATTATCGACACCGAGAGATTTTCGTCTTTCTGTTCGTCTGTCTGAATCAGATCATAAAAAAGGTGCTGGACGGATTTTGATTTTTGGTATGATGATAGCTGGTTTTCAGGGATATGGAATACTTTTTACTACGGAAAAATATTTAATTTATAAGAAATTTTGCTAACGATAGTAAAACGAATCCAGCTCTTCGGAGCGAGGATGAGTCGATAGTACCTATTCTATAAACAAAATTAAATCAATTTTATTTTAATGACTAATAACGACATTACGAACGTATTTATTATCTAACTAAAGAGACCCGCGATTTTGCTCGCGTTAAAAGCACCTGTGCTATTACATACTTATAATTAATGTAGCAACGAATGATTCCCTATTTATATTAATACTTAATATTACTTTAACTAAAAATACTAGCGGCCAAATTTTAAATGGCAACCTGGCCAAACCATATTCTCCTATTTGTCATAATTTATAAAAAATAGATTTCAATCAAATACGCGATGAACGTTGTATTCTTGCGGTGGGATCCTAGGCTTAGAACTATCAGCCGATAGTTTGTCTAGTATGTGCAGTGCGCACCCACCAAACCCAACAGTTTAGTCGGGCCAGTGTGCGCGCTTACCCGACCAAACTATCGACCGATCGATGTTCGCTGTTTGCGGGGGCTCTTAATACCTAAAAATTCTTACGATATAGTTTTGATTTATTTCTTTACATTTAGCCACCGCCAGCTTTCTAATGACGATTCAATAAAACCAACTATTTTGTTTTCTGTGGAAATGAAATATTTTTCTGCAATGAAAAGTATCTTAAGTCACGACCCGAGTTATGAGTAATCACTACATTTTTTTAAATCCGTATAATACTTTATGAGTTAAACGATAACATACAAACAGACAAACAGGCAAATATTTTAATAACTATTTTTTTGGGGTCTATATTCAATACACAATACGTTAGTCATTGTTTTTAAAAAATATTTCATGTACTATATTATATAATATTATTATAGGTAGTTTTCATGCATCATTTGTTTACCAAACATAAAAAAAATATACGTATAGCTTACGTTTAATTTACATAAGATCACTTATAATACTGGAAAACCAAATTTTCAGATATGTATTTTCGAGACTATATTGGGCATTAAGCTTAGTCTATGTGCCACTGTTCCTAGAAGAACGTTTATCAGTTAACCAAACTGAGGGTTCTGAAATGGTCGCCAGTGTTCCCCTCGTTCTTTACATATCTTCTTTGATATTTTCATTTCTTTTGAAGAGCAAGATTAATAAAATGGGGCATCAGGTAATGTCTATATTATAATATTTTATTAAAAGTATAAATCACTAAGTGTCTGTTTGTAATATCAAATTACATTTTTTCACTAAATGAATATGAAAGTAAACACAGTACTAACATAAAAATTCCATTTTTAAAATTTTTGTCTGTTTTTTCCGGCCAATCTCTAAAACGGCTGGACTGATTTTGACGGGACTTTCACACGCAGGTACCTAATACCTAATTCTATAAGGAGGAACGTTCATTTTGTTAAAAATTATAAAAACCATTTTATATTTTAACGTACGCCCAGCGAAGCGGGCCGGGTTTGCTAGTAATAAGAATACATCTTGTATAAATATTAAATACAGCTAATTAAGCTAAATACAATAAAAATACACTATGAATTTAACCACAGTGTGCAAGTCGGGTTCGAGTCCCACTGTTGAGCACGAGTGTTTGTACCCCAGTCATGGCCAAAGACATACATAATATTATGTATTTTATAATATGTATGTATTTAATTTATATATGTGTAGTTTATCAACTATCTCGTATCTGTAACAAAAGTCTCGTAGCTTACCACCGAACTAGATGGCGCTGTGTGTAATAATGTCCCAACAATTTGCTTCACTCTCTTTTGAACATTTTATAAGTACGGCGTACACTGTATAACTGATAACTGATTTTTTATTTGTAGTTTTTAACTTAGAATAATAATGTTTTTAAAATATAAATTTCAATCAAACGATAACTTTACAAAAAAGCTCTGTAAAAAGAAAAAAATACGTAAGTACTGAAATAAAAAATTTGCACAGAATTTTAGAAACAGAAATGTATGATTTAAAATCCCTTAAAATTTAAAATTTAAATCCTTAAAATTTTTAATTTAATTTTTAATATTAGGTGGCGTACCTCGTGGGAAGCTCTTTAAGCTTAATAAGCTGTATGTGGATCGCCCTAGCTATAAGTCCAGATGCTCATGTGTGGCAAATATATTTAGTGGCGACATTAATGGGTATTTATATTTTTATTTTTTATTAATATTTGCACATTGTTACGTTAAATACCTAATAATTAAATGAAAGTTCTTGTAGAATTGCTCCTATAATGGAGTTAAAATATTTACTGAAAGGGTAGGTACAAGGGCAAAACAAGGAATGTCACATAAAATTAAAAAAGTTGAAAAGTATGGAAACATTAAGATTTTGCCACGTATTACGAGTATAGATTGCAATGTTAATAATTAAAAAAAAAAATTTTTGTGACATTCCTTGTTTTGCCTCTGTACTCTTCATCTCGATGCTTTATAGTTTATGTGACTAGGTATGTAATGAAAGATTAATTATTTATTTTCAATTATTCTTTATTCCATGCTCGTAATCTTTAGTTGTGGGCGCAAAGAGTATAGATAATATACTGGCGACTGTTCGCGCTTAATAACACTTATGAGTTGCGTAAATTTAAATAGTTTCTACCAATACATTATACACATTACAAATTATCCTTACATTAATATAGTAATATCATCTTATCTCATATAAATATGAACCAATTAGAGTAAGAAAGCCGTGAACATGCCATGCCATGAACGTGTGAAAAATGATCAAGTTTCGTTCGTATTTTACCATAGCATAATAATAAGTTTAATTACAAGGTTTAATATTTGTAAAATATTAATTACATTATTTTTTGTGCCAGGCGCTGGAAGTTCGATTACGCTAGTGTCCAGCTTATGTGTAACAGCAGATTTGATAGGACCACACTCGCATCAAGGGGCTCTTATATATTCCATTGTTACATTCGCCGATAAATTGGTCACTGGTATAGCCGTAGTGGCTATAGAAAATTAGTAAGTTCAAACATTTTATTTCTTTAAAGAAAATGTATATCTATCGCTCTCTCTTGCTTGCTGGGCTCGCTTACAAGTACCTACGTTCCCTACTACGCTAAAACTACCAGCTTCTGCTTAGGATAGGATAGGAGTCTATAATATACCTATATTATGATAACAATATAGGTTATTGCCTTCCTCAATAAACGAGCTATTTAATTAAAATAGTTTTTCAAATCGCATTTTTGTTCCTAAGATTACAGCATTCAAATAAACAGCAAACTTCCCCTAATAATTATATAGATAACAAGACTACATTTTTTTTTCCAGTAAATGTGACGATGCACTAAGCTGCCCACAATACTATAGAGGAGTTTTAACATTTGCTTGTGGAGGGAGTGCAGTACTTGGCATTCTATCTCTTTCAATAACTGCCATTAGCTCCAGAGGCTCCAAAGTTTCACCTCAAATATAAACAATAATATATACAAAATATGTTGCTATTTTAAGACTAACTTCACCTGAATATATGTTAAATAAATTAACCTTTTAAAATGAAGTTTTAGTGTTTAATAACTATACCTACCTACTTTTGATTTGTTTAGTATTAACAAGAGACTTCAAATAATTAGCAAACAGTGAGAAATACAAATATTGCACAAAAATAAAGTGCAACAATACCTATACTGTTACATTTTTTATTAGATTTAATTAAAATACAGCAACATATGGATCATTATAAAATTCGCATTTGTTAAACAACTCTACGTTTAAGTATGGTTTTTTACTTTTTGCTTTAGCAATTTTCATTAATTTCAAATTTTTTGACCGAATTGTTTCTGGAATTGGTCCATAAACATACAAGCAATATAAATTATTACAATTTTTAAACATAATAAATGGATCAGAAAAATTAAAAGTGTTTGAAGACATATCGCATATGTTGACATTTTCTAATGTTTTACATTGGCTCATAGATGAAAACATAAGCTCAAAGTCAATTCTTTCATCCACCAGTCTAATATTTTTAAGAGTTCGACTCAAGGGAATAGATCTTGATATTGATGCAAAACATGAACAAATAGGAGAGACTTCTATGTTCAGAGTATTAAGTTGATTGCAACTTTGAAATAATATGTTAAAAAAATCGGAACTATATTGCACATCACCACATAAGTTCAAATAAGTCAATTTTTTTAAATAATCACTATTTGTAGATAATGTAACACAACTTTTGATTTCACCATTGAAATATAAGCTTAATTGCAACTGAGATTTGTTTTGAAATTGTTTATCATAATTTAATACATAATTTTGTTGATCATTTCTTTGCCTTTTGTAGCTCAGTTCACTAACAACACTGGAACTCGGATCATTCTCTTGTGTAGGAATAGTACAATACCAATCATAACTTGTAGGAACTGGAGTATTTATAGATGATGTGAAAGAAAACCGTAAAAGTGGTCTCAACTTTTGCAATATTTTTTCATAAAATACTTCATTCAATTCTGTAGGTCTTTTACTCCAAAGCATTACACAACCATTACCCATTAAACTAACATGAAGGTCAACAAGGCATTCAGCACTTAAATCATAGAGTTTTTCAAAAATGTTTTTAAATAAAGGTGTTGCATATATAGTGCTCTTTGAACCATCCACTTTATATATTATAATAATAACTTCATAATCTTGAATGTTCAGCATTGTAAATAAAGACGTTTCAAAAAAAAAGGCCCGATATTCCTTTGGATATAATCCACTCAAAAAATTGAGCCAAAATTCATCAAATTGTAGACTCTCTTCACCCTCTTCATTTTCATAAGCACCCAATGAAAAATTAGTGATTGTATATTGTAGCACTTTCAATTTTGCTTTACTTAAAATAAAGAATGGAAGTCGTGAATCCAGTAAATTGCAAATATTTCCAATAAAATTGACACTCTCCAAGTTTCTGAACACTTCTTGACATTGTATTAATGTCCTCATTGGTATCTTTTTCTGGTAATTGTTTGAAAAAATAAAATTAATTGTAATGTTTTTTATACTTGGGCATACTTTATAAATTTCAATGAAGTTTAAAATGGTGATACTTGTGTAAGAAACATTTAATGTTTTTAAAAATTGTAGTTTAATTATACTAGAAATTAATATTTTCCTATTTAAATTAGTTATACCACACATGTTCAACTCTTGTATATTTCTAGATATATCTTTGAAGAAGGCTGATTTTAGGGTATCCACTGTAGCCATAGTACTCATTGATAAATTGCATACTTTTACTCCAAATGAGGCTATAAGATGTCTCAATTGTCCACACGTACGATATAAGTTAAATAATGAAATTATATCAAGCTTTTGAAAAATTAAAATTAGAATTTCAACTGGTAAATTTAATAGATTCATTTTAATCTATCAGTTACTTTACTAGGCTAAAATTTTGCTCATAGAATAAAATTTAAGCATTTCAATCAATTATATTCGTACAATTGCAAAATTTAACCAAAGGTATTTGTTTTAATTTTCAAAGATCAATAATCAATTAGCAATCTGACTATTTCTATGAATCTGACAATGACAATTGACAGTTTAAGGCCTTATTACACCTTCCTAAATTTAGTCTCCTAAATGATGTATGATGTAAATATGAGTAATAAATAACATAAAATACATGGACGTAATATACATTACGTCCATGCATAAAAATTAAAATATAACCTAATTAGGAAGAAGTATGGTTGCTGAATTCAACATCCTAATTAGGAAAGTATTTAGGAAGGTGTAATAACATTTAGTCGCCTAATTCGTTCAGTCGACCTTAAATAATCTGTGGACAGCAAGTATTTTTGGTTTATTATTTCTATGATTTTTGTTCTGGACTGACCAAAGAGAGTACATTTATTATTGTTATAATAAACGTGACGACTGCGTAGTGCGTGTGCACATGTTATTAAAATTTTAAAAAAATTAAATGTTATTTTGTTAAAGTGCAACGAGTATAATGGCAAAGGAAAGAGAGATCCTAATTAATATTATTCAATTATATAAAGATATGCCATATCTTTGGAATAAAAACGATAAAAACATATCTTTGGAATAAAAACGATAAAAATTATTATTATAGTTAATGAAAACGTTATATAATATAGTAATATACTCTATGGTTGCACTCGTAGAAACTTATACTTAATCTGTACATTCGTCTATGGTTACTAAATTTAGGATAGTGTGATCAGAAACATCAATTTGCTTTCCATTCCTAAATCCTAATTAGGACGACTAAATTTAGGAAGGTGTAATAAGCCCTTTATGACTATGTTATTTTCGAAGACCTACTAGGTAAAATAAATAGTCAAAAATTTATATTTTTTATTTTTTAATTATTTAATTTATTAGTATTATAACTAGTCATTCGCTCATCGCTGTGTTCGGCAGAAAAAAGCGCTTGTAAGCGCTTATTGATCCAAAACTTGATTTTATGCAATGATATTTTAACTATAGATATGTTATGAGCGCGCAATCGTGAAAACTCTAAAACATCCTAATTAGGACGTATTGCCTTTAGTCTGTGTCACCGCATGGCGACGAGTGGTACGCTGCTAAAAAATTAAAAAGAATGCCATCCTGTGTATTTAGGAAATGCACCAATTATGATACCAAAGTTAATAAAACACAAGGGATCTCATACCACATGTAAGAACGCAGTATACTTCGATTTATTAATATATTTCAATTATTTGCCTAATATTCTGATATGTCATCGGTCGCTAGACTAATGTTTGTTTACATTGACGCGCAATTGACAACATTAGCTGTCTCTTTTTTTCTTATTGATTTTATCGACTATCCCCTTTCTATCATTTTGACATGTACCTTGAATGAAAAGTGTGTATGTGTGCAGCGCGGAACACTTTTTTCGGTTGTTTAGTGAGCGTATAACATATCTGTAGTTAAAATATCATTGATTTTATGACATTAAAATAAATAAATATTACTAACCAACAAGTTTTTATTCAAAATAGTTTTTTTTATGTAAAATTATCTAAAAACTTTTCCGGCAATAAAAATTAAAATATTGAAATGTGGAAGTAGAAAACCTATAAAGTAGGAATACTGGCCGCTTATTTAGCCTAAAAGTAAGCGGGTACGGACCACGAATATAGGTAGATCTTAATTTTCCCTTTCGACCGTTTTTATTTTATAAGCCCGTTTTTCGTTTTCCCAGGAAAAATCGAAATAGATTTTCCCATTTTCTTATAATAACTATTTCAAATACTCATATCTCTTTGAAAAATGATTATTGTTTACTCCACCAAAAAAATGGCCCTTGGGCTATGTTAATTTGCCCGCGTGCAAATTCTAAAAATATTCAATAATTAACAAATAAACAAAAAAAACTGTCATGGCATTTTCAAGCCAATTATTTGCGCATTGCGCAGCGCGACATACTCTACTGATTTATAAAATATATAGTCGAAAGCAGTGAAAAACTTAATACTGAAAAAGATTACCAATGAGTAAAAATCAATAATTATTTTAATATTACAAACTCATGACACGGTGAGAAAATCTTCTACGAGAAAGAAAATTGTAACATTTCCTTCAGTAGGCCTCTCATGTTATAACAGACCACGCTTTTGCTGATAAGCTGATATACGATGTGATTGTGGTGTGACTTGTGAGTATCACCTTTATTCTGTTGCTCATGCGCAGTTGACTTAAAAATGCCACGACAGTTTTTTTATTGTTTATTTGTTAATTTTTGAATATTCTTAAGAATTTGCACACGGGCAAATTAAAGTAGCCCACGGGCAATTTTTTTACACTTGGTGGAGTAAACAATAATCATTTTTCAAAGATATATGACTATTTGAAATATAAGAAAATGGAAAATTCTATTTCGATTTTTGCTGGGAAAACGAAAAACAGGCTTATAAAATAATAAACGTAGGTCAAAAGGGCAAATTACGATCTTAAAAATGAGGTTCTTTTGATTACGAATTTTTAATACTTGTAGGCCGGTCCGTACACGCTCTAAAAGTATGTATATACTTGAAATTGTATTAGAAGTATCTTTGAGAGAGTAGAAACTAGATTTACTGCGTTTTTCTGAATCATTCAGACACTCAACGATTGTCATCATTCTTTGTTTTTTTACAATTATAGCCGTTCTATGCCGCTACACATTCGTTTTCTTCTTAACATTCGAATTTACTTGGAGTATAGACAGGTTTCATGCACGCTTGTGAATTTTATGTCTTGATACTTTTTAGTTCTGATGTATACGAATCCATAATGGATTCAGAAAAAAATCAAACTATAACACTTTTAGATATTTTTTATTAAATTTATTACTCATATTATATACGTAAAATAATTAACTTCATCAAATTTTTTTTTTTCTTTCATAAATCATGGAGTAAAGGGTTAAAAAGTAAAAACGATTCGTAGTTCGTACCATGTTCGTACGAATTCAATTCAATTCAATGGGTTATTACATCAATTTTGAAAAGTGTCTCAATTAGATTCTGTAGTGATAATACACCACTAAAAACATCAATTTTTTATTCAATTGATAATAAGTGTTATAAAAATGCATTTAAATTTTACATTTTCAAATTTCGCGCCTCATTGATCGAAAACGCTGAACCCAGTATATTATCTATACTCTTTGCGCTGAACCACTGACCTGTATAATACCACTGGACTGGCTGTTCCAAGCGTTTGACAGCAATTTTTTTGTGTCCATTTGAAGCGCCACTAGCGAGAGTCCCGAGAACTAATTTTGAAGTATATTGCAAAAGACAGCGAGAAGTGTTTGTTTACTGTAAAGTAATTTTGCATTTTCGTTGTTAATATAACATAAGTAGTAATTATGATGATACGGTTATTGGTTAGTAAAAATAATAAAAAATATATATCGACATCATTAGTTTTAGTACCACAAACTCTCGCTACGTGCGACAGCGGCGGACAGCGCCAAAATGGCGAATATGAAGCAGCCACAAAAGCACGTTGACAACAGCCAGTCCAGTGGTATTATAGAGGTCAGTGCGCTGAACGCAGTGGACGCTATATTTACTCTGTGTGTCAGTACATCAGTGGATTTTGTATAGTGCTACAAGGATCTTTTGGCACTTATATAACATTGACATGAGGGCGTTGTATGGAGGGTAGAGATAAGGAGGACTAACTCGTACACGAAAAAGTGGCAGTAAAAACGCGGTAAATTAGGGTAGCGCCACATTGCTAATGGATAAATTTTAAAATCTTATTCGTGGTGGCGCCACGGTGCAAGTGGGCTAAACACACTTCACTCAGTTTACCGCTGCTATTTTCATGTTGAAATTATTCGCACGCCAGCGCTATTGTGTTAGGTAATGGAAACTTTATTATCCGTATACAGCTGGACACGTTTTCAACTTTTTCCCCCATATGAGTCGGTTCTCCTTATCTCTACCCTCCATAGGGCGTTGGTGTGAAATTAGGGTTACAAGCTAACAACATCTACTTACTTTTAGGTAATTGTTTTTAAAAATCTATCTCTTATAATCCGTAATTGAATTCAAACTAAGAAAATGAAAAAAATAAAATTAAAAATAAATGAAATTTTATTATTTAATATATAAATTATTTAATATAAATAAATAAAACAAATATTTTTAATATATATTTAACTCTTTCAAGTGACCGCTAGATTGCTTTTCTTTCATAAAATAATCCTTTACTTTTAGCACCACCTCTCTATCACCATTTCTTATTACTTTCGGCATATTTTGAGATATTTTTAATGAAATGAAAACACAAAATATTCACAACAACGTCAACACTCCAGCTGTCTGTCAATAGTGACAGATGGCGGTGTTAGTTCTGATTTCGGCCACGCGCCAAAAGATCCTTGTAGCACTGTAAATAAATTCGCTGATGATCTCTATGAAATTGATATTTGTTTAAAAATGAGTTATTATTCTACTTATTGTTGGTGTGCTGTTCCTGAATGCAAGAATAATAGTGTAAAATGCGAAAATACTAGTGTAAAAACACCAAACAAATTATTTACCTTTGTGTACATAATAAAGACGTATGACGTAATAAAGTGGCATCTACTATTTCGTGGTGTTTAAAAACCAATTAAAAAAAACTGAAAACTGTGCTTTTTGCCTAAGCTACGTTAATAATGTATTTTTAGATTGGTTTTCATATGGCGTAAAATACCAATGATATTTTAACAATAGATATGTTGTGAGCGCGCAATCGTGAAGACTCGAAAACGTCCTAATTGGGACGTATTGCCTTTAGTCTGTGTCACGCATGGCGACGAGTGGTACGCTGCTAAAAAATTAAAAAGAATGCCATCCTGTGTATTTAGGAAATGCACCAATTATGATACCAAAGTTAATAAAACACAAGGGATCTCATACCACATGTAAGAACGCAGTATACTTCGATTTATTAATATATTTCAATTATTTGCCTAATATTCTGATATGTCATCGGTCGCTAGACTAATGTTTGTTTACATTGACGCGCAATTGACAACACTAGCTGTCTCTTTTTTTCTTATTGATTTTATCGACTATCCCCTTTCTGATCATTTTGACTTGTAGTGAAATGTACCTTGGTACCTTGAATGAAAAGTGTGTGTGCTGCGCGGAACACTTTTTTCGGTTGTTTAGTGAGCGTATGACATATCTGTCTATTAGAATATCATTGTAAAATACCCTATTCTCTTATTATTATTTCGCCAGTGTCACTAGAATGCTAGAGAGTTCGTACGTTTATTATTCATCTATGGCTCGAAAGATACAAACTGTCAATTGTCAAATTCACAATTGTCATTTGTCAAGAATCAAGATCATTGACGTTTGATTATTGATCTCTAAAATCAAATCAAATATCTTTGGTTAAATTTTGCAGTTGTAAGAATATAATTTATTGAAATATTTTTTTAGTAGTGTCAGTAATTTTGTAATTAAGTGATAGAGATTAAAATGAATCTATTAAATTTACCAGTTGAAATTCTTATTATAATTTTTCAACAGCTGGATCTAGTTTCATTATTTAACTTATATCGTACTTGTGGACGATTGAGACAAATTATGGCATCGTTTAGAGTTGTGAAAGTATGCAATTTATCAATGAGTACTATGGCTACAGTGAATACTCTAAAATTAGCCTTCTTCAGAGATATATCTAAAAATATACAAGAATTGAACTTGTGTGGTATAACTGATTTAAATAAGAGAACACTAATATCTAGTTTTACTAAACTAAAATGCTTAAAAACATTAAATATTTCATACACAAATATAAACATTTTAAACTATATTGAAATTCATCAAGTATGCCCAAGTATAAAAAACCTTACTATCAATTTTACTTTTTTAAACAATAATCAGACAAAAATAGCAAAGAAGACATTAATAGAATGTCAAGAAGTATTCAAGAATTTGGAGAGTGTCAATTTTATTGGAAATGATAGAAATTTACTGTATACACAACTTCCATACTTTATTTTAAATAAATCAAAATTGAAAATGCTACAATTTACAATCACAAATTGTGAAATGGTTATTTATGAAAATGAAGAATGTGAAAAGAGTTTATGTTTTGATGAATTTTTTCTCAATTTTTTGGATGGATTAAATCCAAACGGATGTCCTTGCTTTTTCATTGAAATGTATTTATTTAGTAATCTGAACTTTCAAGATTATGAAGTTATTATTATATATAAAAAAGAAGATGTTTCAAAAAGGAATATATATGTAACACCTACATTTAAAAACTTTTTTGAAAAGCACTTTGATTTAAATGCTCAAAGCCTTTTAGACCTCCCTGCTACTTTAACTGGTTGTGGTTGTGTAATGCTTTGGAGTAAAAGAATAACAGAAATGAATGAAGCATTTTATGAAAAATTATTGCATAAATTGAAACCATTTTTACCATTTTTTTTCAAATCATCTACAAATACTCCAGTTCCTTCAAGTTATGATTGGTATTGTACTATTCCTACACAAGAGAATGATTCAGGTTCCAGTTTTGTTAGTGAACTGGGCTTCAAAAGACGAAGAAATGTTCAACCAAATTATATAATAAATTATGATAAACAATTTCAGAACAAATCTCAGTTGCAATTAAGCTTATATTTCAATGGTGAAATCAAAAGTGGTGTTACACTATCTACAAATAGTGATTATTTAAGAAAATTGACTTATTTGAACTTATATGGTGTTGTGCGATATAGTTCAGATTTTTTTAACATATTATTTCGAAGTTGCAATCAACTTAATACTCTAAACATAGAAGTCCCTCCTATTTGTTCATGTTTTGCATCAATATCAAGATCTATTCCCTTGAGTCGAACTCTCAAAAATATTAGACTGGTGGATAGAAGAATTGATTTTGAGCTTATGTTTTCATCTATGAGCCAATGTAAAACATTAGAAAATATCAACATATGCGATATGTCTTCAGATACTTTTAATTTATCTGATCCATTTATTATGTTTGAAAATTGTAATAATTTATATTGTTTGTATGTTTATGGACCAGTTACAGATGCAATTAGGTCAAAAAAAATAAAATTAATGAAAACTGCTAAAGCAAAGAGTCAAAAACCATATTTAAGTTTAGGAGTGTTTAACAAAAGCGAATTTTATACTGATCCATATGTTGCTGTATTTCAATTAAATCTAAAAAAACAAATGTAATAGTATATTGTTGCACTTTATTTTGTAGAATCCTTACACTATACTAATATTATAAATACGAAAGTAACTCTGGTAGGGGAGCCCATAATGCTAAATATGTTTCCACTTTCAGCAGTGGGGGAAGTGTCTACAGACTTTCAGAATTGTAAAAAAAAAACAATAACATGGATATACTTACTTAATCTGCCAATTTGCGCGGTGAGGGTGGCCATGCAGGAAGGGTGCAAAATGTAAAAAAATGAATTTACTCGATCGCATCAGATTTTAGAGGGGGTGAATTAAAGGGTTGGGTTTAGAATCGTTTGGCAGGAGTTGGTGGTTGAAATTTAAATATTTGATAGAGGTATATTCACTGATCACAATAATAATAATCACAACAGAACGTAATTTATATTTTTAGAGAAAATTAACGTAATATTATCACTGTTAGAGTAGGATAACAAATGTGATTTCGTATGTTAGACAAGGACATACGATTATTATGTCAAAAAAAATGTTTTATCTATGTTAAATGGCGCCAAATTTAGTTCCGCTTTTCTTTCGATTTGTGTGAATGTGTTTTTATTGTAAGATATTAATAGTGTTGTATGATGATTTTTTTCTTTCAATCTGGATAACATAGGTTCAGAAGGTTAATCCTTAGAATTTTTAGTTCTTTCTAGGTGGATTAGGTTAGGTTAGATATATGACCACAACGCACGAGCCGAGCGAAGCGTGCCGCGGCAGCGGCCGGCGAGTGCCATAGTCCGACTTTCTTTCTTTCGACTTGGATAACATAGGTTTTGCGGGTTAATCTTAAGAATTTTTTGTTATTTCTAGGTGGGTTAGGTTAGGTTAGATATATGACCACATCGCACGAGCCGAGCGAAGCGTGCCGCGGCAGCGGCCGGCGAGTGCTATTTTCAAAATCTATTTTCTCAGGAACTATGAATTACCTTGTAATGGGAGTTATATAGGGATAATAGGGAGCATCCCCTCTTTACCTCCCCCACCTACCACCACCATTGTCCTGCCAAACGATTCTAAACCGCAACCGAATCAAACCCTACAGATGCTTCCATTTCTTAAACTTTGAATTGCTGAAAATGTAAAAAATGTATGTATGTCACATAGTCGAGCACGTCAGATTAGCATACTCACAGAACACTTTTACTGAGCATACTGACTTGACTAAAATTCTGACGAATATTTTGAAGGGCATAGGTTATCCGACAACTTATAAAAAAAATATTTTAAATTTTGAACAAAACTTTTTTAAAAGATATCATTATCACTCATATTATCAAAATAACAATAAAATATATAACTCACCAAATGTGAGTTACAAAACAAACTTTTTATCAAAAACAAGCTAGAGGTCGGCGTGGGTAAATCGTTAGATTATATATTTTTTGTAATTCTGGTATCATTACCCTAACAAAATAAAAAAATGAACTGTACTTAAGTCAAGACATCGTTTTTTATTTTTGCAACTTTGTTACCCTCCAACCACCTTAAGCAGATTTTTTCTAATCTGACGTCACCAGACAAGGAGTCTGACCAATAGTGAGAGCTCATACTGTTTTTGAGGTACTTATCGATGTGTAAGATATCCTACCTTATATAATCTGCCACGGTCGAGTAAGTTCCAAAATTCCCTCCCTCTGGGGCTCCCCTACCATATAGATAGACCCCAAAACAATAGTTATTAAAATTTTGTCTGTTTGTATATTATTGTTTAACACAAAAAGTACTGGACCGATTTTAACCAATATTTGTGTAGTGATTACTTATTAAGTACTCGGGTCAACACTTAGTATACTTTATATTGCAGAAAAATATTTCATTTCCGCAGGGAAAAAAATAAGCTCAAATGGCCTTCCAACCGCCTTTTTCGGCTCGGGCTCTTCTATGCTTGCTCTCCGCGGTCGGAATGCGTTCATTACTAACCTATCTCATTACTTTTTGGGTAGGTCTTTGATTCCAACTTCTTTGGATCCTCTTTCAGGAGGACCATATCATTAGTGAGGATCTTCTGATCTTTCAATCTATCTACCTAACAGTTAAACCATAATTCCAACCATCAATATAATAAAGTAAATCAAATATAGAAACAAGTGTGTAGTGTTGTAATTTTTACATAATATATTTTATATACAACTACATATATAGTTCAAAATCAATTCTATTAGAGCTATAGAATTGGCTGTCTTCACCATGTTTTCTAACCCAAACTCCTGTTTTGAAGTATCCATCGGTGGACCATTTATGCATTTGTTCTGTAGAGTGAGGTCCAGAAATCTCATCATTATCTTGGTTCCATTTGAATTCCCACTTTAGTTCTGATGATTTTTCATCGGATTGGCTTTGTGATGTTCCTTGATTTTTACCACTAATACACTTTTTCTCTTTCTCATCAAAGTCATCTGCATACATATCTAACTGAGGATCCTCTTTATTAGATTTATCTTTTGAAATAATCTCTTGAATTTTTTCATATGTTTCTTGATATATGTCCATATTACCTTCTTTTGTCAAAATTTGGTTTGCAAGCTCTGTAATTCTGGTAACAAATTTGCTATTCTCATCAACAATACCAGCCTTCTTTCTTTTCCAACGTTCAGCACTTGAAATTTTAGAACTAGTTCCTGGAACACAATATACACGTTTTGAGGTACAGGTAATAAGCTTAATTGAAAACAACTCTTAAAAGTCCTTTGAATTAGTTAAATAGATTTTAAATTGTACATAAACATACAAAAAAGGAGATAAACATTTTAATAATTGATCAGTTCAAATATTAGAAACTATGATTCTTTATATAAGCTGATATTAATATATTTATGTTGAATAATTCTGTTAATCTTACCAAGCCGCTGTAGACATTTTGCAATAGTTTCGTTAGGTTTCATATACTGTAACATTTCTTTATAGTTTGAAATTATATCATATTTTTCACTCATAACATTCTCTTCACCAGAATCAGAGTCCTCTGAAGTATTATTGTCTGTTTCTTCCTTAAATATCTTATATTTATCCTCAGGTTTTCCCTTTATTTTTACCCAATCAATATTATCAAGCCAACCATCTCTTATTTCTTTCTCTTTCTTCCAGTGATAATGTCCCTGCGCATCAAAATGGCCTTCTTCTAATTCCTCTTTCATATTAAAAGGAGTGATTTTAACCTGAAATAAAGTAGATATTTTTTATATTTTATTTATAAAAATCTCGCGTCGCAGTGTTTGTTATCAAACTCCTTTGAAACGGCTTGACCGATGATTATGAAATTTTTTGTGTATATTTGGTAGATCTCAGAATAGATTGTAGGCTAATTTTTATTCCTCTAAGTCAGCGTTTCCAATTTGCCGGGTCGCGACCAGTACCAGGCCATCACAATAAAATAACGGGTCGCAACGACGGGATCGTTGTTTTAAAAAATAATACATATGTCGATCGACGCATCGCAGTATGTATTTTAATAAATAAATAATTGGCAGGGAGGTAGTTTATAAATAGTAGACTTCTGCTTTCTGCTAAGAATTTTTTTCATCTTTTGTGCTCCGAACTTTTAATTTCATAGGAAGGTGGAGTAATTGTTAGTAGAGACTGCTAAAAACATTTTTTCAACAAGGCCAGATTAAAGTGGTGTAAGGGCTCTCATAAGTTTTTATGAAACTCCTTCACTTTTTATGCTACAAATTTTAAATTTGGAGGAAGTCAGTTTATAGTTAGTAGATAACTTTTAGAATTATACAATTGGACACTCTATTCAAATGATATTACGACTTTAAAAATGTCAATCTAAGCAAATACTAGGTAATAGAGAAATTAAACCATGGCAGAGCGGACAATTGGAGAGAGTGAGGAAGTTCCAAGAGCGGGAGAGGAGCATACATATATTATATGAAATAGATAGCTGTGCAGCTCAGTAGTATATTAACATTGGGTTTGAAATAGCTGGAGTAATTTTAAGGAAATTTTCAGGCAATCTACAGATTAACACATAATCGCTACTTAATGCAGTTTAGTAATAATTAAAATGCGAGCGAAGCTGCGGGCACTGCTAGTATTCTATAAAGCAAAAGGTATTAAATGTTTAGAATTAATATTTTTATTTAAACATTTGCTAAAGTATTTCTAACTAAATTAAACAAATATTTCTACATTATTGCATCTTAATAATACAATATAGATGTGGCATCTTAATAATAAAAGTCAAAAGATTGGATAGATAGATATTTGATTCAATTATGCCAGAATGGCTGAATAAATGTAAAAAACATTTAACACAAAAACAAAATCTAGTCTATATATATTGGTCTAAATTCACAAGAATATAATATCACATAGGCTAATTGTTACAGTAGAAAAATGTATAGTAAATGTGGGATAGATTTGTTTTTGATTTTTCGTAGGGAAAAAGACAAGTAAAGCAAGGGATAGTCACTGGTATCAAAATAAAATAAGCTACCATATGAATAATATAAAAATTGTCAGATTTCAATAACATTGTGCTACTTACTTCACCTTCTAATCCCCCAACACCTTCTTCTTCACCTTCTATGTCATCGGCATTTAAAACATTGTGTTTCTCTTCTTCCTCAGCACTATCCTCTTCATCAGAGTCTAATGAATGTTTTTTGCCTTCTTTTGCTGGTTTAACATCTACATTATCATCAAATGCAACAGAAGCCCCTCTTTTTGACATTTCTGAAATAATTTTTAAAATCACTACTTAAATACAAAAGTTTCATAAAAGGTAAAAGAACTTTATAGGAGAACCGGAAACGTATGTTCAAGTTATAAAATAAAATAGGAATCGCACTACTTTATACCTAATTATTAATCTTAAATCTCAATAATTCAATCCACTATCCAGTATCCACTCGTATTACCAGTATATTATCTATACTCTTTGCGTATCACAAATCACAATTCACAATTCACGTATGTTTGACAGTTGACTTAAAGAATATAGATTATAGAATATAGAGGTATATATTATATATGTGAAAATATACTCTATGGTAATTCAATTCAATTCTTTGGTTTGTTGGTTTCGATGCGTGCCAGTTGAGCACAAATTATTTCGCCAATTTCACGTTGAATGGAGGAGTCACGTTCGAGATTGGCCAGTGGAATATCATATATGTATCAACCACTGATCTCTATAATACCACTGGACTGGCTGTTGTCAACGTGCTTTTGTGGCTGATTCATATTCGCCATTTTGGCGCTGTCCGCCGCTGTCGGACGTAGCGAGAGTTTGTGGTACTAAAACTAATGATGTCGATATAAAGATTTTTATTTTTTTATTTTTATTAATCAATAACCGTATCATCATAATTACTACTTATGTTATGTTAACAACGAAAATGCAAAATTACTATACAGTAAACACTTCTCGCTGTCATTTGCAATATACGTCAAAATTAGTTCTCAGGACTCTCGCTAGTGGCGCTTCAAATGGACACAAAAAAATTGCTGTCAAACGCTTGGAACAGCCTGTCCAGTGGTATTATAGAGGTCAGTGGTATCAACTCATTAATATATGATGTAAAACCTACCGTTAGCGTACACCTGAGCAAGACAAAAAATTTGTATATAATATATAGTAATAACTACTACTATAATAAGCAACCATATAGGGTTGGCAGTCTGGTCTAAACTATTTCCCCTGACCCGTTTAATATACCCGTATTATATTATGATATTTTTTTATATTATCCCATGAAGATCCTGTTTGTATTTTAGAAAGATAAATTTATTACCCTCGTATGATATAATTCAAAGCTATTCGTTTTTTTTTTAATAAATAAAAAACTAAAGAAAATTCTTAGTATCCACTAAAAATACAACTATCGGTATTTTTAAGTATTTGTTTTAAGAAAAATATAATAACTCTTATAGTTTTTAAAATTGGTAATACAAAAATTTATGAAAATAAAAAACTTTATAATTAAATTTGAAAAAGGCTGAAATTATAAAATGTATATTTAAGTATCGCAACCAATGATATTTTAACTATAGATATGTTATGAGCGAGCAATCGTGAAAACTCGAAAACATCCTAATTAGGACGTATTGCCTTTAGTCTGTGTCACCGTATGGCGACGAGTGGTACGCTGCTACAAAATTAAAAAAATGCCATCCTGTGTATTTAGGAAATGCACCAATTATAATCCCAAGGTAATAAAACACAAGGGATCTCATACTCACATGTAAGAACGCAGTATACTTCGATTTATTAATATATTTCAATTATTTGCCTAATATTCTGATATGTCATCGGTCGCTAGACTAATGTTTGTTTACATTGACGCGCAATTGACAACATTAGCTGTCTCTTTTTTTCTTATTGATTTTATCGACTATCCCCTTTCTTTCATTTTGACATGTACCTTGAATGAAAAGTGTGTATGTGTGCAGCGCGGAACACTTTTTTCGGTTGTTTAGTGAGCGTATAACATATCTATAGTTAAAATATCATTGATCGCAACTATGTTATTTCAATTTTGTAATGTAACTAACATGTACAAAAAGCATTAAAAAGCACCATTATAAAGAAAATTGACATCTTTAACTTTCTATAATAATTAATTATCACTAATTCTCAAAATGTATTGAACAGATACCGAAGTGGTTGGTTTGGTTACTATCTAGATCGACTAGTAGCTTCAATCCAGCGAATATCTAATAGTTGACCATTTAGGAAATCTTTAAAAATATTCCATTTAGGAATCTATAAAATATAAATAAATTTTCACGCATTACATTTAAAAAACAAAAAATCTATCTTATGTGTAAATCTAAAGTCCTAACTCCTAGTTCACGTTACGAATAACCAAATTACCATGAAATACGGATTTTTTCTCATCGCTGGCAACATTAGAACTCATTACAAGTTACAACTCTAACAAATGTTATGCACATTGTTTGAACGCGAATCCAATATCATAAGCGGACTTCTAAATTTATCCGGCTTATAGTTGCTTAGCATCAACCCGATGACAAACAATACTAATTTTGTGTACACAGAAAGAGATGGAAGATCGTCCTACTTTTTCCTTCCACTTACATATGCCTATCTCGTTCCTTTACAATGCTTTATAAGTGTCAAGGCTGATTTATTACATTCTCTACGGTTTGACTTCACGAACCATAGATTAAGGGTGGGCGTACCATAGATTAAGGATTCGAACCACGGAAGAGAAAAAAAATTCTATTTCGTGGTTCGAACAGCGAAGTGCGAACTACATTGGATTCGAATGGTTCGAGTGATGACGGTTAAATCATTTTAACAATTCGAATCAGTTCAACGATTCCAGTGAATTTCTTTGATTTGAATCTTATACTGCGTGGTAAGCTTAAGATGATACAGTTAGATTTCACTCAAATTTTAGCATTTTAAACATAGTTTTTGTTGTAGTTTTATTGTATACGACAATAATTATTTTCAAAATCTATAGCATGTATGTTATGAAGTTATGTACATAATACGTAGTTGGGATTGCCTATAGCGACACTTTGTTCAATGGCAATTTGATTTTTTGGCTAATTTTGAAATTGTGTCATTGCTTTCGAAATTACCCAATAGGAATTTGTAATTGCTTATTTAGACTCTCGCCTCGAAGCTCGTATCGCACCTCGCCTCGCAGCTCGTGTGATTTTTGCGAGATATTGTGTGTCTGTTCACACTCTCGCGAGGCGTTCAGTTCACTTTAAGCCAGCAGTGATGGAAGACGTTGAATTATTAGCAGCATCCAATATTTCCTTACTTAGTTTTTACAACTTAAACTGCCTCGTTGGTGTAGCGGCTAGCATGTACGGTCGCAAACCGGGAGGTCCTGGGTTCGAGTCCCGGGTCGGGCCAAGTTTAGTTATTGAGTCTTTCTGTTTCGTAAGCCTCAGTAACAGCCCGGAGTTGGGAAGTTGGCGGTGTTTCACCCCCGTGCCTCGGAGAGCACGTAAAGCCGTCGGTCCTGCACCTTAACTCTCACTGGTCGTGTCGAGCAGTCGTCCCACCGGAATTTGAGAGTGATAAGGAACAGAGAGTGCACATGTGTCTGCGCATACATTCGTGCACTATAATATGTCCCGCGCCGTTGGCTAGTCTCAATGAGATTGGCCGCCGTGGCCGTAATCGGCCGGGAGGACATTATTATTATTTTACAACTACGTGACTTATTTACAAATGAGAGCGCGAGTGTAAGCACGACGTTCGCGTCGGTCGCGAGGCCCTTTGACTCGGGCCTTAAAAACCGCTCTCGACGCGAGCGCTGCGAGGAACGGGACGAGCTGCGAGGCGAGTCGTAAACACACCATTCACACACTCGACTCGTGCCTCGCCTCGCGGCTTGTCTCGTCACTCGCGCGAGAGTGTAAACCTAGGGTAACAAATGCGGAACGCCAAGTTATATCAAGAAATAGAGAAAACTATAAAAAAATCTTTTGACTTTATATCCCGTTTTTCATATCTTTCGAGTCACAGCTCACAAGTGCAAAAAAACATTTTCGAGATTTTACAAGTGGATATTTAAATAC
Source organism: Boloria euphrosyne (assembly GCA_951802675.2). NCBI lineage: Eukaryota > Metazoa > Arthropoda > Insecta > Lepidoptera > Nymphalidae > Boloria > Boloria euphrosyne. Next base: position 9,041,567 of record OX637872.1, read on the forward strand.
TAGACAATAATTGACTGAAGTATACAAATTAAGTAATGTAGTATACAAAAATGTATGTTTATTTGTTTGTGTATACCACAATGTATGAGAAAATATCAGAAAGGCAAAAACTCATTACATTATATACAATAAAATCTTGTATATTTTTATGAATATTTTAATATGTAAAATAAATATTTATCAGTAGCGGAAATTGCGTCATTATTATTTATTAAAGGCTGGCCACATTCTCTCTAGGTTTTTCTAAAATTTCATGTCAGGGCACTAGCTGTGGCAATATGGCTGTAGCTTTCGAGTTTCGCTGGTAGTGCGCGGTGCTCTAATCAATTTCAGTACAGAACAGAGTATTTCCGACGGATCTAAAGTTTCATTTTTAATTTTTTAGTGATTATTGTTTCTGGTTACCTTGTTTTTATCAAGTATTTGTCGCGAATTTTCTGATTTTTTGTATCCGTCGTCACCAGAATTCACGCGACGACAAAATGGCGTCGCTTGACAAGAATTTACTGCAAAAGAAATTTTTCAATTTTATTGGTTTTATATAAATTAATTTAAAAAATGTCACAACAAGTGTTTAAACGTTTCTATATTAAATGAATTGAAAACTTTTTAAATATTTCTATTCGGTATTATTTAAGATACAGTGTATTCGTTAAAATTTCTGCAAAATGCTCTTGGTAAGTGTTTTAAAAGCTTTTTTAGCATTGTTTTAGTGTACAATTCTTTATTATTAATATTTTACGGCTTTAAATAAGTGGTGAATGTTCTAGAAGCTGTGGGTGTGGCCGTATATAATGAAGAAATTTTAAGTCGTAATAGTGAATAATTTGCTTTCTACGATTGTTTACAATACATTTTCGTGTTTTTATGTATTAAAATTTAATTGTTCCACTGAATTAACCGTTTCCATCGTTTCTTTGTTACGTAACCTTTCATTAGAGGCCAAGCAAAGTGTTTTCGGAAAGGGACCCATTTTTGCAATTTAGCTTTGAAAATTGGTCTTACTTAGTAGTGTCCTAGTTGAGAGAAGCATTTGAGGTTATGTTTTCAATAAATTTTTCAATATTACAGTCATTTGTCTGTTTTATCCTCAAATATGTTATGCTTCTTTCAATGATATTTTTTAATTATTTCCATTGATATTTCTTTTAAAAAACTTAAAAATATTATGAACATTGTATTTTTTTATTGTGTGCCATAGTATGTATAGGATTTTTTAATCTTACAGTAATTTCTTACTACATTTAAATTTTTGTAAGCTTTTTCCTGTTAACTCTCCTTGTAAAGATTAAAATTTAATTAAAATTTAGCTTAAGATTATGCTAATCATTCATGTCTTAGCCTTTGTTTATACTTACCTGTAAATCAATATGAAATTCTTAAATTCCTTTATTTTAATATTATTAAATTATTTTAGAAATTAATATAATTTTAAAAGGCCTACCAAAGATTCTATTTATTTTATGGCACTATTTTAAAATGTTTTTCGATACCTTGTATTAAGTTAATATTTTTATTTTGTTTTAGAAGGGCTCTATGAATGAATCTGGTAGCGACTCAATGAGTGAAAAGGGAGAGAAAAGTGATTCTAGTGGTTCAGGTTCAGGAAGTGAGAGGTAATGATTCATGGGTTCTTGGAATATTCATTAACATAATAATTAATTTTACTTAATTCATCTATTGCTATGAACAGTGACAGTGGTTCAAGTTCCTCTGGGTCGGGATCAGCAGGCCGATCAGGATCAGAGAAGTCTTCAAATGCTGATAGATCCCATCTTAGTGATGATACGAAATCTCCAAAACATAGTAATGCTAATTCTTCAAAATCTGATCAGCAAACAGATAAAGATTCTTCCGATGACTCAATCACAAAACGTAAATCTAGAAATCATCATGGCAAAGTCAAATCAGATCTATGGGAAGACAACCCTGATATGTTTGGTATAAGAAGATCAGGACGTTCCAGAAAAGAGCCAGATAGACTTAAACTTGCTGATAGTGATTCTAGTGAAAAAGGAAGAAGTCACAATAGGAAAAGTAGAAAAAAGAGGTACTATTTCTATACAATATTTTGAAATCAATTTAATAATTTTACCATATTATTTTACTTATATCCTTAATTATTGGTTTTTGTTTTTTTTAGTAATTCTTGGAATTCAGATACCTCAGATAGTGATAGTGATTTAAAAGGTTCCCCACCTCCACCTTCAAAACGACCAGGCCAAAGAAGTGTACCTCTAAGAAAAAAGAAACCATCAAGAAGAAGAAGATTTACGAGTGATGAAGATGAAAGTTCGGAGGCTTCAGATGAAGAAACTAGGAGGTAATGTAGAGGTTTGAATTCAATTGCTATTATTATAGTTATTTAGAATAATACATAGCAATAAACAATTTCCTTTGCAATATTGTCATTATTTATAGGTGGTGAAATGAGCTGATTCTGTTTCTAATATTTGATACAGCCTGGCTGTTCAGAATATTGTAATATTTATCAAAGCAAACATCAGGTATTAAACTTGTCACAACATCATATACATTTTACCATGACAGAGTAGGAAATATAGGATAGAAAAACTAGTCCTATCCAGTAAAACAACAAAACTTTTTCCTTAATAGCTTAACGCATTCAACCGCTTCACTTTGATGACGATATGTGGAGGCACATGAGGGTTGCTCCCATGGTTCACTCTTCTCTCAGACTATTTCCAAAGAAGTACTAGGAGCAACCCATATTACCATGTAGGTTGTCTTTAGTACTTGGTTGCAATGTCAACTTGAGTGGGTCGACTCCAAAAATGCGACTTTAGCTGCCCTATGACTGCTAGCACGTAAGGTTTATAAAGAGGCCTGGGTTCGAGTACCGTACCTCAAAAACCATGTAAACCTATCAATCTAGTCTCTTATCAAATCGTCTTTGTATTGTCCCACCATAATGCTCAAATAAAGAGGAGTAATTTAACAGTGTGCTCTTGTGTCTATGCTCACGTTTGTGTATGTACAGCGCAGTTGGCCGGTTAGTCTTGTTAAGATCTGTTGCCCGTAACCAAATCGTACTAGTCTTACACTTGGTTTTAGTTGAAACTAAAACACGAGAATTTGAGTGTGTCATCCTAGTTTTCTGCCATTCAAGTTTTAATTAATAGTATCTAAAATTTTAACACAGTTGAATTTATACAAACTGTAAAAACTTAATCAAATAGTCATCTTAATCTATATATAGGCCGAATCAATAGTTTTAGAATTGAATTGCCTGTCCGAATCTAGTTTTTAGAATTTTTGTCTTTGTCTGTGACCGCATCACGAGAAAACCACTGGACAGATTTCGTTGAAATTTGATATGATGATATCCAAGCTATCCATCTAGATAGCCTGGATCAACATTTTGTATCATTTTTACTGCAGGAAAATACTTAATTTCTGAGAAAGCTAGATGAACCGTCAAGACATAGCAAGCTACGACGACGACGATTCGAACGGTTTTAAATTTAATAAAATAATAATCAAAATATTCTAAAAGTGGTTATATCTGCTTTACGAAATATTCATGAAATTCACATTTCAAATGTTTATTGAGCGTGTGCCGTATGCCGAATAGAATGGAAGCATGCAACCGTTTTATTGACGATTGACAGCATCAGATAGAAATATCTGACTGAATATATTTTTTGGTAATTATATTAGTATTTAATTAACTGTATACTAAATTTCAGATAAAAAAACATGATGTACAGATTTTTTTCAACTTTAAAGCGTTACAAGTAATTCCCGACTGACGAGCGTAAACTTAAATATACCTACTACTCGCGAATAAATTCTTTCAGGTTACAGTTAGTAGTTTACTTAATTAAAGCCGCACCAAATGTAAAGTAAACCAGCTGACCGACGACAGGCTATTTCTTTACTTCGCTATTGTGACGTAATATTCATAAATCTGGCTTTAGAAATTGCTTGCTCGCTTGCTTGTTTGTTTCTGGTCGCTCGCCTCTCGGCGGCTATTGGACTAATAAAGCAAGACTTAAATTTAACACTATTAGGCCAGTCATTAAAGCCAAAACCCGAAAGTAATTAGTAACTTGATGAAATTGTAGGGGGTTTTTAAAGAAGGTGAAATAACTTACCGTGTGATTTTACAGCGTTGCAAAACGCTGCAAATTTAATAAACGTTTGAAAACGGTAAGAACAACGTCATTATAAATTTACACCGAGTTACTAATTTTTTTTACCCCTGTTATTAACAAATTTCATTGTTTTTTTAATAATAAACAATGTTCCGTACGTTACAAAACGCTGCAAATTTAATACACGTTACAAAACGGTAAGAACAACCTAATTCCAAATTTGCAGCGTGTTACTATGTTTTTTACCTTTGTTAATAACAAATTTTATTGTTTTATAATAATAAACAATGTTCCGTATGTTGCAAAACGCTGCAAATTTAATAAACGTTACAAAACGGTAAGAACAACCTTATTATAAATTTGCAGCGTGTTACTAATTTTTTTGGCAATGTTATTGACAAAAACCCTTTTCACCCCTTTTCAAACCTTTCCGTACACCCCATAATGCTGTAAAATCACACGGTAAGTTATTTCACCTTCTTTAAAAACCCCCTACAATTTCATCAATTTACTAATTACTTTCGGGTTTTGGCTTTAATGACTGGCCTATATATTACCTACTTTTTTTCCTGTAAAATGAAAAATCCCATTAAATTTGATTCATCTTTAACGACGCAAACGAACGAACAGACAACCGATTTAAAATGGTTCTTTTAATAATTATTATCCTACACTATAACTATATTATGACAATAAAAGGTTTATTTTACATTAATCTATTTCGGTTTTTACTTATTATTTTTAAAGAAGAGTATCAGATCTTCACCAGAACTTAAAATTTTATGAAATTATAATTCTGATCATTGTAAAGGTTAAAATGCAAGTCCCTGAGATCGCCAAATCTGTTTAATTAAATGGTAGTATTTCAGCACTATTATAATTGAAAATTCATTATTGAATCTGTGCAGCAATTAAATGACAAATACTCTCGTCAGACGCCATTTTGGATAACATATTTTCAAGATGGCGACCGATCGTTCATGGAGTGAATGAATTTATAATGACGTCAGAGTATGAAACTGACGTACATCGTACATAAGGACGACTGATCTGCTCTTATGATCTATTGTTTATTATTTATACACAATAAATCGATATCTATATATTTTTGGACTGTTTTAACACATTACAGATTTTTATAAAAAATAATAATAAAATAAAGCAACTATTGCACCTTTATTGAATATTTTATTGTATTCAACATATCCTATATTGATTTGTGCTTATTAAAAGTATAACAACAAATAATTAGAAGAGAAATGAATATGGGCTAATTTTTAAAGTGGCGAGTTACATAAGTAAAGAGACATAAGCACTATAAGCAATTTTAAGAAAAATAACTCTAACAAGTAGAATTCTCGTATTGAACTATCAATAACTACAATAGTGTCAATACACAGAACTTTTCTCTACGATCCTAAAAAATAATACTTAGATGAACAATAATTTAAGATACTGTTAGTATTGTAAAATATGTCGACTGGACTGGAACAACTTACCTATCGAAATTGTCGAATAGTGTAGATGTTCATCATAAATAATATAATATAGAGATATACCTACAGCTATAATCCTTCAATTAGCAATTTATTACGACTTTATCGCGAAGTGATTTAAGTTATAATAAGTTATTTAAATGACTATATATTATATAGATATTAATATATACAGAGTATTTAACACAATTTACACCAGACAATCGTTCGAATGCACAATACCTAAGCATAGTTATCGTTCATTACAGATTGTAATGATGACGAAATGCGTATCTATTTATCTGCACATATTGTTGATGTTACAAATGTATAACATTGATCTTATTTAATATTTTCCTTTAAAATTGAACACAAAATTAATTTTATTAATTTTGTTTCGTATTATTGAGATTTTTAATCAATGTTATTAAAACATGTACCTGCCAGTTCGTGAAAAAGTCGTTCGTCAAGTTAATTTTGAAAGTGTTAGTGTACTTTCTTGAACGTGAGATTGTTACCACCTTACCGCCTGTGAAAAACTTAACAGTTGCTCTTTATAATAATTTTAATTTCGAATATGATGAAACAGTCTTGCATATATTTGTATAAAGATAAAGATATAATATATAGATACTATACCAATTACCAGACTATCAAATATGCGCGATTTATATTTGCGATTTTTTATGAAGCTTAATAAGTTTCACTTGCCTTTTGATTATTGATGAGATGATCATTAATAACTTTTTTATACAGGCAACATCATCTTCTATTAGTTACAAGTACAAGGCTGATACACTACATATATTTATATAAATTTTAATATATACGTATTATAAATATAATCGGCCATGAGTTGAGTACAATCATTCGTCACAAAAATTATCCAGTGGGACTTGAAACCGCGACCGCTGGCACAGCAAGTAGGGTCATTACAAACTGAACTTAGTGTCTTTATTAAATTACATAAGTTTATCGTTACAAATCCGGTGTTATAATTATCGATATTATAAAGGATGTAACACGATCAGGTCTATATTACATTTGTTCAATATAGTATGCTTTTATTATTTGTTAATAATAAATATTTTTTATTATATGATATCAACAGTAAGATATGAATGGTAACTAATCAAAGTATTTATTATAAATGAAACTACCTTTTCGAATTTTGTCCCGGATTTATTTAGATTTTTTATTCCCGACGTTTCGAATGCTTTACAGCAATCATGGTCACGGAAGAGACTAAGGTATTTGACGTCTCAGAGGGTTATATACTTGCCACAGACAGACAGTGCTTACTCACAAATTACAAAAATTTTTCAAAATGTCATCAAAGTACCGTGTAAAATCTTTTAAAATTCTAATTCTAAACATTTTTATTTAAAATTAAAAAATTTAAAGTTTTATAAATATGGCAATATTATTAACTTATTATTAGCTAGTGTTATTATAATTATTACAATTTTTATTTTAAGTATTTATTAGTTAATTTGTTTTGCAGCCGAACAGCTACGCGGCGCACGGGAGCTGCAGTGAGCTATAAGGAGGCCAGTGATGAACAAACCGATTCGTCAGACTTAGTGGAAGTAGATGGAGTTGACGGCGAGGGCGAAGGGGAGCCAGAACCAGAAGACCATAGTGAAACTATTGAAAGGGTTCTTGGCATCAGAAGAGGAAAGAAAGGAGGTATTTTTTTATTACTAAGCATTGATTATTATCAGCAATTTTTTAAAATATAATTTTATAATTATTTTTATTTGAACTAAGACAGTTTACGAAAATATACTACATATATTGCCAAAATGAAGTTTGATTTTCCTGAGTATGTTAGTATATTTATAGTATTTCTAAAAATAATTCTAAAAATAAATGATTAGTCTTTAGTAGGCATAAGAAAGGAAAATATATTTCTTAGAAGTTAACTTTGTAAACAAACTATGACAGGTGTAAGATTTTATTTGAATATTTCTGTATAATTCTTAAGAAATTATAGCCATAAATTCTTAAGAAATTAGTATCTAAATAAGTTAGTTATAATGTAGCGTTGTGCAATGTAGTGTTAAATTTTAGCTAATGTCTTCTTATCATTGTTCAGTCACTGGAAATGTGACTACAGTTTATTATATCGAAGAGCATGGAGATCCTAATGAAGGTTGTGATCCTAATGATGAAGAAGCAACCGAACCTCAGTACCTGATCAAATGGAAGGGATGGTCCCACATCCATAATACTTGGGAGTCGGAGAAGTCGCTCAATGAACAAAAAGTGAAAGGCTTAAAAAAATTAGAAAACTATATTAAAAAAGAGGCCGATTTATCCTGGTGGAGACAACAAGCTGGCCCTGAAGATATAGATTATTTTGAATGTCAATCAGAATTACAGCAGGAATTAGTCAAAACCTACAATAATGTTGAAAGGATAATAGGTAACAATTTTAATATCCTTTGTTATTTAGCTATAGAATAATAATAATAATAATAATATTTTATTTTTTTTATTTTAGCTGAACAAACACGGGATTTAGAAGGGGGTGGAACTGCTCATGAATACTTCTGCAAGTGGGAATCATTACCCTATGCAGATGCGACATGGGAAGATTCCTCTCTTATTGAAAAAAGATGGCCGGTGGAAGTTGAGCACTTTAAAAGTAGAGAGGCTGCAAAAACGACTCCTTCCAGGCATTGCCCTGTCTTAAAAAGACGGCCAAAATTTCACCAAGTTAAAGAGCAGCCTGATTATCTGGGCAAAGACAAGGTACTTATTTTGACTACATTTGCAAAATTAAAAAGGTTGTTATACATTTTTATACAAATTTACTTTGATAATTGTTTTATTTCTAGCAATACATTTAGAATATATTTAAAGTAAAAATATTTCCTATTTTTAGACCTTTGTATTACGAGATTACCAAATGGATGGCTTAAATTGGTTAATACATTCCTGGTGTAAAGACAATTCCGTTATACTTGCAGATGAAATGGGTTTAGGGAAAACTATACAGGTAATTATTTTCATATAACATATATTATGTGATATAATTAAGTTGTAATACAGTTGAATAAATTATACATATTTTTGCAGACTATAAGCTTCCTTTATTATCTCTTCAAATCACAACAACTGTATGGACCTTTTCTTTGCGTGGTACCACTTAGTACGATGACGGCATGGCAAAGGGAGTTCGTGCAATGGGCACCTGATATTAATGTAGTTACGTATATTGGCGATGTAACTAGCAGAAATATTGTATGTAACATATTATTCATGAATATGACGTAACTATTCTTATTTCTTACATAACTGGACAAAAATAATGATGATATGATGTAACTTTGGTTTTACAGATCAGACAATTTGAATGGAGTTTCGCTGCTTCGAAACGACTAAAATTTAATGCAATACTAACAACTTATGAGATTTTATTGAAAGATAGGCAATTTCTAAGATCATTCAGTTGGGCCTGTCTACTAGTTGATGAAGCTCACAGACTAAAGAACGATGATTCTCTTCTGTACAAAGCCCTGAAGGAGTTTGATACAAATCATAGGCTACTGGTTACTGGTACACCATTACAAAACTCGCTTAAGGAGCTCTGGGCACTTCTACATTTTATAATGCCATACAAGTAGGTGTATGTTTGTTTAAAAAGTAATTTCTTAAATAAATAATGATAATATTTGAAACTTTATTTCAAAGTTTGAAACTAAAAAGGGTGGTTTTTCAGATTCGAATCATGGGAGGAATTTGAAAAAGATCATGAAGATGCAGCAACTAAAGGATATGAAAAATTACATAAGCAGCTGGAGCCTTTCATATTGAGGAGGCAAAAGAAAGATGTAGAGAAATCTCTACCTGCTAAAGTAGAGCAGATTTTAAGGGTGGAAATGACCTCGATTCAAAAGCAATACTACAAGTGGATTCTTACAAAAAATTATAGTGCCTTGCGTAAGGGTGTGAAAGGATCTATAAATACATTTATTAATATTGTTATTGAACTTAAAAAATGTTGTAACCATGCGCTTTTAACGAAACCTGAAGACTTCGAATCTCGGGCATCACTGGCTACCACTGATGCTGTTGAGGTATTTATTAAATGTATTAAGTATTAAATGAACTAAAAGGATAAAAATCAGTATTGACTAATAAGTATTATTTTATTTTTTAGAAACTTTTAAGAGGCTCTGGGAAATTACTACTTTTAGACAAATTATTGTGCAGATTAAAAGAAACGGGGCATAGAGTGCTTATATTCTCTCAAATGGTTAGAATGTTAGATATACTAGCTGAGTACTTGCAAAGGAGGCACTTTCCTTTTCAACGGCTTGATGGAAGTATAAAGGGAGAAATACGGAAACAGGCTTTGGACCATTTCAATGCGGAAGGATCTCAAGATTTTTGCTTTCTATTATCTACACGAGCTGGAGGTCTCGGTATAAACTTGGCAACAGCAGACACTGTGATAATTTTTGATTCGGATTGGAACCCACAAAATGATTTACAAGCGCAGGCTCGCGCTCATCGTATAGGACAAAAGAATCAGGTATTTCTAATTTTAACTGATTTAATGTTTTTCAATGTCTTTGCCTTAATAAAAATGATTTTTTGTCTATCATTATAATGACTTGATCTCTCTAAGCTTTGATTGAAAATAAAAGTTTATTATCTTTTTAAAGTACATTTGAAGTATTAATTAAAATATTTTTCAGGTCAATATTTATAGACTAGTCACTGCTAGATCAGTGGAAGAAGATATAGTTGAGAGGGCCAAAAGAAAGATGGTTCTAGACCATCTTGTAATCCAGCGTATGGACACGACGGGGCGGACTGTACTCAACAAGCGAGATGGATCAGGCACAAGTGCGAATAATCCATTCAACAAAGAAGACTTAAATGCGATATTAAAGTTTGGTGCTGAAGAACTGTTTAAAGATGATGACGAAAATGATGAGGAACCTGTCGTAAGTTTAATTTGTTAACAAAATTTCTGAATATTTTTAGATTGGGTTGGTTTAGTTGGGTGTTTAGTTACATATATTTTTGTTTTTATTTATTCGTACTTTTTACTACACCCTATTATATTATCCCATTTTATTCGAATATTTATATAGAAATTTCATTTTTGTCTACTTACAGTGTGATATTGATGAAATTTTACAAAGAGCAGAGACGAGAGATGAAGGACCAGCAATGGCTGGAGATGAACTACTATCTGCCTTCAAAGTTGCAAGTTTTGCATTTGATGAAGAGAAAGCTGTCATGGAAGTAAAAAAAGAAGGTGTTGATGAGGAAGGAAAGGACTGGGTAAATTCATAAATTCATTGCCTTAGTTATTTTGCAAGAATCAATGTTTTAACATATCTGAGCTTAAAAATAAAAAATGTTTTATTTTTTTATAGGATGATATAATACCAGAAAATGTGAGAAAGACAATAGCTGAGCAGGAGAAAAATAAAGAAATGGAAGATTTGTACTTGCCACCACGGAGAAAGAATATGCAGCAGAACAATGCAGATGAAGGTAGGTTTTGACATCTTAAATTTTATTATATTTTTAATTATTTAAAAGTAGTCAATTTCAAATGTTAAGTAGAAGTAAATTAAGTAAAAGTTACGTAATATGTTTTAGCCTTTTTTTCAAAAACTATAAACACATATTTTATAGACTCAAAGCTTGTAACTATTATTCAGATTGATAAATCTTTCAGTAATAGGAAGCTACATTCAAAAGAATGTCTTTATTGTCAAAAATCATAGTAGCTTTAACTGTAGTTAAAAATTGGTTGTTGATTTAATTAATCTGTTATTTTCAATGTCACACTCAGTAAATATTAAAATTTAGCAATAAATTGAAGTGTCTGTTTGTAATTTCAAATTAACAATTTTTCACTAAAAATATGAAAGTATATTATATTTTGATCAGACTTTTACTCGCATATGTTAATGTTAAAAGGTTTTATTTTATAAATTCAATTTATTTTTATTACTAGACGGATTTTTGTGCTACAAACTGTAAATTTGGTAGTAGGGGGAGCCCTACATCGGCCATGTTAGTCGCTACTTAGCTAGCTAGTTAGCTTAAATACAAAGTGTTACTTCGTCCAGGTGGCAGAAAGCGTCGCGGGCGCGGCACTAGCGTGAGCGCGGACGGCGCGGACGGCGCGGACGGCGAGGGCGACGCCGAGAGCGACGCGTCCGACGCGGACATGAGCGCGGACGACGACCGCCCCCGCAAGAGGGGACGCCCGCCCGCCTCGCACAGGGAGAAGATCAAGGGATTCACTGATCAAGAAGTTAGTAGTTTGTATTGTAATACTTTTATATGTTAATATTATGTTATTGTTACTGTATATTGTATAGTTTTTTGAGTTTCATTTTATTTAAAGTCATAGTCGTTGAAGAATGTAGTTCGTTTATTTGTCTTGTGTCGGACCTTTTTGTCTAAAGTAGAATCAATAGTATATGCTGGAACTACAATGGTGGGCAATAATTTAAATCAGCTATAAAATATATTTACACATTTAATATATAATTTTTTTATATTTTTTCAGATTCGTAGATTTGTTAAGAGTTACAAGAAGTTCTCTGCTCCATTAAAACATCTCGATAGTATCGCATGTGATGCTGAACTCCAAGAAAAACCTTTAGCTGATCTCAAAAAATTGGGCGAAATTCTACAAGAAAGATGTAAAGCTGTGTTGAATGACACTTCTGAAACTCACAGTATGTTTAACTTATATGTATCTGGTTATATATATTGTTCCTATAAATAAAAATTAAATTTAATATGTAAATTTATCTTTTAAGATGAACAAAATGAAGGTCGTAAAAATGCGAGAAAGACCTTTAAACTTGGTGGCGTGCCTGTGAATGCTAAAACGATGGCAGCATGCCAGGATGAGCTCGCACCATTAGATGAATTCTTACCACAAACAAAGGAAGAAAGACTAAAGTGGCAATTGGACTTTAGGTAATTTTATAACATATATAATATTATTTTATTGAAGTGACAACTAAAATACTTGTTTTTAAATTAAAATGCATAATTAAGTAATATTTTATGATCTTTTTACTTTAGGACAAGGCCTGCTAATTTTGATATCGAGTGGGGAGTAGAAGAAGACTCGAAATTGCTAGCTGGCATATACCAATATGGCATGGGCTCATGGGAGGCTATTAAAATGGACTCTTCCTTTGGTATTGGCGACAAGATCCTTACTAACGAAGATAAAAAACCGCAAGCTAAGCATTTGCAATCGAGAGCCGAATATTTACTAAAACTTATCAAAAAATTATTGGATCAGAAAAATGGTAAACAAAAACAACGTAAGCCTAGAATGAAGAAGGGAGCTAAGGAACCGGTAACAAAGGATACTGTGGATGATGATATGACATCTGGCGACGATAAGAAGAAACATTCAAAAAATGATAAAGATAAGGTTAATATTAATTTATGTAATTGGTATCTTGTCATTTTTTATAATAATAATTAAATGATTATATAAAATTCTGGTAATAATATGTATAAACTTTTGCAGGGAAAATCAAAATTGGAAGATGTTTTAATGCATGATGAGACATCTAATGATAGAAAGGAAAAGGACAGAAAACGCACAAAGAAAGAGGGCAAAGATCGACCCAAAAATGATAAAGTAAAGGGACGTAAAAAACCTGCCGGTCCCATGCATTTTACAGCTAACAACGAGCCCAGAGCATTAGAAGTTTTGGGGGACTTAGATCCTTCTGTATTTGTAGAGGTATGTATAACAAATGCCTAAAAATTTTGTTTTTTTTTTAAATTAATTATATTAATGGTAATATATCATTCATAATAATTCTTGTTACAGTGTAAAGAAAAGATGAGACCTGTCAAAAAAGCACTTAAAGCCTTGGACAATCCTGATCAAACATTGTCAGAATCTGAACAAGTGTCGAGAACGAGAGCTTGCCTTACTCAAATAGGAAATCAAATTGATATTTGTTTGTCGGAATATCCTGACGCTGAGAAGAAAGTTGAATGGAGGAGTAATCTCTGGTATTTTGTGTCAAAATTTACGAATTTCAATGCTAAGCAGTTGTATAGGCTATATAAATATGGTCTTAAGAAAAATGATACTAAGAAGGATGGGAAACATAAAGAAAATAAAGTATGTTGACTTATTTACCTTTTTATTTTGCTTCTTTCTATTTTATAAATATTTTCATAAAATTCTTTTCATTTTTAGTCAAATATGAAGAATAATATTAACAATTCAAATAACCATGTCAAAATACAAAAAAAAGAGTCGAAACAGAATGATAATGATCGTAAAGAGAAAAGGCCCAAAGGGGATAAGGACAAATTAGATAAAAGTAATGAGAAGACACCGCATGCATCGGGAGTGAAGAGAAAGCTAGAGGAAGGCGAATGCGACCCTGATTCCAATGAAAACAAACGACATGAAAGGTAAGCAAGCTATCCATCCCGATCACCTATTAACAATGTTTCATTGAGTGCACTCATTCCTTGCTTTTTGTTTTTTCGTTTACTAACACCTTTTATTTCTTTACTTTTCGCCATTGCTAACTTTTCCTTTCATCTCCATCTCGCTTATTCCCAACCAGCAGACATAAACACAAGCACAAGGATCGCAGAGATAGGGAAGGAAGCTTGAAGCGAGACGATTTGATGTACAGAGAGCGGAGCCGGTCGGAGCGGGAGAGAGACCGCGATCGGGATCGCGACCGGGATCGAGAACGGGACCGGGAGCGAGACCGGGACCGTGACCGAGAGCGGGATCGAGAACGTGACCGGGAGCGGTCGCGCACGCGTCGCGACAGCGGTGGCGTGGGCCCGCCGCGGGTGCGCCCGTCCTACGCGCCGCACGCGCACGCGGAGCACGCCGCGCACCCCGCGCACCCGGACCACCCCGCGTGGACGCCGCCCGCCTACCCCGGCCCACGCCAGTACCGCGGCGACCGGAACGCCCGACCACACGATAAGAGACGGTACGCTATTATTTTCATTTTAAGTTTAAAATTCATATCATTGAAATATTACTACTGAAAGGTTTTATACAATTTTCATTGAGTAATGAAAGTTGTATTTTTGAACACTAAAGAAATAAACTATTTTGCCACTGTTTGTATTGTTATAAGCAAAGCAGTTTGAAGTTAAATTTTTTCAATTATAAGTACGAGTGTATAATTTAAAATTGCGATTTAACAGTTTCGGTGGTTACGCGGGCATGGGCGGGCACACTGCGTACAGCGGGTACTACGAGGGCGCGGCGATGCCGAGCGGCATGGGCTTCCCGCCCGTGCGGCCCTACCCCGAGGACTGGCGCGGCTACGCGGCGCAGCCCGACTACCCCTACGACGAGCGCGACTACGAGCGCGAGGTGTACCGCCGCGACTACGACCGCCGCGCGCCCCCCACCTAGCTAGCCCACGAACGAACACCTCTGTAAATATTACTTGTAACTTATATCACATATTATGTAAATAGCCGTAGACTTATCTCCTGCCTTCCGTGGACGCCGTGTAGACGTTACTGTAAAGTGTAAGTGACAAACAGTGCTGTGGTTTTATCTTAGTGATAAGCGAGGATCGTCGATTTCGAATTAAGACGTTCAATACTGTGGTTTGTAAGTGAGACTGTATAGTAAATTTATTTATTACCGAGTCTGTCGATTTTTTTTGTTAATGTACAGATTTTAGACAAATAATATTTTTTTTATATTGTTCCAATTTTATTGCCAATTTTACCCGTTTAAATTAGAATTCTCATTCTGCTATTTCGATTATCAATTTATTTAATGCTACAACTAGGAGTTTAATTTTACAGATACAGGTGATATGCGTAGTTGATAGTCATTGTACAAAATTCAGCAATTTTAAGCAAGCGAGTTTGCATATTTAATGAAATCATGTGCAATCTAGAACATAATTGTATAGCTTGAAGAGTGGCACATATACTTTGTCATTGCATTTTAGCAGTGTAAAGGAAAAGTTTGATTTGTATTTCCGTTCTCATTCTACGTGCATTTCCGAGTCCTAGTGGGACTCGTACAGTCCTATTTTTATACAATATGTAAAATCTTATTCTCTGTTACACACAATTGACTGTAATAAGAGTGGAAGCGTCTTGGTGTATACCATGATAATAAACATATTATTAAAGTTGACTTGGTTTTTCATTTTTTACCTAATTTAAGAACATTAAGCATTTTTAAAATTCACTCTTTGGTTTCAATGGTGCATCGAAATTGAAACTAAGTGTGAGAAAGGTAAGTTCAAATGGGATCTTTTACCAGCTACAGTACAAAGCCTTCTCGTGTCTATCACATGTAAGACATGTGATTGACACACGAGACAAAATATTAACTATTTTTTGAATATAGTACTTTTTTCCGGGCTGTACAAGTCCTGAACGCGTACGCCTTACAGCATCGACAAATGGCAACGCTGCGGACAGAGATACATACTAAGAAATGAAATTACAGTATGGCGCGAGCTTTTCTGTCCACGTTATTCGCCCCATGCACTTCATTTCGTATGTTATTCTCGCAGTGCCTTGTTGACACAATTTACAGAAAGTATTGTAGAATGGAGAATTAGGTAAGAGAGACTTTCTTAGTTTTCGTAATTATTTTTAAAGGGTTAAAAGATTAGGTTATAATAGGTCCCACTGTAGGTATCGCCCACGTTTACTCTGTACATTGGTTGGTACACATTGAACAGGCGCTAAACTCGATCCTAAAAAACTTCAATGGAATTTATAATATTGTTGACATTAAAAATATCAGTACCCATAATAGGTACTCCTTTTTTGGCTCCTTTCTTTGTTATACTTTTTGTACGACTTATTTTGTTGGTGTTGCCATCAGTGAATGTATTTTAATTGGACAGAATGGACAGATGTAGGTCTGTAATACTTATTTATATCTATACTACTATTGTCTATTGTAAGGAAAAAAATGTATTTAGTGTGTAACGAATATGATGAAGGTCAAAAGGTTAAATCAAAGGGGATAGGAACTTACGTACTATACATGCATAATTATATTCTGTCGACGAGCACCCGAGCGAAGTGAGTACAAGACGCTAGTTTTTAATAACCAGCTAGTTACTTCAACTCTGATCGTCAAATTAAATCAGAATAATATGTATTACGTTATTCTTCGTCACGACGCTTACAAACGACACGTTACTTTTGCATTTATTGCTTTTTGCTAAGTAATAGTGTGTTCTGTGAACTGTGATGCTGAGGCCTGCGCAGATCAGCCGTACTATGTGTCGTTAATAGAAATGCTGCTCAAATGTATGGCGAGTCGCAGTTAAATCCGCCGCCGCACGATTGCACAGTCTAGATTTTTAGACGACTTAGGTTACCGGTTTAACCCATGATCGCTTTAGCCTTCAGTTCGTCCGCCATATGCCTACCTTATGTGACATGTGTGCAGTATACCTTGAGTGTGAGAGTAATGCTCGTAATTAGATTAATTTACTGCACAGTCAATGGTATCGATCCGAAACGTGCTTATATGCTAGGTATAAAATAATATCAATTACTTAATAGTGATAATGTAATACTGAACTAAAAGTTATAAGTACTAAGTTATAAAATTTTAGAGGATATCTACCTAAGTAAATATGTATCTACAGAAAAAATCTTGGTTTTTATTGATATTTTCGCTTTGACTACCAGACTAGTTAGCCAAAAAAATATATTCCTAAGCAACCGTATATTAAACATGAAAAAAAAGATAAAGCTCAAAACATGTTATCTTAAAAGTATCTGACTACATTTATAATCTACGTATTAGGTACATATTATCGTGTTACATGGAGCTTAGGATATTGACGCACTTCAATAGACCACTTGAGCAGGGTGGTCTGCCTTATCACATCTTGACTCTTGAGGCATGCATCGATGAACCTTGCAAAATAAATAATGCTACAAAGTTGTTGTGGGCAAATATGTTTCTATACAGGTTTTTTACACTCCATTAAAATTTTAAGTCTGCGTTTGAAATCCCACGAAAAAAAAACTGAGTCTAAAAACATCATTTAGGTACTTATTAAAAGGATCTCTGAGTATTGTACGTTTCTTTACGCAATCGGAACCTTAGTCGATGCACTTTGATGTCAAATTATAAAGCCTTGTATAGCTTACATTATATTGTTCTTTAATTAAAGTATTATTTATTAAATAAGTTGGGGCATACATACAGCGCCATTCGCAGTAAGCTACAAGTCGTGTGACAGATACCGGATAGTTGATACTATACGTATTCATAACTATAAACAAGTAGTACAAACTAAGCCTAACGTGTCGTCAATATTATAATGGACTATGCAAATTGTTCTGCTGTAGGTACTTATTTGTTTCGAAACCAGAATGGATTAATGAACCTACTACCTATTAGGCCGCCACCGTGTACGGTGGCCATTTGGCATTTAATGACGTATAGATATAGTGCACAAGTGTACGCGCAGACACAAGTGCACTCTATTCCTGTCACTCATCCGGTGGGTCAACTCGACACATGAAGCATACCATCCCAGCTCTAGGCTGTTACTGAGGCTTACTTAACAAAAAGACTCAATACGTAAAATTGGTCCGACCCGGGACTAGAACCCAGGATCTCTGGATGTGTAACCATGTAAGGCTGGCCATTACATCACCAGAAATTGCAGTAAGGTATAATTTTTTGTGTAAGTATACACATAGAAACAATTCGATTTGGGATCAAATTAAAAAGTGTAGTTTTAAAGCCCGATCGCCCCTGGTACTAATAAGTTATAATTTATGCGACGTCTAAAAAGGTACTATAGGTATTAAAACTTCTATTCCAATATAGCATTACGCTGTAACAGCATAACTTAATTAATTTACTTTATGAACTTTGCCATATTACATTATTATCTTTCCAGTAAAACAAATGTTCCATATTGACTGAAACAGAACGGTCCATTCAGAACTTATAGATTAAATCCTTCTGAATGAACGGCGCGGACAACTGCGCATGTCCTGAAAGCAGGTACCTAAAGGTTTCACACTTCAGTCGAGTACTTTCATGTTAGAGGATATTAGCCAGTTATAACATGTAGAATAGTAGCAGTGAATTATAGTGATTATTTGATATATAACTAATATTATTACACATAGTTCTTTATTCGGTAAGTACTTACAATCAATATCAATTAGTATTCCTTAATTAGATTAATCAGTTCGTAGTCAATGTTATTGATTTGTAATATTTCGATACACCTAGTAGATCTTTGAAGGTATTTAACAAACACTAAAGTAAAAATAGTATGTATTGAAGTAATTTTATTTTAAATATCCTACTGAAAATTCTTCGAACGTTAAAAAAGTGCTCGACTAGGTTTGCTTTGAGAATTGAGATTGTCTATAATTCATTATGAAGGTAATCTAATAATATTAAGCAATAATTTTCTTATTATAGAAACTAGAGAATTTTATTAACTCTTCATATTTCATTTTAGTTTTGGGTTATAGGAAAATAAAGTATCCCTTCTCTTTAAATAATTGTAGATGTTTGTATTAAATAGTTTCATCGTAAGGTTACTATTCATAAATTAATTACTTTTTTTATAAAATTTGTAATTTATCAAATTAAAAAATAAATGGTGTTAGGTGTAAGTATGTTTTTGTACGTTTCATGTGTATTCCTCGGTGTAAATTGAAACGATTTTAAGGAGACTTTTTATTGAGTAGCTCAACTCTCAAGGATTGACCCATATTCATTTTAAGAAAAGAATTCATATATAATGACGATGAAAAGTATTTTTTACAAAAGCAAATAGTATGCAGTTCCTACAATTTGAACTCACCAATTTTCCAGGTATATAAATGGGCTGGCGTACGACATGACATGTACTAGCATACTGGAGTGCTAGAACAACGATGTTAACTATTTCAGCGGCGCTGACTCTGTTAGTTGCAACAGCATTTGCCTGTTATCTATTTCCAAGTGGTATGTAGAAAATAATTAAAGTGACTGACTGTGATGTTTGATTTTTTGTAGCTTTTTGTTTGTTTTTCCTACCTTGCCTCCCGATTTACGTATAGGTAGAGTCTAATTGCCAGTTTGATCATGATAAAAGTCTTGTTTAATCTTAATAACTTTTGTTAAAGCGAAAGTTGAATTATCAGGCTCCCTTCTATACGGGAGGTGTTATGGATAACGAAATATATAAGCAGACTATGTATTAAACATACACACTATCATATCTATGATGAGTTAAATTCCTTACTTGATTAATTATGGTTTCCCAGTAAAAAAAAATTATCCCCCTTTTTATCCCCTAGAAATAAAAAAGATATGATTTCCGGGATAAAAGTTTCGTAGTATGTTCTTACAAAAATTTTTCTTCATGCCCATCTAAATCGGTTCAGTGAATTAAGACTTAAGCCTATATTCGAATTTTTATTATTAATTATTATTGTATATTATTTTTTAATGTTATTCAAAGCGACGGAAGACTTTTATTATACAAGAATAGATATTTATTACAATACAAAAGCTTATCTATAATTTTTCTTTCCTTCGTCTTTAAAAGAAAAAGCTAACACACATTATTGTTCTAATTAATATAGAGCACATAATATTAAAATTTCTCATACGAGCGAGCGAATGTAAAAGAAAGAGTATAAGTTGCGGACTTTATTAGTACCACATATGGAAGTAAAAAGTTATGGACCGAGTTAAAGTTATTTACTTATTTAATCATGATTAACAAGCTTTCGTGACCATACCAGATTTTTGTGTAAGCCAATATTTGATCAAATTTAACGCTCATTTATGTTCCATGCTTTGCTTGGATGCTCTTTAGAACCAGAACAAATGAATATTTGCTTTGTTTTTATGGACTCTTTGTCTTAAGTCTTTAAACATTGTGTACTTAAATACTGGCAATGGAATAAAAAGATGGAATAATTGTATAAGATTTTATATGGAGAAAATATTTGTATCGTAGATTATAGTTTTCATTGTTGCAGCTAATTGATGTGCATATTGTGGCAGACGTGCCGGATCCGTGTCGGGGGGTGACGTGCGGTTTCGGCGAGCAGTGTCGACCTACAGCGGACGCAAAGAGTTACAACTGCGAATGTCCTGCTTCTTGTCCGAGTTATGGAGACCATGAAGGATCTCGGCCTCTTTGCGCCAGCGATGCTAAGGACTATCCAGGGGTCTGTGAGATGCGACGCGCTGCTTGCGAAACTAACTCAAATATAACTTTCAAATACTTTGGTAAATGCGGTAAGTAAATTTCTGTTTAAATTTAATAATAATAAAAAAACACCCTAGTTTGGGTGCTACTTTATAGGTCTCTCCCATATAGGTACTGTATTTAATTGCATTATTCCAAAACGTTTAAGTAGCGTTTATGAATTATTATTTTTATTACAGGCCAATTATCAGGAAAATTGTATTGAATTGAATTTTTACATAAAACTTTTTAACTTTTTGTTCTAATTTCTCTCGAAAAACAGTCGCAGGTTATCATGGTTCCTATTGAAAGAATTTTCAGATATCAGTTCGGTGGGTTCAGATATTACTATATCTATTACAAATTCTACTTCTTTATAATATCAATGTTTCTTTATACTATGAGATGTATTACAAATGCTATATATTTTAATGGTTATTGATAGATCCTTGTGCTGGAGTAACCTGTCCTGATCCAGAAATATGTCAACTTGATGATGGACGCAAGCCATCCTGCCGTTGTGCTGAACCTTGTCCTCTTGAGTTCTCACCAGTCTGCGCATCTGATGGAAAAACATATTCCAATGAATGTCAAATGCATAGAGAGTCATGTCGTGCTAGAAAACAATTGAAGATCATTTTCAAAGGACAGTGCAGTTCTGGTAAGATTTTATACAATTCTAAGTAAAAAATGCGGAAATTCAATTATAATTTATAGTTTACTTACGCATAAAATATATCGTTTGTGAAAGTGTTTATATAATAACTTCGCTGCTTAACAACTGGGTTGGACAAACATCCGCGGACCGAATGATCTATGTATTTGCGCATACACACTGCTGTTTTAGTAGTAGTAGGCAATATAACGTTCAATGTTACTACTAAGACAGCAGTTTAGCTACCGAGTGAAACATTTCTTTGAAGTGTATTCCAGAGGAGAACAGTTATAATTGGATTGCTATTATAAATGCAAAAGTTTGTATGGTTTTTGCTTTTTCATGCTGAAACTTCTGAACGGATTGGATGAAACTCACTACATAGATAGCCAGTAGCCTAGCATTGCATTCATACAGGTAGTAATGTGGGACTCCCCGGCTAAAATAATAAACTATTCTAACTACTCACTAAAATGCAACGGAATCTCCTCCTTTCTAATGGGACACTGCAGGATTGTTTAAACGGTTGTTTCCATAGTTCACTCTGCTATCAAAGAAGTACCAGCAGAAAGCCAATTGACACAGATAGGCCTGGTGTAGCACCTAGTGTTATGTGAATTGGGTTAAAATTCTTATTCAAGAGGCAGTGGTAGCCCAGCGATTACAAGCTCGCTTGGATAACCGAGTGATGCGGGTTTAAATCCGGGTCCCGCACCTCTGATATTTTCATGTGCGAATCATTTCTATCATGATTACCACTTGCCTTACGGTGAAGGAAAACATCGTGAGGAAACCTGCAAGTCTGAGAAAACCTAGCAAGTTTTCGAAAGATATGTGAAGCCCGCCAACACGCAGTAGGCCAGCGTGATGGACTATGGCCTGATCCCCCTCGTACTGAAGGAGGTTTGTGCCCAACAGTGGGACATTAAAAATTGCTGAAGACAAGACAAAACTTATTCTAGGTGTAAACCCGTGTGCGGAAGTCGAGTGTCGCCACGGGGCCGAGTGTCGGGTGGAGGGAAGTGGGGCGGTGTGCGCGTGCCCGCCCCCGTGCGAGCCGGTGCTGCGGCCGGTGTGCGGCTCTGATGCGCACACTCATGATAGCGAATGCGAATTGAAACGAGCCGCTTGCCTTCTAGGCCGAGAGCTGAAAGTTGTTCACGCAGGCGCTTGTGGTAACAATTCGTTCATATTTTATACCATTTTTATAAATGATGAATAATAACTCACAAAAAGTACATGCTTTTTTATATCTCTTTGTTCATTGCCGTTAGGATGACAAAATTAACACGTACATTGTTTTGTGGTGTAACTTAAGTAAAGTTCGAATTTGTGTTTTGACCATTAGAAGTTGCAATTTTTGTTTTTTTTTCTTTGGTTTGATTTAACGTCACATCAGATGCCACTTTTTGTAGAGACAATTGGTTAAACTTAAAGGTAATTAACATTATGGTTTTATACTATTGATATCAATATTATTATTTATTAAGTATTTTTCATAAAAAATGTAATTTCTAGATTTCATTTTGCTTTAGGAAATTATGATATTAATCCTTGCAGATAGCGAAATAAGCGGTAGGGTAGTCAAGCTCTACCATACCTAGACATTCCATTTGTTGTTTTTTTTCTCTATTTCTTAGGTTAATATGTGTATTATATGTACCAGCTGTGTTCAATTATTGTTTGTGCTCAACGAAGATTAGTTTAGCAAAGAGGGGTTCAAAAGTATATTTCACATATATTTATATATATTTTAAATAAATCTAATAATAATATTTCGTTCATTACAATTATCACCAAGTAGTAACAAGCAGCAGTTTAAGTTAGAAAAAATTGTCACAGGAACTAATTCACATCGAAACCAGTATTTTTTATGGCTGGTTTGTTTCTATGGCTTGTGATAAAGAACGATAAACGAGGTTTTATAGAGCGATGAAGATATGTAACTGTGTATTAATTAAACACTTAAGATTAAACCCATTAATTTGTTTAACATCGTTTCATTTACGAGATATGAAAAGCTTCTACGACTTAGAAAGAATTATTGTCCGTGAGTATTATTGCTGGGAGACTGACATTTTGAGATAAAATGCTTGTGAAAAATTCAGTAAGAGTATATAAAAAAAAATAGGACTTTTAGATTCTCTTCTGGGCCAATTAGAAAAAGTTTAAAAATCTACAAAAAGATTTGGTTGCCAAAACAATTATGACTGCGCAAACCATTGCTTATTCTCGATGATTGATTACGTACTTTAAATAAAGACTAACTTTTTTATGATATAATATAGTATAAGAAGATATTACTTGCCAAATTTCATAGTTTTAGGTCCTAACCTAATCTTTATTGTCTTTTCTGTCTTTAAAAATAAATAAATTATATTCTAATATAGAACACGTTATAACACAAGTCCGAATTCTAAAACCAGGTTCAAACGGCGTATGCGCTGGTCGCGTGTGCCCTCACGGCGGTGAATGCATATCCACGGGAGGACGCGGCGTGTGTCGGTGTCCTAAATGTTCCAACGAGTTCGCTCCTGTATGCGGCTCTGATGGTATTTCTTATGGGAACAGGTGTAAACTACAACTCGAGGCTTGTCGACATCGACGACACGTGCAAGTGTTGTACGATGGACCTTGTAGTAAGTATTTGGGTCTTTTCTAATATAAGTAAATATTTGCCACGATTAAGAAATAAATAAAGCTAATTATTATGATGTATATGCCTATTTGAGGATTTTTTTAAGTAGTTTATCACTTTTTGCAATATAATTATAAATGTAGATATATGCAGCTTGATAAGTAATTTAGAGCTAAAAAAAATGTTAGTAGAATTGACCTCATGATCTTAGATTAGGATTTACAGATTACATTGTTTTCTATATTAACTTTTTAATTATATTTTTTAGATGGTTGCGAAAATAAGAAATGCGAATTTTATGCTGTTTGCGAAAGCGACGGAGTCTCTGAAGCCAGTTGCGTTTGCCCAAAACATTGTGAGGAAGGAACTGTTAGTACAAATATTTATATCTTTTGGCTTTTATCAGACGAAAAAAAAAAGTTAAATTAATATATTTTTATGATCTTAGGAAACCGAGGAAATTTGCGGAAATGATAATCAGACTTACAGCAGTATTTGTGCACTTCGAGATTTAGCTTGTCGTGAGAAGAAACGACTTCACGTTAAGCACATGGGGTCTTGTGGTGAGTGGTAATGTTTAATATGTTTAAAGATAAACTACGAATACAAATAATACTTATGCACACAAATATAGCAAGTTGATTTTAATAATACTAGTGTTATTTAACTTCTGCTGCTATCCAAATAAATACTTAAATGCTCTTTCGAAAAGATGAAATAAAATAAAAATTATATATTAGAAATCAGCTAAATAAAACATAGTAAAAACATTTCAGAAACTTTACGCAAAACAGAGTTATTTGCGCAAATCCAGTGATAAATTATTAATTATTATTTTGTTTATGTACGAAAAAGAATTTTCCAAATCGGTCCAGCCATCTTCGAGTAATGGGGAACATACATAAAAAAAAGTCCCCAACGAATTGAGAACCTCCTCCTTTTTTAAAGTCGGTTAATAAGAGCCTGAAAGAATTTAACTATCGGTCTATAATTACGTATAATATTGAAAGAATTTTCTTTTAACTCCTAACCGTTGAGGAGTTGTACCTTCCATCATTAGCTCAACCACAGGAGATGATGATTATCAGACGCAAATACTTGAACAGCTTTAGAAAATATATGAAAAACTTAATAGGTGCCTATAAAATTTGAGAGTTGTCTTCGATTTCCCTGGGATCCCATCATCAGGTCGTGACTTGGTGACTATGGGACCAACTGGAAACTATACTCTTTCAAACAAAAAAAGAATTTTCCAAATCGGTCCAGCCATCGTCGAGTAATCGGGGAACATACATATAAAAAAAGTCCCCGACGAATTGAGAACCTCTTCCTTTTTTTGAAGTCGGTTAAAAATACCATCTATAATAAAATGCAGAGTCAAATCTGTGCATTTGTGCATATTTTTGGCAACATTTTATTGAAATATTCACTATTTTTAATACAGAAACGGAATTTATAGTTATTACATATTTTATCTCGCTGTCTAAGATCACGAAAAAACCACTGGAGAGATTTTGTTATAATTTGGTATTATAGCTGGTTCAGGGTCAACATATAGGAAACTTTTCATCTTTAAAAAATAGTTACCAATCAACAAAATGTCCTTAATCTCTACAATCAATAACTAAAACTCGTATAGAATCATGCGGCGGTGTCCAATGCCCGACGGGCATGTGGTGTTCACGCGGCAAGTGCGCATGCGCGGCGTCCTGTGCTGACGCGCCGCGCGAGCCCGTCTGCGCAGACTCCGGCCGCACCTTCCCCAGCGAGTGCGCGCTGCTGCGGGCCGCGTGCGAGGCGCGCATGCGCGGGGACACCGCCCCGAAAGTGGCTTACTACGGGGAATGTAGCGATACACGAGATGGGAATGTTACTGCTGGTGTTAATGGTGGGTCTTTGTTTGTTATTATTATAGCTGTCACTGTTTTGTACTACGTGCCTAATGTTCTGCGAGAACTTAATGCTATTGAGTGCTATTTTATATTATAAAAACTGCCTCGGTGGTGTAGTGACTAGGGTTGCCAACATTTCATCGGCGAAATATAGTATATTCCAAAATAAGTTATAAAAAAATATAGTACATTTAAAAAAAATATAGTATTTTATGGCAAAAGCAAAAAGTAATCAAATATACATTTGTTACTTATTTATTTGTATAAAAACTATATTTTTTTGCACTTCTTGTCTTTTGTAGCAATTTTTTGTTCAAAATAAAAGTTTCATAGGCTTTTTCACATTGAATGTTTAAATTAAAATAAATTAAAAGCTCATTTTTATTAATGAAAGACTACATCTGTTTCTTTCTTCTCGGCATTTCGAATTCATACCAGAAAATATTCTTTCTGTGAATGCCGAAGTGGCGGGAATAGAGAGCAGGAACGAAATTAATTATTAAAAATAATAAATTTAGTAAATTATTTTCTGATTTTTTTAAAATATGCTGCCATTTTTGGCCTGTAGTTTTATCAGTAAAGTCACTACAGTCTTTTACTTTACCAAAGATTTCGTTTAATATTGTAATTTCATAGTAAAGGTCGTTCATTTTTATACTCAATTTTTCTTGTAAATTTAGAATTCCTAACACTATCTCACAGTCATGAAAAGAAATCTCCTGTTTTAAATTAAAATTTTGGATTTTATACAATGTTAATTTTATACATTATACAACCAATTGTTTTCACCAAAATCAAACCATTTATTAAGATAGTCTAAACATTTATCAATAAATACCAAAAAATTCTTTTGAATTCCATTACTTTCTGTACTTCGGGATTCATGCTTCTAATGATTGCAACATTTTTTTGGTTTCAAAACCAAAAAAAGTATCTTTTTTACGTTGTTCTAGCACCAATTTTAAAGTTGAAATAATATTATACACATCTAAGACTGTTATGTTATTACCTTCAAGTTGTTTCACAGCTTTATCAAAGTTATGGAAAAAATGGCTTGCAAAATGCAAAAAGATTTTAACTTTTCTGTTTCCATTAATGCCATTCATCATCAAAAGATTTTGAATATGTGTAGGACACTCCTCCCCTAAACTAAAAAAATAATCACTCAAAGCCTTCCAATTCAAAAGCATGTTGTCCACACAAGGTAGCAATGTAAGCCATCTAGTACCAACATGTCATTTCAGCTCATGTCATTCACCGTCAACAGCAGCAACAAATTTTTTAAGCTCTTCTCTACGGACTGCAGAAACGGAAAAATGGCTGTACATTTTTAAAATTATATTTTCAACATCAATGCTTAAAAAAATCATTGCATGTTTGACTGTGTTGTGAACTATGTATGCGTGACTTTCGGTGTTGAAAATATAGTATTTTTGCGTACTATATATTTCTTCAACAGTATATAGTACCCAGGCCCGAAATATAGTACAATACTATATATTATAGTACGGTTGGCAACCCTAGTAGTGACTAGCATGTACGGTCGCACACCGGGAGGTCCTGGGTTGGAGTCCCGGGTCGGGCCAAGTTTAGTTATTGAGTCTTTCTGTTTCGAAGGCTCAGTAACAGCCCGGAGTTGGGAAGTTGGCGGTGTTTCACCCCCGTGCCTCGGAGAGCACGTAAAGCCGTCGGTCCTGCGCCTTGACTCTCACTGGTCGTGTCGAGCACTCGTCCCACCGGAATATGAGAGTGATGAGGAACAGAGAGTGCACTTGTGTCTGCGCATACACTCGTGCACTATAATATGTCCCGTGCCGTTAGCTAGTCTCAATGAGATTGGCCGCCGTGGCCGTAAACGGCCGGGAGGACATTATTATGAAAACTACACGGTAAAATCTATGCTTATATTGAAGTAGCTTAGGATCAGGATGAGAATCGTTCAAACGGTATGATCAAAAAAGAGGCTATCTAATGCAAAAATAAATTGTAAAATCAGATTAGTAGTTCCTTTTCCAATCAAACAAACTGTTTCTTTTATATGCTAGTAAAGATGTATCTTACTGATAGATTAAATGAAAGTGTTTAATTTGAAATCTGTTTTTTGAACTTAGATTAAATAGGGATTATAAGTCCCTGTCTTTAAAAATATTTAAACTTTTCAATCAATCACAGGTTCCAACAAACCAGCAAAGTTATTGGATAATAATAACGAAATACGCACACTAGATGACATAGAAAGTTCCAGTGTACCAGCCACTGGTACGGCTGTGTGTGCTCGCGTGCAGTGTGCGTATGAAGCGACGTGCGCTGTAGACTTGAACGGTCAGCCGAGATGCGCTTGCCTGTTCGACTGTGCAGCGGCTGCAGCGGCTGCGTCCGCTTCCGCACCAGTCTGTGCCTCGGATCTGAGGATGTATCCTACCTTGTGCCACATGAAGTTGGAGGCGTGTCGTCGGCAGGAGGATTTGCGACTTCGCCCTTTAGCTTTGTGTAGAGGGCTGGAGGTATGATAGTCTGTTCTGTTTAATAATAATAAATTAGCTCTTCTATGCTACACTTGGGTGTGAGATTCAATGAATACAAGGGATATTAGTTATAGTTCATCACGGTTTACAAATGTGAATCGAAGGACTACATCTTTAGAAACCTAGTTGAATTATCTTTTTTTTTTTTTTTTTTTTATGGGACAAAGGGGGCAAACGGGCAGGAGGCTCACCTGATGGTAAGTGATCACCTCCGCCCATGGACATCTGCAACACCACAGGGCTTGCAGATGCGTTGCCGGCCTTTCAGGAAAGGGAGGGAGGGAAGAAGGAGTGAGAAGGACGGGAAGAGGGATGGGGAGTGGGCCTCCCGGACTCTCACTTACCGGACGAAACGCGACAGCATAGCTGCCACTTCACGCCGGTCTCCTGTGAGAGAATGGTACTATACGGGGCGTGCCGGCCCATTCGGCTGCTACCCGAGGGTAACAAGCATGGCACTACCACTTGAAAATCTCAGATATACTGGTTTTCACTTTTCAAGGTGGTTCTTTCTCATTATAAGTAGACCTTGATCTTGTTGTGATTGATTTAAACATATTATATTTTGAAGAAAAATAAATCATTAGTGTTTCTTCATTTGTTATAGTTTCGTCCTTGTGGCGACGATGAACCGCTAACTGATGCAGAAGGCCGCCCTATGGACTGTGGCGGCGGTCCACATCGTAAGGACTGCCCTACTGGTAGCTACTGTCATCATACTGCTAAAGCTGCCAGATGTTGTAGGAAAGGTATATATAATATTTTTCATTATTTCTAACGTATTCTTAATAATTTCATTATTTTTGTAATAGCCAATAGGGAAATCTACGGTTGCAAAATAATTAGTTCAATATTTCTCTTGTTACATCCAGCGCGTTCGAAATTTAGTTATGTTGTGTATTTAGTAAGTTATGCGGGTAAGATGATTTTTCCGACTGAAGTTATTAATATTATAAAAACATTTTTAGTGGTAAGAAGTTATTAATAAGGCGAGGTAATCCTAGATTGCATTGAATAAACCACTTTTAATACAAACCAGTATAAAAAGAACCTAAGGAGCTTACACTCCACTTCTTAAAAATTATCTCTTCTATAAGGACTTATCATCCGCTAAGAACTAAGAAGTAAAGATTAAGATTTTTGTTACAGATAAAACAGTTGTAGAAAAGAAAGATTGTCAAGAATCTTGGTACGGATGCTGCGCAGACGGTGTGACACCAGCGAGGGGTCCCGGTGGTTCAGGGTGTCCTTCTCAATGTGGGTGTCATAGACTAGGATCCGTTTCTGAACAATGTGATGAAAACGGACAGTGTCAATGTAGATCAGGGGTCGGAGGTGAGAAGTGTGACCGATGTGAACCCGGCTATTGGGGCTTGCCGAGGATTGGATCGGGGCATACTGGATGTATACGTAAGTAATAGCTGTGCAGTTAAAATACATTGAAATGTTTTACTATGATTTATCTTTTTTTTTATTATTTAATAATACGTAATCGACAAAAAATGTAAATTCCTTATTAGACTTTCTTCTTTTTTTTTTAAATCAGATATATACATATATCCAATATTATAACTGTTATTATATGTGATTGATGCCTTAAAGTACATTTTTTCTTTAGCGTGCGGTTGTTCAGCATTTGGCTCAGTGCGAGAGGATTGTGAACAGATGACTGGTCGCTGTGTTTGCAAACCTGGTATACAAGGGCAGAAGTGTACCGTCTGCTCGAATCACGAACATACACTTGGTCCAAACGGTTGTTTCGATCGTAAGTATACTTGAGTGTAAATAAAAATAAATAAATAAATGCAACAAATCGTGTTAATGTACTGTGTAATAAATTACTGTATTCTCTTTACGATTGTAAGACATATAGGTAAATTAGAGTATAAACTGCTAGACAATTTTTCTGGTATTCAATACCGAAAAATCTTGGGTAAATTATATATCAAGTACAGAAAAAATCCATATGCAAATGTAGTGAAACTCATTTCGTAATTTACATTATACAAGCAACCTAAAAACGACAATCAGATTTCATCCAAATTCGACCTACTATTTTAGCGTAAATGATAAGCAAAAATTCACAAATTTGCTTACATAATAGTCTAGTTACATTCGCTAATTCTGATATAACTGATTTCTTTAGATTAAAAAAAATATTTTTTCCAACAGCGGAATCAACCCAACTACCTGCCACAGATTGTGAGCGCATGACCTGTTATTTCGGAGCCTACTGCGTCATCCGCAGTGGCTTAGCCACTTGTGAATGTGGGGCTACACTGTGTCCTGTAGCTGAAGCACCCTCTGTCTGCGGAAGTGATGGACGGACTTACATCTCCTCTTGCCATTTAAGAACTCACGCGTGTAGAACCCAGTCTGATGTGGTGGTCCAAGCCTTTGGGCCATGTAGTGAAGAATCCCCAACTGTGAGGCGAGGTAGCCGCTCTGTAGAACATCGCTCGAACATTCCACGTAAAATTTACCTAAAAAACACAAAACCCTTAACTGAAATGGAACGCACTCAAAACACCATTCAATATACCGACGCTTCAGTAGACACGAGTGATAGCGGCAAGCCTGACAGCCCCGAACCTGAGCTATCTTGTATCGATATTCTACCGCCAATCGATTATCGCTAGACCAAGCTAGTTGCACAAAGTAGTCTATGCACAAAATGTTTCTTATTTAAAAAAAAAAATTTTTTTCTTTCATAAAACGATTCGTTCACAGAAAAGGTACATGTACTTGTATCAAAATCACATGAAGGAGGGAGTGGTTGTAATAAGAACGTGCCAAAAGCGATTCCCATTGAAAACAATTCAGAGGAAGAGCAATACATAACAAATGAAGTTGAGGAAAATTATCCGATATATGACGAATATTACGAAGAGAATGAAAATGATGTTTACACAGCGCCATTATTCGATGGTCTTGCTCGAATGACAGCAAGAACTCATTTGCCCGCCAAACGATTTGACATTTGGGCGGAAGTTTCCGCTGTGTGTGGAACAGGCGCTTTAATAAGTACCTCAGGTGTGAGAGATTACTTATGGCTCGGTTTTGTAGATAATAGAGCCATATTGAGATGGGACACAGGGAATGGGCCGTCGGAGTTACGCTCTGGGAAGGTGAAAGTTGATGTCAAATCTAAAATATCTGCGAGGCGATATAAGAAAGATGCAATGTTAAAAATAGGATCAACTACTGCGAGGGGCACGACGCATGGACGGATGAGTTCCCTAGATGTGGATCCTTTTATCCACGTTGGTCGACCACCCGACAACATCACGAAGTAAGTTGACTAATTGCTATATTTCTAGGATATTTCTAGAATTTTGTAAAATACTTTAATTTGGATTCGATTCTCGCGTTTAGTAAAATGTATCTAAGTGGTCAAATTGAGTGTTTTTTAAAAACAAATTACGAAGTATCATATGATGTTTTATGATAAGTTATTAAGTAAAATATGTGGTCATTCATTATTAATCATAATATTCGCATAATATGAGATAGACATACTCGTATTTCCTATACCTATAAACTTGAAATTACTTAAGAGAGAGAGAGAGAAAGAGAGAGAAAAGAAAGAAAGAAAGAAAGAGAGAGAGCTATTTTATAAAAACATCAAACCGAATTAAATTAAGATAGTAACAATGTAACAATATCGTAAGGTTATCGGGTACGCACGCACTGCACGGGTTCGTTGGGTGCGTTCATCGCTTACGTGTTAGCGGCCGCGACATCATCCCCCCTTCGAGGGGCCTTTCCGTCACCGCGCACGGCGTCCGACCTTGCACGCCGTACAACCTCGCCCAGATACAGTGCCCTTGATAGTATAATACTACAATATCATGTTTGTACAGAATGTAAACAAATACAACTTACTGGTTGTCGTTTTCTTTATAGATTCAGTATAAGTATATTAAAGTTGTATGTATGTATTTAGCCTTTTTTAACGACCTACTGTTGAGCACGCGCCCCCTTTCAACAAGCGGGGTATCAGGCCATAGTCCACCACGCTGGCGAAGTGTGGGTTGGCGGACTTTACATGTCTTTCGAAAACTTGCCAGGTTCTCTCAGACGTGCAGGTTTCCCTACGATGTTTTCCTTCACCATAAGAAAAGTAGTAACCACGTTGGAAAATGATGCGCACATGAAAATAACAGACGTGCGAATTCCGGATTTGAACCCACTTCAATGGCTTTCTTAGGCGTGCGCGGTACCATTGGGCTATCACTGCATTTAAATTGTATTAAGGGAGCATAAGGAGACAAGTGTTAAAATTCATGTTAGAATTTTTTTGTGTAAGGGGGCCTTTCTGTCACCGAGCATGTCCTACGTTCTTAAACGTGTAAATATCGCTCAGATAGTGTCTGTAGGTCATAGGTTGATAGGTCATTCACAATTATTAATTAATAACGAGTAGCGTGATATTATATTCGTGATAGTAAAAAGACGTTCAGAAAACCAAACAAAAAACAAAAAGACATGAACGAAGTGTACATATTTACCCAAGTTTGATCCGTCTCGTCATTAGTGCGAGGTAGAATACTTAATGTGCCAATAAAATCAGTGTAACAAGTTCTTTGCTTTACGTTCTTTACAAACACTTCTATAGATATGGGTTTAAGATTATATATAAAAATAAATATTTAAGAATATTTGTTCCGATGTTCAGATATATCAAAAATGTTGAAAAATTGTACGGTAAATTTAGAATTTCAAGTAAATCTAAATAATGCTATTTATTTTCTATATCTTTATTCTATTTAACGAACTATCTAATAAATACACAATGTTATTTAATAATAAAACTTGTATGTAGAAATCGTAATATTTGGAGTGTTGATACAAAAATTTTAAATATTATAACTACATTGTGATATTGTTCAATTCTCAATCGTTATTGTAAGTAATCGCATATCTTTAATGAATACTATATTTCACTGTCTTAATCTATTTTGACATTTTTGTAAATATATTTTCAGATAATATTAAAGGAATATTATTGGACGTTTTGTTTAATTTACAAATCTCGTAAATACATAAAAAAATCTTTTCATTCTATATGTGTGTATGTATGTGTTGGACTCTTATTAACGTCCCACTGCTGGACTCTCTTTAATGCGAGTGGGACTGGGATCAGGCTTTTATTATTCATGTTCCTTATAAAGCAGCCTTTGTACTTCTATCTACTCGTACTTATTATATGCGATCTACAAGCAAGGGTATCCAGAGGCGTATTTACAGATTTGGCGCCCCGGGCCAATTAGCTTTGCCGCCCCATGAAGTGACGACAAAGTACTTATTTAAAAAAAAAATATGTCTTGAACGCAAATGTTATTTAGGTACTTGTTAGTATGGATGTTATGTTATGTTAGTAAACTTCCTCGAGGCACCTGGAAAATGCCCTTGGTTTTTACGATGAACTAATTTTTCGAGAAAAAGCCTCATATGAATTGGACCTGGCTTTTTACGATGAACAAATTTTTCCAGAAAAGGCCTTATATGAATAGGACCTGATAAACGCCCCGATAATACTACAAAAAACGAAGTCGACACCATTATATCGAACAATCGCCACATATTCTGTCTCAGTGATTAACAGGGTTAAAATCGGCAGTGATCACCGACTTGCAAGGGGATTTTTGAATATGAACATCAAAATTGAACGTGCGCGGTTAATGAAGTCTACTCTTAGACTAACATAGTGATGTAGAAGCAAGTTGGCTGCGAAAGTAACGCGTAAGCGCTCGATTGTAAATACCACACAGTCTAAACGTCAGGTACTTGACAGGAATGTGAGATACCTAATAAGGCGTAATCTAAGACAAGCGAATACCCAAAGTATTGAGGATGCTATAGAACCCAATATGGGCTCGAAAAAATTTTGCCAATTCTCACAGCTGCCGTTGTCACCTGACAAAGCTTAGAACCTCACAAGGTACAACCGTCACCTCGAAATCTTTACTCCTTACATATATTTCCAACTGAGTCCCACCACGTAGAGGATCCAGACTGGTCTCCGAGCCAGACTGGTACGCCATTGAACGAAGATTGAACGAAAAACAGAAAATTGGACGAAGTAGAGCTTCCCGACATCGACGTAGGCGAGATTAGCTCTTGGACACCAAGGAAACAACTAAGCTCCGGGTGAGGACGGAATTACTGCAGAATTCTTCATAGCGGCAGGAACAAAGGTTCTATCAGAGCTCTCAAAGTTCTTTAATTCAGTTCTTTACAATGGCACTACACCGGAGTAGAGGCAGAGTAGTACTGTTCTTAAAGAAGGGGGATAAACCCCTATTGAAGAACTACTGACCTGGGACTCTTCTGAACCTTGTTTATAAGTTGATTTCAAGGGTTATGACGAATCATCTCGCCCAAAAATTCGATGACTTTCCTAATCAGCATCTATCAGCCTAGCGTTCGTGGACTACGAGGATTATTATTATTTTTTATTTATTAAATAAGGCTTACTGACTATAATAAATACACACAAAATAGTAACTAAAAATTTAAAAAAAATATTATTTTAAGCTACGTACATATTATACAAGGTTAGTTACATACATCTGTTCCACTTTAATGATAACTAATATAAAAACAAAAAAAATGTAAAACTAAATGCTTTCCTTAAGATTCTACAATCCATGCAGAGATATATAACCAAGTACTACGGTGCTTTAAATACCAGTCTGCAACGATGACCATCCAAGTACAAAGTTAAAGCACAAGGCCAATCCGATTATACCGCGGGGTAAGAAAGGGGGATGTTATCTACTCGAAACTGTTTACCTGTGCATTTGAGGACGTCATTAAAACGCTCGATTAGAACGGATGCGGCATCAACATTAATGGAGAGTATAACACACCTGCGATTTGCCATTGTCATTCATCATGGCAGATAGTCTGCTGAATTTGAAAAAAATGCTAAACGGTCTAAGTGATTCTTCAAGACGAGTGAATATGGACGACCAAAATCATGTTGAAAGGTCGTGTATCCCCGAGACCAGTGATCGTGAATGGTGTTGTTCTTGAAGTTGTACAGGAGTAAATATACTTGGCCAAACTATACAACTCGGCCGGCATAACTTTAAGAAAGAGACCACCCGAAGAATATGCTTGGGTTGGGCAGCTTTTGGGAAGCTACATCATTTTCTAGAGTCATCGATCCCACAATCCCGTAAGATCAGGCTATTTAAACAGTGCATGCTATCAGTAATGATATAAGGAGCCTAAACGCAAATTCAAGGTTCAGGGAGCAATGGAACGCGCAATGCTTGGTGTTTCTCTAGCAGACAGAATTCGAAATTAAGTTATTCGCCATAGAACTAAAGTAACCGATATCGCGTGCAAAATTAGCTCTCTGTAGTGGAAGTGTTCTGTGTGCTTACTCTTCAAACTAATTTCAATTCTAATCTAATGCCAATACGATTCCAATGTCAATTTTGAAGTCATGTGATTCGGTACTCATGAAAACAATATTGTCAACATTGGATTGAAATTGGGATTGTCCCGCGATTATTTTGTTAAGAGTGAAGTTAGCTATGTTACGGGCCGCAATAGTGTCGTTCTTCTTATTACGATAAACCAGTAATATGGCTTTAAAGTGCTTTATCCTTTCAAAAAAAGTACTCTCACTCAAGAGTAGCGTTTACGGTGCGCCAAGCCCGATCCCGATTTCACTTAGTTCCCCAAAATGGACACGCAATTTAAAAACAATGTGGCGCTAGCGTCCAACTCAAGAGTACGAAACGTTACAATTCCAATGTCGATCGATCGGAATTAAATTCAAGAGTAAGCCCGCTGGTCATGTGTGCGCACTGATGGTCGATGGAGTCGAAACAGTGAAGACCGCGTGTTGGTAAGCGTAGTGTAGGACGCCCTGTAGCACGATGGACCGATGACTTAAGAAAGGTGGCGGGCAGTGGATGGATGCGGATTGCAAAGACTGGTTGGCGCTCATTGGGGTCCGAGCCCTTTGTTCAGCAGTCCTCTGGTACTTCTCTGAGAGCAGATTGTGGAGCATCACTTTTGGCTGGGTGGTCTGCTTCGGCAGACTGCTGGGCCATTGGGGCGTCGTGGTTAAATGCGCAAGCAATCCTGCGCCGCCCCATTATAACGGTTGAGGTCTGTTGGGCTTTAGTGGGTAGTAGTGTTTTTTCATGTTAATGAGTCTCACATAACCACTTGTGTATACGTTAATGTTAAAATCTCATAAATAAATAAATAAATAAATAAAAAAGGTCTTTGTTCAACAGTGAATGGCGATAGGTTGATACTTGATTGATAGTATGGATGGTAGTTGACCTATTGTAAACCATTTGTGGGCTTTGAAGCTTTTGTATTTTTTATTTAAATGTTTCAATGTCATTCAAAATAAAAAATAGTTTTGGATTTGCCGCCCCTAGGAGCCTGCCGCCCCGAGCCATGGCCCCCTTGGCCCTAGGGTAAATACGCCCCTGAGGGTATCGAATCGTACTAGGTACTAGATACCTAGATGTAAAAATATTTTACTATAGTATTATGTGTATTGTTTTCAAGTGTACGTAGTTTAATGTGTTTCGGGATATATACTTATACCTAAATGGGCCATCATTTTCCTCAGTTTTCAACGACAGGCCATTATTTCTTATCTACATTTCGTCCTCACTTCTCTTTATAATCCTTCTTATCGCTATCTACTTCATAAAAGACCGAGCTTCAATTTTAAGCTATTCTCTCAAAGAGAACTAAAGACAAGTCGTAAAATGTTTTTATAAGTATCCTCCCATAATTTAAATTAATTTAATAAAATATTTCCTTGCCTTAAAGTTGGCATAAACTGGTTGTTAAAATATAATTCATTTGTACATAAACGAAATAATTTAAATGTATGGTGAAATTTTCGTAAATGAAATCTTAACTAAAAGGGTAGGTACTGACTTCGAGATAAAAGTTATGTTTCAAAGTTTCAAAATTATACCACATATACGCGTGAAATATTTTCGTATAATTTGTAAGGAAGTTTTGTGATAAAACACTTAATTAAAAATCAATAAATGAAAGAGACTTTAAAATCGCTTAAATAACGATTTAATTCAATTTATTTATGGCTGTAGCTATGTCTACAGAACGTAGAAGTTGAGCACAGATTACACCGCCTACAGATATTGGGGGAAACAAAAACATACTCGTACCTATTACTCGTAGTTGAAATACAATGTATATTATGTACAGTCGTAAGCAATGAAATGTATACAAATTGACAAGTTGACAAGTTTTCAAATATATGTGAACATCAAATGTTGCAAAAGAAAGTATACAAGCTTTATGTCAAAATAAAGTATCCGTTAGTTGTTTCATATTTAAGTATACAACTTTATCAATTCATTGTAAACACCATTTAGCGAATATTTGGATACTTGTTTCGCGTCATAAGTATTATTTAGCCTTTAGTCTACGAACTACGAATAAAACATAAATTCAAATTCAAAATATTTTATTCAGCATAATATTATTACAATTTTTACTGAACGTCATGAGTCTACTAACTAATATCACTACTAAAATATTTTTGTAAGAAGAGTGGTTATTTTCGTAAGCTTATCGTAAACAGTAGGATTTTTACTAATTATGAACTGATTCTCTACCTTGGATTGACTTCAAGCAGAGCTTTCCTACACAGCTTTTGTACAGATACAAAATTGTACTCGTATATATGAATTTTATATATAAATTCAATTATCCAAGGTCGCTGTAAAGTCTACCATAATTTTGGTGATGAGTCCATGGTTGGGTTCTAATAAAATAACTCTTCAGCAATCCACAGCACAGACACAAAATTTTGTTTTAGTATTTAATAATCATAGCCCGTTCTCAGAACTTTCATTTAAATGCTGCATTCATGATGGGCTCGTAACAAAACATCTCCTCCAGAGTTCAACATCATAAGTACGATATTTATACAAATATACTATAATATAATTGTAATAGTTTATCTGAAAGTTCACCGTGGCCTGACTGCCGCACCCACGGTATAAGAGATCTCCTCTGCAGTCAACGGCACAGACACGATTTTTAAAAATATTGTACTGAGTATGCAGTGTACTGAGTACTATATGCACTCATATTTTTAAACACCATGATACGCAAACGAAATAATTAGATAAATACATAACTGTAAAAATATTTTTAAAGAACATTTTAGGGTTATTGCATAGGAAAATTAAATAAAATTAAAAGAAGGAGAACGAATAAAAGTTTTTAAAAATGTATTATTATGTATTTGACTTCAATACATAATGATACATTTTTAAATCATACAAGGGTCATAAATATTTTCGCGTAATACTCGTAGAGTGCATACCGCCGTAAGAGCACGTTTGTAGCACGTCTCAACATTTTGACAATTAGAGGACAAGATCTGTTTATTGCAAATTTTAAATGTGTAACAAAGCATTTTCAGAAAAGGATTCGAAATTACTAGAATAGCTGTCAAATCTCGAAATTTTCTTATTTATAAAAGAAAATTTTTTTAGTGTTCTTATAAAATATTATTTTATCGTAATGTGATAATAAATAATTATAATAAGTATATCAGAATCATCATCATCGTCAGCCCTTTTTAACGTCCCACTGCTGGGCACGGGCCTCCCTCAGTACGAGGGGGATCAGGCCATAGTCCACCGCGCTGGCCTAGTGCGTGTTGGCGGACTTCACATGTCTTACGAAAACATGCTAGGTTTTCTCAGACATGCAGGTTTCCTCACGATGTTTTCCTTCACCGTAAGACAAGTGGTAATCAGGTTATAAATGATTCGCACATGAAAATATCAGAGGTGCGAGACCCGGATTTGAACCCGCATCACTCGGTTATACAAGCGACGCGTTACCGCTGGGCTACCACTACCCTATCAGAATACATATATAAAATTGAAGAGTCTGTATTTAATTTATAAATTAACAGGTTTTCACTAAATGCATATGAAAGTATATATATACTGTACTTAAATAAACATCAATTTAAAAAAAAATGTGTATCTGTCTGTCTGTTGGTTTCGGCTAATCCCTGAAACGACTAAAGCTGACCGATTTTGACGGGACTTTCACTCGCAGATAGCCAATGTTATAAGGAGTAACTTAGGTTACTTTAATTATAATAACCGTTTAATTTATTTTAACCTAAACCCAGCGAAGTACGCCGGGTTTGCTAGTGGTAAATATTTATAGGTTTGTGTTCCAAATTTATTTGCGTAAAATAGACACGCAGATGAACTTTTGTTTTGTTTGCTTATTTTGTGTTAATCGCGTTTTACTTAGATTAAGAGATAGAGAAAGAGAGAGAGAGAGAGAGAGAGATTTGATATTTTAGTCTTTTCTGTAGCCCTTTTTAAGACCAAAAATTTTCTGCCCTCTTAATGTTTTCCTGTAAAAATGAAATATTTTCATGCAATAAAAAATATATAGTTATGACCCGAGTAATGTTATCACTATCACACACAACATTTGGTTACGTTTTAGTTATACCTATAAGTCCAGTAGTTTTTATGTTAAACGATGACATACAAACAGACATATTTAAATAAAATATATTGTTTTGGAGTCTATATTCAATACACAATTCGTTACAGTCACTGTTTTAAAAAAATATTTAAAGTATAAATGTTTAATTACTATTTTATTATAATCTTTCTAATATATAAAAAAATCTCGTGTTTGTTATCGAACTCATCCGAAACGACTTTACCGATTTTATGAATATTTTGTGTATATTTGGTAGGTCTGAGAAGAGATTGTAGGCTATTTTTACTCACGTAGGTGATAACACGTAGGTAGGGTAGCCCTCGCCAGATATTTTATTTTTTATTTTTTAATCAAATTTTTATTTTTCATTTTTTTCTCTCAATCGCCATTATATAATATAATGTGTAAAAGATATCTATACGAAACTAACAAAAATTAAAAAAAAGTCTGTCGCGCGTGGGATTTGAACTCGCATCGCAAGCTCACAAAGTTTAAGATACAGCCATACTGACTAGGCTATTACAATTTGACATTAGTAAGTGAATTTGCAAAACATTATATTTCTCATAACAAAGCAAACTAAAGAATAATTAAATCGAATTTTCGAAATAGATTTTAAGTTGACGTCTTTGTATCGAAACGCAAAAAAGCGACGTTGCCGTTCCGTCAAAGATATTTCGTATGTATATTTGACGGAACGGCAACGTTAACATTAATTTATCTGGACAGTAGTAGCAAAGCCTATGAAACATGTTCAGTCGGCCAATGGACGTGACAGTTCAAGCTGCCACCATACACTAATGTCCCAAGCGAGTGTATGGCAGCTTGGGCTGGCTGCTGGCTTCATAGACTCTGGTACTGGTACGGCAGTAGCCCAGTGGTAACGTGCTCGCTTGGATATTATATTGATGCGGGTTCAAATCTGGTTCGGAGTTAAAAAGGGCTGAATACATATAAATTTATTTGCCAGTTAGTTTATTAGGAAGTTTTATGTTGAAACAGAAAAAATATATCAGCTATCACTATCGCTAATCGACGTGCGCGTTCACACAAAAAGTATTGAACCGATTTTTAACTTTGTGTAGTGATAGATACCTACCTACCTACCTACTATAGTGTATTTTAAGCGCAAGGGAAGCCGCGGATTCCGCTAGTATGAGATAAAAATTAAATGTTATAAAATAGAAAATAAAAAATGTTAATGGATGATACAGTATATTATATGTATTAGAAAACTTTGTTTCAAATACAAAAACATTATTTTATGCTTTTTGAACAAAAAACTGTGCGCATTTTTGTGCACAGACTAATGGCTACATACTTATAACACGAAATGTGTATACAAATATTCATTTTAAGTTATTTACAATGAATTGATAAAGTTGTATACTTAAATATGAAACAACTAACGGATACTTTATTTGACACAAAGCTTGTATACTTTCTTTTGCAACATTTGATGTTCACATATATTTGAAAACTTGTAAACTGTCAAATTGTATACATTTCATTGCTTACGACTGTACCTAATAACAATAAGATGATAAATGCGTTTTATCAAACTTGACTGGAAAAAACGTAATGATATAATATAAGTATGATAATAAATTATCATATTAATTATCATATGAAGAAAATAGCAAAATAAACAATTAATGAAAAAGCGTATATCTATTTATTTTTACAAATAACAATTATTTTTAATTTAAGAAGATTTTTATTTGTTTGAACGCGCTGATGGCTGAACTTATCCATCATTCATTAGTTATTCAGTAGTGCGATTGTGTATTCGATATATAATATATTCGGTAAATTAATTTACATATATTATTTGTGTACTTAAAATCTGTATGTTGAGCTCACCGGTTAGAAAAGCCAGTACTGACTACTATGTAGTGTAGCTACCAAAAACCACCGGCACGTCCCTCCCACCGGCTTAGTAGGACGCTAAAATACCCCTAGATGGTAAAACCGAGCCTGGGTAACTAAGTATATTATGTATTGAAAAATTAAATAATATGATTCTAGATGTTGTTTTTAAGAATTTAATATATAATATTATGAGTCGTCATAATGAACGTATTTGCTTATTTTGTACCAGAATTTCGAATGAATTTTAAATAATAATGAATAACAATTTAATTAAGCCTCTCGTAATTACTTAACTTGTTATTATTACTCGAGAAATTCATTTAAACAAGTAGACGCTTTCATCCTCTTACGTATTATAAATAAAAGCGTTAATGTCTAAATTATTTACGAAACTGTGGTAGCAAAATACATCAAACCGTGCCAAGTGGTTAGGGCAAAATTGAGATTGATAAAGAGAAGTAGGCTTTGATTAGGTAGTTTAATAGGTCGTTATACGTCTTGTAGTAAAATAAAAATAAATGTTTAGGTTAGAGAATTCTCGGCATAAACGAAACATAATGTAATATTATGATAATGAAATTAGTTATAAAGGTCAGCCATTGGAGTATGTACTACCATATTATATGTAGTTCTGTTTGTCTATCCTCATGAGTCGATTCTCTCCCTACATACAGTGCGAATATATTGTATCATGTTACCTATGTATAGGATATACGTAACTAAAATTCAATTATATTTATTGACTAAATCACAGATTTCTGATTATTCAGTTCGCACGCGAAAATTTATAATGCTTCTGTCATGCAGTGCAGGTAGCTTTCTCTCGGATCATTGCGATGTCTTTA
Organism: Boloria euphrosyne; assembly: GCA_951802675.2. NCBI lineage: Eukaryota > Metazoa > Arthropoda > Insecta > Lepidoptera > Nymphalidae > Boloria > Boloria euphrosyne. The sequence continues at coordinate 9,084,316 of OX637872.1, forward strand.
AATTTACTATTTAAAAATGTTTGTTTAAGACAATTTGAATATAGTTACTTATAATTCAACATAATTAGCTCAAATTTTCAACATAATACAAATGTACAAATAAACGGTATAAGTACTACAAGTCCTATTTATACCGTTCAAATAGAGCGATTGAAGAGTAGAGAGAAACTATAAATTTATCAAAAAATTATATTTAGGAGGATAATAAGTGAATTCATTGAACAAACCCTTTAAAATTCTCTCACTATTCGAATGTTACGTTACCCTGTGAAATATTTTAGATTTTATTTCTCAACACTCCACGGGAATATGGATACTATCGATAAATAATATACATATTTACCTAACTAATAACAATTTAAGTAAGTACATTTATCACATAGTTTTAACATATTACGTTACAATTTTCTGAAGGGTTAATATTACATAGAGGAATGTGTATATGCTAAGGAATGTTTAATTAACGCTGTGCTATCTACAACGACACATTTCACATCATGGTTAGCCTACTCTTTTATATGCGACTATATATATTTAAAAAAAGTATTTTTTTATTTTTTTGTAACGTCTTTGTGTTCAACTTCCTCTAAAAGTTAGATATTACCGTTAAACAGTATTACGTCCAGTTTATTTGTACTTATGTATATAGTTAATGTTTATAAACTAGCAAAAATGACATTGTACTAAAGTAAAGCTTAGCTCCGAACAAATTTTATACACCTTCATTATTTATGCTTCTGTTGTAATAGAATACTAATAATTGTGAATAAATTGGCGCAACAGGCTTCAGAAAAGCGAGCAATCTCTCATGACACCGCTACGCGAACGATCTCATAGATTTCTCTCTTGGCGGAGAATTAGCGCGAAAGCCACGACAATTATTTACGAGGTTTTCGCAGCGGAATTACAGTTCGCAGCGGTACCGCGGCCTTTATGTTTATTCGCGGGTTATTATTTCAGAGCGGAGGGATTATTTGAAAACGTAAACGTAGGTGCTCTCATATATCACGCGGCCGCACTCCGGTGGCGGTTGCGAAAGTAATCGTGGCAAACATGTTGGAAATTATCCCCAACGTTCGCTTGCAGGGGATGAGCTAACTCGTTTGCATGCACATATAGAATGCATTATGGCTTGGATTTATGTCGAGCGCTTCTGCGTTCGCTGGTACTACGTGATGTATTGTTAAATGATGAAATTTATCACAATGGTTTAGCTAAGACTAATAGTTTCAAGAACATAATTATTTATATTATTATGACAGTTTTATATTGGTGATAAGGAAAATCGAGGATGTGACGCTCGTAAACATAAATACACTGGTAGTAGGTGAATATTGCCTGTCAGGAATAATAAACGAGGGCCATTACTACGTTCGAAATGAGTCGTTTCATGAAACGCGAATGATCAAGTGTCAAATAGCGACTATTAAATTTGGATAACGCAGCTTACGTTTATATTTCGCACGTAATCCCCTCGTCGTCGTGTAAAATACGGGCCGTCAGTAAATATTAAAGTCCGGTATAATTTCGCCTCTGTCACTGTCATAAATATTGTCCAGAGATTTTCATATTAATTGTAACTCTACTAGAACGCCTTTGTAGGCATGAATTTTAATTTAATGACCCTTACGTGCGTATCGACTCATGTGGGCGTCGAAATGCTTATTTTTGCGAGCTTAAAGTGCTCATTAATAATACGTAAGCTACGATTTTAAATAAATTATGAAACACTTAGCTAATTACGCGTCGCTATCTTTAGAGTAAAACAACGTTATTTTTCCTCAGTTTTGTTATTCTATTTTCACATGAATTTATTTTTTGTTTAAATGATTTTTGACAAAAATATATAGATATCTAATACCAAAATTTCAATATATACTTATAGGTTATTTTTATATATTTTTTATTAATCTTTCAACAAATCAATAATATAATATTTGATATTTATGACGAAATCACTATAAAGTGCACGTAATACTAAGATGCTATGAGATCAATCAGTATGTAAATATATGAGGTAGGTGAACGATCTGGTATGAGTGGGTGCGAGTCTGCGCGGCGCGACAGCCTCCAGCGCGGTTTGCGCCCGCGCGCACCTATCTACTGTACTAATTCTAATCTTGATCCTTTCTTTATAAAGAGTGACGCGAATTAATACTCACTGCACATAATAATAAATAATATACAATAAGTAAAACAAACCGAAACCCGTAATAACTCGTTTCGTATTAATTCTTAGTGGTTATTTATATTAAACCGTCATGTGGGCAGCAATATTAATATTGTTGGCACTCTCGGTGGACGCCGTCAACATGGACGTGCAATTATCGGAGCGCGCGAGGGTGCTCAGCAGACATCAGCCTCGCACATCTGCTCGTAACACGAGTGTCACTTACGACAAGGTTTTATTAAAAGAAATGACCTTACTCTCGACCTATGTATTCACTGGCAAAGTTTTCGGAGTAAATTTTGCGGATCAAACACGCATATATTATAAAGTGATTATACGTAGAGTGTTGAAAGGGGACTTGAGTGATGTAGGTGTAAATGTAAGTTTTGATAAGGCGAAATCATTAAGATTTAGTGGTGCCACAATTTTAGTGCAAAGTGTCAAACCTTTTAAATGTCCTCCCTTGCGTTTGCGAACTTACGCTATATTCTTGACTGAAAGGAAACATACAGGATTGTCGTTGAATTTAGTGATGGAACCTGTTTTGTTATCGCTACGAAACATTGATATAATCGAAGCGGCGATAAAAGGTAAGGCAACAAGTTATTCCTAAGCATTGCCATTAGCAAGCTCCAATTAAGTACATCTCTACAGTCGTTAGTTGTAAGATGCTAAATTACCTATACAGATGTGGTCAGTCTTATAATACAATACCAATATACATACTTAATTGTTGAAAAAATAAAGGAATTTTGGCGAAGTCAAAGAAGCGAAGCTTTTAGAAATATTCCTAGAACTTGATAAGACTAGACTTTATGTCCTAGAAATATGAAATTCCTTAAGTATGAGGATAGGATGCTGAATTTATTTTAGTATGAAGTTATTACAGAACCTACTTAATTCGGTTGGATATTACGCGATACTTCACCATTTGTGAATCAATTTTCATAATAATTCTATTTGAAAACAAAATCATAATGACATATTGGTCTAAATACACATGTTAAGCTTAAGTTGTGGTCCCAATGACTAAAGGCTTTTAAAATTAGTAGTAATTATGTATATTATTAATAAGGAAAAATAAATCCTAAATTATCGTCCGCTTATTCAAAATTTATATTATAAAAGATTGTAGGAAACTATAAACGTAAATAGATGCATTTCACTTGCCTGTGTAGGTATTGCGTAAACAAGTAGGCGGCAATTAGTCGAGGCGGAGCGTCAGTCAGCGGTCCCATGACGGGAACTGATTGCGTTCGAGAAAGCTAACATTCAATATTACTGTTTTAAATTGTTTGTTCTAATGCTTTTGTAATGTACTGATCTTACCTTCGAGATACTTTTCTAAGAAAGCAATGGAAAATATATTTTTTTCTCTTATAATATTAAAGTTGTGAGTATTTGCTAGCTTTTTCCTGCGGCTTTGTGAGTGTGGTAAGTTGAGTTAATGAAGGTAGCTTATGTTCGTACCAAGGATGCATAAAAAGTATGAATGTCGTAGCCAAACTTTATCAAAACCTATTTAGCGGGTTATACGTGAAAAGGGAGTTTACACAGTTACTTAAAAATTTATAACATCATGGAATATGTAAGACAAATCAACGGAACTATAAATAACATATTTATACTATTATTTTAAATGTCTATGACAATATGAACAGTAAAATTGAAACAGAGCGTGAAGGTGGACATTTGTTAGGATGTATCGTGTGTATGCAGCCAGTTTTGTACGAGTCCACGGTATAAGTTAGATAGCAACATGCCACAGTAATATTAAATTTTCTACTTCCATGTCTCCAGAACTTTCCCTCACGTTTTGAAGTTTTGTGTACCTGTGCGCCGCTACGAGATATTAATTTTATGAAAACTCAAAGTGAGCATTTAAGTTTTGCCAGCAAATGGAAGAATTAGACTTTTAGACATTATTTTCTAAATATCGTGGATTTTTACATTTTATAGTCAAAATTTGTAGAAATTATAACATATCTAAACTCTTTGCTTTATGCATAAGTAGAGATAAATCAAGCATTTTATTTATATATAAGTTTTTGTTTACATAAATACAGAAGAAAATACCAACTGCAAAGAATACCAACTGCACAATCAAATGTTAATAAGATGTATCTATTGAATGAATTCAAGGGAATAATAAACTAGAATTTATTAGCCGTCCTATCTGTGGTTACATAAACTAGATAATAAAAAAGTTAAGCACAATAAAGCATTCTTATTTCAATAAATGTTTTCCTTCAGGTTCGTTTACGTTTATAGCGCGATCATCGTGAAGAATAAACTGGAATTCTGACAATGACTTATTTGCCGAGTTATAAAAAAACAAGGCAAGAGAGTTTTATGTTTATTTCGGTCTTATATTTCACACGTCGTTGGTGTTGAGATTATAAGAAAACATAAAATTTGCCGCACCATTTGTAATATTTCTAAGTTAAGAATGTTATTCTCTCATGATACTTCGAACCGTGTTTTGTTATTAAAATTGTTGTATTAATCTACATATTAAATTAATGATAATCAAAATATTAGTAAAAGTAGACAGTTAACGTCTAAACTTCGCAGGTCGTTAAAGTTGATGATCGAGTTCACTTCAACTTAGTAGCGCAACTATCGAGTTTAGATCCTTTGGGAAAACAACACCAACTAAAAGTTTTTGTTTCTCATCTCCTGGTGCATTCTACAGTGCTTAAGGGACCAATATTTTTTATATTAAGTTTTTTTAATATAGTCTATATTGTTCGGCTTTATGAAACGCCCCAGGTACTTTTAAATGGATTTGTAAAATATTGCTTTATTAAGTGCTAGTAATTGACTTGTCTCAGGTTTAAATGTTTGAAAAGTATCGACCGGAATGATGATTGAGCGAATTAATGAAGTATAAATCGGTCTTTCATAATTGTTTATATGGGATTAATTGTTCAGCTCGATTCAAATTGCCTTCGGCTGTAACTCGGCTCTCGTATATCACAGGCTCGACGTGCGATTCAATTAAAGTATCGGCTGACAGTGGCCAGTCAAATGCATAAAATTTTATAAAACAGTCTATCTGCGCTGTCATATCATGTAATATTGGTCGCTGCGGTCAGCATGGTCTTCATTTGTGTTTTGAATTTCTGGCGTGCTTAACTTTTATGATATTCAAAAGTGTTCATTGCTAAATTATTAAAAAAATCTAACTATATGATTCTTCAGAATTTAGTTAACTTCAAAACCTGGTACAAAACTATTGGACTATGATTTAAATTGAGGTACTTTTTATTTTAAATTACCACAAAAAACACTATATTTACACTATTTACTATTCGCCAACAAGAAACAGAATAAATGTGTTAGGGGCATTTCAATTAAGTCTCGAAGCATATGTTAATAAGTTAGTGTCAAACATCTCATCAAGGGGCAGGTTGTTAAATCTCGTACAGATAATAAAGTGGACCGTATTTACGACACGCCAGCTAAGTTATAGGTCGATTCGATTAGCCCGATACAGAGTTTGCTGAAAGTGTTTGCGTCAGTTGAGCAACTTGGTTGTTTAGCTGAACCTCGATTACACAGGGCGCTGTATAAACATTTCATGTCATGTCACATCCGTGTTATGGGTAAATGAATATATTGTTGTTTTATATCTTTATTCTTGCAATAAAGTTTATAGGAAACTGTAGGAATTAACGTAAAGAGAATATAATATGTCTGTACGTAAGTATATTATATTTATTTAGTGATTTTCCAAAGTTAGTAGTTAGTATAACAAGTACCTATAACTAGTACTGATCAGACATTCTTTCCGAATTTGTGAAATAAAGTAGAAGTTATATGAATTTATTTATAACGATTTTCAAATTTCAAGGCTAATATTATAAGCACTCAAACTAAGAGACCCTTTGTAATTAATCTATTGTGTTATAGTGATACTCGTTGGCATTATCCTAAAACAACAACCGAGACCGTCTCTTCTACAGTTAGGGATTCCTTAATCTACATTACATAGTTTATTGTAGTGCACCTAACTTTAGACTAGAGCTTAAGTTTGCTTGGCGTTTAGCGTCCAACTTCTAAACTCGCTTCGTCCACACTAAAATGCCTGACTTAATTTGTATGGACATAAACTAGTAAAAAGGTTTTTATTATTTTGAGTGACATACATAATTATATCCATTGAAAAATCTAATCTTATAAAAATAAGTGAGATAAGTTACAATATATAAAAAATGTAAGAACTAAGAAGACGTAATAATAAGTCAAGATGGACTTAGTCATTGTTGTAATAATACTTTACTACCACAAATACTTATTTAAAAATTATAAGTGTGTACGTGTTTTAAAGTAGCATAGAGTCTAATTATTTATCTACAAGCGATCTTTAACTCTCAACGTGAATTGTGTAAAACTGACGTTGATACAGATATAAGGGGATCGATTAACATATTAGTTGACGATTTACACTGCCTTGTGTATACATTTGCTAGAAAAACTATATTAAAAACGTTGTTATTAATTAATACTTAATTAGACTCGCATTTATTTCGGCAAGTAGCTGGAACATAAATTGGAAGTACATACATAATATTATGGTTTCCATTAAGCCTTTTACTATTCAGTGGCAACTCTGACTTCGATCCAAACACGTTTTGTAATTTAATTCATTTTGTACATTTTTGTTAGTGGTAGAAACTTTTCACGCCAATAATTTTTAATGCTACGACATTATTTACTATAGAAATGGAACAATAGGGTCTATTTTCATAAGAATAATTGGGTTTATGTATTGGAGTAAGGGCTCAAGTGTACAATTTACGACGCTAACGCAACTGCTCGTACGTCTAGGAATATGAAATTGCCATAGAGCTATTTTGTAGATATATTTTTAAAAGTAGTTTTAGTAAAGATCGTATAATAGAAAAGAAAGTATATTATAGAATATATAATACAAAATGTCAGTATTATAAAATAAATTAAATATTATACATACGTATATTATATAATATATAGCTTAATTTATTAATAAGTAAATATATTCTTTATTTTACACCCACAAAATGAAAGAATAATTTAAATAGTATTCTTATTTTAATTCTTAGAACACTTTGGTGGCCCGAAGTAAACTTTGAGTAAAGAGTATAAATAATTGTAGTGTTTTAAAGCGTTGAAGCATATCATGGGACATGACTTTATTCAACATAACGAGTGCCTAAATTATCTTAAATGACGCAATTAAGATTACAGATTCAAAAGTGGCCGTAATGACATCGTCCTCAGCTCATTTACAAAATGAGCAGTAAAAAATGACTTCTTGCGTTATTACTGTTTGTTTGTTACGCATTAATAACTATGTAGAAATGTTGGAAACTTAAGTTACCAAAGGTTATCTATCTATCAAATTGTTATTAAGTGGATTTTGGAGTAATTTCTCTTATTTATAATCCTTATCGAATTACATAAACCAATGTAAATATAAATACTAAAAGGTGATATTTAATTTAACATATGATATAAATTATTATTTATTTCATAATATGCTTATGTTAAAATAATAATTTAAATAAATATTAATAAATGCCGTTACATGCGTACTATTGTTTTGTTTGTGTGAATTAAATAAATGAAATAGGAACCGTTGGAAAAGAGAGATAATATGTTAAATATCTCTCTTATCTTATATATTCTGGTCATAAAAATTCCTCAAGTAAAGGAAAATTTTATTATTCTGTTTTTAATTAAACTATAACTTTAGTGATTATAAAAAAATAATAAAAATTCACTTTGTTTTTAATACATATTTAAAATTCAATGAACGCAAATAATAAAGAAATGAATTCTTTACATTCATTATTATTGAAATCTCAATATGGAAAAAATATTACAATTTCTCTACCTTTAAAAGCTTCTGCTGCATCTTATTTAAAAGGATTCATCATTTTTTAACTGTAGTATTACATACTCGATATCAGAAAATGGTAACCAAAAACTAAGAAATAAGTCGTCATTTGTTAAATCTCGCGTGCAATTTGTTTGCGGCTTAGATGACATAGCTGCTGTAACGAAGGCATCGCATAGTGTAGGTCATTGAACGGGGTGGATCTCAGGTGTCATCCGCAGATTATTGAGTGGCGTTTACTTTAAAGTTACAAGGAATATATAATTATTAGTACAAATTTATAACCGATATATTAAAGTAAAGTAGGTACTCATTTTGATAATCTAGAAATAGTAGGTAACTCTATTTGATTCTCCGTTTAAATCTCCTAAACCACGCATAGAAAAACAAGGAAGGTTTATGCATATGCATTTTACTGGTAAAAATACCTGGCTGATACTTGCAAAGTTTAAGCAAAAATTGGGACTATTACATAATACTTACTTTGAAACGTAAATAACTTTGGAACCACTGAAAACAATTTACTCTGATATTTAGGTCCTCGACACGTCTGCCATTTTTATCTATCAGTCACATTACACTATACTTGGGTAGTACCTAATAGTAATATCTTGCTGATGTTATTTGAATAAAAAATTTTTTTGTACGTTTATAATATAGTGATGTGTTCAAACACATTTAACCATGGTAGTGATAACTATTAGTGATGAGATGAGTGTGAAAGTGTTAGCATACAATGTCAGTAATTATAAACATATTTTGCATGCATAGAGTCAAACTTTATGCAACACTTAGTCATTTTATTCGCACCGTTTTATGAAATTCAAATTTCACTTTTGTGAATTCATCGAGTCGTGATAAAGTTCTAAAAGATAGTTTCAATAAACATGTGTCATTTATGATACATATTCGATTGAAAGTTTCATAAACTTTGTTACTATATACGAGTTAATATAATTAATTATTAAAACCTTTTTTTTAAAATGAAGTTCTAAAACTAATAATATAAATACAAGGTAATATGGGTGACATTAATTGAATCTTACATAATTAAGTACAGTTTTATAAAATAAAATCGAGAACTTTTCTTTTACAGCGCGTCGAAGTTTATATTTCATAGATTAATTAAAGTGTAAAAAAGCGACATGTACGCTTTTTCGGGGTTCAACGTTTTTGCGCAAATAGTGTTTTACGGTACCAAAGGATTATTGGAAAATTTGTCAACGCGCTGGCTGTCCTTTGTTTTCATTTACTCATTAAAACAGTTATCACACTATAAAAGAAATGGTAATCAGCTTTAGCCAATTAAAATAAAATACAATATTTATTAAATTAATTATTCACATTCTATCATAAAACAAAGATGATGAAGAATGCAAATGCAAAATGCATTTTGCAAAATTAGTTAAAATCATTTCCTCCAATATCTAATTTTAGATGAACGACCATCGCAAATCTATGTAATCTACTGATTTGTGATGTTGAAGAGCGCGACGACAAAGTGCCCTTATAAATTGCAGAAATTATACCGAGATCTCGTTATGCCCCATAATATGAATAGATTAGGGATAATATCGGAGCTCTCAGGTTGTAACTTGATTTAAAAAACAACGCTTGAAGCAACGAGGTCATTGTTACATCTTAGTTTTATGGAGCTAGCAAACGAGCGTCCATTGTGTTGTAGCGATCGATTTAACCAACCGGCGACGCAATATCGTCGAGCAAAACGACTACGAAAGTTGATTGCGCTTTTGAATTGTACGAATACCGTACTTAGTCTACATGGGCGGGCGATAGCTTTACTCGTCTCTAGTTCCAGGATCATCTCAATTTTAACTTAGTTTTGTAAAGCAAAGTGCTTTGCAGAAAGTTTATTTTGGATTTAAATTGCTGTATTAAGACGGTTATTGTAGTAATAGCTGATAATGATGTTTGTTTTGGTTGTTACTGTTGTTGCAAAAAACTGTTTTCATGTCGTGAATACGGTTTATTGCATGTTTTTTTAAAATTACGGTAATCAAGATGATTGAGACAATTTCCCTACAAGATTAAGATTTAGGAATTCATATTAAACTAAATCTAGAAGATACGGAATACATAGATAGAAGAAAGTGAGAATTATGACTCTGACCACAACAAACAAGGTGGTATGATGATGAAAGTGGTACTGACATAGACACAGAAGAAGAATAAAATATTATTTAATTGATTCATTATATTATAAATGAAACTACCTTTTCGGATTTTGTCGCGGATTTATTTTGATTTTTAGTTCCCGACGTTTCGAATGCATTACAACAATCGTGGTCACGGGAGAGACTTAAAAAATCATAATAAATCCGCGACAAAATCCGAAAAGGTAGTTTCATTTATAATATAATGAATCAATTAAATAATATTTTATTCTTCTTCTGTGTCTATGTCAGTACCACTTTCATCATCATACCACCTTGTTTATTATGATTCATTATACTCAATCTCATTTGCAATTATAGCAAAATGAAAGAAATTAGAAATACACCTCAATAAAATATATAGTTTTTAATCTGAAATAAAAACAAATTTCGAAACAAAACAATGGTACAGTGTTGTGGTTTTCATGTGTTTTTTCGACGTAGTGAAAAAAAACGAAGGTATTTGTAATTTGTATTCATGGGTGAAGTAATTATTCCTGTTGATACTTTTAGTTATAACTTATTTCTTGGTAGCTTTAAAGTATGCACTTTAAGAAAATTCATTAATGCAGACATAAAAGCGGAATGCAAATTGGAAAATCTACAAAGTATGCGGTATAACGAAGTTTGTGGTCGCGGAGGTGCTAATTTTGGCTTGCGAACTTTTGTTTTGTGAATTCCTTGCATTACTTATTGTTGTTTCTTGTTCTGCTGCCGTCGGTTATGAATTTATTACGAAAATAATGAAACGCTTTCAAAACGAGTGAAGGCAAAATATTTGTATCGAAAATGAAAAAATGCTGCTCTTATTTTCTTGTATCATAAACACTTAGCATTAAATTAAAAAAAATAAAGGCAAAATGTAGGTATAAAAATCCCTATAACATCTCATTGGCGGACATGGAACTCCCTTCAATACGAGTGGTATCGAGCCTTAGCTCACCACGTTAGCGGGGTTTGCAAGCATGTCTTTCGAAAACTTGCTAGATACTCTCAGGTATATGCAGGTTTAACGATGTTTTTCTTCACGGCAAAATAAATTGTCATGTTCGAGTTAATTCGCACTTGAAAATATTATGAGGTGCAAGACCCGAAATTCGAACCCGTTTGACTTGGAATCCCTGCAAGCGATTTCACTAGGTTTTCACTGTCTGTAGATTTACATAAAGTAACAATTTAAACAGCTTCTGAAATAAACTCTTAAGTACAAGAATTGTATATTGGAATAATAACTTAACAATACCAAGAATCAACTTAAGATCGGTTTTGAAGTTTTATTTCATTACTGTTATAGGAAAAGACCGTAAAAAAAAGTTAAATGAATGAAAAGTAAGTAACTACAATACCTATTTGTCAAAGTCGTGGTGAACAGTTTTTGTGTATTCAGAACGTTAAGAAAAGTTTTTATTAAATTTCTTTTGCGACGTTTCATTTCGACCTTCAGTTGCGAGCCTGACAAATGGTACGTGCCCGTTCAAAAGAATATATTCAAAGTTCTTTAGAAGGAATATTAAATAAATATCGGTAGTATAGGCTTATTGACGTTGTAAGTGTGTGTTCTTAGATGGGGTAGATCATGCAAATGAGACATCTTCGCGGAGATGTTTGCGTTTTTGTGTAAAAGGATCCAGATGTTAGCATTAGTGTCATTCGTGCCTCGATTCCCATGAACACGTTTTGCGTAATACTGCTTCATCGCAATTTACATACATTTGCGGTTATACTAAGTGTTGTAATAGCATTGTTGTTGGGAAACCTGAAATTGTTATTCAATTATTTATTATTGTTGTACCATACAGTATTAGAGGCTATTATAGTCGGCTATATTTATACTTTAATAGGCTCTCAAATAAATTGGTGGTAGCGTAAATAGGTTCAACGCATGCAAAGAGTATAATTTGAAAAATGAGTGGGCCTCCTAAATATATAAAAAAAGTTTTTAGCTTCAAATTAATTCAAATCTTAAAATATTGTTTAAGACATTTTGTGATAAAAAGAAAATATATTCATAATTTATGCTATGTACCTAACGATACCATCGTGGGGTGGGTAGTTTAAACCTTGATTTTTAAGTTACATGTTTGGTTACTTAAACGATAATCATCAATTAATCTTACTAGTCAGACAATTTTTACGAGATTATGTTACTCGGCGCGGTATGTTACTGTCTTGAAAAAGAAGACAAACATTGAAAGTCAAAAAGTTCTATTATTATATAGTTTTATTGCCCACGCGCATTTTGCTTCTACTTATATCGATAACCAATATTATCTGCTCGAGTATTAGGCGAAGTGTCTATATTGGACAATTTATACCATCGAGCTTTTACCATACGTCTAAGTCACAGCGCGGCTGAGTTGAAGTCAACTCCCCGCTAAATAGATTTATGGGGGTAGGCCCGTCGCATCGGGCGGCAGATTGCGGATACAAAACCATTTATGCCAAATTACTTTAACATTTTTCTTTCTTTTTCTATTATCTTTGAAAGTTGCGTTTAGTAGATTTGTATTAATAAATCAAGAAACGTACGAAATTGATTAAGTATTTTAATTCAAATAAAAATTTTATATGTTTTTAAACATGACATATTTTTATGTGTTCTTCAACTCCTAATACTTCTGGACTAGTGGATCAACTTCATGGTTGTTCTGGGCCTATAGACAACCGGCATTCGTTATGAAGCGATTCGATTTCTACAATCGTCATCGCTTAAACGCAGCGTATGCATCTTGAACTTTAAATCACTAATCATTGAAATGAATATACATTGTCTACCATCATCTATTCGTTGACAACAGATCAACGTGACATATCTAAGTCATATGTCAAACCCATTTTGGACTTTTCTACTATCTAGTCTAGGCCCTCTGGTATGCCTCAGAACCTGTGACACATGCAGGTCCAGGGGAAATTTCGTTGAGCTTTCTGACCAATGAAATCCACATAATCACTAACTAAATAACTATATGTATGCAGTTGCTTAGTAAATGCATAAATAAATAAATATGTTGGGACATTATTACAACAGCGCCATCTAGTTCCGCAGTAAGCTACTTAACGTGCTTGTGTAGCGGATACCAGATAGTTGATATACTACACATATAAATTTTAAATACATACATATTATAAATATAAACACCCATGACTGGAGTACAAACATTCGTGATTAGCAAATGAATGCCCCCAGCGGGACTCGAACCCGCGACCGCTGGCGCAGAAAGTAGGGTCACTAGCAACTGAGCCAAACGAGTCGTCGAATACAACATTAAGCAATACAACAAAAAATAAAATTCAAGACTGGCCTTTATTTATATGCATATTAAGAATTATTGAGCTCTTATTTTTTTAACATAAACACGAAAAAAATATTTATTAAGTAGTTATTTGCAACAACTTGTATAAAAAAGTTCCGTTCTTAAACAGCGTATGTGATTTTAGATTTAAATTGTTAATTAGTTGTGCAGATAAATAAAAAACGTATGCTAAAAGCTCTCAACGCTTGATTCAAATCGACGCAAAATTATGGTGGTGTGTGTATTAAATGCTTTTCTCATACAGATGTGTGCAGCAATATAGAAGAATATTTTTAATTATTTTCTGAAAAACGTAACAAGCGTAAATGGTCCTTTTTATAAGAATTAAACTAAAATTTATAGACTAAGTCGTTACCAACCAAAATGAGATGAAGCAGAAATATAATAATCCTGCTATGTAACATTAGCGTTAATAGCATTTTGATGTCGTAGATAACAATGTAATGAGGGCTTAATACATAAATATGTATATGATATTAGCAATCTCGTTTTAATCACATAAGTTTAGCAGATATAGGTCTGATAAACATTTATTTGATTGTTCGAATTGCTAATGAAATTGTACTTTATAAAGAAAATGAAGTCAGTATGTAAAGCTTGGTAGTTTTTAAGTTAAACGCTATTAAAAGAGCATCATGAGTCGATCGCTGATCCTACGCAAATACATCGCGTAAAGTTAATTACCGGAGCGCCCGCCGCACTGGTTCATTTTTACGCAGCACCGCCAGTAATTGACTTGTATACGTCTAATTATGTTCCGCAGACTTTAGCAGGCCTCGCTGCGATAATAATCTTACTTAATGTCATTTAAAGTATCGGTAAAACTGTTTTTAAATATAGCTAAATAACTGCTGTTTTTAATAATTGTATGTAATTTTCAAATGTTATTTGGATTATTATTTGTTTCTTATAATAACTTTTTTGCAATTCTTATTATAAGTAATTTCTTAAACTATTTTTAGTACAGAACTAGAACTTTTATATAGTAAATACAAGATTAACGCGTACAGACAAACAAATAAACAAACTCATCACCTTAATATATTGATACACATTTCTTTTTAAACATTTTATATAAACCTTCAAATATAATTAATTTATTAAAATTTTGATTTAAGTATATAAAACTTAAGCACGAGCGAGAATAAGCTTTAACACTTTAGTCTTAAATGTCACGACAAAAAGAATGGGTCTACATCTACAATATACATACTTAATGCCGATTCCAGTTTATTGGCGTGTGTACTTAGTTTGGTTTGCGTATTTGCTAGTTGGAGTGGTAGTAGCACGCGTCACTGACAAGAAATGCAGCGGACTGGCCGTCATCAATTAACATAATTGAAACCTGACACATACGGCCCAAAATAAAATATTATCTTTGCGCCGTGTGCGGAACGTACAAACGCTATTAAGAGAATGAGTCGCATTGAATTAGTAAGTAGTGGCCGAATTGAACTTTTTTAATTGATCGATTCAATCTGTAAATAGGTTTGTTAACTGTTAGATAAATTATTATTTAAAAACATTATCTGCATTGAACGAGTACTTGCTTTAATATAAGGTATTTCGTTTCTTGATATACTAAAAAGTGCACGGCTTAATATCAAACCGTATACTGCTTATATAGCAATTTAATTACCGTGATTTTGTGATAATATAATATTATTTAAAACTTATCGATAGTTCTATTCTTAAACTTACAACAAAATACAAAAAAGAGAGAAGAAGCGAACTAAAAAGAAGGTAACCGGATGATGTTCGAACATAGTGTAATACACTAGAGAGGCGTACTTATAATAATTTTTACACTTAGGCAGTCTCGCTATGTAAGTACATACGAGTATTGCATTACGCTATGTTTTACGTATAGTTTTAATGTAGACTATTATATTTTTTAAAGTTCATTCAAAGTCGCTTAAACTAAAATATAATAACTTAATATAAATAAAGTAAGTAAGTTATGTAGTAAGTTGAAAAAAAAATTATGACCTAGTATAGTATTGTGTTATGTGCAATCTGTAGTTACACTATCAGGTGCTGTCCGTTGAAATTATTCGTTCTCTATATTTTACAAATAGATGTATAAGATACATTCCATCCATTACCGCCCACATTACCGATACGTTGGTGATTATCCAGAGGAATGCAATCTGGCCGTAGGTGCTATCCACGTAAAACAAGACTTAACAGCTCTGAGATCGCAATTTTACTATGTTCTTCATGTCTAATAAAGTATGCCAAAACATTTTTATGTATAAATCATGTAGGTATTGTAATTTGTGTAATTTTTACGAGGGAACCTTTATAAAACAATACAGTAGTTTTGTTTTTAAAGGGTGCTAATATCGTTCGCTTTTTGTATAGTAGGGTAAGATGCCTAATATGAGATACCTCATACCATTTATATTTTTCTCCATAAAACATACATTATCGTACTAATTACTATAAAAATTGCAATATTCGATAGGGAATTTAATGATGTTCATTTTTGAAAGACCGTTTAGTTTTAAGTATAATACTTTTTTTTCTATATAAAAAAATATTATAAAACTCTATTTGATTACTATTATGAGATACTGAGGGTTGCTAAAATGAGATAGTAGGTATCAACTTAAATTAAACTTTTTATTGGCTATATTTTACATGTAACTGGATAACAGCTGAATACAATCACTGTTATCCAGTTCTCGTCGACGTTATAAGAACTCTCGGTATGTAGGCGATTTTATTTTATTAATTTCTAGCTCATACAAATCAACAAATTGATTAAATCCATTTACTCTTGCAGCAGAAACTGCTTCAAGTGTTCAATCTGATAAATCAGCTCATAAACCCATGTAGCCACTTTTTACCAGCAAATCCTTAATTCAAGCTGAAGGTGTGCTTGAGATTAATTAATTACCAATTGAAACGCTATGTACTTGATATCTATATACGTCTAAAGCGTAATCCATAAAATCAATGGTTCAATTCTTTCCAATATTTTTCTAGTTCTTTTCGTTCGTTAGTTGCTTTTTGACACTTTTAAGTAAACCATTTGCTTGTTACGCATTGTATTACCGACCCGAATCATAGTATCGTGGTCCCAAGATTCTTTTGATCGACGACACCCAGAAAAATGGATTTTTGAATAGCCATATTTTTATGTATCCTTATATGAGATATCTGATTTTAGGAACCCCCGCGTGTCTCATATTAGGAAATCATCTACATTCAACAAAATTACTGCTTTTTATTTATTTGTAAATAAAATGCAATACAACTGCAAATGTTTCGTAAATTCATGATTCAACTGATACAATACTGTAGATTAAAATCATTTAGTGTAACAATACAATTGTAGCATACATTGTAAACATTTGATGACAAAAAATCGGTTTTGAGATTTCGTGAAAACCCGCGTGTACACTACCTAACTTCACCTCGGACTTGAAAGCACTAACATACGTTTCGATCTTTTTCCACGTGGCTTCTAGGGACAGTAGCGCCAAATAGCAGCGGTGATTAGTTTCGCCAAAACCTAACTATCTCATATTAGGCAACTATCTCATACATGGCATCCTTACCATAATGGTTGATAAAAATTTATATGAATGACAAGGTAATATATCGTTTTATGACTGATCTTTTTAATAGTTTTTATATGCCCACTGTGCGATGTTAATTGATTGATTGATTATTATTATATACTAGCGGAACCCGCGCCTTCGCTCGCGTTCAATCTAGGGACGAAGTCGTGGAGTCGCTACTATAAAAATTTAAAATTTTGGTAAAAAAATTAAAATCTGGTGAGGCCCACCCTTATCACCTAGGCCCTAGGGCAATAAAAAATAGCCGACGACCTATTCTCAGACCTACCAAATATACACATTTTTTTTTATAAAAATCGGTCAAGCTCCGAAACGCGGAGGATAACAAAAGGGATAACAAACACTGTAATACGATATTTTAATATATTAGATAATTTTATCTCCTCCTCGAGACCTGCTACATCCCATGAGCAAAATACAAGAGACAAGAAGATTGTTTTACACCTTGTGATAAAATATGTAAAGTGTGGCCAATTTTTCACCAACAATAAATAGCTTTAACTGGTTTATTTCTATTTTTACTATACCCAAAATTTTTATTGTAGAAAGAAGTAGTATTTTAGAAATGAAGACCTTTCACTTTTCGGGTAAAATTAATGCTCTAGTTTCGTATATCGTATTATGTAAATAATTATTAATTTATACTTGCGAATCCATTTCAATATCAGGTATTGAAATTCAGATATGTTTCCAACACACAAATCATGTTACGCTTTATGAACAAAACATTTCGAATATATTCCTAGTAATTACAGTCCGATAGTATCCTATAGTCAATTCAAAATGGGCGATGCATTTCATCAATTGCGCAGTATCGTTATCATATGTATATAACTTGATTAAAGTAATAAGCGGAAAATAGTTTCGTTTATAAGCGCTTGTAAATTGCTAAATCCGTATTATGTTGTCACTTTATCAAACGTTGGATTATTTTAATGACATTCGATATAGCTATTGGCTATAAATTTAATCGACCGATATATTCGGCGCAATCCTTTTTGTTTAAGCGCAAAAGGGTTCAATTGTATAGTAAAAAATATTACAGATTTCAAATTATGGTATCGTATTTCTTGTGATCGGTTCGGTAATAGGCATAAATATTGATATCGGGAATCTGTGCTGCGGGGCACATTGTCTGAACACCTGCCCGCGTCCGCGTAGCGATGCTGCTAGCAATATCTACGGGTAACCCCGCATAAATATCCATGATGTTTCAATTTATATTCATGATATTAGTAAGTCAGATGGAATGTACGTCACATTTGATTTCTACTACTGGTTAAATAAATGTAGGCAAAATTGAACGTTTTCGGCTTCGTTGTTTGTAACATTTTGCACTTTTGTGAGTTGCGCTATGAAACAAGGTTTTTCTTAAAATAATTTTCCTAGAGCTATTTTAAGTGAGGTTCCCTACTACCTAGTACTTTCAAGTATTATTCGAGCTTCTTATATTTTTGGAGTACTTTAATAATATTATGTAGAATGAAATAATAATTTTAGTT
The DNA here is from genome assembly GCA_951802675.2 of Boloria euphrosyne. Lineage (NCBI taxonomy): Eukaryota > Metazoa > Arthropoda > Insecta > Lepidoptera > Nymphalidae > Boloria > Boloria euphrosyne. Next base: position 9,102,950 of record OX637872.1, read on the forward strand.
TCAAGGATGCTTATAAATGGGCACAATTAATTCTAATTAAGAATATGAAGATTGTTCGTAGTAAAAGCAAGATAACAATAAAGGATTAGCGCAACAAAAGCTTCTTGTATTTTCAGAATTTACTTTATAGCCTGCAAAATCCGAGTAAAATATTTTTATTTTTAAGCTTTTTAGTGAAATATTTTTTGATATTTGCTATTGCTTTGTAATTGTTACAATTTAATTTATAAACTACTCTTTGATATTTATACAATCGTACTCCAAATTAAATTTCTTAATAAAACAGTTATCAATTTAAAACGAAATTGAAAGTTTTTTATGATCTTGTAAATGAAAAATGTATTGTATTTCTTAATAATTTCAGTAGCAATTTCTTTTGTATCAGCCATTCTATTCATTTATTAAGTCAAGTTTTCTATTAAAACAGAAACGATGAATTAATGAGGAGTCCTTGTGAGTACAAAGTTCTACGCCCACCATATTAATGTATCCAACTTGGGATTGTTAATATAAATATTTTCTACAAATGTAAATATATTGTAACAAATTATGCATTTAAACGGTGCTTTAAAGAAAGTGATTATAATATAATGAAAGATGTACATAGGCCTCTCTATTGTAATTTTTTGGGTGTAATTGTCCAAAGATGACTGTCATGCGCTTCCTAATAATTTCTATTCTAACCTTATTTTAAAGTATCACGATTCTTTAAGAATAAGGGTCTCTCGGTTGTAACAACTTTGTTACGGAATCATCTTGCTAGTTCAAACGACCAGTCCGGTCCGGTCTGACTGTGGAGCACCTTTGTGCTCTGAAGAGTTTCTGGTCTGTTGGATCGCGATTTGTACAAGACTAATGATGTAGCCATTTTCAGTTACTAACTGTACTTTGATATATCATTGGCGTGGGCGCCTTTAAATTAAGGGTAATATGACACTTCAAACGATATTATCTAGAGGATAAAATATAAAACTCAAGTGAAAATTTGTTTCAGCTTATGAGATAGCTAAAATTTGTATGCATAGCATTATTTTAATAGTTTTAAGCAAGTTTCCTTATTAAATTTGGCCTTCGCATTGTCGGAGTTGCAGATAGTCGGGTAAGCGCTTTGCCGCTGTTCTGCTCCCATTCACTCAATTCAGGACCAGCTTTGCTGGCAGTGCATAAATCGAAAGCGGCTTACATACGTGACTGCTTCAGCTTTTATTTACATCCATTACACATTTATACGGAAAGACGCACTTTACATTAATGCCATTAAAATTGCAAAGTGCTTAAATGTAATTTTCACTTCATTTTATATTATTTTTAGTGAAGTAGCTTTATTTACATCATCATCTAAATTGTTTTAACCCTTTCTCAGCCAATTAAGTTAATATTTCGAAGTTAGACGGAAGGAGCTAAGGATGTCATTTAAGGATAATTGTTCTTGAATATTTTCATTAAGTGATGATAATCTCCAATTAACGTCTGCCTGTACAGTAAAGAAAATTTTAAGCTTCTTATTAACTCGTGCGCTACCAATAATAATAATAGTTTTCACTTTATAGCGACGAAGGTAGAATGAATTTTTATCTTGTTATGAAAAATCTTAAAAATTGCCTTTCTGTTATGACGATTATTTTAAAAAAAGCGTTTATTAATAAGTGAGTTAGTATTACAATAGAAGTGTATCAGTGTTTAGAGAGGGGCGGAATTACTAAGCGGCTTGTTGTAGTTTGACAGAGTGATTTAATAATGCGGCGTGATTGTTTCAGTAAATCGGGATTGGTTTTGGGTGAACTTAACCGAGAAATAAAGTACGAATATGTTGCGGGAATTGCCTTTGAAGTATGCTTTCCTAAGTATTTTGACATTTGAAAGATTTGAGTTCATAAATCATTTATATTAAATATGTTTTTACTTCTCATCGTTAATAATGGATATGTAAGTATTAATAAAATAAATGGCTTAAATTAATTACACGTTATGAGTACGCACACGTCTGGGCGTGAACAAAAGCTGCACACACTTTGCAGAGAACAACTGTACCGTGAATGTCGAGCGGATAGCTTAAGTTCCATTTTATTTTATACAATCATCTAAAATGACATAAAATAAGAATAACTTAGAGTGAAATTTGTATTTTCTCTAACTTTGTTAGATTTTGAAAGCACAGTCAATTACGTTGATTGCTCTCAGTATTTCTAATAATAACGGTATTGGTAGGCATAATCTCGCACGGTTATTAGATGGCTAAGCAATGATTATTGGTATTATATCACACATGGTGTATTAATATATGTAAGTGAAAATGTTATACTAGAAGCTTCAAATTCCAAGATCCATGTTCGTTCCAAGGTCGTGGGTTCACCTTTCGTTAAGCCAACATTTATATTCTTTAATGAAATTAAATTCTCAGTTGCGCTTCGGGGTTGAAAGTTGGCGTACTCGTAATTGCAGACGCAGGATCGTCTGTTTGTGCTTAGACTTTCTCAGCTGTGCTGGACTGTACAACTAAACTATAATAGTAATGGAATAAAGCACTATATCTTCCCCGCAGTGGGCTGTTCTCTATGGCCACTAATGCTGAATATAATATTATAGTAATATTAAAGGCCGCTCTAGACAAATGTAAACTAAACCTTTCACAAGCCTTAAAAATAATAAAAAATACAAAATTGAATATTCAAAGGTAATCTACCACATTAGTACTAGATAGGTATTATTAAAGTCCATTTGAATAGTGTTTCACTATTAGTTTTCGAGTTGTAGTTTATAACAGAGTCAACAACGCTTCTGTTCATAGAGAAGTTTCTGAATCAATTTGATGCTGCAACTAAGTTATTTGACTTACCGTTAGATGTATTTCGAAATATCTATAAATACCAAGCTTTATTATATGAATTATTTTATGCAATACGTATATTTTTATTGTTTGTGTTATTATTTTAATTACAGTTTACATAAGCTCGTCACCTAGACCGTCGTAAAATGCGGCGGTGCTAGCGGGCGCCACGTCCCGTTCGCCCACGCATCTCACGCATTGCGAGCTTTCACAAGCACCGTACGCCTTCCCGAACATGATCGTACTATTTGTAAAACTACTGCATACCATTTTAACGTTTGTGTAAACATAACACAGTGTATGTTTGCTACAACTTGTTTAAAGCCCTAGGAACAATTTTATCTAAGCTGAGTGCATTACAGAGCATTATGCATAATTTTTTATATGAATACGTCTAGCAGAAAGATTTATGCGTTAATGTTTTTCAGCCGTAGTGAACACTAGTACCGTTATATATAGAAATTATTTTTTAGTATTACTATTTTATAAGTAGTACTTATAAATTACCTTACTTTTTATAAAGCCTTCATATCCTTCTCTGCTTATGGAAAACTGTTTTTAGGAATTTTTAAGTAAAGTGTGTAATAATACTAAAGTTGATATTATTTTATAATTGATATTGACATTTAAATAATAGGATCAAAAATATATTTCGGTTATCTTATTATGCCTATCGACAAAGATTGAAGTCTTTGTGTGATGTAGATCACGACAGGATCTAAAAGGGTAGGAGTAACTTATAAACCTTTCCTTTTACCTTTATTTATTAGAAAATAGTTTTAACTTTCATGTTTGACCTTTTACATTATATTATAATTAAAATGACTTAACGTAACTAATTCAAGGACGTTAATATATTAAATTGAAACCTCATAAACCTTCTTTAGAACTATAGTTTCTATTGTAGTCCATTACGACATAAATTTTATTATTCAAAGCACTTTTAATGGACATTCTTTTTATTGTACGGATAAAGTCCTCAATTAAACACATAGTTAAGTTTTATTTCTATCGATCGAATAAATCCAGATAGTTTGACATTACTATTGTAAAAGCTCTCTTACAAAGTAGAGCTCAAGCTTAGTGGACATCAACCATATTGATCTGTACTCGCGAGGGAAGTCGTACGCAGTAGCTTATTATTGAATAATTAATATCGACAGCTCCTATTTTAAGGGAAAAGATATTTAAAAATTTGAAATTATCTTGTAGATATCCTAGCAATTCTCAAAAAGGCTTGTTTATATGGGATAACGACTGTTTTGACTAAAAATATCAGTAGACGCGACCCCTAGGTTAAGGTAAACTTTTAAAAAGCTTGAGGCAAGCAACTGTTGCATCTCAACTAGTCTGGTAAAGTTTTAGGAGACTTCTTGAATTATGCATAGCTTCTCCTTGGACGTTTTTTGTTGTCTAATGTTACGTAATATATAAATAACAGTGCTTGGGTGTAGAGAAAATTTCCTGCATAATAAAGTCGAAAGACGAGATTTGAATCTCATTACTTAATTTCACTAACCTGTACTAGTATTATTACAATGTTGCAAGGAAAATTTAATAAATCGTGTACCTATTGGGTATAAAATGAATAAATTTACAAAAAATAAACTTAATTATCGGTTTAAAGTTTGGTTGGTGTTGTTAATTATTGGTATTGTATATTCTTCATATAAGGTATTTTTTTATTGTAGAAATTGATTATATTTCATAAGTTCTTTTCGCCTGTGATAGTACAATATGTCCCTAATCGTATATATTTAATGATGAATATAGTTATAGCTTTAGATTTAGCTTCCTAATATCCATGGGAGTCAATGGTCTATGCGCGACAGCCTTTATTCAGTTAGCTACGGCGAGCAGCGCGCGCGCACGTGTTGTACGCCACTCATACGTACGATTGTTTACAACTCGACTTTATCGATCTGTCGTGAGAATGTTGCATCGTTTATGAGATTCAGAGGGCAACAAAACTTTTAAATAACTTTATATCTGCTTATTATATAGCATATTTAAATTTGATGACTTTCTGTAAGTGAAATGAAACATTTTGTCTCTTTGATACGTCGCCGGCACTTTACGAGCTTCTGGAAACATAAATAATTTAAATAATGTGACAAATACATTTGTAGTTTTTATATATAAAAGTGTTTACTGCGATAGGCAATATGAAGCCATCAATAGTTATTGTTTATGTTATCGCTTTAGCGATCGTCGTCGGAAGCGAGATTCGAATCCGCGGCAAAGTAAGAAAACGAAATAACGTACACAGAAGGCACAGAGCTATTCTACCGCCATGCAATTTCAATGAAAGCCTTATTGAGGACGAATGGGCTTTGATGGAAGCGATAGGGAAGTCAAAGTTTATTTTTACGGGTAAAGTTTTGACGGTTAAGAAGTTTAGATCGATGCAAGAGATTCGGATAAAGAAGTCAAATTTGTATAGGGTTTATATGCGACGGGTTTTGAAAGGTGACGAGAGTGAATTAAAGATGTTCGTTAAACAAGAAGGACTAAATGTGGACTCTATAAGTGGTTCGACTGTGATGGTGGAGCGCCCGCACGCGCGCGATTCCTGCGCGCCGTCCCCGCGTCCACGACTCTCTGCTATCTTCTTGAGCGACGGGGTCCTAGCAGATAATAAGCGGGGTGCCATACAGCATCTCCGTCTTCTTACTGATCCTGTTCCGTTGACACTTTATCATTTAGACAGAATCAACGCTGCTGTCAAAGGTAAGGTTCTATTTAATTCGATGAAAGGTATCGTTTATTATTTATTAATATAATACACATTATTCGTTGAAAATATTTCAATTCTAATAAAAAACTTTTGTGAGGAACCTATTGTTTAATATTATAATTAAAATAAAATGCCACATGGCTTGAATAATTACACAAAGGCGTTTGTAAAAAGCTTTGAGCGAGATTAAACAAGGGCAAAATTAAATACTCAATAGCTCGAGCCTGGTGGGAATTATAATAATGTGTGGGTGTTGTATCCATAATGTACATTGTGAAGGCATTGAGATGTGGTTTGATCGACATCTCGACAACTGTTCGTTAAGTTAATGGAGTGAATGCGCCCGATGCGTTTGTGCATTAGCCGACACTGCATAAACATGTACTGTTGACCATGTAAGGGTTTAAAGCCGTAGCTTTTACTGCACATGAACATAAAGTTGAAATTCCGATACAATCACCTACTTGCATGTAATGACTAAGTTTAGTTGGCGACGTTACATGGCGTAAATACTTAATATCTTATACGTTTACTTTAGATATTTCTCTTAGGTTTGAGAAATATTTTTTTTAATTTATTACAAATAAGCAGGCCTTTTTTGTAACTTTTTTTAGGGGCACGCTAATTTTTGAAAGTAGTAAGTCCATAATTTTTGTACACCCTCCCTCACCCCTTGCCAGTGTGTTTTAAATTACATATACTCATTTTTTTTCAAATTCTTTAAATTTTTCAGCCTTTGTAGTTATTTTTTGATATTTTCGATATTACCTTTGGGGGCACGATGTGCCCCCGCGTGCCCCCACAAAAAAGCCCTGCAAATAAGTATCTTATACCAAATTTTAAACTAGGATAGATCTTAATGATAAAATTTCCAGTTCAGGAGCAATATTTTACGTAAAATATTTAAAAAATAATGTTGCGATTAATATTGCGAATACTAATAATTACTGAATGTAGAATGCTAGTAGAAGTCTAATGAGCTAATTTCAAAAAACAATTAACTTTTACTTCTTAGTGTTAACGAATTAATATTTTTATGGGAACTTTAAGATTTACTGTAGTTAAGTAAGCTTTTTAAGCCATTGTATAACAGTAAACAAAGATTTATTTTCTTCGAGCTGAAATTTCTCTCGTAATTTAATATTATATTTCTAAATCAGGGTTAATATTCTAGTGAGTACAATCCGAAAGTGTTACAACATTTTTGAGTACTTTGGCGGTATTGAAATATTTGACATTTTTCCTTTCAGCCACAGAGTAAAGTAGATGGGCTAAATTATTTTGGTATTTCAACTGCTTACTATACGTATTTAAATATTTTTATCAAAGCGGAGTAATGTATGCATAGATTTAATGTTTATTGACCTTCCTTACCTTAAACTTTATTCTCTTTTAAGTATCCACTTAAAAATGTTATTCTAAGCCAGCTTTAATTGAATTCAGAACGATTCACGAATAGATTTTGTTCGGGGTCAAATACTTTGCAATAAATTTTATTGCGAGCGCCATTTGAAGCTAAAAATTCCAAGAAGATCCAATTTAAGTCTCGCATAATGCAATGAGATGAGTATCGTGTCTCCTTTAGGCAGAATAAACTACTCCTTATACCTTTTGCTTGGATACCAATGGTATTCATCGGGTATTTATAATGCATCTAACTTTGGATACTTATGAATTACATTGGACTGTACTTAGTGCGGTTGGATAAAATGAACTAACAAAACAGCTCTCAAGTTGTCGAAAATTATAAAATTGTAAAGTAGATGAAAAATTTAAGATATTATTATTTATTATATTATACATTCATAACAGGCTAAGAAATATTCAAAGAGTAGTCAATTTCTAAATAAAAAAAATATGTAATGTCCTCTGTATCTTATACGCTGGTGTAACGTTAATGTTGTCAATAGCATTCTGCATTTATTACGAAAGGATTTTCAAATTATCTGGGTCGAAAAAATGACAACTAATTACAAAATTGTTTTAAAACATATCTGAGGAAAGTTAGCAAATATTATTACGCTACAACTTTTTCAGAGGTACAGCTTACCTCTTATATATAGAATAGGCGTGTGTAAAATTTGTAAGCTTTAGCCTTTCAATGTATTTATTGCTATTATTTATTTGCTAATAATGACGCTGTGACTAAAAAGGTACATTTATTTCGAAATTACCTCAAAAGTAATTATTGCAACATATTTTTATTTTATTTTATGGAAAATGGTCTTTGATCTATTTATTAAGAAAAAGCTCTTTAAAATGAGTTCATAGTTAGAGAAGATAATATGTACGAATGTCGTGACATATAATAAATATTTAACTTAAAAAGTATATACACTAAATTAATTATTCTTTCTTCAGAGTTTCAAAGTCACAGTCATAATCAATACACGATGTTGTTCTGTTTAAAATAGGTGTAAAACGCTTCTCATAGATAATAATCAAAAATAATGTATAAATGAAGTAGGTATGTAAACCCTTGCATTGTGTGTGCTTATTTATATTAAAGACTTGTACTAATGGACATTTTGATCAGTTTTCTTTGTAAGGATTTGTTACTTTTTGCTTATTATTTTAACATCGGGTGGCAATAGTGAATACAGAATATTTGGTTTTGATTTTATTTGGTGAGACCATTTTCAGCGCTCATTATCGTAATTAATATAAGAAATGAAATTATAAGCTTTTTCCATATAATATAACTTTATTAAATAATTTATTACATACTTACATAAATAGAACCGAAAGTTAAAATATTAAGTATGTGATGAAAACACATTAAAAGCTATAATAGGCTTTATAACTGAAATAGGTACTTGCTCGTAAAGAAGTTACTGTTTAGTGCAACAATAAACATTAATATATTGTTGGGGTAAATAAATCCTACTAAGTCAAAGCTTTATAATTTACAACTTTAAAGGAGCCATAACATAAGAGCGAATAGTTCGAAATAATTAGATTTTTTGTTTTGTCTTGTTAGTGTCGTAGTGCTAAAGCGATACATATCTCATCTTTATACCGTGAGACCTCCGAGATAAAGCGGGGGAGATGCGATTAATCTGCTTCATTAGAGTTCGAAATATTATATCGATGAATGCACGCGAGACAATACCAGTATTTTACTATCTGAGTGTTGCAATAAGTATTTTAAACTCGCCACACCGATATATTGATAGCATAGCAGCTCCCTATCTCCGACTTGATCACAGGAGGCGTGTGTGTAGAGAAAGTAATGGGTAACTCCATTCGTCACGTTGCGCCTGCACCCCACACGAAGTTTATGTTTTAATGATAACTTAACGGCTATGCATAATTTTTAAATAAATAATATAACTTGTATTGTAGAGATATTTTTTCTCATTTACTATTATAAAAATGAAATGTAGGATATGTATTGAAAATATATATGGTGAATTAAAATAATTTAATTATTAGGTTATTATAATATTAGAATTTAGAATATGTCTTTTAATTTAAACAAAAGTTTTGAAATATAAATTATTAAATTAAATGATATAATTTGATGTTTCAAAAATCTTACAAAATAATATAGTGCGACGTTAAAGATTCGTCAAGAAGGCGACCGCCTCGACTCGCCCGCCCACGCCCGTACCACTTTCCAAATTCCTCGTGTAAGCGCTGCAGTCTTCTAAGTGCGCTTAATGCGATCGCGATGATCTTTTTACTATATTCAGCTTTATATCCAATAGATATGTATCTATATTCGCATATTACATGCAGAGTGTGTTATTAAAATTGATAAGAATAAAATATGAGACAGCTTTTAAACAGCTGCCTTGTCAGACGTGTATATTGTAATTACACCCAATTGCTTTGATAGTTAAATGTTGCTTTATTTTTATACTACTATTACTATTTTATTAGATAGAGCTTCTATAAAATGAAATTTATATGAATATAAAATTGGACGTACTTATTACTCTTAAAAGTTTATTAAGCTTCCGTTTTACAAAGAAACCACATGAATAGTATATATTGCGACAAAAGTAGTTATCCCTAGCGATTCACCGCTGCGCTCGACTCTCGTACATGAATAATCAGGGCGTAGTAAGGCGGCGAGTCGTTCGGTAATAACTGTTAACTTGGGTCATATTGTGCTCTATGTATTATCTCTCACCCTACGGCCATTGTGCTACTGTTGACCCATCCAGTCCTCTATGATACAAGTTATAGCTACATGTATAAAACCCATATTTTTATGGAAGTAGAGCAAACTACCAAGTAAAGCTTAGGCTTGGTTACTCAATATGTTTATATTTTTGGGGCGTTGTTTTAATATAATTCGACCAATAAGCTTAATTCACATGTCATTGGTGAATTAATGTATCACAAGCTAACGTTTGTTTACGTTGATGAAGGTTGCATAGAATTGCGAAGCCTCCAGTATACGCGCGGGTCTCAACTCGCGCACGCGTCTCGGTGGCGCCAACTCGGACTCTTGCGCAACGTCGTGTTCACCGTGTTTTTACGATTCGCTTCAATCAAAAGTTTCTCTTCTCCATATAAAGATACTTTGAATGCTTTTCTTTTTTTAACAGCAGAATTGAATAGCTTAAACAAAAATATGAAGCTTAAATTTTTAGTGTTATTGCTTTACTCCTATTCAACAATTTACGCCCATTTCCATGTACGAGGTACAGTCAAGAAACGGGATACGTTACATAAAAAGAAAAACATAAATGGACCTAAATGTGTTTTAAACGACACGATAACTAACGATTACGAGATTCTGTCGTCGGCGGTGTCAGAATCTAAGTATATTTTCACGGCTCGAGTCCTCAGCGTTCGAAAGATTAAACGAGGTAGCAAGTTTAAAGGAAATATTTTTATGTCATATAAACTGTATATACGGTTAGTGATGAAGGGCGACGTGGCCGAGTTGAGGAGCCATGGGGTTTTAGGAAACGAACGGACGTTGAATGGGGCAATTGTGTTCGTTGACTGGTTACGAACGAGCCACTGCGCGTATAAGTTGTATAGACATTCCTCAGGCATATTTTTAAGCGATGGATTTTATGACAAATATAGTTGGAAGACGCCTCGTCTGCGATTGTTGTACGAGCCTCTACCGCTGTCACTCTACGATTTGGATAGAGTGAATGCCGCGCTAAAAGGTAAATGTTTACTATCCTATTATGTTTCATTTTATACGACTTATGATTGTTTGTGTACACAAGTTATAAAAGCGTTTGTTTGCTGTAACGTTTTCACGGCGACGGCCTCTTCTAAGTAACCCTCTTAGCAGTAACGGTGTTACATTAGAATATAGGTACTTGTATATAGCTAATTGATATGTTTAGATTATATGTAATTTAAAATGCAGATTTCCTATAAGCTAATAATATAACAAAAACATAAAAATTACGGAAAGTCTATATATTAATTTTTTATACCATTTACATTCGTAGCTTTTTTCGTTATCTTTGTGAATTATTTTTTAGGCACAAATAAAATTACTAGGTGGATACATACTAGTACGAGTGTGTGTGACGTTCCATGGAGTTGTCAATTAATCATCAAATATTAAGTTAAATATTGATTTTAACAAAGTTATATAAGCACTTACAATGTACTTCACCATGTACTCGTAAGTCTAATTAAAAAATCATTAACGTTATGTGATTATTATTGAATAAATAATTCCAACAATTTGAACGAGCACGCCGTATCCCATTATTTAAATTCATCTTCACAATGTGTTTTCAGCAAATGTTTAATTAAGCCATTGTAAACGTTTTTAATTTGTGGAATAAGCAATTTGAACGAAGTACAAACACATCAGCGTGCGTTACTACTGATGGCACTTTGAATTTAAATAAAAAAGTTCTAAGTTAACTTTCAAAAAATATTTATATTGTTTATTGTTTTTCTGGCAAATGCAGTTTAAGATTTTATCTTTTACAATATTGATAATTGAAATTGAACCGAAAGAATACTCGTTTGTTTTTACAATTTGAATAATTTCTTTTGAGCATTTCATATCTTTATTTCTAAAAACGTTTAAAGGCTTTTCCCGAAAAACAAAGGTAAGAAAGGTTAAAAAGAAAAATAGTCTAGAAATAAAAAGAGTCTCAAGTCTTTGTACTCGTATTATTTACTTTCTTTCTTTTTAAAAACCAATTCTGTTATTATCATATATAGCTTATGTTTCGATGAGATGTTAAAGTTGTATTCGAATTGATCCTTGAACAATGATATAGTGTCATATTCAACTCTATACGTAGTGCGGGAGTGGGCGGACATCGGCTTTTGCTATACCATGCAATTTACTCCGCCGACTAACAATCCTATTATTAGCCATCAATAACATAAAATTATTTTCATAATAATAAACTCTTTTATTATATTACGTCTCATAAAAGTATGAAAATAATGATATTATCAGAAAGTAATTCAAATAGTAAGTCGTGCAAAACATGAAGTAAAGTTAATAGAAGACAGAACGAGATACTATCTAAGAGGTTATCTATTAAAATTGGAAGATAAAACCAGGTCAATTTGTGAAATCAGACAAAGCGTTAAAAATTCGATACATGAAGAAATATAATTTACACTGACCCGTAAAAGCCAATGAGGCATTGTATTTCTTTGTTCGACTTTTCGAATCGTTTAGCTAATGACGAAACTCGGCTTCAATATCAAGTTTATCTAACACGAAAATCTGAATGCCTCATGTGTAATCAATCAATCTGCGCTGGCGCCACTCTGAAATGTTCACACTCGCACACTCTTTGGTTAATGTTAATTAAAGCTGATTAGCTTGTAACAAAATTCATGTCGCTACTTTCACCGTATCGTATTAATGGATGCTTAAGAGTGGTCTTTGCATACATTTATCTAATGAATTCATCCATGATAGATGTCAAAATGTAGTGTGATATTTAGATGATTTAAGGTGACGTATTTTTTTGGTAGACCCCTGTTACTTTCTATTGCGCCGACTACATATTCGACTTATATACAATTTTATAATAGAAGATTTATAAAATTTATTGTGACTGCATTTGTTTTATGAACTAAGTTAAGATTTGTACTCGTAGCAAAACATTAGATGATACTGAAGCTAGACTTCAGTATCTTTGGTTTCATTATGAACTTTGATTGTGTACTTAATTGTATAGTTTTTACGATTTTAAGTGAGTTGTCTAGACAGATTTTAATTTAGATACTTTTGTCACGCGTTAAAAGTTGAAGAGAACACTCGTAAAAACCCGTATGAGTTGGAGATAGATTGAGAATAATAGTCAGTAATTTTTGTTTCTTTTTTAGTGTTAAATAAAACAATCTTTTAGGATTTTTTATTAATGAATGATATAATATATTACTGAGATCGCATTTTAATGAATAACTGAATGAAATGAATTATAAAATGATCTGAAACTTAAGAAAATGGACCAGTCAGTCAGTTCAGTATAGTTGCAGTTTGTCAGAAACATTAAAGCATGTATTTGTTACACTAGGAGGTATGCAATCATTGTATCGAGTAACTTCCAAGGTTCCATGCATAGATTAGCTAAGTAGTTGATATTTGACTTGTAGCACCACACTGATGAAGTAGGTTAATATTTAATGGAACAAAACCTTAAGTATGAACGATAAAATCAAATTATTTTCTTTAACTAGTCATTACATGATGTCGATACGCATTAAGTCCTAAGCAAAACGGTAGTTATAGTACTCTAGCGGTATACTACGTACGCAAAAATAAGCTGAACTGCTTGCTGATAAAAAGGAAAGTGGCATGAACAGTTTTCTACAGCCATCAATTATACGCAGACAGCACCCCAGTCAGGTTTGAACGTTTTATTACCAGCCATACGCACATAGTTTAGCTAGCTAGCGAGTTAAGTGATTTATTTTTCAGAAGTAATCGTGTTATCATTTGAATATATTGTTTCTTTTATTTATTTTTTCCATTAGCAGGTGTTATTTTATATTTTCAATTTTCACAATATGTTTAAAATTTTTACTATATAGTCTATTTGTCCTTGTAAATAATTATACAACATTATTTAGAATTTATTGTTAAAATTTGCAATAGAGATAGGTAATTGCAACGTGGAGTTTTTAAAAGAAAATATAGAAGATTGATGGAATTATTAATTTATAATTTAATATTCAAATTTCTTACAGAGATTACAATTTGCTGGCAGGTAGTTTTCGTGGGTTTTGTTTTGGCAGAAGCGTTTGCAGTTGTCGTCTCAGAATTTTGCCACTAGCAGTTTTGGGTATCTCTTTTATGAATATTACACCACCTCTCAACTTTTTCCAGGGCGACACCTGAAAATAACACCACACAGAGCTCTCACTTTTCTTTTTGAAGTTAAAATAAGATTTATATTTATTATTTTGCGTTAACAAAGATACATTTTGTCAAACCACTTATTACAATAAACAGAAAATAAATTTGTTGCAAATAATATTTTAACGTCGTAAGTAAGTTATCTTACCCAACACTTACCTTATCAGAAACGAAGTCTATAATTTCTTGTTCTGTAACATTAGCATTTGGTTGCTTCACTACAAACGCTGTAGGCAGTTGGCCTGCCAACGTATCCGGCGCCCCCGTCACTCCGACATCTTTAACTGCCGGGTGTTGAAGTATTACCGCTTCGAGCTCTGAAGGTGAAACCTGCAAAAATGATAAGGCGACTTAAAAATTCGTTCTATTTTGTTATTTTCTTCGTACAAAAAAGCAATTTCTAATATAATATAGTACTTTTACTTATTCATTAAAAGTATTGTTTTACAAAGTTATAAAATCGTTAGTTTTATATTTAAATTTAATTTAATGATTGTTAACTAACTATTAACAGTAATATCTCTCCAAAATTACATATTTGCCGCAAAAAATGGATGTAAATCAACGTACTTGCCATGCTTTATACTTTATAATTTCCTTTATTCTGTCAACTATAAAAAAGTATCCATCCTCATCGTAGTACGCAATATCACCAGTTTTGTAAAAACCATCACTGTCGAATTCATTTGTCATGTTTTTACCTATATAGCCTCCAAAAAGAACTGGCCCTTTAATACAGACTTCGCCTGGTTCATTGCATCCTAATATTTTATTTGTCTCAGGGTTAACAACCTAAAAATAATTTATATAAAATACAATTTAAATTATAATATTTTTTTCTTAATTGCACATTACCTTTCACACATTATATTGGCAAAAAAGGACGAAATGGTAATTATAAGTCACAATGCTTTTAGAAAACAGTCTTAAAACATAATTTTTATAGAATAATTATTGTTATAACAAAAATGTGTTTTTTTAAACCAATTAGTTAAGCAAATAGGTGTAACTGGAAATGTCCGATGACAATAATTAGTGATTTGGAATTGTTTTGTTTTTCAGGATGGTCTTGTAGTTTTTGGCACGTTTCTAAATTAGTTTGTTTCTAGATTTCCTAGCACGTGATGCTAATACAATCATAATTTTTAATTGGCGGATTCCGAACAACGTTGTTTTTTTACATATTTGAACATACCTATTTGAGTATGAGCTCCAAAGAGCGTGTAATCATAATCTATGAATGTTTTATTCTGTATCTATGAAAACGAAAATCATTTGGAATTAGTGATATAATACGTAAATAAATACGTATAATAAAGTTACGTTAACAACGATTTATATAAAAGTTGTGCGAGAAGAAGCAGATTTAATAGGCCAACAAACATTTTGCTTTTATTTCTTTTTATATACGAGTACATTTCTAAATATAATGACATAAATAAATTCAAATAATTTTTGAAAAGTAAAGTGAATGAAAATCAAATTATTATTTAGAGTATTAAAGAATATTATGAAACTGTAAGCTATAATTGTGCAACATTAATACCTTAACAATGTTTCCTGGCACTACTCTCCCTACGCTTCCCTCTTTAGGTGCATCTTCTAGTTCTTCGGTAACCGCCCCAGCTGCTTCTGTCATACCATACCCTTGTAAAACATGTTTTATGTGTGGATACCTAATAAAGTAAGATAACTAATTAAACACTTAGTGAAAATACCTTTTACTAAAAATGTCGTTTTAACTGTCGGTAAATGTCGGTAACTAAACCCTTACAGGAATTATTTTTAATCTAACGTTATACAAAAATATGACAAATGCTTCGTTAGTTCATTACAAAATTTTGTTAATTACGTGTTAATTAATATAAAATGGGAAGGTAATCGCACATTAAAATAAAAGGTATATATTTCGTTTAAGCATTTTAAGTTACAAAATAAGTATCACCTGTCTTTTAATTTACGAATGCTTTTAGCATGAACAGGAGCGCCACCACAGTAAATAATTTCAATAGTACTCAAGTTATATTCTTTTGCAATCTTTGATTTATATAACATAACGATAAGCGGTGGTGCTATATAGAGCAGGCCAATCTAAAATAAAGCATTTTTTTCTATAATCAATAATATTGATAAAAATAATTAGAAGAAAATATATTATATACTATATATTTTATCTTACCTTATATTTTTCAATAGTTCTTAGGTATTCTCTCTCATTATACTTTTGTAAGAACACTAAAGTCCTTCCATAAACAATTTCCCGTAATGTACGAATCAAGCCAAATGTACTTGACCATGGCGCAATTATTAGTGGTGTTAACTCTCTTGTAGTCATTCTGTTAAATATAAAATTTAATTAAAATACACTTAGGCTATCTTTTTCAGTCGGTCTAACTTAAGTTTTATATTTAAATAACATACGTTTAATTCACTACTTAAAAGTCCCCTTCGTATTGATGGGAGGGCCGAGCCTCCTGTGAGACTTTAAATAGGGGCATGTGTCAGTCTTTAAAACAAAAATTTAAATAAAACTGCCAAAAAATCTGAATATCGCTGCGTTTCCATTCAATAATATTTCGCGTTAATGAGGAGCTTAAGTTCTTCTTCTTCTCTTCAGTTGACGTGAAAGAAGGACACATGAACAAACAAAGTCGAACTGTATTTCATACAAACCGAAAGTGTCAAATTTATAAATGAAAGGGTTCATAGTAATTATAACACAATAAAGGAAAAGAACCATTTACAGTGCAACCGTACATATTGCAACATATTGCAACTAATTATTTCTCACGACACGCGCATTAATTATATTATTTTATTCACAAAAATCAGTTCAGTTCGCGTATCGCTAGTAAGTAAGCCGCGCGTGCTCACTATTACAGGTATCAAGTCGTAATTTTAGCATTTATCTTTTATCAATCTAATAGTGTATTAGGTTAGCAAGAACCGGTACAGTGCAACCGTACATGTACAAATCCGTACCGTACCGTAACCGTACAAATCATGTTAGTTAACGTTTTGCCTGAAATTTCTTTAATAATATTGCTTTTTTCTTTGAGAATAGATTTCATTAGACGATAGTTTAAAAAAAAGCATAGCTGAATTAGTTCAACCGTATTTATGTATATAATGCCAATGCAAATATTCGCATTAACACTGAGCATACGAATGATTTTAATTCATAAGATAATAAGTAATTAAGTATGCTCAAATTGCTCAAACTGCGAGTAAAAGTACCGTCAAAATTGCTTAATTATATTTTTTAAATAAACTGGAATATATTTTTTATCTTTAAATTGTTAACATTTCTTATCATTTACATGAAGTAATCTAGGTATGAAACGTCTATATTGGTTAAGATAATACTCACATCGGCTGTTGGTATGCGGTAATGAAATTTTGGTTGCTTATTTTAGCTCCTTTGGCTGGGCCGGTCGTCCCAGAAGAATAAAGTATCGCACTTGTTTGGTTTGACCCTTTAAAAAGATGTTTATATAAATGTTGTATTTACATAAATTAATTCTTTAAAAGTTAGTAAGCGTGGCAATAAATTTGACGAGCGGCAATCTTAAGTCAAAGTTCGTGTAAATTGTAGATCATGAAATTTGATTTCGTCATATAAAATGACAAACTGTGTTAAACCATCAGTTTAAATGTCAGTAGTGGTTCATATTTTAGTATTTATTAATCCTTACCTTTAAAGTCGTAAGGCTTGTATGTCTTAACATCAGCGTAATTTTCCACCAGATTTTTAAAATATAGGCAGTTACTATCTTTCACTGTGTCATCAAACAAAATACATTTACTAATCGTTTTATTACTTGTAATATATTCATGTTTTGTAAAAGTTTCGCTTGATAAGAAAACGTACGTAGGCTTTGATATGGACAGAGAATGTGTCAAGTCATCTGAAAATTTAAAATAAAAACATTATTTTTTACTTGTATTTTATAGTAAAATTAATAATATTGAACACGCATGAAAATTTCGCATATATCATAGAAATATCTATATAATAATGTTCTAAAATTTTTATTAAAATTAATAATAATGGTCTTTTATAAAGTAGTAATTTTTAATAAAACGAAAATTAAAAAAATGTAATAATCCTGCTATTTAGATTAAGATGTTTATAGCTTAACGCCTAGTCTAAATACAGATGGGCGTCAAGCTAGTAACTCTTCTTGCAAAGTTAAGGCAGAAACACGATAGTGTATGTTAGGTTTGTAACATGGAAATTTTTCTAGTTCAAATATCAAATACACCAATTTCATATTAAAATTTAACCTTTTCTATTTCTATAAGTGAAGAACTTTACGAGATCTGGTATAAATTAAATATAGAATTTTTACCTTTGTTGTAAGCACTGTTGAGAAAGGTGACTGTAGCTCCTGAACAGCAGACTGCTATAGCTGTCAAAATGCATTCGATTCTATTTTCACTAAATATGGCAACCGTATCTCCTCTCTTAATACCTAGGCTTACGAGAGATGTAGCAACATTAACTATCTTTTGCGCCATTTCTTTGTAACTAATTTGTTCTCCTGTCGAGCCATTTATCTGTATAACAGATTTGTTGAACTTATTTTACGCACTAAAAATGTATTTTCAACTTTAAAAAATGGAAAGGTTAAAAATAGAGTTTATATAAAAAAACGATAGCTTGAAGCACCAATATATAGATGTTTAATATAGTAAGTGTTATGTTGATAATTAACTCAAACATAAGTTGCTTTTGACAAAAGCTTGCAGTTAAATTATTCTTGAATCGTTTTTGTTTTTTGATGTCAGTTTAATTTATTGCAACGAACATCTTAAGTACTTGCGGGTTCTTTTGTGCACATTCATTTTGTAAAGTCGACTTGACACCGCTTACAACTAACCTGGTCCCGATTTTTATGTTTGAGATACGGGCTTACATAGTTGTTTTTTTATGAGAACTTTTATTTTGAGGTGGACGTAAAGTAATGTGTTAAGTTCGTAGGTACATTGTCATTTTATTTGCGTATAGATTAAAATAAAAAAGTACATGAAACAATAAAATGTTTATAAAATGTTGTACGTTTGTCTGTTTAGATTACACAGATGCACTTATCATTGTTCAAATTATTTTACAATGAAAAGAGATGCTCTATCACGCTGCTGTAGCACGTATTAATCTATGCATATAAAAATTCTAACAGAGTAAAATCTGTACATTAAATATTTTTTAGAAAATCTAAGTTTAATAGACATTATTATCGATACTGAAGCTGAATCTATTGATTTTAGAATTTTTGCCAAAGTCCACCAAACTCGTCAAGGGTAAGCGTACTGTACCTACATGCCATCCGAAAACATGCTATTTTCTCCGCAAGATGTTAATCAATCATGTTAGAAATTATTCTCACAAGAAAATCAGAGATCTCTTGGTGTTTGACCCGCTATTTGAACCCGCTTCACTCTGTTTCCCAAGCCGATGCCACTTTTCTTCTACCTCATACACTACTACCTACTACATACTACTACACTACTACCTACTACATACTACTACACTACTACTACTACATAGCCCGTATTAGCCAAGTTATTAACATTATGACCTGCATTTATCTTTTTAAACGCGGGCGGAGCCGCGGGTATTGCTATTCATATCTATACTTAATATGAAAATATATTAATCAATAAAGAAAATATATTAATCAATAAAGAAAATCATTTATATAATATCGTAGTTCACTAAAACTTACCAATGCGGCTTTATCCTTGTCATATCCTAAAATTTTTTGCAATATAAACGCCCCAACATTTAAATGCGATGGTATGCAAAAGTTTTGATCGCCATAAATAACACCATTTTTCATTTGTGCTCTTGTCATATTCGCAACTAGTGTACTTTACTTTATCACGATCAAAATAAACTGATGTGTATAGTTGATAACAAGAAGCGAAAGTCACGGACACACTTTTACGTAATATTGATAAATCATAATCTTGTTTGGATCTCCTGCTGGGGATTTCAGAATTTTATATGGGTACTAGCATTTTCCGCGGCTCTGCCTACGATTTAAAGACCGGAAACTAAATTTTTTGATTTGATTATTGTGTGATGTTTACCAAATGGTTTTTAACGGTTACTTGATATTTCTCAGAAATTAGATATTTTCCAGCAGTAAAAAGTATCCTATATCCTGACCCGAATAACCAGCTATCATCGTACCAAATTTCAACACAATCAGTCCAGGGCTTCTCGTAATGGGATCACATATAGACTGACAGACAAAAATTCAAAAAACTATAGATTCGGCCTCTGTATTGATAATAACAAGAATTTCTAAAAAAATATTCAATTTACACGTTATGTATAGATTACAATTTGATAAGACGGTAGGAATTAGGAAACATTTAATTTTAACCTACTGATTTCTTACAATGTGGAATGGCTATGATTTTTAATTCGTGAATTTAACAGTGAAGGACGATGAAGTGCTGTTCTTGTCGTGGTCAAGAGCTAATTGGAGTATCGTGATACTTCTGGTTTTTGAGTTGTCTTTTTTAATCTTTATACTGCTATTGTATTATTCTTTTCCTTAGCCTATTCTTTTCGACCAGCGGAGAAAAGTCAATACAAAAATACTAATAAATCTGGTTTAAACATATTACGAGTAAATATGTATGTTTATGTAAAAAAAATTCAATCGGTTTACGAGCCAACTACTTAAATAGTAATCACCTATTGGTCATGTAACTGTCAATAACAACTCAGACCTTTAAAGATGTTATAGTCCCGAATATTTGAGAACCTAGGTATTGGTCCATTGAGTTATAATAACTCAATGGTATTGGTCCTGCTTGACTCGTATCGTAATCGGACTATACGAGTTAGAGAAATACTCGTAGATAATGAATGTATTTTATTATTAGTATTTTTGTTCACTTCTTGTCAGTCAAAATGTACATTTAAACAAACCTATTAAATTACCAACACACATCCTCATAATCATTAACAACTTTTTGTTTTTAAAGATATGAATTTTATATTATATTTAAATATAAGTACTTGATTGATGAACTGATGTTTGTTTTTGCAGTAGGTAATGAATATACGTTCAGTACTATTTAAACTACATCTTTTTTTTAAATCCATACATATTGTGCTAATAGTAGTCGAGAAATGTATCATCTTAGTCACAAAGACGCAAACTATTTCTGTAAAGACATTTCAACGCAATCGTGACTCGACCTGTTTCTGAGAATAAATTAAATTTGTGCATAAATAGAACTTAAATCCAAAGTGATATTTTACAGAAATGTGCACATATGTAATATGTATAAATGGCAATACTTGAACATTATTCTTTAAACTATCAGTATGGGCTTTTGGCTACAGTTCATTGCTCAGAAAATGGCAAGTACCTAGCACTTTTTATCCTAGTGGGTACATGACATTACATTATCTTAGGATTTTAAACAATTATTTAAATAGTAACATTTCATAGAGATCGTATCAATACAAGTTGTGTTTATTTATTTAATAAATGACTTGATCTTTGGAAACATAATCGCATAAGAATAATCTATTTTTTTAAATACTCATGATTGTCGATACCACTAGCGTGTCAAATTTACTTACACAATGATAAATAAGGCATTAAGAACGCTTATATTAGGTAAATTTTGATATTTGGCGTGTGCGACGACCTATCGATAAAATGACTTATCGATATTTATCGTCTTTATCATTTTGTTATACTTAGTAACAAAGATTACGTCATACGTCATACATGACAATATTAAAATTTGAGATTCGAGTTTTGTACTCGTATTTCTATAGGTAAGAAGTCTCTGATTTATTGACGCGGTGGAGGGCTTAGTAGCGTCCAGCATTTCAGCCGGGTGCGAAGCCAACAAAAGCGCAGAGAGGGCCCACTTCGGTGCGCGTTGTGTCATACGGGTTGCTCCTGGTGCTTCTCTGATAGCAGAGTCGAATGTGGAGCAATCCTTTGGCTATGTGGTCTGCTTCGGCAGATCTGCAGGGTCGTCGGTTGAATGCATAAGCGATCCTGCGACGCCCTATTAAGATGGGGGCCTTCATTAGGTGGTACTGGCTGGTTTCCAGCCGGTTAGCTCCACATAAGTACCTGTTTTCTACAGGTAGTATGCGTAAATCGTTTTCCAAGATTAAAAAAGGGGCTAGCATATTGTATCGTTGCAGACTTGAGGTCTTTTGTTTGAAGTCTAGGTGTAGCAATAGACGGCTTCATATTGGCAGTGTCCACGGATCCCGAAGAAAACGTTAAGCTAGCGCTTCTGATCCTGATATATTACTGGTCAACAATAATTACAAAAAACTAAGTGTAAATTAAGATTCTTCACTTAGTACGATCGAAGTCAAACAAACACTTGAACGGGCATATAAAACTCGATTACATAGTTGTTAAATAAGGCGCGGACACAAATTAAATATTATTGGAGTCATCAGCCTTTTTTAACGTCACACTGCTGGGCACGGGCCTCCCTCAGTACGACGGGGATCAGGCCATAGTCCACCGCGCTGGCCTAGTGCGTGTTGGCGGACTTTGTCTTACGAAAACTTGCTAGGTAGGCTGGAATGTTTACTATTAATTTTAATGAATTAAATAAATGGTAAGATTAGAAGTAAGAAATTCTATTAACTAGTCTATCAATGAAATATCATAAAACATGATACCCATACCACATATGATACCTACTCGTAGTAGTGTTGTCTGCGCATAATATGGCAAAGTCTGAGGCTCGAATTTAGTTAACTTCTCGCCAGTAGGTAAACGTAATTTGTTGGTACGCCTGCGTACGAGACTTGCTCACCCACGCTTGACACAGCATCGACTATTCTAGTGTACATAACTGTTGTAAATATTTGATAGCTCGTAGTATATAGTGACAGTGTGAAAAACATTTGAAAATGTAAATAACTTTAGCAGCGCTTTGCTTACAAAGTTATTAAAGGACTTAGGGATGCACTTATCCTTTATCGTCATCTATTTTATATAAATGAACAAACTTATATTGCTGTATATATAATCTATTTGTGAACAAGCGACTCACATTCGCTTCGCTTGGGGTCGGTCCTAGATACGTTTTAATGTTTTTTTATTGATATTCCTCCTTAAATCATCAGCTATCTGTCAGTGAAAGTCCCGTCAAAATCTGTCAAGCCAATTCAAAGACAAAAATTCTTATAATTGTGTTTTTTTTATAAGTGTAATAAGTATATAATTACAAATGCATTTAGTGAAAAAACTGCTGATACAAACGATCAATTCAATTCAATTTTATTTATCTGAATAGATAAGTCCTTTAAATTTATTATTATGTTTTGAATAGCTCTTCTAAATTACCTCATGCTTTAAGAATAGTTCACCTTTACAATGTTCCTACTCATAGTAATGTGAGTCACAGAGCTAATACTTTATGCCATAATCGTATCAATAAGTGGAGGTTGTTCTCGTTAATTGTATCTAGAACGTTTGTTTAACTCATGAATCATTTTTGAGTTTCTATTTCATATATGAACAGTGGTAGCCCAGCGGTAACGCGTCGCTTGCATAACCGAGTGATGCGGGTTCAAATCCGGGTCTTGCACCTCTGATATTTTCATGTGTGAATCATTTCTATCATGATTACCACTTGTCTTACGGTGAAGGAAAACATCGTGAGGAAACCTGCATGTCTGAGAAAACCTAGCAAGTTTTCGTAAGACATGTGAAGTCCGCCAACACGCACTGGGCCAGCGCGGTGGACTATGACCTGATCCCCCTCGTACTGAGGGAGGCCCGTGCCCAGCAGTGGGACGTTAAAAAGGGATGATGATGATGATATGAGTATATGAAACTTTTATGTACCTACAAAAAAATCATAAAAATCGGTCAAGCCGTTTCGGAGGAGTTCGATAACAAACACACTTTTATATATTAGAAGATTAAGTTATATAACAAAATATTTTTATGCACAACAAGCACTTTTAACCTATCAAATCAGTAAAGCGGATCACAACCTTGAACCTCTGTCAATTTCATGTGTGAATTGAAAATAACTTGTAATAAACTATCATGAGGCTAAACTAGGTTTACCATGCTAGTTTTCTTAAAAGGTGGACTTCGAATTAGTCGAACTTAATAGATTTGTGGCCAGCATGGCGATGTTGAACAAGTTGTTCATGTAAATAGTTATAGGCAATTGATTTCAATTATTTATTGCTGTAATTTACAATACAACTTACTTATTCTTTATCTGACAATTTCTCACTAACAGACCCCATATACTTAAAATACATCTCATGGAAATGTTATGGGACCGAGTTTACTCAAGGTTAATATCCTGATTCATTTAAGTATCACATTGAAGGACGTTACTACACTAAAGATAAATTTATAGCCTTCTTTATTTTAAATTTGATTTTAATTAAAATGTTTGCAGGTTTGTCTGCTTTATTTACGATTTTTTTGATGCAATGAAGAAGAGATGAACGTTTTTATTCTAATTTCTTAATTTATTAAGCTGAATAAAAGAGAAAAAAATAAGGACAATATGGTATATGTATGAAGGTTGATATAGTAAAAATTAATAACTTTTTTTTTATGTAATCCTAGTACATAAATGGAAAATATATCCGCACTAAGTGAGGCTATGTAGCCTGTAGGTATGTTTGTAAAAAATATTGAAAGCGGACAATAGAACTATATTTTTTCCTTTTTTATTTTATTCAAAGATTCCCCATTTTATTCAAAGATTTTTCCAACTCCATGATGACGATCTCTTTATTAGTAAAAGCATTTTAATTTTTTTGCTGTTTTTTTTTTAATGTAAATCAGTCAACGTGAATTGATAGCAAGATACATTCATATTATAGCAGATTGCGTGGAGAATAACCTTTACAATATTGTGTGGTATCATAAGCGCATGCCGAGTAATTCTGGGCCAGTATCGAAAGTGGGAAGCTTCTTATTTACATCATAAACCTTAAATTGGCTTGAACTGTTTGTGATTACAGTTGTAAACATAAAACCATTAGAATGGTTTAACAGCTTTAAGAAGTCAATTAGCATTTTCTTTTAAGCTTGCTCCGCTTTGATAAATGCTTCGAAAATATGCTTATGGAAATAATTACTAGAATAAAATATTATTAGAGCTTTCTAATAATAGCTTTTTGATATATGTTCGATACTCAAAATGTATTGTTATACAAGAACTTTATTACTAATACTAAATCTTACCATGTATAAAACTTTATAATTTGATTTGAACGTTAATAATTTAATTTCATGTCCCAAATTGACATCGGCATGACTATTTTAAATAGTTTCAGCAAAATGATTATAATTTATAATGCAAGGATAATAGAAGTCAAGGCTTAACCGTACAGTACCGAAAACTATTGTTGGTTGGTACTCGTATTATTAAAAACCACTACAGTGAAACATAAAAGTAACTTTGTAAAGTCGTGTGAATAAAAACACCTAAAAGCGCTTAAAATGCGAGTGGTATTTTAAAGTTTTATACTGTATTGTACAAAATTTGGGTCAGGTCATTGTTTTTGTCGCATCCAGATTTAACTTTGCTATCATGCACATATATCAAGGGGTGCTTACTTATTTATGGAATGAGAACCATAATATTAAATTAATTCTATTTTACGTTATTGCGTTTAAGATAAGGTCGTTTTAAAAGTGACTTTCATTTTGTACTAGATAAATATAAATTAAAAAAAAGTTTTTTTTAAGTAGTTTTGCAAAACCAAAAGAGAATACAGACATATAAAACGGATAAGCAAAGTTATCAATAAATGTCTAATAATAATTATTCCAATTAAACATTTTTTTACCAAAAAATATTTTTTTGAGTGTTCATTAACAGTGACGTAATGAGAGTATATTAGTGTTTTAGCGTGTATCTAAGTGGTATACCACTTATGGTGATCACAAGCTAAGTGCCGGTTACTAAACATCGTAATGACTTAGCTTCACATCGCCCCTTATAATGTTTCAATCAGAGTTAACGATACTGTTACTAGTCAATAAACTATATCTGCAAGAAGCTATGTAACGTTTTCCAATTTCTATATATAATTATTGCTCTGTTTAAAGTAATAAAATTGCAATGGGGTCAAAGTAGTACTTTGGCACTTAATATTTGTATGTTTGTTCCGTGTTAAATACGCGCAATTTAAAAGCCCCTAGGAATTATTATAATTTCATTGTTTATGGAATACAAAGAAAAAATCTACAGAAGATAATTACTATTAGCTTATCCTTTTAACCGTTAAGTCTAACTTTAAGTACGTATAGCATTGCATTTACTTATTTTATACTTTATAGCTTTAAACTAAATATGTTCTCTTTTATCTCTACATTCACAGGCTCAAGATAATTATCATCGTTTGAAATGTAGGCTACCGTGAACTAAACATTAGGAGAATGTAAATATAATTTCAGAAATGAACATTTAAAAATGAGAATAATTTTCATTCTTAAAATGGTGTGTCCAAAAAATATTTTTATGACTCGAAATTTTGCTATTCTACTACTTTTTATAAAAGTTAAACATGTTCGCTTTCAGTGCAAAGCTCGTGCTATCTAGAATTACTTACTGATTATTTATGAATTGATTAATGTAATAAGGTTACTGCAAAACTTATACGGAACATTTATACAAACGATGACATACAAATTCTCTACTTGTGAAAAGATAAATTGGTGCAAACGCGGGTGTTGCCTACTAAAAAGTATGATTTTAGTGTAAATAGAAAGTTATTTCTCTGGTAAAAATTCTTCTTCACAGGCGTATTGCAATCGGCGGCATGACTCTATGAATGTATATTAGATTATTAGTAAGTTGCAGGTCTAACGCGTCCACGTCTCCACAGAGCGTCGAGTGGGCGGGTGCGACCGTGAGAAACAAATATCCAGTGTCGCACTCACGGTCTCTTTAACGCAGAGGATTAAAGATGTGCCTAATGGAGAGTGCTTTTATAATTAAGGTTTAGCCATTCACTATTCATAATGCTCCATGGGATTTGTAGAGATATTATAAAGTCCTTACCTGAAATGTGTAATGTATGAATAAGCCATTAGGGTAAATCGGCTTTGCAGAAAAATGGGTTGAATTGACTTTTGCGTAGTTATTGTGATAAAATTGAATATTTAATAATGTTTCCAAAATGGTTTACTTAAGCAGATTATCTAATAAATATGTGTATAGCAGCTATAAAGAACTCATATTTAGATCTTACGTGGTAAAACTAGATATTTGGGGACATTCTTACGAATTGTGAGGCTTTTTAAAATGCAGCCATAACTAACTTAAATATTATTGCAAAATTAAAGAAAATACTTACAAATTAGCTGATGCATAGAAATATATTATAATAATTTACCTAAAAAACGCTTTCCGCTAAAAAAGGTTTAAATTATTTTGTTACCTTTCCAAATTCAAATTATTTAATCACAAGAGATGAATGGAAATGTTCATTAAGTTGAAAATAATTAATATGTCATAGTCATTTTTTACTTTATAATTTTAAAGATATCAAACACCTATTACACCGCCTTCTAAAGATAAAGTGGACAAGATAAATGAGCCTAACGTGCAAAACGTTTAAACCCATTCCCGACTGAAATCCGACGAGTCAGTTCCATATATTAGTGCTAGCGAACGTTTCTGGCACAAATTTTGATCATTAACCAAATTAGTTAGCTTCAAACCATCCCGTAAAGCTGCTCGGAACCGGGCCGTTATACGAACGAATAGAATAAATTACATACTCTAAAATCGTGCTATCTGTAAGTGAGAATTAGATTGTTTAGGGTGTCCTAGAGTGTCGTTATTTGCATAAGAGCATTTAGAGCTTCAAAGGCAATGCTAGTAGTTTTGTTCGTCGCATTTCAAACTGCTATTTACACAATTTTATATTTTAGTTAGGATTTTAGTTCGCAACTAGTACTTTTATTATTCGTTTATACTGTTATTTTAATATACCTAACTCAAAACCACAACAGTATATAAAAATATAAATATTACCGGGCAAATTTAATTAAAACTGAAAGTTTTCATAATTAATTTCTACTGCGAATTGGTTTGTGTAACACGTCACATACGTCACGATAAATTAAACTTTTAAATATACTGGTGCTACTATGAAATAACTAAAATTATAACTTTTATTTTAAAATACACCATAATAAGATTTATACAAAAATAGCAAATAAAAGAATAACATAAATATTTCATTAAAAATATTTTATTAAAATAATTTTTTTATCAAAATCTGTCCAGTTGATTTCTCTTCATGCGTTCACAAGAAGACAAAAAATGGTTGCCTGTAAAGTCGGTTTTACGGGCGAAGATTTTACGTGACAACGTCTTTTTCTCGGTAGAATATTTATTGATATGAATATAATTAAATTGCACAATAGGAACAAGGAATTGAATGAAAATAAGAATTGCACAAATTTTAACTATAGAAATATATTTTAATAGTTGAGTGGGAGAGAGACGCAAGGCATTCGGCGGGCCTCTCTCTCGTTCGGTGACTCATCGTAACGTTACCGAGCGTTACACTTTTTCATAAGTGACTCCCAGCCGCAACCTAATTTAAGACGTTGTCACGTCAAAAAATCTACAAAATATAGTTTTGGCCCCTGATTCAATAATATTAAATGACTATTTTCGTTCAAAAAGCTCCTATTGCCAAATTTAAAAAAAATGTGAAAGAACGTTTGTGTAGTAAAGGATATTATTCGATTAACGATTTTTTAGAAGATGCCTTGGGAATGATGTGATCGCCTCCAGGCTATTTCAACCCATAGAATTATTGTTCATTTCAATTTTAATTAAAAAAAAAAATTTAAACAGACAAAAAAAATATTAGTCCCGCTGAGTTTCTTTCGCCAGTTCTTCTCAGGTCAGTGGCTTCTTCTTTCCGAACTGTTAGTAGACTCATGACATTCAGTAAAAAATTGTAATAATTTTCTGCTGAATAAAATATTTTGAATTTGAATTTGAATTTAAAGAGATATTCCAAAAAATATGAAATGTACACGTTCGACTCAGAATTTCATTGTATATATTATAATATACGTATAAATGTAAGATTATCTAGAACAGATAGTAAATAAGGCACGGCTAAGAACGCACGTAGAAGGAAAATTAATAGCTAGCATTTTTCCATGCCATCCATTTGTACAATATTATTGGAATAACTCCGGTGGTGAGATTTAGATGCCAATTGTGATATACAAATATTCTAATAATGTTTGTAATAGCGGTTTCAAAACAAAATGCGGAACATTGATAAATGATATTTTGATAATTAAAAATCTTTCATTCGTAGTTTAATCTCGGAGTAAGTCATCTTATGCAGACACCATACCATATATTACCATCATATAATTCTATTTCTTTATAATATGTAAGTACTTGTAAGTATTGTTTATTTTTCAATTTATAAAACTTATGGACCTAATTCTTACTCATGCTCATTCATTTTCTTAGATATGCCAGCCGCAAATAGAATGCAAATGTGCCTTCACACTATTCACAGTGCATATACGCATGAGCTTAGTATTTTTCAAAGCATCTTACTGTCAGAACGTAGTACAATGTCACTATAATAAAACGATATCGTATGTAGGTGGTCTCACAGTGTGAGGCGATTATTATTATCTTTGATTTTATTGTTCCACTACATTCATTTTTAGGTTTACAGTTAGAATCTTCTTGCGACTAAGTTTTAAAGTGTCTTCTAACATTTTGACATAATTTGATACTTCTTAGAATTTTATTTATCGATATTTCTAGATACCTACTGCACAAAAAGCGCATGATGGTGACTTAGACTTCGTTAGTTTCGATTCGATTTGTTTTTTTTTTAATGGTCGGGGGTGTCGCAATTAAGTTAACTATAAGAATAAAATTATAATCCCTCAACAAGAAGAAAAACAGCTAGAAAATCGAAAAGTTCAAAGCAAAAGCCAGGGTGAGTCTCTAGTTTTATAATGAAAATATGTAGCGACGGTGTAATATAACAAAAATATATCGCAAAGGAGATTTATATAAAGCAGATTTCACATTTCGAGCAGAGATACATTAATTAAGTTCATAAGAGGTACATGTCCCCCGTCTGTATCATTTTACGGACAATTTTGCAAGAATCTTCATCACAGAGTTGTTTAAAATTTAAGTTCCTTTGAAGTTTCGTTCAGTTTAATGTTCATTGCTTTCCTCGGGGAGCGGCGTCAAGGCTACTTACTAAGACTGTGGTGCTTTATGATTTACTCTTGTTTGCCTCTAAATGTGCTAATGCTTCTCACTCTAATTTCTAAGTTCCTTGTCCAAGAATTTTTGGAATTTAAGTATAAAACAAAAAATTACTTCAAATAAGGAGAACCCATGCAGGTTTCCTCGCGATATTTTCTTTCACCTTCACCAACTGGTAATCATTTACAAGTAATTTACACATGATAACATCAGAGGTATGATACCCGGGAGTTGAACCTGCTTCACTCCTTTACTCTAGCGAGCACGTTACCACTGGATGACCACGTTTCAAAATACAATATATTAATATGTATTAAAAACGCATACCTAATTTGATTTCGTTGTATTAATAATCACTTTAAAGAAATATTACAATTGCATTCACAATCACAAGCTTTGATTGTTAATTTATAGTAAATACTTTGAACCGACATCGTAACAAAACTGACGGCCGGACATTTTTTGCGCAGATCAATTGGCTCAATTTGTGAAGCGGCAGCCAGACGGTTTGACGACAATTTAGAGAACACTCGTTACTGTTATACATATTCAGAATACATAAATAACATCGTAATGTTCTCTTTTACATATGAAATCATTAAATACGACTGAAGTAAGCATAAATTTGGTGAACGAGTAAAAAAATATGAGTGCTTTTAACTTAAACGGACCAAATGAAGAATAGTGAGGGTTAAAGGTCTAAAAGTTTGAATGGCCTTTGTATAAGTGCTGTTTTTACGCCCAATGGCTCAGCAAATCGAGTTCAAGAGTTCACCTTACCTTTAAATAAGCGACGAAGGTAAAGTGGTATGTCTGTTTCACTTAACCGTTTTCCAGAACTCGGATAAACGGTGGCCGCTTAAATCCACAATATTATATTATTATTTCGGTAGAAGCCCAAAGACTAAACAAAACAAAATGAGCAACACAGATTTGTATTGTTCTTTACAATTCTCTCTTTGTAATTTAAGTTTAACAGGTGTTTAAATAAATAGGTTTTAAGATAAACACCAACATATATTAATCATATTAATATTAGCTTAACGGACTGACTTATAAATTATCAAATATAATAATTTTATTTCTTAGACAAAATGTTCAGATAGGTTACAAAATCTTAATGTGGTTATTGTGATATAAAAGACCTTCACCAAAAGAAAATAGTATAAGTAAAAAGTAGTTTCTTAATGAAAAAACCAAAGAAATTAATTTATAATTTCAATAAATTCAACAAAAACACTTCAATATAAAAGAGTTAAAAGAGCTTTAAAAAGTTATTTTGTACATGTGAAATATTTGAGTATTTCACTTATTGGTTTTGTGGCTAAAAGCACTAAAGGTGAGCCTCTCGTGGCTTCTCGTCAAGCGTCGGACTGAATGCACACTCGTCCGAATCGTTTGCACAGACGAAATTGCTTGGCGTGTCGCTTCTGATTGAATTCACCCGGCTCGCTGATTAGCCCCATATACAAGTCGATATGTGTCAAGTGGTTACGATTTATGCACTACCTCGATTATCTACTGTCATTTTTTACTTAAATATAACCAGAATATATTTAATTATTGTTCTGTTAATGATGCATGTAGCAAATTAAAAATATGTTAAATACTGATTGTATCCTGCTATTCCACTTGTATGGTAGTAAAAATAATAACCCATATGTTTTTAAATTTAATTTAAAAATGAAAAAATACCTATAGGTAAATATAATAAAATTCTAATCAAGTCTAATCGGTACATTAAATATTTTTTGGAAAATATTATTCAAATAGTGAAGCTTTTAAAGTTCTGTTTGTCTGTCTTCGATAGACTGAAAGATTTCGATAAAATTTGGTGTGATCTCTCTCTCTCTCTCTCTCTCAGCCCTTTTTAACGTCCCATTGCTGGGCACGGGCCTCCCTTAGTACAAGGGGAATTAGGCCATAGTCTGCCGCGCTGGCTTAGTGCGTGTTGGCAGACTTCACATGTCTTACGAAAACTTTCTAAGTTTTCTCAGACATGCAGGTTTCCTCACGATGTTTTCCTTCACCGTAAGACAAGTGGTGATCATGTTAGAAAATGATTCACACACGAAAATATCAGAGGTGTGAGACACGGATTTGAACCCGCATCACTCAGTCATACAAGCGAGCGTGCTACCACTGGGCCACCACTGCCTAGTTGGTTATTTGGCTCAACATACAAAATACTATATAAAATTTATTTTATGACGAACTCGAGCGAACCGAGAATAAATAGCTAGTATTTACTACAAACAAATGCACCAAAAGAAAGTTAAGTAATAAATAAATGTCAAATAATATATTATTATGTACCTATGTATAAAACTATAGCGGGTACTACGAGTATATATATACATACACACTACACAGTGACCTCAAATGACCGAGATTGAGTCATTGTAAATAATATTTAAAAGGCAAACTTTAAAAATAAAGATTGTGTATGCAAAACCAAAATATATTTAAATAAATTCTAGTAAGTGGTTTTGGTGGTGGAAGTATTGAAGATGAGAGCCTCTCGTAACCTTCTTGTCCAGCGGCGAATTGAATGCATACTCGGGCAAACAGTTTGCGCAAACGGGATTGCCGCAAGTCGCTTCTGATTGAATTTCTCGGTCGCAATACTAAATAAGATTAGCCCTTATTAACGTGGACGTCACTACATTCGAATAGTTGTGTATAATGTACGTAGCTTTATTAGTTTTTTTTATTTAGGTATATGACAACAAAAATGTATATTACATTAGTCACATTTATATTTTACAAATGCATCAATCAATCAATATACATTAATACAGTACACTACATACCACTTCTAGTAATTGTTTTAATTAATTATTCATACGCTATGTTCAATGAACTGTACCGTGAAAATATAATCTAGATATGAATATCAGGTCAGTAGGTAACAACTTTTACAATCACGTAAGTGAAACATTAATATTGTACATGTTTTCTAACCATAGTTCACATTTCATTCAGTAGTTTCAATTTTAAATTTACTTCGATGTCACTTTATAGTTACTATATTGTTATAGTGTCACAGATGCACGTTAATCAACAAAAAGGTTGATGTATAAAGTTGTAAGAAATCTAATAACTTGGATAATAACGAGTTTTGAAAGATGTTAACGGCTACTACCTTGGGTATTAATGAAAACGGTAGATAAACGTATCTGTATGCAAATAAATTGTGCTCAGTTGCGGCTCGTTAGCGCGGGTCAGACGTTTGTCACGTTTATGCGAAACGCTCGATTCATTGTCAGCTTAAGCGTTTTGATGGGTAAATTGAAGGCAAGTTTGCGAGGATAGATGACTGTTTTGTCTGAGTTTGACACGAATTGCCCGCCTATAAAGTCATATTTACACAGCTTATGCCAAAAATATTTACTGTACAAATTCTTAATATGTATATTGGTAGCTTTATTTCCAATTAGAGAAAATATTTTCATATTTCATTCGAACGTAATGGTTTATTCTATACTAACTGCATATTTTTGCTGGTCAGTGATTACTGTTATTACAAAAGAATAGGCTATCAAAAATTCAGCCCTTCACATTATATGAAAACATTTAGTCTTGGTATTAGTATATTAGTCATAACAATACAAGTTGCTTTATTTTACAGAGAAAAGGTTTCTCTAGAAATGCTTAGAGAATAACAAACTTCTACAGTTCTAATACACTCTATCATAAACATCATCTTAAAAGGTATACTTTACTGTGTGCTCCATCTACATTTGCGTAAGTGCGTGGAACGTAATTACCCGCCTATTTACATACATACGTACTTCGGTACTAAGATAAATGAGTGCAATATTTCCTTCTTGTTATATGACCTCGACTTTGGGTATCGTTCGAACATAATATTGTAGTGAGTAAGGTTTATGACGAGCTAAGATACTGAAAATAGAATTACAAAATTTATTGTTAGGCAGTTTCAGTTGGAAATTGGTATATAGCTCTTGTATTAGGTTAATGTACACGCCGTTTACAAAGTTGATAGGGCATGCGGTCCGATAATGCGCTTAACTCGACAGGGGGAGATGTTGCGCATAAATCATTACTAAGTGAGATCGGACCCGATGTGTGAACTCGTAAATCACCCGTGTAAATGAGCGCTAGTAACCCACTGCTGGCCGCCTGTCCTAACATTTATTAAATTAACTCAAGCATATTTTTAATGCGATCCATTGTTTCATTAACAATAATTATTAGTTCTATAGAGGGACCGCAAATATGTATTAGTGATGTGAAAGCTTTTGTTACAGCATCGTTTATATTGCACATATTGCAATTATATTTGATAATTAATACATTTATGTAGTAAATAGTTTTTTATTGTAGTAAAATTCAATTCGCTGTATGTCAGTATAAAACCACAGGTTTAAATTGATTACATCGTGTAACATAAATGTATGAATGTAAATGTATGTAATGATAACATTATAATTCTACGAGTAGGATGCCTACTACAATATTGATACATATGATTCTGTGGTAGAATAACAAAAAACAAAACATTTTTACAGATATTAGTATTTCGAATATGTTTTATCTGTAGAGATGGATTATGCAAGGACCTCTACATATCTACTATCTGCCAGTAATAGTCGCATCAAAATCGGTCCAGCCTTTTCAGAGATTAGC
Source organism: Boloria euphrosyne (assembly GCA_951802675.2). Classification (NCBI taxonomy): domain Eukaryota; kingdom Metazoa; phylum Arthropoda; class Insecta; order Lepidoptera; family Nymphalidae; genus Boloria; species Boloria euphrosyne. The sequence continues at coordinate 9,137,765 of OX637872.1, forward strand.
ATGCACAAACAGGCGGACTGATAGACAAACAAAAATATAAAAATTGTGTTTTTCTTATAAGTACCGTATCGTATAAATAATAAAAAAGTTTGCGTTAGGTAATAAGCTGTTATGTTAATGTTACAAACAGATATTTCAATATTGTATAAAATATACATCTTGACATCATTTGACCTTATGATATTGATTCTACAGAATAAAATTATTTAATAAACTACGATCTTGCCTTTACTGCCCCTGAACCTTTACATACCTTTATGGTAAGTCCTTTATGCGCCGGGATAAAAATGATACCGTCATTTTCTCTACTTTATAAACTTTAATTACGCAAAAATTACATTGGCCTGTCCCTAACAACGTCTATAGTAAAGAAAGCAAGAATAATCACTATCCATAAAACATAAAGTTTGCTGATTCATCATTTCGATTTTAACCTCTCAGTTTTTTTATGTATAATTTCTCCACGTCTAAAGTTCGTATTATAATATTAGACAGCTTAATATACTTAACTATTTTTTTATAACTTTAAAAATATTTATTTTAGTATCACTGGGAATTCCTTCCAAATCTCATCAAAATATTTACCAGCTTTATATTATATTTTCCACCTGTATAGATTAATTCAATACCTATACAATTTTATCTAAATATACATCGTCTGCTAAATATTTTTCATTATGAGTCGATAAAATTAGACAAAAATGTGTAGGTATGAACCTGAAATCGTAAAGCAAAATGATTTCGTTTGTGTACGATTAAGTGAAAATCCGTTCATATTAAATCTATATCCGAAATCATACAGATCTGAAAATAATTATTATTCGGTTTCCTAAACAAACAGTACATACACGTGTCAATGCTTTTACATATTATTTACTAGCGACTCAGCCTCGCTCCGCTTGGGTACGTCCCTATCCCTGTGTACGTTGTTCTAATAGTATAAATTTCCCATAAATTAGATATTTTCCCTTTTATATTAGTAAAATGTATCCTATATTGGAATTTGGACTGTTGTATGAACAGCTTTCATCACACCAAATGTTGTAAAATGCCCAGTGATTTTCTCATTATGCGTTTCCAGATAGACAGAAGGAAATCCAAAAAAATCTATAGATTAGCGTCTCTATCTATATTTTATTATATGTATAGATTACTGGCTTAAAAGTAAGTTAAAGTAAGTTCGTTTAAATTTTTTTCCAAATTCAACAATTTATTAATTCCGTATTTAACCAGGCTCAGGCCGGCGTATTCTAATTTATTCAATATATTATATTAAATCAAAGCTTTTAAGACATTATTGGGAGGAGCCACAAATTTATTAACTGGACGGAGCATTATACGCAAATCCTGGTCTTAGACGAGATGGGGAGAGCTGAAATTTGCACATACAAAGTTGCGCAAGGTGGAATACTGTGCTTTAATTAAGTTAGTGGTCTAGTAGCACGGTATCGCTATTTACGCTACAATCATTAGCCTAATGATCAAATTGTAATTACGATTTGGACGGCGTATTCATTTTGCTAATAAATAATTAATTAACTACCATCTAATTCAAAAGCTCTTCAGTTTATGTAATTAGTAAATTATAATTAAGGTATATTACAATAATACTAACTTTTTAGTTCTTTAGTCTAGCGGGTCAGATAATTTGACAAACTCACCCTCCTCCCCAAAGTGTATTCATCTTGTCGTCGTGGGAGGGCTCATTAGCGTTCGGCAGCCCAGCCGGACGTGAAGCCAATGGGCAATGTGGGTTTCTCATGAGGGTTTGTCCATCTCTGATAGCAGAGTGGACTGTGGAACAATCCGTCGTGGGCATCGTGGTTGAATGCGTAAGCGATCCTGCGACGCCCCATTATGACGGGGGATATGTGTTCCACATAACCTGGTCGTACGCGTAAATACATTTTCCAACGTTACAAAAAAAAAATGACAAGAAATTTTGAGCAGATTTTGTAAGAGAAAAAACTAAGCATTTACGTTTTATTATTGCAAATTATACTTTTGAAATTGAAACTTACCGCGTATTTAAATGCTTTTAGAATTAAAATGTGCATTTGATCTAGATTTATCTTATTATCTTTCTGCGACGTCTTAAGTATAGAACGTGAAAGTTAAATAATTTTAACAGGTTTTTTTTAGTACCTATAAAAAGTGATGTGTTTGTTTTTTTTTATTTCTAAATGTTCGACTTAAGAAAGTGCAATAAAGAAGCGAATGGGAGCTTCGCATATATCGTGAGACTATAACAGTCGACAAGTTGACGGCGCGTAGGCACAGTACATGCGTGCTTAAACGAATATATTAAATACTAACGAACTTATTTTAAACTACTTACCATATTAAGTTATTCAAATTCCAAATTAAATTATATAAAAATAAAGTCTTAACAGATTTTGAGGAATAAAAATTATAAAACAATTGAACGTTTTTAGTTTACGGTACAAAAGAAATGAAACTTGCTATATTTCCTTCCTTATCGCTGTAATAGCTAAATTTTGCACGGATTTGGAAGAAATAACACGAATCCTAATATTAGTGATAAAATTTTCAAAAAATTGGCGCTACTTATATATTATAAATTATAAACGAAAGATGTACTTGGGGATCGCTTGTTCATTATAATTTATATGATTGAATCGTCCTGTTTTCGTTTAATAAAAACCTCATAAATCGTATGTGTGAAAGAAAAAGCCTTTAGCAATGAGATCGAAATATGGATTTTATTGAATGTCCAATAAAGAATAATGTTTAAAAAATTAAGTCCTTAATACACTTTGATGCTGAAACGATATAAAACCCATTTAATTTGAGCAGGTTGAATCATTCGTCATCAAACCTACTATTTCTCGTGCAGTAGGAAACGACAGACCGCATATCATTTACGCACAACATTGGTCGTTTTCTACTAGATTTTATATCATCCAATATATATTTCTCATGACCGTTTTATTTTTAAACATTTTATTGCTCTCCTTGTGCGATAGTTCGCGCTATAAAACGATATATGCGTTTAGTAATTATTGCGTGGTAGAGTCGCTTGCAGTCTTAAAGAAATATTACGCTAGTGCACATTATTTCAAGCACTGCGGCTGGATAAGCGTAACGCGCATTAATAAAGCTTAGATATAAATTATTTTACAGCATTTCAAAAGAAAATTAATAGTAGCAGTTTATTTGTTGCCATATAACAAAGAGACACTTTTTTTTTCACAGCCTTTTATTTTTAGGGATGCGTTTTATAATTTTAATATTTTGAGAACTTATACAAAGTCTTACGACATATCTCGTGAATCTTTTATCAAAATCCTTTTTGAAATGTTGCATATGACAGTAGTAATTTAACAGGAACCGGACGTAAGTTCCGGAAGCAGTTGGCAGACCACACGCAGTGGTACATATTCTATTTCTAAGAATTTTACCTGATGTATTTTTAGGTGAGTATAAATATTATGGTTCATATTTTGCTATAAACTTTTACAAACATTGAAATATTTAAATATAATATTAGATAAGTAGTATTAAAAAGCAATGAGTGAACTTATAACACATTTATTTTTGTTTATATGTTTGTTTGTTCCGCCTTATCTCTGAAACAACTGAACGACCTATTTCAACGGTATTTTCACTGTCAGATATCTGATATTATAAGGAGTAACGTAGGCTACTTTTATCTGAGAAAAAGAATAACGGTTCTTCTCAAAAAGATCATACATAATCTGAAGTGAAGCGCTATGTATACTATAATCAAAATCAATTTATGCTCGTATTGTATAAGACAATTCAAACTTAAAAGCAAAACAATAGAATAGTTATTAAAAGAAAAAGAGTTATATAACACAACTTTCAATAGAAACATACGAAGTTAAAAATACCGTAATATTTTTTTTTATGTGTAGAGAGCGAATGAACTATTTACAGACAAACAGAGCCACAGAAATTCAATCGCAATAGTTTGTAGGTACAGCGGAGTTTAATCCGCTTATACGGAAGCACCGATATAAAAGATTTAGAAATATTAAAAAGTTAAAAGAAGTAGGTACTTTGGTACGTCGTAATACTGCAGGTCTTTCTCTTTACTATACCGGGGCTGCAGATACTAGGATGTTTACTATTAACATAAATACTAGATTCTAGTACTGTATAGTTCTTACATCTCGTCCTAAGGCGTGGTACGAATACGAAATGCAAGCCGTATTCAATTCAAGATAACGAGATTGGATGTTATTGATTTATTAGTAATGGAGTCTTTACTTATTTTATAGCAGTATCAGTAATGTAACGCCAACTTGAAATTATTTTTGGTTCAGATCCATTTGCATTTCTTCTATGAAATCAAAAATTATAGAGCACAAAAGGCCTTTGGTCACGCTTGTATTGTAGCCTTTTGAGACTTTGGCTTAATAAAAACGTTAACGCCCAATCGTGCGTTCACTTATAAGTCATAAGGGACCTTCGTGACCTGTTTGTGATTAATATATGGGTAATTATTATTTTGCACCTTCTTTACGATAAAATTCTTCTTGTATTTGTTTATTTTTAGGTGTATTGTGTTAGTATAATATATGACTGCTTTAATAAGCAAGAAGTACGCAATTTTGCTTTTGCTTACATCTTACCATCATTTAGGAATTTATATGGTCACGAATGAAATTATTAATTTTTAGGTGATTTTAGAGACGATACCTCCGTATGAATGTATAACGTATGGGTTACATACACCCAGGCGTTTTTATGTAACTTTTTTTTGGAGGTACGCTAATTTTCGAAAGTAGTAAGTCCATAATTTTTGTACACCCTCCCCCACCCCTTGCCACTGTGTTTTGAGTTTAAATAATTTTTTTTCAACTTCTTTATATTTTTCAGTTTTTATAGGTATATTTTGATATTTTCGAACTTTCCTTTGGGGGCACGGCGTGCCCCGGCGTGCCCCCGCGTGCCCCCACAATAAAGCCCTGCATACACCTATATAATTAAATACGTATCTAAAAGTAAGTACACGCTTGTGTTGTATACAGCATTTTCAAAAACGTGTTTAAGAATCCTTGTTACTTTTTTAACAATTAAAGAAGAATAAATCTAAAATAAAAATAATAAGAAAGTATAAATCAGGATTCTATAATCGTTTACAACTTTCTGCGACAACGGTTTTCAACAGCTCACGAATATAAAAATTTACTCGCTATGCTAAGCCGGAAAGCCCTTGGTAGTTTTATTTAAGCCCAGTACACTGTGATAGTTCCATTAATACTGTTTATTGTCAAAATATTATTTACGTATATAATATGATACAATATATTTACCTATATTATACATACGTATATTTGAATATTAGGTACCATATTATGAAGATAAGTGCTTGTTATAAAAACACGTAGCTTAGTTATTTAACATTAATTTTTAGCGTCCGTATTTAAACTTAATTATGAATTTTACTTTGAGATGAAAATATAGACATACCTATGCTTGGCTTTCAAGGGGAGACATGATTCATAGCGTAACGCGTACACAACCTATGTACCTACTCGAGCTACCGTTTGATGTCACGCACTCAAAAGCGCCTTGAAAGTGTTTTCTTTTAAAAAAAAATTACTTTGAAAATGTTTTTCTAGCAAAATGTTATAGTAACATAAGATTTGTTACGGAGTTAGCGTCACAAAAGATAAATCAAGTTTATGTGACGTCTTCTGCCGCAAGGGAATTTATGTGGTTGTGCAAGAACTCCTCTACATCTGCTATGAAACAGACTCGTCTGTAAATAAAATTAAAATTATAGCCACAGTAGGTACTAGTTTGAACTTTTATCTTCACGACGTAGCATCTTATCCATAGTATTAAACGTTTATGTCTCAATCATAAAAAAATGATAAATATATGGAGAGCATTTATTAAATAAGTTTAACAACTCAATACACTGATGCCCTCATTGTTCTCACGCCAACGCTACGTGACTTAATTTAAATAAAAAATCCCTCCGAATTTAAACACAAAGAGCAATAATAATTAGGTCCGATAATAAGAAAGAAGGCTGCGTTTATCGTACCGGTTGACTTGCTATGTAAATGGCTATGATAATGTATTGAAATTGAACATAATATAGTAGAATATGTGGAGTCATGCTTTTCGAAAGCATTCAACCGCAGTAGTTCCTAGTTATGAAACCTGCGTGTATAGTACCAGTATATAGGCATGTCGCGGACGTAGAGTGATGCGGCAGTACGTTTTACCTCTACTGAAGAATTAAATTTAATAACGGCTTACTAAGCTCGTAAACCGGTCTTGTCCATATGAAACTTAAAAATTTATTTCTAGGATCCATATAAAATTTTAGGTTTATCCTTTCCGTCGCTGCTGCCCATTCACCGGAAAATATGATTCAATTTTAAAAGATCTCATAAATTTTGTTTCCATTATCCAGTATTCGTCATTAATGTTAAATATTAGGGCAAATTTTACTTTAATTTAAATCATATAAGAGTAAGTATTTAATTTTATTGTGAAACTTCAGAGCAATAAATTTTGACATAAATATATATACGTAACAAAAGTTACAACGACGACAGTCCATAAACAATGTAATTTATTATTTAATTAATGTCGGATATGCCAAGTGTTTAAAACATTCATAGTTAATAAAACTGTAACCAAAGTAACTTGTAATTATAGCTTGGAAAAATGGTTGTAAGTAATTAAATTGGAAAATTTGTGTCATCGAAATTATAGTCTATGATAGCTTTATAAATTGTTGAATTTATAGGACTTAGTCGTAATTTGATAGTAAGTAGTAGGTAAGTAGTAGTTAGGAAGCTAGTAATAGCTAGTGAGGTAATAGTAAATAAATAAATAAATAAATAGTATTATTATAACAGCGCCATCTGGTTCCGTGGTAAGCTACGAGGCTTGTTCTACTGACATGACTGGAGTACAAACATTAACAAATGAATGCCCCCAGCGGGACTCGAACCCTCGACCGCTGGCGCAGAAAGAAGTGTCACTACGGTCAACTGAGCCAAACGTGTCGTCATCGACGAATGTATATATATATATATATATATATATATATATATATATATATATATATATATATATATATATATATATATATATATATATATATATATATATATATGTCTTTTCTAGTTTAGTTTGCTTACAACAAAACTTATGTTAATAAATCTTATAGAAATTACATTTTGAAAAAAATGTTTTGTTTTCGACTTAACAGTTCTCAGGTTCAAAATACAATTTTCAGTTCAAAATGCAAAAACCAATAGCCTAGTTTAACGCCAACAGTTTTATTGAAAAGCATCATACACGCTGAAATTTAGTTTTCTTCTATTCTTGTACAACACAGACAATTCAAAATTGTCTGTGTTGTACAATAACCGAGCAAGCTCCTTTATTGCTGTCTACATAATATTATTAATATTTTTATAACTTGTGAGATTTTGTTTTGCACTATGAAAATACACTTTTTATATATGTACATTGTATTAAATTATATATTTAAAAGTGTTTTATTGGTACACGGGTATGAAAGATGAACTTAAGTAGTAGAGATCTTTAACTTCTAGTAATTACTAAATAGGCGTTATATGGTGGAAGTTTTTGATAACATTGAAAAATAATAATATAATATTCATAAGATTTCGTCAGGTAAACCCCTCTTTCTTTTGAAACCGTTATGCACTATATCAACGTAGTATAAACGCCCACCAGTTCTTTTACAAGAACACCTACATGCGAACGGGTCGAAATTGCGCGGTCACGCTACATAGGCTTATTCCAAAGAATGTGATATAAATATACAATAATAATATGGATTTAATGTGTCTCAATTAAGAGTTACAAGACATTTACGTATACAGGTTTGTGAAATAGAAGTATGCCAAACCTTTAATCTGGATTGATGGTATTAAGCAAATAATTATAATACTTTTAAAGTATTTTTTCTTTTCATATTTTCTGTATAACACTTTCGTTAAGCCCAGTTGCTGATGTAGTACGTCAACATGTAACACCTGAGGTAAAACCCTAGAGGTGAAATACAGCCAAATGCACTGAGAATTTGTTGGTAGGAAAGTTCAGTTACTATTTTTGTTTATTTTTTAACTCGAACCCACGACCTTGCGATCTGATGCCGTACATGCTAGCAACAATGTATAAGGCACTTTTGAAGGGTTGATGCACCAAATAAAAGACTGTTATTGTTATTAAAACTGATGAATCATAGGTGTCACTGGGTTTGTTTACTCGCGTCGTATAGCTATGGTCCTGTAGGGCACTCCCTGCGACACCACAGCTGACAGTAAGATCTATCTGTTTGGATTACGTGCCTTGTTGCCTTGTTCTGCTTACGACTTATTTGGTTTTGTTATCTTAAAATCGTTAAGGCAGGTCGTGGTATCACCTTTGTTTTTGTGGACATCTTACGCTTTAGGGCCGGACGTGACAATGTATTTATGCTATGAGGATTTTATGTTACAGTACTTAACATGATTGATGGAAGCTGCTATTTTGCATATAAAACAAGTATAATTTTATTAATATATTAGAAAAGATTTAGTTTTAATATGGATCAAAATATGTAGCCAGTTACGAAAATATTCGCTTTCAATACAGTACAAAATGAATTACCTGAATAACCTGAAATGTGAAGAGCAATGATTTAAATTCATATGACAAAAGTTTTTGCACGTTCACGCTTAAATAACATTTTATGAAGTGACATGTCGACGTATAATGGGTTAGTCTCTTTTGTTCCGTAGCTATGGCTTGGTATAATGGTATTAAATTGTACACTTGTACAAGTCTTTTACGTTATTATCCATATTTTTGTAGAGTTAAGATATATAATAAGTCGAAAATTTTCACACAATTTTCTTTACTTTATTGAGTACATTAAAACAGCTTAGTGTGCTAGATTAAGTTAAGCCACAAGGTAAATTAAATGTTAAAGGAATATTTTCCATTATACAAAGTGTTTTCTTACCATTAACGAAATTATAACAATCTTCATAATTCTCGATATCTCTGTTTATGTGTTTAGTTTAAATAATATGCATTATATTTTCTACCACGTTATTGATTACTTTGTGTAGGTACTTGTAACTATAATCATCTGCAAGAAAATGCTTGTGACATTTAATTTACTAGTGACTATCCTTGCTTTGCTCGGGTGTGGCTTTAGATACCTAGCTCTGTTACCTACATAGGTAGTAACATATAGATGTTACTCTAAGCCTTCTGTTTATTAAATTTTATCCAAATCTGTCCAGCCATTTCTGTGCGAAAGAGAATACTTACTATATACTTCATACACATGCAACTTTTCTCATATACTGTACTATTATCATATCTTTGTATGATTCATAATTTTTCATTTTTATTTATAGAATAAATAAGAAATAAAACAAATTATGTCGTCGTTTTAATAACTTCATAGAAAACCAAAAGAGTTCTAGCATTTTTCAAACATCTAAAGGCAACGTTATTATATTAATATTGTGACAGTAAATATAATTACGCCTGCATACGCTCCTTTGAAATCAAATATTTGTGGGAGATGTGTGTTAATGTTTTTCTGAGCGGCATTTACTGATGTTGCGAGATGGCAATAAGGCCGACAGACGTAATGAGGATGGTGGGTTGTAAAATCTCCTCGAGCGCATCGCGAACGCGAATATATAAGCGTTGGAGGAAGGCATAAGATTGGGAATAGCTTGACTTCGTCATCTGGAGATGTGTTGCTAAGATTGTTGGAATCTCCCGACGCCGCGGGGCTTACTATAACGAGCCTTCGTTGACGGGCGCCGGCGATCGCGACAAACAGCTTTCGACCGAACCACTTTTAAAATGATTTTAATTTCAATTTTAAGAATTCAAATGCACTTATTATGTGAATAACATATTCGTTTTGGTTTTATATTAATTATAAGTTAAGACATTTACAATTTCAACAATTATAATATGACATTAATATTTATTAACAAGATTTATTTCAACTTTATCTTTCACATTTCACTAATAGTTTACTGTTTTTATCTACTCGTATGATTTCTATTCTTTGAAAATTACTAGAATCGAATACAGGACCTCTCTAGAAATAAATGATAAAATTAAGCACAATATCCCCAATTGTGCCACGTATTGTACCTTGAAATAATGAAAGTGAATATTTAAATTGACTTTCAGGGCCAATATATTTTTGAATTTTAATTAATAACGCTTGGGTTGCCTTTTATGAACGGCACTCAACGAATGTTCTTTGACAGGCTCTTGTGTTTTCAATAATTGAGTGCGTATATAATTGTAGCCTGAAATTGGTATCGATAATTTTTTTTTATTACTAGACGTTATGTCTAATGTACAATGTAAAATCTTATAAAGATATTTATGCTTGCTTTAATGTTATTTTCTATTACTCTTTGATTTATTAACCTTAATTAATTAATTTGAGATTTCAAAGTCGCATAAATATGTACCTACATAAATGCTTTAATATTGAAGTTATGTAGTAGATTCTCCAGTTAGCAATAGATATATCTATCTATAGATCTCTATATAGCGGTAAAAAAGTTTGAAGTTTCTACGAAAAGTTCTTTCATTATATCATTAAATTATTTAAAATGTTTCGCTTACAGCCGCACTCTTAATGAACTATTACGTCGAGAATCTCCATACTAAAGAAGGACTTAATTGTTCATTAAGTGACTATGAGTGTGGCGGTTAGTAACGAAGAAGCTATTAAGAAAATATATTTTTCACCTAATCTGGTACAATTATAAATTAAATGTTTGAAATTAGGGCTTTTAGAAACAAAACGATTCCCAAAAGTCTATTTTCAGATTCGTTAATTAAGTATTTTAGCTTTACAACTGTTAACAATATTTAGCCCCTGGACACTAGTAACTGCTGTAGTTGCTACGGTTAGCAACTTATAATTAAACTGACGATGTCTTCTCGAGGAACAATTAATTAGACTATAACTGAGCGTAGCAATAGCTGTTTGGATCAAGTGAGGAATGAGTTATAAAAGGCTATATACAACTTTACATTAGAACATAACCACAAGCGGTTTAGTACAAAACTAAGCTAACATATTAAAGTTATTATGTACTCATATATAAGCATATGATCAATAATAAAAATAAATAAAAATATATTTAGCTTATATAAATAAATTTAAAATTTTTATAAAAAACTATATTATTTAAGAGTAAGCTTTAGTTAAGGTTTTATTAGAATCAAGCAAAACATCGCAACGTCAGATTTATGTTAAGCCTCGTGTACATCTTTGATTGTGCAAATGATAATGCAGGGAAGGTTACATAGTTTAAGAGAGCATCAAAGCTTAACGTAAAGGAATAAAGCCTCCAATTACCCGAGCACGCCGTGGGCTTTTAGTGAATAATGAGCAGCTTATCCCGGCGGTTGACGACTTCTCTAGAATTGTTTTTGAGTGGGCTGTAGACCACCCGGCCGAGTAGTGACACGCCACGGCTCGAGGCGAGACTTGACGCTCAGTTTGCACGCGGTCACTGCGCGTCAACACAATTTCGCGTCCGCCTTACGCCTTCACCTCACTTTGACATTTTACTCAGACACGGTCACCGCACACGTCTTTTTAATGTTACATTTATTGTACTAGTTAGAACTGCCCTAGTTAGTTTTTAAATATTCATTTGATTAGCTCTAGAACAAAAATGTTGCACTTTTTTATGGTAAATACACTATTATTTCAATAGGTAATTTTAAAATATTTAACAATCGTACTGTGTACAGCATTTCTATTCGAGAAAAGGGCATCGGGGGATAATAATAAGAAAGAAATGCTTATTTGTCTCCAACAAATCGTTTATTCCACGAGAATGCCGACGCTGAATGCTTGGGAAATTGTCGTGACGTTTGAACAAGGAGTGTATTTTTAAAAGCGTCCTTGATTCCGCTCGTAACGTTCAGTGAGACTGCTTTTATTTGCGAGCGACTATCCCGTCACATATTATTTGAGTCTAAAGTAAAAACAGACGAATAGCTCGTGTATTTTTAAATGTCACTTGAATCGTGTATGCAGCTATAATTTTTATGATACATTTGGTGTCAAAAATAAATGTAAAAAAAAGTATTTCTATATAAAGAATAATTTGTCTATTTTGTTAATGTACACATTTTGACGTAAGTAGACATTTTTCTATCTCAAATACTGTTTTGGGCTTAAAGTATAAATAGCTAAAGCTAAAATAAAAAAATATTTCTGAAGGAGAATCTTGTGTACTTATCTCACTTATTAATAAAGCTATTAAAACCGTTTTATGTTTCACATTTTGCACGAGGTGTGACATTAATTTACAACAGTACCTACAGGGATATTAAAATAATTATAATAATATGCGATACCCAATTAATTTTTCATTTAAACTTTACATACGACACCTAATTGGATATGTCATAATCGATTACAAATTATCAGTTGAGGCTTTTGAAAATAAAATAAAAATGCATCAGCTTTCAACATTTGTATTTTCCATGCAGAATCATTTTATTTAGGTGTAGTATATACATAGTACATACGTATAGTCGTAGCGAAGTGCTATCGCGGGCGACGTAGTCAGGCGTACGCAATTTGTGGACCATTTCTCTTCGCATGCCGTGCGACACTTCTGCGGATTGGCGCGAAAGAAATTTATGGATACACTTTATTATTTCACGCGCTGGGTTAGTTTTCATCGAAATTTTCAAGCGGCGTTGACCTAAATGACCACTCAGAGCCGGAGATTCGAGTTTCAATAATACAAGTTCCAGTGGAAAATATATATTTTATGACTCACAATTCAGTGGGTGTTTTTAAACAATACGTTAAAATGAGATTGATTTGCTTAGGTGGATATTATGTAATGGGCTTTGTTTATAAGACTTTGTTTCCTATGATTTTCGAGGCACTATTGTCCTCGTTATAGAATTAAAGTTTATTAACATTATAAAATATTTACGTAAATTTAAAAGAAAGTACATATTACGATTAGTTTGCCAAAACTACGAATTTCTCAGAGGTTTTAAGCAAAAGCAGTTATGACACATCTGAGTATTTCTACATAGAGAAGATTTGATGCTGACAATTTATGCTGTAAAAAACTCTCGACTAGATGGTACTGCAGTGCATAACACTGGTATACCTTATAATCAATCGACTTGACAATTGAATATAGACAGCGACGTGTGACCAGTATAGTTAATCAGAAAGTACATCAAAAATCAAGTTTTAAAATTTTTGTCTGTCTATCTGTTTGTTCCGGCTAATCTCTGAAACGGCTGAGCTGATTATGACGGGACTTTCACTTGCAGATACTTAATGTTATAAGGAGTAACTTTGCCTACTTTTATTATATAAAAACAGTTTAATTTATTTTAACTATTATGTATTTTTTTCATAACAACAAGTACGTCAGTACAATTCACTCAAATATTGTATGGCTATTGACTTTTCTACAACTCCAATATGGTCTTTTATATTGTGAAGTTAGGCACAAAATAACTATTGTAGTGACTAGGCATTGTATTCGAACGGTACTGCAGTCGCCAACGCAATTTGTCGTACATTTCTCTAGTGTGTCGTCGTAATATAGCTGCGAATCGGGCTGACGTAAAACTATCGATAACTTTTTGATAGGAATTACTTTTATTTTACTATTTATATTATCTCTTTGTTAGTTTATTTCTTGGTTCAGTTACTATTATATAGACATTAATTTATATTGAAGTAAGTATAACACAATGTACTCGACAAAATAATGTTTTTTTCACTTTACAATTGTACTATAAATTGATAAAAATATATTTATTCAGCACAAACAAATCACACATTCAATGGATAATTCAGTTAGAGTTTTATTTAAAGTATATAAGTAAAATACATGCTTTCTTTGCGTCCGTAAAGCTCTGTGTATAATGTATATTAATTTTATTATACACAAAATAAAAAAAAAATACAGAACACATCAATACAAAAACAGGACTAAAAAAACAACTTGTAAAAGGTTGTGTTTGCATGTGTGAGACCATTTTTTTTATTTTATTTTTATTACAACAGCGCCATCTAGTTCCGCAGTAAGCTACGTAACGTGCTTGTGTTGCGGATACCAGATAGTTGATATACTACACATATAAATTTTAAATACATTCATATTATAAATAAAAACACCCATGACTGGAGTACAAACATTCGTGATTAGCAAATGAATGCTCCCAGCGGGACTCGAACCCGCGACCGCTGGCGCAGAAAGTAGGGTCACTACCAACTGAGCCAAACTTATCCATATGAAGCACATAATAGTGAAATATAATTGTATTAAAACTGACTCCATCATTATACGATGTTATTGGTACGGATAGTAGTTTATATTACGAGCGCTTCAACGCGAGACAATATTTTACGAATGACAGTGGCAGGCGACGGCAGCGGCTCTGCGTTTAATCTCGCGGATAGGCGTGGGTATCTCATTTTTGCTATAAATTCCTACACAACTCGTAACTACGACTTGAGCTCGCCTGTCACATCTGCGTCATCACTGTGCATAAAGATAACATCGTTGCACCAAGTAGATTAAAATATAGCTTGTACATGTAATCAGTTTTTAATGTTCAAATAATTCATCAATCCATCAATACTTGCAACTCGTCCTCGCGTCACTCGATTTCGACCTTTAGTAGAAAAACAAAAACCACTATCTCACGGGAACCGTATTTTTTTCGGAATAAAAAGTAGCCCATTTGCTTATTCTATGATCTATTTTGGTGCGAAATTTTAACTAGATACGTAACTTAGTCGTTGTGGCGTGATTGAATAACAAACATTTGTCCAAATATCCAAACAATTAAACTTTCACATATTTATAAATGTAAAAAACATATCTCTCTCTTTTTTATGTACGTTACAAGTCGCCAATCATAAATCCAAAATATAAAAAAAATACTACCTGAGTAAATATATATAGTACCTATATATAGTTAAAATAAAAACTTAAAAACATATTTGAAACGTAAATATATGAAGTAATATTGATAAATCAGAAAGGATTGTGGTTTTCAATAAAAGAGATGTTAAACCATCCAATTTGAACAGGTTTATTGATATCTACAATCTGCAATATAGTAAAATGCTCTCAGCACACATCGTACAAGCGTAAGAGTAATGTCTTACAATATCCACTCGTCTCCATAAACTTAGGGTTTAACTGCTTAATTAAGAAATCGTCCCGTTAGCAATTTTAAAGTTGTTCTTTATTACAGCGCGGAATTACAAAGTGAAGTGTTATTACGCGAATGGGATGTTTATAAGCGTTTTTAGAAAAAACTTTGTAGTTGACACTATGTGGCATTTATATAACTATAGCAGGGTCACGTTAATAGGTAACATTTGACGTCTGTCAGATTTATCTTCATAGTGAGGTGACCTGATAAAAAACATCGATTAATGTGAAAGAATCGATACGGACTTGAAACATATGTGAATTTTAAAAATCATCAGGCCAATCCCTGTCCCATTATTATTTTTCTTTCTTAAATTTAAGGAGCAAAATAAGACAAGTACATAATTTAACAAAAAAATTGCATTTATTCAGTTGAACTATCAGAACTGTTATTAATATTGTCATCTTCATCACTGCTGTCACCACTCAGAGATATTATTAATTCATTTTCAATAATATTGTCTATTCTCACATCTCGTTCAAAATCTTGTAAAATTATTTTCTTTGTTTTCTCTACGACTTTTCTCCAGTCTTCTGTAGTGACTTCTGCACACGCAGTTTGTAGCAGAGTCATCATTTTAGCAGTACTGAAGGGTGGTTCAGTATTGTTCCGCGCTGCATGACCCTTTATTTGTGCCCAAATAAGCTCGATGGCGTTATACTGGCAATGGTAGGGAGGCAATCGAATAACTTCGTGTCCATGCTCTAGGGCTAGTTCATCGATTACATAGCGAAGCTTGGACGGCTTAGTTGCTTTTACCAGTTTTAACAACTCCACTTTTAATAAAGTTGAACTTGCATCCACACCATTTCTTACCAGCCACGAGACAATCTCTTGCTTTTTACTTGCTTGAGTTGGTGGTTTATCAACTTGTACCGAATGATATGGTGCATTGTCCATTATAATTTTCGATGGGTTTTCTAAGCTGACTAGCAGCTTCTCAAACCACTCTTTAAAAACCTCAAAGTTCATTTCCTCATGGTAATCACTTGTAGTTTTAGAGGCGAATGCGAGGAGGCAGTCTGGAATAAAACCTTGAGAAGCTGGTCCCGCGTGACATATAATAAGACGGGCTCCTTTTCCCGATGGAACTTTTGAGGTGGAGGCCGTTGTATCATCGGTCCATGTCCGCGAAACCGTATGGTTCGCATTCAACCATGTTTCGTCAATAAACACGACATTGTCCCAATCTGTAATTTTATTTACTTGAATGTTACTCTCTTCAAAATAATATCGTAGCGTTCTAGAAGGATTTTCCGCTTGTCAGATTTTTTAAATATAAAACCAATCGATTTCAAAACCTTTGATAGAGACGATTTACCGCCAAAAAATAAGCCTGCGTCTTTTAACGAACTCATTAGCTTTTCTCGAGTAATATCCATAAATGTGGTTGCGAATTGCAGCAGCATCAAAATTATCAACGCCAACAATTTTCTTGTCCCTCTTTATTTTTTTCGGTGTACGTAAAGTATTATCTTCTGAGCCTGACGGTCCGTATTTCTCATTCAGAATTTGAGTTATTGTCCGCTTCCCTATTCCCAATGCTTTGGCAACGCGTTCTCTCGGTTGTGTACAATTTCACCACTAGTTCGCGAGATTGGCTGTTTAGCGTTTTCCCCCGTTTCGACATGGTAAGACTGTGTAGGGTTTTCTTCCCTAGCTTACTATTTGAAGACTTCTTCTTGGAGTTGGAGAGAAATGATACTGTTGGCCGTTCGGATCGGAATGAATTTATTTTACAATTTTATGACTATATATACAAAATCTTAAAACAAAATATTTACATTAATATTTAAAATTATTCTAAATTCGATTCTACACTGAAATGTTTTTCTTTTCCACCAGTGATGAGTGAATTTATTTTACAATTTTATGCCACCTAAATTGTACCTAACATCAATGATTTTTCTATTTAGTTATTTTTTGTATTTTTATAGTTAGTTAATATAGCTAATAATATAATTATGTTTTATTAAAAACACAACGTGGTTATTAATTTATGGTGATATTTCTTCACAAGTAATCATTGCATTCCAATCAACTTATCACCTTCGATTTTTAGAGTAAATCCCTAGTGTTTAAAAAGAAAAAGGGTTAACTGACGCAACATTGTAACGACGTTCAATTCTTTAGATCAGAAATTGTTTATTATGTTTAGAACGGTTTATTAGTGAAAGCAAATCGTAAAATTACTCGAATCGATAATTACTACAATAGATATATAATCCTAATTGAAGAAAGTTAAGCGATTGTGCAGTTGTAACAAAACGAAAAAATATATTATTTTATGCCACTGTTACAAGGTTACGTTGTTGAATTTTGATGAACTGTCAAATGTTACCTATTAACGTGACCCTGCTATAGTGCTGCCTTTTGTAGACATCATAGATTTGACGCGTATACGTTGTGTATTTTTATTTTAGCTATAATTTAATATACTTTCAAAATATTTTTTGTTGAGACATTGACTTTAACAACACTTTTAAAAATGTTTTTTTACATTTACAGGTGGACTTTTTCGTCAAATTTGTTTAGAATCCAAGAGAAGTCTCCCTACTTAGGGAGGGTACGTCACTAGTGTATATATCATTAAGCATCTTTATTTAAAAAAAGCCACTCAATGCATTCTTATCCGAAACAATAATTTCCGTAATGCAAGCGTTTATTTCTATAACTGTTTAACTGCATCAATAAAGCTCAGCTACTTCAGAAAAATGTACAGTTTATAACTGAAGGCACTTCAACTAATCAACACGAATCGAAACAAGACACGGCGCGCCGATATTTGTACTGTTCGAGGAGGTATGAAAGCATTTCACAGCAACTTGCCGGTTGTTTATCCATTTGCGATTTCTGGAAGAAAACTAAAGTTTGTTTGCGTTCCATTCAATCTCGCGTGTTTCCTCCAAGTAGAGCGTTTCGCGACCACAAAATGCAATTATCGACCGCTGTCTGCACCAGCTTTGCTTGAATCGCATTCCAATGCACCGGCTAAATATGACCTGGTGGACCTGGACCGACCATTTCTCAGTTTACGAAATTCATTCTAGAGTGCCCATCTCCCCATAATTCTGCAATTTGTATGGAGCTGACGTAGCCGGATAGCACAGCACATGCCTTAGTCGCCAAGCGCATACGTAAAACAGTTTACGCTCGAATGAAACTATGTATTCAGGGCTTTGTATAGCATTTTCCATTGCGGTGATTATGTATGAGCCACATAACTAACGAATTATAAAGTAATACGTCATGTCACATGTTAATGATTACTTGCCTATTTATATTTGCTGGGTTTCATAAAGCGATATATACATAGGCTGAATTATTTTCACAAGACTACATATTGGCCTTTATTAATATATGTCGTTCATATGATTGTATGTATGTATCTATATATTATATACTTAAAATGTTAAATTAACGACATTATGTAATAATGTCGTTAAATTTATGTCTTACCATGTTGCTCTATTTTTTGAATTCATTATTATTTATGTATGTTTGACCCATTAAAATTCATATTTTTTTATAACATTTTTAAAGCTTAAATGCACAATCAGATGTTTACTATTTAATTAATAATAATATCTATCGTGCAAATTAACCTTTAGGTAGAGCTGTCAGCTCTAGTTTTTTTTCACTTGCTTTTATATATCAGTTGTGCTAGTTTTAATAGCTTTTCTTCGTTCCACTTTTGTATCCAGATTATGTAAGCAAGTCAGATTCTATTTAAATTCAACTTACGTTAATCAGTTTGCTTGAGAACTTTATCTGTTCGCTGGTTTAAATTAATAGGAAATCATCGGTTTATTATTGAATGTTTTCGTTTTAGAAAGTTTTTTTTCTTGGGGGCTATTATTATGTGACTATTGAAGCTTTAATTTTTAAAGAGTTTCCCTATAACGTCATTTTCAAGATTAAGTTTTATTCCATAATTTATTTATTTAGTAAAAAGTTGAAAAAGCAATAATACTTTACAATTAGAAAAAACATGTCTAATTAAGACATAATTTTTATTTTATACCAATTGTAAGTACTATAAAGTAAATAGTATTATGTGTTAGATATAATCTAGAACAACTGTACCAATTTAATTTATAAATCTATTCAATGATTTTTAATCCATGTAATATATTAGTTCGGACGATCAAAATGATATTACCACGTGAAGAACCTGCGATTTAAAATTATTAATTATTAAATTAAATAGGACATTGATTAACTCTACCATAGACCTCGTAACGTACAACCTTTACTTTCAACCTTGATTTTTTTCGTAATTTTATAAGTTGATGTGGAAATAGATCAGCTTGAATTGTCAAAGAAAATGTCAGCTAATCCGTAGGGAGTCTTGTAATGACTAGTCATCCAGCGTGGTGGCGGCGCGGCGGCGCTAAAAGCGTTTCTTCTGTTAATGTCTCCCCGGTGGAGTTGAGTGAAATTAGGACAACTTTGTCGTCTTGTGAGGAACCAACGCTGGTAATGGAAAAAGTAAAAATTGGCAAGACTGATAGATAAGGATAATCATTTACAATATAAGGATAATCATTTAAAATATAATATTTTCACAGGAAAAGCGAATTAATGTATAAAATAGGCGTATTGTTATGTTATTGGAGAAAATGGTAGCATTCCTGTGCAATCTAGATCCTTGTAAATTTAATCGTAACCTGAAACTGGACAAACTTACTTAATATTTATAATATTACACTGGATAAAAAGGATTCATTTTTGACGTTTATGCCTTTTATATCTGCGACTAACTATACGCGAAGTATAATAATAATTATACTTCGCGATTCCAGTTGTGGGTAAAACGGTACATTTGTGATTTCAAGCGAATACCTATAAAAACTTTAACTACAGCCATGAAATAAGTTTGATTAATTTACAACATAACACTTGCGTGGCCTATCAATGGTAGACAAATAAATTGCACAAATTATTTTTCATAAAATTCGGCAAAAGGAATTGAAACATATTTCGTTCACAGTTTAAATATTAAACCAACGTTAAATATAAATCGTGTTTGCATTGCTTTCATTAGTGGGGATAGCTCACAGGCACGGCCTTGCATTGGAACCGTCAAGATTATTGCCTAGCTAATGTATCGGTTTACTTGTTCACCTACGCAGTAAAATACTTACATAAGTAAGTGTCAGAATAATATTTAGAATCTGCTATGTCATATTATCGATACTTTAATAAACCAGATCTGCTTTTGCACTTCACTGTTTAAATTGATTTTAAAAGTTAATAAACGATTGAATTCATTTAAAATATATATCTTGCAAAATGCACGATTAGATTAGAGAAATAGCACAAATTACAGCATCTCTTACCCACTCTGTCAATCCTCGATTTAAGCTACCGATAAAGTTTCTAAATCGATAATGTAAGGAAGGCTGCCTTATCTCAGACTTACGTTAAGATCTCACCCATAGCTTTGAACAGGTTTCATAAAGTGTTCGTTATTATAAAGTTCTTATTGCCCATTTGCTTAATTTTGAATTTATACATGCGTATTATAACAAAATTTGTTTATCCCATGTTAAACCTCGATATGAAGCGAAATAGTTTACTTGTTCATAAATTTTATATATTAATAGTTATTCATTTTGGCAATATTTTTTATACATTCATAGATAGGAAAAAAGATAAAATTTTTCGACTGAAAATGTTACACATGCATTTATTTATTACAATATCGTGGGCAATAAATATAAATTTATAGCACCATAAAACATCATATTAATTGATAATAAAGCCACGTAGAACAGTGTCTTCATAATTAAGCGTCGTCACACTTTTTATAGGTCCTTCATAAAAAGGCCGATATGTAAAATACTTTCCCAGTATTCCTATGCATAATATTTTACTCTAAGTAATAGGTAGGCCGTTATGCTTGTCGCTCACAGATTTTCCATACTATAATATAAAATATAAATGCTTTTCAACCATTTAACTTTCTGTTGATTGGTAAATAACATGCTAAGGAAGACATGTAATAAAAATTACATTTAAAGCCAATAAGAAATCATTAAAAGTTTTACGTGAAATTAAAATAATTAAGACATAAACAAGAATAAAATAAAAAACAATACCTGATACGATTCGATCCAAATGAAATGACACATTATTTATATTAGCCTTTTTTAATACGTTGGCTTGTAGTAAGGATCTTATAGTTTAACTCGACTAAAACAGGCTGTGGTCAGCTATCAAACCTTCAGTTACTATTCGTACGGCAACCTGCGCGCGCGCTTTGTCCTTTGCTAAAGTGGAAAACACTGTATGTGGTTCGAATATTAAGCTGCAATCAATCATATTAATGCCTTACAAATATCGTAAAATAATGTGTTGTTCCCAAAAACGTTATAATAATAGATACATTAAAGATAGGCAAAAATGAGAAACTGTATAATATTGACTTTAAGTATTTTCTTTACTTTATTAGGAATTATTGAAAGCGATTTTAATTTAAAGGGAAATGTCAGAAAAAGGAACACAGTTATTAAATTTAACAGCAACTTGTTGCCTGAGTGTTACAATAGTACAATATTTAAAAGTGTAAACTCTTTGAAACATATCGTGTTTGCATCCGAATATATTTTTACCGGTAAAATTTCTAGCGTGCAAAGTAGAAAACGAGGCGCGGAAAAGTCGAGACGGAGCATATTTAAAGTGTACGTCAGGAGGATTTTAAAAGGCAATAGAAGTGATCTGAGTGATTTGTTGAATCTTGAAACGTTTTCGATAAATTCTTCTAATCGTGCATATTTACTTGTTGAAAGCAGCCAATGGAGAAACCATTGTTCCACAAAGAAGGGATGGCCAGCGATATTGTTTGGAAATAAATTTTCTTTGCCTTTGAAATTAGTAATTAATCCAGTGCCTTTGAGCGTTGATCGCGTGCGAAAAGTGAAAACAGCTATAAAAGGTAAACCCATTACTTAAGTACTTTTTAAGTAGAGTTACTGAGTTTGTTATTTATAAAATACTGGGAACTTATCCTCGCTTCCTTAAAGACTATGAGCTACTCAAGGTTATTTTCTCTTTGTTGCCTAATCTAGACCTTTTAGTGTGAAACTTTTGCGCTTATAAATATAATATTAGTTCAATACAAAACCATCCAAATGAAAACTTCATTTAATTTTTTTTAAATTATGTATAAATGTTTGCTTTCAATAAAGTTAAGATAACGTAAACTTAAATACTCCTAGCCTTTTTAGCTTGTATGCCCTGCCATTAAATTTAATAATAATATTGAAGGTTTAAACAATAATATTGTATCAATAAACAAAGTCTTACGCGCTATTATGAAATGGTAATTTGATAGGCTATAGTCAATATTTGCAGTTCTAAACTTCAGGATTTATCTTATAGGAATAATGTTATTTCTAATTATATCTAAATTTCATTGAGGTACTTCTAATTATTATAATACACTACACGCTATATTTATAATACACAAACGTCGACATTTTTATACCGTATACCTAATATTAACGAATACTAAGACGTAACAAAATATGTATATATATATATATATATATATATATATATAATACAGATTAATAAAATTTAAGTATTTGTATGTTATGGCAAAATATATATTTTTTACTATATGCATATGAAAGAATGTACGAATTTATGGTCCGTCTGCTGATTCCGGCCAATCTCCTCCAAACAACTAGATCGATTTTGACAGGATTTTCACGATATTATAAGGATTTTATGGACCGATGATCTAAGGAAGGTGGCGGGCAGTAAATGGATGTGGACTGCCATGGACCGGAATAGCTGACGCTCTTTAGGGGAGACCTTCGTTATAAGGGTGTTTCATATAAGGGTGATTCATTGATAAAATAAAGATAAATCGAAATAAAGATTTTTTTGAATAAATAATAAATATGAATGTTTTAAAAGTATACCTGGACTACGAGAAAATAGGGAAGTCCATCTTAATCGTTAATTTTAAAATTGAGGAGTCAGTTAATTATGTTTTGTCATTTTTTATTTTGTCTAAATGTAATGCGATAGCTTCGCCAATTATAAACAGGTTCAATGATTCTTCTTTATAAATTTGATAGATTTACGGTTTAAGAAAAAATATATCATCCCTAATGGTACAAAAATAACTTCTAAATTAATTTATATAAACAACAATGTAAATCGTCCAACAACTGTTTTACAGCTTTTGTAGGAGTAGAAGTGTTTAAATCAATTGATGTATAAGTCTTGTGATTTCACGCCGACGATGTACCGGCGGCGATGTATCTCAAAGATGATTATCGGGTGTGAATTGTTAGACCCAAACGTGGACTGCAGTTGTAAAAGCTTTGAGTAAGGTATTTTTTTATAGACGTGGTAATAAAATTACAGTTATTTTTAGGACGACGATATCAAACACTTCATGACAACATGTTCAATTTTTAATGATAGTATAATTTTACTTAACTATAGGATCCAAGCTAATATGCCCAGTCAATACGGCTTAATTGGTTAATACATAGTAGTTTTACAGTGAAGCCATACTCTAAATCGCCTTTTAACTAATGCTTAGCGCTAGATTAAATTAATATTATATATTTATTAGGAGTTAATAAACTTAAGCCACTTTACGTAAGATAAGAAAATATAAACAAAGTAAAGGAAATTTAAAAGTCTTCAAGGTGACATGATATTCATATATCCTTTTTTTCACTATTTAAATAATAAACAGAGCTTAAACTGTAATTAGTGATAGTTAACAAAATTTATGAAATAATGTACTTTATTACATAATGATTAAAATTCGTTTCCTTAGAATCGCGAAAATAATTTGCTTTACCATTATTTTTACATCATAAACTTCTATTTTACCAAACCATTAAGGTATGCGCACAATTCCCACTTTTTAGGCATACTGTTTTCTTAGAAGCGCCCGTGGGCGGGGCTCCGTCGTGAGAATAGAAATCGTAAATTGAATGCATATTTGAATATTTAAAGGATACAGAAAAATGTTTGTGGAGACAACTATTATCAAACATCTCCCATCTAATACTTAATAAGACAAGATAACGTGTCGATTATTTGATAAAGGGACCATTTTAAAGATTTATAGTAATGAAGACGAACCGGCATTAGATAAAAACAAACTGTCTCCCTCCGAAACAAGGGTCGGATCCTGCGCAATGTGTCGTATAGCCGAGGGACGATACTGTTTATCGGACCACCGGCGACGCTGCAGGACTGTAGCGACAAATTTATTGACACTCTTTCAATTAAAGCTATTGTTGCCACGAACAGTCGCACCGGCTACATCGAAATAAAACCCGATAACTCGCAGCGTGAATCTATAATACTCCAATCTCTTCGCGCACCTTCCGCCGTAAAAGGAGATTTATTAAAACTATTTGAAAACTGATTCGATCGAAACCGAACGATTTGACATTTAGATAAGAAGTAAAATTTATTTTTTTCCTCTCGATTGCGTTGCTTCGCTCTAGTGACAATGGAATAAAAAGGTTATAAAATGTGCCGGTTACGGCAGGTCGCCCACGTCCCGCGGGTGTTGTCCAATGTTCATACGAAACGCAACGTATCGGGGACGCGGAGCAGTCGCCGCTGCGAGCAGATAAAATGCGACGACTGTGTTATTACTTGTCGCTGATACGCGAGCATGTGTAAATATATTTGTGAGAACGCACTGGAGAAGTTTGCGTGGGCTGCAGAAAATGCATGGCTCGCACAGCCTTGGGCTATGAATCTCGGTAACTAAGCTTTTAGGTAATGACGAAGAAAGTTAGACTGTAAAATGTATATACCGTAATATAATACATAGTTGTTGTATGTTGTTGATTAGTTTTCGTTTTACAAACAATAATGGTCAAACGGTCGAGTTTTCATTGTAGATACCTGCATTCTTCTCCTTTCTTACATGCTTTTTTTTAAATTTCCAAAAACTTATCACTTTCCTACTTGTTCATGAATAAATTATAATTTAATCGATCAATAAATTGGTATTTTTGTTTTATTGTTATTTTTATTTATGATACAATTAATAGGTGCTATAAAAATAAATGTTGTGAGAGTCTCCATAAATTAGTTAATATATTATGTTAACATAATAGGCATTACACATACATTGAAAGTACCGGAGTATGTTTTCGTTTTGTTTGGGTAATTTACATATCTTCATTGTATTTGGTCGCGTTCTCAATAAAATTTAACCACAGTCATCTCCACGTGTCCTGCGAGTACCCAAGATGTTATTTTACGACGATCCTTGAGACCGAGTTAGGGTTATGGCTATAATTCAGTTTTATGAAACCCCTTATGGAACAAAGTGTATATTTCTTAAGTTTACACACATATCATGATGAATAGAGCAACTTTTGATATACATCTATGAACCTTACAATTTAATTCATATAGCAACAGTTACCAGGTGTAATTCTTTTGTCTATTGTTTATTGTAAAGCATCATAATTGTTTCCAAAAATACTTATAAACCAATAACTATTCAAAAATGATTTCTTTATGGATTGAAGTTCAGTGTATGTGGTTTGGATTATATATATACTAAACTAGTGACTTACCCTCGCTTTGTTTCGTGTTCGTTTCCAACCTACGTTTTAACGGCTTGTACCTATAGATTTCTCAAAGACGTTATATTTTCTCGCAGTAAAAAGCATCCTACAAAAGACAAAAGTTCTAAAAATTATCGTTCGGTCTCTGCATTGTTAATAATAACTATTTTAAAAACATTTTCCAAAAAATGTACGGATTTGACTTAGTATTTTATTGTATGTATAAATGAAAACGACGTAATTAAGGTCGAAGAAATTAGTGAAATAATTATTCATAATTCATGTGCATCTCGAATATAAGCAGAGTTAGAAAACTTTATTTATTGCAAAAAGAATAGATTAATAAAAAAATAACTAAAAGGCAACTCTTGAATTATGTCATATATTTTGTGTTGTTTTACCTTAGTACTTCCAGCGTGTTCTTCACAAATTTTGTGTAACCATTTAATGTTTTGGGATAAAACATAATAACATATGTCTGAGAATAAAAAGAAATTAAGGTTATTGAAGACTTTAAAAAAATCAAATAATTGCTCATCGAATATTAGAAACCATATTGCGATTATCACGTACATCTTAAAAATCTACTTTAAAATAATATTCAAGTGAGAAAAAGCAATAACAATTAGGTTTTATACTTGTGCAATCATAAATCTTTAATGGTTTACTCAGAGCGCATCCTTCTTACGTTCACGTTAAATTACGTTTATTCGCGTTTTTGCTGGGCTATAATGCAATGAGAAATTCCTTACAAAGGTTTACGGGCCCAATAACGAAGTTTACGACGCAAACTGCGGTTACGTAGCACGTGTTAAAAGCGTAGTATCTTCTATCGGCCAGTTTGTACAGCATGGGATATTCAGAAAAATGTTTTTGTTAGGAATACTTATTATATATTAAAAACAATGTTTCTCTTTATAGTATTCATCTAGTATTTAAAAGCATAACATGTCGTTACTGTCTTCCCAATTATAGGTACTTAGTACTAGTTAGTTTTAATTAATTAATTAATATGCGTACAGTGTATTGCAAGGGAAACATCCACCCTGCCAATTTGAAATAAAATATATTTTTTCATAAAATTATTTTTACATCAGTTCTACCCTCTATTTATTTATATATATTTATGTTAATTAGTCTGCTACTTTAGGGTCGTAAACAATATTATCATACTGGTAGTTCCAGTGACTCGAACAAAAGTAAACTCTATAGTTTTGTAATGGTATAGATTGAATCTGTAGCAAATAGCATTGATATAAGTCTAAAGTTCCATTCCCGACGTAGAAAATTTTAATTACTAAATGGAAGTTAATGATAGCTAAAATACGAGAATAACATATACCTAATGCATCCAATGAGATCCATGTACTTATTAACAACGCAGAGACTGTGTCAGTCTTTACCAAATAGTACTCGTACCTAAAGGGTAGATGTCATTTTGAACATTTTGAAATATTTTTTGTTGTTGTTTTAATGATATGAGATAGGAATGTTATTTTTTAAAATTGTTATATTGTATCTTAAAAACGTTATTGCAAGTTAAGTAAGTTAACGTAAATTTCATCAAAAACAAAAATAAAATAGGCAGCTCTCGCGCCCAAGGCCGCTAGGCGCCTTAGTAGGCGTCAGCTTTGGATTATGAGTTAGTGGAACTTCCCAGAATTTAGAGTTTTTTGCTTTTACTGATCTCAATCGCTGTGGAACTAAATAGCTTGCAGGTAACGCGACATTCCTTTCTTTTGTTCAAGCGGCTGCGGCGTTGTCTCCTCCCACACACTTCCGGAGACTATTACATATACACATTTAGTTTGGGCCTTATTGATTCTTATTGAGTCATAGCACAGTCATTTATTTTATTCAAATTAAATATCTAGTTGTCATATTAGACAATTATAATAATATGACAATTTCATCACATGAATGATTGAGCGGAATGTTTTCGACATGTGTTTTGTTTATATTACCTTATAATTAGTATTTTATAATCATTAATTAAATAAATAATTAATGCATTATTGATACCGTGTATGAAATGTACAGATCTATTTTAATATCATAATTTATATTATACCTACTGTGACCGACTGTCATTAGGTTTTCGGTTGCAGCGAAAAACATATTTGTAAATGTGTCTTTATTTGGAATACAATACGTCATAACTTGAAAAGGTTCCTGTGTTTATAAAAGCTTCGAAATAATAAAGCTTGTATTGAGTTTATTTTTATTATATTTGGCGGATAATTTATGGTCCGTTTTTGACAGCTGACATTATGACATGCTTGCGCTTTGTTCATTAATCAAAGAAAGCGACTCATATTGTTATTTTTTATATTTTGATTTCACGATCCCGACGTTGATAAGTGAGCAATAAGTAGGAGATTATTAAGATTTTTTAAAAGTTATTTTATCATTAATATATGATTAAATTAATAATAAAAATATAATTTAACATAAACATTTATTTAGTTATGCGAGTGACTAACAAAAAAATTTAGGCTGAGTCTATTAATACGGTTACCGTACGAACAATTTATAATTATTAATACGGGTACTAAACAAAGTAATCGGATGAATAAAGAAAATATTATTCGTCCGACAATTGTCGGTTTATACGAATATCTATCATTTTTTTGCTTTCTAATAAAAAAAATAAGTGAGTTTTAGGTGCAGGATATATGCAAAATATAAAAAGACAAAAACCTTAACCTACCGAGCTGAAAATTTATTATTTAAGATTCCACCGACTTTTAACATAACATAAAATGATAAAATAAACAAGCTAATCATCCGAAAAATGAACGAATAAATATGGTTTATTCGTCCAGTACCCGTACAAATAGTCACTTCGAAAATTTTACCGTTTCTCTCTAATCACATCTGACCATCGAGTTATAGATACGAGTACATATTGTTGCATAGTTGCAAATGTAAAACGTACATACCTTTTTATAATTTATAGTCATTTTAATTATTATTAATGTATAAGAACGTAATTATATGAAAATATGTTCGTGATAAGTGAAGGTTATTAAAATTTTATGATCTAGTACATTGAATGTGCTCTCACAACTTTCATACTGCTTTAGAAGTCGACGAAACTATCAGATAGATAATATATTTTGTCATTTTAAAATATAAACTATATAAACTTATCTGAATATTAATGATGTTAATTATTTCAATTATATTTAAAACCAACTCCCACACTATCGGCACTATTACATTTAACACAATGATGCGGGGGCATTGATATATTCTATTTGATAGAGATGAGCTGCCTTGTTTATTTATTAATTATTTTTTATTTGTTGCAGGTATGGAGTCGTTAGTGGGTTGTTGAATATAAAATAGAAGAAAATAATTAATAATTGTGTATGTATCGCATCTACTTAAAGCTTAGAAGATAAGTACTTAATTATAATTAAGTTGTTAAAGTGAAACTAAAGGCAACAAAAGCGATGCTCTGCTTTGAGTCTTATAAATTAAACGAACTTGTTAATTGTGTAAAATGCTTTTGTGTATCTAAGTGCTGTAGCCGTCGCGAACAGAAGTAGCCTATTTAGTTTATAGTAAAGACTTAGTAAATATAAGTTCGAGGCCGAGGGCGCGCTTTCGTAAAGTTCTATTTGCGAGCGTTGCCGCAATGTTGACAGTGTTCTGCCTTCGCGGCCACTGTGCAGTGATCTGTGATCGCTGAGTAAATGTTAAACGCGACAGGTTTTACAATAGAAATTGATGGAGAAACGTTATTGCACTGATTGACCAATCGCTTTTACCTAGAAACATACTCGGTAGGTACTGTAACACTTGCTCTGGAAAGTATATAACTACGAGTGTGTTTGCGTTTTTGTAATATCATTTGAAAATATACCTTGAACTTTTTTTATGTCATATAGAGCAGATAGCATTTAAAAAATAAAAAAGTTAGTAATGGTACATAAAACTCATAAAACCAGTAGAATTATTATATTTAATACATTTTTAATATAAACCATGTCTTAGAGTATTTTCGAATATTATAGTGACAAAATTCTATAATAGTAAAATAATTCAAGGTTAGTGGAGAGTGTATTTACCGTGATATTGTACAGAGATGTGCGGTCAGTTTGACCTTATTGCCTTATCGCTATCGTTCCCGCAATCTGCATGTCTTCCATTAGGCATTTACAACTTCGCCAAGCTGTTTAGGTAAAATAATACTTACATGCTGTTAACGTACGCTGCGAGTATTGTAGTGTCGATTTATGCATTTTAAGTTATAATATGCAAACTCTGGCTACGAATACTATTTATTTAGACCGTGTCTACCCGAAAAATTAAACAATAACTAAAATTCGCAAATCTAAGAAAATGCTTAACAAATTATGTATTTTACAGTAGCATATTCCTTTAGTTTTTTTGTGTAATACTAAATACAGTTGACATGTTTATTAACATGGTAACTTAAAATTTTCAACAGAATCATTAAAAATCAAAAAGTGCGTAAAATTCAGTATTTATATACTGAAAAAATATATTGCGAGTTTATGCTACAAAGTCAATTTCTGCTTTTGTAAATTATAAACAAATAAAAAGAATATGCATGAGACAATGATGTTATACAGGACTAGATACGCAATGTACGGCGTCGGTACGTGACAAGGTTGGATATGTCCGCTGACATATAAGACCTCAGTTGTCAGCTTGATGTCATAAGAGTGATTGCTTGGCAATAAAAAAGTACAAAATGGTGAAATGTGTAGTAAAAGTGTGCCAATCACGGTCTGAAAAGATAAATAAAGCAAGTGGTGTTACTTTTCACAAGTAAGTTTCTTAAATTTTCTTCAGATTATCCATAAAAACATTATAAGACGAAATAAATTTTTCAAACATCGTTTTGTCATTGATGACACATTAATGTGACCAGAATATTCGATTTTGAATTTCCCGGATTGTTGGGAGTTTAGTGAATAACGTATGTACTCGTATGTATGTTAGTATAAGTGTAAATTTATTATTAAAGTCTGTTATGTTAAACGCACTGTAGTATCATACTCACTCATTGAACGAAAAAATAACACACTCACGTTCACAGTTTACTTTACCTATACCTACCTATATAGACAGATATATTTTTATAATATATTTTTTTTATAATATAAGTAAAACAATAATATTAAAACAGCTTTGTTTCAAAAACGCTTATAATTTCGGATCCCGAACCCGTAGTACGTAACAATAGTTATTACTTATTTCACCTTGATTTTACAGTTTTGAAATACATAATATAAATATAATATACATTTACGCATTTTTTTAATCATCCTAATCTACCTAGTCATCCTTATTAACTTTTCTAATTCTTTAAATCTATTGAAAGATCCATCAAACAATATTTCATAGTAATTAATTAAAGCCTTGTGCAGCAAGAAAAAAAATCAAACCTTCATTCATTCTGGGGAAATTATGTTGATTAATGACAACATCTGACCGTTTGTCAATGATAATGTCTTGTCTCTTTCCAACGTAATAGCTTGACGTTAGAAAAAAATGAGACAAGCATACATTATTTGATCGTATTGACATATATATGTATCAGTTTCAAAGCTACGACTTTAAACTCGTAAGTTGACACGTTTTTTTGCAATATTTTTGTTAGACATTGCTACTCTAGTCTTTTATAACTCAATGGCATGAGATATGTGATGATATGAAAATGATATTATTGTTTCATTGCTACGTTGACAGGTAGGATTTAAATAACAAAACTCAAAATTACCATATTAACACGGCATAATATACAACATCCTTGTTATACTGAAAGCAATTTAAATTATATTATTACCATGAGTATAGAACAGTGCAGAGAATTGTTAGCTCATTTCGGGAAATAAGTGTTTAAGCATGTTATACTCATTTTCATATCTAAATGTGAAAATTAAATTATTACTCACGCACACTATTTACTATTTTTGTAGTTACTCTAGCTCAAGGGTACAGTTACACATGCTCATAACTAGCACGAAAGCATGCCACTATTGAGCAATTGCTACTTAGTAGCATGTGTGTCGAAACATTGCTAATAATGAGCATGCTTATTTCGAGCATGCTCATATTTCGACTGTCGTGCGATTTTTGGGCATGCTACTGTCAAAGTCTACTGGAAAAAGTCACTTGGTTTTCCATTTTTCACTTGCACACTGGCAGAGAACTTGCTAAAATGTCGAACACCAAAGAACCATCCCGTGCTTAAATAGCATGTGTGTTAAATTTATTGCTTTAAGCACGCTTATTTAGAACCATGCTTAATAAAAGCTTGCTAAACAAAAGCAAATGTGTCAATTTGAAGAGCATGCTTGTCTTAAGCATGCTAATAAGCATGACATTTTATGAGCATGTGTAACTGTACCTTATTTTGTATAATATAGGTTAGAAACACCGAGCGCATAGAAATCTAAGTTAAAAATACAATTAATAAAAACGAAGCCTTAAAGAGACTTAGCGCCTTAGAGCCTTAAAAAAATATATGTTTGCCTGTAATAAATAAACTAAAATTTTCGTTAGACCGATTAAGATGTTTAGTGCGAAGATGCGTCCTTCCCGGATGGTTAAGCTCTTAGAAATCATACTTTTAGAGGGTGCAATGAGATAAAAGTAATTTACAGTTCATACTAACCGTTAAAAATATGTAGGGACGAACCCGAGCGAGAAGCCAGAGTGAGTCGCTCGTTAACTTCTACGAGTAATTCTAATTTGAAGAACAAACATTTGAATACCTATTATTTTGTTTACTAGTACAAGAGCCCATTGATAAATTTTGTATTAAGGATTAAAACGTTTGTTAAACTTTCAACAATATTAATTTAGTTATCGTATAAACTAATTATTATTGAATTTTCTGTAATAAATTAATGTAATAAAATAGAAGGATGAAGCAATCCGTTAGGACAACTAATTAGTTTTCAGTCAGTTAGCGCCGGCTTTATAACATTGATGGAGTTATTATAGTGAGAAACTTTCACTTTGCCCAATAATATATAACAAGATAACCGAACAGAAAATAATACGAGAAGAAATTAATTTTAATATAAAATAATTATTATAAAATAATAATATTGAAAACGTTTAATAACGAATTAAAAAATAAAATCTATAAATATATTGATAAAGTAATTTTCCTAAACAATATGTTATTATTGCATTAAGTAATTAAATAAAAAAAAACAGCTCCACCGTGCTGTGAGGGCAAAAGAAAGTCAACTGCGCGACTAATATTAACAGTTTTTTTTTAAATCTTTGTCAGGTAGCAACCGATATATCAGAGTAGACAATGGAGCAGATCTAAAAGATGATCCAGGATGTAGAGGGTGCAATTAGAAAAAATACTTGCTTCAAGGTCATTTGTTGGTTATAATGACATTTATAGACTCTCCTAGTCCAAAAACCTGCCTATTTAAATTTTTCTATGCGTTCAAGAGAAATATGAACTCATATCTAGAGTTAAACAAACGATAATAAATTTATGTTCAATGAAAGTTTAACCACAGAAGAAAATAAAAGAATTTTGAGTGTTACGAAATTTTTATTCAATTTAAAACGTTAATCGCCTGCAACCTTTAATATATATGGATGCAATCAAAGATAATAAAATGAACATTTACGTTAGCAGTGCGCTCGAGCAGTTAATCACCGTGGTTATAGTGGGTATAGTGTCCGCGAAGAGTTCGCGGCGGACACGGGTTCACCCACGCGCAGACGAGTGGCGCCAAATGCTAGCTGCTTTGGTCTACTTTACGCTTTACAAATTATTCTAATTTAAACATTCTGATCGATGATTGTAATTTTCGTATCCCATAAATCTTTTGTTATAACAGATTTACTATTAAATATTTATAATAAAACTGTAATATTCTTACTTTTACTTCTTGAAAAAAAAGTAAATGCTATAAGCTATTTTTATATTGTTAATCAGAATACATACTTATAATAACATTTTATTACATGAAGTTACAATAAAGAAAATTACAAGAAAACTTAACAATATATACAAAGCCAATATAGACTTAATTATTACTGTACAAGTCGTATCCGCGTAGAATAGTGGCAAGAATGCTAGCCACATTCCCCCGCTGAATGGCAATGCTGATTCTTTGGGCGAAAAATGACCCAGCTCTCTTGTCACAAGTGGAGGCGATAAGACGAGATGCCATAAACTAATTATTACCTAAATTATTATTTCGTCAATAATTACTCAGTACTAACTCTCACTATCGGAATATTTTGAAAATATCATCTAAGCTCTTATAAAGTTGGGAACCCTTTTGTATAATTACTCTTGTTCTATTACATTATATGGATAAATCTATTGAGTTTTAACAGCAATATAGGTTACTATGTATAATGTATTCCTTGCATGTAACGTTTAGTAAAACATAAAGCTGATAGTGAATTATATCATATAAATCAATCTTCATCGCGTTTATTGGCGAAGTAGTTAAGTGAATTGTGCTCAACTGGATGCTCAAGAGCCATTTAAAATGTATAACAATGCGTTGCTTATTATTGATAAAAGGAGCATATCGTATTTGTGTAGGTACTGTGTTTAGGCATTAAAGTCTAATATAGAATATCATATACTTTCTACTTTTTTAAATGCACCTACAGTGAACCTAATCTCTGTGCTCGCGCGTTCGTCTCCCGTTGGGGAAATTCCTTTGTGTGATGCGTATGTACTCAGGTCATGTACATACTCGTTTAACACAAGACTCGTAGCTTACCGTGGAATTAGAAGGTGTTGTGTTAACATCTTAATATTTTATTGATTTATGGTAGAAATATTGCGATCAAGTTACAAACCTTTTAGAAAGAGAAGATTTATATCACATTTAATGTAATTGCGAGATAAACTGATACAAGCTTACTGCTTACGGAAATTTACATCGGTTGTTCTCTAGAAATCTGGATAAGGAATGTTATAAATTGCAAAAAGGCAAACCATGCTTTTGAGAACGATTCCTTCAAGTACTTCACAATGCGATCGTAGAGTATTGTGCGTCTGATCCATTGGATCTGAAGGCTTTCTTTGCACTTTCTTGACAGGATTTATATACTTTTATTCCACTCTCTGGATAGCATGATCAGATATTGTGTTCGAACTCTAAAGATAGTTATGTCTTAGATCATTTAATTTTTTTTAAGCCAATACTTCGGCAGCATTATAATAATGTATGAAAAATACATAAAAAATCAAGTTTCACAAGAAAAGAGGAAAAACTTAAAGAAAATATCCGTGCGCTTTATATTCTGCAAGTTTTGTAGTAAAATTAAAATCAAAACAACAAAAAGGTGTGTTTAAAATTAAACTTACACTAACAGTAGTAGCGTAAGTTTGTAAAATATTAAACAAAAATTGTTTCAATATACGTAGAAATTTTGTTGAGGTTTGGGCCAGGTTCCAGCGATATGTCTGGAATAAACACCAGCAATTTAAAACAGATTCTTGGTAGTGCATCGTGTCTTATCTCGTGTAAGCTAGTTCACTCGATTGTAGAGCAGCATAATGACTTAATACAATGCACGTACGGAAACTGCTCATGAGAAGTTCATGGCATTTGCTACTTTGTCATGGAGATTATACTTGCATAATATAAGGGTTTTGACGTTCGTAAGCTGTAAACGCAAGCAAAGAGCCGCTTAATACGGAGTTGCTATATAACAGTTTTGAAATA
The DNA here is from genome assembly GCA_951802675.2 of Boloria euphrosyne. Classification (NCBI taxonomy): domain Eukaryota; kingdom Metazoa; phylum Arthropoda; class Insecta; order Lepidoptera; family Nymphalidae; genus Boloria; species Boloria euphrosyne. Next base: position 9,173,292 of record OX637872.1, read on the forward strand.
TTTAAAATTTCCTCAATTAATTAAAGATTTTGCTGTTAAAAGTAATTTGAAAAATAAATATAATTTTAAAAATAATCGAAAAGATTAAATAAAATATTTTTTTGAGCAAATTATGAGTGTTTTAATAATTATAATTTATAAAGTGTTCCTCTGCTAAAATTTAAGTGCTTGCAGTTAAAAACAGTTCCTCTCTAAATCTTTGTTAAGTAAACATTTTAAGTATAAACTTTTTAGTAGTGTTAATTAAAAATATTTTGATATTATTTTCTTGTGTAACATTTTTATTTGAGTATACATAAGCGAAAACACAATACCTTATAAATATTTTCATGCTTTAGGCTGTGCATTTTACAATGTCTCTTATCAGATTATACAATTGTACAAAAATATAACATAAATAACAGTTACTATTATATAGGTACTTATTTAATCTTTAACTGGAAAAGCTTTTAATTAAGTTAACTGAAGAGTTAGTTATGTAATAATGTTAAAAAGTTTAAAAAATACAGCTTCCCGCTTTGCTTTTAGAGTTGATAAGTTATCTCTCCCCTTCATCTTTATTAAAATCGTAATTAATATGTGCGTAAGTAATGTTTTAATGCCCTTTAACTTAATTAAAGCAGTTAGTTTACCTTATCCAAGGATTGCAGCGTCAAAATGTTCGAAGTTTGTTGAAGTTATCTCTAAAGTTCAGCAATCTACCTCTTAGGTCGGGCCAATCTCTTTGAAAATGGCTGTCTAAGTAGCCCAAAGCAGTCTCGGTCTAGCAGCTTACGAATGTTGATATGAAAATCCCTTCTCTCAACAACTTCACATACGTAACCACACAAATCGATATATAAACATTAAATAAGATTAATAACATTAAAATTCATATGTTGTAGAAGATTTTAAATAAATTCACTTACCTTACATTTCATAAAAGATATAACCAGCAAATGCTTCCTCAGCGGAAACTTTAAAATGCAATCTTTGTGGAAGCAAAAGATTAATAGCGTAAACGTTTTAAAGCGCAGCGGTGACAGTCCAAAAATTCTTGCCTCGTGCGACGCACCTCACACTGTGGGGCAAAAACGTGTGGCAAATTCCTTAATTAGCTGTAGGAATTAGAAGGTATTAGTTTAGATCGTACTGAGGGTAGGCCACATGCAAGTCATTATGCGGACGATCATTGAATTAATGCGACCGTTACGAGAGCGGTAGTGTTGCAGAGTAGCGCGGTCCGTTGTATCCGATTTCACTTCACAATATTCTACGCTCAACTTAGATTTGCCAGCGCGGCTATTCTTAATTTGATTATGTCAAGATACCAAGTTTAATGTTCATAAACGTTTGCAGTTTTGTGAATGTGTTTCAAATGAATTCGTTACTTTGGTCAAAGATCTTCTTTTGTACTACTATAATAAAGATATATTTTCTGCTAACTAATATCTTTGTTTGGGGAAAGCGATATGATTATTTTTGAATTTCCATATATTAATCCTAATTCATTAGTGGAAACCGCATAGAAAAGCCTCACTGTACTTTATGAGATCAGTCGCAACAAAGACAAACTCAACTTTATTATGTACAGAAATAATATTGACATCATCAAATATGTACTTCTTTTATAATTAGTTAATAAGTTTTTTGAGTTTACTTTAGAAATTATTGATTCTGCATACAAACTTACATTTCTCTTCTCTCTCTCTTAAGGTATGATTTCCGGTATAAAAACTATTTTATGTCCTTTCCAGGATCTTAAGCTACCTTCAATGTTCATTTAACCTAATTCACATAGAAACATACGAAAACAAATATTTTATAGCATAGATTATATAGGTACCTAGTACTGATAATTTTCAAATAATGTTTCGCTAATGATCTGTTCACTGTAAAACGGCAGATAATCCGGGATGCCGAAATTGCATATTCCAAAAGCTGTTAAACCACAAAATTTAACGAAAACTTTTTTTACTTGAAGTAAAAATCTTGAGCAAATAGTAAATTGATCGTCGTGATTCAAACGAGTTTGCATGTTTAAATGTAGATAAGAGGTTGTAACATTCTCTGGAACACAGCTAGGCAGGGTCGGTTGTTGGCGGGCTGCGAAGGCGGGCGGGCGATTGACTAAAGACGGGATATATTGAGAAGTAAAAAAAATCTATATAAATTAAAAAAAATACTAAGCCTTCAAAATAATTTGAACATATTTAATGATTCTTATTCACTGAACAATAAGTAAAAGTTCTTATTACGAGTAGTAGGAGTCGAAAATTAAAGTGTTTTCTTTTATGTAGACAGTACTGAAATGTGTCATAGGATTCATTTAATTTTGGTAAATCACACTATTTATAGAAGATATTTATGTACACAGACAGTCTTTAAGGGACTGAGCAAAGCGTAACATAATAATTAAGAACATACTCTTCGTTTCGAGACTAAAATATATATTTAATTGAAATTCGTTCAGTCATTTTCGAGTTGTATTATTTCTGTATTATTATTTTACTACATACAGAATCGTAATATTTACTATAATTTTTACCTTTTACTTTTCGTATTTAACTTTATCAATATTTATCTGTTTCTATTCCGAAGTCAAAGTGAGTTAAAAGTATTGCAGTTTTTACTCGATGTTAGTCGACTGTAGCTAAACCTTAAGAAGGAAAAGCGATAGTCTCTTGGTTCCGGTTGATAACAGAATGTTTGAACAGATACCGCGCGCATTTGCTTATTGCCTCTGATGATTTCTTAAATGTTTGCAAAGATTTTAGTTAACCCAATTTTATTGGTAATGTTTGGATCTCGATTTGATAGAATTAGTGATTATTTTCTTGGTTTGGTTTTATTCCTTTTAATAATGTTATTTGTGATAGAGTTTTTTAGTAAATAATATTTTTCATATAAAATTATGATAAGTTGTGATTTTAAATATTTGATTCATCTATATCTATTCTATTCTATACATATAATAAAACTGTAGAAAAGTCGTTTTTTGTACATCAAAAAAAAAATAGAAAAAAATAGCCAGGGTGTTAAAGGACAACCAATAGAACCCATTTCCAGCATTTTTAGAATTTTTGTCTGTTTGTCGGTTTGTCGGTTTGTCTGTTTATTTATCCGGGCATCACGTAAAATGTACGAAAGCAATGTAGATAACTTTTATACACAACGATTGAACGTAACTTGAAGTAACATTTAGTTTTTGTTTCATTGCAATCGATTCAGTCTATCAAAAGATATTTGAGTTTAAAGTGAAGACGTAGAGAAATTCCATAAGTAAAATTAGGGTTATGTGAATTTGGTCTCACTCATCTATACACCTGAATGTAAATATGCGTGCACAGTTAGGAGGCTGCGAAAATGCACAGGAGTTTTCCAATTTATTGCTACAAATAGGCGATGGCACATACCCCGTACAAGAAGATGGAAAAGTTATTTTGATTGATAATGATTTGAATTGATGGTTCCACAGCTAATGTTAAAAGCTAATGTTAAAAAAAATGATTTGTATCGGTATCCTCCAACAGCGCTTCGCATTAAAAAATACATTGTTAAGTTCCGACATCCACGCGAACGAAGTCGCGGGCACAGCTAGTTATAAAATATATCTTTCCTTTAAGTTACATACATTTATAGCTATAATTTAGTACAAAATTACGGTAGCAAGATACTTCTGCTTTTATGTAACTTTTTGCAGACAAATTAAAAATATTATTAGAAACTTTAAAAATTTCTTATACCTACTTTTTCAAGCTTTCTTATTTTCGTCTAGCATAAGGATGACATACAGTCCTTATCGTTTCGTGACACTTGGCTCGCTCTGAGCTAGAGAGCATCCATTAAAAGTTTAACCTGAACTCTCTAGTGATAGGTCGCTACATAACCGTAGTCCGTAGAACTAGGCAAGCTTTGGAACTGCGAGGAATACAATATTATGGTGTAAATGTAAACTAATTGGTTGTGTTCTTATCTTTTATTAAATTTTATAGTGTACGTACGGTCCTTTGAAATAGAAAAACCAGCCTTCATCAAAATCGGTCCAGTAGTTTTCTCGTGATGCAGTCACAGACAGAGAGACAGACAGACAGACAAAAATTCTAAAAACTATAGATTCACCCTCTGTAACATTTTTTTATGATATTTTCTAAAAAATATTAAATTACAGATTTGATTCAAACTAAATTCCTTATCGAATTTTAGTATGTTATGTAATAATAGGTGTAATGAACACATCATTCCAATATTGAGATACGCGCAATAAACAGTTCTGGGCGATATTCACCAACAATTAACTGCTTTTCATCGTTAAATAAACATTCATAACATATTAAACAAAGGATTGAATTCATCAATAAAACTATTACCCCTTGTGGGGATCAATGCAAAATGTTTTAATTTAAATTAATATGGTTTTATACTTTTTTATAACCTTTGTGTGTGAGTGATGTGAATAAATTTAAATGAAAGCTAAATTGTTCACAATTTGTACATATTGTATGTTTTGAATCCGGTATTCATTGACTTATTTGGAGTAAGGTAATAAATTTGGGTTATAAACCTTTTTTTTAAAAAAAATACATGTAATATTAAGAATATAAACTACAAAGATATGTAGCAATCATATAGAAACTAAGCAAAACGTAATTTTTTTTTACTACATAGTTATACTGTATACATAACAATACCAAAAGGATTGGAATTTCGAGTTTTACCGTGCACCAGCGTCGTCGAGAATGGACAATGATTACTACAAAACGTAATTATCCACACACAAACACATACTATGAGTACAATATTAAATTACTTTTTAGCTTTTTAATAAATGTTACATTTCCAATATGTACTTAATGTTACAAAGATTATTATGAAATAGTTTGTTGACTACAGTCTAGGAATATTAAATAAGATGGAGGTAGATTTAATTTTTACATATACAAAGTAAAGATTTTGTTGACGGAGTTCGAGTATCTTGCTGCGGTCATTAGTTAATTACACTTGTTTTTGCACTATATGATGATTCGATTTGTATACATTGCTTTTTATTTTTATACATTAATAAAAATAAATACTTTTCTTTTAGATTTTAATATAAGCTCCTCACTTCAGCACATTACTATAAATGACGTAATAAAGGCGTCAGAGTGATCTCCACTGGTCCCCAGTAAGCCTCTTGATATGTTACTGTGACGACGTTTTTCCCTCGAAAATTTCTGATAAAGAGTATTTTAGTATTGAGTAACCCAGAATCCGAGCTTGCAAAATAGTCAGTAACTATAAGCTCCCCTTTTATGCAAATTTGGAGTAAAGCAAATCCGGTCTATCTAGGATTCGATTTGTAACGTATATTTAAAATCAAAATCATTTATTCTTTAAAGTATCCTTTGTTCGAGTGCAAAAGTTGTTTAAAATGTTACTGTAGGTATACTATTTTTTTGGTGACTTTTGTTGGGTATCCTATATTAATGGTGAATATGTAACGTAAATATGATTTTAAAACTCACATACTTCACATTTTAAAACTCAAATTTTTATCACATTTTCTATAAATTATCACAGGGTATAAGCAAAACGTATATCAATGGCCAAAGCCCAAAGATGAAGTAATAAATATTAAATAACCGAAAAATCTCATTATTGTGGAACTCGTGAAAATACGTCTTTAATACCTATTTGATATGACGTTACATTCATAAAAGTACCTATACTTATAACGTGTGAGCGATGAGTTAATTTGTTCAATTTCTAAATACACGACTCTGATTATGTAATAAATTATGCGCTCGTCATGTACCGCAATAGATTTCTGAATAATTTTGCGTACCAAGTCGTCGCATTGGTCATATATTTGTGTTTTGTGATCAGTGTAAGAAGTACATGTTTGAATGTGTCGTATGTAGTACATATTATGTTGTTTATATGTATTTAAAAGTTTCCCGGCAAATTGTTATATAGGTAAAATGGTTTTTTGACTTCAAAGATCTTGACTTCAAAGATAAACTTCACATACAAAAACAAATATTTTATAAATTAGAATACAAAAACGTATCGCTTATATAAGCATACTAGCGACTCACCCTTGCTTCACTCGTGTTCTAGGTGCTCCCTGACAAATTTAAAGTTTGTAGCACAAAAAACGACTTTAATACTAACTTTCGAGAAACCTTAGACCTTAATCCGGCCCTGTCGCAAAATCCGTTTTCACCGCTTTTCTCTTTTAGTAAAGTACTTAATAATTCAAACTCATTTCTAATTATGTCAAAGAAGTTTTGTTTTAACTTAGGAGATCAAACTCTTACGATATGTTGATTTCATTAATATTGCAGAAATTCTTTAGACATCAATAATTGATAATTATAAATTATAAAAATCTGTTCTAAGTTCGCTTACAACAATATTAGTTTAACGTCTATTGAATAACACTCCACTTTACAGATTTATGTAGAAATGCATTACAATTACATAATCTTTATTATGTTTTTGAAATTTAATACAAAGTATTTCATATTATACGTAAATTTGAAACGTGTTCTGTTTCATTTTTTATTATCATAAACTAAACAGTGGCAAAATTCTTATTTTTCACTCCTGTTAATAAATTTCAAAATCCGTTATTAATTAAAAGTTATGAATCAAATCATATTGATAAATACTTTTTTATATTCATGCGAAAATTCGTCATTTTGACTGAAATTATGTATTTGGATTTGCTTACCGACGTATCAAAAAAACCCTATAAAATAGTTTTACTTGAAACACTTAATTGCTTTAATAATAATGTCATCCCGGCCGATTACGGCCACGGCGGCCAATCTCATTGAGACTAGCCAACGGCGCGGGACATATTATAGTGCACGAGTGTATGCGCAGACACAAGTGCACTCTCTGTTCCTTATCACTCTCATATTCCGGCGGACCGAAAGCTCGACACGACCAGTGACAGTTAAGGCGCAGGACCGACGGCTTTACGTGCTCTCCGAGGCACTGAGGCTTACGAAACAGAAAGACTCAATAACCAAACTTGGCCCGACCCGGGACTCGAACCCAGGACCTCTCGATGTATGACCGTACATGCTAGTCACTACACTACCGAGGCAGTTGCTTTAATAAGTATTCAATAAACTATTTTGAAACGTGTTCGAGTTTTCATTAACTGTTCCTTAAAATGTAATTTAAAATTCAAGAACGCTTAGAATACCGTATGTGCGTTTCGTTCCAACTAAAAGGAAAGGTTGATAAATGACACAACGTAGAATTTGCCTCATCTGCTTGAGCGTGCACCAGTTTCATAACCAAGGGAGCACTTCCGTCTCACTATGAATTACTAGCGAACTCATTAACCCACATGAGCTGCTGTTCTTAGATTACTGAGGCATAAACAATTAAATTAGACTCATGAGATATTGCCAATTTCTGAAGTATTAAAGACATTCTGTTACAATCTAATTATAATAATATTTTATGCAAGACTCGCGTTAAGTCCCTCAGTACGCGTATTTTACATACAATTTAATGCATTTTAAAATACAAGTTACTTAAGATACTCCTTGTAAAATCAGATGTCTGCCAGTAAAAGTCCCATCCAAATCGGGCCAGCATTTCGGTGAAAAATTATTCATTTCTTTCTTTTTCAAATTCATTTAGTAAAATGTTATGTTGACAGTAAAAAACAGACACTTATATTGTATTTACCTCTATAGATAATTTTGGAAAACATTTTCAAAAATTACTACCTACTACTAGAATAGGACTACTTTAGACGTAGTAAAATCGAAATAAAACCGTAGATTATTTATATCGTAAGATTGTGGATGTTATCGATATCGTGAATAGGTCTCTAAATTATTCAATTAATTGCTTTCCCAGCTCCGTTTCTGCTAAACTCGAGAAATAAGATAGGCACGTTGATTACCTGTTTCATACTTGCAGATTGTCAGCAATTTTAATAATTTACATGTGAACCAATTAACTAGATCGCCCGCGGATTGAGCGGTTTTAATAAAAGCAAATATTTCAAATAACTTAGCTTTGTATCCTGTTACAATAATCGTTATATTATAATACGCTTATAAATGTTCACAATCATGGACTAATTCAGTCACTGATTATTACTTATTTTTTAAGAGTTCTCTGTGCTCAGACTAAGATGTGGATGCAATTGCTAAATTTAAAAAATAATTAAGTCTATAAAAAGTTACAGTGTTGCTCTTTGTAGATCACGATATCTTTCACAATCAAGAATTTATTGTGGAGTGTAGATCATTATCGAAAAAGAAAATTGAATAGTAAATGCTAACAAACTCAAATGGACGATAATACAAGTAAGCACCCACGTAAATTTTTCATAAGATGAAATGAACAGCCACTTATTTTAATGCGCTCTTTTTAAACCAGTGTGATTTATCATTTTCAAATGATATTTGCTTTTAGATATTTTATGATACAAAACGAAATAACAAACTATTGCCATATTTATTTGTGAAAGTATAAATATAATTTATCAATAATTTGTACGTACCTATTATGCAAATATAAAAAGGTTATAATAATATTGGTATTGGATAATGAATATTGAACTATTGTATTAATGCTGTAACAATTACCTACGTAAAGCGTAAAAAAATTTAAAACGAGTACAAAATATTCAAAAATAATTCAAGTCGTGAAGGTATGAATGTGATGCATGGATATAAAATGTCTGTCAGTGAACAGAACTATAAGAATCATAGAAAATGCCTGTTTTAAGATAAAGATCTGTTTATACACCCATAACAGCAAAAAATTGAAAATGCGACATACTTATACCCTTTACCCATTCACATATTGTATTTCGTTTTACGTTTTTATTATATTTCCAAGTACAATACATTTTTATGCATTATCAAACGAGAATCGTGTCTCAGCGAGTTCAAGAAATTTCGATTACAAAATAAATCTATACATATAATAAGATTCTAACTTAGAATCGAATCTGTACATTGAATAATTTTTTGGAATTCTTATTGAAATATTAATTATTAATGGTACAGAGGTCGGTTTTTAGAACTTTTGCCTGTCTGTCTGTATGTCTATGACCACATCTCGAGAAAACCACTGCAAAGATTTTGATGAAATTTGGTATGATGATAGCTGGTTATCCGTGTCAGGATATAGGATACTTTTGACTGCTGGAAAATATCTAGTTTCTGAGAAATCTCAAGTAACCGTTAAACATCTTTCGTAAAACAACAAACGGTATGTGAAATCTAAGGATTTAGTTTCTGATCTTTAAAACGCAGGTAAGCAGTAATTATATTTTAAATCTATACCATAAATAGCTTAACTGAAAATAAATTTATTCCATCCTGAATCAGGGAACAGAGGAATAGTAATGCAAGTGAAACTTATGCAAAGCTCGAATCGTCAATAAATAAAAACTGTTTTTAATAAAAGCGCTGCGTGCAGCGGGCGCGATCCACAGGCATATTGCATTCGAACGTATAAATTCACTAATACGCCTGAACTTGTACGATAAAGTCTAAAATCGCACAACTTATTTTACTACCGGAATAATTCTTGGGATTTTTGACAGCGCAATCGAAGTTTGCCGGTAGGCTTTGCCGTGCTTTAATTAAGAGCTGCTGTGAAACTCATACACTTATGTTAGAATTATACTACGTGATACTGACATGCCTGCTCGTAGTTATCGTTTAACATTATATAATATAGATATAGGATAATTATAATTTACAAAATTATCCATACCATGTATATTTTCATGTTTAAAAATTTCGCCACCGTATACAATTTTAAATATTACTGAAAAACTTTATAAGATAATGAACTTAAGTAGCAAGATTATACTTTAAAATATAAAATTATGAGAAATATGTATGATTTTGGGCAGTTCATGGCAAAATGATCACAATTATCAACTTAAATGTAGATTTAATGTAAACGAGCTGATAGAATTGCTCTGAAATTGGTTTGATTATACGAAATGAATCCCGTATAATCGACGGCTGGAAGGCCGAGTTTACAAATCGTTTACAAAAAGGGGACGATTACAGTAATTCGGTGGAGTCGCAACGTGCACAATCAGCTAAAAAGGAATGAAGTTTTTATCGCCTGTCCAATGCTCGTGTCCGGGCCGTTTCTAACGAGCTCATTGGAAATTCAGATTCGCCGAACCGCACTGTAATCAATAATATTAAATGTACGTGTTTCCTGAAACCGCGACTTCAAGACTGCTAATCTTATTACGCTGCACTGAACATGAGCGCACTGCACAACTACAAAATGATGTATTAAACGTTGAACGTGACAGGAAATTGTGATACATCAATACTAAAACACCTTGATATTACAAATTTATTTACGTATTCTTGCTAATATTCTATGCCAAGATATTTTATGCCAAGATATATTTTATGCCAAGATTTTCAAATCTGTCTTATTAAATAAACTTTCTTTGGGTTTCTCCCAGACTTGAGACGACTGAGCTAATTATAATTTAAACTTTAAAGGCTTTCTGACAAGTTTTTAATTTCTAAACACTCCACAAATTAATATTACACGACAACTAAAGTTTGGTTCGAATTAATCTCATAAATTAACTAATATAATATGTACTATGTAAGAGCGGTGCTAAAAAGGGACTAAAATATTAATGTAATTCGCTGTATTAATATAATACCTCTTAACCAGTATAGTGGGTCGATTAGCGAAGCAACCACATCGCTAATGACGTGTTATCAACCAATGCATTATTAATTGAGTTGCATTGGCGCCATTCTGTTGAAAGTATCTCAATACTCATTTCATATCGATGAGAATACATTACTGCAAAGTTACAAGGTAGTAACGAAACTCATCAAGTATGTAATTGACGAGAAATGTTATTTCTTGCTCCGCTTTTGTCGATCAACTTCGCATAAAAAGGTGTAGAGGAACTAAGTTATCTCAACTGATTCGAATAAGTGTTGCTTAAAGAGTAAACGACGTTAATGGAATTGTAAAATAGTTATATTTATTAGTTGATATATTTCTAAGTGCTGTTATATTTGCATAATATAGCATTTTAGAAGTTCTTGGAATTAATTAATTATTATAACCTAATATGCTTTGAGTTTCGTAAGATAGTTTTGAGTATTACTATTTTGATAAATATATATATTGATCAGGCTGATATCAAATCAAATCCATGTTATAAAATTCTACGGAAAAAATCATGTCTTAAATGGATATTTCTTTCTTTCTTCATAAATATGGGATAAAACTGTAAGAATATTTCAAATATTACATTTACATTTTCAAGGACATGGACAAGATTTCTACTAATTTTAAAACATTGACGTTAGTTAATGTGTAACTGTCATTTTCAATAGGCCGAATATTACATAGTACCTATATAGTACCTATATGAAGATGTGTTCTGATCGGTTAAAAGTGAAACTACGAAGTTGTAAAACTTAATAGCAACTGCAAAAGATAAACAAGTGAGCGGTGAAAGCTCTCTCGGAGCAGACCCTTAAGGTATATGACGTAAGATGAATTACACATATATTTAATTTATTTTTATATTATAATGATTCAGGTCATGCAATTATTCTTGAATAAGCTATTTATATCGATAATTATTATTTAGAACGAAACGTACACTACGTCCAAGAATATTAGCACCCATAAAACACATTATAGTGTAGCGTGTTGCGCTACTTTAATTAGTAACTCTACAATTACTAGATGGATAGCAAAATAGTAACTGTACCGCCGGTAATCAAAGTACAGTAGTTCGCAGTCTCCGACGGCGATGCCAAAAGCAATTATTAACTATTATTCATTCCGCACATAACGCTCTCGATAGTATTCGTACAAGACGCGAAGAAAATTGCACTAACTAATGATAGTATCCTTTCTTGAATACAAATTTGAGTCTTTCATCGCCGGGCAGTTGGCCTACGTATTACAGCCGTGTAAGACTCGGTAAATTGAAATGGCGTTATGATTTATAGTGGGACTTCACGAACTAGTATTACGGTCAGCTTCCGATACGGACGTGACGTGAAATTAAAACATTCACCCTACTTTATAATACTACATAAATATATGCAATTATTGTCACTGTGTGAAAATACGATTAAGCTGATTTCATTTATTATTTATATAGTGCTTAATGCGTATGCGCCGCGTAAACACTATATTTTAGTGTTAGTTATGGTGTCTTTACTATTGTGTAAGTTTGCCGTATAATTTTGTCGAAAAAAAGCAATATGTGTAATATCTGTTTGTTATGCCAATCCTTTTGGTATTGTAATGTATGCACTATTTAATAAATAAAATAAAATACAAAAAAAACAAGTTAAGTAATTAAGTCAATGTAATTAGCAAAAACATCAACTTTGCTCGCTTGGCGTAAAAGTATACAATACTTACTTACTACTAATAGGCATCTTCCTTTTCCAAATATTAAAATGTTACACAGATGTTCGATATAACATTGAAATACGTCACTATAAAATAAAGATAACATATTATTTTATTTTTTTCCTTCATTATGAATATGATACATATAACTTAATTAGAAATACTAGTACTAGAAGTATGTACTCTTACGTATCATTTAATTATTATCAACGTAAATATTTACTAAAGACTCTACCTCTACCTACACTTTGCAATAAAAAAATGGGTAAAAAATGGCAATAAAATCTGCCACAAGTGTCTTTTATGTTATTCAAATCGCGTAGGTCAAAATATAGAATTTATCGTGGTAAAGCTAAAAAATACGATAGAATTTGTTTTATAGCTTTGCTGTGTAATTTATACATCTATACATATAAATAAAATTAAAGTGTCTGTTTTAAATTTCAAATTAACAGCTTTTAGTTAAAAGCTGTTAATTTGAAATAAATGCATATGAAAGTATATACGGTACTAGCATCAAAAAATCAATTTTTAATTTTTATGTCTGCATGTCTGTCTGTCTGTTTATTCCGGCTAATTTTTGAAACGGCTGGACCGATTTGGACAGAACTTTACTTCTCTGATAGCAGAGTGGACTGAGTAACCCCTTAGTTGTGGTTTGCTTTGATAGACCTGCCGTCGGGGCATCGTCGGTGAATGCGTAAGTGACCTTGCGACGCTGTTGCGACGAAGAATGTAAGGCACGACCGTTGTTGTAATTAATATTTTACTTTTATTAGTTAAATTTTTTTACCGAATTTAATGAATTATTTAAGTAAATGAAGTTTTTTTAATCGTATTGCAACATAGACAAGGCTAGGATGAAATTAAAACTTACCATCGGCAGCAAATTTTAATAAATACTCTAGTGAATAGAATGTTTGTTTTATAAGTTATAAGCGTGAAGTCATATCTATTATGATCTCATGTTACTCGTATTTGGTGACTCAACGAAACTCATAGGTAGAGTAGAGAACTTACATACGAGACATACAGGTGTCGTACATAGAGGCTTTCTATTCAAAACGTATAATCCAGAAATAAAAAGGAGTAGATAAAGTTTTCAATAAAAAAAATTACACGTTTTTGTAAGAACTAGCATTCACGTACAAATTAATCTGGCACAGTGGTCCATGACCAAGGGAAAATCTGTACGTGGATGGAAACGTTAAGTGTTCAACAGACATCCGGATTTGGTTCGCAGTCCTTTCAATAGCCAAGCCAATACAAGAGCATAGCAAACCCACGCTTTATACCAAAGTCGTGATATAAAAAATCTATTATTATTTTAAATTCATTAGTCCCGTAGTAGTCCAGTAGTAATGATTCCAGGAAAAAAGTCGGGTGTGCTTGTGAGCAGTCAACGTCGTGGTTTCAGTTTACGATATTTTAAATAATAACCTTTTATTATTTAAGAAAAATTATATAAATTATAGTTCTTTAAACATATTCAAAATTTTTCGATATGCTTTGCTCTATATATTTTCCTTTAATGTTTCTTTTTATATTTAAATGAAAATATTATAATTATTACTATCTATTATTTTTATTTTAATTCTCCTGCACATATTGTATTATAATCTTATGGTTATAGTTTCTTTTCTTCTTCTTTAATTTAGTTTGCTTAAATTAATTGACTATAATATGAATATTTGCTTTTTCTTGAATGTATATTATATTTTATTTTTATTTCTATGAAATCTACGTCTAGATAATTCTCCCAAGCAAGTATTTTTTTACTCAATTTCACTTTCCTTTGAGGGTTTAGAAATCTGTTTTATTCAGAATGCGTAAAGGCTTCGGCTATACATAATAAACCTATTTCATCAAAAATATATTATAACAGATAAAAGTAAAATTATTTACCTGTTTGTTTTTCGGAACTAAATATTATACTCTAAGCAGGCATAACTCGACGTAATATTATGAGTAAGGCACTATTTGTTAATATTAGGTTTTAGCTGAGACGTTATCAGTTGACCTCGAGAATTAAGCCTTAGGAAAAATTCGTTTCTACTTTTTCTAATATTTTGACCTACAAAAGTTTGTGGTAGAACGTTATAATTAGAAATCAAATCCATATATTATAATTAAATGAATAGTAATGTAGAGCTTTAGCATTGGGTACTATTTGAAGTAACTGAATATACTACTCCTACCTACTCTTTTATAACAGAAAAGTTTAAAGAGTTCAATTTGTCGTCGCGTACATGTAATAAATTGCATAAATTGAATCCAGAGTAAAATCAAGCTATTTATGTCAATAGCGATGTGTGTTTTTTATTACCATCGTGTATGTGTCGGTTTTAATATTTTTATTATGTTTTAACCTAAACTATTGTAAACAGATTTTTTTATATATTTACGTGTAGTGGATAAACTAAAAAAATGCGGATTTAGATGAAGTCTGACGGGGTAAAAACGGGCATGAAGACATATATATATATATATATGTATTTACTAATATATAGTTCTCCAAATCCCTAGCGAGGGTGAGTCGCTACTACTTACAATAAAGCAGTTAGTACAATTGTATTGAGATATCGTTACACTACACGAGTATATTATATTAAGCTATTAAATATTAAAATAATTATTACATTGCATTAGCGTTAAAATTCTTAACATTCTACTCCAGAGAATGGAATATAATATCTGCAGAAAATATTCATATTTTACTTAAAACATAAATACGTAAGTTTAAAACTTTTACTTTTGTGCTAACCAAAACTTGGCTTATATGAATACAAACTCTGCAGTATTTTTTGGTACTAGATAGCGTTTCTGACTACTCTCACATGTACAATATTAGTGTGTAATATTATGCAATATTTTGAATTACCTTTACTTAATTTTCAGTGTAATAAAGAACAACACAATATAAAAAAATGTTATTTCTTTGATCACCTAAATATTAATACTTATAAGCCAACTATTATTTAGTAAAAGTCATATTAGACAATCATAAACTCAATTTTTTTTACGCCGTAGTAAATAACTTTAATATTTATACGATAGACGAGTACAAGTAGTACATTTTACGAGCTTGACACTCACTCATCAATACTTTCAACGGGCGTTTTAAATGAAATTTCATTGCCGATATCAGTTATTATTAACCATCAATTCGAAACATCATAAACATTGACTGACTACTGTTAAACTCGTCATTTCTATGCAAGTAAAATCAACTGTCGCTTAGCAATGAGGATGAGTCAATCTAATTCCAATTATACAATGATGGTTTAAAACATTGAAGTGGAAAGCGAATACACCATACATACTGATATTACGTTATGCAAACCAGAATGTTTCGATGCAGTGCCCGTTGACCTGGTTGCTTTATAGTGGCACCATAATACCTTGCCTATGTGCAAGTATCTGAGAAACTGTAAGCTGTTATTACACAAAAATTTATAGCCCGAATTGCTTCTAAGTTCCGAGTTTACCGTAAACAACAATGTAAAACTTGGCCTGTGTTTAGGGGGCTCCGACCTAATGTGACACGGAATTTATGGAAAGAAATCCAAAGTGAAAAATTTGTGTAACGTCGTGTTATGAAACTTTATTCCACGTTTTACAAAACTTTATCTCGTGATAAATTAAACTATACGATATATGTATACAACTATACCTAGCAAGTAAGAAAATTTGTTATATGGATTATGCTAAGACTAGTTGCTGCACTGACTTTATTTTTTAAGATAAATTTTTTTTTCATTTTCTTAATAAACGTTCGAGATTTCTGTTATATAACTATTTTATATAGCATTTTGGAGTACATAAATTAGTCTGCGCTAACTTGAGAGAACTGTGCTTGATCTCTGAACTGAATAGAGCATGTCAAAACTATATTGGAAGAATAGAGCATGTTACCTCACGCGCACAGTACGCGGTATTTGTGCGTACGTGCGTATTTTTTTGATTTGAAATTCATTATTTTCGTAACAGAGCCAAAACTATATTTTAAGATTTTTTCGTCTGTTATCGTATCACGTGGAAACTACTAGAAAGATTTTAATTAAATTTGGTATGTTGATTGCTGGTTATGCAGGTCAGATGATATACATATAAAATTTTTAACTGCGGGAAAATGTCACATCTTAGAAAAATCAATACTACGTACGTAACGTACGTATTATTTCTAAAAGTAGATAGCAATTAGGTTTTTGCATTAGCATGGGATACAATTTATTTAAAAGAAATAATTATCTCGGACCAAATTTTGATTTTATAACTAACAACTATAAATGTTTAGAGTTAATTCTAAGAATGTATCCAATTAAACATTTCATTTTTCCGTGAAATTTGGTGAAATGCGTTCATTACGGAAACAAAACCAGGTTTTCGTGTCACTTGAATGAATATCTTTCTAGTAAAATTGTTTATAGGTTGGACTAGTTTTGCCCATCTGTCCCTTTAATCGAGCGCGTCACGAAGACGCCCTTATAATGGTGTTTTTATTTAACAACTAATATCTATTCTGAAACAGGTTTGAGGTTAATTTTAGTCAGTAGAATTAATTCAAAAAGTCATTTTTCTACATTCTTTCGTATAAAGTAATTATTATTATCGGTCATGAACTTATATTAAATCAAGTATTGGTCCACATGCTGTAGTTAGTCAACTCTAAATATAAATCTAAAGCAAAATATCAAAAAATCGTTTTGTACATATATTTAGTAATTAGTAAAAAATTTGAAATACATAATATTACTACTCTTTAGTAGAGTCTTGCATATAAATTACTTATCAAATATTACAAATGCTTTGTCGATGTTACATTATTTAACCCATTACGAGCATAGCAATCAACGGTTTAAGTGTACCGAACACGCCATTTAACTATTAACTATTCTAATTCTTCACAAAATTTTCACGCGATGATATATTACGATGTGCCTTTGTCATATTTTGAGGGTGTAATTAAATTTATTTTACTCGAATGAACTATAGGCTATTATTTTACAGACTGTTATATGCAGAGGTACTATTAAAGAAAGTAATCGATATCTGAATATTACGTTAGCCAAAAACGATGCAGGATAGGCTGATGGAGGCTATAGCTCAGTAACGCCCCGTCTGCCGGATATTAATTGCACGAGAACAAAAGCAAATGACTAGATGGAGGTGATCCCGCGAGAGAGGGTCGACGTTATCCATTCAGCTACCAGACGTCCATGCGAAAGAGAAATGTTCATTTAAGATAGCAGAATTTATGTCTTTGATTTAGGTACACTTTTCACGATACTTCATATATAAATAAAAAAGGGTCGAGGATTGACATTTTTGATCAGTTCGTTATTATTGCATGTTAGAGCCGTGTGCTGTTGTCACTATTCAGCTTCCATCGACCGTGCCGAGTTGATATAGGATCCGGATAAACTCGAGTGCGCATTTACATATTGTTCGCTTTTCAACCCTTTTCTAACTAAAATACGATAACTCTATTAAACAAATTGAATTTACTCGTACTGTTGAATAGTATTTTCTAATATGGAATAATCTAGAAAGTTATGGAATAAACAATATTGGAATTTACGAAACGTTTAAAAATGCATTTGTCACTATCAAAATAATGCAGTAGGAACGAAGCAATACTAAATGATTACGTCCTTGTTGTCGTCACAATGTTCGCAGTAGTAGTGCGGCAGTTAGGTAGTTTTATCTTACACAATTTCAATTTTTCATCTGCAGCTGTCAGCTTGGCGGCGGCAGATAAGTAACGTTCGCGTTTGCGTCGCGTCCTAGCAGAAAAGTTTGTACCCGCCAGTTTGTTCGCTCTACTTCCTTTTATAAACTTTTTGTATGAGTCGCTACCCACGCGATATCAATAATTCTTACCATTTTTGCTATTTCTCAATCGATATCAGCCACCCACTTTCACATTACTTGTGTAGGTAATCCTGAGGTACTGATTTTATACCTAGTGTGAATATATAGATTGGATCATTCATATAGGCTTATGTATGTAAACCAATTAAATATTTCTTTCGTATTTGTATTACTTAGAGTAAATCTATAACGATACATACATACACGGTTATACCCTTATGAAACTGAAGAGTTTATATTTTTTTTGTTAGTACCTATAGATGCAGTAATCTCTGGAATTACCGACTTGAACGATTTGAAGATTTCTATATCTTATAACGTTGCAAATCTTAGAAGCAAAATTATACAGGTTTTAGAAATGGGTAGGATTGTTATCCTGATTAGCGTTGTCTAGTCACATTTTCATAAATTAGAGATTGAGAATTAATAGAATTATGCGAAACAAAGTTATTCCTTAACTAGCAGTACCCGCGGCTTTGCCCGCGTTCATGGTTTCAAGCGCACTAGAAAAAAAGTAAAAAAGTATCCTATGTTACTTCTAATACCTCCAAGAATATGTGTACAAAGTTTCATGACGATCGGTTAAATAGTTTTCGCGTGAAAGCGTAACAAACACACTTACATTAGCATTTATAATTGTATACATATTTAGTAAACGTGACCAACTAACAACATATCTAACTTAACATACAACTTATAGTACCTAGGTTAAATAACAAATACATATATTACACATTTGCTATAATAAAATAAAATTTACAACTATTCTATATCTTAATTTATATTAAATCTCTATTCCTTCGTATAAAGTACTTAGTCTGATATTGCCCATTTAAAGTTATCGGATCTGTATCTGTTTGTCTTGTGCTATTTTACGGACAGTTAATTAAAGCTGTAGGTTCTTAGTTTAACTTGGCCGAACTTTACATCGATAACAACATTAATGAAAACTTGTCTGGATTTGGGAAAGTGGCGGTGACAGAGGAGGGTAGGGCGGGCGGTGCGCATCGTAGAGCTTGCCAGTCCGCGCCGCGCTACGCTGACGTTACGTCGGTGCTACGCGATATTCCGACGATCGAGAACGCGTATCACGTGTCATTAACCGTTCAAATTATACCCGACTTCTCCCCTTGTAAATATTATGGAAATTACAATGGCTAGAACAGTATGATGGACGTATGTGCAGTGTATCGTTTGGATGTGTTTTACTCATGTGTGAACTCTTGTTTAGTTTATATGGGTGCATCGGTTGACTGTCCTATGCGGCCTGTCACTTACTTTCGATGATTAGTATGACCTAATTTGTATTTCTAATCTTATGGTAAATATCATGATGCTATCGGCGTAAGACAGTTAGTTTAAGGTAGCAAGTGAAATATGTTTCGAGTTTAAACTTAAACCGTAACTTTATTGCGGTATTTCTAATTATTAAAAAAGAGTTTTGAATATAGCAATATAAAGAATGCTTAATATTCTTTACATAAAAGCACAACAATTGTAAACTTATTTTGAATAAAAATATTTCCTTTCCATTCATTGAATAATATTGAAGTTTTAAGGCATATAATATGCTTTGTTAATTTATATATTAAAGTTTGTAAATTAATACTATGTTTTCTAAAAACAAACATACAAATAATAGTCAGTAGTAATGTTATTGTCAATGTCTCACTAAATAACTATTTATTAATTTTCGTATTTTAAAAGAAATTTTTAAATAATTTTGCTAAATGAAATACATCTATATGCATCTTTAATAACTAAATTACCACAATTTTCATCTTATGAAAATATTTTTCTTTGTATAATATAAAATTTCACTCAACTAGTATAAAAACATTAGTGCTTTGTAAAAAACTAATTTGTAAGCAGTAGACGAAACAAAATTTTCTGAACGGCAAGTTTACGTGTTACTTATTCTTGACAGTGAAATTAAGTTTTCTAGACATTCTTCTCACATTTGTTTACTCGTGTTAAAATATAAATTCTAAAAGTAGTATACTTACTATTAAAAAAATATTTGAAATAATGAAATATATAACAAAAATTCGATTTCCCTTATGATTTTTTATTAAAAATCATAAAGCGATTTTGATTAATCATTTCGTACATCCGATGGCAAGGACAAGTAACATTAATATAACTAACTCTATAACATATATTTAACATAAAATGCTTAAACGGAAAAGTTTTGTATCATAACAAAACTTTAATATTCAATTATAACTATAGTTCTTGTTTCACTATTTTGTTACGAAACGAACTTTACAATTATGAAAACTGCGTTATTAAGTTTAACTTTAAAAGTTAAATTATCAGTTATAAGATAAATGTCATATTAAAGAACTAGCCATTCAACCTTGCTAAGCTTCGTTTCATCTCTTGATACGTTTTAAGGATTAGTATAGATTTTTCAGCAATGAGATAATTTCTAGGCTTTTTTCTACTATAGTGGACTATACATATAAACTCTCTTAACTCGCTCAGTCTATTGATGAAAACCGCATTAAATACATACATATTATAAATATAAACATCCATGACTGGAGTTCAAACATTCGTGCTCAACAAATGAATGCCCCAAGCGGGACTCGAACGCGCGATCGCTGGTGCACTGGTCACTACCAACTGAGTCAAACGTGTCGTCAAATTATATTTGTGCTAGGATAAATTATTATTCTTTAAAAGGTTATCGTTTGTAAAATTAAGAAAAGATTTTAATAATTATTATTACATTAAATTAAAATAAAATAATATAATCATATTAGTTGTAATCAAGGCATTTATACTGTAGAAGATAATATAATGTAATCAATCTTCATAAAGGTGAAGGCTCATTCATACTCCTAAGGATCCACTGAAAAAATGTAATGAAATACCTTAATTTCATCTCCACGATCGAGACCACCCATACAAGTTATTACTGACCTAAATATTATATATTCTCTCTCAGTTACTATCTAACTTTGTAAGAATTTGATTATATGTGTAGAAATAACAATTTTCCGTTACAGCGTAACTTACTCGTGTAATGGCATATAAAATGCAAAGAAGAATGTCGTGTCGTCTTGAATTTCTTTACTTAATTAGATTATCTCAGATATTTTTCGTTTAGAGATAACAGAGGAGAATATTTAATTATATTTAAGTGAAAACCTTTCTCATTCCCACTAGCGCCAAGTTTAGTATTTATTCTGTACGATTCCCAAGTACGTATACAATGTATGCACATTCTGCCGCGATAGCATTATTAACATCTAATGTCGCTAATACGCGGTACAAATATTTATCATTGATAAAGACATACTCGTATATGTACTTTTATTACCGTAATTATATACGCGATTCCATTATAGTCAACTTGTTATTCGACCAGCATTGGAAGATTAATTTCACCTTTATAATGATACGTTACTTGCTTTCTACCTCTCGAATTATTCATGTCTATGTTTCATTTTAATGATTTCTAAGTAAATAAATATTTTATTACCAAAGGAGCATCTGATGTGCTCAAATTACGATGTCAAATTCATTTTAATATATTATTTTAAACGTTTGATACTGGATATTAAGACCTGTATAAAATGTTCATCTAATGATGTATTTTTATTGCTGTCCTTTTTTAATTAATAATTTACTAATACTATGTAAATTTTTATAACGTAATATTAATTTCATATCATCTAATCTAATACAAAACAATCCTAAACAGAGTAAACAAGAACATTACCGAAAGTTTACTATTGAATTATACCATACGCGGTTCACACGATAAGTTAGTACGTGGTTATTTAAATGCTTAGGCTATTTGCATACATTTCACGTTCAGGTGCCGGCTACCGATCGTTCTACACACGACCCTAGCCATTTTGCCGAAAATGTTAACGTTGCGTTATTCCCCCTACTTTATTGACTTACCGCCCACTATTCTTACTCATGCTAATTTTGCTGACTGTACAAGGGGACATTTTTGAAGACAGGATTAATGAGTCACCAAATGCTATGGTTACTAGAAATAGTTTAATATAATATTTTGTTTGAGCAATTCGTAGATCTATGTAATAAAATTGTAAATTATTCGCATCTGTACATTAAATTATTGAAACCCAAGCACCTATCACCGTCTTAATGGGGCGTCGCAGGATCGCTTGCGCGTTCAACTACGACGACCCGACGGCACGGCAGATCTACTAAGGCATACCATACTGGCAAGATGGTTGCTCTACAGTTTACTCTGCTATCCAGAGAAGTAACAGGAGCAACCCGCACGACACACCGCCTACCGAAGTGGGCCCTCCCTGCGCGTTTCTTAGCTTCGCGCCGGCCAGTTGCCGGACGCTACTAAGCCTTCCACCACGACAAGGTGAAAGCAAGGGGAGGGGGATATTGGTAGGTACGATAGTTAATTAATTATCTGGGTCAACTTACAGAATACTATACACAGGACAATATTCGATTTCTGAGAAATCTCTACTAATTGTTAAAGTGTATAATGTACAATATGCGTTGTCTTATATAATTCCCTACATATTATAATTTGATAAAGTAAGATAAATATTTTCAGGAAAATTTTCTGCCTCACAGAGGTGATTTCTTTGAAGGCTATATTGAATTAATCACAAAATATTATAATGGCTGCTAGAATTTTATAATGAAGAGTATAGAGATTTAAAAATAAAAAATAAAACAGCAGCTTTAACTTCTACCCTATATATTATAAACATATATAGACATTCATAAATTGTAATTTGTATCCCGTGAAAATTCGGTTCTTTTAACGGATAAAAAGTACACTCCGTCCTTCTCACCTACATCCTCTATCCGTCAATAAGAATCTTGATTAAGTCCGCTTTTAAAAATTAGCGGTTCAAATACATTGACATTTGTTAATGGCAAGTTGGGTTTTGATTTGTGTAGTCATATAATGAGCACAACTCAGGTAATTAATTATTTTAAGATTATGTACATACGAGTAGGTACTCTACCTATGACTTTCTAATATTTAAAAAAGGATGTTTAAATCATTTTATTAAGTTTAACTCTACGTAAAAAAGTTCAAGAAAAGCGGTTATTTTAAGAAATATAAATAATTCTAAATATATTCTAAAAATCAGAATACATTTTATTTTATTTTCGGACATTTAGTTTAAATTCAACGATCAGATGAAACTATTCAAGATTTAAAGTTTTTTATCGGGCGTAGAATTACTTTTATAGTTGAAGTAGCACTTTAAGGCAAATAAAGCAGGTGAAAGTAAGATTAACTACTGTATATCTCTGAAAAAGTTTAAAATTTTATAAGTCGTACAAGTTTTGTAATACTCGTATGGTAGGTTCATTGACTAAAAGTAGCCTGCCTAAGTTTTAATTCATCTTGATTTACAACAACTTCATTAAAAAAAACAGGGATTGGTGGTAGAAGGATGAAAATTTATTGTTATAAGTATTTTTTGATTCCAAAGAAAAAAATTAGTCCAAAAATAAAAAAACAAAAATCAGGAGAGTTCCACCCTTATCATCAAATAAAAAAATCGGTCTAGCCGTCTCGGAGGAGTTTGATAACAAACACTGTGACACGATATTCAGTTAAAATTCGTAATGGCGTTTACTCTATTCCGTATTGCACTCGAACACTTTGTACCTTTAGAGCATGACAAAGTATAAAGCACACTGATTCCATCATTTTTGCATATTGATATTCTTTTTCAAACAATTTTTATACGTGTTAAGTGTATTTACTAGTATAAGATTGTCATCAGCCTTTTTTAACGTCCCATTGTATTATAAAGATAATCACTATTTTCATTTTTGAACGAACAAAAACGTTTGACGGGTCAGCTATTTTTTTCATTATATAAAATGTTAAAAAAATAAATATTATATTTATTAACCATCCATAGAAGCAGTTAACGTGTATAACAAACAACTCTGACTCTAATGCTTGTGAGACGCACTATGGCACTCAGATTTATTCCAACAGTAAGCATTATTACCGCATAGACTAAAATATATAAAAAAATAAGAAACAAGCATGCAAAAATTAGAGAATAGCACTCACGGTAAATAGAAGGCGGCTGTACTATGTTTTTTTGTGCTCAAGATTCTAGACTTTCGTTCAAGATGTATATTACACGGCTTTGCTCGACCTGCTTTAGGTTTCTAATTTTCAATTTTTTATACAATGAAATAATGTCTACATATTATTAATTAAGAAATTGAGATTTTTTTGGATAATTTTGGAAACTACCTAAAGTTTTTGTATCATTGTTATTTAATTGCAAAGTATGTTTGAAAAAGATACAGTTTCAGTCAATATAAACAGAAATAGGTTAAACATATTTTTATATTTTTATACTCGGTTTTACATTCAAAATTTTCCACCGTTATATATAAAATACGAGTATAACACGTTTCTTTAAGAAGCTCACAAACCAATCGTCTGTCGGGCCAAATACTTTCAAATTCATAATACGAAGTATTGTTAAGAAAAAATTGGGTCGCAATACTCAAGCATGAATTTAGTACATTCCTTAATTAGTTAATTTCAATATGCTTTGCTTGAACAATTTTCTATTTTAAAGAAGAAAATCTGATAATTACCTTAATACTTTTTAAAAAATGCACTAAAAAGTCCTAGCGCGCACTCTACTCTACACTACTCGCACATATATTTCAGCTAAACACTTTGTCAAGAAGCTAGATGATAAAGTTTAATGTAATTAAGTTCTTACAGAAATACGCTGTTACAACTTTCAAGTAATTCTTTGTCACGAAAATTTTACAAAACTTATAATAATATACGAAAATTGAAATAAAATTATCTATAGGTACTATACATTTTCTTACTAGGTAAAGATTATATACAATAACAAATCTATAAAATATGTATAAGAAATACATAATTAATTATAATAACCATTTAATTTCAAATTTAAAAGCCATAACTAGGCTTTACTTATTAATTCATATTTGTAAGTGAAATACTAACTAATCGTAACAAAGTTAGATGCAATCAAGAAAAACAACTCACAAAAATTAGATTTATCTCCAAACAAGTCTGTAAGTAAAGTTTGTTTACTCACGTTGCTACTTCCTTGTCTACCTTATCCGGTAGCGAGTGATGAAAGGGGCGCTTCTTCTAACACAAAAGATAAATACCACTGCTGAACAAGAGGAGTAATTGAGATAAACAGATGTGTTTCTACTCTATAACTTTCTGCCTCCAAATGTAACATAACAAAATCAACAAAGTTTGTCTACTACTCGTAACTTATCTTTCCATACCAACAGCCCTATATCACAATATTACACGAAACCTTTCCTCAATATTTGTAAAATACCCAAATGTAATACGCCTTGACGTTGATAGCATCATAATATTTATCGATGGCAAATATTGACCTTAACTTTATAGTACGAGTAATGTGGTTTTTAGTAACAAATATTTCAAATGCGGCGCATAAAGATTGAAGATGAACAGGTCGGGCTACGAATATAACGTGCCTGTATCTACTACGTACTACGCAACCAATTCAAGGCCGCCGCAATATGAACGAGGATATGGACAGCTTGCGCCGGTACCACTTTACAGTCCCTCCTCACACCCTCTCTCCAATTATGCCGACGTGTATGAAGGCAATAATGATACTACACTAAGAGCAGAGGAAAGACACTGGTATATAGAAAATCATAAAAACTTGCAAAGCAATTATAGCGGAAATCATGATACTACTGCTGAAGATGTCAAAATTAAAAAAGAAGAGGAGAAAAAAAGTGATGTTCAAATAACACGATCTGACGCGGCACAAGTGCGACAAAGACGGAAAGAGGACCGTTGCTCATGCGAATGTTGGCCTATTTCAGACAATAATGGTATACAAGATACTACTGGGAATGACACTACGAGATCCTTGTCAGGAGTCGATATGGTGGCATCTTATGGCGTGTATGGAACATCTCAAGATGAAGATCATTCTGGCTTCGCGCGCTTATCAGAAAAAAATACATATAGCCAAAGAAATGAGCCTCCAGTACAGGGTGTGATAGTTAATCAGCAAGGAAACAGTGCAGTCGTGAGATCGACCAGTTCTACCGATGCGTCTAGCAAGTGTTGTCGATGGTCATCAAATGGACAAGCCCAAGCTAATTCAGAAGATTACTGTTGGATACATTATTGTAGACCAGCACTTATTATATTATTACTACTATTTTTTCTTGTATTGTTGGGAGTTTCAACAGGGTTCTTATTGACAAATAATTGTGAGTATTATTAATATAATATTTTTTTATTATTATTAATAGTTTATAATTTTAGTATTTATTTAAAGTGTATATTTTAAGAATACATAAAAAGACAATCAGTTAAATATTAACAATCAAAATAACTCTAATGCAAGGCATTAAACTCTACGTTTATAGGCTCTTAAAAATTAATTTGAAATTGTCAAAATTAAAAATATAATGGAACTTTATAAATACAAAAATGTATGAATAGAAAATTCTTAAACTGTGCATTGCTAACGCAATATAAATGATAAGTGCCGTGTGTATGGCCTACGCCCTTAATTCTCAGTTGATTCTGTTGAAATGAAATAGTGAGGTGAACGAGTGTGGGACGCGGGTATGGGGAGCAGCGTTCCGCTCGTTTTTCTCTCTGACAGAACATTTATTTTAGTGGCACTTTGGCCGCTACGTAGGGGATTTTCAAATTGCAATGAAACTATTGATGAAATTTAAATATTAATCTGCAAACAAATTTCAATCCATTCTGTATATTATTTAAAAGAAAATAAACTATTTATTTATTTATACAAATTGTTTGTGGTGTAACATATTTTTGGAAGCTTAGTGTATTTTGTGAGTTGTCCAATTAATATTGCTGACTGTAACGTAAGCCTCAATAACGTTAACAAAAACTTTTTTTTTATTTATATTGAAAAACAATTTTTATTTTACTCGTAATTATAGATTACTCAGAGATGAGATAATTTCTCGCAGTAAAAAGTACCTATACTTTATGTTGATCCGGAACCGACTATCATTACACCAAATTTCATTAAAATCGATATTTAATAAATTTTCATAAAATAAATCTACCTATTCATACTACATATTAATAAAAACCACGTTATTTCATGATGCGAATATAATCAAAGAGCTATTTAATGAACAATACCAATTACATTGGTCGATACCCACGTATATTGGATAGTTCAGGTTATTTATTGAATTCTGTAAAAGTAGGTTACAATGACATTAGATTCATTTGTAATGAAACCTTAGAATCATGCGATATTTGTTACATTAATGATTGTATATACGTAGGTATACTTGACAAGGTGTCTACTAGGTATTACTTATTAGTGGACTGCTATTAACGTGGGTGGTATTAGTTCCACATACATACATACATATAATTTTCATATATCTAATGTGATCGTTATGATTCTATTGATTAATATAAAATAATTCATATAACATTGTTTCTTATATAAGGCGCTTCTTCGAAATCATAATGAGATTAATACGTATTATCTTCTATTATTACGTACTAATTGAACGTATAGGATTTACGTTTCTTAGAGGATGTGGCCGCGTACACAACAATCCTTGGGTGTTCAAATGGCAACGGAATGTAATTACTTATTAAATAATTTATTTTTCTTTATGAATAATATTTTTTAATGACAAATATAAGTTTTATTAGAGAATGAAATTTTTATTCATTGTATAAAATTGAATTTTTGACAAGTGATCGCTTTTACCGACACTTTAATATTGTTGAATTAACACTAAAACATTTCTCGTGGCGTCGTAAGCTTCTATGTTAGGAGAAGGCAAAGTCGTTGGCAAACGTAGGCCCATTTTATTACGAAGGAATGCAATTGTCAAGGGCTTACTATTAGAAAGACTGCTGAAAAAGTAGAAATGGACCGTGTGAATTCCTTTTTTCCTGAGAATTAATTTCTTGCAATGTCTGGGGACTGATTCACGGGTCACGTTCAACTTTAGCTTTGGAGCGAATGGCTAATCGATCGATTAATTTTCACGCTGCTCGAGCACAAAATTCTTGTGGAATATATGAACCGATTTGAAATATTTAGTTCACTAAATCCAATCTATGGTTACATATTACTGCAGTCTTTCTAGATCAGTGACTTGGCATTGTTTTAACGTAAGCATACGAGTATCTAATATTGAGATGTATTTCTATTTCTTTACTGTGTTACAGTTACGATTGAAAACTACCCATAAACTACAATTACTTACTGGTTACAAAGATTTGTGTCGGACTTTTTTTATTTTCTTACTTTAGAAAGCTTTTGGAAGCTTAAATGTTTATTATTTCTTTGTTTAAGTCTAAGCTACGAGATTAGAAAAGTAATCCTCTATATTTGTTCTCTTTTGCTTTAATGGATTAAGTCGTTTAAATCCATTCAACATCTTGTCTCCTTTTCTAAGAAAACATTGAAATTTTATTTTTTAGTAGCTATTTTACACAGTTTTATTATTCCTATACTATATAATTATCATCTCCTAAAGAGTTAAGTGTGATTTTGCAAGGCTTTTTTTTAATAAAGCGGTTTAAAATGCAAGAATCTGAAGACCGGGCAGTATCAGAAGTTAGCGTATTGAAACAGACAAAAAATAAACAGTTTCTCTAATAATATTACTAGCGAGTCATCCTTACTTCTAATTTCCTAAACAAGACAATTTCCTATACAAATTATGCTATCAACGGGTACTGTTAAAAAGTATATAATAAAAATAATAATAATTCTGCCCCTTTTAGAAAATTATAGTCGTAAGCTTTCAGCCATTCCGGTTTCCTTAAATATGGTACAGATACAAGTATATGTATCTTCATCCCTTTTTAACGTCCCACTGCTGGGCACGGGCCTCCCTCAGTACGAGGGGGATCAGGCCATAGTCCACCACGCTGGCCCAGTGCGTGTTGGCGGACTTCACATGTCTTACGAAAACTTGCTAGGTTTTCTCAGACATGCAGGTTTCCTCACGATGTTTTCCTTCACCGTAAGACAAGTGGTAATCATGATAGAAATGATTCGCACATGAAAATATCAGAGAGAGATACCGGATTTGAACCCGCATCACTCGGTTATACAAGCGACGCGTTACCGCTGGGCTACCACTGTCTTGTAAGTAAGTATATGTATAGTATGATTTAACAATAACATTGTTATAAAATCTACATCTTATCTTGGATGTACGTAACAAAGAGTATAAATTGTATTAAAAAAAGTATATTTACCTATTCTTCTTAAATGGATTTAAGATTTTCGCTGAGAAACTTTTCTCTTCAAAAAAAACTACAGTTTTGTATCAACTCTTTGAAGCAGTCTATCACTGGGACTATGACTGGTCTATTGTGATCGATTTTCGTAACTTACCCATACCACAGATCACATAATACTATCCCATACACTCTTTACAAGTTGAATAAAGATGGAAATTGTTTGTATAATAGTATGAGCATATTTTCAAGTCATTAATAAACTGGCGATGTTTGAAAGCTAAGTTTTTGAATCACGCACGTGGCTACGGTTGTGTCCTGCACAATAAAATAATTGCGTATAAAGCTATAATTTATACAATAATGAGAATGACTAACGGTAACTTAGCACGCACTACTCTAATAAAAACACCGCTACATTTACAGCGAAAATGGTGAACGTCTAGGAGCAGTATATCTGATGTAGTTATATCTTACAATTTCACTATCCAATAATGTTACGGATAGGTTCAAAGAATTTGGTATTGTATATTAAATAATTTGAAAAGGTTAAAAGATAAAATTAAAAAAAAATCTATATGTTTGTTTAATAAAGAATATTTATATAGAACTAGCGGTGCCCGCGGCTTCGCCCGCGATAAGAGTGAATAAAATAAACATTTTTGCTTATATACTGTTACTTGTGCCACTCCCGTTAACCCCCATAGGGGTTGATTTTCAAAAAACGCTTAGATATGCATCTCATAATTTGTATTGCAGAGCATTATTTCAGTGTCACGCAAAATATTTCAATAGAATTAAATTTCCCATACAAACTTAGCCACCCCCTTTAACCCCCAATGGGGGTGAATTTCGAAAAACCCTGAAATACGTGTTTCATCATTTGTACTAAAAAGCATTAATTCAAAGTTTCATGCAAAAATGTGCAATAAAAATATTTTTCTCATACAAACTTTGCCACCTCTTAACCCTTTTAGGGGTTGAATTTCCAAAAATAATATGCCTATGTTCTTCTCATGAATGCAAACTATCTACATACCAAATTTCAGCAAAATCGGTTGGGTGGTTTAGGCGTGAAAAGGTAACAGACAGACAGACAGACAGACAGAAAGACAGAGTTACTTTCGCATTTATAATATTAGTATGGATTATCTAAAATAAGATGATTCACACAACGGTTTTTACGTTCATTTTCGGCCCACGATGGGGCTATAATGTAAGCGGTACTGAATATTATAAGAGCTTATTAGAACGTAGAGTACATTCTTGTAATACAATTTATTAAACTTAAAAATAAAATAAACATTCTTTTACGTCATAAAGCTCTTGACGTATAAAAATGAAATTGGGCTGAAAAGTAGTGTACAGTTAGTAGACGTCTGCTAAGAACGGCTTTTACGACAGGACCGGATTAAGGAGGTCTATGGATTTTGGCAACTTTGTATGAAAATCCTTCATTTTTGTGTTCAAAACTTTAAATCTTCCAAGGAGCAACAAGATACGAACCCGAGCGAAGCGAGAGTGAGTCGCTAGTAAATTATAAGAGCCATTGAAGGAATATGACTCTTTTTCTCATTTGAAATAAAAATTCAAATTCTCTGTATTTATTATAAAGATATCAAAGTTAAAATCTAATAAACTTGTGCTAACGATCTCAAGATATAGATCGTACTTACTAGGTGGTGCGTGATGGCGCTGGACATCCGTAATATCCGGCAGTTGCCTACCGATGATATCAATTTCAATTTGTTGCGGCGCTGTACCGGCCGCCACGATTCCTTGTAAATCGATACCACTTCAGTTTCCTGTTGCGTCCCTACCGGATTTAATCTCGGATTCGATTGAAATGCACTATATCCGCTATCTGTTAAATTTTCCTTTTTATTCAGCTTAATGATTGGAATGCTTAATAACGATCAATAATCGATACTTTAATATATATAGGAATATATGGACTTTACTTCCATTTATTAATTTACTTAATCCCTTTCATGTAAGCTACGAATAATCTTGTTATATATGGTTCATTGGCGCTTCAATGTAGCTGCTGATATTATACACGTTAATATTTAATATCAAATTATATAGCTGCCTGAAAAAGCAGACTGAAAGGATCAGAAATTTATTGTAATAATTATAAATATACTACAATATATTGTAGTAGTAAATATACTGAGAAAATATTTATTTGCATATTCAGCCCTTTTTACGTTCCACCGCTGGGATCGGGCCTCCCTTCAGTATCAGGGGGATTAGGCAATAGTCCATCACACTGGCCATGTGCTTGTTGGTGTATTACGCATGTCTCTCGAAAACTTCCTAGTTTTTGTCAGACATGCAGGTTTCTTCACTATTTTTTCCTTCACCGTAGACAAATGTTTATCATATGAAAAAGATTCTTACATGAAAATTTCAGAGCTGCGAGACTCGGATTTGAATCCGCATCACTCTGTTACCACTGGGATACCACTGTATTTTTGAAATAAAATATAGGAATATAGAACTTAAACATTTGAAAATAATTGTGGTTCCTATGAAACATTAGGCACGTTAGATACGCTTGAGTTTTTTTTGGCAAACGAACAGAATTTTTTAGATTGCATATCTACAGTTTCAAACGTTGAATTGAGTTCGATATTTGCATAACGTTTTTTCGAACCTTAGTTACTTGCTATGAGTCGATACCCGTTCTCCGTCTAACATTGTGCAGCGATCGGATTCGTTTACCACGTGACTGGGCACCGGTCGTAGTTTAATGGCCTCGTATATGTAAAGGACAAGCGCGGTACGTCCAACCAATTTGCAATAAAACAATATGGCATCCCAGCACACCCTGGCCTGTGACCGCGCGTTTTGCCAGTCTCTTGTATTTTATATTATCCGGACTGCGAAGCCATTAGGCGCGACCCCTTTATGTCACATTTCAAAATGTTATTTTCCTTTGCTTAGTTCAAATTAATTCGTGTAGGTGGAAAACGTAAATGTTGATTTTAATTAACTATTGTTCAAAACTTTGTATGTAAACAATAGGTAAGTTTAAAATAGAATCTTTAGACTGGCCGCTAGAAATATAACGAGTTTAAACTGAATTTTTATAATACTCTTTGAAAGTATGTCGAAAAATTATACTTAGTACACCTACATATACAAAAGATTTTAAAAATGCCCAGTTAAGACATTTTTAAGTCACTTATTTTACAATGCCTAATACTCTTTGGCTTAAAATAAATAATAATAATCCTTACTAATATTATAAATGCGAAAGTAATTCTGTCAGTCGCGCGTTCACGCCAAAACTACTGAACCGATTTCAATGAAATTTGGTAGACAAATAGTCTAGAGCCTGAGAAAGGACATAGGCTACTTCTCAAGGCGAAAAAGGGCTGTAACGGTTGAAATAAGGGATGAAACTTTGAAACCATTTTTTAGGTTTTAGAAGTTTGAAACCTTTTTTTTAGGCTTTTGATTAGATATAAATAAGTTTGTAAAAATTTTATACTAAAGGGGATACCTAGGGACGAACCCAAACGAATCGAGGGTAAGTCGCTAGTAATAAATATTTATAATCTTTTCGATAACTTAATACCAACTCTTAAAGGATAAACAAAGTAAATGTAAGTAAGGCCATAATATTTAACTTTAATCCGCTCCAACTTCTACAAATAAGCTTATTCAGTAATAAATACTCTTAGTTCAACTTAATAGTTCTAACTAATGGAAATAAATTTAATTAAATAAAGTAAAATACACAAAATAACAATTATTTTAGTTAACAACTCAGTAAATGTAATGTGAAGCCGTGGACTGTGATTATGATAAAATCTATGTTAAAATTGTAGATGTATAGCAAATACGAATATGTCGCTCTTCAAAAAGAAAGAAAAATAATATAATAAATAAAAATGTTGAAATATAAATGTTTTTGTTATTGATGTATACAATATACATATGTCTTATTAATTACACTACGTAATATTGGGAGCAAACTGCTGAATTGAAAATTTAGGTAAATTGTAATAAATAACATGCTGAAAATGTAAATTCTTGCTTTAAAAGTAAAATAGATAGCCCGAAAAAGGGTCAAGTAATTTCATTGTATGAGATGGGATATCTTATCTTTACTACTATAGCATTATGTTATTTGAAATAATATACTTATCGTAGAAATAACCTTTCTTATTTCAATCACTACCCACATATTAAAGGCCCTCGTCGCACAGAGTTTGTGATTGTACGGGGTAATATCAGAGAGTACTGTACTACAATAATCGATAATATGGATTATCTAGGAAGGTTATGGGTCAAAATCTATGAATTTTTTTCAAAAATAAGCTACCGGTGTGGTGACATTTGAGAATTTAGTGGAAAAAGTTGCCCGAAAGTTAGTTTTAAATATTTTCATTGCTATTAAAAGTTTCATAATTTGTGCAAAATATGTAACATTTAGTACGGCTTAAAACTATTGAAGCAGACAACGAGTAAAGTTAAAACGCTGCGGTGTGTATAGACTGGCTTAATAATTAGATTATTGTGGTTTCTGCTCTAAATAACAGTACGAATGGTTTCACGAATGAACTGCACGACGTTGTTATATTTAAATATATAGTTACAATAA
The DNA here is from genome assembly GCA_951802675.2 of Boloria euphrosyne. Classification (NCBI taxonomy): domain Eukaryota; kingdom Metazoa; phylum Arthropoda; class Insecta; order Lepidoptera; family Nymphalidae; genus Boloria; species Boloria euphrosyne. The sequence continues at coordinate 9,207,422 of OX637872.1, forward strand.
CGTTTAACATTGTTCATGTTTTTCTAAAATTATTTAATTATTTTGTTTGATTTCAGATTTACACTATCAACCACGACCACCTGCTCCAGAGGGTAAGTACTTTTTGTTTATTGCTTTATATATCCATATACAATATGCATTTGTATAAACTTCTATTAGTTACTGACTTACCGTACCGAAACTGGCTATCACTTAAAATTTTATTTATTATTCTTTTGTTCTTGAATTGATAAGCGATTTTAGGAACAAGACGGCTTAGATCACGAGCTTCAGCTCTTCAAATTATCCTTTTCCACTGAATCTGATATTCCAAAGCTCTTTTGTCGAGTAAGTATTCTATTAACATAAATGGTAGGACTATTTGCTGATGGCGAGTACGTTACTTAAGGTTCTATCCATACGAAACGACAGTCTTGTGTTCAATGGCTGGCGAGGATTTTAAAAGAAAAACTTCTTTATAAGAGTACTAAAAGAAGAGTTAAATAAATTTCAACATTTGTTTCAATTTAAAATGGTATTGTAAGTAAAAGTTTAAAGTTATGGGCATATTGTTGTATAAAAATAATTTTAATATTAAGGTTTTGAAAATAATAGTTTTAAGTTTTTGAAAATTTAACTAAAATGCTTACGAATATAACTGATGATACAACTATATAGAAAATATTTTTTTTGTTGATTTCGTAAAACTAATAATTTTTCACTTGAGGTTTATGCGATCTTCCATAGAATTTCATTTTAACTATTCCAGTTCAACCATTCTGTTAGTAAGTTATATAATATGAGTAATTATAACGTGCCACGAGTTTGTTTTGTGTGTTTGGAACTTTACAAGCCTTATCTTAGGTCCACACGTGTACGTTGTGCGGGTGACATGCCAACTACGTCGGGAGCCAACAAAATCGCTTTGTTCAGACTTTAGGAGGGCGCGTCGCACATTAACCTCTTTAGTCCGTTCCATGTTATATTATACCCCATAAACTTGTAAAATTTTAAGTAATTATTCATGTTGTATGTAGTAATAGTTTGACATGCTTCTGGAATTATATAAGAAATCGTGATAGTTTGTCTATGTTTACTTAAGTTGTAGTAATTTGTGTTAAACTGAAACCAACATTGAAGACAGGAGAAACGAAAAATCCCTGTTACTACACGTGCATTCAATATAGTTTTATGTATATTTGACTTATCATGTAAGTATATTATTTATTAATTTCCATATTTCCATAATCTTATTCCTTTATCCGTAGACTCTGTATAAAAATAAAATATACGAAGATCTACTTATCGATAATTTAAACAGTTCGAGCGTGGCTGAAAGAGCAGCGCGGTGAATATCCTAATTTTCTTCAATTCACGAGGCATCCGCCATCATTTTTATCTCCCCTCCTGTCTCCATTTATATCAGGCGTCTACAGCGATTCGCCTTCTAGAATTTTGTTTGTTTCTTTCGAAATTGTTATTTCCGACTGCTTTCGTTCCTTTAAGCGGATTCGTCTACGACCTTTATAAAAGTCAAGGAAATGAATTCTTGGTTAAATCCCGATTTCTGATCTTATTTCCTCTGATCTTATGGGTTTCTTTTCACTTTTCATGTTAGAATAATATTGTTTTATTTACTTTAGTTTTAAATAATAAACAATTTTAAGTCTTACATATTTGTAATATTTATTATATAATATGCAATTTAATTAAAAGTATAACATCATAGACAAAAATATACACAGTATACAGCGTTTTTATTACATACAATTTAAGTGAAAACACAACCCTAGAAAATAACAAAATGGCGTGCGAAAATATTATCAAGTTTAAAATTTGAAAGAAAATTGTACATTAACTTTTGCTAAACCGTTGTGTGACTTCGCACTCGACAATCTCTGCTCGGAATTTTAACTAGACGATAGAGATCGGTAATCCCAAAGCCAGCTAACACAATGCGGCGGTGAAGCGGATTCGCATCTTATTTTAGTCCGCCTTAATAATTTAGTCACGGACTCGTCTCCCCAGGTAGAAAATTGGAAATTGTGCCATTCTTCAAGGTTTGCTTTAATCATGTCACTTCAGATCACACAAAACCTTAGTTTATTTCTTCCGGATCTATAAAATTTTAGTTGTATAATATGAATAATTTCTTAGAAGCATGTGAAAAAACGTTCTGCCGATGGGGAGCGGAATGCGTGTCGTTAGGCGACGGGCGCGCCCATTGTGCCTGTCCAACAAGCTGTCCGTCCTCGGCTACACCGGTTTGCTCTACTGCTGGAAGAACCTACCGCAACCATTGCTATTTGAGAAAAGAAGCCTGTGAAAGAAGACTCAATTTGCGTATCAAGCACGAGGGTGAATGTGGTACGTACTCATTTTGTATAGTACCGATTATCATAAAATTTTATTAACACGATATCACGAATAACATGTCTCTTAAGCTGTTTAATGATATTTTTAGTTCATATAAACCTAACATAAACTCTGTCATTGCTTTTAAATGTCTCAGCAATAACTGCAAAAGTCGTATCTTAAGTTAAAATGCGAAAAATATACAGCGTTCCTGCATAAATTTCAACGTAAATTAGTGTAGGAGGTAAATAACAAAACATGAATAACCCTTTACCCCAAGTCATCTCATAAAATATGTCGTCTCGCGACAGCAATTGCGAGTATTTTGCCACGGTAAATTGAACTGAAGTTTTAGTTCATTTAACATCTCGGGTAGAATTTCGAAAAATACTCACAATGTTGGTGGAGCAGGCATTTAATTTATGCATGCATTATATTATGACTTTATATTTAATATATTTTTTGCTACGTTATAATGAAAAGTTGATGAATATGGTTTATATAATAGAAGAAATAGAGAATGGAATTTCCTATTATAAAACAATTCTAAGCAAAGTAAAATTTTTACCTTTATTTTTATATTTATTTTTCACTAGTGAATCACCCTCGCTCCGCTCGGTTGCGTTCTCGATTGATTATTAGCAAAGTCTTCGTCTTCTTTAACACTAATGTCCTAAGCGATTGTATGGCAGCTTGGGCTGTCACATCCGTTAGCCTATATATAGTATATTTCTCAGAGATGTTATATCTTTTCACACCAAAAAATATCTATATGATATTTTTTGGTGTGATGATTAAGCAACTTAATAGTTGCTTAATAAATAAAAATAAATAAATAGTCATACCAATTAATGTCATCAAAATCTGTTGACTGGTTTTCTCGTGACGCGGTCACCGACCGAGAAAATTATTAAAAGTATAGAATCGGCCTCTGCATCTATAATAATGACTATTTTAATATGAGTTTCCTAAAAAAATGTAAAGTACAGATTAGACTCAGAATTTTAATAGCTGTACCATTAGTACAACAACAAAGAACGAAAGTGGACAAAGAAGAAAATAAAAAATAAATAATAGTTTAAAAAAACTTCTTTTTCAAGTGGTAGTGCCATGCTTGTTACCTTCGGGTAGCAGCCGAACGGGCCGGCACGCCCCGTATAGTACCACTCTCTCACAGAAGACCGGCGTGAAGTGGCAGCTATGCTGTCGCGTTTCGTCCGGTGAGTGAGAGTCCGGGAGGCCCACTTCCCATCCCTTCCCCCATCCTTATCCCTCCTCCCTCCCTCCCTTTCCTGAAAGGCCGGCAACGCATCTGCAAGCCCTGTGGTGTTGCAGATGTCCATGGGCGGAGGTGATCACTTACCATCAGGTGAGCCTCCTGCCCGTTTGCCCCCTTTGTCCCATAAAAAAAAAAAAAAAAAAAACTAAAAACACGCTTTTTATAGAAAACCAAACTAAAAAATAGAAAATAAATTTTAATGAATTTAAATGAATTATTATTTTAAAAAAAGCGTGGGGGTGCATGGTGTCAATAGTTATAATTATTTTATTGACAGATATGAGTAGTTTTTTTAAACTCTTATTTATTTTCTACTTTTTAGTTTGGTTTATATATCAAATTAGTGTATTGTCATCGGTCCTCGATAAATCTACAAAGTTTGAACGAAATCTGGCCGTTTAAAGTGGGTCAAAATCGCGCCCAAAGAAGTCGGTTACAAACATACAAACATACAAACATACAAACATACAGGTGAAGCTAATAAAAAGCGTGTAAAAATTAAACTTTTTTTAATATATGTTAACAGTAATTTTCTTCTCTTATTTTACTAGGTATGACATTTTTGATTGGTTATATTTTTATAGCTTCAGTCACTAACTGTCGCTCTGCTCTTTTCTCATGATACAGTCACAAAACACAGACCGACAATAAATCTTAGAACTATGCCTACCGAGATTTCGCCTCTGTATCGATAATCATAACATCTCAAATCTCAATCTTAAATATTTATGAATATCGAAAATTGATTTTCAAAAATAATATATTTTTTTTGAAAATCTATTTTCGATATTGAATTGAATAATTTTTAAAATCTTGAAAAATAGTTTATAAATATTTATAAATATTTCAGAAAATAAATATGTCTATAATAGAATTTACAATAATTTGGTATCTTATAGAAGCTGGAGACCCATGCAGTGGAGTAACGTGTCCAACGGGCGCTAGATGTGTAGTTACTTATGGCCAGGCTGAATGTCGATGCGCCCGAAGTTGTCAAAGACGGAAGCCGGTCTGTGGCAGCGATGGGCGCGAATATCCATCTGCTTGTCACCTTGATAAGCACGCCTGTGACAACCAACTCAATATCACTATCAAGTATCATGGAAAATGTGGTACGTGTTCAATACTAATAGATTTATGTATAAGTATTATATCTCTCGTTACCTGCTCTTATAAACCTACTTAATACAATAAAAAAGAATGCTTATCTTCACTTTAGACTTTATATTTTAAATTAATTTAACGAAACCCGTTTATTATTTTCCTTACATCATATCAAAGCAGCAGGTATATTTCAAAGAAAAACAATCCTTTGTTCATTTGGTATTCTAACAATTTAATATAAATTCCTTACATAACCGTAACAAATTAATACTAAATATTAATATTTACATAAAGGAAATTATTCAAAATAAATGACTTTGTATTGTTTCATCTCAAGTTTGAGATCGTGAATGAAACTCGTTAAGAAGAGGTCACTTACTAATAAAAGGTATGGCGTACATAAAAAGGGTCACCACTTTTTCATAACTTATGTTGAACTGACCGAATTTTTACCGGAAAAAACGATAGTGTTAATGAACGTTAAATGCTACTTTGTTATATTTAACATTATATTTATCACGAATACTATTTAGATTTTAAATTAAGATTAAGAGTACCTTTTTCTTTTAAGTAAAGTTAAACTTTAGCGTTACAAATGTTTGTTGAGTTTAAATATAATTGTAAGTTACTGTAGCATATTTTTTTCGTTCAATAATAAACACAATACGTACCCACAACGAACAATACAGTTTGTTTGAAGTATTTTTAGATTTCCTTGAAGAATTCATTTTCTAATAAATGTAAGAGCATGTAACAAAAATCTTTTTTCAGAAAGTAATTTAATCTTCTTTACTCTCTTCACGTACGTTTTGTGAACCCTTTTCACAAAACTTGTCCCCGGAACATTCGATCTGGACTGAATTTGTACAAGACCAAATGCCCGCACATTCCAACATCCTTTGTGAATTTCACAGTGTACTTCACTAGTCCGCTTTGTACTTATATTACTTCGTTTATCTTAAATTTTACATTCCTTTCGAGAATAGTTTGCAAAAAGTTACTCTCTAATTTGTTCATTCTTCAAAACACATTACATTTCCAACGAAATTAAATCATATAAATGTTAAAAACTGGATTAGACCACTGTATACACTGTAATATTAAAAGCTCCACTTGCGACCTTATACTCGTGTACTCACGTTTACTCGAAAAACATTTTTCAACACGGGAATTTCTGTATTAAACGGGGCGTAGCGAGTAACTTTATTCAAGTGAAATGTTTTTTAAGTTTTAATACAGCCTTCGTGCGGTGATTAGATTGTTAAAAGCTGGGATGCTTTTAGTATACCAATAAAGATGGCTTCACTGCTAATAAAATTTAGAGATTAAGAACAACGTTGGACAAAGACAAACGATTTGATTTATCTAACAAATTAAATGCGTTTGTATCTACGAAAATGAAATTGAGTCAAAGATTTTATATTTTAATAATAACTGGTAAATTGATAGATAATTTGTTGCGGTATTCTTATAATTAGTATAATTTTGTATGTTCCTTGATTAGGTTAATTGGAAAATGAATAATATATAATGACCGAAATAGATTTAAAGTAATTGTAAAGTCGGTATCTTCTTAGTTACAAAACATATTATTATCTTTAAAGTATAAGGTACATTTCTATCTAAATAATAATAAGTATTATCAATATTATTATACTCGTATTACATCACAATTGACGCAAAATATAGCATACGTATTACAATTATATCTATTTCATCAAATCATTTTCTTTAGTAATAATTAAAAAAAAATACCTATTTTAAAAATATTATATTGAACTTTTTGAAATATTTAATAATAATTATTTATTTAGATCCATGTGCAGAACATGAATGTAGCGATGGGGAGGTTTGTCTTTTAAACGAAGTTCGTGCACCTACGTGTAAGTGTGGCCCTGCGTGTGAACTCATCGTGCGACCAGGCTCTGCAGTATGCGGCTCCGATTACAGGGACTATGTCAGTGAATGCGCCCTCCGCCAGGAATCTTGTCGTACTAGACAACAACTGTCTATTGCTTACAGAGGAGAGTGTGCGTCAGGTTTGTACACTGACTAATATAAATATTATATAAATTATATATACAGGTTATATATAATTTATATATTAAAAATTATATAAAATATAATATAAATTATATTAAAATTAATAGTATTAAAATTGAAAATTATGTACGGAAGTAAGATCTACTTGATTGCAAACTTTCCTACGTATAAGCACGTAGTTACCTCAAAGTCTTGTCTAATCTAAAATTAAATCTTTATTCGGAAACGAAAAGAGGCCCTGATATTGAGGCCCTGTTGAGGAGACATTTTGTTCTAAAGAAAAGTAATTGGACACGAGCATCGAAGCGTAGACTTCCCAAAAGCATTTGTGACAGCAACGATATAATTCAATTTTCTGGAGTTATTAACTCAATATTTGAAGGGTTATTATCTTTTATCTATCCTTTTATCAATAAATGAATACTCTCCCCGATTGAAATAATATAGTAAGTTGGAAATTAACTGCTATTATGCCTTGAACTTCAAAATATTAGGTACATTTATATAGGCCATAATAAAAAAATTTAATAAATGAAATCTGGATATTAATAATTATTTATTTTTTATTGAAAAGTAGCAATGCACGTTCTTAGACTATAACTATATTATACCTGTGCTATGCTATCTATTTTTCTCTTATTTTAATAAAAATCTCAGAAAGTACGACTTTTATAGCTTTATCCTTTGGAATGGTACTTTTTTGAAATGTATAATATGCAAATTAAAGCTTTCTCATACATTATCTTCAAAATATGATGACAACTACAAAAATTTGCACGTCAGTAGACAAATTCAAACTAATCATAATGGGGAATTTATAGCACGTCACAATAAAAGAAATATTTTTGTTTAGCCCAACATCCGTGCGAGTCAGTAAAATGCGGAGTGAGAGAACGGTGTACGTTAGACGCGCGAGGGGTTGCCGTGTGCGGTTGCGGTCCGGACTGCGAAGAAGTTATTCGGCTGGTGTGCGGGACTGATGACCGTACATACGACAACCCTTGCCTTCTGGACCGAACTGCGTGTTTGGATAATAGAGACATTCGTGTAGCTTATATGGGAGCGTGTGGTAAGTTTAGTACATGCTTTGTAATATTTATTTTATATTAGTAATATCTTTAAGACACTATTTTTATGTATAATCCTAAAAAGAGAGGAAAAACCGTTATATTAATTTTCATTTTATTCAATATTGCTTATGTTCCTAGTGTATGTGCTGATTGGTATTATATATTAATTATACAAAAGATACTGCAGTAGAGAAATGAATCTCAAGTTTTGCCTCTTGCAAAACTAAATTTTTAATAGTACCTAAGAAACTCGTAGGCATATTATTCTGCTTTTCGCAATGTATGGATGTTAATTCGAGATAAGCTCTGATAACATGTTTAAACCGGCTTTGATGTCTAACAACGGCAAAAACTTACACTAGAATGGATAATTAACTTAAGATTTCAAGATATAGCGTGACTTCAAAAATAATTAGTAAATAATATTATACACAATGTCACTCCCAAAAATTAATTTAAACGAATTATTTATGCGCGAAGACTCTACCAGTATATTACAGTACATCGGAATATTTTTTATTAAAAATACCTAGATTTTTATTACAAGAAAATTACACCTTTAGTGTGACAGCACTTTGTAAATGAAGACTTCGCTTACACAATAGCATACCTTAATGCATTTAATATTTGAAGAGCTTTTTTTCTTTTCTCAACAATAGGAATTAAAAGTTTCCTCACTATTTCAATTATTACTTTCTATTACATTAAGTGGTATATAACTTTTTTATAAATAATTTTATTTATTAAACGTAAAATATAATAAGCTTTCTTTACTGACTTTAAAAAAGTTAGATACAATAGTATTGGGTTAATTGTTTATAAGAGCCTGATTGTTTTTATTTAGATTACAGTGAAGTGTCTCAAGTCCTTCGACATTTCTGTTACACATAATCTTGCCTGAGGCGAAACAATAAAATGTGGTACACCTACTACGTTTTAATATTAAAGAGGAATTACCTACATCTTTACTCAAATAATATTTTCGCTTTGTCTTATAATATAAAGAAAGTCTATTTGCTAGTATAAAATTGTTGAAATAACATTATTTTGAATAACTAGAGGCTAGAAGTTGATATACTTTGTTTATTGAAATTCTCTTGATAAATCATTTATATATAGTTCATTTACTTTATAAAGAAAAAAATATATATGAGAACGTATAACAAGCTAGCATAAAAAGTTATTTAACATATGTACGTGAATACATTTTATAGTACAAAAGTGAATTTTTCGCGCAATATTGTCATGCAGAAACTTTTGAAACTGTTTTTGTTAGAATAAACACAACTTTTTAACTATTCACGGGACACACGCTTGTGTATTTATTTCTGTTGCACTAATTCACATATGAAAACAAATTTTTAGAGTATACAGATAATCCAATAAATAATATTTATTTCAATATTTTTCTATCAAAATACAAATTTATTATATTCTTTTAGAAAAATATATATGTTTCGTTGGTTAGTTTTTTATATATTTAGATGTATGAGACTTTGCGTTATTTCTGAACTATTTAATATTAAATTTATTTAATAAAAATAAAAATAATAATAATTTAATAATAAAACCCTTTTCAAACAAACGTGTGTCTTAGGTTGTATATTATTATTATATACCTCGGTAAAAATTATATTATTATTATTTCGAGCTTGATTTCTAAGATTGTTAGTAAAAATCCTTTTATTAGGAAAATGCTTCTTCACTTTCCAACCCACAACGACCTCCTGTCTTTGTTTTAGATAGATAACAATAAATAAAATTGTTAATATTCACTTCACACATATTTTTTATGTAAATATATAGGAAATGTTATAGTAAATTTAAGTTATATAATACATAGGAATAGAAAACCCATGCGCAAGAGCCAGTTGCCCATGGGGAGGTGCATGCGTGACTCGAGGTGGTGCGGCTCACTGCTCTTGCCCCGTATGCGACTCGACGCCCGCGCCAATCTGTGCGTCCGACCGTAATACTTATGGCAACGAGTGCAAAATGCGTATGTACGCATGCCAAACTGGTCTACGAGATGGGGAGCTACGCGTGCTGTATAATGGAACATGTCGTGAGTATTTTATTTACCAGTATAAAATATAATAATTTATAATATTAATTTTAGTCGTTCCCGTAAACATTTTTGCTGTAATACATTCAAAATTTCGGGAAACATAAATCAATTTTATTTAAATTATCGAATATTGGCATAGATTCGAAAAAGTCAGTAGTTAATATACTTGAAAGAATTTATAATTATCCTTATATTAGTTTGATCCATAACACGTGTTTATTTCAAATTAATGTTTTTCTTAAAATAATGGTGTAGGTACATTTTTTTAAATGTGAAAAAATCATATATTTCGAGACATGATTCATTTTAAATAAAGAGTCATCCGTAGCCATATTACATGGCTAATTATATGTTAGTTCACAACAAATTAATTATAAGTTAATGAATATATTTTCAGCATAACCAACGTTTTTTGTTTTATATAAACTAAACACTATACGTACCTAATACGTACATAAATATTTTATGTACATTGTACGGACTGTGTTTATGAATGCCCATTACTCAAAATAAATTTATTATAATATTAATTGAGTGAACACAACCTATACATACCAAAGACGACCATTTGAATCAACTAGATAGATAAATGTTATAAACTTTTCAAATTTATTTTCTCTTAAGCACTTACATTAAAAAAAAGAAACATTCCATCAGCTATTCAGCTGTTTGAATCCAGCGTCGATGAGTACAAAGGTAAAGATGAAATCAATTATAAAATTCCCCTGGAAAAATTGCAATCAATTTTCCATGATAAAAGTCTTTTCCTTTTATAAAGTTGTCAATAAAAAGCGCAGAAAATTCCCTAAGCATAAAAATGCTTTTGTAAAGCTGCTTGTTTTATATTGAACATATTTTTTGTCTACGTAATTATTAAAAATCGATAGAAAAGGCAATAGATGTTTAACGCTTAGGTTTTTAATAGTAAAAACAAAATAAAATAGGCAATATTTTATTTTGTATGAAAATTGAAAGAAAATTGATATTAAAATATGTCACATTAAATAATATAAATTATTTTAATATGTATACAGTATGATTTAGAATCTAGTTCTAAGCAAATACGTTTCTCGAATAAGGGTCTCCGAATTAATTCAGAATATGTACCATTGTACCATTGTACATCAATTCATAAAGGACTAAGTGACATATCAATGTATAACGAGACGATATTCCGTATTATACAACTGGGATATTATAGACTTTCTTTATATAAGTTCTAAGCCGCTTTATCCACCGGCTTCACAAAAGTTGACTCATTAGGCTAATAGGATAAGCGAATATTAATAACAATGGATTTATCACTTCCGTCCCCACTGGGAATGTCAATTAGAGATTAAAACGATTGTAGTGAATAATGAAATGGTTCAGATTAATGTTAGAAGACAATGGATTAATTTTACAGAATCTTATTGGTTATTGAATCTGTATTGGACGCTTTCATATTTTAGTAAAGTCTCTTTCAGAGGATTTCAATTTCGCACTAAGAAAATCATTTGCTACAAACTGTATTCCCCGGATCGAGATTAAGCTCTCTCGCTTTAATCCGCTAGAGAATTGCTTAAACACGCGGTCTTAAAATATAAATTATAAACGAGGATACCACGATCCAGGGTAAAAACATCTAAATATGTTTACTCTACGGCTTATTTACGAGCAGAGCAATTATTTTTTAAAGGTCAAAACGTGTTAGTTGCCAAACCTAACCTAAACAAATATATATTTTTTTAATTAAAATTATATACCACAGTAAGAACCCGCATAAAGTAAAGGTGTTATATACAGCTATTAGACAATTTGGTACAAAAAGGGCATATCTACAGAAGAATAGGGACGATTTTTGTGCATTTGATAAAAAAAATTAGGGAATTTAACTTAGGAATCGTATTTGTTGCATTTCTATTGATGGATATATCTTAGATAGATATCAGATGTACCTCTTGTTACTCAATTTTAATAAGATTTAATACTTTATTTTCAGTCAAAAATATATAAAAGCCTTTACTGTAATTGTGGAGCTTTCACTATTTGTGAGTAATTAATAAATATTAGGGTATTTACTTAAAAATAAAACACTTATAAAAATTATAATAAACAAGCAATAATACTATTTAATATTACTCGCAATATGTATTCTACACTTTGATAGTTATGTACGAAATTATATTATAATCATTTTTCATAGTAAAGCAAATGAAATTCTAAAGTAATGCGTAATATAGAATCATGTGCTGACGTCGTGTGTGAGGGAGGAGGAGACTGCGAGGTGGATCCTGACAGTGGACGGCCAATATGTCATTGTAACCATAATTGCAGTAACATTCAGGTATGCATCATTTTTTTGTAAGTGTATTAATTTAATTTTAATTATAATTCTTTTATTAATAATAATTTAACATCATATCAGTACATTCAACCTACATCGAATTTGGATAACTGATTAAAACTGCGTGTATTTTGATTTACAATATGCATATGTACTCGTAATTGTACGGTCTATCGACGTAGAGCTACTAGCAATTGTCGGAAGATAATAGTTAAAGTTCCCCATGTTTACATATTATATTTTCGGCAATACAAGTGATTTTTTGTAGAATGGACGTATATCGAAGTTTAGTGTATTTATCGTATATGTAATTAAAAAAAATACACCGAGCACGACTTCCAGCTCTTTAGGCACAGTACGTTGTACAAGGTCAAGAAGAATAAGTTTAATTTTGAAAGTTTTTAATCAAATGAAATATTTCATTTTATTAACAGTTTATTTAAATTGAACAAGTTTATGTCAAAAAAGACAATTTATGCAGAATGTAGAATATATTATAAAGTATATCCTAGTATTTAAAGATGACACAATATTAAAAATACCATATAAAATTTACCCCGAGCGGGATTGAATCCACGACTTCGTACTCTTAAGCTACTAAATCGCAACATTACGCGTTTAATTTGAAATTTTTAATCAAATGAAATATTTCAATTTTATTAACTGATTTTATCTAAAGCGAACAAATAAACTTTATTTATAATGGCAATACAAAAACCCACAATTTTAATTTGAACATGAACTCTTTATTGCTCCGAATTAGATTTTATTGCTATAATTATAAAATGTTTACAATACAAAAGCAGGTAATTTTGGCAAATATAGTGATTATGATGCGGTATTTTATGATCCCAGATTAAAATTATTGGAGCACTTATTTTGATTGCGAAACAGTTGATGTTAATTTTATACGACAAAAATTTTATAGACGTGTAAATACTTGCAGATCAACATTAAGTTTGCAATAAATAATGAATATAGCTTCCTGTAATATTTTGTTTCAATACATAATATGTAAACCTTATCATTATAAAATAATAATTAAAGACTACAGTAGTGATAGATGTTTAAGTCTACATGCCTTTATTTAACTAAAAAGACACATTACGTATATTTTATAAATTGTTGTTTTCCCAATTGTAACCATTATTTCTATTAAAACAGGCACCAGAAGTTGTATGTGGAACGGATGGCCAAACTTATCCATCGCAGTGTGAACTAGATCTGACGACTTGTCGCGAACAAAGTACACTACGGCTGGCCTACAAAGGAGACTGTGGTGAGTGCCTAGTATAGTGACTTTAGCTCTCGTGATTAATTCACATTTTCATGTAAGGTAGTATTAACACTATGAAAATGTGTAATAAAAAGAATACATTATAAATAACATATAAAATTATAGCATATACTTGTCTTCAACCCTTTTTTTAACGTCCCACGCTGTCTGAATGCTGGATCAGGCCATAGTCCACCGCGCTGGCCTAGTGCGTGTTGGCGGACTTCACAAGTCTTTCGAAAACTTGCTAGGTTTTCTCAGACATACAGGATTCCTCACGATATTTTCCTTCACAGTAAGACAAGTGGTAATAATGTTGCAATGATTCGCACATGATAATATCAGAGGTGCGAGACCCGGATTTGAACCCGCATCACTCGGTTATCGAGCGAGCGCGTTACCGCTGGGCTACGACTGATCTAAAGGGTTAGCATATACGTATTTACATAATTAAGAAGAGGTATTAGATATTATAAGATGGATATGCAAGATATATTTCATCTTTAACCCTCATTGGTAAACCACAATATTATATGGACAAGCCTTAAAATTCGTAAATAGAAATTTGAATAAAACTTCTAAAGAAATAAGCTCAGAGTTCTTTAAGTGCCTATATTTATGTTTTTACAAATTGGTTTTGATTTTACAATGTTAACTTTGATAATTGTCTTCAGGATTTACAGACAATTTCAAAAGGAAGTTCGTGATTTTCTAACTTTGGTTGGTTTGATATTGTACTTATAATTGTTCAATAAATTAATCTTCTAATTCTGTTTATAAATTGTTCTACTATATAACTCAAAAATCCTTACCTCTCCTAATATTATAAGTGAAGAGATTTATTGCAGGAAATTATAAAGTTAAATATTTGATGACATGTCTCAGTGCAATAGTTAATATTACTCATAGCATCTAAGGCTTTTTTTACTAGCGGCTTACCTACACTTTGACCGGGTCCTTTTTTTAGCAGTATTTTCGACAGTTTTATTACAAACATTAGTCTATTTAATACTCTAAGTCATTATATGTACTAGATATTATCTAAATCCAATGTTCTCTACAAATAAACTCTCGCAATTTATTATTATAATATTATTACGTACTTTGCTATATCAAGTTATTCGGGTGATGTTCGTACCTTGTCCAAGGGTCAAAAAATATAAATAACAATCTTCTAAATATTTTATATATTTAGAAGATTGTTATTTAAGTGAAAGATGAAATTTGGCAGGGAGATAGTTTATAGATAGTAGACGTCCGCTAAGAACGGATTAAGAGCCCTTAGCTCTGGCAGGTTTGTATGAAAGTCCTTTTTTTTGTGCTACCAACTTTAAAGGAACCCAAACAAAACGAGGGTGATTCGCTTGTTTAAAAATATATTTATCCCAATGCCACTAATCAATAGCACACATAGCATAATGAAGATTCATGTATCAAGGAATAATAGTGTGATATATTACAGGAATCATATACTAATATATGCAACTGGGTGTACAGACTACAGACCTACCCCTTTGAATAACCATAGACACACAACTCATGTCAAGCTGGACCTAATAATATACGCTCCATTACACTTTGACAGAATAGGCCGGCAGTAAATCTATATTATTATAGTTAGCGTAGAGATTCTATATGTATGATATTAAGAGAGTATTGTTCGATATCCATCATGGTATTGTTACTATAAAGTATATATAGTAATTGGTCTCTTCACTACATAGTATGAAAAAAATAACGGATTTTGATGCGGTTTCTTTAATAGATAGAGTGATCCAAGAGGAAGGTTTATATGTTTAACTAGCGGACCCCAAGGCTTCCGCTTTCAGCTAGTTCTTAAATGAAACGTTCTCAGTCAAAAGTCTTCAAAGTCATTTTATACGTATATCATCATGAATAGATATTGTTAGTGTTAGTTAGTTAGTTAGTTATGTCTGTATCTACTCCATATCTTAAACGAGAATAGTTTCAGTAAAGTACGGTTTAAATATTAGGTATTTCACAGATTTTATAATAAGGTAATTCAAATCTATCCCTGATATTATTTTTCTTTCATTGGAATTACGTTGGCATTTTTGAAAACTTTGGTATATTTACTGAATTCTGAGAACAATTTTCTTCTAAAATCTGCTGCTTAATTGTGGGCAGCTAAAAGTTCCATTTGACCACACTGCTATGAATTATGAGCACTTGCGGTATTTCCACAGAGGCGATTTGCGTTGCATTATACGAGTAAATATTTTACACGTAGTATGCTAGATTTGATTTTATATTTCATATTAATTTTACTACTAGGTACTATTTTTTGACAGTATAGTAGGATTCTTAGACTAATAATACCTAGACTGATAGTTTCATACATAATTCCGCTCAATATTGAAGTAGCATTAGTATGAATGTGTGCGTAAGTGTCACAAGCTAATGGCGTATGATTGTTGTGACAAATTAATTGTCTGTATAGACGAATGTTTTACTTTAAATTATAAGTTTCCAAATAGTACTTACCTGTGAAATGTGATTTTCTTTTTCTTAGTTTTATTATGTGACGTGTTATGACACCCTTTCACTGTACAGCAAGTCATTTTTAAATAAATAAAGCGGGAGCTAAGACTAAGTAAGTACCTAAGTTGTACGTATGTAGTTGTGTAACTTGACAATTGACATTGACACGACGGGAAACGTATCTAGCCATTTCTCGAAATCTAGCCAAAAAAAGTGGTTACAATTTGCTTGGACCTACACTCCATCTAGGTGTTATATATCTATGGTAGGATTTATCTTTTGGTTAGCAGTTTTTTTCCGTAGCTTATGATGGATCGGTACAATGTATATAATAGAATCAATGATATTCTTATCAACAGATAATATGTTATACGCTCACTAAACAACCGATAAAAGTGTTCCGCGCAGCACACATACACACTTTTCATTCAAGGTACATTTCACTACAAGTCAAAATGATAGAAAGGGGATAGTCGATAAAATCAATAAGAAAAAAAGAGACAGCTAGTGTTGTCAATTGCGCGTTAATGTAAACAAACAATCTAGCGACCGATCACATATCAGAATATTAGGCAAATAATTGAAATATATTAATAAATCGAAGTATACTGCGTTCTTACATGTGGTATGAGATCCCTTGTGTTTTATTAACTTTGGTATCATAATTGGTACATTTCCTAAATACACAGGACGGCATTTTTTTTAATTTTGTAGCAGCGTACCACTCGTCGCCATGCGTGACACAGACTAACGGCAATACGTTCCAATTAGGACGTTTTCGAGTCTTCACGATTGCGCGCTCACAACATATCTGTTTGTTAGAATATCATTGAATAGAATGGTCAAGATGAAGCGTTGTCACAGTTGACATTCAATATTGAAATGTACCTATTTTTTTCTTTTATATTATGCTACATCAGTTTGAACTGAACTTTCACGAAAAATATCTAGAAGAACTCTACTATACATCAGTGTCTTAGATTTAATACTCTCAATAAGAGTTTAATAAAAATGCGAGATCCTCTACACGTTCAAATAAAGAAAATAATTAATATAAAAAAGATCGTATGTCGAATATCTTAGTAATATTAGAACTTATATTGTCCAAAATTTTAATTAGACTTCGTCAGCGTGTAAGCAGTAATGGGTCTGAAGCACAAAGAGCTTCATATGAAGATTGACGTACGGTATGAAATAATCTCTGATTACATTCAGGAACAAAAGCTGGTCTACATTTTAGGTATATAATTCATTTTAAGGATTTTTTAAAGGAAATTTTTATGCGTTAAAATGCGATATTTTTTCTTATATTCATGTAATGTGTTTTTTCAGTTACAGTATAATAAAAATTGTAGAATAATAGCAATACTTAGTATAAGCAAATCATTAAAATACGTGTAAGATGTAGGGCTGGTCGTATACAAATACGTATGAGTAATATGCTATGTAAGGGTGTTGCAACGAGTAAGGAAAGATTTTTTTTTATTTTTTTGCAGTTTTAACATTCTCCTTACAGCTGTTTTTTTATTTCACGATGCCAAATTAGTATGCATAGACAATCGATAATATTATAATTTGGTTTTTTAACAGCTTGTTGTATGGTAAAAAATAATTTAGAAGTAAAATAAAAGAGTACATTTTTTATTATATAGTAAAACTTTATTATAAAAAGGAACAAGAACTTTTATTAATTTATTAAATCGTTAGACTAGATTTAAATTGTTAGGAATAGGTTCGTTTCATCTATAGCATTCATTAACCACGGATTAAAAGAGTCTCATATAGCAACCTTAACTTTAACCTTTATATATTAAGTATTTTGGCTTTACAAATTTTGGTAAACAAGTCTGGTGTAAAATAAAAAGGGGTAAAGTTTTTACTGGCGTTTGCCAATATATACGGGTCGAAGTGTAAAACGCGCGTGTGAAGGTAGTTGATCGTAGCTTTATAGGCGTAATTAAGTGTAGTTCAGTAGAGTAACAAACGATTTTAAATTTTATATTATAATATAAAAATGAACTAATACTGATAATAAATGCTTATAAGCTTAGTAACTGCGCTGGTAATGGAAAATAAAAAAATGACCGAATTTTATGAATTGTTTTATGTATATTTGGTAGGTCTGAGAATAGGTCGTAAGCTAATTTTTATTCCACGTGGTAAGGGTAACCCTCTCCAAATATTTATTTTTGTTTATTTTTAGACCAAATTTTTATTTTTCACTTTTTTATGATTTAGAATCAAAAAATTCTTACAACCCTAAATCATTCCACGCGCGTGGGCGGAGCCACGGGAATTGCTAGTATTCATATAATATTAAATTCATTGTAAATATGTAGCTAAGATTCTAGTTAAGTTAATGCAAACGTGCTTCGTAGACGCTTAATTACTGTTTAAATACCCTTGCAGCTACGAATAAATGTCTGAAAAACATACGGTTAGTGTTATGTCTGTGAGACTAATTGCGTTTATTATTTGCTTAACTTTTCAAAATAAAGTCAAATGTCACAGTAAAACATAAACTAGTAAAATACGTTAATTAATTTGTTTGTTCGTATTTTTATGTAAAAAATCATTTGTCAATAATTTATATCAATTATATTTTGTATCAATGTTCATTCGATATAAATATCAATACGCTTTTTATTATATGTAGAAAATAAATTGTTCAAGGCCCATCATTAAGGAAAAAATGGTCTACTGATATACCTAGTCGAATAATTTAAATGTCTGATGGTTCGAAATCGATATGAAACAGGTTTTTTTATTATGTGCTTTTCGTTTAAAAATCCTTTTATGGTACCATGTTACCTACCTTTAAAGCGTGACGTTTACTTCACGGCGTGTGGGTAACAGATCGATAAAGGATTAAAGTGCTCTATATTTGGCGGCTGCCCAAAACGAAGTCAGATGAAGTAAATCGCCTTTTTGATGTCCGACTTTGGGTTACTTTGTGTTTAATCGTTCCATCTTATCTGGGAATTCATCTAATATCTAAAACGAAATTTTAAAGTCTTATCTTAAATTTCTGGCGGACGGACCGTAGATTATTTAAAAAGTCTGCTATTTTGCCGTTCATATTATATTGTAGTTTTTAGAGAAGTAATGATTATAAATTAACTTTGATTTTAATTTGATTTTTAACACTTATCTGTTGTACATGACATTTCTTTTTAATTAAGTTAGTCTATTAATTTTTAATAACTTGTTTCGTGTTTTCGAATTTAATTATATTAAAATGAAATGGTGATAGCGTAAAATATTCAAATGTTTTGTAAACACATCAGTTTTTGAAAAAAAATCCTAATGAAACGTAACTGTAACCACTGTACCACTGGACCACTGTACCACTGGTAAAGAATTTTGAAAACTCATCCAAGAAAGGGGTTTATATAAAATTGAATTTAATATGAAATTCATTGTTTTGAAAGTTAGAAATATGGAAATAAGTGTTTAACCTTTCGCTAATAGTACCAATGGGAAATCCTAACGTGCTTGTTGGCTTGGTCTTAATAATTCTATTAAGTACAAGGGTATGGGTAGGTTTGCGTTATAACAATATAATATATGGCTATGTAAGGGACCGTTAACTATTATAAATGCGAAAGTTTGTATACCTTTACAACGGCTGGAATATTTTAGATGAAACTTAGTACACAGATTGATTATAACGAAGAGAAACATATGTGCTACTTAAGCGTCCAGGGACTCTGGTGAAACGAGAGAGGGAGATGCAAGTAGATGACATATTTTTCGCAACTAACTTAATAATAAAACAAAACGTACAATTCATATGGGCTTTTACGTATAGACGTCTAAGCATACATAGCCGTCATAATTCTATTAATTTGTTTGATACGAAAAAAATAGGTAGGTACGAGTACCTATCAGCAAAATGTAACAAACATGCTAATGGGCTATACTGTAAATGTTCACAAACTTTTTAATTAGCAACCGTACCTATTTCATTTTCCTTTTATTTTGCCCCCGGGAAAAATATATTTTTAATCCTAGCAACCCATTTCCGTTTTCTCAGTGGCTAGTAATCGGCAACCTACAAGGCTTTCATTTTGTGCAAGTGGTAAACAATCGTTATTAAATTTTCACGGATGTCTTCTCTCATCCCTCATTCCGGTAAAATGGAAACCAGAACATGTCTCGAGCAGTAATGGTGTTGTGTGCGGCAAATTTATTGTTCTATCGCACGATATTAAAACTGTTTGGGATATATGGGGGCCATAAACAAAATTTGTTTAGTAATAATATTTTATCCGTGATATACATGTATGATTAAAGATATAATAAAAGATTCGCTTTATCATTTTCTTAAATTGTATAAACGAAATTTTACATTGTAAGTCAATGATATTATGGGATATACCAAGAATTCGTTAAAAAATTCATGTTATAATAATAATAATAATAAAGCCTTTATTCAGATAAATTACATAATAGTTAAAACAAAACTAAATATTTAAAATTAATCGGCAACTGTTTTATCTGTTTGTCTATCGACAAAGGCCTCTTCCAACTTCTTCCATTTTTGTCTGTCTCTGGCTTTCCTCGACCATATTTTACCTGCTACTGTTCGTAATTCGTCTTCCCATCTTCTATATTGTCCTCCGCGTTTCCGTTTTAGGTTCCTCGGGTACCAGTTCGTAATAGATTTACTCCATTTGTCTACAAAAAAATTCATGTTACATTCAAATAAATGCAATAGCGTAAAAATAGAGACGAGTAGATATAACTTTTTATGTTTCTAAACTATTTCGTTGTACAACAGTAGTGAAAATAAATGTTATTGCAGCGCTCTGCGAGGGCGTCCAGTGCTCTTTTGGGGCTCACTGTGTTGCCGGTGAATGTTTGTGTCCGACCGATTGTACGAGCGCGCCTCGTGAACCCGTTTGCGGCAGCACCATGCAGACCTACCCTAATGAATGCGAACTACAAAAAGCGGCATGTACATTGTCACCCCCCGCTAAACTTCATGTCATTTTCTACGGAGACTGCAAAGATAGACTGGCAGTAGTTCCACCGATTGCTATGAGTACGTATCACAAACTTTACTGTTATTGCCAAACTTTCTAACTAACAACTTTGGTTATTAACATTACATCGCACCCTTCTTGAATATAACAAGTTTAAATTACTATTATTTCCAGCGTTCTGTTTTTATAATTAATATGAGTCTATGAAACTTACTCTTCGTGGAATATGTATATAATTATTTTGAAAGTAATAATATTTGATAAATGAGTTAAATTTTAATTAAATTTGTACAAGCTTGAATACTTATATGACCTTTTTCACATTTCCTTGTTCCACGAGGGGTAAAATGTACAGGATCGGATCGGAAATATTTACTATCGTACCGTCATCAACCCGGTCGTTAGTAATTCCAATAACGCAACCCATCCGATCAATTAACTTACTTTACGCTTTACGCTTGACTAACACGCAAATATTTGGATCGGTGCGGGCAGCAACGACCGCGATGACCACAACCGAGGGGGATGAAGGTTCTACGGATTTCTTGGGCGCGACTGAAATAGGAACGACGAGTTCGTCAGCATGCCGCGATATTCGTTGCGATTTCGACGCCAGCTGCGAAGTCGGTTTCGATGGGTATCCACGGTGCTCGTGCCTCTTCGAATGTCCGGCCGATGATGAATACTTTCCGGTCTGTGCCTCAGACTTTCGACTTTACCCGAGTTTGTGCGCAATGCGGAAGGAAGGCTGTCAGAAACAGTTGGAACTTAGATTAAGACCTTTGGATCTGTGTAAAGGTTAGTCACTTTATTTGCATGTCTTTCATAATGCTACATTTTATTATAAAAGTAATTACTAACACTACTAACTTAAGTAAATTGTTATTCAACAAACAATGCATTGTTTTATGTATGAATTATAATACAGAAGACTTCATTTTAAATAGGCAATGTATATGATAATTCCTCCTTTATAGTTCGAAAACATATTTAAATTGAGTGTGCTGAACTTTATTTACATTTGTCACTTTAATAAATTGTTGTCCTACAAAGCTAGCGGAATGACAATTGTACGAGACAGTTCATAGAATACAATAATTATATTTCTATTCACATTCACAGTTTAGGTACTGCGATTGAGGAAAAATATGTAAACATATTATTATACTTTTATTTTAAAAGTTTATTTTCTAATATCCAAAACGTAATCAAAGTTACGCGAGACCCGAGATTCGAACCCGCTTCACTTAGTTATCCAAGAGAGCGCTACCATTGGGCTATTAGTATGATTATGAATTAGTACGAGTATCATAGCATTAATCGGCATCAGAATATATCTGTAAGGATTTGTTTTTGAAACACGAATGGAAACGTGAAATCGCAATGAAAACTCATCGTTAATGCAGGTATGGAAGTGCGCCCGTGCGGCAATAACAAGGCAATGATAGATCTGTCAACGGGGCTGGAGATCGACTGCGGCAATGGGCCGCACCGGCAGGACTGCCCGCCCGGGACATATTGCCATATCACGCTCGCTGCAGCACGATGTTGCCCTAAGAGTGAGTTTTATACACTTGATACTTTGTATCTTTTATTTTATTTCAGATGTTACGTATAAAGTCTGCATATTTTATGAGTACGAGTGACTTAGAAGTGACTTAGATATACGTAAATTCATATAGGTATTTCCAATTGTATCTTTATCCATTTTATATGACTTATAATATATTTCTCAGCACTACGTACGTACGGCTTTTTAACATTTTTTTTCACATAGGTACATGGTTTGAATGGAAAAAGAAGACATTTCTTTTAGAGATTAACACCTTTGTTCTCGTTATTTTCTATGTGTTTTTGTAAAGGGTTTTCAAGTACGATAAAAAATATAATATAAAGTAGTGGCATTTTGCAAATATTGAAGTGAGTATTGGTTTCGTATAAAATTTTATTTGTTTCATAAATAGAGCCATAATACACACAGACCAAAATTACACCCCAATTTATATGAAAATCACAAACAAAATTACGAAATGCCACTTTAAGCGTAGCGTGGAATATAAATTTTTAATGAAGCCCTTTTATTCTATACAACGAAATACAACTACTTATTTATGAAATGTCGTAGTAAAGATGGTGAAGGTACAAGACGCTACGAGTAAATTGGATACAATCACGCTAGCTGTTACCGCTTTGAGTCCTTTGTTCCGATCTCATAAAATGCAATGTGAATAAAATATAGTGTTTTATAAACCGTGCAAGAAATTTTATTCACAGCTTTCATATCCTTTTATGCAGATGATACAAAACAAGTGGATGATAAACGGGGTTCGCATTGTTCTGAGAGCCTGTACGGGTGTTGTTCGGATGGCTTTTCCTATGCGACTGGTCCAAATGAAGAGGGCTGCCCAGTAACGACTTCAACTTGCGGTTGCAATCGATTAGGATCGGTGTCGGACAGATGCGATGATAGCGGTCAGTGCGTTTGTCGACCGGGTGTGGGGGGCCTTAAGTGCGACAGATGCGAGCCCGGCTACTGGGGACTGCCTAGAATAGGGTCTGGCCACACGGGATGCATACGTAAGTATATTGAGTAAATAAATACTAAATTGAATTGAATTTTCGCTTAACAGTAAAAGTGTTACGTAACACATTTTCAAATCCGACACGAATGTTTTAATAGCTTGTGTTAACAGAAATAGATTAAGATCATAATATTTATATTTAATATCAAAATTATCCAATTTTTATGGCCTTTTGAAATAACGACAAAATAAATTTGATTATACCAAAGTGAATAAAACTGTGGTTATACGATACAATATACTTTGTATTATTATTTCGATATCGTAGCTTGCGGTTGTTCTGCATTCGGTTCGGTCCGGGAAGACTGTGAGCAGATGACCGGGCGCTGCGTGTGCCGCAACGGCGTCCAAGGCCAAAAGTGTACAGTGTGCGCCGACCATCGACGTCGTTTAGGACCTAACGGCTGTTCTGATCGTAAGTGCCCGATAATCCAGATATATTGCTTTTTATATTGGAATATCTCACCTCTATGACCAATTTTTTATTCCTTTTATGTGCTTAGGTGACTTCGTAAAGAATAAAGACGTTACGTATATTATAATTTATTGCATTATGAAGAAATTTTGTTATTCATAGCGAAGTGTAATGGATTTTTGGCTATAATCCGTATGTTGATGATACAAAGTCAATATTATTGTTTTTTATAGTATTGTATATTTTTTTTAAATAATCAACCTCCAATTAAAGTAAGTGAAAACGAAATTAAAAGCTAATTGGCATGTATAAAGTGAGAAATATGAAAAAAATCGTTCACATAAATGTCTCTTTAAGTGGTTGAATAAAAATCTAGGGTTTTTAGACAAACTATTTATAAAAATAAAGTAATAAGAAGCCTATGAAAGAATAAAGCTGAACCTTTTCATTTTTACGTTATGTTTTTAACCATTTCGTATATTTGGTGAAACTAAAACGTGTCAAAAAACCACTTTCAGAATATTGTTGAAAAATATAAAAAGGAAATGATAATGCCGAATGAAATAACTACTGTTCATATGTAAATGAAATAAAATTTATTTCAACACTGGCTTTAAGTACAGTTATTCTACACTTACGTGAAAATCACTTGCTCAACAATTTTCATTTATAGCCCAGTAGTGCTCAAAAGTCCGCAGTCCGCATTGTGGGACCTTTTATGTAACTCAAACGCTAATTCTAAGATAATACATTATACAACAATTATGAAATAAAATGAGATAAAAAATAAAACATTATAGTACATTAGCAATTCCCGCGGCTCCGCCCGCGTTCTAATCACTATTAAAAGGATTGGTGGTGGAAAGAGCTACTACTAAGGGAATAAAAATACGAGCTACTCTCAGACCTTCCAAATATGCACAAAAAAATTCATAGTAATCGGTTAAGCCGTTTCGGAGGAGTTCGATATTACAAACACTGTTACACGAGATTTTTATATATTAGAATTTTATTCCTAATAAATATATTAATTTAAAGTTATATATTTAATATTTATTTGTAGTGTGTCAACCATTTGGTATCCATAACTCGTGCCTGGTAGTTTACAATGGAACTAGATAGAGATATGTGTTAATTTTATAAGGTAGGCTCTACTTTAATTTATTTTCTACGGCGGAAAGTTTCAAAAATACCTTAGGCGTTGAAGTATACACTTTGAGGGGATCCCACTTATGACATAATTTATAGTCAATTTGAGTCAAATGCGACAATTAAATCATCAGTGATACAAAAAAGTATTTTTTTAGCTGAAATCAGTGGAGTTGTGGAATCATGCGCAGAATTATCGTGTTACTTTGGCGCGGTGTGCACAGATCGTACAGGAGGCGCGCTATGTGAGTGTGCCGCGGCACCCTGCCCAGATAGCGATTTAAACATGCTGGTACGTATATAACTTGTAATATTGGTTAAGTATTGTCATAATTACAGTACATTTTTAATTTTTACCGGACAGGCGTCCGAAAGTTTAGCATAATCTACAAAACTGTTCCTTTTCCGTTGGTTATAGGCTATCCAAACACAGCCTAAGAAAGGACCTTACCCTACTCGAAAGTTATTTTGTTTGAACAACCCCATAAGTATTATCTAAACTCAAAACTATGCAAACTATGTATTACTAAAATCAAAACTATGTATTTCTTATCTAAAAATTACTATAAGATTTATATTTGTTGGTATGAGTATGTAAGAGATAAACTTCCAAGCTACTAAACTGGAACTAAAACGACGTCAGTAGATCTGTGGGTGTAATAGTGTAGAACTAATATTAAATCTATAAAAGTAATAAAATTCTAACTGAGTTGAATCTGTACATTAAGCATTTTTTGAAAAATCTTATTGAAATAGTTAAGGCGGAATCTATAGTTTTTAGAATTTTTGTCTGTCTGTCTGCCGGTATCGTGACTGCATGAAGAGATAACCACTAGACAGATTTGGATGAAATTTGGTATGATGAGAGCTGGTCAGCTAGGTCAATATATTGGAAACTTTTTACTGCAATAAAATATATTTTTTCTGAGAAATCTATACCAGTCGCTAAAATGTCGCCCGATTGAAGCTACAGTGGGTTGCTTGTTATTAGAGCGAGCGAAGCGAGACCTAACACTATCCCACAATCTTGAGCAATTTGCGTTACACTTTACTGAAAAACTATCACGTCTATAGATTTGTGCTTTAACATGGTAATTTAACTTCATATCTAGATGCGTTATTTATCAAAAAAAGAAAATTTTAACATTTAAAAAAAACGATGAACATTAGCAATTTTGTGTTCATTAGACAGAATGGTATTTTACTACGAACACCATCTGTTAGAAAACCAAGGAGTCAACACCGCTGTAACACTACATAATCTTAAAACTACGAAAGAACTACTAAAAACTACGCAAGCCCTCATAAAGCTCAGCTTTTTGCTAGTCTATACGTTAAGACGCTAAGCAAAAACTTTGTACCCCTTTGGGAAAGAGTCCAGAATGCTAATATTTTTTAAAATTATGCAAAAAAACCATTACATTAATAAAAAAAACATTACACACACTACCATGTATTTTGCACACTGAATGTCAAACATAACCATAATAAATTCATATATTACAATATACATTATATTAGTTATTAATTATGGTCCAATTTTGACCACAGGTTGACCACTCGTATATTAGAAATACGTTTAGCGTACTATTTCGAATAGGGTGAAATGCAAACAATTTGTATGGAGCTGTGCAGTATAATATTTCATAAATATTTTATTCAGGATAGGCCACGTGACTTATAATCCACTTGAGCGTAATATTTGCGGAATGTATGTGTATTGAGACGATCTGTGCTAATATATCGCTATGTGTCGCGCGAGTCAATATTGCTTTAATAATAATCTGAATACTTTGAATACACTAATGTTCAAATATGCTAATACAGTTATATATTTACAGAATAAATAATACGGAGATAAAAGTTTTGATTGTTTGGCCGTCAATTACTTGAAGTATCAGTTGCATTCGGAAAAATGGGACAAAGATATTAAAAACTAAATAAAATAAGAAGTATAAAATACATTTGTATTTCTATGAACAAATTTAATACTTTAACTATAAAGTACAGTAGTAAAAATAAAATAACAAATATAAATTATCATTTGCCAACAATATTATTTCTTGTAGCTCTATTACGTAATAAAAGTTTGCCCACAAATTATCCTTAATGTTCACGGATTTCAAATAGTCTAATTTCTTCACGGTTAAATATATGGTTCGTAAGACCTTAATGATGCTATACCAGTAACATAGCAATATACATTAATGTAGGATGTAATTGGGAGAAAAACCTCTGTAGCACTAAATCAGACTTAAGCTTGCACTCAACATTAACAAGGCTTACCTAAATATATTATAGTTTTAAGAAGTAGCTAATAAGAATTTCTAAAGACTCGTTTAAAAGTAAATTTAAATTACAGTCATTTTACTAAAAGTCCTGATAATAACGCTTATTTAAATCATGAAGAGCAACAAGTGCTCAGTTCATTGGTCTCTTAGGAAAACTTAAAAGTTGGGTGCATTTAGAAACTTAACTCTCTTTAACTTAGCTAACTGCAATAAAAATCAACAGGTATGCGGAAGCGATGGTAAAACTTACGAATCTGAATGTCATCTCAAATTGCAAGCTTGTCGCACTCAGGAAGATATCGTAGTTCAAGCGTTTGGGCCCTGTAAGTTATCTGAAATAGCGGGAACAGTCGGTCCTTTGAGGCCTTCCTCGCCGATACAATTCACTCAACAAGACGACGGCGCAGCATCTAAATCAACTAGACATTTACTCAATCCAGAAAAGTACTACAACAAATATGATTGGATAAGAAAAGAAACGCCCAGTGATTTTGACAGCATTGTAACCGGCCAAAAATTGAAGGGTGAGTTACTTTGACAGAAGACAATAGGTACTTTCAAAAGCAATTTGGGAATTTCAAAGCCCACAGTGTTTTAATTATTCCAGCGATTGACGCTGTTAATTGATATTTTCGTTTTAATATCTAAAGTTCTCGAATATTGCGCTCGAGGTATAAGCATATTGCTATATTTATGTTTGTCTCTATTTCATATTTATGAATTATTGAAATGTAAACTTTAAAAGGTCGTTTATTATTTAACTATGGGTTTAAGAAGTACTTAATTCATTGCCAAATTTCAACAATAGCGCGGTGGTCTAAAGTTTGAAAATTTGTAGTATCTGAAATACTTAATTAACTGTACACTATCATTCAGCTCTAGTATTTTAGCAACATCTCAATTCATCTTAATCACGTTAATTTCGCAGAGATTACAGTTTGGCTTGTTGTGTGAGCAGTTTCCCTTGTCACTTTGTGACACTGTTTCTCGTATCCTTAACTTAGTTACCGATTTATCTTACTTATTTGTTTCTCCAAAATAATGATAGAGAATTTGTTGTTGTTCAGTTACTTCTAAAGCATCCTCAATCGTCTTACAAATTACAAGCACGATTATTTATGTTTCTCTGACATTTTTCGATAAAAGAGATGTCAATATTAAAGTGAAGTAAAGATTTCAGTTGGTTCCTTTCGAAGATAAACGTTATATCTCAAGTATTTTGTTTTATCCAGATTAAAATACCTTATATTTTAGCCAAGCTAAGTCCGAAAATAATTAAAAATGATTTCTTCTTTTCCTGACTTGTTATAGAATAGTAGTATTTTTTTATTTCATAACATATAAAAAACAAATAACAGGTTCGCAAACAGCAACAACAGCGACAGTGGGTGCAGTAGGAGCGTTATTGGGAGATCTTTGTACTGAAGATGGGGATTGTGCAGCGTTGCCTGGAGCTTTCTGTGCTAGAGGAGGCTGTGTGTGCCGCCCCGGGTACATCCCCACGACTCACAGAAAAGCTTGTGTCGGTAAGTATTTTTAATATTATCCTTACCTTATAATAAAGAAAATGTTTTGAAATTTTAAAAGATACTTGACCTTCTTTGCTTTTTTACTGTCTAAAGACAGTGAAAGTTTTTTTCAAACAAGCGTAACATTTTTCCTTTTGAGTGATACATTCTAGATAAACAAAATCTTTGTACTGATAGATTTATTTATAATCATAGAACATATTATAAGTATGGTGTTAATAAAAGAAAAAAATAAACCATCCATTTTTTTATTATGATGCGATTGCAAGCCCGCCTTTGTCATTTGTCATAATAAGTCATTATAGTAAAATGACAGTGGTAAAGGGTATCTGTCAAAGCAGTGAAAGCGCTTTGCTTCGGGGCCGTAAACATTAGGCTCGTGGTTTTTAATTTATTTCAAAAGTTCATCTTGCTCCATTCCTTCAGGCATTGCATCTTTATTTATAGTTTCCTATTAATATTGCTGTGTAAATGTGGTTCTTTAGCTCGATACTAGAAACTAATATTTTACACAAGTAAAATGTGTGGGAAAATACTCTACACATTTTTCTAATATATAATAATTTTAATTATTTTCATTTGCAGTCATGTATTATATTACTTCATGTAAAAGTAATTAATTTTAACTTTTGTTTGCGTCTATACTGACTGTCTCTTTATTAATTACATTATTAAGTTAGTACAGAATAACAATTAGCCGAGGAACTTTTTACGCTATTGCGACTTGCTTTTTATTTCATATCGTTTTATTTCATCCATTTTAATTAAACTTTTACACCTGTGCCTAATGCGCTTAAATTTAAGACTAATAAAATTGATACCTTATGTCAAATGAATCAATCTATTTCATGAATATTACAAATAATATTATGTATATTGACAAGATAGTATATTTTTTTTCTATTATTAAGACATTTACATCGACTGAAACGTACGTAGAGACGGCGAACCGAATTTCGATATATTATGTTTAAACACGTATACAAACAATCTAACATTTTTTTATGTCAACAAGAAAATCAATCTCAAAAACTTTTGATAAATATATTTGTCTATGAGCGGAAATATTTACTGCGTAAACAAAATATTGCAGTGATTCAAAAATACAAAAAATATTCACCGTATGAGAAATACTTATCACATTGTTGCAGAACAAATAACTCAGGAAACAACGGAGGAATATAGTGCATGTTTATCTGAGCCCTGCTACAATCTCGGTAGCTGCCTTGACTTGCCGGGCTCTACATACGCGTGCGTGTGTCCCGACTCTTACACCGGCTTCAATTGCGAATTTCATATCAAAGACGCTCTCCCATCTAGTTACATCGAAACTCCATCCTTTGACGGATCTTCCTACATACGCCTAAAACCACTAAAGGCTTACCATAAGTTGAACATCGATATTGAATTTAAGGCATTTTCTGAAAATGGGGTCATATTGTACAATCAGCAGAAACCCGACGGAACGGGTGATTTTGTTTCGCTTGCGTTGGTGAACGGATATTTGGAGTTCAGGTAAATTTTATTCTTATTTCATATTTCGATTTCGGATCGGAACTGCGGTTTGGAAAATATTATGAACAAATATTATCTCTTTACAGTTTTATATATAGAGCGAATGAAATTTAATGTATCCTATCTGAAATCAAATTCAAATATACTATGGATATTGCCAATTCTTTTATCCTTTATATCTATACAGACGTTCATAACTTTTTGTTAGGTACAATCTTGGAAATGGCGTAATAATTCTTACATCGCTTGAAAAAATAACATTGAACGAATATCATAAAGTATCAGCGAAACGATATCACCGAGATGGAATTCTCGCAGTCGATAATATGGAAGACGTCGCCGGACAATCCACTGGTAATTTAAAAGCGTTAGATCTTGCTGAAGATGCGTATATTGGAAGCGTGCCTACGAATTATTCAAGGTATTGTACAACATCTATTGTATTGTATAACATTTTAAATAACAAGTTTACATCTCGTTAAAATATTCATAATGCGAAACATCTCGTAACTGGAAAAGTTTTCAAAATACTCTGGAGATTGCGGGATATAATTTCGTTTTATTCAGTATGTAATCTAATCTATTTCTCCCATATATTATACGAACATAAAATGTTAAAGAAATTTGTTTATGTATTATAAACATTGTTGTTATAAGGGTGTTCGACAATATCGGAACTCGGAGTGGTTTCGTCGGGTGCGTGAAGTACTTGAGGATAATACGTCATCAGGTCACAAAGAAATTGGGTCGTCCGGACTCATTAGTCGTATCCATAGAGAACGTTCGAGAGTGCCAATCTAATCCATGTATGAGTATGCCCTGTAAGAACGGCGCTACGTGTAAATCAGACTCGGATACAGAATATATATGTAGGTGTCCGATAGGATTTCAAGGAGCCAATTGTGAGGAGAGATTAGATCCGTGTGAATCGAATCCCTGCGGATATGATGAGGGGCTATTGTGCGATATCGGGGCGGACGGCGGACACGTTTGTCGATGTTTGTTCGGCGATACTGATTCTAATGGGAACACGTGCAACAATGGTAATTAAAATCTGATCATTTTCTATATATTATGTAGTTATACATAATTATTACAGAGCTGTACTATGCTATTTAGCTTCAAAAAATACAAACAACAGTGCTGTTGCTATTAATTTGTATATTGAAAATATACGGTTATACTAATTTATTTTAGATGTTAACATTGTACAAGAAACTTTGACACCTCAATTCAATGGAACGAGTTACATTGAGTTACCGCCGCTCGAAGGGCTTGGAAAGGCATTCAGGATCGAAATTTGGTTTTTAACGAACCGATTTTCTGGAATGCTTCTTTATACCGGCCAGTCCAATAAAGCCAAGGGGGATTTTATAGCTATTAACTTAGTTAATGGATATCTACAGTTTAGGTACAATTTGGGGAGCGGAATCGCCAATATCACGTAAGTAAGGCTTAGAGGCCGAAGAATTCATTTAACGAATTAAGTCAATTTACGCTTAGTTTCACAGGCAATTATTTAATCTACCGATGCAAATAGAATCTCTGCCAAGTTTAGATGAAAATTAATAGTTTATCAGCTTGATGGGTAAAGGCTAAATAATAATTACACCAAGGGAGCTATTAGTGCCTTTGCTCACTAGACTGGGATGTGTTCAAATTATTGTATACATACTCGTATGTAAGCAAACAACGTCAAGATACAAAGGCACATTCCTTATAATGTTTGCTCATCATAAGTTTCATGATGAACTTGTTAATTATATATTGATCTTAAATATTTTACAAACTTAATAACTGTTCACTTTATAAGTATTTATGACATAATAATTTATCAGTTGTATTGTTTGTCTCTACTGATATTATGTTACTGTTAACTAAAAAAAATATTTTGTTTTAAGACTACAAAAAATACAAGTAGTGTTGTATACGTATTATTTTCATATAAATTCTCTTCAAATTAACACTCTTTTATATCTAATTTTACTATTGATTGATACTTTCCATTATTGCTTTCGATAGGTCTCCTGTGTCAATAACGAAAGGTAGATGGCATAGGGTTAGAGCCACTCGTATAGGGAGACTCGGAAGTTTACAATTTGATCATCATCCTACGCAAAGGGGCGCCTCCGCTCCACCGCTCACTCATCTTGAACTCACTTTACCACTTTTTATTGGATCCTTACCGTAAGTACTGAAAACATGAGTGGCTACTTTGCTTAACAACCGCTTTTAATAAATATTGTTTAGAACTTATAAAATATATATACAATATACATACGTCATACATACTACAAACTTTTTAAAAAATAATGGCGTACAATTGGCATTCTTGCAGTGCTATTCTGTAAGAAATTTTATATCTAAGTAATTCTACAAGTGATTTTGCAATTTAATTTCATGCAAGTAATGTGAAGAATATTTGCTGATTCTTACCCTAAACGAAGCTAATTATATTTTTATAACACAACACGCAAAAAACTATAATTTTATATATATTTTTCAATTTTTAATTATATAAATTAATAAAAGTTCTGAAATATAATAACTTAACTAAATTGATTCGAAAAGTAAACAACAATAATTCTATAAACAAACATTTCCATTAATTTCCCTTTACATACATTATTTACATACATTACTCATAGTAAATTTTGGTATTTTGGTCAAATACGTAGTGCCACGAAGCGCAATTTGTCATATGAGAATGAATATGAAATATTTTGTGCGAGAAAACTCATTTTGTTTTTAGTTCTCGCTTCACTGACATTCAATTTACGGTTAAATTTTGGCGCACGAACAATTTATTTTTTGTAACGCAGTGAAAAAATTGTGACTGACATATTGAATTAATTGAGAGTATTTCCCGTGAAACAATATAAGAAAAGTCGATATTAACTATACCTATTTATTACCTACATATAAAAAATAATAAAAAATAAAAATTATCCGTGAGTAGAATCTGTACATGCAATATTTTTTGGAAATTCTTATTGAAATAGTCACAATTACCGACATCATAGAGATTAGAGACCAGGAGGACCAAGGCCCTAGAATGTGTCTCAGAAATATTGTCAAACTAAGGAGGCGCTGCGATCGCTATGTTGTCTCAATGCCTAACTTCACGTTGTCACAATAGTGACAGTACTCATAAACAGCTAACTTCACAGATACTACTTACCGACGGCAGCGCGTTGTAAATTCTACACATTTTCAGAGACAGGCGGGTAATGCTTTAGTATGAAGCGATGGTCCTCCTGGTCTTTAATCTCCATGACCGACATATAAGTCGGTTCTTTTGTTTGTAGAATTTTGTTGACCTGTCTGTATATTAGTCTGTGACCACACCATGAGAAAACCAATAGACAGAATTTGGTACGGTGATAGTTGGTTATTTGAGTCAACATAGGATACTTTTCTGTAAATCTACAGTAGAAATTTACACTAACTTTTAAAACGTATCTATGATGGAAACCCAAGCGGAACGAGGGTGAGTCGCAAGTATGTACGTAAATGTGTTAAAATAAGTAATTTTCGTAGTGCCTTCGTCCGTCCTCACAAAATGTCAGGGGTTACAAGCAGTTTCATAGGCGCCATGCAACAAGTTTTCGTGAACGGCAATCCCTTGTCTATGTATAGTGGGGATATAGCGAAGTGTTCTGTAGTGGCGGAGGAAGATAGACTGCCATGCGCCACCAGCGGTGTGACTAAGTACGCCGGACCGCCTTGCGGAGACGGTAAGTGTATGAGTAATGTACACTGCCAGAGATTTACTTGATTGCTATTCACTTTATGCTCCTTGCTGTATTTCATGAATTTAAATTATTCAGATTAGTTTTACGTTTAAGCTATGTAAGGTTCATGATACGCTTAAATTATGACTGTAACTTATCTTAATTCAGCACTGCGTTATTTGAGGAGATTAGCTCTTGGAGTATAATAGAATTTGCACTAGAATAATCCATCTCAAATTGATTTTATTGAGCGCAGTGACTCTGAAGCTGTTACGAAGCTCTAAAATAAACCACTTAGCTGAACGGACAGCTCACTTGTGTTTACTTTAAAACTCGTAAAATCATTGATGTTGCAAAATTGGTTATTACCTAGAATTCGTTAAATATGCTATTCTTGCATTTCTAAATATTAATAAACATTAGACATAATATCTGAATTCGTAACGTTTGACAAAATACGTATTTTTATGTTTATTTCAGAGAAAACTTATTTTGAAATGCTAAAAAATGATTTAAAAATGAAAACATCCTAAATTTTAATTATATTTGTCTTTAAGTTATTAATAATTGATAACTGTTTTATACAGCACTAATAATATAATTATTTATATTCAATAGGTATTAATTTTGTCATTATTTTAAAATCAATTCAATCAACTAAGTTAAGAATTGCTACTGTTATTGCGTGTATTAAAACTAGAATCATTACACTTATAAATTTAGGATTAAATAAAGGTAACTGAAAGACATATTAAATATCACATGTTTAAATTAATTACATTAATTTTGATACATCTGGTATTTTGTAGTGATTCTACTTGCTATGTCCGCGGTTCGAGTCCCGCTGAGGGTATTAATTTGTGCTATGAACACTCATGTTTGTCCCCGAGTACTAGGTGTTTATATTATTATTCATAGTATGTATTTATTTAAAGTTATATATGTGTAGTGTATCAATAATCTGGTCTCTATAACGCAAGGCTCGTATCTCAATATGAAACTAGATCTTACTATGTGTTAATTTTCCAACATATTTTTTTTTACTTTTACTTTATTAATTAACTAGGTCTCACCCCGTGCAAAAACAACGGTACATGTATACCACTTCTGAACGAATATAAATGTATATGCCAGGATGGGTACCAAGGGAGGAACTGCGAGGTGCAATTAAAAGTGGAGATGTTAAACGATGGAGCGCCCATTAAGTTCGACGGAAATAATTATTACTCGTACAGAAGTCGGGGCGGCCGCAGGTAAGTTGGAAACGAGTTAATATTCATCGCACCAATAAAACCCTTCTATTAAACCAATCGATAACATTATAATAACAAAAGTACTGACTGTAATATCAATTTATTAGTTAAATTAACGTTAATTTATCATTTTCAATGCGTTTGATTCGTGTCGTCAATTACGTTAATGAATATAAAGCCGCAGAGTAATAAAGTAATTGCAGCAGAAAAATATCATTTAAATCAATGGATAATTTGATTGTTACATACCATTAAGGTCGCTTTCATTTTCGTGCGGTTCGTCGCATCGCAAATGGTTTAACATTGTTTACTATAATAACGTTATCAATTTTATCCGCGCTGATTGTATGTTGATACGCTGCAGTCAATTTGGCGATCGACGATAATCCATATGAACTTTTTGAAGCGATAATATTAATAAATGTTCCATAATTAAATATAATTATCATGTAAAGTTCAGAAAACATGAAAAAACAAGTTATTGTATTGGAAAAGCAATCATAAACGTTTTTACACTATGCAGGAATCAAATACTACGACCTTATGTTTAGAAGGTAGCACCATAAAAAAAAACCAAAACCTACTTAATACACTAATCTTGCATATTTTTTTTATTTTAAATGAAATTCTTTTCTTATTCTCATATCTTCTCTGGTAATTAAGAGTAGCATTAATTTGTATAACTCAATTTCTTTTTTCTAGCTTTCAAACTAACACTGAAGGTGAAGGACATTACGATGTAAGATAGCATTTGAAGGATGCTCTCAGT
Source organism: Boloria euphrosyne (assembly GCA_951802675.2). Classification (NCBI taxonomy): domain Eukaryota; kingdom Metazoa; phylum Arthropoda; class Insecta; order Lepidoptera; family Nymphalidae; genus Boloria; species Boloria euphrosyne. The sequence goes on from OX637872.1 coordinate 9,243,649, forward strand.
AACCCACTTAGATATAAGTTTTAATGAATCTATCTACAGTTTAATATAGTTTAGGTAATTTCATATATAACTTTAATCATGCATGTTAATTATATTGAGTTTTTGGTTAAACACTAACTTTCGACTATGGAATTGCTAATTTAATATTAATTATTATTTTAATTATTTACATAGAGATGTTTAACATTTTGTTTTTTTATATTTGTTACTTCGTCATTTTGGCTTTCTACATTAAAAGCTGGTATCCAAATGTCTGGATCGATTTCAATAAAATTTAGAATAGGTACAGGTAGACTATGTATGGCAACACCTGGAATATCACATAGACTACTGCTACGCACCACGTACAAATGCACGCCTGTAGGGATAGGCAAAGTAGTCCCTAGTTTATGATAAATTATAACCATATGACAAGCATTTCTAACTTAGCCGTTGAATCGCATTATACATTCGGAGCTTATTCCAGTAGTGGGACTTCATTAGCCTTTGTAAATTGAGTTGAATCTATCAGATCACGCCAAAGTGCTCGTACGTGACTTGCTTCAATTCGATGGAATATGCGAAACTCGTAACGTCCTTTCAATGACATCAACTTGTGTCAAACTGGTGTTCGCTGAACTAACTTAATTCATTAAGGGCATCTTTTGGTATTTAGCTTACATAATATATATGGGAGAATATAACCACTAAAATATTTCACGAACGGACTCTAAGCGTTTTCATTTCAAACACTTGCCATTTTAACTTTAGATATTTATTTATGTCCGTTTTAAACTTTAGGCATTAGGTTTTTGCCATTATTACATACAGATTAAAATAAAACTAAATGTTGCCGGATCAATTCTCGTTTTTAATATTTGAATAATATTAAAAACAAATTAATAAATTGATCTACAGACAGGCTAACCTATACCACAGTGTATAAAAAAATATGTGTATACGACTGTCCCTATACTATGATACTTGGTCTATTTTTATGAGTTCACGCCGCGACGTAAACGCACAATTCGCTTTGCGGGAGGGGTGGTACCGTTAAATGCCTTCTTCACACGGCCTCAGCAGCTGTCGAGGACAAAAATTAAAATGGTGATAAAAAATTGCAAACAAGTAATTTTTTTATTCTTCTTTTCGCCCCTAAATCCAGAGTAACAAATTCAAGTATTCCGTTTTCGAATGTACCGTTTAGTTAAGTGGCGCGTACATTATTGACGAAGTGGTCGGAGCGTAACACAAAATCCGTTCGGATGTTTTCATGCATTTTATATGATGCGGTCCGTTCCGTCCACTCGATAATAATATAATCCGCGCGAGCATTCGCGTGAAAATGAATTGCACGCATTATTGCCGGGCATTGTAGCTAAAGCTGCATAATAGACTATATTGAAATTCGTTTTATTTTTTTCCACACAGACTAAAATTTAACCATTTTTGATTTTTTATATTACAAGTTGTAAAGTAAAATATTATTCATCATAAACTCAGCAATAGTAACAGTCTTTATCCAAATTGATATTAAAAAGCCTTTTTTACTGCTAACAATAAAATATAACTTGGGAAATATCTTACTTTTGCATTTATTCCAGTATATATTATCATATATTAGGTACATAACACCCTTGTTAAATATTCCTACATCAGCTACCGAGTGTTGAAATCGCAGCGGGCGCTATAATAAAAGTTAGACATTTGCATACAAGCATAAATTCAAAACACTGCTTTCCATTACACATGCTGCATCCATTATGTATTTCGATATAGCTAATTATTTATATAGAGATGTTTCGTTAATAGCCTAAAATCGTTGGAGAAGAATAAATCCAATACTTTATTAGCACTTTTATATTATTTATAGACGCCATCCATTTCATAACGCCATTGAATTTGTGTTAAAAAATATCGCTTTGATGTTTTATGTACATATTATACGTTATAGGCTCTTTAGGATATTTTTATATTTATTTGAAACAAGAATTTCTATTTACTCACGTATAAAAGCTTTTTGCCATTCTTTATAGAGAGCTAACTAAACTCTGGGAGCATTTTATGTGTTATAGTTTTTATCATATTTATTTTATCGACATTTTTTTCCATTTTCCTCTATAAAATGTATTATAAATAATTCCAAATGACCAAGTAAGCTCTAATAGATTTTTTTCTAGGAATCGCAATCTTCGCGGTATTAGATACGAAATAAAGTTCCGAACTCATAACGACTCCGGCCTCTTGATGTGGAGACGAAAAATTGGGATACGACGAGATTTTATTGGACTAGGACTTAGTAAAGGGAAATTGCAACTGATATACAGTGACACAGATTCAAAGGAAACATCTAGTGAGTGGTTTCAAAGTGTTGAGGCTAAAGGGCGGGTGGATGACGGACTTTGGCACACGGCGGTAGTGAGAAGACGCAAAAGACTTGCGATGTTGCAAGTGGACGATCTCCCCCCTATCAGAGGCTACTCGCAATCTCTGCTGGTTCCCTCGAAAGCCAACCCCAAGTTATGGATAGGTAAGTTCAATTTCCTTTGCACACTCTAAAATATGCACCGCAGAGAACGGGTCAAGTAGATATAGCTTTACATTAATTAAAAAATAGTACTTCAATTTTTTTTAATTATTCATATTTTCCCATTTAACAATTATAATTTTGTGAAATGGGTCGCTTTTGGATTCAGGTGATTTTGTTATTGTTTAAGGTTTCGTATGAAAATGTGTAGTTTAATTTAATCTTTCAGCAACTCTATTTTATTTACAAATACTAGTGAAATTAAGAAAAAAATATACATAAATAATATACATATGTATAGTTTATAATATATACTTTTAAGCTAAAATAGTCGTTTCTAAATTTTTACTCGAGCGATAATCGAACCCAAAAGTTTTGTTTCAAAGTCTTTTAATTCAGACGTCAAACTTATAAAAAGTAATTACTGTTTAATCAAAAAACAAACCGAGCACGGCTGAAAAAATACACCGAGACACAAAGGAAAATTGCGTAACAAGTACAAAATGTGCCAATCGTATTCTTAAGCTGACGCAAAAATCCTATTTCAGACGTTTCCCTCAACATTCTGTTTTATGAAGTGAATTAATTTGACGTTTCATGATAGGAGGATCACCGTCCCTACCATTGGGATTACCGGCCGCGCTGTACACCGGCCTGCGTGGATGTATCGCCACCCTAAAGGCCGGCGGACGACACATCGATGTTAAAGCACCCATTCGACCTACCATTCCGGTACGATATTGCGATTAATCGACATAAAGCGATGTTTACGAATAATTATGGACCTTTTTATAATAATTTAAGAAATCGCTTCAGCAAACAATTATTGTAAATTGCAAACCAATCATCATAAATTTGAATTTGAATAATTATTTCAATTGTTGGTATTTGCGATTATTGTGATTGTTGACACACAATTCTGACTAAAAAAAATTAGTGCAGATTATAGATATATGTTTGTGTGGTAAACAATAAGGCACTTTGAACGAATTGTCATCTCTCTATATCTTCAGAGATAAAAGTCTTTAGAGTCGTGATGAAAACTCGGAGACGAGTGAAGTTGAGGATTTAGTAAATTGCCATATCTCGTTCATATCTTTGAAATGTAAAAGTATTATTTTTGTGTATAATTAGTGTTAGAGTACCTGGTAGCTAATATTTATCGTATGTCTTATAGTAGCGATGTGTCTGATGGGATGTTACGTAGTCATTAACTTTCGTTTTTCATCTATAAAAAATGAGCTCCATATTTATGATTAAATATAAATATAAAAACGAGCGCTTGTTTAGGACATTTATTAAATTGCTAGTAATTATACGTATGTATATCAATGGAATAATTAATAGAATGGATCACCTTGACATTTGACATCTATTTCCCTTAATTCATCAAAAACCTTTCAACGCTTTTTCATATGAAAAATCAACAATGGGCTTGAAGTTAACTTAATAACTCGACATAAAGAAAAAAGTCCATAAATCAAAATTGTACTTCATGTGGTATTAGGTTATTCAGAAATCTCGTCCTCATTATGCACAGAAAATTGTTGACTGGAGGCGTTTTTCACCCCAACAAAACATGTCGCTACGAACAGACTTGCCACCGTAAAGAATGTACCGATACATATCTACTTGTATTCGTTCAATTTCTTTCGTCTTTTAATTGAAACGATGTTTTTTACATCTTTTATTATGAACGGTATATTATTCACATATATAACCAAAAGATAATGTTGCCATAATAATTTATATTTATAGTTTAAGATGTATAGGTTTAAATGAATATCTTCAATCGGTGCTCGGTTTACACATCAGAGGTTTATCATATCGATAACAAAGTACGTTAGTGCTGACAAATTATAATGTGTTGTTACGAAATTATATTTAATAGTAGTTCGATCGAAGACGGGTCAAAATCTATGTACGTCTGAATTAAATATGAGTGTAAAATTATTATTAGAAAGGGTATTCAAAGTAAGAAAATTAATGTTAAATGGGCTTTAATAATAACATTCCGTATTATAAATGTAACGCTTTTTAATACTTATTTACTAGAGCATCGCCAATATTAGATAGAGGCAGCTCAGTAAGTAACTATTGTATAATATGGTGATTTTTAGATTTTCGTAACTACCCTCATGTTTATAATTTAGCAATTCCAATGTTATCATTCCATGTTGAATAAGATTACATATAATTAACATAAATATACTTTAAACAGTGCCATAGTTGTACAGTAGACGATTTTATTAGATTATAGGTCTAGCGTAATGCAACTGCTTACTAATTTTAATCTCCTAATATTGTTTTCCTTTATTTTTGTTTTTGTAACTAATCATTTATAATTTGTTTCGATTTTTTTACTCAAAATGAATCACTGCCACATCTCATATTTTGTTTTTTTTTTATTTTAAACTCTAATCCATTTTAGTTGTTTCTGTTCAGGAAGTTTAAAAGTCGTATAAAGTGTTTAGACAAATTCTAGGAATAATAAAAAGTCTAGACAAACTACAAAATACTTTAACGCTATGTTTTAATGCAGATTAGCAACATTACAGTCACGCAACACTACAACCGTGCGATAGAAATCACCTTACGTTTTAGTACTTTTTAATAGCTATTTCGATTCATGAGGTGATTGCACGTGACAAAAATTACTTCGCTAGAGAGCACGTTAAAAACTTGATCTATTTATATAATACACATTTATGTTTATCTATACTACCTGATATAAAATTTTCCCCCTATTTAGTAACTATGTTACGAAAGTATTTGTTTATAAAATATGCTAAGATATCTAAAACTTGGTTTTTCGGTTCTTAGAATAGCTTATATGTGATGAAATCAATTTAATCTATAATAATCGATTAAGCGAAGAGAATTACCGTTTTGATATTTTGTATTTCTGAGGAAAGTATCTTTTGCTAACGAAATTTCGTTGTGTGTTCTTGACTGAATGTTGTAATGACATTTAATTTTTTTACTTATGAGAAAAATAGTACCTATACCCAACATTTAAAATATTTTTACACAAACAGCACATTTCCTTTTTTGCTATCATAATAATCTGTTGCATACAAATCCGTTTCAGGTATTTATATCGTTTTGTAATATATGTAAATAGTTATAGACTAGATTTTTTTACAAGACGCTTAATCGTTACTTACTGAATGTCTAATGGTTATATATTTAAAACTCTCCAAGACTATCATTTTGTATGCCGTAGGAAGTTGGGAAAATTTTATTTAAGTCCAGGGTTGCGACAGCGAATTTATAATCGTCTTTGTACTGTATTCATTCAAAAGATCCTTTGATTCGGCATGCTCTCCCTCTCGAATAATTTCGCATTAAGTATTTTAACACAAAATATTAAAATTATTAAAGAATGTTTTTAATTGCTTTTATATCTACATCTTTTCTACTCTAACTATATACATGTAAAATATAATACGTAATTGCTAATTTAAAGTAAACAATGACAATATTAAAATACTACGCAGTGTTTAGTGTTAATTTTATAACGTGGTAGTGCTTCATGGAACGTAACATAACCGTTTCTATACTAGAATTAGGTTAAGATTTCTATCATTGATTCGAAATACACTTCGGACGATGGGGAAATTTACTTCATACGATTCGTAGAGCTAAAAAATATTTAGAATATGTAAAGTTCCTTAGATTTTTTTCGCTAATTCATACATTTATTGATGGCGGAAATCTATCCGTCGAATTCAAGAATTTGTCGTCTTTGATTTCATTGCTACGAGTATTTCCAAATGTCTCTTAGTTCTACGAAAAGTGTGATTTATAAATATTCGCTTACTTATTGTATACAGAAACTATCAACACCTAAATCAAACCAATACTTACTACTCTGATTTGGCGGAAAGTGTTCTCATATAGAACTTTATTTATCCTTAAATACACTTTATAAAGCATTGTTGAATCGAAATAGCCTATTACAGATTTCAATTGTTATCATGATACATGTAAATTTGCACTGTATAAGCTACACGATAAAGTTCAATATCTCTACACTATTCGCTTTATTGTTTCAATGCTTTAGTTCAGATGGTTTGAAATAGGTTTTGTGGTATTATTCATCCGAAAACTCGGATGAGTGCAACAATAACGATCTATAGTGGAGTTGTATCTCAAATTCTTAAAATAGAGGTGAACGTTTAGGAATGATTGACGCAGTTAGTAAAAGATATTATTTTAATTTACTTTTATCGCCTATTGACTAAATAGGGGTATACCCCGACTATTTAGCAAAAAAATCTATGTTGGTGGAAAACCTGTAATTTCATGTAATAATAAATAATAAACACATTTAATGGTCGTAATTGAACAAAGTATTCTACTCGAGTTTTACTATTAATTATTCATAATCGTCCACCTCTAAGTTTTAAAAATATCTTCCGATCTAATTTATTACGCATGTGTGTTTTGATGTACCTATATTAGTTAAATACAAATGATAAATTAAATGAGACTGCAGATAATATGAGGTTGTTTCATTTAAAGCCTTTAAATATATGAGGTACCTATTAGTATATGGAAATAGATATTGTATTAATCTCAATAGGAAAACCGTTTCACACTATACTTCATGACATAGCTATTCAGAATTTTACGATATTAACTTTACAAGTACACATAAACTCTTTGTAAATTATATAGTTTACACGTAAATAAATTTCACGTAGATAATAATTGAAGTAATGCTTTTATTACTGACTTTTTGATTTAGGTTTTATGGAATATATGTTATACTAACTTTTTTAAGCTCCGCTCAAGAGATACCTTCATCGACGAAAAATATCATGATGTTGTTTCTAAGAGAAACTTAAGATTTCTGAAACTGATAATTCATAGATTTGCTCCAGTCATAGCTATTCACTGCTATTTCTCTCTACGTATAGTAATGCATAGAAAATAACAATAAAGTCTAATGAAGTAAGTTTTTAACTGTTAAATAACCACAAAAAATAACACAACGAAAGATAAGAAAGCTGTAGAGTTAATTAGTATGCATATTGAGTTTCCGCTTTTCACCCCCTTTGCGACTTATCAGTATAAAAGCATCTTATGCTTATTCTACTTAAGATTCTAGTCATGATAATATTTAAATTTTCATAATTGGTTTTTGTAATATGTCTGACTTATTTATTATAAAATCTAATTAAAGATAATTCATCCCTTTTAACGTCCCACTGCTAGGCATTAGTTTCCGATTAAAACGTAGGGTGTTCAAGCAAAAAGGTAGTCCACTGTGCCTAACAGGCATTTAAATCAGTAAATTTTATTAGAGAATATTATACAAAATGTAGAAATAAAAAATACGTTTTTTTAAATTAAATTATAGTGCACCTTATAAATAATGCTTTGAAATCAGTTACATGTCATGTTTATCACAGTCCAGTTTTCCAAATTTACACACAATATTAGGTGAGTCAATGATGCATGTACACCGTTAGCTAATTCATAAAAGGTAAGAAACCCTCGCAGGAGTTTGACTTGTCCCTTAACTAGTTTTGTACCACAGACTTTGAATGTGTTTTTATTTATTAACCGACTTCCAAAAAGGAGGAGGTTATATGTTTCGATGTATGTATTTTTTTTTTTTTTATGTATGTTCACCGATTTCTCCGTCAACTGTGGGCCGATTTCAAAAATTTTTCTTTTGTTCGGTAGGGTATAGTTCTGAGGGGGTCCCATTATCACAAAATCAGGATCTGATGATGGGATCTCAGGGAAATCCAGGGCAACTTTCAAAATTTATAGGCACCTATTATGTTTTTTATATATTTTCTTAAGCTGTTCAAGCATTTGCGTCTGAAAATCGTCATCTCATGTGATGAGCTGATGATGGAAGGTAGAATTCTTCAAATGTTATTTTTTATCTGTGTTCACCGATTTATGCGTCAATTGTGGGCCGATTTCAAAAATTTATTTTTTGTTTGGTAGGGTATACTTCCAAGATATTCCCATTGTCACCAAATTAGGATCTGATAATGGGATCCTAGGGAAATCGATGGCACCTCTTAAATTTTATAGGCACTTAGTACATTTTTCATATATTTTCTAAAGTTTTTTAAGGATTTGCATTTGATAATTACCATCTCATGTGGATAAGCTGATGATGGAAGGTACAACTCCTCAACGGCTAGGAGTTGAAAGGAAATTCCTTTAAAATTATACATACATATAGATTGATAGTTGTGTTCTTCCAGGCTATTAAGTTAATATGATAATAGAAGGTAAATCTCATTAACCTCTAGGAGTTAGGTGGAATAATGGACGTGGTTTATTTAAACTATTTCGTATGGGGAATGTAAACATAAAGATGAGCTCGTAGTTTAGTTACAGCTACAGTAGTCGTAGATCGAGTACTCTTTGGACACCAACACCCCCCCCCCCCCCCCCCTTTCGGCAGACCCGATAATTACTATTTTCGTCGTTAATGGGTATGCTCGTTGTTTAATATAAAGCTTAAACAGATTTTAAATTAGTGACATATAGTAAGTCACTATAATTAAATCAGCTAAATAAAAGGCACACTAAAAATTTAAAAATAAGTTATTTTTAAAAAAAAAATTAAACCGACTTCAAAAAATCTGCACTAAAAAGAGAAAAATAAAAAGTAGAAAATATTACTTTAAAGAACTATGTTAATTTTGGAGTCGGTGCCAGCCAAAGAATAATAACTGTATACTTATTCGATTAATCTATCAATTTGTAAACATAATCAAAATACCTGGCTGGCACCTACTCCAAAATTAACATAGTTCTTTAAAGTAATATTTTCTACTTTTTATATCTAATCAAAAGCCTAAAAAATAAGTTTCAAGCTTCTAGCTTTAAAAATGACTTAATTACCATACGAATTATCATCCCCTATTTAAACCCCTTATAGCCCTTTTTTCGCCTTGCAAAGTATAGTAGTCTATGTCCTTTCTCAGGCTCTAGACTATCTGTGTACCAAATTTCATTTAAATCGGTTCAGCAGTTTTGGCGTGAAAGCGCGACAGACAGAGTTAATTTCGCATTTATAATATTAGTAAGGTTTAGTGTTTTGTGGCTTACTTTTATTTAGTTATTACACAAAAGAAACAAGAACAATGATTTTCCTAATTAAAATACATTAAAGTTTGTATAGATGTTAGACCTCTATATTTATAATACATACTTTGTAAATAGTACAGTGGATTCATTAAACTAGAAAAGCTCATATCGATTTAACATGTTCTAAACTACGCTGTGTGGATAAAACATCGTTTCTACTAACATTTTCTAATTAGCATAGGCACTACAAAAGGATTTGTTATAAAATATATAGTTTTCAATTAGCTATTATGAATTCTTTCGAAGTAGTAATTATGAATATAGTTTTTCTATCAAAATATATATCAAAAGCCTTTTATATTGTGATCGTTAGGTATAGTATATTATTATCTAAGTGTTTTAGACTGGAAACTCACACGATTATAAAACAGTAGTAAGTGTATTTGCATATAAATTAGTGGTAGGTACTCTTTGGAACAACAGATTTTTATTTGGGTAAAAGAGGTTAAACCAAACCATGCCTCCTGTGTATAAACATTTCAATCGAAAGGCAATAATAAAATAATGAAACGTGCTTTATCGCAATCCAAATCGAAAGCATTTCATGGAAACTAAATTAGTCCATTTATTTGATGCCCTTGACTTATAATCTAGGAAGTTGCAAATTATTTTCCTTACAACCAACAATCACGAAAGAAAATCTTGGGTTATATAAATTTTACTATTAATTAGACATGTAAGCTAATACCTTAACATATTTTATAAAAAGAACTTACTTATCTAATGTCTAAGTATATAAAAAGAACTGTGTCAAATTTTATCCATACATAACAAGTGTTATGCTCATCTATAATTGTTTGACGAACAAAGGAGGTAAACGTACTGCCTTTTTGTCCTATTTTTAACCGACTTCCAAAAAGGAGGAGGTTATATGTTTCGATGTATGTATTTTTTTTTTTTTTTATGTATGTTCACCGATTTCTCCGTCAACTGTGGGCCGATTTCAAAAATTTTTCTTTTGTTCGGTAGGGTATAGTTCTGAGGGGGTCCCATTATCACAAAATCAGGATCTGATGATGGGATCTCAGGGAAATCCAGGGCAACTTTCAAAATTTATAGGCACCTATTATGTTTTTTATATATTTTCTTAAGCTGTTCAAGCATTTGCGTCTGAAAATCGTCATCTCATGTGATGAGCTGATGATGGAAGGTAGAATTCTTCAAATGTTATTTTTTATCTGTGTTCACCGATTTATGCGTCAATTGTGGGCCGATTTCAAAAATTTATTTTTTGTTTGGTAGGGTATACTTCCAAGATATTCCCATTGTCACCAAATTAGGATCTGATAATGGGATCCTAGGGAAATCGATGGCACCTCTTAAATTTTATAGGCACTTAGTACATTTTTCATATATTTTCTAAAGTTTTTTAAGGATTTGCATTTGATAATTACCATCTCATGTGGATAAGCTGATGATGGAAGGTACAACTCCTCAACGGCTAGGAGTTGAAAGGAAATTCCTTTAAAATTATACATACATATAGATTGATAGTTGTGTTCTTCCAGGCTATTAAGTTAATATGATAATAGAAGGTAAATCTCATTAACCTCTAGGAGTTAGGTGGAATAATGGACGTGGTTTATTTAAACTATTTCGTATGGGGAATGTAAACATAAAGATGAGCTCGTAGTTTAGTTACAGCTACAGTAGTCGTAGATCGAGTACTCTTTGGACACCAACACCCCCCCCCCCCCTTTCGGCAGACCCGATAATTACTATTTTCGTCGTTAATGGGTATGCTCGTTGTTTAATATAAAGCTTAAACAGATTTTAAATTAGTGACATATAGTAAGTCACTATAATTAAATCAGCTAAATAAAAGGCACACTAAAAATTTAAAAATAAGTTATTTTTAAAAAAAAAATTAAACCGACTTCAAAAAATCTGCACTAAAAAGAGAAAAATAAAAAGTAGAAAATATTACTTTAAAGAACTATGTTAATTTTGGAGTCGGTGCCAGCCAAAGAATAATAACTGTATACTTATTCGATTAATCTATCAATTTGTAAACATAATCAAAATACCTGGCTGGCACCTACTCCAAAATTAACATAGTTCTTTAAAGTAATATTTTCTACTTTTTATTTTTCTCTTTTTAGTGCAGATTTTTTGAAGTCGGTTTAATTTTTTTTTTTAAAATAATTAGAAGATACATACTTTTTTACATTTTGTTAAATAACAGGATATCTGACTTCTGTCGTACACTTGTGGCAAATAAACGAATTAGGTTAAACATATTCTACAAATTTCAGTATGTTTTATCACGTCACGTCGACAGTAATTACTGTAAGGATCAAGTAGAAACAGCAGATAAATGAAATTTGGGACCAGCAATTGTATCATTTAATAAACATCTTAAAAACTGGTTGGAATTTGGATAAAGCAAGTGACGCGTTTCTCGGCGACGAGCGTGTGTCAAATGGGTAAGATCTCCGTCGCATGTGCCCAAAGTTTACGTTTAATATATGCACCCTAACGTTTTATACTGATAAAAGGAATTTCATGCAGGAAAGATTTTTTACTCGAAGAGTTGCGAAAAACCTTATTTAAAATATTTGATTAATTAGATAATCTTAATTTCTATAATCAAGAAAAATTAACCTAATTAGATAATCTTTTATATTTCTATTATCAATAAAATCTTGGAAATATTGGAAAAATAAGTGCAATAATAGAACCGATTACAAAACCTAGCATTAAACCGGTGGCTTCAGGCACGCACTTCGGTGGGTTGAGGTCGATATACCGCTGTCCGCTAGTACACGCGAGACGCGAGTGTAATCCAGCATGAATATTCTAAAAACACTCGGCAATCTAAACTTCTTCTACTAGTGTAGAGGGGGCCGAATGGGTGAGTAAACTATTAAAATATTAGTATGATGTTTAAATTAGTGCAAAGTTCCCTCTGAATTTAGAACTTCACATGATTATCGTCAGTGTCAAATAATTATTTATTTCAATGTACCAGTCACATAAGAACATCGCCAAAGTAACATAAATGAAATATTATTAAGTGTAGTTAGAAATAACTTAAAAGCGCAAACAACATAATAAATTCATCAAATTAGCTGTTGAGGATTTCTACTACTCCAATACTGGCTCCATTATAAGATGATGTCAATACAATAGTTGTGATTGCATTCTCAATTGGTTTTCATAGATACACAACAATAATTCCAAGTACCTAATCGATTTCATAATATATTTGTTACAAGTAAAGCTCGAACAAAAAATGGTCTAAAGTCGATGTTATATAGAATGTTGCACAATTTTTGTAATAAATTTGAAAGTGTATATCACAGTTAAACTTTCTAATCACCACTACTTTATATATAATAAAGGAAGCGCCGAGGCTTAAAGCGTGGCGTGATAATTTGACGTAATTAATATCTAATTGTATCAGAGAAAGTTTCGAAATCCCACTAATTAATCCCTAAAGAAACACCATTAGGAATCTACAAAAATAAGTAAATATAATAAAAGTTTCTTATTTTGATTTCCAAAAAATAAACCCATAATAGTGTTACTATCCTAAATAGATAGAATTTGATAAAAACGAAACGCGAACAATATAACATCCGCAACAAATAAAAAAGGTCAGAAAAGAAAAAGTATTCGCACATAAAGTAGATTGATATATCATCCTTTACATAGTCCGCCTCTAATCTCAACTAGGCTGAATTATGGTGTAGAAAATATCCTCTCATTCTTTGCATAAGCTATAAATCACGCCAACCACCGGAATCCCTCGAGGCATTATGGAGGGGAAAATAAGCAATAGATATTAACCAAAACGTGTTACGGACGCACTTTTTATTTGTGCGGTAGATTAGATTTATTACTACATTTCAAATGTATTTAAACTAAAATTTGTTTGTGTATTGTAAATATTTACAAAAGTTTTTTAAAGACATTTTCATATTACTTTCTTAAATTTAAGCTATTAGACGTTTTAAATAAAACTGTTTTCAAAATATAATGGTAATGTCTTCTCCTCTCCTGTGACCATGATTGCTCCAAAGCTTTCAAAACGTCGGGAACCATAAATCGAAATAGATATAATTATATATAGAATAGGTAATTCTATTTGAAAAAACATTATAAATAAATAAATAAATATGTTGGGACATTATTACAACAGCGCCATCTAGTTCCGTAGTAAGCTACCTAACGTGCTTGTGTTGCGGATACCAGATAGTTGATATACTACACATATAAATTTTAAATACATACATATTATAAATATTAACACCCATGACGAGTACAAACATTCATGATTAGCAAATGCGCCAGCGGGACTCGAACCCGCGACCGCTGGCGCAGAAAGTAGGGTCACTACCAACTGAGCCAAACGAGTCGTCAAAACATATAATTCCATTTTGTTTTTCTTATTTAAAATTTTTCCCTTGAAAGTTTATGGTTTACTTTTTGAAGAAGAACATTTAAATGTACATACAGACGCTACTCATTAAACTTTAAGATTTTATTGATGATTTTAGAGATAGAAAAACAAAAACATTATTTGAAATGTGATTACTATGAAGATGGTTAAAATTATGCAAGCACAAAAAAACATTTTACTTTAATAAAATATTTTGCTTGTACATTGAGAAATATAACTTGTTTGGAAATTGAAGGTTGATGAGGCGGTATATCGCGGATCGTTTCTCTTATCCGGATCATGAAGGATCTGCATTGCTAAGAAATTGTGAAGAGTTGCTATTGAAAGGGACAAAGGACATAATACGTTTCCTTATATCAAATAGGTTAGAGGTAGGTATTACTTGTAATTTCTTTTAATGCTTCGTATTGAGTCTAAATTAAATAAATATAAAATATTATTTAGCCTACTTTTAGTGTGGAATTCTCATTTATTTTAATAATTAATTTTAGTCAGAAATTAGGTGTTTTCCAGCAGTAAAAAGTATCTTTAATATTGACCCGGATTATAAGCTATCGTCATACCAAATTTCGTCAAAATCTGCCCAGTAGTTTCCTCATGATGCGGTCACAGACAGACAGCAAAATTCTAAGAACTATAGATTAAGCCTCTAGATCGATATTATTTCTATTTCGATAAGATTTTCGATAAGTATTTAAAGCACAGATTCGATTAAGTTAGAAATTTATTAAATGTAGAATTAGATAAGGCACAAGTGCTTAGTAAAACATGTATGACAAATTATGATGATACAAAAAGATACGTGATTTTCACAAATTAACAAAAGGTAGAATTGTGGTATGGTAAGAAGGTACTGACAACATACATTGCTCCAGAGATTTGATAAAGGCACCTAAAAATGCTTATTTACGTTGTTCTGTAACATAAAAATGTGTCAAAACAAGAGGTAAGTCAGATGAAGAATCAAAACGTGCTGCTTGCTCGGAAAAGGATTTATGAACTAAATAAGCAAAAATGAGTAAAACTGTACAAATATGCTATAAGAAATCATAAAGAGCATCGCGTGTTTGGAGCAAACGTTTTATCACTTTATTAAAAGCTGATATTGTGAAAGCGGTACGCTCGTAGTGCTCGCACTCCGCTACGAGCGCGCCGTGTAAAAATATTTTTCATTCGTTACCTAAACTTCTCATTTGAAATTTCTGTTTTATGAAAGAATCTTTTTATTTTATAAGTGTTAAATGACGCTTTAGGCAAGTATAAAATGTCATAATAATTTTGGTCCAAATAATCTTTTTTGTATAAAAACCTGTCTATCAATTTTATTATTTTAAGTTTAAGTATTATATATTATATTTGCAGAATATCGTTTACTTCATTATTAAATAATTACGATTAAATTAAATTAAATATTAAAAAATATATTTTCATGAAAAGTGGAAAATATGGTACAGTCGCGACTCGCGATCATGCACATGTATTTCATTCAATCGTGTATAAATAAAGCTAAGGTGAACATGAAAGTGTACGCTGCGAACAGATTCTTTGCATCCCCGAGGATTTGTATCTCGTCTCACCGCAGCGTGAGACGTGTTTTGAATACGCCTTTATATCTGACGAAATTCACATACGTTATATATGAATTCTCTATTTCGTTATTTGCTGTTACAGATGTATTCATTTTTGTGCAATATTAAGTTAAACTTGGTAAATCCTAAACAAGAACAATGTCCGAAAGGATTTTAATAAAGATAATAACTGTGACGTCTTATGAGATTGTAAGAAAGGATAGAAAATGCGGGGATATGAAAGGTTAGTGGAGAAAATAAATTGGGGTTGATATATTGTTCCCTTGGAGTCCCACACGAAATGAAGCACATTGAAATATGATTGCTGAAACTTCTTGCTTTAAATCTATGACAAGGTAAAGAATTGACTCCCGTAAAATTGTTTTGCTAATATTATGTAGTCTTATTAAACTTCTACTTTACTATTATGTTTTAACTCGACTGCGCAAGAATGAGGGATATGTTTTTCGAGAGTATGTTCCTATGTGTAACTGTTTGGCATGCTCTGCGGCACCATGGATTTTAGCTTGAAAGGTGTCGTTACATTAGTATTTACTCTGGGAGTGACAATGAGTATATCAATATAAAAAAAAAAATGGCGGCCGGCTTTTTGGCGCCAAATTCAAATATTGGCACGCTCTGCAGCTTGAAGGATTTTAGCTTCAAAGGTGTCGTTAGATTTGATTAATTGTGAAAGTGACACCGGGTATAAATTTTGAATCAGAACACAACATATTTTAAACGCAGTCGGGTTTTTTAGTTTCTTAATTAAACTGACTTGAACTCCAACTTGTAATTTTATATTGACCACATATTATGTTACACAAACCTATATAATTTACAAATTTTGATCCTGACGAACTAAAAATAATGTAATAACATGAAAAAACAAACATTCAAATATATTGCAATTGTCCGGCACTGGCCAACTACGCAGGATATATTATAGTGCACAAGTGTACGCCCAGACACAAGTGCACTCTATATCCCTTTGACTCTCATACTCCGGTGGGACGACTACTCGACACGACCAGTGAGAGCTAAGGCACGAGACCTACGACTTTACGTGCTCTCTCAGGCTTACGAAATAGAAAGACCCAATAACTAAACTTGGCCCGACCCGGGACTCGAACCCAGGACTTTATACTAAAGGGGCTAGTTTTTAAATAAAATACATTAGTAATAAATAAATCAGTAGGTATAATCATTCATCAGGTCATTTTTTCTACATCTTCCGCGATATAGTGAAATAAGGTAAAGTTTTTCAACATTACTGTGTAAAGCTTTTAGCAGACGACTTTCAAGAAAGAAAATCCGTCAGAATAACTGCTTCAAATGCTAAGAAGTAGACAGGACGTCATTCTTTTCTTGAACATATCCAAACTTTCACTGTATTATTACATAGAAGAACATCAAAACATAAAGTATGACGACCGGAGTTGTTATGGTTATGTAAAATATGTTTAGCAATAATTTAAAACTATTTTATTATTGTAAATTAAAACTAAATAGCATAAACTTTCAAGGCTTACAATCATTCACTCAGTTGAAATTGATTTTGGAAGAAGTGCGGACTTTATTCAGATATAAATGTATAGGTACTACACTAAATAATCAAAATATTTATTTGGCAACAGCACATATTAGTCTTTGTAAAATAATACATCAAAGGTTACAAAAACTGTAGAAAATCATATCTTTGAACTAAATCGGTAAAATGTCATTAGCTTAATCTGGTACAGCCCATTATATTTTATATATAAATTCAATAATAATCTTAAGCTTTATAGCTTCATCATGATTTCCCTTTGAAAATATTAAACGACGGGAAAATTATATAGAAATCACATTTTTTATAAATAGCCATTCTATTTACTGTAAAAGCTGAGTGATGTACATAATATTGTGTAAAATAAACAAATTTAGTAATTCACAAAGGCAATTCACCAAACGAAATTAGCATTACATGCGTTTAGAGTGAGCGATATAACAACAATATTGGAAGCTGCGACAGACCCCTGAAAATCGTAGTCCGTGACGATAAATCGTTTAATTCTACCCCGGTGACTCGACCGATTGCGAGGTCAGGACACCAGTACAATTTACAGCGATCCAGTTTGAATATGTACCTGCTGTGTCAATTGTGTACGAAACGCCATCCATTGGACATCCGATCTCCGATAAGTATGTGAAGCGTCTTGGAACACGGGTATTGATCTTATTCCTACAACTTTGACGTCGTTTCAATCGGGAATTTATAGCATGCAGATTGTAGATCTATTTTATGTAAGACTTGAGGTGGTTTAATAGAATTTACCTTTCAATAAACTTAAGGTTACTCTTAAAAGCTCTTTTTCTTTTAATTATAAGTAATATATTTTAAGAGCGACGACGAGCGTTTTTATTGTATTCTTATAGGTTCTATTATTCTAGTATTATATTATACTAGCGGTGCCCGCGGCTTCGCTCGCGCTAAGAGTGAATAAAATAAAAATTTTTGTTTATATACTGTTACTTATAATGTACCAAGGACTGATTCCCCATTTAAAGTTCTGGCCCTCTTTTCTGAAAACTACTGTGTAGCATCCTGCCGTGCCGCCACTGCTGCGCTTTCTAAAACTTATTTCCTATTTTTAACCAATTTTGCTACTATGTGTATCATAATTTCTTTGTGTGTTTTTCGTTAATGATAAACTGATGTACGTGGTTCATTGTTATGGACTTATGGTAAAAATTACTGTTAAATATTTCTCCTACGCAAATTGTGCCACCCCCGTTAACCCCCATAGGGGTTGATTTTCAAAAAACGCTTAGATATGTATCTCATAATTTGTATTGCAGAGCATTATTTCAGTGTCACGCAAAATATTTCAATAGAATTAAATTTCCCATACAAACTTAGCCACCCCTTTTAACCCCCAATGGGGGTGAATTTCGAAAAACCCTGAAATACGTGTTTCATCATTTGTACTAAAAAGCATTAATTCAAAGTTTCATGCAAAAATGTGCTATAAAAATATTTTTCTCATACAAACTTTGTCACCCCTTTTAACCCTTTTAGGGGTTGAATTTCCAAAAAATAATATGCCTATTTCCTTCTCATGAATGCAAACTATCTTCATACCAAATTTCAGCAAAATCGGTTGGGTGGTTTAGGCGTGAAAAGGTAACAGACAGACAGACAGACAGACAGACAGACAGAGTTACTTTCGCATTTATAATATTAGTATGGATTATTATATTATATTAGTATTATATTATAATATTATCTAGTATTCTAGAGATTTTGCGCGAGCGAAGCCGCGGATTTGGTTAGTTAATTAAATAAAATGTTTAAAATAAAAGTAGCCTAAGTTACTCCTTATAAGCTTAGTTGAAAGTTCCGTAAAAATCGGTCCAGCCGTTTCAGAGATCAGCCGGAACAAACAGACAGACAAAAATTTAAAAAAATAATGTTTTTGATGTTAGTACCGTATATACTTTCATATGCATTAAGTGAAAAGCTGTTTATTTGAAATTAAAAACAAAAACTTCAATTCTATTTAATACGTACTTATAGATCTACTAGAAACTATTGTATATTTATTGACTCTATTCTCACCGTGAACTAGCAGCTGTTTGATTGTAGTCACTATCGAAAAACTGTATAGTATAAGCAAGTCAAGTGCTTTGCCTTATCGATACTAATATTATAAATGCGAAAGTAACTCTGTCTGTCTGTCTGTCTGTCTGTCTGTCTGTCTGTTACCTTTTCACGCCTAAACCACCCAACCGATTTAGCTGAAATTTGGTATGTAGATAGTTCGCATTCATGAGAAGGAAATAGGCATATTATTTTTTGGAAATTCAACCCCTAAAAGGGTTAAAAGGGGTGGCAAAGTTTGTATGAGAAAAATATTTTTATTGCACATTTTTGCATGAAACTTTGAATTAATGCTTTTTAGTACAAATGATGAAACACGTATTTCAGGGTTTTTCGAAATTCACCCCCATTGTGGGGTTAAAGGGGGTGGCTAAGTTTGTATGGGAAATTTAATTCTATTGAAATATTTTGCGTGACACTGAAATAATGCTCTGCAATACAAATTATGAGATACATATCTAAGAGTTTTTTGAAAATCACGGTTAACGGGGGTGGCACAATTTGCGTAGGAAAAATATTTAACAGTAATTTTTACCATAAGTCCATAACAATGAACCACGTACATCAGTTTATCATTAACGAAAAACACACAAAGAAATTATGATACACATAGTAGCAAAATTGGTTAAAAATAGGAAATAAGTTTTAGAAAGCGCAGCAGTGGCGGCACGGCAGGATGCTACACAGTAGTTTTCAGAAAAGAGGGCCAGAACTTTAAATGGGGAATCAGTCCTTGGTACATTATAAGTAACAGTATATAAGCAAAAATGTTTATTTTATTCACTCTTAGCGCGAGCGAAGCCGCGGGCACCGCTAGTTTCTACTAAAGCAAACGTTTTATGATTGATTGAAAAATTGATGATAAGTGAAAATCGAACTCACTAATTAGAATAGTAACAAACATATTTACGATGATACAAAAGCCTTTAGTAACACTAGAGTTTCTTTTATAAATAAAACAAAATTTAATTAACGTATTGCAAGTTCAATGTGAGATTTAAAGCAAAATTTTATCCTGCTGAAGTTTGAATTAGGCAAATGTAAAAATATTTTATTTGTAATTTAAGAGCGAAATGTAGATTTTATTATTAGCAATTTAAATACATGTAAATAGGCTTTTCCTTCCAAACCTGTTAAGAGCCTTGAAGCAAAGATTATTTTGCTTGAGTTATTATTCGTAAAACTCAGGATTTTATACTTAGTGGAATTTGAAAATTTTATCCTTTATTAAATTTTAATGAAATAATTTTTAAATACAGATATTTATAAAAATATATATCTCTCATAATATCTTTTAAATTATTATTAATAAATATTATAAATTAGGGCGTTAATGTCAATGTATTACTGCTTAATTTCATTTCCGAATTAGAAAAACTAATTATAAGGGAATGATATCTCGCTATGATTAAATATGTCATAATATCTTTAATTTACTGTAGATTTTACTTTGCTAAAGCGCCTACAATTTGATTTTATCTAAGTCCTGTTATGGAAGTAATTAAAAAAAAAATATATATTTTTTATGTTTGTTTCGCGAACTTAAAAACGGTTAACGAATTTCCATGAAACTAAACGAAAATGGCTCGCTAAATCTTTGTATATTGATTTTTATACCTGTTATCACAAAACTATGCAAAGTATTCGTTATCACTGTATTTTTTACGCACGGAGATAACGTAAACGAATAGAACCAAAGTTTGTATGAAATCTTACTAGGAATTCTTATTTTCATTTAAATGTTTTACAATTTACAATGTAAGCGACTAGTTAGTAAGTAATCGTTACTTATAGCAATTATAGTTGCATCGTAAAATATGATACGCCTAAATGATCACTATTAACTTAACATGTCCCCATATCTCGCAAATTGCATTACACTAACGGCTCACGGATATAATCCTATCTTATTCACATCATTACCTTCCTAGAATATATGGGAGCATTTACTAAATATTGTGCTAGAAGCTATTTATAAAATATCTCTTATACGAATTATGATGACATTCAGGTATTTTTATTATTCAAAAATGTGTTTCTGAATCGAATGTATTTACATAATGTGAGTGTTAGTAATCCATTGGGACGCTACCGAACCGAAGTGAAATTTGCCGAAAAGATCCTATAAAAAATTAACTATTACTAACGGGATAGGATGCTTATATATCGTAAAGTTAGTAAGACCAATTATTAATGTTCAATACATCACAGCTAGAAATATAAAGTTCTACAAAACTTGGTAGATTAAAATTGATATAATTGAAAACAATCATAATGAAAAGAAAACTTTTAATGACAACTTGATACACATCAAAACTCATAATTTGTTGTCACCACATCATTCTTTGTATGTATCGATATTTTATGCTGCGTTTTAAATTTTTATATTATTCATAAGTGCTGTGAATTTTTAATGAATGTGTCAGTCAGAGCTATTAATTCTATATTTCAGAGCTTTATGTTCTTGAATATTGAAGAACATTTAATAGGTTTACCCACACATGAAATTTTTAAGTGTTACATATATTATTAGGGGTGTTATTGGACAAGCAAAATAGTTAATATAATAGTTTTGAACTATTTGTTTTCAAAAATACGACAATATTTAAAAGTTGACACATTTCTAATCTAATAAGAAATAAGAAAAAAAGGAAAGTAATTGAACTATTTTTTTTATAATTATCAAGGTATTATTAGTTATGGTACGCGCCATTCTCTGCCAATGTGTAATTTACCTGAACAACTATCTTTTTTTAAATAAACTTTTTCAATTTTTAAATTAACTTATACAAGTACACTTAAAAAGTTTAAATATCAATATACTTTGAAGGTCTCTTTTATTTATATGTAATCAAACGCCTAAAATGTAAATTTCAAGCTTCTAGATTTAAAAATCGCGCAATTTCCATACAAACTTTTATCCCTTATTTCAACACCTTACAGCCCTTTTTTCCCCTTGAAAAGTATCTGTGTACCATATGTCATTTAAATCGGTTTAGTTTTGGCGTGAAAATGCAACAGACAGACACACATATAGACTACATAATATAGACATACAGAATTACTTTCGCATTTATAATATTAGTAAAGATGATAGTGTGAGACAATAAGACTTAATATTAATAAAAATACTTTAAAGCTTGACTTAAATACATAAAACAAAAATATGACTCGTAGCTATACGAAAATTCATCTCGTGCTATATAAATGTTCTAGTCATATCCGAAAAGTGTATATAAAGAAGATTATTATCAGTAGTTTCCTTATCTATCCTTCCATAGAAATATACTCGTATGAATTTATATTTGTAAATAAGGCACAAGCTTCAATTAAGTCCACTTTGCTGTGTAACCAACTACAAAAAAGACGTAAGAAATTCGGATTGAAATAACTAGCATATCACGCGATATTTTTGGCACAATGTATAAAAAAATCATCTATTTAGTGACAGAGAATGGTAACGCTTGAGAGTTCAAATTTTGGGTCTCGCGCCTCTGATATTGTCATGTGCGAATAATTTACCAACGCGATAACCACTTGTCTTACGTGAAGGAAAAGCACTTGTCTCGCGTGGTGGACTATTACCTGACCCTCCATACCCAATCAAAGTCAACTCACCTTTAAATTGGAAGAACACGGTTTTAGTTAAGTCGATGAATAGATCATTTAATGTATCCTAATACTTGAACATTGAATGGTAAGTAATATTAATAATAACAAAATATGTAACAATCCTTCAGGATTATAATTATAACATGAAACAATATGTGATACTCAAAAACTGTAAAAATCTATAAAGTAAAAACATGCATGTAATTGTGAACATTGTAATAAAATATGAAACCCTTCAGGTTTTATAACTAAATTAATGTAGTTATACAAAATATAAAAAAGGTCCTCTAGAAACATTGTAGAGGGGCGGGTCTGGGTCTATGCTTTTGCGGTTCCCCTTCTACGACATGCTTTTGCTCTGCTCTGCTTAGCTTTGCCTTGCCTTTGCATGGTAGTATAGGTCCAGGCCTACTCTACCACCTCCTTCTGAAGTGGTAGAGGGGCGTTGGTCTTGGGAGTAGCGCAGGTCGCAAAGACCTCCCAAGGCAAGTTCGGTGGACTAGCCTTCTCGAGGTTGCCAAGCCCTGTTTCTTAGATCTATTTCCTTCAGAAATGGATACAACTAAAACCTCCGAACGCTTTTCAAATTTCACTGCTTTGATATGCATAGATACATGTAATAAGTGTAAATATTACTACTTAGTATATTTATATATTCACTTCTTCTTTCCTACTATCATATAGCATCACCAAACCACAACTTCGTAGGTGGGCTGTGGTTATTATAGCATTTTTATCAATATTTAGTATGTAAGTTTATACCATTATATTATTCATATTATTTATGTGCTTGGGCATGCACCAAATGTAGTATAGCCTGTTATTATATAATAAGTAAGTATATTGTAATATAGTCTATTAAATTTATTTACTACACCTACCTGCGGTAGAGCCTGCGCAGTTGAGCGCTGTACGTGCGGATGACGGAGTCCTGGGAGGTTGAGTCGAGCCAGACCAGCCGACAACACGCCCCTTTGGTCCCGATTTCGTGCTAAACAGTAGCCTCTGAGTCTAACCAGCTCGGGGGAAATGGTTATACGTCCCGTCAGAGGGCCGTAGGTGAGGTGGAGGGGGGGAAGTGGAAGGCCATGCTGACGGAGTAAGGGTGTGTGGAACAACTGGTAGATCTGAATCCGGTCTACCAGCCACACATAGCACGCGGCCCCCGGGCACGTGCGTCCGAGCTCCCGATGTCGCGCTGTACGTCAACTCTCTTCACCTACATCTGCTGGGTAGTCCTAATGCGTATATAAGCATTCCCAGGTGAGGGCTCCGAGGCGGGTGGGAAGCCCAGCAGACGAGAAACTTCTCAACGAACCATGGATTTTTCAGGATTCGTTAAAAACCCGGAGGTATCGGAGGGTCATTCCAAAGAAGCCCCAAACAAATCACCCAGAACAAGTGCGTCTGGTGAGCCAAACACGGGATTACCTGTGGGAGGTTCCCACGCAAATAAACAACAACATATCAAGAAATCCAAAGCAGGTAAGGAAACTAAAGGGCAACCTAAAGTCCCTAAACCTACATCTCAACATGCTACACAAACCAAACAGATGAGATACGCGGAGGCCTCAAGAGGCCCCAGTACCTCATCTCTCCCTGGCCAACCCAAGCCAGTTGCAGCGACCGCAAACAAGGGCGGTGAGGAGGCGGCCAGGTCACTGGAGGCACCTTCCACTTTGGGGGCGGTTGAGGCAACTGGTACGGGGATAAAGGTGGCTGCAGGTGATCCACTGGTACCCCCCACGGTGGGAACGAGGACCACTGCGAAAGCCGCTGTGGAGGCATCCAAGAACATGGTTTTGCCCCCGTCGGCTGACGCGATGGAAATCGAGACCGCCGTGGGAGTGGAGGCCAAGGGCGCTCCGGCAACTACCCAAATGAGCCTGGAAGATACAGGAGGACCGTGGACGGTGATAACCTCCAAAAAACAAAACAAACCACCCCTGACAGGTATGGTTAAAGACAACACCACTGGCACCGAGGGTAAGGAGCCAGAGAAGAAACGCAGAACAAGACCAAACGCTGCCAACAGATGGAAACGCAGGGAGCGAGCGAAGGCAGCTTTGGCGGCGTCTGCTACCGAAACCAACACCGGCAACCAACCACCTAAGACCGGGAAACCTAATTTCACGCAAGGTAACAACCCACGAGTACCAACGGAAACGGACTCACAGAGGGATAAAACTAACAAGAGGCACCGACCAGAAGACGCAACAACGCCAAGCGGGGCCAACAAAAAGGCCCGCATGAGCGCCACACCAAAGAGCTATGCAGCGGCCGCTAAATCAGACCTAATAGCGGCCGTCACAGCCATCAATACAGGGCACCTAAACAGAGAGCAGGCTGAAGAAGTCGAGGAGGTGCTCAACTCGAAGCTATGGGCTCTAGTTCAAGCCAAAGCGAGCAACCCACCAAACTTTCGAGGGAAGCCAACCTACATCAATGGATCCCTCCAAATATGGTGTGCAAACAAAGACGCCATGGAATGGTTAAAATCAACCATAGACGGCCATACTCTAACAACTGGAACAAAAGTAGTAGTTCGCAAGCAGGCAGACCTACCCAAAAAAGTAAGGTGCGCCATATTGATACCCGGTAAGGCCGAACCAAGCCAGATTGGAGAGGCACTCCGATATTTCAACCCATGGGCGGGAGTAGAGAGATGGCTACTGCACACTGCCCAGAAACAATCCACCGGCACCTTCATAGTCGTGAGCTTACCAGAGGACCTGATCCCGGCTATCTTAGAGCGAGGACGGCAACTCAGCTACCTGCTGGGGGCTGTCTATATTAAGTTCGAAGAAAGGAAGGGGAAGTTCTCAGACACACCACCACAGGGTAACAAGAATACCGGCGCCGACACCAACCAACACAAAGACACCCGGACAAAGGAGGCTGAAACAACACCACAGCCTAGTACAAGCGCCGCTAACAATCCCCCGGATAATCTCTCCGACACTGTGCACGACCTGGCAAACGTCGAGATGACGAGCGTCAGCGATGTGGCAGACAGTGACGGAGATTGGACCCAGGGGATCCAAGAACTCGACCTTGGTACAGGAGATGACTCTGATGACGGAGTCCCCTTTACCAAGTAGTCGAGCCATCCAAATCAACCTCCACCACAGTCTCACCGCCACGGCACAGCTGCGTAAGTGGTTGGAGGTTAAAACAACAGCTGTTGCTTTTATCCAGGAACCCTGGCTATCTCGGTCAGGGTCAATACAAGGATTAAATAACCTTAAAGGTAAGATAATAGCAGGTAATGAACCCCACCCAAGGGCCGCAATATTCATTACAAATAACATCCCTATGCAGATCCTAACCGATTTCTGTTCTAGAGACATCTGTACAATTAAAACGACCAAAACAGCGACGTCGTCAAGGGAGGTAGTTCTCTCGTCGGTGTACATGCCAGACGGAGAGGACCCCCCACCACAAGATCTGATACGCCTGACCAACTACTGCGAAGCAGAAGGGTTGGACATCATCGTCGCTACGGACTCTAACTGTCACCACACAATCTGGGGTAGTGAAAATACAAACATCAGAGGTAAGACTCTAATTGAATTCTTATCCACCACTAACCTAGATATTATGAACAAGGGGAATAAACCCACCTTCGTAACTAGACGAGCCAAAACTATTATTGATCTAACACTAGCAAACGATGGAGGGGGAAAGCTCATATCCAACTGGCATGTGTCAGACGAGGCATCCTGTTCAGACCACAGATGGATACTTTTCGACCTAGGGCTTACTCCAATACCCCCCCAACCTTTTAGGAACGTTCGAAAAACTAACTGCGATGAATTTCGCAAAAGAATAAACGATGGTCTACAGGAACTCAGCTATGATGAGAGACTAAATGACATCTACAGCATTGAGGAACTAGTAAACAAAGTAACACATCTTATTAAACAGAGTTATGAGGCAGCATGCCCGCTAATTTACCCTCCGGAAAACCCAAATGTTAAAAAATCATGGTGGGGTCCAGAGCTAAAACGACTCAGAACCAAGGTAAGGAAAGCTTTTAACAGAGCTATGAATACTTATAGCGACCTGGACTGGGATCACTACAAAAACGTTAAAGCTAAATACAAAAAACGTATTAGATACTGGAAGACTAGGGCATGGCGGAAATACTGCGAAGCCATAGAATCTTTCATACAAGCGAACAGAATTCGTAAAATTCTTACAGGGAATCCCCAACGAGAATTAGGTTCCCTAAGGAAACCTGATAACACTTACACTAAGTCATTAGAAGAGTCACACGAAGTCTTACTAAAGACTCACTTCCCAGACTGTTCTATGATCACAGAAACCAACTGGGTTAACCCAAACCATATCACAACAGACACAACCTGGAAAGTTGCGACAGAGGTCATTAACATCAAGAAAACAGAATGGGCAATCAAAAGCTTTCAACCGTTCAAATCACCTGGCCCAGACGGAATCTATCCAGCCTTCATACAATGGGGAGGTAACAGACTTTACCACGTCCTTAATATAATCTTCCAGGCATGCCTTGCCTTCGGCTATGTACCCAAACCGTGGCGAGAGGTGAAGGTAATATTCATACCCAAACCTGGCAAATCAGATTACTCGGACGCAAAATCGTACAGACCAATCAGTCTTACATCTTTCCTATTGAAAACCATGGAAAGACTTTGTGATAGACATATAAGGGACAATGCACTATTGCAAATACCCCTTCACAAGAACCAACATGCCTACAGTTCAGGCAAATCAACAGAATCAGCCCTCCATGCAGTAGTGTGCAAGATAGAAGAGGCTCTAGAAATCAAAGAGACATGCATTGGCACCTTTATTGACATCGAAGGAGCCTTTGACAAAACAAACTTCACAAGCATAAGAGCCGCTCTTAAAAGACACAACGTGAACCCAGCAATTACCAGCTGGATTCATTATATGCTAGCACACAGAGTAGTAAGATTGGGAGGCAACAATATGAAAGGAGCCATTGTGGCCAAAGGCTGCCCCCAGGGAGGAGTACTATCACCCCTCTTATGGAATCTTGTGGTCAACGATCTTATATCCTTACTAAACAACCATAGGTTCTTCACGATAGGCTATGCAGATGACCTAGCTATCCTGGTAACGGGCAAATTCACAAGCACAGTTTGCGAACTGATGCAGACTGCCCTATATTTAGTAGAAAAATGGTGCAACGAATATGACTTAACCGTAAACCCACACAAAACTGAACTAATCATATTCACGAACAAAAGAGCTCTAGGAAACTACACCCTTCCAAAACTCTTTAACTCTACCCTGCAACTAACGACAGAGGTAAAGTACCTAGGTATAACCCTAGATAATAAATTAAACTGGTCCAAACACCTAGATAAAACACTGGATAAGGCAAGCCTCACCTTCTGGCAGTGTCGTAGAATGATAGGGAAAACATGGGGCCTGAAACCAAAGATAACTCTTTGGCTTTACACCTCGGTCATAAGACCCATGATCAGCTACGGAGCCCTGGTGTGGTGGAGAAGGACACTCCTCGCCACAGCGCAATCGAAACTTCAAGCATGGCAAAGGCTAGTCTGCATGGCGGTGACTGGTTGCATGAGGACTACCCCCACTGCGGCACTAGAAGCTATGATGAATATACTACCGCTTCACCTGTTTATTCAACAGGAAGCTGCGACTTCTGCAGTCAGATTGGATAATCTAAACCTGCTGCATAAAACAGGCACACCTCACACAAAAATCCTATCGGACATAACCAAGGACATTCCTTTCATAGCAGCACCAAATGATAGTATAGGAATTAAATACATCTTTGACAAAAAACACAGAATACACCTCGAAGAAGACCAACATAAGGACCTCCACACTGAGGATTTAAAAATCTTCACGGATGGCTCCAAAACAAAATCAGGTACAGGATGTGGAATCTTCTCGGACGATCTACACATTAGAACCTCAATACCCCTTGGCACCTACAATACAGTCTTTCAAGCTGAGTGCCTAGGAATCACTGCAGCAGCTAGAGCCATTGCGGAAACGAATATGACACAAAAACAATTCCGCATTTTAACAGACAGCAAGCTAGTACTACAGGCACTCAACAATAAGTGCACCACATCAAGCATGGTATACGAATGCCATAACACCCTGACGCTAGTAAGTCACACGAACCAAGTCACCCTGCAATGGATCAGAGGACATAGTAACATAGACGGTAACGATGAAGCCGATGAGTTAGCAAGAATGGGATCAAACACGATACCAATAGGGCCGGAACCTATTATACCGATACCTTCTTGCTGGCTCAAAGGCCAAATCCGAGAACACTCAAAAAAGCAGCACCAAAAGTTATGGTCCGAACTCAAGGACTGCAAACAGGCGAAGGAATCGCTACCCATAATCGATGCCAAATTGGCAAATCGCCTGTTGAACCTTGATAGACCAAAGCTTAGGAAAATAACCGCAGCCCTTACCGGCCACGGACCTTTTAACAAACATCTATTTAATATAGGTATCACTAACAGTCCCCTTTGCAGAGCGTGCATGGAGACAGAAGAAACGGCTGCACATGTTATTCTTCGGTGTACTGGTGTAGCGGCATACCGGGCACAACATCTTGGCACCCCGCGTACACTCCCGGAGGTCTTCAGCAAGACGAAGAGCCTGCTAGGATTCCTGGAGGAGTTAGGGTGGCAAGAATAACTACAGAGTTCCCACACACGCTAGACGTCGAGTTGCGGATACCAGCCCGTCTAAACCTAAACCTAAACCTAACATTGTAGAAGGAAATCGGTCCTATGAAAAAAAAAGAGCCTCCATGGCGCAATAGGACGAAGAAAGGCTGAATACTACCACATACTACTACTATTTATAGAATAGGTTATCTATCAAAAAGCACATCAATAATCTCGAATGGGTTGTATCTATTATATTAAAAGATATTATTAAATACTTTCAACAAGCCACATCGCCATATAGAAAATAAAACTATTATATCAAACAACGTGAACTAAACATCTACCTATAAATATGCTGGCTGCTTCCCGACCAAAACTGGCATCTTAGTTTAGTAATGTCACTAGAACTTTGTCTAAGTCGTATTTAACTTGTGTAAACACAGCTTGTTTGTAACCGCGTACCAACAAATTTTGACAGTGTATATGTAGCGTCCTGAGTGATAAATTAATGCATCATACATGTATAACGCCCCGTCAATAATAATGGTAATTGAATTTTGCCAATCTGCTGAATTACTTATTATACCCTAGCAAACCCGGCCCGCTTCGCTGGGCGTAAGGTAAAATAAATTAAACGGGGTTTTTATAATTAAAATAAAAGTAGGCTCAATTACCTATATAGCATAAGCTATCTGCGAGTGAAAGTCCCGTCAAAATCGGTCCGTTTCAGAGATTAGCCGGAACAAAGAGACAGACAGACAAGGTCGTTAGTGAAAATATCTATACCGATAAATAAAGTTTAAGTGATGGATTGTAACACCAATATGACTGCTTTTTACTAAATGCTTATGTAATTATATACACTATACAGAACTAATACGAAAAATTGTATTTTTCTACATGTTTGTCTGTCTAATAAATTATATTAAATACGCAATTAAAATCTTTAAGTCATAATTTGGAAAGTTTAAAGTTTGGGAAGTTACCGACGCGACGTTTTAGCGTTTATAATTTTCCAAAATCAAACCACTTTAGAGATTTTTCTATGCGGTAATCTAACTCGTGAATTGTGCGTGCAGCGTGCGTGTTAGAATATTATTATGTAGCCAATAGAAATATATATAATTAATGATGTCGTGGATATACGATAGATATATAAAGGGGATGATTCAAAAAAATGCAAATAGATTTTATTCATCGCATATATACAAAACAGCTTTATTACCCAAATAAAAAATGAGAGCATCAGAATATTTGCACTGAATGAATACTTTCATATTTTCACCGTTATTTTTTGTTCGATTAAAGTTAAATAAACATTTTAAATGTATTTTACTAAGAATATAAATATACTTACATTTTTAAAGCTTATGTTTATTAAATAAAATTATACATTTTGTATTATAGTTTCAAAAATGACTTTTGGGACTAAGAAAAATGGACGTGGAAGATAGAAATTTTTAATTGTATTGAAATAATTATTACTATAATAGAAAAACATATTAGTTGAAATCACCACATCGTAGCGTAGAGTAAATAGCCTATTTATTTAATAATTTAAAACAATAAACAAAATGTGTTTTTTTAAATAATTGTTCTATATAATAATGTTAAATTAAAGATATACGAAAAAATCTGTATCCAATTTGAAAAAATACACAATAAGAACATGAATTTAAAATGTTAGGGTTAAGTCAATCATTCGTCGGTTTCATCTATTTGCATTATAAACACATTATGCTATGATTGCTTACTGCAAAATTAAGCGATATAAATTAGAAACGCGCTGAAAACAGAATATAATTTAAAAAAATATGTAATACTTTGTATATAATATCTAAATATTATTACTTTTACAGCGTTTTAGATATGACGTGCAATAATTAACTTTTTACAAAAATATAATCGTACTATCTGTACGATTAATAAGTTTGAAAAAGTAAAAACTAAAAACACGACTTAAGTAAATGGAAGTCGAAAAGCAAAAAATTTAAATCTTAACACTAAGAGTCAAGACAGTAGGTTGCATAGTCACGGCTGGTTGATTTTCTTCTACGACAAAATGCACTCACGCCTCCGCTGTGCCGTGCACTCACGACTGCATTTACATATTGATCTCTACGAATCAGGACTCTCTAAATAGAAAAATGCTTTTTTTTTGTTTGAGTGTTTTGCTGAAAATGTTATTTAATAATATCAATAATAATATCAGGGATAGCGAGTCATTACTAAAGCTAATTCCTACGTGCTGCGATCGCTTTCATAGGATACACTGTACCTACGAGTATATACATTTGAAACTATTGTATTAACGTAAAATGCAATGCTGGTTACGATTACTTTCGATAGAGGCATAAAAATGATAAAAGTGATTGTTAAGTTGGGGCTTGATGCGAACTGAGACTTTCTTATATATTTATATATAAAAATATAAATAATTTACTTTCTGTATGTTTTTATCACTTGTTTGTTATGTCGAACACATTAAGTCAACCATGTATTACTTTTTGAGACTAAAAAAATATCGCAATAATCAAGTTCACGATAGCAACAAAAATAAATTTTATATTTTTCATTGAAATGAGCAGCTAAGTCTCTGTAGTGATTAAGCAATTTAAATAATGTAATTACTAAAAGCCTTGGTAACGAATTGATACACTGACATGACGCGTGCTGCCTATCCATTAGTGGTTTTTAGTCTCGCGGGCCGGCAAACTTCTAGTATAACATACCATACATATGGAATTATGCAACATAGACTCAATATAAAAAATAAAATCAATATCCTGAACAGATAAGTATACGATTAAAAACGATTAAACAGAATGTAATAAAATTTTCACTGCTCTGTTATAATATGTAATGTTCTATAAAATAAAGAAAAGATTTCCTCATTGAAGTTTTAGACATATACATATTTCTAGATTAAAAGTCGAATTAAGTAGTAGAGTCATAAAAATAATGCATAGTTTTGCTATAAATATTCTAAGGAAATTAGTTTGAGAAAACATAAAATTCCTTATTGAATATGAATAGGCTTTGAAAATACTCGTGACTACGCAGGTTGATTGGATATACCACATGAACGATTATAGCTTCAAAGTCTAAAGGCATATTGCATTGATATTATTAAAGCTGGAATCCAAAATGAACAACTAGCATACTTAATAATACACATAAAATATATTTCATTATATAATTAGTTTCAAAAAGTCCATGTTAGTAATGCTAAACTTCTCCGATATTTCGCATCAAGTCGAAATTATATGTCAATTCTATCGGAAGCTCTATAGCCGGGGAAAAGAACACTGAAATTGTCTTTGAGAGTTAGAACATCTCTAGTGCTGACTGAACGAAACGTGTCTGAACAATCCCCAGGGATATCCAAGAGCAGTTAACTGGCAACATTCTTTATAAATTCCGCCAACAGTTTGCTGTTTATTCGCTGACAACACTAAAATGCTTTCAATTTATAAATCCAGTTTTTAGTTATATAACGACATCGATATATTATTCAAATAAGTATCCTATAAGATACGTCGACACAGAGTGACGGATTGACGTGAATTTTTATGTGAAAATAGTAAGAGGGCTAGATAGTGACATGTACTGTAAATATTACCCTTTAGTAGATATAAACGTACCTATGTAACGACGAACCAGTGTAAGAGTGTGTGTCGCTTCTTATAATATAAACACTTTCTGACTCATTTTCTACAGTAAAGGCGATTGTTTACTTGAAATACCATGATAATATTATTTAATAGTATAAGTTGTTAAAATTTTAAACATTTACTTATAAGATGTAACTATGACTTATTTGTAGAATTAAGTATAAGATATATAATGTAAGAAAGGATAAGTTTTGAAAACAGCTTTTACTTAGCAATTGTTATTAATAAAAATATTATTAAACTTATTAAGAATTCTTCCATATTACCTCGATAATAACGCTAACACTTTATGGTATACTCAACTTTATGGAATTTAACTAAGTGCGCTGCTATGTTGAAGCTGAATACTGTCCTTGCAGCTAGTGTATGAGTTATTCAGTTTTATGATTCAACCGAGAAAAGTAATTAAGTTTTCCTTTGTAGGCGAGTTTCGCTTGAGGCTGGC
Source organism: Boloria euphrosyne (assembly GCA_951802675.2). Taxonomy (NCBI): domain Eukaryota; kingdom Metazoa; phylum Arthropoda; class Insecta; order Lepidoptera; family Nymphalidae; genus Boloria; species Boloria euphrosyne. The sequence continues at coordinate 9,277,307 of OX637872.1, forward strand.
TCACTGTTAATTAATCATCCAAGCTGTTTCTTTCTTAACTTGCTAAAGTAAGTGGATAATAGTTGTCTTTTAACATCCTTTCTGTAAATTCTTTATTCAATAAGCAAATATATCGAAAAGAATTCTTAACTCACAAAACTTTGAGATTTCATTAAGCCTCTGGACGACTTTTTACAGATTTATCAATATTTGCGAAATTAAATTTTCCTCTACTCCATTTCGTTTGAAGTTTATTTCCATAAATATAGACCTTTTCGACCAATTGGATACTATATTAGGAAATATTGAAATTGATTTCGATAGAGAAAACATCTTAGTATTTTGGAGATTATCATTAAGAAATGACACGAAAAAAATATATTTTTTTAGTGTTGGCATTACTATAATGAACAGTAATCCTTATAAAAATCTTTTTATTAAAAACAGTGAATAAATAAAAAGATTTCTACGATCTGCTCCGAAACTGGACTGTTTTCATTAGTAAAGAAAAATCCCTTTTAAGCGAGTAGTATTTTTCGTGGTAATTGCGGCATTAGGGAAGAAAATGAGCTATTGTAGATGCGCCCGATGCTGCGCCACTACGTTGCTCTAAGTATCATAATAGACGACTCCAAGCGTAAAAAGCCAAATTTTATGTAATAATAATATAATATATAGTGATTCGTCCAGTATTGTTCTTTTTAAATAAATCCTGTAGGGAATCAGATGCTTGCTACGTATGCCTCTCTTAAGGCATCCGACTATTTTCAAATTGAAATTATAATTATCTTATAGAATTTTATTAATTAGAACGTGTTTATTTTGAAGAAATTTCTTATATTTAATATATCGTTTTGCGTAAAATAAGAACAACTCTGCGAATTTTATTATGAGTATATATCCTTATAGAACTAGAAATCGTAAATTGTTTGATGTGGCAACACATTATAGTTAACTTGTTTAGAGAATTGGTTTAACTTGGCGCGAGGGATCACACGCTTACTCTGCTATGTGTAGTGTTTTATAGCGAATCCTTGAAAGCACTCTTCTTTATTTTATAAGAGTACCTTAATTTTAAACCCAATGAAACACTTATAAAACCAAAATAATAAAACTACTCTTGAATGATAAATATAATATTACACTTATATAATATGTTCGATTGACGCGATCATAATGTCTCCAGCCCTTTTAACGTCCCAATGCTAAGCACGGGCCTCCCTCAGTACGAGGGGGATCAGGCCATAGTCCACGGCGCTGGCCTAGTGCGTGTTGGCGGACTTCACATGTCTTTCGAAAACTTGCTGGGTTTTCTCAAACATGCAGGTTTCCTCACGATGTTTTCCTTCACCGTAAGACGAGAGGTAATCATGATAGAAATGATTCGCACATGAAAATATCAGAGGTGCGAGACCCGGATTTGAACCCGCATCACTCGGTTATCCTAGCGAGCGCGTTACCACTGAGCTACCACTGACATTTCGTAATATCATATTATATTCAGATTGAGATAAATATATTGTATGTTGAATATACAATATACATACAATAATAATACATTATACAAATTCAGTTACCGTTAAAAAATGGTGAAAATTCATGCTTGAAAGCACTTACTTTACTTTACCCTCATCCCTATGACATCGGACTAAGCTTAAGCTCTTTTCTCTCCCGCAGGAATCTTTTCCTTTTTACAGTGCCATTTTCGACTTAATTCTCTACCAAGCGGAGAAAATATCGATTAAGTCCAGAGATTAGCGGGTACAAATATATTATTATCTAATAAATAAAATATTAATAGCTAACCACACTAATAGATACAAGAGTTCATCTGTCCATATTAATAAAGTTAAAGTATCTGTTTTTTATTTCAAATTAACAGTGTACGGTACTTACTTACTTTTTGTCTGTCTGTTTGTACCGACTTATCTCTAAACGGCTAGACTGATTTTGACGGAACTTTCACTCGCTGATAGCTAATATTTTAAGGAGTAACGTCCTCTGCTTTTTTTTAGAAATTTTATTTATTTTAATTAACAGAACCCACGGCTTCGCTCGCGCTAAAATAATGTATAATATGTACTTTTAACGACTAAATACTTACTTCAAAGCAATTTTATATCACCTCAATAGGCTTAAGGCTATGAATACTTTACAGTGTCATCAATAATATTGAAGTAGAATATTGGTATCGGCAAAAGGCATAAAAGACTCAGCATGAGTGCATTTTGTCGTCGAGAAAATGAGCGAAGCGTACCTACTTTCTGCATACCACCTTCAAAGAGAGCATCTATCTATCTGTGATATCTGTGATATCTTAAAGATTTAAATATATTCTAAGTTCAAGCTCAAATACAAAATAGTTTATTTGTTTCTTTTATTACATAACTTTTTATAGCTGGCTTTGGTTACATAAAACAATTCAGTGTTTTTATTTTATGTTCACATACTCGTAGTAATTGAAGATCTTGTTGCTAATTTCTGTATCATATTTCGCTAACGTGCTATTTAACATGCACTACTTATTGTTCCAGATAAAGTTCAACAAAAATATATTTTCTATGAGACAATATGTTCGTCGACAAAAATATGTAGTGTATCTGCTTGTTTATTCGTCCGATTATATAATCGGACGAATGTAATGCGAATGTAATAATCATGTTATGCGTCCGACTTTTGATGGTAAGTTGTGTGATATGTTGCGTTCTTCCCTTGGTACGTTTATATATTTTAACATGTAAGTCTTCTTCTTCTTGCCTTTATCCCACGCTATGTGGGGTCGGCACAACATGTCTTCTTCTTCCACTCTCCTCTGTCATTCGTCAACGTAACATCCACCCCTTTTACACGCATATCCTCTTTTACACAATCCATCCATCTCTTTTTCGGTCTTCAAATAAATAAATTCAAATCTTTCAAATAAGTACTCATTTAAATTAAGATGTAGCTTTCAACCACTCAAGTGATAACAAGCTAAAGTAGAAAATTTAAATTAGGCTACGTCTTATCTTTCTCCATAACAAATGTTTCTTGTGGTACCTCAGGCGCTCCTAAATAAATCTGTAGACTGCGTATAATTTTGCCTCATTTGCTTTTTATCTTCTATAGCACAGCATAAAATAATTTTAAAAATAAATTAATACGTTATATTAGAAATATTTCTAATTATTTAACAAAATTTACGTATCATTTAGTATGACCGACAACTAAAAAGAACTTACAAATTCAAATTTATGACTTACTGTATTTCTAGCTTATTTAATTTAGCGACCAATGAATGAAAGTTAATGATGCAATAAATTTAAAAAAACATCGCAATTACAGTATTTTAGTTGTACTTTTCTGAAATATTTATCACGATGTAATGTTTTTACACACTCTCCAATATGTAATAAGTTACCTGTAGGATATTGAAGTAAAACTTCTTTGCGCGCATGAGGGTATAATTCTTACGGATGAAACGCGAAATGAAACGGATGTGAAACGTTTTTGAGAAGAGGTAGAGAGCGATTGAGACCGATCGAGAGAGAGCGAGAAAGGGCATTTGTATTAACATCCGACACTTTTATTATTTAAATTACAAAATTATAATAATATATTTATAATCATAATCTTATTTATTCTATCTTCCTTTTTCCCTCCCTCTTAAACTCGAAAAATCTAAAACTTTAGATTAGAATAAATACAAACGAGTACCAGTACAAGTACCAGGCACTTAGAGACTTGAGGTCGTGGGTCTCTCCCACCGCATGTCAGTGACATTTCTAACTTTGTCTAACTCGTGGGTGCGAGCTTAGACGGGGTTAGTTAGTATAAATATAAAAGAGATTAAAAAATTAGTTTACCAAAGATATTTTACTTTTGACATGTGAACTTTGCAAGCACGCACTTTTCATTTTTTATTAATTTTGCTAATAATAAAGTAACTAAGCATTTTTAATCGCCAGATTAATTTAAAATATGATTCTAAAGTAATATTAAAGTTTTGTAAATTTTACTATTAATTTTATAAAGTTTGTTGGTGTATCTTACCTTAAAATATGGACGAAGCAACGATTCAATGTCATTTTTTATATGAAGAGTAGTCACGTAGTGTCGGTAGTATTTTAGTAGCGTTATTTATTTATTTTTTTGAATTTCGTTCGTATTTATTTTGAAATACAATTAATCATTCTCGTATTATTTAAACAAAAAGGTTATTCGTACTTGAGAAAAAATAAGTTTTTTATCTAAATTCCAGACCATTAATGTTAGTAAAACATAAGGGATACAAAATGTAAGCGACGATAAAAGTAAACAGTTGAGTTAGTAGACATTTACTCGTATTTGCTTTGAAAGACAACAGAAATGCATACGGGTATTGCTATTCGGTCCACATCAATATTCTATTGCAAAGAGATACAACTAAATTATAACACAAAATTTTTAACATATCATGGAATTTAAACAATTTTCGTTAGGTTTTGAAGGTATAGTAAGTAATAATCAATGTAAATGAAATGTGAGTAGAAGATATCGGTTCGATGATATTTACTCTAAAAGAGTCCTTTGCTTCTGCACTCACAATTTTACATACTAATACAACTACATAGAAATAAATTCAGTGATACTACAACCAGGCAACGCCACAAGAAGAAGTTTATTAAAGTAAACAGTTTTTTAGAGGATATGCTTGTTGTAACGTACCTACTTTAAATATATTACATTATTTCAATTATTTTATCAAATAGAGGCTTAAAATTAAAAACGTTAGGCGCGACATGATTTAAGCTTAACATTTTCAATTAGACTAGAGAATACTCAAGAAATGACTGACTGAAAAAGCCTTCTTGTTTTTTCTGTTATTTCAAAAGGAATATTAAAGGTAAGCTTGTCTTTATCCTCATCAACGACAATTTTATTTAGGCACCTACTTACTGTAGCAGTGATTGATTACATTTGGTTTAAAAAGACTTTTTATTATTTAATTTCAGCACATTTCTCGTTAACATTGTTGGGAGTCAAGAATATAATATAATATGTATATAAGCCACATTTATAATTGAAATACAAAGGTATATTATGTATTTTTAGAGATTAAATTAATTTTCATATACAATTGCATTTACAATTACGCAAAAGGTTGTACCATTAACGAAAAATATACCAAAGAAAAATGTATAAAATGCAAATGTAAAGAAAACTTAATCTGCAAAAAATGGAGACGCTGCTTAATTAAATCTTGAAGTCTCATGCAAATTAAAAATTCTCAGTGACTTATTTGCTTATTGAATAAAAGAGACGGTGGAGAGGATGCGAAAAGACAACAATTATTAACCTATTTCAGAAGTGAAAGAAAGAAGCCAACTATAATGATTCATTAACATTGAAACAGATCTCGCAAATGTTAGTTACGGAGGAAACTTTATTATTTTTATCTTCAGTCGTATAACTGAATAATCCATCTACAACGAGGTCAGATCTTACACCATGTGATGTGTCGGACAGGAAATTATTTCAGTATTACATTACGTGACGATCATACTATATTTTCCCTTTGACTTTTAACTGAGATTTTGTAACATCTGTTAGCACACGAATAATATTATTGTAGTTGCTATGTTTCATTATATTTCAGGATATATTTCTTTCGGTATTACGTAGTAATAAGGTCTACCAGACAATTTTTGGCCGCGAATTGAATCTGAAAGTAAACAACTGTACAGGACATACATTGCATACTAACAACTTTACGTGCTAAAGGAATATCACTACACCTCAATTCAAATTATAACTTCATAACTTTTCTTAAGATGATTTCTAAGATGTCTTGGCCGATCTCGAACCTCCGAATGTGCAGCCTTACAAGAGATCCACTACACCACCGAGGTATTTGCAATATACCTAACTCTAATATTAACTGGCTTTAAAGTCTAATAAATTATTTATAAAATTTTATATAACGAAATTCAACTTAAGAAATGCGAAATGCGTTTAAGAAAAATGCATTTATCTCATTCTGTAACATAGAAGATTTATATCCAACTCCTATATTTCAAACTCTTTCAAGATTACAAAGTTAGACTTCGCCGGGTTTTTACAGGAAAAGTGGATTAAAATTTCCTCAGTTTACCTAATATTTTTCATTACAGAATGTACGTATGATTTATAGGCGAACTTTTTAAAGTTTTGCATGTCATAGCTTTTTAAAACTAATGAGAATAAAATATTATGTTCGTAGGTACTTGCGACCAATGTTGGCTTAGCTTTTAAGAGTGTAAAATAATTAACCAATCTTAACAGCTAGTTTGAATGGAGTTATATGCTTTAAGAATTACAAGCAGACAAACAGATTAGATTGTTATACTATATAATATACGACAAATTAATAAATTATCGCAAAAGTATTTCAAACTTTTTTCTCCTGATATCACCTTCGCTAGTATAATAAGATATCCCTCAGTCATTTTATAAATTATATTAAAAAGTATAGATGCTTTCTTTGATTATAATAATAGCAGTGAGTAAAAAAAATATTTTTTGGTATAAAATTATAAACTATCTAAGTAGGTATAACATAGTTATTAGTTAAATGACGAAATGCAAATGTTTTATTTTACAAAAACATTGTTTGTTTCATCCACTTTAGTAGATTAAATGTTTGCATGTTTCGTGGTATTTAAATCTTGAAGCAGTAGTTCTTGTAAATCCTACTTAATTTCATCGGTAATGACTTCGGAAAGCCGCAAACGGTTCGGAAACCAATGTTTACTTTAACTTACCATAATTTTTTTTCTGAAACAGCTTAACTATATTTATTTACTTAATGATTGAACTATATTTATTAACATTTATTATAGATAACTCGATGTACGTACAAATTCATAGAGTTGTTTTTAAGTTTGTCACTTCACTGCCTCTTAGAAGACAAAATAACAACCGATTTGTATACTAAAATGTATTAAATATATTAAATACTGTGTTAAAAAATATCAGCGCTGCTTTCCATTAAGGTATTCGATCCTCCATAGATTTTTTTTTATAGAACCTTTGAGAAGCTTTAATGCAAATATGTAACAAAAACTTATTATGGTTGAATTTCAACAACTTTTTTTTAACGTTGGGAAAGCATTAACGCATACCACCAGGTACGTGGTAGGTAGGTTACCTGTATTTCAAGAATTGGGCGAATACCAGTATACATAATTGCCTACTTTATTAAGCAACATTATTATTTACATATAAAAGTAGCATCTCTCGTCTCATTTAAACCGTTTTTTTCTGCTTTCATTCAGCTGTTCATTAATCAAGTGCATTTTGCATTGTTTTGAGTAGTCAACTAGTTAAGCCACTTGATTATACATACATATGGATGAATATCATCCATAATTATATAGGCACTAAAGTAAATATAATATTAAATATGATAAAAAAAGTTATAAGATCATCAAAAAATAATATTACTTTTTTAAATTGCCCAAAAAAATCGGACAAGTGTGAGTCTGAAGTGTTTATTAACTAAGATTTAAAAATAAAATTATAAATCTTCTTATTTTTATGAAATTTTTATTGTATATTTGGTAGCTCTGAGTATAGATAGTAGGCTATTTTTTGTTTCCTTAGGTGATAAGGATGACCCTCTCCAGAATTTTTTTTATTATAAACCAAATTTTTAATTTTTTGTTATGATTTGGAATCAAAAACTTCTTATAATCCTCAATTATCATCAAAGGGCGGTGCCGTGGGAATTGTTAGTAATGTATAATATTTATTTTATGCTACAATATGTAATTTTTAAAGTTGAAAAATGACACATTATAGTACGAGTAATATTGTTTTTTTGCATTATACTGAGTGTTGTGTTGTTATTCAAAAGATATAAAAGACGTTGAAAGCTTCTCGCCGCTGCGGGGATCGCTCGCGGCATGGGACTTTCCCTCAATAATACCGCAAGATTTCCTATTTCATTTTTTCCATTGTTATTAAAGATGAAATTCATGTATTTTGACGACATATCCTGAATAAAAGTACTCTACAATCAGCACCTAAAAAAATACTGGTGAAAATAAGGGTAGGTTATATTCTTTGACTTCGCGATTATTTGAAACTATACATATTATAAAACAAAGTCCTCCGCCGCGTCTGTCTGTCTGTCTGTTCGCGATAAAAAATCAAAATCTACTGCACCGATTTTCATGCAGTTTTCACCAATAGATGGAATGGTTGTCCAGGAAGGTTTAAATATATAATTTGTCAAGTTTTTTGTATAAATTGGCTAAAATATAATGATATTTGTTGGAGGTGTCGGAAAAAAATAAGCCGTCTGGGAGCTTTTAACGCTGTCTAAACACTTTAAGATATAACAAAGTGATGTATGGTGGAATTGTGTATCTAATATTGATCTACAAAAAAGTCCGCGATGGCATATGTCTATCTCTTAAGGATAACATACTATATCGAAAAAAGTTAGGAAATTTATAAAAACTTGATAAAATTAACGGCGTTTGACGTATCATGTTATGACCGTTGCCATGGTGCGTGCAATGGTAATTCAAATAATCAAGTCAAATACATACCGGGCGGTGCGAAGTAAATATATACAACTCGTACCCGATATAACAACGACGAACCCGAGCGCAGCGAGGGTGAGACACTAGTTTTAAATAAAAATATCTTTTCGGATTTTTACGCAAATTTTTCTTAATTTGTAGTTTTCGATATTACGAATGCTTAACAGTTACAATTATGGTCTCGGATGAGTATCTCCCGTGGCATTTGGGTTTGATAAATTTGTTACTTGTAGCATTCATGAATAGTAATTAATAGTAACGTATTTTCTAAAAAAAACAGTTTTAATCCCTGCAATTCTCCGACTTTACTTCATTAATACGATTTTATTCTTCTTTTTCCACACATTAACATTCGAAGCGACTAGAAAAATATACTAAAGCAAGCAAAGAGCTAAGCTCGGGCTTGTGTTTATGCAGCGGACACGTTTCACTGGTTTCCTCGACGACAAAATGCACTCTCGCTGAGTCTCGCGTGCACTCAACTTGCAATTCCAATACTCTAATATTATCGATCACAAAATAGTGTCGCGACATGTTTGCTTCAAATGTTCACGTTTTCCGATTTATATGAAATATGCGTATGTCTCTTTTAAAAGAAAGCAGTTTACTTTATATATCTTATCGCCTTGTATTTAAGGATTTTCGAACTTCAAGTAGAACCAATCGGATATTAAATCATAGTTAAAGTTAAATAAAAACAAATGTTTCATTGAGTTAAAAATAAATATTGAATTTTATCGTATTTATATAATATACTATTCATAAAAAAAACATGAAAATGCGATTCATAACAGCAAGGATTCATTAATTCAAGTGTAAGGTATAATACTATGAACATGTATAATAGATTTTAATAAAAATTAAGAATCCTATTTTAATACGTGAAAACTATGATACGTACATAGTACACGTGAACAAAGTAGCATCTATATGTGTTCTACAATAATCATAACATATTAAGAGACTATCATATCCGCCGCTTCACCCGGCTAGATACATAAGTAGGCAGTGTTTGCCCAGTGACAAAGCGTAGGCTTGCGTAATTGACTGAAAGGGGTTCATATCCCGAATATTTTCATATGCGAACCAATATGATTACTACTTTGTCTTACGATGAAGGAAAACATTGTGAGGTAACTTGCATGTCAGAGAGAACCTAGCAATTTCTCGAAATTATGTGAAGTACATCGACCCTCACTTCGCGTAGTGAACTATCGCTTGATCCACGTCCTATTGAAGGTAGGTCCATGCTAAGCAAAGGGACTTTAAAAAAGGCCTAAATACATTTTTCTTAGTAAGCCATGGCGATGCACAATAGTCCGCGATCTTTGAAAATCAGACATAGAAGTTAGGCTCCTAAAAATTGACTCTAAAAATTGTTTAGTTTAATCACTAATTTATTTCTTTCCAGAAAATAGTTCAAATAAGACAGTCTAAGCTCTAAAGCGACATAACGACGCAGCGTTGGACGAACCAGCACTACAATAGCTCATTCTGTTCACTAATGCTGCAATTAGGACGAGAAATACCACTGAAAGGATTTGTCTCTGCTAATGAACACAACAGCTTTATTGTTTTACTACTTTTCTATATACGGTTTGTCTAATCAGTATTTTTAACTTCAATTCTTATCAAACTCTAAAGACCGCTGGTATTGAGAGACAGTTTATTTTTGATAAACTATTAATCATTATAAATGGCGTAAATTATTTAGTTCTTATTATTTAAGTACTTTTTGTTGAGGGATCAGGATACAATAGCAAAAGTTCAGTTAGCCTAGTACTAACAAATAATTCAATTTAAGCATATAATATACCTAATTAGGCTAAGGCAAAACCGTTCAATACCTTTTTATCCTTAGACGTTTATCGATTGATTTTGCTTTCTTTTTTTAACAGCTTAAAAAGGCTAATTAGAAAAAATGTGTATGATAACGTATGGCATCAACTACTATAAATTAGAAAGAAAATTCTCCCTTAGAAGAGAAACTAATAGTTATAAAGGATATGAAACAGAAAATAACAACTTTATGTTGATATTACGCAAAGTGATCCAAATGTTACTTTATTACCTATTGCCCGCAAATACGCACACATCGGAGTATAAAAAATGTAAGGAATGTAGCTAGTTAAATGCTTTTAAAGTCTCATGGGATTGTTCAGACACTTTGAGCGCACTCGGCATTAGCTTTGTACTGAACGCTTTAAAGGCGACGTTTCCTTTTAAAAATTATATGAAAATAGTTCACATTTGTGTTATTAAATTATAGTTTAATATTTCTTGTATAACATCAATTAAATCATACATTCATAAATTTTCAAGACTTTATAATATACTGGCAGTAAAACAATTTAAGATGATGTTGAACAAAATCTTTAAAATAATATTGTGTCTAAGAGGATTATACAGGTAGAAGTGCTATTAAAAAGTTATGATGTGTATTTTCTTCTTATATTCTATAGTACAGTAGATTCGTATGATTTATAGGTAAACTTTTGAAAGTTTCGCGTGTCATCCTCAAGCTCTTTGCGAAAGTGTGATGAAAATTTAAACATTCAAGCAGTAACAATGACTAAGATCGTATAAAATATAGGTATGTGTGAAACATTTTATAAAATATATTTTGAAAAAATATGTATATATATTAATGCAATTTATATATATTTTTATTTAATTAACTGGTTTTTATGATTTTTCCTGGTTATCTATATCTCAGCGGCAGATCAACCGAATTTAGCAGAATGGATAATATCAATTTACGCATACGTCGAGGGAAAAAATGTAATTTACCTATTCCACTTTTTTATTTCATTCTAAATATAGGCGCTTATTATATTTCTTTACATAAATAAAAATCACTTATATAAGTGTTTAACATTGGCAATAATGACCTAAAATAACGAAAAAGGCAAATGATTATTCTCTCACTCAAAAGATCCTTGTGGAAAGAATAGACTTGATATCAAAATGCAGACCTTACGATGCAAAAAAAAAATATTAGTTTTAATTAAACAATTTAAAAATATACTTTACTGGTAAAAGTTTAAATTTAAGATATTAGGTAACAAGAGTTTAAGAAAACAAACTGAAAGGCGTTCGAAGACGAAGTTAATTTCACGGGCCGTGGATGCGCTTCAGAACTCATCTCGCTCGAACAATCCTCGAGACGGTCACCATTAATCACCACTAGCAGACAAAAACCATTACTTTTGTTTTGGCAGAAAGCAAACTATATAACAGATAACATCATAATTGAAAATATTTCTTACAAAAATCAGGTTTACCTACAGTGATAAATACCCGTATACCTACATACTTGAGGAATGTTGGCGGCTTTCCATCTTTTATGGTCGCGTATATGAAAAGGAAACACGAACCTTTAATGGGATCACTTTGATGTTCGTGTGTACGACTGTATTTTATTAATTAGCCAATTTCTATTTCTCTTACACTTTTATTTTGCTTCTTATTTGTAATATAATATAAGCTTATTAGCTATGCAACTATCTTATCAAAATCTATAACATTGTCTAACTATTCCCAGAATACATATAGTCAGTATCCCCATGGTATTTCTAGACCACTAATGGACATAGTAAGTGCAATAACGCCATGTCAATAATAGCATGGCTTTTAGCGTATTCCTTTGTTGAAGTAGGCCAATTACTGTTCTGGTGAAGGCAATTACAATTATATACCTGAACTGGCTTTTATGACCATTCATGTGAATATTATGAAGTTGTTATAATAATATCTGAAAGCGTATTCGAATAAATTTAGCTTTATTGTTGCCAGAATTTTGTATTCTTATATTTTTTATTATTTGCTATCGCATACTCGCTTCGCTCGGGTTCATCCACAGGTCCTTTTTAACGGTTGGTGATCTCCTTACAAATTTGATAGCATAGCTCTGAACTTTTCGTTTTTTCATGTGCTTTTTTTTGGATTACCTATATTTTTTATACTTATTTTACAATGGAAGAAATTCCGATATTCATTTTTTTAATGAAGCTATGTTCATTTATTTTCAGTTTATATCATATAAGAAATTCTCTTTTTTTATTATATACGTTTTTATTTTACTACTGTAATAAAGACAAATTACAAAAAATAAAATACAATATACTTTGGTTTAGTGTGACTCGTGATTCCAAGGCTTGATAAATGAGTGCCTTTTATTAAAGCTTAGCTTTAGCTACATTCTACTAATATACTAACCTACAACATTTAACCACGAAGTCATACATACTATAATGATTACTGTAACATTTTTTTCAAACTCAACCAGCTGCTAATATTTTGTAGGTAGGTCGCTTTCACTTTTTCTATTATTAAAATTATTTTTATATCTTCCTTAAGAACTTAAGAACTTTAACCATTGAAATGTGATGTTTATAGAATAATACTTCAACATTTAGCTCAATTTCTTTTTCTATGTGAAATCAATTTTAAACCATAATCTCTTCGCTAAAAAATTATCACATAAATCGGTTACAATTAGCAAAAAAATTACGTATGATTCCATAAATTTTACTCGATCGATTACTCCTTTTTATGAAGTTATTCAAATACCTTTTCGTAGCCATGTCAAGCCATGTCTTAAATAGCAAAGCTTAAATCAATTCTATTACAGAACTTCAAATTAATTCTATTAAAGTAAACAGCGATGATTACCTTGTTACGATTGCTCTATTACCAGTGACCTATCACTGCTTGGCTCAAGCCTTGTCCCAAATGTGTCATGGGAGTATTATTAGAATTCAACCTATATCCGTGGGCCGTTGTTCAGATGTGGGTTGCACCTGGTACTGCTTTGATAGCAGAATGAACTAATAGAGCAACCCCATGGTTTTTGTAGCCTGCCCGATAGACCTACCGTCGCGGCATCTTGGTTGAGTGCGTACTTAAGCCTGCGACATTCTATTAAGACAGAAGATGTTCTGTTGTGTTTTAGCCAGTAGTACTGGCTTAGGCTATAAGTTTCTTCCTTATCGTATAACAAAATCGTATTACGGCGAGTTAGGAGATCAAAAGTTAACAATTTATAAACAAAACTTTTTCACAAATACAACTACAAATTTATCGTAAAATAAAGTTAGAGTATAGGTATATGAATTAAATAAGAAAACGAGATGAATTTCCAAAGTATTTATCCATAAATAAATAATTGCCATTTAAATCCGGAACTAAGTTAAAGCATACAATTTGACAAGTACACATAAGAAGTTACGACGTCACAGCGTGTATTTGCGAAGCAAATTGAATTACTGAATGGGATTGTTTAATTTCAAATCTAAATACTAACTAGATTAAGAAAATATTTACTTATGATATTTGTTCAAGCGTTGTGACAATATTATTTTGTTATTGTATACTTTACAATCACAATTATTCTAACAAGTTTTAGTACCTTGCATTTGTTTGTTAAATTGTAGCATACAACGAATGAACTATCTATTTAGACATAAATAAAAGATTCTCACTGAGCATAGTCTTGTTGCGTTTGGTTGTACGAGCAACTACACTTTTTAACTTATATTATTCCGTTATTATATCCATTTAGGAAGAGATCTGGCACTGGATCCAAAGCTTTTACGTGCTTTCCGAGGCACTCAAAACGTAAGTAAGGTTACATACATACAAAATTTTATTTTATCTTCAGACTTTTTCTCTAGATACTAATATCTAGCGCTCGTTCTATAACACATTGGTAGTGCAATGTGTTATGAATATAGTGTTTTTAATCGGAATTCAATGTACGATCTCTTACAACTTAGACTTTAAAACTCAATCACACTATTTGAACACAGCCATACTATTTATATTTTATACACCGAATCCTATGTACAGAAAGTATAATGTTAAAATAATCTACCTTGTATATAGATTATTTATATTATGATTTTGTAATGGTTGTTTAAATTAATAAACATAAGCAGTGAGTTACAGATAATTTACAATGAATACAGAATTATATCTCATTAATTATATATTGAAATAGGAATTGATGGTTGAGAGATGAAGGCAATTCCGAGATCGATACCCAATTAGCCAGATGATAATCGTATTTGGTTGTAGATATATTCCCTTGACACCATTGTTCGCATAGCTTCATCGCGACGGCTTTTGTGAACGAACTATTCAAATATTACAGGCGCTATTTCTAAAGTAAATTGCTGAAAGCATTAATTTGCTATTAATCTCATCGTTCTATTTGCGAAATTATATGACAATCTAAATTCGCAATGTGCAAGATGACGTATTGTGACGTTTAGGTTATTAGGCGTGTATCCTGTTGCTAAAATAGAGCAAATCGTTCAACAGCAATAATAAGAAATACGAAATTTTGTAGTATGCTAGTAAAAACTATCATAAAATATACTATGTGTTCAAAATATTACCGAAGATCTATGCGAAATCGGTTTCATAGTAATGTTAAATATTATGCTATGTTAGCATCAAAGATATTTGGAAGCGACTCATTGAGTTTGCTACGTGAGCACTTATCCCAAATTAGTGAAGGAGCTCGGAGCGGATCAACATAAAGCGTTACACGCGATGGAGCGTGTGATCCCTCGCGCTAACTTACCCGATCCTGCCTAAACGAACCTTAGACATTCGTCGCGACTTACATTTCTATGTTTTGTATTTATTTGTACGAGTAAACATTTTGAAGTGCAATCTTATTTCATATAAGGACAAGGATAAATATTGATGTCTTCAAATTGTATATATTAGACACATAAGGAAGTTATTCCTAACGTGGATCTTCATATTATTGAAATAGAACAGTACTACCACAGCGTAAAGAAAAGAATTGACTTTGGTACTGCTGTACAAGAGTATTAAGTTTTTAAAACAATCTAATTTCAAAAATTGTCTGACAAAATGCGAGACTTACATATTAAAAACTAGCGACTCACCCTCGTTTCGTTCGGGTTCGCCCCTAGGTACATGTTGTATATATATTTACTTCGCACCGCCCGGTATTTGTTTGAGTTCATTATAATATGAACTGCACGCACCATGGTAACAGTCATAACATGATACGTCAAACGCCGTTAATTGTATTATGTTATTTTAAATTTCCTTACTTTTTTCGATATAGTATGTTATCCTTAAGAGATAGTCATATGCCATCGCGGACTTTTTTGTAGACCTATATAAGATACACAATTCCACCATACATCATTTAGTTATATCTCAAAAGGTTTAGTCAGCGTTTTCGTTGAAAGCTCCCAGACGGCTTATATTTTTCCGTCACCTCCAATATATATTAAAACCTTCCTGGAGAACCATTCTATCCATTGGCGAAAACTGCATGAAAATTGGTGCAGTAGATTTTGAGTTTATCGCGAATAGACAGACAGACAGACGCGGCGGAGGACTTTGTTTTATAATATGTATAGATAGATATAGAAGATAGATATCAGTAAGTGAATTCTGTATAATTCTATGAAGTGAAGTATTTTTAAGAAATATTTAACAAAACAAATAGTAGTGGGTTATAATGCCTGTATATTTTTTTCAAACTAAATTTGCTATTAGCTGTGTTTGTATCGTCCTTGCATGTAGCTCTCTTTTTGATAAATAAAATAAACATTTTATTTCACTTTTTCCATAAAGTGTATAGTAAATAACTTAGTTACCAGTGATCTGAATCGAATTTAAGCGACTTTATTAAATATTATTGAGGGCTGTTTAAACACGTTTTATTCAGTTCACTAGCTGACGCTCGATTTAACTGTTCCTTTATACATATTATACAATAATTTCATGCATCATTTTATATGATAGGTATATAATGTAACATGATATTACATTTATATTCATTACTATTGTTAACGAAAGCAATTATAATATTCGGTCTGGCCCACAAGAGATATGACGATTAGTTAGCTATTTACATATTATAAATATGTACGTATATTGATCAACTACCCCAAAGGCTTAGCGCAGTGAGTGGCCAACAAACTAGCACGTGGTCGACTCCCAGGTCGTGCTAATTTTAGTTTAGAATTTTTATTAATATATTATTTCGAATATTTTTTTTACATTTACCATTCGCGCTGTTTTTCTTTCCCTCTATATAACACTATACACTATTCCCCTCATACATGGGTTGCTTGGAAGAGATATCTTATGGAGATAAGTCCACCTGTGTTCACGTCACTTTCTGTATATTTTCTTTGGTTTTCAAAGAGCACGTAAAGCTGGCGGCTCTGTGCCTGATCTCTCACTGATCGTTCTACCGAATATAAGTATAACAGGAATGACTTTGATTGAAGAACAGTTTACCATTAGTTATACCAAATTTAGTATTTACAGATTATTTTAACATACATGTATATTTAATTTATGTTAAAAATATATCTAACGACATCCGCTTATGCGTAAAAAATGAACTCACAAACATTAAGAACAACATTTTTTTATTGAGAAAACTAATTTACATTATTTTTAGTAGCAGGCATCCCAATAATTTTCTTTCTTATTCTCTCTTTCGCTTTATAATTTGCAAATGGATTCCACCTGCTGAAATCTATTCAGCTGTTTAGAAGATACGAGGTTAAAGACATTTACAAAGATACAATCACACCTACATACGCCATACATACGAGATACGCGCGAAAAACCTAACCCTCATTAGAAGTTGCGTAATAAAAGCTTGTATACAAACGAACTAAGAAACCTTTATAAATTTTACCTATTTATACTATGATACAGTTTATTTATATTTTAATGCATTGTATTAATTTTTTATTCACTTTAAATCTTAGGAATGAGATACTCAAAGTATTTATATAAAATTTAGGGTACTTACGTTATCGTGCTGGAACTCAACTGGATAGTTGTAGCTTATCGTTCCGGCACATCATACGAGAGACGTAGAATAAAGTAAGCATGATAAACATTATATATTCAAAAAACCACCAAACTAAAAGCAAGAAGGGCCCTGACCATGAAAAACGTGACAAAACTGCGATTACACAACCGTACCGACAAATACATGTTGTCTCTTTGACTCCTGGGTAAAACTAAACGTTTGCTCTCTTTCACTCAAAATGACAGAATATTGTATCAATGGAGAATGGTGTGCGCTCACGCCTTTCAATGTGAATAAAATTTAGAGCGATCGGAGTACTGTGGGACCCTTCTTGCTTTTAGTTCGTTGTAAAAAAAAATATTTTTCATAAAATGTTTATTAGGTACGCTTATAAAATAATACATTTTTCTTAATCACTACCGCACTCACTGGTTTTGTGCGGGTGTTTCCTTAGGTGCCTTTTCTTCTAAATTTCATTCAAATCCAATCATCCGCTTTTCACACACACACACACACACACACAAACATACACACAAACACACACACACACACACACACACACACACACACACACACACATGAGCGCGCAAACGCCCGCGCGCATGCACACAAACGCCGCATTTATTATAGCAGTAGTAAGTAAAAACGAACTATGCATATATATATATATATATATATATATATATATATATATATATATATATATATATATATATATATATATATATATATATATATATATATATATATATATATATAATTATGATATTAAATAATACCAGAAAAAACTCTCGAAAGCTCGTCTTACGAACCGCGAATCGCTTCCGGTGTAAACTTTGTTTCCATAAATACTATAAGAAACTTTGATAGTTCCTATAAATTTTGTTCATAGAAATACTGTTTCAAAGAGCTTTCAATAATGGTTTTAAAATATATTGTACTAAGCTGACTGGTTGTAACCACTATCGCAGTGATAATAGAGCTGTATTATCGTATTATATTGAGAAAGAAATAGGCTGTTATTATTAATTATTGATTAGCATACTTTAAACGGAAAAGGAAAGCGAAGAAAAAACATATATGATATTGTACTACTAGTAAAAATGATATTCGTAATATATTGTACATTAAATTATGGTCGATATTCCTATTTTCCATCGATTCACTGAGCTACGTGAGCACTTCCTCTAAATTAGTAGGGGGTTCAATATGGATCCACCATGAAGCGTTATACGCGATGAAGCGTATGATCCCTTGCGCTAAGTTAAACCGATCCTGTCTAAACGAGCTCCCTCAGACATTCGTTGCTCTCTCGACCCGACCATATTCATTGCATACTTGACTGTAAAATAACAAACAGCTTTTAGTTATTAATTGAAACTTAAACCAGATTTTGGTTTAAATTTGTAATAACATTATGCTGTAATTCAGTGAACATTTCAGCTAATGGAAAGGAATCGAAGGCATGAAATATGTACGAGTATGTATTAAAAAGGAATACTAATTTAAGTAACATGACCGCAGTTTAAACCGCTGGACGGTTTTGATGACATTTATTACTTTATCACATAGTGTTTAGCATATCACAGGTAGGGAGACACTCGAGTGATTATAAAAATATTAATGAAATTCATTAAAGTTTTTTAATTAACTTAGAAAACATAAACGTAATAAATAAAAAAACATACATAAAAATAATCTTAAATTATAGATAAATCATTCAGACACTTTATATTAAAAGCTTATCTATCTTCTTATATACCAATTAAGGATTTAAGTAGATAGAAAAAGATCTCATCAAAAAGTAATGAATGAGAAATCTTATTTTCCTTTAGTCATTGTCTCTATTTATAGCATTTTTTGATTGAACTAAGCCTATTTATCACCTTCAACTGATGTATCATACACGTATGGATGCTGTCTTGCTTCAAAGAGAAAATTAATTAATCTTAATTAACGCGTCTGTTAAATTATATATTGTTAATCTCGATCCATTACACAATGACAACGTAGTTAAGCATATATTATACTGGTAGTTTTAAAATAAATCAGGTATTTTATATGTAATAGAGAGTAATTGAATAAATTGTTAATAATTGATTTATTTTTTTAATGTGGTAATTATTCTACTCTTAGTTAGTTATTATTTCATTGCATAGACAATCAAAAATATTTATTTTCAAAGACAAATAGTCGTGTGCTTATTTTTTAAAATTAAACTTTGTAAAATATGAAGTATATTTAGTAAAGTAGACTTTTTTTTATAATTTGTATTTAACTTTTAACAAAATGTTACATTATAATATGGTGCACAGTACTCTCTTAATTATTCTACAAATTCTTTGTTAGTAGCTTTACACAATATGTACCTTTAAAATTAGAATTAAAATCTGTAATAACAACAAATTTTTAAGTCAGTGTGTACAGTTATAAGACTAGTTATCTCAACACGGTAAATATAATTACTCCAAAAATGATGGTAAAAAAGGCATTAAACCTAAAATTTAAATTTAAATTTGAAAAGCAAGCGGCTTTTATTATTAACTTATCATCAAGGCATATGAACACAGAATAATTTAGCCTGTGCGCTGTGAATGTACTCATCCCATCGCAGTATCAAAGCCGTGCATAATTGCGTGCTACGCAGCTCGTGTCAATGATTACCCCTGTACTGCACTGTATGTAATCAAGGATTGCAACTAACCGCCAGTTTGAAGCACAAATAGATATTTGATTTCTGTATTTTGATCTATATTGATAATATTATTAATACTTAAACTCCAAATGTTATTAATTTTTTATAATATACCATAGACTAAAAAGAAATAGCTATAGGATATTTTCTGATTAGTTTTATTTTATACGGATTATGTGCACAATGATTGAATATAAAATTAAATAATCCCTAGAACTTTGATTAATATTATTGATTTCATATTTAAAAATAGTAATATGAATATCGTTAGAAAACGCTTAATGACCCTAGTTACTGCGCCTACGGTCGCGGGTTCTAGACCCGCTGGGGACATTCATTTGTTGAGCACGATTGTTTGTACTCCAGTCATAGGTGCTTATATTTATAATATTATGTATTTAAAGTTACACATGTATAGTGTATCAACTATCAGATATGTGTAACATAAGCCTCGAAGCTTGCCATTGAACTGGATGGCGCAGTGTGTAGTAATGCCCCAACAACAACAAAGTTCTCTTTAGATGTGTAAAAATAGGAAATATTCATTCATGATTTTTTTTGTTTTCATAATATGTTACTGTCATTCTAGAAACTAGATGTTATGTGATCTATAAAACCTGTTCCTGTTACTATTGCTACAAAACTATAGACTCACGTAATGAGTCATTTAAAACACTACACTGATATTTAATATGCACCCCATACAACGGTTGTTATAATTAGAAATATGAAAGAGATGAAGTAACTGCAAAGCTAATAGCGGAACAACTAGCTGGAACAATGTACATCACTAAGCACGTCACGCACTCCCCAGATCTAATTCAACGTTCCAAAAAGTACTACTTGAATTTGAACAATATTAACCAGTTCGTAGTACACGTACGTAGCAACTTCGTAGCATCGTAGACCTTTTGATAACACATATTTTAATCAATATAAGGAGTCCGTTAAATAGAAGCCCGTAAATATATTTTTTATCTATAATATTATCCCATCGATCTACTCGTTACAAAGTATTCTAGTTTTTTATATTAAAAATGCCTATAATAAAATGGTGTAATAATGATTTTAATACAGAATATTTTTGATTCCACGCTATTATTTACTTAGCGACTATAAAACTAACATTTTATATATTGTCCTGAGAAATACAAATTTACCTATTAATTTTATAAATACGTAAGAAATTTATTACAGACTAATCGAACATAATGCCTACACTTAAATAAAATACATAGTTGTAAAGAGATACAAATTCTTAACACTTTTACAAAGTTACTATATAAATATAACTGTTCAAGTATAAGTCGTACTTGCGAAGAGTACATAATTCAATATAAGTTAGCTCTTGTGTTATTTGTTGGAAAATAAATATAGGTACTTATTTGTATTGTTGAAACTCAATGCTCGTACTTGACTATTTTTCAATAGCTTTAAAAGTGTTTATTAACACAAGTAATATAATTTTGTAACCCTTTTAAAATTGAGCGAGATTGAAAAAGAATTGTCGGTTCATGTTCAGTCAAATATACTTCACAGTGTACTTATCGATAGTTATTTAAAATCCAAATACCAACAGTTGAGCCATGCAATTAGGTTCGATTCAGACTACCTGTCACAGTGTAATCATGAACCGCAGCCAAACACTAGTTTGAAGCGTATAATCAACAATCAAGTGTTTGATTGCAGATTAGTTCGTCGAAAAAAAAACACACTCGTATGTTTCTGAAAGTCGGCATACTTTTTTGTTGAAAATGTAATGCCTCCAAGCAAGAAAATACAAATGTTGCTTAGAATAAGTAAGTTAATGAATATTTCTTTTAGAAAAGAGTAGTTATATTAGGCCTTTTTAAAGTTTTTTTTCGATAATTCGTTTTAGGACTGATTTTATTTCGAACTAGTTGACTTTTGACAAACATTTATTGCTAAAATACCTTTTTAACGTCCCATTCCTAAGCCTCCCTTCAATACCCTCCTCGTATACAGGTTATAGTTCACCACGCTGGCTTATGGCAGGTTGACGGACTGCGGACATGTCTTTCGAAAACTTGCAAAGTTCTTCCAGGCATGCAGTTTTACTTCGAATATTTTATTTCGAATTCAGTATAATCCATACTTTTTAATCGTATTTTATTCAATTCACAATTATAATGCATAGTAAATACAAATATATATTACACAATAAACTACTTTCTGTGTAAGTAAATATATGAAACGGAGTTCTCAAACTAATATCCCTATATAAATGTAATCTGTTTTTTTAAGTGAGAGTGAGAATCAATTCGTTTTTACAGATATATCTGAGTAAATTGACAGGTTGACAGACATGTGGAAAACCTAAAAGCTTTTATTTGTATTTCTAATTCGTTCTACACCGTTGACCACTTTTTGTTGAATAATAATTTTTGAAACGGCTTGTTTATTCGTCCGATTATATAATCGGACGAATGTAATGCGAATGTAATAAGTATGTTATGCATCCGACTTTTGATGGTAAGTTTTTTTATTATTTATTTTATTAAAAAGAAACAATACATAAAAATCCTTATTTTAACTTATAATCTAAGTACACAGAAAAGCGAGCAGCGCTTTATGCGTGTACCGATTGCCGCGCAAGTCGATCCATCCATACATTCATAAAGCGTAAGTTAATAAATTACCATTTGTACTAACAGAAGGAATATACGTCAGTGATACATAAATGATAAAAAAAAAACAGTGATGTGTGTGGGTGAGCTGTGAGCACGTTCATCTATTGTGTGTATGGTTGCGTCGAACCGGTCCGAGGATCCTCGCCTGGCTTTATACAGTGAATCTCACACACACATTTATAATTATCAACAAGACAGTATTCTCAATACAGGTTATAGTTGTTTGCGTACGCTTGAGCTTATACAGAATGATTATCTTTGTTTGCAAATTAATAATTATAAAAATCATTAATTTAGAATAAGATTATCTTATATAGATAATGTAATATAAATGTTAGGTTTTATTAAATATAATTTCAAGTTTTGTGGTATGTATGTAGATTAGATTTTATGTTTTTAATTAATATGTTAAGTTGTATTCTACTTAGGTGTAAAATGTTGTTTTAGTTGACTTTTTAAGTTACGTTTATTGATGTTCTTTCTTATTTCTAAGGGAATTTTGTTAATAAGTTTGGGTATTAGTACAATAAGTGTTCTACTTCCGTAAAAATTATTGTATCGCGGAACTGCTAAGGTTTCATTATCAACTGTGCGAGTTACATTTTTCTGCCGCGATATAAGTTGTGTTTCAGTGTTAAAATATTCTTCTAGTAGCAGAATATATTTAGTTTTTTCATGAACAGACATTATATTACAGTGTGCAAAGAGGTCCTGGTAATTATTTCTGAATTGGTGTTTTACTTTTGGAGAAATAATAGTTTTTAAAATTCTTAATTGAAGTTCATATATTTTGTCTAAATAGGTTTTGAAAGTTCGCCCGTAACTGCTAAGGCCATATGATATGATGGACTCCCCTAGAGCTTTGTAGAGCATAAGACGTGTGTGATATGGTGTTTTGTGCTTAATAAGCGAGAATTTAGACAAAAGAGCTCGAAGTTTGTCGCAGACGTTGTTGATGTGATACTTCCAGTTCATCCTGCTGTCGATCGTCAAGCCGAGGTAAGTTTGCTTATCAACCAATTCTATGGATGGACAATTACAAGAAATCGGATTTGCGTGGAGACATGCGTGATCGTGTGCTACGATAAGCTTTGGTACTGTTGATATATTGTATCCTGAACTTATGTACATTAATTTTGTTTTTTCAGCATTAAGCACAAGACCAACATCATGTGACCACTTGTTTAATAGATCGAAGTCGTGTTGCAGCCGTGTAAGTGCTACATTTGGGTTATGGTCAGCAGCTAACAAGCAAGTATCATCGGCGTACTGAAATAGTTCACATTTTGTTATTAGGTTGGCAAGATTATTCACGTAGGTAAGGTAGTGAAGGGGACCTAACACTGAACCTTGAGCCGTGCCCTCAGTCACTTGGATCACATTGCTTGAAGCGTCGCTGACTCTCACACAGTAAGATCTATTATTCATGTAGTCTTTACACCATTTTTGGGTCGGCCCACGGATACCATTGTCTGATAGGTTTTCTGCCAGCAGATTATGACGAAGAGTGTCAAATGCTCGGCTAAAATCAATAAAAATTACAAAAGCATGTTTTCGTTTATCCAGGCTATTATTAATGCTGTTAGTAAATTTTGATAGAAGTTGGGTAGTACTTTTTTGAGGTTGGAAACCATACTGTTTTTCTGTCAGTATTTTATGACGGCTATAAAAATCGTATATTTGTCTACTTATATACTTTTCGACAATTTTATCAATAATAGATAAAATTGTGATTGGTCTATAGTTTTTATAGTCGTTATGAACTCCTTTCTTGTATATGGGTCTTACTAATCCCCTCTTCAGTTCGTCCGGGTAAAGTCCTTGTTTCACACTGGTATTAATTAAATGTGCCAAAACAGATGAAATTTTTTCGCTAAGGTAAATTATATCCTGTGTTCTCACACTATCAGTACCAGGGGCTTTCTTAGGATTAAGAGATTTTATGATTTTACTAACACTACTGGCCTCTGCCTTGATGAATCGCATAGATACATCACATGGCTTTTTGTATACTTGAGAATTCAACAATGGTCTATTACATGTCGGAAGCACGTTTTTGACACAATCTTGAAAAGTATTTGCGAAGTTGTTTGCAATATCAGCTGGACTATTGTTGTTGTTATGAAAAGCCCTAAGGATGCACTCATCTAGAGAAGTTTTGATTCTACCCATTAGATTGTTTAAAATTTCCCATAAGCACCTTGGTTTCTTTTTGTTTATATTTATATCTTTTATGATGCGTCTATTTTTAGTTTTAAGAATGAGATTATTTGCAAAGTTTCGAGCCTTATTGTATTTTAGCTGTAGTATTTTGTTATTATAGTCATTTTTCCATTTTATAAATTGCTCATCTTTAAAATTACATGCCTTTATTATTTTTTTATTTACCCAGGTATTATTTCGTTTGGTCGTGGTTTTTATTTCGCGTTTTATTTTCGAGTTCTCATAGCAATAATTTATTTCTGTTTTAATATAATTATATATATCGGTCGGACAATGGTTGTTGAAAATATTCTCCCAGTTAATATTTTTAAGCTGTTCATATAGTTTGTTATAATCAAACACAGTTTTAAACAAAGGAACATCCTGTACTGACGAAGCAACGGGGCAAGCTAGTACGATAGCCCGGTGGTCCGCCAGTACAGTTCCGAGCACTGCGGAGTAAAGATCTTGAGAGCGGGACCGCACAAAAGCGTGATCTATACAAGATTTGCTCGTGACATTGTTTTTATTGGTTTCTATTCTGGTGTAGTCTGTGATTCCGCTCTCAAGACCGTGGCCCGAAAGCATGTTAACATATTTATGTTTTACAGGATTATCAATTGACGTGTCTATGTTAGTGTCTCCCAATATGTAAATATCGTTCTGCGTGTTAAGTGACAAAATAAGGTTTTCTAGTTCGTTTATAAATAAGTGTTTACTATTTCTCGGTGGACGGTAAACAGCGCATAGTGTAGATTTGTAGTTAGAGGGGGTTATTATATTTCCTACAAGTGATTCAAAGTGTAGCGAGTTTGATTTAATTAGTTGAAATTTATGTTTTTTATGAATATAAATTATCAGACCACCACCTTTACGAGTTTGTCTAAGCTGGGTGAACATGTTATAGCCATCAATATTATATAAACTTTCTATATCTTTCGATATATTCGCTTCTGTTAATATTACAACATCAATACATTTTTTACTGCTAAGTATATACTGTTCTAACATAGAGAAATTTTTAATAGTAGATCTTATATTTATGTGAAAAAATAGAAGGTAACTAGTTTTACTAGGAATATAATTTAAGAATTGTTGAATAGTGTGCTTTAGACTATCCATTTATAGGAATTTGGGGAGCAAATAAAACACGCCATTATTGCGCCGCACGCTACAGACCAGAGATAATTTTATTGTAATATATTTAAGTCACTAGTCAGTACCACAGACTATAATATTCCCAATACTCCCTCTCAATTTTTAGTTTTTAAACTTACAAATTGCAACATTAGTTACTTAACTTATTGTGGTACTGGTAACATTAAAAATAGGTAATAGTAGTTTCTAAAAACCTTACTACATGGCAATACAAATTTGACACTTGGAAATACTTTTGACTTTAATCAATTGTGACAACTGACACATGCTTGTCACTTACAAATTATGTCAACAAAATAACTTCAAAAATAAAATAAACATTTTAAACTTCCTTTCCTTACTTTAAACAATTAACAAATGGTCCCGAAAATAACTAAATTTAACACTGCACAAAGGTTTGGTAAAAATGTCCGAAATGTTTTCACTCGTATTTATATACTTTAAACTAAATATATCCTTACACATAATGTCTTTTACAAAATGATACTTTATATCAATATGCTTTGAGTGACGAGTATTCTTACTGTTCTTGATCATTTTAATTGCACTTTGATTGTCCACATATACCAAAATTTTACACTCATGTTTAAAGTCTTGCACTAATCCTTTCACAAATAATAGTTCACTCACACACATAGCAGCTGCAATGTACTCTGCCTCTGCTGTGGATAGTGCTACAATATTTTGCTTCTTGGAGGCCCATGATATAGGATTGGCCTGGTGATAGACAACCATGCCACTGACACTCTTTCTGTCAGATTTATCACCGGCCCAGTCTGCATCTGAAAAAGCTGAAATAGAACATGTATTAGAGTGTTCTTCTTTTTTCTTATAATATGTCAATTCCCGGTTCATAGTTCCTTTCAGATAATGTAAAATTCTTTTTGCTGCGTTCCACAAGCTCTTTGTAGGTTTGTCAAGATATCGGCTCAGAAAAGATGTTGCAAATGTAATATCAGGTCTACTGATTGTTGCCAGGTAATTCAGACTTCCAATTAGTTCTCTGTATGGCACATTATTAATAATTTCTTCTTTTTCAGGTACTTGAAAGTTATTCTCCATCGGTGTCTTCATTTCTTTGCAGTCATTCATGTTATACTTTGTTAATAAATTTTTTATATATTGTTTTTGTGAGAGTTTCATTGTGTTTTTATTCCTTTCAATTTCAATTCCTAGAAAATTATTTACTTTTCCCATATTCTTTGCTTCAAACTCTTTTTGCAATAATTTCACAGTTTCATCTATTTCTTCTCTATTTCCCATTAATAGTATGTCATCAACAAATAGTATTAGCCATATTTCTTTTCCAATGTATAGGCATATATCATTTTCTGACCTTTTCATATTAACTTTCTTGCAGAAATCATCAAATCTTTTGTTCCAACATTTGGGTGATTCTTTTAGTCCATAAAGTGATTTTCTAAGTTTCAACACTGTTTTTCCAGTTTTATTCTTTACATTTACTCCCTCTGGAACTTTAATGTATACATCTGTTTCCAGCTCTCCATTTAAAAATGCTGTTGGTATGTCTAGTTGTATTATTTCCCAATCATTATTTAGTGCTTCTGAAAGTCCCATTCGAATAGTGGTCATGTTTGCTACTGGTGAGTATACCAGATCCTCTGTTTCTTGTTGAAAACCTCGTGCAACTAATCTTGCCTTTCTTGTTCCATCACTTTTAATTTTAAAGATCCATTTAGCATCTATGGCTTTCTTGTTGTTGGGTAGCTCTGCTTCTTCCCAAGTCCTCATTTTCATATGTGAGTTTAATTCTTTATCAATAGCCTCTTTCCAATTATTTTTCATTGCTTCTCCATAGGTCATCATTATTTCTTCTGGGTCATTATCTGAGCTTATTAGGCAATAATCTTGGTATGTCAAAGTTACATAGTCCTTTAATGCTTCTGGCTTGTTTACTATTCTTCCACTTTTTGTGACATAGTCTTTTAATGCTTCTGGCTTGTTTACTATTCTTCCACTTTTTGTGACATAGTCTTTTTCTTCCTTTTTAATGTTATTTTCTGGTATTATTTCTCTTTCCTCTTCATTTGTACAGTCTTCTTCCTCATATACCTGTTCTTCATAAGTATAATCTTTGTTCTGTTTTTCTTCATAGGAGATGTCCGTCTCATCAAATCTTACATCTCTGGATGTTATTATATTATCTGTAACAGGATCCCATAACTTATACCCTGTTTTTGCATATCCTATCATTCTTAATGGTAATGCCCTGTTGTCCAATTTGTCACCTTTTGGCAGAATAACGGCCCATGCTTTGCTGCCGAATATTCTCACTTTGTTCATCATTGTGTCTCTGCCAAATAATTTTGCAGGTATCCGGTTTTTAATACCTCTTGATGGGCATCTATTTATCAAGAAGGTTGCTGTGAGCACAGCTTGTCCCCATAAATGTCTGGGTAGTTTTGATTCATCGAGCATTGTTCGTGCTTTGTCATATATAGTTCTGTTCATTCTCTCACTTTTACCGTTCATCTGTGGGCTATATGGTAATGTGTACTCAATTGATATTCCTTTACCTTGGCAAAAGTTCCTTAAGGTCTTTGCTGTATACTCTCCACCATTATCTGCTCTGACTCTCTTCACTCTAGTTCCTTTTTCTGTCTCTAAGGCATTAATGTAATTTATCAAATTTTCTGCAGCCTCTGATTTATGTTTCAATAAGTAAGTTTGAGTAAAATGAGAATAGTCATCTATTATTGTTTGGAAATACCTATGTCCCTCATTGGTGGGTACCTTGGTTGGGCCTGCGACATCAGAATGTATCAATTCTCCAACTGATTTTGACTGTGGATACTTTATAGTGTTGAAGGGCAGTCTAGTGCTTTTGTTTTTCATACATGGATCACATACTTTATTGCTGTATGGTAGTCCTAATATTGCCAACCCTTTTCTATTAAGATGTCCCAACCGTTTGTGCCAAAGATCTATATCTTTGCTATAAGTATATTTGCAATTTTCTTCAGTATTCTGTAGTTCCATCTTGAAAATGTATAATTTTCCATGTCTTTCCCCATAATATGTTTTTTCCTGAGTATGAATTTTAATTTGCCCTCTTCCAAATACTACTTTATAGTTTCTCTCAATAAGTTTATGTACTGACATTAAATTATGTGTCAGTCCTTGTACTATAAGTCCTTCAATAGTTATTGTATCATTTTTATATAAAACTTTCAGGTAACCTTTCTTCTTGGCTATAAGAGTTTGCCCATTTGCTATTTTTATATTAATTTCTTTATCTAGAGTTTCTATATCTGTCATGTATCTCTCATATTTTTCTTGGATAAAATGGTGGGTTGCTCCTGAGTCGACAATGAAAATTATGTTGTTATCCTTACTCACTTCAGCATTTGTGGTCAGTGCAACAAATAATGAATTACTTTGGGCTATATTTGCTGACATAGAACGCCCCCTTCCAGTTCTGAATGAACGAGCTCCTCTTGATCGTCTCATGTTTCGGCCTCTAAAAAATGTTTGATTTGTCCTGCACTCTGCCGCTTTATGTCCTTCTTTACCACATTTAAAACATGTCAGCATGCATGTATCAACACTTGTGTGGGGTGTTGTTGTTTTTCCTTTTACTTTAAGTTCTGCGTCTAGAAGTCTTGACTTTATAAAATCTAGATTCAAATCCTTATCAATCATGGTTTCTAAAGTGGTTATTACTGTTTCATATTCGTCCGGTAGTGTCAGCAATAGGTGCGCAACTTTGTCACTCTCTTCCATTTTGCATCCTGCTCCTTCTAATTCCGCCACCAACATATCAAACTTGAGAAAATGTTGATCCATGTCATCTTCATTCTTTTTCTTCAAAGATAATATTTGTTTCTTTAGATGAAGCTTGTTGCACACGCTTTTCCTCTCAAATATATTTTCTAACTGGAGCATCATGTCTTCCGCTGTATTACACTTCTTAATAATTTCTAGATATTTGTCGCTAATATTGCTTACTATAAGACTTTTCGCCTTTGCATCATCTGCCTTTATGTCTAAGTTTTTCTCGTCTAGCATTATACGTAGTCTGAATTTCCAGTTACTGAAGTTGGTTCTTTCGTCCAATATAAACTTATTAGTTGCAGTCGCCGTAGCCATTTTGTCCAACTTATTTCACGACGTAATTTGTAATTGTGTTATTTCACAAACCTACAAGAATGAGTTTATATTAGGACAGTTAAATAATTCTGTGACATACATTTTAAATAAAAACATTACAGTAAAATATAAGTACGGTAGGTATCTAGAACGAATTTATACTTGCAGTTTCTTAATATCTTCCTCGTTCCTTATGAGTGTTACCGGTTTAGATTCTTCACTTTTACGTACGAGAATCTTTCCCTTTTTGCACCAGATGAACTTGTGGGTACTACCTAGTTCTTGTTTTGTCGCCCATAGCAGTTTTTTGCTGTACGATGTTAATGATTCTCGTATATAAATTGGTTTACTGGTTATACCGGGCACTTTTGGGAAGATGTCTAGTGCAGTTATTTTGCTGTTTTTTGTAGCCAGCACCCACTTGTCCTGTAAACCCTCGTCTATTAATTCTACTAGGATAGCTCCCGGGGTGTCTTTCTTCTTGGCGAGTCTCCGTGCGGTTTTGACATCATCCTTAGAAAGATTAAATTTACCTGAAATTTTTTCCACAACAGTGCTGACATTTTCTTGATCGAGGCATGGAACATTTATAATTTCTACATGCTTGGCAAGATTTTGTTGTTATATTTCTTCCAGCCTTTGTTCCAGAGCTCCTACTCTTAACTCTAAATTCTTGTTCTTGTTCGTAAGATCTATATTCTTTTTTTGCAAATCTCTAACTGACTGCTTACAGGCTTCTATCCCTTCTAACACTTTATCCATCTTTTCATCATTAAATTGGAGAGATTCACGCAAGTCATTCAGTTCTTTTTTCAGTGCTTTATGAACCTCCGCAGAAATATCATGAATCAGTTTCTTCACATTCAATGGGGCAGCGTTGGAAGAAGATTCTTTAAATACATCCTCTTCTTCATCCTCATCAGGTATAATAATAGAGTTACGTTTAGGAGAAATCCGCTGGCATTCAGAACATGTCCAATCAAGGTTTTCTGAAGCACGAATAGCCGTGATCTGCTTGTTGCTGAGGCTGGAGCAGGTAGTGTTTAAATGCACCACCTTTTCACAGCGGCTGCATTCAAGACCAGGGCTTCGTTTTGTAATATTTTTGTTGCACTTATCACACCTATGAGTATTCATGATGGAGGGTAGATTACGGACGGTAAGTAAACAGTAATCAGTACGCGTACGCGTCAAAGGATCGAATGTTGTGTGATATCTTGCGTTCTTCCCTTGGTACGTTTATATATTTTACGATGTAAGTCTTCTTCTTCTTGCCTTTATCACACGCTATGTCGGTTCGGCACAACATGTCTTCTTCTTCCACTCTCCTCTGTCATTCGTTAACGTAACATCCACCCGTTTAACACGCATATATCCTCTTCTACACAATCCGTCCATCTCTTTTTCGGTCTTCCTCTACTCTTTTTTCCTTCTACATGCATATTTACATGTTAGTATAATGTATATACTTTCCTATGAATTTAGTCTGCACTTCTAGGAATTTTTGAAATTTGACACTCATGTTATTTTCAAGAATATCGATTATTACAATTTTATCGAATGAGATTGACGCAATAATAGTCTTTTTATAAAACTCATTTTTATACTTGCGTGGGTTAGAACTTGCTTTTTTTGTTGAGATAACGTTTTTTTTTTGCATTTAGAACTTCCTGCACTTAAGTAACATATTTTACATAACATAAGATTTTCAAGTGGTAGTGCCATGCTTGTTACCTTCGGGTAGCAGCCGAATGGGCCGGCACGCCCAGTTTAGTACCACTCTCTCACAGAAGACCGGCGTGAAGTGGCAGCTATGCTGCCGCGTTTCGTCCGGTAAGTGAGAGTCCGGGAGGCCCACAACCCATCCCTCCTCCCATGGGCGGAGGTGATCACTTATCATCAGGTGAGCCTCCTGCCCGTTTGCCCCCTTTGTCCTCTAAAAAAATAAATAAGAATACAAAAAAGTGGTAAATGTTCGTATAAAGCGAAAACAATAGCCAAAACCAATAATAATTTCTTATTTATCCAAGTATCTGATGATTAACTAAATTTTATAATGTTCAATTCGATTTCCATAACATTTTGTTTTATGTAAAAATTATTAAGATGGAGATCAGAATGAAAAGAGTTTAATAATACTCTACAAAATAGAGAAGTTAGAGCTAAAAGAAAATTAAAACGTTGTGAAATCGAATTTTCTGATTCTTCATTTTAAATCAGTAACCGTCGGTACTTAGAAGACTAATTTTTCTATAAGTAAATTAAAGTTAGGTATTAATCCAAAGATCCCGTTTTGAGACATCAATTTAAACTTATGTTTTAAAGGGAAAGGTTTTAGTATTAAATTCAATTACGAGTACTTCCTCGTTTTACACGGAAAGTGTTAATCCAACAAAGTTTATTGGTTGCGAAGAGATCTAATTTGTCCTTTTGTGACAATGAGTGAGAGCTGCGGCTTTGTTGCGATCGTTCTGATTAAAATATTTCATTTACACTACAAACGATAAAATTAATGTAGACTAAAAACATATGCTTACCTAATTTATTACAATATGCATTTTAGAGTACTAGCGATTTCTTGCGGCTTCGCAGTTCGCACGCGCAGTTTATACAATATCTTTTTTTATACTTAGGTATATATATATATATATATATATATATATATATATATATATATATATATATATATGCTATACATCTATGTAAAGTTTCATCAAAATTTATTTAGTGGTTTTTATAACTAGAAAACATTCATTATTCGTCGCAAACCTTCAGGAAAATATTCATACATATACATATAACAGGTTTTATACGTTAAAATAAAGATATGTCCATTAGTGTTTGCTTAGACAAAATAGAATGAAATAAATTGTAGCGAAAGTTTCATAAAATATGAACGATAATAAAAGGGTGTTAAAAGCTTATTTTATTAGTTTTGTGGATAATGGCTTTTACCTACACATGAGGCTTATTTATGCCTTTTATGCGTACATTTCATTATTATTTTTGCATTATTTTTAATAAAAAAAAGTAAATTGCTGTCTTTAATAAGTTTGATCAAAAATAATTTAAAATAAAATATTGTTAATAGTAATATGATTATAATTTAACGTATTTCTTGCATAGATAAATTTAAAATTTGATCACATTGCAAAACTTTAAACCTAAGCCCGCATCTAGTTCATGTTCTCTTTTGATCTCGGCAGTACGAGTATGAAGTAGAAATAGTTTGCAAAGTAAATAACCGTTGAATAGTGGACATCCCGAAGAGATACGCGCATTTTGTTGAATCTCATCTTCGTGAGAATTTTAATAGAGCTAAATCTTTTTTAAATAAAAAATATACTTTAATAAAATAATTAAATGAAATATAAATTTATTTATTTATATATATTTGAAACCCTCTACTCAATTAATGTTAGTTTTTTAAAATAGAAACATTATAATATCAAAAAATATATAAAGGCGTAACATAAACAATAAAACTACGAGAAATATACGAAATTTACGCAGTTACGCATCCCGATCGTCTGACTATTTTCACTGATACACTCGTCTAAATTCGATTCATCCGTGACTAGAGTAAATAAACCACCTTTAATTTGTAGCTCCTTTGGCTCCACTACGAATTTTTCGTATTGATAAACATTGGCAGTGGAACCAATAAAACTTTTAATGTATTTCATAGGAAAGTAAAAAAAAACTTAAGTAAGTTAACGAAAAAAAAAACACTTAAAGTAATATCGTATATATTATGTAGTTTTTTTTAAATATAAAGTTTGTGTATTAACAAAATAGTGAATTTTCGTAACTTTCCTTTAGTAATTTAAGAAACGTTTTTTAAGAGTATCAATGAGTTATGCAGGTCACATTCAGCTCCAGCGATAGCTGTGCCTTAGTGCATACGAAATGCTTGCAAATTGATCGAATACGAACGCTCTTAGAAACCACTCGAAGAAAGCTTTTTGTCGGTAAAAGTATATATAATAACATTAGTAACATTTAATATGATGTAAAAAAAAGAAATTAAAAAATTCCAAAGCTCAAATATATTTATTATTTATAATGAAATACCCGTTCATTATATAAATAATTCTTATTTCAAATTATTATAAAAATTATACTTTCGAATTCTTATACTATAAAAAAATATTTTTTGAATTATCAACGTCCATCTAGGTAGCCATGTAAGAACGTAATAGGAATATTGGCACACGAGACATAAAATACGACTCAGGTGTGGTTGATAGCTTTTATCCGCTAAAACTGATAAAATATGCTCCTCTCGTAGACCCTCATATTATGTTAAGTTTACGATGGAAATTGTTGAAACTCTTTAATTATTACTTTACACGAAAAATTTATATAAGTAGTGTTTATATTAGAGCTTATTTATCATTAAATATATTAGCAGCTTACTTATCATTAAATTATTCGTCATTCGAAGATTGCTTCAAATAAATAAAAAAATGTTATTAATACTTTCTAAAATAATAACATTAATTAATTTATTCTTGTACTGTGCTTGCGTACGTGCTTTCAATACGCGTATCGTCAACACTTGGGCTCCGCATTGCTACTGAAACATTCTTTATTTTCTTTCTAATTTTTTACAAGAAGAAACATATTTCAAATAGCAAACGAGGTACAGTTTATTTTAATTTGTGTACAATGTACATATTATAACTAAGCATAATATCCTAAATTTTTTTTTGGTAGAATATTATGACGTATTCTATTTTAAATAATGTAGACACATAGTTTCAATAATGACACATTAATATTATTCTCGCAAGCAGCTATCATTAACAAAAATACCATTGTTAATTTCATTAATCTATCTCAATTGAAGACAAAGATCGAAATTAAATTAAAAAAAAAGTTAATCAAGCATCACTCGAGAAAACACTTGATGGATTTTAAAGGTTTACTAATTAATTATAGTGTCAATTAAAAACAAAATTACTTTTCACTTCAAACGGGTAAAACAAAATGTCATCATTAAACAATAGAAATCTAAAAAGAAGAAAATAATATTCATATTATACTTGACTAACATGATAACGAAATGACAGATATACGGTCACTTTAATTCAATTTTTAAATGGTAGCCCAGTGTGATGAGCTCGTTTGGATATCCGAGTGATGCGGGTTCAAATCCGGGTCTCGCGCCTCTGATATTTTCATGTGCGAATCTTTACTAATTATTAATCATTACCGCTTGTTTTCGGTTAAGGAAAACATCGTGAGGAAACCTGCATGTCTTAGAGAACTTAGCAAGTTTTCGAAAGACATGTGAAGTCCGCCAACCCGCACTAGGTCAGCACGGTGGACTATGGCCTGACCCCGTATATCTCCTCATATCGTATTGAAGGGAGGCCCATCAGTGGGACGTTAAAAAGGGCCGATTACTTACATACTATTAAATGAATGATTTAGAATTAGCCACTGTTGGACACCGGTCTCAATTCAATACAATAGGGATTAAACGATAGTCGAAACGACGCTGGCAAAATGCGGGTTAGCGAACTTCACATTAATCAAAAGCCTAAAAATTGAGTTTCAAGCTCCAAAATGACGTAATTTCGTAAAAGCGTGAAAGCGCGACTAGACAGACAGACAGAGTTACTTTTGCGTTTATAATATTAGTAAAGAAGTAAGGATTATCTAAGTAAGTATAGTAAGTAAATTTAATAATATCTTACTTTATACGATTATAAAATAAATATATAACAGCAATGCTAGTAATAACGGGTGTACTGCTAGCGACATTTGGTGCGCTTTCATAATTTAGTTACGTGATCAGAATGTCGATTTCAAGATTAGCCACTGGACCGCCACCGATCAATTTTGCTCGGAAACCCCTTCAATTATTGATCATTAGAGAATTCAGCTTAATTCTTTAATGGTTTTTAATTTAAGTCATATTATGTTCTGTCTAAATATGACGTTAGTTAAGTAAAAAACTGTAAAAAAAATTCCATATTACAAAATACATAAATAATGTACAACTACGGGACACATTTTGTTGAAATTTGGTATGATGATAACTGGGTATCCGGGTCAATATATAGAATACTCTATACTGCAAGAAAATATCTCATTTCTGAGAAATCGAATGTAACAGTTAAAATCTATCTAGGGAAGAAACCCGGAGCGGAGCGAGGGTGAGTCACTAGTCAACAATATGTTGGTAAGTTGGTAGTAAGCTACGTAACGTGCTTGTGTTGCGGATACCAGATAGTTGATAACATATAAATTTTAAATACATACATATTATAAATATAAACACCCATGACTGGAGTACAAACATTCGAGATCAGCAAATGAATGCCCCCAGCGGGACTCGAACCCGCGACCGCTGGCGCAGAAAGTAGGGTCACTACCAACTGAGCCAAACGAGTCGTCAACAATAAAACTCTGGTAAGATTTATAAGTGATCATCAAAACTACATAGTATATAGTACACCTACAATTGATAATAATGCATTTTCTTATTTTCAATGGATTTCAATATACAAATAATTGCCCGCTCCAACTGACACAAAATGAAACATAAGGAACCATATTACTTTCTTAGATTTATGTATCATTTACAATTTTAGATCTTTTAGGATTTCCTCTTCTTAGTTTTCTTAGTTTTAGTTTAGTTAGTCTTCTTCTTCTTAGTTTTCATTTTTATTAGAGATTTATTTGATATTTATTTTCATTAAAATTTTAGGAACCATTAACTAGCACGCTTTGTTATACCTAATAATAATAATGAGAACCGATCAATTCCGGCCATGGCGGCCAATCTCATTGAGATTAGCCAACTGCACCGAAATTATTATAGTGCACATGACGGTGTATGCGCAAGCACGAGTACACTCTTTATTGCTGTCACTCTTATGCTCCGTTGGGACGACTACTTGACACAACCAGTGAGAGCTAAGGCGCAGAACCGACGGCTTCATGTGCTCTCCGAGGCACGGGGGTGACACACCGCCAACTTGTCAACTCCGGGCTGTTACTGATGCTTACTAAACACAAAGACTCAATAAATAAATTTGGCCCGATCCAGGACTCGAACCCAGAACCTCTCGATGTCTGCCTTAATATGCTAGCAACTACACCACCGAAGAGGTGAATTATAATACCTACTAGTGTAACGAAAGATATAAATAGAAGTATATATAGTCCCGTACGGCCCAAAGGCAGGCAGTATTTATTTTAATTTTAATTTAATTTTTAATTTAAAAAAATTTAAAAAAGTGCTTGACTTATGTTTTTCAGAAAACAAAATTATAAAACTATAGGATCTTTGTACATACTAATGCATTAGAGACTTGAGAACTGTTCGTTGTGACTGACTTCTAAATTAAACTTCAGGTACCTCGTAACCTGCACTGCTATTTGACTCGGCAAGTGCTCATGCGCCAAACTTTATTGGTTACAATAGAAACTAATCTATTCTAACTAAAATCTCATAATAATCTGTTCGTAGTTCCAATATGTAACGATCTTATATTTAATAAAATAAGTATTGATGCGAAAAGTGCTTAAATGTTATAGTCTATATATTTGAGTCATAATTTAATTGGACTTTTAAGATTTCTTTAAAAATGAAACATTAAAATTGAATAGTCCTGACATTTTATTTTTATTTATTTTGACTCAATAAACTTTTATTCTAAACCACTTAAGACATATATGAATAAATTGATTTATACCTTTATTAGGTACATTTAACTGGTAGAGTAGTAGGACATAGGCTACTTTGAATCCCAAAAATGCCCCGGATATTCGAATATACTATATGGTTTGCGATGGAATGCGAAAGTCATCTTGTATGTTTAGATTTCGGGATAGAATTTTGTGATCATTGCCCACAAGATTTAAAAAAATGTATTTCATCTAATTTCTTAATAATTAAGCTTAAAGTAAGCTATTTAATAGTCCTATCATCATAATTACAATTATAGTCGCATTTAAAAGAAAGACGTATTAAAGAGAAAAATAATAAATAAACCAATCATTCAACCGACTCACTACTATCTTAATAAGTTCAATTTAATTTGTTGTTACATCGGACTACATATCCATATTAAAATATAAGCCTCAGTAAATAGCAGTTAAGTTAATTTATAAAAGTCAAAACAATACACGTAGTGATAATCACTTTATAAGCCACGTACAATGCTGACGTAGAAGATCATCCAAATCGTGTTACAACAGTTCTATAGCAGGATCTACTTAAGAGAATTATTTTGCAATAGATTATTTTCATGTAACTTTATAAATTTCGCGTCGTAGGCTAATAAAACACCCACTCAGCGTATCATTTTCGACGTTTTCAAAAATCATCGATAATTATTTTAATCTACAGGTGGAAACTATAAAAATCCGCTCAATGTTTTTAACATATTAAATAGGCAGACATACAGACGCGGCGGGGACTTTTTATATACTTTGTAGTGATTTATACGAGTATATGAATTCACTTGCGGGCTTTTAGCTTGATATGTCAGTCCAATTATATCTTGGCAAAGTAACTTTTTTGCGCAAAAACAATATTATTTAATGGTACAGAAAATCTTTTTGAAATACTGTATATTCATTATTTGCTTTGAAATATTAAGTTTCATATTCATCATTCTATCATACATATACGTGACAATTTATTTTTTAGTTTTTTAGGGTTCCGTACACAAAGGGTAAAACCCTATTACTAAGACTCCGCTGTCTTTCTGTCTGTCCGTGTATCACCATGCTGTATCTCATTAAAAGTGATAGTTAGACAGTTGAAATTTTCAGAGATGATGTATTACTGTTGCCGCTATAACAACAAATACTAAAAAATAGAATAAAATAAATATTCAAGGGGGCTCTTATTATACAACATACAAGATTTTTTTGTTTTTAAAGATTTTAAAGAATGGTAAGGAACCCTTCGTGTGCAAGTCCAACTCGGACTTGTTCTAGTAGAGTCATCTGTTAATAAATTTTGAAATAAGTGGTCGTGAAAAAAGTTAAAGTTCTATCATCTGGACTCTGGAGAAACGCATTACTGGAATGATATCTTTTATAATGTTTTTATAACATTTCTAAAAAAGTAAATAATATAATATCATTAATTGTAGTAATTATGTACATACCTGATACTTCTCACGGTTCACCTTATTAAAGAAACAATTGAAATTTTTGTGGTATAAATTACGATTATAACTAATTACAAGTAGGTAATTAATTATTTACCAATAAATTAAAATTTAATATTGAATAGATATTAAAAGAAAAACAAAAATATACCTACTATGTAGGCAGTTAAGATATTAATTTTAACTGTTACACGTACGAGTAATAATATTTATATATTTACTACATTCACAATATCTTTATAAATAATAGTCTGTGTTTCACGGATGTATAAGCTATATTATTGTAAAGTTTCATTAAATTCCATTTAGTTGTTTTAGCGTGAAAGAGTAACAAGCATCCATACAGACAAACTTTCACGTTTATAATATTAGTAAGGAAGAACTGATTTGAAATTTCGCTTAATGTTCGTATTTAGAGAATTGAATTTATCAGAGCTCCCTCTCAATTGCAAAACTGTTCATTTATCTGTTCTTTACTTAAAAAGCTCCTTAACCTACAATAGGTAGATGCGGTAGGATAAAATATGGCTAAAGTAACTAAAGTAAATTGTATTGTATACTTTGTTTTTTATTCGTATGTGCTTGTCTTAGTCTGGTGCCAACAAACTAAAAAGAAACTCATTCTTACGACCATTT
This sequence comes from Boloria euphrosyne, assembly GCA_951802675.2. Lineage (NCBI taxonomy): Eukaryota > Metazoa > Arthropoda > Insecta > Lepidoptera > Nymphalidae > Boloria > Boloria euphrosyne. The sequence continues at coordinate 9,317,254 of OX637872.1, forward strand.
CCAGCTGGCGCCACTGAATTGGACTACGTAGACGTAGTACTGTATTGTAATAAATTTTGATACTTCTAAGCTAAGCTTTTCTAGTTGCTTATGTATATATTTTAAAATAGAATATATCATAATAACTAAAAAATCTTATAAGTTATTCAAATTGAAAACTGAAATTATGAAAAAATATATATCTAAGAGAGCATGCTTGAAAGTGATTCGAGGGTAACTTACCTATTACTTAAATAATAAATGAATTTATAGTATACAATTACCAGAATTAAGGTATTTAGCGAGGAATTGAGCGCTTTAAAGATATCTAGATCTTATTTGGTTTGATTCGACAATTCCTAAAGTTACCAAAATATAATTTTCTTACTTTATTACATGTAACTATGGGAAAATAAAGACTTAGAAAACGACTTCGAGATACTGCAAATAAAAAATAACTGAAGTGGGGTTTTCATTTGCCACACATACTTAATCTGATATACCGAGGTTGGTGCCAGCCGATGCAAAGCAAAGCAAATCTATCTGAAATAAATAATAAAATGTTAAAAAATAACTTACTTAGAATAAATTAACCGTCTGTCCGTTTACTTGTCTATCTATATGTCACAGTTATTTTTTATTATTAGAGGAGGAGAAGACAGATAGAGAAAGACAGTGAGTCAAATCTTATACATGAATGAAGAGATTTAAACTCTTACGCTCTCTTACTCTCCGTTGAGAGTTTCTGAGATATGAAATATTTTCATTCGTATCACGTGTCCAGTTGCAAAAGTATGTTTGTTTTTCATATAAATACTATGCAATATAATTTTAATTTGGCAGTCGAAAAAATAAGTTTAATAATATTTATAGTGTCAAAACATTTACTATTGTAAAACATCATACGTAATAAAAATTATTTAAATGATTCATGTTACGGAGTGTATTTATATCTTTCTTTATGTCGTGTCAGTACAACACAGTCCTCAATACAACTCGATATACTCCAACTCGTTAAACCTGGCAAAAATGACCACCAAAATTCCTGTAAAATTCCATTCCTTCATTCAGCCGAAATGAGAATTTTAAAAATTGTTTCAGCTTCAACTTAATATCATTATACTGGAGAATATGCACGGAATGTACATGTTTTAAAAATATTTAAAATTAATTCTGAACTTTGTAATAATTCATAATACGTTATACGTAGTCATGGATTTTAAAATACATATTTTAATTTAAGTGATCCCATATACTAGGTTAGTTTATTTGTGCATACTTGATTCAAAAGACGCAGCAACTAATAAATGTTGTTTTAATAAAATATATTAAATAATGTTATATATTCGTAAAAATGATTCATGACAACTATAGAAATAAAATTATTAATTATTGTTCGCATATATTAAGCAACTCTAAAATATTTTTTTAAACACTGATTCACTGTATGTTCGTGTCTAAAAAATTTTACTTTATTATACCGAAAGCTTTCAATTAAGATGCAAGGACGAAGTAATGTATTTGGGACTATAATAATTATTATACTCCCCATAATAGTACTTAAACTCTAAAAACTATGAAGTAATCATTATGAAAAAACTATTTCAATCTCTAAAAATCAATAAAAGTGATTTATATCCATTAGCAAGTTAAACTAATTTTAAAAGCACTTTAACTAGGGCGAGATTAATTAACGGGTCTGCTTTGTGGCGGGTCTGTTATATTATTGCAGCGCGGGCCAAGAAGCTCGTGTTTTCTCATCTTAATTAAAGGGGTAGATGAAGAAACGCTTATCACTAATTACTTACGTCGATTCCGTGAAGCTTATTAAATGAATCGGTTTGGATTTTGATTTTATGTGGACGTCTTTTATACTACTTTATAGTGGTAGTAGTATTAAAACATATAATATAATCTAGAGTTTAATAATACTTGCATACTTAATGTTGCTAAACCCTTCCAATTGTTTTTGCGTAAAAGAGTGAGGAAGAAAAAAACACACACACACACACACACACGCGCGTACGCGCGCATACATAAATAGATAGAGTTAAAGTAAGAGAGAAAGAGATAACGAGGGAAAAAGGGAGAGTGAGAGAGAAAGGAATGTTGCATTTTACTGTATCGATGACAAGATGATGAAAGAAGATGTAAGGACAATATAGCGTACAAATGTGGTCGCAACGGGCGTTATCTCTTGCGACTTGCGACTTGCGAGGGTAAGAACTGCCGTTACATGTACATATATTTGCTCCATTTAGGATCAATATGTAGGTAAAGTCTTTACTAAAGTAACAACAGACCATGTATGTATTTATAAAAAGAATACATAGGAGAAAGCAAACTTGTATATGTGAATATATTTAGTGTTACATAGTAATATTTCCACGCAAATAAATATTAGGTATATCAGGAAAAATACATTTCGAGAAACGGCTTATCTTTGCTTCGCCCAAGTGTATTGTAACAGTAGCGTATATGTTAGTACAGTTATGTGTAAGTACTAATCTAAATTCATCCAGCCATGTAATAAGCGAAGTAAATAAAAAGTAATGAAAGACAAGTGGTAATCATGTAGAAAATGTTCCGCACGTGAAATTATTAGAGTTGCGAGGTATGAACCCGCTTCAGTTAGCTTCCCAAACGACTGCTGTGCCACTGAGCTACCACTGCTTTCGGTTCAACCATATATGTCTATATCGTTTTTATCTATACATCAGCTATTCTATTTATCTTCAAATTAACAACTTTTCACTAAATGCATATGAAAGTATGTAGATACTTAAAACTTTTTTTTTTATGTCTGCCTGTCTGTTCCGTCTAATGTCTGAAGCGGCTGGACGATTTTGACGGGACTCGCAGATAGCTAATGTTATAATGAGTAACTTATGCTACTTTTATTTTTGAAAGTTCATTTATTTTAACTAGCGGAACCTGCGGCTTCGCTCTCGCTAAACCTAGGGAGGAGCGAAACGAGGTTATAAAATATTTTTTTGTTGTACATGAAAAAAAAACCTATGTAACTGGATATTGTATATAGTATAAGATAATATATAACATTATCTTCTTGGAGGCTTTACTTCGTTAACAACCTTGGGGAAAAGTGAAACGGATTCAACTGAATCTCAAAAATGTTCAACGTTTCACTTATTGCTGAGATTTATTACTATGAAATAAGTCATTTTATAATTAGACCTTTATTTTTGAAGTAGCAAAATTAGGCTTTTTAAAATTAAACGCCCTTGAAAGACATTTTACAGGTATTATACTCGTAGGTACTTATGTTCAACTATTAATAGCATAGGGGGTTGTTAAAAGCAATATTTTCTCATCGTGATGTATGGATCTTGGTAGGGCTGTAATGAGAAATTCCGCTGTCACCGCTTTTTGTATCACGGTTGGGGAGCGTTTTTGAATACAATTTGCGATGACATGCGTTGATGGAAATCGTAATTATGGGATAACTTCTACCCACACCTAATTATTTTTTCCAAAGACATTTTTCAAAGTTTATACATAAAAAGTCAACAGCCAGGAAGTTCTATTGTTCTTCTTCAATGAAGTTTGGATTGAAAAATATACTAGCAATTGCGAATAAATCTAAAGATTCGAGATCTATAGAAGGTTTAGGAAAGAAGATCAAATTTAAGCCATAAATAGGTACCTACTAGATATTAATAATGTATAAAGTTATACTATAATAAATCCATCTTTTAACTTTTGACTACAATGCAAGGAATATAGAGATCGGTCTTGGAGTTGGCCTTTGCCACGTTGGACTATAACACCAAATGCACGTTTGTGATCTTCATAATATGTCTCACACATAAAATTTTCCACTTGTGATAAACCTTGCGAAAATGATTTGCTAATTAAAATCGCAAAGGAGCGCAACCAGAGGCACTGAACCTGCTTACTTCATTTTCCAAGCGAGTTCATTACCGCTAGGCTACCGCCTACATCAGTACATATATATGAATAAAGATGAAGTGTCTGTTTTTAATTTCAAATTAACAGATTTTCACTAAATGTATATTATGAAAGTATATATACGGATCTTACATAAAAAAATCAATTTTTAAAATGTTTGTCTGTCTGTCTGTTTGTCACGGCTAATCTATAAAACGACTGGACTGATTTTGATGGGTTTTTCCATCGCAGATAAATAATGTTATTTTCTTAGAAAATTAAAAATTAAAATTAACATTCATTTTAACTTACGCTCAGGAAAGTGAGCCGGATTCGCTGGGTACTTATAAATGAAACCAGACTGTAGCAGATCAATAACATTTTTTCAGTATCAAAATTTTCTTTTCCTTATTTCGAGGTAAGTCTTTTATTCAGTATATTATTGCGGTTTCAAAGTTACTCCGCTATAAAGGACTCGATTCTATGCGGAGTGATAACATTTTCGTGATTATGCTAAAAGAATATATTTTCTTTGTATGAGGTATTTTCGAAGCCTCACTTTACAAAGTATAAATGTATGAAAGGTATACATTTTATAGACTTACATATTAAACAGTCTATGTTTACTTTGAGAACATAATTCTACTTCTTAATTATGTAGATCCTTAAATTATCAATAATGCTCACTTTTTTAACATTATATATTAAAAGTAACTTTCAAATATTCTATATCTATTAAGCTTAGTTAATCGATAGTGCAGTGACCGTAGTTGTGTACAAATAGTATTATTACTATCGCAGATATTTCTATAGATCATTTTGATCGAATCATTCTAAAGTATATACATTATTTTAATGTATCTCTTATATAAAACTGCGAGTAAATCAGATACGTGATATAGAAGCGTATACGCGAGCCTCCTACTAAATATTAATTCGTTTTTATTAATAAATATTAACGACTTTCTCACTCGTAATCCAAAACACAAATCTATAAAATAATAAATTAAAAGAACCTTTCTGGGCTTTATGAAATTCCTAAACGAAATTTTCGCTGTAGTGTAGATTTCATATTCCACTTAAAATGTACGTTGAACCAGCAAAGGTATTTATTCTGGGTGGAGTTTAGTTTCGGAAAATAATATTTGCATGCTTTTGCTTCATATTAATAAAATTAATGAATAGCATGAATCTTGCTTCTTCGGAATATCTCTTACGTTGTACATATGTATTCTATACGTATATAGAAAAATTATAGTACGAGTACATTTATAGGCACTACACTTTACTGCCATTTCAAAATTATTGAAACGTAATATTATTGTTTTTTTAATTAATACTTAGTTATTATTCCATGATTCGAAATATTCTCCTCCATAAGCCTACGAATGTCTTCTTTTTGGCTATTTAAAAACGTAAAAACAATATAAATATATGATTACAAATTATATTATGTCTTAAAATTAATTATTTCGTTGTTCGATAAAAGTATTTAAAAAACTTGCACGAACTAACACGTACTCGTAGATAAGATAAAGTAATCGCCGGCGTCCACCATTTTTAACTATCAAACTTTCAACTCGGACCATTTTTCCAGCCTTTGTGAAATTCACGTTAAAATTTTTTGACGGTTTCATCTGGGAATAGAAGTTTTTAATCTCTCGTGATTATATTTTAAAACTGCTTTTTTTAATTTTCCATTGCACTTAGCTCTATATTATGATAAAATTTCAAGCGTTTGGTTATTATATTAATATGCTATCTACCTCTGAATATGAAGGAATCTTTATATTTTAATCAATAATAAATAATTATATTATAAAGAGGCAGAGTTTGTTTGATTGAACGCGCCTAACTTAAGAAATCCTTATCTGATATGAGAATATCTTTTTGTATTAGATATACAGTTTATTAAGAAGGTATTGAAGTAAATATTTATCCTAATTTCTAATATTATAATAAATACAATTTATATGTATGTATGTGTTAGCCCTTTTTAACGTCCCACTGCTGGACGCGGGCCTTTAGCTATAGTCCAACGCGCTGATCTAGTCCGGGTTGGTGGACTTCACATGTCATTCAAAAACTAGGTTCTCACCATACTGACTATTCAAACGTTTATAGGGACGAACTAGCGAAGCGAGATGGATTCGATTAGTATATATAACATAAAATATGTGTTAAGTGATAATTTAAGTAAAAAGCGTAAAAGGTTTAAGATTTTTATATTATTCAGAAAAGTGCTGATTTTTACTTACAATAAACGACAAAGAGCGCGTTTATACATTTCTTTCCCGAGCGCAAAGGTACGGGAATTACCTCTCTTTGTAATGCTAATTTTAAAACCAAGGAATTCATTTTTTATTCATAAGTTTTTCTGCTCCAAAGCCTGCAGTCGGAGCATCCAACTCGTTTGTGATGAGTTTGAAGTTAAGCTTTTTTGTATAAATATTATTCATACAAAAAGTTACGTGCTCGAGTTACCTAAAACGTGTTTTGATTAATGAAATACTTCAAAATTATTCATTGCTAATTTTTTATTGCTTATTAAAATTAAAAGATGTAAGTGAACTTCCACAAACAGTTGAACATAAAAAATAAAGGGGTGTTATTAGCTTGTCGAAAAAACTCTAACCCTAGTTTTATTCCAAACTAGTAGTAGTAGTAGTCCTTAGACTACTATAGTGATTTTGTAGTTTTGGAGTTAATTTTAATAAATTTCCTTTTTGTTATATGTTCCGAGATTTTATAAATTAATATAAAATTCGCAAGTATAGTATACAACTACTATAATATTTTGTAAATTCATGTTCGCCTAAAATGTTATTTATAATAATCAGTGCCGGATTAAGCAAGCGCGGGGCCCGTAGCAAATTCTTTCAAAGAGCCCTTGATCTGCTAGGAGTTCTTAAGTATAAAGTGGTAAAAATACAATTCAATACTCAATACGTTTATTTGGTATGTATCTAAGGTTAATTAATAGTGTAGTAAATTACTATAGGCGCTGTTAGGCTCTGACAAGTACAAAAAGCCTGAGATGGGGTTTCCTGGCAATTTAGAATAATTTTAGTAGGAAACTAACAATTGAAAACTGATGAGACTACATAGATTATTTTTTTCAATACATATTTCAAAGTTGGGTGCTATTACATTTTTTCTCGTATTTGACTGTTTAACACCATTTTTCCATCCTCCATGCGTGATCATGGTTTAGATATGGTCACAAAATTAAAAAAAAATATGCACGACAAAGTTTGATTATTTATCTCGGGAGCGCTCTAAACAAATATTTCAATTTGTTTTAATAAATCAGTAAAAACCTTGTTTCTGTAAAGGATGTATCATAAAATTCGACTTTTGGGCATCTTTTGATGCTTTTTTACATAGAACTTAGAAGGTATAATGATATACGATTATATAAAAATGCGGACGGAAATGTCTGACGTGGATTGTCTTAGTAGGAAAAGTTGTAACGTTTCACGTTCTTGTGACATCAAAAAAATTTAACATACCACACCTTAATAAGTTTTACTCAAAAAATTACGCTCAGGCAGAGATGAGTGAGTTTAAATATGCGGGGCCCCCTTTCGCGCGGGGCCCGTAGCAATTGCTACTCTTGCTATATGGTTAATCCGGCACTGATAATAATAATAGGATAAAAAAGTTGGCAGTTTATATTACAAAAAGCCGATCCCTGAAATGCTTTCCCTGAGCGAGCATTTTTACATTTCCTCATTGAGTTTCTCATTGACGATTCAACCCTTGCGCGGTCTAACAAACTGGATTAGCCGAGACATGTTCGCTCGCAAGGGAAATAAATTGTTTTTTGTTGTGTTTCCAACTCGCCCGCAATAACAGCCTACAGTGAAAAGTAATAACCACCCCGATATTGAACTATAGAAAAAATTGATATGCCAAAATATAGAGTGAAAATGACATACGATCAAAACATTGGGTATTGTTCTTGTCTGATACAAATATTGACTGTTGAATTTTATCATCACTTTCATTTTTACAGTAAACCACGGTTTGTTTGCAGGTCCTTTATTAAATGCGTCGTGATTTTTTAAATAAATTCATCGAATGCTTACACAAAATATACAGACATACACATATAGTTTAGCATCTAGCATACTAGATGTGTCATTCCAGTTTATAGTCTATCGCTGTACTAAATTTCATCCTAATCCGTCCAGCATTTCAGCACAAGAGTGTAAAGAATATAAACAAATACGACTTTTCGCATAAGAATATAATACCATTCCGATTTCTCAACTTAGTAAAAAAGTTATCTAATATTGTTCAAATATAATTTTAAAGTGTTTCTAACTCAAAGACGCTAATTAGTGCGTACGTAAAAGTGCTCCGGAAAAAGTACATGAAAATTTCGTATGTTTTCGTATCTTGAAACATCAGGGGTTAGAAATAATATACCGCACAAAGAAAGTAACAAAGAGCTAGCATTAGCTGTTTGTTTACATTTAAAATATTGGAGACTTGGAGACCTTTTAAGCATATTGTAAGTACTGGCAGTACTAGAAAATATGCTTTTCTGTAGAAAAAATTTGTAGGATATTAATAGAAAAACAGAATATGTATCTTACTTACTTCTTACTCATTTTAAGAATAGTATCCTATTTTCAGTTCAGACGCTTAGGTGTTTGGATCACACAAAAATGGCTGAACGGATTTTGATGAAATTTGGCACAGATATAGATTATCTCTGGAATAGAAACATAAGTTACTTTTTATTTTACAAAATGCATGGTTCTTTCTCCTGGGATATCTTTGTTCTTGTTTATCACTTAAAAGACGAATCCGAGCGAAGAAAGGATGAGTAGCTAGTTAAAGCTTTAACTATTATAAACGATGTGCCTAAATACTCGTATGTTCGTGTGGATTTTTCAGAATTGACGAGTTCAACTCCGGCATGATGCTTGAGTTACAATCTCAATTAAATTGTGGTTTTATGTAGAAAAATGTATAGGGGAAGGTGGGGTAATTGAGAACGGCGGGAAATTAGGAACAGTTGAATATCAAATACTTCTCCCCGCACTGCACCATCCACATACGTTTAAGTAGACGCGCTTAGTGTCCTTTAGTTCGCCCGCAGAAGTGTGCGTGAAAAGAAGTGCGCATCCTGTCACGGCGGTCAGAAAATATTATTAGGCATTTTCATTACAATTTTTGTCGCATGTAGAAATCAATGTAAGAAGCATCTTTTTGAACTTAAAGACGTCAAATATTGTTAATAAATTACATGTGATATATGTTTATATATTTTATTGTAGCTTTAAGTTCATCGAAGATAATATTGCGAGTAACGGCCATTTTGATTTGAGTTGCCTATTTCGGGTAATTAGGAACAGTGTCAGGAGGGTAAATGTAAACGTTCCTAATTACCCCTTCTTTCCTAATTATGAATTGATTCATCCAATTATCTTTAAAAGTAAGAGAATTCATGCCAGTCATGATATTAGGTAATCAAAAAAGCCACATTAGCCTGGGAGCATGCAAACACTAGACATGACTTTTTTTTGTTCACTGAAAACTGCATACAATCGAGAATGCGAACTCTAAATGGATCACAATCCTGGTAAACAGAACAACAGACAGAAAGACAAGTGGAGAGGAAAATGAAAGAGAAAGATCAAAAGATAAAGACCACTTATACTAAGGATAAGGGAGTCAGAAAATTGAAGAAGATGTTAGAAGTATATGAAAATGAAGAAGAGTAATACTGTGTATTCTGCAGTGAAAAATATGAATCTCCACCAATAGAAGATTGGATTATGTGCATTATGTGTAACAACTGGGTACATGATAAATGTACCACCGGTCAATCCAGTAAAGATTACGTCTGTGATTTCTGCCAAACAAAGTTATTTTAATACTTATATAGATTTTGTTATGTCGTTCACAATTACCCCATATCGTTCCTATTTTCCCCGCAGACTGATCTCAATTACCCCATACGGTATCGGGTAAATAAGAACGACAATGACTTTTATTTTCTTAATTTTTTTGATGTTAAAGTTTATTTTCAAGAGTTTTCATTTATTTATTTTGAAGGTAGATTAGTAACGTTATTGTTGCAATAAAAGTTCATTATGTTTGTCGTTTTCTTTAATTTTTAAGAGTGTTATAAGTTAGGTGTTCCCAATTACCCCACTTTCCGATATAATAATTTTATGTTACATTTCAGAATTTATGTTTCGACATGGAAAACTAACGTCGTGTCTTTTTACATGGCCAGGCAAGTATAAAATATCTAAGTTTTCTAAGTTACATTAAAGTTTATATTATGCGAATACAGTGTAAGTAGACTGCAGAAAAGGTGCAATTTTCTTCTAATAGAAAGTCAATGTGCGAATGAACCCTAGAGTTACTTCATTGCACATTTTTATTAAAAAAGTCTTGTAAGGAATATTACTATACCTTTTTCCAAACAGAAATGCCTTGTTTTGATTTTTTGCGAACAATGAGTTGTAGAACTTGCGATATTGGATGCTTGTATGGCGTTGTATTTTTTAGGGTTACGAATACATTTCAAAGTTTTTGTATCGTTAGCCAGTAGAGCGTATAAAATATTTTTCCTTCAATAAAATGTAGTTACAGTTGAATCTTATTGCAACAAAGTAAAAGGGCAACGACTAGATGCATAAACGCGAGTGAAAATGTTTTTACTAACTAGATTTTCATTTTAACAGTATTTTTGTTCTAATGGAATAATATTGTTCTTTAAATCCAATTCAATTTCTTCACAGCGCAACTACACAGAAAATACAAGTTCACATCTTAAGCAATAGAAAATGGTTTTTATGTAAATTGTCATTCATCTGATTAGATAGCAAGTCGCTTCTGCATTTACTTCTTTCTTAGGCTACTTTTAAATGTATCTACCATTCTTAACCGTACGCTAAAAGCAAATTCGTATGATGTTTGTATACGTTACAAAATGTTATGTTGTGTTTGTGTAAAAACATCGTTGAATTGCATCCCTGTTTCCTGAAATTGCTCATGCAGGTAAATATCATCTAACGTAAACTATTCAACAACTTTAAAATACAAATTAAATCTATGTTAGTACAATCCTAATATTGTGTCTAATCTGTGCATCATTTATAAATTAATTATATTTTTAATCTATGGTTAGACGCTTGTCACCGGTTGATTGAATTAAGAATTACATGTACGCCCTTTACGAAAATATACTACGTGAGTGAAATAAATGTCTTATTTATTTTAATCCAGTTTAATAGTACGATATATACAACAAAATTGGCGACGAGGATGCAAAATGGAATCCGTATTATCAGAACTTACAAAGGTATTGAAGATTTTACAGAAAGAACGTACGCAAAACGCACATTCCACGCCGAATACAATACAACCTTTTGATGAACAAAATGAGTCTTTCGATAATTTCTTAGCTCGAATACAAAATTTCATAAATTTAAAAGAATGGACAGACCCTCAAAAATGTACACGTGTTTTTCTAAACTTCATCGGACCGAAATACTTTCAAATTATATGTAATTTAACGGCACCAGAACAACCCGAAAATAAAACTTATGCTGAATTAGTTCAACTATTACGAACTCATGTATGCCCGAAACCAAGTCAAATTGCGGAACAACACAAATTTTGTCTTCGACTACAAAAAGAAGGTGAGTCTATTGCTAACTACATAGCAGAACTCAAAAATATTGGAGGGAACTGTGACTTCACATGTTCACATTGTAAGAAGTCCACATTAGAAACCCACTTACGAGTGCAATTCATTAGAGGGCTTAGATGCAACGAAACAAAGGAGAGGTTATTACAAGAACCAGACATAGAAAAGTTTCAAGATGTTGTAAAAGTAGCTCAGGCAATTGAGTTGTCTAAAAAAGAAAGTCAACAGATGGTACAATCTTCTAATAATATACATAAAATAAATTTACATAATAAACAATTAAAATACTCGAATACTATAAATAAAACAAAAACACATAATAATTCATTTGGTAATAAAAATAAATATAAACAGATAAAGTGTTATAAATGTGGTAAACAAAACCACAAAGCAAATAAATGTAGAGCTAAGAACTTACAATGTACCTCTTGCAATATAAAAGGACATGTTAGGGAAGTGTGTTTCAAAAAGAATGCTATTAAACAAATGGAAATACAAATAGAAAACTCTGATGAGGAAATATATGAAATTAGAAACATTTTAAGCGATACAGACCCACAGGATAGAGGAAAATTTTACATAATACTACTAATACAAGGAAAACCATGTAAATTTGAAGTGGACACAGGTGCCGCAGTGTCAGTATGTTCATATGACTTTTACAAAAATAATTTATCTAATTTTGAAATTACAGCTACATCAGCAAAGTTAAGGACTTATACAGGCGAACAAATAAAACCCATGGGCACATGTACTATACAATACACATATAAAGGCAATACCAGGACAGGAAGGATATTTATTTTACAAAAACCAGTTACAACAATTATAGGACGAGAATGGTTGAGAAAAATTGATTGGAGTTTTCAAAATTTAAATATTAAGGAAATTGAGGTATTAGATAAAGAAGCATATAAGGTAAAGTTAAATAAATTATTACAAAATTACAATGATTTATTTTCAGAAGAAATAGGTAAAATTGTTAACTACAAAGCTAACTTAAAATTAAAAGATAACATTAAACCTGTATTTTTACGACCAAGACCTGTACCTTTTGCAATGAGAGACAGAATAGAGACAGAAATAGATAGGTTAGAAAAAAATGGGATAATTGAAAAAATCACATATTCACAGTGGGGAACTCCAGTGGTACCAGCAATCAAGCCGGACGGAAGGATAAGGCTATGTGCAGACTACAGAGCCACATTGAACAAAAATCTACTGGATGACAACTACCCAATACCTCGGATTGAAGAGGTGTTTGCCCGACTTAGTGGAGGTAAATACTTTTGTACACTTGATATTAACCAAGCATATCTTCACATGGAAACAGACGAGGAAACAGCTATGTTGCAAGCCATAAGCACTAGCAAAGGCACATACAAGGTAAAACGTCTCATGTTTGGTACAAAGGTAGCACCTAATATTTGGCAACGGTATATGGACCAAACACTTCAAGGTCTTACAGGAGTAGCATGTTTTTATGATGACATTGCTTTACAGGGTCGTACATATGAAGAATTATTACACAGATTAAAACTAGTATTTGATAGACTTCAAGAAAGTGGATTACATTTAAACAAAAAGAAGTGTCAATTTTACAGAGATTCAATAACTTACCTTGGACATACAATTGATCAAAATGGCTTACACCCAATGAAAGAAAAACTTGTAGAAATTATGAATACAGCACCACCTACAGATGTCACTACACTACGTCATTTTTTAGGTTTAATTAATTATTACCAACAATACATACCAAATTTATCATCTAAATTACACCCATTATATAAGCTTTTGAGAAAAGATACTAAATTCATTTGGACAAAACAATGTCAGATTGCTTTTCATGAATTAAAGAAAGAAATATGCAGTGATAAGGTATTAGTCCCATTTAATACAGATTTACAAGTCAGTTTAGCTACAGATGCATCACCAACAGGATATGGAGCGGTTTTATCTAACATCATGCCTGATGGATCAGAAAGACCAGTTGCTTTCGCATCAAAGTCTCTAACAAAAGCAGAACAGAATTACAGCCAATTAGACAAAGAAGCAGCAGCTTTAATATGGGGATTAAAGAAATTTTTTCAATTTTGTTATGGAAGAAAAATTTTATTAATAGTAGATAATAAACCGTTAGCTAGAATCCTTCATCCAGATAAACCACTACCAGTAACTACAGCATTAAGGCTAGTACACTATGCAAATTTTTTAGCAGGATTCAATTATGAAATTAAAGTTAGAACGACTCATGAACATGCAAATGCAGATTATTTCTCTCGAATAAAAGTAAATACAGAAAATACAGAAGATCTTACAAATGACGATACTTTCTACATAAGTCAATTACAAGAATTACCTTTAACTACACAAGAAATAAGAAAAGCTACACAGAGAGATCAAGAATGCAGAGAACTTTATAATAAAATACAGTCCGGACAAGGAAATACTAATACACTACATGAATACACTTTACAAAATGGTTGCATATTTAATGGAATAAGAATAGTAATACCTAAACAGTTACAAAACAAAGTATTAAAGGAATTACATACAGCACATACAGGAATAGTAAAGATGAAAGCTATTGCAAGAAGTTATGTATGGTGGAATGGAATAGATAAGGACATAGAAAGGACAGTTAAAGAATGTAAAAGTTGTAGTTTAATACAGAAAAACCCAGTAAAAGCACAAATACATCCTTGGGAATATCCTAAAGAACCATGGACTAGAATACATATAGACTACGCTGGACCTATATATAATTATTATTTTTTAATAATAGTAGATTCTTACACAAAATGGATGGAAGTTGTACCTACTAAAAACACTACAGCCAAAGCTACAATAAATATACTAAAACAAATATTTACAACATATGGTTTGCCAGTTACAGTAGTATCAGACAATGGTTTACAATTTAAATCACAAGAAATGATTCAATTTTTAAAAGAATATGGTATACAGGCAAAATATTCAGCACCATATCATCCAGCTTCAAATGGTCAAGCTGAAAGATATGTACAGACATTAAAATATAAATTAAGGAAGATGATAAATGAACCAGGAGACATACAAGATAAAATAAACAAAATATTAATGCAATACAGAAAGACACCTAATAGTACTACAGGATTGAGCCCAGGTGAAATGATGTTCAAGAGAAACTATAGAACAAAGATTGATACACTTAAAAGAAATTTATACATAGAAATGTTTGATAAAAGCAAGAACGAACAATATACTATAAATAGAGAATTCCAAGTTGGAGATAAAGTAGTAGCAAGATTTTATAAAAATGAAGATGAAAAATGGAAAGCAGGAATCATTACAAAAAGATTAGGAAAACTTAATTACGAAATATTGATAAATGGACAAAAATATATTAGACATATTAATCAGATAAAGAAAACAGAGATAGAGATATCCTACAAACCCCCTACACCCATAATAAGATTTTTTACAGGTACACAGGAGAGAGAGGAGCAGCCTATGGATAAGGACCAGCCTATCACAACCAGAGACGAGGGTTTACCTACACTAAGTGCATCCAGCCAGCCCATACAGGCACACAAGCAGCCAATACAACCTACACCGAGCACATCCAGTCAACCCATACAATCACACAAACAGACGGAGAGGCCTGTAGAACCTGCAGTTCAAATACCTACACCTGTAGAAGTACAACCACAACAACTTAGAAGATCTACAAGAATTAGGAAGAAACCTGACCGTTTAAATTTATAAATTATATATATATTTTATGTTTCATAATTAATACATATTACATTATATCACAATTTACTTTCACTAGATTTTCAAACTTAAGTCATTTAGTTTACTTTTTGTTATTATACATATTATTACAGCATTCAAGTTATTTAGTTTTTACAGTAGTTCAGCTTTTCATATATATATCATGGGGGAGTGTTAGTACAATCCTAATATTGTGTCTAATCTGTGCATCATTTATAAATTAATTATATTTTTAATCTATGGTTAGACGCTTGTCACCGGTTGATTGAATTAAGAATTACATGTACGCCCTTTACGAAAATATACTACGTGAGTGAAATAAATGTCTTATTTATTTTAATCCAGTTTAATAGTACGATATATACAACAATCTAAATAGAAAATTTGATTAAATATAGTAAACCCAATACGGGTCAGACATATATTGACATGAAAGAAAGTAGGAAATTGTTTAAACAAAAGCTAAAATGGTGCCAAGATAGGCAGGAACAAATTAAAATGGATGCACTTGCATCCCATCACTCTTCTAACAATTTCAAACGGTTCTGGAAAGAGACGGGACATATGAGCCGGAAGCCTGGTCTTCCTGTGAGTGTTAATGGCATAAGAGACCATCATATGATAGCAAATATGTTTAGTGAACATTTTAGGGTGAAACCGCAGCATGACACAGGTATGTCTCAGACGCTCGGTGCTGGGAGATTCAGCCGAATTAAGGTTAGGTTTACAGCGAAGGAGGTTAGTCGCGTTATCAAGGGTATGACTAAAGGTAAATCCCCTGGATATGACGGTCTCAGCATCGAGCATCTTAGGCATGCCGGGGTCTGTCTGCCACGCGTCCTATCCCAATTTTACAATCTCTGTCTTTGTCACGGTTATTTACCTGAGGAACTTACTAAAACTATAGTAGTTCCTATTATTAAGAACAAAACAGGGGACATCTCGAATAGAAATAACTACCGCCCCATCTCACTTGCGAACATAATGGCCAAGGTGCTGGATGGCCTGCTTAATGATATTCTTAAAAAACACATTAAGCTGCATGAAGCTCAGTTCGGTTTCAGGGGTGGGCTTTCCACTGAAAGTGCCATATTATGTCTTAAGCAGGCTGTACAGTACTATACGGATAGGAAAACGCCGATATACGCGTGTTTCCTGGACTTGTCAAAAGCTTTTGACACAGTCCTATATGGTAAGCTCTGGGGCAAACTGGGAAGTGCGGGTGTGCCGGTGGAAGTAGTATTGTTATTACAGGAATGGTATAGCTGCCAGCGGAACCAGGTAAGATGGGCTGGAGCTCTGTCCGAGCCATACGGTATGGAGTGCGGCGTTAGGCAGGGTGGACTGACCTCTCCTTTGTTATTTAACATTTACATAAACGACCTTATCGGTGAGCTTAGCTGCACGCATACCGGTTGTCATATAGATAATGTATGCAGGAATAATATTAGTTACGCGGACGATATGGTGCTGCTGGGACCATCGGTAGGAGCTATCCGCAAAATGTTAAATATATGTGAATCATACGCGGTGGAGCATGGACTAACGTATAACACCAAGAAAAGTAAAATTCTCCTTTTTAGGGGAAAATCAAGTGTGCCGGTCTATGTGCCTCCAATTAAATTGTACGGTGAGGAATTGCAGCGGGTAACCAGTTTTAAGTACCTCGGGCAGATTGTGACAGATAATCTGTCCGATGACGCGGATCTGGAACGGGAGCGCAGGGCACTGGCGGTCCGGGGGAATATGGTCGCCCGTAGATTTGCTCGCTGCTCTACGCCAGTAAAAATAACTTTGTTTAAGGCATACTGCCAATCGTTTTATGCGAGCAGTCTATGGGTGAATCATACCCGTCGGGCCGCTAGAGTCCTGCGTGTTCAATATAACAACATCTTTAGGATGCTACTGCGGTTGCCTTCATATTGCTCCGCGTCGCTTATGTTTGCTGAGTATCATACGGACGGTTATCAAGCGATGATTCGTAAAAAGGTTGCTTCATTATTAAGACGGTTGAGAGACAGCAGCAATGGCATCCTCAAGATGATAGCCTCACGTACGGATTGCCCGATCCTACATAGAATGATGAGTATTACAATAGGACAACATTGACTCACTGTTATTGTTATTTTATTATGTTATTGTATTTTATTATTTTAGTTATTATGCTACAATTATTTCAAATTTGACGTAAAGTAATTTAATTATTAATAATGTAAAATTAATTGATTGACATTGTCTTATATCGACATACAAGTTTTTTATTTATTTATTTTTTTTAATTTGAATTAATGTTAAATTATATATTCCTATTTTTCTATGCTTACTTAGCTAATATGTTATATTATTTTATTTCTGTTTTTCTGTTTTTCTACTGTATACTGTAAAAAAGACTGTTAATTTTTTTTTTATGGACTTCTTGTCTGAAATAAACGTTATTATTATTATTATTATTATTATAGTAAATCTATTGCAAGGAAAAGAGAATGGATTTTATAACAATCCTACTGGACTCCAAGATAAACCGATACTAGAGATGGAGCGGACGTGGCCTGAATGTAAAATACATTACTATCGCATTACGAATATATTTCGCATATATTACGCATACATAAATAGATAGAGTTAAAGTAAGAGAGTACGAATATATTACGCATACATAAATAGATAGAGTTAAAGTAAGAGAGAAAGAGATAACGAGGGAAAAAGGGAGAGTGAGAGAGAAAGGAATGTTGCATTTTACTGTATCGATGACAAGATGATGAAAGAAGATGTAAGGACAATATAGCGTACAAATGTGGTCGCAACGGGCGTTATCTCTTGCGACTTGCGACTTGCGAGGGTAAGAACTGCCGTTACATGTACATATATTTGCTCCATTTAGGATCAATATGTAGGTAAAGTCTTTACTAAAGTAACAACAGACCATGTATGTATTTATAAAAAGAATACATAGGAGAAAGCAAACTTGTATATGTGAATATATTTAGTGTTACATAGTAATATTTCCACGCAAATAAATATTAGGTATATCAGGAAAAATACATTTCGAGAAACGGCTTATCTTTGCTTCGCCCAAGTGTATTGTAACAGTAGCGTATATGTTAGTACAGTTATGTGTAAGTACTAATCTAAATTCATCCAGCCATGTAATAAGCGAAGTAAATAAAAAGTAATGAAAGACAAGTGGTAATCATGTAGAAAATGTTCCGCACGTGAAATTATTAGAGTTGCGAGGTATGAACCCGCTTCAGTTAGCTTCCCAAACGACTGCTGTGCCACTGAGCTACCACTGCTTTCGGTTCAACCATATATGTCTATATCGTTTTTATCTATACATCAGCTATTCTATTTATCTTCAAATTAACAACTTTTCACTAAATGCATATGAAAGTATGTAGATACTTAAAACTTTTTTTTTTATGTCTGCCTGTCTGTTCCGTCTAATGTCTGAAGCGGCTGGACGATTTTGACGGGACTCGCAGATAGCTAATGTTATAATGAGTAACTTATGCTACTTTTATTTTTGAAAGTTCATTTATTTTAACTAGCGGAACCTGCGGCTTCGCTCTCGCTAAACCTAGGGAGGAGCGAAACGAGGTTATAAAATATTTTTTTGTTGTACATGAAAAAAAAACCTATGTAACTGGATATTGTATATAGTATAAGATAATATATAACATTATCTTCTTGGAGGCTTTACTTCGTTAACAACCTTGGGGAAAAGTGAAACGGATTCAACTGAATCTCAAAAATGTTCAACGTTTCACTTATTGCTGAGATTTATTACTATGAAATAAGTCATTTTATAATTAGACCTTTATTTTTGAAGTAGCAAAATTAGGCTTTTTAAAATTAAACGCCCTTGAAAGACATTTTACAGGTATTATACTCGTAGGTACTTATGTTCAACTATTAATAGCATAGGGGGTTGTTAAAAGCAATATTTTCTCATCGTGATGTATGGATCTTGGTAGGGCTGTAATGAGAAATTCCGCTGTCACCGCTTTTTGTATCACGGTTGGGGAGCGTTTTTGAATACAATTTGCGATGACATGCGTTGATGGAAATCGTAATTATGGGATAACTTCTACCCACACCTAATTATTTTTTCCAAAGACATTTTTCAAAGTTTATACATAAAAAGTCAACAGCCAGGAAGTTCTATTGTTCTTCTTCAATGAAGTTTGGATTGAAAAATATACTAGCAATTGCGAATAAATCTAAAGATTCGAGATCTATAGAAGGTTTAGGAAAGAAGATCAAATTTAAGCCATAAATAGGTACCTACTAGATATTAATAATGTATAAAGTTATACTATAATAAATCCATCTTTTAACTTTTGACTACAATGCAAGGAATATAGAGATCGGTCTTGGAGTTGGCCTTTGCCACGTTGGACTATAACACCAAATGCACGTTTGTGATCTTCATAATATGTCTCACACATAAAATTTTCCACTTGTGATAAACCTTGCGAAAATGATTTGCTAATTAAAATCGCAAAGGAGCGCAACCAGAGGCACTGAACCTGCTTACTTCATTTTCCAAGCGAGTTCATTACCGCTAGGCTACCGCCTACATCAGTACATATATATGAATAAAGATGAAGTGTCTGTTTTTAATTTCAAATTAACAGATTTTCACTAAATGTATATTATGAAAGTATATATACGGATCTTACATAAAAAAATCAATTTTTAAAATGTTTGTCTGTCTGTCTGTTTGTCACGGCTAATCTATAAAACGACTGGACTGATTTTGATGGGTTTTTCCATCGCAGATAAATAATGTTATTTTCTTAGAAAATTAAAAATTAAAATTAACATTCATTTTAACTTACGCTCAGGAAAGTGAGCCGGATTCGCTGGGTACTTATAAATGAAACCAGACTGTAGCAGATCAATAACATTTTTTCAGTATCAAAATTTTCTTTTCCTTATTTCGAGGTAAGTCTTTTATTCAGTATATTATTGCGGTTTCAAAGTTACTCCGCTATAAAGGACTCGATTCTATGCGGAGTGATAACATTTTCGTGATTATGCTAAAAGAATATATTTTCTTTGTATGAGGTATTTTCGAAGCCTCACTTTACAAAGTATAAATGTATGAAAGGTATACATTTTATAGACTTACATATTAAACAGTCTATGTTTACTTTGAGAACATAATTCTACTTCTTAATTATGTAGATCCTTAAATTATCAATAATGCTCACTTTTTTAACATTATATATTAAAAGTAACTTTCAAATATTCTATATCTATTAAGCTTAGTTAATCGATAGTGCAGTGACCGTAGTTGTGTACAAATAGTATTATTACTATCGCAGATATTTCTATAGATCATTTTGATCGAATCATTCTAAAGTATATACATTATTTTAATGTATCTCTTATATAAAACTGCGAGTAAATCAGATACGTGATATAGAAGCGTATACGCGAGCCTCCTACTAAATATTAATTCGTTTTTATTAATAAATATTAACGACTTTCTCACTCGTAATCCAAAACACAAATCTATAAAATAATAAATTAAAAGAACCTTTCTGGGCTTTATGAAATTCCTAAACGAAATTTTCGCTGTAGTGTAGATTTCATATTCCACTTAAAATGTACGTTGAACCAGCAAAGGTATTTATTCTGGGTGGAGTTTAGTTTCGGAAAATAATATTTGCATGCTTTTGCTTCATATTAATAAAATTAATGAATAGCATGAATCTTGCTTCTTCGGAATATCTCTTACGTTGTACATATGTATTCTATACGTATATAGAAAAATTATAGTACGAGTACATTTATAGGCACTACACTTTACTGCCATTTCAAAATTATTGAAACGTAATATTATTGTTTTTTTAATTAATACTTAGTTATTATTCCATGATTCGAAATATTCTCCTCCATAAGCCTACGAATGTCTTCTTTTTGGCTATTTAAAAACGTAAAAACAATATAAATATATGATTACAAATTATATTATGTCTTAAAATTAATTATTTCGTTGTTCGATAAAAGTATTTAAAAAACTTGCACGAACTAACACGTACTCGTAGATAAGATAAAGTAATCGCCGGCGTCCACCATTTTTAACTATCAAACTTTCAACTCGGACCATTTTTCCAGCCTTTGTGAAATTCACGTTAAAATTTTTTGACGGTTTCATCTGGGAATAGAAGTTTTTAATCTCTCGTGATTATATTTTAAAACTGCTTTTTTTAATTTTCCATTGCACTTAGCTCTATATTATGATAAAATTTCAAGCGTTTGGTTATTATATTAATATGCTATCTACCTCTGAATATGAAGGAATCTTTATATTTTAATCAATAATAAATAATTATATTATAAAGAGGCAGAGTTTGTTTGATTGAACGCGCCTAACTTAAGAAATCCTTATCTGATATGAGAATATCTTTTTGTATTAGATATACAGTTTATTAAGAAGGTATTGAAGTAAATATTTATCCTAATTTCTAATATTATAATAAATACAATTTATATGTATGTATGTGTTAGCCCTTTTTAACGTCCCACTGCTGGACGCGGGCCTTTAGCTATAGTCCAACGCGCTGATCTAGTCCGGGTTGGTGGACTTCACATGTCATTCAAAAACTAGGTTCTCACCATACTGACTATTCAAACGTTTATAGGGACGAACTAGCGAAGCGAGATGGATTCGATTAGTATATATAACATAAAATATGTGTTAAGTGATAATTTAAGTAAAAAGCGTAAAAGGTTTAAGATTTTTATATTATTCAGAAAAGTGCTGATTTTTACTTACAATAAACGACAAAGAGCGCGTTTATACATTTCTTTCCCGAGCGCAAAGGTACGGGAATTACCTCTCTTTGTAATGCTAATTTTAAAACCAAGGAATTCATTTTTTATTCATAAGTTTTTCTGCTCCAAAGCCTGCAGTCGGAGCATCCAACTCGTTTGTGATGAGTTTGAAGTTAAGCTTTTTTGTATAAATATTATTCATACAAAAAGTTACGTGCTCGAGTTACCTAAAACGTGTTTTGATTAATGAAATACTTCAAAATTATTCATTGCTAATTTTTTATTGCTTATTAAAATTAAAAGATGTAAGTGAACTTCCACAAACAGTTGAACATAAAAAATAAAGGGGTGTTATTAGCTTGTCGAAAAAACTCTAACCCTAGTTTTATTCCAAACTAGTAGTAGTAGTAGTCCTTAGACTACTATAGTGATTTTGTAGTTTTGGAGTTAATTTTAATAAATTTCCTTTTTGTTATATGTTCCGAGATTTTATAAATTAATATAAAATTCGCAAGTATAGTATACAACTACTATAATATTTTGTAAATTCATGTTCGCCTAAAATGTTATTTATAATAATCAGTGCCGGATTAAGCAAGCGCGGGGCCCGTAGCAAATTCTTTCAAAGAGCCCTTGATCTGCTAGGAGTTCTTAAGTATAAAGTGGTAAAAATACAATTCAATACTCAATACGTTTATTTGGTATGTATCTAAGGTTAATTAATAGTGTAGTAAATTACTATAGGCGCTGTTAGGCTCTGACAAGTACAAAAAGCCTGAGATGGGGTTTCCTGGCAATTTAGAATAATTTTAGTAGGAAACTAACAATTGAAAACTGATGAGACTACATAGATTATTTTTTTCAATACATATTTCAAAGTTGGGTGCTATTACATTTTTTCTCGTATTTGACTGTTTAACACCATTTTTCCATCCTCCATGCGTGATCATGGTTTAGATATGGTCACAAAATTAAAAAAAAATATGCACGACAAAGTTTGATTATTTATCTCGGGAGCGCTCTAAACAAATATTTCAATTTGTTTTAATAAATCAGTAAAAACCTTGTTTCTGTAAAGGATGTATCATAAAATTCGACTTTTGGGCATCTTTTGATGCTTTTTTACATAGAACTTAGAAGGTATAATGATATACGATTATATAAAAATGCGGACGGAAATGTCTGACGTGGATTGTCTTAGTAGGAAAAGTTGTAACGTTTCACGTTCTTGTGACATCAAAAAAATTTAACATACCACACCTTAATAAGTTTTACTCAAAAAATTACGCTCAGGCAGAGATGAGTGAGTTTAAATATGCGGGGCCCCCTTTCGCGCGGGGCCCGTAGCAATTGCTACTCTTGCTATATGGTTAATCCGGCACTGATAATAATAATAGGATAAAAAAGTTGGCAGTTTATATTACAAAAAGCCGATCCCTGAAATGCTTTCCCTGAGCGAGCATTTTTACATTTCCTCATTGAGTTTCTCATTGACGATTCAACCCTTGCGCGGTCTAACAAACTGGATTAGCCGAGACATGTTCGCTCGCAAGGGAAATAAATTGTTTTTTGTTGTGTTTCCAACTCGCCCGCAATAACAGCCTACAGTGAAAAGTAATAACCACCCCGATATTGAACTATAGAAAAAATTGATATGCCAAAATATAGAGTGAAAATGACATACGATCAAAACATTGGGTATTGTTCTTGTCTGATACAAATATTGACTGTTGAATTTTATCATCACTTTCATTTTTACAGTAAACCACGGTTTGTTTGCAGGTCCTTTATTAAATGCGTCGTGATTTTTTAAATAAATTCATCGAATGCTTACACAAAATATACAGACATACACATATAGTTTAGCATCTAGCATACTAGATGTGTCATTCCAGTTTATAGTCTATCGCTGTACTAAATTTCATCCTAATCCGTCCAGCATTTCAGCACAAGAGTGTAAAGAATATAAACAAATACGACTTTTCGCATAAGAATATAATACCATTCCGATTTCTCAACTTAGTAAAAAAGTTATCTAATATTGTTCAAATATAATTTTAAAGTGTTTCTAACTCAAAGACGCTAATTAGTGCGTACGTAAAAGTGCTCCGGAAAAAGTACATGAAAATTTCGTATGTTTTCGTATCTTGAAACATCAGGGGTTAGAAATAATATACCGCACAAAGAAAGTAACAAAGAGCTAGCATTAGCTGTTTGTTTACATTTAAAATATTGGAGACTTGGAGACCTTTTAAGCATATTGTAAGTACTGGCAGTACTAGAAAATATGCTTTTCTGTAGAAAAAATTTGTAGGATATTAATAGAAAAACAGAATATGTATCTTACTTACTTCTTACTCATTTTAAGAATAGTATCCTATTTTCAGTTCAGACGCTTAGGTGTTTGGATCACACAAAAATGGCTGAACGGATTTTGATGAAATTTGGCACAGATATAGATTATCTCTGGAATAGAAACATAAGTTACTTTTTATTTTACAAAATGCATGGTTCTTTCTCCTGGGATATCTTTGTTCTTGTTTATCACTTAAAAGACGAATCCGAGCGAAGAAAGGATGAGTAGCTAGTTAAAGCTTTAACTATTATAAACGATGTGCCTAAATACTCGTATGTTCGTGTGGATTTTTCAGAATTGACGAGTTCAACTCCGGCATGATGCTTGAGTTACAATCTCAATTAAATTGTGGTTTTATGTAGAAAAATGTATAGGGGAAGGTGGGGTAATTGAGAACGGCGGGAAATTAGGAACAGTTGAATATCAAATACTTCTCCCCGCACTGCACCATCCACATACGTTTAAGTAGACGCGCTTAGTGTCCTTTAGTTCGCCCGCAGAAGTGTGCGTGAAAAGAAGTGCGCATCCTGTCACGGCGGTCAGAAAATATTATTAGGCATTTTCATTACAATTTTTGTCGCATGTAGAAATCAATGTAAGAAGCATCTTTTTGAACTTAAAGACGTCAAATATTGTTAATAAATTACATGTGATATATGTTTATATATTTTATTGTAGCTTTAAGTTCATCGAAGATAATATTGCGAGTAACGGCCATTTTGATTTGAGTTGCCTATTTCGGGTAATTAGGAACAGTGTCAGGAGGGTAAATGTAAACGTTCCTAATTACCCCTTCTTTCCTAATTATGAATTGATTCATCCAATTATCTTTAAAAGTAAGAGAATTCATGCCAGTCATGATATTAGGTAATCAAAAAAGCCACATTAGCCTGGGAGCATGCAAACACTAGACATGACTTTTTTTTGTTCACTGAAAACTGCATACAATCGAGAATGCGAACTCTAAATGGATCACAATCCTGGTAAACAGAACAACAGACAGAAAGACAAGTGGAGAGGAAAATGAAAGAGAAAGATCAAAAGATAAAGACCACTTATACTAAGGATAAGGGAGTCAGAAAATTGAAGAAGATGTTAGAAGTATATGAAAATGAAGAAGAGTAATACTGTGTATTCTGCAGTGAAAAATATGAATCTCCACCAATAGAAGATTGGATTATGTGCATTATGTGTAACAACTGGGTACATGATAAATGTACCACCGGTCAATCCAGTAAAGATTACGTCTGTGATTTCTGCCAAACAAAGTTATTTTAATACTTATATAGATTTTGTTATGTCGTTCACAATTACCCCATATCGTTCCTATTTTCCCCGCAGACTGATCTCAATTACCCCATACGGTATCGGGTAAATAAGAACGACAATGACTTTTATTTTCTTAATTTTTTTGATGTTAAAGTTTATTTTCAAGAGTTTTCATTTATTTATTTTGAAGGTAGATTAGTAACGTTATTGTTGCAATAAAAGTTCATTATGTTTGTCGTTTTCTTTAATTTTTAAGAGTGTTATAAGTTAGGTGTTCCCAATTACCCCACTTTCCGATATAATAATTTTATGTTACATTTCAGAATTTATGTTTCGACATGGAAAACTAACGTCGTGTCTTTTTACATGGCCAGGCAAGTATAAAATATCTAAGTTTTCTAAGTTACATTAAAGTTTATATTATGCGAATACAGTGTAAGTAGACTGCAGAAAAGGTGCAATTTTCTTCTAATAGAAAGTCAATGTGCGAATGAACCCTAGAGTTACTTCATTGCACATTTTTATTAAAAAAGTCTTGTAAGGAATATTACTATACCTTTTTCCAAACAGAAATGCCTTGTTTTGATTTTTTGCGAACAATGAGTTGTAGAACTTGCGATATTGGATGCTTGTATGGCGTTGTATTTTTTAGGGTTACGAATACATTTCAAAGTTTTTGTATCGTTAGCCAGTAGAGCGTATAAAATATTTTTCCTTCAATAAAATGTAGTTACAGTTGAATCTTATTGCAACAAAGTAAAAGGGCAACGACTAGATGCATAAACGCGAGTGAAAATGTTTTTACTAACTAGATTTTCATTTTAACAGTATTTTTGTTCTAATGGAATAATATTGTTCTTTAAATCCAATTCAATTTCTTCACAGCGCAACTACACAGAAAATACAAGTTCACATCTTAAGCAATAGAAAATGGTTTTTATGTAAATTGTCATTCATCTGATTAGATAGCAAGTCGCTTCTGCATTTACTTCTTTCTTAGGCTACTTTTAAATGTATCTACCATTCTTAACCGTACGCTAAAAGCAAATTCGTATGATGTTTGTATACGTTACAAAATGTTATGTTGTGTTTGTGTAAAAACATCGTTGAATTGCATCCCTGTTTCCTGAAATTGCTCATGCAGGTAAATATCATCTAACGTAAACTATTCAACAACTTTAAAATACAAATTAAATCTATGTTAGTACAATCCTAATATTGTGTCTAATCTGTGCATCATTTATAAATTAATTATATTTTTAATCTATGGTTAGACGCTTGTCACCGGTTGATTGAATTAAGAATTACATGTACGCCCTTTACGAAAATATACTACGTGAGTGAAATAAATGTCTTATTTATTTTAATCCAGTTTAATAGTACGATATATACAACAAAATTGGCGACGAGGATGCAAAATGGAATCCGTATTATCAGAACTTACAAAGGTATTGAAGATTTTACAGAAAGAACGTACGCAAAACGCACATTCCACGCCGAATACAATACAACCTTTTGATGAACAAAATGAGTCTTTCGATAATTTCTTAGCTCGAATACAAAATTTCATAAATTTAAAAGAATGGACAGACCCTCAAAAATGTACACGTGTTTTTCTAAACTTCATCGGACCGAAATACTTTCAAATTATATGTAATTTAACGGCACCAGAACAACCCGAAAATAAAACTTATGCTGAATTAGTTCAACTATTACGAACTCATGTATGCCCGAAACCAAGTCAAATTGCGGAACAACACAAATTTTGTCTTCGACTACAAAAAGAAGGTGAGTCTATTGCTAACTACATAGCAGAACTCAAAAATATTGGAGGGAACTGTGACTTCACATGTTCACATTGTAAGAAGTCCACATTAGAAACCCACTTACGAGTGCAATTCATTAGAGGGCTTAGATGCAACGAAACAAAGGAGAGGTTATTACAAGAACCAGACATAGAAAAGTTTCAAGATGTTGTAAAAGTAGCTCAGGCAATTGAGTTGTCTAAAAAAGAAAGTCAACAGATGGTACAATCTTCTAATAATATACATAAAATAAATTTACATAATAAACAATTAAAATACTCGAATACTATAAATAAAACAAAAACACATAATAATTCATTTGGTAATAAAAATAAATATAAACAGATAAAGTGTTATAAATGTGGTAAACAAAACCACAAAGCAAATAAATGTAGAGCTAAGAACTTACAATGTACCTCTTGCAATATAAAAGGACATGTTAGGGAAGTGTGTTTCAAAAAGAATGCTATTAAACAAATGGAAATACAAATAGAAAACTCTGATGAGGAAATATATGAAATTAGAAACATTTTAAGCGATACAGACCCACAGGATAGAGGAAAATTTTACATAATACTACTAATACAAGGAAAACCATGTAAATTTGAAGTGGACACAGGTGCCGCAGTGTCAGTATGTTCATATGACTTTTACAAAAATAATTTATCTAATTTTGAAATTACAGCTACATCAGCAAAGTTAAGGACTTATACAGGCGAACAAATAAAACCCATGGGCACATGTACTATACAATACACATATAAAGGCAATACCAGGACAGGAAGGATATTTATTTTACAAAAACCAGTTACAACAATTATAGGACGAGAATGGTTGAGAAAAATTGATTGGAGTTTTCAAAATTTAAATATTAAGGAAATTGAGGTATTAGATAAAGAAGCATATAAGGTAAAGTTAAATAAATTATTACAAAATTACAATGATTTATTTTCAGAAGAAATAGGTAAAATTGTTAACTACAAAGCTAACTTAAAATTAAAAGATAACATTAAACCTGTATTTTTACGACCAAGACCTGTACCTTTTGCAATGAGAGACAGAATAGAGACAGAAATAGATAGGTTAGAAAAAAATGGGATAATTGAAAAAATCACATATTCACAGTGGGGAACTCCAGTGGTACCAGCAATCAAGCCGGACGGAAGGATAAGGCTATGTGCAGACTACAGAGCCACATTGAACAAAAATCTACTGGATGACAACTACCCAATACCTCGGATTGAAGAGGTGTTTGCCCGACTTAGTGGAGGTAAATACTTTTGTACACTTGATATTAACCAAGCATATCTTCACATGGAAACAGACGAGGAAACAGCTATGTTGCAAGCCATAAGCACTAGCAAAGGCACATACAAGGTAAAACGTCTCATGTTTGGTACAAAGGTAGCACCTAATATTTGGCAACGGTATATGGACCAAACACTTCAAGGTCTTACAGGAGTAGCATGTTTTTATGATGACATTGCTTTACAGGGTCGTACATATGAAGAATTATTACACAGATTAAAACTAGTATTTGATAGACTTCAAGAAAGTGGATTACATTTAAACAAAAAGAAGTGTCAATTTTACAGAGATTCAATAACTTACCTTGGACATACAATTGATCAAAATGGCTTACACCCAATGAAAGAAAAACTTGTAGAAATTATGAATACAGCACCACCTACAGATGTCACTACACTACGTCATTTTTTAGGTTTAATTAATTATTACCAACAATACATACCAAATTTATCATCTAAATTACACCCATTATATAAGCTTTTGAGAAAAGATACTAAATTCATTTGGACAAAACAATGTCAGATTGCTTTTCATGAATTAAAGAAAGAAATATGCAGTGATAAGGTATTAGTCCCATTTAATACAGATTTACAAGTCAGTTTAGCTACAGATGCATCACCAACAGGATATGGAGCGGTTTTATCTAACATCATGCCTGATGGATCAGAAAGACCAGTTGCTTTCGCATCAAAGTCTCTAACAAAAGCAGAACAGAATTACAGCCAATTAGACAAAGAAGCAGCAGCTTTAATATGGGGATTAAAGAAATTTTTTCAATTTTGTTATGGAAGAAAAATTTTATTAATAGTAGATAATAAACCGTTAGCTAGAATCCTTCATCCAGATAAACCACTACCAGTAACTACAGCATTAAGGCTAGTACACTATGCAAATTTTTTAGCAGGATTCAATTATGAAATTAAAGTTAGAACGACTCATGAACATGCAAATGCAGATTATTTCTCTCGAATAAAAGTAAATACAGAAAATACAGAAGATCTTACAAATGACGATACTTTCTACATAAGTCAATTACAAGAATTACCTTTAACTACACAAGAAATAAGAAAAGCTACACAGAGAGATCAAGAATGCAGAGAACTTTATAATAAAATACAGTCCGGACAAGGAAATACTAATACACTACATGAATACACTTTACAAAATGGTTGCATATTTAATGGAATAAGAATAGTAATACCTAAACAGTTACAAAACAAAGTATTAAAGGAATTACATACAGCACATACAGGAATAGTAAAGATGAAAGCTATTGCAAGAAGTTATGTATGGTGGAATGGAATAGATAAGGACATAGAAAGGACAGTTAAAGAATGTAAAAGTTGTAGTTTAATACAGAAAAACCCAGTAAAAGCACAAATACATCCTTGGGAATATCCTAAAGAACCATGGACTAGAATACATATAGACTACGCTGGACCTATATATAATTATTATTTTTTAATAATAGTAGATTCTTACACAAAATGGATGGAAGTTGTACCTACTAAAAACACTACAGCCAAAGCTACAATAAATATACTAAAACAAATATTTACAACATATGGTTTGCCAGTTACAGTAGTATCAGACAATGGTTTACAATTTAAATCACAAGAAATGATTCAATTTTTAAAAGAATATGGTATACAGGCAAAATATTCAGCACCATATCATCCAGCTTCAAATGGTCAAGCTGAAAGATATGTACAGACATTAAAATATAAATTAAGGAAGATGATAAATGAACCAGGAGACATACAAGATAAAATAAACAAAATATTAATGCAATACAGAAAGACACCTAATAGTACTACAGGATTGAGCCCAGGTGAAATGATGTTCAAGAGAAACTATAGAACAAAGATTGATACACTTAAAAGAAATTTATACATAGAAATGTTTGATAAAAGCAAGAACGAACAATATACTATAAATAGAGAATTCCAAGTTGGAGATAAAGTAGTAGCAAGATTTTATAAAAATGAAGATGAAAAATGGAAAGCAGGAATCATTACAAAAAGATTAGGAAAACTTAATTACGAAATATTGATAAATGGACAAAAATATATTAGACATATTAATCAGATAAAGAAAACAGAGATAGAGATATCCTACAAACCCCCTACACCCATAATAAGATTTTTTACAGGTACACAGGAGAGAGAGGAGCAGCCTATGGATAAGGACCAGCCTATCACAACCAGAGACGAGGGTTTACCTACACTAAGTGCATCCAGCCAGCCCATACAGGCACACAAGCAGCCAATACAACCTACACCGAGCACATCCAGTCAACCCATACAATCACACAAACAGACGGAGAGGCCTGTAGAACCTGCAGTTCAAATACCTACACCTGTAGAAGTACAACCACAACAACTTAGAAGATCTACAAGAATTAGGAAGAAACCTGACCGTTTAAATTTATAAATTATATATATATTTTATGTTTCATAATTAATACATATTACATTATATCACAATTTACTTTCACTAGATTTTCAAACTTAAGTCATTTAGTTTACTTTTTGTTATTATACATATTATTACAGCATTCAAGTTATTTAGTTTTTACAGTAGTTCAGCTTTTCATATATATATCATGGGGGAGTGTTAGTACAATCCTAATATTGTGTCTAATCTGTGCATCATTTATAAATTAATTATATTTTTAATCTATGGTTAGACGCTTGTCACCGGTTGATTGAATTAAGAATTACATGTACGCCCTTTACGAAAATATACTACGTGAGTGAAATAAATGTCTTATTTATTTTAATCCAGTTTAATAGTACGATATATACAACAATCTAAATAGAAAATTTGATTAAATATAGTAAATCTATTGCAAGGAAAAGAGAATGGATTTTATAACAATCCTACTGGACTCCAAGATAAACCGATACTAGAGATGGAGCGGACGTGGCCTGAATGTAAAATACATTACTATCGCATTACGAATATATTTCGCTCAAACCAAATTTTATGTAAATACAATACAACGAATTTCAAAATATCCTTCTTAACAATACACATTTGCTTTACGTATTATGGGAATTAATACAATGTAACTTGTGCTACGAAATATTCTCTACTCTTTTTCTTATTTAAATCTCATCGATTCAAAATCGATTTAAATAAATGAACTTTTTATAGCACAAACTTAAATAATAAAATGAATGTTTATGTTTCCCTTTAAAAAATATTTCTTACAACACTGAATTAGTACATTTTACTCTCTAAGTTTCCTCCAAAGTTCAAGTACAAACTTTAAATTAACCACGTTAATAATCTAAAACAAAAGTAAATTGCGTTTTAAGTAGGTATAAAGTGTTTTCGTTATCTTTTAATTATAATAAAAGTATGAAAGATATAAATAATACTACACTTTACTTTTCAAATTAAACTATTGACCCGTCCACGTTATGCTTTAAGCCTAAACTATTATATTACGTGCTTCTTTCAATAAGTACTTAGTATTTGATTTAGTAATATTTTTTATTGAAATTTTTGTACATATGAAACAAAAACATATACAACGATGATAATTATAAAAGTTAAAAACTGTTTCGCAATTATCAACGCCTTCCACCAGCAAAGTAACAGAAAAACAATATGTACATCCATCAAACCAAAATAATGCCATTAAAGAGAGAGAAAAATAAGAACATTAAAGACAAAAAATCCGCAGGAACTATTTTATACATCGGGATCATCTTATGGTATGCATCTAAATCTCTAAAACTAATTCAGTCAGTTGTAAGTTTTTATATACAAATAGCATTAAGTAGAAACAGATCACATAATACTAGTAGGAGTGTAAACAAAACAACCTCACGTTTATAGTTCTAATAGGGATTCAACAACAGCTATAATTTTGCCGGCGTTTTCTCGTGGAGAAAATTAGAAAATAAAATTGCTACCACCGTCCTATTTTCCACTATACTAATAAAATGCGTGTGCAAAGTTTTCAGCTGCGCGACGATATCGTAATACGGATATAATGTAAGTTCTGTGTTAACGTACAGGCAGTGATAGCCCGGTACTGTGCTTCTTTGGAAAACTACTCGGGTTCAAATCTCGGTTACTGCATCTCTGATATTTTTATATGCAATTTACTTTTCATATGAATATCACGTCACCGTAAAGAACACAACAGTCCAAACTTGGCCAGCATAGATTGACTTTAGACGGATTCACCACGTAAATAGGAAGCACTTGCCCAAAAGATGAAAAAAAAATGCATGAATAACTGCAATATCTGAATATTGAAATAGTTCTTTTGATATATAGTAGTATAGCAATGACAATATGAATTTCGACTTTCGTTATCAGTTATAAAACAAATGAATAAGGTATTTTACTCCATATGAAAACCAATCTAAAAATATATTATTAAGATAGCTTAGGTAAAAAGCATTCTGAAAATGTTGGTTTTATAATGTACAAAATAAATTTTAAAATTAAATTTAAAAGATTTCAGATTTTTAATCTGTTTTTAAGCACCACCGAAATAGTAGATGCCACTTCATTACGTCATACCGCCGTGTACACAAAAATAAATAATTTGTTCGGCGTTTTTATACTAGTATTCTTGCATTTAATACTAGTATTCTTGCATTCAGGAACAGCACACCAACAATAAGTAGAATAATAACTCATTTTTAAACTATATAAAATTATCAATTTCATACAAAATCCACTGACGTACTGACACACAGAGTAATAATGGCGTCCACAGCTGCGTTCAGCGTTTTCGACCAATGAGGCGCGAAATTTGAAAATATAAGAATTGAAATGCATTTTTATAACACTTATCGATTGAATAATGAAAATGATGAAATGAATATCGATTGATGCTTTTTTTTAGTAGTGTATTATCACTACAGAATCTGATTGAGACACTTTTCAAAAATTGATGTAATACCCCATTAAAGTGATACTATATGAAAGGCTCTTAAAATGTTTAAGCAAAGCTGGGGTAGAATGTTAGTATATTAAAAATATTAATAAAAAAAAAACAATTCAATCAGTCTCCTTGGTAGAGAAAATTATAATAAAATTCAGTCGCCTGCAGCTCTAGATATAACACCTTTACAAGCAAACACTCCAACATAATGGAACCAAATAAAATACACTTGAGAAACGTTTTACTCAAAAAACATTTTACCGCGTGGGTTTTATTGCTTAAGCATACAAGATTCCCAATTACACTTTAAACAAGAAAATGGTTAAGTCGGTAATTTTTTTGAAAAACCGCTTTCATTGTCAATTATAAATGTTATTATATATTATCTTAGAGTCAAAAATAAAAAGGCATGTCCGCTTATACCTTTTATACTTTAAAATGGATACAACAATTGTTAAAATAAACTTTAGTTATAGCATTTTACTAATTTTAAACTATCAGGTAGTTGTTTAGTTTTGGTAATATTACTTGGACTATTTACATTATGTAGCCTCATATAGTCTGAGTCCCGATGAGTGTTAGAAAATAAAAAAAAATTGAAATACATGCAAAACCTCTGGCATAAGGTAGTAGACCTATACTGTAGCTATAAAGTATAATAGGTACTCCTAGTTTAAGGGTAGAAAAGCCATTCACCTTCTAGTACCTCGTGCTTCCAGAGTAACGGGTTACGAATGGCCGTCTGGCTCAAACAATGACGGGTTTAAAAAACCCTTTCAGTGTACAATGTATATTAAAGCAGGTTAAATAATAACAAGATTTTCTATGTAACAAAATATTATCTTATCGAAATATTTTTTTATGTAGAAGGTACAACTTTTTCTAAAACGTTAACTTGAGTAATTTTCTTGTAACTTACCAGCTGACCTATTTATTTAAAAGTTCTTTTTTTATTATAGCTAAGTAATATTGAAGTAATTTCTATTTAGTGATGTAAAGGGAACCTAGTTCTTCTAACGTAAGTAAAAAGCGTGAAAGAAACGTCATCTTGATTTTGTATAAATGCTGAAGCTTAGAATTATATTTTTTTTCATTGGAGTTATTTTACGCCACCAGAGTTTATATAACATCTACTTCCTATCTTACCTAACAGAAACGTTGTACAGTAATATGATCGTATATAAATCTAGCGACTGATCCTCGCTGTGCTTGGATTCGTACGTTTTGACGTTTAGTTTAGATTTGATATTATATTTATGAGATATTTTCTTGCAGTGAATGGTTAAGTATACCATATATAGCTGACTCGAATAACCTTCTATCATCATATCAAATTTAATCGAAATATGCCTAATGGTTTTCTCATTATTCGTTACCAGACCCCACATAGAAAATTTAAACAATAGATTTGGATTTTTTACTAATATAAATGACTTTCTCAATAAGATTTTTGAAAAACTGTGCAATGGATAAATTAGACTCTCAATATTTGGATTTATCTTTAAAAGAGATATCCATACATGATATAGTTAATAAACAGTGAGTATATTGACGGTCAATGCGTTAAATCTGGCAGTCTATCGCGTCGATTGCTGATAAATGTATCATGTCCCCTAATAGGTGAATGTACTGGTCTAGTTTAGAAGCATGGCTTTGAAACCTGCCATCGAGCATACGTTGCAAAACTATATCAAATACAAAGAAGCTCTACACTTTTTCACTCCCTCGAGGCAAATAGCTTCTTATTTTCTCAGTTCATATTAAAACTGGAAAGTATTAAAAAATAATCTGAAATTATAAAGGAGCGCTCGGTGGAAATATATTTAAATTTCATGGCGCGCAAATGTTAAACTAGTTTTACAGTAAGTACACAATGAAATTTAACTGTGTTGTGACCAACATAAAAATTTATAACGCGAACTTCTGTACCACTTTCCTATTAGAGCGTGGTAAAATGTTGCAGTTGCGGTCACATCGCTAACCTCCAACTAATCCAATATCAAAACCAGGGAACCATACAAATTTATTATTGATCCAATTTTCACTAAAACTGTGAAAGCTTCGTATTTTTAAATGTTTTCAATAAAATTAATTAAAAATATATACATAATTATTAAATCAAAATACTTTTTTCTTGCGTAATAATATTTGATATTTCATTTATTCTTATTAACACTAATAATATTCACAATAGAAAAACTTCACTTTCCTATATTAGAAATCCTAAAGATATATATGAAATGTTAGTTACATTTCATATTTTTCTATAATAAACCTTAAAGTTTGTCAATAACTACAAAAGAAACAGACCGTTTGTCAAATAAAAAAAAACCCGGACGTCCGCCATCTTGGATTTGAAAATGGACCTCATTTTCGCAATCAGCACCCCGAGAAACCTCAAAAATGACACCCATGTCATTATCGAAAAAAAAACCGGATATCCGCCATCTTGGATTTGAAAATTGACCTCATTTTCGCAATCAGCACAAAATGTGTTAGGTTATTTTCGTTACGGAATTTCTGGATTCGGTCTCCACGCTCAAGGCCCGCGATAGAAGCTATGCAATAGCTTAAAAGATAAAGGCACTGAAATTTTTTGTCTTAGCCTATTTATTATATTATCACAATAATATAGTTTAAGCATGAAAGCCTACAAGTATGAAGTAAGTTCGAATACGTACTTTGAAGCATATTATCCCGTTTGAAGTATCTCAAACAAACAAGTGAAGTGAAATTTATTGAATAAGTATGTACATATTCGTGAAATTGATGATATATTAGCAAAATATCGACATCTGTAAATAGAATCAAAGAATCTATATGTGAATTTAATATAACATAAACATATAATAATTTTCAAGCAAAAAAATTACTGTAAATTTATCCGCGATCATATTATCGATAAAGCTTAACCAATATTACAAATATAATGTTTATCCTATGAAGCTTTTTTATGATTTTCACGTTTCAAGCTACAAATTCTAACCATAACGATTGTAGAGGATGGAGTAAGTTACCTATATAAAAACTATTGAACAAGTTTCATGCTTCTAGAACTATAAATTACAATGAATCTGCTAGTAAAAGAATTCAAAAACAAGAAAATACAATTGATTTTTGGATATTACTATCTCCTACTACCCTACTACCCTAGACTAACTAATGTTAGTCTTAAAAACAATAATATTGATATCTTAGTAAAAGTCCTAAACTACTACTCGGAAAAGAAAATTAGTCTTCATACACAATGTATGAAGAAGATTAAAGTGATCCTTAAGTATAATAATAAAATCTAATTTTATGCAAAAAGTGTATAGCAGTTTATGCTTACAAATTAAATATAAATTATAAAACATTCAGCAACGCTGGGAACAACAGCTAGTGATAGTAATAATTTATAATTACTTATCCTCCAAGTTTAAGTTACACCAAGTTTGTAAATTTATTAATATCCTCTAGAGATAACGAGAACACATTTATGTGTGGAAAATATGAGAGGAATTTACTTTACGTAATCGGAATGGAGGAGACGAAATGCCAACCTTTATTAATTTAAAGCTAAAACGTATTAAGCGCGCGTCTTATATAATCATAACTATAAGCCACAAGATTTCCCATGCGAGAATCTTGTTTAGTGTAAACAATGAAATCTGAATAAAAATAAGCAAATATCTATAAAAATGATATATTTAATCACCAAAAATTACAGGTTGTGAGGTATTAAAAAATTGTATGAACTTATTTGTTATTTACAAAATTAAATCTTAGCATTACTTTGATCCCTTTAATATATCTAATTATTATTATTAAAATTATATCCTCTTTTGATCAACTATATAAATAAATAAAACAATAATATTAATAAAGAAAACAAATAAGCTTTTATTATTTTATTCTTAACCAATCCTTTCAACATTCAAATCATCGGGGTACATAAAAAAATCTTTGAGAGTCCACCGTAGACGTCACCTAGTCTGTCTAGCTAGTAGTATAACGCATTGTTATTTAAGCCAATCGTGTGCGCAAAATTTCTAGCTACTCAATCAGTTGATTTAAAATTCCGTAGCAAGACTTGACCTCAAACATAAATACAGCAAGTTAAATAAACGCTTATAATTAGAAGTAAGTTCTACTGTAAATTATATAACACAAGTTCAAAGTGTAAGCCAAAAATATTGTGTTAAAATGAATTAAAGATGCTAAATTTCAACTTTTACGTAGTTTAGTTACTCTAATACGTTTGTCTTAAAATCCCAGGAGGACGGTTTTGTCGGCGTCGGGACGTGACGACCCCACCGCCCGCTGGTGAGATAATCTAGTGACAGAGATTATTCCATCAGTGCAATCAGTCAACCAAACCAGTGGTAGTGCCATGCTTGTTGCCTTCGGGTAGCAGCCGAATGGGCCGGCACGCCCCGTAAAATACCACTCTCTCACAGAAGATCGGCGTAAAGTGGCAGCTATACTGTCGCGTTTCGTTCGGTGAGTGAGAGTCCCGGAGGCCCACTCCCCATCCCTCCCCCACACCACTAAATACTATGATAGTGCGAAATTCGGTGAATCTACCCCAGGAGGGTACCACCAGCGCACATCGCGGTGGAGAATCCCTCTCTGGGCATCCATGCTCAAGCCATACTCTACCTGAGCGTGGATGCTCAGGCTGCCCTCCCAATTCAAGGGGGGGCAATTTTGCGCTCTCGACCTCTGTTCGGGGCATACGGAGCAGGCAACTTAAGGCTACCCCTTTAACTCTTACTGTAGACTTCTGCAACATAAGGGGGCTAAATACCAACTTGAACGCCGTCCACTTCCACCTTGAGACGGCGAAGCCGGCCTTGTTCTTCCTTACTGAGACGCAGATATCTTCTCCGGCTGACACCTCTTTTCTCTCTTACCCGGGGTATAAATTGGAGCATTCCTTTATACCACGGGCTGGGGTATGTGTGTACGTCAGAGATGATATCTGCTCTCGTCGCCTCGACAGCCTTGAAGGGCGGGACCTATCCATCCTCTGGCTACGTGTAGACTGCGATGACCATCCGCGAATCTACGCGTGCCTGTATAGGTCCCATAGCGGTAATGCCGAAACTGACCGACTCGTTGAGCACATGCAAATGGCTACAGATTCCGTGCTGCAGCAGATCCCATCCGCAGAGATCGTGATCCTCGGCGACTTTAACGCCCATCACGCCGAATGGCTTGGATCACGCACCACCGATCATGCGGGAAGATCTGTTCACGATTTCGCATTAGCATATGATCTGACACAACTGGTCACCTTGCCAACGCGAATCCCTGATGTGGATGATCATACACCTTCCCTGTTGGACCTTCTGTTGACCTCTCATCCAGACGGCTACCTGGTTTCCGTCGATCCTCCTCTTGGCTCGTCGGACCACTGTCTTGTCCGGAGTACAGTGCCAGTTACGCGCTCATCACGACCTCGCTTCGCGGGCTGCCGCCGCGTATGGCACTACAGGTCAGCGGATTGGGACGGGATGCGGTCATTCTTCGCGTCCTACCCATGGGGGCAGATTTGCTTCTCGCCGGATGATCCTGGCGTCGTTGCTGACTCTGTCACCGATGTGGTACTTCAGGGTATGGAACTGTTTATTCCGTTCTCTGAGGTGCCCATTGGAGGCAAATCCCAGCCTTGGTTTGGTCGCTCCTGTAAGACGGCATCTCGCCGAAAGCTGGAATGCTACCGAGCCTGGGCTGTCGCGTCGGCGTCTAGTGATGTAAATACCAGCGTTTTTAAAAAGGAGTATAACTTTGCCTCCAGATCCTTCAAAAGAGTTATTGCTGATGCGAAGTCGAAGCACATTGGCAGAATTGGCGAGCGATTAGCGCGTCTCCCTTCAGGAACACGTGCGTTTTGGTCTCTCGCCAAGGCTGTCTTAGGGAATTTCTGTCAGCCTTCTTTTCCACCTCTACACACGGAGGGTGACTCGCTGGCCCATGCCGCGAAAGAGAAAGCCGATCTACTGGGTTCTCTTTTCGCGTCCAATTCGACTCTGGATGACCAAGGAAACTCACCACCGACAATCCCGCGGTGTGATACTACGATGCCGGAAGTTCAGTCCCGGCAAAGTGCAGTTCGCAAAGCACTCCTTTCCTTGGACATTCATAAGTCGAATGGGCTCGATGGCATCCCTCCGATCGTGTTGAAGACATGTGCTCCGGAGTTGGCACCGGTCTTAACGCGTCTTTTCCGGCACTCCTATTCATCAGGCGTAGTCCCGAAATCCTGGAAGGCCGCTTTAGTGCACCCGATCCCAAAAAAAGGCAACCGCTCGGATCCGTCCAATTACAGGCCTATAGCAATTACCTCCTTGTTCTCCAAGATAATGGAGTCCATTATCAACTGCCAGCTCCTGCGGTACCTAGAGGAGCACCGGCTGATTAGTGACCGCCAGTACGGATTTCGTCGAGGTCGCTCAGCCGGTGATCTTCTAGTTTACCTGACACATAGATGGGCAGAAGCAGTTGAGACCAAGGGGGAGGCGCTTGCGGCCAGTCTGGACATAGCGAAGGCCTTTGATCGGGTATGGCACAAAGCGCTTCTTTCGAAGCTGCCTTCCTATGGGCTTCCCGAGAAATAGTGCAACTGGATCACCAGCTTTTTGACAGATCGGAGCATCAAGGTCGTTGTCGACAGTGCCTGCTCTGATCCTAAATATGTCAACGCTGGTGTTCCATAAGGCTGTGTACTGTCTCCTACTCTGTTCCTTCTGCATATCAATGACATGCTGCAAATCAGCAACATTCATTGCTATGCAGATGATAGCACTGTAGATGCACTGTACACTGGCCGCGCTAATATTTCTCGGGAGTACGTCGACGAGTGCCGGAACAAACTTGTGTCTGAAGTCGAAACCTTGTTAACCAAAGTCTCGAATTGGGGTCGACTAAACTTAGTCCAATTTAATCCCAAAAAGACACAAGTTTGCGCGTTGACCGCTAAAAAGTCGCCGTTTGTCGTATCTCCTCAATTTGCGGGCACTCCCCTGTCTGCCACAGCCAGTATCGGGATACTTGGCGTCGATATTTCGAGCAACGTCCAGTTTCGTGGTCACTTGGAAGGTAAGGCCAAATTGGCCTCTAAGAAGCTTGGTGTGCTCAGTAAGGCGAGACAGTACTTCACGTCGGGTCAGCGTCTTAATCTCTATAAGGCGCAAATCCGACCCCACATGGAATACTGTTCTCATCTCTGGGCGGGAGCTCCCCAGTACCAGCTACTTCCATTTGACCGCATTCAACATAGGGCGGTTCGAATTATCAACGATCAAGCTCTTTCCGATCGGCTTGATACTTTAGCTCTGCGTAGAGATGTTGGATCACTCTGCATCTTCTACCGCATTTATCACGGGGAGTGTTCTGAGGAATTGTTCGGACTGATCCCGGCCGCAGAATTTCATCATCGGACATCGCGCCAAAACCGAAAATTCCATCCTCACCACCTCGATGTCCAGCGTTCCACAACAGTGCGATTTCTATTTTATAGAAAGTAAACCAATACCCTAATAAATCTTTCTGGTTTAAAACTATTCGCTTTACCAGTTACAATTTCTACAAAACTCATGCGGCATGGAAATATTCGAAAAATAAAGCTATGTTGAGAAAGCTCTTAATAGAGCTCTAAACTAATAAAGTTCTCAGTTACGTATTTATATTTTCTCTTTAATATAATTTCAGACGACAGCATTATTTCAAACAAAATTGTACTTAAGTAATGTAGCTACGAGTAGAATTCGTCAAGGAAAATGAGCTATAAAATTACTGTCATCTGACACCTCTTTCGAAATATAATAAGAAGTAATCCAAGCATTCTAATTTTTATGAGAAAAAAAAACAAATAATATGTTTAAAAATCTAAGTTGGTTGTAATTGAAATTATTATACCTCTAAACGGCTCGACCGATGTCATTTGATGTTTAGTGTAATTATTCGGTCATTCTGCTTCTTAGCCATAAATAGCCTCTATAAGATGCGGTATCTTAGTAGTAATCGTAGTAAAAACATTTTTTAATACAGAATAGTTACATAAAGAAACTCAGTTTTTTGCATGAAAGCTCTGTGACAGAATAAAGTCTGCCAACCTGGTCGAGTAGTATCGTTATAAATATATAACTTAGTCGTGACAAGAAAACTGATACTTTTCTGCAATGGAATTATAAATTATTTACAGGCCATAAAACTTTACTGCATATGTGACCTTTACGATCCACACTAAAAAATCGAGTATAACTTTAGAAACTTTGTTATACATTCTTGTATATAACAATCTATTTTGGGAGTCAGAGGCTTCAACAGGCTTATGTAACAACAAACAAATATGTCAATAAAGAATTATTATTATTATTATTATTACATTCTCGTCAGATATGAATTGATTATATTTTTAAATCCTTAGCACTGTAAGTTTAATATAAATTTTAGATAATTTAAGTAATTATTGTACTTAAAACATAATTACGTTAATTTCATCTCACAGATGAATATCTCCAACAGAACTCGACCCGCGACCGCTGGCAGTGGCACAGTAAGTAGAGTCACTGCTAACTGAGCCAAATGTATCGTCCATTAAATAAACTTTAATCAATCAAAATATAAACTTTCATTTGCGACTTTTATATTATTATTACAAGATTTAAATTAGACATAATCAATCATTTCAGACACAAGTAGAAGCAAATTCAATAAAGGTTTACCAAAAGATAAATATTGAATCGCGAATCCTCTTAAATATTTAAATACAAATTATCCAAAATAAATTCTAATCCTAACGAGAATTTTAAGCCAACTTCATTTGTCGTTGTATTCACATAACCGGAATGAAATTATTAATTCCGTTCGTAAAGGAGATAATTTTGCAAAATGGTCGCGTTGTTTGACTTTAATTAATTCGAGGCTTGTCAACGGCAAATGTAATTTCGCGGATGTGTATGTAGGAGGAGAGTTGCGCGTTACCGTAATCGTTAACGTTGATTCGCGCTGATGACATATGGGACTTGAGTATCTTATGTTTCCTTGATGGATGAGATTTTAAAGTTATTAAGATTTTGGAATATAAAGTCTCTGTTTCAAGATAACTATATTATTTTTTGTGATTTCTTATTTAAATTATGACTACAAAATATTTGTCAATACAGCTATAAGTAAAATATATGTTTTATGTCGAAATCTTACTTACTTTTCTTAAAATACTTTTCTCTATTTTCTGCGACATAAAATGTACGGTATATTATAAAACCTGAATAAGCATGTACCCAATTTTGCAAAAACAAATCTACGTACCTAGTCGTTATTACGTAAATCAGAAGTTGTGTTGTCGTCAAGTTGTCCATTAGTTTTCTTGCGTTGCGTTCCCAGACAAAGAGACAGACAAACAGGTTTAAAAATATAATAAATTCGACTTCAGTCTAGATAAAAATTTCAATAAGATTAAAAAAATATTTATGCATGCAGATTTGATTCAGTAAGAATTTTATTATAACATACAGCACTGATTTAGATGTCGAGGTCATAACCTCTATGATTTTATATTTAAAGATGAGTGAAATTTAATAGAGCAGACTTTCAATGTGTCTGACAAGATGTAAAAACCATTAAAATTGTCCGTCTATTGAGGTAACATCTTTTTAAGGGTCCCCAAGTAACATATATAAAATTTAGCTATTATACTATAACGAAAGTATAATTATATATAATTTACTAAAGTTTAGGGGTGTCTGGCAGGAGGTAGCAACTGTCATAAGTGTCTGGCAATAGATGACGAGATTTCTAAAGGTATCCCGAAGAAAATATAAAAAAATTGAGCTTTATACTTTAACAAATTTTAGGTATTATTTTATACAACTTTACTGCCCAGGTAATCAAAACTCTATAGTCGCTGGTCGTTCTTACCTATATAGGGGACATGTACAGAAAAACTTTCAGCTTT
This sequence comes from Boloria euphrosyne, assembly GCA_951802675.2. Taxonomy (NCBI): domain Eukaryota; kingdom Metazoa; phylum Arthropoda; class Insecta; order Lepidoptera; family Nymphalidae; genus Boloria; species Boloria euphrosyne. The sequence continues at coordinate 9,360,958 of OX637872.1, forward strand.
TATAAAATAATGAAGGTCTGGCCGTCGTGGGATCTTGCGATATAAGTAAACCAGTCTACCAGTATTATTCTATACTTAGTTATTATATTTAAAACGTCTGATCTATTACTATATTTTATCTAAAGGCTGTTTGAAATACCAGTTTACAAAAGTTTATAAATAATTTAACAATTTTCATCGAAAACAATTAGAGTTAAATAGAAATTATGTATTAATAATACATATACATAAATATTTGTCGGTTTTTTTTGAAGTTGAACTTTCATTAATTTTTGGTTGTATTTAATTAATCTTCACATTTTCTCATTATAATTTAAGACAACATTGCATTGTGTTTGATACATTTCTTCGCTGTATGCCTTCCACTGCCTCGAGTTTTAGACCACTCTAAACTTTCGTTGAGATTCTTGTCATATCTACTATTGTATCTTGAGTAATGTCCTCATTTGACGAAACAAGGCGAATATACAATTATAATTTATATACATTATCGATAAACTTATTTGAATTTCATTAACGTCCGTTTTTCAAAATGTAGAATAAACGAAAATTGTTGTTAGGACAAGATTTTTTGTTTGATCACAATCAGTTCACTAAAGAGTATAAAAAAGAATCACAAACTTTGTTTCTTTTAAAAGCAATATATTTACCTATTAGAACTTAGTATAGTTATACCTAATAGAAATCTAATTATTTCTTTTATTTCGCAGAGTTCTACTCATTTGCACAAAGGCTTGAAAACATATTACAATAAGTAAAAAGTAGCACCCACCGAGCTATAAAACCGTAACTAGAACATAAATATACACGTAGCTTGTACTACAGTATTATAATAAAACACTAGGTGCTACAGTAAATAATAATGCTCTACGTATATTTTATATGAAATTTTATATAAAATGGGGCATGGTGTTACCGTAGATATATCGTAACCGCAAAGGCGTCAAAGGCGGTCAACGTTCGCGGAACAACCTGGCAGGTTCTTCCTCGGGCAATTTCACCCTTTGTTTAAAATGACTATGAGTCATCTCTATACTGAAGAGTACTAGCGGGAAAGATGTCACTGTTTCGCTGCTCCCTACATTCAAAAAGTCAAGTATTCTTCTCGGCTCATGATGCAAGCCGAGTGCAGAATTCAACTGCCTTTTGTTGATGCTCTCTCATGTATAAAAGGAAGTTTGAATTTAGTTCGCTTAGAACGACGTGTATAGTTTTCTGGGATTTATTTTAAAATATATATATTGTAGATCTAATGTGTGTACTATGTTTTATGTATAAAATATGCTTTTAAAATAATTATTGTGATTATGGAGTTAGTATATTATATATTAATTTTTGAAAAATGCTCCATTACAACATATTATATTGATAACATAAAATATTACTGCCATTTTTCTGCCCTTTCAGCACGTGACGCTCATACTTCGTTCGAAGAATTGAAATATGTTGTACCTATCATCTTATAGGATGTTTTTATAATAATAAATAAAAATATACGTAGGTACTTTACGTCATGTGATATCACGTCTACCTAAAAACTATCTAAAATACTATTTAATTTCTAATAAATAATTTCTAGGTCTTTACTATAAGTATTCTTACTTTTTCAGAACCTACTTCATTTATATAAACTAGCAATTAGCATCGTAAATAATAATTATATAGTTATTAGGTTATTAGATGTGATTTTATTCTTGGAATAATTGAGACGTAGATTTGATATTTGTAAATAAAACTTTTTCATTTATGATATCATTTTATTTGAAACAAATTAATACATGCAATAGACATTATAAAAACCTAGTTTTTAAGACTTACGAAACTCAACATTCATCTCTATGTCAATTACCTATATCAATCTCGTTTAAATAGTGAAGGCAAAGTTCTACCCAAGTTTGGTTAACAAGTACGTCATTGTCACATTTCACTCGAGTTTTGTGACTGCAGGGGCATTCATTACAGTTCGACACGCGACACGACTTAGTTACCACCAACTGTAACCGATAACCCATAGATGGTTATCTTCTTTTTATCACAACCTTTACTCGATTTTTACGTTTTCTTAATATGATATATTAGTTCCTATATCATTGTTTAAGTCGATCTTTATCGTCGTCTTAGTCGTCGATTACGATCTTTTTTTAGCTAAGGGATGTTTGAATCTCTCAGTCCATCAGTACATACTAATAAAATTGAAGTGTCTGTTTTTAATTTAAAATAAACAGCTTTTTACTAAATGTATATGTTATACGGTACTTACAACAACAAATCAATTTTAAAATTTTTGTCTGTCTATCTATGTCGATTTTGACGAAGCTTTCACTCGCAGATAGCTAATGTTATAAGGAGTAACTTAGGCTATTTTATTTTATTAGAAAGTTATAAAAAAAACCATTTAAATTATTTTATCTTACGCCCAGCGAAGCGGCCCGAGTTTGCTAGTAATTTAATATTTTAATTGATTTCATTACAAACATGTAGTTTATAATACAACGTAATAACGTTATGTGCCTTATAATGAAATAAAACAGTAAATTTGCTCAATGAAATAAAGATCTCCAAACAAACGTTATTACTTTAGTAAAATGTATAGGTCGATAACTTATTCTGCGATGTCGAGAAGCGTCGCAGTTGACTTAATCAAACATTTATTCGTCTTCCATTGCATTACTCTCTAATTCTCAAACTTAATTTTACATTATTTGAGATGAGATCCATGAAACATTATTTGAGATGAGATAAATGATCCATGAAACTTACAAACAATAAAGTGAAAAATCCCAGATCATTGTGGTTGCGCATTTTTACCGAAAATACTTCAAATGTAAGTCGTTAATAATCTTAAATCCATGCTTTTTATTCGAATGATTTTCTTTGCTCGTTCGAAGTAAAGTTTGCTTGAGTAAATTGGCTTTGGCAAGCCCTCTTACTATTATTATTTTATATACTCTTAAAGTAAATCGAATATTCCTTCTATTTCTAATGCATTACGTTCATCTTCAAACTTAATTTAAAACTCAAACGCTTAAGCTTACATTTATTGCACTCAAATATTTATATTTTAACATTTTAATTTGTATATTACTTGAGATATTAAAAACTGATACTAAATGTACTTTAAAAATACGGCTAATAATATAATATATAATAAACTTTCTTTCTTAGATAGTAAGCAATGAATTGCCTTAATATTTATCATAAACATTTTTTGCTCTTGTCTACTACATATTTGAATAAAATTGAAAATACTTACAAATTAGTCCAATATATGAAGAGTTAACCTTGTATATTTTGAAATATTCATTTTTAATGTAAACAATATAATAATACTCGTATATCAGACAAATGCTAGAAAAGATTATTAAGAAAAATATTTTCATAATAGAAGAATGAAAAATCTTTAAAAGCTGTTTTATTTCTTAGTAATATTGAATACAACGATGTTTCTTCAACGTAAAGCACGTTAAAGTTGTTATGTACATAAATCAGATACTTCGTGGTCGAGAAATGAATTCCACTATCAATAAAGCGTGTGAGTCCGCCTAATCGAGTAAACGTTTGCGATTCAGTGGTTTGAATACGTCGCTAGGCCAGGTAGAAACCTCGTAGCTCCATGTAGCATTCCTTGTACAGTATACACTATTATACGTTACTATAATCTTTAGATTGAGTATTTCACTAAACGAATTTTTACAGCAAATGAGGTATCTTTTTACCTACTTTTTGTAGGTTTGTAATTCAATATTGTGATAAATAAAAATATTTGAATAAATATTTTGATCACGTAATTAATTATGAAAAACAAGAAATTTAAACATTTTAGTTTACTTTCTATAGACATAGATAAATTTTGCTTGCTTGTGCATATATTAAATTAAATTATAAAGCAATCAATTAAATAATACAATGAGCTTTAATTCTTAGCATTTCTTTTAAAGAATATATAGGAGTTATGAACTTACAAGGCTTACAAGGTAAGTCGCCTCTACTCTGAATTATATTTTGCAATATAAATGATGAAGAACACTTAAAACGACTTATCGAACACTCAAACTTCGATATTTTATAGGCTTCTCGTGAGGAGAACTTGTAATAAAAGAAAATAATAATTTCATACATTTTTCATATCGTCATGTTCTTAATGCATTATTTATAAAAAGATACTTAGGTATTTAAGTTACAGATTAATAAAAAAATTGAAACCTTTTCATTTGGTAAATTATAGAAATAACGTTAAGTATTTGAAATATGGGCTAAATATTGTATTGATTGATTTTATAAAAAAATTGAAAATTGTTTTGTTAAAATATATGGTATGATACCCTATATATTTCCTGTTGCATGTTTTGTGATGTCAATAGCCACACCATTAACGTTATTTTTCATACTATCTTTACGAAATATTATCTACGAATACCTTATACCATGCTGTCTAGAAAATGAGAATTTGGGATCCATAGATATTCCATTCTGCTTTTTACCTATTAAATTATGATACAAAACGAAATACGAGCGAAACAGATTCGTACATGTTTTTTAATGTCATTGGAATTGTATTTTTTAAATATTTACAGATAAGTATTGTTTACTTAATCTTGTCAAAATGAACTAAAATTGTATTACGTTAGATAAATAAATATCACATTTTTAATTTTAGTGATATCCTTTTATAAGTAACATATTACATAAACTTTTCGAGTCACGAAGTCGATTGGAGTCCTGACGCACGTTAAGCTGAGCGGAATATGTTCTATATTTCATGGTGTTCACGTTTCAAGCTCAGTGATAGAAAATCCACATTTTATTCTCTAGAGCTTACACAGAATAGTCGCAAGACCGAGTTAAGCAAAATTACTAAAAATATTGGAGTGGTATTAATTTATATAACGACTTCTACGAATGGGGATTCGTAATTAATATTAATTAATTGTTTTGCATTTTTATTATTAATATTGATTTATATATAGGTATATTTACTGTCTTTTTATCCGACAAGTGTATATTTGTGCATTATTTTATATGTTTAACCCTACGTAATTCCTAAAAGGCTAAGCCGTTTATGATGAATAGTCATATCATAATAGGTCATAAAGATCTTCTTAACAATGCAAGAAGGTACATTTTGGCAACACCTTGAGCCACTTGAAATTATCTTTATATTTAATTTAGAGTTACAATTTGTTAGTGAAATATAAACAAAGTATTACGGAAAATTTGGTCATATAGAAAAGCAATTAGGAAATACAGCACTAGCTAGAAACTGAAAATATTAAATTCTAAAAACCAAGCCAAACAGTATATTTTATTATTATAATATTAAAATAAAATTTATCATATGAGAAACCTTATTTTCGTGTAGCCTTGTGTTATTAGTATAATTTTTAATCATAATGTTCTACCTTTGAAACATAACCACTGTTTTATGGTTAATGAGGTTACATTTATGTTCTACAAGATAATTCAGCGTGACAGAGGCAATTATATTCTCCTAGCATTTCCCGCGGTTCCGCTCGCGTTTTAAAAGCCCTAAACAAAATTGCCAGATTTCACATACCGTTTGATGTTTTACAATCGCTTTTTAACAGTTACGTTATTTTCCAGCAGTCAAAAGTATCCTATATCCTGACCCGGATAACCAGCTATCGTCATACCAAATTTCATCAAAATCTGTCCAGTGGGTTTCTCGTGATACGGTCACAGACAGACAAACAATAATTCTAAAAACTATACATTCGACTTCTGTATTGATAATGATGATAATTTCAAAAATAATTTCGACAATATATTAAATGTACAGAATGTGTTAGAATTTTATTATATGTATAGATTAATGTTATCTAAAATTAAACAAACCTATATTTATTATATTAATTATGGCACTTAATTAACCATTAAAAACTATATACGCAGAGCTGCGGGCATAAGCTAGTTTCATACAATATTTGTTCAATCTAGTAGACCCAATTAGCTTTACTCAAAGCCTTAATACACTAGAGTCTTTCGGTAAATTTTATACTACATGAACCACTTATATGCTATATAAAAAAGCTTTTGCGTCTAAAAAATGTAGGTTTCTAAAAGTAAAAGAATCTGTAGTTGAGGGTCACCACCAATAGTAGACTCATGTAGGTACTTTACCTTTATGTCAGTGTAGTGTACACTCTTACACTACATTTTATATGAATTTAATAAAAATTATTACTTATATTATCGACTATTTTAAATCTCCAATAGGTCTTTATAATACATATATGTACAAAATTAACCTAAATATACGTAGGCTACATAATATACGTCTTAGAAACTAGCTTTTTTTTTGATGCTTACACGATTGAATACAAATTACGAAAGTACCCCTTCGAGAATGGACGAGTAAGATTTACTCGAATTTAGAATTCAAATATGTACTCTATTTATGCATGTACATATGTTAACATATGCGTAAATCAGATAACTTACGACCGATCGGTGGAATTCCGTCACTACTACGAGTAAGGTCTAAGGCGTGTGCGCCTTAATCAAGTAAACGTTTCCAATTCAGCGGTCCGTGCGTCGATAGACCAGGTACTAGGTCTATAGAGCTTGTAGGCGTCGCAATCGGGTGCCTTAGATAAACATTTGTGTAGCACTTCACTCAGCACATTTGATGCTTTACACAAGCTGAATTTATGTAGATCTAAAAAGTATTTTAAACTTTGTATTGCTGAATGAAAATAGGCATTTTCCGTAATATATTATAAATGGAAACTAAAATTCAAGAAAAAAAGAGAGAGAAATAAGAAAATATTTTTAAAAACATAACAGGTGTTCTGTTTAAGTACTTGCATTTTTAATTCTTAAGAATGCATATTACGAGAGTCAATTTTGATTTACTTATTTCATGCGACAGTAGAATAAAAATTTTACCATTTTTACTATATCCTGAAATCGGTTTGTAAAACCAACTTAGCCACTAGTTTTATATGTCATGGAAAAATAGAAGATTAAGATAACATAATAAAATCGTTTAATTTAGTTTTACATTCCATTAAAGCAAGAGCAAATTCTTAGCCAAATTCTACAGTGACACTCATTACTGTTCGACGAGCTGCAACTTTATTACAACGAGCTGCATCAATTAAAGTAGATAAATCTCAATGCACACTTTGTCTTTTCAAATTTTTTTACTAATTATATATTTTATAATAATTATGTACTAGCTTTTACCCGTGGCTTCGCTCGCTTCGCACTATATTTTAGTGCTTGGCTGGGATTATCAATTATTAAAAATTACTACATACAATGAAGTTACAAAAATTATATTTATTTGATTTAGCGATTCTTTTGAAAAATATTATTGAAATGTTTGTCTGTCTGACTGTCTGTGACATCGTCACGAGAAATCCAGTGGACAGATTTGGATGAAATTTTGTATGATGATAGCTTGTTTTCCGGAGTAATATATAGGATACATTTTAGTAAGGGAAAACTTCTCATTTCTAACAGTTGGATCGTATTTAGGGACAAACTCAAGCGGAGTAAGGACGAGTTTCTAAATAAAATAGTAATTCAAATACAAATACTAATAGTTATTCACTCATTTATCTTTCATTCTATGGAATTTTATTTTATACATCACCTTTAACTACATCGTATTTCGCCATGTTGGATAACAAACAAATGGCTGACATCGACTATTGCACATTGTTTAACCCTAACGGCCGTAAATCTACATTGATTAGTTTACAAAACGGTGGGCTTTTATTTAAAACGTAAAAGATAAATAAAGATCACCGTTTTTTTCTCAGTAACAATATCGTTTTGGAAGTGTTATTAAAACTATTAGTGCAAAAAAAAAGACTCTAAAAATACACTATCTAGTATACAGCCAAAATAGCGGTATTGAGTTTACGGACACGAACTTATGAGCATTAATTAGACGTAATTAGACGTAATTATCATAGGTCCTCAAAATGCTTACAATCTCGGATCTCACAAAACAATCTCTTTAATCGTAAAAAGTTCCTGAATAAGCCTAATAAATGTGATACCCCATGTAAGCATAATCATAATAAGCACACTTTGTTTTATATATCTCTTACCACGTCATGGTATATTATTATTAATGTTTAATATAATGTGATTAATTTGGTCTTTCTTTCTATTGCAAGCAAAATCATTTTTAATAATTGGAAGTAGAGAAAGTTTGCAAATATTTTTACATGAAAAACTAATAATATAACGTAATGTTGGTAGAAAAAGTGAACCAAAAACAAATGTAGACTAGCAAAGTAAAGTACTATAAAAATGTATTTATATGATATAATAAAAATATTTATTTTAACATCTAATAATAAATAGTAGTGGAGTATACAGGTTCTATTCCCACATGGTGCGCAGTTTTTACTTCTAGTGCCCACAGTTTATTACAGCAGTGGCGAGTGAATATTCTCACTACAAACTTTAACTATAACATAAAAAATAAAATAATTTTATACAGCATGTATTCACAGTGCTAACTTTTGTTATTTTAAGATATAATTATTTCTAGCTATCAAAGGTATTACTACTAATAATTTTAGTGTGTACCTCAAAATCATTACCCAATTAATATTAAATGAGAGGAACCTACCTTATTAATTAATCAAAACGTAAAGGATACAGTTGATAATGAAGTTGTAAGTTGATGTAAAGCAAGCATTAATGTTAAATTTTTATCACCAGTAGCGATTTAACAGTCTAAGGATGGTCCCAATATAAAATTTAATATTTAACGCAAGGCAAATAAAAGAATAATTAAAGTCACTAGTTTTGCGTAATATCAAGTTATTAGGTTTAATATTAATTTTTTTTAGACTTTACAAAAAAATACCAGAAGCAACTTTAATACGTACCAAAGGTATGATTATACGTTTTAAACCATGATAGTAAAAAATGTTGTAGATAAAGTCTATGCTTTTCGAGTCGCGAAACCGATAGAAGTCCCGCACGTTGAGCCGAGCGGAATCCGTACCATATTTCATGTCCTCTACGTTATGCGCTCTGTGAAAGAAAATACATTTTTCACTCTCTTTGGAGCTATCGCAATATATTCCTTTTATTTGTTTCGCTCGAAATACCGATAGTTTTTGTCCAGCTTAAAATATGAATTGTCATTTTTAAATCGTATTCGAGGCATTGTAACGAATATAAGTTCAACTTCCTAGTTCTATTTTATTCATGTGTATTTGAAGTAAACAAAGGAATGTTATGACAATATTTGATATAGAAAAAAAAACTTCGACAAATATGAATGCTTTTTACATATTGACCATATAAGAATTATGCCAGAGATGAGTGTAGTTGCGTCGCTTCGCTTGGATGCGTCTGTAGGTCTATCCATATAGATACTAAATTTCGTCTAAAACTGTCCAGCAACTGTTTCGCGTATTGAGTACAAACGTTCACACGTAGACATACTCTCGAATTTATAACAGTACAGTATGATAGATGTAGTAGTAAAAATATTATTTACTTATACACTATAATTATACTAGTGACAGCTTTATGAAAATTTTCAATGATTCTCCACCATTACAATTATGTAAAGAAGTGGAAAAATATCAGAGTTGCTATTGAGAATATGAATAAAGTATGGGATAAGTTTTTTATAAGCAAATTATGTCGCTGCTAACTTATTTAGAATCCATTTTACGCAAAGAGTGAATTCTTACGAGCTTCCTTTCATACTCGACTCGGACCAACAAAAGACTGTTGAAACTGCACTCTTGCACCATGAACTATGAAGTGTGTTTGACTTTTCAAGAGCGGTAGGCTGCGGAACAGTGACACGGTTATTTCCCACGTGATAAAATGAACACAAAAATATAAAAGATAAATGCTACGATAAAAAAATGTACTTGGGCACTATAGAAAAACGCTTGTAAAAACTGTGTGTACCACGTATTTCACTTTATATGAAGAATGAATAAAAAAAAATTATAAACGTTGTAAATAAACAATATTATTGTATTCAGAATTTTACCACTTTTTATTATGTAAGTTTTATATTGTCAATATCCAAGACAGATATGTAACTGCTTAGACTAATAATACCTAGACTGATAGTTTCATACATAATTCCGCTCAATATTGAAGTAGCATTTGTATGAATGTGTGCGTAAGTGTCACAATGCTAATGGCGTCTGATTTGTTTACAAATTAATTTTCTGAATATATTGTAGACGAATGTTTTACTTTAAATTATAAGTTACCAAATAGTACTAACCTGTGAAATGTGATTTTCTTTTTCTTAGTTTTATTATGTGACATTTATTATTTATTATGTAGTGACTTCATTTTGTATTTAAGATAATTCACTTAATTTTGATAACAGAAGTTATATTATTGTTGTAGGTATTATATTATAGTTGAAGTTATATTATATTTATTTGTTTTTGTGAATTCTAAATACAACTAAATATAAAAATATATACTAAAAGAATGAACCTAAAACTAAAAACCTTAAAAAATATACTATAATAACTAAAATATATTATTAAAAGGAGTCCCTTTAGGCAAGGTTCCGAAGATGCTGGCAGCGTTCCCCCTTTGGATTGCTAGACTAATTCTTTGTCCGAGGTAGCTGCCAGCTCTTCGGTCTCCTGTGATGTCGACTAACCTTTTAGATATTTCCTTAAAAAGCCTCATGGCACTAGGACCCCACGGACCAAGGGTCTCTAATGTAATTGTGTAACTTGACAATTGACATTGACACGACGGGAAACGTATCTAGCCATATCTCGAAATCTAGCCAAAAAAAGTGGTTACAATTCGCTTGGACCTACACTCCATCTAGGTGTTATATATCTATGTGTAACTGTAATAAATCAATTATTTTTAGATTCGTCTTTCAATTACATTGATGTGACAGATGTATTGTTTGTATTTTGGATGTACTTTTATATCCATAAAATTGTTTCACACACAAACGCACGCAAGCATGCAGTTGCATTGGTATAGTTTAAGAACTCGAAATCAACGAACCCTTATTTCCAAAAAAAAATAGCCCTTACATTATTCTTATTATTTAGTGCTTAAAACGGTAAAACTATGATAAGTTGCATAAAATTCTTACGTCCTACATAAGACAATTGGTAATGAGACATTTGTACATGGTTAAGTAAGTATGTAGTATGCGAATTGTATCGGATAATGTCAAAATTATTAGCCTGAAGAAAACATCCAAGCTATTAAGGGTTATGTCGTACATTTATGACTGTGTAAATAGCCGTTTTTGTAGCAAAGCCCCAAAGGATAACTAGTATTTTCATAACATTATAACTCCCATAACCGTATTCATACGATATGTTCATTTTTCAAAGCTCTAAGAGAGTTTTCCACACTTATTATGTAGTATGAAAACAAATAAAGAGCTTGGTTTTCAACTCCCAGCATTAGTTCCTTTACTAAAAGCAATATTTTCCAATCTAAGTGACAAAGTGCACTTACAACGGCTTGTCGGATACTAAAACTTTGCCATTTGATCGGCGTCTCCTGCAACAAAAGTCCAAGTAAAACAATTTTATTTCCTTTTTTCTGTATTGATGTCGTCGCAATATTTTACAATGTAAAAGGAATGAAAAACAGCTTTTTATTACCGAGAGAATAACGCTTCAAAATCGTGCTATTAATAGATTTGCTATGGAGAGCAATATTAAACGACGAAGTATAATATATGTAAATCATTTCATACATATTATCATTTAATTGAGGCAGTAAAAAAATTGTAAAATAAATCAACATCTTCTAATTTTTTTAATAACTCTTTGAGAGAATTTATATGTACTAAAGTTCAAATCACTACGACAGTTAAAAATATTTTAATATCGATGTTTAAGATTTGATTAATTTGTTAGTAATGGAACTAATAAAAGCAAGTTATAATTGCGATTTTTTATTTTTAAATGGTTACATAGGCACCATAAATTTTACTATACTTAAACTGTGCTACAGGAAGGTGTGACAGCCGGGGTGGACAGGTACAGCGTCACTTGAGGATTGAAGAGTTCGTTTTTTCTGTTTGTATTTGGAATTTATAAAGAGTACTGGCATTCAGATTGTTTACTTTAACAGTTAGCACAGCTTTAAAATCTTTTATATGGATATTTTTAAGAGTTTGAAAATAAATCTATATATTATAATATTTATATCATTGCTAATTTTATCACTAATTGTTAATTGGACTATATTTTTAAGTACGACCTCTTCGATTACAACGAAATTTATTACTACATAATAATTAATAACGTCTGTCGAGTCAACTAGTAAAAAAATAAAAGGTAACTAGAATAAAACAAAATAATATTATGATATTAGTAGTGCATAATATGAACTACTATTTTCTCCCCGCTCGCATATTAAGTGAGTAAAATAAAAAAACCTATCTCAATCCCTATTGATAATGCATGCATGTAGTCGATAAGTTTCATCAAAATTAGTTCAATGGTTTAAGCGTTAAAAGGCAACCAGTATACAGATTTATTTTACATTTTTTAAATATAGAACATAGATAGACTAATTAGTACTAGGATTCTATATTATTTATATAACAAGTACATAATATATACTCATATAAATATATATCTAAATAAGAATAATAATATTAAATAAATTAAAAAAAAACATTGTTTGTTAAGTTAGTCATATTATTAGATACAGATGTTACAATTTAAATAAATTACAAATGTATTAGATTTAGTCAACTACTTTTTAATTCTTGTTCTTTGTAAGAAATAAAAGGCTTTTTTATTTTATTAATAATCACTACATATTATAAAACAAAGTCCTCGGCCGCGTCTGTCTGTCTGTTCGCGATAAACTCAAAAATTACTGCACCGAGTTTCATACTGTTTTCACCAATGGATAGAGTGGTTCTCGAGGAAGGTTTTAATATATAACTAGCGGTACCCGCGGCTTCGTTCGCGCTTAATTTAGGGACTAATCCTAACGAAGCGAGGGTGGGTCGGTAGTAAAATGTATACAAGCATATAATCGTAATTCGGCTCTCTCAGAATAAAAAGCCAAATACATTTATAGTGTACAAATATAATTACAGCGATAGTGCCAGCGAATTTAATACCTTTTATACCTACTTGGCTTTATCCAACAAAAGACTACTAAAGCTCTTTTATCGTGGACTACAAAGCATGTTTGACTTCTCTAGTAGGTACGGAGGGCAGCGAAATTGTGACATAATTATTTCCGAGGTACACTTAAATGGTAATGATGGTAGCCATTTGAAACAAAGGATTGAACATTTTTCCATTCGGTTTGACCGCGTTCCACATTTCTCTTGTTATTGAATGCTATAAAAGAATCGTGTGCAATTTTTGTGGCTAGTTCAATCCATTGGAAAAAATATCTACTCGTAGCTTTGCATAGTTGAAGTTGTAGTTTTTGATAAACGTTTTGTGTTTGTAATGTTTTCTTCCTATAAATTGACTGATAACCGAGTCCGTTAATGGTTCATTACCAAAGACATCACTGCGGAATGATTTTTTTTCTTTCTTTATAATAAATTACTTTGTTTAATTTACGGAAATATGTGACATTTTAAATATGGCTATCTTTACCGGTTTATATTGATATTTGGTTCCCAAAGTTTGGTTTTGGTTTTAATATATATCTCAAAAAATATTATTTCACTGTTATTGGGCATCACAAAAAGGAAGAAAGGAAACCAGGAAGAGATAAATTTTTGAAGGAAAAGCCGATGAAAGAACATAACAAATAGCATCGATAATATTATAATTTTTTTCATAAATATTAAAGAGGATAAAAAAGTAGAATCCTTAATGTGAATTATACAATCTACACACACTAAGATAAATTTATAATAAAGGCGTATATTTTGTATTTTTTTCTTAATTCAGAACGTCACTATTTTCTTCAATTTTCTTCTGTCAAATTTATTTTTCTTACAGCTTACGTGGCAAGCTTGGACTCTCTCTCTAAAGCCTCTTCTTGATTCACCTATAAATCGTCACTCGTGCTCCCGATGGCCACACGACGAAATCTGAGAAATATACTAATGTACCTACAGATATATATGAGTAGGGGAGACCGGGGCCACAATTAACAAAAAATGTATTTTTAGTTGTAGCTTAAAAATTATTAAACATTTAGACTTGATTTTTAGAATACATGATGCTTTAATCATTCAGGTATAACGTAATTATCTCAAAACAAACATAATAGAAACGATGCCGTAAATAGAACGCTTTTTCTTAAAAATGGCAGTTGTTAATTGTTACCTCACGTTTGGGGTTAGAATTAACAGGTGTGGGGCAGGTATTAACTGAAGAGGTAAAAATTAACATATGTTATGCTGACTGATGTAAAGAAAAATAAATATATGTAAGTCATATTTTTTTTATTAATGAAAGTGAAATTAATACAGCATTGCATGGAACACATTTTCTTATAAACTGATGATAACAAAATTACAAAATATCTTAACATAAACGAAAACTCAACATATGTTGAAATATTTCAACATTTTATAGTTAAATCTTTCTTAATAACTATTAACCAGTCTTAAATTGGTCATAATTTTAGATTTAAACTAAACTAGACAAATCACTTATACAACATCATATGATGAGGTAGAAAATGGCACATTTTTTTATCTTAAAAGCTAGGAAATGAGTCTTTAATAAAAATCTTCTTTAAACTTAACTAACATCGTCTTTAGACTTAAACAATGTGTATAAAATTTTGTCACAAAATCAACAAAAATATCAAAAATTAGGAACTATTTATGACACCTACGAACTAAAACAGTATCTATTCATAATCATCATCTGAATTACAATTCAAACAATAAAATGATGTGATATCACGTTTGATACATCCTGCTTGGGCCCAATCCTTGCAAGAGATACATTGAATCCATTCACCTCCTGATGTATCTTCATTATAAGAGGCACCGCAAATGATACAAAAATAGTCATCGTCATTGTTAGAGCTATTGCTTTCATTGAATATCCTTTTCTTCACTTTTCCTACTTTTTCGTCTTTATTTATATTTCCTTTAGCTGTTCCTTTACCCTTTACTTTGTTCTTTCCTTTAGCCTTTCCCTTATCTTTTTTGTTCTCTTTGTTCTGGTTTTTTGTTGTCATTTTTTTCTTTTTCATTTCTCTAATATTATGTTCTTCTTCTAGAGATTCTTTTTCCAGAGTGTCAGTGAGAATAGCAGACTTTTTAGCGTGTTTTCTACTAGACGAAACTCGTGGTGGAGCTTTTGGCAGAGGTCTTATGATGTCAACTGCAAAATCATTAGCACCTTTCTACATGCCTGACGGTCCAGCTACTGGTTCATTAGACATTTGCGCTATCACTTCACTCACACTTATATCTAAATTAGGCGCATCGTCTAAAACTTCAGGGTTTTCCAAATTTAGTGACAGATCATCAATATTAACATCATTATCAACATGCGTTACAGAGACTAGTGGATAAAAATAAAAAGAGATCAAGAGAAACATAACATAGGTCAAATTCTTTTGCTACATCCCTGTAATTTCTTTTCTTCTGAATAATCTCTAGCGCAGCTAGCTCGTGTAGTTTTCCGTTTATAAGTTCTCATGCTGTCATAAAAAAAAGTATTAAATAATAATTCACAAACATTCAGCTACCCTGTTAATACTAGCCCCCATATCTGGGGTAGGTATTAACGTGTTAAAACAAGCCCCCCCAAAGTGTTAATTATAGCCCCAAAGGTACATTTTTATTATTCAATAATGTAATAAAATATTGGTCAATAGTTATATTACAAATGAAACGTAGAATTGTTCAGTATAAAATATGCTACTAGGAAAACAAAAAATGTAATTATAATACTTTATCATTCTTGTACAAATCAAAAAATCGTAAACTATAAAATTATCGTTACCTGCTTCAAAATATCGACCTGCACACAACTCACACAAATGATGCGCGGAGCGCAACTGACCAATACTGTGCCATGTGGCTCGATCTAATTGACAATCTAAGACACGCACTAGAGGTGTAGTAGGTATAGTTTTAGAGAAATTTGCTTGTTAATACTTACCTCTGTTAATTGTAGCCCCGGTCACCCATATGCCAACTGTCATATTTTTTCAGTTAATAGCTACTGAATTAATAACGATGATATCGGGACATCATTCGTCTACTGTATTATTTGTGTCAAGCGTGTCCTGCCTATAAGTATGCTAAGTACCTATTTTCATACTTTTTAATTATTAAGACATAAACGAAACGTATTTTTTTTATTACACGTACTTAAATGTCCCTCCAGCTCCACCTTATCAGTAATACTGTATATTGCGCCGTCAAATAGTTTTGCAAATACGTATGGTCTACAGCGTAAGTTTTTTTTATTTGTTATTTTTTGTTATAATATTATTGTTACCTATATTGAGTACATGTACCTAAGTTAAACTTTTAATTGAAAATTATCATCATATTTGAATGTATTTACCTCCTAGATATTAATTAAATGAAATTTGTTTTTAAATGAAACCTGGAATATGAAAATAAAACAAATAATTTGTGCAGATGCTCGTGAATGATGCTAAGTTTATGCTAGTGGGACAACACAGCAACTTAAAGCGAACTAAAAATTCTTATCAAGGGGATTTTCACTTATTTGATAGAATAACTTTTCAGCAAAGAATTAAAAAACTGAGTGGAACTACTAGCGATCAAAATATAATGCAAAAACTTATGTATAAAATTCAATACAAATTACTAAATATAACTGATTTTTACTAAGAAAATGTTTCATATTGGTTTGTTAAATGAATACAATTGGAGCTTTAAGGCGGTTTTACCAAAAATAATTACATTTCCGAACGAAACGACATTACATTCAAGGACGTACGCGAGCACTTAGCAGAAATTAGTCGCGCTTGCTTGGAATTCTTATAAATACACATTACTGCTTCATTGAATTTTAGAATAGATGTTTTGTTTGAATTTTAAACATAAATATTTTTATTTCCTAACAATATTTTAGATTTCCTCACATTATTTTAAGCAACCTTAAAATACCTAAAGCTCTTACTTAAGCTATCTTTTTTCATAGCCAAATGGAGTTGATAAATTGTGATCTCGTGGCTTATCAAATTATTCTAGAGTTTACTTTAGGAGTATGAAAAAGTGTCTACGCAAATTTCTAGTTACTTATTTAATTACACTAATCTAATGACGTTCGTCCTACACTGATCTAAACTGTTTTTAAATAACATATAGTTATTTAAAAACTCAGACTACTATTACAAATTTGAAAACCTTGCAAACTAACTTTAAAAACGGCTGACACGATTTAGTTTTAACTTAAGTCATAGATAACTAAGTATATAGGGACGGACCCGATATATCGATTATCGGGTTAACCGGAAGGACTCTATAATCTACGAAAAAGGAGGTTATACCCACATAATATGTTTGATTTTAATAACAACTTATTTAGACTTATTAATAATTTTCTATCTTATTCCGTGTAAATATTATAGTCATGATATGATTAATAAAAAATGTATACAAAATATATGAAGTGTTTAACATTGTAGCTATATAGCGGATTCTGTTATTGGTAAGTTATTCGCGTTGGTTTAACTAAAATAATAATATGCGTCTAACCTTACCCCGATTATGTCGATAGTCGAGGTCTATCGAGACGGATTCTATGCCTGAGGCGCTTGATATTCGTGATATTCTATCTTAATTGACAGAACTTTGAGTTAAAGTTTTTGTAAACAAATAAGATATTGTTTAAATCGATTTAACTTACCTTTTCGTAACTTTACGTTAATCGTCTATCTCTGGGCTATATTAATGTGGCTTATGAAGAATATACATATTATATGTATTATAGTTTTAATAGATATTCTTGATACTTATTGTACATAAAAAAATAGATTAAACTTAAATAAAACACTAATCCTATAACTTTGCAGAGATTAGAGGTTAGATCGAGAGGAAGCCTATATTATATTAATAACGGAAATCTAATTCGTAATTGGAAGTTTAAGAGCAGTGCAAAATAAATTCACATTTTTCACTCGACTTTCACATCAAAAGTGTATACGAGCTCACACCTCGAATATTTCACACAAATATCAAAAAATTATAACTGAACCTACTATTCTATGTCTCCAGTCTTATATTGGCTAGTTATTAGTCAGTCAGTCAGTTTATTATTACCTCGGTGGTGTATATAATGTCCTGGGTTCCAGTCCCGAGTCGGGTCAAGTTTAGTTATTGAGTCATTCTGTTTAGTAATCCTCAACAGCCTGGAGATGTGAAGATCTCGGTATTTTACCCCTGTACCTGAGCTGTCACCGGTCGTGTAGAGCAGTTGTCCCGCTGGAGTATCAGAGTGACAGGAATAGAAAGTGCACTTGTGTCTGCGCGTACGCTTGTACAGTGTATACTCGTACACTATATTAATATAATATCAGTTAGCTATACTCAATGGTTGGCCGCCGTGGTCGGAATCGGTCGGAAAGCTTTATTTGAAAAATGTTGAATTATAAAAAAATGTATTAGAAAAAGTATAAGTTAAATATGGACATCCATATTAAAATTTTCATTCTAGCCACTAAAAGTTAATGTGCGGTAAGTATCATTCGCTTTACATTATAGGCACTTTACAGCAATCTTGTCTGAGTGAAATAAAATCATTGATTTCGTTTATAAAGGAGAGAATTAAGCGGAATGGTCGCGTTGTTTGACTTTAATTAATGCGAGGCTTGTCAACGGTGAATGTAATTTCTGGGACGCGTCTGCCTGAAGCATGTTTCTCGTTACGGTAATCGCGTAATGTTCATTTAGTGTTGATGACATTTTGCGGTTTGAACACACATGTATATTGTACGTAATCATTCATCTAGGAGGTATTAATTATTATTAGTACCTATAACAAAACGAATCTTCTAAATATATAAAACAGAAAGATCACTCACTCACTCATAACAAAATTTCGAAAACCGATTGTCGTATAAAGATTATATTTGGCAGGAAAGAATATTATAGGTAAAAGACCTCACCTGGTAAAAAAAATTGCGACAGGGTCGTATTAAGGAGGACTAAGGGCTCTCGCACGTTTATATGTAAGTACTTGTTCTTTTTATGCAACAAACTTTAAATTTAGCAGGAAGCATCTAGTATATAAAATTTATATTAAGTATCCTTTTCTATAATGAGACAATGTATATACGATAGTGGTAGCCCAGTGGTAACGCGCTTTGTTAGATAACGGAGTGATGCGGGTTCAAATCCGGGTATGCACCTCCGATATTTTAATGTGCGAATCTTTTCTATCACAATTACCACTTGTCTTACGGTGAAGGAAAACATCGTGAGGAAACTTGCATGTCTAATAAAACCAAGCAAGTTTTCGAAAGTCATCTGAAGTCTGCCAACCCGCACTAGACCAGCGAGGTGGACTATGGCCTGATCCCCCTCGTATTGAAGGGAAGCCCGTGCCCAGCAGTGGGACGTTAAAAAGGGCTGAATACATAATGATCGGTATATTCCACCAGTACCAGACAATATGTACCAGACAACGACTTTAAGCGCTACTTGTTATTATTATCTTTATGTGCCGCATAATATGTACGTATTTCTATTTACATAAATTGTTTTTGTATACATATTGTACGAACTTTCATAAGAAAAGTGATTCATCATAGATTTAATTTTCAATATACATTATCATCTCTTTATCTTTATTTTAATCCGGCTGTTATAGTATTAGAACAAAAAACAAAAGCCGACTTCAAAACTTTACAAACCTAATCTAAAAAGTAAAAAACAACACTTTTAATTAATAAGTTAATTTTAGACTCGGTGCCAGCCAGGACGCACAATTTTATCTTGCCTTTGCAATGAACTTTCGAACGGTTTATTGATTAATTATGTTTACAAATTGATAGATTAATCGAATAGGTATCTATTTAGTAGCTTATTTTGCTTCGGCTTATTAATCCTTATTATTCTTAGTTCTCCATCTTTCGAATTCTACGAGATAAGGTTTGGAAAAACAATAAACCCTCGATCCGTATTTTAATTATATTTTTAAATATTTGAAAGGGTCTTTTGATCCGGTATTACTGTCAGCTTATGGCACAACGTGATAGATTGGCTACAGCCGGACTCTTTAACAAAAAATCGGACTTCAATTACGTCAGAAATACATTTTTACCTTTAGCTATTATAGTAATATATTTACCTAACAATTACTAGTGTATAGAGGCATAATACCATAAAGGCGTATCAATTTAGGGAAATTTATAAAGTACTTGTTATACAGTTACATCTAGAGCATTCTGTGGATCATAGATAAGATAGAATTAGCTTACATACGCAATCTCTGGAAATAAATTTTAAATTAATTAAAAAAATTCAATTGTTTTTACTGTTTAAAAAAATATCAAAAAATAATTTTCTAACTTACCTACTAAAATCCAGTCCTAATAGCTAAAGCTTTTTTTAACCTTTTTATACATATTATGTATACTGTTCTTTATTGCACATAAAATAAACACAGTAATTAAAATACAATATTTGTTTGCAAAGGTTATACCTACCATATAATATTCACTTGTAACATTATTCCACTTAAAGTTGTTGGCAACATCTAATATGATATATTCAATGCTTTCATAAAGTTTAAATGATACCTCCTACTCTTCATTTGCCGAAAGCAGTTTTCGCTCAAGTTTGATTTCTAAATTACAAAATTATAGTAATATATTTATTTATTTCAATCAAAATATTCTTGTTATCAAAATTTTAAATTAATTTCAAATAGTTACGCGTTTCCACTGAAATTAATATAAAAGTACGTTCGACGTTGTTAATTTTCGTTGCATCTAATAGACGCGGCAGCTAACTTAAATCAACATTTGTAAAGCTCTTGTATTTCGTTCATTGCACGAATAACTATAAGTCAATAGCCCATATACTTTTTTGCAAATAAGGAAAAACGTCAAACAAATTAGACACAATAATAATATGATTAATTTATAAGCGCAGGACGGCTAATATCAGAAGTAGGTCGTAGTCAAATTTATTAATATTAATCGAAAAAATTGTAAATGTAAACACTTAAAATGATTATCATAATGACAAAACCTATATTTCTGGTTTTTTATAGGTAATAGCGGGCGTTCGTAAAACGATCGAAAGAATTCATAATTAAAAGCGTTAGAACAGTGAAACATTTTTAATTATTCTATACTTGAAAGTTTTAATGAAGTTTTGTTAGAATACCTTACTATTTAATCAAAGTATTTTATAACTTTTAAATATATTATATAAGCTAAAAATAAAACATGATTTAAGACGAACGAAAACCCAATTTATAGATTTCTGTGAATTGATTCATTTTCTTTTAAATTTCCGTTTCGTAGCTGACGATATTGGAGTTATATTTTTCAATTCATTTCAAATTATTAAAATTTCCGTTCACAGTGAACGTTAAGCGTTTGCGATAAACTTTTTTGATATTACTCAGCACCCGGTGCACGTAAATCTGCCCTTACAGTGGTCTCGGTAACTTTTTCAATTTAACAGGTAAGGATAAATCGTTCATTCTTTTTATTTGACTACATTGAACTGACAAACTCACTCCAAGTTTAGGCGAAGCGGTCTATTGTTTGATCGTATTAACTTTGAAAATCTTTTCTACGGCATGCGAGATTCAAAGTTTTGGAAATATGATAGTAAAATATCTTAAAAGTATATCGAAAATCTAAAAAGTCTTGATAATTTTTGCTACATTTGGATTTAAAAGGTCTAACTTGACTGAGGACTGATTGCTGTAATTGGGGACAAGAATAAAAATATATTTATTTTATAAACATTTATAATATTAATTATTAAAATTTTTAATTAACAACTTTTTGTTGAATAGGCATTGGGTTTCCTCATATTCCTCCATATCCGCCAGAACGCTCTGCACATTCCAATATCATTGAAAATAAGATAAAATAGGCCACCGAGCATTAGAACAGTCAGCACATATACTAAACCAATAGCAATTTTTGGTATCAGAGGTCCAAACAATAGAACACGAACGTATTCAACCATAATAGCCTCCATTCCCCTGGAAAAAATATTGAAAACCAAGAATAAGAAAAAGAATGAATACGTCACTTGTAATTGAAAAAGAGCAATAAAATATATAAAGCAATTTTCTTAAGAAATACCTACTTTTGAAAATATCATATAGAAACAGTAAACAGAAATGTGTTGTAAAATTTTTGTAAATAAAATTAAAAAAATCTCCGTAAATTAATTACGAAAATAAATTTTGGGAATTTCAAACTTGGACGATCCGTTTTTGAGACAAGTTAAATAAACAAAAAAATCTTTATCTTCTAATCTAATATATAAAAACTCGTGTCACAGTGTTTGTTATTGAACTCCTACAAAACGGCTTGACCGATTTTCATGATTTTTTTGTGTATATTTGGTAGATCTGAGAATAGGTCGTTAGCTATTTTTTATCCCCCTAGATGATAAGGGTGTCCCTCTCCAGATTATTGTTTTTTTATGATTTCTACTATTATACCAATCCCTATTTCTTAAAAAGTGATAAGAACGCGGGCGGAACCGCGGGAATTGCTAGTCTTATATACAAAAATCTCGTGTCACAGTGTTTGCTATCAAACTCCCCCAAAATTTTGATTTTTGATTCTGATTTTTTTGACTTATTTGTGTACATTTGGTCGGTCTGAGAATAGGTCGTAGGCATTTTTTCCGCTAGGTGATAAGGGTGGCCCTATCCTAATATATATTTTTTATTTTTTTTTTGATTTGGCATCAAAAAATACTTAAAACCCTAAATTTTCAACCTTCTAGGGATTGGTTTCCTATCTTTTAATAGTGATTAGAATCGCTAATATATCGCCGTGGGAATTGCTAGTATTAGTAAAGAATCTCACCAATAACTATGTGCAGTTATGAGTATGGCAAGTATAGTATCGAACAATTTATTTGGTACAAGGAGTCCAAACGGGATGAGTCCGACAAGAAGAGCTGATGTCGCTTTCTCGATCACCCAAAGCCTCGCGTGGTCGTGAGCTTTTTCCTCCTGACGTAACGCCACGCTGGTATAAAAACTTCTCATCTGAAATATAATATAAAATTACGCAGTGCGTGTGTTCGTTCTTTTTTTCCTCATAAACGATTCGATTGATCGATTTTTAATAACTTTTTTGTGCACCATCTAGGCTGTTCTTAGGTATAGTTGGATCTTTTGTAAGGCGCTGTCTCTGTCTATATTTGTAATTTTTTTATACTCGTATATCTATACATTTTTTTATTTTACGAAATATACTTGTAATTGAAAAAGAGCAATAAAATATATAAAGCAATTTTCTTAAGAAATACCTAAATAAAGGTAGCACTAACTTCTGTTTAAAAGTTTCAATAAAAGGACATGTTTCAATTTATTATTATATAAGAATATAATAAAATAATACCAGTGAATTATACCTTCGGTTTAAAAAAGCATTCTATACATATTCTATAAAATATACTCACAGGTTTAAATAGAGGCACATTCTGTATTGAATTTCCAAATACAACATGATTGTTAGCCACCGTACAACGTCTTAAAATAGGTCCCATTAACAGTTTTGGAATATGACGGGGTACGAACATGTTTGCTGAAACTATAAACGTCACCACTTTTAGCTTTTTGCGAATGCAGCAACATACAGTTTATATTTCAGCAGCTGGTCATTAATATGCAATGGAACCACTCTGTGGCTGTGTCGTTTTTAGCACTAATATAAGCATAGAATGATTCTAAAGCTCAAGTAAGGAAAAAAGATGAAGAACAATAGTAATAATAATCAGGAGTAAAAAACATATTCATTAATATTTATTTAGTTACCTATTTATCTTAAAATTTCATACATTATAACATTACTAGCGACTCACCCTCGCTTCGCTCGAGTTCATCTGTAGGTTTGGTGCGGGCAAAGCCGCGCCTTTAGATACTAAAACCTACACAAGAACCACTTTATCCATTGGCGAAAACAGCATGAAAATCGGTGCAGTAGTTTTTGAGTATATCGCGAAGAGACAGACAGACGCGGAACTTTGTTTTATAAAATATAGTAATTTTTGAGTAACTTTTTCATTAATGGTATCACTATTGAAATTAACTATAGAATGGTATTTTCCCTATAAAAATAAAAACCGGAAGAGAAATTCAGTAATAACGTTTGATGTTTCATTTCTTTATGCGAATTGTTTTGGAACATTGAAGTATGATATTGAAAGCGTTGGCCAAGCAGTCCAATCAAAATATTCTAAAACTCTGTCATTTAGATTTTTAAATAAATATTTTGTTATTGCTATATACTACTGTCTAGTATAGCGTAGCTATTTATGAGTGAACGAATGTTAAAATAGATTCTGTAGTTCAAATCCCTACTCAAAAAACTTCTTTAGAAATTAACTATAATAGTACATAAGTAGATTAAAATTTAAAAAAATCCGTTTTAAAAACGTCTCAATTAATGTCTAATTAGATTTGAAATAATGAGTTACATAAACATCGACTTCATGAGGTTTGAAAACCCATGCCCACAAGTTACTAGAGATTTAAGATATTGTAAAAGGATCTATCATTCAAACTACAGCGATATTAATATTATGAAGAGGCAGGTAACGAATTTAAATGTAGAAAGTTAACCAAACTTGTCAAAGAACCAAAGCTTAAGAGAAGTTAACACGGCTCGTTGGTGTTTATTTAAGCCAAAAAATTATAGAATACAGATATATCTTTGAATAAATTAAGGTTTTTAATAGGTAAATTAACGGTTTGGCAATTTAAATCATTATTGTATCAATAAACGCATAACCCTTTTTAATTTTATATTTTATTTAAATATTTATATGTTTATAGCAAAAAATTAGTAGGTAATTCTTAGCAAAAATTTGATGGGACCAGAAGGTTTTCACATACTTGTATATTATGTGATTGAGGTTCAACCTGCTTGCGAAACGTTGTGGACGGTTGTATAGTAATTAATTATAGTCGGCTAAGCCAAGTCTAGCTTAGAAAGTTAAGCTTAACACAAGCTCTATCGTAATATAGGCACTTAGTACGTACACGAATTACATACAATTTATTACTATATAAACGTGTTGTTTGGTAATATACGTATATTAAATATTTATAAAATAGTTACCTGGTCTTATAAAATATGATATAAATGCCATTTTATTTATATTTTTCAAAGGTGAAATATTTGTGTCATAAACTATGCAACTGTCAAGTTTGTAGAATATTTAAAAATGTCTCATGTCTTTTTATGAATGGTCTTCGAAGAGTTTGTATAGGTAGATAAAATAATTATCCGTGGGTGTAAACCATAATTGTGTTCTAGTTCGTATATTTAAAAGTATATATTATGTTAATGTAGTAATATGTTATATGTATGTAGAAATTTCTTAAATACATAATATAGGATTAGGTAATTTTTCATTATTTCAAACTATAATCTCTACCAAATTTCATCTCAATCCGCTCAGCCGTTGTCGCGCAATAAACTAGCAAACATCCATCCAAATATTTTTATTTATATTATTTATTTAGACTTTATAGGTTTTTATTTTATCATTAATTGTATCGCCATGCCTATTCCGATAGCTTTATTACGCCGTGTACTAAACATTATGAACATATATTTCACATTGCACAATACATTAACGTTATGAGGATATTTTGTTATTAAAATTTAAGGTCGTGATTTTTTTTAATGTTAAATCTCTTGAGAATGCCGCAAGTAACTAATAGTAGGGGAGCCCACGATGCTAAATGGGGATTTACTCGAGCGTCGTAGAGACCTATTGGGATGCAAAGCTTAGATGATAAGAAGAAAAAAATGTTATATGATATATACCTTTACATCGGTGGGGGAAGCGGCTATAGATTTTTAAATATGTAAAAAAAAAACTTTTGCATGGACATCCTCGAGCGCGTCAGATATTGATAGCATCAATGCCCTACGTATTTTTAATAATGTAAGTATGTTAATCTGATCGTTTGCGTGATGCGGGTGGCTGTATTTAGGGGTTGAAAACGAAAAAAAAAAAATTTTATCGAGCGCGTCAGATTTTCTAAGGAAGTGTTAAGTGCACCAAAAAAAAGCTCTCATTCACTAATCTGACGATTTCGATGGGACGCAAACTCGTGGCCATTTTCATAATGTGCAAAAAAAAATCGCCATTTTGAAATACTCAAGCGCGTCAGATTAAGATATATATGGTTCATCTTTATGTTCTAAACGTACTGTCTCATAATCTGACGATTATTTAAAGGGATTCGCCTAATCTGACAAAAAAATTAGAAAAACGGCCTTCCCTGCAACTTTCCGCTAATTCCATTCCTGGGCGCTTAAAATTGTACTTCATAAGTATTTTGAGCTCAAAATATAATTTATGTCATATTTTGAGCTCGCTGAGTTCAAAGAAATAAAACTATTTTTGGAATTTTCAAACCGCAATTACTTTTGAATGGATCAAGCAATTTTCACGCGGTTGGCGGCATTCGACGCAGTTTTATCATCCTCATAAGTAATTTTGCAATTTTAATTGATCGAACCACAAATTTCGGAGTAATCCCGAAAAAACACTTTTTCGGGTTTCTTTCGTTCACGATATCTCTCGAACGAATCAACTGATTTTGACCAGCTTGGTGGCGATCGACGTGGTTTTTCAAGCTCAAAGGCGGACTAGTTTTTGAAGTTAATCGATAAAGCTGGTTAAAAGTTATTCCAAAAAAACCACTTTAAAAAAATATTTCTTATTTTTTTTGAAATTTTTCAAAATTTCTTAAAATCTATCGGTCCGAATCGGTTCAAATTCACAGGATTGTCATGTTCCACTACACGTTGATCTTGTAAATACTGAAAGTCTCGTAGTATTTTATTTGCAGTAAATAATTTATAGTACTGTGCGGTGATATAAATCATTTAATGATGATTCCATCGACAATTCGAGGTTATCATATGTTCCTCGAGACTTTCGCATAACCGGCTTGCTCCGACGATATTCCAAAATATTTACACATTTTTTTAATGTTTCTACCGTAAATTTAATTGTTTTTTGTAAGGTACTTTCACCACAAAATACACATTTCAAATTAATATCACTCATATTGAATATTTATAAACTTTAATTCACACAAATAAAATTAAAATAGCAAAAAAGCCAAAACGTTGGAAACACGTTGTAAACAGTATGCCACGAACGAGTCTTTATGATCAGCTGTGATGGCGTCATGGCAGCAGAAACCAGAGTGGGGACGGAGTGAGAAAGTAAAGAGAGAGAGTAGAGAAAGAGTGAGAGAGGAATAGAAAAGCGGAGAAGGAAATGTAGGCATCACGCAGCTGCACGCATTTAACTTTATCGACGAATTTTTGTTATTTCGGCTTGCGGAAATCGTCAGATTATATATTTTTCATTATTCTTAAATTATTTCCTTCAAAATAAAAAAAAAATTTAGCTACGCTCGAGAATGTCGAGATGACGTTTTTTTTTAACAACTTTGTTACCCTCCCCTTTTTTTACGTCACTCTCAAATTGTCAGATTAGTGGAATATACACTTTTTAGGATGTAATTAACTCACCCTACCTTAATCTGACGCGGTCGAGAATGTCTGATGGTCAATTTTTTTTACTAATCTGATCCTGTATCCTTCACGGGCGGCCTTATATATGGGCCTCATGTTTTGTGGAGGTACTTAACCGGGTACAAGGTATCCCCCTGTATATTAATCTGCCGCGCTTTAGTAAATCCCGAAATCCCCGCTTGGACTCCCCTACTATAAGCAATTGTAAAAATTCATCCCTTATTTCAACCCCTTACAGCCATTTTTTCGCATTGAAAAGTCCTAAAAAAGCCTATGACTATCGGTTCAGTAGTTTAGGCGTAATTGAGTAACAGAGAGACAGAGTTACTTTCGCATTAATAATATTAGTAAGTATTATTATTTATTTCTTTTACCGTCTTTTAGTTATAATTTCTAAACCAATCCTATATATTTGGAATTCTATGAAAAAGTAACCGTTTTCGTAATAAATATACCAATTTTTTACATTGATAGTACCTAGTATTAAAAATAAGCACTCGTTAATATATGTATTACATACATATGTAATTATATAGAAAAACAGTAATTATTCCCAGACATATTGTTCTTATAAACATAATAATTTGAAATTTACACTTTTGCTAAGAATAACTCAATTAAGTGATATTATCTAAGGAAATTTCTCACTTGTTAAGTTTACAAAAGCAAATCATTCTATGAGCCATTTTCCACTGAGAGGACTCCCATTGAAAACTGACAATGCTGTCTGTCGGTGGACGGAAGCCTATTGTTATACTCGGAAGCTATTATTGACATTATTTAAACTCCTATTAAAACTTTTAAATAAAAACTTTACTGCGCGCTCTCACTAAAATCGATAAGTAATATGTCGATCACAGACCTCGCTCTGTTAGCTTTTTTACGAGTACGGCTCGTGTAGAAAATGTTATTAAATGTTCATACATATTTTTATGCAATATTTTTTGGTGCTATTTTATTGTTATGTTTAATATTTAAAAATGCAGATAATTAATTATTAATATTAATAATAATATTTTAAATTATTTACTACTCAAAACACTAAAAAAGCAATTAGCAATTTTAATTTAATAGACATTATAAATAAAAATATAATAAAAAATACATTTTTTATTATTAATATACATAGCTAAGCTGGAATTAAACTAAGTGACTACTTCATGAATCTATTAAGTATTTTCGATGTCAAGAATGTTTTTACATGAGGTTTTAGCACCAATTTTCCAAACTACTGATCCTGATGAATAGCTGAAGCTTGCCTATTTTACAATCAATGGGCGTTACTCAAAAGCGTGTTCGGCTCTTGTGGTATGACGCCGATGAAGCGCTCTATCGGTATCCTTGTTAACTTTATTTGGCCAATGTACATACACTTAACAACGACACTAATTAGTATTATATCCTGGTTTACATAAATTATATTAACATATTTCCATAAAATATAAAACTTTTCATAATTTTTTAACTAAAAAATCAATAGGGGTTTTATTGGACCAACAATAATCTGAATAAGTCCCTGAAAATCCGGCTTTCAGCACCCTCCTATATAAAGTAGGATTGTGAAAATGCCGACAAACTTGTTGTCATCATTTTTTCAGGCCAGTTCTTTTTACATATAAATATACTTTACCATAAAAATACTGAATTAATATGATTATACTGCTTAATATAAATATTGATATATTATATACTATATTATATTAATAAAAATCAGTAGATTTGTAAAACTGCGAGAACAAGGTCAAGACGAAAAGATAAACTAAAAGGTTACACACGAAACTACTGGCGAAAATAAGCCATGTCATGTTTCGAATTGACATCCATCGTTGTGCTTTATTTCAACTATATGGATTTCCTTGTACACTCTTTAAGGAAAGTCCGTATTTTTATTTTTCATTAAAATAAAATTCATCAAACTAAATCTAAATGGGTTCACTTATAAATTTTACGAGCGGTTCATCCCCCAACAATGTAGTATTCACTCTAGACATACTTTTGAGTTTGATTTAAACGTAGGGTACCTTTCTCCCTATCGCTTCGCAAGGACAGCTAAGCTTCATTGTGCTGACTTCGCTCGTGGTATTGATTTTTTTCTATGGCTACTAAAGTAGAAATATTTAATTAATTAGCTTGATGTTTTAGCAAAGCTGAAATTTGACATATTTTTCTCTTATGTGGTTAATTCTAAGCAAAATTTATACGCTAAGATTATCATTGTATTGAGTCTTAATAAACCTTATTATTTTAAGCAAAATCGTATTTAAGTCAACCACTTTTCGATCTCAAAAATATATACATTTTATATATTTTTGGTTTATCTATTATTAGGTATAAATATAAAGGCTAAGGTAACGTCCCTCAACGCGCGTTCAGCTCACCGCCAGTAGCGTCCGGAAGTACCATCCGGCGTGAAGCCAAGAATATACGCGCAGGGCCCACTTCGGTGGGTGGTGTGTCATGTGGGTTGCTCTAGGTACTTCTCTGAGAGCAGAGTGGATTGTGGAGCAACTCCTTGGCTGTGCGATCTGCTTCGGCAGACCTGCCGAGCCGTGGTCGCCTCGCGCCCCCGCTCCGTATTTAAATGCGCAAGCGATCCTGTGACGCCCTATTAAGATGGATGATGGGTGCTTGGGTTTGAGTGCGTAGTACTGGCTTGTCCAACTTAACCACCTGTTTTTACAGGTGTTAAAAATACTTAGTTGCTATATCACATTTTAATGGCTCAGACAAACTGTATTGGCTTATATAATTATTACGCACATTTTGAACAAAACCATAGTATTAGCATTGTGCATATAATGACTTTATAAATCGTATATAGGTATACTATGTCATTCAGCGAAGTTGTTTAAGCACCCTCCAGCCGCCGCCAACGAGTGGGTTGAGTGGTAAATTCATCACAATAGAAATAGTCTGAAGTTAAATATATGTCATCTTTTTAACAATATGGTTGATATCGTCAAAGAAAATATTTTATAATTTATTTTCGATGAAAATAAGCGAATTTATTGAACGCTTTTGTAAGGAATTTTGTCATGTAATAAGCGGGTAGCTGTCAACGGCGAAATTAAATTCTTGTGTGGCTTAATAAAAAAGTAAACCTTTAGTACGCTCTGCCCAAAATGTAACGAATAATCTGAAAAACAATATACGAAGCATTATATCGGGAATATTGAATATAAAAAATATTATACCTGTATATCAAAATTACATAAGGTATTTTAATTAAAATATTGGCTTTTTAGGACAAAAAAGGTTTTAGTACGCCATTTTAGGACATTGAACATATGAAAATTAAAAACATCGTCAATACTCAATGTCATTTTACAAAGCTTAAGAACGAAGTAAATAATTTAATTTTCAAATAATGTTAGCTAGAAATGTGTTTGTAATTAGTCTTAGACGATGTTTCCGTACTTTTAATTACTTACGTGAGAGTGCTGCTGATGAAGTGCCAGTAAATAATCCTTTTCAACTCAAGCCAATACAATATGAAAGCCATACTCTACGAAAACACGATAATGCGAAACGGCAAAGGTTGTATGAATTCGGCCTCTATGTCGCAGCTTGTATGCCCAAATATGTCCAAAAGATTCAAATCCAACATACGGATGAGCTAGAAATATTAATTGCCCCTGAAGGCTTTCACCCGGTTTTGACGTTCATGGCTTATCACCAACATGCATGCTTCAATCAATGTTCTTTAGCTACTGCCATAGATGTACCTAGCAGGAAATTCAGGTTTGAAGTCGCATACAATCTGCTTAGCTTACGGTATAGCGAGCGAGTGAGAGTAAAAACTTACACAGACGAGCTCACCCCTTTACATTCAGCTGTAACTCTATGGGGAAATTGTAATTGGTTAGAAAGAGAAATGTACGACATGTTTGGAATAATTTTTATTAATCACCCTGATTTAAGGAGAATTCTTACTGATTACGGGTTTCAAGGACATCCTCTTCGAAAAGATTTTCCTCTCACAGGCTATATTGAAGTTCGATATGATGATGAATTAAAAAAAATAGTATACGAACCTGTTGAGTTTGCTCAAGAAATGCGAAGCTATCAACTAGAGTCACCATGGAATTATTTAAAAAACTTCCATGAAGGTTTTAACAGTCCTGAAACTGAAAAGAAATGAACAAACCAAAATGCTGTTTTTTTAACAATGTATAAAAAAATCGTAAAGTAATACATAACATTCGCTATTTCAATGCAATGTTTTATTTTTATTTAGAATTTATAAAAGATAACGTATACCTTACCTTCATGCTGCATAAATAGTAGTTAGTAACATCTGCTTATATTTCTACAGAAAGACTGTTGCGCAGTGCGGTAAAATATGTAAATACTAAATGAATGATTGACTGCGACGAATATATCTCTTGCAAGATTTATACATGAGTAGATCGAGAGCTCGTCTTGGAAACATGATAACCATGGACTGTAGTTGTAAATTACTGAACATAATACTTCTTATAAGTCTATTGACCATGACTATATTAAAAGATATACCTAGTGTAAGAAAGCCTTCCCATTCCAATTTTTCCTTTGTAATGTGTTTAATTATTTTCCTCTAGTAAGAAGCTTGCTAAGTAGGTAATATAACACTGATTCATCTTCACAGTATTCCCTAAGGCGTAGAAAGAAAGACGATAGTGACTCATCATCACTTTCTCGGCTTCAAAAATATAACTGGCTATATACGTATTTATTATTAGTATACTAGTAAGAGTCAGCGACTACGTTTAAGTAACTAATAGATTTTATATTTATTTAAGCAAATGGCCTAAAAATTATACTATATAAATAAATATTATCGACAGTATTTTTTTTATTTTTAGGTCGAGGTTTATAATGTTTATATTGTACGCATTGATACAAATTTGTAATATTCTATCAGAAAAAGTATTTCTTCTTCTACCTCAAGTAACATAAATGCGAAGCCGAGTCATTTCTCTTTGTCGCACAGTAAATAGCTCTAGGGAATGTTACAAATCTTAGAAAGTCACAAAGACCTTTTGGTCTATTTTTCCGCTTTGCTAAAATTAATATGAACAATTTTTACTATAAAGATTATAACACAACTATTTGTAACCAGAGATGGTCATCTTTACAACAAAAAATTAAAAATAAAATAAAAAAATATATATGTTTATCCATAATGTGACATATGAGTATTAGTGTATTTTATGTGGAGACAAATTTTATGCTATGCATGCTAATGTATTCAATTAAAAAATATTTTGGTGTTAACGATACTTTAATACCTACTGACTAAAACTAAAATAAATACCTCATTATTTTCTCGTCATTGTCTTTCATCCCTAGTAGCTTAAAACCTAGGTAAGTGTTCAGCCTTTATTAACGTCCTACTACTTGACACGGGGCTCCGTTCAAACGGGGGGGTTCAGGTCATAGTCTTCTACGTTAGCCAAGTGCAGGTTGGCGGACTTCACATGCCTTTCGAAAACTTGCTTGGTTCTTTCAGACGTGCAGGTTTCCTCACGATGTCTTCCTTCATTGTAAGACATGTGGAAGTCATGATAGAAATGATACGCACTTGAAAATATCAGAGGTGCGAGACCCGGATTTGAACCCGCTTCCCTCGGTTATCCAAGCGAGCGCTGCCACTGGGGCGCTTATGAGATTATATTCTACGTATGTACAAAAGTATTATCTAAATCCGATCAACATTTTCAACTTGAAGGTTATCAATAAATAAAATATATGTCGTTACATATTCTAAAAACTATACAAATAGAATTTCCAGTACCGATTGTTGCAAATACAAAACATATTATTTTGTTATGAAGCAAACAAATGTACGTCGTTATCCGCTCTATCTTTTCCTAAATTCCCAGTAGAATGTGCTTATCTATGATATCCAACACTAGCTTTAAAGGTAAAAGCCATTACAAAGCCCGTATGCCACATAATAAACGAGATAAAGCAATTTCGCCAGAGCACAATTGGTTACTTTTGTAGGAAAACAAAATAGTAAAATTTTATGAAAAGTTAGAATTCGTATTCATTAATCATCTCTTTGTTTTTGCATATATTTGGCGTTGCTTAATATACTTGTAGCTATAGACTTTTTATATTTGATAAACTGAATATGAAAATTTTAATATCCTCTCGTAAAACATTATTATTACTCTAAGCCTTACAATTTTTTACGTCCTTTTACCTAGTTATGTAGGTACTTCGCTGTAACATCTGTTCCGACAATCATTTACTACTTGAGTCGCAGCAACATAAAATTTTTCCTCGATAAGAAACGACGTCTAATGGCTGCTTCGTAATTAAGTGGAGAGCGATCTAGAACATTTATTGCCGATGGCGAGGTGAAAATTGAGGTAAGTGAATTTAATAAAATCGAAATAAATAATCATTTTGTAATATGTGTCAGCAATATCTTTAGCCCGGAAGTTGAACAGTGTCATGACAACTTAGCTGTCGTCCCCCACTTTGATTACTCTCCATAAATACGAAGTTTGTCGTTAAGAGCGGGTTATTCCTGCGCGAGTTACGTTGTAGTGCTTTAGCTAAGTGACAGTGCGTAAAGTATTAAAGTAAAGTGAAGTGAACCAGTGAATTGGTATATAATTAAGTAAAGTTATTAATGTTATTCGTTATTAATGATATAAAATGATAAAGTGATATATGTGGTGTAACGACATAAGAAAGGTGGAATAATTTAGTGTATAACAGTTTGAGTGTTCATATATACACCCGTCGTTTACATCAGAAGCGGGATGTGAACTATGGGAAGAAACAGATCACGCCGTAATTGGGCTCGCTCACAATCCTCTTCTAGCAGTTATAGGCAAAAAAAGAGAGCAATATTGAAGCCACCACAGAAGCCAGTAATTTTAATGTGTCTAATTTTAATGCGTAAGCCTCTCCAGCTTCTTAAATAGCCGCTGAAAATATGAAGACTTGTATTTGTATAGACGATTGCGACACTGAAAGGACCCTTAATTTTCTTTTTAATTTATATGCTCCGTGTTGGTAATGTATGTGTTATTTATTTACGGTTCTTCTTTATTATTTATGAGTGTTCAGCGAGTCTAATCTGAACTTTAAAAATATATCATGACATGTATTGTACTTAGTATTACAGTTATTCAGGCTCTGCTTGGCATGTTAAGTGTGACAGTGTTCCTTTAAGTGCAAGCAGTTTTGAATAAAAGACTTCTTGTACGCTAAGTGTGACAGTATGCTTTTAGGTACAAGAGGTTATGAATGAAAGACTGTCCTTGTACGCTAAGTGTGACAGAGTTCCTTTAGGTACAAGCGGTTATGAATAAAAGACTATTCTTGTACGCTAAGTGTGACAATATGCCTTTAGGTACAAGAGGTTATGAATGAAAGACTGTCCTTGTACGCTAAGTGTGACAGAGTTCCTTTAGGTACAAGCGGTTATGAATAAAAGACTATTCTTGTACGCTAAGTGTGACAATATGCCTTTAGGTACAAGAGGTTATGAATTAAAGACTGTCCTTGTACGCTAAGTGAGAAAGAGTTCCTTTAGGTACAAGCAGTTATGAATGTAAGACTATCCTAGTACGCTAAGTGTGACAGTGTTCCTTTAGGTACAGGTAGCCTTACTAAGTACTAATCTTTGGTTGGTGTAAAGGCGAGCCTGGGACACTTAAGTGCAACAAAGTTTCTTTAAGTGCAGGTGGCCTTTGGTTCAATCATTGGTGTTTAACAATGCAACTATTGGCAAATGATCATTGGCATTTATTATAATAATATATATGAATACTGTTTGTGTTTAGATTCACACTCATAGGGTGACTGGGACAGTCACCGTGCAGGATGGCCGTGTCAGCAATATCTTTAGCCCGGAAGTTGAACAGTGTCATGACAACTTAGCTGTCGTCCCCCACTTTGATTACTCTCCATAAATACGAAGTTTGTCGTTAAGAGCGGGTTATTCCTGCGCGAGTTACGTTGTAGTGCTTTAGCTAAGTGACAGTGCGTAAAGTATTAAAGTAAAGTGAAGTGAACCAGTGAATTGGTATATAATTAAGTAAAGTTATTAATGTTATTCGTTATTAATGATATAAAATGATAAAGTGATATATGTGGTGTAACGACATAAGAAAGGTGGAATAATTTAGTGTATAACAGTTTGAGTGTTCATATATACACCCGTCGTTTACATATGTGTATGAATTTAGCAAGCTTTTATTGACTACTAACATTCTCGTTCAATATTGTTCATAGAATATAGGCCATTGTTATGTAAACGTCATCAATGTAATCAAATTACGTTATTGTTAGCTCTCAGTCATTGGAGAGCAAACAGCACAGTATATACACGTACCCGTCGCTTTTACGCAGTAAAAGGTACACTAGCTATGTTTAATTGTATACTACAGTGCTACAGCACCACTGTTATAA
The DNA here is from genome assembly GCA_951802675.2 of Boloria euphrosyne. Classification (NCBI taxonomy): domain Eukaryota; kingdom Metazoa; phylum Arthropoda; class Insecta; order Lepidoptera; family Nymphalidae; genus Boloria; species Boloria euphrosyne. The sequence goes on from OX637872.1 coordinate 9,397,039, forward strand.
TGTACTTCATACAGAGTATTATGATGTTTTATTTTGAACAAACAACGAGATAACAAGACGCAGCTGCACAAGTTGAACTAATTTTACCCTAACGTGACAAGGGTATTAGCTGGGCAACCCTTTTTGTTACTCAAAATACTGACATGCACTAAAAATATTATGTAAGCACCTTAAAAAATATACAGTTCAGTAATCTCCATAATCGTAAAATTAAATTAACTCATCAACTTATTTATAACTAGCAACTCAACCTAACTTCGCTCGGGCTAAGTACTTTTTAACTAATAGTATGGAACGGAAACTATAGACTATATTATGTAGTTATTCGACAAATATTTGATTCTCCATACAAACTTTCATTCCCCCGTTGACTCTCTTAAGGGATGATTTTCGAAAGGAAAACTAAATTACATCATCATTTACAGCAATCATCGTCTCTCCCGTGACCATGATTGCTGTAAAGCATTCGAAACGTCGGGAACTAAAAATCAAAATAAATCCGCGTCAAAATCCGAAAAGGTAGTTTCATTTATAATTACATCTAAATCGATTCAGTGGGTTTTTAATTTTTCCATTACAAACAATTATTTTTTTCTTTGCTTATATTAGTAGTATAATAAAATAAAAAAATAAAAGAAAACAAATTTCAGTTACACTATTTTCAATTTGTATCGCAGATAAAATACTTGAGTTGATATTTCTCAAAGGATTCGCTTAATACTTACAAATTATCCCAGCTTTAACGTATTAAAATTCATACATTTACTAATCCAGTTAAAGAGAGTTGAGAGTTATGTGGTCATTTATCTTGGATAAAAGCTTTGTAGCTGTTCTTTTGTGAAAATCTAGTATTCAAGTTTAGGGCGAGATTTAAGAACGCCGCAGAACTGACAGAGGCAATAATGGATCGCGTAAAGTCAGTAAATTACAGACATTTCTTTTGAACAAACGATTTTTCATTTGTGATACCATAAAATCGTATTTTGGTTTGACTTTTAAGTTCAAAGCATATTTATTTGTAGATATTATTAAAAAAAATGTGCTGTACACTTTTCACACTTCTCAGGTCTTAGAATTTTTTTTAATTGCAAGTTGTTTTTTTTGTAAAATAAAAATAGGTGATCCTGACGCTCGGCAGATGTCAAACATCTACATCTTAATATTAGATTTAATAGTTAAGACAAGGTACGATCAAATATGGAATAAAATAAAGAAAACATATAGTTTTGTGATAAAATCATTTTAATTATATTAATTATAATAATAGCAGTATATAACACATAATTAAATATATATTTATATAATTAAGTATTTTTAATAGAGATTGTTCTATAATGGAGCCTGTATAGTATAAGGTAGTTGAGAGTGGTTGCGTAGAAAGGGCATGATGGCATGACAGCATTACGTCGCTACTTGCCGTCACACCACGAGTAAGCTTTACTACAAAGCCACCCAATAGATGTTTCACATCGACGAAAATCAATGTGTAATTTTCAGTACAATATTAGTTATTTTAGTAAGGTTCGTTTCTACTTTCTTACGTGGGGGTTGTAAATTAAACCTAAATAATATGATATTTCTTATCATTCATCATCAGCCCTTTTTTAACGTCCCACTGCTGGCCACGGGCCTCCCTCAGTAGGAGGGGGATCAGGCCATAGTCCACCGCGCTGGCCCAGTGTGTTTCTTATACATTATTAGTATTAAGATATTGTGAATATAAAATGAATATGTACGAAGCAAACTTTAGTACTTTTGACAAATACGTGTCGTCCTTATAAGAAATTCACCCTTGTCGCCGGCATTGGGAAGGCCTTGTGAATTATAACATCGGAATACTCGAACTTTTTGTGCTGAGATTAACTGCGTATTACAAGCCTAAAGTATGCCAATGAGGGGTGTTTCCTAAACTTCTTAATTAGTTACGAAAGGTTTTTCTTGTGAACGCCTTTTAGGCAGATAAGGAGTTCGTATTTTAAATAAACGACGTAGAGAATGTCCATATTGAAATATTTTGTTCTAACTTTACGAAATACTTTCGTTCGCTCTTATTCATTACATAGCTTGTTTATTTTTTCATATAATTTTTATAACAATATGCTTCTTACGTTGTTCTATTATTAAAATATTTTAACGTTGCTGCATTAGAAATTCCTAAAAGATTCTGTGTTAGCCCAAAGAAAAATGTTCCGTTTGACGAACGAAGCAATCACTCGAGTTGCTATCTAAAACTAATAATAATTAATTTAATATTATTATACTTTCATGTAAATAGTGTATCATGTAGTAGTTATCATAATCTAAATGTAAATAAAATTAAACATGCATTACGTTATACCCGCGGAACGGATGCGGATGTTGTAAAAAATGGTACTGAAGTTATCCTCTTATAATGACCAACTTTCGCTTTCCTTAATATCCCAGGAGAATCACTTGATTTAGGGAGATTTTTACGGCACACTACTTTCAACCTTAAAAATCAAGCTAAAAATGTGAGTCCCTTATAATATAGTATTTCTATATTTTGTTTTACCTGTTATTATTTTTTTTCATTTTAAATCAGGCCTCATCCTACGTAAAAGCAGGATAAGACAGCATACAATTCCTTATTTATTATATTGGTTATTATAAGAGTATAAAAATTTATCAGCTTTGTACATTACTCAGGTATTTTAATTTTACACTTGAACCGCAAAAAGAAGAAAAATCATTTTTTTTAATTGTTCAAGCTTATCAAATCGTAATAGCTTTTACTCTGTCAATTGATTTATACTTATATAAGAATTTTCCCTAAGCAGATCAGAATAAGAAGGTACTTACTTAAAGATAAAGTACTTGATGTAAGTTGGTGAGGTCCCCAACTTATATCAAGTACTTTATCTTTTGTAACTCCAATGGAATATAAATCAAACGAATTGTCGACTTTCATCAAAATTACAATCAAAGATCGTTAGAGTGGTTAAACAAGACTTTAACGGGTATTACCAGTATCAAACGCTTTTCGCCTCTAAAGCAACAAAGATAATACCTACCGAAACGCTTCATCAGTATTCAGCGGCGAAGCAATTGAAACTGCGGTAGTACTCGGTCCTCCCACTCAATTTTCCTTGTTCCGACGGCTCGAGTTATTTGCATCACAAAAACACTATGTCGGGGGAACGCGAGACCATTAATCACGCGTAGCGAAGTTCACAGCATTTGTGAACAGCGTCAACTGCACGCGAATGATTCCGACGTTTCGCTATCGAAGCCAACCAAACGCATGATTCCTATATCGCGTGTCACTTTTAATATCTAAGGAAGAAAAGAGATGTGAAACCTAAATGATACATTATCATGACTTCATCTACTACAATACAGCTGATTGAGTAATTAATTGACTTTGGACATCACTATGATATATTTTGACTGCCTCGTTGGCGTAGTGGCTAGCAAGTACGGCCACTCATCGAGAGGTCCTGGATTCGAGTACCGGGTCGGGCCAAGTTATGTTATTGAGTCTGCTGTTTAGTAAGCCTCAGTAACAGCCCGGAGTTGGTAAGTCGGTGGTTTGTCACCCCCGTGCCTCGGAGAGCACGTAAAGCCGTCCGTCCTGCGCCTTAATTCTCACTGGTCGTGTCGAGTTAAGTGATAGGAATAGAGAGTGCACTTGTGTCTGCGCGTACACTCGTGCACTATAATATCTCCTGCGTAGTTAGCTTGTCTCATTGAGATTGGCCGCCGTGGCCGTAGTTGGTCGGAGAACATTATTATTATGTTTTATGAGACTTTGTGTGGAAGCTAATTTTTATATAAATTCTATAAAATAAGTTACTTCTTAGTATATTTCACGACAGAATTTTGTAATAAAATTTACGATTTGCAACAAAATGTTTTAATGTACAACACATTAAATATTTATCTTATTTTTAAATTTATATTTACAAAATTCTATTTTTTAAACAATACTGTTTCATATCATATTTTATCTTTATAAGATACAATTAATTTAAACATATTGCTATTTTATGAAAAAAAAATGCAGTAAAAAGCAAAGCAAAGGCAAGTGCTGAAAAAGAACTTGTAGAATGTTACGATAAAGTTATGTCACTAATACTTTATAGTTAAGTTGATAGTATTTATCTATAATCTGTTCATCCATTACCTGGGAAAGGAAAATTTTCATAAAACTGTTGAAAGCTCTTTACATCAAGTGTTATACCTTTTGATAAGAGCCACGGCATTTTAAGATTTTTGAGGTAACTATTTTTATTTACATTTAGCTACTAAAATATTGTAACGTTATGAAACGAAGTGATTATTCATTCATATTTTAATCAGTTAAAAGGGAATGTCAAAATCAGTATCTTAACACTTTCAAGTGACATATTTCAATGTTTCACGCCGAGCAGGCAATAGCAAGGTACAAACGAAGAAATAGATAAGAGAGTGATTATCTATTATTCTGTTAACCATTTAAAGAAAATAAACTCAGTATAAATTTAAGTTAATGCCATAAACCTGTTCCTTTAGTGGATAATTTAGATATATATTTATTAATATCGTTGGATATTGTAATGATCTACAAATTACTAGACATTTCAGGCAGAATATTGTATGACAATTATATTATTACGAACTCGTTTAAAAGCATCGCCAACTTTATTGAGAAATATGAAAAATATACTGTTTCAAATTGTCTCTGCCTATACTTTAGAAGTTTTTTAAGTGCCGGAACAAGCCGCCGTTTTAATTGCGCCAACCGGAAAGGGGAGAGATGAATGGAAGGAAACAGCCTTGCCAACCGCCCTACATTATTAAAACTTGCCTCTCAGTGGAGCACCGCGTTGTACTCTCAACTCTGCAAGCATAATGAATTGCAATATCATTTCAAATAAACTTCAAATAACTTTGCTTCGAATTTACGCAAAAACATACAATCTATTACAATAGAGATGCTGGCAAGCTTTCTATTACATTTTATATACGACGAGGTAATAACGTTTAATGCAAAACAAAGATATACATCACGTTGTACCTGAAGACAGCGGGTAACGTAAACAAAATTATCCCACATTGTGGATAACTAGAAAAACAAGCGAGTAAACTAATTGCCTCCTTGAGACGAGAAGCGAGTTAGTTCACGAGCGCTCGAGATTGTTTATAAAGGTGTGAAATAAACGGAATCCCCATGTTGCCGTGGCCGCCTTATTACATTATATGAGTACCTCAACAAAGCCTCTTTCGTGCCTTATCTGCGGTACCGCAAGAACCTCATAAGCTCAGGTTGGTACCTTGGAACATATTGTAACACATTATGCGGTAAGGCGACAGAAACTTACCCCGCCCATCTCACGTAATAACAATATGTAGTCTTATGAATATTTTGCTTATACAATGTAACAAAATCTGTCGGGATTTAAAGAATTTATTAATACTAGTGATTCACCCTCGCTCTGCTTGAGTTCGTCTCTATGTTCGTTCCTGCAGAAAAAGTAGCATATACATATATTGACCCGGATAACCAGTTACCTTCAAGTCAAATTTTCACAGGTGTAAATTTATTTCACAGACAAAAATTCTTAGAACTATAGATTTGGCCTATGTATTCAGAATTTTATTATATACGCATGTATGTATAGATCAGTTATTGTGAATTTTAATTTCAAGTTACATTTTTCTTTCACCATAGCGACAGTTTACCTCTAATTAAATGACTTTTAGTTTATAAACTAGGTGATACTCAGCTCGTAAACTGAAGTGCTAGGGCCGGTTTACAAACTTTATTTCCACTAGCAACGTAAAGAATGTTTATCTATTTGTCTAAAACGAAGGAACTTTGCACGTTACGCAACCAGAAATCAATTTTAATATAAAAAATATTAGTATCTATTTGATATCACTTGATTAAACTGAAATAAAAACTGAAATTACTTTTACTACTCAAATACGGATAAAACCGCTGCAATTAGTAACTTGAAAATCAGTCCTTCTCTAACAGGAAAAAAATTTGAAAATACCAAGTATTACATTGTGTAAAAAGCGATAAACTTAGTGTACATTGTAGAGTATAACATTTTTTAATCTGTAAGTACTTAAAACTTTAATATCCATGTTCTTAGACGAAAGCAATGAAAGTCGTTCTTAACCCAGTTACTACTAGCTCACTTTTAAAGGAACACCTCAAGGAAAAAATTCTCTAGCAACCTGAGGGTAGAATATAAAAAATATTTTATTGTTTACCTACAGGTTAGAGTGTACCTGTTGATTTACAATTGATTTTTAGTGCATCTGCTTACTACATTGTGGTTATTTTTTTGAAAGTACCCTGACGAAAAATATGGATGAATGATAAAAGGTAAGCTAACGTCAATTAAAAAATATTTAGCTATTGATACCTTAGCACAGCATTATTATCATCTACCACAACATTTCTAACAAGTTTTTAATTAAAATTAACAATAATTAATCATATAAATTTAGCTTTGAAATAGGTGTTCTTTTTATCAAACGGTAGTAATATAGCATACTATTATGTAACTTATCTATTTATAATATTTTTTGTTTTCAGATCACATGTTAAGGTATTTTACTTATTTGAGATCATTGAACAGCTGAAACATGTTAAATATTATAAAGATATACCATCTAGCATCACCACCTAAGAACTGTAATATTTGGTAACTGATGAAGATTCAGGTAATAAAAATCAGATCATTTATCAAATATACCCATATCTCAATTGGGGGCACCGGAGACACTTAGTTTTAGTGATGATGATGATGATGATCAATCATCCAACGATACTGAGGATGATATGATAGATTTGACACAGTAAAGAAACCACGCATTTCTGTCGATCGGGAAATCGCGAGTATTCAACCAGACATGCAAATCAGACATGCGAATAGCTCCAGCTTCTCACTATCAACTATTTACGTCACAAAACAAAGGGTCCAGAAAGATATTCCCAGAATGGACTGCACATGGAAGGGCTGGTACAATAAACACTGGTACAATAAGAGAAAATCGAGTTTGTAATTGTTACTTATCCTTCAATAAAGATATTATGAAGAAAACGGAGCGTGGAATGTTTCAATGTAGGTCCACTAGAGCTGAGAAAATTTGGTTGTGTAAATGGCACGATAATAGTATCGTTACCGTGGCATCTAATGCTTGTACAGTGCAGCCTATATATAAAATAAAAATATTTTCATAGAAAGTAAAAAATATGAACAAATTGATCAACCAGTCATTATAAAATCATACAACGAAAACATGGGTGGAGTCGAAAGATCCGATCAAAATAAAGGATTATACAGGACATCTCTCCGGGTTAAAAATTATAGCGGTATTTTTCCCTCTTATGTCATACCTTAGACATGATACTTAGTACATAAATCATGGTGAGCAGGATCATTTAGGTTTTCGTAGACCTGTTTCTACAAGCATATTGGTCAAAAATTGCCTTTTATTGTACCACATGGATGAATAGAACATATTTATAAATACACCGCAGCTGTTATTCTATTTTTATTTTCAATTGATAATAAAAACCATAAAATTATAACATTATTTTATTTCGTTTAAACAGTTACCCAAGAAACACCCTCATACTATTTTACAGTAGTTCATATTACTAGCGTTCCTTTAAAAGAACACAATTTTCCAGCTTTTCCAAAAGTCGCAGATTTTTTTCGGTATTTTTTATATGGTAATAAGACCATAATTAAACAATTTTATAAAAATTATAAATATATTCAAGATTTTGTACTTTCAGTAATATCTGGGTTAATGATTTTTCACAAGGTCTATATTCAGGGCAATAAAAGGCAGTTACAACATTATTTCGCAATTGTAATTCGCGCTGAATGCTGCTAATTCTTTAATAGATTTTATGGAGTATTGAACAACATTTTTTAATAATTATGGTATATGTTTCTATACATCCAATAAAAAATGAAACTCATACATTAAAATTAATATCTGTTTTCATGTTCATTTTTAGCCGGCCAAAAATTAAAAAAATATAATATAAGGCGCCGTCGATAATTTACAAGAAATTTATATAAAAGTCAAAGATCATTCATTCTCTAACTACTTAAACTCGAAATCTCGAAAAGTACTTGACCTATAAAGTATTTGGAATTTTACTTTATTAAGTCTATTTTTATTGAGTATAAGATCGGACAATAAGAAGAGACGAGAGGTGGAAGAAAAATCGACAAAATATTGACGGTTGGTATTATTTACACTTTTTAAACGGTTTCGAAAAAGTACGAGGCTCTCAATTCGTCGTAATTTTTTTATGTTCCCAGATGTTTCCATTTAACATTTATCAAAATCTGTTAAGCGGTTTTTGAAAAATTAACAAAACTACGTTAACTTTAAAACCTTACATTCTCATAGGATCAGTGCGTTTAGTTGGACAACTATTAGCTTAAGATTCTATAGCTAGCATATATGTGTAGTTTTGAATCCGATTTTTGGTTTTATTAACAGCGAAAAACTAATCGAAGGGAATCAAATCAAATTAAGATATTCCTAAAAATAAGAATATTTTTAATACTGAGAAATATAACAATAAAAAATATAATATGTATCAGTATTTCAGATATATTTCTACCGCGTCTCGTTCGTTTTACCTATCCCTTATATTAAATGCAAAAATAATTGTGAATAAGGTTCTTTAACGTAAACAATGCAATATGGCAAAATGCGACAAAAAAACTAAAAGGAACGTATAAAATAAATTAACACTAAAGTGATTTATTATATTTTAAAAAGTAGCAATTACTTAAAACGTAATTGCTTACATATTTCATAATCTATAAATAAACTTCATTAATATGAATTTTCTATTAGTACTATATTATAATTTCAGCGGGAATGAGTTATTCATCTTCTTCAATAAAATATTTAAAGGGTACCCTTTATGTTCAAGAGGGCAAAAATATCACAAAATACTTACGAAATTTAATAATCTTGGTTCAAAACAGGATTATAAATTTTCCAACCCTGATGTACCTTTGTTGTTTTAATACAATGCGGAACGGCCTGGCCTTAAAGTCACTACATAATCTCGGGTAGAGTAAAACAGCCTAGTGAAGAGCGTAGAATAATCGTCCACCGAGACGTCAATCACACGGTGGACCAAAACCAGGGATAAGGCTGAAGGGTTAGATTATAAGGGACCGATTCTCTTGGGAAAAGGAATATTAATATTCAGGACCACGAATGCCCTAATTTACTTTTATAGCCTTTTCAATTGTTCCTCTTCAGACTCATGTTTAATGAGGTTTATATTAAGCTTGAGTTTATTTTATGAAGTTATTAAATCAATATAAAATTCGTTAAATATTTCTTTTTATAATCTCACAAAATGTTATGAAATGATTTTTTTTATTTCAATACGATGGGTGTGTGATCAGTTTTCTAGGCTTGTGAGACTCAGAACTTTCTTATTTCGAGGTATTACTGAGAATTACTCAAAAATTATACCCTACCTAGGATTTGAACCTAACACCTATAGAGTTTGGCACTAAATCAACGAGACAGTTTTTTTACATTCGTAACGCCGTGGTTGATATTAGACAGGATTCAGTATAACAGAATGTTAAAAATAAAATAGGGTGCAAATTAATTGATTGTTTGTCCGTCTGTTTTTAAAATTTCTATCATCAATGATACTTTTTTGCCTAGCTTAGTATTGCGATAAAAGCACTTCTCAAAGATAAGGAGAAGACCTTAATTAAAATTTATTTTGTAAGCCAATATTTCATTTATGCTTTAAATATTTTCACTTTATATTTTAATTGTCAACGCGACACTGGTAGAATATATTGTGTCCAATAACGCAATTCAAAGCCATTGCGAAAAAAAATTAGAATTTCAAATTCAAAAAACAAAAATAAAATACACTAAAATACACTCAGTACAAATTAGAAAATGTCTATAAGCGTTTGCAAAATAGCCACCTGCTGTAATTAACACAACTGAATTGGAAGTGGTAAACTAATTATGTAATAACGAAATTCATTTCAGGTTGAAATAAACACCACTGTGCAAAGGGAACCAATTAACAGAAAACCGAATTAGAATACGCGTGTTTAGAAACATGTTTTGCTTTTAGGATGTGTTGGTCAATAATTTAAATTTTCACTGAAAATTTGTATAATGCCATGTGATTTTTATATAAGTTTTACTTAAAGTGTGTACTGTAAAGTAATTATCTTAAAAGTATCAGTCGTTAAATGTTCTCAGGTATATGCATTTTTTACCACTTTTCGATTCATTATGGAGTTATTAAAGCTATATTTCATTATGTAAAAGTAGAAATTTATTTGCGAAGCAATTTCATTCTCGTACATAAATAAATGACAAAAAATACTAGGAATTTTTAAAGCAGCGCTAGGAATAAATTGAATTATTTAGGCTGGTCGTTAATTTAGGATATGAATTGCAAATCGAGCAAAAGATTGTGTTTACGTAAAATTATTCCACTCAATTTTGCCTAACGAACTGTTTACTTTCTTTATAACTTATTATATATTATATTATATACATTTATAATATATATCTCTTTAGGCTAAATAATGTCACCAGAACGTATGCACCTGGTAGGTAAATCCCTTTACATATTATGCAAATGAAGCGCATTTCAACTCGATTATACACACATTTAAATGACGTATTTATATGAAAACTAGCGACTTAAATTTATATTAAAACTAGGTACTTCACCTTTTAAACCTTCTCTGGACTTCCACAAATAATTCAAGACCAAAATTAGCCAAATCGGTCCAGCCGTTCTCGAGTTTAAGCGAGACTGACGAACAGCAATTCATTTTTATATATATAGATAGATTACTGGAAAATTTCATGCACACAGAGAAAATTCTAGATATATTCCAAGATGGTTTTCCATTGAATTTGTATCACAATTTCAACAAATTCAATTTGGAGAATTGGTTTCATATGAATACTATAGCTTCGAGAATTTTGCTAAACAATCAGCATATGCGTATTTGCAAAAGACAGTTGTGGGTTAACTCCGGAATATATAAGCAAGTCTGATAAGGCGGAACGTTCAGTTAAAGACAAAGGCATGCGACAAAGCTATTCTTGGCAAGTCGAATCTCTTGAGGGTTGCGGTTTGCATTTGCAATACTACGTTTGCAAATGTTGTATCGCCTGTTGCTGGAAAACGGACAATGAATGCATAAACGATATCTCATTTGCTATCTTAATCGTTAAAGTAACTGTATCTATAATGAAGATTGCAGTTTGAAGTGAAGTCCGTTCAGGAGTCGGATATAATATGCACATAGATTCGTAGTGGCTACATATTGGAGAACATTTGATATTGGATAGTAATACATATTATATTTACTTATGAACATTATTATTCGGTTTGGACATTAAACATAGCGCCGTCTAGTTCCGTGAAAAACTACGAGGCTTGTGTTATAGAAACCAGAGAGTTGATACACTATACTTATATTACTTTAAACACACACATACTTTGAATTTAAAAACTCATAACTGGACTACAAAGTACAAACATTCGACACCCAGCAAATGCGTGCCCCAGCTGGACTCAAACCCGCTACCGCTGGCGTGGCAAGTAGGGTGACTATAAACTGAGCCAAAAATGTCTTAATTATTTCTATACGATTTTATAATATAATAAAACCAGTAACTCCTAACAGTGGGTCTAAGAGTGTGCTATTCAGCCGTTTCAGTATGATCGAGTAACAAATGCAAACACATAACGTGTACAAAATTTCACTAACTAGTTCAATTAAAAGAGTCAAGTTTTAATAAATAAGTTGCTAAAATTACACTGATTACACAACTAAGGAATGTCCCTAGCTTAAAAATAACACCTCATCGTTTTTATTTATAGGCATCCTTCAATTTGCTGCGCCACTCAATTAGATCTAGCGCTGATCGCGTCGAAGGTAATTATTAGTAGCTTTGGCGCAAGAACAAGGTACCGATAGAATATATAACAAAATCATTATTTCCTAGTCGTCTTCTATTAAAGTACGGTATTAAAAGATCATAAGGAAGCCTTCAAGTCTGAGACAGCTTAGCAAGTTTTGACAAGACATGTGAAATGTTTATTTATTTATATTTTTTATGTGAACGTATGGGTTCGCCCTCGAATTTAAGTCAGCAGTGGGACGTTGAAAAGGGGCTAAATACATATGTATGTATGTACATTAATATATGTACATTACAAGATCATTATTATTAAGAGAGGTAGACATAGAATGTTACGTTTGATATCGACGTTTTCTTAAGTCATTGATAACGATTAAACATTAGAAAAACATTCAAAGTTTCGATTTTTACCTAAATTATAAGTATATAAGTTATTTTTATTTTTGTCATGATTACTCCGATTTTTTTATATTCTTATAAAAACGTTAGGTGCTTCTTTGCTCCTACGGAGCTTAAAATGTATTTTTTAGATTTTTAATTTACCAAAGTATATTCGATTTTATGTTTTATCGAAACTTAATATTTTATTTATCGATACTTCGATATACGATCTTAAAAATATTAATAACATGTCAGCCAACATCGGAATGGTATCATAAACCGAAACATTTTAATGGACTTCAAAAAAGGATTGATTGATCTCCATTTCTGTTACATAAGAACTCCATCCTTTCCTTATTTATTAACTGTCTAGTGACTCATTTTCGTTTAATACGTTTTCTGATTAGTATAGATTTTTCAGAAATAAGATATTTTCCTTTAGTAAAAAAAATAATTTCATGTTGACCCGAATAACCAATTATCATCATACCAAACTACATCAAAATCTGTACAGAGGTTTTCGTGATGCGGTTATTGACAGACACATAGACAGACAGACAGGCTTTTATAAGATGTCATAATTCACAATTTTTAAGAATTTTTAACAAACTTTGTTACACTAGGATTATCTCGATGGTTGTAAATTATTATTGCGAATTCTAAAAGGAAAATATGGTGCCTCTTAATAAGTTAAACAGTTTTTTTTTTAAATATAAGAAAGAAAATGTCATGAGCTAACGTTATAAATAATATTATATAGGTTACATAATGTACTGTATTATAAAAATATACACACTGTCCATTTAAAAATTCTTTATTTCATTTTTCATCACATTACAGCCACCGCTTCAGATTGTTTTATTGTAACTTTTTAGAATGTGGATTTTTTACATTCCTCCGTTTGTTTCGTTTTGTGAATTCGTAAAGCGAAAGCCTGTTTTAAATGTAAAAAGTTATTACTCGTAAAATTCTATGCATTCGTGACTTTTGCATGATACATAATACCTAGTATATTTTCATTTTTAGAAGTTCGCATCAAAAACAAAATATATCAGTTCAAATCTTTCAGTTTTAATTAAAATCAAGGCAGAGAGTAATTACTGAAAAATTTTACTGATTCTTCCTTAATAATTTAATAAAATTTATGTATATCTCGCCTATATTCAAATGTATTTGATGCGTTATCGAAAGTTGCTTGGAAAAGTTTGGAAATATTATGCGAGAAAATCAAAATATTATGGTAACATGAAAACGAATTTTGCATCTCTGTGCATTAATATAAAAGCTTCTGCGTATAGTAAAATTCATGCCTAAGATTGCTGAGATGATCTCTCATACCCTTAATGCAGCAGTCGTGCAATGGTAGACTATCGAATGGGCTTTTGGAATTAGAATAAGATACGTATACAAAATTTCGAATCCAAAAATTCAATTTAGTTCATCAAAAATAACAACAAAAACGAGTAACTAAATATTAACTAACTTAACAAAAGAAAATACAACAATGGAAACCTCAGAAGTTATTACAACAGCGGTACATATATATTTTACATGGATTCATAACTTAACAAAATATATGGCAACCGACAGCTAAATATCCTCACAGGAAATTAAAAAGCAATCGGAACAATTTTTGTTAAAAAATACGCATCAATCACTGCAATGATCAAATTTCCTATTTACCTATAACGGAAAAGTTGTACTTTTTTATAAATTTTCGTATATTGTATCGTACAATATACGAAAATTTACGTTTTACGTTGTAGAAAGTAGAACAAAGAAAGTGACTATTTATTTGATTTTTTTTAATTCTTGTAAGTACCTATACACGCAATATGTACTTTTATGCATATCAAACGATTTTATGTAGATTTACCGGTTTCCTTTATCTTCAAGCAACGAAGCATTACCTCGATAATCTGCATAATATATAAGTAGATATAACTTATCAGCCCATGAGTGGTACTTGCTTTCTTTTCTCTCAGTACATTTAATGACTCTCGTGGGATATTAATCTAGTACATTGCTGAAGAACGCAGTTAAGCGAAATAATGGTGAATAAGTTTTCATTAGTTTACTATAAAGTTATAAAACGAAATAATAGAACGCGACTTAAGAAATAATAATTATATATGTATATAATATTTTTCATCCTGACGTAGACAAATGTGGATTAACCCGTCAACGCGAACATACGAGACACAATAGATTTTCAATTGTTATAAATCTATATTGTCCCCGCGCCCGTTGATGGGTTAATATTAAATATACTAAAAACTAGTGGACAGCCTTTACTGCTTACTATTTTTCTATCAATAGTGCAAAGACGCAGAACTAAGTACTCGGAGTCCTTTAAATCAGCAGTCATCTTATTTATGGCAAGATCAACCAAAAGTAAACCAAATATAAGTAATAATTGACCTTATATCCACTTAGCACAATAATTTGTAAAAACAGAGCAGAAATATACATAATATACGAGAAATTGTTCTAAAGAAGTTAAAAACAATATGAATGCTTAGTAGCATTAATAGGCCTTAGCTATAGTATTTACTTTCTTATAAAATAATACCGTTCATGATATGAAAATACGACACAAAGTATATTAGGCTCTTACATAAATAAAAAGTAGTGAATAGAAAATGTAAGTCAGACAAGTGGGTTTTCGTATATCCAATATTTTGTGAGAATTTCTCAATATGTTGTGAAAATTTCTCAATATCCTTGTATTTATAATGTTTAAGAGTCTCAAACATGGAATAGAATAATATGTAACTTTTGTACACTTGACTTAATTTTTATTATACCCTCCATCTTATAATTAAAAACGCGCTTTGAAAACATCGCACAGAGTATGTTTTAATGTATTGTGTACCCCTTCCAATTCATTTATTTAAGTTGACGTCCGTAATTGAGACCAAAATTCTAATCTTACGAATTCAAAGACAAAAGCTTTTTCCTTGCTCTTTTCCCCTTTGGACGTAGGAAACCTTAAAAACAGCCTTATACACACAAAATACAAGTAAGCAGTATTTGCTGCGACCCAAATGCCACATTTTCTTTGGTTTACGGACAATTAGAAAAAGGAAAAGTAGAAGGTGCTCTAATACCTCTTAATGGCGACCGCGCTAGGACCAAAATTAGCTTTAAGTATATATTTATTTATGGTTCATGTTTTAGTTTATTTTTCACAATTTTCAAGAAAAAATATTATAAATAGTTTAGAAACAACGAAAACTTAATAATTAAATAAGGATTAGGATTTTCATTTACTTTCTTTAAATAATTAATACTGATCCTATAATCTTTAAATGTATATTGAGGCTCTACACTTAATTATTATTAATTACAATCTACATTCTCAAAAAAATGTCTCACATTTCATGGAAAAGTACAAATAACAAGACTAAAACATTTTTATTCACATCTTTAGTTTTAATTAAATTTTAATTGTTTTAGTTTTCCTTGGGATATTTATTTAGGAAAAAGATACAGATCACTTCTATAAAATGTTAAGTTATACGTGACGGCGTTAACCCTAATTGTAATTAGGTTTCGTAATAAGTAATTTGGGAAATTCTCCTCGCCGGGGTCTCAGCGATGGTATAATTAGATACGTCGTTAATTAGACGGTAGACTACAAGAGCACTCGGGCTTTCGTTTACTTTAGTATAAGCGTTGCCGTTCTAGCCCTATCAAAAGCTTTAAAACTATTAATGTACGGTAGAGGTACAACATTTTTTTATTCAAGTTCATGGACAAAGATTATTTTGTTTTATTGGGCTATGATATGCATCCTTTTTGTCACAATTAAAATGTGATATATCTTTACTTAAACTACTGTGTACGTTTGTAAAGAAATGAAAGTTCATATTTTACAAACGTTTTAAACTTGAAAATATAAAAATACCATGGGCTCACCTTCACCTCGCTGAAGTATGTCGCTAGGTGCGTATTAACAAATAGTTGCGTGTTAACCCGACTACGTAAAAAAAGAGGTTTACAAATGACAAAACAAGAATATAATTCAAATAGAAATACAGAAATGCATAGGTGCAAAGATGGTCAAGGAAGAGCCGTGGTCGCACTACGGGTAAAAATATAGAGCCTTCCTCAATAAACGTACCATCTAAGCAAAAATATCACTCATAGAATAAAAGAAATAAAAGAAGTATATTAAAGCGCCTTAGTTCCTGTTCAAACACATATACAAAAATAATAAATAATGAGTGGGATCATTGATCCAGTGTGAAAGATTTAGCTGATTCGGTAGATAGTGTTTTGTTTTCGATAATTCCGAGTTTTTTATTTACAAAATAAAGTCATGTACTCAAAGGATGTATGTGTACGATATGCTTATTTGAAGGCTCACAATGAAATATTTTTTGATACACCATTCCAAACTCCTACTTTAATTAAATATTATCATTGCGTAACAGCGAATACAAAATAAATACCCTGTCAAGAGGTTGCGCAATAAGAGCACTTTTAATTATAGCTGTTCGTCAGCACCATTCATTGTTCTCTCTTCTCACACAGATAAACTAACGTATAACCTAACAATCGCCACGGATATAAAGTAGAACGTGTATAAATCTGCACATTGTGGTCTCCATAACGAAAGGAAGAAAAATAGCTGATATAATTTTCCGCGAGCACATGGCGTCCTCAGAAAGTATAGAGAAGGCTATTTTGTTAATGGAGCACAATGGAAAAGAAAACTCAATCAAGCGCACGAGTCGCCGTGATTTCTGCTTCTAACTACAGAATATATATCGTTTATGTAGGGTTGCCTAATCAATGAAATTAATTTTAATCTTCTCAAAAAAAGCCTTGTATTTTTACGTGTTCTATTAATTCACATTAAATGAATCAGATTGTATATAAATGTTTACCCTTGTAATAATATACCCTTGAAAATATTTAATATTGCAATATTTCTGTCGATATTGTCATAACTTTTATGCTCATACAGGCAACCCTGATAGAGGGCCGGAGGTCGTCATTAGCAGGGAAACGCAACATTGCCCTCACAGCCGAAATTCTTCTAAATAACCTTTACGTAACTTTTCATATGTGAGCCTAATTTAGCGACCGACATTAGTTAACCCGCGTTTTTGTGATAAATATTGTTGAACCTAATTAAGCGCTTAGCTCGTATTGATGCCACAAAACAAAGTTTTTTGCTCTGGTACATATAAAAAGAAGGATTTTTAGTCGTTAATACCTGCATAATAGTAAAATACTTTATTGAAAAAAGAATACCTTAAACTTAATAATAAGTAGGTATAAAACATTTGGTTAAATTGCTTAATACTTTAAAGGGTTAAGTTATTCTAAGTATCTTACCCTATGAAAGAGTTATCCTATAATAATATTGTCGTTATAAGTGTCGAGAATACCAATATATCTACATATTTATAGAGTCGTTATGTCGAAAGTTGCCAGGCCTGTCACGTATGCGCGCGTGCTCAGATGAATTGAACAGCTGCTCCGACTTATGACACGGGCGCAAATTAAAAATTAATTAAAAAAACTCCACACTGTTAATGATACTCTGTAATTATTGCGTTATTGCAACGTATATGAAATAAGGAAATATTGCCTTTAATATTTAATAATAGTGACTTTTGCTTTGCTCAGGTCCCTCGTTACCTACCCTTTGTTTGTGATAGACCTTTTGAACTTGTCTTGCACAAAATTTCTGTATATTTACAGAATTTCATGTAAATCTATTTAGTCGCCTCTACCTGTAAGAATAAAAACACACTCACAAATAAGCATTTATGTGAATAGTGTGACAAACTCATAATTTGTACAAATGTAAAAAGGCAGTAACACCAAAGTGCAAGTATAAGTCCATTTAAGTTCATTTGAAAAAATAAAAAACTTGACTTTCAAGTTGTTACAAAAGTCGTAATCCCAAAAACGTCTGTTCCTAATTTCTTTCCCGATTTTAAAAGAGCCATCATTCATTTACGACGACATTTAGAACAAGAAAATTTTGGGCTTCGACACGAAGTTTTGGCAATTTCCGTACTCAGTGACGTTTTTTGTGACCCATACTTTGTCGTTAATCTTGAGAACAAAAAGTCTTTGCTCGTGGAGCCGTTACAGTAACAGTGTAAGACGACAGATTTAAATTGGCCTACCCAAATTGGCCTTCAATGAAATATTGTGGCGATTACTAGGGTTAAAATAATTTGAACCGAAAACTTTAGCTTTAAATTAACGTCACCTTCATCCTGTTTTTCAATACGGCAACGAGACAATAAAATAATTCATTTTTCCTCGTAAAACAGGCTATTCTAAAGTCAAACAGCACACGTTTTTGAAAATAAATGTGCCGCTCGCGAGCTGAGTAGATAAAAATGTTATTATAAGTATAATGTTTTCAAAATTAACATTTTTCATTTACTGGGTATACAGGAAAATTGACGGACTGCGAAGCCATCAACAGTTTTATTCAAAGGCTTATAGTATTAAATACCATTAACTCTATTTTTTAGTTCTTTTGAACGTCGTTATTCCTTTTATACTGTTTGCAAAGTGATACATTTAGATTAAAATATTAAAGTAATATTAAATTTAACGTAATATACTATATTGAATGTATCTAATCATTTTTCTATTATGATAAACCACACATAGAATACGAAAGGTCCTGATCGAAATAAGAATTTTACTTATTTCGCCTATATTCATTCAATACACTAAAAAGGTCTTCACTGGCTTCTACATTTCGCCTGTAAAGGATCTTTAGTCTACATTCGAGGTTCAGCGGTAAAATTGATCCAAATGCGGACACAATTTCGACATCTCTCGTATCATTTTCTTTTATTGGAATAAAAATGAACAAAGAACTGACTGAAATATAAAAATTTGTATAATTCCCATATTATCTAGGTCGTTGTTAACTGGAACAATAAAAACTTATTATTATGTACTATAGCTTTTATGCAATCTCTACCATACTTACTCCTCACTAATATTATAAATATGAAAGTAACTCTGTCTGTCTGCCTGTCGCGCGTTCACGCCAAAACTACTGAACCGATTTAAATGAAACTTGGTACACAGATAGTCTTAGCCTGAAAAAAGACATAGTGAGTCGTTACTCGTTAGTACACTGCATATACTTATGATGAATAAAGCTTGTCTCTATTCGTTGTATTAAGCGATACTACTTGTGATTTAGCATTAAATAAGCTGAATTTTGAAGTTATACTTCTTTTGGCGCGTTAGGGAAAAATGATAAGAGTAAATTTTTACGATGCGCGCGCACACCGTCACGGAAAACCGACACACTGAAGTTAGTTATAGTCAACATTTTAGTTTTTTCTATTGTTAGTGTCGTTTTTTCTACAAACGTAAAATATGAAGGTGAAAGATATAATTTTTGAAAAGATTTTTATCTTGTTACGCCAAAGACGTACGCGTAACGCGTGTACGTAAGTACACACACACTTTTTTTTTTCTAAGAAAAATATTGTTTAATTATTATTTACTAAGGAATATCTAACAAGATGTGGTTTAGCTGCATAAATATTTTCAGTAATGATTTATAACGGTTTAGTAATTAAATCAAATAAAAATAGTAAAAATAGTAGTTTGATTTTAAAATAGATCGACAAAGAATTTGATAGAACGACCAACAAGCTTACCTTCTTCAAATCGTACTATTAAGAAATGGTAATAAAACTATACCTACGCTTAAATTTATGGACAAAAGTAGTATTATAGTGAATTTCAAATTTACGCGGTACATTCCATTCTCCATAGTCTCTAATGTTCTAATAACATAGGCTGTATTGTTTCATAGCCTTCATAGCCTGCCTTCCTGATATTTCTGATTTGTTATAAATGAAACTACCTTTTCGGATTTTGTCGCGGATTTATTTTGATTTTTAATTCCCGACGTTTCGAATGCTTTACAGCAATCATGGTCACGGGAGAGACTCTAAACGTAAATCTAAGAAAGTATTATTTCTGATTTGAATCATTTATCATAAGTAATATCAAAAATAAGCATAAAAGAATTTAAAATAAATAAAAAAAGTATACAATTATTAAATGTTTTTGTTTATTGAGTGTGTGCTTAATACTTTTTGGGACTACAACAACGCCTGCAAATTGCTTAACGGATTTTATTGATTTATAGCTAATAACACTCTAGATTTAGCCCCCATTAATTTACCTTTGTGTCCCCGTGGAAAAAAAAAGTAAAATTTAAATTACTTCATTCTTTTGGGCGATACGATGCCATCGACGGACACACAGATAAAATTAAACTTTAACACCCCTTTTTTGCGTCGGTAGTTAATAATACTATCGTGTGATATTAAGCGGATATGTTCTAAAGCTTTTATAGATGAAGCACTAATTCATTTGGATAATTCATGAATTTGTTCTCATTAGCTTAATTCACATACGAATCAAGTAATGAAGTAAATTATGAGTCCATTTTCAGTCAAAGTATTGCGAAATTAATTCATTATGATTAGGGAAAGGTGCCTAAATACATTCATATATATCTCTAATTTCAATTGTATTTTGTATCATATTTGTTTCTTTAAGAGTTAAAAGAGAATTAAAAGAATGGAACCCAGGAAATGTAATAATGCTGCTAATAATTTTAATTCTTTCATAAAAACATTAATTTATAAGTCAAATAAATTAATATTGCTGTAGCTACTTACTGAAAACAGCTACGCTTGCGTCAATGAATTTTTTATCAGCCCCATCACTATTTAATGCGGTAATAGCGTATAAATTTTTAACTAGACCCGTTAAATGGTAAAAATGGCGCTTTCTAACGCACAAACACTATAAGTTCCATATAGGAAATTGCTAATATATTACTGGAAAATTTTATGTTTCCTCGCTTTTTATAGACTCATATATTGAAGCTAATTCTACACTGAAACCATTTTTACTGCCTCCTCGATCATAAGTAGGTGTTTTATAGATTTTCGGTGCAAAATTATGATATTTATTTTAAATTTTTGCTTCCTTTTTTAACGTAAGACTCGTAAGAGTAACCTTTTTGTAGATTATTTTGTAGTATAATATTATTTTCTAACGTTTCTTAGTTAAAAGAATATACATATGTATATGAATTTAAAGTAGATTACATCATAAGAAAAAAAATCGTCTCGATGAAAAATTGATCTAGAAAATACAAGAATTTAGATAGACTGGTCCAAATTTTTACGTTAGTGTATTGTGTATTAATATAAGCAATCTTCAAAGTATCGCCAAATCGAGCAAACCTTGTAAAGTTTCACGGTACAGCGCCTCCGGCCATCCCTTGCAGATAGAGCGTGCATCACGAGCTATTTGCTGCGATCACTCTGCTTTGCAAAATCTTCTATTTATACTAAATATAATTGTTTAAAGCCAAATTCTTTAACCAAATTAACAGTTAAGGGTTATTGTCATCGTTTTTTGAGACCCTCCAACGTCTCAACAAATTAAAATTTATATCAAATTGAAAAAGTACATATTATTATGTATATGTATTTTTATCAGTGTGTATGTATGTATATAATATATATGTATATATGTATGTATTTATATGCCTATGTATGTATAATGTAATGTATATATGTAAGTATGTAAGTATGTATGTATGTAGGAATATATGTATGTATCTATGTATTAATTTATCTGTAATAAATATTTCTATTTATGTGTCAAAGCGTGTACACCACCTACTGTTTTAAGATAACTTACTCCTCCACCTTAAGGTTGCCTGGAAGAGATCGCTTCCAGCGATAAGGCCGCCTAATGTGCATCTATTCTTTGTGTGTGTGTTTTTTAAAATGTATTTTATGTTTCTTTTGTGGTGTGCAATAAAGTATATTATTATTATTATTATGTTGTAACACTTTTGTTCTCCTAGATGACTAGGGTTGTTTTTACCAATTATTGCGGGCAAATAGCCAAGCAATAACAGGGTGGACTGTAATACAAATTGATGGATTAAAATATATATCAATAATTAAATATATAAATATAATATTATAAATTAATTATGATAAATAAATCTAATATCCTCTTGCAAAACCGATACTGTTGGAAAACCTATCACTTATAGCGAAAGGAATTTTCTTACAATTCGGCAAGTATTTAAAATTGCGGCTTTTTGAAGAAGTACGTAAGTTAAAGTGTGGAGGCCTAAGGTTTCTAGACTGGTATGTAGAGTATGTGGAATAACACCTGTGGTTGAGAGGACTATTGGTATTGTTGTTACTGTTTGTAGTTTCCATTGACTTCTTAGCTCTATAGATAGGTCTGTATATTTAGCTAGTTTATTAGAATGTGTAGATGCAAGATTGTGTGTGTTGGGTATAGCAATATCAATCAAGTATACGGTGTTGCTTTTTTTGTCATGAAGTAATATATCAGGTCTATTGTAGTGTATGGTTTTATCAGTTATGATTGTACGGTCCCAGTAAAGTTTGTAATCAGTAGATTCTAAAATGGTTTGAGGTGTGTACTTATAGTAAGGTGCTTTTTGTGCTTGTGTGATGAGTGAATATTTAAGTGCAAGTTGTTGGTGTATGATGGCGGCAACTTGATCATGCCGATGCTTGTAGTCAGTTTGGACAATGGATTTGCAGGCTCCAGTAATGTGCTGAATGGTTTCTGAACTACAGTGGCATCGCCTACATAAATCATTTGACATATTGGGTCTTTTAATTATATGTTTTTGGTAGTTACGTGTGTCTATTACCTGGTCTTGGATAGCTACCATAAATGCCTCTGTTTCTGGGAAGAGCTCTCCACGCCGCAGCCATTCGTTCGACGCATCTCTGTCGACATGTGTTTGACTAAGATCGGCTAGATGTCTTCCGTGAAGTGATTTTTGAGACCATGTTTCTATTTTCTGCTGCTTACTAATCGTATTTTGATTAAGTTGAATATTTCTATCATGTAAATTAAGAGGCGTATATTTCTTGTCTATTTCAGTTATGCATTTATGAAGTTCAGAATTAGCAGCTTTCAAGTGAAAATAGTCGCGGAGTTTGGTTATGAGATTGTTATGTAGGTTGCGGATATCAATTAGACCTATTCCTCCATTTTGACGTGGTAATGTGAGACGTTGGACGCAGGATTTGGGGTGACGTTTTCTATGAGTGGTCATATGAGTGTTAATTGTACGTTGTAATTTCGTTAAGTCAGTTTGGGACCAGTTTATTATGCCAAATGAGTAAGTGAGGATTGGTATTGTGTAGGTGTTTATAGCTTTTATGGTGTTTCGTGCATTTAATTGAGTTTTCAGAACCTGATTCAATCGTTGCTTAAATTTCTTAGTAAGTTCTAATTTAGTGTGTTTTTGTTTTATCTGTTTTGCTTGTTGAAATCCTAGGTATTTGTAGGTGCTGTTTTCATCCATGGGTTCTATTTGTTCTCCGGTATCCAGTTTGTACGTATTATGTTGTGTTTTTCCATGAGTAACTGAGTGAATTTTACATTTATCAACTCCAAATTCCATACAAATGTCAGAAGAGAATGATTGTGTGATGTCTGCTAGTGCTTCAAGGTCACTATAGTTCGATGCGTAGAGCTTGATGTCATCCATGTACATTTAGTGTGAAAGTATGTGTTCTGTACTATTATATTTTAGTTTGAAACCAATATTTATGTCATTAAGTAGTTCTGAAAGGGGGTTTAATGCCAGGCAGAACCACAATGGACTCAACGCATCCCCTTGAAAGATACCTCGACGGATTTGGATCGGTTCTGTAGTTAATGATTTATTATTGGTGGTTAATATTAATCTTGTATTCCATTGACCCATTGCCGAGCCCAAAAACGTTATAAGAGTTGGATGAATTTTATATTGTTTTAATACATGGAGTAACCAGCTGTGGGGGACCGAGTCAAAAGCTTTTTTAAAATCTATGTACATAGTGTGAATGTTTCTGTTCTGGGTCTGTTTCATAACTATTGAATCTATTGTCAGTTGTTCTTTACATCCTTGGCTACTTTTCCTACATCCTTTCTGTTGCTCTGCTAGTATCTTGTATTGGTCTACGTGTTCGTAAATAATAGCACTAATACATCCAGTTATAATTTTATATATTGTTTGAAGGCATGTTATTGGTCTGTAATTAGCTGGATTTTTGGAGTCCGATCCCTTTGACAACATATAGGTAACTCCGTGTGTTATAAATGCTGGTAATGTATTTGGTGACTGTATGAACTGATTTATGTGCTTGTGGATGAACGAATGAGTGCAAGTTAGCTTTTTGTACCAGTAATTGTGTATATTATCGGTGCCAGGTGCCTTCCAGTTATGAGTACGGTTGATAATTTGAGTGGTAAGATCTAAGGAGATATTTTCGAAAGCCATTTGAACTATATCTTTATGTGTTTCTCTTTGCAACCATACCGCATCTCTGTTGTGTTGCGTTGGGGTTTCCCAAATATTTGACCAAAATTGTTGTAAATCTTGTTGCAATGGTGATTCAGTTGATTGTGCTGTGTTATTTTTAAGTGGTGTAGATAGATTCCTATAGAATCGTTTTTCATTGGTTGCGAATGTGTTATTTTGTTGTTTGCGTTTCGTGCAAGTTACGTATCTTCTAAGTCTATTTGAAAGTGCATTTAATTTTTGTTTAAGTGTGTCTAAGAAGTGTTGGGGTTCTGTATTCGGTTCTTCATGTTGTGTATGAGTTTTATATTTAACTTTTATTTCTTCTACGGTCTTGATTATTCTCTGATTTCTATTGCCAGCTATGTATTGTGTAAGTCTACCTATTTCTAATCTATATTTATCTATTTTTCTTTCAATTCTTTTTTGCCATGATGGTTTATTATTGTGTGTGGTATTATTTACACTAAAATTAAATTTTGTGCCATTGCAGAGGGCTGCTGTGTAAGCGGCTGTATATATTAAAGTATGTAAAAAGTTAAAGCTTAAATTGTTAATTAAATGTTTAGGAAGTATTTCATTATTCAAATGCTGGACTATCTGTGAAAATTTACGAGATGATTTCTGTTTGGGGATATACGGTCTTTCTTCTGGGTTTGTGTCAATAAATCGGGCTAGTGCAGTATTGAATTCTGTTTCAGTACGCTTTAGTAATTCAATTGGGTGTCTTTCTACTAAATTATCTTTAGTGCTTTGTGTCAGTGGATGTGATCGTTGTTGTGAGTCTAGTCGAACAGATGTAGAATCAGTTGAGTTCCCTAATTGTATATGATCACTAGCGTTTCCTATTGCAATGTTCTGATTAAAATTGGACTGAGTGCTATGGGTTAGTTGTTGTTCTATTTCTCTTCTTATTTTATTGATTCTGTCAGCATGTATATTCTTGTTATTAAAAATTAATCTTCTTTGGTCTGCGATTCTTTGTTCTGTGAGATGTGATAAGTGTGGGTGTCTGGTTATAAATAAGTCGAACAAACTTTTTCGGTAGCCGGTCTTGTGAGTCTCTAGTTTAGTCACTTCAAAGTAGCATCTAACAATTTCTTCATTGAGTTCGTTCGACCATCGCATTCTAGTGTTTGTCTGTGGGAGTGTTTGAGTTAATTGGTTAGTATTTTGTGTTTGAGAGTAATTTTCCGTTTGTAATAGGTTAAACACTTCATCTCTGATATCGTCTAAAATGTTTTGTGGTAATAGCTTTCTTCTTAATATCGCTCTACGCTGATCGCCTATACGTTGTCGAGTTACTCGCATTTCGGGGAATTTAGTGTTGAATTCTTGATGTAGTGGTTCTAGATAATTATTCATGAGTGTAGTTTCACATTTGGTTATGATAAGATATGTGCGCCATATGAAGCGGTTCATAGTTTCAGTCCATTTTTTTCGCGCACGGGAATAGCCAGCATTGGGTACAGGGTTAGTGGCAGTTGCCTCCTGCACAACAGATGTTGACCTTGTTTGTGATGAACATAAGGATGACGGTGATGAATTAGATGAACGAAATAGGGTATGGATGGAAGAAGGTGACGGTATGTTTCTGAAGAGAGAATGACTTGATGATGAAGGAGATAATGAAGGTGATTGGTCGGCTGTAGTATTTTGTTCGAGGGGAACCCGCCTGGTCAGTCCCCCGTCGCCAACGGTTCGCATGCTGTGGCATCCAGCGTCGGCTCCAGATGCGCCCCGGCGACCCCCGGGCAGCGGCCGTAAACTATATCTCTTATTTTCCATGTTCTCCATAAAAGGGTTACCATAGCCATGTTAGCCGTGCCAGTAATATATTATCACGTGTCCGCCCCCTACGTGAATCAGATGGTCGATTCGGACGTATGGTTGGATTTTAGGGGGCTTATTATTATTATTATTATATGTATATGGATTTTATTATATTATAAAATAGCTATTTTCAATATTCTATTTTAAATTAATACATTTGAGGAAAAGGCAGCAACAGGATAAAGTGATTTAAAATGTAAAAAAACTTTAGCGCACTTAAAAATAAATAAATAACTGATAGTTTTTCGTTTGAAACAGTGCCAGTCAGGAAAAGCAAAAAAATATTTAGATATGAACATCATACATTTTTAACAGTTAATGCTTCATCAAATTATGGTACATATTTAAATAGACTGCTCTTTTTACCTCACCGCTTTCTAAAAAACTGCGCATTAAAATAGAAGGTTAAAGATATGGATGTATCTCATTGATATGCGTTGATGTATACCAATGATACATCTTAATAAATTTAGTCAAGATTAGCTTGTTAGGCAAGCCAAAATTTAAAACAAAATAGGAAAAATCAATCAATCATTTTTGTGTTTTTGTTTTTCGATATGACTTAGAATTATCAATTTTTTTGCTTATGGCTTCGGAGTGCGATAGAAAACAAAATACATTGTTGACTCTAATTGTCAAAAATGATCAATCTTTCCTGGTATAAAAACAGGATTTTATTCAAGTTTATTTTTCAAAAAATCTGTATGTACATGAAAAGTGCCATGTAATTTTAAAATGGATTTAACATTCACAGTCATAGACGTTTTAATTTATATTAGTGTCTAATATCAGGCGACCGAGCTTTGCTCGGTTGTTTTGGGAAAAAATTAAAAAAAGAAAAATAATAATCTGACTGGAAACACCTGGATTCGAACCGAGGACTTCTGGTTAGAGCCCGCCCGGTTTCCGCTGTCAATCAATCTGAGCTATTATAATCTTGTGGATGAGAGCGAAATTTACCTTCGTATTCTAATGGTATTGTAGCTCTTTTTTCATTGCCTGAAAATATTGATAAAATAACGTTTTCTAGAAATAAAACCTAGCTAGATCGATTTATCACCCCCGAAACCCCTGCATGCTAAATTTCATGAAAATCGTTGGAGCCGTTTCCGAGATTCCGATTATATATATACAAGAATTGCTCGTGGTATTAGATAAGTATGATTGCGAATAACACTTAAGGTTTTTATCAATTTGACCGTATTGCTATAAATATACTTTATCTTATTATAATACAATACAAGCGCGCAAGCAATTTCCCGCGGCTCCACCCGCGTTTTAAAGACCGGAAACTTAATTCTTAGATTTCACATATCGTAATGTTTCTCAGCCCATTATTAAGGGTTACTTGAGATTTCTCAAAAATGAGATATTTTCCAGCTGTATAAAAAGTATTCCATATCCTGACCCGGATAATCAGCTATCATCATACCAAATTTCGCTAAAATCTGTCCAACGGTTTTTTCCTGATGCGGTCACAGACAGACAGACAGACAAAAATTCTAAATACTATAGATTCGGCCCCTGTATCAATAATAATGGCCATTTCAATAACAATTTCCAAAAAATATTCAATGTACAGATTCGACTAAGTTAGAATTTTATTATATGTATAGATAAACCAATTATAAAAAGATTATAAACTAAACATTTAGAATTTAAAAATAAAAAAAGAATATTGCCATATGTTTTAATTTACCAGCGTGTGCATTTTGCTAGAAGTTGAACAAACACAGGTAACGATGTAAACAGATTTTTAAACGGGACATTGTGTACAGAGCTACCACGCCGCATGTCGAGCGCACTTGTACGCCTAAATTATTGCCAGGGACGACGCGACGCGCCAAACTTGTTTTTGTTTTTGTTTTAAAGATTAACGACGAACAACGGCCTCCGATAAAAAGAGTTACTGGAACGCCTATCGCTTAAATCATTCCTTCTTTATTTAAATATATTTCCAATATGATAAGTTCTGATCCTAGGATATCAGAGGGCCTAGACAATGTAACAATCGATTAGCGAAAGCTATAGTAGAAAAGTCCAAAATGTATGGGTATGACATATGCCTTAGATATGTCACGTGATCTGTTGTCAACAAATAGATTAATGGTAGACAATGTACATTCATTTCAATTATTAGTGAATTAAAGTTCAAGATGCATACGATGCGTTTAAGCTATGACGATTGTAGAAATCGAATCGCTTCATGACGAATGCCGGTTGTCTATAGGTGCAGATTACATTTTGTTATCCAGTACGAAAAATGGATCAAAATGCGCTAACAACTCCCTTCACTCAAGAACAATTTAAATTACCGTCAATTTTTACAAGCATTGCTTATACCTACTTATTAAAATATTCTTAATAATCTATCTGAATAGTGAATACTTTTATAGAGATTAAACTATAAACATAGAAGAAATTAAAATGTTAAAGCGTTTGTAAACGTAGAGTGAAACATGCAATTTAGAATTGAAATATTACAACAAACCTTTGCAGACTGACTGCAACTAAAGAATATTTTAAATTAAGCAATACACTGTGCCTAAATTAAATAGAAATATATTACTTATTTAATTTATATCATTACCGTAGATTCCCTTTGCAATATTAATAAACTTACCCTATAACTTCTTATTATACACAAATGACAACGTTCAAAACCAAAATAATTATCTTCTAACGCACTTTAATTTTTGATAAACGAATATTGTGAAATTCTTATTTTGTTTTAAACACATCTAGGCCCCGGCTCCCTCAAGCAATAAGAGGAACCCGCGACGTCCGGTGCGTCGTTAACTACCGCATTATCTCTTATCTCCCCAAAAATTTGCACGTTTTATTTGCCATCAAGGTTTTACTTAATATTGTTAGAATATTAAACATAAAGTAATTGATTGTAAACCTCCTTGTTAACTAGTGGCGGTTGTGTGCCTTTAATTTCTTTTTTTTAGATACTGTCATATAATATGATGTCAATATATTATGATTGCTTAACCTTTCTCTATATTTATTACTAGTGACTTACCTTCGCTTCGCTCGGGTTCGTACCTAGGTTTACGTCAGCGAAGCCACGGGTTCCTAGCTAAAATAAATAAAACTTCTAAAAGATAACCTCCTCCTTTTTTGAAGTCGGTTAAAAACTAGCCTAAGTTTCTCCTTACAACATTAGCTATCTGCTAGTGAAAGTCCCGTCAAAATCGGTCCAGCCGTTTCAGAGATTACCCGGAACAAACAGACAGTAATTTTAAAAATAGGTTTTTTTTGTTGTTAGTATCGTTAATAAATATATAGGTAATATCGTTATACTTTCATATGCATTTAGTGAAAAGCTGTAAATTTGAAATTAAAACAGACACTTCAATTTTAATTATATGTATATATAGAATGCTTTTCTACAAAAGTCTTGCAAAATTAAGTGAATTTTAAAATATTAAATGGACGTTAAAAACAAGCCTTATTTATGGAAAGCTAAAATAGTAATAAATATAAACAAAAACATTTAATATTAATAGAATAAAATTATATGTAAAGTTTAACAAATAACAGAACATACTTAGTCACTAAATCTAAACATTTTAAAGGGGACCCATTTGGAATGGCAGATTAGGAAGATATAGCGCAACGTTATCGACGTTCAGTGACACTATATATTAGTGGTTTAAAACCATTAAAGTGGACTCCTATGGGCATTACGACTGCCATGTACAATTTAAACAAAGCATTTAATTACTTTATATATTTTAGAAAATTACTTAATTTCTTTATTGAATAATTTAAATTCTGATACATGAGCAAATAGGTGGTATTTGTTTTTTGTGAAAGGTATATGTTAGTCTCTAGAAACGGATTAATTTAAAAATTCTATTAAAATTTATAATATACTAGCCTTTCCCCCGGCTACGCTCGCGTTCTAAAGGCTGGAAACCAAATTCTTTCGTCCCGTCCGTCCGCCAGTCTTGCACGTGATGATTTTGTTGCGAAGTTATGTTAAAACTGTAGGATATTTATTGAAATCAAATGATGCCAAGAGCAATTTTGTTCAAAATCAAATACTTGTGATGAATAACTTATTTATTTGGTTATAACAAATCGAACCACTATTTCCTGAGATTAGCGCGTTCAAACAAATAAACAAACAAACTCTTCAGCTTTATAAATAAATATATAAAACACACAGGCTACACACCCTACATATCGTATGTTACCTATTACCTACTATCAATCAATCATTTTACCTACTATCGCGTTCCATAACTATATAACGTATATCGAAAAACGGGAATAGATAGGGAAAAAATAGGTTTTGTAAGTCTAAACAAAATCACTAATAGGATGAAAATAAACTAACGCTTTACTAGCCAATATATTATTACAAATAATCGTGAAAATTTACGAATATGTCGACGAATCTTGGAGTTTAAATCCCCTTCTATATATCCGTAGGTACTAGATTGTAATTACTGATAGCAATCAATTGTAATCAGGGGTATATTGGAAGTTTTATAGACTTTGATGAGGGTCTGAATTTAACTTTTGTGTATTTTTGTGTAATGAAGTGTAGCAAATTTAGGCAAAAGTAACTTATTTCTATAAAAAATCTAATTTAGTCACCATGGAACTTGATGGAGCTTTGTATTTAATGTCCCTACATATTTATATAAATAAGTACTTGTATAATTTTTTACCCACGACGGAACGGAGACGGTATATGCGGTATGATCACTCACCAGGGGGCGCTGCAGCAAACATTATTTGTGCAAATCAATGTTGCCACTTTTCTCGAAAACTAAGTTCGATTTTGATGCAGTTTTCAGTGATGGGTTTGGGTTTGATTCGTGCATGTTCTGCCATCACTATTTTAAATTTTAATCGTAAATAAAAATAAGTATTATCATCAACTTCTAAAGGTCCTCATAATAGGTGCACTGCCTACCCATTAAGGATGTAAGTATATCGCTTAAAATCTCTAATTATATTCACGTTACTATAAACCTTCAAAACTAGTTCATTTAATGGCAGCCCCCGACGGATATTCTTGGTTTTTTTTTTATCTCGCATTACATTTATTTTTAAGTCGGGGTTCTTTTTTTGTTATTTTACCCTTTTTAATAACTTTTTAACCGTCGTGGGTTTTTTCAAAATTTTTAATTTTGTTTTGTTTAACTCAATTGTGTCTGAGCGCCGTTTTCCACCAATTTTTCGCAATTCTACATACTTGTTTTTAACCAACTTTATATGCATACACAAATGAGAAACAGGTATACGAGAATAATTTCTAGCAATTTTAATTCCTTTAAAATGAGACTTTTAATCATTTCATAAAGTATAAAACGGTTCTAATTAATAACTCGACGTCTATTTCTGATTTATCCTGTTTGTTTCAATTTTGAGTGTTTTTATTTAATTTGCAAGGCTTACTCAGGCACAGGGGATTTATAGTTGCAAATCTTGATTGATATCTCGTACGGAGTCCCATCAATTTTCCAAAAGCCCGATTTACACTTAAATGGACCCAAGTAGATAACGTTCGTCCGTTTTTCCATAAATTTCGAAACTCTTGAGACTTAGGTACAAAGTTTATTAAAGATTATTTTCGAAAGGAGCTTATTCTAGCTTCAATCAGGTACATCAGCAACAGAAAACAGATTTACTAAATATGACTTAAGTCTTAAACTCTAGCAATGCCTAATTTCTAATTTCTAATCAATCTTAATTTATCTCATATACAGCGATAAAAGTATCGTCACAGGTTTATCTTTTAATCTATAAAAATCTCGTGTCACAGTGTTTGTTCGAACTCCTCTGAAACGGCTTGACTGATTTTTATGACTTTTTTGTGTATATTTGATAGGTATGAAAATACGTCTTAGGCTATTTGTTATTCCCCTAGGTGATAAGGGTGGCCCCATCCAGATGTTTAATTTTTATTTTTAGACCAAATATTTTTTTATGATTTAGCATCAAAAAATACTTATAACCCTTAATTTTATCCTTCTACCTCCGAAACTAGTAAATATAGTAGTATGGAGTTTCCATAACTGTCAATCGTTCGACTGGATGAAAGTTAGTGGAGTAATCTCAAGTAAGAAATATTAAATCATGACAATGTGTGTGTAATGTATATGATACAAAAATGTAATTGTCGATAAATTATACAGTAGGTATGTTGGTTGAATACTTCAAATCAGTTGCTTTTTATGAAAATTATTTTCATTACGTAGAAATCGCCATTTAAAATATTACACAGCAAGTTCTAAATAGCCTACATACCTTTACTTTTTGTTATTACAGTTAGACTTAGCAACAGTTCTTAAAGTTGATGATGTAACAAAGACAAATTTTGTCTTTGTTACATCATCAACTTGCAAGAAATTTTCTTGGGACTTGTTGAATTTCGATCTGAAAAAGCACAATAAATTAGCTTATATAAATACCTCAAATAAATGTAAATAACTGATTACATAAAAAGTAACTGAGATTTCTAAGTTCCAATCTTCTAATCAATTCTAGTTTTTACTAAAGCGTTTCGTCTAAACTAGTTTTGACTAGTTAAAACGCGTGGTAACTGAGAACGGGTAATATAACTTTTCTATAACATAACAGTTAAAACGTATCTAGTTACAAGTTAGTTACATAAATGTGTAATTATTAAAGGTGTCAAGATACTGTGATTTGATTTGATTTTCAAGAGCAATCTGAACACAAAAGCTCTTATATACGCAACTTCAAAAGATCAAACGACTTTTATCAACTCTTGGCGGTTATTTTTTGAATAGCGGAGACTTTATTGATTATTTACTATTCAATAACTTCAGAGACTTAGCTCATATTTATTAATGAACTTTCAAATAATAATAGGACATACAGGTTGCTTGCCCTCTCTAGATTTTTTATTTTTAAACCAAGCTTATATGATTTCTACAACCAATCCCTATTTTTAATAGTGATTAGAACGCAGGCGGAACCGCGGGAATTGCTAGTATCATTATTAAAGATAAAATACGTTCTATAGAATCTTAAAACTTAGAACCTTACTGACATATAAATCGGTCTCGTGGGACAAGGCCATGACAGGCTTTCGAAATGATGTAGCTGGGACTAATGTTAAAAATAATTTGTCTGCGATGAGTATTTTCTCTAAGGTATTAGATTGTATTGACTTAAAAAATATTGTTATATGAAACCAGCTGTAATCCCTCAGGGTAACACATGATGACAGGGCTAGTGAAATCTCATTCGTTTTCCACTTTCCGACGCGTTCTGTTTTGGCCGAAACAAACATTTCCCATGTGTAATGAATGATTACATCCGTGAGCTATTTTACGGGCAAGTGTATTTATGGCATTAAAGTATAACCCACTAGCGATTTTAGATGTGAGCGCAAATCATGATCTAGATTTTATCGAATACTGTATAGTATTCGATGGACATCGCATTTATCTGAAAAAATACAGTAACTGTCCTAAAGGTTTATTCTGAATATGGTGAACATTAAACATTAAGTAATTTATAATCAGATTAGTAGTTCTAAATTATATATTTTATTTAAACACATATTTAAACATATTTTATAGAAACTACGATTTTACCTCTCCATAGATGAAAATTAACTCAAATAACCCGAAAATAGTCATTGTTCTTCGTAACAGATGGTTTTACCTGTAATTAAAGTTTGCGGATAAGATAATATCGGCTGTGATTGCCGGCAACTACTTAATTACGGAACCTTCCCGGGGGAGGTGATCGGGACTTGAGAGTGGCTTCAAAGATTTACTGCTCTTGACCCCACTTGATCAAGTCTCTAATACTGATACTTATAGTAACTGACGGTTATAAATTAAGAAATCCGTAATTAAGAATTTAAGAGATCTTTATTAACAACTTATATTCAGATTACAGGAAAATAATATACCAATTAATTACTACATTATTTGCTTCAAATCAAACATCTCTTAATATTCATTTTTTTTAAGTAAAAATTAAACTTAAATTAATTGAACTAGTAACTTACCCTCGTTTCGCTTGGGTTCACGGTAAGTACGTTTTAACGTCCTTGATCGGATCACTAATACTTTTTCGAAAATTAAATTAGCCTAAGTTACTTATAACATCAGCTATCTAATTCAGCTCTGACATTTCGGAAATTAGCCGGAACAAACAAACAGAATTAAGAAAAACGCTTTTTTACGATATTTTAAACAGACACTTAAAATTTTATCTAACGAATTTATTAATCAATTGCCATCAACAGTAAATCATCTCAAAAACTTGAAGTAGGTACAAGTAATTATTGTATCATCGCAATCAGTAGAGTGGAATTTTTATTATTTGATATACCTAAATTTTTTTCATAATCAGCGTAATATTTGTTAAATGATTTGCCTACGAAAATATATTTTGTCATAATAACAAAGTTAAAGAAGGAAGTTAAACCACGCAATATACTAATTAGGCAAATTTGGAAAGAGAAAAGGCAAATTCATTTCAAGGGACTTTTCAAAATGTTCATTGTTAACGAGATTTGCGCATCCATGGTTTTCCTACCAGTGATCACACAACAATCTAAGGCTATAAAAGGAAATGTTCTGGAAATGCAAAGACTGGATTATTTATACCTATAAATTATAAAGTTTCAGCGGAAAAAACATTTGAACATACGTACTTAGTATATATTTTACTACTTCGCTCATTTACACAATTTTCAAAGGTAGACTTTCAAGGAAAATTCTTGTTTTCGTTCTAGACGGATGCTAATTATGAGATGATCTATGTAATATCTCATTTTGTCATACGCCATTTAATGGCATAACGTGATATAGTATTTTTTAATTACCTTCCTTTTATAAGAGAAAGAATAAAACAATTCATTTTTTTCCACCGTTATCTACTCGATCTGTAATAAAAGGTTAAATTAGTATAAGAACTTGTATCTTTCAATAATAGTATCTTCTACCATTTGTAAAATATCATCGGTGCATCGCAACATATCCTTTCACATTAAAATTTTCCTCTGTAGCTTCTTCAAGGTAAATTATTGTATTTAGCCAATTTAATTATAGTAATCACGAAGTCACATCCGTTAGCACAATACATAAAAACGACATAAACATAAATAACATATTTATTATTATAAGGAACTGTAATGTCATACTCATATTATTTGCTATACAATTTTTCCTTCCCAAGGGGATCGATTTTAAAACAAGTCAGTGTAATTAAAAAACTAAAAATCCGACTGCTTTCTTTTTCCTTTGGAAATGAAGAAACCCTAAAACATGTTGTTTCCTGATTCAAAATTTATACCCGGTGTCACTGTCACAATTAATACGAATTTAACGACACCTCAAGCTAAAATCAATCGAGTCGTTCAGGCCGCAGAGAGTGCCAAACAATTATACATACATACATACTCTCCAAAAACATAACCTCTTTCTGGTGCAGTCGGGTAAACATCATTTCTTAATAGTAATGAACGCCATTATAAGTTCAGGCTGTCACAAAATTTGAGGTGAAGGAAATTGCGGCGTTGATAAATCAGCCAGTCAATCAGGTGGTGTAACTTTCTATGTACACAAGCGATACCGACGACTCCTTTCGGGCGGAGTGACAATGATAAATAATGAGTATTATAAGTTAGCTATAGAAGTAAAAAAAATCTGTTACGAAATAAATTCACGTAGAATAAAAACAGACTTTTGTTAAAACATTTATTTCCTCGCACCAACTCTGTGAGGTTAACAGGATAATGGTAATCTAATACTAAATGAAATTAAAGCTCAGGGTATTAGGTAACGATTGAACAATAATTGGATCATTATACTTGAAAATCAATGTATTAAATGCTCATGTAAGCGAACTTTTTAAGATTTTTATATCCTTTGTAGCTAGGATTGTATTAGATAGTGTTGTATTGTAGGAGATAGCAAATTTCCGTAATGTTAATCGCTCGGATTAACATAAAAGAATCTTCTCAAGAAATATCGTCAATTTCATATCTCTCTCTCTCTCTCTCTCTTACTTCTCTATCTCTCTCTCTCTCACACACACTCACTTCTCTCTCTTACTCCCTCTTTTTCTCACTCTTGATCTATCTCGTTCTATCTCGTAAACAAAATCAGATTAAGGTTTATTTACTTAAAATTATGAGCTTAAAAAGATTAACAAGACGTATTTAAAAACTTAATCACGATAAAAATTAAAGGCCATACTGTCATAAGTATTTATATAAATTTTGATTCTAACTACCTCTTATTCAATGAATAGAATGTAGGCCACTTATAGACTCTCATCTCTCTCTCTCACTCTCCACTTTGTGAATAGCTGATAATAAAGGGATCTATCCGCTAAAAAAAATTCACTGTATCTAGAATACAATATACCATATCAATTACTCTCTTATACCTCGATTATCTCTCCCGTGTCTCTCGGTCTATCCCGTGACCATGATTGCTGTAAAGCATTCAAATCGTCGGGAGCCAAAAATCAAAATAAATCCGCGACAAAATCACATAGTGTTTATTATCACGAACATCCATGTGTAAGAGTTGGAATACGTGAAATCCACGCAGTGCAAGAATAGGTAACATAAAAATTTTGTATTTTATTGCTTCAGTTAAAATCTAAAAATATAGTTTTATTTAAAATATCAACTAAACGTATCATGAGTTGTAATTTTTTCGATGAAGTACCTACTTAGTACTTACATCGTGTTTTGGGTTTGTTTTCCTACATTAAAATATAAATATGTCCATCGTTGCTTCCGTCGCAAGCTGTATCTGCTGAGATAACGATAACGTATTATATTTTTGATTAATATCATAATTTATATAATTCATGATGTATTATATATTATAATTATATATTATAATGTCAGAGGCAAATATATATTGTGTATATTAATGTATGCTTCACTGTTTTAATCATTTTATAAATGAGAATATTTATTTCAGATTACCGAAAACCGCTTTTCTGTTCCTTTATAATTTATAGTTAAACCAAAACGTTTGAACATCTGTATTACTAAACAAGGGTCGGACTATAAAACGACAGAAATCTATTTTTTGTATTTGGGATTTAGTACCGTTTCTATTGAATAAAATTGGTTTTGTGCTTCGAACAGCTTTTATTCTTGCGTTTTATTATGTT
This sequence comes from Boloria euphrosyne, assembly GCA_951802675.2. Lineage (NCBI taxonomy): Eukaryota > Metazoa > Arthropoda > Insecta > Lepidoptera > Nymphalidae > Boloria > Boloria euphrosyne. Next base: position 9,434,711 of record OX637872.1, read on the forward strand.
TTGCTGAGAAAATATTATATTTGATGAAAAATATTAAGCCTCAGCAATTTACTATATTAAATTTACATTCGTAGAGTGAACAGACCTATAAAGTGCTTAATAATACTTAGTGATTTTATAGGCATTTTTTTATAGACTGAAGCATATTTTGAAACAGTAAATGTCGCTTCATACGAACGTGCTAGTTGTAAAGAGTTAGGTACTAAGGATATCAAACCGCAGTTCTTAAGCCACTAAGTCTTTGGTCCATAAACCCTTCCTATTTCAAAAAACGACGACGATCTATTCTTTAGCATTTTGCTCTAATCCATACATATAATAAAATTCTAATTTAGTCAAATCTGTACATTGAATATTTTTTGAAAATTCTTAATGAAATAGTCATTATTATCGATACAGAGGCCGAATCTATAGTTTTTAGATTTTTTGTATGTACGTCTGTCACAGACAGATCTGTGACTGCATCACGAGAAATCCACTGCTAAAGCATTGCACAGATGAAAGCACAGATTGTGATGAAATTTGGTATGAGGATAGCTCGTTATCCGGGTCAGGATATAGGATACTTTTATTGCTGGAAAATATCTAATTTCAGAGAAATCTCAAGTAACTGTTAAAACCAATAAATCTGTTAGTTAACTTGTTAACATATAAAACATCACATGGTATATAAAACCAAAAAAAATATTTTCCGGTCTTTAAAACGCGGGCGGAGCCGCAGGAAATGCTTAGTAAAACTAATAAAGGCCTAGATTATGGTATTAGTTAGATCATAAACAAACAAACCATTATTTATTGCATTAAATATGTAGAAACGTAATTGTTTTTATTAACGTAAATAGGTATAAGGTACCTTTAAACAAAATAAAAATTCTACTATAAAAAGCGGTTGCCAGGCTGAAACAAATTAACATAGTATACAACAGGCCACACAGCAGTTTAATAAGACTTCATAGGTCAGCGGGTTGAAATGATAAACATCGTTTACGATCTTGAAATTGCTTTAGCTATCTTCTGCCTTCAGACAGATTCTAAGGTCAATAACGTACCCAAGATATTCGCCTGGAGCGATTTTATGGGAATGAGCGTAGATATTGCACCCAGAATATTAGTGCCTACTACTTGATCCGCCAAAGTGCCATCTTTTACCATCTTTTTCCAATATCCGTGAACGCCAACAGTAACGATATTTACATAAAAGTTGAGTTTTGAAAAGAAGTATGCCATTCACAATGGTTTTCTTGAACTGTTGAACAAATAAAATTAGATATAGCTAATATTATTTCTAAAGACTATTTATATAAGTAATAAGTATGTAAATTCGAAAGTATTTAAGTACAAAGTGTAAGTACTTACTATAGTTATTACTACGCTGAAACGTCTAGACAATTTATTTCACAGATAGATGAGATAGAGGGATGAAATTTAGTTCACAGGTAGATTATAAACTAAAATAATACATAAACTTCTATTAGGCACAACTTATTAATATACTAAAAAAAGGTGATTTTAATAACTGATAGTGTGAATTCATGTTTAAATTTTACCGTCAATACGGATATTCACTGAATATAAAAATAATACATAGAAATGTACAAGAATAGGTAATATGTGATGTTAAACGAAATTAAATTACACAAGAATAAAGCAGCATGTTACATTATAAATGTGAAACTGCCGGCCTAATATTGTTTAACGTAATGTAAACATGTTCAACATTTATAAATGTGGGACAGAAATGACCCTAAGGTACAGGTTACCCAGTTACACAAGGGATTTAGAGTTTATTTAGGTAAAATTATATAACTACTTGTATCGCCCAGTGGTCTAAATTCGACCATAATAGTAATTGATAACTTGATATGATTATAATACATGGACGGAATTACCCTTTAAATCTTAAAAAGACAGTTTTAAAATATTGTTATTGATAACACTAAATAGTCGTCAGTATCTAGTAAACAAAAAAACTGCTTATTTTATATAGATTTCTTAGAAATAAAAGTTTTTTTAACATCATAACTAATTAAATAATCTTATTCCTCCCAATACACTTATGAGAAGTCTTTCAGTACTGCTCATTTCCTTAATGAAAATAATACGTGACTTGTTTTGTGATTTCTTTGAATGTTTAATGTAGCTACTAAAAAGTAATGTAGGAACGTAAACTTTGTTTTACTCTTTTATAAGAGAAATTGCATTTGTAATGTAAGATCATTGCGCTCATTGCGCGGAAATAGATTAAGATTAAGTCAACTACTGACCGAGTGTTATTTTTTTCTTTTTATAGTACATAGAAGGAAGGTGCTGTAGATCGTACATTATAATGTACAAAACACTATAAAAAAGTGATAAGTTTCTATAGTGTTCATTTATTTTATTGCTGTGTTTGAGATACGTATATTTAAACGTATTTAACATTTACTCAATAATTGATTTTAACAATACGTATTATATATCAAAGGATTTATTTAACAAATATAAAAAAACTAGCTATCCTAGTATATCGAGCAGAAAATGTAGGAAAAAGAGGCTCGAAAGGATTCATTCTCTTTGTTTTATGAGATAATTAAGACACGAATGGACGACGCTACACTTGCAAGAGTATTTTTTGTTCCGGAACAGAAAAGAAAACATTTAAATAGGGAATTCAAAATCCTTAACGACCCATGTTAATTTTACCAAAACGAAAATTTTCACCTCTCACTCATTAGCAAGTAAAATATACTATGAAATACAATCTGAATTTTAAATTGAGACCAGAATTTAAAAGAAACCAATGTTAAAGAATGTTTAGCTAATGCAAGAAAAAATCTTTAACATTTTAACAGTGCACTTCGTCTGCCTCTTGTGAAGTTAAAACTTTTCCATTTAAACTTGGGTACTCTCAGTCTACACATAACTACATGCTTAAAAACAAGCAATAATTCAATAGCCGACACGACTTATCATGAAAAAGTATGCTCATTTGTAGAGTTCCGGAGGTGTAAAAATGTATACTTTCTTACTTGTACTAAATATTAGGATATGTATGATATGTAACACGTATCTAGGTATGTAATATATACTTTTTAATATAAAAAAATGAAATGTGTCACATAATTTTTACTTTTTTAGAAATTAAGTCTGTTAAGTTTTTTTCTTTTAAAAGAATATGTGAGCTAAAATGTTAAAAAAAGTTCCTTTATAAGTAATGTCTGATTTGCATTTATAAAAGTCTTACTCGGTGTACATTAAATATTTTTATAATAAGGAACTTCGTTCCTATCCAGTGTCCCACGACACCACGTTTTTAATATATTTTATCAGAGCACATCAAGATAGACGACTATGTGATTTTCGGCGCACAAAATATCTCCATGCGATGCATGTGACGATTGCTTGTTTTTGGAAAATCTTATTGTAATATCGATATTCTCGATGTAGAGGCAAAATCTATTTTTGTCTCACTGTAACAGTATCGCGAGAAAACCACTGAAATGAGTTTGATGCGGTAATAGCTGGTTAGGCTAATATATAGGATATTTTCGACACCTGGATATTTTACATTTCTGAAAAATCTGTTATACCTACCGGAGTAGGGACGAAACCCAGCGTAGCGAGGGTGAGTCTCGTTCGTAAATATACAAAATTTTCTTTAAAATTCGTTCTGAAATAGTTATTACAATCGATATAGAGGCGGAAAAATAGGAAATTTAAGTGGAGGATAAATTTCTAGTTACATTTATATATCATGACACTTAAACTGTACTTATAATATGTCAAAAATTATGCTATACAAGATTAACGACCTTGTTTAATGGTTTTTAGGGGTCTTTGTATCTTGCTCTGACCCTCGTCACAAGTAAACGTGTTATGAAGCAATTAAGTTACATTTTCATAAACGAAATTGCTTTTCTGTAACCGTTATTTTTGCAAAGGTAAGTGGTCGAGAGTATAATACGGCTCTGCCTTTAAAGTTCTTGTTTCTGTAAAATTATGCAATAGGTACAACCCTTATCAAAAATTGAATTAAGATATCTCTGAAATTAAAAATAATTATTTCAAATGAACACACCTAAGGTATCTTTATAGAAAAGATTGTTTGAGGTTTAGTTTAGTTTTTGAGTTATGGTTGGTAAATTTATCTGCACCTAACTGGTGGACAACCTCGCTTCGCTCCGGTTCGTCAAAAATATTTATTTACCTGGTATTGTTATTAGAAAATGATAACTTGAAATAGAAAATACAGAATCTAAATATAATTATTATTTAATCTCTATTTTATAAAAAGTCATTATAGTAAAGTATAAACACCATATCCTGTAAAAAAATTAAGCGCTACGACAGCACAAGGCTTGCAATGAAGATAAGAATAAGCGGGTGTCAATATATATTTCTTGACTTTTGAATGCCACATGGTTAAGCCACAGGCAATAGTAGTTTACTTAGAGATAAATTATAATTTATCTAATAATTATTAAAACATTAAAATTACTGAAAAATGTACATTTATTACTAAGTACTTATTTAACAAATGAAATAGATCAAGAAAGTCACGATAGTGTGCTAAAATGAATAAGCCTAACTAGGAAAACCTACGGATATTTCAAAAGTGGTCTGTACCAAAATTTAGATATAAAATTATCCCTTAAAAACGAGCTTATCTTAGACCCTTATAATCCTTACTTTAACTTTGATCCGCCTGAATTGGAGCAGACCTATGGAGATTGACATTTACAGAGTTATCTCGACCAAAAGGTTGCTTGGAACCATTAAATATGACTCATCCATTAAATTAAAAAGGATTACATATGCCATGTTCTAGTAACTTAAGTAAAATTCATGTTATGTTTATTCATATTTGTCGAAGAAGTTGTGTTTTATCCTTTACTTCTGATTCAACTTAAGCTAAAAATTACTGAATAGTAATAATCTTTACAGTAAAGTCTCGTAGTAGCGTCTTGACCTTTTCATTCGAACTGGTCTTTCACTGCTTAGATCTAGTATATCAAAATATAACGCAATAATTTTTGGTAATAGTATAATCTCCAAGGACCCTGTAAGATCTTGGCGACCTTATAAAAACTATAGGGCTTTGTTATTTTAAGATACGAAACAAAAAGAATCTTTGGTATTCATATGTATGCATGTTACATATTTATTTTTTGTATATAATACTAGCAGTTCTCGCGGCTCCGCCCGCGTTTTAATCTCTATTAAAATAGGGATTGGCGGTAGAAGGATGAAAATTTAGGGTCATAAGTATTTCTTGATACCAAATCATGAAAAAGCAAAAAAAGTTTTCGTCTAAAAATAAAAAATCTGGCGAGGGAACACTGTGACACGAGATTTTTATGTATCAGAAAATGTGCGTAAGCACGTTTACGATGTCTCTATATTCTAGTGTAATGTAATTTACTTTAAATTCTATAGTTCAATAAAAGTGTTTGTAAGAGTTTATTTCAATAAAATATATTTTGATTTGATTTGAATGTCTACAATACGTTTTTGTGCACAAGCATTGAGTTATAAACATCATTGTGCACAAGCAAGACTGCGTTCAACCTCTAATGAAATAATTCAGGGATGGTAGAAGCAACGACGGATTATATTTACGACACACTTAAAAAAGTTTAAAACCTAAAATTTATGTATTCTGTAATTATAAAGAAGAACAATGTGATTTTTGTTATTGATACATTTGAAAACTACTGGATCCATTTTAATAATGAATCTCTGGAGCCTGAAACATAACTGAATCTGTTATTTTATAAACCAGCTACAATGGTCAATTTTATATTAATTATTTTATAAACTGAAAACTTATCTTGAATAAATATCTCCAACACTAAAACTTTATAAAATAACTAAAATATTACATAATGCGTATCAAAATGGTTAGAGTTTACCAACAAGTTTATACCAAGCCTGTATAAATTTACAAAGGATTATTTGAGTCTAGCCGAACACATATCGATGCGTTGTTTAAAGTAAGTAATATGGATAATATTGAATTTTATATCTATATACTGATATCCTGATTATAAAAGGTAAGCAAGCCATCCTGTTTACTTTGACCCTTAAACTATAGAGTAGGTATCCCTTGTGGCGGTGACATCGTCAAAGGAGTTTAGTCAAAGTGTAGTAATCCCTTAAATATGATCATTGCCTTATTCTGAAAGCGAGAGGTTTCTCGTATGTAATCTGATTATACGCTTCTTGTTTAAGTAATTTATTTCTACGTTGGTATTAAAGCGACTTCAAAGGATTTAATTTTATCAATAAGTCGTTTAGTCGGTAGTTCGCTTTTGCGGGTATTTGTTACGATTTATTAATTGTTACTAATAATAAGTACGAAGAAATATTTATGAGAAACATCTCAATATTTGATAATTAATTTAAATAACTTAAAATGTATCTGTACAATACAGAAATACTACGAAAGGGAATGAAAAAGAGTGGTAAAATTTTGTTTCAGAAACACATTATTTAAATTTAGATTAAAAATTGCAGCGTGATCATAACAGAAATGATAGTTATATAGTCAACAATTTTGGAAGCTCAGTAGAAGTAAATAATATCTTTTAGTTTCCGGTTTTATAGTCCATCATATTTTACGTATACAAATCCTATAATGGTGGAAGTCGCTTAGTGTTTCAACAATGCTGCACCGACGACACTCCATTAACTAACGCATTATCTCCCCCGTTTTCCTCGAACTCTATTTTTAAAATATTTCCGCCCTAAAGGAATCTTTATACCAACTCTTAACTAAATCACGCGTTTCTAACTTCGTTACCTTTCAATTTCCAATAAATAAAGATATAAAGAAATGTTGCCTCAATATCCTCTCGAATGTTCGTTCTTTTCAAAGTTACAAATACTCGAAAGATGCTTGCGAGGCGCAACTTTCTTAGAGCCAACTATCCATGAAATGAAATCTCAGGTAATTGGATTCTTTGGACTCGGCTATCTTAATTATTTTATAAAAACCTCGCGAGAATAATTTTTTAAAGATTTTTAATAGAAACACCTTTATTCTCTAGTCAAATTACGAACTAATTAACCGAGGCAAGTTTCCTCATCGAGGCCCTCATTATAAATTAAGAACAACTCGGTTATCTGAAATGAGATTGGGTTACCAAGGTTCAGTATTTCTCTTTGGACAAAATTGTTATGAAGTTTATGAAGTATAAATTTGTATTTAGACACTCTTGATCTACTCGTATATTTATCAAAGCCAACATTATTAACTATCGCTATTTTCGTAAAGTTACATGAAGGAGCTGATCGGAATTCTTTAGTTCTATCAAATAAATGAATAAAGAAATATTATTTATCACATATTAACAATTCTTACTTGTTACAAGTGTTGTTGAGTGTGTTGGGTGACATTCGAGCGAAGTGGTAGTTATAGGAAATCATAAAGGAAGATTAACTGCTAGTAGTTCCCAAAACAACTACTGAGGCAATCTAATGCATGCAATAAACATATTTTTTTAACAAAAACCGCCGCTAATCGTATCTATTAATGCGGCTGTCTAGCCGCTAGTCGTATCAATTAATATACAAATACAAATTATATGTACTTAATTAACATTGAACCAATATTTATTACATAAACAATAATTGAAATCCCAAGCCATTCTCGAATGGTGTGCGTAATACTGTTGATGTACTTTTTCATTTTTATCAAATATAAAAATATATATTTTTAATAGCAATTCCCGACGTGGCCCGCGCCCAAAGGATGATAATTAGGAGCCATAACAATTTTTTGATGCTAAATCATAAAAAAATGAAAAATAAAAATTTGGTCTAAAAATAAACTAAAATATCTAGAGAGGGCCACCTATCACCTAGGGGAATAAAAATAAGCCTACGATAGGTCGTCGTTTGGTAGGCCAAATATACACAAAAAATATCATAATAATCGGTAAAGCCGTTTCGGAGGACAAACACTGTGACACGAGATTTTTATGTATAATATGAATTCTACGTACCGAAGATACAACGGCCAACGATGACATAATAGGTGTCTTAAAATTGTGCACATAAATCTTGAAAGTTTCCCAATTTGAATTTAACTAAGTATCAACTTAAGATTTTCCTTGAGAATATTTAGAAGTTTCAGTCATCAGTCATATTTAAAGGTTTTATTTTATTATATGTTAAAGACTTTTTATATTTTCATATTTTATCACTGAATAGCTGACATATTACACCAATATTTCCTGCGGCTCCGCCCGCATTCTAAAGACCGTAAACAAAATTCTTAGTTGTAACATGTAGCCTATGCCTATGTAGCCTATAGCTATAGCCTTCTTCGATAAATGGGCAACCCAACACTAAAAGATTTCTTCAATCAGATATATAGAACTCAAAATTTGAAAACAGCAAAATTTTCACTCCTTGACTTCTTTTTAAATTGTTACACCGTCTTGTATTAAACTTTTTTTACAAAGCAAAACAGAGACGGAAGTCTTTGTGAAGTTCACGTTAAGTCAGAAATTGCATTTTTTCGTAGTACTTTAATATTATTTTTTATTGTATTACTTTTTTCTTACTACACTGTGTTATATTATGTTTTTACGTGATATTAAAATGTACATAATATAATTAATAAAAAAATTACATTGTTACGAAAAGATTCATAAGAATGATTTCGTATTATTTTCATTAAATATTTAAAGCAACTTATATTTTTAGCGCTGACAACTGAAATTCACTGACTTAAAAATAATTAACAATATTGGCGCAATCTTTTTCATACAAAATGGTCTAGACATAAACACTACAGCAAACTAAAATAGTCAAGTCATAGTTTTCGAAATTACTCAAGAAGCAAAAATAAAAGGGGGTATATATTTATGGTTATAATTAAGCATAAAGTATTTTAATTAAAATAACATTTCTAATAGGAATTGCTACAGAGGCTGCCTTTAAACATACCATTAAATATTCATCGGGCGTCTAGTTCTGAGAGAAAGGTATAAGATTATGTCAAATTCATGAACTTCTAAGAAACATGCTTAGATGAATGTCAAAGAGATAGCGAGCAAATGTCTTCACAAGAAGATCACATTCAAAGCCTTTATATTTTAACGATAATATTTCGGAAATCGCTTGTATGAAACTCTAAGCTACACTAGAATATACAAAAATAAATTTTCAGTACAAGATCTATACCTAAATTATTATGAAATTCAATTTTCGTGCATTATTACATACCTAGTTTTAAATGCAGTAAAATTGTATCTATATTATAATTAATCTAAATATGTAAGAGCGAAAGATCACTCACTCCCTCACTTAACACGAAATATCGAAAACCGCTTGACGTATGAAGATTTTTGGCAGGTGGTAGTTTATAGTAGTAGACGTCCGTTAAGAACGGATTTTGGAACGACAGGGCCGCATTAAGAAAGTCTAAGTCTAAGACTCTCGCAAGCTTGTATGTTAGTCCTTCAATTTTTGTACAACAAACTGTAAAATATATAGCAGGGAGTCGCAGTCGCTTGTAGCATATAAACAAATTAAATCGTATATGAGATACCTTCACAAATTATTTATTTTCAAAATGTTAAACTGTGCAATAGTTAAATCTGTCGGCTTAATCATACTTGAAACCGAGAAACAATTCTTTTATCAATATAATAAAACAATATACGGAAAATATATATTATTTATCGTCGGAATTTCTTTAATGAAGTATCCTTTGTATATTACGACTTACGTAGAAACCATCACTCGGTAGTTATGGATCTCATAAATTACCGCCCCAGGTCCACTTGTAATCATATTTCGAAGGGATTTTTATTACACTTGCGCCTTATTGTTCTTTATTACGTAATTAATTTCACACATAAACAAGATGGTCATTTTCTTTTATATGATTCGCAGTAGAACTTCATGTATTTTCATATATTGATGTGAGCAAATAACAGTTTTATCAAATTTAGGCTAACATTAAATAAACATATAAAAAAGTATATTTATATAAATAATTATATAACATAAAATAAGTATATTTATCTCATTTAAATCAGTTTATTTATTTCGCTTAAGTACAAATTTCCAGTAGAAATTAAGTAAAAGACCTTTTTATTCTAAAAATACACTTGCTCGATGTAAAAGAAATTTTCCATTTGTGTTTAATTAACGTATTGGAAGTGTTTCTAATTAAGCAAACATCAGTTCATTAAACGTAAGTATTTTTCTCTTCTCGATATATTCTCTTTAATATTTAGAAGATATTTTAGTTCTTTTAGGATGTCGAGAGGGATTCAGTGTAAGCCCTCTTAAACTTAACCTACATTATTAGTCTGTCTATATTCTTAAATTTTTTTACCTGATTGTCTATCTGTTTTTTTTGACTTATCTCTGAAACGACTGGACTACTTATGACGGGTCCTACTCGTATCATTGGCAGATTGCTGATGTTATATATTACTATCGTCATTGACCCCGAATAAACAAGTAAAGTTAAAGATACCCTCAATAATTAACATTCGTCAAATCTGCCTAAATCGAAAAATAGTGATTTGCAATTACTTCTACAAAAACCGTTATCTTTCCCCCAAAATAGAGTCAAAGCCTGTAATCAATACCTTAACAAAACATTGTCATGAAAATTTTCCACGGCCGTAAAGTGATCAAAATATTGTTGACTCTGCTACTAGTATAAATAGTCAGTCCAATGTATAAACTTGGCTTTTTAAAGCTAAAAATAAAATTTTATAAATATTGATACTTTTTCATGCATATTCAACATTTGCATCACTATTTTTCATTGTTGGAATACTAAAAATATAATTTTGATCCTATCACAAAAGCTGGTTTTATATAACAATAGTATTGCCACGTACGTATTGATACAATTTCTTATTTCAATACCATGATATTTTTCGCGAGGCCCCTTTATTTGCTACATTTATAAATTCAAAAAAAGGCATATATTTTAAAGTAAATTTTATTTTGTTAATTTATTAGAATAAAATAAAAAATGTAACTAAAATACACGACAGAGTAAGAATTTTTAGTGATATGTAAGTTTGAGAAAATGATAGGAATAAACTGAAGACTTTTAAACAAGCGTTTGTGAAGATGGTATTAGGACGTGTCTAAAGTCATGCCTATATAGATTCTATCGACTATCACTAGCCTGACGATAACATCTTATCTTGTCACTCGCTAGGGCTAGGGTTGATGTGGTAATATAATCGATTGTTTTGAGTTGTTCACAGAAGTAGTAAGGCAAAAAAAACTAACTTTTACCATTTTTTCACTTGGATATCAATTCACTTTAAAATCAATAGGAGACACAGTTATTCGTGATTCATACCCGTGATTACACCTAATTTTGCCATAGGCAGTGGCATGCAAGGCTAGTTTTACAAAAGAATAATATTATTAGACTCGAGAAAAATAAAGCATGTATTTTTGATACCTATATTTATTTTTTACATAATCTAATATTATGCATTAATTAAAAAAACATATTACGATTTGGGAACAAGTTGATAGTAAATCATCTTCGCTTGGCTTTGGTTTATCCTGGTGAAAAATATAAACAATTCAATTCTACGAAAACCGCACTTTTTCAGGATGAAAAGTAATCTATGCGCGATCCCTAACTACTATCTCTATGCCAAAATTCATCGAGATGTGTTCAACTGTTTGGGCGTCATTGAGTAACAAACATCCGTCCCAAACTAATAGGGCAAGAGGTATGTTTCTTCACCATGATCTAAATGATATTAAAAACAAAACTTCTCAATAAAAATAATAAGTATGTCAATGCACCAAAATTTTATTAAAATACCTACTGTCGTGTGTGTTATATCAACTAGTTAGTAAAAGTTTTAAAAGCTTTATAAAAACAACAACTTTGACTTTCATTCAACTGAGTACTTTTTACTGAATTAAGAAATTATTAAAAAAATAATAAATGAAAATATATGTCACTTAGCTTATAAATAAGATAAAGACTTATTATAAATTATTTTAGCTGTTTCTAATAATAATTATAGCTACAGTAAGTTTTGAGTGTGTCATCATAGAAATAGTGCGATTATAAACTATAAATAAGACTTTGTTTGCTGATTTTTTCTTTCTGTTGGTAAATAGTTAATGTAGAGAATCGACTTCACAATAACTTAAAAATTTTTATTTTTTCCTTTTACGCACGGTCTTTGAAGTTGATATGGGACCTCTATGGCTAATAATAAGTGCCAGAGGATCCCGTCAAAATCGCAACAAAAAGAGAGACAAACAAACACAATATTTTTTTAAGGTTACAAACAGACACAACAATTTCATTTATTTGTATATAGATTACCTTTTTAAATATATCATTTATATCTAAAGCTTTATGATTTAAAAAAGAAGTCCGATATCAATAGCAACCACAAAATATATCGGACATACAATACGATATAGACAGATACATTTGAGCCGAGGCTCAAGTGCTCCACTATTGTAATACAAATGTCACATTTCTGCGACATTCATTGCTGAGCGCGTTCGTGTTAGACTTGTAATGCATTGGATGTGATACTATTGTGCATGCGTGCATGGGCGTACCCAGGTAGGGGCAGGGGGGGGCAGCTGCCCCCCCCTGGATTTAGTGTAATATTCACCGGTGAACCAAAACAAAAATATTTTATTATTATTTTATTTATTTATTTATTTAGTACCTCATCTAGATCATGTTAATCACATACCAAAAGACATAATGTTTATGTTCTAACAATATTTGTCGTTACAGAATGCACTGTCACTACATATTATAAAACAAAGTCGCTTCCTGCTGTCTGTCTGTCCCTATATATGCTTAGATCTTTAAAATTACGCAACGGATTTTGATACGGTTTTTTTAATAGATAGAGTGATTCAAGAGGAAGGTTTATATGTATAACACATGCATAATATTGTAGAGAAACACTGATAATTTTAGAGGTTTCTAATGTGATGTCGTAAATAAACACATTTTTTTGCGCTTACATTGCAAACGCTCGCTGAACCTTACGAGATAGATCAAAATAATATACTTCAGTATTGTACACATTAAAAGGTCTATAAAAAATTTCGCGATGGCATATGTCTATCTCTTAAGGATAACATACGATACCGTTTTAATACATAAAAAAATTGGCAATTATAAGGCGGTAATGTAAAAGATATTTACATAAATACGGTATTAATTTCTAATAAAAAAATAATGAAATGGAAATACTTAATAAAACTATAGATAGTTGTAATATTTTTATGAAACGAAAAATAGCCAAATTACAGTAATGCCAGTGAACTGACCAGCGTTCTTTGAACATTACTGTTATTTAATGCCAATAAATAACTATTTTAAAAAATCTGGTTGATCATTGGTGCATTCTGTTGAACAATAACAAATAGCGTCCGTTAAATAAAAATGGACATACGAATTTTTTTTGTGAGTATTTTCTATGATTAATTCAATCAAATATCAATCAGCCTATCATCGTCCACTGCTGAGCAAAGGCCTCCCCCAATGAGCGCCAACCATCCCGGTCTTGGGCAGTCCGCATCCATCCACTGCCAGCTACCTTTCTTAAGTCATCGGTCCATCGTGCTGCAGGGCGTCCTACACTACGCTTGCATAAACGCGGTCTCCACTCTAGCACTTTTCGGCTCCATCGACCATCAGTTCGCCTTGAGACATGACCGGCCCACTTCCACTGCAGCGAGCTAATTTTGCACGCGATGTCGGTTACTTAAGTTCTCTGGCGAATAACTTCATTTCGAATTCTGTCCTTGAATTTGTGGACCAGTCTTACGGTGAGTGTCCACGTTTCGGCTCCGTATGTCATTACTGGTAGGACGCACTGGATAAATACTCTGGTCTTAAGGGATTGTGGGATCGACGACTGTAGAATATGACGTAGCTTCCCACTCGTCTTGAAGAATCACTAAGGCCGTTTAGCATTTCTTCCAAATCCATCAGAGTCTCTGCTATGACGACTATGTCATGGGCAAACCGCAGGTGTGTTATATACTCTCCATTGATGTTGATGCCTCGTCCGTTCCAATCGAGCGTTTTAAAGACGTCTTCCAATGCACAAGTAAACAGTTTCAGGGAGATAACATCCCTCCTTACCCCGCGGTGCAATCGGATTGGTCTTGTGCTCTGCCTTTGTACTTGGATGGTCATCGTTGCAGACTGGTATAAACACCGTAGTATTTGGATATACCGATAGTCAATAAGGCATCTCTGCATGGATTGTAGAACAGCCCAGGTTTCGATGGTGTCGAAGGCTTTCTCATAGTCCACAAACGCTAGGCATAGAGGCTGATTATATTAAGCCTTTTCGAAACCCAGCCTGCTCCACAGGCTGGAAATCATCGAATTTTTGGGTGAGACGGTTCGTGATAGCTCTTGAAAACAACTTATACACATGGCTCAGAAGAGACACAGGTTGGTAGTTCCTTAAACGGGCTTTATCCCCCTTCTTAAAGAACAATACCACTAAGCTCCTACTCCATGCCTCCGGTGTAGTGCCATTGTGAAGGACAGAATTAAAGAGATTTGAGAGCTCTGATAGAACCTGTGTTCCTGCCGCTCTGAGGAGCTCTGCGGTAATTCCATCCTCACGCGGAGATTTGTTGTTTCCTAGTTGTCCAAGAGCTATCCTAATCTCGCCAACGTCGATGTCGGGAAGCTCATCTGTTTGGTGGCGTACAAGTCTGGCTCATGGATCCTCCACGTGGTGGGACTCAGGTGGAAGTGTGTTTGAGGAGTAGAATCTTTCGACATCAGCGAGAATCTCTGGTTTGGAGGAGACGGTTGTACCTTGTGCGGTTCTAAGCTTTGTCAGGTGACAACGGGAATTGTGAGAGTTGGCAAAGACTTTCGAGCCCCTATTGAGTGCAATAGCATCTTCAATACTTCGGGATTCGCTCGTCTTAGATCACGCCTTATTAGGTTTCTCTCATTCCTGTCTAGTATCTGACGCTTAGACTGAGTGGTATTTACAGCCTCGCGTTTCTTTGCCATCTCGTTCAGAGTCTCGCTTGAGAGTTTCGACTTTTGTCTATCTCTCTTAGGTCGAAAATGTTTTTGTCCCACCTCACGGATCACACGCATCAGACTATTGGTGGTGTCATCGATATCCTGAGTGGTTTCCAACATGGCGAATCGGTTCTGTAGTTCTAGCTGGAAGCTTTCGCAGACAGCTTTCATCCAGAGTGGTGTAGGTCTAAGAGTCGACTTCATTAGCCGCGCACGTTCAGTTTTGATGTTCATATTCAGGGCTCCCCTTACAAGTCGGTGATCACTGCCGGTTTTAACCTTGTTAATCACTGAGACATCCCTGAATATGTAGCGCTTGTTGGATATAATGAAGTCGATCTCGTTCTTTGTAGTATTATCGGGGCTTTGCCAGGTCCACTTCCTTTGAGGCTTTTTCTGGAAAAATGAGTTCATCAGAAAAAGCCCCTGGGCCTCGAGGAAGTTTACTAACATTTGCCCTTGATGATTTCTCAGTCCATAACCAAATGATCCAACCCTCGATTCGCTATCTTCTTGTACTCCCACTTTGGCATTGAAGTCACCCATAATAACAGTGTAGTAGGTGTTGGTACGAGACATAGCCTTAGCTATGTCTTCGTACATGGCTTCGACTACGTCGTCAGAATGTGCAGACGTAGGAGCATACACTTGTATAAACCTTCAAGAAGTATCTTTCGGTTATTTTCAATACAAGGTACGCTACCCTCGCCGACACACTGCCAACCTCTACGACGTTGTTTTTGAGTGACTTATGGATTAAAAATCCAACACCACCTTGGGATGGTTGGTGCCCTTCTCGGACGAAGAATAAGTGACCAGCATAATAATAATAATATATACACCTAATGTTGCGTGTAGTGTTTTTGTGTAGTATGTAGAGTAAAACAAGTGCGGGGGCCGGTTTAATAAATTTCAGATTTGCCCCCCCCCTAGGCAAAAAGCTGGGTACGCCCATGCATGCGTGTGTATGTTTGTGCGTATCTCTTTAGCGTCTGTTAATCCAGCGGCCAGCTGGCCACACAGCCAAGAAACGTATTGGAAAGTGGCCTGCCTTGGGGGTTGGTGTGCCATACGGGTTATTCCTGGTACCTACCTACTTCTCTAATAGCGAAGTGAACCGTTGAAGCAACCCAAAAGCTATTGTAGTCTGCTCGGCAGAACTGTCGTTGAGGCGTCACGGATAATAATGTTTTTTTTTAAACATAGATAGATTATCTAAAGTATCATAGAAGCTACTGTAATTCACCTTAACAAACACAAGAGCGAAGTGAGGGTAGGTCGATAGTGTATTTAAATAAATATCTACTATAAAAGACAATTACACCACAATATATTAAAACAAGCTGTTAAAAATCTTAAATGCAATATATTCGGGCGTAATTTTTAATACATATTTATACTGCCGTTCCAATATTTCCGCAAGCGGCTTCAGCTGCGCGGTACACGCAGATTTTAAATTGGATTTCAGATATCGCTTAAAGATATATTTGTTAAATAAAAGTATAAATCATTTAGTTGCAAAGAAAATTGAAATGTTTTCAGTTTAGTCTGTTACAATGTACACTTTAGGACCCCTATGCCTATCCTAAAGAACAAAAATAGAATTTAGTCTCTGTCATATTATCTACTAGCAAACCCGGCCCGCTTCGCTGGACGTAAGTTAAATAAATTTAACGGATTTTATAATTTTCTAATAAAAGTAGCCTAAGTTACCTCTTATAACATTAGATATCTGCTAGTGAAAGTCCCGTCAAAATCGGTCCAGCCGTTTCAGAGATTAGCCAGAACACACAGACAGACAGACAAACAGACAAAAAATTTTTAAAAATCGTTTTTTTTTATGTAATTACCGTTTTTACTTTCTCAATATGCACTATATGCAGTTAGTGAAAAGTTAAATTAAAAACAGACACTTCAAATTTATTTATATGTAGGTATTATGTACCTACTAATTTGTAGTTTCTATTGAAATACTAATTAGGTTAATTGGTTTACTTAATTATATAACTTTCACGTTTACAAACGTTTGTCAGTAATATAGAAACAGTTAAAAAGTTCATTGAAAAATATTACTACATTATTTTAAAACTTTAAAGTATGAAGAAGAATAAGCAGTATTAAAATAAGGCAGCTATTTAAGTACAAATGTATCAAATATACTTATTAGGTGATTAATGCAACTTCAATATATTATACATCGTCCATGTCTCAGTCTATTTTTTTCGTTACTGCTAGGATATTTATGATATTTTAAAATAAATTCTTTTGCAACACAAACTTTATCTCTCAGTATTCTTGATACGTCGCGCTTTATACAGATGAGGTAAAAAGTATTACATGGATGAGATAAAGGAGAACACTCTGTAAATGGAAATGGAACGGGTCAGTAAGCTTGTGATTTTTTTCGCATTTCATGACGTGATAAATGGGCAAAGCGCAGAGACGGCCGCCTAGACTCAATCGGAAGCATTGCCAATGACGCGAAAAATTGCTCTTATTTCTCCATCTTAAAAATGTTGCGAAATGTAACGTTTTGATTGCATCGGAATGTCGATTTAACTCGTAGGTAAAATACAGCTCAGTTCTTGATTTGTATTCGACAAACCGCTTATCCCAAGCAAAATTTTTTGTTTCGTAATAATAAAAAAAATGTACGTGTAATAGTTGTTATTGATTTCTAAATCAGATATTTTCCCGCACTAAAGAAAAACAAAATTTGTCTTGGACACACAGCTACCTATCTCATCTTACCAATTTAATCACAATCAGTTCAGAAGCTTTCTCGTGATGCGGACCAAGATAGAGAGCCTGAAGAAAATCTAAATACCATAAATTCGGCTTCTGTATTAATACATTTCAATAGTAATGAATACTTCAATAAGATTTCCAAAAATGCACATTCATATTCGACTTAATTAGAATTTCATTATAAACTAGCAACTCACCCTCGCCTCGCTCGGTTTCGTCCCTAGCCCATTTAGTATAAGTTTTTTACAAACTTTTATTTTTACCATTGTAAGAGATGCGCAAAACAGAAACCGATGGAGGCAGATCATCCACTCCAGATGCAACCTCGATGCTGATCACGATCCTCAGACACGAGGGACTGACCCAGAGAGAGAGTCGCGCCGAGGCTCCGAGGCTGCTTATTAAAAGAAAAATCTAAACTTATAAACATGTTGCAATAGCTGACTTTACGAAATACAATACTCTACGAAATTTTTATCAAAAAAGATTACTTTAGCATTATGTTATTAAATAAAGGGGTTAATATAACAATACACACCATAATAATATTATTACTATGTATCATCATGTAAACAAAAATTATATGAATAATATAGCTTCATATAACTGTAAATGTTATGGTATAACTATAAATAAAACATTATGCTAGTAAAAATATTATATTATATTTTGTAGGTTCTCTTTTATATAAAGTAATTCAAACAATTGTTTTAAATGCTTACATAAAATACAGCGCCATCTTGCGATAGCATTCATTACAACATGATATTCTGAACGAAGTTATAAAGACTTGATAATTATTTACGTTGTTACTAGATGTCGCTACTTCTAAATTGCTTTAAAAGTTTTTGGGGATATAATCAGATGGCGTTGCTAATAAATTGTTTATAAAAATGATAGTATTATCTAGTATAGTATTATGTTATCTGTGGTATTATAAACAATAATAAATCAAGACGTAATAGCAAAAAGCTGAGCTTTGTGAGAGCTCGCGTAGTTTTTCTAACGGGTAATACAGTTACAGCGATGTTAACTCTTTAGTTTTCTAACAGATGGCGTTAGTAGTACAATAACATTCTATCCAGTGATGAGTGAACACAAAATAATTGTTAATGTTCATTTTTTCAAAGGTTATAAAATTATTATTTTTTTGACTGTAAAGTGTATTACAAAATACAAAATGCTCAGGGTGTGGGATAGTGTTAGGTATCGAGTCTCGACTCTCGCTTCATACGCGCTAACAAAATTCTAGTCGAATTTGTATTTCGTACATCAAATATTTATTAGAAAATATAGAAAATAATGAAATATGACTTGTATGATGTTTGATGTTTCTCCAGGGTAAAATTCCGCTCATTAATATCTCATATAATCAATTTAGTATTAAGAATACCGTAGTTTAATGTGAAAAACTACTTTTTGTCAGACTGAAATTAAAACTAAACAGCGATAAGGTAAGTGGACAAAAATAGTTTATCATAATAATATTATGTATTGGGGTAGAGCGAGTATTGCTTCGCTCGGTTTCGTTCCCTAAGTACGTTTTAAAGGATTGTACCTATATATAAAAATTTATCAATAATCTAGTGGTTTTCTTGTGATGCGATCACAAACAAGCAGACGGACAGACAAACACTAAAAACTATAGAATCAGTCTCTGTATCGATAATAATAATAATAATTAATAATGATTTTATATAATTAATGATGATTCGACTGAGAATTTTATAATAATATGAAGAGATAACCAGAATGTAAAGTTTTAGATCATAGACTCTAGAGATAACTAGTATTAGAAACAACACAAAACAAAACACGTTTTCGATTACACAAACAATGAAACGAGCGATCTGCAGATGGGATATTGTCAGGAGTTGATTAATATTTCTGACTGACTTACTCCAAATAATACCAAGTGAATAGGGAAAAGAATTAAATATCAGAACTCTATCAAATATGTACCTAATAATTGAGTGAATATAACATAATTTATTAGTTTTTGCCAATATGTACTTAATATATTACTCGTAATATATAATTATTATAATTAGCAGTACATATTTCTCATAAGGCAATAAAAGTAATTAAAATATACATTTGTACTATGGAAAATTTCATAAGAAAACATTATATACGAAAAGAAGCCTTGTAAGTTGAAACAAAGTAAAATTTTGTACTGAGGATACACCTGCAATGGACTTAAAACTGTAAGATCAAGAAAAATTATAAAGGATGCTGGATAGGTACCGGGAATTTCTCTTCACTTGATATCCTGTATTTAATATCTGAAGATCTTCTTGCTTAATAAAAAGCATTTTTAACAAAATATTAAAGATATATTTTTAAAGTTATATGAGTTACAAAGTTTGTAAAATCAATAACATAGTACATATTGGTATTGATAGATCCAAACTGATGAGAATGCCCGTGATCTAAACTTCTTATAACTCGTCTGTAAGTAAATTAATTTATAAGTACTTATAAAAATACTCAGAAAATGGTACCATTAACGGTAAACCTATATTTTAAGGATAACTCGAATATACATACCTATATGATTTTTAACGGAGAGTATAATGTACTTAGTCGTTAGCTATTGAATGTGTTTGAATTCTGGTAAATGTTTGGGAATTTATTTAACCAAAACTATCACAATCAGCTTAAATAAGTATTTCAATTTTAAATTACTGAAATTGTAATAAGTTAAGCTCTATCTTTCAACATGTACTTACCTATAATATACGCTTGATTAAATCGAGAGATAGCCAGTAATTATATTACATAGTATTACTGAATTAGAAGATAACCTTGCTTGTGAAAAATATAATCGAGTTTAATACAATTTGGAACGGTCAATTTCGTGTCTACAGAACATTTCCAGCAAATTGTTTGCCTCGCCGACATCTTTAGCCTTGAATATCAGATCGAAATGTCACTATAACTTTGATTTTCCCTCTGACAATTTATTTTATAAATACCTATGTTATTGTTTATAAATTGAAACTTGAAACAATATTTTGATCATAAAAATAATCTAATCATTTGAGAACTAACTTTAGCTGTTACGAAGTCCAGACCAGTTGATCAAACATAGTACAGTACCTAACTACTGTGTATAAACACAAGATTATCATTAACCTGCAAAATGCTGTTATTTTTAAATCACACAACATTTAACTTTTAATTTAAGGTTTTTTTTAAATTTGAT
Source organism: Boloria euphrosyne (assembly GCA_951802675.2). Taxonomy (NCBI): domain Eukaryota; kingdom Metazoa; phylum Arthropoda; class Insecta; order Lepidoptera; family Nymphalidae; genus Boloria; species Boloria euphrosyne. The sequence continues at coordinate 9,455,695 of OX637872.1, forward strand.
TGATAAGTCACACGTTAAGCATTCATTTCCCCTCATATTAATGTACCTTTAGTTTAGCAAGTGGAGCACAAGCGTAAGGAGATAGCCAGCAATCTGATACCGCCCTTAACCGCAGCGACACGTGTCAAAACTAACCTAAATATTCACACAGCGTCTTTCTCCATCATACGGTTGGTTCCCTGCTAAGCATATAAAATAACCAGTTTTTATCTCCGCTCTTGTACTACATTATTTATACATATTTGATGCATTTCTAATTTCTATTGACCATATCGTGATTTTAGATACTTTATAACATATCTCAAAAAAGAGTTAATAGGTAAACTATAAACTCCAAAAAACAGTATATCAATTCTACTCTACAATTCTATGTACGTAAAGCTCTCTGCTATACAGTAATAATATGTATTAAGTAAACGTACTTCTATGCCTAAAATGGAATTGCGATGCGGAAATGCGAAACCCATTCATTCTTTCAATGTAAAAAGGTTCTTTTGACTAGATTTCATAGTTGGTTAAAATTTCATCATTTCTATACATATATGTACGTAAAATGAAATCAGTAAGCTTTACAAAGCTTTTATTATATTAATAGTTAAGTTAATAATATCACGCAGTAGCTGCGAGCGGAGTCACGGTCGAAAATAAGTCGTAAATAAAAAAGTATCGTGACTGGTGTTTGCTAATTAATTCTAAATTTCCGTGTATACTGAACGTCATAAAGAAGCCATTTAGGTGGAGTGCTTGCAAGCTGTTGCGGATAACATTTCCTGTTTTTACCTAGGTAAGTAGATCTTGACTTTCCGCATAACGCCCAGTCCTCGAAAAGATGTGTTACGAAATTATCCTACGACCTATGCAGACTGGCTCTAGTTTTATCACTACGTTTTTCGATATAAGTAATTATGTTCTACAACACGCAACAGTGAATTTTTATATTCAATTACGTATCAAGACACTATATATATTATATCGTATAAGTTGAAAATGAAATACTGTCGTTAATAGTAAATTCATAAAAATCAAATTTTTTTACTACTAATATTTGTAAGTGCTGTATCTTGTCCCTACATATTTGTATCTTATGTTTTATGCATTCCCAATCTGATAATAAGTTAGACTGGTATAAAAAAAAAGTTTCGTTTACGTATTCAAATTTTAGTTTTGCTTATTTAGGCCACGGCAAGAAAGCGTTCGCGTGAGCTTGCAAAATGCTTTACTCATAATATTCAGATTTTCCCATTATACTTACCTGCTCAGGCACAAAATAACATTTGGATTGAAATAGGCCTCAGTCAACAAACCAAGTAACTTATATATGTACGTAATTTCTTTTTAATACAGTAGCTGTAGCATTTTATTAATAATATTTTAATCATTTAATATCGAATTAACGTGAGTTTTCGAACGTTATTTTATTTATTGACATTTAAGTTTCGTGGCCATTTCTTACGGATGAGGTATAACTATTTCCTTTCTTATCGTCGCATACAATAAGTTGTATCGGCTAGAAAAGTCAGTTCTACCAACTAAAACCAACGGAACTTTCCCGCTTAATAAGAAGCTGTAGGATCGCTTACGCAGTCAACAATCATGCCCCAACAGCTTGCGAAGCAAACAACAACAACCGAGGGTTTTTCTGTAAAGTAAAAATTAAGTTAATTTCATATAACATGTAGGTTGAAATGGGCATGAAAATTTTAATTAAAATTACGTCATTTTTAATATAAGCTTGAAACTTATTTTTTTGGCAATTGGCTTTTGATGAGATATAAATAAGTCAAAATTTGTAGAAATTTTATAACTAGGGAGTAGGGACGAACCCGAGCGGAGCAGGGATGAGTCACTAGCATTTTATATGTTAAGCGTGTTAAGCTATTGACTAAACATGACTGTAATTAAGCAAACAGTTATGTCTATATGTAGAAAAGCTAAACAGTATAAAACAAAGTCCCCGTCCGCTGTCTGTAGCTTACCACAGATCTAAATGGTGCTGTTGGAATAATGCCGAAGAAAAATAAAAATAAAATATTATACCTAAGTAGTTTTATGAAACTTGAAAAATGTTGTTTATTTGAAATAATAACACCGTATACTTAGTTAATAAGATACATATAGATTCAATTTTAAAACATTTTATTTAACTACGTCCTACATTTATTTCATACAAAAGTATATCGCATATAGAGTAAGTTACATAATAGGCTATCTAAGAGTAAGCGTATAAAAGTGATCCTTTAGAAGCGTCGAAGGATTCGAAGGTTCCTTTAGTATCGCTCAGAGAAGCCATAGTCGGTACTTGTACTCCAGTATTGACTCAAGTGTGAGGTTTCTGTCTGTTACATGTTTGAGCTATAAGCCTTTGAAGTCCCGGCATTCATATTGATACTGAATGAAAAGTAGTTCGGATTTGAATACTACATACCTACCTAGATATTTAATATTTCGGCATAGATTATGCATTATATAAAGTATAAACATTAAAAAAACATCTTTAAGAAATAGTATCGTTTGAAATGATTTTAATTAAATATAATTTTAATCAATATTTTTTTAATTAAACACCTACTTATTTAAAAAACCAAAGAAAAATAAACTCAATTTTCTTAAAACGTGTAAAAAGCTTTTTTTTTATAATCTTTATCTTATTACAGATAAAAAAAGGAAAATTTCTATTTTAAATTACCTACTTATCATACTCGTATATATAGCATGGAGAGAAAAAGAAAATTAACATTCACGTACTAACATTACGCATACAACCACGAATTTAACGATGCAATGTGAACAAATCAATTACTGCGATCTAAATAAGAGATTATAAATTAGAACGGTTATATAATGTCGGTCAATAACATCCTTAGAACCACGTTTTGGTTGCATAATAGCTACTTGAGCGATACATCACTTTCTCTTTATAGTTATCGGTTAACTTTTATTTAGGCCACTGTTTGAATCACGTTGTATTATTATTCTTATAGTACAGGACTTAGCAAATGTCTAGTCCAAAAAGGTCACTCATAAATAAATTATTTCTTAATATTGATGATGTAGAACAGGTTATGAAGATAGCAGTCAGCGCGCAATAGTGTGGTATAGTTCTTGAGTAATGTCATAAGAGTACAATAAGTATGTCAATTATTATTACATATAATATTGATATAGTAAGGAGTTTTTTTTTCTAAAAAGCTATATATGTCATTTGAAACCAAATGAAACCTAAAATGCTATATATTGTTTAAAATATGGTTATTAGTTAGAAATTGCATAATATCCTAATTGTTACATAATATACATACTATACATGATACTATAATTTACATTTTTTGTTATAACTGATTTAATATTATAAATCTTGGTTCTGAATATTAGAAGTGTAGTATACTTTGTAGCTTTCTTAGCACAAACTGACATTTCGCCTCAGATCAAGACGTAAACTCATAGAAAAATACTAACATACATTATATGTCATTTAAACGCATATCTATTCAACTTCGTTTCAGCCATTTCCAAGATTATATTAATTTATACTAATAGTAACAATTCCCGCGGCTCCGCCCTCTTTCTAATCACTATTAAAAAATAGGGATTGGTGGTAGAATTATTTAGTAGGTTAGTATTTTTGAGGCCAAATTATAAAAAGTAAGCAATAAAAATTTGGTCTAAAAATAAAAATAAAATATCTGGAGAGGGCCAAGGGTGGCCTACCCTAAGGTGGTCACCTAGTCCTAGGGGAATAGAAAATAGCCTACAACCTATTCTCAAACCTACCAAATATACCTACACAAAAAAATTCATAAATTTTTATGAAATTTTTAAGGTCAAGTCGGTCAAGCCGTTTCGGAGGAGTTCGATAACACGCGAGGTTTTTATATTATATTAGAAGAACATTACTATAAAAACTCTTTTGAATGCACTTATCTGAGGAACGCCAATTCGTTATTACGAGTGCAGAGCCGCGGGCAAATACTATACCTATATTTATATATAAAACTCAAATACAAATTTAGAAGGCTACATTTGCCTAATTACTTTTTATACATATTATACGAGTATTAAGAACATACAGCGACTGAGACCGCGAAATAATAAAATTCTTAAATTTTATTAGCACAGTAGTTTTTTTGATCATGCTTACATTAATCAAGCTAGTGTATGATAGTAGAAAAACTGGTTTGAATGACACCTACGTTGTAAGTAATGACCAAAATACTTTTTTTTTAGGTCAATGTCAGTCTGAAATTTAGTAATCATTAAGAAGTGATACCTAAAGTATAACTAATTCAATACTTCGTCTTACGAAACAACACCTACGAAGCTCTAGACGATCTATTCAACAGTTAGAACTACCGTACACTATAACCGAAGGCGTTTATTATATTTGGTTGTGAGCATTTTATAAAATAAAAGGTTTTTATAATTTTCTTGTAAAATAAAAGAAGCCTGATTTACTTCTTATAACATTAGCTATCTGCGAGTGAAACTCTCGTCAAAATCGGTCCAGCCGTTTCAGAGATTAACCGGAACAAACGACAGACAGACAGAAAAAATAATAATTTGTGTAAGTACCGTATATACTTTCATTTGCATTTAGTGAAAAGCTGTTTATTTGAAATTAAGAACAGACACTTTAATTTTATTTATAGGTAGTGATTGAGACGCACTATATCAGGTGTTATGTCATATGTATTGTTAATTGTGAGCATGTATGGTATAATCTTACAATACTCTCGGCTTCAGGAACTTTTCATAAATATAGCAAAAAAAGTTCTAAGTATTCATTTACTACAACGAGAAAAATAAGTATTGATTTAAAATATAAATTAACTGAAACATAATACATTGAAGTCTATGATGTGCGGTTTGCTTTTAATACAATGCATTTGCATCTCATGATGTCATTTCGTCTGTTCTAAATCGTTTTGTCTACGAGATCTGTGGGAGTCTTATATTATAATTTCTATTTACTTAACATTGTATAGGGCAAAACGCTATTATATTATATTTATTCATTATTTATAGAACCACCTACGTTAAAGTTGGTCCTGCGCGTGTTGATTAAATATTTTTATTTAATAGAAATTTTATTTTTTTAAATACAGTAGTAAAAGTGTCGAAATGTGAACTGTTATTAATATCGGATTTGTAATGTTTGCATTTATAAAACATTTTCACCATCAATTATACTGACATGACAGCGTATCCATTATGAATTTCCTTTTCAACGCTTTCTGAACGAAGGCCTGTCGTATCGTAACCTTAGCTATTGGATTTCATAGAAAAATTACTGACTTTTAAATAAAAGTATTACCAGTAGTAGGTAATTCTTTAAATTGTAAGCTATATTGTTGAGGCAAAAATAATATTACTTTCACGGATGTCATTTTATGTAGGACTCCATGTATCTCAGTACAATAATGATTATGTACTGATTTTGTTAAATTTGGTTCTTTAGCCGTATAAGATTTGTGGAATAACGGAAATCATTTTATACCTACCTAATACCTATGTATCTTTGGATACTAAAAAAGACTAAACCTGAACTAGTAGTAGACTATAATACTAAATACGTAGTAAGCTATTTAATTATAGTAACTAGTAATTTTTAAAAATTTGGTTATCATTTTTATTATATAATGTTCTAACACGATAAATATTTTTTTTAAATCATATGAAAATGTTTTCGTATGTACAAAAGGAGGGCACGGCACGATTTTATACTTTATCAACTGTATCATGCCTGTATCGAATAACGACAGGCAAATAAGACTTGACCTATATAAACATTGAATGCAGGTTAATGATAACAGCATTGATATCGTGGTACTAGATAAAAGTAATGCAGGAATGTTATCTTTGATTTTTGTAGTGTTTGTCATTGTTAAATATTTGGTGATTTAGCTTTTAATCATTTTAGTTGAAAGAAACAAAAAAGTGACACAATAGAATGAAATTTTAAGTCCCTAGAGTTCCATATGTCACATAAAATGCTATTATAAGATTACTTCAATGGTTATCTATCCGTCTATTCTGACTAGAGAATGTTAGAGATAAATAATAATAATATGTAGTACGGTGATCTAAAACATCGTGAGGAAACCTGCATGTCTGAGAGAACCTCAGCAAGTTTACGAAAGACGTGTGAAGTCCGGCAACCTGCACTTGACCAGCGTAGTGGACTATGATATATATGCCTGATCACCTTGGTAATGAAGGGAGGCCTGTGCCCAGCTGTGGGGCGTATGTGTACTATGAGCTTTTTACAAATTAAGATTTTAGTGCCTAGTTTTGCACGTAGCGAATTATCCTCGCTTCACATCCCTTTGTGCTTAATATACCTATATATTATAACGATAGTCTTGAAAAGTAAATCAAGGGCTTTTTTAAAGTTATTATCAATTCTAACTTTAAACATATTTTAATTGCAAAAAGAATAGTAAGTATATATCACTCGCCATTAAATTAGTGAAATAATTTTGAAATTGGATAATTTCTTCAGAGATTAAACCCCACAAATACCTAAGTAACAAAATTTATCCTTTTATAAAATGAGTATGGATAAATACTAAAGCGGTTTATGAAATAAATGATGTAACTGACATTTAAATAGATAGACATGCTCAGTGCTAACCAAAAGATAATATCAGCGTAGAATTAAAAGTAACAATATTTTTATGACTACTTATAATTGTTTACTATGTCATCAGCCCTTTTTAACGTCCCACTGCACATGTCTATACGAAAACTTGCTAGGTTTTCACAGACATGCAGGTTTCCTCACGATGTTTTCCTTCACCGTAAGACAAGTGGTAATCATGATAGAAATGATTTGCACATGAAAATATCGGATTTGAACTCGCATCACTCGGTTTTACAAGCGAGCGCGTTACCGCTGGGTTACCACTGCCTTTATTGTTTACAATATAAAATAATTAATAATTTTATTTTAAGGGTTTGCATCAAGGAAAAAACAAAGCCACGAGAAAATATCTTATTCCTCTTAAAACAATACAAAATTAGCTTACTGGGATAAAAAGCTCTGCACTAGAATAAAAGCAAACCGTCGAGCTTTTTGCATTATCTGACATTGATGGATGTGTTTATTATCTGTGGTGCACATGTAGTGAATAGTGACGTCAAAACAAAAGATTTGCATCCATGCACATGTGCGGCATCCGGTAAACTGCAGTCACACGCGTTGCGTGTAAATAGCACAATGTTTATTTTGAATGTGTATTTTTTACTTTTTTTTAATTTGTAATATCCAAAATAATTTATTTCTCTTATACGTTTTATCAGTTGTTTTTGTTAATAATAATTTTACTTTATCTGAACCAAAATTTATTCCAGTATTTTAACCGACTTCATTAATATGTTAGTAAGAAATATTAATTTGTATTTTTTTATTACTTATGTACCTATATTATATTATACGACAATATTTTTGAATTCAAACTATTTATTCTTTACAATAAAATTTTTACATATTCTTTAAAAACCTGCATCACTATTGTTATAATGTAAATCTTAGTCACTGAGACATCACTTGAATAAAGAAGAAAAGAATATAAAAACAAATACACATTTGTTATTCACTGAAGATAAGTACGTCTATAGTCCATACACATAGAATTTATAGACACTTAACCCGTATCGTGCTCGTTAGAGTTAACGAAAACCTAATTTGATATGCACCCGGGTTAACTATACACGTCTTCTAGCAGCGGGGGTACAGTTAAAAACTTGCTAAATTCACCCTATAGAATATAGAGCTTTAGTTGAGCTTTGCAATACAAAGCGGTAGCATCGAGCGAACCCCGTAACGGCCTGTAAGCCAGTCAGAAGCGAGCAACCGCTCAGTGTTTACGTTTGGTCGATGCCGCTTAGTAATTAGTTTATAATTAATTCTCTTCGTCGCACATTGTGACTGCAAGTGGAGTGAAACTTGTGAAAATAATACAATATTTGAACAGTTGTATTAAACAAATATTATACAAGTGTTTATAAAAGGAAACGGGTCTAAAATTTGTTTTCGGCGGCCCCGTTTGTGCTAGTACACTAATTGCTGTTTGCGGAGGTAGGTAAAGTTATTTTTAATTTCATATTGTTTATTCATAAGCTAAGTCCTTACAATAGAATTCTGAGTGCACTGTTTTAATAATTTTCTTCGATATTTATAATTTTTCGTATATAAGAACAATAAGCAATTAGAGTAGAATTACCTACAATTAAGAATGATATAATTAACAAATGATTCTATAATTATAGCATCTAGGAAATCATTTACTTGTTAATAGATGTTTTTTAATGTCTTTAAATCTTTATCCGTGTTCAACATGCAATAAAAAGGAAGCTTTTTCTAAGGTGCCTCATCCGCCGACGAAACCAGTTCTCGGTCAGATGATAGTTTGTTATTATTTTTTTGCTTTTCGAGCTCGAGAGTTATCATTAAATAAGCAGCTATTCGCCTTCATCACTTTTTACATGACATTCCTACATCTAAGGACTAAGCAATAGTCAATCATACACTAATGATACCTACATTGAATAAATATTATATTATTAAAACGTACTACTTACCCTCGCTTTTGTCGGGTGCATTATGAAATGTGCCTTTTGTACCAATAATTAGGAGCGATGGCATTTTTGTCAAACATTATATCAACATTAGCCTATGTTTTATTCTTAATCATATTTTTTCTACATAAATACAAAATTTTATCGAAATCCATCCAGCCGAGTCAGAGTAGTCTATAAAGTGGTAGTGCCATGCTTGTTACCTTCGGGTAGCAGCCGAATGGGCCGGCACGCCCCGTATAGTACCACTCTCTCACAGGAGACCGGCGTGAAGTGGCAGCTATGCTGTCGCGTTTCGTCCGGTGAGTGAGAGTCCGGGAGGCCCACTCCCCATCCCTACTCCCGTCCTTCTCCCTCCTCCCTCTCTACCTTTCCTAAAAGGCCGGCAACGCATCTGCAAGCCCTGTGGTGTTGCAGATGTCCATGGGCGGAGGTGATCACTTACCATCAGGTGAGCCTCCTGCCCGTTTGCCCCCTTTGTTCCATAAAAAAAAAAAAAAAGTAGAGGATAAATGTAGTAGGTATATGTACTATTTAAACTATTGCATTTATAATTACTTATAATATTGTTATACTATTAATATATGGTATTATTAACAAATGAAAACATAAAACATAAGTACTGAATTAAGTACTATTAAAATACAATGTAGCAATAAGCATTCAATTCAATACCCGCAACTTATGTTGTAACTTGTTAAAAGATCCGCAATGTAACCCCCTATTGTTTGCATACCGGTGCGGTTCTGCTATGCCAGACAATTTAAGCGCTTACAGCGCTTCCGCAAAAACGTTAAAGCGCTTACAATACAGTGTCATCACAATATCGACGTAACAAGTGGGGCGATACGAAACACCCCACACCCATGTATTGCATAACAGCCAAAAAATATTATTATTAAAAATTGCGACTTCGATTCGTTTGGGTTGGGCCCTTGATATGTTTTAGCAGTTAGTGCAGATTTCTCAGAAATGAAATTCCGCAGATAAACTCTTAATACAAAATTACATCAAAACCTGTCCAGTGGTTTTTCCGTGATGTGGTCACAGAGTAGATACGAGTGGACATACTTACATAAATTCTAAAACATACAGTTTTACCATGTCATTTGTATACATAATATTGACTATTTCAAATAGTTTTTTCTTTTCATATTCAATGTACAGATTCGACTACGTTAGAATTTTATTATAGGTAGCATAATCCATACTAATATTATAAATGCGAAAGTAACTCTGTCTGTCTGTCTGTCTGTCTGTCTGTTACCTTTTCACGCCTAAACCACCCAACCGATTTTGCTGAAATTTGGTATGTAGATAGTTTGCATTCATGAGAAGGAAATAGGCATATTATTTTTTGGAAATTCAACCCCTAAAAGGGTTAAAAGGGGTGGCAAAGTTTGTATGAGAAAAATATTTTTATTGCACATTTTTGCATGAAACTTTGAATTAATGCTTTTTAGTACAAATGATGAAACACCTATTTCAGGGTTTTTCGAAATTCACCCCCATTGGGGGTTAAAGGGGGTGGCTAAGTTTGTATGGGAAATTTAATTCTATTGAAATATTTTGCGTGAAACTGAAATAATGCTCTGCAATACAAATTATGAGATACATATCTAAGCGTTTTTTGAAAATCAACCCCTATGGGGGTTAACGGGGGTGGCACAGTTTGCGTAGGAGAAATATTTAACAGTAATTTTTACCCTAAGTCCATAACAATGAACCACGTACATCAGTTTATCATTAACGAAAAACACACAAAGAAATTATGATACACATAGTAGCAAAATTGGTTAAAAATAGGAAATAAGTTTTAGAAAGCGCAGCAGTGGCGGCACGGCAGGATGCTACACAGTAGTTTTCTGAAAAGAGGGCCAGAACTTTAAATGGGGAATCAGTCCTTGGTACATTATAAGTAACAGTATATAAGCAAAAATTTTTATTTTATTTACTCTTAGCGCGAGCGAAGCCGCGGGCACCGCTAGTAAATCTATATCTATACTTAGATACTTACTACTTATTTATAAAGCTGAAGAGTTTGTTTGTTTGTTTGAACGCGCTAATCTCAGGAACTACTGGTTATATTTGAATTTTTATGTTGGATAGTCAGCTTACAGCTAACCATCCTATAATTGTATAAAATAACATTCCTTCATACATATACCTACAATATGTATTACAATATGTATTTTCATATAAATCCACAAATTAAACTTCCCAGGAAAATTGATTTACGTCTTACTGATAGTTGGAACTAATTACCCGCACGGGACGGCTCGACGACTCATATTAATTTACGTTCTGACTTAACTTAACTCAAGCGATCGTGTTGAGATAAGAAATCTGGCGCCGGTACTGAAACTATTTCACATCTAGTCGACATTTTCAATACATTTCTCGTAACTTATTTAAAAAAAAGAATCTAAGTGACCATGATTTATGGATAAGCCTGTCTAGAATAAGTAGTTAATACGTTTCGTACCAATATTAATATTTAGATAGATAGATTTATTCTGGTATATCAAAATCTCAACCTAACACGTTTTATCATAAACTAAGTGGAATGTGACTGAACGGAGTATGCTGTCAGCATTCTCTACGTTTGCGAGGAAAAGGTAAAGAACTCGTATAGTATAATATAGTATAGAAAGTTAGGCGAGGGTATTTGAAAGCTTTAGACATTTGCTGTGTTTAGGACTAACAAAAGGGTTTGTCTAACTTGTCTAACTAAAAAAATATAGTATATTAAATACCATTAAAGCGATCGCGACGTAATCATGAAATAAAAATACGCATTCTTCCCATAACTAAAATATTAATCAATCAAAAATAACCCTTATATAAACAACGAACATTTCGTATAAACAAGGAATATTTTGAAATTCATCCTCTGGTGATCATTAATCAGGCGAATCTTTAGAAATTATTAATCACAGCTAACCAGATCTATTCAAAGCTGTATTTCTAACCATTCAATCTCTGTGGTATGCGATATATCATCTGACTGCTTACTGATAACGTTATAGTAAATAATTATTATAACAAATTACTTACGTTGCAAGAGCCAAGAAGTATGCGGGAGAAAGGCTTGATAAGGTGGGGTAATGTCCTTTATGAGAATGTACCTATGGCTTGCTGAGACGGCGAATGCGGGTGCAAGATAACGAGCGAGCAATTATGAGACTGCATTTTAAATATTTTCTAAGTGAAACTGAAACATAACATATTAACTTAAGTAACTTTTTAGTCACTCGAACTACCTATGGCGTCTATGTAAGGAGATAAGATTTTGATCTACAAACGAAAATTCTTCTGGTTTTGTTACTTTCATACTTCATTACAGTCCGTACAACTATGTATACCATTTCATTGAATTTTTCGGGAGTTAAAGTATTACAAAAATATCCTCAACTAACCAGTAAGAAAGACTTACAAAATGTAACTTTACATTTTGTATGTTTTTTATAATTGTTAATGAAATCAATTCAGGAAATTCTACTATAATACTACACTTATAATAAACATACTATACTTTTAAAAACAACTACATTAGGTAAATTTTAAACTCAAAATGACTGAAGCCTTACAAACTGAACTATCAGATTAAGAAAACGTATTTATTCGAGTTAAGTCGTGCATATAAAATCGAATTTTGAAATAGGGAAAGATAGATTTCTGTTTTTGCGCTATTACAATAGTTAAACAAAAAAATGGCAATATTTTTTTAACCTTTGATACCTGAAAAAAATGGCAGTTAGATTTTTAATAAGTATCTATGTTCTTCAACTTTGTCAACAGATGTGAATGTCCAAATCACCGTAATCAGATTTGGTATAGTTGAGATTTAGTCAACAGCTGTGGACAGAAATGGTGGAAGGTTGACAAACTGCTAAATTTAAAGGTGCTCATTTCAACCAAATTAACAAAGCCTTTTGTCGTTTTTGTTGAATAGATAAATACTAATTACATTAAAAATTAAACAAAAACCGTCGTAAAATAATAAAAATAGTATTCTACTAGTATTAAGCACTTTAATTTGATACCCATATTGAGGCAGTTGTAAAATAATATGTAATCCTCAATTTTGTAGCGGCGGCCATCTCGGACCGATTTACATCAAACATAGCACTCTCCCGACTATTTCATCGTTCAAACAAAAAAAATCAAAATCGGTTCATCTGCTCGAGCGCTACGATGCACAGACAGACATACACGCACACACACACACACATACACACAGACACGTCAAACTTATAACACACTGCCGTTTTTGCGTCGGGGCTGAAAAATAGCACAAATAAAATATATTTTTAATAGAGTTAGTAATCTTTGAAATTGTGAGTAATCTACAAAAACCGATAAAGTATGAAGTAGGTAAATACAGTACATTTTAAAATGTGATAAAAAAATTAATGCAAATTTACAGTGAGTTTTTAAGAATGCTTAAGGCTATTTAATAATTTCAAAAGTAACATTTTCAAAATTACAATCTTTGTAATTATACCAATAAACAAACGTATTTATAATTTCTAGGAAATTATTAACTAAGATTACGACTTGCTTTACTAACTAGACTATTAAAAATTTCTTACTTAATGTTATACATTTTTTGTTTCTAAAATAAATTGAAACAATATTCTTTCTACACTTACTTAATAAAAACTTGTTAAACAGGTCTAAGCTTATGTGTTAATCTACACTTATATTGTAAAATTATTAAATTTGTATGTAGAATGTTTTCTCTGAAACGTTAAGAAAATAAACGAATAAGTTTTGCATAAAATATTTTTTACATTCATGATTCAACGTCTGATTCCACTAGTAAATCAGCTCAAAAGTATCAAATTAATGTAGTTTTATATAGATTACAAAGTTTAAAAGCTATAATATATAAATATAACTCCAAAACATAATTACTGCTATCTAAAACATTTCATAGCTTAATTTGAAAAAACGTTAAAATATAATTATTCAAAAAGATAAATTTTATCGGATCGCTTCAACGTTACTGTTTGTAACTATACTGGCTTGTGGGGGTGGACGGTTATAAATAACATGCTAATTTAACGGGCCCAAGGTGGTTTTTACTAACGGATGACCGTTGCTTCATTCTACAAAGACATGTTACGAAAATCATCTTTTAAGGATGATAGCTATAAATAAAAGTGATTAATCAATTCTCTCTAATAATAATTTTAATAAAAAATATTAAGATTTGTCAAAAATATTTATGAATTTCGAAATCTAGGCAAGCTTTAGAGTATGTTTACTTTTTTTTTTAATAATAATAATTAATTTAATTAAACTTAATGCTAAAAGCAGTGTAAATTGTAGAGTGGAGATAACTACTTACTTTACTTTGCTTAAAACACTATTTATGATAACTCTTTATAACTTCATTATATGATTACCTTGCGGGCTTGACTTTGCCTAGACTAGCTATATTTTCCATTCATCAAAAAACCTAACAATTATTTAATAGTTAAATAATTTATTTCAGTTATTCAAAAAGTTTAGAGAAACTTTCAAACGTGCATAAAATAAGATCGTTGGAACCCTATTACAAAGTCTTTCGCCATCTGTCCATCCGTCCACCCGCTTGTCCGGTGTCCCACATTTAAAGGGCTGTGTTTTAACCGAAATAGGAAGACAATCTAATTAAAAAAATGTGCTCACAAGATTGCAGTGCTCTAAAGCAAAGTAACATGTAATAAAATTGATCAAATTCAAGTAAGATTCGCACTGACGCTCAGCGCAAATCTTGATCAGTCGCTATGTAAAAAAACCTGTATTTAATTAACATTACGCAGCCCAACCCGAGGTCCACTTAGGTGATTTCGTAAATTTAGAGATAGTTGAGACCTAATACCTACCTTAATTATAGAACTTTGCGAATATTCTATTCTTCTATGCATAAAAAACACTGCACACACTAAGTTGACATGTTAAGTATCATAAGCAACGTGTCACAGTTGTTACATTCTACGAGTGCATTTGATTACAATTTTAAAATAGATACAAGGTGACGCCATACAAAGTCAGCCTTTACTTACCAAGAATTACGAATGTGCTGTGGTAGCTTCTTAGAAATGACGACGAATCCTAATAGTCCCTTTTACTAACGGTACTATTTCGATAATTTTTTATTAACTCAAAAATATTATAAAAAGATGAAATATTTTTACCCAATAGAACAAGATAAAACCGTGTGAATTATGAGATACGTAAAAACTGTATGAAATTTTAGTTAATATTAACTTTTAAATAAAATATTCTTAATTAAATTTTTAGCTAATTAAGTAAAGTGAGAAATATTTGCACAATTAATTAATCTTTTAAAAATTTTATGATCTTACAACGTCCATAGTAACTAATCGTTGGAGGTGGTCTTGTTTCATCAGTTTTAAAGACGTGTCTGATTGAAAAAGGAAGAACTGTTTATCTAAAAGCAAACGTGGTGTTACGTAATAGAGTAGATTTCACCTTGACGTGCTATTCAAGAGCGTCTGAAGGAGCAGTGAACTTTGCCGACTGGTGTGGTTTCCTTCCACACCTGAGGTTCACTCACACAGCCATTAGTTCCGAACGTTTATAGTCTCAAGATAGAAATCACATTTGACATGTATTTTTCTAAGGCTAATAATCTGGGGTAAAAGATGAGAACGCTTTTAATTGCTACTTGTGTTGTTAATGATACTATTATAAAAAATCGTGATGCAACAGCTAGTTTCTAGGAAGTAAAATTTCTATCTCAATATAATCTTAAGTAGGTCATTTTAATATACTATTAGTATATCACAAATTTTTATTCAGATGCTACATCCACCTAGGTAGTTACTGTTTAAATTAAAGAGAATTTTAAGTAATAATCTGAGTAATAAAATTAACACTATATAAAATGATATTTTATTATTTTTTACTACCGGTAATTGCCCGCGACTTCAGACGTATTTATTTCTGTATCGTTGGAAAAATTCTTCTTGATCTTAAAATGTAGGAAAGTACCTTCTTCATAAAGTGGCTGTAAAAGGGACTTTTTAAAAGATGACCAATCCTTATTTCATTACTTATAATATTATTTTAATACTAGCGGACCCCACAGACGTTGTCCTGTGGGCATGCGAAAACAACGTTGCCTAGCAACGACTTGTTTATAATTGGATATTTCATTTATTGTGTAAATGTATAAATAGCTAATTAATTAAAAAAATACATGTTGTAGTGGACCGAATTGTGAATCTAAACCATTCTCGAATGCACTCGAACACGCACAAAACATTTCATCAAAATCGGTCCAGTCGTTTAGGAGGAGTTCACTCACATACACACGCACACAAGAAATATATATATTAAGATTATAAATGCTAAAGTCTGTCTGTCGCGCTTTCACACCCAAACTTCTAAACCGATTTAAATGAAATTTTGTATACAGATAGTCCAAACCTGAGAAAGGACATTGCATAGGCTACTTTTCAAGGCAAAAAAGGGCTTGAGGTGGTTGAAATAGGGGATGAAAATTTGTATGGAAATTAAGTCATTACTAAAGCGAGAAGCTTATTTTTAGGCTTTTGATTAGATATAAATAAAAAAGGCATCGACAGACAACCCGAGCGAAGCAAGGGTGAGTCGCTAGTAGTTGCATAGATAAGCATTTTGAAACAGACAAATAAAAAACTCTGTATCTGTAAGTATATATTACGAAAAAAAATCCTTGGAATAATTTAAAGCGCCGTGGGATTATTTTACGGCCTTCTGAACCGTGTTAAATTAATATAGCAAAATAACTTATTTTAGCGAGTCATTATAGTAATAGAGAGGAAGATTATGCAATCGTACACTTATGTTAAGAATACGCTTAAAACTAACAGTTTCTTTGTTGTTATCCGATCAGCATCAAAGTTCATAAATTTTGGCTATAGCGTCAATTTATTTAATACCCTTTTCGACGAATTTATTTCGGAACTTTTACGACGGATTTCATGTTTATTTTAGTGCCTGCAATCTAATCAATAAAAAGGAGAACCATCTTAAATAACGAGCGAACATTTTATTTTTAAGTGTTAATTTGTTAAAGCAAACATTATTTTAAAAATCATGGGTATATTGCTAGACATATAAGCAGATTAAGAGTATTAATTGAATCCTGTGTAGTGTAAAGCTATAGATCTTTTGTTTCAACGGCGTTTCAGAATAAATAGCCACTGTGAGAGGACGTGTACAGTTGTACAGCTGTAGAAGTCTAACGCAACCCCTAAGAGGACTTCAAACCACTGAGACTCTTGTTAGAGGATTTTCACACTAATTACTACTTTTATACGCGATATATGAATGGCTTATACACAAGCACTTACTCGGAAAAATGTGTTTTAATATGTTTAATGTAAAATTTTCATAAAACTTCGTTGTTATAATATTATGATGAATGTATTTCGCTTTATTTAATATCTAAAGCGCATATTCAAATGTTATATTGAATTTTGATTTTTCAAATCTAAAATAGAAAAAACCTTTGCAATCTTTCATTATACCTACTTACCTACTACAACAGCAGCTTGTTTGCGATTTTTATTTATTTTACATTAACATGTCCTACTTAAAATGTATTGTAGTACTAAGTTGTTCTAGTTAAATTTTATAATTAAACGAAGATGTTAAATCTTCTAGGCAATTTAGTTAGAATGTCGCTTTAATTTAGTGTTAAAACTTAAAACCGTTTTGGTGCAGAAGATAAGCATGTTCTACAAACAAAGAGAGTCCAAACCCAAGTAAGCTTAGCTTTGACTCACGTAGAATCCATATGCTTATAACCTTGTATAATATATGTATAAGAATATGTTATAATATTATTACAAAAATTATGAGATGTCAATATGATAAATTAAGTATATATAATTAACAGGCGATACGTAGTATGGACTATGTCAACAATGTGTAGACTACACTGCAATAACACGCAACAATAAACATTCCATTACCAAATTTGATCTAAATTGTTGGTTATAAAGAACACTCTATGTGGTACTATTTGATAGCATAATATAACCTTGAGAGGTCAAGGACCGCGGACTATTTGTCATCGCGCGGTGTCTTAACGACTGTCTGTTAGAACTTACACGTACAATAAAACTAAAGTTGTTGCTTTTATTACTAGAGCTTTTGTTGATTATATGGCATATTGTTAGGTAAAAAATTTAAATATATTCATTTATATGTACTCTAAATAATAATGATATGAGATTTCAACTTAAACATTGAATTATTTCGTAGAAGAAAACTTTTTTTGATGACTGTTTCAAAAAAGAGAAGGGAGAGTCGAGAGATATTAAAAATAACTAAAAAGTACATAAATAACTGTCTATTTATACTATTTAAATCATAGATATACTAGGAAAAAAGGTGTAGATAAGTCATACGCGCTCAAAAAGCGGCACACCAAAACTAGGCTAATTGGCCCACCTGAACATAGTCACGCGTTGACGACGCACTGTCGCGAATTATATTTGTCTCTTTTTCACTGGCGATACTTGAATCATGCCATCCTATATTGACAACTAATCGTAATGTAGTGTGTTCAGTGTTATTGCAATATTTTTAGTTATTCATATTGTGTGCGTTAGTGTGCCGTTTTTGAAGGTAGAATGACGTTTAGGTAACGTATCTACACCTTTTTACTTATAATATCATTGATTTAAATATATATTTTTAGTAGGTATTAATAATTTTACAACCTTAATTGTAATTAAGAAAAAGTTTTCAAAAATTTATCTTATTACTTTAAAAGCATCATAAATGATATCATCAAAGAAAAGTATTCCATAGTGATGAATGAATCACAGTCAACATAAACATCTCGAGGAGGTGATGTAAAGAAGAGCTTTTCTCACTACTAATGAGATAAACCTATTTATATAACAATTTTAGTAGGTAAGTTATTTCACGCTATAGCTTTAACGAGAAACAGGTGTCAAAACATCTTAAACTCGATATAGATTATTTCATCGAAGCTCTAATACGAAGACAGAGTGCTGTCAGCTAGGAGTACAGTTACTCAGTTTCCAGAAACGAAATTAGACCGCTTGATACTTCTGCAGTGAAATCTTTAGAAATAAAAAAATATGGTTCGCTTTTCATTTAATTTTCAGGGCATCTACAGAGTGGCAAATAAATTAATGTTACAGGCTTGTGGGGTACAAATTTAAATATATTATTGCGTCGAAATTGCGATTTGCGATAGATGTCTCTAAGAGACTTTTGTACAAACCATTTATTACTGAGAAATATGCTTTTTAATTTGTATATAATAATATTGATTCTTATAAAATTGTTAAAATACAATGTTAGCATACTAAAGCAACTAAACTTCGGTGAGAAAAAAATCGTTGCGTAATCTACTCTACTACTCGTAATACTACTAGAAAACATTATTAACGTGTACACAATATAAGTTACAGGTAAATGAATACACGTATTCGAAGATATTGGCTCAAGTAAACTTACCAGGCTTTCCCTTTCATGTTATTAGCCCGGTTTTATGTTACATGTGCTTTTTAGCGTGCAACTAGAGAGTTACTCTCTTGTTCGCAAACATTAAGTAACCTAGCATTACTTAACACTCACATAGAAAATTTATACCATTGGTCATGACTTAGAAATGTGAATCCCTAATATTTATTAACTCACATTTATATAAGTTAAAAGTAACACTATACTAATATTGGGTGATGATAATTTTAACCGACTACAAAGAGAGACGTTTCTATGTTCGTCTGTAAGTTACTTTTTTATCTTTTTAAAATTCTCATAGAAATAATCATTCTTATCGATAAACATTTTTATCGATTACCGAATGCATAGTTATTTTTGTGTATTTGGGTTGTGCGTTACAAATTACAATGCTGCTCATGTTTGACGTAAATTTAGCAACAATACAAGTTATAGATTATTACCATAGTAGACACTACTACTATTGCCAATGTCAATATTTTCTCATACAACAAATCAATAAAATAACAATATGATTTTATTAACTGACAGTTTATTGACCGGGTGTTCTCTTAGGTATTCCGTCAAATGCTAAGTCAATTATGGCAAAAACGAAGTTACGGACGTGTCCGAAAATTGGCGAAGCGAATTGAATAGACGTGCCTTGTTGAATTTTAAGAATAAATCCAACAATACTCCAAGTATATCTATTACCTACAAAATCAGATTGTAAGTCTCAGAAATATATAAAAACTAAAATCCCCATAAATCCTCTTAACATTGTTTTTCAAGGGTTAGTTGGTTTAGATTCGAAAGGCACAGATTATTATTACGATTGAGTAAAGTATTAGTTTTTCATATAGTAAACCTATCGACTTATAAAAGCTATTGCTTCATAAATACAGTATAAAATGTATAATACTACAAGTTAAAACATTTTGAATTGTAGGTACTTTATGTCATTGTTAAGTTTGATTTCTGTTTGGAAAGTTTATGGTGTATTTTGTCAATATTAGTTAAACTTAGTAAATAAATTGAGCATATTGGATATAAGATGTATATGATGTATATATTCTTCGATTCAAACAACAATTCTATATTATAACTGAATAGGTATATTGAGGTATAGAGGTAGATTGAATTAGTAAAGGAGTATAAAATTATACGTTCAAATGTGTGAATATTTCTGAGAAACCAGTTGGCTTTATATGGACATGCATTTATAATATTACTAATTCGCAGAAATGTTAAGTCGATGTATAACGCTGACAATAATAAGATATGATATAATATAGAATATATTTATAGAAAGATGCTGGCGTTCATTTTATGAATTTTATTAATAGCTAACTGCCTTCTACCTGTACTACCAACTATAAATTTATATAAAAATGACATTTCATACCACGTAAAACAAATTTAGATAAAACTTATGTAATTACATCTATTGCGACATTTGTCATAGGCTACTTTTAAAAGAAAAGTTGATCTTAGCGTCTGAGATATCTAGTTTTCAAGTAAGGTTAATTCTACATTGGCAGTGTACTCATACAACGTGTATCTAAAAGGCTTCATGCTACCAGAAATCATTAAAAAACGGCTTCCGCAAGATCAATGGCGTGTCAACGTCAAAATACGCTCTACTCTTTTACCAAATATATCCTTTTACGATGTAATGTTTTAAGGAAATAGCTCATAAAATAAAAAATACATGTAGTATATTATATTTGTGTATTTTATATAATTGGCAAGTTTTGTCGGTTTGAGTGATTTATATTAAAAATCTTGTAGAATAGGGTATTTTACTTTTTAAAAATTAAATTAATTTGTATTGCATTATAAATGCAATAATAATTTGTTAAATAAATCACAAAAATGAATACGAATACCTACTATATGGACTAGGGTTTATATATTATGGACATATTTATAAATAAATACTTTTTAAAAGAATAAAAAATGCGGAAAACGTCGTCGTACCTTAATTAATCATTTAACCGTGTCAAATTTTTACCACTTTTTGTATATCCAAGAACGCTAGAATAAACACAATGTAGGTAAAACGTTCCTGTCCGTCCCAGTACCCGGAAGTAACCCCGCTTAATCGACTAGTGAACCCAATAAAGCTCTATTTTTGCGTTCGCTCTATATTTCCTCTCTAAAAGTGAACGAATGATTGAAAAATAAGCAATTGAAAAATAGTACTGTTTCAGCGTTATTCATTTGTTAAGTTTCGAGTAAATAAATTCTAATTGCTATTCAATCTCAAGCTTGTTGGAATTGTGACGCATTGTACAAGTTCATTAGCAAATTAAAATACACATTAAACCATAAAAGCTTATAAATCCATGTGGGATATAATCTGTCTGTCTAATTGTGAATTAAATAGATATATCCATATCAACTCTATGAGTTGGTAATTATCATTATTAACGTATTTATAATTAATTATCATACAAGTATTTATAATTAATTTGAACTAGGTCGTTAGACTTATAGTGATTAAAAATATTAATCAAAACGATTTAATTTATTTCTACTAATTACTAATTAACTTTTAAAGCTAGATTGCTTAGATTTAATGACAAGTTTATTCAGTTAAGTCCCTTTCACGGTTATTATCACTGCTAAGTAAATTTACTGCGGGCAACCGCAATTTAATTATAAAACCATTTTTACACAAACGTTAACGTTGACGAAACGTTTAATAATTTTAGGTTTCGTACAGGTGCTGAAAAATAGAGTCCTATAAAAGGATGTGGGATGTTAAATTGATTAGAGCGGGACTATAATTATCAATCTTTATTATTTTTTACAAACAAGCACATCTTTATATTTCTTTATCAGTCACAATTCAAAGCTGGAAATTTTTCTCCAAAAATCACTGTAATTATCTAACTTCTTACGAAAATAGTGTCTAAATAAAAATAAGGTGTGGTGTGTAAATATCGGTCTCGCGTCGCGTATTTTTTTTCGGAGACATCTTGAATATGTTTCTCGTATTAAAATCTAAATCTTCTAGTCTTTATTTATTTTATATATTTTTTGTACAAACATCTTTAGCTCATTTAATTATTTAGTTCATCAAATTTCGTTTTCGAAATTATCAATCCGTTTCAAACCAATATTAATAACGATCCCGGACGAGCCCCCAAAAAAGTTGTGGGATCGTGGAATTGATAAAAGCGGAATTATATATATTATATTATACATCTTTATAAATCCTCTCTCTTCTCTTATTATATTCGATCGCTCTTCTCTCTTGTCTCAATATAGTATGTTCTAATTTTTCGCTGTCTTGTATTAGGAATTAATCGATGTTTACATCGATTAATTCCTCAGTTATTTTTAACATAATTTGAATGGTTCTTCGCACAACTTCATAAATAATAACAACTCTAGCAAAGATATGTTGACACTATAGGTACTTATTAGAATTTTTATTAAAAGAATTAATGGTCAAATAAGAATTATAACAAAAATATTTTATATTTTAGAACTTATTTTCCAGAACAGTGCTTGCAAATTAACAAAGTATATTATTACCTTAGAATTATTATATTAAAACATCGTGAAACGTCAAAACTGATCATGAGTCAGACCAAACGTGTCTAATGCCTTGTTTGATAACAATTAACTACTTAGTATCGCTGAATAAAATAGCGAAACGAAACGCTGAATAAATACATCAAGATTCTTTAGAAACGTTTAACTATTTAATACAAAAAATAGTAGTTTTGGCCTCTATGTAGGTACTTTCTTGTTTTCTCACGACCCGAACAAGTAGATGTTACACGACATCAGCGCAATCAACGAAGAACGTGTTTCCCAAATTAAATTAAAAAGGTCTTCCTCGTCTGTTGACAGGTTAAGTCATATTTTGTTTTCATATCATGTCGCCAAGGAGAGGCATATCATTATGATGTAGGAATAGATTTTTACCTATACTAAATTTACTTTTGAGAGTTCCTAGAGTAGGTACGTCATAAAAATATTGTCAATGACTATGAAAATGAAGTATAAAGACTTCAAATATCCAAATTTTATTTTCGAGGAACAAAAGATACCGAGAGCTTTTAAGTTTCTAGAATAAAAATTTAAACAACTTAATATTTCTCACAACCTACGAAGGCTTTAACCACAGGGATATTGCCTCGACAATTTCAGATGAGCATTATAATCTCATTCGAGAATCGAATTTGTTTGTGTGAGAATTTCCTCCAGAGGGAATTTACAATGGTTGCTTACAGCGGTAGTTCTTAAAAAATAACATCCATTGCTGAGAAGATAAGTTAGAAAATAACGGAAAGTTATATGGGAAAGGAAATGAATGAAAAAGTTATCGATAGGTGCATCAGGGAAGCGTCTCACGTGTGCGCCATGCTGCCTCACGCCGCTTAACTTCGCTTCAGTCGGGTTTGGCGTTCACGTTGAATGGACGTTATCGTTTTGTGATAGTAAATCAGAATAAAGATATTCTTATATGTGAAATACTTTATAAATTAAACTACAGTTATAAACACGGTGTTTGTGAATATAATGTGCAATTTATTGGAACTACGATCTTCGTGTTTCAGGTTCGTGTTAACTTTTTATTAAGCTTAAGTTAGTATTTTGAAGACTTACCTACGCTTATCCAATAATTACTTTCAGATTGACTTAATAGGACGTCGTTTATAAATTGACATTTATTAATATCTAATTAGGATGCCTGTTACTGATTGCGTCGGGCAAAAAATTATGTTTAAATATATACGAAGTCTTGATGTTAAAGTTAAGTTAGATTTGATGACCATTTGTAATGAAGGCCGAAACATCAATGCATTCCAGAGCGTGATTCATTTTATTAATAACATTCATAATAAAACAATGCGGTTGTCCGACTCTACTTATATGATTATCGAATATTTTTTAATGTTTATTCATCACTTTGATTTACAGTGACACGTTATAAATTTATAATATCAAAAGTAATAATATTTTTTAGCAATATAAAATAATCCTTTTTTTCTAACTTTAATATATCAGAAATCATCGTTTGTTTAAAATATATACATAAAAATAATATGTAGTCGACATAGTTCATTGAATGTCGATAGAAAAGTTAAATCCATCCAGATAAAAATCAAATGAATCAATTAAAGCTTAACAAATGAAATTTCACAGCAACGATAAAAGTGGAATGGGTTACAGCGATCGACACTATTTTCTTTTTTGCTAAAAGAAATTTCTAGCCTTTTTTGTTTTGATAATAATCTTCTATTTGTATAGAATACATATTATAACATAACTTAATTTTAATAACAATATTGTTAGTAAAATTTAGTTTTGTTAAATTATTATAGAGATAGGATAGAGCTGCATTTTATACATATCTACATATAAACATAGTTTTGATAACTTTTATCTTTTGCAAAGGAATTTTCATCTGCCAAATTTGTTTGAATGATTGAGAGTAAGATATTTGATATCTAGTCAGTGTAATTTTGTTTTTTTTTTATTTAAATAATTATAATACGAAAATTTATTCATGCATATTGCATACTGATTCATATTTACTGAATTATTATTAATTAGTATTTATAAATAAAAAGTAGCCTTAGTAACTTTTGTTTCCTCCTCATACTCCAGCTATCTGCTAGTCAAAGTATCATCAAAATCAGTCCAGCCGTTTCGATTAGCTGGAACAAACAGACTGACAAACCAAAATTGTATTTGTATAAATTGTGTTTTTCTTATATCTACCACATATGAAAGTGTATGAAACATAATTTTTACTAAATAGTAAAAGTTGTCATTTTGAAATTACAAACAGGCAATAAGTTTTATTTATGTATATATAGTAAATATATCTTCTAGTAGTATTTCTCTTTGTCTTCACTGATATCGGTATGTGCTTTATCTGCTTTTTAATTAAGATAGGTATCATTTATTTGTGTCCACAGAGTTTACCATGAAAATGATTACATCCAGTCCACAATACTGTCTGCAATATAAATAGAATTGTTTCCTGTCGCAGACTTGCTTGTTTCTTTTGCTGCAGCTATTTCTTTTGGCGAGTTATTCATAATTTTCTGAAGGAGCGATGTTGTTTGTTCATTCTTTATATATACGTAATATTTTGTCAAAGGTAGACTAAAATAGATATGTTGTCATAAAAACTCTAATAAAACTGGCCTTGCATGATCGCTGCCGTAGGTTACACCTTGCTTCTTATTTTATATACAGTTTTATAACTGGTTATCATAAACCATAAGAGTACAATGTTATTTTCCTCATCCAACTGTTTATTCTTAATACTTTATTCTAAGCATAAATTTTTGTGTATTGCAAAATTGTCGATTTATCAAATATAGTTAGAGCCTTGTATTGTAAATATTAACGAAACGATTATTGCCCCTGTCTAATAATGGATATCTAAAAAACTTTGTTGTTATTAGAAAAGAAAAATACACGAACTTTGGAGATTTATTAACGTTGAAAATATTTTAAATTATCTATTCTTAATAATGTTGATGTTAAATTTATATTTATGTTGATTTTATATAGGTATATTATAAACTAATATGACGAGACGAAGGAAGGTAATTACAATTTTTCTCTGAAAAATCTGCACAGTTATAAAACTGTTTAGTATAAGAAAAAAGATGGTTTCTGACTAATATTCTATATTTTTAAATATTTAATCTATGACTTGATTTAGTACTTATTTCTAAAAAATAACAAAAAGTGACAATCAGCATTATTACAAAAGAAAAAATGATGCTTATTTAATGCTAGCCCGAGTCAATTATGTCATACATAAAACCAACGTCATATATCACGAGATACATATTATATTGGCATTAATATAATCGGACAGTTACGAGTACGACTAAGCCATTACTTTCACTATACACACATCACGACCAGTATTACAGGATAGACGTATCTAATCGTCGATATCAGTCATACTAGATCTATAAGAAAGTAAACGAGAAATTACCTTATTAGCCCATTACCACTACTAGTCGTAATGGTGTTTTATAAGAAACCGCTTTATTACCGTTTAATTTGTTGGCTTAGTTACTGTTTTCTTTTAGTATCTTTCTTTTGATACAATATTGTACTAGAATTAATATCGGAAATATTCGATTCGATTTTTGTTAGGTTTACCTGTTTTAGCGTTTAGCTACTTAACACAGGTATTTGCCTAATGTACACATATAAATAAAATTGATGTGTCTTATTGTAGCCAAAAGTCGTCTGTCGGTTGGTTCTATCTAATCTCTGAACCTGCTGGGCTGATTTTGAAGAGGTTTATACTGACATATAACTGATTTTTTAAAACAATACTTAGTGTTCCACTTAAAAAAAAATAAACGTATGTAGATTGTAGGGAGCCACCCGAGCGAAGCGAAGATAATACTAGCTAAGCAAAGCAAGTTTTTTTTTCTTCTTTTTATATACATAACTACAATAGTTTATAGAAGTACTCGTATATCGCTCCGTGTACCCAGGTGTGCAGTCAGGTGTCGAAATGTTTGATCTGAAACAAGTTACAAGGCCTAAGAATGTAATATCACTGGTTTTCATAATTAATTAAATGTATATGACATTCACTTACTATTTCAATTGACAAAGTCGTTTAGTAATAAAAAATTACGGTATCTAAATAAAATAGATTATTGATCGACTTAAAAAAGGAGTGTGTACTCGGTTTAGCTGTAAGCTTCGTCATTGTATTGCACATTAATAATAGTTTAAGTAGTACAATTATTTTTTCTAATTAGATTTATACATATATAGCTTCTTTTTGCAATTGAAGAATTTACTATTTGATTATTGTAGTATTTCAAGTATAAAAAATATTTTCAAAATATTATTGAACCATTTGAGTGTAAAGGCATGTCCCTTTACACTATCTATTATGCAATGTACTCGTAAATGCAATCAACTCACGCGAGCTTTCATCATTATGGTGACTAAGTTCATCCTGGATTTACAAATTAATACGTACATTTAAATAATGCATAAAATACGTAAATATTAGAATATTTTTTTAATGCAAAATTGTATGTATTGTACATACAATTCAAATTACACATGAGATAAAATTGAAGAAAATAATAGGTAGCTCTATTTATATTATGAAAAGACCGGTGTATTAGAGGACTAAACTTTTAAATACAGAACTACACATTAAACAATGTTTTTTTTTTAAATGACGACACGTTTGGCTCACTTGTTATATTGTGACCCTACTTGCTGCGCAAGCGGTCGCGGGTTCGAGTCCCGCTGGGGGCATTCATTTGTTAAGCATAAATGTTCATTCTCCAGTCAAAGTTATTTTAATCATCTGTCTGGTATCCGTAAACACAAGCCTTATATTTATTTTATTATATAGTAGAGAAATTTTCTTAAATATGATCTTCTTAGTTTTATATGTTATACTTTAATATAAAATAAGGAAAACTCCTAACACTATTGTGCCAGTTAAAACGACGTTACCTACCGTGCTGGTGGGAAGATAGAGATCACTGAACCTCGCCGATGCCCATTCATTTCATATTATTTCCGACTCGTTGATATGGGATTAGCGGGTACTGGCTATAATTCATTGACTCTAACGAATCTTATGCTCCATTATTGTATGGATATAAGTAACTATTAGCAAAATACAAGCAAAATAAAAAATCTCTGTTTTTGTACTTGGAACGCTCTTTTTTTAGTTTGTTTGTGTCAATAAGCTCTCATTATAGTTTAGTCATATATTAAGAAGACGTTTCATACAAAGTGGACTAAATTATTTTAATTTTGTCTTTTTGAACTAAAGCTTTGTTGTAAATGTCCATATTTACAGCTAAACTTAACAATTCTTTAAGACAAAAGAACTTGTGAATATTTCATGTTATTGTGGCATTCAACAATTTCTCTCGTACTCAAAGTTATTTACCAAACGAAACTGTTACGAAACAATGAATATTCATTACTGCATGACAGTAAACCTGAAACATTTCCTTAACATAATTATGAGCGCTGTGTACCTTAAAGTGTTATTAGCTTTTCAAAAACAAGTGGCTTTTGACTTAAATATTTCAACTCTTTTATTCATATTTGGAAACATAAACAGAAGATTTTTTAATATATTCTAAATATATGAGGTTTATATCGAATAATTTTTATGATAGTTTTGAGATTGGCGATGCATGTGTAATGTAAGCTTATAAAATAAATATATACCTAATAAAAATTCTGTGCAAAATATATTTAAGAGTAATAAATAATTTTGGTTTTTCTAACACACAAGTGTATTTAGTGTATTAGTATTTAGTATATAAATTTGGTTAACGGTATACCGTTAACATTAGGGTATACGGTTAACATTTACTATTATACAATTTAAGATTTCCTCAAATATGCATAAATAAAAGTCAGATAACTTTACTTTGCAAGACCAACAACAAGTGATCGTATCGTATCGCCAATAAATCTTATTGAGATCCAGTTAAAATAAGTTTCAATCTCAAGGAAAGCTCTCGTATTTCTTCAACAATCCGCTTTATTAACCGTCAGCTTGCAGTTCATTGAATTTAAAGCATTATATGAGACCGACACTCAATTGAATTACTCTCGCTTTGAGGCCAAAGGTAAGAAAAGGCACAGAAGGCCTAATTCTGTACAGCAATAAAGGACTGAACTGCATTAAAAGGTTCCCAATGGTGATCTATTCAAACGTACAGGGCATTTCTCATGGTTTAATTTAAATATAGGTAGGTACGTATATATTCATCACGGCCAAACTAGTATAAACCACATTTTTTAAATGTTTACAACTTCTAAGGAAGTTTTATAAAAACTTAAATAGCATGTTTATATCAATAAAAATTAAATATGGTCATCTATTTCATAATTACATTTTTCAATCCATAGCCATTATTACAGTGAAATGAGAGCTTAATTTCATACACAATATGCTTTATATGCAGGTAACCCTGTATGACAAAAATTGACCCTGTCCGTCTTTTAAGTAAGCTTTTTAGTTTAAACCCCTGAACAGATTTTGATGAAATTTAGCAAAGACGTAGATTACAACATGAAGAAAGGAATGTTAATCTTTAATATTTTATATTTTATCATGCTCGCGAATTAGGAAGCAAAAACTTGTCATAGATACTTTTATCTATCGTATTATCAACAATAAACTATCAGAAGTCGTCACCTCAAGTATTGTCACATAAATATTAATTCGTAAATAACGTCATCTCAGCGGTGCAATAATTTTAGTAATGATCTCATGAAATACAACTTTACAAAACTAGACTTAAATGTTGCAAGTGGTATTCAAAATTATATAGCGTCTTCATCCTTTATTAATAGGTTCTCTACTAAAATAAAAAACTGTCTACACTAAACACATTCAATTTATATGCTGAACTAAAAACTGGGCAGTATACATTTTTAGGCCAAGTGGTTACATACGTAACATTGTAAGTACTAAAAGTTTCAATGCGTCATCGCTAAACTTAGGCGTTTATAAGAAAAACGTCATTTACGTTTTGAACTTTGTTCTGTTACTGCAGATACAATTCAAGTATGTGGATAAAATGATTACTAGTCTATATACAGTAGTTAAAATTTTTATATCTTAATACATACTTTTGGTGTGATCCCCCCACATATTAAAGGGAGGCCCAGCTGTGAGACGATAAAAAAGGCTGGATCCATCTCTAGATTAGATAATATCATTAGGTACTCGTAACGCAAGTAAATAAATATTTTAAATTAGAAATCTCATTTTAATTGCAATAATGTTAATAATCCATATTATATTTACATATATATTTAATTAAAACGTTAATGTACAGGTTTTAGGTAATAACTTATAAACCTACAGGCCCTGTAAATTTATGTTGAGCCAAGCGGTTTGCCTTGGTATCAGTGAAACCAGAGTATAAAGTATACCGGACATTGCTCAGATATGTGGTTGATCGTACTGTGGCTTTTAGAAATTCCAGCCGCATTGACCGTACATTGATTCCTTACATCTAAATACCTTTCAGCTAAAAGACGCTAACGGATAAGCTACCTCAATACATAATTTACATACACATTTTACGACTTGTGAAAGTAGACGCGTGCCAAAATATAATCTAGATTTATTAGGTAATTATTATATAAGCTATAATTTGATTTAAATTTAAACATAAAAATATGAGATAATGTAAAAGTGTCTGTGTCTGAAAGTAAATACGGTACTTACATCAAAAAATCATTTTTTAACATTTTTTGTCTGTCTGTCTATCTGTTTGTTCCGGCTAAACTTTGAAATACTTTTATTTTATTACAACAAATAATAAAAACCGTTTAATTTATTTTAACTTACTACTAGTCATATTATTACCAACATAATTTCTTTATAAGTCATTACTAACTAGTAACTACTAATATGAAATTAGAATTTAGTTGACAGTGAAATATAATAAAGGTAAGGGGAGTCATGTGTAAACCTAGTATTATACGTATGTAAACATACGCATACTAAATTAAAAAATTAAGTAGGTATTCACTAATGATATACTCGTATGCTATGGTTTATAAATAAAACCTTCGATATTCATTTTTTTACGAAGAATTTTGAAATGGCAATATTTTTTAGCAATAATTTATGCAAACATAAAGATCTAATCAAGTTCTAAGAACAGAATAAATTTAATTCTCATGTTTATTGCGCTAATACAATCCTAAATTC
This sequence comes from Boloria euphrosyne, assembly GCA_951802675.2. Taxonomy (NCBI): domain Eukaryota; kingdom Metazoa; phylum Arthropoda; class Insecta; order Lepidoptera; family Nymphalidae; genus Boloria; species Boloria euphrosyne. The sequence goes on from OX637872.1 coordinate 9,486,488, forward strand.
GTATTTTTTTCACGTTGCCACGTTGCTATTCGAAATCGCGGTTCTTCGCAACACCAATACTGATTACTTGGATACGTGATCTAAACCAAATAAGTCAGTTTCTCCTTCCTTTCCTTATTCTAAATTTGCATTATAATGCGGAAGGGTGTTTGTCAATCCTCACCGTCTCATCGTTTAAATTAAAAGTATTTCTATTTATGTAGATACTTATAAAGAAAATTAAACACTAAACAACTAAATTGCAAAAAATATTATAAAATATAAATTTATTTTGAAGAAAAATCATATAAGTGATTTTGGTTACGCGTCTAAATAATTACATATACATTCCCGGCACATAAATTACTATAAAAAGTAAAAACACAGTAGCTTTTCATTTATTTGTTGCAGACTGTAAGTTGTATCCTTCTGGGGTATTACGTACTGCGTTAGTGTCTTACGTATACCTGAACTAGTACTAGTACCTAAAGTACTTACCTGGATAAGATTATTTAATTATGTAAATAATCTTATCCAGGTAGACACTGTGAGTCACATTAGTCATATTTCTTTTCTCGACAATTTTATGACGCCATTATTTTCGATGACCAAACACTAAATATCGTAAAACACTTATGGGTATGACGCGTTAGAGTTCAAACCCGCAATGACACTGATCCTGCCGGTAATCAAATTTGCTTTATTCAAAAATTCTTATCAATCGATAAGAATAAGACTAATTTTCAACAAAAATGTTAAACTACTATACCATTTAAATTTTCTATATACCTACTTATTATGTAGAAACAAATATAATAAATTCCGCAAGCATTTGTAGAAGGAAATCCTTGGATTTAAGCCAAATTAAGGATATAAATGCGACTTTTATACTCTGAACAAAAATTATACGATGATTTATTGTACATACAGCAACATAAGAATTTCTTAGAAATGAATAAAGCTAGTTTGCTTATTATAGAAATAAATAATTTAGTTCATTTGTTTTATTCTTTACTTTCTACGACAATAAATGAAGAAATAATATAATATTATTTTTCTGAAATTGTAAATACAAATTTCTTTTTTATTTGATTTGATATTATGTTAAAGATAGATGCTGACATATATCGTTAACTTAAGATCAATAAAGTATTACAAGTAACTAGTAAGTTAGGTCAGTCGTTGATATTCTCGATATTCTTGAAGCCCAAGGAAGCAGACACCAATTGTAATTTAAATAATTATTATCTAGCAGTCGGAAGTTAAAGGCATTGGTAGCCCAGTGATAACGCGCTCACTTGGAAAACCGAGTGATGCGGGTTCAAATCCGGGTCTCGCCTCTGATTTTTTTTAATGTTCGAATCATTTCTGTTCGAATCATTTCTGTTATCTTAACGGTAAAGGAAAAATCATGAGGAAACCTACATGTCTGAGAAAACCTAGTACGTTTTCAAAAAAACATATGATGACTGCCAACCCGCACTTAGCCAACATGGTAGAGGTATTGAAGTATTGAAGTCCTTACCCAGCAATGGAATGTTAAAAAAAGGGCTGAATACATTTTATTTTTTATTATGCGTGGATGCATTGATACAAACAAGAATGATTTTATATAAAAAGCATCGGCTCTATCTACATTTTAAACAAAGGGAAGTCGTCGTTGAATGAGAAACACAACTTAATGAATTAAATATATTATTTTGAAAGCAGTCTATGACAAAAGGTTGACAGACAATAATTATAATTTGAAAAGCATTCATTGTTGTTATTATTTTAAAATATTGGTATTTTTATTTAGTATTGAAAGTATTTCACTTAATTAAAAAAACTGTACCGATTCCACTACGAGTATAATATTATGTGGTAAGAAAATACAGAGAAAAAATATAAAATACCTACTCAGTTACATACTAGCATTTAGCGCAGCTCCGCCCGTGTTCTTAGGACCGGAAACCATATTCTTATATTTTACATATATACTAAAACCTTCACCGAAACACGCAGCATCCAGTAAAATAAGTTTCATGTCTATCCGTTTTGTAGTTTTTGCAGTAAGTGCTAACAGTAAAACGTCTCGTCATTTATTAATATACAGATTGTCTTCAGCCCTTTTAACGTCCCATTGCTGGGCACGGGCCTCCCTCAGTACGAGGGGGATCCGGCCATACTCCACCGCGTCAAAGACGCGGATTTGAACCCGCATCACTCCAGTTATCCAAGCGAGAGCTTTACCGCTGGGCTACCACTATTATAATAGAGATTTCTTACGTTGATAAATAGAATTTAATGACCATGTAACAGTAGTCTATTCAACAGTCCACATTATTGAGTCTTTACCGTAACCGTTAGAAACTGTCACACTATTCTAATATATTTTGAAGAATTGTTAGCGCAGATCTACGAGTATTATTATTTTGGTAGCGTGCTAAAATGGCTTTTTCATAGTTTGAACCTAATTTGTATATAATACGTTAACTGTTGTACGCAAATATAATTGTAGATACAAAATTACAGTATATCTTCTCAAACATAAAATTCCCGTGTCAAAGTGTTGGTCTGCGATGAACTCCGTTACTACTACTATTACTACTTATAAATATTCGATCTAAGTGTATTTTTTGTTCCAACTTTAAAAGATAGGATAGTTTTTATCCAGATTATTTACTATTAATTTTTATAGATAAAAATGCAAGCTAAAACGATTACACAGTTATTATTACATAAAGCGATAGTGGTAAGTAAGTTAAGTGGTAGTGCCATGCTTGTTACCTTCGGGTAGCAGCCGAATGGGCCGGCACGCCCCGTATAGTACCACTCTCTCACAGGAGACCGGCGTGAAGTGGCAGCTATGCTGCCGCGTTTCGTCCGGTAAGTGAGAGTCCGGGAGGCCCACTCTCCATCCTTACCCCGTCCTTCTCCCTCCTCCCTCCCTTCCTGTCCTGAAAGGCCGGCAACGCATCTGCAAGCCCTGTGGTGTTGCAGATGTCCATGGGCGGAGGTGATCACTTACCATCAGGTGAGCCACCTGCCCGTTTGCCCCCTTTGTCCCAAAAAAAAATATATAAATTATCTATTATGTAAAGCATCTCGCGAGTGCTATTAGAAAATATAATTGAATACGGAATCTAAGTTGATGGATGAATCGTTTCCAATGTTTGATCTCTATTATAAATATGACTCATTATTTTTTATACACGTAGGTAAAAGTTCATGATGTACCTATATATATGACTCAGTATAAAACAAAATGAGTCACAAAAATCGACATAATGATATTAGCTATCAATTAGTATTAATTTCATCGTCGCAACTTCATTGAATGTCTATATATATCTACGCAATATACATACTCGTACCTCACGCTTATTTTGCCTCGCATAAGTAAGTTGTCAACGATCTTCCTCCCGAGTTTTCCCCTAAGCTCTTCAATAAAAAATTCTTCAAAACTCAGGTTTTTAAATCTCTTAGAAGCCGGCAACATATTCTGAATTTTATGCTGAAATTATGATTTTTGGAGAACAATGGCACTCTGTGACCTATATTTTTCGAGGATTCTTGTCACTGTTTAAAACATAAAATATACCTACATTAAAAATTAGATTAAACGAAGCGAGAATTTGCTGTTACAAGGAAATTCATGACGCTGACATACTTCGCCTACATTACTTTTAATTACTAGAGTCTAGAAATTACTCCCATAAACTTGTTAACACAACATAAAAGGTCAATAAAATATAATTATAATAAGATTGCAGATAGGTACTTCACATTAAAACTAAAATGAGTTTTAATTAACGTTTCTTAGTTTTTAATAGAGTATTATTAGATGATATTTTACGATCGTTTACGCCGAAACTCTAAAATATGAGGGAATGACATAATATGTATATAGGATTTGACTTCCATTTCCTCTAAATCCGTCGGACTATCTGTATTGACACACACGAGTGCAAAAATTATCAGTATTTTTATAGTATAGATTTATATGTGGCTTGACCTTTTTAAATGACATAGTTATAACTTTTAATTGCCATTAGACTCAATTTAAAAGACAATTAATAATATATTATTTTGTTAAAAAACTGGCAAAATATAAGCGAGTATTCAAAATTTACTAAAAACGCCTATTACACTACGTTATTGTGTAAGTAATGTAAGCAATCAGTAATTTGATATCAGACTATAAAATCCAATTAAACCATTCAATAAAGCTCATTTTATTTGCACATCAAATCGTTATGATTTCCGTATCCTTGGGTTTGTTTGCGTTTCGTTAAATGCCAAGATTAATATTTTAGTATTAGTACGAGTGCGTAATTTTATTAGTATTTATATCATGTAAGTATAAATTTATTTTTAAGTTAAAAATAAGTTATTTTTAGATACAATGAGTAGATGTTGTAAACTCTATTCATACACGACCTCTAGTAACTATTGTTGTTGATGATGCAATTGTCAAAATCTAGTTCAAGATACTTCTAATTGTGTATTATTAAGTATAATTACATTGTTTATAACAAATAGCTACCTAGAAACCATTCTTATGTCTCACATACATCCATAAGCTACTCAAGCAATGCTTATCATCTCCGGTAGCACTGATAATGCGTTTTATGAAACATCGGTGTGGTAGACTTTATGAGTTTACTCTACTTTAATTAACAAAAAAAATGAGATGAAGTAAAAAATATACTTAATTAAATATAAACTAATACTAATCTAGTCGAATTTGTACCTACATTGAATATTTTTTGGAAATTCTTATTGAAATAGAATAGCCATTAATATCGTTACAGAGGCCGAATCTATAGTTTTTAGAAATTTTGTCTGTCTGTCTGTCTGTCTGTCTGTCTGTGACCGCATCACGAGAAAGTCACTGGACAGATTTTGATGAAATTTGGTATGATGATAACTGGTTATCCGGGTCAGGATATAGGATACTTTTTACTGCTGGAAAATATCTAATTTCTGAGAAATCTCAAGTTAAAAAAAGACTAAAACATTACACGGTATGTGAAAAGTAAGAATTTAGTTTCCAGTCTTTAAAACACGGGCGTAGACGCGGGGAATGCTAGTAACATAATAATTGCTGTAAAATTCATTATGCTAAGATATCTCTATCGCATGGGTAGTAGGTACTCGTAGCTAATCTACGAGCCGTATCACTAATAATTAAAAATGGGTAACTTTCTTAATAAAGATATCAAGTTTCGCTTTTATCATGTTACAATTAATGCTCGTAATAATATAGATGTAATTGTATATCAATTAACACGGAAGCCACCTTCATGTCAAATCCAAGACTAAGTAAAGGTTGTCACCACGGGCTTTTACCTTAAGGCTCATATTTCCTCGTTTGTTGCGCAACGTTTAATTAGACTTAACGTTAGTTTGTGCTTGAATACTTCCGCTTTCCATGTACAGTAAATAAGAATCAACTAGAGAATTTCTTCACATTTCTTGTGAGTTACATTATGATAAAATTGTAAGCGAGTAGAATCTATACATTGAATACGTTTTATAAAATCTTATTGAAAAAAATCATTATTATTTATTATCGATACAGAATGTCTATTGTTTTTATATTTTTTTAAGAAGTTCGGTATGATGATAGCTGCTTTATTCGGGTTAACATGTAGGATACATTTTAAGGAAGGAAAATAATAATTAATTTCTGAGAAATGCATGCTGCTGGTAAAACGTAGGTATACTATACATCCGAGCGGATCGTGGGTGAACCGCTAGTTTTCTATTTTAAGCGCTATCTATATTATGTTTTATTAACCAGGAAATTTAATTAAAAATTTAAATGAAAATGCTAAATTTGTTCTAGAAATTTCAAAAAGATCCGTGTTAGTTACGCAAAATGTATTGTAAGTATTCACATGACTTCTTCCTTTTGCGACTTCCTTACTTGTATGGGTGGATTTACGCGGAAAACACGTAAGGACATCATTACCTGCATACTGAATGTCATTAGTGAGAGTGTCTACGTTCAATTATCTCTAAGCGTAACCCTTTAAATGCTTTTGGTTTAAGTGATAAATAGCCTTATCCTTACTAATATACAAATGCGTGTTACTTTTTTTATTAATGTTTGATGAGATTTGTTACATACGAGTCCATAAATGAAATTTAAAATAATGTATGCTCCATCATGTAATGTTATCATCATCTGATCACGGATTTATCATCCAAATAAGCAAATCTAGAAAAGATCAATAAAAACTAAAATGTAAAAATTATATCACAAAATTATACTAACGCAATAAGCGCATGCGCGCATAATCATAATATTTGATAAGAATTAGTACCTACTATTGAACTTAAATTCACCCATCTCCATCTCTGCTTATTAGAATCAAATTACACAATTTACAGCCACATTTAATATTATACGATTATTATTGGGATGCTTACGTTAAAAGCATGTCATTCATATGACACCCGATAACCCGGTCTCGATGCTAACGACGTGTTCGCATATGCGATTCAGCAAGATGCATAAATTATCACATATGATGTTTGTTGAGCGACTCCATTTCATAGGATGAAAGGTCGTCGAACTGCTGGCGCCATGATTGCTCTCTGTATAATACTTACTGCTTACAATTAAATCGGAAAAATATATAGGTCTGTAGGTTTTATTAGATACTTTAGTGAGAAAATAATAAAAATAAGACCCTATGTCGTATATTAATGGTAGGTAGGAGTAAAAATTAAGTAATATGTTATCGTACAAATATAAATAGGTATGGCTTTCATATAATATGGGCGTATCCGAATTATCTGTACTTATATAAATAGATTTATTTTAAATTAACTGCAAATAAATTAGTTATCTGTTGTTCTCTTAACTAGAGATAGGATTTGACATTTATATTTATATTTATGTGATCAGCATTCTGCAATTCTACAAACAGCTTATAGTGATGCGCCACTAACCGACACAGGTGTCTGCTGTCCAATGCAACAGATTATGCAGATAAACTGACAGATCGATACATTTTTAAGTTAAGAATCCAATTTAAAAACTATCGTAAATAAGATTGTAATAGTACAGCAATTGATTGTATTACTGATAATGTGAGTGTCCAGCGTTCATCAAAACAATGAAAACGGGCAATGGAAATCGATTGCCTCAAATGTGTCGGGTTACACAATAAAGTTTTGTCACGAGCAAGGCTGAAGCGTTACGTGATTTGAGCGACGTACGTCAGTCGCGAACAAACTTTGCTAATTACATTACATATAGCGGCGTTAATTGTTTACTAAACTAATAACAACAGCGTTTGCATTATATTGTATACATTTGCTCGGTTTTGAAACTTAAATTGTGTTTAATAAACAATTCCTAGTTGCTTTAACGATATAAGTAACGTTGCCAATACCTACTCGTACCTATCAGTCTAAAATTTAATTAATTTAAATGACTCGTTTGGTAAAATAGGCAGTGTAATAAACCAATGCGCCTGATGATTTTTATACTAATTAAGTGCAAAATGAAGTTATACTTAACATAATAATAATCTTTTACTTACAATTATAACCGTACAATAATACTTACAATAATAACCTTTTTATCAAGTATGTATAATATATAAATACCTTTCCTTATAATACATAAAATTAATACACATCATTACATTTGAACGCTAAAATTAACTAAAATTTTACCATGTGCTTGGACTTATACTAAATAATTATGGCGAGAAAAATAATTAAAACGATAATGGCCTATTCTTGAATACGCCTAGACATTCCCATACTCGTATAGTCTTGCAATTGTAAAACTTGAAAGGGACTAGTTACATAGAAAAAACTTTTAGTCAGTAAGTAGGTATATGCCTACTTATACTTATGTATATATAATTTCAGCCAGTTGGTCAAGAGAAATATTTAAACGCTTTAACTTCTTGCAATACTGACTTTAATAGAGAACGAGTTTGTCTGGTCGTTGGAATGCTAAATTTTTTGTACTTAGATCACTCCACCTGCGCTCTGTGCGCAAATTTCAAGTGTTTTTAGCAATTAACATGGTCAGGATGTCTTAAAAGGAGATGGACGACATGTTTCGTACATCTGTTCATATTTTGCGGTACTTAATACTAACCTACTGTATTTCACTATATTTGAAGTATGCACCTATTAATATTTATAGACTTCGGCGTATGGCTTACTATTCTTAGAAATCCCATTTTAGTTTTCATTTTAATTAAGTAGTTATTTACATTTTATTTATTTTACATTTTAGAGTCTGTTTACAAAAAAGTTTATTATTTTATTTAAAAAAAAGTTTTACTATTTTGTTACAGTCATAGAAAAATGGTGTAACTAGAAGCAATATGCGGTGGTTCAGGAAAGCTGAGCCGCCGCGGCTACTTGCCGTCTCCCCTGAGGCTGATTCCAGGTCCTCACGAAGGTCTAGAATAGGTAATTACAGCAAAAAAATTACATTTAAATATAGATATCTTTATTTCGATTGTAATATTCCACAGAAATCATATAAAAAAAAAACAAATATTAGATATCATTACTTTATTTATTATAATTAAATTACGTCATTTTAATTCAATATAATTCCTCTTATTTCAGATATGTCTCCAGTTCGCTATCATAATAGAAAAAGTAGTAGCAGTTCTGTGGAAACAAATTTTTACAATTTAAGCGATCAAATAATAATCGTGGAAAAATCGCCACATCCATGTCATCGTAGCTCGGAAGGCCCAGTGACTCGACGAATATCACTGCAAAACGGCCCGACGTCGCCGCAAGAAGGCTGCAATAGTCGCAAAAACCGCGGTGGCTCTTTAGAGAAAGAGTACGTGGTATATAGAGAAAAACGAAATCCGTTACTCGATAAAGTTAAAAATACAAAACTATCGTGTTTTAAGTCAAATGCGCCAATTCGACCCGGAGACGACGCTGCATCAACGTCAGGGAGTGATTGCAGTGGATTTGGACAAGTTGAAGACGTTTCACATTGTGGTTACGCCCATAACTACCCAGGACATACTGAATTTGAAAATCAAAATCCTTGGCTAAAGATGCCAAATTACGATGACGATGTGTTTTTCGCAAAAAGCCCAGTAGAATGTCATTGGCGAGAAGGAAAATCATTTACGAACAGGGGCACGAGATGTTACAGCTCAGGATCAGAATGTGATCGTTACCATGTTATACCTAAAGCGGGTACAAAGCTGTCGAAATCAAGTGATCAAATTTTTAATGATGACTATGAATCATATGAAGAAACATCAACTTCAATTAAAACTTTTAAAAAGACTGATAAACTTAAGCCTAAAGATGGTAAAGATACAATCGGTCCTAGTTCTTGTCTTTCTGCTAAACTACGCGCTATGTCTGATAGGTACTTAAGATCTTCTACGAATAAATTTTTCTCAAAGCTTTATAAACAAAACGGGGAAGAAGAGGACATAGGTCCTACTAGAAATGAAGTTATAGTTAAGTCAACCAGTGCAATAAACAAAGGTCGTAAGAAACGAGGTGGAGTGAAGGCTAAATTAAGAAGTTTTTCATATGGAGCTTTACCCGGTCTTGATGAATTCCAAAAGAGTCACAGTTCTGTATTTCACGATGACGTTTACCAAGTTTCATGTGACGATGAAAATGTTCTAATACACGACTGTGAAGATGCAGACTCAGGTATCCTAGTCAATGAATCTTCATCTATATTCGACAGTGATAGAATATCGTCCAGATGCGAAAGTTCTGCTTCACATACCAACCCACAAATAGCATGTCACAGCAGGAGTATCTCAGGTGACCAAAGCTATACTAAAGCAAGGATATCTAGTAGGCGAAGCAGAGAAAAGAATGAACCCAAGCCTAAACTACGATACAATCAAAGAGCACTATCTTTAGATCGTAAAGAAATTCTCAGACGAATGCCTAAAAGTCCGGATTATGCTGAGCCACAATTTCTCCAACTGACTGAAAAGCAAAAAATGCGTCAAAGAGATGTTAGTCAAGGCGACTGCGGTATTCCTCCTATTCCGCCATGTCGAAAACCTGCTAAAAACCATATAAATAAACCTCATTCAGAGTTTAAAGTTGTAAGAATTGTAAGAAGAAATCCTTCTGATGAACTAGGAATATTTATAGCCAAAACAAAGTTGATAGATGAGGGTCATGTGGGGTATTTAGTGGCACATGTAGTTCCGGGAGGATTAGCTGATAAGTAAGTTTCTATATATATTTTTTTCCTAAAGTTGCCACTTAACTAATAACTTTACATTTTATATGTTTTATTATTTAACTTGTTATTTAAGAAAACATTTTATTATTGTTTAAAAAATGAAAGGAATTTAAATTGTTTTCTTAAAAGAAAATTTTATTTCTTACTAAAATATTCAATTTATTTTCAGGGAAGGCACTTTACGCATAGGAGACGAGCTCCTTAATGTCAACGGAAGAAGACTTCGAGATCTTACTATGTCAGAAGCCAAAGAAGCACTTAGGTCAGGTTCATCCGAAATAGATATTGTAATTTGTAGAACACGTGAGAAAACTGTTCCCGAAACGAGACAAAGGGAACCGCCTCAGAAAAGTATTGTATTAATGCGGGAAAGTTCCGTGGACTACGAAAATGCAATAATATTAGGCAAAGAAAGACGTAATCATAAGTATGACATCAGAAGCGAACGTCAGCCTCAGGACGAAACTCCGTGTAATCGCGACACATTATCAGCAACGGACGAGGCCGATGGCGCGGCGGATACGCACTCCCGTTTCCTGAAAGGGCAGAACGCGAGCTATAGCAGTATGAACAACAAGTTACTGCGTCGACAAGTCGTGAGTTACAGTGGATCGAACAAAGATGGACTGACTCTTAGTTGTACAGGTGATATTGTCGATGTGGATGTACCAGATGGTGCCGAACGAACTTCAGATAAGAATGACTGTGACATAAAAGCTGAAAATCCTACCAGTTTCTGCACATTACCTAGAAGACCACGAGCGCCAACGCACACGTATCACACCATTACCTTTGAAAAAGGGCACGGAAAGAAACCATTGGGCTTCACCATTGTGGGAGGACGTGATTCACCTCGAGGTCCTTTGGGGATATTCATAAAGAGTATCCTCCGACAGGGGCAAGCAATTGATGATGGAAGACTTAAAGCGGGTAAGTTTATAATCAATATGTTATATTTATATTTATAATTTAAATGTTATATGTAACACATATATTTTATAGCAATCATACTGACACTATTTATCTCAGTGCTCTGTGCTAATAAACGCATTACTTGAACCCCAGAGGCTACTCTATCACATTGTTTACACTAAAACGGATACAAGAAACTAATAGGAATGAATTATGTGTCTACTTACCGAACTGTTAAGATAACAGTATAAGTTACTTGTTTGAGATTCCTAATTATGTAAGTAGGTTTGTTTAAACAATATTTATCATCTTAAATAATACTGCTAAGTAATAGACATAATTCAATACATTTTTGTTTATCTAGAGCCTGAGAAAGGATATCGACTTTTAAATACTAAAAAAGGTCTGTTAGGGGTTGAAATAGGGGATTAAAGTTTGTATGGAAATTACGTCATTTTCAAAACTAGAAGCTTGAAACTTATTTTTAGGCTTTTGATTAGATACATAAATAAATAAAACATTCAAAGTTTGTAAAAAAATTATCCTAAAAGGGGTACCTAGGGACGAACCCCAGCGAAGCGGGGGTGAGTCGCTAGTAACATATACAACAACGTATATTATAACGAACAATGATAAGTAAAAATGACATAAATTATGTTAAATAAAAGCATTTTAAACATTAATGTTTTAAAATTTAGTAAGGAGGCAGTTGTAGCAAAGTGGTAGCTCGGCATTAGATATATGCGAATTATTTTCAACTTGATAACTACTTGCCGTAATAAATTTAACATTTTTATCGTATCTTAACAGGTGACGAGGTACTAGCGGTAAATGGGCAAGCATGTCATGAATTAGCACATGTAGAAGCTCTAGCTCTCTTCAAAGCTGTGAGAAATGGCCCAATCGAGCTCAGGGTTTGTCGCAGAGTTAAGAACCAGTGAGTTATGTTACAATATTCTTCGAAAATTATTATTCCTCCTTAAAGACTTTATAATTCTATAAGATGAAAGTAAAATAAATTAAAATACAGTATAACTTATCTAAGATTATTAAAAAAATACCTAATTAGATTTAAAATTGAAAATTACTTTTTTCTTCATTTTTTACAAATAAATCCTTACTTACTATATATCCTTATTTACTTAAGTATAATATATACTGTACACTTTATTAATAACTTTTATTTGTACTTTCAGGTCTACCAAAGCAAAATCCTGCACGGATTTACTAAATGATGACGACTGAAAGTAAGCTGTCAAGATGATCAACGTGTTAATTTGATTTTAAAAAAACTAGGGACTGCGTCTCCATAAGAACAGCCATTTCTTTGACATAAGATTGGGAGTTATAAGAGTTTCAAATGAAGTAACTTCGAATAAAAAAGTGCATGCAACATTAATTTTCATATCACTTAAGACGAAAATAATAAATGTACATTGATAGTGCCATTCACTTAATTTTATATAGCACGCTATTTCCAAACGTATCTTTTGTTTTCTTTGTCATTTCTGTACCTGACTTTCTTTTTCTTTTAATAGGGAAGCTCAATTATTGCACATTAAAAAGTAAGGATTATCCCAAAGATAATATTAGGTAACTATCCTGTAATCTTTTTTATGAAAATATTACAATTTGCTCCAATTACTTACTCAATTATTATTTTTAGGGCTTTATGAGACTGTTCGTGTATCAGTGAATATATAATTTGTCATTAGATTAGATATAGTATCTAAACTTAGTTTTCAAATTGAAAGCCATTGTATATTTTAAATTTTTAATATTATAAACATCAATATCAATCAAGTGAATAACAATTTTTGTATTTGCTTTATTATTAAAATATATATTCATGTTTTCACCATATCTGAATAATATTATGATGAAAAGGGAAACCCCCGTTTGCTTTTCTATAGCTCATTTCATTTTTACACATAATTAATTAGAGTGCACGTTGTTATTAATGATCGCTTATGTAATTAGATATTTATACAGTACGCTGACTTTACTTGACGATTGGAAATTGAAAAATTTCTTATGAGCAAAAGGTAGATCTAAAGATTTGTATGCATTTTACTTTTTAGCAAGTAGAATTTGTCCATTAGAAATATTTGTTAATGTTTTATAATAAGATTGTAATCGAACAAATATATAAAAAACGCAATAAGACGAATGAACCAAAAGGCATGTATTTACAGTTGATCTGACTACTGTGATAGTTTGTAACTATTTTGTACATTTATAATGGAAACATTTTTACCGAGCATGCAAAGCATTTTTACCCAATTTAATTTATTAAAACTTTTGAATTATTGTATTGACGCATGTACTTCGTAGAGAGGCAAGCACTGAATTCAATAAACTAATCAGCTAAATCGCACTACATAACCTGAGTACTTTCTATGGTGAATATAAGTACCTATATTTATTATTATTATACCAATATAGGTTTTTTGGATGAAATATAAACTTTTAGAAGCTGTTGTATGTAGTTGTACTGAATAAAAAGTGTAAAATGATTGTCTTATTTTATTGTACATATCATTAATTTTATAGCAATGAATAAAATAAAATTGTTTTATTTTGCTTGATATATATTTTTTTAATTTTCCTACATCTGATAAACATTAATAACGATTAATTATAATTAATTAATGTTAATTAATCATAATTTTCAAGAATTAAAATGACTAATTGAAAAAGCGTCTTTTGTAAGTATATCAGAATTTAATATGCTATAGACAGTGCCAGTGAATGAAACTTGAAGCCCAAGCTGTCTAACAATAATGTTAAAAAATAATATTATGCATAATGATAGACATTTAAAAAGCTAAAAGATTTTATTGTTTTTTTTTTTTTTTTTTTTTTATCGTAGATGGCTTGGGATAAGATTTTATTGTTTTTGACATTAATTTTGACCTTTGATTATTTTGTCTGACTCTGGTCATGGTGACCTGTTTAAAGACCGGTCTAAACTCTAAAGCGAATAGCGCCATCTATCAAAAGAGATACGGACTATTTATATTTTGTTGAATTTGTTGTACAAATAAAACTATATACCAACAGATGGCGCTAAATGACAAAAGGCTATCACAAAGCGTTACTAGATGACAGCACGTGCTATTTTTTGGTAAATTACTTTCAATATTTAGTTCGAATGTAGGTATATAATTGAAAAGACTTGTACATTATCCGTATTTATATTATGTTTAAATAAAAACGGGAATAGAACCCACGATATAGCGTACTTATATATTATCAGTGTTTTTTACATTTATTTGCTTTAATTTAACTATTATTGCTCTAGAATCTAGATTAATCTATCTTTGTAATAAATTTAATCAAAATCCGTCTAGTCGATTCAGTGGGAAGTAAAAACAAGATACACACATGCACTTTACTTAAATTACATTATTTATAATCAGATTTCGTTTTTGTAGTTATTTTTTTTAGTTCTTTTTTAATTTTTAGTCCAAAATATAGGTATGAGTGTAATAATATTAAAAAATAGTCATTTTATAAAGGCAATAAAATTAAATATAAAGAATATAAATTATAGTCTTTTTATCCTAAGAAGTGTTTATCTTCATTCCGATACTGACGATAGCATCTTCTGTTTATCTTTCACTTATCTTGATCGCTTCCATGTTTCATATCAGATTGAATCGATGTGAAACTTTCACTCTTACTTTAATTTTTTTTGTAAAAAATATTGACACGCGATTTTAAAATAGTGGCAGTGAATATGATACGTATAACATAATATTATCTTCCAATGCTTATTTAATTTAAGTAAGACTACAGTTCGGCCGCTCAAAGAATGCGTTTCTGACACCTGTCAATTCGTCATGACTAGTGATGTACAATAATTTAGTAACGTTATTTATTGCATTTATTATGCATATTTATTCAATTTAATTTATATGTTGTTATTTTTTATAGGAATTATATTTCAATAAATATTCACAATGTAAATACATTTTTAATGAATCAATTACTTGAATTGAATCGTAAATTCTGAATGTAACGAAGGGAAAAAAATAAATATGCTTTATTTATTGGAAAATGTATTGTTACGTTCTACGGGTTAGGATTATAATCGTCGCACTTGCACTAAGGATGTTTTATTTCACTATGAATACACGCACAGTCTGTACACAACACTAGTCTCTGAACACTGTATTTCTCTTCTCAATACTTCTTCACTAATACTTTAACCAACTCTTCACTTTTCCACTATTTTGTATCGCTTCTTATCTTCACTCAACTTCGAATGTCTTCTGAACTCTCGACACACTGCCGGCCTTTTTATATGTGTAAATATTAGAACATTCTAGTATCGAAAATTCAAAATGTTTCTAGTAATTTCGAATCCTTTCTCGACAATGCTTTGTCTCTCTCTCTGACACATTAGAATTTGTAATAGACGGAATGTACCTAAGTACATTAAATATTATATTATTTATATCATACCGACAGATTATATTAAGATTACAAAAATATTCGAATACAATTGCCTCGTTATTTTGTCACATCACTACAAAAACAAACAGTTGACATAACCTTGAAACAGCGTCGTTTGACGTGGTTTGACTTTTAAAAGCTATTATTTTTATATTTGTTAATTAAGTATTTGTAATAATTTTAGCCCAAAATTAATACATTTATTGTAAGTCGGCATAATTATTCGAATTATTACTTAAGTACTTAGTACTAGTACTTATCACTCGTTAATAAGGTAAATAAAAGATATTCAAAAATTTGCCGTAAATTGTACGCCAGTTCCAAGTTACATCGCCCAGTCGATCACGATCTGTCAGAAACGCATTCTCTGAGCGGCCGGACAATAGCGACTCACCCTTGCTCCGCTCTCTAGATAGGTACATTGCAGTGGTTAATTTAATACATTTGTTAGAGATATTTTGATATTTTCCCGTAGTAATATGTACAAGACAAGTCACACAGACAAAAATTCTAAAAACTATAGATTTGTCCTCTATATCGATAATAATGGCTATTTCAATAAGGTTTTCCCAAAAAAAAAATACTACATCATTTTACCTTTATATATTAAAAATATTTCTATTGAAAAGTTATTTAAGCACATATTATAAATATTTTTTTCTGTTTGTAACAAGTGTTTGGACTTACGAAAGTGTAATGTAAGCAAAGGGGTAATAACTCAGCATTATCGCCGTGTATGTGATTAGGAGTTGTGCAACTGTTGTGTCAACTTGTCCTTTATCTTTTTAACAGCATCCCTTTTTACAAATTACACAATGTTTACTTTGTGTTCTTGTGTCATTGACTTTTACCTCATGATATTATTTTGTAAGCCTTTTCAAGTTATCTGAAACAATATTAAAACGTTAAAATATATTAATTGTTTTCTATAGTATGGATTAGGCACATACCTTACTTATTGTTTTTTTTTTATTTTTTCTAGAATATAGTGCATATAATAGAATAAATAAATATCAATTGTTAAATGCATGAATTTTGTGTGTGTGTGAACTGCATAATAACGTCCTATTAATTTTCAAAAGTGCCATCTTAATTTATGTTAAGGACCGATTTTTATCAGCTTGTCGGCGTTTCCGCACGATGTCAGGTTGACAAGTAGCGAAGCGTCATTGCCGATGGCAGGGCGGGCAGCCATCTTGGAGGATACTCTCGAACGAGACGGCGCCCGCGCACCACGCTTGTGACGAATCGCTGAATACTGCCGCCATCACACCGCTATTTGATTGTTTAAAGTCGATTTTATTTCGAAGTGTTTCTTAATCGCATATTCATTGTAATATTTCTTTACATACCGATCAAATTACGTTAATTGTATCTCGGACGCGATCTATTATTCTCCCACGCTCATCTACCCGCATTTTAATAATAGAATGAGTTCTGATGAAGGGGCTCGTACCCTTTCATCAGAAGTGGGATCGGATCTGCACCCATTTGCTGCGGATTTGGACTATCCATTTTTTTTAATTAAACCAGTGCGCGACTCGTTAAATGTGTAAATTTTGTAAATTGTACCGTGTGTTACTTTGTTCAAAATAATGAGTAGATCGCAGCGTCTTCGTTCTCGTAGTCGATCACATAATATTCATGGACAGGGAAGACATTTCAGTGATAGTGATAGGTGTCGTTCGCGAACTAGATCACGGTCGCAATCCCGCGTTATGCATAGTTCCCGTGATAGGCACAGTACTAGTCGCTACCTGCAAACGTTCTAAGGATCTTTACACGTAGGCGGATAGAAATGAAAGACCAGTAGTCGCGCTGAGTGTCACATGTGGAATGTCTTTATTTAAAATGTCTGGCTCATTTATACAAATCTGTTTAGCGCGTTTCTGAAAATCGGCGGCCTTGCGTGAGGTCGTGACACGGCGGCGCTTTTGATACAGCGACCGCGGCGCCGGTGGCGGCTTTGTGATGCGGCGGCGGCGGCAGTTACAAAGTCACGGCAACGACGGCGACGGTGACAGTGAGTCGGCTCGGTATGTACTTCTGTAAGCGCGCGCGCCTCGGTGCGGCGGCAGCGGCTACGGATCAAAAGGTACCGAAGTGTAGTATTTTGACTTTGACTTTGATCGAAACACGCGCAACGTTGATTTTAATTCTTGTATTGTTTGTATATGCAAGCGAGACATCTTACTAAGTGGTGAATGGTTTGAAATTGTTGCTAAATGGTTGAGCCTGGGCGAAGTGTGTCGTCCTAACTATTCCAGAGTGATTAGGTGGTGGGCACACGTCTTTGTCCCAGAGGGTAGACGAAATTTGTCGTCCGAGCTACACCCATGAAGTGGGTCAGCTTGTCACAGTGATGTACTTAGCATCATCTGACGTAAGTTGTCGTCCGAGTCAGGTCCGTTCGGAAGCCTGACTTGTCCTGGGTGATTGCTAGTACTTAGCATCATCTGACGTAAGTTGTCGTCCGAGTCAGGTAGGTACGTTCGGAGGCCTGACTTGTCCTGGATGATTGCTAGTTATAAGTGAGACGAAACAGAGACGAAATGTGTCGTCCGGGTCACGTCTCGACTAGGATTGGCTTGTCTGGCCGTTTGCAAAGACGAAAATTTGTCGTCCGGGCCACATCCTGGTCGGGAGTGACTTGTCTAGATGTTTCAAAATGTGAAGTATGGTGTCATAGTCAAATTTTGCGTAGAATATTATAATCTAAGTTCATATTTCTAGTTGACTGGTCTAGCTGAAGTGTAGTCCTAGTCATACCTCATCAGGTTGACTGAAGCGGTTCACTTCGCCGGTTGGTCCATGTCATTAAAATGATCTTAGTGTTAAGCTGATAATAATCATTAAGTCAGGATGAGCGAACGGATTACGTAGTTGCATCAACTTGTTTCAGAAAAACCGCCCGGGGACGGTCGAAAGTCAGTCTGGCCGTGTCGGCGTTTCCGCACGATGTCAGGTTGACAAGCTGTCAACCTAGAGAAGCGTCATTGCCGATGGCAGGGCGGGCAGCCATCTTGGAGGATACTCTCGAACGAGACGGCGCCGCGCACCACGCTTGTGACGAATCGCTGAATACTGCCGCCATCACACCGCTATTTGATTGTTTAAAGTCGATTTTATTTCGAAGTGTTTCTTAATCGCATATTCATTGTAATATTTCTTTACATACCGATCAAATTACGTTAATTGTATCTCGGACGCGATCTATTACTCTCCCACGCTCATCTACCCGCATTTTAATAATAGAATGAGTTCTGATGAAGGGGCTCGTGCCCTTTCAAGCTTTTCACAAAAAATATTCAATGATGAACATAGGGTTTTAAAAATATTTTCGGAAGAATATAGATAACTCACAATTCCCGAAGCTTCGACTGCGTTCTAATAAGTAAGTATTAAAAATAGGGATTGGTGGTAGTAATCATAAAAAAACTTAATCCAAAAAAAAAATGGAGATGTCCAACCCTATCACTTAGGGGTATTAACAATAACCTACGACCTATTCTCAGACTTACCAAATAAAAAATTTCGTAGAATACGGTCAAGCCGTTTCAGGAGAAGGTGACACGAGATTTTTATATATTAGATTAACATCCATCATTCTTTAGTCATCATCATCATTACATTATATGCGAAATATTTTTTCATACAATTAGTATTTATAGTAAGCTCGAGGGGTAAATATTTTCATTGATAAATCATAATAAGGGTGGTTATCCCACTGACATCCGGCTTTAGACATTTTGTTATCAAAAGGGTGGATCCAGGTAGGTACCTATAATATATTTCTTTCTGTTCTTTTTTAATTACATTATTAGTTTACTGCAGATCGCGAGAGTATGGTTTTGATTGCTATTTCAAGCAAAAATAGGTATTGGGTTTTTCGTTACGGAATATTCAGAAGCAGCCTGAATTTGGAAAGTTAGCGGTGAAACACCCTCATGCCTCAAGAGACACGTTAAACTGTCGGACCTGCGTCTTATGCCTCTCTGTCGCCGTATCACATTTCCTTCCCAAAGGAATATCGTAATAATAAATAGAGCGTGCATTTGCGTTGGCGAACACATTTGTACACTATAATATTCTCCTCCTATGGAGATTAAATATTTTAACACCGTATTGGTCAAGACTAGATTATTTTTAACTAGCAAAAGCCTCTTTACTACAATTTCTTTTGCAATAAGCATTTCTATGAAAATCCTAAGATTTATCAATGTTAGTAGTTTAATATGACAAAAAACGAAAACAAAAATTGTAAAAATTGAAAATTATAATCGAATTTTAATTACAATTCTTTAATACTTTTACTATTCATATAATTTTTATTCATGTAATAATAAACTTATTTTAAAATTTTAATCTTAAGACGAAGGCAAAGAAGGACTTGCTCAGATCTGGATAAAATATGCCTATAAATATCAACGCCTTCCACTCTGATAAAAATCAGCATAAACCGTAACGCCTTAATGTATTTATCATATTATTTACGTCCTCTGTCCCTAATGGGTTTTATGAAGGTCGTCTAAGTTCTCTTCTAACTTTGTTATAATACAAGGAAATGCTTTTACTGGGCTCAAAACTCGGTACACGCCATGCATTGTCTGTTGACTTACGATACCAAAAATATGATTAATTTTAACCCCTTTTGAGTGCTTCTTTAGAAATAATAAGAAAGATTTATTAATTTATACATAAAATAATAATAAATATAAAACGGAACTACATCTGTGTGTTTTGAAAATGGAGAGTAAATTTTAGTAGTTTTTTTTGTTTTTGCTTTTTGTGTATTTCGTCTCTCGTAGACTTTCTTTTTATAATTGATTTGATCATTTTCATTGTAATTCCAAATCATTTAGCTTATATATCTTTTCCAAACATTTGTCTTCCTAAAATGAAATTACATAATCCACGAATAAGTGTCCGTAGAGGAAATGCTCTACCGCGTAATGAGTTTGGAACAATGAATGAATGCTGTACTTGCCAGACTTATAATAACAATGTAGTAACGACAAAAATATATTTAAAACTAGCAAGCCCGGGCCGCTTCGTTGGGCCTAAGTTAAAATAAACTAAACTGTAATTATTAATTAATTTTCTAATAAATTATTAATTTTCTAATATTATTAATTTTCTAATAAATTATTTTATTAATAAAAGTAGCCTAAGTAACTAAAAGTGAAAGTTCCGTCAAAATCGGTCGAGCCGTTTCAGAGATTAGCCGGAAAGACAGACAAACAAAAATTTTAAAAAATGATTTTTTTTACATGTTTATTCGATGTAAGTACCGTAAGTATATACTTTCATATGCATTTAGTGAAACGCTGTTAGTGCACTTTAATATTTTTTATATGTACCTACTGATGAGTAATTAGACAAAAATAGTTTTTATTATATTACATTGCATGTCTCGAAAGGTACATACATATATACATATGTTATTTATATGTTAGTATGTTTATTGAAAAGTGTTACAAAACGTTGAGAGGTGATGGCTTCTGTGGTTATGTTATGTGGCCGCAGATTTAAGCATTTCATGCTGGATATTTTATGGCTGAATGTAATGTCTGCCAAGATTTCATAGGTTAATTAAAATTTAACTCTTCTCGCTAAAGCACTATTAAACATTAATATAATCGAAACTGTGAATCTTTTACTATTTATTGATTAAGTTCTTTTTTTATTCATTTCTTTACTAATAATTAATTAAATTCATTACAATACGAAAAAATATGACAACATAATATAGGTACAAAATGATACGCATAGATGAATGAATGGAAAAATAATAATCACTCTTCTCGTTTTTAAAATAAGGCTACTCGTAGGTACTATCATGCAATATTGGAATAATAATAATAAAAACATTTATACATTATTAAATAAAACATTATATATATTTGATATTGTATTATATCAAATGCAAATAGTTAACTAGAAATATAAGGTAGGTATAGTTACTGGCATTGGATGAAAATTTAATAGCTCTCAATCAATCAATCTTGCGATACCTGTATTTAATTGAACCTTTAATGCGTAGCCCAGTGAAGGGATATAAGTATGCAAAATAGCAGTTACGAGCACGTATAAGTTGAACTTTATAAATAAACTTAGATCGAAATATATTTAAAAGTTTAATATGTTCCATAAAAATAAGCTTGAGATAAATATCAGAGAGATAAATCTCTACTTAATGTATAAGGTAACTCATTCATTATTATTGTCTACAGTCCTTTTTAACGTCCCACTGCTGGGCATGGGCTTATCTCTGTAGTCTGTACGAGAGGGATCAGTCCATAGTCCCGCGCGCTGGCCTAGTGCGTGTTTGCACTTCACATGTCTTTCGAAAACTTGCTAGGTTTTTCCCAGACGTGCAGGTTTCCTCGCGATGTTTTCCTTCATCGTAAAACAGGTGGTATTCATGATAGAAATAATTCGCACATGAAAATATCAGAGGTGCGAGACAAGGATTTGAACCCGCATCACTCGGTTATCCAAGCGAGCGCGTTACCGCTGGGCTACCACTGCCTTTATTATGCCATAAGTTATTATGTAATATTAATTTAAAAATCGCAAAATACTAATTATTTTCAAGATTTTATCATATTCTTACTAACATAATACTCGAATAATTTTTTTATAATGGGTAATTTATAGCAAAATATACAATTCAAATGTCGTGTAATTAAGTTGAGTAATTTCAATTTGCTTTTATGAATCAGCCAAGATACGAGTAAACATTGTATTTATACTTTGAAGGTATTATTAAGTATATAATATACCTTTTCTATGGATATAAAAAAAACTGAAACAATATTTTTCTATGTAAAAAATATACTTACAAAACGTAATTCTTAACTACTTTAAAATATTTTTTCAGTCATAAATTACTTATTTTTCATATTTTTTAAATTCCTATGAAAGTTTTTATACTTTTCTCCGTAAATTTCAATGTCCAAAAGCACTTTTGCAAATGCGCAGTCATACTTACGAAGAACTCAGCTTGACGATATTTGAGTGATATTTTCGCGACACTAATGCCTGATATCGGCGGAAGTCGTCAGGACTGCGACGGAAATTGTCATGCATTAAGAGATACATTAACCGTTAATATAAAAGGGACATCGCCCCTCTACTGAAACTGTTATGACGTTTACGCAATGCGGTTTATAACTGAGATGAGTTTTGTAGTCGTTATAAGCCGAAAATTATCATATTTTGCCTACTTTGTTATATTAGAAAAGTGTGGTAGGTACCTATTTATTTATTTATTTTGTAGGTAATTATGTATATAGATTCTAATATTATGTATAATACATAATATGTAACATTAATTTTTTTTATTGACATGGGAAATTTCTTGATTAAAGTAAAGGGCTTAAAATTTAGATCCAATGAATAATTAAAATAAAATTAGAAATGTAAAAAAAAATTAAAAACTTTAATTACATCTTCGTATTGACAAAAACTTGTGAATAACAAAAGTACCTACATATGTTGAGTCTCACTCAAACTAACTCACTAAACAAAAAATCTGTAAATTCTCTATGATAGCACAAAGTCGAAAGCGATATAGGTATATTAGTTACATGTTATAATTTTAATTGATTTTAATATGATTTTAGTACATAATATTTCCTCAATAAAAATGTATTGAATAATTAACTAATTGTTAATTAATTAGCAACACTGCAAATCCAAACTAATACCTACTTGGTGAGAAGAGCTTACGAAAACAAAAGGTGTAAATAGACGCACATAAAAATATTTTTAAAGATCCTTCATAACTTGTACCCTTTACCCAATATCCGAAGTAGAAAGTAATTTTATCAGAAAACATGTCACGTTTACTCAATTCCTTAGATTAGACGATATAGAGCATCTTATCGGGAAGGGAGTAAATTGGAGGTATGAAGTTGATATCGCGAATTTCGTATTGATTTTACATTGACAGTAACGTGTTTTATGTTGATCTTTATTAAAAGGGAATAAGAGCTAGTTTTGTTTACGTTTTAATTGTATGTTAGTAAAAGTTGTTTTATTTATACTGACAAGTAACTACAATATAAATTTGTGTTTAGTTAAAAATATATCTGCTTGTATGGGTTTAATTTGATTGCCATGACTAAATCTTGAAATGTCTTGATAAATATAAAAGTTCAATAAAATAATAAAATGTCTCTACCGAATAATGCATAGATACCTATGTTAAAATAATATGAATATGGTGTATTCATATTTTTTTGGTGTAAATAGATGGCCCTATTAATGATTAAAATAAATTTTTTGAACTCAAAATCATTATGGTATAAAATCATTATGGTACCATACTAAGTGATCCATCCATGTATAAATTGTATAATTCATAATTATTATCGATAGATCATCGATACGCATAATTTTAATTATATTTCGCACTATGTTTACATACTGGCAGTATCGGTTTGAAATCAGGGTATAATTACTCAACGCATTCCGAAATAACAGAGCATGTCGTTTTGTGTCATCACACGAAGTTCGTTTACACATCCATATACTTCGTTGCTCGACGCATTAAGCGCATTAGAGGCTAGAAAAAGTATTCTTGGACGTTTTTAATCACCGCTAAAAATAGGAAGAAAGTCATTAATATCCCGATTTGGCCCAATTGACTTCTTTAAATTAACCAGCGAAAAAAAATGTCTTCTACGTACTTTCTTTACTACTTACTTATACTGTTATAGAAATATACTGTCAACATTCCACTACGAAAAATTTAGCTACTCATGCATTGATAGATCGGACTGGGCGTAAGTGAGATTAAAAATAATTGAATGAAAGTAATCAAAATTTATAGTAATATGTAGTGTTCAGCATTGTTTGTCCAAATGCACTAATATCAAGATCAGGTTAGTCCATTATAAATCGATTTTGAGACCCTTCGAAGTAATATTTACATAACTGAATACCTATTATATAACTGAGTTGCATACAACAATTATTTTAAGCAAATCGTTCACAAAAAATACTTTCTCTTAATTCCAATGTGCCAGTAGCCTATGTGTATTAAAATCAATTGGATTTTACCATGGAAGAATCGATATCTTTTATCGATTTAACTGGAAATATGCAATATTGCCTGCGTACGCTGAATGCTCTATGCAATAGCTTCCGCTGACGAAATCTAATAATAGGTAAGAGCCTCATATAGCCTTACAATGGATCGTAAAATATAAAGGATAAAGGCTATATTGGTGTGTTCTAAGTAGGACTGTAAAGTGTGTACGGGCACTGGAATGCAGACGTCGATATGAAGTTACACACTGTTGAAATCTTTAATGAAAGAGTTGATACCTTTCGCATTTTGTATTGAATTATACGCCGTCAGGTGTCAATTAGGCGATTACGCTATGACTACTACTCCATAAGCCCTACTTTGTTGATCTACGCAACCACATGTAGCTTATTAAGTTTCTTGGATAAAGAGGAGAAATGTTAGGGATGAAAACGATAATAATAATTTTATAATATATAATGAATATGAAACAAGCTAAACGTTGTCTAAAGTGGCATTTAAAGTTAAAACCTGGTTCTTCTTACTAGTAGCCAAGTCATATAAGGATTTCTAAGTAAATCCTTTATTATTTTTATTTTCTAAATTTGAATTTAAAAAAATGTTGTAAAACACCATTTCTAATTACAAAATTATTATAAAAAAAACATGCTTCAATTAGAATTCCACTTTAAAATATACCAATTACCAATAACCTCTTCAATTAGCCGCAATATTCCATAAATCGATGAACAAATGCGCCCATTACTCTAAGTACTATTTTGCATAATTAAAATATAATCCCTTAACCGTAACTTTCCAGCGGTATGGAAATTATTAAATTAGTTTTATGGTTCAATATATTCTCTTATCGCTTTAAATAAGCAAGTAACAGAATAGCCGTCTTGATGCTACTCGTACTAGTGCAATTATATCTTATACAAAATTGACAGATGAAGTAATAAATAGCTTTTGCAAAATGTTTTTATTAAATGCTTAAATTTGAGGTTAAATTAATTCATTTTTATTAAAGTTAACCAGACATTGCATCTGGTAAGTTTACGAAGACATGAGAAAATTATGGTGCGACAATTAAACCATGCCCTTTGAAACATCGGCACTCCTAGCTAATATTCTGCAGTTATCTAGTTACAAAATCTACTACAGCCTTCAAAGCGAGCGCTCACGAAGGGAAACCTAAGACCTCACAATTTAAAGAGCCTCGTTTTATTAACTGCCGAATACAATACCCACCGTAAAAGTTTTGAAATAAACGTTTGACTCACCCAGGAAATGAGGAAAACGCTGGAGTTTGCTAAAAAGTAAGCAGAAGGTGTGCTTAGAATCTAATTAATTTTAGCATTTTAAGCTTTTTGAGTGCTACCAAAGCTGCTTGTAGTAGACATTATTTGGTAAGAAGACCAAACCGTTTTTATAAGGAAACGAATGTGTTTTTATCGTCATTTGTAAATTGTATTACACTAAGTAAACTAATATTACTTACAAAGAGTTCACCTGGCAAAGGATGTTGTACGACGTGGCTTCACTTCCGTAATAGCTTATATTGTCTTAATATAAAATATAGATAACTAACCCTTTATCAGTATGTTGCCAAAATGTGTTAGTTTGTCTATATTTATGTAGATTTCATTATACTTCTTTGACACTTTCATTTCACTTTTAAGGATATTTAGGATGTGACAATGCAGAAAATCCAGAAGAAATTAATAAGTCGATTATAGTAAGTACCAGATAGTCATATCATAAATTGATCTATACATTCCTCGTTCAACAATATGCTTCTAGTAACAGAAAATGAATTACTTATGTCAATAATAGTTTTTTCTTTAGTAATAAATAAAAAATATTGTATATAATAATGGCCCGAGACTCGTGCATATTATATTTGATTAGAGAATGCACGTTTAAGGCAATTCACCAGTTCCATAGCCTCTCACTGGCTAAATGTCATCCTATAACTAAACCATAAAAGGGCGTGGCGAGTATCATTCCATCAGGTTAATGTTTTGCATACCAACATCGGTAGAAGAATATGTATGTATTTTTTACTAATATATTAAAATTTATATTGTAATAATTATATATTTATACATATTTAAATTGTAGGCAGTGGTAGTGCAGTGGTAACGCATTCATTGGTAACTGAGTGATGGTGGTCCAAATCCGGGTCTCGCAACTCCGATATTTTAAAGTGTGAATCATTTTCTAACATGATTACCACTTGTCTTACAGTGATAAAAAATATCGTGAGGAAACCTGCAAATGTGTGAGAAAACCTAGCAAGTTTTCGAAAGACATGTGAAGTCCGCCGCATTTGCCAGCGTGAAGAACTATGGCCCGATCGTATGAATGATGACGTAATGAATACAATATTGAAATTTATGTAATTTTTCATTATTTGCTAAAATATCACCAAAAGCTAGTAAAATTTAAATAATAATCACGAAGTAATTTAAAGGTTGCAAAATTGGTGACCCACTGAGGCGCATCGCCGACTCCATTTCCTACCATTGTTGATTGTTTGCATAAGTATTTTGATGTGACAACTGAGTTCACTTCGGCGACATTCGCAATATTATACAAAGAATTTTAAGGGACACTAGAATAATAATAATGTAATAAGAAGAGGTCAGTTATTCTTATTTATTGATCATAGTTACGAACGAGTCGTGTCATAGTTACGAACGGATCATGGTCACGGGAGAGATTATTGATATTAAATTTATAGAGAGAACTTAAGAGATTTTTTTTTTTTTTTTTTATTGACGCTCGACAAGATGACTTCATGCCGCCTGATGTTAAGCGACAGTGGAGTCCAGGAGTGAGATCCATCGGTTCCGGGACATGATCTCGATACCGATCGACCTTACCTCGTCGGCCTGCTCATGTGCTTTTTTATGCTCCGTTTAAAAGACCCCGGATTATATTATAAAAATAGTATATATTATAAATGCGAAAATACATTTGCTGGTTGATTCTATTGAGGTTTAGTTGTAGGCTGTTTTAAAATGATTTTGTTTATATGAAAAAATATGAAATGTATATTTTTATGGCACGGTTTTAGGGAATGTAACACGAGTTGTAAAGCCATGATGGCTGCCGTTGATACCAAAAACAGATGTTTTATTTTTATATGTCCCTCGCCTATTTGTGTTTTACGACTGAAACCGCTTACAGGAAGATATAATTAATAAAATAACATTAACAGGTCGTTTGTAATACATGCTTTAAGCGGAAATTCGGTTTGGAATGATGTTAATTATTATTTGTTTACGCTTAAATAAATATAACATAAGAACGGTTTTATTTCTTAGCTATGAGTAAAAGCTGTTCAATGGTAATTTAAGGCTATTATTAAAAGAACTACCAAGTTAGGGCTGTCGGTCTTCCCTTTTTTGTTTTGATTAGTATAGGTATAAAATTTGGAATGTTTAATATCAAACGTAAGTCAATACTAAATTAATTCTAGATATTTCGTTTTTATAAAATACAAGCGACTCAACCTCGTTCCGCTCGGAAGTTAATAATAAATAAGTATAATAAATATGTTGGGACGTTTTTACAACAGCGCCATCTAGTTCCGTGGTAAGCTACGAGGCTTGTATTACGGACACCAGATAGTTGACATACTACGTCTAATGGTCTTCAAAATTATTCTTAATTTAAAACAATATATATAATGTAGCGTATTATGGCGGAGCTGAGAGCTCTATCAGTGACGTACTGCACACTACATGTCATATAGTAAGCGCGATGAACGCGAACGAAAAAGGTTCGATACCTGCACGAAACCAAATTTAATTTATATACCTAAAAACATTAAAAAAAATGTACGCGTATACACACATTTATTCCAATTTATGCTTTTTAGTTCTAAATAGGTTCTTAAGAGATATTTAAGGGAAAAATCAACTTATCCTGTTTTAAAAAAACACAGCCCTAATTAGACAAGATTAAACCGAAGTTATTACAATGCGTAATAATAAATTGAATGGATTGTTATCTAATTATTCATTATTATATGTAGATATTTGCTTTGAAACATAAATATTTTATAACTACTAGTTACTTGTACACTTGTTGAGTGCTTATAAGTGATAGTTATTTGTTACTATACAGACTGTTTATACGGAACTATATACATTTCTTTTTGAAGTAAAACTCCTTTGCGCACATGAGGGTAAATTCTTACAGATGAAACGCGAAACATGAAACGGATGTGAAACGTTTTTGAGAAGAGGGTGAGAGCGATTGCATAATATATTATGTTGTAATCACTGAATATATTAATATTCAGTGGTAACAACATAATATACTTATTATGTGAATGCCATTTTTAAATGATATTAAAGGTAGCATTTGTGTAAAAAACAATTCCATTTCCAAAGGGCCTTTAGCCCTTGAAATAAAAACTTACATTTCATTCCCTCAACTGCTATTTTCATCATCACTCATCACACATACAAACAAATGAATGTAAATAAAACATATTCCAAATCAAGATGAATACAAAACAAAAATATACATACATACTCGTAGATATGAATAACTATATATACATACCTTTAAAATATTTTTTTAATATTATATATAAGAACTTTATCCGAAAAGCAAACAAGGGTGAAGAACGACCTAATTTCGGTTCTTAAATATGAAATTTCATCCGCAGTATTTTTCCACGTTTTGAGTTCGTATTTAAAGGTGAAAAAACCTTACACCAAATGAAATATGATAATCAATAAATAAGTCCACATTTGGTACATAAGTTATGTAAAAATGACGTACAAAATAGACTATTAGAGACTATTAGAGACTATTCCTTTCTCTCCTTAATAATTATCTCGTACTTTTTAGCGTGCACCAAAATTGAAACAACCTATAGAAACTTCAAACTAGTCGTTGTAAGGTACGAGCCTTGTATTATGGTCTATGTATACCATACAGTTGATACATTATACTTATTTTTAACTTTAAATACATACATATTATAAATATAAATATGTATTAAATACTTCTGATTAGTGATTGGAGTACGAACTTATAAATAAAACTACCTTTTCTCATTTTGTCGCAAATTTAATTTATTTGTACCCACAAAGGCACTGTCTGTAACAAGTATATAAACCTCCGAGACGTGAAATACTTTAGTCTCGCCCGTGACCATAATTGCTGTATAGTATTCGAAGCGTCGGGAACTAAAAATCAAACTAAGTCCGCGACAAAATCCGAAAAGGTAGTTTCATTTATAATGTCGAATATTCGCGTAAACTTTAGAAAGTATTATGGAGTACGATCATTCGAGCTCATCGCACAAAATATGAACGCCCCTAGCGGGACTCAAACCCGCTGCCGCTACGCAGTAAGTAGAATCCACTACTAACTGAGCCATACGTGTCGCTATGTATTAGTTATCCTATGTAAATTATGGCCTTAACTTATACAGATAAGTCATACTAAACAATATCAAAGCCTGCGAAGGCTGCATCTGTGGCACACAGATTTATTGTAGAACTCGTAAGTTTCATAAGTTATACCTACAGCATTATGGATGAATTATTTCTAACAACCATCGTAAATACTGAGTAACTTCCATGTAGGCTTGAAGTACACAATACAGCAATGTAAGTTATAATTTTTGAAAATGATTTAAGACACAAATGTTTAAACATTTTTGCTCATCACACAATAAATTCCCCCAGTGGCATTCGAACCCGCGTCCGGTAATTGTAAACTGAATCAAACGTATCGTCCAACTATTTCTACAACTATTTTTGAAGTTATACTTCTTTTGGCGCGTTAGGGAAAAATGATGAGAGTTCATTTTTACGATACGCGCGCACACCGTCACGAAAAACCGACACCCTGAAGTTAGCTATAATCAACATTTTAGTTTTTTCTACAAACGTAGAATAAGGCGAAAGATGGAATTTTTGAAAAGATTTTTATCTTGTTACGTCAAAGAAGTACCTATAACCCGTGTACATAAAATATTAAGAACTTTACTTGATTAGTGCTAAGAGTAATAAACGAACAATGGACCTTAAATATGCTTAGCATTAGGCCAATGAAGCAATTAAGAATATATGTACACCTAACGACTCTACCGATTAATTTAGCTGTAGCTAAATAAGGTTTAAAAAATTAAGGTAAGTTTTTTTGAACAAAAACCAATCAGCCTTTAAAAGTATAAATTAGCTATATTACGTTACCAATAAGAAATAAAATTACATTATGTACCATTCATATACTAAACATTTTATGAACATTTCGTATAAACTACAACGCTAGAGCCTAGCTGGATATTGCTCCCATTATGTCATAAATGTAGTTTACAAAAGGTATAAGAACTTAACAGGCTTCCTTTTTTAGCATTATAGAACAATTTCGTACAAAAAGTAAAACTCTTTGACATATGAAGGAACATTAAAAAATGTGGTCCAGACCTCATTTACTTCTTGAGAATGATGCGTTGTTAGGCTTTATACGTTACACTAGTTTGTACAAAAAACATTTTAAGTACATAAATAGAATATTTTATGTTGTTTTTTGTCACTAGAATGTAGTGTATAAAAATCTCGTGTCACTGTGTTTGTTATCGAACTGCTCCGAAACGGCTCGACCGATTTTCATGAAATTTTTTGGGTAAGTATATTTGGTAGGTCTGAGTCTTTTATTCCCCTAGGTGATAAGGGTGACCCTCTATATATTTTTTATTTTTTAAATTCAGACCAAATTTTTATTTTTTTTTATGATTCGGCATCAAAAATACTTATAGCCCTAAATTTCCATCCTTCCAGCAACGCGGGCGGGGCCGCAGGAATAACTAGTGTTTTATAAAATTTTATTTTTAAAGACACTCACCTCGGATTCGTCACATACGAGTATAATAGGTACAGGAAACGTCTTACCATTTATGTAATAAAATGTATAAACTCAAATATGTTATACTTTCTCGCAGTAAAGTGTGATAGATTAAAATAATATAATGAAATTGAATTAATATAATTGTATTCGTTGATCCGGAAAGAAAAAAATATATCGGGAAATCATCGTCCCAAATACAATTTGTAAAAATCTGTACAGTGGTTTTAGTTATGGAGTTACAGACATTCTAAAATCTGTAGATTCTGCGTATGATTTTGTATGCGTATTTTCTACTTTTGATATATTATGCGTATTTAAGATTTCTAATTCAACACGTACCTATAAATTTTAAATTGGAACTAGTATTTTTATATTTAATTTTATTTATTTTTATGAAAAAGTTGTATCTTATGTTGAGAAAGGAAAGAAATTGTACTGAGTTTCAGTGCACCTGGTTCTCTAAATTTATAAATTCATTAAAGTGTCTAGAACAGTAAATAACAATCTCTAGACATAAGGATTAATGAATAGCATTACTGAAAAAATTTTTTTTAGTGTCATAGTAATAATTTTCACTGCTTATATATTAAATTGCAATTTACTTTTTTAGAGAATCCATGTTCGATCTTGCTAGTGTCGTAATGTAACTAGATCGTGAAATTCCAATCGACCACGACTTTAACAAGAATTTATTTATAGCCAATGTTATTTTTAACTGTCAAATATTTTATTATTAAAAATATTTAAGCCGATAATACCACTCTTTTCACATCTTGTAATTTGCAAGAGCTTCTCTAAAAATGAAGAAAATGAATCTCGGGTACGACTTTAAGATTAATCGCAAAAAGACCAAAGTAATGATTCTCGAACGCATATACAACAACTTGTCAGGAATTGATAAGATTGAGAACTACTCAGTGGTTCAATCATATATTTACCTAGATGCGTTGGTGAATCTCAGACATTGAAGGCTGAATAAATAAGATCATACGTCGTATTACGCGATAACTTGATCTGCGATGGACAAATTACAAAAAAATATGGAAATCCAAATAACCAAAGCTAGAACCAAAGACAAGTGTTACAACACTTGTAACATAACGACGATAATTCTGTCAAAATTATTACGGTAAGAAAAAGATTTACTTCCCTCGCTTAGCTCACTCGAAGTAATTAATCATTATAATATTGTATATGTATAGGCAATACCATGTTTGCCAAATATAACGAACTTTAACCTACCTGTTACTCTAGATCTATGTATTTATACTCTAGACTTTTGATCTATTCAAATAATAATTTCCATCAAAATCCCACAAGTCGTTTCAACTTAAATGAGTAATAAACACTCACGCAATCTTTTTGAATAAACAAACAAAACTTATTACAACATCACCCTATGTATCTAAACTATATTTATGTTTATCAAGAATTAGTATAGCGGTGGAAAATTACGAAAATATTAAGTTCTTATTCATATAACTTTTGTTGTTTGAAAATGTAAATGCAAATTTGTAAACTTTTAACCCTTCCCAGAAATTTATGTATTGAACAGGCGAAGCAAACAAGCGTTGAGGCAACTGTGTTTCGTATTGTTTTGACGTAACAATGTAAACTCCGTGTAATAATGACTAGAGTATTATTTAGATATTTTTAGTTTAAATAAAATACATAAAATCTTTGTTAGACAAATAAATATGTAACTGCTTTTTAATATTATGATGTACCTATGTTCATTTATAACTAGCGACTCACCCTCGCTTCGCTCGGTTTCGTCCCTAGGCACTTCACCTTTGAAACCTTCTCTGGACTTCCACAAATAATTCAAGACCAAAATTAGCGAAATCGGTCCAGCCGTTGTCGAATTTTAGCGAGACTAACGAACAGCAATTCATTTTTATATATTATTTTTCCTATATTATAATATATTAGCGACTAACCCCCGCTACACTCGGGTTTGTCCCTAGGTATTTAAATTCAATCCTAAAGGGATTAAAATTTTTACAAACTTTGAATGTCCTACTTATTTATATCTTATCAAAAGCCTAAAAAATAAGTTTCAAGCGTCTAGCTTTAAAAATGACGTAATTTCCATATATACTTTCATCCACTATTTCAACCCCCTACAGCTTTTTCACCTTGAAAAGTCATCTGTGTCCTTTCTCAAGCTCTATTTAAATTTATTTAAATATGTTCGGTAGTTTTGACGCGACAGACAGACAGACAGACAGACAGAGTTACTTTCGCATTTATAATATTAGTAAGGATTAAAAACTCATTTCTTTTAAGTTTGAATATTATAAAAAAGGTTAATATTATATTACTGGAACTTATATGAAAAAATTATGCCCAGATAAAATAATACATAATAAAAGCTTAAAGTTTAACCATACTGCGTAAAAGCCTATTGGTAGTATGGGCAATCTATTCTATTAAGAAGTATTTACAAACTAACATAAAATCACACCTACACTACTTACAATGTATAGAGTTAAAGTTATTGAATGAAATAACGTCAAATTTAGTAGCAATATAAGATTAGTGGTTTTGAAATTGCTCGACGTTAAACAAGGTCCTAAGCATATTTAGAATATCAGCGCGGATGATGAACTTGTGCGATTTGCATTCGCGTCTATTTCAGTATCGTCAGATGCACGCAGTTACTGCAGTGTTTATAGAGCTCACGTCATCCTTCACTGAGGAAACGCAATGACGGAGTGTTTCAATTATATACTCGTAGTTCATAGAAAATTGGGTATTGAGTTACGATCAAATATTATACAATCAATTACTACAATTTTGATGCAAATCATATTTTTTGGAAATTATAAAGTAACAATTTAAAAAATATAAGTAAAACTTGATTATTTTTAAGTCGAGAAAGGATGTCATTACTTTTTTGTAAAAGTGTAGCAATATTGAAATTATACGCCATAATTACTTATATAACGAATCGCAAACAAATATCAGCAGATAATACTGGTAACTGCATGCACATTGCACATGAAGGAGGATTCATGCTAGCATTGCTTAGATAAAATCATTCTACGCATCAGCTGACGTAAAATCAAGATTGCCATTTAAAAATATTGTTTCAATGTACATATTTTGCATAATCTTGCGTCCATATAATATAATAACAGGGCTATTGAATTTAATTCTTAAATGAACTAAAGGCGCAAGTACACGAGGCAGATAATGTGCACCTGGCGACTTTATGCATCCGCACTGCCGTTACTGTTGAATAAGCATAGGAAGCATTGGCAGTACACGTATTTAAATCGATAGTCATCATATGTTTAACAATGTAGGCGAGAGGAACGCTATTTTATGTTAAACGTTAAGTATTTACACATTTTGTGTGGGATTTAAATTTTAATCCAAACATACAAAAAAAAATTAACTTCTATACATTACTTATTTCTGTAAATCTTAATAAAATAGTCATTATTTGTACAGATGCCAAATGTAATATAGTTTTAAGCTTTTTTGTCGGTCTGCCTGACTCTGACCGTATCATGAGAAAACCTGCACAGATTTTGATGAAATTTGGTATGATAATAACTGGTGATCGGGTCAACATAAAAATTACCGATTACTTTTTATTGGAAGAAAATATCTTTCTTAGTAATCCATACTAATATAAAATATATAAATTTGGCTTAATAATCATTATTTAAGCTTTAAAGACTTAATGGATAAACGGATTTATAATTTACCTATTGTATGGAGACGATATGGACAGTTAGAGAGTTGGAGAATGACAACTTTAAACAAAGAAAAATATTACATTTCCACAGCAAAACACATTATTATATAAAACCTATAATGAAAGCCTCAATAGTTATTCTAAATAGTATAAGGTAGGATGCTTCACTAGTAAGAGTACAATGATAAAGCAATGACCAATATTTTAATACTGTTTATATTTCATTTACAAGTAGGTTTTATTTTACTTACGGTATTATTTTATTACTATTTCTTTTACTTTTATAGTATTAAATAAATGTAATTTTTAATTAATTTTTAATAACGTCTTCTCCGATTTCGTACATACATTTGCATACATAATTTCCATAATTTCATCAGCGAAGATCTTCCTAAGCCTAGATTAGATACAATATTGACATTTATAGCATGCACCTACGTACAATAAATTATAGTACCTAATTATGATTATGTTGTGTTCTCATAATATAACTAATCTATAACATGAATATATTGTGTCAATTTATATGGGGCTCTAGTTAATCAGAATAACATGGACGACCAGTTGGACAGGTCCGATGCGGTTTCGTGAGAGGTGTAATTACATCCGCCAAACAAATAAATAAATGCTCCCGATGACAGCCTCGCATGCCTGAGAATTATACGAAACACTTCATATATGCCCGCTTAATATATTATGTGTGTAACATAAGTGAACAGCTTGAACTTACACTTCTTATTAGTTTTTTTAAAGTGTAACTTTTCATGTACTGAAAGATCAATCAATCAATAAATAGGTAATAATCCGTGTCGAACCTCTACATTATATTATATTTTTTTACAAATTGATACAGAGGCAGAATTTATAGTTCTTATAACTTTTTTCAGTATGTCTGTCTGTCTTTGACCTCATAACGAGAAACCACTAGACAGATTTTGATTGAATTTGGTACGACGAAAGCTGGTGAACATTTTACTACGAGAAATTATTTAATCTCTGAGAATCTATACTAAACGTTATAAGGTACCTTTAGACAACCCCGAGCGGAATGTCATCTATATAATTGTTAATATGTATTTTATGTATAAATAAATACATATATACATACATACATACACAGTCAATACAAAACATATATATTTTAGATAATACTTTTTTAATTGTATTAGTACTTTGCATAAAAATGTAGCGGCTTATTTCGATAGAAGGTTCCTGACAATCACATTAATTCTAATTTGCATTTATCTCTGCGTATCTGTAATTATATGGATACTAAATACGGAGAGGTCGGAAGTTTAAACCTATTTAATTAAAAGCAGGAAATCTTTTGAGTTGACTTTCAAGGGACTGTTGAATAGGTAATTTTAAATAAAGGATAATAAATAACTTTAACTACTTTAATTTAGTAAATATTCTAATATAAATGTCGTTAAATGAATATCATGAAATGTCGCTATGCTATAGATAATTAAGCAAAGAAAATATATTTTTACTAGTTAATCATATGGAAAAAATTTAAATTCATTCAGCAAGTACTCAAAATCGAAATTAGGCTATCCTTTGGGGAGTTTTTTTTTGCTATGTTTAGAACAATATTTCGTCAATGGAGTGAGAGAAAAAAAATAGTCGTCCCAAATGAAGCACCCTAATGTATATGCATTATACACCTTATTGTTTTCTGTATATTATATAGAAAATC
Organism: Boloria euphrosyne; assembly: GCA_951802675.2. NCBI lineage: Eukaryota > Metazoa > Arthropoda > Insecta > Lepidoptera > Nymphalidae > Boloria > Boloria euphrosyne. The sequence continues at coordinate 9,523,386 of OX637872.1, forward strand.
AGACGGCGCGAGCGTCGTCGGCCAGACTAACGTCGCGACGAACACGCCGACATGGATCAATAGTGCAGTCTGCCTCATGAAGTTGTACCTCACATATGAACCATAACTTCAAGAATAATTTATTTTTCATCTTCAAATGTAACTTCTCGTCTTATGGCCTCTACTGCTGACAAGAGAGCTGTCTCATTTTTCGTCCAAATAATCAGCGTTGTCGTTCAGCGTGGGAATCCGACTAGGATTTTTGTTACAATTCCACACACATATGATTTGTATATTAATAATTAAATTTAGATTTGTTTTGTATATATAATTCAGTATATTTGTATTTTTTTATTGTAAATAAATATTTTACTTAATGGTATAAAAATTATAAGTTTGTTCGACGGCGCTAGAGACGATCAGACCAGTCACAGTCAGTGAAGTCTCGCGACGCGCCGGCACGGGTCGATACCACAGTCTGCTCCCAGATATAACCGCCGATTTATTGAGAGGACACCTCTTGAATGCTAAGTGGGAGGGCATAATTTTGGTTGCAAGCAAATTATGATTATGCATTGATAGGTATGGATTAAGTTGTGTCACACGAAGAACTTGTAATGTAGGAATTAGGCAGAAGTTTCAATAGTTTTCACTATACTAGTTACAATATTAAAAAATAGTTTTCTTAGATATCAAAACCTTATTAGTTATAAAGGAATTAGGCAGGTCACAAAGAGTCTAATTAAAACGTTTTTAAAAAAAAATATCATAATTTAAATTAGTTTACTTAATGTACACTAAAACTAAATTCACAGCTTTTTGATTCGAATATTTTATTACATGTTCGTTGAAAATAGGGACAAATATCTTAAAACAGAATATCGCACTATAAAATCTATGAATAAATCAACTTTATAGAACTAAAGTCAGGTGGCACTTTAGGAGTACGGTCATTGATCTTTATTTAACCGTCCCAAATGTTCAGAGGTCGGCAACTAGACGGAGTCTAATATTACATTTATCTCCCTCGAAGGCGAGTAGCTGTGTTTCAAAGGTTGTTTGCACTCATCCCAACCCCTCTTTATTAGTGAGCATGATATTGTTGATCTATAATATAATCCTTGTTTGTGTTCATTTCAATTTGAAGCAAGCTGCGAAAAGCTGTACATGTGTAATAATTAGAATTAAAGTAATTCAAAATAACATATATGTGTTTATGTATTAGTGGCGTCACTAAAAATATTACATCATAGCGTTTATTTTTAATTTTTTACTAAAGGAAACCAATCTAGTGGATACAAAAACAGCATAGGAACAAAGGAAGTAACGAAAACGTGATATCCGTCGCGACATGTGCGTTCCGAGCTTTAGCAAAACTAATCGGAAGTCTCAGGAAAGGCTTCACATCTAAGCAACTATTCAGTATTCCAGACATTCTTTGCAGGTACCATATAAATTTGTCGATGGTTACAAATTGGTATTCATATAAATATGACTTGAGTCATCAACAAATTATTTTAGGTTCTTCTTTAAATATGAATTATGAATTGTAAGATGTGAACTAAGAACTTTTAAATTGAGCATGGTTTGGATTTTAATGCGGTTTACATCAATAGATAGACTGGTTCAAGAGGAAGGTTTATAATATGTATAATATATACATAACATCATAGTACAAAAACGGCGTGAAAGTAAAGACGTATTTGGGGAGGAGGCCGAGAACAAATATAATCAGAGGTTTCATGTTATATAATCTATATTGGTGCTATATGTTTATCAATAAAATTGAATATTACACTATTAAGGCGAGGCATCACGGGAGAAGCGGAGAAAAACGATTTGCTAGATCAATTTTTTTAAGTATTTATTACTAAACATCGGTCTCGCAAAAAATAGACGATATACTTAAGGATATTGTCTAAGGAATGTGCTAATTGGATACACGATAGGGTGTACTTTACTCGATCATAAAAAATCCCAAAAACAACCTAATTAAAAGTCTAAATTGAATAATTTGATAACAAAATTTCTGACTTTTCACATCATTTTTATATGGAAATATTCGTCTTTAAATACTACAGAGAACCTGCTAAAATTGGGGGAGTCCCGTTTACACTCGACCAATTTTATGTATTTTAGTAATTTTATTGAAAGTTCATCTACTCATCGAATTTATAGTATAAGTTTGTAGTATATCTCAATACACTGCGAAAATAGTTTAATTTTACAATGAATTCAAACCATTTGTTTCTCCACCGAATTACCCAGAAATCAAATCAAATCAAAATATTCTTTCTTTATTCAAATAGACTTTTACAAATTCTTTTGAATTGTCATTTTTACATGATTAAACTTTAAGTTTTAAATTAATTGTCAGTCTGTAAGTCTGGGAGTAAGCTACCACCGACTCGGAATGCTGTTCTGCTGAGAAGAGCCGGCGAGAAACTCAACAGTTGCTCCTTTCAAAAAAAATATTTGGTTACAATATTGCATTACAATATTTATCTATTTATCCTTCTTGAGACACAACAAGACATTAATCCCACACATTTACATCTTCTTAGTATTCCGCGATAGCATAATAGGCCTTATTCAATAATGTATTTTTAATTTTAGATTTGAATTGTTTTAAAAGATTTCTATATGTATTTTTTCAATAAATTATTATTATCATACCGAAAAGATTTCTAAGTCCAGATAATTTTGATCTACAAAGTTAAGGATAATTAAAATAAATAGCCCATAGCCTAGATCAAAACTAGATTAGTTTAGTCGAGATCAAAATAACGCCCGCGTCGAAAGTAAGTGAGTGTATCAGAGCCTATTTATCATGTCACGTTTATCTCTTGATGTATCAGCAACAAACATAGACATCCGTTTGTAAGAAAAAATACATTAAGTTAAAATATTTTTCAATTGAGCTCTTCTAAAAAAGTTATCAATTAGTACAATTTTACCAAATTTTGGCTGACTTTGGTGGTCTTTGACTACAAAATTCAAAAAAGGAGGTGCTTTCTTTAATGTGTTTTGACTTGACAAATATGGAACCTTAAGTCCCAAAGTGGTCCCATATAAAATGTTCTATTCGTAGAGCCGTTTACGAAAATATAAAAATATACTGTTCCCTAATTATGTGAAGAAATCTTGTTAATATACCTAGTAAAGTTGGTTTTAACCAAATTCTTGATGTTATCAACAGAACACTAACTTGATATCATCAAACTGATTTGATGGAGGAGGTGAATAACTAAATTTTGTTGTTTGAGCTTGGGCTTATTTTAATTTATTATAAAAAGTATTACTAGTTAAATCGTGTTAATAATTTTTGAATCTTGAATAGTTTTTCTTTTAAAATAGCTTTATTTAATTTAATTTATAAAATATTATGTTCAATTTTGAGGTTGTCGAGCTAATTAGGGAACTCCTCATGAGCTAAATCAATATTGAAGCTTTTAAACGAAGAGAAATTGCAAAATAACAAGTAAGTCGGCGTAATCTGTCGGATGAGTGTTCCTACGCACAAACGTATCCTGTTGACTCACAGCCGTAATATCAGTAAGGGAATGCAAGTAGCTTATTGAAGTACCTAAATCTTGCTACCTTACCTACCAACTTTATCAACTACAGCATTAAAATAAATTGTTTTCTATAAGACTGTATGAATATATACATAATATTATGCTTTTGTACATGCTGTTTAAAGGTCGTATGACTTGCTGGGTGACATACTCGTAAATTTAAAAAAAAATATCTTTTAAGTTATGTAATTTAAGTATAACATTTACGTATATTATTACTATTAATCATTTAAAAATTGGATTATATTAAAAAAACTTTTTTGTGTATGTACATTCAAATATAAGGCCAGATGTTGTAAACATTAAACAAGAGAAAAGCCAATTCTACTTTCTTTCGTTTAGTAGATGTAAATGAAAATAATCATTTTTATTGTGGCTTTGAAGTTATACTTAGCAATTAACCGTTGATTATGCACTCTACTATCTAATTATTATACCAAACGGTCCGGCACTGTGCATGTTGATCTTCTTTGTGGTTAAAATGTACATATATATATATGTTAGTAGTTCGGCTTAAAGTTACGTAAAATTTCGATGGGAGTTAATAGTTGGTTGTTATCGGACTTCTTATAAACAGGAGGTTGTCAATTCGTCGGATTTTCTTCACGTATGTATCGATTACCAGAAGATGCCTGAACCGATTATATTATTATTATTATTTTTGTTTCAAAGGGTAAACTTCCCAGATTCCATTTAAATTTTGTCGAAATCGGTTTAACGGTTATTAAAAAATCAACAAAAATCTTTAGTTGACCTTTGTACTTACATATTGGTATATTTTTAAAATAGGTATTTGTTTTTTTTAATGGTTATAGTGTTTCATTATAATATTAGAAATTGATATATTAGGAAATCAATATTTTTATGAAAAACATTATTAAATCATATTTTTAACCAGTTGAGAATTCTTTAGCTGAATGGTTAATCGCACCAAACTTGGTAATCGAGAATGGGTTATTACCTTATTAACATCTAATAACATACAAATATATATTTAGTCCACTTATGTGTGTTATTAGTTACATATTATTAATGGATAATAATATTAATTCTATATATAAGACAAAATGTTTTAAACTAAACATTGAAATGATAGTACCGACTATATGCCGATTGCGGTATAAAAGACATTCTTGGAACCTTTGAAGACCGCCAATGACTAGTGCGGAATACAAATTATGTAACATAATTTTACGCGACTTTAACATGAAAAAAAATGTCGATTATTAAAAATATTTTAAAGAATAGAATACTACAATTACGATATTTCTTCCATAAGAATGCTTCATGTACTTAAATGCGGTAAACGGGTTCCTTAACAAAATATATCAATATTGAGATGAGTGTATGTAACATTTGGCCCTGTAGGTCAAATATAAACGGGACTTTTCTGTTTAACTTTAAACAATTGCATAAACATTGGACAGATCTAAGAACATATAAAACAGAAGTGGCAGCGAGCTAATTATACTTACTCATAAAAATACTAACTTTATTAGTAATCGTAAATCTTAATGTCGTGTATCGATTTTTTTTTATTTTCTTCGGCTTATTAAATGTACATCTACTAAGTCGAACATCATTCGAAATTGAATTGAGAGAATTAAATAGGATATTTTACAGTACATTGACCCTAATAGCTAATGAATTATAAGCACTGCCAAATTTTCACCCAAAGATGAATAAAATTAGCAAGTACTTTTACAAAGGTGGGGGTAATTTTAGTACTTTTTATATAGAATATTACCTAAACTTCTTTGAGTTAAAATTTTGTTTTGTTAATAGTTTTATAATATTCTCTACATTCATACGTACCATTTCCACTAAATTAGTTCTAAGAGTAAGGCAACACACAACGCCACAAAACACGAATGCCATTTAATAAAGCAGTCACGCGGTATATCTCCACGGTTTTGTTTTACAATGTTACTCACACACCATATTAATGACACTTGGTTACAGTATAAGTAATTAATTAAAACACGCATATGAAATTTTACTTTTTATTTTTTTAAATGGCGCATTTTCAAGTGTTTGTTGTTTGATATTAACGAATTACGCTAATATCGATGTAATGTTATAATACTAAATACCTTTATTTCATATATCAAATTTTTATCAATTATTATTAAGCATGATTAATTCTACTGAGTGGTTCTTGCACACATAAAGAAATTTTCTTTCTTCGTGTTCATAGTTTTATTTTAGAGAAAATGGACCACACATAAATTCACAAAATACCTGATAAAAAGCTTATTTTATTGCTTTACTTGTCTCATCATGTAATAAATTCTTCGTATTTCTTAAGGCTCAAGCAAATATAGTTATTATTATATTATTTATAGCAACAATTCATTATTTTCAAAAATATTAGGTATGTTAAAGTTGCAACACTATTAACCAATATATTTTAATATCATAAATCTATTTTTGAGTGAAGATGGTAAAAAAGATCAGATTAATAAATTTTTAAAGCATCAAAGTAATTTGTTCCACTTTAAAGCTAGTTAAATTGCTTTTAATGTCAAGGCTCTTCAATTTAACCGTTCAATCGCCATGACCATGTTAGAGAACTAACGATACTATTGCATAATATTTATAGTTTCTTGGCTTAGGTAATCGATTAGGTTTTAAATTAGAAAAAATCTTATGCTATATTACGAAAATATAGTAGGTACAATGTGTAATAAGAGTGTATTAAATCAAGTATTCAAAGTCAAAGCCTCGCTTCTGAGTCGCGTGCAATTAAATGAATCACATTTCCAAACAGCGAAAATGTGATAGAATCCATAAAATTTACATAACCAAAACAAAATCCTTTGAACAGAAAGAAAGTAGGACTGAATTTCTAACATCATCAACCGTTCCCTCTGGCCTATTTTTCGAGAAAGGCCCCTTTTCGGGACACCCGTTCAATAGAATAAATGAAGCACGAGAAATTTATGTAACGTTCTGGTACCGAAATTCTCACTGCCTACATTTTCCTGACACCATTTTCGCTTAGTATGATAGTAGGTTTTGTTGGAAAATAAAGATTTTTCTGTTAGATGTGTCAAGTTAAGATACATATGAGTACTTTAACAATAAAATTTTGCTTTAAAAAGCTGTTGCTCTATACAATAGTATTGATGGTATTATCCATTATTTAACCTCTATATTTATATAAAACTAGTGGCGTATCCTCGTTTCGCTCGAATGCGTTTCTAGGTTACTTCTTCAGGTGAAAAAAGCTCAAAAAATTAATACATATTTAAATTTCGAGCTTCTTTTTTTAAATACAAAAAAAATTTAGTTAGACAAAATCAATCGATCAATTTCGATGTTATTTTAAACTTAACATCTTCTCGAAATACTGAGTAAGCTCCTTTTGTTACAAATAACCAAAAAAAAAAACAATTTAAACTTTTACTTATCGAAAATTCTATCGAGCTGATTTAATACTTTACCAGGGAACATCCCTACAACATATACTCGTAAGTAGCTATTTTCATTGGCTCAAAAACTTATAGCTCGTTTGATAAGATACGAGATATACATTACAGTTGGTCAGCATGTTTTTAAAACTATAATTACAACTAATTATTCTTCCAAAAACCGTATAGTACCGCAATTAGAGAGCACTCAGTTTAAATACAGCCGTACGTGCATACGTATATATGCTCTATCACCGCTGTGTCAATGTTAGCGTTGGATGTACTATAACTGTTGTCCAAACAACTGATGTCCCAACCTAATTTATATACACGTGGAATTTTTGTATGAATTGAGTGTTTCCATTGTCTCAGGTCTTTTATCGTCATAATTTTTTTTCAATAGAAACATATTATTTATGTAAATAATGATCAATAGCAATTTTGCTTTGACTTCACTAAATTGTTTATAGTTACCACCTTTTTTATGATAATACAATAAACTATAGGTAGATGGGAGAAAAATCTTCATATTAAGCTTTCAAGCATTATAACGAGTATATTTGACGTTGTTTCTAGAAATGTAAAGGAAATACCCGTTTTATTGATTGTAAATCTTAAATTCAATTAATGAAATGATTTAAAAATATATCTTAGACTCATAAAATACTTATCTTAACATAAAAATAATATACGATTCAAACAAAATAGAACTCTCTTCAGTCTCATTTATAAATGCATCAATAAACATGAAGTAATAATTCTTATCAGAGTAATAAATTTCTATAAGTTATGTCTTTAGGTAACCCTAAAAGCCATAATTTGTTTGAGAACAATTTAGTAAAGCAAACTTTTACATTCATAGCTATACAAATAATATCGATTACCATTATCTAGTATACACAGAATCAGTTATCGGAACCAGGCGTAACTTAAAACGTCCCAAACGGTCCAAACCAGTGCATTCTAATCTCATTTACTGATAAAGAGACGGCCCGAGGGACATCTGGCGGCGCTCCATCTCAAGTGTCGTAGGGTCATAGACTAAACAGCTTACAGAGCTTTTAACCCATCCTTTGAACTTACTTGTAACTTAACCTACAGTACTTATTTAACTTTTTATTTCAAAATCTGCAATCTTAGTTCCGGTTGCTTTAGTAGGGCAAGAGAATTCCGTTTAACCGCATCGTATTTGTTATGGTCGAGATTGGTAATAATGAAAGTTGTTAACATAATTAAATTAATGTCCTTTCACGAAATAAATTTTTAAATTAAATAGAGACATAATTTTGACATCCTTTTTAATGTTATACACATTTTTAGTTTCGTATTTTCAACTAACTTTCTTTATTAAATAATGATAAACAAACAATATTAAGAAATAAATCTGTAAATGAAAAATACACAATATACATTATACAGTTTTTCAATACTATTCCAATAGTAATAGTTTTGGAAAACACCTTATAACACTTACTTATATATAATAGTTTTGGAAAACACCTTATAACACTTATAACTTAATAAACGATAGAATTAAAGATATTTCGACATTTCCCATCATAATACACATCGGTACGGGAATCGAATCCATTAACTAGGAGACAGCGTCATAAAACACATTCGCTCCGTTTATTTACGGGTACATTTAACAGTCAAAATGTTATAATAGATTTTTTCTTTGTTTTATCTTATTTTAAGTCCATTATCTTTACATAAATCGGGAAATAAATCCCAAAGTAATATTATTGACAAGGACTAACGCTAAAGCTGTACCTACCTATAAGGCTGCCCACAGCATAATCGTAACATGAGCTTCTGATTAGTGCCACTGAGTGAGTGCCTCGTTCACTATTTAAGATCACATTTAAAACCTTATGTGTGGTCGTTAATTTATCACATGAATTGGGAAATTTGTCACTTTTTTTATTGTATTTAAAGTATGAAAATGTGTTAAGTTAGATGTAGTTAATTTTACTAATAACATTCTTTATTAACCGACTTCCAAAAAGGAGGAGGTTATATGTTTCGATGTATGTATTTTTTTTTTTTTTATGTATGTTCACCGATTTCTCCGTCAACTGTGGGCCGATTTCAAAAATTTTTCTTTTGTTCGGTAGGGTATAGTTCTGAGGGGGTCCCATTATCACAAAATCAGGATCTGATGATGGGATCTCAGGGAAATCCAGGGCAACTTTCAAAATTTATAGGCACCTATTATGTTTTTTATATATTTTCTTAAGCTGTTCAAGCATTTGCGTCTGAAAATCGTCATCTCATGTGATGAGCTGATGATGGAAGGTAGAATTCTTCAAATGTTATTTTTTATCTGTGTTCACCGATTTATGCGTCAATTGTGGGCCGATTTCAAAAATTTATTTTTTGTTTGGTAGGGTATACTTCCAAGATATTCCCATTGTCACCAAATTAGGATCTGATAATGGGATCCTAGGGAAATCGATGGCACCTCTTAAATTTTATAGGCACTTAGTACATTTTTCATATATTTTCTAAAGTTTTTTAAGGATTTGCATTTGATAATTACCATCTCATGTGGATAAGCTGATGATGGAAGGTACAACTCCTCAACGGCTAGGAGTTGAAAGGAAATTCCTTTAAAATTATACATACATATAGATTGATAGTTGTGTTCTTCCAGGCTATTAAGTTAATATGATAATAGAAGGTAAATCTCATTAACCTCTAGGAGTTAGGTGGAATAATGGACGTGGTTTATTTAAACTATTTCGTATGGGGAATGTAAACATAAAGATGAGCTCGTAGTTTAGTTACAGCTACAGTAGTCGTAGATCGAGTACTCTTTGGACACCAACACCCCCCCCCCCCCCCCTTTCGGCAGACCCGATAATTACTATTTTCGTCGTTAATGGGTATGCTCGTTGTTTAATATAAAGCTTAAACAGATTTTAAATTAGTGACATATAGTAAGTCACTATAATTAAATCAGCTAAATAAAAGGCACACTAAAAATTTAAAAATAAGTTATTTTTAAAAAAAAAATTAAACCGACTTCAAAAAATCTGCACTAAAAAGAGAAAAATAAAAAGTAGAAAATATTACTTTAAAGAACTATGTTAATTTTGGAGTCGGTGCCAGCCAAAGAATAATAACTGTATACTTATTCGATTAATCTATCAATTTGTAAACATAATCAAAATACCTGGCTGGCACCTACTCCAAAATTAACATAGTTCTTTAAAGTAATATTTTCTACTTTTTATTTTTCTCTTTTTAGTGCAGATTTTTTGAAGTCGGTTTAATTTTTTAATTTCTAAAGTTTTAAGTAAAGTTCTGTAAAATGAAAAAAATAAACAAAAGAAGTATGGTGATTATTGATGGCTCTTGGTTTCCTCCAAGGATTGACACGTTGAAGAATTGACATCCTACAAGGATTTAAGTATACAACTTATCCATCAAAGACGTAGGTATTAGTATTACATTATGTAAATAACGTCGCATATATTCACGTACGTCTCTTGAAACCCATTGCTGTTTATAGCTATAACTTTTTTTTACTGTTAGTAAATTTTTCAAAGATTTTGTCGAAATAAGTCTTCTTCACTTAAGTCTCAGACTCTTTACTTATACATCATACTCATGGTTGGAATTCTGTGAGGTACCTCTTGTAACTTTATTTTTGTTTGTAAAAAACAAAATAAATAAATTTATTTTGTTTCAATATCGCTATCATATTAAAATAGTTAAAAACATTATTCTCATGACTAATTCAAGACGTCGTAATTTAGTTTAAAATATTCCTTCTAACCATCATATTGTATAAACATCTTTCAGCTTTGTACTGAAAATCCCCCAGATTCTAGCACGTGTTAAAATTCGTTATCTTATAAAAATATTTACTTTAAAATGTTTCAAAAGCTAAGGTCATTGACACAAGGTGGATGGTAAATTAAGCTTGGTACAATATTTAGGTTAGTTTCAAAAATTTTGAAGATAGGAGGTTTACTATAGAAAAAAATTGAGACAAAATACTTTCTTTTTTCATTATTTAACTCTCATGAAGGCAATTACTGGTGCGTGATGACACAGCCCGAAGTAACAGGACCATTGCATTATTAGCCAAGATGACTTGCGTATTTGACGTTGCCATGGTTACATTAATCCAATCTCACAAAAATTGAACCGACGTATCTTTATAAAGTACTTTACATAGTCAGTCATGACGTTGAGTATTTCTACATTAACGGTGATCTTTTCAAATACCCTATACCAATACTTTCTTAGGTTTACACGAATATTTGACATTATAAATGAAACTTGGCAACCAAAAATCAATATAAATCCGAGACAAAATTTGCTATAGTAACGTAAACGCACCTAATAACGACCCCTTAAAATCGGCACCCATTACCGCCCGTTTCATAAAATCATCGTTTTAAAGAGTTGTGTTAAAGTTAGACTAGTGGTTTCTTTAGAGAAAATATAAAACTATTGGTATAACAAATATTTATCACTTGCTTGGGTGCATAAACCAACGATTTAAAGAATGATGGCACATTTCGTCGTTGGACTCCGGTAACAGCGCGTATTTCATAGTGTCTCGCTCAAGATTACTTAAGTACCACTCATTTTATTTTTAGGAGAAAATGTAGTTGCAAATGATTCTTATGAACACTTTTACTCTCTTGATACCTTCTTAATACTTTCATTAATGTAAATAATAACTAATTTTTATGAGATAAAGCTTTAAGATGTCTTAAATTCAATATTAAAATGGAACGGTAATAGGAACAATAATCACAATTTTATTTCTATTACCGACCCAAGTCGCTGTTAGGTTTTTGGATAACATATTAAATTGCATTTTTCTTGTCATAATGCATAAATATATAAGCATTGGACGACACTAATTTCATTAGTTAATATATCAAGTTGTGTTTGAGCTATTAACGCCATACAATTAAATGTATCAATAGTTGTGAAAATCAACTTTGTTTTTGTGTAAATGTTTTGATGAATGTAGGATGTATAATTATCAAATATCCTTTTTATAGTTAAGATACGTTTATATTATACATTCTTAGCAACTGTACCAATATAATCATAATATAAATGTACTTAATACACTACATTTACTCAATACCATGTACCTTTAATTGGGTCGGTAATAGGTTATGCGAATTTCTTTAATAGAATCTAATAACGATCTACCTGTACATTTGCACATTTTCGTCTGTTTGTGTTGTTGATAGTGTCTTAGTATTTTTTTATTTTTTATATATTTTATATGTGAATATAATGTAATTAACATTATATCATCTATAATATAAAAATGAATCGCAAAATGTGTTGGTAAGCGCATAACTCAACAACGCCTGGACCAATTTGGCCAATTCTTTTTTTGTTATGTTTGTTATTGTTGGGAGAAGTTTTTTATGAAAAAAAAAATAAGAAATTTGTGCGGAAGATTAGCAAATTTTAAAAACTTTATAAAATTAACGGCGTTTGACGTATCAGTTATGACCGTTGCCATGGTGCGTGTAATGGTAATTCATATTAAAGTAAGAAATATATACAACACGTACGTAGGGACGAACCCGAGCGAAGCGAGGGTGAGTCGCTAGTCTTATAATAAACATAAAAAATATAATATTGAGAAAATATTATATTTAAAAATAGTAATTCATTATTAATTAAAAGAACTAATATGTATAAAAAATCATCTATTGACTTCCACTTAAGATTGACTAGGTAAAGTTTCAGAAAATTGAACGATCAGAACGTAAGCAATATACAGTCAATCAACTGTTCCCTTCTTAAGTAGACTGCAAAATACGATTTTCTTGTTTTTGAGTTCGATAGGTTTGCATTTGCATTCATTATACTATAATTTGCTATATTATTTTTTTTATATATTAATAAGTATATTGTACGAGACTCATTTATGGATGTTAAGCAAATTTTGTAGACTTAAGTTTTAAATAAAACATTTTGTATTTTTGAAGATCATTTACATAAATATTTAAACTCACATGAACATTTTTATTTGACTTCAATTGTTCTATTCATTTAGCGGTCGGTAATAGGTTCCACAAAAACGGTAATAGTAGCACACTCCATGCTTTGGATCGGTAATAGGAGCATAGCCCTTTTCATCAATTAATATTTTTTTTTAATTTTAATTACATTTTTGCCAATTGTTTCTATAGCTCACTAAAAAGATCGTTAATTTCAGTATTTGAAAAAAAATAAAAAAACACACTTTTTATTAATCAAGTGCTTATTTTTTGCATATCAATCTGAACTTAGCTTAAACTGGCGGTAATAGGTGCGTTTACGTTAGATAGTTTCTTTTATAAAAACCCTTTACCAGATTAATAAGCAAAGCAGCATCGCGAGCATTACATTAATTATAAAATACTTGGAGTACAAATAAGAATTAGATAATCGTAATATTTATCTATTTTTAGTTTCTTTAAGTGTCTATACTAATCTTAAGAACGAGCAACATCATTTCAATTATAAGCTTTAGGATGCCAAACTTTCAGCCCTCTAGATATTTGGCTTGCGCTGTGTTAAATCTGTTAAATTTAGAGTATTATGTATAAACTGCTCGTATATCCTTTCTTAAATATTGTTTTTAAGGATAATACCTATAAAGTATAAACAAAAGTATTCCAAAGGGATAATGAATGCAGTAATGACTTAATGAGTCGTCATTCAAAGCTCGCTCGAGTCGATTTGTTCCAGGCGAGGAACAAAGGCCACGTCGTTCCTGTTAATTCCTGAACACTTTCCCACTCCATCAATGTTAAAAAGGAAGTCACGGAATCGGGTTCATTGTGCCTTGTAAAATTGCAATCACAGTGAACACAAAACGTGAAAACAAATGTAGGTTTAGTCAAAACCGTTTAACTTTTTATTGAGTACCGGGACGGCTGCTCATAACTATTGACAATTATTTGTTTAGCGCTAAAGCAAAAGTTTTTTTTTTGTTTCGTTGCTGATTTATTTATTTAGATTATTCATTTACGTGACGTTTCGGATGTCACGAGATGATTAATTGCCAAATAGTGTGTATAAAATAAATATAAAGGGGCAAAAGTAATTTTCTGAAAAAGCTAGTATTATTTCAATTTGAATCTTTACATATAAGTTAATATTTGCATTTGACTTTTATTTAAAAAATAAAAGTCAAATGTTTACAAAATTTCATTACATAATATCAACGAAAAAAGTGGCTTAATCTACACAAAGACAAAGTTTCAAAAACAATTTATAAACTTCTCTTATTTTATCACATCTAAAGCTATAAAACGATTATTGCTATTATATAAATAAATATAACTAAGTGCTATCCTCGGATATAATTTACGGGCTTGCTAAATTTCAAATATCTTTAATTACAATATAGTTTATATTATCATATCAAATTTTTAAGAATCTTAAAAGAAAATACTAAAAAATCTTTTCACGAGGATCTACCTGTGGAAAGAAGGTAGAAGAAGGTAGGTAACTAGGAATGTGAAATCTCAGCATTTTATGTAGACCACACTCGATGCCGAAATACTGTTTACAAAAAAAGACTTCGGTTACCTTCAAAAGCAATCAATTAACTGCGGATAGAACTAATCTGCATACTTGCACGTGAGATTTTACTTCCTGCGATTCTCTATATGTAATGCCTACCTACAACCACGGCGTACATTTTGTTATATATTTGCGCCGCAATATCTATTGAAATCTACCTGTTATTCATATCCATTATTGCTAATTGGAACGCCATTCTATATAAATAAAAATAAGAGGTATAATTACTTAGAGTTGTACATTACATTCTTATTGTCTTAATTTAACTACGTTATATTTTTGTAAATACTTATGTAAAGTTATATACATACATGTATTATGTTGTAGTGTTATGCTAATTTTATAAATGTTGTTATTTTTACTTTATTTTGCTTATTTTACATAACTTTATGCATACTTGTACTTATCTAAGTACTAACTTGGTATCTATATGCTCGAATTAATAAATCTCGAGATGAATAAACATAATATAACGTTATTAATTATTGAAAAGATCACTTTTAAAATATATATTTCAATACAAATTTTTTTCAAAAATTTAATCGTTACAGAAGTGAAGAAAAAAAACGGTTTGATAAAATATCTATTCATGATGTAAAATAATAATACAGTCTTTTATATTATTTTACATAATAATTTCGCTCGGTTATTTTGCTATGCAGAACTTATTTTGTATACCAAAACATATGTGACACTTAGGTTCATTAATTATCTCCTAAAATAATTATAATAATCTTGTTTTTTAGTTACGCCAAGAGAGCAAGCTACGCGAAAAACCAAAAGCTCACTATTAAAATCATTTGTAAACTTTACATTAGTAATTTCTTCTTTATAATAAAAAAATGTTTATTAAAAATACTAAACTGAAAAATGAAAAAATACGCAAGTTAATATGGAAAGTGTGCGATTAATATAATGCAAAATGTAATTCCTATTACTATATACTACTCAATGTGAATACAACATTGTGGAGGATAATTATGTGACTAAGATTACATGTAGAGCAGTGCGTGGGTACTGATACTCATTGACGCAACTAAGTTGCATACGTATAATAAATCGTATTTCCTCTCATGTTAAGAATTTTAATACAAATATTATGCATGTTTATTAGTTTTATATGAATGTCAATGAATATTGTCACTTTTAGTGTAGAAAATATCTGTACATATAAATAAAATTGAAGTGTCTGTTTTTAAATTCAAATTAACAGCTTTTTACTAAATGCATGTGAAAGTACGAATTTATACGGTATTTAAATTTTTTTTATTTTAGTCTGTCGTGTCTGTTTGTTCCAGCTAATATCTGAAACGGCTGGACCGATTTTTAGGGAACTTTCACTCGCAGGTAATTAATGTTATATGGAGTAACTGAGACTTCTTTTATTTTTTAAAAAAATAATAAAACCGCTTAATTTATTTTAATTTACCCCCAGCAAAGCGGGCTAGTCTATACATCTATGCATAAAATTTATACATCTGTAAAAAAAATTTAAATGTTTGTTTTTAATTTCAAATTAACAGCTTTTCACTAAATTCATATGAGAGTTTATTCGGTACTAGCACCAAAAACCCAATTTAAAAAAAATGCCTGTTTGTCTATCTGTTTGTTCCGGCTAATCTCTAAAACGGCTGGATCGATTTTGACGGAATTTCACTTGCAAATAGCTAATGTTATAAGGCGTAACTTAGGCTACTTTTTAACCGACTTCAAAAAGGAAGAAGTTATATTTTAGAATTTTTATTTATTTTAACTAGCGGAATACGTGGCTTCGCTGACGCCAAACCTAGGGACGAACCCGAGCAAAGCGAGGGTGAGTCGCTAGTTATATAATAAACTTGGTACAACACGGTTGAGGCAGACTGACACTTAAATAGTGTCAATAAAATGACGTTTGAGTAGCAGTTAATATTTTATACTCTTCGGATCGAGAACATTGTCGTTACGTTACATATAACAAATTTTATGATTAATAGAACAATCAAAATATCTACTAATAAAAAATAAATGAAACGGTTTGTTTGTACATCTCTTTACTAATTTTAAAGGAACTTTTATAAGCAAATATTCAGGTGAACGAAAGATTATCTGCACCTAGGGTCTAGGGACCTAGGGTCGAAATAAATATTTTAAACTTTAAATATATTAAAATATATATTTATAAGACGGTTATGATATTTCAAATAGACTATTCTATTCTGTTTTAAATTTTTAACTTTTTCTTGACTCCGACCGACTCAAGAACATATTTTAGGTAGCAAAGCCGTGGGCAGCAACTATTTTTTGATATAAAAGTTGCAAATAAACTATAAAGTGGAGATAAGTCTTCTTTAATTTACGGTCATTGTTTATAGTTTGGTGTCACTTATTTGCTTTAAGTACATAAATAAAATGTGACACTAACTACAATGCATTTTGTAGGCGGCAGTTAATGACCACATTCAGCTGTTGTAAATTTAAAGTAATATAACTTTATTAAAGATTGTATAACTTAAAAATGGAATTAAGTACTTAAATACAACAAAACTATTATTTGTTATGTCCTCTCTTCTATATTTGGACCTAATAAACTATTATAGGTTAACAATAGCAGCAGCTTTTGACCAATCGGAATGTCCTTAAAAAATCAAAATACTTACTTGCATAGCTTTTATGTTATTTTTAACTGGTTTCATTAAAAAGCACAATATTCAAAAAATATTTTCTTCTTTTAATACTTTGTATTCCAAATTCGTTATTTTAAACACAAACATTGACAACATTCAACATTCAAATAATGAGTTAAAATCGCATTAAAAGTTATTGCATGCTATATTTGTAAATTTACATAAATAGTTACTATTTTACAAAGCTATATAAATCTCAAGAACTTTCACTTTTTACTTATCTGAGTTTTATAGGAATGCAAAATAGAGTAAGACATCAATCAATATTACACGCTGACACCGTTACTAAAGAGAACCTAGACTCTAGAGAATGGTTTTTATAAATAGCCACTTAGTATTTTAATAACAAAGTAATTTTTAAATTATTTAATATTAATTCATATTACTTAAATATTTGAAACCAAAATCTAAGCAATTTCTGCAATATGAGAAGAAAGCTCAAACGCGCAATAATAAACGTTAAGTTTTTACCGAAACAACTCCATAAAAATAAATATCTAGCATATAAACTGCAAAAATGCTGGCATAAGAAAAACTCGCAACAAAAGGCATTACCATTAGAATAAATTACATAGAAATAACTGTTTAAACTTCAATGTTTTTGAGCGCGGCTACTATCCTGTCTTAGGACTGTACGGGAGCTCCTGCTGGCTTTAAACCTGTACCCATTAGCGAGTACCTAGGCGCAAAAAATGACTGGGAACGAATCGGGAATGCGTCCCGGATCAAGTCCTTAGATCAGTGCTGCCAGGATTTAGCGACACCCTCTAACATCAGCTAGATAGAAAAATATATTCGTTAATTTAAAACTATATTGTAATATTAAATATTAATTGAGTTACAATTATTTTTGTCTAACAAAAAGAAAGAAGAAATAATATTTTATTAAAATAATAATAATTATTATTTAACTTTAAGAATTTCTGTACTAATCGAATTAATTAATTTTTATAAAATTAAACTACTTCCTAAGTTACCAAATCAGCTCCAATCACCTCAGGACACATTATACGTATATATGCGTATTATTTGCACAAGATATCGCTTTACAATATTTGCAGATCGGTGTCGGGTGGTGAGAAACTCTACATGACGCTGGTATCACCGATAACGTATCCATTAGACAGCGAAACAAACAGCACACGTCCAGCAAGGACCTCATTTACGATGAATTGCCATCCGATCATGTAGCCGGTTCTACGCTTTAATTACACTTCGTTTACGCTATAGAATATACACATTGTTGTATAATTTATACTTTCATAAATACGTATCCCTATTATGATTTTTTGCCATGATATATTCAGTTTGTTAGGAAAAGAAAACAAGAGCTTTAGAAAGAAGCCACAAATTTTAATTGTTTACAAGCATTACTAAGATCGTATAAATGTAAGGCTCGAAGAAAATAAATTTACATATTTTATTAAATACTAACGACACCCGCGGCTCCGCTCGCGTTCTAAAGAAGGAAATGTTTTGCCTGCCTGACTTTATTTTTTTTCTCAGAAATGAATTATTTTCCCTCAATAAAAAGTATCCCATATATTGACCCGCATAACCAGCTATCATCATACCAAATTTCATTCAAATCCGTACAGTGGTTTTCTCGTGATGCGGTCACAGATAGAAAATTCTAAAAACAATAGATTCGGCCTCTGTATCGATAATAATGTCAATAAGATTTTCCAAAAAATATTTAATGTACAAATTTGACTCTAAAATTAAATTAATATCAATTATAATAAAGTTGACACTATTTAAGTGAGACAGTGGTAGCCCAGCGGTAACGCGTCGCTTGTATAACCGAGTGATGCGGGTTCAAATCCGGGTCTCGCACCTCTGATATTTTCATGTGCGAATCATTTCTATCATGATTACCACTAGTCTTACGGTGAAGGAAAACATCGTGAGGAAACCTGCATGTCTGAGAAAACCTAGCAAGTTTTCGTAAGACATGTGAAGTCCGTCAACACGCACTGGGCTAGCGCGGTGGACTATGTCCTGATCCCCCCTCGTACTGAGGGAGGCCCGTGCCCAGCAGTGGGACGCTAAAAAAAAAAAAGGGCTGATGATGATGATGATGATGATAATAAAGTTGTAAACGATCGACGATATGATTAATGATACAGTTAATTTTTAGGCTTACAAAGAAAATTAAGCTTTCAATTTTAAGAGATAAACTCAAAGAATAATTAAATACATTGATAGCAGCAAGTAGCTGTTAGCTTGCAGTAATGAAACTTGTATGAAAACGTTCTTGGCTTATTTACTGTACCGTATTGCTTTTGACATATTGTGCATACGAAACCTCATTTCTAACACTAACGATTCATAAATAACATTAATTATAGTGTTTTCATATTTAATTGGAAACTGTTCTTTATTCAATTAAATATTAATTTATCGGATATACTCGTTCATATATTATGATATCAATACATAGTGAAGTACGCAAAAAATAAATTGGATATATGTAATATTAGATATGAGAAACCTAAACAGACAAAAATCGTGATTTTTTTACGGTGCTCTATCTATGAAGCGTGAGGGTGAACCATGTTTACATTGGGGTCAACTCCTAATTGGTGTTTTCGCATTGCTAGGCGCTTGTTAGCGCGTTGCCCTGGTAACCTGTAAAATACTGACTACATTCTTGCCTCATCACCTTTGCCTTGCCTTTGCCAACAGTATAACAAAATGAAGATAATTTATTCTAAACTTTTTTCTAATTTAAATGATATCATCATTAAGTTGGTATTACTAGCGATATGACTAATTCTATGGGAAAATTCGTATGGAGTAATTAATTTACACTTTTTGTATTAGCTGTCGTGGTTTTGCGGTTGCAGAGCATCAGTTTACTATATAATGTGCCTTTGAGACTGTCTATATTGTGTTATTATATTTAATTTTTTAATATACTTTTAGAACCATGCAAGGAAATAGGTCATGTATAGGCTGGATCGGAAGCATCGCTTCTCATAAGTCGTGAGATCGGCCGAAGTCCAAGTGAATGACCAATTACTTCTGATTGCCGATGTGCTCGGTCCTAGTCGAAAAGTAATTTCAAACCGCTATTACCTGCGTCTCACAGTTGCTTCATCGTCATCAGTGCGTAATTCACATAATAAACGCAATCTGCTGTCGCCTGTAACGATTTTATACTTTTGTATCGTCACTATTGTATTTAATTATATTTGATAAAGAAACAATTTATTACACTGTTTACTTTTAGTATTAAATGTTGTTTTAGAAGGAAGCTTTAGGAACGTCGATGCAAGATTGGTGTTTTTTTCGACGAGATAATAGAGATAAACTACGAGAAGTTGCTATTTAATTTTATGAGCTTTTAAGCATTCATTAATACAATTAATATTAAATTACACTTAGAAGTTTTTGTAATTTACTCTGAATTACGGATACCTAATCAACTAAACAGTTGCAAAGAAGAGAAATATGACCTCTGTGTCCGTACTTTACCTTCTTGATAAACAATGCCTGTTAAGAATTCTTGGTAACCGCAATAAGAAACCTAAGCCGTATAAGAGTACATACATATACACAACTGGAGTTTTATCGCGCAAAAACTTGAAATTTTATAGATCCATGCCGAGTATTCGTGAAGAAATCTTTTATAAATTCTTATTATGGCAGTGTTGTATCTAAAATACATTAACACTATCAATCTTTTCAATATTAACGTTCAACTAAATTACAGCAAGTACTCGTATATAATAACACTATTAGGCAATTTAATTATCCAAGCATTTGATACGTGGAGAAATATAAGACGGAAATGTCATATGATTGATCATTTTTGATATGTATTATTAAACATACATATATTTATATCACTAGTGTCAAAACAGCTCGAGCGTAAATGTAAACGAGTTCCATGGCTTACTTATATGAACGAATTAACATAATAATTTATTTAACACCCGACGAGTAATTAGGCTTTAAGGATAAATATGGCCAACTAAACTGGAACCTCTCAATTTATGCGTATTACATGAATGATGGTTTAATGAGGATAATGCTATAAATTATATAGATACATTATCTATTATTACTTTGTATAACATAAAATAAGGATTTTTCTAAATGCTTGGACTTAACATAGTAAGTAAAAATTATTTGTCGTTTTAATGTTATTGAGATAAGTTAATTTTATGCCTGCTTTGCTCCTTTTTAATTAAAATAAGTAGTCTGAGATTATAAAATAGGTCCCAACCTATAAAATGAATTGACTTGTATCATGGATATTATAATATTTAAAAGGCATCCATTTTTTATGAATAATTATTAAACTTGATTGCTTATAAAATTATTCTCTAAAAAAAATTTACACACTTTTATGTTTTGCATTCGAATACCAAATAACTAAACTAAATTACTAAATCTCTTCATTTATGAAAATATATATTTAAGGATTTATTTTTTGTTTCATTTTTATTATAGACTTGTTTTATCGCAGCCTCGAAACTGAGTGGGGTTGCGGTGCCCTGCAAGTAACGACCTCGAAGGACGAGGCATAGCGCACAATGTGCCGCGGTTGCGTATATCCGCATACCGCCTGACCGACCGCGCGGCTAATAACTGATTAGAACACGTCTTACTTACGTACATCATATTTATACATTTAATGATACGAGTATATTATATAAATTAAAATATACTAGTAAATTACAATTAGGTACGTATTTCATAATAGCGGTTCTTCTTTACGAAATGATTGTGTTTTTGGTTTTTACCTATTTTTTACGCGTCGCGTTCTCTTTATAGGTATCAGACAGCAAGGTTGCCAAATAGCGTTCAGTGACCTGTTCAGGAAACTATAGCATTCCACGGCCCACTCGTTCGGAGAGCGATAGACCGAGGGCTTCTAAATAAATAATACGGCCCACTGCCTGTAGAAAATTAACTACCTTCCATCAGATGGTTGCAGCTAGCATAGGCACGATATTTAAACTAAGAGAAGAGCAAATTAAATGAACGCCACTCGGGCCACATTTAACTACAGAAAAAAGATATAAAAAAGTAAATGCTTTATAATTTTTTCGTAGCAAGTGAGGTCTATGTATGAGAGTACTCAGCCATCTGCGGAAAAATCCATTGCGTACAGTAAAGCAGCACTCAGCGGAAGATCATCATTAAAACCACAAGTTATGTGATTTTCTAAAGAATTCTACAGCAAATGCAAAGTCACTCAAACCGCATTTGCCTACATAGTGAGCTCTTTCTAATTGCCGCCTATTCCTCTATACTTACTTTATAATCAAACAGTAATCATTAATTAAACGGCCCATGACCGTTATAGGAATTCGATTTAGTATTATGTAATGAAGTTTATGAGTTAAAAATTCTATTTAACGTTAAAGACATAAAAATATGCATACTCTGTAACATTAGATAGAAGCTTTTTGCGTCAGCTTACCCACACACAACAGAATAAAACGCATATCTGGGAATAAATATGATATTCTTCTTCCCATTACGAGGGTACGAGGGTAGGGTCGAATAGATACCGTAACCATATTTCATAATAATAAGGTTTATCATGGACAATAATTTTTAACAATATTGTCTTCTATAAATATGTATATTTCCGTAACAGGTTAAAATAAATTTGAAAGGCTTAAAGGATAAATTTGATAACGTTATGAATCTATTATGAAATATCTATTTATGTTTTTAGTTAATATTAAATCATATTTTTAAATACCTCGATTATCTAGTTACCGCATGCATGGCTACTGATGCTGAGGGTCTGGGTTTGAGTCTCTATTTGGGTCAAAAATAGTAAATAGTTTTTACATAGAAATTATCAATAGTAGCTCGTACTTAGCGATGTTACGCCGTCGTGCCTCCCGAGTCAAGTAAAGCCGTAGGTCCTGTGCCTGATCTCTCACAGGTCACGTGGTATTACCGCCAGCCTACTGTGAGAGTGAAAGGAATAGAGAGCACTTTAGTGTTTGCGTACAAACATTTGTATTAAAAATTTTCTTTCTATAAGCATATGGTACATGCGATATATACTGGATATAGGGGGTTAAATGTTCCCATTGAAAAGGTTTATTATTATTTATTTACCTTGACCAGATCTAGGAAAATAAGAGAGGGATCTAGAATGTACGTTACATTAGCTCTTATGAGTTAATGCTTTTATATAATTTTCTATGCAGACAGTACCAGTACGCCCTTGAAACAAGTAAGTACGTAATGTTTATTCCGTTGCGTTACAAGCATATAAATAAGCGAAAGCAGTACTCTTCACTAAATTATAATGCAACGTGAACATATTTCTAATATACATACATACACTGGTAGCCAGAATGTGTACTCAAGTAGCATATGAACATATATAATACAATTGAATTATTTAATAGTAATTTGTGAATGGAATTCTTAATGTTTTCATGAAATATATGTAATATTGACTGACTTTTTGAAGTAAAACTTCTTTTGGCATAACTGAGAGGTAAGCTTAAAAAAATGAGGGTCGAAGAAGTAAAGCCGCGAAAGTAAGAGTCAATTTCATTATTTATAATTGAAGAGATTGAAGATATCTATTTTATTCTAAAAATCATTATTACTTCTAAAATTTAAATTATTTTGAAGATAAAAATTATTATTAAATATTGATTGATAAATTTATAATTTTACCTTTTATATTTAAGTACATTGGAATTCCTTAACCTGCTTTAAAATATTCGATTCTATTTAATAAATAAGTTAAATGATAATAATTATTATAGATGTTATGAATAAAAGTTAAGGTTAGTCATATACATTTCTAGATACAATTTCAACTTTAAATGTGAATTAATTACTTTAATTAACAAGACTAGTATTATTACATTGGTCGTGATTGGACACTCCTAAATTTTTTTAATGATAACGCTTAAAGCTCCTCAATAGCTACTGAACAAAAAAGAAACACAGAACAGGTTGACAAATATAGAAAAAAAATATTCGACTGCTTCGTTTTTGCCTATTTAAATATTTAATATACGTATATATATTTATATACATGTAGACATTGTACCTAGTAGTTAAAATATTATTATAAACTATTTTATACTATCAATGATATTAAGATTGAAATAAGAATAAAAACAATTTATATTTTTTAAAATACTAAAAACGAAGATATCACACAAATTACATAATTTAAAAATAAATAAGTAAGTACTATATTTATACAATGTAGGAAGGGGCAATCATACCCAAATAAAAATATTTAGTTTTAAAACATTGAATGATAGTAATAAACAATCCATTTTTAAAACAAGCATTTATATAAATGCTCTCAGAAGGAGCTTTTGTATTATATTATAGGCTGTGTAATACTTATATTAACCAATTTAAATAATTTAAAACTTCTTCTTAAAGCTTAAAAATTGATTTTGATTAAATTAAAGCTCGAAAGGAAAATGTACCTGTCTAAATTGGCATTATAGGGAAAAATGTTTACGATACTTCATTTGACATGGAAATAATTGGTTGTTTATAGGCTTCTACATCGTTAGACAATGTAAATCCTTTTCGTTTCCATTTATTCCTAAGTATAATAAAGGAAAATTATAAAAGATCAAGGCTATGTTTTGTTACAAGTTAAATTCGCACTTGTTCGATATTAATTTATATTTATCGTTCGATATTAATTTCTAATTAGTTATTTTCTTATTTAATTATTCATATCCGTTTATCAGATTTAAGGTCATGCTCATCCCACATCAATCTCCCACACTATGAATCTTCCAAAAAATATTTGAGGTCACATCCTATATAATAAACATACGCCCATTACCCATTTTATTCAATTTCATAATCGTATCTTCATATGTCATAATTATTACAAAAGCAACGTTTTGCATTTTGCTTCCTTTACTTCATTCGGGTGTGATTTTAGCGTGATAACTTGAACAAAATATTTCATCTTTATGCTATTTTAGGTAACAGTCTATCTGTGTAGTAAATTTCATGCAAATTCGTCCGTCCGTTTCATTATGAAACATTCGTGTATTATCTAGTGTTATATTACAAAACTTGTAACTTTAAAAAACAAGTGCAAACATTCGTATTAAAAGTGTAAAACTTTGACGCGGCGCAGTGAATGTGCTTAAGTAGCATTGTCAGCTTTGCCTGAGGTTCAGGTTTCAGTGTTCTCACATGACGAGGTTATTAGACCGACTTCAAAGAGGAGAGGATGAGGAGTGTCAATTGGGCTGTATTTCTTTTTCTGTGTACGTTACGCGACGTTTCGCTAATAATGAACTGATTAAAAATTTAAAATTCTTTAAAAAATTAATTTATTAATTAATTCTTTTTTTAGAGTTTTAGAATGGTCTGTCCAGCATATAAACAAAACTCTACCTAATGCTTTGTAAGTATATAAAGCGAAATGAGAAACATAAAAAATAAGAGAAATTATTTATCACTTAATTTAATTAACAATTTTTGTAAAACGTATATTAATGCCTATCAATTTTTGAGAAATTAGTAATAGAAACCTACTATCAAATATAAAAGAACCGATAACACCATTGCTTAAAATAAAAAAAACGTGCTCTACATTGTTCCCTTTCAAAATAGACTAAATCGGAGAACATTGTTATTACGCTATTGTTATCATACATTGCACAGTCGTGAGTACTTACCATCCTACATAAATGGCCATAAAGGCACTAACCTGTAAATTTCGTATGATTCGTAACAAGAACAACAGCAAAGTGTGTCGCGTGTGCTGACTGAGATGCTAAAGACTCCGCCCAGCCTCCGCCAATTATTCCGTTAATTGGAGAGAATCATCGCCGTAGAAAGTCCGAAGACACTGGGACGCGATAAGTGTAGTGTCAACGATCAAGATGAGAGCAATAAACTGCTTGTTTGTATATTAGTAAACATTATTACAACTGATTTTGGTCACGCTACTTTTTATACGCCGGCTCGTATACTATTTTCTCTAATGATGTATAAACTTATTTAGTCACTTTACGAGTATAACGTAACTCGATTTATTTATTACGCGTTTATCTTCTTCTAATCGCTACATCAAACTTCTTCTACATTGTAAACGTAATCGCATGTTAAAAATCAATTCTATGCACTACCGCCATCGCTGACAGCAAATAGGATTAAATTTGAAACCCTATCAATATTTAAGACCAGATATAAGAACAAAAGTATTAGTAATAAGCACTTTTACCTAATAGAATTATGTATTATTCTCAACATCTTTATTATAGTTAATCTAGCCTTTGTTTCAGGTATCGATAAATACTTAGGCCATATCCATAGGCATTTTAATAGCGCTGCCATTATAGCGCACCTGTCTTATATACGCGACCAAATATGGCACAGTATCGATGTATGCTAATCAATAAACATGTTGCGTCATAGATTCTATTCATTATCGTGAAAGGTGTGTTGGTAATGCAGTCGCAGCGTATGAGGTCGTTGAGTCAGTGGCCCTTCCTGCGCACACGCAAACCTTTTTGGGACGTGTTACGTGAGCGACCAGGACGCGAGCAGCAATTCAATGTCAAACTTGTCAAGTTTGAGACGGCGTAAGGACAGATGGCTTGTAGGCTTATTTGGCGCATGCTCGCTTAGAAAGAATGTATAAGAGTAAATAGATGAATAAAATATTAAATATATTATATATTATAATTTAAGCGAAAGTTTGCGAGTAAGTGTTATTTCTTCACGCTGTAACGGGTTAACGAATTTGAGAGAAAGCGAAGCCGTGGACAAAAACTAGTATTATACAACATACAGATGTGAAATGTTTACATAAATATAAGAATAGTATGGTTTTCTTTCATGTAAACACTCTATATACCTATTTATTATGGAAATATATGTACGTACAAGAATAAATTTATCGTAATATTTAATGTTACAGTTTCATATTATTATGGCTGTCATATACTTTAATTATTTACTACAAGTAAGTATATAAACAAGTCACTTTCAAAATCTTATATTAGAAACGAACTAAACTTTATCTGTTTAGATTGAACTGGCCTACTAATCTACATCTTAAATCTTATCTCTTCGATTTCGTTAAGTTATTTTACTTTAACGAGAGAAACACTTGTACTTACAACTATTTCCCGTCACATATTAATAATATAGTCAATTGTTTCTCTGTCAGAGTTTACTCCACCTCGCATGTCAATAACCAATAATAGAAATAATGATATCTTTCTAAACACAATACCTTATCTCATTTATCCTACTATGCATATAAAAACATTGCATAGTAAACATTTACAAACATGAATGAATCGAGCGTCATCAAAACAAATTGTATCGTCGTGGCCTTAATTAACAAGTGACAATATCGCTTTGTTCTATAGCACAGCAAGTAGGTCATTCGTCTTATTTATACGTATTTTCGTGGGCTTTTGCAAAATGATTAAAAGTGACACATAAAACGTCTATAATTATTATTAACCGCCCACCTTACTCCTACTAATAGCACTATAAAATATATAAATACCTCTAAAAGTGTGATTGATACGATAAGCTTGAAGTATTTTTATTAATATTACAAATTACAAATGTGAAGGTGTGTCTCGCTATTAATTACTATTTACCTACGCTTAATAACTTACTTTTAATGGGTTATACAGAATGACATGTTCAGTAATTCATATAGGTACCTGCTTAAGCTCAGGTCAGTGTTTGGCATTTCTTAAATCAAAGAAAAATAATGAAAACTCAAAAATATATGAACAGTCGGTGCAGCGATAACTTCTATTTTTAAATAATAAGTATTATGATATAAGACTAATAACATGACATCCTTTTTTAAATTTTAATTTAGTGTCATCATAACAAATTTTAAAATGTCAGAATTTTGTTTTCAATTTCAAAAATAAATTTAATGCCTATAGATTTTCTAAAGGTTTAACTGGTGACTTCAACAACTATTACTCTTGTACAAATTCGCCTCAATGAGTTTTGTATAATCTGTCACATTAAAACAGCGATAAACAAGATACTGTCCACTGCAGTCAATGAATAGCTTTAGACCTGACATGCTCTTTATTATTATCGTTAGCACAAAACAGAAATGCTTCAAACGACGTCGCATTATATTCAATTTTCGATTTGTCAAAGTCAGACGCCATCACCATCTTTGTCGACTACGTATTATATAAGAAAATATAAAAACAAGTGTAAGCAAAATGGTGCATTTTTATTGTTAAAGCAGCAGGAAAGCTTGCAAAAAGCTTACTTAGCGTTGTCTTTTGTCAACTATTTAAATATATAATACTTTTGATTTCGTAAAATAAAACGATATTCAAAACTACCTGGTTCGTTTCTACGTAAATTTTAACGATTGGTATAAACTATACGTAAAAAGTTAAAGTTTCATCAAAATCCGTCCAGTGGTATTGGTATAATAATGACTATGGTATTTCAATAACATTTTCAAAACTATTTAATGTACAGACACAACTCAGTTTTTTTTATATGTATAGATTATATTGTATATTATAGTTGGAATCGTGATCTAGTTATATAAAAAAATGACACTACGACCATGATGTTGTTTACCTCATTTAGGGTTAGTAATGTTTTTATAAATCATTTTCAATGCAAGACAGGTGTCTATGTGCGATTATTTCTGAGGATGCAGAGTGACATTTTTCAGCCGGTTAATTGTGGGACGAGCGTTCCCGCATGTAAACTCTAGTTTTTTGACGGACGACTATAGGAATCTTGCTGTCATGCGAACACCTGTCCCAACCGCATATAGCTCACTAAATTATTATTTGTTTCTTGTTTTTCCTTGCTCTCCTTTTATTGTATTCCCACGATATATACTCGTAGTAGTCTTGGTTGAAAAAAAATGTATGATTTTGTGTTTTTCTTTTCATTTATATATAACAGGTTAGTAATGGAAAGCTACATAACTTAAGTCTTATCGCTTTGATCTAAACTTCTAAAATTAAAACTATTATGATTAATATAAGTTTAAAATTAAAGTGAACTCTACAAATATGAAAAAAAGCAAAAATACTGTCCACATAGTACCACAATAATGAGGGTCTGTCAGAACTTATTAACATGAACGCGAGGTCTATTCTATACAAAACGATACATGCAACGCATACTCGCTACATTCGCCTTATATTCATTATCTCTCTAAGCCATCTGACGTTTGATTCCACGTTTGTTTACACGCCTTGCGTGCTAATAATATTGCAAAGTCATTAAGACATAATTCGTTGTGTTAGCTAATAAAATCTAAATGGAAATCTTATGCGTAATAACTGAATAGTTTTATAACCAAACTTATGTAAGTAAATAGTAAAAAACAGTATCTTGATATTTAAGAAGATCAGTTCCTCGTTTGTGTAATAATTTCACTTGTTTCGCGCATATCATATAACGGTGTCTAGAATAAGGGTGTCAATACTATGTTCTTAAAGCTATTGGATGTCACTTCACCTGTGCCTTTATTTTTATAAATATTCATTATTATTTCCTATAAAACTTTGCCACCTGGTTTTTGCTACTTAGTTAGAATTTCAAATATACCTATAGATATGCTGTCGTATAAAAAATGGCTTAACGTTATTGTTTCATCTGGTAAAGAATCTGAAAATTAAAAAGATTAAGCTCAAAACGGATATAAATTAAAGTGTAATAAATTATAGGTCATAATCTTTCACGAGAAAAAGCTTATGCATTTCTGTACTTTCTAATGTGTTCCCTTACACGTATGCTTAGTTAAGATAAATTGTCATATGATGTTGCCAAGCTAATTTGCACTTCTGGTTTACCATCTACTTTCATTACTCGGATAGATTATTTCCATCTTTGAATATACGGATATAAACCATTAAAAAACCTTTGTTTGAAAATATTTAATATATCCTGCCAATCTAATATATAATAATACAAAGTAGGTGCCTACCTATTGTAATATACAGTATGTGCCTATCTCTAATCTAAAATTGTAGATGACGTAAATAAAAAAATATAGACCAAACATAGAAAGTTACTTTTCGTAATGTCTAAATATTACTGGAAATAGCATAAACAGAAACATGCCTTATATTATTTCAATATAAAATTAGAACGAAAATTAGGGCTAGTTTGTTTGTATTTCAACGTACAAACTGTTTTACTGGAGCGATGGAGCAACCTGCATCTGGTACTGCCAGTACTAAGTATAATAACATTGCACTCCCAAATGACAGCGTACATTTTTATCCTGTGAAAGTAATTATCGCTTTTTAGCCTAATATAAGCTTGGATAACATCATGTACATTGTTTAATAAGCTTTGATGCTTATAATTTTACAGCAATATTATAGTAATTTAAATTCCAGTGGTAATAATATTAATACATATAGGTACAACAATACTTTAAAAAAATAATAATAAATGTAATATTAACGCAACTTGAAATTGCAGATAACCTAGAACATTGAAATTATGCAAATCGCTCTTTTTTTAAATTGCAAGTGTCGAAATAAAATTTTAAAACACCATGTAGGTGGGGAAAAAAAGTAAAACATTAACCAGCTTTTAACTAGCTTTTTAATTATATTCTTTACGTCAAATCTTAAAATATTTCATAATAAACTTTTAAAAAGACGGTCCGCAAATATAAATAATTGCAATCTGATTAAAACTACACGACGTAGGAAACCTTTCGTATTTTCAAGTATATTACCATATGCCGACATACCGGAGCAAGGTTAATACGGCGTTGCAAGCAGTGTTAAATATACACGTTATAATGTAATCTTCAATGTTTGAAAGACCATCTTGCAACGCTTAACAGTTTTTAATCTTTCAATATCTCCGACTTTTTGTCATATACATTTTACGTCGAAAAGCGAAACATTTTGCGGTTTACTTAACACGCTATATGAAATGTAACAAAAATTACATTTTTATTAAGAGTAATTAATTATTATTAAAATGTTAGTGCTAACTAATATAACAAAATAGTGTTTTAAGCTAGAATCTAGAATGTATTTTAGTTAATAATATCTGTGAAAGTTCCGACTCTATTTTTTTACAATATTAATGGAGTGATATGGAATTCTTAATCTTCAATAAATAAAAGCTCCACGTTTGAAATGAAAATAGAAATGTCTAATATAGTGAATAAATTTAATTTTTAGATATCGTGAAATCAATATGCTTTAATAAATTAGTCAATTTTTGAAAGGTCTCATAAAAACGGATTCTATTCATATCTGCTTTCATAGAGCCGACGAGTTCGTCTGAAAAGTAATTCGACTGGCTCGTTCATTGAACTATCTACTCGCCTTAGAAGCTATGTACGTACGAACAATAAGTTTCCCTTTCGGATATTACACGTGCTATGAGTGCTCTATTAATTTTCATATTACTGACAAAAATATCCATTTCATGAAATATCAATATAATATAGAAATAAAGGCCATTTAAGCTAACTTTTATTGAATTTATTAAAAATATTATAACAGTAAAGCGCACTATATTCTTCACTTTACTATAAATATAGCTTCAGATAAAATTTAACTACAAATGCTACAAAAGTTAGTTAGGCAACTATCCACTTTGGTTAACAACCGTTATGCGCACAGTGTATAGTGTAATTATTTAATAATAAAAGTTAACAGTATCGCAGTTATGCAGTAAAATTATCACATAAATAAAAATATTCCATAAAGTATTGCCATAAAAGGACTTAAAATTTTAGGGAGATAAAAATTATATTCGAAATATAAAATAACGTTTCAATAAATACTTTATAGCAATACCAAAATTATAGTGTCATTATAGTGTCTGACACGTGATTTTGTAAGGAAACGTGCAACTTCGTCGAAAAACTAATGCAAAGGCCGTGAGACATCGCGATTTAATATCGTTTAATTTAACATTGTATGACGTGTTATGAACTAACTTTTTTAATTCATTTTTTAATTAAATTGTGTAAGAATTACATTTGAGTTTACAGTATGCAATAAAAAGGCAATTTGTAGAAGGATTTCCATGTAATAATTGTAAGCGTAATTTTGAATGTTATATAAAGCTGTCGCCAGTTCCTTTTATTTATTAGCCCTAATTATTATAAAATGATAATATTGTTTTGATTCAATCAAACATAAGTGTAATATTATTAGTAATAATTTAATTTTATTACACCAAAATATAAAGATAAAAAGTTATCTTACCGACATTTAAACTAAATAAAAGTATCTAAACGATTTTGGTGTTTCAAGTTTTCCTTTTTTTTATAATCAACGCACTAATTTATAATAAAAAAAATAATTAAAAGCTCAAAGCAACCCTTTAATAAAATAAAGTACTCGTTAATTAAAAAAATATGCAAAAATAATGAATATACGATACCTTTTTTAATTAACTTCAAAATGTATACAAATATATCATATTTTAACCAAAATCTACATATACCTAAGTTAAAATGAAATAAAAGGTTAAACTTTCTATATTGCTAAGTATCTAGTCTAATTACAATTATTTTCAAATATCTTTGATAATATAACATACTGGGACAACTACTTCTTACTTAGTTACTTCTTACTTACTACTTTAGTAAACATTTTTACTAAACGTAATTATAGTACCTTATGTACCTAATTTTGTTTGGAACTAATTAAATCGCGATGCGTTGTTAGTATATTTGGGTGTTAGTAGAGCATCAATAATTTAGTTACGGTATTTAAAATTCAATTTTATGCACTGTTTTAACGCTTTCCTATGTTTTAGCTAACATTAACTTTAACGGTCGATATATATCAAAAATGTAGACTCGTTAATAAGCGTATTTGCATACTGGCATGACGTTTTAAGAACGTAGCATTTAGTTATAGACAGTGAATACACTAAACTAAATATTAATTTATTAATAACGTAACTCTAAAATATCTTTCTTCAATACCACAAGAGCGCAGAGATTCTCATTGGTGTCTAAATCGGGCGTCCGTAGGAATGAATGGATGCACTTGTCGCATGCGGCCGCTTAGCACCAATGTGGTATAACGTAATAGAACGGTGTAAGCTATAGCCGAAATTCGAAGTCACGTATTTTAGCGCTGTAGTATTCTAACACAAATAATATCGACTTGGAAATGTGGTAGAGCGCTTTTGTATCGCTTCTTGGTTGAATCTCGTACGCTTGGTTTCGTTTGACCGTCAGTAGTCGGTACTCAGTCGCGCCGTACGCACCGAGGTCTCCGCATGTCCCGCTCGCGTCCCAGCCGCCCTTATCAAAACATTCCCGCATTGAGATCGATCTGCACGTCTACGCTACCGTGTACCGTGATAACGTACGACCCCCAAATTATGTTGCGCCAGTGTCCCGTTTAGTGTTGTGACTTACACCTTGTGATCAGTTATTGGATTATTGTTTACAATTTTTGTTTTGATTCGTCACATTGCAAGCTTTCTAGTAAGTATTGTGTGTTTATTTTTTAATTATCAATTTTTTGTAAATGAGAAAAAAGTTAACTGATTTTCTTTTATGAAAATATGAGCGTAGATAGAGTATTTCAATATAAGTAGATTATATTTATTCATTGTTACACTTTACTTAATATAATATGAATTTTAAGTAGATAATATAACAATAATGTTAACTATTATTTGTAAATTTTTATATAAATTTAAAATACGAGCATAAGAAGGTAAACTGATTTTAAAAGAAATTCTGAGATAACTTAAATTATAATATGTTTACAAATAACGGAAGATGCCTTATCGAATAATTACATATATTATTGAAATTGCATGAATTATGCATGTTTTTCCAAATGTGTAAAAAGCTCTTTACATCGGGAGTTGTCATAAAAACCAGTAAGAAAGTCATGTAACTGCGCAATAGAATAAATATAGGCAGTAAGTTCGACGTTTGCGTAAATAATACCAATCAAGTGTACTCATGATTTTTCACATTGACATTGATACTAGCATTTCCTCGTTGATATAAAGGTTGTTTCCGTTATATTTTCAATTAAATTTGTAATAAATATATAATACATAGTCAGTATTATGACGATTTTATTGTATTTAGTATCGGCCATATAGGAAGTTAGTGAAGAACGATTCCGAAAGTGTTAGACGTGAAGAGACAAAAAACATATCCGTTACAGCCAAAAGCTCTGCTTTTTTTTGCTGTAACGGACATCAAAAAGACGTATATTTTTACACACAAACGCAAACATTAAAAGAGTTACTGAAGTGGAATGTGCAGCTGTGTTTGAAACAAGCTTATTTCAGTAAAAGCTGTTTGTTCTCCATATTCGTTTTCTAGCCTTATACCTACTAATAGTAATAAAATAATTTAAGAGGTTTCGATAAAGGATGAAAAATGTAACAGGAAAATAGTTAATATTTATCAAATTTAATAAAGTTCAAAGATTTTTTATGACTTACATAGAAATACTCCAATTTGCCTTGATAAGCTCGACAAAATCACCTCATATATCGTTACTAATATACTACTGACATAATATTATAATAATTATTAACAGAATTATCGGAATATACCTACCTTTATCGACAAACTAACGACTTTGGATGACTAGACTTTATAATAAACTACGGCCGTGATTATCCTACCGAGTGTCTCAAGTATCCACACGAGGCTTTTTATATGTAACTACTGACGGAAGCCTAATGGTATAAAATAATGATAAACCTAATGATTCCCTCAGTTCCGTTATATGACATCTGGATGTTACAGTAAATAAGTTTTTATCGATAAGATTTCCGATAACTCTACATTACCTTTAAGCATGTAAAACGTTTCTACGACGTAAAGCACATTATAAAAGAGAAAATGATAAGTAATAGCATTAAATTAAGGCTATTAAACTAAGCGTAATATCATGAGTAAGTGCAAATTTGTGCTAATCTACAAAAAATATTCTCTGCGCAAAACGGAGCACATCAAGAGTGTCCGCGATAGCCACCATGCGCGGACGCGTGTGCGCATATGCGACCTGGATGCCCGACCAGCACGAAATAATCCGGTCACTACAACGCGGTCATTATTGTAGCTGGCCTGGCTAACATTCTTGCTACTTAATTTAATTCCATTAGCCGCTGAAATGAACTGATTCCACATTTAATATTAATGAAATATTCTCCTATAATCTCAAAATTGCCGGCATAAACTTTGATAGCTTCTAAGCGAGAAAATCTCCATCTGATCACAGATGCGTTAACCTTACGAATATATTATAGAGATACCTAGTCAATTCAGCAATGCGATAACAATTCTCGCATGTTAAATGGGTTGCATATTCGTGTTTAGTGGATATATTTGCATTCGAAAACTTACTTCGACTAATATCTTATCCTGTTGATCGGAATTTGTAATTAATTTTAATTTGTTAAGTGCATACCAAAACTTTATCAGATTATTAGTACAAAAATACATATAATGCTCATCATCATGCTTAAAGAATATATTTAAATTTAGATTAAAACTTAATTTATGAATAAAATGTTGGGTTAAATATTAAAACAAAATGATAACTACCATAATATTGTGGATTTTTATATTTTTGCAGTTTATTGTTATGGTAAAACACTTTTTTATTTCTTAAAGATAACGTTACCTTTAGTTATCGAGGCAATACTTTAGCTACATTATGATTTTTAAAATAGAAATGAGAGAATATATATTTTGAATAATATTATTGGTATCTGATGTGAAATGCTTATTAAATGGGCCTGTTTACCCGATACATAGTTGCATATCTCTGAAATACCACGCTTCGGTTTTGAAGTTAAAAATGAATATTATTGAGAAAGAAAAAATGAACATTGACATTTTTTGAAATCGTATCCTATGGCGCCAGAGGTCGATTTAATTTCTGAATATATGTATGTACCAACTCGTATCTATAGCTAGCGACTCATCCTCGCTCCGCTTGGGTTCGGTTTAAGGAGATAGAAAATATATTATTTATATTTTGGTATGATATGTTGTTGTAGTGAATTATGAACACAACGCACAACAAGTGTCTAGTGAGAATGTCATCTCCTTTGTCATTCTCCATCCGACTTGTAGAATGACAAGCAGACAATTGAAGAAACACACTTTTACATTTATAATATTAGTGTGGATACGGATTATATCACTCGTAGCTACATTTTTTTCGTATAATTCAGAGCGCAATATACGTTGGTAAACTCTTAAAGATAATGTGATTTAAGATGTATTATGATAATAAAAAAAATAAAAGTACTAAAGTAAATCAATAAATTTAACCAAATATGGTTAAAAATGGATATTCATCCGTGACTAAAATATTGTTCTTATTATTTTTCCTTAATGCTAATATCGCTAATATGCTACACGATCCATCACATTTCACAATTTTATTTCTCTTAGTGGGAGGTTCTTACCTTTACACATTTTATTTCTATCTCCATATCAATTTGC
This sequence comes from Boloria euphrosyne, assembly GCA_951802675.2. NCBI lineage: Eukaryota > Metazoa > Arthropoda > Insecta > Lepidoptera > Nymphalidae > Boloria > Boloria euphrosyne. The sequence goes on from OX637872.1 coordinate 9,560,029, forward strand.
GGGCTAAATTGTTAGCTAGTTTAATATTCATAAGTCACTCGATATAATAAGTTAAAACTTAAAAGAGTAAAATGTCGTATTCATTATGCTATCTAAAAATTTATTTTTAATTGCTTTGTATAATGAAGCACCGTGTACGAGATATTTAAGAATATCTTAAAAATGTTTTCGAAAAGAAACAAATTTTTAACATCGGACTGGTTTGGCGTAACTCCGGAAGCGAACTGGTTCTAAACTTAAGATACTTAAGAGTTAATTAAAATTTCGATTTAACTTATGATCTTGAATTGAATGTCGCTGACCGAGGATCGCTTTTTGTCTTTATTACGTAGATCGAGTAACAGCTTTCACTTAATGCTAGTTGTTATTACCGAAGAATCACGCAACTTTTAGGTAACATAGTATTTACTACGATTCTGGGCATGTTTCGGCGGATGCTATTTTAATGGAAACAATTAACGCTTTATGCTAATTAACGGAATAAATGACTACGGAATGAAGGATCTACTCCTTAATACCAATCTAATCTGAGATCGGTTGAGCAATAAAATAAGATAAATATTGCATTTGATACACTTACTTTAACCGTAAATTTAGTTAGTTTAATAACATCATTAAATGAATAACTTTAATTACGAAATACAAATTAGTAATGAAAAATAATTACGGTCATAGTTTTTAATACAAATCGAATAAGCCGAAACGATCAATTAAACATGATGTTTTTTTCGTTTTTTTAGCGTTGAGCGCCTCAAACAAAAGGACCTTTTTAGGACTGTGTTCATCTATAACGCCTTATTTTCTTCAAAAAGAAGTCACATTAGTAAATTTTAAAAGCTTTATGTTTAGTATCGTGTGCTAAATGAAGGTCTTGTGATAAAGAATATAAATATTTATTTATAATTTTAAACTTACTAAGCAGTAATAAATACTGATAAAAATATCCAACCTTAGCTTATGATATTAATTAATAAAAGATTTTGATCTTTAAGTATTGCCCTAAATAAATTTGGTACCTATATATTTTTAACATTTATTAATATTTATTATACAATCCATTACAAATTTTATAATTCTACTTTAAATAACCTTACGGAGTTACTTAAAATTAGAATAATAACAACAATGAGAATTCATTTATGAATAAGACTTCAAATATAAATTCTGCGTTAACTTATTCGTCTTATACCTACGATGGTTATCTATTATCCTATTCAAGAATATCTATGATATAACTTTATTCTTAAAACAAAAACGTGATGATCTAATATGCACGACACTTAAAAAGGGTTTAAATAAAAAAATCCGTAGATTCCGTGACCATGAAGCGTAACAAACGACTCAAGATAATTGCTATAATCGCTGGATTCTTCTCCACACGTGAATCTAATCATTGACGCGAGTTCCGGATGAATATCATACGACCATATCGTAATCCGATCCACCGGCATTGTAAAAGTAAATTGCATTTTCATTTTGCTGTCACTATCTCACCTACATGCTATAAAATCCATTAGAAAAGTAACACATGTCTTATTCTATAGAGAATTTATGTATTACGATCTAAAGTAAAAAATATGATGCGGTTAAAAGACGATTTCGTGGCAGGAAATAGCCCGAGATATGCCGTTCTTGGCCGTATTTGTTTTATTACTAGCAATTAAAGCTTGACGCGTTTGATTTACCTTCGTTGCACTGGGAGGAGTCACTTAACTTCCGATACTGCTCCGTATAATGATATCTAATCAGTGTGCAGGTACATTGACCTGCCTTTTAAGGGTCCGATTGTATGATGGCTAGCTATCAATGAACTAAATACTTAAATTATTTTAATTATATCATTTGTACGTATGTTTACCGAGGTTAATTACCAACTTCTTGTTATGGTCATCCTTCGAGGGGTATAGCGTGATGATATGCGTGTGTAAGTTTTCATGAAGATGTCATTGCACCAACAAAAGTGATAATATTATGAAAGAAATATCTAACCACTTGTACTTATACCTACTTTGCTCAAGACAGAAAAGAAGAAAGTGAGGTAAACAAAACAGGCAATTACAATTACCTAACAAGTATTAAAATATTAAAGCAAAACGTAGAGCTTACGTCTATTAGGCAACATATGTATTTCTCCTTGTTTTTGTATTTGTTTCAAGATTTTAAAGGTACATATATCCATGCGTAGGTGAAGGGCATTTCTCGTCAATGGATGTTCGCCCACAGTGCGCGTGCACCGGCCGCCCGCCCACACTCATATAAATTGTATGCTTAACAGTACTTAGGACAAATTGCCCTTGTAATAAGTATGATAGTCATTCAATTATAATAAGACCGCTTTCTTCTTACCTGCGGTGATAACACTGCGTGAGTGCAGTGGACGGACGATCATGCAACACTAATATAGATATCAAAGTTAATTTTATTATTTATAGTTATAACATTTCCACTTCCCCAGGCAACGGCTTGCATTATTTTACCGGAAAAGATAAAATAACTTTATAGGTATGTAATATGTTTAAACTATACTTATTCTATGCTTGTAAAAAAACTTTTAATTAATTCATATATTCTTAAAATTGGCTATAAATTTGTCCATTAAGGTTTATTTTTAACACCGAATAAAATATTAAATGGCAGAAAATAGAAAAGTAGCATAAATTCAAATGACCGAATCGGGGAAAGGTTGAAATAAAATTTACCTGATCCGCGAAATATTGTTACTTTACTATAAAGAAACAAAAAATTAAAGGTGGTCTGTTATCAAGAAACCTGATAAATAAGTTTTACAATATAATGAGGTAAGAAATATTTTCCATTTATAAACTGAGTAGTCAAAGAAAAAAAAAGTTTAAATTAATCTTTTATAATTCGCATCGCATTCTTCTTTAAAGGCCGTCTGAGCCATTTTTCTTCTAAGTAAACGGGCCAGTGTAATCACGGTTCATTTCCAGCGTGCCTGTCATACTAAAGCGAGCAATCTCTCGCAAGATCTCCTGATAATCAACCTTATCCCAGGACATTCGCTTCGTCGCTTTGAATATCGGAGTAAAAACGCCCGATAGAAGTAAGATTGTATCACTGATTATAGAGAAATTTATCTGCGAAAATACCTATAGATTCACACTGTTATAAAATAATAATATTTTAAAACTTTCTAGATGTCTTATAAATAAAAATTATTACTAGCTATTAATGATTTTTATTATTATATCAACTCAGCTAAACTACTCAAACTCATTTGACCATGTAGATGTCCGAAACATATAGAAGTCTACGTTTAAAATCTAATTATATAACTCATTTATATATTATAAACCTTATAAGAAAATAATATAATAATACAAGCAATTCTCGCGGCTCCTCGCGTGGGTTGAAAATCATAAGAATTTTTAGATACCAATTGCAAAATTATAAAAAGTACAAAATAAAAATTTCGTCTAAAAAATTAAATTATCTGGAGAGGACCACCCTTATGACACAGGGGTAAAAAAAAATTTTATATATTAGAAGATTAATAAACTATTTTAGCGTCGCCGAAGACTATAATAATATATTGAGGGCTTAAAAAGATTCAATACTCAATAGTTAACTCATTCAATTTTTAATTTAGAAATAAAAGAAAAAAACTAAAACAATATTTCGTTTTGCTTAACTCATAACAATAACTTAACAAGTTTAATACAGGACTAACTAAAAGAATAACCAATTAAAGGAATATGTCACAGGACAAGTGTGGAAAAATGTAAAGACGGCTTAGTTACATACTATATCGAGTATAAACGCTTTTCTAAGACGAGATATGAGCACCATTGAACTTGTGAGCAAAGCTAGAAGTATATAAAGAATACTATCTATTTTCTATTTTCTCGAATATGATCTATTTTCTAATTATATACTAATTTTACTACTAGATTGCTCATAATCAATTAATTAGTTAACTATTTTCACGGCATCGTATTATTTGTAGTACCTACTTCTAGATGCTAAATTAAACTATTATGGGATTTGAAACACTACTAAGAAATTGATAAACATTTATTATTTATGACTTATACGATACTTACAATATATATTTTTTAATTTTACAATTTCAGACTAAAATATTATATTGTTTTTTGCAAAAGAAATGCACACTTACTCTTTACATAATTTGTTTAATTTTGCACACTACTGTTCGAATGGTAGATATTTTATTAAAGCATAATAAACTGAGGTAATTAAGCAAACGTTTTTATGATATTTATTCTTTAAATATACTACAAGTATACAAAATCTAAAATAAATTAAAACTCTATAATAATTAATAAGTACATGTAAAATATAAAAGATCATTAGTTGTACGATAATCTTATACGTAAGGATAAGTATTGTTGAAAATATTTTCGAATTTATTATAAAATTTGTTCTTGGGACTGGTAAAATATTATTTAACTGAGATACCATATTCATTGGTCGCCATTAGAAACTCTTTCGCCGACGTATTGTCCTCTGTAGATGGCGATAAATCCCCTACGTGACGGAATTTTTATATTTCCGATCCCTTCACGCTAGCAGTTTTATGATTTATAAATAATAGCTTACATTATACAGTTATGCATTTCATAACCATAATATATAATATCGAAATAATAAAACCTCTCTCCATCGTTTTAAATCGAGAGCTTTACTTTATTTAAAATTTATTTTAAAATTCACTTGAAGGGTTCGTGAAAGTAATCTTTTCATTAATATAGAGCCTCTAATGTGATAAATAAACAATACGTCATTGAAAGTTGTTTTTATTTCATTTTTCAGTCAAGCGTCGCCTGCACACGCCGCCGCTGTCCGTCTGCTCCATGAGCATTCCTGGTATGAGGTGAGTCATGCTACTGTATTTATAGGCTAAGTACTTACAATGTCTACACCATATTGAGATTTGTGGTGCACTGTATAACACGCGTTTCCATGTTAAAAAGAGGCGACAGACCTATATTTTTCAATATTTAACGTTAATTAAAGCATAAAAAGGCCTTCTGATTACAATAATCTAAATGCAATGCGAAACGATAGTAATTTAAATAGTGAATACGTTTACTTTTGTGTTTAAATATGAGAATGTTGAGTGCGTCGTTACAAAGTTTTCGAATGTAATCCGAATAACCACTAAAGGAGCTTTTTGCTAATATTAGCTGAAGTGCGTGAGCTTACTATTAGCAAAGAATACCCGTGCCTATATGTTATTAGTGTGCAGCGCACACCTGCCTCGCAGCTTGATGTCAATGCCCGTCAAACGCCGCACTAACTACTTACACCTAGCCAAACATATTTCTAACAAACATTTATACACAAACACTGCCTAATTGCGTAATACCTCACCTAACAATACTACATAACTCTCCTAATAGAGCGGTTTTCTATGCATTCGGGAAGACGCGCATTCTAAGAAAATATTTATCTCTTACTGTTTTATTCTACCGCTAGACACGTAAACGTGTTAATTTAACGTGACCTCTGTCGTTACATTATTTAATCATCCCAAAAATGAACGTAAATATGCAATGGCTAAAAGTTATATTCAGTTAGAATTCAGTAATAAGTAGAAAGTATTAAAAAAAACTTGAGGAATGTTTCATGCACTATAATTCAAACAGTATGTAGAGTTACAAATATAATAATTGAGGTTAACTGAACATCGCTCAGCCAACCATAAATGTATTTCTTTATAATTTGACCTAAAACTGTAGTGGACTTCACTACATTTTCTAGCAGTAGTCTAGTAAGTGGGTGCGTATTGCCTACTTAGAAGCTTCGTACACACGTTGCACTGGCGCCATTAAGATGAACATAATTACCGAGTACGTAAACAAATCGACTCTTGGAATGATGGCGCGTTCAGTATTTCCATTCGCACAAAGGAATCTTAAGTGTACAGTAATCTAGGAATCCTAAGCCGGTAGGATTCACTTGGTCTGTCAGAGCGTGCGTGTTCGTTGCGAATGCCTTAACTTATGCAATTACGAGGAGTGGACCGTCGTCGTTGACGCATTTAGAATATAGTTCAGTAATGCTGACTTTTCATCATCTCTATAATTTCACTGTAACTGTTTATACACTTATCTTGTCATAAATCTAGAGAAATACTAACTTATTCATTTATACAAATTTCAATAGAAACAATTTGTATATTTGCACAATCCTTATTATTTTTAAAAGAAATCATTTTTGCCAGTGAATACATAGATATCATATATAAAACAAGTATTTTTTTGCTTATCTGAGGCAGGTGATCTGTTCTCTGATTATTGCTAAACTAAATTAGGTAATTTATCATACACCATATTATACTTACTGATATAGAATCTAACTCTCCAATTAATAATAATTAATTGCTTGGCTTGTAACCAATTAATTTTATTAATTAACTATATAATCTAAGTGATGTTAAAGTAAAGATGCGTGTTGGAAGTGCTACAAAAGTCTTTAATTTCTAATTTTTTACATATAAAGTGGTAGTCTTAATTTGATGCTATATTTAGTAAGAAAAACTCTTAATACTCTATCTCGGTACAGAATATAAAACTATTTATTAAGCCACAATTAATATCTAATGCTTAAAACCGACTAAGCTACCTTTATAATACTACAATACTTGAGATAATTAAAAAAACACTGGCGCTTAGAAACCGCCTGCGTTTCCGGCCAACTTGTTCAACCACTATTGATACCCACGGTGAGTCATATAACGTATGATGAATACGCTTAAATGGATAGTTACGACATAACTATCTCATCTTAGTTAATTATGGCAGTTCAGTATGTCCGTCAAACAGAATCACCTAATGATAGATTCGTCTCAATGGCATCCTACGGCGTTACCGTTGCCCAAGAGCGCACAGTTATTTTCATTTCCCTAGTATATTAAAAGTTCTTATAATCATTTTACGCGTACTGTTAGGCATTAGATAATAATAAACGTATAAGTAACAAGTGCCGAGTCACATTTACATATGAAAACATTGCATGTAAACAATAAACGCGAATGAAATGCAAAGCCTAACATGGGCAATGCGGAGAAGATTTGCGTGCTCTACATTGCATAATATATTGAATCTGACCCAACACATCGTTATACGTGTTACGAATTCTCATTCAATTATGTATTAATAAATGAAGTGTGAATATATTATCGAAAAATATGAGCAAGTTAAATCATCAAATGCAAAATTAGCCGCTTTAAAAGAATTTTATTGTTTTATTCTCGCTTTGTTAAATATCAAATATTATATCTACAAGTAAATAGTAACAATGAACCCATGCGCTGGGAAAGACAAACAGACAACACATACAAAACTTGACATTTATGATCGCAGTCCGATTTCCAAAATTTTATGTAGTTACTTATAAAAATATAATGTAATTTTTAATATAATTATTTATGTTTACAGAGCAGGATGTGTAGTGCTAGCACAATGGTTGCGTGATCGGTCACCATGCGCCTCTTCCGCGGTGCGAAGCGCAGGGAAGTGACCGGGCCGCAGGCCGCTCCGCTGGGGGACCTCGCCGCGAACACCCCGCACAGCTACACGCTGGTCACCGCACTCCCCGCCATGGTCATGGAGGATGATGTCAATGATATGAAAAAAGGTACCAACCGATTAAGACAACCACAGTAATATGTTTAATTTAAAAGAAAAACAATAATATGAAAAATATTTATTTAAGCTTTACTTACGTACATACTCGTATAATTTTTATAGTATACATACCCAAACTTTACTTGTCCAAACTGAATCATTAACGTTCAAACGAAATCGCTGGTTCTAAAGGAATGAAAATTTTCTGCTAAAGGGATGTATCTGTCCCTTCTTCTAATCTTTATCTTAAAAAAAAACAGTTTATAATTACGTATTATTAGACGTATAATCTACAGCATAATTCTTTTTCAACAGTGCCCAATCATGTCAATATATTTTCTTTCAGTGTTTGCAACATGGGGTCGACGAATGGGAAAAAAATTAGATATGTTGAAAAAAAATGAGACCAAGGAATCTCCCGAAGAATCAACAAAAAACGATATCGTGAACGATGAAAATTCTATAATTAGTACGGGCCAATACAAGAAAAATAGTAAACAAAATTGGAAAATGGGAAGAAGCAGTTCTGATTCGGCATCTATTAAAAAAGACAATGACTCCGATTCAATTAGAAGTGGCTCAAGAGACAGGTCACCTAGTCCCTTTAAATCTTTTTTCCATAGAATGGGATCTACTGGGATGTTAAATAGCTCAAAAACTCACTCTCTTAATACACCAAAAACACAGGACAATTATTCTATATCAAATGGACCTACTTTATACCGTAGTTGTTCAACATCACACTTATCCACATATATCAAAGCAGATGACCCTTCCGATGATATAGACTTACAAAATACTAATTCTGGAAATAAAACCTCCCCATCCAAACAAAAACATAATCTTGTACCAGATGAAAGTTTAGGTAATTCGTCAGCGAAAGCTATTAGTTGTGATAATATACCAACTAAATTAGACGGATCACAAAATACTGGATCGTGTAAAAAACCAAATTTTCCCTATGCGTTTTTGCGCTCCAAACTATCAGTTCTACCTGAAGAAAATAGCTTGGCCTCGCAACACAGATCTATATCGGTTAGACAAAGTTTTTCAGAAAGAATAGATCGCAAATCTCCAAAATTAAGAAGAGATAGAATATATTTACCTAATTCAAAATCGGAAGAACGATATCAAAGCAGTGATAATATATCCGTCCACGGGGAAAACATTCTTATGAATGGTGGTCTAAGAAACAATTATGACTTCGCAAGAAGTTCAATGAGAAGTATAAATGATAGTGAATTAAACCCATACCAGTCTCGACATATTGAAGATGTTTCTAGAAGATCATCTATGATATCTCAAAAAGCTCCGTTTGATTATGATCCCATGCTAACACCAAGAAATAGAAATAGTTTACCGGTTTATGAATATCGAGCAGCTTTAGGTTCCTCACAGGATTTAAAGACTGACCTTGCATCTTCAACCCAAAGTATACATCAAGAAGTCCTTCAAGCTCACCGATTGAGTAATTATGTAAGCTCAAATGAATCCGGCTATGACAGTGATGGTAGACCTACGGATGAACATAGTAACCATTCACCTCCGGTATATTTATGTCATACAAAAAGTACGTCAAAAAATATGAATGGTGAATTGGGCCACGGTACATTTTCACGCCAGTTGAGTCTAAATCATAAGACAAGTGGGAATAAATTTCAAATTCCAACAAGAAGAAGTTCAACGCCTTGTGCTTTATTTCCTTTAGAGAAAAACACATCGTACGAATATGAAAATGAAAATAAATACAAACACAATGACGTAAATCAACTTATAACGATAGATTACAACGATGCTAAACCACCGCCGCTTCCAAAGAAAACCATTAATAAAAAAATGCCCTACATTTACAAAACCATAACTTTAGATGAACGTGTTCAAACAAGAAAAATAAAATTATTACAATCACAATTGGTTTCTATTGACCATTCTTCTACACCTAATCTCAGCGAAAATGTTCTTAATATGTCCGAAGATTTGGTTGACATACAGCAAATTCAAGAAACCGATATTCTTGGCAGAGGACCCTGTACGAAACGATTCAGAAAAATAAGATTATTAAAAACAAGGTTAGACGAAAGTCTGGGAGTATATCTAGCACAACATAGAGTAGACTTTGAAAGTGGTGGATCTAACTACGAAATACGTTATATAGTTGTAAAACTTGATTTCGATGGTATAGCCCATAGAGATGGAAGGCTTCGCATAGGTGACGAAATAGTTAATGTGAACGGAAAAGTTTTAAGAGGACTATCTTCTTTGAGAGAGGTCCAACATATTGTGAATTCCTGTTCTACAGAAGCAACCATTGAACAAGGTGCACTATTTCAAAGGTATCAAGTGGACCTTGTTATGGCACATGACGAAATATCTCCTATTATATTAAGCCGAATTATAAATAATCAGCCTAGTGAGCAGAGTCCAATGCATTCTATGTCAAACATCCCACCTGATATAATACCTCAAACAATACATAAACCTACTTCATCAAGTCAAATCGTAATTGAAACACATTTTCCAAGTGAGGATCAATCATACAACCAAAACTTAAATCGTACAAGTGAGCGTTTCAGTGAAAAATTGGAATCAAATAAAAAATGTGAAATTGGAGTTCAGGTAAACAATAGTCTATTGTTATCAAATCAGAAAAGTGACGACGAAAAGTTACTAGAACGTAACTGCTACACGCAATCTCATCCGTCTCTGCAAAACATCACAAACATAGAAATTTCAATGAGATCATCTCCAATACTAAGACACGCAAATAATAACAATTATAGACCGATATCACTTCACAGCTCTCGCCCTCCGCCGATAGTTGGCTTATCCGTCAGTAACGACAATGCATCGAATGAAAATAGAGAAAATCCTTCACACTATATAAAAAATGCACAAAGATTATATCAAAATAGATCTTTCGAAAGCATACCAGAACAATTGCGATGCAACAACAGTCGCAGTAGATTTTTCAATAGGGTAGGGTCACAAAGATGTTCACCTAATTACGGAACACATGTATCACGACATCAAGAATATAATAATGGCCCAGAAAATATACATGTTTCTTATAATACATTGCACAGAGCTGAATTTTGGAAAGGATCTGGTCACAAGAGTCTCGGATTCAGTATTGTCGGAGGAACTGATTCTCCGAAAGGCCAAATGGGAATCTTTGTTAAGACAGTTTTTCCAAATGGTCAAGCAGCTGATAAGGGAACTATCTATGAAGGTACTAAAAATTAAAACAAATAATACTATAATATATAATAGTATAGTATATTGTCCAAAGATTGCAAATTAATCCATTATACCCAATTTCAGGTGACGAGATTTTGTCTGTTAACAACGTACCGACGCGTGGACTGAGCCACGCAGGCGCGATATCGTTGTTCAAACAAGTAAAAGAAGGAAAAATAGAATTGACGCTTTCAAGAAGAAGGTAGAGAACAAATATAACCATATTAATTATTTTATAAATTATTTTTTATTGGAAAAATAATAATCATATTCTATTTGTTTCAGAGCTCCTAGGTCTAGATCTGTGGAACCTCTCGGCAATTTTCGCGGTGACACCAAAAGAGATTAATGCTAGATGCTCCCCAAAGACAGTAAATCATGTTCTTATTAAGTGCAATAACATTTAACATTTTACTTTACTATTTGGCCAAAGGCGAAAACATTTATTACTATTTAGAATTACTTCTTAGATGTTTAAAGGTACGTGGTACTTTATAACGTTATGTGGAGGCGAGTCTTCGTTAATTAAAGCTTCTTATTCATGTTGATTAATAAAATGGCTGAAATATGTTACACATTTAATTAATCAGCTTATAAAGTTATATTGTATATAATGCGCCACGCTTCCTTCTTCTTACATTTAAAATATACTTGTATTGTCATGTCATGTTATGTGTCGATATTTAATGTGAAATATTAATAAGTATTTTAAAATGTGCATAAAATAAGACTGTATGTAGTATCTGCCTGTAAGTTCTACGTTAGATATGATATTACGTATATGATAATTATAATATCCCGTTAGGAATGCTAGATCTCGTTATATTCTCGCTGTAATTGTACGTATTCCACTAGGTGCTAAATATGTTCACCCTAATTTATAGCTTCTATAATATAATTACAGAACTCATAACTTTAAATCTAACATTAAATAGACTGATAATTCGATTTTCTATTACAATTCCTTGTACCTATATTCACAACCAAAGGTTAGTCATAACGTGGGTATTATTTAAATCAATTTTCTACGCAATCTCTGTTATTGTACCACAAGTCGCCGATCTGTAAATGACAGCGAATGTACTCCGTCCAGTTAAAAATATATAAAAGGTCCATTATTGCTTTTTTGTATTGAAAAATTGGCAGCCACAATCCGAAGAACGCGATGAGAAACGAACGGAACCGAAACCATCCAAAACGATCGAAATTAAATGTTTATATAATTAATTAATTAATGATATCCAAAATCAGTATTGACAAAATGATAATTATAGTATTTGTAAATAAATTGTTAAGATATCTCCGTATGCTTCCACATCTTTAGTTGAAAATAAAACATTTATCAGTACCAAATGTATTTTATTATATTCAACTGTAAGATAAAAACTACACATAAATATCAAAATATAAAAATACTTTCTACTAGCAATAATAGGATGCTGGAGGAACTTACTCTATTTATTACTGTCATTATATAATCTTCTACGGTCATTACAACTAATTTTTTTGTCAATAATAATTATTTAATGTCGCATAAAATAGCAACTCCTCTGAGAATCCAGTGTTCGGGATTTTTAAGTGTAGGCAACCATAGTGGAGTGATAAAAGTTAAATCTGTGCGACGTGGTTTCTTATACACAGGACACTGAAAAGTCAGTTTTAAATTCATTTATTTCCTACTTATTATACTAACTACTTACAATAATAATTGGTTAATCACTTATCACTATTTTTAATTCCAAATTTCGTGATGTATTAAGTCATTGCGTTAGGCTTAGTAACGTAATTGGAAGTGTGGGATTAGACTATAGTTCATCACGCTGGCAAAGTATGGGTTAGTGGACTTCATAATGTCTTTCGAAAACTTGATAGCATCTCTCAGACATGCAACTTTTACTCATAATTTATTCTTTCACTGTAAGACAAGGGGTAATCATTTTAGAAATGATTACCCCTTGTATCATATATGAATATATTAGAAATGCGGGACCAGGGATTTGAACTAACTTCACTGTTAATTAAAATTGTTTCACATATACTTACTTGCAATTTATTAACGGAAAAATAATAAGGTATCCGGCGTTATATCGCATATTAATTATCCGTAATCCAGCCGGATGGCAAATTAAAAACGCATACGCCTATTACCGAATACTGGATATACCGTTACATCTCTCTCTCTCCCCCACCCCCTCTCCCTCTCTATCCCTGTCTCTCTCTCCCTCTCTCCCTCTCTATCCCTGTCTCTCTCTTCCTCTCTCCCTCTCTCTCTCTCAGCATATAAGTCAAAAAGACCCACCTGATAAAGCTTAGGGTCTTTAGGTGCAGTAGAATTGATAGCGTAGATATGAACTACAGGTAAGGCGGTATATAAGACTTTCAGTGTGGACTCGCAAAGACGCTGATTGCGTCGGTCCCAGCCAGCGCCGTCCAGGAACAGACCGTGTACATACACACCCTCCTATATAAATGTTATTATTAAATTCCATTTAAGTTTAAATATTACATAGATTATATAGATTCTCAAATCTCTTAGAAATAATAAAGTTTAAAAATAACTTAATATATTTAAAGAGACATTCATTTCATAAATAACTATATCAATAAACGTACAGCTGGAGGTGCTTTAACTTCCTCGTAGGTGGATTTAGTCACGTCATTATGCAACGACACCATATCCAAGGCCCATCCCTTATGAGCTCTCGTCACTTCTTGTCGCATGGCCGTTAGAAATCCTTAAAATGTGTTTACATTTTAATCATTCACACTTATATTTAAAAAAATATCCAAAATATGTAAAATAGCTTCAAAACATTTTTACTTTTTATATTTTGAAATTTTTCTCATTTATTTTTTACATAAATGTAATCATCACATAGCTATAGGTACAATAATTTTATTGATATACTAAAAATTATTGTAATACCGACTTATATTTCAATCAACACTATATTATTAAAGCGAAAATGTGTGTGTTTGTACGTTTGTTACTTTCTTGCTGCTGCTTCTAATGTGCTGGACAATTTTTTGATAAAATCAATACCCAATTAGTTCCTCGGATACTTGGGCACCTTAAGACGCATGTGATGTTTATCGTACCTTGAGGATTAAAAAAGCCAGTCATCCAAAAGGAGTAAGGGCGCGCTTGGAAGCACCACGAGGAGAACTGAATGTTGCGCTCCAGGAACTCCGTGAACCAGAAGCCGAGCGTGGAGGACGACCACGACCCCTTCTGCCAGATGTTGGGTACCTTCGCGTCGTAGATGTTGTCGAGGGAGTCTCGCAATGCCTGTTTAAGATTTTTTATTAACACTAAAGTCAATTTAATTCTGAAATTGATAATTTTTATCGAAAAAATAAATTATAAAAATAAATATACTCAAAAACAAGGCAGTGGTAGCCCAGCGGTAACGTGCTCGCTTGTATAATCGTAATGCGGGTTCAAATCCGTCTCGCACCTCTGTTATTTTCATGTGCGAATCATTTCTATCATGATTACCACATGCCTTACGGTGAAGGAAAACATCATGAGGAAACCTGCATGTCTGAGAAAACCTAGCAAATTTTTGAAAGATATGTGGAGTCCACCAACACGCGGCCAGCGCGGTGGACTATGGTCCCCCTCGTACCGAGAGAGGCCCGTGCCCAGCAGTGGTGACGTTAAAAAGGGCACAACACAAGAAGACAACTATACTCAAACGAAAATATACAAAACAAAAATATGTACGCTTATAAAACGAAGCTAAACTAGTTATGAACTAACATATCTAAAATCCAATGGAAATTAGTAATATGAATTTTTAACCACAAATAAGCATTAAAATTAAAAGCAGATGTTACTTGATGTAAAATGTTCAATCGTTGCCTATGTTCTTATCGCTATAAACATAATAACTTGCAAATAACTTAATAAAACACTACATAACGTGCTTCCAAGACTACAAATAATAATAAGTTCAATCTGTGTTTCACCTTTGTAAAGAATTGTAAAACAAAACTGTTATCGTTCTTAGAAATTTAATTATTTGAACCTGTCAATATAAGTGGATAAAATTAAATGTAAACTCGTATTTTATGCGAAGAAGAATGCAATTAAAATACCTCATTCATAATAATTGTTCCGTCTATCGCTAGCAGTAAATCTTTTAGAGTAGTTCTCACTAAAGATATTACTTTCTGCATTCTATCAATTTCCTGCCTCAAGAATATCACCATGGAATTCAATATCCCGTAGTGACGTAATCTTGAACAAGGAACACGATCATTATTTTCTTAAAATATAAAAATTTTGCATTGATAGGTTACTATGGTACGATTTGAATGAAATTTAATCATCATCTATTTGGGTTCTTCTTATATTCAAAATTAAATAAAAAGGTGAAAAGTAAAGGAAAAATATCTACTATAGGTCATCCTATGCTATTAAACAAGACATATTTAGTAATCACGTTCTCGAAAATTACTTTAACGTATTACATATAGGTAATTTACAATGTGGGGGTTTACATTGGTGAAATATATCAGTACTACGAGTAGCTAGTTTGGTATCTGGGGAAATTCATTTTCTCCGTACTTTCACCAAAAGATTTGTTCGCAATATGGTTTATAATTTCACCGCGACTGTCTGAACATCCGAATAGTTACGAGTTGTGTTTTATTCTTATAACATTAAATGAGCAATTATTGTATAATTATTATGAATGTATACAATTATTTCGTGTATCTCACAAACGGCTGTAACGATTTGGATCAAATTTTGTACTTTGATAAGATTTTGCTTATTACGAGTATATAGGCTAGGAGTGGTCAGAATGTAATTTTATCTTTTCTTAAAACAAGAAAACGCCGAACGAAGCTCGGACGCTCAGGTATTGTTCCTAAAATCACGTCATCTTTAGTACTTCATTCAGGACCTTAATACTATATATTCTATATCTTCTTGTATTCTAGATTCCTAATATTAATATGACAGTATAAAAATTGAGTAAGTACCTCTCTTTTACTTCATGCGGATCGAAATCGGGCGGAACTTTCTCCAGCATCTCTTTACTTTGCCTATAAACGGATGCCTCGCGGGTCTCGCCGCCGCCTGAACTAGACTCTTTCGGTTGGATTGATAGTATTGTGTCTAGTAACTCTTGGGTTATATTTCTTTGGTAACTAAAATATATTATTATTTGAATCAAGACATGATTAATCAAATATATATTTTAACATCTTTAGCGTGTGTGCAATGGTTTCTGAGTATTTTCGGGGAAATTTAAAGACGAAAAGAAAGACCCCCGAAAGGCGGGATGTGAATTCACTTCACTGTGTTACCTAAGCAAAAGCATTACCAGTGGGATACTACAACTTATTATTTCACGGTACAATACAATATTTTCAAAAGGTATGTATGTGTTTAAGTCAATTTTCAAAAATATTTAATGTCTAGCGAAGATTTTGTATTTCATAAATACAACGTCTTGTCTTTATTACATTAACAAAACATTATATTATACAGTCCTTATATGAAAATTAATAATAACTTATCTCTAGGAATTGTAATTTCTACCAGTCCACTAATAACAATGGTAGTGTGTAACAGGTTAATTTAGTGTGAGCAGATATAAAAATACATACTTATTATTCTTTCATTTATAATATACATCTATTTAGTATATTATGAATAAAAGAATATATATTAATTTAGTATCAATTAAATTATAATAAAGACAAAACTAACGTAATATCAGCATTTGTGTGTAAGCCGTAAGCTTGTGGCGGGTCAGTAGTTTTCATTTTCTCAATTTCTTCAATATATTCAGGTATATTTTTGAATTTCATAATACCATAGTTTTTATAAAATTGAAAATCATCAGAAAACAATTGTTCTGTAAACCATACTTTACAGAAGGTTTCGAGGAGGCGATTGTCATAGTCATCCGTCACTCTTCCTCCATATTGTACGGCAGACACCATGTACCTTGACAAAATAATAAAAATACTAAATAAAATATATATTTAAAGTTGATTTATATAATTATTCAAAAATATATATAACACAGCTCTCTTAGATACTAGTGCATTGTAAAAAAAACGATTGGATTACTAAAGACGGAATATCGATAGGTCAGATCTAGTATAGTAAGTATTATGTGATCTGTGGACAGATCTAATATTTCTTTTAAAATTATTGGTATAGCATGTTAGAGTTTTCATTTAAATTTAAAGTTTTGTTTAAAAGTATCTATAAAAATTAAAAACTTTGAAAAAACATTATTTTCTATTATTCGAATAAGTTGTTGTCGAATTGTCAGTAAGTTCTCAAAATACTTGTAGTAAAACATTATATCAATAAAAAATTATTTAATAAACATTGTAGTGTAGATGTTTAAACCTACAAAATGTAAAGAATATTGTATTTACCGTACTGTAGTCCAGCTAACCAGCTGACCGGGTTCTAACACATCCAGATGATTCTGAACGAACATGCACGAAGCGAGCCAATCTGCCGAGTTGAACTCATAGGGAATGTTCCATCCCAAAGGTCCGAATTTTCGTCTCTCTTGCACCACCGTGTGAAGGAACGAGATCGTGTATATGAGAGGCAAATAGAATGGACTATCGCTGTAGTCTAGGAAATCTTGATTCATCGAATCGTAAGTCCTCATTAAGCCAGCTTTTATACCTTAGGACGTCCAAAATGAATTTACTTAATAATATTGTAAGGCCCTTAAAGTTGGTTTACGCAATAATAAGTTTTGTTTAAATTCCTTTATATACAACAATTATTTAATTTTAATAATAACCTTCTACAGTCGGAAGTTATCATTGAACTTTAGTTCAAAACATAAGAACACTGCACTATTATAGTACACACGTAATATAGATCTTTTATTACTTCATTCAGTCATGGATTTAATCTCTGCACTTTAATATAAGGGCCTTTAGCCACAATCTTTTTTAAAATTTAACTGTTTAAAGTGTAACTCAGTAGAACTCTATTTATTTTTTTTTAAATATAAGAACTAAAAATATAAACATACCCGATGGAGGTTCACAAGTATATTTAATTGACATTTGTAAAAGTGTAATTGGAAATTTATTATGAACTTCCGTAGTAATCCACAGTCTAAAATAAGAAAAGGAATGAGACCACTAAAGAAAAATAGTAAAAGAAATAGGACAAAATATTAAATTAGACAACCTGAAAGTTTCGTGAATTTTCTCCGGATCCTTCTCTAATTCAGCAAATTGTTCCATAATTTCTGCCATGTATTCCAATCCTAAATGGCAGTTTTGAAGTAAAACCCATAAGCCCTGTAGATCGATATTAATTATTATTTCGCGTGTTCCAACAGTTTTCCGGTGTCACTTTCACTAGAATCTGCCTTAGTATTACCATAGAAAATCCAATTAAACTTTATTCGTGCCGTAGTTTAGCGGCGTACAAATGACTTAGAAAAAGTAACATTCGCTTTTTGGCTAAAATGACTTTTATAAAGTTGCATTCTTTTTTTTTGCTATTTAAGTTCAATGACTTCCTCCTTTCATTCTGATGCTTCTTTAACTGCCTAGTAGGTAGTTACTCCATGTCATAGTCTATTTGTATACTAAATATCATTTAAATATATTTAGCTACTTCAGCATGAAGGGGATACACACACACACACACACACACACACACACACACACACACACGCGCGCGCGCGCGCGCGTACAAACACACGTAAATATACAAATTATTCATATTTATATTTAGTAATAGCCCAATTAATTTGAAATCACAGACACAAAATTCACTTTAATCTATCAACAAGTATATTTTAATTACCTCTTTCAACGCCCGGTCAATCAATTTTCTGGCATGTACTTCCTGACCCTGTCCCATAGATATCGAAGAACAAAGGCATTCAAGCCTCTTGGCAGTTTGCTCAATCGATGGCGTTGGATCCGAGCCCATCGAGAGGAAACCAATTAGGGGCACTAATGGACGTGATTCTAACACCATTTGCTATAAATGAATAGACATTAAGGCTATGATAGACGTGTGTATATAAAGTATAAGATACAATTTAAAGTATAATATATTTTTTTATTCCTATAATTCACAATATATACCTCATAATTCACAATGACAGCTTCAGAAAACTTTGGCCCCATTGAGCTTATCACATACTTTCTGAAAATTCAGGAATTAAATTAATTTTGACTCATTAAATAACCTAAAATAAATATGATAAGAGATTCAATTTTTATTACTTCTCACCTAATAAAAATAGAAATAGGTACCTAAAAGAATTTAGTTGAACGTAATATATTGAGTCACATCGCACCCCATTTATAATATTAAATAATGAAATTAATACTACATAATCAAAATATAATCCATTATCTAATTCAAAAAAATATGAACTCTTACAAGCTCTGAGCCAAAGCCCGATCAGGGCACCAGGAGCGAACCATTAACAGTTTTCTGAACACATCGAGTGTGTGATATCCGTCCGGCAACGGCTCCTCCTCAGGAGCCTCTTTATCAAACCTTGGAACAACATTTTAGTCCGTATAATATATACCTACTTTGGCCTTATTACACTTTAGTACTTTGTATAAAAATCAAAATAAACCCGCAAAATAATCCAAATACATAATATTATTTAGTACACATTAACGTGTACGTGTAATCGTAAAAGAGGATTTTTGTATTGTAGGAGCTACTTACTACAAAAAACTATAGTTTTATTTCTAGACTAATTATTTTGGCTTTTTAGAAATCCTCCGTCTTTGAAATCGGTTAATATTGGAATATTGCGTTTGACGCGCAATTATCAAGAGTAAGTAGTACTAAATGAAACTATCAACCTACCAATTCTTCCAGCCTTTTTCATTATGCGTAACTTGATCAAGTATATTCGTGAATTGCCGAAGACCAGACAGTTGTACTAAGTTTAACCAGGACATATCTGTTACCCATTTAAATGGTTTTGGAGGACACGCATTCAAATCAAGTGCAGCGCCACCTACATTTTAACCGTTATATAAAATTGTTTTAAAATACTCATATAATTGCATGAAGAAATAATCATTTACCCTTTATAAATGTTTGAAACTCATCAAACGATATATATTCTCTTTGAAGATCAATCTTGAGAGTTAATAGTAATGTGAACAGATATTTGTGCTTCTCATAAAATCCTCGACTAATATATTTCCACACGTCATAAGTCTAGATAAAAAAAATACACGTACCTAATACAATTTTTATATGAAAAAATAAGGTAAGTAAATACATGTATTATATCGAATTCAGAGTACAATAATCTAGATTTTACGTAGTATGACTAACAAACAGTGATTCCAAACATTACGTTTGACGCACAATTTCAAGGAAAATAACATTAACGTATTGATAATACTAATAATTATAATTATAATTATTTACTTGCGACTCACCATCTCTCTGATCAGGTTCATCCCTATGTTCGTTTAAGCATTTTCTCAGAAATATGTACATTTCTCAGAAATGAGATATTTTTATCGCAGTTAAAATTATCCTAATCCGGATATGCCGCTATTAACATATCCAATTTAATCAAAATCTGTCTAGAGGTTTCCTCGTGATGCGGTCAAAGAAAGACAGACGTACAAAAATGCTACAAACTATAGATTCATCTCCTTCTCGTACAGTGTATCAGTAATAATGATAATTTTAAAAAAACCAAAAAGTTGTTAATGTACTTAACTATTATTATTACTCTAACTGACTCAGAACAAATAATATTATTATAATATTATTTGTACTTTAGTAACTTCATTAATGTGACATTTACCAAGTACTCAATAATAAAGGCGATTCGTTTAAACGTGATGGGACTTGGCTGCGATCTTTCCATTGATATATCGAACCTCTCCAGAAACTGCGCCAAAGATGTCTGATACATGTTGCATACAAGCGACATGTTGCAGATTAGGAAGTAAAGCACTGAGCCGCGAGTTGCCACCGGTCTAAACTCTTCACGTGCTATGTTTATCTTTTCTTCTGTTTCCTTTGCCCCGTCTAGTTTTTCTTTAACCTAGTATAGTAAAAGTCTATGTCTATGAAAATTAAAAATAAATTTAATGAACACTTGTAAATCTTTTAAAAGTGATGTTTTGTTAAAAGTAGAGTTTAATCTTTATGAATTATTTTAGGATTTTTTCGCGTATTTATTCAAATTTTTAGGTGCCTACGTAGTACGTTTCCAATACTTTACAGCAATGATTGTCGATTTTATCAGCGTAAAAAAAGCAAACACATTTATATTTCAGAACAAACCTCAGTAGCAGTAGCTTTTGTTATATTCAGTACTTGGATCAAAGACACATCTTCAACTAGCGACCCTTGTATAGTAGTCAATTTATGCAACAAATTCTCTTCTAATTCCTGCATTTTACGTCTGTTTGCCGTAACGTCCATAATCAATTGGGTTCGTTCAGCTTCCATCTCAGCCTTCTCCGTTAATATCACACGTCCTAATAATTGCTCTTCCAAACCTATTAAAAAATAAATCAAAACATATAATATAAAAATAATTGTAATTATTATAGTAATTTGGCATTTATATCATTATATATAATATCTTAAATTTATATCAATGAATGTAAAAGATGATGTATATTTTTTACCTTGCATTGTGACAGTAAAATCAATAATGGAAGTACGCGCCGATATTTCCGGGGTATAAGCTGGGTTTGGTAGCTTTGTAGTTATATAAATTTTATGACCTGCCGTCACGTCAATTTCTTTGTCACCCAATTTTACCTGTAATTACTTTATGTTCAATGTATTTTATGTTTGTAGCAACTTAAATACGAAAAATATCCTTAATTCTTAATATACTTATGAAATGATTATGTATTAATAATAATTTATTAAAAACATAAGTTCACTTTACTTTATAAGATGAACCAATTTTAATATAGTTTTTCTCCAAAATATTATCCAGAGCTGGATCAAGTTCTTCAGCAACATCTTCGATCAACATCGGTCTTCCCAATGACACACAATCTTCTACATGATTTCTATAAACAAAAAATTCATTTAAAAGCTTTTAATATAAACAAAATGATTTATTATTTTCTAATAGTATTGATTAAAAAAACATATTATGTAAATCTAAATAGTTTTGAGATGTGCCCAGACCAGATTAATATTTCAATCAGGGGTTAGGTACTAACCACCTAATAATATCGAATAAAAACTTTATAATTATTACGATAAATTGTTAATAAGCATTGATATACTAGGAAAAAAGGTGTAGATAAGTCATACGCGCTCAAAAAGTGGCACACTAAAACTAGGCTATTGGCCTACCAACGCGTTGACGACGCACTGTCGAGAATTATATTTGTCTCTTTTTCACTGGCGATACTTGAATCATGCCATCCTATTTTGACGACTAATCGTAATGTAGTGTGTTATTGCAATATTTTTAGTTATTTTGTATTCATGTGTGCGTTAGTGTGCCGTTTTTGAAGATAGAATGTCGTTTAGGTAACGTATCTACACCTTTTTACTTATAATATCATTGTTAATAAGGTAAACTGTAAACCTGAAATATTTATGATTGAGCGTCGTAACGATGAGATCATTAAACTTCTCCATATTTTTGATCCAAATTTTTCCCTGTGTTTGAGGATCAATGAGTAAGGGGAAACGTGAGGCCTTCGTTACAATAATACCGTTTTGCACTGATAATTCGTCAGTTGGTAATCCACATAAATTCCAATCGCCAATCTAAATAATCAATGTATCACAATCATAATATGTACCTATATATAATAGTTAAAGTACCTACCTCGTTAATATTACTACATTATAGTATGTGCCTCACTAGTATTTCAATTAATTTTATCACACTTCAATTTACTATCATAGAAACAAAAAATCATATCTTACCGTAGCAGCATCTGTGAGTTGATCGGTAATGCTCAAATTCATAGATACTGGGATTTTTCTTCTCAATAATTCATGAAGCCAGCTTTGAATCAAGAGAAGTCTGAACTCTTGATTGAATGGCCCAGTGTATGATAAAAATCTAAAATTGCAAGGTTCTATACAATTGCAGCGTATGTTATCATATTGCGTTATTTGCATAAAATTGTGTATTTGTTTACTTTTAATATTATATTTTTTGACAAAGCATAATTCAAAAAAAATTGCAAATCGTATAACAACCTCGAAAAAATATTTTATATAATGTTAAATATTTGTCTAAGAAAGTAGCATAACAATAAACTGTTTTATCCAACATACTTACCCAGTAAGTAGTACAATATCTCCAATAAGTCTCTCTATTTCAGATTTGAACAAAGCAGACTGTTCGGTCCACCGTACCCTCTCCCCACTCAGTCCATTGATCAATGCGGTGGCGGCGTCCATCTTCTGCTGGCACTTGGCGGCGTCATCGAGTACCGCTTGCTTTAATGTCATTGCCTCTTCGAACTGACGTTGCACTTCGGCTAATTCACGCTATAGATAATAATATATCTATGTAATAAAAACGATGTGCTTTTCGGTGGCTTGGATCGATTCTTTAAGGAAAATAATTTAGTAAAATCAGCCCCGTAATCCGTAAAGACTGAATACTGTATAAATTTAATTAAAATTGGTACAAGGCCTGTTAAATAACACAACAAAAGGATTATTTTATACTCTCTATGACTTGCAAGTGATTTTAAACTTTTGCAGTTCCTCTTGCTAACCATGTATCAGTATTAGAAGTAATTAATTTTAATAATTGGACTGATATAAGCCCATTTTCCTAGTAAAAAAACTACAAGCCAGAAAATATAGGCATTTTCGCATGGTAATATACCTACTCATAAGATACTACCTCTTTCGAATCTAACAAAGCTTCAGCTTGTTCCAGCTCCCTCTTAGCAGCCTGATACTTGCCCTGCATTACAGCTAAATTGGCTTTCAAAGGCAGTACGTCCTTATTAACACCATAGAATTGGGCCATTGCGATAGTCCATGATATTAAACCAGCAACATTGCCGCAAGCTATTTTAGCAGCTTCAAATGTATACTGACTGAAAATTTACATTCGTTTAATAATCTGAGAAATTAAAAAAAAACAATATTAACTTGGCGTAAGATATACCTGAAATTAAAATATGGTTGTAATAAATCAATCATTTCAGCATTGATTTCGTCTTTAGGATAAAACTTTAAATTGTTCAAAAATCTTGCATCTGCCATCACCTAATAACATTTGAAATTAATATTAAGAGTTTTTAATTCTCTATTTTCTTTCTCAATACTTTTTTCGTTAATATACTCACTTTTAACGACTCAGCCCACGAAGCAGTCAAGAATTGTTTTTCAGGATCAGGTCTAATGGGATCAATACGTTTCCTGAAGAGAAGTATCACAGCGTCCATGATCAAAGTAATGAGATATGGCGGTTTTCCCAGTTTTCTTACCGTCGCTATGTCAGCTGCATTGATAGTCTACAATAATAGTATTCAAATATAGTATGTAAAAACAATTAACATAAAAATAAATTTCCATCAAGATCGATCGATTTTTGTTTTTGTAGTTTTAATAACAAACATACGAGTATAATAAGAAGGATTGAAGATAGTATCTTACCTGCAAAGCGGCCTCAGCAGCGTCTAGCGCGGGCTTGGCTGCCGCCAGCTTCTCTTCAGCGACAGCAGTCTCCGCCGCGATGACACTCACCAATTTCACCGCCCTATCTTTGACTGCCAGTACCTCCGCCTTTACGACTTCCGCGGCCGCTGCTGAATCTGCTACTGCGGCTAACACCTAATGCATGAACGGTTTTATTTTTAATTCCCTGTAGGTTTCTATTCGAACTTATTAAACACAAAAATACCATGGGACGTGCAAATATTCTAATATATAAAAATCTCGTGTCACAGTGTTTGTTATCGAAATCCTCGGAAATTGCTTGACCGATATTTATGATTTTTTTTCTGTACATTTGGTAGGTCTGAGAATAGGTCGTAGGCTATTTTTTATTCCCCTAGGTGATGAGCGTGGCCAGATTTTTTTTAGTTTTTATTCTAAGAGCAAATTTTTATTTATTTATTTTTTTATGATTTGGCATTAAAATACTTTTAATCCTAAACGTTCATCCTTCTCTACCTATCCCTATTTTTCTCCCTAACTACCACCAATCCCTATTTTTAATAGTGTTATTATGCGGGCGGAGCCGCGGGAATTACTAGTATAAGATAATAATAATGGATAATATCCACCTAACTTATTTTGGCCAAACTCTGACTTTTACCAACTGTAAACTATAAAATTTTATACATTGTAATATTTTGATACAGGATATAATATTATAGTGCACCAGTATGTTCGCGTTCCTTACTTTTGTGACTCTCATATTTTAGTCTTCTCATACATTTTCACCCTCGCGTATCCTCGTTATTTTCCAAAACCATAAAACTTGTTACCTAACTCTGGTAATAGCTGCCGATCTAAGCCTCAAGCCCGAAGCGAAGAATTAACCGTACGGTATGTACGGTTAATTCTTAATGTCTACTAAACCAATAAGAAAGTCCAGATGTATATATAAATATATACGTGTGTACGACGCAAATTATGTAATTTAAGTAATTATTATTTTTACTTCTTCTGCTTTAGCCGTAGCTTCCTTAATCTCAATTTCCTTAACTTCAAGCTCTTTCTTAAGAACGTCTACGCTTTCAGCGGCCTCAACTAGCTTATCCAATCCAGTTGTCATTCTGAATATATGAAAGGATGTTATTAATACATATATTACGAACGCAAAATATAGATCTTGAGAAAAATGTTGAATACAACATATTAATAACAACGAAAAGTAAGCCAAAATTAGTGTATACAGTAAACTCTTACCTTCTAGCTAATTCTGCAATCTGCATATGTTTCTCCTTATACAAAACCTTATAGCCTTCTAAGAAAGACAAATAAGACTTGGGTGTGACGTGCGCCTGACGCCTGAACCTTTCGTAGTACATGCTGCAGGTGTCCGCCACGTTGTCTTGTACCATACCCATTATTTCTATCAACTGCTGTTTTATTTCATTTGAACACACCACCTATGGTGAAAGTATGGTAACATATATATACTATATATCTCAAATTCTTAATGTGATTAAATATAAATTAATTTCAACTCTTATATCTTGCCGATTTTGAAAAGAAATAAGCCATTCTCATATTCCATTTTGAAAAGGAATACAATATCTACTAACGTTAAAATCCCAAAGGAAATGATGGGCTACTTCTATTAATGCCTCTCGTGGCCATTTTTGGAACCAGTCCATCGTAGATCCAGATATTAGTCCGGGGAATTTTAGCGCCCTGCTGCGGAATTTCTCACCGACCTGTTTACGTTAATTTATGTATACTTCTATAGAATCACAATAGTTATTTTTTTTTTCTTTACTTAAATCTTAACCTATCACAAGTAAATATGTATATTATTGTATAATTAAATATTTGAAAAGTTATATAATTTGTAACTGTGGTATAAAATTGTGCATTTCCCTATTAGTGTTTTTTATGAATTCTCGTAAATTTTTCAACAGCAGGCACTGGCCTAAACCATAAAATTTGCAATACATTACTATGGCACTAAATTTAAATATTTAATACCGGAGAGAAGCACAGAACGACGTGTAAGTTGGCTCTCGAGCGCATAATGAAATATTCATACAACACATCTGGTACTGGTATTCTCTTTGGTGCATATTTCTTCATTATAGGTGTTAACTCGTTTAATATTTCATCTGTGGTTAAGATCATATAAAATTTTATAAATTGTAATATTTTGCAATACAATTTAAGATGTAAAATACCTATGTTCAATTTAATTGATATTTTTTTTAATTTTCAAAGATTGCTTTGTGTTAAATAAGGACTAGGTACTATAAAAGAAACTGATGAGTATTCCTATCATATTTTCTTTAAAATGTTACCCATTTCATCCTTAGGAAACAGATTAGCGATTTCCCCTGAACTTAAAATATTGTTCAGAAATTCGAGGAACTGCTCATCTTTTATGTCATTATCAGTAAATATGAACGACACGCCTTGTCCCTGGAGTCCCGCCATTCGGTATAATATCTTTATATCGTCCATAAAATTATTTACGTTGTACGCTCTAAAAACACGAGGAAGAAATCATTCGCCTAATATTTCAAAATTATGAATTAAATATTATTCCTATATAAATTTTCAACTGAAACAGTATATTATGCAAATTAGCTAGCTTACGAAAGAACTTTTATTTGTTAGTTATTTACTGCTTACTTTAATATAAATTATTGTTTGTTATTATTAATTATTTGCTGAAACCGCATGTTTTAAGTCTCGTCATTTTAGAAGAAACTGGTTTGAATTTGTAAGAAACAATACTTACCTAGTCAATGTAATTTGATAGAATGAAAAGTTTGCTATAAATGTAGCTAGCTTTGTCAGGCTTTGTTTACCAGAGCCGCCAACACCCACGAGTAAAGCGTTACCGCTGAAAACAATATTGCCTGATTATGCTAAAAACAAACGTATTATAATACACAATTATTTTAAATGACATATATTATACATAGATTCTTTTTTTAGATTTAAACGAATATTTCAAACTAAATAAATATCTCTTCTTCCCATCGGTTAAACACCGCGAACCAAAAATTATAATTAAACCGCGAAAAATTTAAATATTATAAAATATATTGGCAGGACTACCCTATAGTTAGCGTTAGTTACGCCAGCTAAGAATGGAATATACAACGAATACGAATTAAGAAAATTTGATCTATGAGGAAGTTATTATAAAAATACTAAGAAAGTGTAAGAAACCACGAGGCCACTTATGAAATTCAAATTACAGGCCGTAAAACCATACGTATTTTCTATTCCGATGCTTTAAAACATTAAAAATAATAATACTTTAGAACTTGTTAAACAAAAATATAGATGTAATAAATAGAAAACAAATCATAATACTTAGAAGAGTACAATTAAAAATCTTACCGTGCCGTATTTATTATGCGCGATATTATGAATAAATGGACCATTGCATCGTGAAAGAATACAAGATCTAAATGAGCGCCTCGTATTTGCTCATTAAATTGCTCCTGGAACTGACCTAGTTTTGTTAAAACGAACTCCCATCTGAAATACATTACAAGTGTTCATTTCGTCCTCAAAGATCATTAGGGATGACTTCATTCCAAAGAGTTGATGACATGTTTAACGTTGAGGCTTAGCTTAGCGCTTAGAGAATGACAAATTATATATTTTAATAATTTTCTTAGTTGGTCTGTCTGTTCTCTATTCATTTAAAATAACAAAATGTAATATATGTATGTATATTAAATTAAAACTTTTAGTTATAGATATAATATTAAGTAATTAGGGCGAGCGAAGTGAGACCTAACACTATCCCACATCCTGAGCATTTTGCGGTACACTTTTCTGAAAAACTACCACGCCTATAGATTTGTGTTTTAACATAGTAATGTAACTTTATATCTAGATAGTCATTAAAAAAAATTAACATTAACAATTTGGTGTTCATTGGATAGACTCTTATACTAAAACGCCACCTGTTAGTAAACCAAATAGTTAACATCGCTGTAACATTATTACGCATTATAAAAACTAGACGAGCCCTTACAAGCTCAGCTTTTTGCTAGTTTAATAAATAAGTATATATTAATGCCATTCCTAACAATATTTTTTCATTTACATTTATTATTTTTTAAATAAATCATTACATAGAATATAATTGATGTAAAAATAAAATAAGTAACTAACGATGGCAATTCCTCATATATCTTAGGAGCGTCGGTACTGAAGTCCTCCTCCTCGTCCCCCGTGGGATCGACTGGTTCTCTGAGGAAGTTGACAAAGAAAGTTTCTTCTTCAGGAAACTCACTTAACACATCTGGTAACTCCTCAGCTGCTGTCTTCCAAAAATTGGCTACAAACCAATCCTTGTCATCGAATGTTGTAAACCTGATTGTCACACAAAAAAAAAAAATATTATTATTGTAGTAATAAAATTCATGGTGTTAATAATTTTTAAAACTGGACATACATAATGCACATAAAAAATGAAAATTTTATTATTATTTATTTTTAGAATAATTGTCAGGGTCATAACAAACTTTAATCGAAGTATTTTATTTATCACATCACTGTTTTACAAAATATGTTTAAATATATGTATTTGAATAGTACCTATATATATTTTTTTCATTATATTGAATATTTTAAATTATAATTTATTCAAATATAATAAAATACCTATCCGAAATAACTCGTAGGCATTCGTGGAACCAGAGCTTGAGAGCAGTTTTAATGGTCTGTAACTCATCCTTCTTTATAGTAAGTATTCCCTCCCAAATCCTGGATAAATCTCTAAGATTGAACACGTAATGAAACTTCGCTGGTGTTGGTAACATTTTTACCTACGTTCAA
Organism: Boloria euphrosyne; assembly: GCA_951802675.2. Classification (NCBI taxonomy): domain Eukaryota; kingdom Metazoa; phylum Arthropoda; class Insecta; order Lepidoptera; family Nymphalidae; genus Boloria; species Boloria euphrosyne. The sequence continues at coordinate 9,589,348 of OX637872.1, forward strand.
AAAAGTTTTTATGTCATATTTAAATAGAAAGGTAATATTTTGTATAATAATATTTGAACAGTACAAAATCACAATTCACGAATTTGTTATATTGAATGTCTCTTTGTAGACTTAGTTCTGAAGGAAACTAATGCCTCTTTGTAAGCTCAGTTCTGAAATAAATTATCTATTCAGTGCTAAAAAGAACTAGAGAAATTAATGTTTTAGAAACTCTTATTTATTAATATTTTATTAAAAGCGACTTGATACAATCTGATCGCCAAGGATTCAAAACCCCAAACCACGTTGAATCCATACTAATATTATAAATGCGAAAGTAACTCTGTCTGTCTGTCTGTCTGTCTGTCTGTCTGTCTGTTACCTTTTCACGCCTAAGCCACCCAACCGATTTTACTGAAATTTGGTATGTAGATAGTTCGCATTCATGAGAAGGAAATAGGCATATTATTTTTTGGAAATTCAACCCCTAAAAGGGTTAAAAGGGGTGGCAAAGTTTGTATGAGAAAAATATTTTTATTGCACATTTATGCATGAAACTTTGAATTAATGCTTTTTAATACAAATGATGAAACACGTATTTCAGGATTTTTCGAAATTCACCCCCATTGGGGGTTAAAGGGGGTGGCTAAGTTTGTATGGGAAATTTCATTCTATTGAAATATTTTGCGTGACACTGCAGAGCATTATTTCTCTGCAATACAAATTATGAGATACATATCTAAGCGTTTTTTGAAAATCAACCCCTATGGGGGTTAACGGGGGTGGCACAATTTGCGTAGGAAAAATATTTAACAGTAATTTTTACCATAAGCCATAACAATGAACCACGTACATCAGTTTATCATTAACGAAAAACACACAAAGAAATTATGATACACATAGTAGCAAAATTTGTTAAAAATAGGAAATAAGTTTTAATATACTCGTAAAATATACTCGTATATAGGTATCACATAGCAGCAAATATCGTATCATTTTCTATTTCATCTACAGCGCCAGTTATTACAAAATAACTGGCGCTGTAGATGAAATAGAAAATGCTACACAGTAGTTTTCAGAAAAGAGGGCCAGAACTTTAAATGGGGAATCAGTCCTTGGTACATTATAAGTAACAGTATATAAGCAAAAATGTTTATTTTATTCACTCTTAGCGCGAGCGAAGCCGCGGGCACCGCTAGTAAAAATATAATGTATAACGCTCTAATCGTTAAGGTTTATCAATAAGCGACCAAGCAAATTTAAGATATACTGCCATTTTTATCAAGTTAAATCAAAATAGAAAATATAATTATTGCATTGAAGCTACGCGACGTAATTTCAAAGCGACATTCTTTCGTTAACTTGCCTTTGTCTGTTGCCATATAAGTCGCGTGACTGGAACGAGTCGCGGCATGAAGTCCACTATTTTCTTATCAAACCGAGTCTTGCAGAAATAACCAGCGCTAATAGTTTCTAATTCATATAAAATTATATTAATACAGTTAAATTAATAATATGCGGCTTATAATATTAACAACTTATACCATTTTAAAATATTTAAAGCAAAAAAAATGTTACCGAAGATTTTATCCATGGAGACATTACTGGGTAGTGTACAATTAAAAATGTTAAACTGGCGTTTCAATCTAGGCGGAATATCGTTTCGTCCACCACCTGCAAAATAATTTCACATCAAATAAATTTACTGCGAAATAAGAAATATTAATTTTAATAACATTAAGTAAACAAATAAATAATCAGAAAGGCTATTTCTTAATATATAAAAGAAATAGACGTTTTAGCCTAAAAATATACATTTTCATTTCCATTTGATTTTTATCCCAATTTATTTTGATGAAAAGCCTTCAATACAACATGCAATTTTTTTTTCAAATATAAAAATTAACACAATATCTAACCAGGGTGTATCATAGCTCCGAACATTTGTATATCTGCAATTATAAAGAAATCTCCCGGTTTGTCGAGAGAATAAAAGCCTCCGCACTCCATCATTTGCCGAACTATTTCGTTCGTAACCTAAAAAATAAATGTACACTCCATTTTCAATGGGCTTCAAAGCAAAGAAAAATTACGTGTATATATGAATAGCTCTAATGTATGTGTATTCATTTAGAGGCTTTCTATTTAAAAGAGTATAAATTATTTTTAATAACATACAAGAGCAAAATCAAGTTTTAAACGTAGAGTGTAAATATTAAAGGATACCTAAACGATATAATTGAATATTATATGTATTATAACTTTATAAGCATTAAAAGATTACCTGATCTCCCCATTCATTGACTACAGGCATGTTGATATCATCCACGAACACCGTCATGGCTCTACCACTCGGTGGTCCGTAAGTCATTCCTACACGTTTCTCAACATACGACTCTATTATTCTCTATGAAAAGTTGTGTAATAAATAAATTATGGACTATTTTAAGATGTAACTATTTACCTACTTCTTATTACCTAAACAAAAAACGAAGAATTATTTCAATAAATGCTAATGTAATATTATTAACTATATAGAACAAGCCTTAATTACAATTCAAATAACATTTATATAAAAAACAATACTTACTTGGAACATATTGGGCGTCGTAGCTGAAGAGAAGTTGATCATCTTAAATAACTTGACTTCATTGTCATATTTAGCCATGTAACTTTTTAGCATGACAGTCTTAGCAGTTCCTTGTTCTCCAATTAATAGAACAGCTTTGTTTTGCTTAGCAATTGTATCGATTAGAAACGATATACACACGTTGTCTACATTAGGGACCAGTATAGATGCATATTCTGGTATGCTATCAGGTGGATAAATGTAATCTTCAACGCTTTCAGACCTAAATTGAAAAATAATATGTCGGTACATGAACACACAGCAACACCATCTAGTTCCATGGTAAGCTGCGAAGCTTGTTCTATGGTTTCTAGATATATATATACATAATATTATTATAAATATCTCATCTCACAAATGTATGCCCCCAGCGGGACTCGAATTCACAACCACTAGCACAGCAAGTCAAGCAAGCAGTAGAGTCGCTACTAAATGAGCCAAAGCGTCGTAAAGAAAAAATATGTGTACTGTAAGGATAAATTATCCAAACATATTTTTATTTGATTGCGCGACAAATTATTTACATACATCCTCGTATTACTAAAAATAAAATCAAAATTATTTCCTGGTATGTGTCGAATTTCTAAATGTACGTATTTCACGTTGTAGCCTTATACTATCATAAAATAGAAATGCGAAAATTTATATACTGTTAACTTTTCAAACTGATGCGGTTGAGTAGACAAATAAAATATGACCTGGAATACTAGAAAGACTGAGGCAACTAGGGATGCACCCGAGCTAATCGAGGGTAAGTAATCGAGACTAAGCTAGTGATTCATATTTTTCCAATCATCGTCGTATATTATAACTATATGTACATACATAAACATGTGACCTAAGGTGAAGTCCGCTAAAATAAATGCTAGTCATAAATAATAGCATGATTTGCTGTTTATGCTACATTTCATGTTATCACTTGATTTTGTCATACAAGTCATTTCTTTCGATCAAAAAAATGGAAAAATTCTATATTATTAGCATTTTACGCGGCTCCAGCCACATTCTAAGACCGGAAACTAACTTCTTATATTTTATGAAACACGCTGCATCCTATGAAATAAGTTCCATATCCATCCGTATTGACGTTTTTGTAGTTAGAGCGAGCAAAAAAAGTCTCGCCATTTATTAGTATGTATAGAGCAAGAGAAGACATAAGAGAGAAGAGATACAGATACTAGATAGCAATAATATCCCATCACACTGCACATACGACTCACCAGTGCTGCCACACGCCGGCCTCGCTGACCATGTACTCGAAGGGCATGAGCCACTCGCGCGCGCGCGCGCCGGGCCAGTCCACGCGCGCCGGCAGCGCCGTCATGTGCTGCGCCATGCGCCGCCGCGCGTCCGGCTCCAGCGCCGCGCCCAGCGACCACATCAGCGCGAACACGAACAGCCTCTCTAGGTGACGGTCTGTGTGCGATTCTGTTACGAATGAAATTAATCACTAAGTACATAGGTTTTAATTTATTTTTTACTATTAAGTACTCATCGGATTTTAAATATGAAGAAGCCCGAATGAATATTTGAATATAATATCATGTATTTACGTTTTAAAATAACGTTAGTTGTGGTAATTACATTTACTCGGAAACACTTACTTCCGCCCGGTATTTCAATTTGTAACAACCCCATCAGTACATCGATGCATTGTCTGAAATTAAATATATTTTACTTTCATATTTTTACTTGCCTCTTAATATGTACCAAATATAAAGATAATAAAATATAAGAATAATTAAATACCGTATATAGATAGCTTCTAAAAGCTTCATTTTAGCAGGAAGCTTTTGTTGTACGAAAGAATGAACGTCATCGTATACTTTATTGAACACCGTCCTAAATACATCAGCTTCTTTCTGCGGTCTCGTTTTAAGCCATCCCTTAAAAATTAACATTATTAGAATTACATTATCTCTCTATTATATTAAAAATATATAACGATAAACCCCATAGCAACACCAGTGATACAAAATTATCAATTGACTCAAATAAACAAGAGTCTAATTACGAAAACTTTAACATAGCTATGAAGTATGAAAGCATTAGAAAAATAGTTTTAACCTCCAATATAGGCTGCCATTTGAGTACAGACGACGATAAAAACACCATGCCCATACGACTAACGGTCGCAGGCGAGGCGTTATCGACATTATCGGGCTCAAACACGAGCTTACTGTTCTGAGCCATGGAGATACGATCGCCGTTTGCGAGTGTTAACGTTTTATTATCATCTAGCACTGAGTTTAGATTTTCGATCCAGACAGCGTCTACTGGACCATCTGTTGATAATGGAAATTGTGTAATTATATATAACTAGCAACTCACGTCCTAGTCCTAGGTACTTTAGTATATAATTTTCACAAACTTTGAATGTCTTACTTATTTATATCTAATCAAAAGCCGACAACAAAATACATTTCAAGAAGAAAAGTAGCCTCTCCTTTCTCAGGCTCTAGACTATCTGTGTACCAAATTTTATTTCGGTTCATTAGTTTTGGCGTGAAAGCGCGTCAGACAGACAGACAGACAGTGTTACTTTCGCATTTACAATATTATATTAAGGATTATTTTTATTTATTTATTTATTAAAAAAAATATAAAACACAATAAACCTAAAACAATCCACGTGGTGTCCGATTTTTTAACCTTCAAAGCTCTCCGCCATAGCGTGGAGAAAATGCCATCAGTCCAGTCATTAGTAGCAACGTCTAAGCGACCAAACATTTGAGGAGCTGTTATTGCCTTAAAAATACATTAAGAAAACTTTTAATACAACTTTAATACAAAATAATATAAGTAAAGTAAAAAAAGTAATCAAAACCTTGGGATTCATCCTCATCTCCTTGTGAGGTTTCCCAAGTTCGGTGAGAGCGGCCATCAGTGTGTGTATGCAGGTGGTCTTCCCCGAGCCAGTGGGACCCATCGTCATGAGGCCGTGTCGCACCAGCGACGTCTCGTACAACTGTATGATCTTTAGATTCCACTCCGGGTGATTAACTAAGCCTGTCCGTTCAGTTACGATGCCTATTGCTCGTTGCATATCCCTTTATGTATTTTAACATTTAAAAATATTATTTTTTATTAATTAAAGTGTTCTTACTATTAATATATTTTGAAAAGTACGTAACATAAAAAATGCAAATATTTATATTTTAATCAATTAAACTTTAAATGGCACTTTTAACATGTTTTTACAGTGACAGTACAGACCTGGTGAGAGTTATATAAGCCAGCTGAAGCCGAAAAGTAATAGTTGATGTAAATATATTTTGAGTCTTTTTTTACACATTACTTACTTGTGCGAAGTTTGGCTGAGTTTGATTCCAGGGAACAAATCCTCAATCAAAGATATAAATAAAGGCTCATCTTCATCCACCAGTTTCGACACATTCATTTCCCTATCAACATTATAATAAGTCATTATGGAAAAATATTCAATGAAATAAAGTTAGAAGTAAAATTTAAACTCCTACTTTAACACTCTCATCATAATATTCTCTTCGGTGCTCTCTGGATTAGCTCGTTTTTGTGAACCCATCGTTCTTAACACGGAAAGAATGTTTCGAAGACCGAAATCATAATGCACTTGTTTCGATAATTGTTCCTCACAAAGTTTGTATAGAGTAAAGAATTTTCGAGCTTAAATATAAAAATTAAATAATGTATTTATTATTATAAGTACGGTAACATCTCTAAGTAAAATAAAATGAATTTAGTAAAGCACCTATTTTAAAAGGAGTATTTTTACACAATATACATATAGTTAGTGTTTTAAGTATTTAAAAATCTAGATTAGTTTAATCTAGGAAAATTAAAGACAATTATTAAAAATATTACCTAGCAAAATATTATCTTTAAATCCGCAGCTGGCCAACTTAACTCTTATAATAATCTGCCTATCAGGAACCATCATGGCTACAGAACGGAATTGAATTTTTAAGTTCTCCGGCAACTCTTGCCTGCCGGCGTAGCCTGGGTTCATTGTGATTATAAAAGCGAACTCGGGGTTTAAGCTGACTGTATCGCCATCGCTAAAAATACATTATATCAAAGTGCGAATGTCTAATTTTAAGGGTTAAAAAGCTTAAAATTAGATATTCGACGATAACTCGCATATAAATTTAAAGTTATTGTTTCTACATAATTAAAGATAGTTTACACATATTTAGTAACGAGAAACAAAATACTAAATTCAAATAACAATACAGCAGCAATTCTTGTTAATAAATAAAACTAATTGTATAGGATTTATTTGAAGATTATTATAAGAAAGAGATTTGAAGATGATTATTATATTTTGAAGATATTCCTATTATTATAAATAATCAAAACAAATTCGTAATAAAATCGGAAAAGACTTCTATTTTAAAAAATCAAATATTTGCGTAAACCTAAGATAATCAAAGTCTCAGTATTACGTTGTACCTGAAAATAAAGAATTCCTTCTTCTCTCGTCTTGCAGTAAGACAGATGTATATCTGTTGCGCCGCCACCGACAGCACCGGAAGCTCGATGCGGTTGAACTCGTCGAAGCACCCCCACGTGCCGGACTGGGCCAAGCCCTTGTATATGCGGCCTAGTCCTGTGGATATAGTATTTTATATTAGAATATCGGAATTTCAAATGATCACTGATCCCGTATCTTTCTAAACTTTAGCAATATATCAATTGCATTACCAATATAGAAAATATGAAGACAGAAATATTTTTTTCCACACAAAGAAATATACATAACTAGTGGTGCCCGCGGCTTCGCTCGCGCTAAGAGTGAATAAAATAAACATTTTTGCTTATATACTGTTACTTATAATGTACCAAGGACTGATTCCCCATTTAAAGTTCTGGCCCTCTTAATTTGTATTGCAGAGCATTATTTCAGTGTCACGCAAAATATTTCAATAGAATTAAATTTCCCATACAAACTTAGCCACCCCCTTTAACCCCCAATGGGGGTGAATTTCGAAAAACCCTGAAATACGTGTTTCATCATTTGTACTAAAAAGCATTAATTCAAAGTTTCATGCAAAAATGTACAATAAAAATATTTTTCTCATACAAACTTTGCCACCCCTTTTAACCCTTTTAGGGGTTGAATTTCCAAAAAATAATATGCCTATTTCCTTCTCATGAATGCAAACTATCTACATACCAAATTTCAGCAAAATCGGTTGGGTGGTTTAGGCGTGAAAAGGTAACAGACAGACAGACAGACAGACAGTTACTTTCGCATTTATAATATTAAGTATGGACTAGCGGTGCCCGCGGCTTCGCTCGCGCTAAGAGTGAATAAAATAAACATTTTTGCTTATATACTGTTACTTATAATGTACCAAGGACTGATTCCCCATTTAAAGTTCTGGCCCTCTTTTCTGAAAACTACTGTGTAGCATCCTGCCGTGCCGCCACTGCTGCGCTTTCTAAAACTTATTTCCTATTTTTAACCAATTTTGCTACTATGTGTATCATAATTTCTTTGTGTGTTTTTCGTTAATGATAAACTGATGTACGTGGTTCATTGTTATGGACTTATGGTAAAAATTACTGTTAAATACTTTTCCTACGCAAATTGTGCCACCCCCGTTAACGCCCATAGGGGTTGATTTTCAAAAAACGCTTAGATATGTATCTCATAATTTGTATTGCAGAGCATTATTTCAGTGTCACGCAAAATATTTCAATAGAATTAAATTTCCCATACAAACTTAGCCACCCCCTTTAACCCCCAATGGGGGTGAATTTCGAAAATCCCTGAAATACGTGTTTCACCATTTGTACCAAAAAGCTATAATTCAAAGTTTCATGCAAAAATGTGCAATAAAAATATTTTTCTCATACAAACTTTGCCACCCCTTTTAACCCTTTTAGGGGTTGAATTTCCAAAAAATAATATGCCTATGTTCTTCTCATGAATGCAAACTATCTACATACCAAATTTCAGCAAAATCGGTTGGGTGGTTTAGGCGTGAAAAGGTAACAGACAGACAGACAGACAGACAGAGTTACTTTCGCATTTATAATATTAGTATGGATTAGTATGGATATGGATATGAGGTAGGTACAGGGAAATATCTAGTATCAAAATACTACTATTATTAAAAAAACTTATAAAATATGCTGGTGCTAGGGGATACTTCAGGTCATCTATATGTTCAAAGTAATAAACATACAAACCCAAATACACTCATATATTTTAATCCGAAGCAATCACCTCTAAAGTCCATCTGATCAGAACAGTTAAAGACGATGACGAGTTTGCCGAGAGTGCGGCCCATGTCCTTGGTGGTCTCGGTCTTGCCGGTGCCGGCGGGGCCGGCGGGCGCGCCGCCCAGGCTCATGCCCACGGCCTGCGACAGCGTGATGTAGCAGCGGTCCGTGAGCGGCGTGATCACCAGCCGCTCTGTTATGCCTAGGTATTCGTTCTGTCGAAATACTAGTGGTTTAAAATTGCTAGATGTATAAATCTAAAATGATTTTCAATTAACTACCTATTACTTAAATAGTTGCTTCAATAAAAATAACTCCAAAGTGAAGCTAAACTCAATTGATTTATTATTATGTATAAATTAACTATTAATTAAATCTTAATGATTCAAACTTATTTATAAATAGGTTGATATTAATAAATAAAATAGATGATCATTATTTACTTGATATATAAAATCAACATCCGTAATAGACACGACGCAATCATCGCTGTCTTCAAAATAATAGAAACGAGCTTGTTTTTGCCATTCAAAGTCTAACGGAGTTTTAATCCTCATTTTTACTAAATCATCGAATATATCCCTAAAACATTATCAAATTGTTAAATGTGGTTGGAAAAAAAAAACTTCATCAACTTTCATTCAACAACAATATTTATTGAATTATACTACTTATATTGTAATCCTAAATGTTAAAATAGTTCCCTTTGCCTATTGATGATATTTTTATGTATTTATACCATATGGCTTTGAATATATTCACCTTTGATGGACATGAATAGTAATCATCGTTTCTACCCTCGTCCTATCTAGTGGCACCAAATCTTTAACTGTTTGATCAATCAGTCCATTTAGTAAATCCAGATTCTTTTGATTTGTAAGTCTCATAATGAACTTATCAACTCTTGCTTTCTTTAGAGCATATTCAGCATCACTCGTCCATAATATTTGCATGCCCAAAAGACTTGCCTAGAGATGTTTTAGGTATAAAAAATTTTTGGTATAATTATTACTTGATTATTTTGTATACTATTTAACTTAAATTTATTTATTTATTTATTTATTTATATATAAGCACATAGAAAAGCTTGGTAACAATATACAGCCCTTTAAAAACAAAACAAGTATTTAGAATCAAGCAAACAATGTTTAAGTAGCACTGCCCTCCGTACTAGTTTAACTGTTTGACGGTAGGACGGTATTTCTCGCACGAATGTTCACTCGCTTATTACAGTATAGGCAAATTTTTAGATTAAACATAAAATTTAACAACACACAAAAATTAAATCATCAATCATAGTACGCTTTTTCGTAAATTCACAGATATACATTATACAGTGATACATAACTTACCTGACCAGGGAAATTCCAAAATCCAACCAAGAATTCAAATTCTGGATCACTGGCCATTGTTTGTGATATATTAGCGATTATATTGCGTACTGTGTCTTTCATTGTATCTAACAATGAATTGAGCCAAATCTGCAATACGAGAAAAGAGTATTAAAAGTCGTAGATATATGTATTTTTTATGCATTTTAAACAAATTTAATGTTTATTTTGTTGTGTTGCAAATTATTGTTAAAAATTACCTCAACACCACCTATGCAATTAACGGGACGGTCTAAAGGTATAGTTTCACCATTGTCAGAGTTCATGTTAATTATGCGATCTTTGTCATCGAAATCAACAGTGTATATTGCATCGAATATACTTGGTAGATGAGGCTAAAACAATTTAGTTTGATTTTTAATTAATTACCTCTTTATACATTATTTAGTAATACAAAATTAATTACCAGATAGTATTATATAATTGCTATATTTTATACCCATTTAACTAAAAATTAACTAGACATACATTTTCTAAATAGAAAAAGTGTCATCCAATCTTATTGTAAGTACTTAATTACCTGTATTGAATGAGGATTGGACGCTTGACCCAAAATCTCCAAGAGCACTGGATCTGATACAAAAAAGAATCTTGGAAATATTAATCGCTTGGTCTCCAAGTATCCAGTCAAGGACTTCTGGCAGGCTTCTAACTGCTCAATGAGGTGAGGTAGAAGTTGTCTCAGCGTATCGTCAGACACGCACGTCTCCACACAGTTCACTATATCTCTGGCTCGGTACATTATCTTTACGTAAGTTTTGTCGATAGTCTGCAAACCACTCTTCGATTAAAAACTACTAGATTTTTTATTTCATTGAATAGTATTTAATAAAATGTAATTTCCAGGTAACCCCTTTTTTAGTACCAAACATTGAGTTATGTATAACATCATTGGTACCAAATGAATGGGTTAACAATACAAATCCAATTTTAATACTAAACTGGATATACTAGATAAAAAAGAACTCTTTCTTAAAGTTTGACTTGCTAAGAAGAATACTAATCATTACATTACAACACTACAACGTAAAATAACGTTTTAAATACTACTAACAAATCGTTTAGAACCTTAATGAAATAACTTTATACCCTATTTCTTTTAATTTATTCAATATTAAATTTAAATAAATTAATACCGCAAATCTCTTTGCTTCAGCCGGCAACTGTTTCGCAATATCACCACCAACAAATACAGCTTCCAAATACATCCATAAATTTTGTACTTGGAGCCACTTCTCTAATATATCTGTGGTGCCAACCAACTTATTGATCCACAGTAATATATCTCTTTTGAATGGCGCATTATACCTGGACATTGTTTAAGTGTAATTTAAAATAATGTCTTACGAGTAACTCGTTTTACTTACTCATTTAAAATTTAGTATTATAATCAGATACTTTATTAAATACAGACAAAAACGGCTGAACCGAATTCTTTGGTATTTTTTTAGGGTTGTGTCAGGGGTTTTATATGTATTAAAAAGTAGGGACACCCCAAAAAACCTGAATAATCTAAACGAATGTCTCTAATGAAAGGAAAAATTTAAAGTCAATCACCTATTCGACGCTAACGAGTTCAGAACCATTAGCGAGTCTTCCAACATCGTTATAATATCGAGTGTCTCCTGCGGTTTAATCAGTAACTCCCCGCGATTCTTAAATGGAGCGAAAGTAAGATCTACAACCGCCCAATCCGCTATTACTTGTTTTAATTTCGCTTCGATATCTTTCTCTTTTACCGCACTGATACATATATCCTAGTAAAAAAATAATACAATGTGCTAGCAAGACTAATTTAAATTAATATAATTAATATTAAATACGGTAAGGGATGGGCAAAACTCAATTAATTAATGAACGCGACATTAGTTATAATCAAAAAAATACTCTGTTAATTGATTGCTTTTTTTTTGGTCGTATAGGTCAAGGTTAATATTTGTCACTTACTTCGACATCTTCTTTATACTTAAGTAAAGGAGCTTCCATTACGTTAGCTAAAGTAAACGTTTCCGACTCAACATCCAAGACGCAATCTGTAATATTAATACATTTATATATTAAAATTATTTAACGTTTTACTTTAAAATATTTTCTTATATAATGAATTTATAAGTTAACTTACTCATAAGATTTTCGAGCCTCTTCCAGTGACGATCTTTCATTGCCTTATCTGCCATTAGTTCAAGTAAGGGACAAGTTTGATTAAAATCATCAATCTTATTCTTCAAATCAATGAAAGCTGGCCAATCTTTCATTCCGCGAGGTAATTTACGACATCTGTAATTTATATTTTTATAGTTTCAAAGGCTTGTTATACTAAGTTCTTTAAGAAGATACACATGAATTGGTCTTTCATAATAATATCAAGATAATAATTATTATCTTATGGTATTTAATCAATAAAATGAAGGAACATTAAGTGAAAAAAAAATTTTCTTATAATTGTAGAATTACACACTTACTTTCTATTTAGAAAGCTTAATTATTTATTTATTAACTGTTCATGCTTCAAATATTTGTACCTGAGATCAAACTCTGCCAACTGCGCAATGATTTGTTCAATATCTATCGCAACCCATGGCGTTTCAAAGTAACCATCTATTGAGTTCATTACGGCTAGATACAAACTATACCTGTAATTATTGAATAGAAAGGATAACACATATACTGTTTATTCTCTTACATCTTTTAATATAGAAAATTGAAAAAAAAACTAGTTTATAATGAATAATCCTTTTAAGATTGATCTAAGTTATAGCCCTGAAGTTACTTACAATTTGCTAAGCAAATTAAATTCCTTCTTCTTCTGATGAAGTATCGGGTAATCTTTTACTTCCATACCAAACAGTTTTTCACCGTTAGAATACATTTCGAACCTTCGCCAAAGCTCATCAAATCTCGATTGGAACAATATTACTCTAAAAATTAGTACCGAAAATCATGTCATTCTCCTACTATAATAATTGTGATATGGACAGTTATACTTATGATTAACTAATAAAATAAACTTATATAATATAATATAGTATAATATAGTAGAAGTCATACTTATGATTAACTAATAAAATAAACTTATATAATATAATATAGTATTTTTATCAAAAAGAAACGTAAACATAGAAAGCCTACTAAGATATTATTAAAGGTTATATTCAAATACTAGCTGTGCCCGCGACTTCGTTCGCGTGGATGTCGGAACTTACAATGTATTTTTTAGTGCGAAGCACTGTTGGAGGATACCGATACAAATCATTTTTTTTTATTTATGCCCTGAGCTTTATTAATCGTCATGGCATAACAGAGACTGACTGGGAATTGCACTCGTTTGAAAGAGAAAGGAAGTTGTTGGGAATTATAGGTATTTTTGGAATAAAAACAATATCACCGGCGCCGCAACCGGTTAATATTTCAGTATTAACTCAATATTTTTAAATTAATTGCCGCTGCTTGGTCATTGCGGGGAGTCAAAATAGCTTGCTGATATAGCCAAGAACCGGCTTGATTTCCCATGTTTGTGGAATCTCCGTACACAGAAGCATTAGCTCCTGTTATAATGTAACGCAAGAACAGAGATTATCAATCAAATTAACTTTTCCGTCTTCTTGTACGGGGTATGTGCCATCGCCTATTTGTAACAATAAATTGGAAAACTCCTGTGCATTTTCGCAGCCTCCTAACTGTGCACTAAAAACTTAATGTTACTTCAATTTACGCACATATTGTTGTGTATAAAAGTTACGTGAAGTTGTGAGATCAAATGCACATAACCTTAATTTTACTACTGGAATTTCTCTATTTTTTATTTTAAACTCAAATATCTTTTGATAGACTGAACCGATTGCAATGAAACAAAAACTAAATATTACTTCAAGTTACATTCAATCGTTGTGTATAAAAGTTATCTACATTGCTTTCGTACATTTTACGTGATGCCCGGATAAATAAACAGACAAACCGACAAACAGACAAACAGACAAAAATTCTAAAAATACTGGAAATGGGTTCTATTGGTTGTCCTTTAACACCCTGGCTATTTTTTTTTGTAAATTTTTTTGATGTACAAAAACGACTTTTCTACAGTTTTATTATATGTATAGAAGATAAAAAAAGACGTGTGGCTCTCTGAGACTGCCGCGGTAAAGCTATTGCATAGCTGTTTTTATCAACTTACGCAATTATAATTATTTATTTATTTTATTTATGCAGTATTTTTTTCCTTTGCTTTTTTTCTTTGATATTAATTCAAGTTACACTTTTTGAGCGTGGTGCCCGATAAGAAAACATTTTTTTTTCTCTTATTAAATAAATGAGATGAGAAGTTAATGTTGTTCAAAATATTTTTATCATCTATTGAAAAAAACCCGATGTTCGCCATCTTGGATTTGAAAATGGACCTCATTTTTGCAATCAGCACCCCGAGAAACCTCGAAAATGACACCCATGTCATTATTGAAAAAAAACCGGATATCCGCCATCTTGGATTTGAAAATGGAACTCATTTTCGCAATCAGCACCCCGAAAAACCTCGAAAATGACACCCATGTCATTATTGAAAAAAACCGGATGTGCGTTATCTTGGATTTGAAAATGGACCTCATTTTTGCAATTAGCATCCCGAGAAACCTCGAAAATGATACCCATGTCATTATTGAAAAAAACCCGGATGTCCGCCATCTTGGATTTGAAAATGGACCTCATTTTCGCAATCAGCACCCCGAGAAACCTCGAAAATGACACCCATGTCATTATTGAAAAAAACCCGGATATCCGCCATCTTGGATTTGAAAATGGACCTCATTTTCGCAATCAGCACCCCGAGAAACCTCGAAAATGACACCCATGTCATTATTGAAAAAAAGCCGGATGTCCGCCATCTTGGATTTGAAAATGTACCTCATTTTCGCAATCAGCACCCCGAGAAACCTCGAAAATGACATCCATGTCATTATTGAAAAAAAACCGGATGTCCGCCATCTTGGATTTGAAAATGGACCTCATTTTCGCAATCAGCACCCTGAGAAACCTCGAAAATGACACCCATGTCATTATTGAAAAAAAACCGGATGTCCGCCATCTTGGATTTGAAAATGGACCTCATTTGCGCAATCAGCACCCCGAGAAACCTCGAAAATGACATCCATGTCATTATTGAAAAAAACCGTATGTCCGCCATCTTGGATTTGAAAATGGACCTCATTTCCGCAATCAGCACCTCGAGAAACCTTTTATCATTGAAACCAAAGCCTTAACCATTATTGAAAAAAACTGTCGATCTAAAATCGATTTATTAATCTACAGCGCCATCTATATTATTCATTATGAGTAACGTCAGACGGCAGACCTAAACAACACCTACAAGTAAACTAAAAGATAAACCATAGATGTCGCTACTCGTCGCATCACGCATGACAGGTGTTAGGTTTTTTTCGTTACGGAATTTCTGGATTCGGTCTCCACGCTCAAGGCCCGCGATAGAAGCTATGCAATAGCTTAAAAATTAATGTTACTTCAATTTACGCACATATTGTTGTGTATAAGAGTTACGTAAAGTTGTGAGACAAAATGCACATAACCTTAAATTTACTTCTTTAATTTCTCTACTTCTTCACTTTAATCTCAAATATCTTTTGATAGACTGAACCGATTGCAATGAAACAAAAACTAAATGTTACTTCAAGTTACATTCAATCGTTGTGTATAAAAGTTATCTACATTGCTTTCGTACATTTTACGTGATGCCCGGATAAATAAACAGACAAACCGACAAACCGACAAACATACAAACAGACAAACAGACAAAAATTCTAAAAATGCTGGAAATGGGTTCTATTGGTTGTCCTTTAACACCCTGGCTATTTTTTTTGTAATTTTTTTGATGTACAAAAACGACTTTTCTACAGTTTTATTATATGTATAGATATATTAAGCAATAATACTACATGTGAATTAAATCGGAAATCTCTTCCTAATTATGCTGGAAATACCTAGTGATTATACATAATATAGAAGCATTTCCCTAATTTACATAATGTGCTTTCTATAATCATCTTAGTGCGATTATAATGACCTTATAAATTATAAATTATATCATTTACTTTCTCGCTTTTCGGTCTATCAAGTAGTTCTTATTACTTTTTTTTTATAAATTATAGGCACACGCTTGGCTACTATCACACCTGAATAAAAGTGATGATGCGGCCTGAGGTGAGACGCGCATGCCTAGAAGATGCTATTCACTTTAGCTTTAATTTAACTTTACTCCCGAAATATAATATTAATACTATGTTATTTTAAAATCATACCTATCGCTAGCCTCTCTTGCAGTGAGTCCTGGGGTCATGGGACCAAAAGATTCATAATCAGCATCAAATTTTAACACATCAGTATTGAAGGCTGAAACGCCTTCGCTCAACTCCTTTTGCAAAGGACCTTGCATATCTACTATCCGTTGTTGGACTTGTTGGGCCTGGATTTATTTTCAGTTAGGGGTAAAAATTAAAAATGTATATATAATAATCTTAACATGAGCTTTGCTACGAGCTACTAGAAAATATAAAAAAAAATTTACAACTTTAATTGATTACAAAACAATGCTTTAAATGTCATATATGTGCCTATTATTATTATCTATAATAGACCTATATACAGTATTCTTGAGTAAATTATTAGACTGTGAACGATATCTTGTCTTTTTTGATTTTTTTTTAATTGTAAAGACGTATAAATAACACAAATACTGTTTATATAAAAGATAGTTTAAATTTTAATTATTACATACAGTTAGCAGCATATTCTGAAAAGCATATCGTAAGCCGTACACCATATCCGCATCTTCTTTAGGTATATCTATATTAAAATAAGCAAAAGTGGCATAGCTTTCTTCAATGATATCTAATTCTTTGTCCATTCTAAAATTATGAGAACTAGATAATGCAATAACTGTAATTTATTTTAATTCTATATATAAAAACTTATACAACTTTAATAATACCCAATAAATTCTTCTCGGATCATTTCCAAGCAAAGCATTGCAACTCTGACATCGTCTAAGTCTTTAATTTTCTTGCTCATAGTTTTCATTCTATCCTTAATAAATTGCATCAATTTCAACACTCTTTCCTTATAAGCTTGACTTAGTAATTTACCCAAAATCCTCTTCCATTCAACAGACTCAATATGTAAAGCTAATTTTATTTTTTCTAAAACATTTTTATTACTTATATTTTGACAAATTAAATTAAAATTTTGATATAAATGTTAATTAAGTATATAACAAACATCTCTTTTTCACCAATACCGTTATGAAAATGTTAAAAAAACACTTTTATTACTACCCAAGTTATCAATCTAAAACTAAAATTAATAGAATACATTAACTAGCTTATACGAGTATATATTATTTAATATACCCATGTCAATTTGTATGGATCCTATAATATGCCTCTCAGGTAGATTCAAAACTTCCTCAGTTTGATTTTCATACTGCTTGAACATATCTCGTATTATGACATTCAAAGGATTAGTATCGACGAAATCTTGGACCTTGCTTACTCTATTTTCATCCCACAAATGAGAAAATCTCGTATAACCCTGGGTATGTAAATTAAATATTTTCATTTTTATATCTAATATTATAATCTATTTGCGAATATAAATTTAATTTTGTGATATCAAATCTTTGCTTATTTATATCATGGACGTTTGTAATTTTATTAAGTTATAGGAATATTCATAACTACAGACAGGATTTTTAATATGACGACCATTGAATTTTATGATTAAATATTAGATTTTAATCAAGGAAAATGTTAACAAAAGCAAAAGGTAACTTTATGAAATATTATTTTAAGTATTACAGAAATTATGGGAGGGGAGAAAGAAAATAGTTATGAAGGCTTGTTACTCAAACGCTTTAAGTTGATAGCCGTATAAAATCTAAATTTTATGTGGTTAGCTTCAATTAATCTGCAAGTTTATCTTTCTTATTGAAACTCTTAAAATGTATTATTAAGGAGTGCAACATTTGTTAACCGACTTTAAAAAGAAAAAGGTTCTCAGTTTCGGTGAGAATCATGCTTTGTGCGTTATCTTGGCGTTAAGTTATTGATATCGATAAAAATTAGATGTACATTTAATAATTTCTGAATATCTGGTTTGAACATATACATCATTCCTTGCAAGGCCATGACGGCGCGTACAATGTCCTTATGTTCCGAGACCATTCGGAAGTAATTTCTAATTCCAAATATGTTTGAACCGGATCTGGATCCCGCTGAAATTAACTTACTTGCTTAAATTTTTCTAGTAAAAAAGGTTTATTAGTTTATTATATAATATTAATCTATAGGTAATAAATTAGTGGCCGAGTTTGTTTTTTTTTAATGCTATTATCTATGAACTACTTATTCTATTTGAAAAATGCTTTTTGCATTAGATAGCCGGTTTATTGTGAAAAGCTAATATATCTTCATAATCTTCTAATATATAAAAATCTCGTGTCAGAGTGTTTGTTATCGAACTCTCCCGAAACGGATTGACCGATTTTTATGATTTTTTGTGAATATTTGGTAGGCTTGAGAATAGATCGTACGCTAACTTTTATTCCCTTAGGTGATAAGGGTGGCCCTCTCCAAAAAAAATTATTTTTTTATTTTTAGACCAAATTTTTATTTTTCACTTTTTTTTTCAAAAAAGAAATTATAAAAAACCTATAACCCTAACCATCTTATAACCCTAAGTATTCAACCCTCGGGTGCGGCACACACCGTTAAAACGTACTCATTGCTTAATATTATATACATGCTAGAAAATATTTTCTTTTCCATACCCTCTGAAAAAAACACAAAACATCAATAATAACAAAGCTTACCACTAACACTCCTAGTAGCAATAAGGGAGTTCCCTTTCAACATTTCCTTTTTGATTAGCTCTTGTTGACCCCACATGAACACATTACGATGTATGTCCATTATACAATTCAACACCACCTACAATCACAAACATTATTCAAACAATTAATTTTTATTTTCTTGAAAAGTAACTTGTATATATATAACTAGTTTGGTACTTGTGAAAATGCAGATTGAATCTCTTCTAAAGTCGGTTTTATTAATATTTTCGGTATCTCTAAATACATCATAGTTAACATTAGTGGCTTTAGTTTCTTTTGTTCCTCTGGGTCAGTGGTCATTGTTAGAAAACTGTAAAATAAGTTTTAAATAATACAAACTTAATTAAACAGCATTATTTTGCTTACGATTAAAAAGCTCTAACATGAAGTTAGTTAAATAATTAAAAAAGTTAGTTAAATAAATAAAAATAAAAAAAATGTAAAAAAAATTACATTACGCATTACCTATAAAGGAAACAAGTTAAAAAAATGGTTCAGGAGTTAATTTAGGACTAGATTCATCATATTACCTGGAAACAGATGCTCTTTTTCGCAGAAGATCCAAGCTTTGTCTAGTACATTTGATAAGAGACTCTAAGCACTTCGTTGCAAAATAAGCAAAGAGTTCGTTACATTCATTTATTGCATGCATAGGCTCGAATCTGTCAGGGTTCTCAATTTCCATGAAAGCTGAATTAAAACAATGAATACATTAAAAATACTAACTGAATTTTACACAAATAAAAATTTAAAAACAACCTATTATTTAGAACTAGCAGTGCCCGCGGCTTCGCTCGCGCTAAGAGTGAATAAAATAAAAATTTTTGCTTATATACTGTTACTCATAATGTACCAAGGACTGATTCCCCATTTAAAGTTCTGGCCTTCTTTTCTGAAAACTACTGTGTAGCATCCTGCCGTGCCGCCACTGCTGCGCTTTCTAAAACTTATTTCCTATTTTTAACCAATTTTGCTACTATGTGTATCATAATTTCTTTGTGTGTTTTTCGTTAATGATAAACTGATGTACGTGGTTCATTGTTATGGACTTATGGTAAAAATTACTGTTAAATATTTCTCCTACGCAAATTGTGCCACCCTCGTTAACCCCCATAGGGGTTGATTTTCAAAAAACGCTTAGATATGTATCTCATAATTTGTATTGCAGAGCATTATTTCAGTTTCACGCAAAATATTTCAATAGAATTAAATTTTCCACACAAACTTAGCCACCCCCTTTAGACTCCAATGGGGGTGAATTTCGAAAAACCCTGAAATACGTGTTTCATCATTTCTACTAAAAAGCATTAATTCAAAGTTTCATGCAAAAATGTGCAATAAACATATTTTTCTCATACAAACTTTGCCACCCCTTTTAACCCTTTTAAGGGTTGAATTTCCAAAAAATAATATGCCTATTTCCTTCTCATGAATGCAAACTATCTACATACCAAATTTCAGCAAAATCGGTTGGGTGGTTTAGGCGTGAAAAGGTAACAGACAGACAGACAGACAGACAGAAAGACAGAGTTACTTTCGCATTTATAATATAAGTATGGATTATTTAGAATTGAAATATCTATTTATACCTGCGTTTTCAGGAAATACTCTTGTCGCTGACGTCACTTGTTTCAGAGCTTTATCGATATCGAGCCTTAATATAAAAAAAAGTATTTATTTATTATCTGTTCATTGAAATAAAATTATAACATAGAAAAATTTGGTAATTATACTATAATATTGAAAAACAATGTACTACCAATTATCTTTAAGATCCCGTATTTGCTTAGACGGGACGCTGTCCAGAAATTTATTTATTAATTCTATTACAGCTACTTCAGCATTCCACGATTTTTGCTGTAAGTCTTTTGCTAAAAAAATATTTTATATCAAAAAAAATCAATATATTATAGTAAATATTAAGTGTGTGTATTACATAACGCTACCTATTTCGTCACGTCTTACTAAATTTTCTTCATAGAAACTGTTCGGATCGACCGCTTTCTTTGGCAAGTAAACTAATAAAGTTTTTGATATCGATTGTAATATCGCATCGATACGAGCTTCTTTCATATCTACAACCTGATTTAAAAATATTATTAATTTAAATTACTTTTGATTAAGTACCTACTTATAAAAGGGAAATCTTCATAATAATATCTACAAGATAAACTTTGCCTTTAATAATACCTAATTACCTACTCAATATCTTGCAAATAAAATAAATAAAGCAAAATTGGCTTAAAATAAGTAATAATGACCTCCTTTACAAATAAATCCACTTCATCCAATATCCGTTCGATGTTATCACAATAAGAAGGTATTTCTAAAGAAGTCCACGTAATGATGGATAGCCCGGGTTGGAAGGCACTGTCCAATTTTACTAGTTGGGCGCGTAATAAGGGTAAATATAATTTGGGCATACTCCTGTTAAAAAATATTCTTATATAGATATAATGAGGGAATGAGCCTATGAGGAAATAAAACGGTTTTTGAAATATTATATTTTCATATATTTCAAACATTATTATTAATATTGTTACTGCTTCTGTCTAGAGCTTCATGAAATTTTACTTTGACAATCCATTT
This sequence comes from Boloria euphrosyne, assembly GCA_951802675.2. Classification (NCBI taxonomy): domain Eukaryota; kingdom Metazoa; phylum Arthropoda; class Insecta; order Lepidoptera; family Nymphalidae; genus Boloria; species Boloria euphrosyne. The sequence goes on from OX637872.1 coordinate 9,611,036, forward strand.
AAAAAGGGTATATTCAGTTAAGACGTATTATAAAATTTACCTTCTGATCTGATTGTTGCGATCCACTAAAAATTTTATGCGTTCATAATCCGCAAATATTTTCTCTTTACAAAAAGCCACTACTTGGGCCGTATCAGGTACATCTATAATATAAAGAATCAAGATAAATAAAATTAAAAGTAAATAAAACATTACAGCTTTTTACTAAGTAATGCATATATAATAAAAATTATACGCTACTTATAAGGAATACACTATTTTTTTCCTTCCTATTATAGTTCCTATATCTTACTGGTATTGTAAATATAATGAATTTTATGAAATCTTTACAAGGCTTTCTTGTGTTAATTCCAACAAGAGGTTAGATAGGTTGTTTTATATAAAAACTTAAAACCGTTAAAAATTTTATAGGCTACTTAGCAGAAACCCTCTCTTTTCTCGCTTATAAATTAAAACAATATGGTTCCCTTGTGAAGCTAAACCTACGATGAACGATCTCCAACATTTACATAATGTTTCTTCGTTAGCCAGACGTACTAATTTATTACATTTTTATCATAAGATATAATATTACACTTACACAATCCCAACTGCCACATATATTCCACTTCTCTTATACATTCGGGGATGTAAATGTTAAAATTAACAATGTACATATTTGTGGTAGGATGCCGAATTAGAAGCGGTGCTACAAGACCCAATCTCACCTTTGAAAATATTTAATTATATTAAGATAACAAGGCACAGGGCTGACAGCTTTACATGTTCTCCAAAGCACAGTAGTGTAAATATCACCAATTTCCCAAAAAAAATGACTCAAATACTAATTTTGTAATAATGGTTTCCATTATATCTTATAAATCCAATACTATAATATGGTAAAATTGCTATCTAATAAAATATATATCTTTAAAAAAATAACAATCATATTCAAGGGGGTTTGTGTATTTATTGGGCCCTGGGCTAACACGTCTTGGGAGCCTCAACTAGTTGTCACTTTGTCTTTATAAAATCTATAATGATAGACTAGAAAAAAATAAGAAGGCTTATTTAAAATTTTTAAATTCAAAACATTATCTCTTCTGATACCTTAGAGGCCTGCACTGCCGCCCAAAAAACCTGTACCCGCCCCTGATTGCATTACTGAGGTATTATTAAATATAGTAATCAAATTTTAACTCTGTTTTATTAAACATGCATATCATATAAACATACCTGACCCACATTTTCCACCCAGGCTTTATGGTAAATTAATTCAAATTCCGTAAATACTATGTACATTACGTTGTAGAGCTTTATACATCTCTGCGTGTTCTAAAATTTAATTTATTTATTATTTAATTTTTTACGCATTTCGAACCGTGTATACGTATACTTTTCGATAGATACCTTAATATATTAAATCAGAAATAGCTATAGGTAGAATGTTTAATACAAAACTCATATTGTTTTCAATATGATTTACTTTATAAGTAAATTAATATTAGTTTTATACTTGCCATATGTGTGATGACTTCATGGTGTTTCATAAACTCCTTCATGGGATGTTTTATATTTTTATCATAGAAACGTATCCACATAACTCTGCCAGATACTGGCGGCATATTTCTTGGGAGATCAGGATTTTCGCGTTCTTCATTGTATCTATGAAGACATAAATATTTCTTATAGATTAGAATTTAGCCATTAAGTTTAATTTATTATTTATTTATTATTATTTTACCTGTCACGTATAGATTCAATCTCGCCAGTGTATTTGCTGATTAAATCGTAATATTGGTCTTCAAGATACAAGCACTCAAGGTCGAGCTTTTTAAATCTCTCTAGTAAATGTAGAGCTATCTCCGTCGTGGGACATTTGTTAACACTCTACAAGTTCGTATAGAACATTAAACTTTCAATATAAAAAGCGACGATTTTACAAATTAATATTAGTCTATACTACTCTATACTAATATTATAAAGAAGTAAAGTTTGTGTGTTTGTATATTTATTAAATTGTAAGGGGTAATCTCGGGATCTACTGAACCGATTTTAAAAATCTTTCACCAATAGAAAGCCACATTATTGCTGAGTGTCATAGGTTATATAAAAAACCGAAAAATAAAATGGCTTTTACGTGGTAGTCCGTTTTGCAAAGTGAGTCGGAGAAAAAACGGTCGAATGAAAGCGTTTCTTACGCGATTATATATGGAAATTACATCATTTTTAAACTATACTAAAGAGGTTACACCTGGGGACGAACCCGAGCGAAGTCGCTAGTAGTATAGTATTTCTAATATAGAGTTTTAAAAAATTACCGAGATCATAAAATTTTCCAGTAGCAATTCCTGTGTAGCAACAGCATCTTTATACGTTTTGTAATCTTTGTCGAAATCAGGTCGCCTTTAAAGAGTAATTTCGTTAAATAAATAATATAATAATAATAATATGAAGAATTCATCTAAAGGTATTGTACCTTATTTGCCTTACTAACATTTTTCCTAACATCCTTGTAGATGTAAGGAAAAAACTCATAGTAATATAAATTAGGAACTAGTATATTCGTATTAATACGTGAATAGATCTTGATTGAGCATATTGTGGAGATTGGGACTCTATTGACAGTATGCTCATAATATGCTATATAACAAAATTAAAATGATTCTGCTTCTAAAAAGCTCTAACGTAACGTTATTTCTAATTTCTATCCATTGTTTTATAATATTATTAATATAAATAGCCGCGGAGCTTAATTTTTTTGCTAATCCTTGACCTAAAAGTCCAGTTTCAAAAAATGAAATGTTTAAAAATTTGGCAGCATTGAACCTAGAATATGTAATGTACGAAAGCTACATACAGTAATGTACCATTTTCTATACCTGTGATCTAAAGCATCATAAGTTTTAGTGGATATTGTCTTAAACAGTTTATTAAAGTTAGCCGCATATTCCTCAATTCCCTCTAGAGTTGTTTTGTTTAAAACATAATACGTTATGTAGGTCTGGAACAGATCTATAATCTGCGGAAGATTAAGGTAAAACGTGTTATGAGTATTTTTTATTTTATACTACAAGTTTAGTTCTTTCAAAAGTATTGAATATTAGAATTATTAATTAATTTGAAAAATATTGTTTAATTTATAGTAATTAGTATTTATAATCTATATTTATTTGTATTTTTCTAGTATTATATAGCTATTGGATTTACTGTAATTAAAAATATTTTATTTCTCTGTTAGAATGTACACTACCTTCAACAAACGCTTTCGAAATGTTTCAAACTTTCCAAATATATACATTTCCGAACAATCAAAAGGGCGCTCGTCTGCAGCCTCCATCATCTCCAGTTGCGTTTCATTGTAACATTCACGATAAAAACTATACAGATTCAAGCATAGCTGAAAATATAAGTAGGTGTAGAAAATTATGTACAATCAGAACATATAATGGATTAGTTTTTAGTTAACGATTAAATTAACAATCATAAATACCTTTCTATATTTGACGACTCGTTTGGCTCAGTTGGTAGTGACCCTACTTTCTGCGGTCGCGGGTTCGAGTCCCGCTGGGGGCATTCATTCGCTAATCACGAATGTTTGTACTCCAGTCATGGGTGTTTATATTTATAATATGTATGTATTTAAAATTTATATGTGTAGTATATCAACTATCTGGTATCCGTAACACAAGCACGTTACGTAGCTTACTGCGGAACTAGATAGCGCTGTTGTAATAATGTCCCAACATATTTATTATTATTATTATTTATTATATAACTATATTCCTATTACATCCCAAGTATATAGTGGTCGTTTGATAAAATTTCATGACAAAATAGCATAGATCATGCATTTTAATACGCAGTTATAAATTTTACTGATCGTCTTATTAAGTTAATAGTTTTTATGATTTTAGACTAACTAAATTGTCATTTAAGCTAACATTTACTCTAACTAAACTTAACTATATATACAAAGTAAATGTACACTTAATTATTACTGTACAAGTCGTGTCCGCGTGGAATAGTGGCAAGAATGCTAGCTGCATTAATAGTTAATAATATTAACTATTTACTTAGTACTAACCTTGGCCTTCTTGATGAAATTAAGTTTATCTTGGTTCCAGATAGTCTTTTTTCCGCTATTTGTTAAATATTCCATGCACATGTTTAATATTTGATTGGTAACTTTAACTAGTAAAGTGGATATCTGCTTTGTAGTGTTATAGTAACGAGAAGTTGCGTAGACCATCCGTACTGTATACAACAACCCCGGAATAAACTGTTGCATTGTTAGAGGATCACATCTATCAATTAATGTAGATAATTTAAATTTTAACTAACTGTATTTAAGTACCTTACCTAGTTATAATTAGTAAGGCAAAAAATACCTGTAGAGAGGTTCACAATACTTTTCTAAGGCGTATAAATATTTCACATTATCAAATGCTTCATTATAGTAGTCTGTTACTTGATTGTCTATAAGCCTCCATTTCTGTAAGGTTTAAATTGCTTTTACATATTCCATGCTAACGAAATGGATATTATTAAACAACATATTATTTCTATGCAAAAGCTTGCTTTCATAATTTTTATATGTTGTCCAGCCCTTTTTAACGTTCTACTTCTGGGCACCTGCCTCCCTTCAAACGAGAGAGATTAGGCCATAGTCTACCGCGCTGGCCTAGTGCGGGTTGGCGGACTTTACATTTCTTTCGACACTCGAATTCGACCCCGCATCACTCTGTTATCAAAGCAAGCGCGTTACCACTGTGCTACCACTGCTTACAATATTTATATGTATACTAGCGGACCCGACAGACGTTGTTCTATCCACATACAAATTTTTTATAAACTTTTCCTCCCGTTGAAATGTTTTATTACGCATTCGCAAAACAACATTTACTTCGCACCTCCCAGTATGTATTCGCTGATTTAATTACCATTGCACGCACCATTGCACGCACCACGGCAACGGTAATAACATGATACGTCAAACGCCATTAATGTTATAAAGATTTTTTTTATTTTCCTTTTTTTCCGCACAACTTTCATATTTATTCACCTTTAAAACCTTCCCTGGACTTCCACAAATAATTCAAGACCAAAATTAGCCAAATCGGTCAAGCCGTTTTCATGCTATGTCGTGACAACGGAAAACGGGTTTCATTTTTATATATATAGATTAATAAAATATTGCTTTAGTTGTATATATTTACCTTCAGTAGCTTGGACTTTGCGCGTATTAGCGTGTGTATATACATTTGACAAGGGTCGCTTTTAATATGCTCTATAATTGAAGTGAAGGTGGTTAACTGGCGGCGCCAATGATCTAGTTCTGCTAACGGTCCGATATTAGACGGCTCTCTACGCAACTGCTGGCTTTGAACTAAAACCTAAAATTACTTGTAAGAATTAGAGCGTTTAAAAACTGGTAGAGAAGGAATATACATACAAATCTTATATATAATATATAAAAATTTCGTGTCACGATGTATATTCGCGATAAACTCCGAAACTACTGAACCAATTTTTAAATGGAAATAACAAAACTTAAAATCTATAATATTATATACCTACCTACGATATAGACTATAACACTATCTTATACGAGTATTAAATAGAAAATGTAACATTCTCTAACCATCATAATCTGTTTAACCCACTGTTTTACAAAGGAACAAATCTCCTCCAGTACATGAGTTTTTGTAATTGCAAGCTTCATTTTTTCCTGATCAGCTAATTCTTCCTCATACAGCGTCAAATTTATTTTAAACTTTGTGCAACAATCCAAGTCTATTTTAGTTTCTATTAAGAAAAAGTGTGCATCACTCAGATATATTAGAAAATTATTAGGGTATGCTACATTATATTAATTTCTATATAATTCTTCATACATGGACCTCTGCTTAATACACACAGATTCACCAATTCATATATTATCTACCTCTTTAATATTAAAAAGAATCAATTGTGATTAGATTAGTCACTCATAACCATAAACTTCCCTTATACATTTTCACGTATTGAATAAGTTTTTCATAGTACGAGTATAATAACTACGAAAACAGACATAATATAATACTTTGGACACTCACTAGCTAAATAGTCTATAAACAACATTATCTTCGATATATAGGATTTGATGATGTCTTTGCTCTTTGGATTAGGAGGATTTAGATCACCCCAAGCTTGGCACGCTTGTAATGCAGGAACATATACACGTTGCATTGTTTTAAATATACCGGAAACTACATTTTCCGTTTCTTGATTCATATCAAAAACCACCAAGTAATAATCCTAAAACAATTTATATTTCATACTCGGCATCAACGAAAAAACTAACAATAATATATAAAAATTCTTTACAATATATAGTATCTTAATAAATATTTAGTTGCATTTCGATAAGTAAAAATGATAATTCATATCTGCAAAAATATTTATATAAGACTGTAATTTACTATAAAAAAATTGAAAACCTTACATCTGCAACTGTTTTCATGTCAATAGCTTTATTTTTAATTCTGTACATTGCAACGCACATTCCTTCAGTTCCTATCGTAACCGCATCTGATATATAAGTTCTTTCCATTTTTCCTCTTTGATTAGGGACAAAACGACCGGATTCTATTAGTGATAATTATGATACAAAATTTAATTAATTGTATTTATATTTTATCATAAAGTTATAACATTGCATTTATTTTGCATTACCCATTTTTAGTGGCGGTAAAAAAGCATCGCAAAGAACGAAGCAATTCCTGCCACCTTCAACTAAAGCGCTATCTAAAATATCAATATGAATGTCCGCATCATATACGCCGTCCTGAAAATTGATGGCACTTAAAAGTTTATCATTTACCGGTAATATAAAAATTTATTTAAAAAAATTACCAAGACATATTCTACAGGTTTGTTTATAATCGCAGCCGCATTTTCCAGTAAAAATCTGCTTTGCGATTTCAACCCTCCTACTCTGTTATTACGAGCTTCCTTCGCTTTGGCCTTAAAATGAATTTAAAAACGAATGGTCAGTAGAAAAAATGGAAACGTATAAAATCAAACACTCATCTAATTAACAGCTTTATTTACTTGTTTATCCTTGTACGATTCATGAGCCAAAGCCAAAGTACTCATAGAAACTTTACTTTTCTTTTGAATATCTTTTAGCCTCGAGGAGACATCAAGAATAGCTTCCAGAGCAGTCCTATCTATATCAACAATTTGAGAAGATACTCCTGGCGTGGCTGGATATACAGATTGCTTTCTTGACATTTTCCTCGTAACTTCATCTATTTTTACTGCAGTATGCTGCACATCTTCGGCATGTTGTTCAGCAACACCTTCAGCAGCTTCTAAACTACCTTGAGCTTTTTCAGGCGGTGCTGAATCTGCCTGCTCATCAGGCATGTTCTCTCCAGCTTCTCCCGACATATTATATAAATTCCGTCAAAAAAATAAAAAATGTTTTTTACTTTTTATTTTCATATAACATGCAACAGTTTGAGAGTTTAAAAGTTAATGGTTTCAAATAGACAATTCCTTCAAACATTCACCGTTGTCAACAAATTCTAAATTTTGAAATACGATTTTTTGTTTTTAAATCATTTTAAGTAAATCCACTGACCTCTATAAAAGCACCCCACGCTTTTTTTTAAATAATTTTTTTTTTTTGTATAATCGGTTTATTTTGGTATCATAACTGAATTACAATCTTCTTTTAAGAATAACAGTTAAACATTATTATTTCGGTTTACCAAAATGCTCATTAATCATTTTCATAGCCCAGTCAATTTTTTTGGTTCCTCCTATTTAACCTATGCTAAATGTTTTGACATTTGATGTATGGAGGGTAGAGATAAGGAGAACCGACTCATATGGGGGGAAAGTTGAAAACGTGTCCAGCTGTATACTAAAAAATAAAGTTTTCATTACCTACCACAATAGCGCTGGCGTGCGAATAGTTTCAATATGAATATAGCTGTTATAAATGGAGTGAAGTTAGCTGAGTTCAAATAGGTATTTAAAAATTTTAATGACTCAAGTAGTTAGTAAAATGCTAGTATACAAAACCTCAACTATTTACGTAGTCTAAAAAATGTTTTAGTAAATATAAACAAAATACTGCAGAGAGAAAGCGTAATTTTATTCTAATTACGTTCGGCGCTTTCTTTAAAATTTATCGACTGCTACTGCAGCGCCACTCTTACTGGACGCGTTTTTACTGCCACTTGTTCGTGTACGAGTTGGTCCTCCTTATCTCTACCCTCCATAATTTGAAGTTTTTAAACTTTTGACGCAATTCGAACAACTCAAAACGCGCCAATTTGTCAAAATATTAAATGAAAAGTGTTTGTTTATAAACTCCTGAGTAAAAGTGTTCTGTGTTTATAAAACAGTAAAATCTGAAAATAATTACTTACAATGCGCCGTAATTGGAAAGGTCGTTATAAAAATAATTGGTATAGAAAAAATAATACTACTAGAAATTCTTCCGACAGCAATAGTATTAACAAATCATCATCATCATTATTGGCGTCAACCTCGTCGAGATCTTCGAGGGCTCCAGCTAATCAACTTCCCATTGTTATACCTATTCACTCTGGTAAAAATTTGTGGAAACTGTATTTTCCTTGTGAAGGTAATTAAAAATAACATATGACTAAATGTTTAAAAAATAAGTTTAAGTTAACTAGTTATATCTGTTTATTTTAGAACAAACAACTAATGCTGATTTTCTTGAAAATATCAAATGCTTTCAAGCATATATAGAAAGAAATAGAAGTACGTTTGATTTGGAAAAAATTGATCAAACCCGCAGTGTGTCCTTGGACATGCAAAATCTATTAAGTGATGATGAGTTCAAAAACAAATGGTCTACGTTTCAAAATGACTTGTTTGAAAATCCTGATACAACTTTACGAATTTTAGAATACTGTTTACATGAGGTGATTTGCATATTTTAAAATTTAAGATTAATAAAATATATTTAATACATTTCAAAAAGGTTGAATTTTCAGGCTCTTAAATGTGAATCTCGTATTAAAGTCAGAATATTAAACCATGAACCTGTCATACCAATTGCTAACTTAAAAATTAACTATTTTGGTTTGTATTTTCTTCCTATTTTGAATCTGTCATATTTTTTAACAAATCAATTTTACATAATTAATTTTTGTATATTTTTAGGTAAACTAGTAACTATAAAAGGTACTGTTATAAGAGTAGGTAGCATAGGTCTCATATGTAGTTCTATGGCTTTTGAATGTTCTAGTTGCCATAATATTCAAGCTGTGATGCAACCTCAAGGTATATTTACAGGTAATTTAATAAATTTATTTAACTTGTAATAAATATTAAAATTAATTATTAAATTAATAATAATTAATCATTAAATTTATTTAAAATTAATCATTCTCAATATTTTAAGCTCCAAATTTTTGCCAAAGTTGTAAAAGTGGACATAAATTTGAACCTTTACAGTCTTCACCTTTTACAAATACAACTGACTGGCAAATAGCTAAGATACAAGAGATTCAGTCACAGGTAATTTAAAATTTTGTAAGATAATATAAAAAATATTTCCAGATACAATTAATATTCTATTATATTATAGTTATATTTTTATTAAATTTATATTCACAGAGCATTTCAGGAACTATACCCAGAACGGTAGAAATAGAACTTCAGGGTGACCTCGTAGGCAGTGCCTGTCCTGGAGATGTACTTTCTGTAACTGGTATTGTGCAGGTATGTTTGTCTTTTATAGTGATACAATATAAATTTTTATGAAATTTCAACAGTAGTACATAGTTGAACTTCTATGAAATATATCAAATTGGAAATATTAATGAGGTCAAAATATAATTAAGCATTTATTTATAAAAATGCATCTAAATTATTATGATTATTTTTAATCACTAAAATATTTATGTTTTAGGTTCGCGGTGAAAGCAAAGGTGGTGAAGATGGAAGGAGAGCAGCTAGACTCTTGCAACTTTATGTAGATGCTGTTTCTATACACAGTCAAAGAAATCTGAGCAATCCTACATTATCTTTTACTTTGAAGGACTACTATGCAATACAGGTATACATACATTTTATTGATGATTTGGTAGACTCACAATTTAAAATGAATTCGAATTTCATTTTTTATTATACATAAATACAATATTTTACCTGGCAATTATTGTTCTGCCATATAAAATGGGGAATGGTGGTAAGAGCCTAAGAGGTTCATAAAACTTTTGCAACCTATTCTCATACCTACCAAATAAAAAAAAATGCGGCGAAGTGCGAGTCGAACTCGCGCACGCAGGTTTTTGTGCCATTATTTATAAACATAAGCTAGTCCTCTAAATTGTACGAGCGCCCATACAACTTGGTCAACTATGTATGTATTGTCGCGTAATATAGTGTGAACTCGTCATAATAGCACGCCTGTACCATGCCTAAGAACGGTGAATGTCAATTTTTAACTTATGTCAATTACATGACAGGAACAGTTTATTACAAATTCTAATGTGTTAGAGAGAGACAAAACACTTTCGGGAAAGGATTCGAAATTACTAGAAACATTTTGAATTTTCGATACTAGAATGTTCTAATATTTATGCATATAAAAAGGCCGGCAGTGTGTCGAGAGATCAGTTGACATCGAGACGAAGTTGAGTGAAGACTAGAAATACGAAATAGTGGAAAAGTGAAGAGTTAGTTAAAGTACTAGTGAAGAAGTATTGAGAAGGAGTATTGAGAAGAGAAATACAGTGTTCAGAGACTAGTGTTGTGTACAGACTGTGCGTGTATTCAAAGTGAAATAAAACATCCTTAGTGCAAGAACGCTTATAATTTCCGATCCCGAACCCGTAGTACGTAACAATTGGTGTCAGAAGTGGGATCGGAAATGCCGTTAGTACCGAGGCACGAGAAGGAAGGCGTTACTACACGCGCAATGGCAGAACAACACAGGGAGGATTTTGGTGCTAGTTCTTCGAGCGGAGAGCTCACTACTCGACAGAGCACCACGCCAGAGGTGAACGCCTTTCTACAGCAAGTGGCGTCCATGTTGCAAGAGCAAGCTCGCCGTCAGGAAGAACAGCTGCGCGCACGCCAAGAGGATCAGGCTCGCCGCCTGGAAGAACAAGCGCAGCAAGTCCGCCGCCAACAAGAACAGCTGCGCGCACGCCAAGAGGAGCAGGCTCGCCACCGGGAGGAACAGCTGCGTGCACTTCAGGAAGAGCATGCTCGCCGCCGGGAGGAACAGTTACACACACTTCAGGAGGGCATTCACAAGAATGTCGTAGCAGCTTTCCAACAAAATATGGAAAGGGTGAAGGCTGTAAAAAGGGAAGTTGAGGGAATAAAGATGACACTCGGTGAGGCCTTAGAGCAGTATGTCTACAAACTTTCTAAAATAGAGGAAAAGGTTGACTATTTGGAAACTAACAAAATACTGCGTAATGTCGACATTTGCTCATCACAATCAAAGAGTTTGAAAGTTCCCTACTACGACGGTAAATCTTCATGGGCCGCCTTCAAGTTCCAATTTGAGACTGTCAAAGAGACGAGTGGATGGACAGATGACGAAGCCCGATCTGCACTTACTGTCGCACTTCGAGAGGAGGCTTTGACGGTATTAGAGACTCTTTGTGCTAGTGGCAGGAAGGTCACATACAGTGAGCTACTCAAAGCTTTAGAGTTGCGGTATGGTGATAGTCACCTGGAGCACGTGTACAGGGCTCAAATTAAAGACCGTACACAGCGAACCAATGAAACCCTGCAGCAGTGGTCCATAGAGATTGAGAGGCTCGTGCGGAAGGCATATCAATCTTCGCCGCCCACCATAGAAACCATTCTCTTGCAGGCTTTCGTGGATGGGATTCGCGACCCGGAGATACGTGCCACTGTGCGTCTAAGACACCATACAAGTCTTAAGAAAGCCGTCACTCATGCTCTAGAGGTAGAAGCTGTGCGTCATGACTGTAGACCTTGGAAGGTGCGGGAAGCTACGATGGAAAGAGCGTTTGCACGGAAACGCAGGTTTAGCCTAAGTTGTTACGAGTGTGGCGGTCGGGGCCATCTTCGAAGTAACTGTCCTACAAGGAAAAATGGCCGAGCCAGAGCTAGGAGAGTGGCACTGGTCGAGGAATCTTCAACCCCAGCAATAGAAGTAAAACAGACAGTGGACGGAAATACCTTAGTAATAAATGGCGCAATTAATGGAGTCGCATGTAAACTGACGCTGGACACCGGAGCATCTCGAACCGTCATTAATAACCAAAAGGTGAAACACATTGCGGACAAAAATTTACGTGATAGAAGGCACATCACTCTTATGACAGCCACCGGCCAGCGCATACCTGTTTGGGGAGAAAGGAAAATTGCTATCAAAATTGGGGACAACATCTATTGGCATAACGCAGTAATAGCAGATATCATGGATGATTGCATCATTGGTTTGGACTTACTTCAAAATTACCAGTGTACGATTGACATGAAACATAGAGTCTTACGATTCAGAAATAGAGAAGTGCCGATAAGCGGTGGGATTCACGGAAAAGTTTGTTGTTTGAAAGACACCGCTCTTCCACCAAGATCGCAGACTCTAGTACCTGTCGCTTTACCTCAGAACAAGTCAGGCCGTCCTTGGTCATGTGCTATTATAGAGAAGTTGGAAGATGAGAGCTCATGGATCCCGGCAAGAGTTGTTGTAGGTAAAGTTTCGACATCTATGGTTCCAGTTCTGAATACCAGTAATTTTACTCAAACCATTCGAGAGATTGATGGAACGTGTTCTTGCTGGATTACTAGGAGAAGCCTGCCTTGTTTATCTGGACGACATAATTATTGTGGGACGTGATTTCGAAGACCATCTTCAGAAACTAGAAAAAGTATTCGATAAACTAAGGGAAGCTAATTTAAAGTTAAGTCCGAAGAAGTGCTCATTTTTCAAGAAGCAAGTGAATTACCTTGGACACGTTGTTTCGGAAAACGGAGTAGAAACGGACCCCAACAAAATCACTGCTGTGAAAGATTGGCCAACCCCTAAGGACAAGACACAAGTGAGAGCCTTCCTAGGATTGTGCTCTTACTATCGACGGTTTGTGAAAGGGTTTTCTGACATCGCCAAACCACTTCATAAACTGACCGAAGAGAAGAGACCTTTCGCATGGGACTATAATTGCGAATCGGCCTTTCAAGAACTGAAGAAACATCTTTGCCAAACACCGATCCTTGGGTATCCAGACACAAAGGGAGAGTTTATTGTCGATACTGATGCCAGCAATATCGGTATTGGAGGTGTATTGTCCCAGCGGAAGGGTGATCAAGAGGTGGTTATCGCATATTTTAGTAAGTCACTCTCTAAACCGGAGAAGAATTATTGCGTTACTCGAAGAGAGCTGCTTGCTGTAGTAAAAACCTTACAGCATTTCAAGAAATACTTGCTAGGACACAAATTTTTGGTAAGAACCGATCATGCTGCTCTGAAATGGTTATTGGAATTCAAGGACCCCGAAGGACAGGTCGCACGGTGGATTGAGCAGCTGCAAGAGTTTCAGTTTGAAATAGAACATCGTAGGGGTAACACACACAGTAATGCCGATGCTTTATCTAGAAGACCATGCGAAGAAGACTGCAAGCATTGTCAAAGAAAAGAGGCAAAGGAACTAGAATCTATTAAAATCATTAGAACAGATTCGATAGATGAACGTTGGAGCGATGATGCTATGAAGAGAGCACAAGAAGAAGATCGAGATATACGACCCATTCTGGAATGGTTAAGGAGTGGTAGGCCAAAACCTAAGTGGACTGATATAGCACAATACAGTACCGCTACGAAGAGTTTGTGGGCACAATGGAACAGTTTGTTGTTACACAATGGAGTATTGTGCCGCAAATGGGAAACGACACGTGGAAATGATAGCCATCTCCAACTAGTTGTACCTAAAATAAAAGTATCCGAGGTACTTCGAGCCTACCATGATGGTGCCTCTGGTGGACATTTAGGGGTGAGAAGAACGTTAACCAAGATCAGGGCACGATTTTACTGGTTGCACTGTCGAGATGATGTGGAAGACTGGTGTCGGAAATGCGAACAGTGTGCCTCCGTCAAAGGCCCGCAAACCAGAAGCCGAGGAGCAATGAAAATATACAACGTTGGGGCACCTTGGGAGAGAATCGCATTAGACATGGCAGGACCATTTCCGATTACTGACTCTGGGAATCGATACATTTTAGTTGTAATGGACTATTTCACAAAATGGCCCGAAGCATTTGCCATACCAAATCAAGAAGCTGTTACTGTTGCAAATAAATTGGTAAAAGATGTATTTTGCAGATTTGGCATTCCATTAGAAATGCACAGTGATCAAGGAAGAAACTTCGAATCACAAGTGTTTGAAGAAATGTGTAAGATCATGGGGGTGCATAAAACTAGAACTACGCCTTGTCACCCACAGTCCGATGGTATGGTGGAGAGGTTTAATCAGACTTTAGAACGACATCTAGCCAAGGTTATAGAAAGTCATCAAAAAGATTGGGACGAGTACTTATCACTGTTTCTTCTATCTTATCGGACCGCTCTACATGAAAGCATTGCTATGACACCTGCCTTTGCCAATTTCGGAAGAGAACTACGGTTACCAGCGGATTTGTTAAGTGGTTGCCCACCAGATACCCCCAGTTGTATCACCGAATATGCCAGTGATCTAAGAGCGAAGATGATTGATGTTCACGAGCAGATACGAGATGCAGGGCTACAAGCAAGTGAACGCATGAAAACGCGTTACGACCGGAAGGCGACAGGAACGAAATTCGAAGAAGCCTCTTTGGTATGGCTGCATAACCCAGTGAGAAGAAAGGGCAAATCACCAAAGCTACAACCCAGTTGGGAGGGGCCTTATAAGGTTGTAACTAAAATTAACGACGTCACTTTCCGAATTCAACGAACATCTAGAAGTCCAGCTAAGATCGTACATGTGGACCGGTTGGCTAAGTACCATGGCAACAACGATGCTCGAGACGAGCAAAACTAAGGAGGGGGTAGTGTCGCGTAATATAGTGTGAACTCGTCATAATAGCACGCCTGTACCATGCCTAAGAACGGTGAATGTCAATTTTTAACTTATGTCAATTACATGACAGGAACAGTTTATTACAAATTCTAATGTGTTAGAGAGAGACAAAACACTTTCGGGAAAGGATTCGAAATTACTAGAAACATTTTGAATTTTCGATACTAGAATGTTCTAATATTTATGCATATAAAAAGGCCGGCAGTGTGTCGAGAGATCAGTTGACATCGAGACGAAGTTGAGTGAAGACTAGAAATACGAAATAGTGGAAAAGTGAAGAGTTAGTTAAAGTACTAGTGAAGAAGTATTGAGAAGGAGTATTGAGAAGAGAAATACAGTGTTCAGAGACTAGTGTTGTGTACAGACTGTGCGTGTATTCAAAGTGAAATAAAACATCCTTAGTGCAAGAACGCTTATAATTTCCGATCCCGAACCCGTAGTACGTAACAGTATGGATGTCCCCATTTTAATTGAAATTTTCTGAGTTCATGGGAAGTACCTAGGTTTTGATTCTCTTGTGATTGTCGATGCAGCATAAACGGCTGTATCTTTTGATTGCATTGGCTTAGAAGTTTGATTTTTTCACAGCTCCAAGGGACAAGACCCGAGTATTTGATATGAATTTCAGCTTGATACCTTCATGCGCTCCTGAGAAGGGTCTTGACAGACAGACAAACATCAAAGTGATCCTATAAGAGTTCCATTTTTTCTTTTGAGGTACAGAACCCTAAAAATATTAAAATATGTCAAGCCGTTTTGGAGGAGTACTACCACAAATACCATGACATGAGATATTTATTATTTATAATTTATATATGAAATCCTTCCTTCCTTCATCTTTCTTGTAATGTAATAAAACTTTATTTACCAGGAAATACATGCATCAGAAAATGTCTTCAGACTTCTAATTCATTCTCTGTGTCCAACTATATTTGGTCATGAAGTGGTTAAAGCTGGCCTTATACTAGGATTGTTTGGTGGAACAGAAACTGAAAATGGTGTAAGGCCCAACCCTCATGTGCTAATAGTTGGCGATCCTGGATTGGGGAAATCACAATTATTACAAGCAGCTGCTCACGCTGCACCCAGAGGTATTTTATTTACACCCACAAAAATACTAAAAATATTGCTGAAAAACTAATAAAATGTGTATGTTGAAAGAGTACAGTTTTTGTTTTCTAATGCAATTCTAAAACTAACCCTTTTAGAGGAATGGAAAAGGTAGAAAATGTTTAACAGGAACTGGTGCATATTTCATTTTATTTTGATGATTAATAAAATATACTAATTAAGTATGTAATGTGTTTTATACTTACATATTTGCATGATAGAATTAGTGGTGGTCTAGTGATAAATGAGAGATACATCATGTTTTAACTCAATTTAGGCAGTTGTAGCCCAGTGGTGACACGCTTACTTGGATAACCGAGTGATGCGGGTTCAAATCCGGGTCTAGCACCTCTGATATTTTCATGTGTGAAATGTGAATATCATCCAACATGATTACCACTTGTCTTACGGTGAAGAAAACATCGTGATGGAGCCTGCATGTCTGAGAGAACCTTGCCGAAAGACGTAAGAAACCAACCGTCAACCCGCACTAGGCCAGCATAGTGGACTATGGCCTGTCCTCCTCGTATTGAAGGGGGGTCTGTTCGCAGCAGTGGGACTTTAAAAAGGACTTTAAAGGGTTCCAGTGACATGATTACCACTTGTTGTGGACTAATTGTAACTATTGCCTCCTATTCCTCGTTTCAAAGTATGATAATAAGTTCTAAATGAATATATAGGTGTGTACGTGTGCGGGGCGTCTGCGTCGGCGGGCGGGCTGACGGTGGCGCTGGGCCGCGAGGCGGGCGGGGACTTCGCGCTGGAGGCCGGCGCGCTCGTGCTCGCCGACCGCGGCGTGTGCTGCGTCGACGAGCTAGACAAGGTTTGGTTCTTTAATCCTTTCGTGCATTACCGAATTTGGCTTTTGAGCCAGCAAAAAGGTAAAGCTATCTATCTAGCTACGCTCATCAGCCATATCATTTTCGCTTGTGTTATAAGTCGCGCAACGAATTATGAGCGCTGACCTTGAATGCGCAGAAGTTAATTTTTGGATATATTTGGCGGGACGCGGGGGCGGGACGTGCACTATTGGCCCGATCAGTTCCCGCCGCTCCCCTGCACCGCACGAACGTCCCGCTTACCTTTTAGTACAGTCGCGCGCGCAACTACCTTAGCAAACATTTTACATTACGGAATTATATATAATACTAGCGGAACCCGCGGCTTCCGCTAGTATTATATATAATTCCGTAGTAAATCTAGGGACGAACCCGAGCAAAGCGAGAGTGTGTCGCTAGTATTATTTAAAATTTGACACTGCGATGGTAGCGCCGTCTGTCGGATCCAATGTAAAACATTCCAAAATCAACAACTACTAATAAATTAAAAATTAATTAAAAAAACATTGTCCAGCGGACAAAATTGTGAATCTAAACCATTCCCAGATCCCCTTGAACACACAAAAAATTTCATCAAAATCGGTCCAGTCGTTTGAGAGAAGTTCAGTGACATACACACTCACAGAAGAATTATATATATATAAAGATATATCATTTTTTTTTTAATTATTAAGATGCCGAAAACCAAACTCGGCAGGCAAGAAAAATGGTGTACGAAGTTAAAAAATTTATTAAAACTGAGTCACATTAATTTATTTTTGATTTAAAAGAAATAAAAAAATCAATAATAGGAACAAATGTTTCTTGGACCTACTTGCAAGATAAATTACAAGCAAAAACTAGTGTTATCATGTTAAGTTGCTAAAGTTCAAAAATAAGAAATAAAAAATAATTAATACACACAAAGAATTTCTGTGCGTGATTGTACACATGCGCCGATTGTCCCCACTACTTACCATCGCGCGACCTATACTGTGACGTTTGATCCTCTACAGTGTGATGTCGTTACCTTTTTTTTTTAACGTTGGGAAATGCATTGACGCATACCACCTGCAGGAAACAGGTGGTTATGTGGGATTCGCCGACAAGCCAGTACACTAAAACCCAAGCACCCATCACGTCTTAATGGGGCGTCGCAGGATCATTTGCGCATTCTAGTACGACCCCCAGTCCGGCAGGTCTGCGGAAGCAGAGTATACAGCCAAGAGGGTTGCTTCACAGTCCACTCTGCAGTGAAGTACCAGGAGCAACCCTCAAGACACATCGCCCACCGAAGTGGGTTCCCTCCCTGCGCGTTACGTAATACTGAGCCCCCCACCAAGACAAGGTGACGCACGTTGGGGGGATACAAACTTTGATGAAAGTTTGTATGGAAATTACGTCGTTTATAAAGCTAGAACAGGGGTCGGCAACCTTTTGAGTCGGAAGAGCCAAAATTACAATTTACAAAATTTCAAAGTTTTTAAAGAGCCACACTTTTTTTTCTTGTCAACTATAAATAGCTGTACTTGCATTAATAAAGTTTTTTGATAAAAAAAAAACAAATCTATTTATTCATAAGAAAAATATATATTTATTCATATGTAAGCAGTGTTTTTCACTACAAATTAGAATCTAATTTCTATTATCACTATCTAATTATTAGATATTGTATATATCATCATCATCAGCCCTTTTTAACGTCCCACTGCTGGGCACAGGCCTCCCTAAGTACGAGGGGGATCAGGCCATAGTCCACCGCGCTGGCCCAGTGCGTGTTGGCGGACTTCGCATGTCTTACGAAAACTTGCTAGATTTTCTCAGACATGCAGGTTTCCTCACGATGTTTTCCTTCACCGTACGACAAGTGGTAATCATGATAGAAATGATTCGCACATGAAAATATCAGAGGTGCGAGACCCGGATTTGAACCCGCATCACTCGGTTATACAAGCGACGCGTTACCGCTGGGCTACCACTGCCATATATTGTATATATGGTATTATTCAAATCAAATCAAAATATACTTTATTCAAATAGACTTTTACAAGCACTTTTGAAAAAGTCTATTTGAATAAAGTATATTTATTATTAGATAATCACTTATTAATTAAGTAAAAAATTAAAACAATTAAACATTTATTGTTTTAATATACATTGTAAGTCTTACAACACTAACATGTACTTTAATAACAAACAATTCAGCAAACAAATTCAATGGGAGCTTTGGCTTTGCTAAGGTAGAAAATTTGAGTGACTAGAAATTCTTCTGGACCTCCAACTCTTCCAACTTACTTTTCAACTCTGTAATTTTTCACTCCACAAAGCTTTACTTTTTAAATCAATTAATTGAATTTCTAAAGACCCAGTATCAACTCCAAATGGTTCAGTGTTGATTTCGTTACTATTTATGTGTAGAGGATTTGCTATGAAGCCTAGAGTGGTTTTGTTGCTTTTAAATTGCTGAAATCTATCAGCAAATTCATCTTTAGTTTTTTTTATAACTGTGCTGAAGTAGTTCGTATCAACAGTTGCACTGGTTTCATAGCGATATTGCTTTAGAAATTGAAAATGAACTAATCTACCGCTCTGAATATCTTCTGCAAAAATAATTATTTTTTCTTCAAAACAAATCAATTCTTCTACCAAAACATAAGCTGGGTTTCCCTTTCCTTGCAATTTTACATTCAGCTCATTTAATTTTTCCGTGATATCCACCATAAAGTAAAATTTTTGCAACCATTTGTCGTTTTCTAATTCCGGGTGATTAATGCCTTTTTTTATTGAGGAATGTATTTATTTCATTCAAGCACAAAGCAAAACGTTTCAAGACCTTTCCTTTGGAAAGCCATCGCACTTTATTGTGTAGAAGGAGGTCCGAATACTCCATTTCGTTTAACAATTCTTTAAACTGACGGTGGTAAAGTGCTTTTGACAAGATGCTGTTAACAATCTTGATTACCAAATTCATAACCTCAACTATTTGGGCCGGAAATGTTTGGGCACAAAGCGCTTCTTGGTGTATTATGCAGTGAAACGTAAGAATTTCGTGGTTTATTTTGCTCTGAAGAATCGTTGTTGTCCCTTTATTTTTTCCTGTCATACTTCTGGCTCCATCAGTTGCTATTGAGACGATTTTATTTAAATCGATCTGATGATCTTCGAAGCATTTTTCCACAGCATTCGCTATATCTTCCCCTCTCGTTTGTCCCAAGAGCGGTAGCAATCCTAGAAGTTCTTCTTTTGGACCTTGGGAAGACATATACCTGACAAAAAAGGCAACTAGTGCCGTGTCTTTTATGTTGCAAGACTCATCAATAGCAAGAGATAAAGCAGAAGCCAGTTGAATGTCTTCCACTTGCAAGTATGATACATTTGAAGACATTTTAGCTATTCTGTCTTGTACTGTTTTAGCGGATAGTGGCAAATCTTTGATTTTTTTCAAGATTTCTGGTTTGTTTTTGAAATCACGAAATAGTTCTTCAGATGCACGTATGAAACAATCTTTGATATACTCACTAAAGAGGAACTAAAGAGCCGCAACTTCACATCCAAAGAGCCGCATGTGGCTCCGGAGCCGCAGGTTGCCGACCCCTGAGCTAGAAGCTTGAAATTTTCTTTCGATTACTTTCGATACAATACGTATCTAGGGACGTACCCGAGCGAAGCGAGAGTGAGTCGCTAGTAACAAGTAATAATAGTGTTTCCGCCTGCAGATGAGCGCGCACCACAGCAGCCTGCTGGAGGCGATGGAGCAGCGGCGCGTGAGCGTGGCCAAGGGCGGCGTGGTGTGCAGCCTCGCCGCGCGCGCCACGCTGCTCGCCGCCGCCAACCCCGCCGCCGGCTCCTACAACCGGTGACTCGGACACGAGCTTATTTACCTTTGTAGGAAATTAAAAGACTGCCTGCGAGAGAATTAGGCTTTATTCATCTTTAAAAATAGGAGTTACAATTTCATGTATTTATATGACACTATTATAAAATATGTACAATGACAGCTATGTTCTAATAGATACAGCCTAACTTATGTCGTGGCTGCTCATGCTGGTAATCGTGAGGAATTGTTTTTAAAGTTAAATTACAATATCATTAGTATTTATACAGTGTGTAAACAGTGAGTTAAATTTATAAATAAAGAAGTTTCACTTCTGACATGTGTACTTTGTACGCACGCACTTTTTGTTATTATTTTTTGTATTGTTGGGAAATGCATTTACGCATACCACAAATGATTATGTAGGACTCACCGGCTAGAAAAACCAGTATTATCTACTAAAACACAAAATATCCTCCGAGCGTCTTAAAGGATTAAAGGCAAAACACAAGCGCTGGATCGCTTGTGCGAACCTCAACTACTCCTCATTGAACTTCATGCCAACTTCCAGCGATCAAGTGGCTAGCATATATAAATCTAAAAGTATATATTGGTATATTAAAATAAATTGAAATATTTTAATACAATAAAGTATAAAAAGTTCTTGCATAATGGTGTTATATATCTTTAAGAATTTGTTCATTGCGTGTGTTATTTCTTAATATTTCAGTTTACAAGTAATAATTTATTAATTTTATCTTTTCAGGGCAAAAACAGTTGCAGAAAATTTAAAACTTAACTCTGCACTTTTATCAAGATTTGATTTAGTTTTTATCATACTAGATCTGCCCGATGAGGTAAAGTAATTAATCTGATCAAATCAAAAGTATATATCTTTTTTGAAGTCAATATTTTGTATTCTTAGATATTTAACATTCAATAAGTAAACGTCAAATAAGTTAATTAAGTTAATATAAATATAAAATAAATATGTTGGGACATTACAATCAGTGCCATCTACTTTGTGGTAAGCCTGGCGAGGCCTGTGTTACGCATAATATGTTTGGTTTTTTAAATTTTTTTATTTAATACTTTTTTAGGTTTACGCGAATAATCGACATTATAAATGAAACTACCTTTTCGGAATTTGTCGCTGATTTATTTTGATTTTTAGTACCCAACGTTACGTTTTTTTTATCTCTTTATAAGATCTAAATGTATTATATAATGTTTTAGAAAATAGATGCAATGCTGTCTGAGCATGTGTTGGCTCTACATTCTGGGTCAAAGAATAAGCGTAAAGGGGATGCGTCTACGAGCCATGATAATTCCAATATACTATCTAGTCAGACTGAAGGTCGCGTATCTCTAAGGTAAATATAATACTTACCAAGTTAGTATTTTATAATATAATATTCAACCTTTTTTAATGGCCCACGGCTGGGCACAGGCATCCCTTAAATACGAGGGGGATCAGGCCATAGCCCACCATGCTGGCCTAGTGCAATAATCTCAAACATGCAGGTTTCCTCACGATATTTTCTTTCACTGTAAGACAAGTGGTAATCATGATAGAAACGATTCGCACATGAAAATATCACATATTATGCAAGATTAGAATTAGAAAACGCAAATATTTCAGCCTTTACAAAGCTTATTAAATTAAAAATTAAAAAAAAACAATAAAATATCGTTCATTAATTAATCAAGTTAGTGCGATCGTATTAAATTAATTATAGTATCCTAAAACTTCAATAATGTTACTAATTTGCTAAAACCAAACATCTCCACAGCAAAAAAATGCGACTGAAACCAGGAGAGGTCATTGACCATTTACCATTAGTTCTACTAAGAAAATACATTGCATATGCTAGAAGATACGTTCATCCCAAGCTAAGCACTGAAGCTGCGAATATCTTGCAAGATTTTTACTTGGAACTTCGTCATCAACACCAAGGGATATCAAATGAAGGAGCCCCTATCACTACCCGGCAGCTTGAAGCGTGTATTAGACTTACACAGGTATTAAAATACAACTTTATTAAAAATCGTACTAATCGATAATATATAAAAGCGAAAGGTCACTCGCTATCATAAAATATCGAACATCACTTGAATCGAGAAATTGTATAAAGGTAATTTGGCAAGGATGTAGTTCGTAGTTTAAACATCCCCTAAGAACGTATTAAGGAGGTCTAAGGCTTAATTGTTATATTAAAGTCCTTAATTTATTGTGTTATTAAACTTTAAATGTTGCATGGTACTGAGGGACGAACCCGAACGAACCAAGGGTGAGTCGCAAGTATAATATACGTGCAAGTTTGTGAGAATGGATGGATGAATGTTTAATACTCCTTCACGCTAGAACGACTAAACAGATATAGATGAAATTTGGCATTGTGATAGAGTAGTATAGCATATATAGGTTACATTTACCCAAAAAATGTATGGTTCCCAGTTCCCATGGGCTTTTATTTTATTTTTAACTAGCAATGAATCCGAGGCGAAACAAGGGTCGGCAGCTAGTTAGACTTATATAATAATATAAAATATACAAAAAATTGCACGTGTGTTATTATTCGTATTCATTCGTACATGGAGTAACACATAACACTGCACTGCACTGTTAAGCACTAGGGACACACCCGACAGGTGTAATAGTAATATATTATAGATCACAGTGAGTTTTCTTAAACTATAAATACATATATTGAATAACTGAGATTACCATTATTTTGTAGGCAAGAGCTAGGGTAGATTTACGAGAACAGGCGACAGCTGAGGACGCTAGAGATGTCATTGACCTAATGAAACACAGCCTTATGGATACATTCAGTGACGAATTCGGAAATATAGAATTATCTCGTTCTATAAATGGATCTGGTGTTAGTTCAAGAAATAAGGTATAGTTCTAATGTTAATTAATTACAGTAAAAATTAATTTTTAATTTCTAGTATAACACACAAGTAGTTTATTTATTTTTCTCTCCAATAAGGCCATAACAAGAAAATATTTTGTTTGCAATAATAGTGTAATGTGTAGTAGTAAAATAAATTTATAATTGAAACTCGTCCTGCAGTTATTGAATGTCACTTTAAATACAATCTTTAATCATATAAAGTACTATTACACAGTAGTTGAAAGAATAAATACTAAAATAAGTTTTCTTTGTATTCAAAAATGTTTAACAAGGTTTTTGTTTTATAGGTCAAACGATTTTTAGATCTATTGAGTCGGCGCTCGCACCAACTAGGAAAAGATATTTTCACAAGAAAGGAGTTGATACAAATACATAAATCAGGAGGCATCGCTGGCGACGCAAATGATCTTATAGAAGCTATGCACTTACATTCTTATTTACTTCTCAAAGGGTCCAATACATACCAGTTAGTAGCTATTTAAAGTACTTGTTAATAAATAATAAATTTTCAATAACATGATATTTTGAAAGGCTTGTTTAATTTTTATCATGTAAGAATAACTTTCCATGAAGTACCAATTTACAATGTTTTTGATCCACCATCATGGAAAAATATTTCATCTATAAGAACAAACTAGAGCAGAGCGAGGGTGAGTCACTAATAAAAACTAAAACACTACTATAGGTGAAAATTCACCTTTTTTTTAATTTCTATTCATTGTTATCAATTGAAATCTAAATTGGGTTTAAAATAAACAATAATACAAGACAAAAGTATCAATATAAAATTTATTAATGTAAAAAATGTGTATATAGTCAAAATTGTGACAGTCTAGGTTTTCTTATAACCACCCCTTGATGGTACTTCTTCTAAGGCCATTGACACATGGCAACAGCAATATAAAGATCCTATCAGGATGATAGAATTTATAAGTGATGGTTGAGTAAAACATTCAAAGAAAAGATTTCCAACTTCACTGCCTCCAAATAAATAGAAATTAGAGATGGCAGACAAAGCCAGCAATGGTGAACACAGAAATGCAATAAATCTAGTCTCCATAGCCTCAGTTTTTAAAATGTTAACCCTAAATTTTGTGTACATGTCATGCTTTGACAGAACTTTTCCCATATGTTCCAATGTTATGCCTGAGTAATTTAATATAGACCATATAAGTATGTGCAAAACGGTTCCATGCCATAAAAAAATAAATAAAAAGGTAGCTAGTGATGCCAGTAATTTATATGTGATCTTCTGTAGTTTGTAATAATGACTTAAAATGGAATAACCAGGTTGGTAAATGTACCTGGAAAAAAAAGATAATAATTTTTACTTAATTTATTTTTTCTTAATAAATATTTATATACAAATTATCCAAATAGAAAGCAAGAAGTAAAATGAAGTATTTCTAGTATCTCTCTTATTTTTCTTGAGTTGAGAATGAAAGAAGTTATTAATAAACATGGCACAAATTAAAATGAAAGAAAAATTTAAAGAAATTACTTCACCAAAAACCTGTAAAGTCCAACATCAAAATGCCTCCACATCTGAGAGTAAACATGGATTCTAGCAATACATCTTGGTGTTGGTGGAGCTTCTATGTTATCAAGTCTTGTGAAAGCTGCTGCTGTTCCATAAGATATTACATATTTCATATGAAACTCCAAGCCCATCCAGAGTCCTCCCCCACATAAAGCAATTGTAGGTAATTTTCTTATCAACTGAAAAAATCATGTTAAAATTAAAACCTCTTTATATAAATTAACTATTATCAGCTACTAGCAGTACCCGCGGCTTCGCCCGCGTTAATTTTTTAAATATTAGGAGTCAATCCCGCGGGAACTCCGGGATAAAAAGTAGCCTATATGTTATTTTGGGTCTTCAGCTACCTACATAGCAAATTTCATCATAATCGGTTCAGTAGTATTTGCGTGAAAGAGTAACAAACATCCATACTCACAAACTTTAGCATTTATAATATTAGTAGGATTGTCTCTCCCAATCCAAAAAGATAGTTTCATTTATAATGCTCAAATGTTTGTGTAAACCAAAGAAAATATTATAAAACTTAAATTTAATATTAACAAAATTGCACTATACATACCTCCATGTTATTTTGCATTGCAAAAAAATAAATATAATGGAAAACAAAATCCAAAATAAATGTATACAGCTGAAAAAATATCATATCTATTGCAAATTTTTTCAGTCTTGTAATTATATTTTGTCTCTTGGTTTGAAAGCTCTTTTCAAATTCTTCATAGAGAACAACTGGACCAGTATAAAGAAGTGGTAAATATAATGTGTAGCTTAACATGCTGACAATATCACATAATTGCAATACATTTCTTTCTCCTTTATCAACAAAGTCTAG
The DNA here is from genome assembly GCA_951802675.2 of Boloria euphrosyne. Classification (NCBI taxonomy): domain Eukaryota; kingdom Metazoa; phylum Arthropoda; class Insecta; order Lepidoptera; family Nymphalidae; genus Boloria; species Boloria euphrosyne. Next base: position 9,637,127 of record OX637872.1, read on the forward strand.
AGAAAAACTTATGCAGCGAAGCTCATTCCATGCCACACAAAATAATAATAAATAAACTTCCTCATCTTGCATATCTCTGTGATCCAAGAAATTCCAGAAGAAGTATTTATATTTTAATGAGTTGTAACTTAAGAGCAATAACATACTTGTGATCCAAATACTTAACTTTCTTCCACCACATAATAAAATTAAACTATATATCACAGGTTGAGCAAGAATTATTAGCATTTGCTTATATCCCATTAATACAATGACAAATATAGTACTAGACAGTATATACCAACATTTTAAAAAAAAGGAACTACAGATCTCACATATGGTCTCGGACACTATGAAATGAAATATCATGAAATACCAGGATGTTTGAAAAAAATACTTCCAGCTACTCCATTCAATATCGGAGACATCTTTGAATCTACCAATGAATTTCCAGCCTCTTTGCAAATCACTTAGGGAAAATAATAGTTTCTCGTCTGATTCTAAAATATCTGTTAGAGAAAAATTTTATAAGTTGAGTTGCACTTGTTTTTTTATTGTACTATTAATTGAGATGCTTACCTCTTTGCGCTACTATTAATTTATATAGAGAATACACGTTAGCAAACGTCCATAAGGAAAAATATATATACAATTCGGTTACTGAAAGTTGCAATTTCATCATAAATATACGTTATTATACGACATTCTCTTAATTTTTAAAGTAATACTGATTGCAAGTAATGAACTATTTCAATTTTGCCGGTTATTGGTAGTGGTTATATAATATGCATTATGAATTGTCGCGACAATTGATTGTGTAGTGTTGACTGTTGACAATTATTGTGTAGTGTAGACTTTGACAATTGACAGCCAGACAGACAAATAATGTTAGGTTAGGGAAGGAAGCATTCAAGTCACTGACCTCTATAATACCACTGGACTGGCTGTTGTCAACGGACAACGTGCTTTCGTGGCTGCTTGATATTTGCCATTTTGGCGCTGTCCGCCGCTGTCGGACGTAGCGAGAGTTCGTGGTACTAAAACTAATGATGTCGATATAAAGGTTTTTATATTTTTATTAATCCACTAGCTGTGCCCGCGACTTCGTTCGCGTGGATATCGGAACTTAACAATGTATTTTTTAGTACGAAGCGCTGTTGGAGGATACCGATACAAATCATTTTTTTTATTTATGCTAGTGCTTCTTTATAAACAACATTAGCTGTGGAACCATCAATTCAAATCATTATCAATCAAAATAACTTTTCCATCTTCTTGTACGGGGTATGTGCCAGCGCCTATTTGTAACAATAAATTGGAAAACTCCTGTGCATTTTCGCAGCCTCCTAACTGTGCACGCATATTTACGCTCAGGTGTGTAGATGAGTGAGACCAAATTCGAATAACCCTATTTTTACTTCTGGAATTTCTCTAATTCTTCACTTTAAACTCAAATATCTTTTGATAGACTGAACCGATTGCAATGAAACAAAAACTAAATGTTACTTCAAGTTACGTTCAATCGTTGTGTATAAAAGTGATCTACATTGCTTTCGTACATTTTACGTGATGCCCGGATAAATAAACAGACAAACCGACAAACAGACAAACAGACAAAAATTCTAAAAATGCTGGAAATGGGTTCTATTGGTTGTCCTTTAACACCCTGGCTATTTTTTTTGTATTTTTTTTTTGATGTACAAAAACGACTTTTCTACAGTTTTATTATATGTATAGATAACCGTACCATCATAATTACTACTTATGTTATATTAACAACGAAAATGCAAAATTACTTTACAGTAAACAAACTCTTCTCGCTGTCATTTGCAATATACGTAAAAATTAGTTCTCGGGACTCTCGCTAGTGGCGCTTCAAATGGACACAAAAAATTGCTGTCAAACGCTTGGAACAGCCAGTCCAGTGGTATTATAGAGGTCAGTGATTCAAGTCGATAAACTCGAAAATCGATTTAAATTATTACAAAAACGAAAATTCTTTACTATTCTGAGTAAAAATTTCTTTTTTGCGGACGATACAAAAATATTTCGTTAAGACATTAAAATATTACATTAATTCGGCTCATTAAGTCACATTTATTAAAGACTTGAAGAACTGAAATACTTTGAACTGATTATATGGCGAATTTCCGTTTTATATATTTGAAAAATTATTCATGAATAATGTATAATGCCAACAAAGTAATAGTGCATAAATAAAATAACCCAAAAATAAAAATTACCCACAAATGACAAATCGTTCTTTTTGTGTGCGTGTAGTAAAAATTTATGCTATCACAGCCATTTTTATTAAGTAATTAATTGTGGTTTGTGATCAAATACAATTCATAAAACTAAAGCTATGCATACTTAACAAATTACATTATTTATAATATTAATAATATGAATGCACTTTTTTATCAATCTTCATAAAAAAACAGTATTCGATAATGATTCGTTAAACACAGATCATTCAACATTCTTTAATGTTGACATCATAACACTAGACCCAAGTTCATTCGCATTATTCGCATTCGTCTTGTAGTTGTGTTACCAGTTACCACAAAGAGTAAAGCTATATATTATGTGTTACTCTCATTATCAATTAACAGTTATATTGTCCTCATAGACTTAATATACTAGCGTAAAGTATATTAATGTCTATGATTGTCCCAGTTAGGACCCAGAGCAAAGAGTATAGAAAATATACTGACCCAGAGCCTAGACTTAAACACTCAAGTCTCAACACTGACAGTCATAAACAAACTATGAGTGAAAATACTCGGTCGTGTTTTTAGTGAATTAGAAAGTTTTTATTACGTACGTAAATAGACTTTGTTAAGAAGAATATGGAAAATCCTATACATTTTATATTTTTTGTTCTCCTTTTCGCTTCTGATGTGAATATATGTAAGTACCATAATAAATACCAATATTTCTACTTTAATTTATTATAATATCTATTTGTATATTTAGATTACAAATGTTAAAAGTCAAGGACTTCTTAATAGATAAGTAATATTATATAGACCTCGTATTTGGTACTTAAATCTTTTATTAGAAATTATGGGCATATTATTAATAATTTTTTTAAACGCCTTTAAGCGGTAATCTCATGAGTTGCATAGTTCAAATTATTAAATTTTAATTTCAACTTATTATTTGATTGAATTATGAACTCCTTTATTATGTATTTGATTTTAATAAAATTCAATAATAATAATAATATTTTATATTAGTTAATCTTAGCATATTGTATATTTTGTTCATGCAACATGCTGTATATCAACTATTTTATAAAAGTCTTTGCAGTCAATATGAAATATATCTCAATAACTTAAAACACCATAAATGCGCTGAGCACATGACTCACTTTGAAAATTATTTAGTAGGTCACGGTAACCATTTCTTACGATTTTGTATTAATGCGGAAAAATCGTTCTTTATTTTATATAGGTATATTGCTCGTTGAAATAAACAATGATGTATGTGTCAGAGCATGTTTTTTATTTTTTGCCTATTGCAGGTTTCAACAAAGTCCAGAGGTATAATCCGAATACCGATTTCTTGTTACATGAGGCGGGAGGTCTTGTACCAAACAATAAAAATGATTACAATGCTAACTTTCCAAGTTTGCCGTCTTCAAATCCTTCCACGTCATCTACAGTAGTACCCAGCCTTAACTCTGTGGCCCCTAATAAGCCGCAAGCATCTGGAAAGCGAGATTATGTTGCTCCCCAGCGATCGTCTATTAATCCGACCCCAATAACTCCACCTACGCCTAAATTAAATCCCATACCCAATTCTGGGAGCACATTCCCAACTTTAAAGCCAGTTGGAACATTGCAACAACAATCTGGCTCAATTACAAACTTTCCAAATAATAAAAATGAATACAATGCTAATTTTCCAAGTTTACCATCTTCGAAACCTACTACGTCACAAACATCTGGTAAAAGAGACTATGTTGCGCCTCAACGACAATCAATCACTCCAACTCCAATGACTCCACCCACATCTAAATTAAATCAAGTTACTAATTCGGGTGGACCCAAGCGAGACTATGTAGCTCCTCAGTTTCCTACTTTAAGACCTGTCGGAACATCTCATCATCAATCTAGCTTTATCACGACACCGATGCCGCCTAGCTCGCCAAAGAGAGATTATGTAGCACCAAAAAATGATAAAACACAGAATGTACCAGGAAAAGTGAAAGACCTCATTAATTTTTATGACAGTAAATCTCAGGGTACTACAGTCCCTTCAAAGCCACCAAGCTACAGTTCAGTATTACATGGTTCTACTAGCTCCGCATCGAATGGACCGAATATTTTACCATCTACTAAAATAACCCCAGCACCTCCCAGAAAACCCATTGTGACTAATAATAATAATATATCTGCGAATCGTCAAGGGAGTACAGGCCTTCCTAGTTCTATAGTTAATAATCAAGGACAAGGTATTAATTCAAACAGTCCGACAGATGAAGAATTGCAAACTATCAGTGAGGAATTGCTCCGTAAAGATGTAAATAATGCAGCAAAATATATCACAGTCAATTATCAAGAAAAAACTACATCCATGTCTAAGGATGATAAAGCTCCTTTACCGTAAGTGTTTATAATTATAAACTAAAAGTACCTTTCTGTTTTCTACACTTGAAGTGTCATGTATAGACATTGAGAATCACGTGCTCAACTGGCGTATTTCAATAACTAAAAAATAAAATTTACTTTTGAAATAAAAATGTTACTTTTTCCTATAAAATGCTACTTTCAAAATAAGACAAAACGAATGGCAGCCATTAGAATTGCGTCAAATTAATTAGGCTACCGAACATACCAAAAGATATATATACATTTCCGCGAAAAATATTACTCTCACGTATCATTCGAAAAATAATACGAGTAAGGTCACTCATACTCATATTATTCTCTTACATAACGCAGTTTTCTTCATAAGGAAGGTGGAAATAAAAAAAGTATAACACTTTTCTTATCATAAGGTTAGTCTAGTAATTGGTGCAAACTGCAAATAGATATACCAACAAAGTATAACTTTGCCTTCTCCTTCAAAAGTGTTATTCCTAATGCGAAGTCGAAGCACATTCGCAGAATTGGCGACAGATTGGGGCGTCTCCCTTCTCCTAAGGTTGTTTTAGAGAATTTCTGTCAGCCTTCTTTTCCACCACTGCTCACAAAGGATGGCTCGCTGGCTCATACCGCGAAGTACCACTAGACTCTTGATGACCAAGAAAACTCACCACCGACAATCCCGCGGTACGATATTACGATGCCGGAAGTTAAGTTCGCAAAGCACTTCTGTTCTTCGACATTCATGAATGAGCCCGATGGCATTCCTCCGATCGCGTTGAAGACATGTGCTCCGGAGCTTGCAACGGTCTTAACGCGTCTTTTTCGACACTCATTTATTCATAAGGTGTAGTCCCCAAATCCTGGAAGACCGCATTATTGCACCCGATTCCAAAAAAGGGCAACTGCTCAGATCCGTTCAATTACAGGCCTATAGCCATTACCTCCTTGATCTCCAAGATAACGGAATCCATTATCAACTGTCAGCTCCTGCGGTAGCGCCAGTGCGGCTTACATCGAGGTCGCTCCGGTGCTGGTCGAGCTGGTGATCTTCTAGTTTACCTGTCACATAGATAGGCAGAAGCAGTTGAGAGCAAGGGGGAGGAGGTTGCATCCACTCTGGACATCTAGAAAGCCTTTGATCGGTTATGGCACAAAGCTCTTCTTTCGAAGCTACCTTCCTATGGGTTCCCCGAGAAATTATGCAACTAGATCACCAGTTTTTTGGCAGATCGGAACATCAAGGTCATTGTTGACGGTGCTTGCTTTTATTCTAAATATGTCAATGCTGATCTTCCACAAACTGCGTACTATCTCCTACTCTATTTCTTTTGCGTATCAATGACTTGTTGCAAATCAGCAACATTCATTGCTCATTGCAGACGATAGCACTGTGGATGCCCTGTACACTGGCCGCGCTAATATTTCTCGGGAATACGTCAACGAGAGCCGGAACAAACTTGTGTCAGAAGCCGATTTGGGTCGACTAAACTTAGTCCAATTCAACCCCAAAAAGACACAAATCTGTGCGTTAACCGCTTAAAAGTCACCATTTGTCGTAAGTCCTCAATTGGCGGACACTCCCCTTTTTGCCACAGCCAGTATCGGAATACTTAGTGTCGACATTTCGAGCAACGTCCAATTCCGTGATCAATTGGAAGGTAAGGCCAAAATGGCCTCAAAAGAAGCTTGGCGTGCTCAGTAAGGCGAGACACTACGTCGGGTGAGCGTCTTAATCTTTATAAATCGCAAATTCCCCACATGGAGTACTGTTCTTATCTCTGAGCGGGAGCTCCCCTGTTCCAGCTACTTCCATTTGAGAGCATTCAACGTATGGCGGCTCGAGTCACCGACGATCAAGCTCTCCGATCGGCCTGATCCTTTAGATCTGCGTAGAGATGTTGGATCACTCTGCATGTTCTACCGAATTTATGACAGGGCGGGGAGTGTTCCGACTCCGAGGGTTGTTCGGATTGATCCCGGTCGCTAAATTTCATCATCGGACATCGCGCCACAATCGTAAATTCCATCCACACTACCTCGATGTCCAGCGTTTCACAACAGTGCAATTTTTAAAAGATTTTCTGCCCTGCACATCCCCTCTGTAGAACCAGCTGTCGCAGGCGGTTTTTCCGAACTGTTACGACCTGGTACCTTCAAGAAGAGAGCGTATTCATTCCTGAAAGGCCGACAACGCATTTGCAAGTGTTGCAGCTTTGCGGTGTTGCAGTGTTGCATTGTAGATGTCCATGGGTGGCGGTGATCACTTTCCTCCTCCTGCTCGTTTTCCCCCTTTGTCTCATAAAAAAAGTACCGATCAAATACATTACCCATGTTAATCTCTACGTAGTATAAAACAAAGTCGCATCCCGCCATCTATACGCCTAGATCTTTTAACTTCGGAACGGATTTTAATGCAGTTTTCACTAGTAGTTAGTAGACAGGGTGATTCAAGTGAAAGGTTTATATGTATAATACATGCATTTTACAGTAGAAAAAAGCCAATAAAATATCTCATTTCTGAGAAATTCTACTAATCGTTGCAAGTTGCAACGTAATAAAATATAATATGATATCATTAATTAATATAGTAGGAGCAAAGTGGTAGGAGTCTGACGTTTAACGTAAATAATAAACATGTAAACAACTAACAAGTCAGTCAATCTAAAAGATAAGCCTTTGTTCTATAAATATTTTTACTTTACAGATTACTCACCATTTCACCTGAAGTATGGAATATACCAACCGTTCAAAAATTCGTGCCATTATTAGATAATTATGAGCGAGATACATTGGTTAATGAGTATGTTACATCACAGGTAAACTTAAGTCTGGCATAGGCCAGAGAAGGTGACTTTATCAATTGAAATAGAAAGCCGTTCTTTTAATCTATTAATCTAGTTTCTATTATTAATTTTATTTGTTTATTATAGGAAAGGAATGAAGAAAATGCTTTTATGGACGCGATTATGTCTACGAGTGTAATACGTCATTTAATGAGTTTTTTAAAAGACAAAGGTTTAATTTACCTTTTTAAGTTAATTATGATATATATTTTGGGATTAACTGTACTGTAATTTTATTACTACTGTATTGTTTTGTAGGCTATGTTACACCAGATCCAAAACAACAAAGAGATTTTCTGAAACAAATTTGGTTTGGATTATACTCTAGAGGTAAAGGCAAAATTAGCAGTTCTGGATTTGAACATATATTTGTGTCTGAACTTAAAAATGGAGATGTGTCAGGTACTGTTATAGTGCTTCTGTGTATTGATTTTTGTTTATTTACCTTTTTATATTTTTTTGCACCTATGTGCAATTTTTGACTATTTGAAAACGTGGGCAATACTACTTGGATTATTAGTGTTTAATACTAAGTATTCTGCAAAAAGGCATGCAGATTAGTTACAGAAAATAACATTTATGTACCATTTACCTTAACTTAAAAAGTAGTACGTACATATATTTGATGTCGTTTTTTTGTTTGACAAAATATATCATCTCATATTTTTATTTTATTTCAGGTTTACATAACTGGGTTTATTTTTCCAAGGAAGAGGAAGCAAATCGAGCAAATTATTTAGGCTATATGAAATCTGTTGAATTTAGTGATGTAAGTATTTTAATTTTTAAGTAATGGATGAGTGTACTCACGAGTATAATGTCAGAACTAATGTTCAAATGTATTTCTAATATTTTTAGAAAGGAGCAGTGATTAAGATGCATTTCAACCAACAAGGAGTTGACAAGCCAGTAAGCACTATGTTTATTGGTACCTCGCCCGAACTGGAAATGGCTATATACACTTTATGTTACGTTACTCGTGTTGATAACGACTGTAACATAAAGCTTGGGACCAAAGATGTCAACATCTTGACTCACAACTTTAGATACCGTAGCAAAAACTACATTGGCAGTGCCTATCCTCAAATATAAAAAAAAAAATTGATCCAGTTAGTAAAATAGCAATATTACTTAAGTTTTAAATTTATACTAATTTTGTTAACATTTAAAATATATTTTAATAACTCTTTTGCTGTTTACGCAGTTTTATTAATTTTTTCCCGAGTTTTAATATTTCCTATGATTATGAAATCTTATACATTTTTACAAACACTCTCACAGTCACACATATAATGAAAAATAGCCTAAAATTAGTATAAAAGAAACCGTCTGCTATTTTTGGGAATCGTGCAGTTTTGAAAAGCAAACGTGTTATGCTTATAGAAGTCCCAGATTGCATATCTTCAATATATAAATCATAGGTATTTTACCAACGGGAGATTTAACGACTAACTTCATGTTAATGTAGTTCATATGTCGCATTGTAAAAAACCCACTCTCATTCATTTTTCATAACGCGCAAAAGCGTGAAGAATAAATTCAAAAATATTTTCCATTTTGTAGCCTTCTGATTGAAGAAGCACAAGACTTTTTAAAATAACGATCATGCTACGATCCTTATGAGAGGACCAATAATAATTATGCGTATATAAACGATGCAATACTGATGCGATACTTTAAAGACAGTGGTAGTCCAGAGGTAACGCGCTTGCTTGGGTAACCGAGTGAAGCGAGTTCAAATCGGTTCTTGGACGTCTATATTTAATGTGCGAATCATTTTGACAAGATTACCACTTGTTAGACAAAGGTAAGCATCATGAGGTAACCCGTAACCCAGAATGTCTGAGAGAACCTAGCAAGTTTTGGAAAGACATGAAGCGAAGCGTGGTCCCCCTCGTCGATACAAACTATGCAATCCTAATGCCTAAGCTACTTTTAGAAGGTTTTACAGCTAATAGCTATTCCTTGATTCTATTATAAATTTTAGTCAGATTATTATCAAGCAAACACACTGCGCATTAAAAGAAACGGTCTCGTTCATAAAATAAACATTTATATTTATATAGGTCTCTCTTCGCTTTTCCTAATAAAATTGTAATTCAAATTATAGTTAAAAAGCGTTGAATGTCGTTACGTTGATAAAAATACTAAGTAAGTATTCTAATAGGTAATAGGTTACAAAATAACCAATTCTGGTTTTATAAAGGCTGAAAAGTAAATGCTGAATGAAATTAAGAAATTATCATTTCTTGTGTGAAATAAAAAGTATATTGCCAGTATATTATATTGTGTATTAAAATATATAACCTACGTAGCTCTTATTAATTTACGTTCATAATAAACGTTTTATTTTTTACAACTATGCTTTATTCTAATACTTATAATATTATGATAGCTTTAAAGAAAAAAAAAATCCTTTCTAGTCATTTGTTAAATATAATGAACATTATTTCGTGCCCTTAGGGGGCACGAAATAATGTTTTACGTTGTTATACTTTGGCTTTGTTTGGTGTCTTATTATAAAATGTTTATTTTGTTTTTACAATAATTAATGTGGTTATCATAAAAAAAAAAAGATAATTTACATTAAATAAGGTAAAGGAAAAACCGATAGCAGAATTGACAATTAGGTACTATGTATAAGTTTAAAGTTGTTTTGAGTTTCATGTCATTTAATGAAGTCAATAACAATGTTTACACTCATCTTTAAACCTAAACGTTTACTATTCAATATTCATCCATGCCCTAAACCTAACTTAGAGGAAAAACAAAAAAGTGAAATAATTTTAGACTTTCGAATTTAAAATTAAATGGGCATTAGGCAATGTTGCTAGTTACAAGGTTCTTAAATTCAAAATAAAATTACCTTATTTAAAAGTAAATCTATCTATAAAGGTTCATTCATGAATACATACTTCTGTGTATGTAACATTTACTTATTTAACTTTAAATACTTACTTGTACATGTAAAATAAAACACGAACAAAAACATAAAATTATAGATTTTATCTATAATTTTATGTTATGAGTATATGGGTACAGGCCACTGACCTCTATAATACCACTGGACTGGCTGTTGTCAACGTGCTTTTGTGGCTGCTTGATCTTCGCCATTTTGGCACTGTCCGCCGCTGTCGGACGTAGCGAGAGTTCGTAATACTAAAACTAATGATGTCAATATAAAGATTTTTATTTTTTTATTTTTATTTATATGTAAAATTACTTTACAGCAATCAAACACTTCTCGCTGTTATTTGCAATATACGTTAAAATTAGTTCTCAGGACTCTCGCTAGTGGCGCTTCAAATAGACACAAAAAAATTGCTGTCAAACGCTTGGAACAGCCAGTCCAGTGGTATTATAGAGGTCAGTGCCTGTACCACTGACGAGAAGTGTTTGTTTACTGTAAAGTAATTTTGCATTTTCGTTGTTAATATAACATAAGTAGTAATCATGATGATACGGTTATTGATTAATAAAAATAAAAAAATAAAAATCTTTATATCGACATCATTAGTTTTAGTACCACAAACTCTCGCTACGTCCGACAGCGGCGGACAGCGCCAAAATGGCGAATATCAAGCAGCCACAAAAGCACGTTGACAACAGCCAGTCCAGTGGTATTATAGAGGTCAGTGGTACAGGGGTAAAACAAGGAATGTCAAAAATAACAAATAGTTGAAAAGTATGGAAACATGGAACATAATATTAACATAATATTTTGCTCTGTGCTCAACTGGCACGCTTGAAGCCATTAACAAGAAAATTGAATTGAATTGAATAATATTTTGCCATGTATTATAGAATGCAATGTTAATTAAAAATTCTTTTGATTTTATGACATTCGTTGTTTTGCCCCTATACCCTACAAAATTCAATTATTTTATCTTACAACACTATGGAAACCAGACGGTGACATATAATAATACGAAGTGCACGTGTGTGTTAGCTAAAATGTTTCATTTAGAAAGTCGTTCAATTATGCAACGATAATCATTTGTTTTATTTTAATCTCGTACATCTTTAAGTCTTTATATAAAATGTTCATATATAAGTAAACTCTTAGTATATAGAATTTAAATTGAATAATTATTAGAAACTGCGAAAATGAGTTTGTGTTGTACTTTATTCCGCAGTATTTTAAAATCAAATCGCAATTTATCAATTAAAAATGTTAACAATAATTGTTTAGTGTTGGTTAATAACTTTTCTACACGTGAACTCTTAAAAGAAGCTTATAGTCGCACAAAATTAAAATGTAGATGTAAGTATATTTTCATATTGCGTATACTATAATTTAAAAAAATATTGTTTGAAAACTAACGCTATGAATAATATTGTTAATATTTTTTTAGCTAAAAAATTACCTCAAGATGTGAATCCACAAGGAGTATTTGCTTGTAACGAGTTAGATCTTTCAGAAGTTAAAGTATATGGGTTTGACTATGACTATACACTTGCACATTATAAGCCAACTTTAGAACATTTATTATACAATCTTGGAAGAGATATGCTATTAGATAAGTATAAGGTATTTAACTTATAATCCTTATATTTTTGTCCTTACTCTTTGAAATCTTTTGTTAAAGTTATGTATATACAATTATATAAGTATAAATATAGTTTACATCTTTATTACATTTCATCTAATTATTCAATAGCTTATTAGCCTGCCAAAAAGTTCCTGCACTGACAACCAAATCTATAGATAAAACTATTTTTTCTGTTGTTTTTCCTGTTGTGCTTTGGTTCCTGTGTTTTTGGTTTGCGACTATGTTTGTTATTACAATGTTTAGTATGATAAAAATCATAGCATACACCATACCAAAAAAACAAAAACACTACCACAAAATCTTAAAAGATAGAATATATTAATAAATTTTATATCAATTATTTCTATAATTAAAACTATTTAGCAAAACTCATGATACAATGTTAAATGGTGTATAATCAAAATAAAATCACTACTATATTTTTTTAGTATCCACAAGAAATAGCAAAACTGGAGTATAAACCAGATTTCGCAGTCAGAGGATTACATTATGACATCGAGAAAGGCTTACTCTTAAAACTGGATTCATTTCTTCAAATTCAATTTGGTGCCGTGTATAGAGGGTTAACTCCTGTTTCCACAGAGGAGGTTCTTAAAATATATAAGAATAGAATTATTCCAATTGCTTATGTTGAAGGAGATACCAGAGTCCATAAAGTGAGTATTATATACATATTATATTAAGTAAATTCAGGCTCACAGAGTGTTGAATATAAGCAACTGTTTGCTTAAAACTTTGTAAATAACTATCATTTGTCTAATTTAGATAAAAAAAATTTTGACGTAGAAGAAAAATATTATGTGAAAATAATTGGACTGCCCATAATTCTATGGTCTCATGTCAAAAAGTATAGCTCATAATAAATATGTCCAAATATGCTAGTGTACTATACTCTTGGTGAGTCTCGATTTTATTTTACATGATCCATTTGCAAAGTTACTGATGGATGTGAATTGAAAGCTTTTCATTATCTCTTTGCAATTGCATTCATGTTCATTGATATTTATTTAACAAAAGTTTTCCTGACTGAAATTACAAATGAACAAAAGAACTAGGTAAAATATAAGACTCCATGGTACCAGAATGATTTATTCACATAAATGTAAAAAATATTTATAGTATTTTTGTTACAAAATATAATAATTCAAAACAAAATAAATGGCTTGATACAATGTATAGCATAGTGAGGGCACTTGTAAGCAATCATTCATTTATGCATTCCCCTTGCAATGTTGTTAAATACATACAAGGTCTGGACGACATGATACTAAACTATATTAATGGATTGCATGTGTCTTTAACTGCCATGTGCTGTAAATAATGCCAAGTGTTAAGAAACGTAAAATGAAATTACAATCATCTGTTACAGATTTGTGTTAATATTTACAATGATTATGAATAAATATTTAAAATAAGTTAAAATATCATACCAATAGTTTTATATTTTTGGATATATCTATAAGTGTCAGTTCTAAATGTGAGTAATTTGAAAAAGTAGTAATTTTATAAAATCTTTTCCATTTTTTAATATAGTTCAAAATTTCGATAGGCCATAATTAATAGTAATATTAAACAAAATAAATATTGAATGCAAACACATATATGCAAAATTAATAGCCAGAGGCTATTAATTTTAATGAACACCAAACTTTAAATATTTAAATATACTTAGTAACATTATTTCTTTAGCAACTATTACTGGTAATTTTTTAAACAATAAGAAAATTTATTACGTTCTCTCAAACATGTAGGTTTCCTCACGATGTTTTTCAACGTAAGACAAAGTGGTAATCAGCTAGTAGGTACTTACAAACTGTGCGAGGCTCGGGATCGAAATCTGCATCACTCGGTTACCAAAGCGCGCACCTTACCACTGAGCTACGACTTCCTGATAAGTGGCGCTTACTTACATTACTTATATATAGGTATTATTCGAGTTCTGAGTCTATCTATAGAGTGCTATAATGTGTTTATCTTTATTTCAGGCGAATCGTTCAAAAATGGTGCACCTAGCAGATTTGTTTTCAGTACCAGAAATGGGTTTATTATGTAACGTCGCGGAATATTTTATTAAAAATCATATCGATTATCATCCTGAAATTCTATTCTTAGATGTCAAGGTATCAAATATTATTTATAGTTATACATTTAGTAATCTAGTAATACTCGATGACCACATATTGTGCTACATATTAGGTTCTTGTATATTGCAAGCAGGTGTTAAGTTACAATATTAAATATAGAAGGTCTAGTATAATTGTTAAGTACATATACCTAAATAAAATTGAAGTGTCTTCTTTTAATTTTTCAAATTAACAGCTTTCCACTGCATGCATATGAATGTATATAATATATGATAGTTACTTACATCAAAAATATATTTTTTTCTTCTTTAATTTTTTACTGTTTGTCTGTCTGTATGTTTGTTCCGGCTAATCTGTAAAATAGCTGGACCGATTTTGACGGGACTTTCGCTAGCAGATAGCTAATGTTATAAGGAATAACTTAAGGCTACTTTTATTTTCGTGTGCGTGCCATCACGACTATCGTACATTACTGTAAGGAGGGAAGACATAGTCAAAGTTATGAGTCAAACTCCCGTTAAAAAATAGAGAAAAAAAGAGTGCCATGTGATAAGTATAAAATCGCCGTTAAAATCTTCCTTAAATTATTATATCTGCTTGTACTTTAATTACACTTGTACTTGAAATTGATTCTATTATCAATTTCCAGAATTCTGTTCAAAGCTGCCATCCAGTAATGCACAAGATTGTGGCCAAAAATGTGGAGGAATACGTAAGACCTAACTCTGACTTAAAAAAATATTTCAAAGTACTACAAGAAAGCGATAAGAAATTGTTTTTAGTCACAAACAGCCCATATCATTTTGTGTAAGTTTTTTTTGTCTGTTATAATATCAATATAAAAAGTTATATTATCCATATTATTGTTTTTCTATGTTTATCTGAAAGATATTTATAGAAATTCTATAATTTTCAAGTAAAATTTTTTGTGATTATTGTTTATTGAACTAAAGTAGACAGATGTCTTACTGGAGTTACTTAGACATACATGACAGTGCACTACCTTTGCTTAATATTTTTTAAAACTTAATATTTAAAATAAAAAATAATACATTAAAGACTTATTTTGTTGTATGATTGCTCTGTATTTTTAAAAAAGTAATAATAAAATTTGCAGAAATGCGGGTATGGAGATGTTAGTTGGAACAGATTGGCGCGATTTTTTCGACGTGGTCATTGTGAATGCGAACAAGCCTAAATTCTTCACTGAAGTCTCTCGACCCATCAGAGTGTTTGATAAAAATGCAAACACTCATATTTGGGAGAAAGTTACTTCTTTAGAAAAAGGAATAATTTACTATGAGGTAATATTAAAAAAACAAAAATTGTAAAAAATTTTATTAAAAGAAGTTTGAATGGTTTCAGTACTTATTCAATTGTTTGGCTAAAATAAAGTTAAAAAAATTTGTATTTAAAAAAAAAGAAATAGTTTAATCTATAATTTAATGCTTACTTTTTTTTTTTAAATTTTTTTTAATAATAAATGAAGAAAATAAATAAAATTATAGAAATTTCAAATTGACTCACGATATAATCTCTCCATTTTTGACATTAGTACAACATTTTGCAGTCAAACCTTGGAATATCTACCTTTTGATAATTGTCTCTACTCATTGAAACATTGTTTTTTCAACCCAAAGAGTAATTAAAATATTAGATTTAGAAAGCGAAAAGTGAATCTATTTAGTAAATAAAATAAAAGTTTTGTTTGGGTACATTTCTTTGTCCAGCTCCCAGCATAACAGGGGTTAGGATCATTTTTACTATAGTATCTTTCTAATTTAAAATTTATTATAAATAATATAATGTCCTCCCGGCCGATTATGGCCACGGCGGCCAATCTCATTGAGACTAGCCAACGGCGCGGGACATATTATAGTGCACAAGTGTACGCGCAAACACAAGTGCACTCTCTGTTCCTTATCATTCTCATATTCGGGTGGGACGACTGTTTGACACGACCAGTGAGAGTTAGGCGCAGGACCGACGGCTTTACGTGCTCTCCGAGGCACGGGGGTGAAACACCGCCAACTTCCCAACTCCGGGCTGTTACTGAGGCTTATGAAACAGAAAGACTCAATAACTAAACTTGGCCCGACCCGGGACTCGAACCCAGGACCTACCGGTGTGCGACCGTACATGCTAGCCACTACACCACCGAGGCAGAGTTAGCTGAATAAATAACATAGTGTCCACATGTATATTTTATAACAGGGCACAGTGAAGCAACTGCAGGACCTGACGGGGTGGAGTGGCCACCAGGTATTGTACTTCGGAGACCACCCCTACAGCGACCTCGCTGACGTCACGCTTGAGCACGGCTGGCGCACCGGCGCCATCATCAACGAGCTCACAGTATGTTGTTTAATAAAACCTTTTGTTTTAAATAAACACCAGAAGGTTTATTGTAATTAATTTAACTTTTTTATCTGTGACCAATCACCGTTTCTTAATTGTACACTTTTTTTTTAATCTATTTTTTGGCCGTATTTGGGAATTGGGATCATTGTTATATATTTATTTTTCTTTGGAGGCAGATATCGAATATGTCTTTGGAATCAATATCAGCATTAAGTAAATTAAATAACAAAAAAAAAATATCAAAAAAAAAGTTCAATGGCATTGAAATATTAACCATCAAGACCTTTAATTTCATAATTAAAAACATCTAAATTTACATCAAAAACCATTATATTTTAAAAAATATAAATATAAAACAATCTTTCAGCATGAAATCAACACTCTGAACATGCAATCGTTTAAAGAGAATGCCAACTGGCTGCAAATGTTAACCCAGCTTATTGAAGACCACCAAGACTACAAGGAGCCAGAGGCTGTTGAGGTCATCAATGAATGGATGGCTGAAAGAGACTTTCTCAGGTAAAAGCTGTATATAGTCGTAATATAGTCTATGAATCCGTACAATAGTCCAACGAAAACTTCTAATTGCTGCAATCGTATTATGCGGATAAGAAATTCCCGACTGTCATATATATACGTGACGTCAGTATTAACCAGTTCACCATAAAAATTGATATTTTGAATAACCTATGTATTTGATTGCATTTCGTTATTTAACAATATGACAAGAGGTAAGTAATAATAATAATCAGCAATGTGCTGATTTGTTTTTTTTATAGTAATAGTATTTAAAATGATTGTGTTATTATTCAGGGGAATTGGCACTTGCATAGTATTGCTACATCGCGGTAAAGATTATTGGCAAATTTTAACATTTTTTTTTATAATGTTTAATTGTATATAAGTAACATACAATTATTTTAAATTGTAATGCCGATGTAAAAAATACGGAACATAATTATTGGTTTAGGCGTATTTATTTTTATATCTAAAAATCTATTTTCTGCAGCTCTGCCAGTGAGGGATCCAGGTAGTTATACATTCAGTACATCCAACCACTTCTAGACCTATAAAATATAAATGTTTTTTTTCGTCAAGAGCACAATAGTTTTATTTCTGTAATGTTTATTTCTTAGTAACTAACATGATTCCGCTTTTTATAAAACGACAGAGTTGAAGGTAACCTATACAGAAGCTTTCGAATGTTCTCGAAGTTTCAATAAAGCTATCCCTTTAAAATTGACTCTTATTTATATGAGAGAGAGTTCATAGTCGATTGTGATAATTTTCCTAATTCATGTTGGATATATTAGTACGGTGTTATGCCTAAATATGTTATATGTAAATACATAGAATTACATTAAATATTTAGTTTAGATATTTTTGTAGTTATTATAAATTATACATATTTCGTTTCAGGAACTCAACAAAATCTGTGTTCAATCGACAATTCGGTAGTGTTTTTCGGACTTATCACAACCCTACATACTTTTCGCGAAGATTGTTTCGATTCGCTGACATCTATACATCTAATATAAGGAATTTACTCAATTATTCCCTAACTCATACATTTTACCCTCGTCGTGGTGTCATGCCACACGAATATGGATCTTATTTCGTTTAAATAAGATCCATATTTATGCAATTGTTATTATTGTTCAATGATATATCATATACTGAGAAACATTATCTCTACCATGTCGACTTGGTACCTAAAGTGATGATAAAAAAAGTTAAGTAGCGCTAGCTTAACTTATTACATAAACAATAAGTAGTATAGTAAAAGACGCGTTCGCTAGCGAGTATCGATAAAAAATATAAACAACTCATGGTAGAAGCGTAGAATGTAGTGCAATTTATACATTTTTTTATTGTTTTATATTAATGTTTTTTTTTATTAAGTACTTTTTATATTATTTAGTAGAGTATATAAGTAATATCATTGTAGTAATTTTACAAAAAGAATATGAATTAAAAAAAAAACTTATTTATTCGTAATCTTACTGAAACGACCTCTTTGTTGTTTATTATCTTTTGTATATTTTTGTTACGATTGATTAAAAAGTTGTGTCATTTGTTATTGAGTTGATTAATGTTAGTAAATGAAATACAAACTAGTCTAATGGCAAATTTAGATAATAAATCTTTCTGTATAATAAATGTAATACATGTTAGCTGTATGTATATGCCAGTTATATTGTACCGTAGTTGTGCTATCTCAGTAACCAGATCTTAAAAGATAAAAGACAAGTAGCTAAAAGATAGGTGAAAAGTCAAAAGGTCAAGTGCGAGTCGGACTCGTACACGAAGGGTTCTGTACAGGATTCTGTTCTATTATAACACAATACAAGATCACTAGGTACTAATCGTATTTTTTTTGTGGCGGCCATATTAAAACTCGCTATCTTGGTTTTTATTATTTGTTGTTATAGTGTCAAAGGAAATATACACTAAAATTTTAATTTTACCTATCACGATTCATGAGTACAGCCGTTAACAGATAAACGAACGGACACCAGATAATAGTGATAGGGTCTATTGAAACCCTTCGTGTACGAAACTTTGACAAGGATTTCTTTATATCATTTTTATTTGTATATCATATAAGTCGAAATGTTTATATTAAAGGTACTAACATTTATAAATTGTAAAGGTCTAAGGTTAAAAAACTTCGTTCAACAATTTACTACCAGGTGGAAATAAAAGTACTCTTAAAGTATTACTTTAGTTGCAAATATCAAAGTATTCCTTTACACAGATTCTAGTCAATTGTATTTATTACAGATTTATACAAGAAGTGTACAAAATATAAATATTATGTAGAATCTAGAAATCTTTATCAATATATGGAATCTTGTTATGATAAGAAAAATATTATTTGAGAACCTCTTTTTCTTTGTTAGTAAAAAGTTTTATAGAAACGTAAGAGCTAAATATGTAGGTATGTAAAATTTTGTTTACAAACTTGATTCTTGATATTGTTGTGTTATTTTATAATTGGTGTTATACATTACTATATTTATTATTAATTTGCTATCTTGCCATGTTGAGACTATTAGTTTTTAAGTTTTTTAGAAAGATTTTACAGTGTTTATCTCATTTTTGATACAGATTATGTTTGTGGTTTAAAATTAAATATTTAATCGTGTTCTATTCATTTTGATACTTATATCTTCTATATATCTTCTTTAAGTCGTTATATAAAGCGTGAGTTTAGATAACCCTACATTGTGCCATCTTTGCTAGACAATAAACAAGTTCACTTTAAATAGTTTTGTTTTCCTAATATTCATTAATAATAATTATTTATAAAATATATAAATTAGTGTCATAGAATGTAGACAAAATAAAAGATTTTCCAACTTTTTTATTTTTTTATTAAAAAATTTCAATAACTACTCACATATTATAATATACAATATACATGTCATACCCGAACTACACATACGTAATGAGTGAAAATTAGATAACAATATGTCTATTATCACAAACTACGAAGTACCATGCTTTTTTTAATTCTTTGATCAGAAAGAAATTTGTACTATCTGTACTTAAATTAATCAATGTGTTAGTGCATATCACGTTTAGGTATTAAATTGATGACCTTATTACAATATTTTTTAACTATATCTAGTTAAAAAATAGAGGTTTATTCTACAAATATACTACTATTGGTTGTTATTTCTGTTTATATGCGTATAAGCTATTTAGTAAAATGGATAAGCAGTATCTAAGAGAAGTATATTATCTGCCTTTCGGGTTTTGGTTTGAATGGTGAAAGCTATGTTGTTGTATCGTAGTTTGCAGGGACGGTCGGGGCGCGCCATGAAGCAGAGCGTGTACAGTGCAGTCTCTAACTCGGGGGAAGTCCCCACAAACATTGTAAGTTCAGGTGCGTCTTTGGTCTCACTGAGAATCGAGTGTTGCTTCAGAATCAACCCTTTCTGTAAAAATGTACATAATCATAATCTATCTGTTTACGAAATTACACAAAATCTCTACAGCCGTTTTAGTATTAAGGAGGAAATATACAGTTCAGTACAAACTTTGAAAGAATTAAAATTTGCATACGATAGAAACAAACTTACACCAGACAGGTCCAGTTTGTCGATGTAACCCAAGTAGTTAGCTTTATTATCCATCTCGCGCTTGGCGAAGAACAACCAGCTGTGAAGACCTGAAAATTATAAAAAAATAATGTTTATTAATATTATAAAATGTTTTTCGTAAACACAGTAATGAGAATAGCTAAAACATTGAAAATATTTTAAACGTACCAAGAACGGTGCTCGAGCTTAATTCTGCCATGAAAATGTTCTCGAAGGCGCAGCTGCATTTGCAAAGGCCCGTCCAGTGGCGGGCGTATTTTGTGAACCAGATTTTCTTGAGTAACTCCACTTGCTCATTATATTCATTCATTTGATTCAAACCTATTAAATGCTTAAATATTAATATTTAAGGTATATTTTCATACTTACGTATACTAAAAATACTAGACTCAATGAAAATTATTATTCGCGTATTCTCGTGTTCATTCCTTTTTAGCGTGGGCATTTGCCTCTCATCAATACAAGGGGATCAGTCCATCTCGTCTACCACGCTGGCCAAATGCAAGTTAGCGGACTGCACATGTCTTTCGAAAACTTGCTAGGTTCTCACTACCATGCACGTTTCCTTACAATATCTTCCTTCACCGTAAAACAAGTGTTAATAGTATTAGAAATGTTGTGACACGAAAATTCGCACATGAAAATGTTAGAGGTGCCCATATTTAAACCCCCTTCACTCGGTTTCCCATTCTTTTATGGGACATATAAAAAGTTTTATTCTTTTGTTTACTTAAAATAACCGATGACACCATTAATTTCAGTAGGTACAGGTGGTTTTATACATTCATACATGCATTAGTTCATATCTATTAGTCATGTATTTAGTCACCTTTACTGGCGAGGAATGACATTAGACTCCTAATAGGTCCTGTGGCCAGAATTGTGTTGATGTATGTCATCTGCTCGGTTTCTTCCTTTAAAAGTAATTTGGGTGTTACTTAGTTCGGAACAGCTATACTTTTTAAGATATATCATGACAATTACTAAACAAGCAAGTTAATATTTTAGTATAATTATAGTAATAAATGATTTAAAACAAAATCTCAGTAATAAATAAGTTAAATTAAAATAGTAAAGTTATTAACGAACAAAGAAACGGATATAAGCAATTATTTACAACAAGATAATAACAATATTCCGTAATTGCCTTAGAGTAAATGCAAAACATATTGTATTCGAAGCAGTGTCAGATATATTTTTATTTCTTTTTATTTGATGACTTACATTTGGTGTAACAAATTCAGGTCTAATGACGTTTTTGTGATAATTATCGAAAAGTGCTGCAAAAGGTCTGATTGTTGGACCATTCCATACATTTTCAGGTACTGTCAGGAGGCTGTTGACATACAAATTACCATTATTTTATTTCTAAATTACTTAGAAAAAATAAAAATTCCTTCAATTGTACCTACGTAGTTACGAGTAAGTAACATATTTCTCAATTCTCAGAAGTTTAAACATAACAAGTAGAACAATAATTAAGTTTATCTTCATAACCCAGCGATGACCTATCCGGAGATTAATTTGAATATCTTTATCTATATTTTAGGCAACTAGCGATTCATCCTCGCTCCGCTCGGGCTTGTCCCTAGATTTAATATTTTTTTTTCAGAAATAAGATGTTTTCTATAATAAAAAAATATTTTTTTCGTTAGTAAAAAGTACAAGTGTCCTATGCAGTATCCAATATGTTGACTCCGACAATCGGCTATCATCACAAAAAAAATATCAAAATCTGTTCAGTGGTTTTCTCGTGATGCGGTCACAGATAGACAGACAAAATTTTTTAAACTATATTATATTTAAATACAAGATAATGCATTTTATGTCCTTTTTTGTTTCTTTTTCTGCGGTGGTTAGCATATTACGCTGCTAGGAATGAGCTATCCGCTAACCACGTAACAAAAAGGTTTGGATTTTATTTTTATTGAAGTAATTTTTTATACCTGCTTATATATACTTTATAATTTAATTAAAAAATGTATATTTATTTAGTTATACTTATTTTGAATCTGAAAATGACGCTCGGCTTAATATCTTTATTTCCGCAACTTAGTTTCCATAATACTCGTAGGTGTTATGCAAATTATAAATGTCCGTTTCTATATTTAAACGGTTTCACCATATTTACTATTTTCATACTATGAATAAAACTTACTTTGTTTGTGCCTCGTCATTTTTGGACAAGGGACTGGTTTTGCCTTGCAAATTGACTTGTATATAGTTAATCGCGTTGTTGATATCCGCATTGAACATTTCCTCACTAATTCGGAGGAGATCGTCATCCGAGGTGGACTCTTGAACTTGACGCAACATGTCCTCATAGCTCTTCTTGTTTGCATAGTTAACTACTCCCCCCACAACAGTTCCGATTTGTTGTAAGGTATTTGTAGCGCTGTTCCCTTGTTGACCAGTCACCGAGTTGCTTATTAGGTTCGGCAGAATACTGTTGAAGATTTGCCCTGCAGCTGAAGCTATGTCATCTGCGCAGCAAACTCCTGCGCAGAGCAGGAAAACATATATAATTTTCATCCTGGTCACGAATTACGTTTGGAGTAGCGCGATCACAACACACTAGTGATCTCTCGGGCCCGTGTCGAGTAGGCGATACTACACGACCTTTAGATGACGTCATCGACAACTGTGTATGAGATACGACATGTTATTGAGATTCAACTCGCGGATTTCCAGTTTTAGAAGTGGTAACTGCCCTGAATATGTAATGCGAAATGCTAGGTTTATGGCACGGTAAACAAATTTGACCTTCATTTGTAATTTGGAAGTAGATCACTACTTGTAGTAATGGTCATTATACGTAGCTAATATTAAATTTCTATTAAAAGACATACACAAACGAACGAACACGCTTTCATCTTGAGTTTATCTACCTATACCTATTTATTTAACGAATAAGTATCTACTTAATTCTAAATAAGTGGTATCAAAATTAATAGTTTTAGTGTCATACTAAGAGATATTAACAAATTAAGGGTGGCTGTAGGTATGTGGCCTCTATTTTTTTCACCTATGAAAATTAAAGAGCATTACAGAATGCGATAAATATAAATTATGCAAAACGAGTCTACTTCTTGAGAAGAAAGAGAACCATTAACATATTAAGCAAATGGTTGCAGATGAACGCACATGTGTAATGCAATAGTTGCGTGCGCGCATTTTCAGAAAAATGGAACACGTATTTCAATGTAACTATTATGCATACTCTATATTACCACGTCTATTCTGTCGGGACTAAAGTCAATAATAGATAAATAATAAATTTGTATATTATTTTATCATATTTTTGGCGATATCTTTTGTATCTGTGTCACATCCTTATAGTTATTCTAAGAATAAGAACAGAACAGGCCATTTATTTAATAATGATAATATGTCTGCTTAAAGCGTTCCAAGTACTATAACATATCTAGTTACCAGACTTGAGAGAATCACAAGTAGGAAACAAGAATAATTGTAATTATGATTATGATGTCCTAAACTGTTGTCTGTGTTTACTGTTTTCACAAGTCACCTATGGATTTAAACTGAAATGCCGTCAATCTTACAGTACGTAAGTGCACCTACTTAGGCAAAGGTTTTTAAACATTTGCCTTATATTCATCATATCTTTTTATTTTGTCTACCATCGCGTCGTCACAACTGCCTCCTAAAATTCCCCTGTTAATGCCTAAAGCTACCTCGTTCGGACAATATTTTTGTCTAAATTGTCTGAATAAGTTTCTTCAACTTCGCGCCATATCTCGTATCCGCATCCAGTACGACTGATTGCTCTGTCAAAAAATATCTTCAGCCGAACATAGATCCTCCCCTTTTTAGAAAGTTGGTTAAAAAGTGTTTGTTAATTATTACCTGTTTATACTCTGTAAGAACCCGACTTAAAATAATAAAAAACGTTTTCTACTATTAAAGCCTTTTTATTTGATACCCATATTGAGGAAGTTGTAAAAAAAGATGATTCGCCATTTTGTGGCGGCGGCCATCTTGGACACATTTCATCAAACATGGCTAATTACACATATTCCCGGATAATTCACCTTTCAAACAAAAAAAAACAAAATCAAAATCGTTTCATCTGTTTGGGGGCTACACACACACACGTACGGTCAAACTTATAACACTCGTCGTTTTTGCGTCGGCGGCTTAAAAGTGTTTCTCGGTGATCGGTCTTTGCAACTTGCAAGAAAGTCAAACTGTTAAAAAAGAATTGAAATTTTGAAAAAGTAAAAAGAATATATTATGTGTATTATAATTATTAGTATTTTAACCGACTTCTAAGAAGGAGGTTATTTCAGATCCTACTGGTTACTTATTTAATAACATGAAATGTGTACATTCTATATATCTTTATCACTATATTTTTATGAAAATGTACAGGTTTTTACTTTTATTTTACTAAGTTTATTAAAAATTTTTTTTTAACTACCATGTTAATGTGTTAAATTGTCAATTTTAAAAATATTGATTCTCAAAATTCAAATCTTAATAAACAATCTCAATGTATCGAGAAACGTGCTATCTCTAGGTCATACTGACAAAGGTCAATAGAGATCCAACTGGCATTACCGACTCACATTGCTTCGAGAACGCTAGCTCGACCTCCGTAAATATTAAATAAAGCATAACATTTTCCTGCTTAAAACTCAGAGCATTTAGTGTTTAGTGACGGGTGCTAGTCAATTTGCTGTGAGAAAATATGAAGTTCTATACGTTTGTTTTACTGCTCGCTTTTTGTTACGTAGAATGTGAGTATTATTTAGAATTTAAACTTTCATACTTAGATTACTTTTAGAAACGTTCACATACATTACATGCATTTTAACGTAATAAACTGGTATGGTATTTAATATTTTATGTCCATACATGTACCTACCTACTAACTTTTATTTCTTACTAGTTTTGTAGAGTTCATTGTTGACCTTAATAAAGTGTGGGCGTATGAGCAAATTACGTTAGTTTTCGTATGATAAATTTATGAGAAAACTAGGTCTTGAGCAGTGGCGTAGCGTGGGTGTTAGCCGCCCGGGGCGGAAGACAATTTTGCCGCCCCCTTTTAGGTATTTCAATTTAAAGACTATACTATACATTAATTCTATTGAAATTTTGGAAAATAACAGTAATTATTATGTGTATTGTGTATTGTACAGGTTAGGTATCAAATAAAAGAGTACATGTTTTACAGTACGGAAATCACTTATATTCCAAAATTCTTACAGGCATGCCTCTTGGATAAATTGATATTGAACATTTATTAGAACTACAATCTTTATAGGAAAACTTATATACGAGTAGGTACTTATTAGAATTAAAAACAAAACTTACGTTTTTAACAAAAAAAATATTCTTCTACTTTTTTTAAGAGCAAAGTCTTTTATTGCACTATCAATGTCTAAAGCATCACACACCTCTTGCTCAATAGACAAGATAGATAAATTGGTTAGCCTTAAAGTACTCATTGTTGATCTTAAATAATTTTTAATCAATTTTAATTTTGAAAAACTTCTCTCACAACTGGCATTGCTTATGGCAATTGTAAAGAATATTCGGAGCATTATTATAATATTGGGCAGAGAATCTTCCAGTTTAATTTGAAAAAATCATACTCGGGCAAATGTTATCCCATTTTAATGCACACAATCTACTTTATAAGAAACAGTTTGGCTTCACAAAAGGTCGCTCCACAGCAGATGCTAGTGTTGAGCTAGTTAAAAATATTTTTGAGGCATGGGAGTGGTCGCAGGATGCTCTTGGGATATTCTGTGACTTATCCAAGGCCTTCGATTGTGTGCATCACGTGACGTTGATCAGGAAACTGCATCATTATGGGATTAGAAATAAGGCACTCCACCTCCTGAATTCCTATCTGAGTAATAGAATACAGAAGGTTGATGTAAATGGTAAGGGATCCCCTGGGGCTCCGTTAGATATGGGGGTTCCACAAGGCTCTATTCTTGGCCCATTTCTCTTCCTAGTTTACATAAATGATTTGCCATTTTTTGTGCAGGACAAACATGAGATAGTATTGTTCGCTGATGACACTTCACTTATTTTTAAGGTAAAACGTAATTTACATATGTACGACGATGTAAACGATGCTCTCTCAAAGGTTGTCTATTGGTTTGATTCGAATAATTTATTATTAAATACCAAAAAACAAAATTAATAAAATTCACAACACCTAATGTTAAACTTATTGATAATGGTGTAGTATTAGACGGAGAAATGTTAAAACCGGTACAGTCTACTAAATTCCTAGGTATTATCATAGATTCGAAATTGCAGTGGGATCTCCATATTGAGGAGCTAGCGAAAAGGCTTATCTCTGCAGCGTTCGCGGTTAAAAAAAATTAGACTTCTTACTGACGTAGATACAGCTCGCATAGTATACTTTAGTTATTTTCATAGTATTATGTCATATGGTATCTTATTATGGGGAAATGCAGCTACCATTAATACAATTTTTGTCCTGCAGAAAAGAGCTATTCGTGCAATTTATAGTTTAGGCCCTAGAGTGTCATTAAGAGATAAGTTTAAAGAAATAAAAATATTGACCTTTGCTTCTCAGTACGTGTACGAAAATGTTTTATATGTTCATAAAAACATATACGAATTTCCCAGGAACTGCGACATGCATAGTATTAACACTAGGAGTAAAAATAAACTTGTAATGCCTGTGACTCGCTTACGCCGAGTCAGTAATTCTTTTTATGGACAATGTATACGCTTATACAACAGGATCCCAGAAAACGTTCAACAAGCTTCTATTGCCAAATTTACAAAAAATGTGAAAGAACATTTGTGTACTAAAAGATATTATACGATTAACGATTTTTTAGAAGATAGTACGCCTTGGGAATGATGTGATCGTCACCAGGCTGTTTCAACCTATAGAATTATTGTTAATTTCAATTTAATTAAAAAAAGAAAACAAAACACTATTAAGACAAAAAAAAAACAAAATATATATATATATATATATTAGTCCCGCTGAGTTTCTTTCGCCAGTTCTTCTCAGGTCAGTGGTTTCTTCCTTCCGAACTGGTAGTAGACTCATGACGTTCAGTAAAAAATTTTAATAATTTCATGCTGAATAAAATATTTTGAATTTGAATTTAGATTTCACAATAAATTTAAATAATTCAAGGGAGTCCGCAATAATTAATTTTTTTTTGTTGCCTGTGGTAGCAATGAAATTTCGCAGTCGAAGTCGTTCCAGCTTGAATTCCTGCACGTCAATTTCGGCAGATACGTAGTCTAGATTAAATTTAGTGTCGCCTGAATGTAGTAATAAATTCGGCGTTAGACAAGCAAACTTATCCGCCAAACTACCGCCAAAGTAGCTGCTGAAAACGCTCACGAATTTCTACAACAATTCTATCTAACGAAGAAAACAGCTTTCGTCTTAACTCATTTTCATAAGACAAGTTAGCATCTCTGGTTCCGTCATCAAAAATGTGCCTTCTTGTTATGCGCCTCCGAGGTTCCATAGAAATGCCAAGTTCTTCACACATACTTGTTGCATAACTAACAGCGTCATCTACCCATTCCTCTCGTTTCTCTACAATATTATGTCAAGTCCCTTTGTTTGTAAATATTTTTGTGCATCATTCACTTCATGTAGCACTGGTTGCCAGAAGCCCAAGAAACAAAGAAAGGAAAATGACTGCATTGTTACTAGCAAAGTTCCTGCATCTGTTCTTGTATTTAAGCTTTCACCTATCTCTGTCGGTTTTTCCACGAGTGACGAGAATGTCTTTGTAAAGATGCCATGTCATTTTTACGGCATCGCTTCTTGCACTCCACCGCGTGTCTTGAACTCTTTTTAAGCTTTTGCCTGTTGCTGCTATCAGAGCTTCCCAACGATGTGTAGATACAGAAAAAATGAATAACAACGTTCTAAAGTGCCGAAAAAAGTTACTGAACTCGCCTCAACTGAGGCGGCGTGTAAACTAAGTCTTTAACAAGTATATAAACCTGTGAGACGTCAAATACCTTAGTCTCTCCCGTGACCATGAGTGTTGTAAAGCATTCGAAACGTCGGGAACTAAAAATCAAAATAAATCCTCGACAAAATCCGAAAAGGTAGTTTGATTTATAAAAATTTAATTTTTAATTATTATGAGATTTTGCCGCCCCCTAAAAGTGCCGCCCGGGGCGGGCCGCCCCCCCCCGCCCCCCGTACGCTACGCCACTGGTCTTGAGGAATCAAAAGATTTTGCATTGTTATTTCGTTTATTGATTTAAATTTTAAGCTTACTTTTATAAATACACAATAACTTATATTGCTTTCAGGTCGAAAAGCCTACGTACCAATAAACAAAAATGCTAATATTGATTTCATCAATATGGAAGGAGGTGGAGTGAGGCCTCCACAAAATAACAATCGCCCTATATCTGGTCCCGCGTCAACACAAAAATCACAACCGGCACCAGCACCTCTCCCAATGGTACCAGGCCCTCAACAACCCTCACAACCCTCACAGAAGCCCACTACGCCAAAGGTAGCGCCAGCACCTACTCAAGCTCCACACCTCATTACTCCAAAACCAGTGAATCCTACTCCAGCTTCCAAACCGATCACAACCCCTGGACCTGGAAGTGTTAAATCTCTGGTCAATTTCTACGATAGTCAAGGCAAAGCCAGCCCTATCCGTCCTTACTCTTACAGCCAAGCTGTTAAACAGGGTTAGCGTAACATTGATTTATAAATATACTAGTTACTACATACTATAATTCATTCAAAATATACTTTTTTTGTAATTGTATCGTTATTTCATTTAATTGAGCATTGAACAGAATACTCATATAAAATATAACTTGTGTTTCTAAGTCAATGACCGTTACATCAGCCGGATACATCTCGTGAAAGAAAAGGCACGTTAAGGCGTAAACAATTGCTGTAGAGCCTCCAATTGTAGCAGTGAAAGTGGTGACGGAAAACATGAGGGTGCAACCGTGTTCTAATTCGACTACATGACTAAGGACTTGGTGATAAAATATTATGCAATTCAGTGAAAGCTAAACATTACGTTTGGAAAATATAACTTTCGAAATTCCACATAGATTATTCCGTTTAATTTTAGTGTGGAAGTGAAATTAAATGTTAAATTACTGGTCTGCTTTATTTTACATTGCCGATAGCGCATTATTGAATTCTCAAACACATTTTAATTAAGTACAATTTATGTAGAAATGTGTTAATAAATTAAGCTATGATTTATATGGCTCGAGTTCGTCCCTTTTAATGGTTAGTATAGATTTTTTAGAGATGAGAATTTTGTTTTATTTTATTTTTTAGTAAAAAGTAGTTGAAGTAAAAGTATACTACGTTTTACGATTGCATCAATGATAAAATATGTACTTACACGGTAACAAGCTATATATATCAAATGCCAGATCAAATCAAGTGACAGACAGACAGACAAAAATTCGAGAAATTAGATTCGAACTCTATATTGATAACAATGATAATTGACTATCGATAGTACAGTTTTCGACGATTATTTTATGAAAAGATAAGCTGTTGCAGGTGACGTCTTCAGATATGTGCTAATACATATTATTGTTTCATCCAGAAAATAAATAGTACACTACACTGTAAGTATAAAATAAATAGTACACTACACTGTAAGTAAGTAATTTCATAACTTATAGCTTATAGGTAGGTAAATACATTTAATTGTTTTATAGATTATCACCGAACTAAAAGCTTCGGTGTAGAATGTAGATTATGGTTTGTATTTCAATCTACTACATATAATATATGCTTGTATCGAATAGAAACACAATATGCCTTTAAGGTTTATATTTAATAATACCACTAGATGTTTTTTGAATGTAATTACGCGAATATTAGTAAACCTGTATTCAGATACCACATTTTCTTTTGGATCTTTAATTCTACACTCTGACAGATAAAGATTTATAAAGTTAATAAATAAGCTTAAAGATTAACGCAAAAATTCTTTGACGTCATAAATACCCTTGACAAACCTATTCCGCATAAAGAGGACGGATAGCATTAGCCAAATGTGCCACTTTCACTCTTGCCGTGAGTCACAACTATTACGTCGCCAGGACCTTTTACGCTCTCAATGTACTCCATTTGCATTGTGCAACTCGTTCGCATTTTAAACTTAATAATAAACAATGAATCATTTTAGTCTGCAATAATTATTATATAATCAACGGTAAATATCCTTTAAAAATTTGTTGCTTTTTAAGTTTTATATGTTATTACCCGACTACGGCGAAGCCAAAAGAGAGGGTAATGATTTTGGCACTCTATGTATGTTTGTATGTTCCACCGTAGCGTCTAAACTACTGAACCGATTTTAATAAATAAGGTGTCAATAGATTCGTAATTAACGATCAGTGTATCATAAGCTATATAAAGTTAATCAACATTTTATATAACGGAATTTAAACTTAACATAAATAATTCTAACTTCGAAAACGGAAAAGTATTATTTAATATTTTTTATCAAAGTTTCAATAAAGTTATTAGTTATGTATCATATTTATTTAAATTGATTCTTTAGAAATTATGAGAAAGTATTAGAGGTTTTATTAAACTATTCGTAAAGATTTAACAGTGACATAATGTTTGTATCAGATTATGTAATTATGTAATAATTTTTAGGAGAGAAAATATCTGCTATCAACTTTCATTGAAATTTGATCTTGTTACAATAAAAACGTAATATTTGTTTATTTAGTTGTTAAAGATAGAGAAATAAAATGGTTATATTAATTACCATACATCTGACTTTCTAATTTTTATAAAACTTATCTTTTTTTTGAATTTTAGGAAATTTTAATAAAATATTGTTTAAATCGAGCAATTCCTCTAACTATAAATAGTATGTATTCAGACAATAGGTTATCTTTATGCCAACTAATCTACACACAATAACAAGATATAAGCTTGCGGCTGCATACATTCCTCACTTGGGGAAAGTGGTTTAACATTTTGTATCCATGTGAAAATTCAATTCAAAAGTTGCATTGAACTATCATAATAAAATTGATTATATCAACCAAAAAGTTATGGAGGACAGATTAATGCTTTTAATAACACGTTATAAGTTATAACAGGTTCTCTATACACACATTTTTGACATTAATTAATCCCGCACTGGCGTATAGTTTCCGTGTGGATAAATAAAATTTAAAAACTTAATAAGACCGATTAAAAAATATATAATGTTAAAAGCTGATTTAGCCGACAATTATTCAGTTTCAAATGTTATATAATATAATATATATGTACATCAATTTGCGATTTAATTTCGGGTTTGATGTAGGTATCAGCTGGCACCGACTTCAAAAATATCTGATTATATGCTTAGAATAATAACGCTTATTCTAAGATTATATGCGTCTATAGCAACGAAATGAAAACTAACAATTAGTTATTTTTTACTTTTAAAGTGTTTAAAAGTAAAAAGAAAGTATTTCAAAAATTCAGTAAGTGAAAATTCAGTCATGTTAGGATTATTTTTCAATTTAAACTAATTTTATAGATGTACGCTTTCAAACAAAAAAAGTATTGGAACTCGGTTAGCAAAAAAAACCATAGTTATTGTGCAGATAAAAAAATTAGACTATTATTGTACGTACATACTACTAACATACTAATACTAATAACGTTTATTTGAGAAGTTTTATCTTACTTTTTAATGTTAAATCTAAACTAAGTAGGCTTCATATCCGCTTCAGACTGTCACTTTCCTTAATGTCTCTGGGCTTGAACATGTTACAAAATCTCTTAGATCCGCCCCCATTCCGTCTGCAACACGTCACCATGTAAAGGCCTTTTGAACTTGAATCAATTATAATTTATACCTATATGCAAATGTTGGCCCAATAATTTTGTAATTATACACTATAAAATTCAAGTAAACCTATAAACTTTTTGAATTTTCATTTCTGTTTTTGTTAGAATATAAAGTAGGTAATAAAAATAAAAAAAAAACACGAAAATAGCCATGTTCTACTTTGAAAAGTTTGCCCTTCACTATTTAAAATTACCTTTGTAAAACATTATCACTATATTAATATTTTATAGTAACTAGATTAAGAGCGAACGAAGACGCGGGTTCCGCTAGTTATATACTAAAACCTTCCTCGAGAACCACTATCTTTTGGTGAAAACAGCATGAAACAACATGACAGACAGACAGACGCGGCGGAGGACTTTGTTTTATAATATATAGTGATTGTTAGAATATTATTAAAATTATGCACTTAAATTTCTAGAACGGTAACAGTTATATTGGGTAACTTCACTTACTTTAATGACTCCTTTGACGCACATGGCTTACACAACAAATAATTTTGAAGCAAGGGTCAATGGCATGTTATTACGTTGGTCACCTACGGACCGAGTACTTTCAGCGCATAATTTATTAGTTATAAGCTAGGCCATAAAACACATCGCAAACTATCGTTTATTAATACTGCGACTATACAATTCGCATTGTTCATATTTAAGGCTTAAAACAATCAGCAGTTATTATAGTACACAGTGCATTCTATTGTTTTATTATATATTATATAAGCTCCTTGTGTAAATAAGAAATGTCTGGTAGTAAATATGACTAATTTAACCCAATTTTGTTTTAAGTAAGTAGGTACGCTGTGAGTTGTGAGTTGCGACACACAATTATTGTTATGCAAAGCGGATACGTAGAAAACCGCGGAACTTATTGTGATACACTGAGTAAAATATTTATTCATTTTAGTATCACCTTTAGAATGGTTCAATGCCTCGGAAGTATTTGGGTTTATTTATTTAACTTTTGGCCAATGTTCAAGTAGGTCTTAAACAACAGATTTTTGTGGAGAAATTGTTGTTGAAATCTAATGTTTATTATTCTATATTTCTTTTGTATTAAGCCTTTTTTAAGGTTCCACTGCTGGGCTCGAGACTCCTTTTCAATACGACGGGGATCAGGCCGTAGTCCACCACACTGGCCTAGTGCAGTTTGGCTTCGAAAGCTTGTTAGATTCTTTTAAATATACAGATTCTCTTACAATCTTTTTCTTCATCGTAAGACGAGCGAGTGGTAGTCATGTTAGAAATAATTCACACATGAAAATATCAGAGTTGCGAGACCCGGATTTGAACCCGATTCACTCGGTTACCCGAGTGAGCGCGTCATCACTTGGCTATCACTGTCTGGTATTATTATAAAAAGGAATCTTAATTTATTACAAGTAACAAAACAGAATACTGACCCAGTTCGAGTTTAAATGTGAGGGTATTGGGGCAATTGTGGTATTAAGATACTTAGATTATTTGGCGAATGTACGGAAACTTCATATTGATTTATTACTTAACTATAAACACAAATAAGACCACCTATAAAACTCTGCTTATGTGGGGGCCTGTATATGTAAGATTCTATTATATTAGGAACCTACGATTTATTTGCATTGATAAAGAACATTCAATTACGCCGTTTAACGTTATTAAAATGGATCTCCGTGAACATAGAACCTATGTTAAGTTATGTTTAAGATCAGCCTAAGCTGAAAATAAATCCGGTGTAACAAAGTAGGTACCCATGTTAAATAAATATAAAGAAATAAATATACCGCCGTTAGATGGACGTCTTTCTATTTAAGAGTATGTTAATATCGTTTAAATATATAAAATGTAATACACTTTCACTCTTACATAGAACTAATGTTAATAAAATGATAATCGTAAGTTTGGTTTAAATGGCTTGACGCCGTTGATCACGACTCCGTCATAGCTGAAGGGCAGGTTTTAAGATTAAGAGGTGAAAAGATATAATTTATTGCTGTTATAAATTACGTAAGAACATCATTAATTTAGACTTACAACTTAAATTTTCACAAATATAGTGTAAAATAACGTAAAATTACGAAAGAAAGTTTGTATTAAGATAACATTCTCTCATCCCTTTTTAACGTCCCACTGCTGGGCACGGGTCTCCCTTAGTACAAGGGGGATCAGGCCATAGTCCACCGCGCTGGCCTAGTGCGTGTTGGCAGACTTCACATGTCTTACGAAAACTTTCTAAGTTTTCTCAGACATGCAGGTTTCCTCACGATGTTTTCCTTCACCGTAAGACAAGTGGTGATCATGTTAGAAAATGATTCATACATGAAAATATCAGAGGTGTGAGACACGGATTTGAACCCGCATCACTCGGTTATACAAGCGAGCGCGTTACCACTGGGCCACCACTCCCTATATATAATATATTTATACATATTTATTTATAACATTATTTGATTTAAAATTTTAAGAAAATAATCTTATTTATCTGTAAATATGTAGTTCATGTCGTCACTTGTTTTTTTTTATATTTATGATACTTACATATTTAATAAATTTTAATTTATTAATTTAAAAGGTCAAATATCTTTTAAGTAAGCGTACCGCAGTTGTCAACTACATTTTTTTATTCAAATTTATCGTTATTATTATAATTAGGATTAATATATGTAATTGAAGCGTGTAGCTCATCACCCAAGTGCTCTTGTAAGCCCGTAGCGCCCGCACAAAAATATGAAATTTACGGAAAGAGTGAAATCGAATAAATTGCCCATTGTAAGGTGCACGAATTTGGCAAGCGTTACTTTCTGTTTTAATCTCCATGCGCAGTGGCAGCATGATACAAGATAATACCCGCTGCCCGCCGCGCCGCCTGTGATTAGTGCCGGTACTGCTTTTACATTTCTCACTCTATACAAATGTACATGCAATGATTATAAGGCTTTTAAAATATAATAACTAACAAATTGATTGATTTGAACTAAATTTAATATTTAATTTTGACAGCGCTCTCGTTGAAATCTTTTGTACAGGAACCAGGTTTATTTTTTGAATAAGTTAGAAATTTGTGAGACTAAATAAATAAGATTTTATTACTATAATTTTTCATTATAAATGAAACTACCTTTTTTGTCGTGGATTTATTTTGATTTTTAGTTCCCGACGTTTCGAATGCTCTACAGCAATCATGGTCACGGGAGAGACTTACTCCAGTCTCTCCCGTGATCCGCGACAAAATCCGAAAAGGTAGTTTCATTTATAATGTCGAATATTCGCGTAAATCTAAGAAAGTATTATAATTTATTACTGAAATGTTTCTAAGACTTTTAAAATCAATAATATTTTTTGCCAAAAGGTTATGTTATAACGACATTTTATTTCTAATAAGTAGATATATATTGGTACGATATATTTATAAAACATTTCAATGACTATTTAATTTATTAACAGAAAACATGAAGATGTAATAAAAGGCTTTCTAGTTATGTTATGAGAAAGTGAAATTAAAGTTAAAATTTCGTACTGAACTAATAGTTTAAAATATATTTAAATTAATTAGCCAAGTTAAGATTTCTAAAATGCATTTTAACGTGAAAGGAAAACTTTACGTTTATAAAGAACAACTAGTTATGAGTAATATATTTCTACTTAGATATTTCTTGAAATAAAAACGTTATAATATTGAACATTTCTTACAAGAAATACGGGTTTATTAGTTGTAAAAAATATGTCTCGCACAACGAGAAAGCGAGATACTTATTAATATTATAACATTTTTATCAGAAACATGATCCGCAAAAGAAAACAACACATTTTAAGGAAATAAGCGAAGTCTGACTAACTTAACTGAAATATAAAAGACATAAGTTAAACAATGTTATGAAACGCTTGATAAGGCACAACAACTAGGCAAATAGTAAATTTTATGTTTAGCAACAGTACAAAATAACATATTTTTTTCAGAACCACTATATTTTATCATCCACTAGCAAACCCGCTTCGTTGGGCGTAAGTTAAAATAAATTAATCGATATTTATAATTTTCTAATAAAATAAAAGTAGTCTAAGTTACTTCTTAAAACATTAGCTGAAAGTCTCGTCAAAATCGGTCCAGCTGTTTAAGAGATTAGCCGGAATAAACAGACAGACAAAAAATTTTAAAATTGATTTTTGGATGCGAGTACTGTATATATATACATTCATATGCATTTAGTTAAAAGCTGTTAATTTGAAATTAAAACACATACTTCAATTTTATTTATATGTAAAACATATCTTAAAAGATCATTAATCCAGAAACTAATCATTTATTACTGCAGGAACAGAAACACAACTGGTTCTATCGAGTCGTCCTTAGATACTAATGTAACTTGTCTTCAACCCTTTTAACGTCCCACTGCTGGGCACGGACATTTCTAAGTACGAGAGGTACTCTATTACAAAAAGTATTAGGTAAGTTTGTGAAAATCATATTAAATCCCGATCCCGACCAGTTAGTTCCACAGTAGCCAGTTAAAACAATCAGACTGACACCTTATAACGCTTGTATTTCTTATTAAGAGTATGAATCAGATGTACTTAATTAATATCAAACAGTAGATCAGCACAATGATGATTATTTTACATTTATTTATTCTTAGACTGACTACCAGCTGGCGAAAGCTCCATTTCGCTGGCTCAGCCATTTGTATACTAAGGGTGTCACAGTCGATGCGTCCTGTTGTACGTCCGAAGAAACAGATCGCTGAATTGATGAAATTCAAAAAGTGTGCCAGCTTTAAGGGGTCGATTTCGATTGGCGAAAAGCTGAGAATTTATAGGAAACAAACAGACAAATATGACCCATGATGGGTTACCTCTGTCTTTATTTTAAGTATTCAGTAAAAACTATAAAATTATGGTTCGATATATTCAAGTTCGAGAGGCATTTTTTCAGCAAATTATAGTATCTACGATAATTAATAAACTAAACTTCTTACATACATATTTACCAAACGCAGCAACCATTACTCTTTAAAAATGACTTGAAACCATATTTGTCAGGGTAAACCCAAACAAGACGACATAGTGCGTCAACAGAATACTATTACGAAACCCATTCATACCTTCGTACACGCAGTGACATGAATGGCGTCACTGTTTCAAAATCCAAATCCGCGCCAAAACGGCTTTGATCCGGGATAGAGGCTTGTGGAAACGTTGCAGGTGTAGACGCAACTTTCTCGCGTATAAAACGCAGCGGGCGCCAGCCGCCGCGACCAGTCCGACCGACACCGCATCCGCGTCCGCGCATCTTACCGTGAAAACGAAAGTGACTATTACCCACCAGACTGTGATACTGTGTTTGTGTGACTGGAACAGTGATCGGTAGCTTGCTGTGTTATCCTGAAACTGTTTCTTCGGCCCCTTACCGCATTGAAAGCACACCTGAAAAGGTACGGAATTGGATTTGTGTAGCTGAAAATTATTTATTGTGGCAGTGCATGTGTGGCGAAAGCTATAATGATAAGGGCTTTTAACGCCGATTAGTGGCATCCAGGACTTTTATTTCGGAAGGTTTGCCTTTTCATTATAGTGATTGATTTTCATATATCAATGGTTTATTATAAGCAGGTTATTATTAGATATATTAAGGAAAATCATTATTTTGGTTTTATATTGTATTTTTAAATTACTTATGTATTATTATTTAACATTATTTTACTCAATATTTAAACACAAAATTGAAATGATGTAAATGTTAATAATTCAGATAATTAATAATCGTTTCAGCCCAAATACGTCCACTGCTGGACATAGGCCTCCCCCAAATAATTAATAAAATAATTAATAATATTTAAAGATAATTTGAATAATATAAATAATAAGAAGTTTCAGTCATCAAAGCTTTTTACCCTTAACATATTTTAGTGCTATCCATAAAGTTATAAACTTGCGTAATTACTTTCACTTACTACAAATGTTATCTTTTGCACATTAAAAAATTATATTTGCATATTAACAAATTTTGCCGCCTGTTGCCTTTATTGTAGTCAAGGAAAATAGTATTTATGTATATGTGTTATGAGATACATAATAGTTGCACGCAGATCCTCTAGAAGCGATATGTGGAAGCCCGGCGTGGAAAGTAGGTCAAGCGTCACACAGCTCGCATTTTATAGGTATACTGAGGGGTTTCTCGTTTACTTTAATAATACGTGAAATTGCTATAAGCATGTAGAACCATAAATAAATAAATAAATAAATAATTGATACAGAAAATGTTAGTCTTTAGAAGGTAATATTTTTAAACTGCTACAGTACTCGTATATATTTTTAAATATAAACAGAAAATATGCGTAATATCCATAAGTAACAAAACCTTTTAAATTCTTAATGAATAACATGTTTTTACTTATAAAAGTACGATTAAGTCTGAATTTTTTGAATTTTGCAAATTTAAGCTTTTTGACACGACTGCCCAAAAAGGAGTTTTTGTTTCATATTTCAGGGTTCATGTATATATGTTTGTAGGAGTTTCTTTATTGTTCTAAACGCTTAAACTGATTTTGATGTACGTGGTATCGTTAGAAATCTGGAATCTTTGTGTTACCCTGGGTAATTTAGGCTAGTGAAAAATTTAAAAAATAAAATAGGGTAGCCAGGATTCATAAAGAAACACCAACTTCATTAATTCTTTAAACGGATATGGTAATACTCGCACATACATCATACACACTTGCACTTAAGCAAGTAACATCTAAGTATTGTACACGAAACAGTCAAGATTACTAAATTTCGTAAAGTAAAGGGATCCTCATTCTATTGTTCAGATGTAGTATTTCATAATCATAGATGAGCGTCACGCTCCTCAGCCGCATTCAAGGATCATTATACTGTCGCGATTGTGTTAACTATGATGGGTTTCAAAAATATAATAAGTCAACGTCACAATTAACGCATAGACCCAGCAAAGAGCAGGAATTTAGAAAATATAAACTGGTCAAGTGCCTTCCTTTCTTCTATAAGTATTTTTAGAAATTGACATGAGCATTAATATCTTTAGAATAGTAATCGTGTATGAAATTACTGTCTGTATCGATTGGTGAAGTTTAAAGCTATATTCATAAGCTAAGCAATATCAAAATTAATAAAACAAATGAAAGAGAACATTAGTTAAATTTTATAATTTTACTGTTATTTTTAAAGACCTAATGAGAAAGTCATGTATTAATATTAAAAAGAATTCGGTTAATGTAATATCAATCAATAAGTAACTGAGCTATAAACAATAAATCGTTTTGCGAATATGAATCTGTATCTAAATAACATATTTCATAGTTTACCATTTGTAGACACATAAATATAGAATGAAAATTTTAACATAAGTACATTTATATATATTTGTGTCGCACCTTCCAGATACTGTATCAGATCTTTATAGTAAACGGAAAATGTTAAACATTTTAGATTCATATTATTATTATTGAAAGTAATGTATGTCTCTTTCTATTTTAATGAGAAATTAAGTGCATACCATGTTTATTTTTGTGTTTAATAAACATATTTTGAATCGTCACTTTCTCTCTCGCTGTATAGATTTCATATTTGCGAGATAAATTCTTGAATATAACGGAAATGTCATGGTGAAAGCGTTAATGAGTACGTTGAGTTTTTAATTTCCTTCAAGACGATTTACTTGCTTAAAAGTTGCACCACAAATTAGACGCGTTGTACATAATTATTGTTAAAATATGTAATTATGGCACACGAGTGTAGTACTCTACATCTTATTTTAAGTAGTAAGCATAATTTTACTTTTTATTCCTACTTGAAATAATAGGAATTATTCATATGTTATGAATAAAATAATATAGGCTTTTAAATTTTATATGAATTAATAGATAGTATTGCTAATTTTTCTAGTTTGTTATCTTTTTTTAATTTGATATTTATAATCTTATGAATTAGAAATAAATTGACCAAATTTTCATATAGTAAATTAAAAATAGTAATGTGTGAAGTAGTTTTAGAAGCTCGCGGCATGTGGTCGTGGACAGCGCAAGCGCACGCGGTGTCAGTGGAAAGCGAGTCAGTGTGTCAGAACAGCTACGCCACTCCTAGTGCCATCTTTACACCTGATTCGTTCAACTAATACACTTGTTATGCTACAATTGACACTTAGCACGATGTTCATAAAATTATATATGCATTTCATGTATATTCATTGAATTCTGAAGATTTTTCTAAAGTTTTACTTCATTAATCACATCTATCATATACCTACTACCACATATTATGCACTATATTCTATCTTCGTCTGCATTTATATTCGAAAAAGTACCGGTTGAAAATAAAATAATTCTGATTTTCTCTCCAAAGACATTTTCATTATTTATACTTCATCTATAAAAGTCTATGTTTTAAAGCACGTTTATTTGTTGGCGAATGCTGCCAATATTATATTCGAGCCGAAATATAATAAAAACAATTTTATAACTTGTTTAAAGAATACTCAATGTAGGACTTTAATCCCATTACGGTTTTATTATACGTAATAACTTGACTAAAGTACACAAAGCTTTTACTCGAAAATAATAAGCTTGTTATTTTTCGAATTTTTAAAGGCCGCGATCGACCTATAAGGTACATTAAAGGTCAGGGCAGTGAAAAGCTTGTAAGTCATTCAGGTTAGTTAGTTCCCTGTTCATCCGGTTCCATCAACAACTCTCTGTCACCATAAATACTACGTAATTGCTTTCAACATGCGTTGGGGGCGGTCACAATGCACCACTTGTCAGCGATAGACAGATTAAACCTTGCACCGTAATAAATATTTTTTGCAACTTTAAAACTGCAAATAAACGACGATACGTTTGACTCAGTGTGTAGAGACCCTACTTGCTGTGCTGCTATGTATGACGTGACCGTAAGGCGACGTCCTGCGTGAGCGATCTAGACGCGAACGCGAAGCGGCGCGGCACGGCGCGAAAACAACAAACATTCGAAACCTATTGAAGTGGCCTATGTGACCAAACGCACGTGGGGTGCGGTGCGGAGCGGCGTGAATTGACGCGAACGCGATCAGTTGGCTTGATATTTTCGCGCGAAGTGGACGCGTCGGCCATATTTTTTTCAAGCAAAAATTGTTGTTGAATTAATGTCGGAAGTAGAACTTCTTATTAATGCTATCCAAGAACGTCCTACATTCTGGGACAAAAGGAATAAAAGTTATACACTTCTTCAATATCTCATATTTAAGACTAGCTGTGCCCGCGACTTCGATCGCGTGGACTACAGGATAAAATCAAACTATGATAAAAATTAAAATTTGTTTTTTTCTACGTATTTTTCCAGGATAAAAAGTATCCCATTTTATGCCCAGGATAATAAAGTATAATTATACCAAGTTTCATCGAAATCGAACCGTTAGTTTTCACGTGATGCCTGAACATACAGACATACAGACAGACAGACATACAGACAGACAGACAAAAAATTTTTTAATCGCATATTTGGGTTTGGTATCGATCCAGTAACACCCCCTGCTATTTATTTTCTCAATATTTTCAATGTACAGAATTGACCCTTCTACAGATTTATTATATGTATAGATATGAATTTTCAAACAACATTAGCTTCCGTCCGCCCATGACAAATGTTTAATGTTAACTGAACTGAACGGCGGCGGAGGGGACGGTTCGCGCGCACGTAGGACAGAGTAGCCGCATCGCTCCGCACCACATTAAATTCGCATCGGATCGTTTCGCAATCGCGTTCGCGTTGAGTCGTCCACGTAGGACACTGTGTTACACAAGCCTCGTAGCTTACCATGGAGCTACAAGGTAGTGTAATGTCCCAAATTATTTATTACTATTAAAATATGTATTTACAATCTTACTTCTTAATATAAAACATTGAAACAAAAGTCAGTAATTCATGT
Source organism: Boloria euphrosyne (assembly GCA_951802675.2). Classification (NCBI taxonomy): domain Eukaryota; kingdom Metazoa; phylum Arthropoda; class Insecta; order Lepidoptera; family Nymphalidae; genus Boloria; species Boloria euphrosyne. Next base: position 9,679,400 of record OX637872.1, read on the forward strand.
TTTACGATACATTGAATATTCTCAAAATGTTGTGTTTATATTTGTTACCGAAAATCGACCAAAACGTTAAAATATTGACTCAAATTGATTAATTTTTCATTTGATAAAGGGCCGGGAACTGCCAATTTCGTGTTGTTGTTTGCAGTCAATTTTAATGTATAAATTAAAAACTTACTTGAGATCGGAAGAAAACAGCTTATCTTAATTGCATCTCTATAGATGAGACGGCTGACGCCTATCACGAGCTATCTTATGGAAAAACTTTAATTGTTCTGCGTCAAGCGCGATCTCATCAGGGCGCGGGAGCAGCTATGGTATTGTTACAAGACATAGTTTATAAGTAGAACTCCTTTCTTTTACTTGGGAAATGAACCACTGGGTAGGTTAACGAGTGAATAGATGCTCCATAAGTATTTGAAGCTGTAAGTACTAAAACAACGTAGAAAATAAAAGCTACCAATATATGATTTTCATACAATATGTTTAACATTAATATATTTTTATTACATATTCAAACCGTACGACATAAAAAGTGCCCGTATCAAATATCGACACTACCGAAATGATAGGACCCCTATATTTCAGCAATCTAAGTTACAAGAAGTTAACTGATTTCACTTTAGAGTTTGGTATGCACAATTTGATAACAGGAGTCAAATGTAAAACCATTGAGTTATACGTAGTAATAATAACTCAATGTGTAAAACTAACATGAAATTCGTGTTGGTTGTACATACTTGATTCTTGTTGAGTTCGTATGCTACCAACATATTGTATTATATTACTATTATATATATAGTGACTCTACATGCTGTGCCAGCGGTAGCGGGTTCGAGTCCCGCTTCGGCATTCGTTTTTAGGTTTTTCATAAGCACAAATGTGCTAGTCTACAGAAGTCTCTAGTCTAAAGAATTTTAATATATGAATGTTTGCATTTCAAATGTTATATAATATGTCTAGCGTAGTTGTATCTGCTATCCATACTACTAGTCTCGAAGCTTATCATGGAACTAGTGGTGCTTTTTGTTTGTCCCAATATTGACACTTAGGTATATTTAATTTGTATTTTTTTTATTTGAATATTTTATGTAATTTAATAACTATAAGGATGAAGTACCCTCTTACGAAATAAATAGTAATAACGACATTTAACTGTTGTACGAAAAGGCGTAAAAGTTTCTACGTGAATACATTATATAATTAAGTATGAAAGATGTTAATAAACATAAAGAGAAACGAAATGCAATTAATTATTTCCATTGTGCCTCTCTGCTTACATTTTGTTATGTTCTTGAAGATTAATAAGTGAAACATTGGGAGAAAGTGAGCTGCCTTATTTTGCTCTGATTGTGATGGATGTGTGCCTTTGTGAATATTTTTATAATCATTTCAAATTATATTTCTCATCTTTAGAAATGATTATTCAAAATTCTTGTCATTCATAGTAAGCGCAATTATTTTATATGAATTGTATTCAACTCTTTTCAACGTCCCACTGCTAGACCTTTAATACGAAGGGGATCAGGCCAAAAATCCACCAAGTCCGGGTTGGCGGACTTCAGATGACTTTATCATGGCATGCAGGTGGTTTCCTCGCGATTTTTTCCTTTACCGTAAGACAAGTGGTAATTATGTAGGAATGATTCGCACATGACAATATCAGAATCGTGAGACCTGAATTCTATCCCGCATCACTCGGTTATCCAAGCGAGGGCGTTACCACTGGGCTACCTGGTAGGTTTGTGCCTGGGTACTTGTTACTCCTTCACAGGAAAACGGAAGGATGGATTTATATGAAATGATACTTTTCTATTTAGTTTTCGTAATAATCTAATTATATAAACAACTTATTCCAATGTAAGTACTACGCTGTATAATATATTAGTTTCTCATAAATTTGAACGATGTGTAAAGTTCCACAAGAAAATTACCACAATAGACTTAACTCGAATGGACCATTCATTCGACACGCAATACGAACGTCCAACCATTTGCAGTTTGTACATTAAAAAATGTAGAGATCTACTATTACCATTTATTACAATTCAATCATGCACTTTCTTCACCCGTATATATGACTTAAGCACGCTCCATACTAGACGATTTACTATATTAAAAAATGTCTATAAATTGTTAAAATCTTAAATTTTACAACACTAAGGTAAAGAATTAAAAGCTTATTTTAACATTAGATATTTAACACAAAATTTATTCGATAGTAATCTTAAGTTATTTCGACCTTATACGTCTTACATGCCTATCAAACTTGTCGAAATAATTACATTCTCGTAACTGGTTAGGTTAGCTTTAATTCTAAGGCGAAGGGCTTGCTTGACTGAACTAGTGCATTATTTATTATGGCAGCGATTTCTCGCGACTTGTTTGAGATTTCACCACTTTCATCTCGTAGGCATTCGCGCTAGTAAATTTCATCTACTTTATGAGTTTTACCTATGTATACTATATCGTCTTGTTACAGCTTGTATCTAAATATCGAAAACCGCTTCACGTATAAAGATAAAATATGGCAGGGAGGTAGTTTATAGTCAGTCAACGTTCGCTAAAAACTGATTTTACGACAGGGCCGGATTAGGGAGGTCTAAGGGCTCTCGCAAGTTTGTATGAAAGTTCTTCATTTTTTGTGCTATTTCTATAAAACATACTTTGTAGTTAAACAAAAATAAAAAGCTTTTGCCATTTCATATAATAACATAGCAGTTTCATTAATATTTTGTTAATAATTTTCGAACAACTAAAACATTACGCGAATTACTGATTATATTAGATGTCTTTAATAAATTGTTTTTATGTAACGTACGTAAATAATATACCCTACGGGCTATGGTTAGCAGCACTATTGTTACAGTGACAATACTGGTAGGTACAGATGCTTTCACTTTCATTTCCGCAAACATGGCAACACGGGAAGCTTGCTTATCGCATATCATTGTTCTTTATTGTCGACAAGGACGGTTTCTCCACTAACTATGTGTCTGATAAAACTTTAATTTAGTAGATTATCACGATAACTGCCAATAATTCGCAAAATGGATAAACCATATACCATTTAATTACTACTACCTACACACCAAAATTGCATTTTATTATTTTCAAGAAGAAACATCGTAAATAGTAGCGGAAGCTCCCTATAGTCTACACGGACACCATACCATCATATCATAGCGTATCATTAAGATTGATATGGTAAGCAATATAGGACCCATAGCCATGTCAGAAATAAGAGCTACGGATAGGATATTATTAATTATAATATAATAATAATAATAATAATATTGTTACTTTTAGAATATTCGTATTTAAATCATTAAAAATGTAATCGAAACTTAACATAAAACTATTTCTTTATCAAGAAAATCTTAAATATTCTGTTATTGTTGCAGGTTTTCTAAGAAATTTGGAGACTTTATGCCACCGAACAATTCTTTTGTAAGTACCTTACATATCATTTAAAATATTTAAAAAATAATCAATATTTTTCTATTAAAATTCTTATAGAGATTTTAAATCTCTCTGTCTGACAAATTCAATTGAATTACGCAATGTCGTTAAGACACGGAAGCGGCTGCTATATTTAATGTACGCGGGCTTGTACGACCGATCATTTATTCGCCAAAATATTCAACTTTCTCCGTTGTAATTACCTAAGTGCAAGTGAGGCTGTTACGTAACGCATCTGTAAGCCCATTTAATGTAAACTCGATGCGTGTCAGTGAAAGTGCCGGCTGAAGGATCACATTTGAAATAAGACCGGTTCCTCTATTGTTTTTGCTATATTTGTCTCATTTTTACAAAATTATCGATAATGTTATATAAAAATGTTATTATGATAATGTTGACTCTTGTTAAAAATTGGAACATAGAAAAAAAAACAAAAGAAATAAGCAATTCAGTAATTAGAATGATTCTGTCTCGTCGTTTTGTTTCATAATGATGCAACCGTGAACCAAAAGAATAACTAGTGAAAGCGTTAAGTCTATTGTATGTACGAGTAGAGCTGTAACAAAAAAGTCTTATGATGAAGTCATCGTCCTTAAATCGGTATCCGCATTGTGATTTCGACACAATCGGTCGGAGGGCTCCGTGCGCATCAATTGTCTCACGGTGTTGCGCAACCGGACGCCGCCCTCGTCCTTGAAACATAAATCGACTTTCTCTTCGCGGGGTCTGCGGCCTGCGCTCGCGCCGACCTTACCCTATCGACACTTTACACGGGCACTATTATTTATTACATAAAATCGCCACTAATGCTTTTCTTGTATTCTCAAGTTCATCTGAAATATTATGCTAATAAGCTTTTTAGAACCTCTTTTCTTTTCTCTAGAAAATTGCAAACTTCAATTAATGCGTAGATAAAATTATAAAATTTTTCAATTATTCATACCAAAAAAAACGTACCTATTAGCTTTCGCTTCGTTTGAATTTGGATTCAGAAATCCCTGTGTCCGGTGTAAAAAGCTGAATCAGTTGGCATATCGACCGTTTGGAATAAGATGGTTCCATCTGGATTTTAACATTCATGATTCAGATGGAACTTTTTGAATCATTTATTTCACAAATAGAACTTTTTTATGCAGCTAATTCAGTAAGGGTCAATAGATGACGTTCAAAGGTTTAGAGAACAAAGTTATGGTCACATGAAACATTTTTAAGTTAAAAAATCAAAATATAGAAAAATGTTGGATGGAACCCTTTTATTCCAAACGGTCGAATTATATCTATATTGATAGCAATTAAGAGGTGATAAAAAATATCGATGAGGTATATTACAATTACAAAAAGCCTCATTATTGTCGCAGGAAAGTCAAGTTCCTGTAGCGCGAAAGGATGATCGTATACATCATGCTACCTGTTTTCTATAGATAGCAACGATATCTAATGCAGTTGTTATACGATGCCGAGAGTCGGATGTCGCGAAATGCACGGTGCATCGACGAAGCGAGGTTTCTCCGCTCGGAAGTTCCGGCTATTCGAGAATGGAAATATCGGGAAAAATATCTTGAATTAGTTTTATGTCATTCATTTCTTATCTTTGTATCGTTTTTGCGTCAAATTCAAAGTTTTAAATAAATATAAGGTATTCGTAGATTTGCCTAATTCATTATATTTAAAGAAAACAACATATGATTAAAAATATAAGATGTACTGATAACTAGATTGTACCAAACGTGGAATGGAATATGGAAAAAAAATCCCATTAGAAGTAAAATTTAAATTAAATTAATAAACACTGATGTCCAATACTTAATAAATAGTGATAGTATTTACATTTATCAGATATCTAGACATGCTATAGACAAGTTATGCAAATATCGAAGGGAAAACAAGGCCAATTCCCTGGAGATACGGAAGTTAGTCTTTAGACTTAGCACAGTTTTGACATTGGAAAGCGCTACCTATTAATTGACAGGGCACTTTATTTACAAACTCTACTTGCTATCCCAGTTAAATATATTAAGTAAAATTCAAAAGGAAATCGGAGTTACATCGAATTTATTTGTTGTATTGCGACTGGACTCATTAGAGCGAATAATGTTTATAGATCTTATATCCACTAATCTACTATAAATTATTTATTTAAATTTTTATTAACAATAGAGTTTTTAAAATAAATAATATCCATTTCCTAGCGAAGTAAAAATAAATTGGAAATTATAGTTTCTTTTGTAATATTATGAATAAAATCATGCTATATATAATACAATGATTAAACACATATAGAGTCTGTGAATAACACGTCTTAAATTCATTTGTATGCTAAGTCCTAAGGCTGATGTGAAAGACTTACATATATGGAAAGTTAATCGCTTTAGTAATGATACTATATAATAACATGCTAATTTTATGTATGATTAAATAATAGAAGACGTGAATGTATTACTAAAAAGCACGTTACGCAACAATTGGTAGATTAGTTAATTGTATCGGTTGTGTTTGCGAAGGCGACACACCATTGAGTAGTCGAATCGGACTAGCAGAATATACGTTGTCATACTATCGAAAGTTACCGGACTTTGTGCTTCTAATGCCAAGTGCGCCGAAGAAAGCGAGCTGCTAGGCTGCTGCAGTAGAGCTTCATGAAAATACAGTCATCTCACTCTACCAAGCTTAGAGCATGCCTGTGAGAAAAAGACCACGTATGCTTAAAAGAGAAAGTGGGCCACGTTACGTTTCTCAGTGCCATTAACATGGGCATTCAACGTAAACACAGTCTGATACTAAGTTAATGCTAAAATTTATTTATATTAGACTTTATTATAGGACTTTTTTTGGTTCACGTTTCATTGTTTCATAATAGTTTTCTTGTCATTTTAGTATTAGGAAGCTTGCTATTTATTGAGAGATGCAAAATTCGGAGAGCAATGAACTGCGAGTAGCAGAGAAAGTGTTTTCGTGGCGTAACCTTGAGACCACGGTGTATACAACACGCGAAAAGACAAATTGCTCAGCAGGTGTACCGGGTAGCTACTTTATAATTGTTAATGGCATAAATTCGTGCATTTAATGTAATGTTCTAAACAAAAAAATGTGTCAAAAAATTGTACTTGCTAAATTAAAAAAATATTAAAGCAATACTTACCATATTTTGTTTTAGTATGTAATTAAGAAATTTTAAGCAATATCCCATATATTAGTCAGTAGAAAAGGCCAAACTAAAACTGAGTTTTGTCCATACAATGTTAATACACATAACGATGTGTAAACTATAGTAGTTTTTCCCGTCAAGAAAAGTAATTTCAATATTTGCAAATTATTTTATTTTGAACTTCTTGTAAGAGTTAAACATTCTTTCTTGCTGTCCATTTTTCTTTTGTACAACATAAATCAAAGTGCGATTGTATTAACTACATACATATTTCATTTTTACGCATTAAGAAACTTTAAGAAAGTTATTATATGTTTAACCGTAAACACGATAAATGTACACGTATGATCAATGACCCATTAAGTGAAAATTCTTAATGAAACAGAACACAATAAAGTGATGCGGAATGTTTTTCATTAAAATCGAAAGCTGGCAAAACAAATTCAATGGCTTCATATCTTTGTCTCAGAATAATTCTATTCTCGTTCAACATTGGAACGTTAGTAAATTATGCTTGGTATTCTTGCAACGCTTCAATAGAGTTTGATTATTTTTCTGTTTTTACATCAGAAAGTCGATGACAATTTGTAGAGAAATTTTAAAGCGTGTGATATTATGAAAGTGTTTGCGTAAAGAATATTTTTATAGACTACAGTTTTATTAAAAAATATACGTTTTTTTAACTCTGGATGGTGGATAGTACATAATATTACACTACTCGTACTTACTACTTGTTACTTGTTTATCTCAATAGTTAATTTGAGGATTACAGCGAAAATTCGTTGTTACTTTCTCCTTTACATATACTTTTACATAAAATGTGTTATTATTAAAAGAAAATTTAACATTTTTGAGCTATTTCCATTAATTAATTAATTAAGTGAAACTTTCAGTCTGTTGCAAGCCAATTAAAAGTCATAGCGCTTGTGCATGCGCCGTTAATCAGAGCCGAAAGTGACGAGCTAAGATTTTACCAATGTACATTTATATACAGCCTGATTTTGCCAGCGTAGAACTAATTTCCAAATGAAAGCTTTCCTCATACGTTGAAGTAGGTTAAATAAATTTTAAATACCAATGAAATTCAATAAAATAGTAGTTATATTTGGATAATATGGTAATAATTAAATATGCAAAAACTAAATATTGTATTTTTTCATGTTTACCTATTTTGAAGCAGCGTTAATTTTCGCATTTATTAAATACTAGGGGCTCACCCTCGCTTCGCTCGGGTTCGTCCCTATATACGTGTTGTATATAGTTACTTCGCACCACCCGGTATATATTTGCTGATTTAATTACCATTGCACGCACCATGGCATGGTTATAACTGATACGTCAAGCGCCGTTAATTTTATAAACTTTTTTTAAATTTCCTAATTTTCCGCACAATTTTCTTAATTTTTTCTTTCATATGAACCTTCTCCTGACAATAAAAAACACAACAAACAAAAAAAAACAGCGAAATCGGTCCAGCCGTTCACGCGTGATGTCGTGACCAAGGAAAATAGGGATTCATTTTTATATATATAGATAAAGCTATTTGTAGAGCAACATTGATTTGCTGATTATGATATCCTCTTTAAACACCAAATTAAATAGAAAATGAAAGTAACTTAAATACAATTATCATTTCTTTTTGTAAATTCATTTTGTATCATACTTTTTATGAACTAGGTGCTGACATTTCACAAGTAACCCTTATATCTGCATAGAAATTTGCATGTTATAATTAAGATAAACGATCGTAGATTTATTTTGTGAAATTAGATAACGAGATGTGCCAAGGCTTAAAATGAAACATGTACTGTATAATGAGTTTTTAATAAAGTAGTAAGATTTAGCAATTTGGAGATAAACGGTTCATGTCCCCTGAAGGCATGCTTAACAATTGTACGAGTACAATAATTATATCTACATACATAATCACGTACAAATAATAAATTGTTTCTTAGACTTCCTTATATTAATAAATAAAAAAAAACTATGTTTAAAGTGAAATAATTCTGGCTATAGGCTAAAAAGTTATGAACTTTAAGCAAAAAAATATAAAAATCATACCATAACGAGTAGCATCTCAATATTATTTTTTTATAATTTATATTCCTGAAGATAATACATCCAAGTATTAATGCTTATTTAAAAAATATATATATAAAAAAAAAGATCTGTTGTTGTGAGAGAGCTGTATCTAAGTAGGTATGTATTTATTGGTCGCGGTTGATTTTGATTAGGCGAATGTCGCTCTACATTCACTGTGGTCTGTCTGTTGGTTAATTGAAGTAGGCCGGCACCTGCTTCACCAACTATTATTATAATATCTCCTATAGATTATATGAAAATAGACAATGCCTGAGGGTCTACTTTCTTGCAAACGAAGCCTGGTTTCGGACGGATTGGTCGGTAGCATAAAAAATAAATTGCCTTGTCGGGCATCTCTACATTAAGATGGTTGCGAACTTTTAAGAAAGAAGAAATGAAGACATCACTGTCATGAGCCTACTTAAATTGTTTATGGTAGTCAAAGTTGCCATAGTTTATATTGTTTTAGTTAATTAGTTATTTGAGTCATGTTATTTAATTTAACTAGTAGTTATTAATGAAAAAGGTATTTAAAAATAACGTGATATTACGGTAAAAATATTAAAAATTAATATCTATCGAGCACACGAGACTTAGAAATAAACTTGTTAACGTTATTGTAACCCCAAATCTATTATAGAATAGTTTTAAATAACAAATCATTCTTAATATATTAAAATATTCAATCTTTTAACAGATTAAGTTATTTCACATCTTATAAAATAGGAATATTAGTATTTTTGTGTTATCAATTAAACATTGAACTATGTCTAATATGACAAAATTTCATAATAATAGAACACTTTCCCTTTTAAAACTATAAAAAATATATTGCGAAATATATGAAAGACGACCTTGGCTTTAGCGAGGTGAAGGCCATGCGTTGTTTCCGTTCGTCGCAACGGGAGCGCATCAGCCACCAGAGAGACGTACCGAACGTAAGCCGGTGCAGTTCCGGCGTACGCTGCACTCGGTCATTGGGTCAGGATGGTGCTAAGGGGGGGGGGGGGGGGGGGCGCGTCGTCGGGAGGGGGATACAAAGAGGGGTCCGCGTCGATGTTCTTACGATCACCAGTCTTTACCATGCACGCTTTTGCGTCCAAGTTGAAGCGCCTCTAGCGCACGCGCCCGCGTTTGCGAAGCGCACGGCGCGATCCTAGTGCCTACCTCAATGTGTTGCGTTGGTTGCAGGCCGCCGACTGATTGGACTGCGACTATGAAGAGGATTAGGCTGCTGCTGCTGTTCACGACGCTCCTGATTCAGGTTAGTTTCACATTTTTAATTTCGTAGGTAAATAATTTATTTCTGGGAAATGAAATAGTATACAGTAATTAATAGTTGAAGTTTTATATGAAATGTAGATAGCTTTAAAAGTTTGGGGTTTGTTATTGATAAAATTCTATTTAAGTTACCTATTCTTTGTTTTTTTTTAAATAATGCACACACTTTTGAATTGAGAGTAAATATGTATAAATATTATGGATCTAATACGTAATTATTTAAACTAAAATAAGTATTTACTGTATACCAAGCAAAATAAACAGATAATAAATAGAGATTAGCTGTATTATGACTATAATTTACGAGATTCAATTTAAATATATGAATGTAAAACAATATTATATTGCAACATTACTAATATATAAAATAATAGTACATTTCGCATTAGAAAAATACATATAAAATCCGCTGATGAAATGAAAGTCGTACACACACTATTATCAAAGATTACAAAAGTAGAAAACTGTTATTTTTCCATTTTAAAGCCACTTTGATAGTTCACTTAGATACTATGTCATTTACTCTGAAAAAAAATTATAGATGTGGCAGTACGCGTCATTAGTATTCTGTACAATACGTGCTGAGAATATTTCCATAACGTGAAATTTATTCCGCATTTCTTTGTTTTAGGAGAGAATACTGATCGGATACTTTTACGTACATATAATTTGAATATTTTTACTATTTCATTGGTTATCTTAAAATTTATAAGTACCTATGTAAGTGATTGCTCTCCCATATTTCAATCACGATTCTAGTCACCTTAAAAACGCCTGATAGGTGCATATGTAGGAGAAAATGTAACAAACCGTATTATATTTTCGCACTACGATTCGATATTATTCAGCTTTTTCCGCTCGCGTTCCTGATAAGTAGGCTAATGATTCCGTTAACGCATCCACTGAACAGAGAACCAATGAAATTCCGCTACCTCTTGTAGAAAGATAGCCCACAAATCAATTATAAACATAGGCATTTCTAAATCTAATTTTAAGTTATACTTACATAATATGTAAGTCGTAAATAACTAATGTAAAGTTAGAAAGCTTAAATTGATACTTTCATAGCTTTCACTAAACATATTACATATTATATTTTGACGACACTTTTGGCTCAGTTGGTAGTGACCATACTTTCTACGCCAGCGGTTGCGGGTTCGAGTCCCGCTGGGGCATTCATTTGTTGAGCACGAATGTTTATTGTTTGTACTCCAGTCATGGGTGTTTATGTTTCATAATATGTATGTATTTATTTAAAAATTTATATGTGTATCAACTATCTGGTATACGTAATACAAGCTCGTAGCTTACAACGGGAACTAGATGGCCCTGTTGTAATAATGTCCCAACATTTTTTATCATAAATTATTTTTACCGAACAACATTAGATAAAAATTTAACAATAATATACATGATATTTAATATTTAAAATAATTACGATTATTGTCCCGTAAAGCCAATGAACGCTAAAGTACCTTGACAGTTGGCACTTTCACTGTGGGTAAAATTTGTTACCAGAATGATGCAAGAGTTTTGTGTAAGTAGTTTCATTCTCAACTTTCGTATTACAGGAGCAATGTGTAAAAAAGTACGTAATATTTGGTGTTACGTATCAATTATAAAGTCATTTTTATCCTCGAACTTGAAGTTAATTTTAAATACTTAGTGCTTGCTTAATTGGATAATATTGCACACTTATATAGATCGACAATCTACATGATATATGTATATGTTCAAGTGCACGTATGTATGTATGTATGTAAGTTTAAGCAAATTTTGTGATTACAAACGAAGTTCAGAACATACTGTTTATAATATACTGTTTTCGTCATTCTATAGGTAAAATGTCAATACTCAATGTTATAATACACTGTAAATTATAGTGATCTAAGAAGCTATAAAAACATAATGAGCACATATACAATGAACCTAGAAGAAAATATTTTCTTAACAGTTGCACATACATATGTATTGTTTGAGAGAAGATTTCGCTTCATCGTGTTAGAAAGCAATTTGTCATAGAAAGTGTAAATTACGGATCACTTTCGTTTATTGGATATCTCCTAAAGCAATTCAATAATACATAACTATCTATAAACTAAAACCTATATTTTACCGTCTTTATTACTAACGTTATCTATTTTATGTTTCTACAAAAAATAGATAAAGCTTTCTAGCTTATGATGTATCGTAAAATTCTTATTTAAAACAATTTTCTCAATCATGACTACCTTTTACATATTATAATTTATAATATAAGTGAGGGAATAGCAAGTATCTACATTTTTTTATAATAGCTAAGAAAACCTCTGAAGGGTAATGAAAAGGAAACTTAGAATGGTGAAAGTACTCACGCACCTCGATGGGTCGCCGCAAAGTTCACGGTCACGGACTAGATAATAGAAAATAAATCATTTCTTTTACATTTCTGTACATAATTATATGCATAAAAAGTTAAAATATCGATAGAATTTAAAAAGTTTAATAGTTTTTTTTTAAAGTAACATCAACTTCATTAAACATAATATATAAAAAATATTAGATACTTCTGTATTTATATTAACAATTTTTGGTGCTAAGAATTTGTTTACAATAGATCTCAATCAATAAATCTTTTGTTATAAACATGGAATGCTGTTAATTGCTAACGCGACGTCCTGCGTGAGCGATCCAGACGCGAACGCGAAGCGGCGCGGCACGGCGCGAAAACAACAAACATTCGAAACCTATTGAAGTGGCCTATGTGACCAAACGCACGTGGGGTGCGGTGCGGAGCGGCGCGAATTGACGCGAACGCGATCAGTTGGCTTGATATTTTCGCGCGAAGTGGACGCGTCGTCCATATTTTTTTCAAGCAAAAATTGTTGTTGAATTAATGTCGGAAGTAGAACTTCTTATTAATGCTATCCAAGAACGTCCTACATTCTGGGACAAAAGGAATAAAAGTTATACACTTCTTCAATATCTCATATTTAAGACTAGCTGTGCCCGCGACTTCGATCGCGTGGACTACAGGATAAAATCAAACTATGATAAAAATTAAGATTCGTTTTTTTCTACGTATTTTTCCAGGATAAAAAGTATCCCATTTTATGCCCAGGATAATAAGGTATAATTATACCAAGTTTCATCGAAATCGAACCGTTAGTTTTCACGTGATGCCTGAACATACAGACAGACAGACAGACAAAAAAATTTTTAGTCGCATATTTGGGTTTGGTATCGATCCAGTAACACCCCCTGCTATTTATTTTTTCAATATTTTCAATGTACAGAATTGACCCTTCTACAGATTTATTATATGTATAGATATGAATTTTCCAACAACATTAGCTTCCGTCCGCCCATGACAAATGTTTAATGTTAACTGAACTGAACGGCGGCGGAGGGCGCGGAGGGGACGGTTCGCGCGCACGTAGGACAGAGTAGCCGCATCGCTCCGCACCACATTAAATTCGCATCGGATCGTTTCGCAATCGCGTTCGCGTTGAGTCGTCCACGTAGGACACTGTGTAAGCGCGCAAATATGCTCCTAAAGTCACAGTATATTAGTTAAAGGTTTTTAAGAAAAAAAGATGCATGGAAAATTAGGTAAATTGAGAAAATTGCAAGTCTTTTTGTAAAGGAATTTCCGTTTTTCGTTTAAAAAAGAACGTCTGTTAGGGACAGTCTAAAATAAATAAAAACTACGCACTTGGCTGATATTATGACAAACAAGATTCAGTTTAACAATTTTCTGACAATAGGTATGCAAATAAGTTGACCCTCTAATTCAAGCGTACCTCATTCATACTTAAAAATATCCACAACAATGCCAATGATAACATAAATCCGGTTTTAACAACTTTCTTCTGAAGTGTACTAAATAATGAAGGAACGGGTCTTTTTAACCGACTTCAAAAAAAGGAGGAGGTTCTCAATTCGTCGGGGACTTTTTTTTTTTTTTTTTTTTTTTTTTTCTATGTATGTTCCCCGATTACTCGACGATGGCTGGACCGATTTGGAAAATTCTTTTTTTGTTTGAAAGGGTATAGTTTCTAGTTGGTCCCATAGTCACCAAGTTACGATCTGATGATGGGATCCCAGGGAAATCGAAGGCAACTCTCAAATTTTATAGGCACTTATCACGTTTTTCATATATTTCCTAAAGCTGTTTAAGTATTTGCGTCTGATTATCATCATCTCCTGTGGTTGAGCTAATGATGGAAGGTACAACTCCTCAACGGTTAGGAGTTAAAAGAAAATTCTTTCAATATTATACGTAATTATAGACCGATAGTTAAATTCTTTCAGGCTCTTATTAACCGACTTTAAAAAAAGGAGGAGGTTCTCAATTCGTTGGGGACTTTTTTTTATGTATGTTCCCCATTACTCGAAAGTGACTGGACCGATTTGGAAAATTCTTTTTTGTACATAAACAAAATAAGTATCTACTTTCCGCTGAAAATTTGAAAATAAATTATTTTTAACAAAAAACAAAAACCGACTTCAAAACTAAACAAATCTAAACTAAAAAGTAGAAAATAATACTTTTAAGAACTTCGTTAATTTAGAAGTCGGTGCCAGCCAAAGCAAAATAACCTTAAATAGACACATTCGATTAATCTATATCTATAATATTTGTAAACATAATCAAAATACCGTTCGAAAGTTCCTTGCAAAGGCAAGATAAGTCTATCCGTCCTGGCTGGCACCGACTTCGAAATTAACGAAGTTCTTAAAAGTATTATTTTCTACTTTTTAGTTTAGATTTGTTTAGTTTTGAAGTCGGTTTTTGTTTTTTGTTATGGACGACCTTTACCTATGAATTATTTTCATTAACCATAATATTTACAAGCGAATGTTTTATTTCATTAATAGATAAATATTCTAGAATTAATAGGCATTATCATTAAGGTTATTTATTTATTGTTTAAATTATAATATCTATTAATACTATCATATAACAATTTTCTTTCTTTAGATTACTATATACCCATGTAGCTGAAAATACGTAGTGTAGAAATGATAACAAAAAGCAACAAAAATGAGCAGGATATAAGGTTTATTTTTTAGGGGTAACATTGTTTTCAAAATGGGAAATTCCAGTTACAAAACGTTAAAATTTTTGGAATTTAAAATATTAGTCAGGATCATGTTCGGTGGAAACGGATGTGGAAAGACCCGTCACCCTTTCTCCTGCGTAAGCACCTGACGCTTGCGCACTTGACCGATTCATTCGCGAGTATTAAAAGGGTAGCTTATTTATTCTAATAGATACGTAATCATTAATTTGTGACTATGGTATCCGGTTTATAAGTAATTAATAAATTACAAAGTAGGCGTCATAAATAATGTGTGATAATGATTAAATTACATAATAAAAAATATTTGGTACTCTTCGGCTAGTTTGCTAAGACCATGGAGGTCTCTAATCTCCATGGCTAAGACTAAACATGACTGAAAAGTCATTTTGAATGAAGAAGTCAATACTGTCAGAGCAGTATTTATTATGTATATACATACTTATATACGAGTATGTTGGTTGTGTGTTTAACAAACGATACTATTATCAGTACTCAGTTAGATCGAGAATGGCCAACGGTACAAATAAAGCTGTTAGCATTTCTGTGGTATAACGTACAACATTAGCAGCACGCGATTGCTCTCCGTATGATGACAAACAGTTATACACTAGCCGCTGAGTAGTAACATATGCTTTACTATTGCAAAAAATAGATTGAATTACTTATCACTAATTATTGTCTTAAGCTAGCAGTACCTGCGGCATCGCCCGCGTTCATTTTTTCACTCAAACTTCACTTAAACTTCACTCGATCACTCGTTTATTAAGTAATTTGTTTATTTGTCACTTGTTTTATATTTAAGTAGCTTGATATATCTTCCTGTTTATACAAAAAAAAACCGAACGCACAGATAAACATTTGACAACCGATATATATGTCAATCTTTTTTCCTTACTGACATTATTCTACATTTTAAAATCTAAACTACACCATATCTCAATATAGTTGATATATCTTTTCAATTCGAAACCTTTATTTCAATACATTCTTTAATTTGAAGGGAGAGTTCATCGTATCGACGCGACGGGATGAACATTAAATGTTTGACATACGTTACGTAACCCATGAAAATTTTGAATGGGAAACAATTTTTTCTTTTATTTTATTTTTCGTCAATTTTCCAATGTTTATAATAGTTACTCTGCTATTCGGGACGGAGACAAATACAACAAATCAAAAACCATGATAATCGGTCCAGTCGTTCTTGCCGTCTCATCACTCTCAAGTGTTCGAACAAACACGACTTATTTTTATATATTAGGAAGAAGATTATAAACAGCAGAATAGCGTACAATATTCACGACAGGTATAATAACAAATGTGTAGTACAATTAGTGCATTAAGTAATCTTCAATAGTTCTGTAAGTACCAACTCGGGAGTTAAATAAAAATATTATATCATTTAAAAAAACCGTGTTGACGACGAAAATTTTGCACCTTCAGAATTTCTTCAAAATATAGGTATCAGGCTTACGTCACGCGCGGAATGTTGTTATGTTTTCACACTTTTGAAGAAAGTGTATGTACTGATATTGCCAGTGTCTTCAAATTCACACTTTAGAACTAAACAAAACTATTAACTTTCCATATGACAATTCTTGTAGCTAAGTCGTAGTAGATACTAGATAGTATAGGTTTCCATTCGCAGATAGAGTCAAAGAAAGCTATTTTTTTAGATTTGCGCATGTTGATGCGTGTCCGGTGCTTTCCTCTGCGATCTCGAGCAGTGGATATAATTTCTAACCGGTTTAGAAAATACGATAGTGAGCACGGCCCCAAGCTCTAAACATTCATATTGACATTCGTTACTAATATTTGCCAGTCAATTTACGACCAGTACAATTTCATCCACATCAAATATAAAATTCTGAGTTTTGGATGCATTTTAATAATAAAGTAGGTACTTATTTTATAATAATGTTAACTATTAAATAATAGCTATACTACCTAAATAGGTACAATTAAAAAACAGTAAGTAGGTATATTAAGTTACTAAGTCTTAAGCTTAAGTACATAAATTACGACAGGCAAAGCAACTAATAGGTAATATATCAAAATTGTAAAGTTCATACGTTACACTCATTCTTCTACACCGCTCTAACACAAACTAAGTTAAAATTTTGGTATTCATAGAACATGTAGAAAGCCGGTGGAACTCATATGAACGGTATGATTGCGCTGATTAATATTATAATTGATCTTACGAGCTATCCATCAGTGTAGAAAGTCGGAAAGAAGCAAACGCGAAATGCCGGGAAGAGTGCACGCGCGTGCCGCCAACTAGAGTGCGACGCGCCCGCGCCGCTGGAATGTGCTCAGTGTTCTATCCAACGATGCATTCATTACGCTTAATAGCTATCAAACGCATATAAATATTTTTTGATTATTGCGTACATAATGTTTTATAGTCTTATGACTGTACGTACGAGTTGGAAATTGTCTTGCACATACTAGGTCTATATGTTGATTAGATAATACATAGGTACAATGACTTAATTTTTTTGTTATTGCAATGATTAATTATAGGTTATTGATATGATATATAAACATACTTATGGGTATTTTTTCATATTTCAGGATGCGATATGCGAACCACCTGTGGACTCAGCTTCTCTACCCTTAGAACACCGAGGCGGCGGTTATGGCCCACCACTACCCCCAGCTCACACAGACGATCCCTGGCCTCTCACCACACCAGATAGCCCGAAAATAAAACATCTTCAAGTACAATGTGAAAAAACACACATGCGGGTCAATATTGAATTTGATAGACCATTTTACGGTATGATATTTTCGAAAGGATTTTACAGTGACCCCCACTGTATGCATTTAAAACCGGGTACCGGTCACTTAAGCGCGACATTCGAAATATTTCTAAACAGTTGTGGTATGGCAAGCTCAGGAAACCACAACGTTGCAGCTTATGGAAGTCCTACACCGAGCGGATCATACGTCGAAAACACAATTATAGTTCAATATGATCCTTACGTACAAGAAGTGTGGGATCAGGCACGAAAACTTAGATGTACGTGGTACGATTATTACGAGAAAGCGGTAACTTTCAGACCGTTCCAAGTAGACATGCTGCACGCCGTAACGGCTAACTTTCTCGGCGATAACTTGCAGTGCTGGATGCAAATACAAGTAGGAAAAGGTCCGTGGGCTTCAGAAGTGTCGGGAATAGTTAAAATAGGTCAAACTATGACTATGGTCCTTGCGATTAAAGATGATGAAAATAAATTCGATATGCTTGTAAGAAACTGTGTAGCACACGACGGTAAACGAGCACCTATTCAATTAGTCGATCAATACGGGTGTGTCGTGAGACCAAAGATTATGAGTAAATTCCAAAAAATAAAGAATTTCGGCCCATCAGCATCAGTTGTATCTTTTGCTTATTTCCAAGCATTCAAATTCCCCGACTCAATGAATGTTCATTTCCAGTGTGTAATTCAAGTCTGTCGGTATAACTGTCCGGAGCCAAAATGTGGAGGACTAGGTGCTGATTATGGCGTACCATTATTAGGAGGAAACAGTTTGAGTGCAGGCGAGTACGGGTTACCTAATGGAGGTCACGGAGAGTACGGTCCACCTCCGCCAGCGCCGCACTCAGAATATGGAGTGCCTCCTGCATTCCCTGACCCTCGACATCCCGCAGATGTTGTAGGCGCATACTCAGAGAAACGAGATGATGTAGTTCCGCCTCCTCAAGCTCAAGTATCATCCACACCTAACGCACCCAGTCCATCATCACCGGCACCAGTTCGGGACGAAGATGACGTTAATCTACCGCCACCACCACCACCCGGACGCAGGGGAATTTACAATACCGTCAAGAGGAAAGACGAGGGCCATGGTAACCTAGCAACACTGGGCGGACGACCTCGTTCCGTCGAAGATTTTCCGGAGAGCTTAGTTGGATTAAGAAGGAGACGAGAAACATCGCCAACGCGAATTTACAAGCGTGACGCTCAAGAGATGACTGATGTCAATACCAGTAGAACGATCCAAGTAGTAGCACCGGGCGACGTGAACTTCGCTCTAAACAACGCCGCTTCAAATGAGACCGTAGTGATTCAATCTCCGGCTAGCGATCCAGAAACGATATGCATGTCCGTGCCGTCGTTCGTAGCGGGTCTCGTAATGTTGCTGCTAGTGTTGATTGTGGCGTCCCTAGTGGCCGCGTTTCTTTTCGTGCGCGTTCGTGCGCTCGATAGGAAGGGCGCACACGGAGCCACTGCGTTTTACGAAACGGATTACGTGAAACATACGAATTAGCCTTAAAACTCGTAAATGTAACGTGTGGACATTCCATAAACTCTTCTCAGATCCAAAGAGCGCGCATCGGCCCCGGCCGGACGGCGGCCAGCTGTCGCGGTTGCGAACGAAGCTCGGTGAAGTGTAACTTATTTATTTAGTTATTTAATACGTGTGATGTATATGTTCGACTGCTTTTTTGTAAATTATTTTATTCGTGTGAAAACACGCACTGTACTGCCCTTATATAGTCGATATGTCTGTTGTAATTTTGTAAAGAGTCGTAAGATAAGAGATAGACGTAAGTTGTATACCAATAAAAGTGTCGTGTGCGAGTGATATATTTTTTTTTATAAAACTTTGTTGTAATTAAAAAGAAAATGTATAGTTAAAGAAAATTTACAGCTAAGCTTTGTAAAAGCGTGTTCTATCAAAGCAGATAACAATAAAACTCTCACGTTTTAGTAAAGAAACATCTCACTAAACATGCTACTCTTTCTCCCACATACATTATAAAAAACAAGAATAATACAATGATTAAATTGGTTAAAGTGTATTTATAAAACCATAAAAATCTATATATAATATCAAGCTATACTATATTTAAAAATATTAACTTTCAAATTTTGTTATTATATATTAAACTCCCTAAGTTTTAATATATTTTTTGATGCAAACAATCAATTAAGTGATAAATTACCGCCACGGGCGAATTTTAGAAAACTCTTTTGTATTGGGTTTAATTTTAGAAGCAACATATAAATTCATAATGGACGGAAACTCGTCCTTTCTGGGACTTGTCAATAATTCTTCCATTTCCTTTTCCTGAATTTTGGCTGATTGCCAATTATCAATGAGATCCTGAAAAATAATAACAGGTAAAAATAAGGCGCTTATCCTACAGATACAAAGATTTAATGATTCTAGAATCTAGATTACACAAACTAAGTAATAAGTAGGTATTACAATCTACCAGCATTAATATTTTAGGGTGCATTTTGTTCGTAAAATTAAAAAATATCTACCTATACCTATAATAGTACTTATAATATTCATAAAATATTGCTAACGTTTTGCAATAGTGGAATATCCTTTTTGTGTACATTTTGCTTAGAAGGAGACAAGGCTGCTGTGGCATCGCTTCGAAACAACTTTGGAGACGGAGACTTCGCATTACAAGAATATCTTTTTGTAATTTTAATATTTTCCGAGAAATAGTCTGTCAGTGTAGAATATACATTTTTCATTTGAGGTTTTCTATTTAAATTCAAATCCTATATGGTAAAAGCAATACATTACATTATAGCTTTCTTTAGATTTTGCAAAGTATATTATTTAAGAGTTAAAATATAAATTAAGTTACCTACTTACTTTATAATTATGAGATATTTGTTGTAAAGTGTTGGCTATCGTTTCTGTGGGAGTTGTTAAAGGCGGTATGCTGTATGTACGACAGAGGCGCGGTACCGGCTGCCGCGACTGTGTTTGCTGGAACTTTCGCCGCTTACGCGGCTTTCGCGCCCTCTCTTTTTTGCAGTTAGTGGAATGATTCTAGAAGTTTTTAATGTATTGATTTACGCAAAACTATTTTTATATTTAAAAATTATTAAATTAAAATTATTACCTAAATCAATCACAAAAGGGTAACAACCTCATTATTACTAGCTCTATAACGCTCACACTCTTTCAAACTTCAAATGTTTGGTCGTTATAAATAATAGACTACTACTAGTATAGTATTATATGATTTGTGATTCTATTAGAGATAAAGATAAAAATACGTAGGACAATTTGGAATGCTCGCCATACTTGTGTTTGGGCATCCTTCTGGGGCAGCTGTGTTGGTGGCTGCTTGCGACAGGGCGCTTTCAATACTGTTGGCTGCGTTGAACAACAGCTTACAAAGTTCGCATTCGTGTAACGATGACGCTGAAGTATAGAGTTTTATTAGTTTGAAGCTGTCTTATGTTATAGTTTATTTTATTACCTCTGCCCATAACAATGCAGATATAATTTGTATGCAAATGATCCAAAGAGTAAAAGAATATGTTTTAACTTTTAACGGTTAGTAGATATAAATCTCTTAGAAAAGATATTTTTTTTAATATATGTTGACCCGGATAACTAGAAATTCTGTCCATTGTCACGTGATGGGGTCATAGACAGCAAAACAAACAGACAAAGAAATAGATGGCCAAAAAATTATAAAACTATAGATTCGGCCGCTATGAATAGAAAATTTTTTGAAAAACAAACTAAGTTACAGATCAGCTCACAATAATTAATTATAGCAAGTATGTTCGTTTAATGTTTATAACAACAACTAGGAAACTACGACACAAGTATATAAGATTAATAGTATAACTATAAACTATAAAGAACGAGTTTATACCTATACCTATTTCTACTTTATGAACATACCGATTCTGATGTAACTATTAGCCTTTTTAGTTCTAAAGTTACAAATTACAGGATGTCAGAGCGAAATGAGGCTCGTACATCAGATCTACCTGGATCGAGGTGGGAGCACTTGAAAGTGCTGGGTACTTCACCGCGGTCACCGCTGCCGCCACCCATATCGTCGTGAACGTGTAATTTTATCTTATTTCTCACTAAGTACGGCTTAATTTCTTCAAACCATATATCACATAGCTAAAAAAATAAGAAAATATTAATAATAATAATACTTTTAGATTATGAAATGCCGTTATGCAAATAGTACCTAATAGGTGCTATTAAATAATGTCAGGAGCGCTTACCCCTACTAGAGCATTTTCCAATTCGTAGCGTAATCTTTTTGGTATTCTATTTTTGCTTTTTGATCGCGCTTTCTTTTCTAGATCACTGGAATCTCCTGACGCTTTTGGAGAATAAGTTTGGAGTCGATGATCATCTTTGCGCTGAACGAATTTCTGAGGCGAATTATCTGTCATTATTTTGCTTACATTATACTTCAGCAGAAAACTCTTTTTAATTATACAAGTAAATAAAAATATAAAAGCCAATAAATAGGATCAAAAGTTCAACGGTTTAACGTCTGTCAGTCAAATGTTTTTTATAAATGTATAATATATAAAAGAGTTTCTTGTAAAGCGTGTCTACTGTCTAAGTTTTAAAATATTATTTGTAACGAATAACAAATTGCTTTCCCGCAAGTAGAAGAACTACCTTCGATCAATAATAATAAATTATTTTATTATCATTATTATATTATGGCACAGAGCACATAATACTATAATGGTAATATGATAATGAACGTTATTTCTAAATAAAACGAATTGATTGGTTATCGTTAGAGCTGAAAACAACTAGGTACTTGGGAATTCTAATCACCGAAAAAAAATGTCATATTATATTGTACACTAGCGACGTAGTTTAACGTCAGCGAAGCTAAGGGTTCCGCTAATAATTAAAATTTAAAATTAATAATTCCCGTACATCATTAGCTAATCCCGTCAAAATAGGTCCAGCCGTTTCAGAGATTACTCGGAACAAACAGACAGACAAAAATTTTAAAAATTGCTTTTTTGTTGTTCTTGTTAGTATCGTATATACATTCATATGCATAAATGAAAAGCTGTTGATTTGAAATTAAAAACAGACACTTCAATTTTATTTATATGTATACATAATGTACAAATGAGTGCATAAGTAGCTACTCCAATATTAACTGAGCATCTAGCGCCATCTATGATTACACGCTATAAACTTATCAAATACCTAGATTCTAGGGTTTGATTTAACAGCAGAAGTTTTATCCATATCGAAATTGGGAGTTTTTAAATAATAAACATCATTAACAAATCGATATATATCACGCCACCTATTTATTAAAACAAAATAATTAAACAATTTTTTTTCTTCAGCTATAACATGTAATGTGGGTAGTTATAAAAGGCTTAAACACGACTTTGAAAACAAAACGTTAAAAAGCGCACCAACACAACTGACGAAAAGTAAAATATCTATTTATAATAAGAAAATGAACAAATTAAATTGGAAATCATTTATGTTCGGAAGTGCATCTATTTTAGGTGGAATATCAGAAAAAATCACAAAGTTTACCAACGTCGTGGGAATAAGTAAGCAGAGTGACGCTATTAACGAGGTTTTATTCTATGGAGCAGAAGAGGAAAAGGAGAAGAAGGAATTAGGTTTGAACAACCTTTTTTGTATCTATTATGTAATAGTACACGCAAGTCGAAGTATAGATATATGCGTGCCGACGTTAGATAGCGAGACGATCTCAAAATGCCTTATTAACACACATCAAAAAAACCACGTCCGAGTGCGAATTATCGTGCATAGTAAAGGTACTTTAAAGAGTTTACAGTCATTTATCGAGTCCGGAATAGAAGTAAAAGTAATTAGCCCTAAAATCAAATTGGAACATGAATTCTTACTGATAGATGTCAATTACCAAGACACCATCGCCATAGTAGGCTGTTTAGACTACGAAGTGAATCGGGTCAATCACAATAGAGATAGTACACTTCTCACTTCTGAATCCACCCTTATAATGGCTCTTAAACGAGAATTCGATAGAATTTGGAATATTCAAAGTGACCAAGTTGAACAAACTTGTAGCCAGGAAACACTAATAGAAGAAGTTAATGTTTTATCAAAAATAGAATAGTGCCTCCCTCATATTTTAAATTTTAACATAAATAATCTAACTCTGAAATAATGTAACTGGTTATTTGAATAAAAATCCATATGTAACAAAAATATTTGATTTTATTTTATTGACATATTGTAATAATGGCATTAATTAATAATAGGTACAGTTATTTTTCAAAATTAAAAGTATGATTCTCATCTTATACAATTTCATTTGTACTTAAGTGCTTTGTGATAATGCCAAAACATATGAACAGTGGAAAAGTCGAAGATTTTAACATTAATATCGGTGATAGTTTTATCACAGATTCACTTGTAGTTGACACACAAAGTATTGCAGTCAAATATCTATTACTAATATTTACACAGCAACATTCTAATAATTACTATTCTTCTCATTATTGTTTATTAATTGGCATTTAATGTACACTTTCACTTACAAATTATTTACTTCATCTTGTTTGTTTGGGACATAAAATAATATTGTGTATTGTATAATTATAATTCGTCTTTGGCCGAGCTTACTTTGATATATCAATCAGTACAATTAACTTCTGTTATTTTTTAATTTCATTTCATATAAAATAAAGCTATTACGAAATAAATGTCATAATATATTTGAAATTAATTAAAATTCATAAATACAAAAACTACTTAATCAGATTAATCTATAATTGTCTGTATTGGATAGAAGTACATTGAATTATGAGGTAATATATTTCCATGTACAAATTAAAAAAAAAAACTTGTTGCACAATAAACTTGTAGAGCCACATGCAAAAATTTAAAAAAAAGAAAAACGGATATTCCATATGTTATGTAGGTGTTTCAAAATAAATATAAAACATAATTTTGATAAAAATCATTTGCTTTTACATTAAACATTGTAATTTTTCATTTCATTTAAGGTATTGTATATAAAAACTTATTTTACCTTTACTTTTTTAATTATAAAGCTGTACCGTAGAATGTATGCATTGTTTTATCGTTTCACAAGTGGCTGATTTTTTAAATCATTTTTCTTTTAAAGGCTCTAACGATAAAAGTCTGACGTTTTTTAGTCATAAGATCTGAACAGCCAGTTCTGATCACCAAAATAGGAAATTACAATTGATGATATTGATAGTTTTTGTCTAATAATATTTGATTAATACTTTTCTGATCGAGTTGTTGGTCCTGTACATTTAATAGTGATGTATCAATGAAATTCAGCCACAGTTATTTAAAATTAAAAAAAAAACTATTAAAGTTAACGATTTCATACATAGGCCTATAGAGTATACAACTCAACAATAAAAAATACAATTTTTAAGTAAAAAACAATGTTTACAATCAATATCATTTCTTCAATTAATTTTTGGAAAATAGAGATAAGAAGAGATAAGAATTTATTTGGAATATTAAAAGTAGGAAAAAAATGAAGAATTAAAAAAACCGTCTACTGTGTACTACCAATAAGTAATAGAAAACCAGCAACTTGAGCTATTAAAATTTTTATATATATTAAAATTTGACTGCTCACAAACAAGACAGTTACCGTATAACATTATTTCAACAAGATATTAAAATAGAAACGCGTTTATGAAAATACATTTGTAATATTTATCATATGTTACTTATTCCTTCATATTTAGTCCTCACCACCTTATTTCACGACAAATTTAAAAAGTACGAAATTACATTAAAAAAGTTGAAAATGTGTGTCCTTCTTTCTAAAGTGTTTATACCTGTGGAAATTTACAAAATTTTTAATCAAAATATTTTTTTTTTTTATTAAACTTAAAGTAATATTGCTTTTCTTTTTATAACTAGCAAGCCCATCAGATATACGAAAAAATCCAAAACATTCAGTTCATCGAGTTCCCATTTTTCAGGTAAAACCATCCAAAGGCAGAACAATTAATTAATTATGAGATGATTTTTTATGATAAATGTGCGAGAGATTCATGTTATTATTTCGGATTTAAATTACCATAAAGTATTAATATTAAAGAAATTAGGGTGCATTTAAAATAATTATTTTATATACATATTGATAACCTTCAGATTAAACTGCTTCTCTGAAAAGGATAATAGATGGTAGCACTGTATCTCAAGTATTTCATTTTTATAAAATTTACATAAAATATATAATATAGTATTGAAAATACATACAATACATTGAGTGTGTGTGTGCTTATAGTTTTTGATGATTCCTTGCCAATTTCATTTATACAAAAATACTTTCTTACTTAAGAGGTAATTATAATTTCACTTTAATGCCAATTACATTCACTATGAAAAGTATTTACAGTGTTCATTAATTTCTTACTTTTATTAAGTAATTTTTTTAAATATATTTACCCTCTTTGAAAATAATACAAAGGCCTACTTAGTTCTCTAGTTTTTCAATGTATATCCTAGCTTAAGAAAAATAATAATTTAATTTATTAAAGAAATTAGTTTTATATAAATCTAAAAAATTAAATTTATTTATACATTAGTAATTATCAAGACACAAGTGACTAGTAATTTAAGCTTATAAAATATTTTATTTCAATATTAGTAGAGATACATTATTTTCATTATTTATTCATGTGACAAAACACTTGACTCAATTTGTACTGACCCTACTAACCTACTTGCTATTGGATTCGAGTCTGGCTGAGGCATTTACTTGTTGAGCACGAAGGTTTGTACTCCAGTCATGAGTGTTTTTATTTATAATATTCTGTATCCGTAATATAAGCCTTGTAACATACGAAACTAGATGGTGCCGTTTGTAATAATGTTCTGACATATTTATTGTATAAAATATTTTTTTTAAGTTACCAATTTGTAAATTTGATGCTATAATTTTGAATTCAGAATACTAATTAAGGTCTCAGATTGACAAGAAGCTAGAACAAAGCATTGAAAACTATTTGAATTATAATTATTTGTAAAATTAGATGGTAGATAATGAAAACTTTATATGAAATTAGCTACTTTTGACTTTGAAAAAGTATGTTTTGCTTTTTTTGCACAGCATTTGTTTTTTTTTTTTTACATAAAATAATATAATATATAATGGATAATCGGCATAAGCTAGTTTTGAGGCACTTTCTTTTATACTACACACTTGTTAACAAGTTGTAAATTCAGTCCCTAACTGTATTTGTGCAAAAATTATGTATCTCTAATCTAATATGAAGACATAACTCCTAGTCACCTGCGATAGAAAGTCGCTGTCATACATCAACTTCTATGTCACTGTTTGCGTCTTGAGTCGACTGTGGGGATACGTCTGGGTCATGATCTCTAGGAGAACATGTTGAATAATCGTGCGGTGAACTTAAGTCGTCATCAGGCGACACTGGTAATTCTTCATCCATCATTATTGTTGCTGGTAATAATGGTGACACTTCTTGTAATTGACTGGTAAACACTGTAAAAGTATTAATTAATATGAAAATATGTATTATTTAAAACTACTAGTTTTAGTGATATTTTGAATATGCTAAAAGAATAAAATTAATTTTTCGTACATATATATTTTTTAAAACTATATTAAAATATTAACTTACATGATTGATTGATCAATAGTCAACAAAATATTTTCATACTACAATGCTTTGATTTTTCTGAGCAGAACCCTGATTCTTATTCTAAAATGTAGAAAAGTAGCTTATAATATAATCTACCAACCAGTGAAGGTTCTGTCACAATTTGCCAGCTGCTTAAGAGATAAACAGACATTCAGACAAAAATGTAAAATTGTGTTTTTTTTAGAATTACCAAACATAATTAAATATTATACATATAGGAAAAGCTGTTGTTAATGTAACAAAAAGACACTTAAATTTTAATTATCTGTATTGTATTATGTATGTAGATTATAACATACCTTTAATATTAGTTGTTTTTAACTCTGTAGTAAAAGTAAGAGTTTCCTCCATGGTTTCCATAGTGAGAGTGTCAGTATCTAAGCTGTCCATAGAGCCTGAACATGATGGGGAACTATCGGAATTTGTATTTATTATCTGCACAGTATCTAATTGAGGTATATGAGGCCTAACCTGGGAAAGATTCAAGAAGGTTAATAGGTTATATATTTTAATTGATGTTGAATTATATTTTGAGTTCATATTTTTTATATATTTATAAATTCATATTTTGTATATTTTTACTAAAACAATATTAAACATAAAATTTCGGCATACAAATAAAACATTTTATAACTGTTTAAGTTTACTTTACCTTCATTCCATCAGGTCGATGAGGGTTCCGACAACCTTTGCATTTACATTCAGTACAAGGCTTGCTTTCTACATAACAAGGGCATCTTTGTCCACAACATGTTAGTTTACCAGGTGTAGCCGTAGCATTACCACATCTACATCCTTTTCTCTTACTGCTAGTTGAGCTTCTAGACCTATTAGATGGTTTCTTAAAACCTAATTGATTTGACTGAAATTAAAAAACACATTAAATATGTCATAAAAAATTATAACAATATTTCAATATATTTTACATACTTTGCCTTCTTTTGGGCTAGTTTCAGTCTGTGGTGAATCTGTCTCATCAATTGCTTTCCTTTTGATTGTTATTTTATTTCCTGAGCCCGCATACATCACAGAGTAAAGAGGAGACCCATTTGAAATAGCTCTAGAGTTTGGAGAATCTTTACTAGTTGATCTTGAATCAGAATTACTTGATGTTGATGCTGCTTGAGTTTGTGTTGATGCAGAATTTGTATAGACACAAGGTAATATACTGTAGGCAGATTTGGAAAGTCCTGCAGTGCTCTTATAATCGTCATTAAAACCAGCTCCTTCCTGTATTAAATCTATTAAGCCTGAACTTGCAACTGTACCACCATTAACACCTGCTGCTATTTCATCTTCTTCTAATAATGTTTTATATGTATCTGTTCCCATAAAATATTCACAAAGTTTTTTATAACATTGCAAGAGAATACGTAACTGTAAATTTTCATTATACTTTTCATAGTCTTTGCACCATGTACACGAAGGTTTTAATTTTTTTCTTCCACCTTTACAATTTTTACAGACATGATGTTGACAACCAGAACTCGTTGGAGTATAAGGTTCCTTCAATAAATTACCACACACTGTACACGATAACGATTGTCGTAAATAAGGAACCAAACGAAACAAGTCTGTCCACGAACTTTTGTCGGCTGCATCAGCAAGAATTATTAAGCGACAAGTTGATACATACAAACTAGTAGCGTTCATCTTCATTTATAAAAACTTTTATCTAAACATTTATATATTAAAGAATTGTTTACACCAAAATATTATTATTAGAGAGGCAAAAAGCCGCAAACGCTACGACAAAAGTCAAAACTGTCATTTTAATGTCAAATTCAGTAAGACAGCATTGACATTATTTTTTTTCCTTTTCTTAATGGCCATGCAGCTAAAATAAAGGTAGAATACACACTAAAAACTATGTGTGATGCTATTTGATTGGAGTTTAGAAAGCGTCTCAAATTAATAAGTGATACTTTTTGAGCACACAAAAAGTGTTTATTTCTAATATTTATTCGTAATTTTTCAAAATAGTAATAAAAAAGGTACACTTTAAATAGGTCGCCGAAACACTATTTTGCGCAACATGGCTTCAGCGACGTGTCATAAGCAACAATCGTCGTATGAGTTGAGTTAGCATTTATTATTGTTATTATTTACTATTATCATTTATCTATTATATTATACTTCGTACCATAGTGCACAGTATCTACAAAGAAGTGGGAATGGCAATCACGTCGACACGTCAAACATGGAGTTTAGAGACCAGGAGGACGATCGCTTCATACTAAAGCATTACCCGCCTGTCCCTGAAAATTTGTAGAATTTTATAACGCGCTGCCGTCGGTAAGTAGTATTAATTATGAAGTTAGCTGTTTATGAGTATTGTCACTATTGTGACAACGTGAAGTTGGGCACTGAGACAACATAGCGATCGCAGCGCCTCCTTAGTTTGACAATATTTCTGAGACACTAAATTCTAGGGCGATGGTCCTCCTGGTTTCTAACCTCCAAGATGTCGATACTCATTGACTTTTATTATGAGCATCCATGAGCCATTTTTATTATTAAAAGCTAACTTAACAGATACTACTTACCGACGGCAGCGCGTTATAAATTTTACAAATTTTCAGTGACAGGCGGGCTAATGCTGATTTTTTAAGCACGTAACCAGGCACGTTCTGGCCTATAAGTATTAAAATTTCGAAATGAAAAAAAATCACAATTTATATATCTTAATTTGCCCTTTTAACCTAGTTATTTTATAAGCCCGTTTTTGTTTTCCCAGAAAAAATTTAAATAGAATTTCCCATTTCCTTATATTTCAAATAGTCATATCTCTTTGAAAAATAATAATCGTTTACCCCACCAAGCGTAAAAAAATTGCCCTTGGACTATTTTAATTTGCCCTCGTGCAAATTCTTAAATATATTCAATAATTAACAAATAAACCATAAAAAAACTGTCGTGGCATTTTCAGGCCAATTATTTGCGCATGCGCGTTAGAATGAAGGTGATACTCATATCGTATATCAGCTGATCAGCAAAAGCGTGGGTTGTACGTAGCACATAGCGATTGTTCTTCTCGTCTCCATGTTATGGAGTGTAGAGGTAAGGAGTATAAGAAAGCCAAGTTGAGAAAGTGTCCACCCGTAAGCAGTAAATACTAAATAACACTCCAAAAACTCACCAGAATGGCGCTAACGTAGCAATAGGGTATAAAAAACAATAATGATTTTTTCTGTATGTATGTGTGCAGCTTACACAAAAAGTAGTGAGTGGACCAATTTTAATCAAACTTTCTGTAGTGGTTACTTATTACTGGGGTCACAGATACCTTTTACTCAAAATAATATTTTAACCTTACGGGAAACCATAATAATTGGTTCTATCAAGTCGTATCATAAAGTCAAAGAGTATTTTTGTAAATCACACGGGACACGGGTTCAGTTATTAAAAAATAAAATTAGCCACATCCTGCAGAAAGTTAGAATTCTCTTGCGATATAATTTGATTAAGATATATCTTATAATAATTGTTATCGTTCGGATTAGTCAGAAATTGAGTACACCTACTTCAAAATCACTTTTTAATTAGTTTGTACTCGATTTAAAATAAGTAAATCGTACGGTACGCGACTGTTTTGTAATAAAATTATATTTTATTTAAGTTGCAACTAGGTAATTAGTAGGTAAGTAAAAGTTGCAAAAATTATCTACACTTAAAAAGGTTTTTTCAATGTATTAATTTCTTAAAACAAAGACGGTAATTAGGTTTCCCTAGTTACTTTTTTTTGTAAATATGAAGAGCAGTTTACTTATATAATAGAACTGATGATTCTATAATCATTTTTATATTATTTATCTAATCGATTATGGTTATTTCGTTCAGTACGCTAAAAACTGCATTCCTCTATTTAGTTATTTACCTAAAATTGTTTCGTTGACAAGTACAAATTGAAATCAATATTTTTGAAATTTTCATTTTATACCAATCCGTTAGATTGGCTTAAAGTGATGGCAAATAAAGTGCATAAGTACCTAATACATATATAGATACTTTTCTTCCATTTGCTTACAAAAGTACCAATTTCTTAATTTACATCATTTTTATTAATAAATTATTATATATATTATTCATAATAATTTGTATGGGGGAAAATTGTAGATATAATTTCTTAAAAAAACAAACATGACAGTTTTACTAGATTTTTTGTTGACTTTTCTATAAGATTAATCCAGATACTAACGCAAGTATAATATCATCTAGGTACTTAAATTTTTTTAAATAATTATAACACATGGAAAAACTATTTCTATTAATATTGTTTTACAAATATTTGATTATTATTATTATCCTTTTGATTTTTTTTTAAATATTAAAGCTGCAAGTTCCTACGTTTAATCAAATGATCTCTTTCTTCTTGTGCCTGGCATTAATCCCGGTGATTGTTGCCAGAGTTTGCCTTCCGACTAAGCATACTCCACTTTGCAAGATCTTTAGTGTCATCCAGGATAAATCCGTTGGCTCCCACGTCCTGCTTCACGATATCCAGCCATCGCTTCCAAACCATATAATCTACCTGACAATATCTTGTACGTAGATATTACTTAGGTATTAGTTATTAATTATTATAATGACTTGTAGCTAGAGCTACCTGTGATATAGAACTATCTAATTAGGAATAAAAACGTGCATATTTAAAATGTATTACTAGGAATGGTGGAAGTTTCTTTATGTGGAGTAAAGAGACAGAACGCACTAAAAAGTTTTAACTTCGAACTAATTAAATATTTTTTTAGTTATTAAAAGTGCTATGTTACAGTTCTTACAAATTTTAGCACGAGTTTGCATTACAAAAATGTATTGAAATGCCCCGATTACTTAATTTACTTAATTCATAATTGATATAATATTACATTAGGCTAACATTTAGTTATAACTTCAACGACTCTATGTATTTCTTTTATGAACAGTACATAATTAACAAATACTGCTTAAAACATCAATGTTAATTATAATTATTAATTGCAATAATTCAACAGAACAAAGACATTCAGTTATCGCGCACTCTTGAAGAATAAACATAATTTACAGCCAATCGGTGCATTTAGATAGGAGTCCGTCAATTACTATTGATATTCGGCATCGTCGATTATTCACGTAGTCATTGTCTCAAGCTGCCTCGTTTAGATATTGGGCTATAGAGCTACTGATAAAAGATTACTATGACAGTATCATTTGATCCTCCGAGGGAAAAACATCTCCGCGAATAAGGACTGCGGTCACAGTGCGCAGGAGTGGATTAATTGAATCAATTCAACGAACGCCTTCCGCTGCAGATTGCGGCTCTCTGGAAAGTGTGTGTCTGCGTGTGATGTGATATCCCATAAGTAGTTAAAAGAGTGTTTCTGAAAATCTTATATAAGATACGTTATTTTGGTGATGTTCTGTTTAGAATTTGACATTCGATAACTGTGGATTTACTACACCGTATAAAAATGTTCAGGTATATATTTAATTCAATTTTTAATTATTAGTTTCCAATTTCGTACTAAGTAAAGAAAACTGGTAGAAATGAGCATGTATGCATCCTTCCAATCAATTATGTAGCTCTATTATATCACTACATATTACATAAAATAAACTCCTCCGTCGCGCCTGTCTGTATGTATGTTCTCGATAAACTCAAAATCTAATGCACAGATTTTCATGCTGTATTCACCAATGGATGCAGTGGTTTTCGAGAAATGTTTTAGTATAATATTTGTTAAGTTTTTGTATACATTTACTATATAATTATAAATTATAAAATTGTCAGACAGCCGCTACCAAGTGATTAACTCAAATGTTTTTTTTTTATTTAGAAATATAAAAGTATGTACAAAAAGATTATTGTGCATATTGTAGTAAATATAAAATCAATAGTTAGGTAAAAACTTTTAAGAATTAAGCCATTACTTAAACGATGAATCAATACCCAGTGCCGATGATGTAAATAAATTAGTTTACATTTACTTAGACATTTAGCATTATTAGCGTTATTTTTGAATAACTAGTGACTTACTTTTGCGTTGCTCGGATGCGTCCCTAGGTAGAACCGTTTTATATATAGATATTTCGATTGTAGAACAAAAAAGGAGAAAAATACTTTCCTGTTGGCAAGACCTACAATTTTCAAGTATATTTTTTCATGTAGGTATCTTAAGGTTTAGACAGCATTAGCTACGTTAATTTATAAAAATGAATCGATAGAACCAATTATTGTGTTTCACGTAGGTATGAAAGATTTTCCTGTTGCAAAAGATATTCTAAATGTTGATCTGAGTTATAAGTTATCACTACACACATTTTTTTCAAATCGGATCAGCTTTTGCGATTAATGCGCACATCAATTTTGCTACGTTGCTGTTTTATTATTAGAATATATATTATATAGAGATATAAATTAAAAAAAAGTGTGAAATATTTCGTAGTAACAAGAAAAATTGGAAATGGGCATAAGTATTATAGTAAGTACCTAATACTTTGTTTATATCAGCTATAAATAGATCCATAGGGTTAAAAAAATAGACATAACGCCGAGAAAGGAATCAATAATATAAGACAGAGAACAACAGTATATAAAAAATAGAACTACCTACTTCTACCTTTTTATTTTCTTATAAGATGTTCGAAATATATATAGAGAGCCTAGTAAAATCCTGTAACTTAAAATAATGATGAAATTATAAACTATCAATGATTCTAAGTAACTACCTCTAAGATTACCAATCATATTTTTCAATGGCCTAATGAAAAAACAATTTGAGCCTCCTATGTATTAATTAATTATATT
This sequence comes from Boloria euphrosyne, assembly GCA_951802675.2. Classification (NCBI taxonomy): domain Eukaryota; kingdom Metazoa; phylum Arthropoda; class Insecta; order Lepidoptera; family Nymphalidae; genus Boloria; species Boloria euphrosyne. Next base: position 9,713,663 of record OX637872.1, read on the forward strand.
ATCTATTTGTGGTAAAGTTAATGCCTTACGAGAATATTTTAGGTCGACAAACATAATGAAAAATATTTTATTAAAGTATCTAAGCAAGAAAACAAAAAAGTAATTGTTTGATTTTTATTATTTTGAAATTTATTTCGAGATCAACTTAATGTCCTACATTATTTAGTATTTAATAGTTTATATAAAACTAAAATTAACAAAAAAAAAAAAAACAACGGAATTGAAACCTTTCCAAGAATCCTTGGAGTTTACTACATAGAGAGCTGAAAATTTTCCCGACTGCGGCGAAGCCCAAAGGAGAGTTGTATGTTTGACTGTTTGTATGTACCTATAGCCGATTCTATGTCCTCCATAATTACTAAACGGCTTATCTTGTCCAATTTTTCAAGAGAACGCGAGTGTCAAAGGGTCCGTCCATTAATCACGTGATGTTTTTTTTTGGCATTTTTAACAATTTTGCTTTGGCTGGCACCGACTTCAAAATTAACAAAGTTCTTAAAAGTATTATTTTCTACTTTTTAGTTTAGATATATTTAGTTGGGAAGTAGGTTTTTGTTTTTTTGTTAAAAATAATTTATTTTTAAAAGTTTTAGCGGGAAGTAGATACGTATTTTGTTTATTTGAGTAAACGTTATTAGACAATCGAGATTTATTCACGTCCATTTTTCCACCGAACTCTCAGACGTTAATAATTATAAAAAATTACTTTCTACTATCAGGTAAACCTAATAGCCTGAAAGTATACAAATATCGGTCCATAAGTGCGTATTATATTGAAAAAATTTTCTTTTACTTCCTAACCGTTGAGGAGTTGTACCTTCCGGCTTCCATCATCATTTACGGTACGTGAGTCAAATATCGGGATAGCCTTTAAAAGATTCGGCCGAGTATCGTTAATTTGCTCCTAAGAGTTAAAGAGTTCCGTTACTTTGTCATGGATCCCGTCAACTACCCTTGAAGTAGGTACATCCTTTCCAATAAAAAAAGAAACATCGAAATCGGTTGGCGTGAAATGGTTCTTCCATTTGTCGCGCACATAATTGATGCAAATTTAAGACTTTTATGGATTTCTCATGGATGCCATTGTCAGAACTGAACTAAATTAAAATGGGAACGAATTGAGAACCTCCAAACGACGTGAGACGGACCAAACATGCACAAAAAATTTCATAAAAATCGGTAAAGCCCTTTTGGACGAACTCGATAACAAAAACTGTGATTTTTATTTATTAGGGATAATAATGCTCTAACTTAGTTGAATCTGTACTTTATGGTCTGATTTTGTTTGGCATTTTTATAGTGACATAACTATTAACTACAATAGTTGAGCATACGGTCTCGCAAAGTTGTTTTTAGATATTGATATGTTCTATATTTCGTATCATGTAAATGTAATTTTGCTAAGTTACTGTAGCAACGCACCGCGGTTTCACCAGCGTAGTTCAAGTTCCCGGGAGAATACGAGGATAAAATATAGGATACGTTATTCGCTAACAATGTAATTTTGAATTAGTAAAAGAATTTTTAACATCGGTCCAGTAGTTTTTGAGTTCATTCGTTACATACAAAAATACAAAACTTTTCTCTTTATAAAATTAGTATAGACCATAGAAGTATAGATTTATAAAATACATGTACAAGTATCATCTAATTTTATTATAGAAAAATACACGTGATATATTCCTACACCCCCCCTCCCCCCTTGTGATATTTCGTGATTTTTTTATGGACCCCTCCCCCCCCTTTCGAGCCTCACGTGATTAATGGACAGCCCCAAAGGTTAGGTACACCTAATTAAAAATTAAAATGGCGGATCCTACTCGCCAACATGCGTCACTAATTTAGGAAGATATTTAGTAAGTATTAACAAGATTATAAAAATAATATTACCAATAATAAACGCAAGCGTTTTATAGTAGTTGCATGCGTGTGACATATCCGACTTTATAATATACTTGCTGTGTTCTTTTGTGAACTTATTCGACTAAATAAGTTCTCTAATATAAATTAATGATGCTAACTTGCTGATTGTCAATTCTATTCCTTATATCATCACAGATTTTAATTAGAGCAGCTGTTGTGCTATGTCCTAGACGAAATCCGGATTGAAAGGGGTTGAGCAAATTATTTCTGGAAAGGTGTAAAGAGAGTTGGCTATGAACTATACGTTCCATAACCTTGGAGAGAAAAGGAAGTATAGAGATTGGTCTAAACTTTAGAGTCTAAAGTAACAGAATGATGAAGGATTGGAAGTTTTTGGAATAGGAATAACGAAAGCAGAACGCCAGCAGCTAGGAAAAGTATTTGAAGATAGAGAATAATATACTTATTTATTACTACTCAATTCAGACCGACGGATATCTTACACATAACAATAGCTTCTTATCAGAAGTTATATTTCTAAATTAAATTAAATTATAAACAACTCATATAATAGAAGTCTGATTAGTCGAATCTGTACATTTTTATGCAAAATCTTATTGATATTGGCCGAATCTATAGTTTTAAAATTCTTGTCTGTCTGTGACAGCATTACGAGGAAACCACTGGATAATATAATATTGATTAAATTTGGTATGATTATAGCTGGTTATGCGGGTCAACATATAGGATATTTTTAGCGCAGGAAAGTTTCGTATTTCTGAGAACCTTTTTTTTATAAAACATTGGGAAATACATTAACGCATATTCACTAGGTGGTGGTGGTATGTGGGATTCACCGACCTAAACTAAAACCCAACAAAACCTATTTCCGTCTCATTCAATGGGCCGTCACAGGATCGCCTAAGCATCAAACACGACGGACGACCAACGGGTTGTTCCACAGTCAACTCTGCTATTAGAGAAGTACCAGGGGCAACCTGCATTACATATCGCCCACCGAAGTGGGCCCTCACCTAGACGACCTGAAGCGAACTGAGCGAGAGTAATAACTTTATTTTATTTCTCTTTACATTACGGAACTAACAACAAATTACTACTATTAAAGCATTGCTAGCAATCAGAAAACAAAATTATATGACGTTACGAATAAAATACTAAGTATTAAAGAAAAACATATTATAATATCTTTTAAGTAGGTAAGTACCTATATCACGCTTTCGTTCGTCACGCTACCTATCATAATATATTTTTCATAGAAGTAAAATGAATCAATCTTATCAGTGTTTGGCTGATAAATTGGCAATTTAGTATCTTTGTGATATATAAAACAATAACAGATATTTTAAATTACCTAATTACCTTTTTTCAATAAAAATTTGTAAAATTGCGTTCAAACTCTACTATTTTCAAAAATCTACTTATTATAGATTCAAAATGATTAAAAAATAATGATGAAACATATTTATAGGTTGGCAATACAAAACAAGAAATAATGATATTTGTTTTTATGCCTTTTTAAGTTTTTAAAGTGCTTCTAATTAGAAGATGCTTCCCTGTAAATTTAATCAAAGGCAAAAAAATGCATTAGGTTTGTTCCTGCTTCAATAATTTTTATTTCTTTATCACATATACAATAAATCTAGATATTGATGTATCAAAATTCTTTCGATGAACAATGTTAGGGGCGTGGGCACATCATAAAGATCAATCAGACAATTGGGGCCGCTACGCACGATGCGCAGGAGTGTCCCTCACAATATGTAGAGCTTCCGTTCAATAGTCCGTTGAAGTAAAAAATCGTTAAAGTAAAGAATCGTATTTTATTTAAACTGTTACCACATTATTGTATGAATATAGATTTTAATTTTATCACGTTTGTACGTTTTACAAATTTAGTTTTGACTTATGTTTTCAAAGTTACGACGAAATAACAACTAAGAGTAGGTTATAAGAAACATTGACCATTTTAATGATTCATTTCTTGCAAGATTCTTTCTGCGAAGTTACCCATTTAGGAGATGAAGAGTCCAAGTCAATAATTAAACGAATTAATTTGACCTCTATCAATTAAGAAGGCACACTTGCCTTCTAACTTTGCAATATCCCGGGTTGTATATTGTTTCTTGGGATTGAACTCTGTGTTTTCTATTCTACACTCGTTGTCAAATATAGGAATAAAAAATAGGGCTTTATACTTAACCTATTAAAAAAAGGCCTAACCATTAAAAGGTACTATACCAAGTTCGTGGCATATTTAATTATTAGCAAAAATAAATAAGTACATACCTACATAGTAGGTATATAAAGTTATAACCAACAATATTTTTTTAAAGATAACAAAATACTTACAAAATAATATGTTTATATAGATAACATATAGTTATTGTAAAATACTAATAATAATGCTTAGGAAAATTTTCTACTTATGATCTAAACCTACACTTTTACACACATGATAGATATAAGTACTACGAGTATATTGGCTTATTTCTAGTTTCCAATGCTCCTCTTAGCAGATAATACCCGCTGTAAAGTAATAATATATAGCGCCATGCTTACTTCTCACCAAGCAAATAACAACAAGAAAAAAAAATTGGGGTTACGAACTGTCGACCTCTAGGACAATAGACAATGTCAATAATCCGCATTATTTTTAATTTCTTTTATAGCTTTTCTTAACATGTATGGTACTTTCTTAACCTTGAACATTTATCGCTAAAGAAGTTAGCAGAAGATAGGCCGTAACATTATCAACAGCTATATTTAGGACATGGTCAATTACTGACAAGATTATGAAATTCATTATCATCTCCGTGGAGTTACGCCAAAGGAGTGAAATTCGTTACATGTTTTTTGTGATATTATCTTTTATTTTCATAACAAAAACTGCGCAGGGCATGAATGTATGTACACTGAGTTAATGTATTGAAAGATCGAAAGATGGACGTGCTATTGTTGTGTTGCGAGGACGACCCTTATTATCTGCTGCACAGCACTGTTATTGCATTACTTTAGACTGGCTAATTTACTATTAATTTAACTTCAATTATTTTCATTATATGTGCTGACATTAGGAGTAACTACCGAGTAACTAAGTTGTTTTACATTGTCACTATATGACGAAGGAAAATTATAGGTGCGGTGTATGTGCGCCGTAAATACTACATGTTTCAGGAAATGTTTTATACACATTCGTGATTTGTCATTCCCTTATCTTAATAGATATAGAATTTAGGCTTAAATTTTACTAGCTATATTTTTGTTCTATGAGTCATGATATTTCATCATTTCGTTTAATAGTTGGTACATTTACAGCGGCAAAGTGTTTGTTTCAGGCCGTTGGAATTTTACTCTTAGTATTCATTCAGGGGCAAAAAATAAATACGTTTTACATTATACTTATTTACATTTTTTGGACTAGGTATCAATTAGAGACTGATATTGTAGACTTGATACTACTGAATCCAGACCAAAGACCTAGTAATTACTAATTGCCTAGCATTGTGTATTGTGACATAGGATCTTAATTAACGTTTGTTTTAAAGTGTTAATGTTATCTAAATGACATGCAAACAGTGTGAATAGCACATAAAATGAAATCTTAAACATAGCCGTCACAGACCTAAAATGAAATCTTAAACATAGCCGTCACAGACTTAATAATACCTACGTTCTTATATTATTTTTTTAATTTGATATCTATTACATGAATATAATAAAAATCTAACTTTATCGAATCTGTGCAGTGAAGGTAAATTGCATATTTTTGGAAAATCTTATTAAAATAGAAATATGCGTAATCTAAATAATGTGGATACATATACTTACTACTGTTTATTACATATGCAATAATAAAATATCTAGAACATGCGATAACGATAGATCACGAGTCCTTATCATAGACATGTTTAAGTAGAATGCACATCTTTAGTCACATCTACTTAACAACCTATATATTATACATTTTAGGTAGGTACTTACTTATTATGAAAGAAAAAATCTCGTCAAGTGCGACTCGGACTCGCGCACGAAGGGTTCCGAACCATTATCCATAACCGTTAAGCTGGTCCTCTAAATTGTATGAGCACCCATACAATTCAGAGGACACCTTAATTGGCGTCAACTATGTAGGTACCTATGTATGGGGACACCTTTAGTTTTTAGCTTTCTTTTATTTTTTGGAATTTGTCCTTTATTTGCGCTGCTTAAGACCAATAAGACCTTGCTTTTGCAAAATTTCAAGATTCTGGGTCGACTGGAAGTATGAAGTATCCTATAGGTTTTGATTCCCTTGTTATTTTAAAAAATACTACTTAAACTGCTGCTTCTTTTCATTGCGTCAACGCGTATATAAGTTTGATTTTGTTACAGCTTAAAGGTATTATAAAGTTATAGACCTGAGTATTTGATATGAATTTCAATTTAATACCTCTACGCGTTCATGAAGAAAGTGGTCTTGACACTTGACAGACAGACGGACAACAATAAGAGTTCCGTTTTTCCTTTTGAGGTACTAAAAATATTATACTTAGTAGGTACCTATTTACAATGTAACTTTACAACTTTTTAACACTACTTAATACATAATATAGATTCAATATACCTACCTACCTACGGTAAGCTGTAACATAATATATTTAATATTACATACAACATGATATTTACAACATCATATACTTACCATATGAAATAGATAGTCTATTAACTATTAAGTACATAGGTCATAGGTATATTAAAAAGTATATATCTACAATTTTGTTTGTCACTTATGCTTTCAATGATATGAGTTATGTCCCATAGTAATTTATAATTTTGTAACAACATAACACAACAAAAACATTGAAAGCCGGGAAGGATTCAGACATAGTGGAATTAATTTTTTTCCCAGCCTTACGACTTTACCTAGGCGCCTATAGGCGAATTCATTTGGCACCATTTTCTATATTCTAAATCTAAGTGATTATAGCCAAAACCCGATCATAATCATTTTATCCTCAGCGTCCCACTAAGCCTCGGCAAATGCCTTTAGTCTTTTGTAGGTACTATTCGCTTTTCTAACCGTGAGTTCAACAAACTGGTTGTATGTATGTATGTGAGGCATATATAAATGGTATGCGTAAATGCATTTCTCAGTGATAGATATGTCCCCGTCCATTTAAGAGGATGATTTCATCAATTTTATCATAAGTTGATAACTGCTTCTTAGGAAGTAATGATCTGACAACGGCCCAAAGTTCGAGATACGATAACCCCAAGAAGAAAATAAATAAACATTACTGTTCACCCTTCATAAGACTGCATCGAATACGATAATATTAATAGTTAGTGTATCCTCAAAGATAACATACATTTTAAAATCATTTAAATTAATTAATTAATATCTAATACGTGTTCTGATATCTATAATTAATTGTAAATACCAAAAAAATAGAGACTCACACTTGCACCGCTCAAATTCGTTCCCTATGTGCCTTTTAACAGTTAGGATAGATTTCTAAGAAAAGTTGTTTTTTTTTCTTCAACTTCAACTTACTTACAACTTAGGTACAACTTTCGTCATATCATAAATTTTATTTTTGTCCAGTGGTTTGATGCGGTTACAGTTAGATACAAACGTTTAAAAACTATGGATACGGCTTCTTTAATTGTAATGACTATTTCATAAGATTTTCCAAAAAAAATTAATGTAGTTCTTTGACTAATATAAGATAGAATTTGACTAATATAAGTTTGATTATAATATGTAATTACATTGACTTATTCCTTATACTCGTAGCTGTGTATTTGATTTTGCTATTGTAGCTTATATGACGACACGTTTGGCTCAGCTGGTAGTGACTCTACTTTCTGCGCCAGCGGTCGCGGGTTCAAGTCCCGCTGGGGGCATTCATTGGTTGAACACGAATGCTTGTACTCCAGTCATGGGTGTTTATATTTCTAATATGTATTTAAAATTTATATGTGTAGTCATTTTTATTTTTAAATAATTAAAAGAGCCTAGCGCCACCTGTATGATTTTTGGCTAACATCGTTTTATATTTATTGGATTTAACTGCTTAAAAGTGAATTTGTGTGTGATTAAAAGAAATAAACAAAGCAATTATTAAGACTGAAATTAACGTTAGTTACAACTTACAGTGCAACCTCTATATAACAAGTCAGAAGGGAACAAATATTCGTTAAATCGAGTAATTCGTTAAACGGAAGTTTTTTATATTGCGGTTAAGTTGTTATAAGTTAAAAGGTAAAAAAATAGTTTTATTCACCTCAACATTCATCTTGTTATAACGAACAACTTTATACTCATAAATGATAACACATTTTATCAAATTACTGTGTGTATTTCCTATTTAATAAAAAATTAAGGTAATTTTTTTTCCTTGTATACTTGCGGGAATCCCGAACTTATTATTCATATATTAGCTTTGTTTAATTTTTTCGTCGTAGGATTTTCGTCAGCATAATTAATGATATTTCGCTTTTCTGCGACTGATAAGGACCACTTTTTACGTTTCTATGCCATTGCAACTAGAAACTTTAACAATAGTGACTGACGAGCAGCACTTTTATATTACTTTCCATCAAAAAACACTGATTGCTTTATAGATTAGGGTCTGATTGCTTTATTAGGATTAAGGGTCATATTGGTGGGAATGTTATATAAAGGTTTTGTTGACAAAATTCGTTATTTAGAGGTATTTATACTTTTTTTGATAGTTAAAAATTTGTTTTAAAGAGGTTGTATGCAAAAAAATCGCAATTTAAAGGTATATTTTATATTGAATCTTATGGACAATTTAAGGGGATTACGAAGAATTTGTTAAATCGAGGAATTCGTTATATTGAGGTACGTAATATTAAGGTTGCACTATATTAGGATTTTAATTTTAAAAAATTAGTTTTTAAAAAATGTTGATTTTTGCACGCGCACGAGGGTTCCGTACCATTATCTATTATAAAGCTAGTCCTCTAAATTGTGTGAGCACCCATACAACTCAGAGAACTATCTTTGTTGGCGTCAACTATGTATTGATGTGTATGGGAACATCCTTTAATTTTTAACTTTATTTCTTTTTGGATTTTTTCCTTTATTTGTGCTGTTAAAGACGTTCCTTGTTCTCAAATTTCATGATTCTAGGTCAGCGGGAATTACATATTTTATATTGTGTTTTTGACCCAAAAATTATAGGGTACTTCCGGGTGATCTAGAATAGTAAATTTTGGTTAAAATCAAGGCACATAATACAAGCACAAGTAAAGGGAAAATTCCGAAAAATAAAAAATGTTCAAAATTAAGGTAAATTTTGGAACTTACAAGTTTTCGCGAAAATTTAAATTTGCACAAATTTTTTTGTCATATTGACCAAGGATCTTGATTTTAATGCACCTAATAGGGACTATAGACCACAGTATCTGTTATAAATTTTAAGAAAATCGGCGATGACACACGGACAGACAGACTAGACGGAACAGAAAGTGATCTTATAAGTACCTTTTCACTAGAGCCGGCTACCGGGTAGCTGGCGCCGAGTTTACAGCGGCGAAATATAAGTACGTAGCTTTCACACATTCCGGCGTAATTTGCGAAAAGACACTAAGGGTTGGTTCCTTTTTTTACCTTTTGAGGTACGGAACCCTTACCTTTTTTAAATTAAAATTTTATAAGCACTGTCTGTAACAAGTAGGTATATAAACCTCTGAGACGTTATATAACTTAGTCTCTCCCGTGACCATGATTGCTGTAAAGCATTCGAAACGTCGGGAACTAAAAATCAAAATAAATCCGCGACTAAATCCGAAACGGTAGTTTCATTTATAATGTGGAATATTCGCGTAAAAAAACAAAAAAAATTTGAAAGTCTCGAAGTCCCGGGAATTCCTTGATTGTACCTATGCTGTCTCGTGTCCTGGGACTTTGAAATTGTCGGGAATTCCCAAACCCTAGTAGGGAGGACCTTTTTTAGTGCTTTTAATCTTTAATCAAAATAATATCATTAGATACTTTTTATTTCCAGATACATTATCGTCCTGGCCGTGTTGGTTGCTAGTAATATCGCCAAAGAAGTAACAGATATTGAAGCCTTAGCATCTTTGCCAACAAGATGTACCTACGCCTATGCTTATGAGATGTATGGCGCACATTGTGCAGGCTTAAGACTCAATAAAATACCTAGTCTAAAAGGAGGAATTGAGGTAAATTAAATATATTTGTTGCACTCAAACATAAATGAATTATTGGCAGATATTATGTGCTTACTAGATAATCTAATTAAGTCTCTCTTAAGCTATCTCTATCTAAATACTCATGAAATAAATGTGTTTTAATGCTATATGTTTGAGCCATCATCACTATTGACTTAGTCATAATGTCCATTACAATCGTACATGCAATACAGATATCATATTATACTCGTAGTAAGTAATTACGTCAAAAGTTCAGAACAAAGTGCGCTTAATCAAGAAATACTTAATTAATCTTATCTTTTTTTAATCTTATGCAGGGTTGTAATTCGTTGTTAGACTTCTTTCATCAAAGCGTTATTAATATTACATTTTGATAAGAAAACTTAAAATTGATATGCCCTTAAACTGCAGATTTTGAATGCATCAATAATATACTAATAATAATATACTTACTTAAATAAATTAAAAAAAGTAATTTAAGTAATTATAGTTTTTAGGATTGTATCATTCTCTGTGTTTTTTTTTTGTTACAGATTCTCGATTTTAGCGACAATAAGCTGCAAGAAATACATGCGGACACTTTGTCGTATTACACAAGCATTAAATTCCTATACCTATCGGAAAATCAGATCTACTCGATAGATAAAGACGCGTTTGCATACTTAACAGATTTGCAAACTTTAGATCTCTCGAAAAATGTAATATTCCAACTTCCAGAGACAATTTTTCAGTTGCCTTCGTTGCGGAAATTGTATTTAAATGGCAACCCGTTATTGCACTTAAGCTTAAGCAATATTGAAATAAGAAAACCCATAAAGGCCCCTCTAGAACTGTTAGATCTATCTGATTGCAAGATAAAAACACTACCGGATCTCGGAGTTCTACCACAGTTGGTGCTATACAACGTTTCCCACAACCCACTATCAACTTTAGATGTGCATATTTTAAGCTCAATGTGCAAACTTGCTAAACTGGACTTAACAGAGTCAATTGATACAATCAAACTCTGTGATTTAAAATTGAGCATCAAGTGGTTCCAAGAAAAACAAATTTATTTTCAATTAAGTGATTACACGAGGTTAAATTCCAGAGGTAATTATTCTTTTTTAAAATATTATGTAAGTAAAGGCAGTAGCCCAGCGGTAACGCGCTCGCTTGTATAACCGAGTGATGCGGGTTCAAATCCGGGTCTCGCAAGTCGCACCTCTGATATTTTCATGTGCAAATCATTTTCTATCATGATTGTTACCACTTGTGTTACGGTGAAGGAAAACATCGTGAGGAAATCTGCATGTCTGAGAAAACTTAGCAAGTTTTCGTAAGACATGTGAAGTCCGCCAACACGCACTAGGCCAGCGCGGTGGACTATGGCCTGATCCCCCTCGTACTGAGGGAGGCCTGTGCCCAGCAGTGGGACGTTAAAAAGGGGTGATGATGATGATGATAATGTAAGTGATGTGAATGTAGCAACTATGTATGTACGGCTGCAAAGAGTTCCTAGTTTCGAGTCCCGGGTTATTGGTAAATAGCAATAGCTCCAAACTGGAAAGTTGCTTCCACTGGTTATGCCTAACTATCGGCTCACCATACTTTAAGTATGAAAGGAATAGAGACGGCACCTATATCAATCAATGCCTCAATGACGTTGGCATCTTGCCCTATATCATCCAGGGGATCAAATCACAGCTTTCACACACAGTAGGTAAGTCAATTTCTGCATCAACTCCGATTTATGAAGATGTAGAAATTAGAATAGGAAAACTGATATGACAAAAAGTATTCCTAGCGAGACTAAAAAACTTTGGAATCCTCCAAAATTCGCTGGCCTATGCGATATACAATACAATGAGGGTTAAATCGATAGGTATTGAGGTTTTCGACCCTGCCACCAACTGCGATCCATCAGTCATAGTATACACTATAATATAAAGGCACATACATGGCTATGCCAAGCATAATGGAAAATGGAAATGGATAAACGCTACTGCTAAGTGTAACTAAGTATTATTTTTTGTTTTACAGAATTTGAAAATTGTCCTACAATTCCGTTTTCTGAAAATTTCAATGCAACGTATCACGAATGTAAAAATCGGGATACCGGGGTAAGGCATCATTTCATTTATTACGAACTACTTACAAGGCTTTTCCCTGTTGCTAATAAGGATTACCGATTAACCTACACTTCCTAGTTCTTAGACATTGTCCCAAACATAAACCCTCTGTATAATATAATACTAAGTATAATAATAAAGTATTGGAAAATTTATATTGCCCTTCAAAATTTAATCCTGTTTTTTATGATCATTTTTTAATTTATTTGCAGCTTCAAAGTAGAAGATCATCACGACGCCGCACATGGTTGACGATAGCCGGAGGTCTTGCTGGTTTCCTTGTTGGCTTCGTCTTGCTGCTGTACATTATGCATCGCCATAACGTTGCGCAGACCAAGAGGACATCGAAAGAAGTGAAAAAAGTACCTCCAAGTGGAGATCAAAAGTCATCGGCTTTGCTCCTCAATGACGTATCTTAGTGTTAAGGTGGATAAATTATTTAAAACTGAGTTTTTTGGATAAAATTGAATTGAGTTCGCGTTGTGTGCTATTTTGGCAAAGAACAGTTGACAATATTAAAGTTCATCTGTCCGTCCCTTTACTAAGCTCACTCAAAGGTTAAGTAGTTTCATAATCAAGTACCTACAATAATATGTAAAACTAAAAAAAATTTAAGTTTTATCAAAATAAATATATGACAGTATATCATCAGCACATTCCATATTTAATTAAAGGTTTTTTTTTAATTTGCATGATTCTAGCATTTCTCGTGGCTACCATATAATATATAATGTGGCCTTTCTCAATAAATGGGCTATACAACACTACTAAAAGAATTTTTCAATTCGAAGCAGTAGTTCCTGAGATTAACGCGTACAACTAAACAAACAAAATTTTCAGTTTTATAATACATTTTATGGATACTTTGCTCGTGAAGTATGTAAAGACTTCTGTTAAGACGTGCGCACACCTTAGTCATGTAGGCGATGCGAACTGCGAAGAACCAAAATTGCTTGTTGCACGAGCTTTGTAAGTTAAGGTTTAATTTTAAAAAATAATAAGGATTCAAAAATATTTTTAACCGACTTCAAAAAAAGGAGGAGGTTATCAATTCGTCGGGGACTTTTTTTTTTTTTTTTTTTTTTTTTCTATGTATGTTCCCCGATTACTCGACGATGGCTGGACCGATTTAGAAAATTCTTTTTTTGTTTGAAAGGGTATAGTTTCTAGTTGGTCCCATAGTCACCAAGTCACGATCTGATGATGGGATCCCAGGGAAATCGAAGACAACTCTCAAATTTTATAGGCACTTATTACGTTTTTCATATATTTTCTAAAGCTGTTCAAGTATTTGCGTCTGATAATCATCATCTCCTGTGGTTGAGCTAATGATGGAAGGTACAACTCCTCAACGGTTAGGAGTTAAAAGAAAATTCTTTCAATATTATACGTAATTATAGACCGATAGTTAAATTCTTTCAGGCTCTTATTAACCGACTCTAAAAAAAGGAGGAGGTTCTCAATTCGTTGGGGAATTTTTTTTATGTATGTTCCCCATTACTCGAAGATGGCTGGACCGATTTGGAAAATTCTTTTTTGTACATAAACAAAATAAGTATCTACTTTCCGCTAAAAATTTGAAAATAAATTATTTTTAACAAAAAACAAAAACCGACTTCAAAACTAAACAAATCTAAACTAAAAAGTAGAAAATAATACTTTTAAGAAATTCGTTAATTTAGAAGTCGGTGCCAGCCAAAGCAAATAACCTTAAATAGACACATAAGTATTCGATTAATCTATATCTATAATATTTGTAAACATAATCAAAATACCGTTCGAAAGTTCCTTGCAAAGGCAAGATAAGTCTATCCGTCCTGGCTGGCACCGACTTCTAAATTAACGAATTTCTTAAAAGTATTATTTTCTACTTTTTAGTTTAGATTTGTTTAGTTTTGAAGTCGGTTTTTGTTTTTTGTTAATTTGGTTAAAAAATATTGGATAATATATAACATAACCTATATATTGAACAAACAATACTAAAAGACTCAAGAACACTCTTGCCTTACTTCGCTTTTGAAGTTTATATTAAAACTAGCGGTGCCCGCGGCTTCGCTCGCGCTAAGAGTGAATAAAATAAAAATTTTTGCTTATATACTGTTACTTATAATGTACCAACGACTGATTCCCCATTTAAAGTTCTGGCCCTCTTTTCTGAAAACTACTGTGTAGCATCCTGCCGTGCCGCCACTGCTGCGCTTTCTAAAACTTATTTCCTATTTTTACCAATTTTGCTACTATGTGTATCATAATTTCTTTGTGTGTTTTTCGTTAATGATAAACTGATGTACGTGGTTCATTGTTATGGACTTATGGTAAAAATTACTGTTAATTATTTCTCCTACGCAAATTGTGCCACCCCCGTTAACCCCCATAGGGGTTGATTTTCAAAAAACGCTTAGATATGTATTTCATAATTTGTATTGCAGAGCATTATTTCAGTTTCACGCAAAATATTTCAATAGAATTAAATTTCCCATAAAACTTAGCCACCCCCTTTAACCCCCAATGGGGGTGAATTTCGAAAAACCCTGAAATACGTGTTTCATCATTTGTACTAAAAAGCATTAATTCAAAGTTTCATGCAAAAATGTGCAATAAAAATATTTTTCTCATACAAACTTTGCCACCCCTTTTAACCCTTTTAGGGGTTGAATTTCCAAAAAATAATATGCGTATTTCCTTCTCATGAATGCAAACTATCTACATACCAAATTTAAGCAAAATCGGTTGGGTGGTTTAGGCGTGAAAAGGTAACAGACAGACAGACAGACAGACAGACAGACAGACAGAGTTACTTTCGCATTTATAATATTAGTATGGATGTAGCGTTGTTTAATGTTTTCACTTAGTTATCTCTTTTTGGTCTCGAGTTTTTAGTCAGGTTTGTTAATATGTATGGGTGTAAAATATTTGATAGGTAACGAAATACACAATATAAATTAGGCATATTTTATGTTATGTCAAAGAAATAATAGGTAGTAGGTATGCATGCATCTATATACTTTTAAAAATCATACTTTCCCGAAGATCTGATATAAGCAAGAAAATGATTTTCTAAATCCATCACTATCAATCACGTAAAATTTTTGTATTAATGACACGAAATTCCTAATTTAAAATAGATAAGCATCAAAATAATTAATTTTAACTAGAATATATCTGAAATTGAGCCATATTGATTTATAAATTGTATTTAGATATTACCTAAGTATCTAGGAGTGTCTACATTTGGATTTACAACGTCGCAAGTCTGGTGTAGACACACGTGTTTTACAATAATTGTTTTTTAATAAAATAAGGCAGAAATGTAACATTAGAGGCTTTGAAAGGCTGACTAGGTGTACACTTACAGTAACTAAACACAAATTAAATAATTAATTAATGTGCTTTCATTCAATTTATTTTTTGTGTACATTACACAAAAAGATGAATTGGATTTTATTAATTACAATATTAAAATTCTAAAGACCATAATATTGAGTAAAATTAGATAATACGATTTGTTAAGAGAATACAATATGTGTAGCACATATGACTAATTTGTTAAATGTTAATATTTGCCAAAGATATTGTGGATAGTTAAGTATTATTTGTAATCAAATTCAAGTTATTTTTATATACATACATGTTAAGATAAGATTCGTAATAGCTAATGCACTGTGATACAAAATATTAATCAGATTAAAATTTTCGAAAATAAATCTTTTTTTTTATTAGTATTTTCCTCATTCCTATAACTTAATAATAGTTTTGTAGAACCGAACAGGTGATTTTGTATCATTACATATGACCATATAAAACTTTCGGCAGATTCGGCTTACGAATTGCAGTAGTACCAGTACCACAAGCCCAGTAATACAGCCGATTGATTATTTTAACTAGAAATGTATGTGGTCGATATCAATAATCATTATATTCAAATAGTTCCCAAAAATAATTCTACCTTAATAATACTATACAATATAATACTTAATAATCGCTAGAAATACGAGGTTTGATGTTACTTATGTTTGAGAACGTACCTACCTCCTCAAAGGAAACTTTATTTTACGATAAAAGGTGAATTTCAAAATATAAACTATGCCTAAGACAATTTTTATTTAATTTTATTCATAATAAATAAAAACGAATTAAAAGATTAAATACCAATTACCAACCAACCATTAGGTAATAAGTTTGTACTGCGTGTTCATACATGGCGCTGTTTTTCTTAATTTTATTGAAGTTTTCTTTGTTTAACATAAGTGTTGTAGGCTTTTTATGATCAAAATTGACCTATTTAAAGGCGATTAAAATTTGTAAAATAAAACAAAGTAATACGTAACTCGTAAATAAATTAAAACTTAAAAAAACTTGATTGCGTAAAAGCAAACTAAAAAGATAGGAACAAGCGACGAAGGATTTTTTTATAATGCAGTCAAAGACATCACATAGCAAGACCAGACATTACACGAAGCATGTACAAAACATTTATAGGTATGAAAGATCTTTAGCCAACATTAATTAAGAACTTAAAAAAAACACCAAGGCCCATTGAAAAACGAATTATATTTAAATGAAATAAAACAAACTGAACTAAAAGGTCACAAGATAAAAATAGAACATATTTTGTTGTTACACTGATTTTAATAAGAATAAAAAAATATGGGGAGGCTCAAATTGCGTGTAAATGAAGATAGAACGACAGGTTTGATTACACAATTCCATGAGTTGGCACGTTCAGAGACCTCTTCTACTTTCTGCGAGAACGTTTCAATGCCAGCTCCGGGTAATTCCGTTGATTGTTGTCCGAGTGTTGGAAGTCAATGCGGTTATCTCAAGTATCTTTTTTTTCGCTGTCGTTTATAGATTTTCCTGTTGACTGGACTGTTTCCTTCTCTTTCGCTAGACGCTGTTTACTGAATTTGCCCATACCCGGCTGATATATCACTAGACTGGGACGATCCTGGAAAATAATGTTTAATGTAAGTCATTTATTTCATATTGTGGACTGTTTTTGATTAGTGCATACCACTCGTGTTAGTTTGCCCATTTTAGGTCATTGAAGATGTGACATGAAGGTGATTTGTTGGCGTAATAGAAAAGTTAGAATTCGAATATCGTCATATGTTATTGAAGAAAAATCTAAAGAAGAAGATGAAAATTATTACATATCAAGTATTGAAGGTTAAGAAATAGTGTGGAACGAAACTTTTAATCGATATATTACGTACACATTGGTAGGGCCGGACACCGGTTTTGGTACGCTCCGAAACAAATCTTCCAATGTGTGTTGTCTGCCAACAATATGTTATTACTTTTATTTCGTGTCTGAAGTTGGTACGCCATGTACCAATTTCGTGCAAGCTTCACCCATGTGCACCCGACAATTGCTGACACAGATGCGAATTACTCTGACAAGTGTCGAGTTCCTCACAGACTTTTCTTAACAGAATGGCCTTCCGAGGCGGTGGTAGATTCCTCACGGACTTACATACTGACATAATTTATTATCCAAAGAAGTTTAGCACGCTGTCTTGTGAGCAACGTGTCGAAGTTAAAAATAACGTAAAATGAATATATTGCACTTTTGCAGACCATTTTAATTAATATTATTTTAATATTACAATATATATGTATTATGTAGTAATGTCAGGTAATGATTAATGTACAAATTCAGTGTACGGCCCACCAAATCCGAAACGGTATGTGCTGTTAGATTTGTCTTTACTATTATTATTGATCGAAAAATTAATCATATTAGGACAGGTCAGGTTAGACATTAGTGCGAGTCTATATCCTCTTTATAAAAATATAAGCAAGCGACTAAATACAATCTTGTGTTTCCAAAAAATTCTATAATAACTCAAAAAAATCTTTAAATACAATTTCCAATGTATTCAGCCGTTTTTAACGTCTCACTGGGCACGGGCCTCCGTTCAATACAACTGGGATCAGACCATAGTGCACCACGCTGGCCTACTTCGGATTGGCGGACTTTACATGTCTTTCGAAAACTTGAGAAGTTTTCGTGTTAGAAATGACTCACACATGAAAATATGAGAGAAGCTAGATCCGGATTTGAACCCACATCACTCGTTTAATCAAGCGAGCGCGTTATCACGGGGCTACCACTGCCTCTATTTTTTTATACTACTACAAAATTATTCGTGACATTCTTAAATATCCTCTTCCGATACAAATAAAATAGCGTCACTACATTTTTGATGGGCACTTGACACCAACATGCAAAGGTTATACGTTATAACAATATAAATAATTTAATAGAAAACATGTAACTAATGATATTTACATGTGGCAGTGGCAGATATGTATACATTTTAAAATGTAATTACAAGGACCACATTGAAAAGTTTGAAAAATAGTGCTAGTAGACTGAGAATTTTAGAAGTAATATTAGTTAGCGTGTAATATGAGTTTCATAAAAATAATATTTTACTAGAAGAGTTTGTCTTCGGATGTAAATGGCTATAGAAGATGTATGTATACTTAAGAAGATATGGATAGATTGTGGAAAAGATGGCGACTATGTAAAATATAAGATGTTATGTACAATACGACTAGTTGTGCTGACTACATGTGGCAGATTATATGGCAGCTCCTAAACGGGCAATATTTTTCTGCAATGCTGCAGTGGCTGCAATACTAGCAACTAATTGCAGGGCCATCACAAAAATATATTCTTGCAAGTAATTGCCGAGCAATATGAAGCTGGGCAATGTGTTGTAGTATGTTTGCAATAGTATGGCCCATGATGCAGACTCGTAAACGACCTACGCAAACCGGCAACAATGGTTGACGAAATTTAAAAAGAAAAAGGAGAGAATTTAAATTCGGCCTTATCTAAATAGGCGAGAAACTTTAAATAATTTATGTCAATATTCCTTGATAAAAAATATTTAGCAACTTTACTCGAATGTCAAAGGGTGAATTTGTGTTTCTTTTAAAGAAAATCGGGAAAAAAATAAAAAGAAATGATACAAACATAGCACAGATAATAGAAATTAATCACGGCGTCATTCACAGCAAATTCCGTTACGTAGAAAAGGACACACTATGCCATAACAATACAGAGCGACTGAAATATCAATAGGACTGGCCGGGCAATATTGCAGAAAATCGATCGCTCAGCGATCGTCCGGCTGATATAACAATATCGGCCATACGCGACCACACCAAAAATTTTTGGCGATATGGCCGGGCTATTACTGCAATATTGTATAGTCTTGCTGGTATTGCTTGCACATATTGCAGAAAAATATTGTTCGTTTAGTAGCACCCTAAGGAAAAGATGGTTAAGGAAATCTATAGACTTAATAAAATTCTAACTAAATTGAATCTGTACATTAAATATGTTTAGAACGATCTTATTCAAATAGTCATTATTAATGATACAGTGACCAAAACTACAGTTTTTAAAATTTGTGCCTGTCTGTCTGTTACAACATCACGAGAAAACCACTTGACAGATTTTGATGAAATGAGGTATAATAATTATAATTGGTTATCCTTGTTAACATTATAATGTTAACATGAGTATTTTTAATACAGGAAAATATTTCAATCTCTTAGAACTGTTATAATAAAGGACGAACCCAAGTAGAACCAGAGTCAGTAGTATGTAATAATTTAACAAATGACTAAAATATTAAATTACCTTATTCCTTATTCTTCTTTCAATACGACGTTCGCTGCTTTCACTCTTTTCTTTCTCCTCAGATCCCTCTCTCTCACTAGATTTACTTCTGTCATCCAAAGACTTTTTCAATGGAGAATCTTCTTTACCCGACATGTCCCCAGAGTCCAAACTATCTCTCCTCATTTTCGATACTTCCAAGTCTTGTTTCACATTCTCGGATTTATCTTGATTTTTACTTTCTGACTGACCGTCATCAAATTTCAATTTGCGGTCCATATCTTCGATCATCTTTGTCAGGTCATCGGTCTTCACTTGAGGTAATTGAGTGAAAGGTTTAATATCATCATGGTTTAGAGACTTAGATTTGCCCTCTGCAGACATGATTTTGCTGATTACCGCTTGTTTATCAGACTTCCCTAGTTCAGCTTGCTTTAATCTTTCTTTTCGCGTGTCACTATACTTTTTACTCTTTTGTTCACGAGGTGATTCTTTGATTTTGTCACGCCTTTCATTTTTAAGTTTGTCACCGTCATCTTCGTCTTTGCTAAAGTTATCCTTCTTCTCAATGTCTACTCTTTTCTTTTTCTCAAATGTACTGTTAAGACCAAGCTTCCTTTGATCTTTATAAGTTTTAGATTCAAACACTGTTCCATCTTTACTGTCCACTTTTAATTCATCCTCTCCGAAATCGTAAGGTGACATATCAAATTCACCATCCCTTGCCTTAATCCTTTTAACATCTGTTTCAAGATATTCTTCTTCCTAATGGAATAAATATGTCCTTATTAATAATAATCACATTCAAAATATTGAATTTTAATAAATGCTAATTATAATACATCATTATAATTAATTTTAAATATGGAATATAAATTGAGGAGTTAGTCTAATATGAATAAATTATAATCTAACAACGCACAAACATCTATTCACTATCTATAGTATGTTCTAACATAAATCAATACAATGAATTAATTAAAATTAGAACCCATCAAAATTGTACCGGAGTGGTATTGCCTCAATATAATATGTAACAATGGACAAGTTTATAATATTTAATATAATACTAATTATTATTAAAATAATATATCAATTAATAATGCCTTAGCTAAACATTTTTTTTACTACCATTGTTTGAAAAAGTGACAAACTAAATTGATTTTGAACCTTAAAAATAGTATCACCACCACTTTTCTGGCTATTTTTTTCTCTTTTCTTATTACAACCTTTATTGGAAGTTAAAGTAAATGTGCTATGTATTTTCATTGTTAAAGCAGGAAATTGAGCGTCCCACTCAGAATCAGTGCTTGTGATTTCATCAGAACCAGTATTTGTTTTCAAATGGACACTCACATTAGGGTACTTTACATTACTTTTATGATATATTCTTGGTTCTCCGTACCAAAAATTATGCTTTTCTTGATTGTAACAATAGCCATCATAATTATCATCTTCTGATATGTCACCAGATCTCTATTATACTTATATCGTTAAAAACTTATCATTTGATACAAATAAAGATATTAGTCTGGCAAGTGTCTATATTTTCAAATAAATTATAAAATATATGAAAATTCAAACTAAAATCTCTGAAGATTAATAGCAAAGACTCATTGTTCCTACAATGAAATGATCAACAGACCAGAAAGACAATAAATAACAAGGGTTTCTATGCAATTTTTACTAAGTATGTATAATAATACAAAAGGTTTAACTCAACCTTTCACTGTTTATTTGCAAATTTTATATTGAATGTTGCAATGTATGTATTAACATAAGAAAAATTAGAAGTAATGATAGTTTTTAGTATATAAACTATTTGATTTGTATTTAAGATTTATACTCAATAAAAAAAAAATGTTTTATCTTCTAATTTGAAAAAGCTTAATAAAAAATTCTGTTTAAATACTATATAAGTGGAAGTAAAATAAAAAAATTATAATAAAATTCAAAAGACCCAATTTGATAATTGTTGTGTTTGACTTTAATAAAAATGATAATTTGATAATTTTACAATATAATAAGAAAAGTAAAAAGTAAAAAAGAGTAAAGAGTAACATAAAAAAACAGTTATTATAAAAGACAAGTAGGTATCAGAAAACTAGAATTAAAACAGTTTTAATATACAGGAACTTGATTATGTAAGTAAACTTGAGAATATACCTTTATGGTGAGATCTTTTCCTTTCCTTTCTATTCTCATTTTACGTTTGTCATTTTCTCTTCTTCTGCGCTCATCTCTTCCTCTTTTATCTTGTTTTCTTGCTGCAAGATATTCCAGTAAAGGTGTTGATTGCACTTTTTTATCTGTTGCTGAAAATTGTAGGTCTCATGTTATTTAAATTTAATAATAATGTTCTTAAACCAATTAGTCATGGTTGTCAATCTCATTGAGACTAGGCAAATGCGCATGAGATATTATAGTGCACAAGTGTACTCTTTTCTTGTCACTCTCATACACTGGTGGGTTGCACAACACAACCTATGCGTTAAGGCAGAGGTCCAACTGTTTTAAGTGCTCTCCAAAGTTCAGAGATTAAGGATTACCTGGAACCCAGGCCCTCCCCCTTCTACTACTCAGGAAGTTAATTAATTTTAAATTTAATACCAAAACAGATATTAATGATAACAATTTAAAAATGAACTTTGCTGTTTTGACTTTTTATCCTAAGTCCTAGAAAAACTATTTGACTTATTTGAATAAATTTGACATATGATAAATTCTACAATTTTAAATAAATAACGAAAAAGTTTAGTTCTTTGGTATGAATGTTAGAAATAGGATAGGAACTTTAACAATAAAATACATTTAACTAACTTACTATCATTTAAAGGGTATGAGAACTCCAATTTAGGCTGACTTTCAGTTTCTTGATCTTTGCTTAAGCTTTCTATAAATTCGTGGAATATAGGATCACTTTCAATAGTACCACATTTAGGGTCCTTTTTTTTCTTTTTCTTTGGAATTCTTTGGAAAGGAGCATACTCAACAATACCAACATATTCAACACCTATATTAAAAATAAATTTATTCATAAAGCAATGTTAACCAGCTCAAATTGGTGATAATATATAATATTATTTACCTTTCTCATCCAAAAATACATATCCATCAAATTTGTCTCTAAATAGATAAATATCATCCACATTCACAAAATTAATGTAAGCTCTCGAATATACGTTGTTGCCTAGAGAAAGATCAGGTTTAGCAAAATAAAAATGGTCATGCTCTGGTATTGGAGAGACTTGTTCTATGAATGCTTGTTCTGTCATAGTAGGAGGCAAACGGCGTATTATAATCTAAAATATAAACGAAAATAGAATAACTATCAGAGCAACACTTGCACACACCAAAATAACAATGTTGTGGCCATAATATTAATTACTTTTGTCAGCGGCCGATGTGGTTTCGCTTTCTTGTCCTTGTTTTTACTAACAAATGTTTTGCTCCCTGAGTCAGATTGCGAATCTTTAACATCATGATCTTCGGTCATTGTTCTGGCTTTGGCTAAATATGTCTAATTATTCGACATTATATCAAAAATCGTGGAACGCTTGTGACTTTTGTGATGCGTGTTCGTGTTGACTATTTGACGTTTCATAATGACGATTGACGTTGACAGGTAACAGAAAACAGACTGATCATAGATGAAAAATAAACAGACTGATACCGTACCACATATTTGACTATAAATACAGACCCTGTTTTCCAATTACAGAGCATAATGCGACTCAGTGGCGCACAATGCCGATTTGTGCTGATGCTAATTGGAACGTGAATATAATGATTCGATTATATATTTCTGCAAAATAAATATGTTTATAGTTTTGAATTCTAAAATAAAATTGCATTCACTTTATAAACGTGGAATATAAAAGAAGTCAATGTTATTACTCTTGTAACCTTCATCGATACACGGTATATTTATTTTTTTAACACAGCATCACGCAAAAGCAGTTTTCGATTGTGCGAAGCGCTGTTGTAGTTGGAACATTCAACGTTGAGCATTATGCCGCAAAATGCGCCTTAGTGCTGTAATTGGAAAAGGCCGAGAGATACTTTAAAATATGTTTATTAATTTATAAAGTAAAAATTTACTGTTTTATTACCTTTAGCCAACCATTCTTAATTAGCTAAATCAGCAAATGATAATTATGAATTACTGACATTAACTCATCATTAAAGTGCAAAAGATCTTATATCTTTTGGACTGAAATTATAAGACTTATAATCCAAAGGTAAATGTTGTTTAATACTACTAGACAGAATGAAAGATAATATTAATAACCTGAATTTTGTAATATTTATTTTTATTGTCTATTACTATATTCCACAGGTTACTATATTATATTAGTCAAAACTGTACATATAATATCTATTTGTATCTATATTCATGTAGTTTGTACCATAGATGAAAAATAAGTTTGTACCATGGCCACTGACCTCTATAATACCACTGGACTGGCTGTTGTCAACGTGTTTTTGTGGCTGCTTGATATTCGCCATTTTGGCGCTGTCCGCCGCTGTCGGACGTAGCGAGAGTTCGTGGTACTAAAACTAATGATGTCGATATAAAGATTTTTATTTTTTTATTTTTATTAATCAATAACCGTATCATCATAATTACTACTTATGTTATATTAACAACGAAAATGCAAAATTACTTTACAGTAAACAAACACTTCTCGCTGTTATTTGCAATATACGTCAAAATTAGTTCTCAGGACTCTCGGTAGTGGCGCTTCAAATGGACACAAAAATATTGCTGTCAAACGCTTGGAACAGCCTAGGTTTATATATCTATGGAACAGCCTGTCCAGTGGTATTATAGAGGTCAGTGGTAGCAATATACTCTTTAGTCTTTGCTGATTGCTCTACAGACTAGAGATGTCAGAGTTTACTATTGAGATTTGAGGTTAGAAATATTTCAAAATAATAAAACTGTTTTGAGCGAAAAGAATATTTATAAATAAAACATGTTCAGCAATGTATCTCGTTACCGAAATTTTAAGTCATGTAAATATTTAGCTAATGCAAGATATTTTAGAGTTACATCAAAATGCTGTGAAACTAATTCAAATGAAATCCAAAAATCTCCTGAAAAAGGAGGATTCGCCAAGTCTTTCGAGAAACAAACACAATTGCTTCAAGAGGAACCTGAACTTAAACAAACATTTGCTTCTTTACTTAGAAATTCTAAATTAATTGATGTAAGTACATTCTAACCAACTCTAATTTTAATATTATTAAATAAATTATTAATATCATTACAATTTTAACTTTCAGCTTGGCGATCCAGTAGATAAAATTGTTACAGGCAAAATCTTCCATGTTGTAGAGGATGATTTATATATAGATTTTGGATGGAAGTTTCATTGTGTATGTACAAGACCCACAAATAGAGGCGAAGAATATGTAAGGGGAGCCAAAGTGAGAATACAAATAAAGGATCTAGAATTATCTTCAAGATTTTTAGGATCAGATACTGATCTCACTCTATTAGAAGCTGATTGTAAATTACTAGGTATAATTTCTTCACCAATTCGAACATCACCTAATGAAAAAACTTATCAGTAAACCTTTGTAATTTAATGTAATAAATATGTAGATCTTACCTGTTTTACTTTTTTACATAGTAGATTAATAAGTAAATTATAAATTAATATACATTTATTTGTAAGTAGAGAAATGTATATATGTCCTTTTGCCACTTTGCCTCAGGCTCCCAGGACATCAAGTACCTATGTATATTATTATCTATATATATAAAAATGAAACCCGTTTTCTGTTGTCACGACATAGCATGAAAACGGCTTGACCGATTTAGCTAATTTTGGTCTTGAATTATTTGTGGAAGTCCAGGGATGGTTTTAAAGGTGAATAAATATGAAAGTTGTGCGGAAAAAAAGGAAATAAAAAAAAATCTTTATAACATTAATGGCGTTTGACGTATCATGTTATTACCGTTGCCATGGTGCGTGCAATGGTAATTAAATCAGCGAATACATACTGGGAGGTGCGAAGTAAATGTTGTTTTGCGAATGCGTAATAAAACATTTCACCGGGAGGAAAAGTTTATAAAAAAATTATATGTGGACAGAACAACGTCTGTCGGGTCCGCTAGTAATCAATAATTAGCTTACCATGCTTTAGTAAACTGTTATGTCAAATGAATAATCTTACCAATTTGCATTAAAAGTATAGTTTTAAATTCTTCACACAAGGTGTTTTTTCAAATTACGACTTTCCTATTCATTGAGGGAAGGGGTTTAAAATAAAGTAAATAAATAATTATGAAAGTAAAGTTATGTAAGTATTATGTTTAGACCAGGCTTCAACCCTTTAAAAATAATGGTAGGATGAATCATGAAACCCATTGGAAAAGGAGGAGAATATTATAATAATGAAAGGAAAACTAATTTACGGGCGATCTGTGGTCGGGAAGGGGGATGGGGGGTGTTTTAAGACAAAAAAAAAATTAAGATAAAAATAAAAACTAGGTTATTTGAATTTTTAACATAAATTTTGAGATTATGTGAAAAAAGTGTAAATACAAAAGCTGTATATCTTTTTATTACCAAAGTACAACCTTAGGGTGTTATTATTCTAAGCCTACAACTTTCCATTTAACTTTTTTTCATAGGACTTGTAGTTTTGCTAGAAATCGAGATAAACAGTTTTTTACCCTTAAACACCCTCCCCCTTTCCCCTTCCCGACCTCGGATCGTAAATTATTTTTCCATTTTTGTTATATTCTATCTCCAATAGGTTTCATCCTGCTAGATTAATTAATTACTTAAGGCTTAATATCTAATTCATTATTATAATGTTGCATAGTAAGCCTTAGTAACAGACCAGGGTTGGGTATTTTGTGGTGTTTCATCCCCTTGCCTCAGAGAGCAAGTTAAGTCGGCCCTGCGCCTTAACTCTTACTAGTCGTAGTCACAGAACACAACTACTCCTAGCCGAGGTCGTAGTTCTTCCACCAGATTATGTAAAGTGAGAGACAGGAATAGTGAGTGCAATTGAGTATGTAATTAGGGGGCCGGGAACAATCATTGTAATTGTTTAAATTACATATTAAAATAAAATCATGTAAATTAATTTAACACTTTAATTGACATAAATACAGATAAATATGAGATAATATTTGTTTAAACTTTAATCTACCACTCAATTTCTATTCATAGAATAATATTATTGTCACACTTTGAGATAAAATAACAAAGCGTTTAAAACGATTTGGTTCAATATATAGGACACATCAATCAACACACCACCAACACCTATGTACTCTATCCCCAACTTAGATATTTAATATATAAGTTAAACATACTGTCTTTAATTTTTATTTAGTATACATTAAATACAGGTAACATGTTTATTTAAATTATTGAAACTGGAATGTGTATTTAGACATGTAGCTACTATAGAACATTCAAATTTCAAACAAATTAAAAGTTGTGTCATTTTTATATTTATATTAAAAGAATTGTTTAATACTGGAGCTACTTTACTAAAAATTACATTTAAAATTCCGTAAATCCTACTATTGAACATTCCAAATTAAAAAAAATAGGTCCATAAAACATAGAAACAAAAGGTATGAATAAAGCGGTTCTTATGCGAAATCCAGCTTATTTTTTAAATTCGTCGTTTGCTTAGATTATTATTATAAGTCATCTTTGATTGTCTGTAGATTGTAGATAGGTACTATTAATTATAATATAGGTTTTAATACATCATACCTAATATAGTACATTATTAAAAGCGTTGGCGTCATACATCTATTATCGGCTATGTTTTATCTTATCGTAGGTATAACGGAGTATGCCTGTAAAACAGCTTCTAACGTATCGTTGCTATAACATCTAGATTCTTTATTATACCCTAAAATGTCTCATGTCTGTAGATTGTAATATTCATTTATTATTTGCATTATGCGTGCTAATAAATAATAGAAAATATAAGATTCAAGTTTATTATAGCTTAAAGCAACTTAAAAATATCACAGCCCTACAAATTCTAATCTTGAAAAATATTATGTGAAAATAAACAGCAATTTTTATAACTTGAGATTCATTGTAAAATAGGGAAATTTCAATCCATATTCAGCTTTAGATAAAATACCTAATGAGAGATAGGTAATAATTAATTTAAGCAAATTAGGTATAGAAAGACAGTCAACTTTTAAGAGAAACCTTATTATATTGGTTACCTCTTTAAAATATTCGAAATGTTGGCTTTTTAATATCAGCCAACGGTCTGGCAGTTTCGACACATTTACTCGTAGCTATCGATATTTTATCGATTCGTATCGTTAGTCTTAATTTTGAATAATTTTGATGTCATTGATGACTACAACAGCAGCAAAAATCGATAAAATACGATATTTAATTAGATAGGTATTTCCCAACAACAAACCATATTTACTGAACGTCACAAAGGCACGATCATTCTAGTAACAGTATTATAGTACCTATTTACTTTATTCATAAATATCCATACACAAACTTGTAAATTGCATAGATAAACAATACTGATTATAATAGTTTAAGTTTCTACATACGTATGAACGTGAATGTATTATAAGGTCTACTGAACTTTATCACCATTTCTGGTAACAATCTCCTGAATGCTTGGGTCTTTTATTGCATCATCAGCATCTGGTTTAACTTCCAGAATTTCATCTACACGGTCAGGGGCTCTTTCGAGAAGTTTGTCTTGAGGGTGAGTTCTTTCCCATTCCTTTAGATATTGAACAATAGCAGTATGGTTAAACGTCTCAGCTTCGTTTAGTGGGCGGCTTCCCCAGCGGTCCTGTGGGTCATGTGGAACGCCACATTGCGCCAACAAAAAGTCTACGCAAGACAAGTGTCCTTCGGCTGCTGCTAAATGCAATGCTGTTCTGCCATCATAGTCAGACAGTGTCATATCCATTCCAGATAAATGATGCCTAGAAAGCAAAAAGCAAAATCATCGTTTATACCCAATATTTGTGTAATTATAATTTATCAACAATTTTTATTAAAATAATTTAGCTGTGGCTAATATAATACTTATAAAGAAAGCATTGCCTTATTTTTAAGTAATATTAGCTGCAAAATAAATCAATAATGTGTTGTCATAGGATTGGGTATGAGTGTGTTTGACAGCAATTATAAAGAAAGAAAAATCTGCGGAATATAAATAACAGTGACATGATTAAAACAAGTTGAAGTTGATATGTAGGTATGTAACTATGTATGTATATACCATTAATTGAGCTAAAAGTAGTGTGATTTGGAATGGAAATATTCTTAAGAAAATGAATTCTAGCAATTGTTACATTTTTCAAGTAGCAGATATTACTTGAATAGTACAGTATTGATTGCAATTTATTCTCTTGAAGGAAGCTGTTGTTCTTTTGTTTCGTGTTGGTACTCGTCAGGAGAATCTGTAGTGCTGACAAATATACAATACCTATTTATTTTTGTTTTGGTAACAGATCAACAAAGCTATCATACCCTACAACAAAATTAATATTTGTTGATGTTGACCGATGCGAAAATATATTTAGGTTACCTTCTCAAAGCGCTTAAATCCCCACTAGCTGAAGAAAACAGAAGATTGACGATACTAAGTCCTGTTGATTCAAATTTGTAACGACGAGGATCTTTCTTGTGGCTTGCATAGCGAATGTTGTCATATTTATGAAAATTGAAACGGTCAATTAATTGCTGGAAAGAAGAGCAAGTTATGTTGTAATTCTAAGTATAATAATGAAAGTAAAAATAGAAATATTTATGTTGCATAGGTAATGAATGAATTTAAATGTAAAAATGTCAATACTATCTCATACTATCATTATATTATTCATTTACCTCGCAAAATTGTAGACCTCGACAACTGTTCCCCAGTGGATCAAGAGGAGGAGACCATGTGCAAATACCCATAACATTTGGTACCACTATTAACATGGCTCCTGAAACTCCTGATTTTGCTGGTAAACCAACTTTGAATGCAAATTGCCCTGAATAGTCGTACATTCCACAACTGTGCATTAGTGATAAGACGTTTCGTACAGAATCAGGCCGAAGAACCTTTTCGTCAGTAATAGGACAAATACCTCCATTCGCTAACGTAGCAGCCATTATTGACATTATATCACAATTAGCCTCCATAGAACAGCACTAAAATCAAGAAAAATACATTTTTGTAATTAAGTAGCGACTCGCCCTGGCTTCGCTCGGGTTCGTCTCTAGGTTTAACGTCAGCGAAGCCACGGGTTCCGCTAGTTAAAATAAATAAAATTTCTAAAATATAACCTCCTACTTTTTTAAAGTCGGTTAAAAAGTGGCCTAAGCTACTCTTTACATCATTAGCTATCTGCCAGTGAAAGTCCTTTCAAAATCGGCCCAGCCGTTTCAGAGATTACCCAGAACAAATAGACAGACAGACAAAAATTGTAAAAATTGTTTTTTTGTTGTAACTAGTTAGTATCGTATATAGTTTCATATGCATTGAAAAAAAAGCTGTTAATTTGAAATTAAAAACAGACACTTCAATTTTATTTATATGTATGTATAGACTATAGATTATTACCTTGTTAATACTATTATTTTACCTGAAAGTAGAAGTCCATACATTCACGCAAATTAGTTTTTTCTGGATAGCATTTGTGTTCACGCATATAAAATCCCAGTGCATAATTTCTGTCGGCAGCCTCGCGCTCAGATAAAAATACAGCATTATTGAAACCCAATACTTCATTTCCAGCAAGACGGCTAAAGAATGACATAACGTAGTCAAATTTTTCAGCGAGCGTCATCTCAGGTTTATCCAGTGTTTTTAATAATGAACAAACTAAGATCGCACCTGCATTAATCATCGGGTTGTGTGGCTTCACTAAAATAAAAAGGCTTTCGCTTAATAAAGCTTATGTTACAATCTAATATATAAAAATCTCGTGTCGCAGTGTTTGTTATCGAACTCATCCGAAACGGCTTGACCGATTTTTATGATTTTTTGCCGAGCCGCGGGAATTGCTAGTTTTATTATAATAAAAACAATACTTTAGTAATAATGATTTCAATTTTTTATTATTTATATGTTACTCTTATTCGATTTTGAAAATTAGAAATATTCTTCTAAAACCCATAACCCATATAGGTACCCACAACTTACTCAGACTTAGTGGGTTAAGTCAAGTATTGTCGTCTTAGATAAAGAAATTAGTCAGAACTATTAATTTCGGTCAAATGTAGTATATGAGATGCATTATTTCTAGATCTAGATTAAGTAAGATACATATACGATTTACGAAGAAGTGTGTTTATATACGTACTGTTGTAATCTAAGACGAGTTCGTTGAAGTTCCGACCACTAGGCTCCGTGCCAATGTACTTGTGCACCGTGTCGGGGCCTAGAGTTTCTAGTGCCATAGCATAAGTCAGTGGCTTGCTGCAGGATTGTAGAGTAAAGGGAACATTGACATCACCTTAAAATTAAATCATGCATGTTATTGAAATTAGAAAGTAAAATATATAAAATTTTTTTTAAGGATTCCTTACCGATAGAAAATCGTTGGCCATCGATAGTGCAAACACTAACACCCCAATTTTCAGAACTTGCTCTTGCTAATTGAGGTATATAACTGGCAACTTTACCATCTGTATTACTTTTGGCTGCCCAGTACATTTCTTCAATATCTTTGATAAAATCTTGAAAGTCTGGGATCACGAATTGGCTACGGAATGCTCGTGTAATTAACACAATGTTTGGCGATATTACTTCCTTGAAGGTTTTTCTATCTAATTTTAAAGTTTCTGGAGATCCTCCTTCAAAGTTTGACTCTTTGTGGACTTTGTATAAGTTGTGCATAACTTCTTTAACTCTAGGGTCATTTTTTCTGATGCCTGTTGTTCTTAAAGCCTACAATAGCGGGAAATTAAGATTATTTTATAGCGCAGTTTGGTGCTTGTATATTGCTTGAGTATTCAACTAGAAACTTACAGCCAAAAATTTTCCCACAGGGAGTAAGCCTGAGTCTTCATTTTTAAACATATCAAATAAGACGTCATCTGCATTTTTGTGTGATCCTTCTCGTACTCTGCGGGATAAAAGTGTATTCTTATTGAAAGAAATAATTTATTCTATATATTTTCTAATAAGAAAACCATGCATTGACATAACTAAGAAACTACATACACGATAAAGTGGCAATAAACCGCCAAGTAATTTTTGATGGATTAGTCACACAAACTACATTTAATGGAATTGATATTATATAGTAAATAAATCGTCACATAATCTATTTATACCATCGTGAAATTAAAGCGTCACGCGCGGGTGTGTCGGCAACGTAATCATCTAATGTGCAAACAAGTCAACAAGCACATGACGTTCATATTTTTGGATCGCAACCAACATCGACAAAAAACTCAAGGATTTAGTAATGGAGTTATTTCTACTAATAATCTTTTAAAGAATTTTTCTTCTCTTTCTTGACATAGATAGAACGTGTACGAAAATGTATTTTTGTAAGATTTAGTGGCTTAGCAACTATATTGGTTGTCTACTATACCTTATCTATGAGTACCTCATATCTTTTTTTAAAGTACAAATCAGTGCAATGTATTCGCGTTTATTGAGCTGATTTTGTGCATATTTTTAACCGACTTCAAAAAAAAGGAGGAGGTTCTCAATTCGTCGGGGACTTTTTTTTTTTTTTTTTTTTTTTTTTCTATGTATGTTCCCCGATTACT
The DNA here is from genome assembly GCA_951802675.2 of Boloria euphrosyne. NCBI lineage: Eukaryota > Metazoa > Arthropoda > Insecta > Lepidoptera > Nymphalidae > Boloria > Boloria euphrosyne. The sequence continues at coordinate 9,746,230 of OX637872.1, forward strand.
CGACGATGGCTGGACCGATTTGGAAAATTCTTTTTTTGTTTGAAAGGGTATAGTTTCTAGTTGGTCCCATAGTCACCAAGTCACGATCTGATGATGGGATCCCAGGGAAATCGAAGACAACTCTCAAATTTTATAGGCACTTATTACGTTTTTCATATATTTTCTAAAGCTGTTCAAGTATTTGCGTCTGATAATCATCATCTCCTGTGGTTGAGCTAATGATGGAAGGTACAACTCCTCAACGGTTAGGAGTTAAAAGAAAATTCTTTCAATATTATACGTAATTATAGACCGATTATAGACCGATAGTTAAATTCTTTCAGGCTCTTATTAACCGACTCTAAAAAAAGGAGGAGGTTCTCAATTCGTTGGGGACTTTTTTTTATGTATGTTCCCCATTACTCGAAGATGGCTGGACCGATTTGGAAAATTCTTTTTTGTACATAAACAAAATAAGTATCTACTTTCCGCTAAAAATTTGAAAATAAATTATTTTTAACAAAAAACAAAAACCGACTTCAAAACTAAACAAATCTAAACTAAAAAGTAGAAAATAATACTTTTAAGAACTTCGTTAATTTAGAAGTCGGTGCCAGCCAAAGCAAAATAACCTTAAATAGACACATATTCGATTAATCTATATCTATAATATTTGTAAACATAATCAAAATACCGTTCGAAAGTTCCTTGCAAAGGCAAGATAAGTCTATCCGTCTTGGCTGGCACCGACTTCAAAATTAACGAAGTTCTTAAAAGTATTATTTTCTACTTTTTAGTTTAGATTTGTTTAGTTTTGAAGTCGGTTTTTGTTTTTTGTTATTATAATTAAAGTAAAATTAAAGGTATTATATAATAATCGTAAAAAATGTAAGCACAAACTAATAACATGCTATGTCCCGTGGTAGAAAAGTACTCACGTTGGATCTACGTTGTGCACGAATGAGTAGTGTCTGCACCATGAAATAGGAACATATTACTCTATTAGAATCTAATGGTTCGAATTATTATTATTATTATTTGACATTTTTATTTCTATAAAAGGTTATTTTTATATAATACTATAGAATTTTGAAAAATCTGATGATATTCCTTCAATTATTGTTGTAGCGCTATAATTGTATGGTGTGCATTTTAAATGTCAGGGGTGAATTGAACAAGGACTCGACGCATGGCGTCTACGATAAATTTATTACGTAAACAGTCTGGACTTTAATATAGATCAATAAGAGTCGATATCAGTTATTGAGAACAATTGATTTTTAATAGAACACTACTTACATTACTTTTATAAATGTTTTAAATATTGGTCCCATTAAAGAAAATTATAAATAGACTATAGATTTATAAATGTGTATTGTCTTACCTCATATCAATAGATTGGGCAGCATAGAAGCTTGGTGCTGAGTTTCGCCATTTCTGAAATAAAATGTGTCATAAATATATGTAATATGACTAAATCATCCCCCGGCGTTATTCTGGTAACCGTGTCACGGTCACCAAGGTCATAGGTATAGCAGCGAAGAAGGTACACTGAAAAGCATAACAGAAAGGACACTCACAGGTCGCTCAATAACATAGACGGGTCTCACTTGGCTGTATTGTCGGTGGCACAGGCATGCTGAAGGATGGTTGAAAAGAGGGCGGCTGACGAAGGCGAGTCTACGGAGCTGACGGCTATTCATAACGGCGGCCGGCGTTCTAAAATGAAGAACGCTCGAGTTTTACAGCCTTACTACAACGCGCAGGCGCCAACTGTCGCTCCCGGCCCCTCGAGCCGCACGCATTTATCTTAGTAACATTATTTACCGATTGTGACGTGTTTCCTTATGAAACGATTTTGTATCTCTTTATAGAGCCGTATTTAGTAGAAGCCTTTTTTATACTATAGTTCTACCGTTTGTATTTTTATTTTGTCTTTTACCTATATGATTATCTTGAAATTTCGTATAATTTTTACGATATATTTCTTAATCGAAATTAATTAGCCCCATATGCGGTAATCCTGCAATCTTAATAGAAGATACGCTGAGAATATGGAGCAACCACTTGGTAGTCCGTTTTGCCAGACGTCGTGATTAGTGTGTAAGCCACGATGCGACGTCTTATTAAGTGGGAATATTCCGTTGGGTTAGGTTAGGTTGGCAGTACCTATTCTCTGTTAGCTGAGTGCACTGTGGAGCACCCCTTGGCTGTGTGATCTGCTTCGGCAGACATGACGGGCCGTCGGGGTGTCGTAGTTGAATGCGCAGGCGACGCCCCATCAAGACGGAAGATGGGTGCTTGAGTTTCGCCACAATTACTCGTTGAATTTTCAATAAGTAGGTATATAGGAACATAACAATTAAACAAATACATATTACGTGAGGAGGTAATTCGAGGGTTTTCCCTGAAATTAGTAGTTTAAAAAAATCTTTATTGATATTGCTTGCTGTCGTAAAAAGTTAAAACATAGGAATGCTTCGGCTATAAAACAGCTAAATAGGTACTTAAACATTTTTTATATCAACATTAAACATTCTTTATTTAGCTTATAATATATTGAAAGTGATTAGGTACTATTTATTTATAAATATAAATTAAAGAAACATTGTAGACTAATATTTTCATTTTTTTTACTATGTTTTATATTATATGGATGATATAGGTATCATGCCGTATTATAAATAGCTAAAGTGATTTTATCAGGTTTTAACGTAATAATTTTACATAATATGTAACCTACTTAATGCAGACGCAGTGGTAAAACATTTTCAAGTTTCCATGCCAGCTACATACCTTATACAAGTTTAGGAGTAGACGTCGAGAAAGTCCTTGGAGAAGTAAAAAATTTACAAATTCTATTGACAAATATTTAATATTATATAACTTTGTTAGTTGTGTACCTACAGAAGAAGAACAAGTTGACGAAGAAACGTAGTAGGTCTTATGTAGTCGGGGACTGGCTGATTTTGCTGTTTTAAGTTAGTTATGTATTATGTTCAAACGTAGGTATGTGCATAATATTTCTCCTACTGTATTACTTATACTATTTTCCTTCGTCAACTTATTTTGATTTAGTACGAGTAAACTAATGAATTATATTAGGCGTAAATATTATTAAATAAAATAATTGCTTTTAAAATAAAATCAGAACTCAACTTTATGTAGAGTTAGCTTAATTCCTACAGAAAAACAGTGATGTGGGTTCAAATCCGTGTCTCACACCTCTGATATTTTTATCCACTTGTCTTACGGTGAAGGAAAACATCGTGAGGAAACCTGCATGTCTGAGAAAACTTAGAAAGTTTTCGTAAGACATGTGAAGTCTGTTAACACGCAATAGGCCAGCGCGGTGGAATATGGCCTGATCCCCCTTGTACTGAGGGAGGCCCGTGCCCAGCAGTGGGACGTTAAAAAGGGCTGAAGACGATACTACTAAAAACTTATCTTAAATTATGAGTGTTATCTATTATAGTGATAGTGACTAGAAAATGCAATTTGTCTGCGAAAAAAATGTGTAGGTATAGTGTAAGCGATGTAGCAGACTATGTTACCTACCATACTACGAAAATTGAGATCAACAAGGAAAAAATAGGTATTATTATGAGGAAATAAGTTAATTTTGCCATAGGTTTAAGTTACTGTTTGTCATTAACGTATAAATAATAAGAATAAAAGGGTTTGGTAAATTTATTTTCAAATTATAAAAATAAAATAAATATTATTTTAAAATCAGGTATAACCTATAAATATATTGCTAAAGAATAAAAACTACAATAACAAAATAAATACTATTAAGTGTTATATATAATAGAAATAAAATTAAAATATTAAAGCAAGTAATAAATAATTTAATACATCTCGTTATTTTAAGAACTAAATATGAAATTGATTCTGATTCTTAAAATAAGTACATTTTTAAATTATTTTCTCTTAACACGAACAAATATAGACAATCATTTTTAATTAAATAAATGACTAAAAACATTTCAAGATAATGAAAAGAGATTATTTTAAATCAATAATCTTACCTCAAAATCATTGCCATATTCCATAATGAAATCGTCAAAACTGCACTTTGACAAAAAACGCATACGGAGTAAGGAGACGCGTTATGTTGTAAAGTATCGCGACACTAATATATTACTTTGAAGTTTGAACTGTGAATGAAGCGTCTTCTTTTCCCTAACTGAACTGTACCATTATTTTCCGCCTGTCGCTTATAAATACTATGCCAAGGAGTGCCAAGAACAGTGTCGGGAATCAACTTATATTTAGATTGTACTCGTATATGATTGTGAACGTTCATGTCAAAAGAATTTTAGCTATTGCGAACTTGTTTCTAGGACATCTATATTTTCGTTATTAATAAAACAATAACGATTCTTCTTGTCTCTTTTTGTGTGTACAATAAAAAGTTATTATTATTAGGATCAACGATTTACAATACATTTACATTATTTTATTAAATTGTAATGAGGATATTTAAAGATAATTAAATTTATAGTAAATAATATAAAATTGATGTATAACTGGCAAGTTTTGAACAAAAGGATTGAATTTCGTTAGTCGTACTTACTTATTTATATTTATTATATCGCCTCAAAAGGCAGGCAATTCGCAAAATAAACATAAGATTACGAGAGTTAACATCATTTATCTTATTTTGGAGCTTGGGTTTTCAGGTTGGGATAATATTACGATCAGACATAATATTATACTAATTTCTTTTTACAAATTGGACATAAATTGGCTCAGAGTTTCTTAGGACTAAATCTGAAGCGAATTTCAAATCCGTATGCTTGGTGACCGGCATTAGTTTGAAATTTCTTAAGATCTCTGTGACAACAGACTTCATTTCAATCATTGCAAACTTTTGACCTGAAAGTATTCAATAAAAATATTATGGGTATTTACTAGAATGAAGTAAAAGAACTATAATATTAAATACATATATTTTACGTCATCAGCACAGATATTTAGCCAAATTTCCATTACACTACCGAGTACCTATAAGTTTGTAGGTATATCACAGGTAGGTTTAACATGCACTAAAGTATCCGTAAACATTTAAATACATAAACTTATTATGTAAACTAAAAAGTAAAAAGTTATTTTTTTTTAATTCATGTTCTAGATAAGCATAAGAAAGAATTTAAAACGTTAAAAAATATATAAAACATAATCTCTCACCTATACAATTCCTAGGACCAGCACTGAACGGTATGTACGCATAATTGTGTCGCCCGACACTATTTTCGGGTAAAAATCGATCCGGGTCAAACTTTAACGCATTCTTAAATAAATTCTCTTGACGATGCAAATCAAATATATGGATGTGACATGTTGCCCCGGCTGGTATTGTGTAATTACCTAAAAATATAAATAGAAATCAAGTCAGATTTTTAAGTGATAATTACTAATTTTCTTTTAAGACGTCATAATATGCTACACTGGTAAATATCTATTTTAAAAATAATTAATATGTTACAAGAAAGAATTTTGAAAGTTGGGTGCGAGCAGGACCGAAATATCACTTAGTTCTTTTAAACCTAGAAACATTTGCAAGATAACTGTATTTAATAGATTTTTAAGACGCCTTAAAAATGCCTTCACGTGGTTCAGGTATATCTAATGCTTCAGTTAGGCAACTCTAGTAAATTAAAATTAAGTCTTTTCTACAATAAACTTACTCAAAACAGTCTCTACGGGTAATTTGCGGCTTATAAAAGGCACAGGTGGATAGAGTCTCAACGACTCTTTAATGCAACAATCTAAATAGCGCATTTTAGCCAAATCATCCATTGTAGCTGGTCGTGTATCATCACCAAATATACTCCTCAATTCTTGGTACACTTTTTCCTAAAAAAAATCAATTACTAGTAAGAAGCAGTTAACTTAACTTTTTTAATAATTTTCTTTTACATTTTATGTTTATTTCGTGATAATGTTTAGATATTATATGTTTAATATTACCTATCTCAAAAAATCTATACATATAATAAAATTCTGATTCGAATCTACGTAAATATATTTTAAAAAACTTTTTGAAATAGTAGAGGCCGAATCTATAGTTTTAAGAATATTTGTCTGTTTGTCTGTGATCGCATCACTAGAAAATCACTAGACAGATTTCGATATCTGGTAGCCCGGGTCCGGTCTGGACTATATATTCCTACTTTATATACCTACGGATACTTTTTACTGCTGAAAAATCCTTACTAATATTGTAAACTAGCGACCCTTACTTCGTTCGTGTTCGTCCGTAGATTTAGCGCGAGCGAAGTCGGGGGTTTCGCCAGTTGTATAGTAAAACCTTCCTCGAGAACCACTCTATCCATTGGTGAAAACAGCATGAAAATCGGTGCAGTAGTTTTTGAGTTTATTGCGAACAGACAAACAGATGCGGCGGAAGACGGGGGCTTAGTAGCGTCCGGCAGACGGCCGGGCGCGAAGCCAAGAAAAGCGGCCATCTTCGGTGCGCGGTGTGTCATGCGGGTTGCTCCTGGCGCTTCTCTGGATAGAAGAGTGGATTGTGGAGCAACCCTTTTGGCTGTGTGGTCTGTTTCACTAGATCTGCCGGGCCATCAGCCCGTGGTTGAATGCGCAAGCGAACGGAAACGCCTGGAACTGGAACGCCCCTTTAAGACGGGTGAGGTCCGTTGGATTTTAGTGGACAGTACTGGCTTTTCTGGCCAGTAAGCCCCACATAACCTCCTGGTAGTATGCGTCAATGCATTTCCCAACGTTACAAAAAGGGATGAAAGTTTGCATGGAAATTACGTCATTTTTAAAGTTAGAAGCTTGAAGCTTATTTTTTAGGCAATAACTTTCAAATTCACGATTTCACCTCTCTATAATATATAGCTCTCTTCTTTTTCCTGCCCTTATCCCACGCTATGTGGGGTCGGCACAACATGACTTCTTCTTCCACTCTCCTCTGTCATTCGTCAACGTAACATCCACCCCTTTTACACGCATATTCTCTTTTACACAATCCATTCATCTCTCTTTCGATCTTCCTCTACTCTTTTTACCTTCTTCATGCATATTTAACATTCTCCTCGCAATATAATTTTCTTCTCTATAATATATAGCTAATATGTATTAACTTTTATACTATACCTGTACGTCTTGTTCGTTTGCTAGAGACAATAAACAGTAACATAATCCTACTGCCGTCGTGTCATGACCCTGTAATAACATTTATATGTACAGTAAATAGTAATGAATAATAATAGACGGTATTAAATAAATCATAAAAAAACTGTAAATTCATAAAATAAAATATCTCTACTAACTTCAAACATAAATGTGTCGACTTCTTCTTGTATACCTCTACTATCAATTAATCCTTTCTTTTCGAAAGTAATCAGCAAATCCAACATAACTTTTCTTTTCTGTCTACGATCGAGGTCGTTATTTTCAACCTCTAATTCTTCTTGAAAATTCTGTTTTCGATGTTGTATAACATTTTCTGTGAAACGGTGAACGATCGATACACATTTTCGGTGTTTTCTTCCAGTGGGAGACATGTTAAAGATAAAGTCTGAAATATAAAGTATATTGCGAAATCTTATAAATAATAAATTTGCCAGTTTGTACAATGATTTTATGTATAATTTTGCTTCGTCAGTTGCTTCCTCGTTGAGTCGTGTCCCCATTGCAGTTTCTGAAAGTTTATTATTAATATTAAATTAGACCATATTTATAAAAGTACATAATAATTATTTCCTTGTATATAATTCTTACCACAGATGGTGCTTAGTGTATACTCAGATAGAATGGGAGTGATGTCGACGCTTTTGCCATTAGTTTTATCTAGGCGTTGTAACAAACTAAGATTGTTTTCTTTGACAATTGGATAATATTTTTGTAAAACATTAAAGTGGAAAGCTGGAGTTAAAATTTTTCTTCGATTTTGCCACTTTGCACCTAAGAAAGTCATTAATAATAGTGCTGTATTAGTTTATCATTTTAACATCAATTTAATTGTAACTGTCTACGGATATTTCACGTTAATAGCATAATTTTAAAAGTACTGGTCATTTAAAAAAGATTTAAACCCTACTTTGTTCATAGCACATTTATTTTTTGTATTCTAAATTCGAATAAAAATAAAGAAAGACAGAAGTGGCGAAATTTTAATTAATTATTTAACGATACATTTTCTTCCTTGGGCGAATTTAACGTATTATAAACAAAATCTTAATAATTTATACCATGAACGCCGATATTTACGCAGAGAACATGTTATGTTGAAAGCAATAGGCATGCTGAAAGTGGGAGCGAGGCAATGCAATGTTGCTGAAGCCATTGGCACCAGTCATATCAAGATTGTGGTCTCGTTATCGAGAATTTGTCACCAATTAGTAATTACACCAGTTATGAATATGCGACACTAATATTTACGCGTATACTTAAGTGCTATCGTATGGTGCTCCCTTCACCTAATTAGGGATATTCCCTCGAACATAATAAGTAAAATATTAAGATGCCTAAAATAAAAATATAAATGTTACCCTTGCTCAAAAGAAGTCCTTCCTGCAGCCACGGATTTAAAAATTTGTAAACTATACTTTTCTCGTGATATTTCATGCTTGAAACCACGACCTATTCATAATGTAATATTTATTTTCATAAATTAGTTTAGGTTACTAGGTATATAATCATTGCATAATATTATGTGCATCAAAAAATAAATTGAGTTAATATTTTAATACTCTTTAAAAAATAGCAATCTAAAAGCAGAAATAGATCACTAGTTTTTTTTGCATAATAATACAAAGATTTTTATTATGAACTACTACTACTACTACTTAGTATATAAAATTAAAATAGATCTGAATTAATTTTAAACACATATTAAGTGAAAAATTTTAAGTTAATTAAGATAAATAAATAAGGTATTATAACATCGTGGGTCATTCGTTTACCTCTACGTCGTCTGCGTTATAAATGTTAATGGTTCCAAGACTGAAAGCGTAGTATCTGTAAATACCCTTGTAAGTCGATGCACGTATCCGTCCAACACGAAAAAGATCCACTAAAATCGAAATTTATAATAGGCTCCTAATACTTCTGTTGTTTAAAATATTACATAAAACAGTAGTACTCTATTAAAAAAGGATACAAATTAGAAATTAATTACCTGGTGAAAGCAATATCTCCAGAGTATTCCCGATGAGAAATTTGATTCGAGGTCCCGGAATACTTAAGTATAACTTGGCATTGTCATTAAAATGTATAACGTAATGAAGTAAACATACAAATAAAATAAAACATAGTATTATTAACAGCATCTTCTCAATATTAGTTATCCGCTGTTTCCACTGAGAGATCGAGATGTCAAATGATTTAGAAGCATAGTAATGTGTGTTTATTTGCTGTTTTAAGTACAACTCTCATGAAAATGCATCATATTTGTTTGTCAGAAGCTATACCTAATACCTTAAAAGTCAAAAGTTTAATTACATGGGATTTTAATTAGCAATATATTTTTATTACTTATTTGAAGTAGCAATATACCTACCTGAAGAGTAAAACATAGCAAAATGTTGTTAAAGATTTTATTATTGAACTAGTGCCTTAATCTCGTTTCTCTCGGATAAGGTCCTAGCCTACGTTTATATATAAGTGGATAAAAATAGTTGTTGTGAGCGTATCCTAGGAGATACACTCATACTTGTGCTCATTCTAAGAAGGACTTTTATGAAATTATTTTTTAAGACCTAATTTTCTAGTCAATTGTTTTAGTATCTTCTTTAGGCATCTCTTAAGGCTTAGCCAGAATCAGACAAGTATAGCCATCCTTTACAAAATGTATACAAATTATATACACAAAACTTTCTCGTTAGAAGCTCATTCTCGTAGTGAAACAGTTTTCACACACAGTACCATAAATCTTGAGTGTTTAGAAGGAGTAGCGTACAAAGGCCGAAAGCGACTTTGTTATGTACTAAGTACAAACAGATATTTTGAGCTCGGCTTTTTATAAAAATTAGATAATTTACTGCACTAGATTGTTAAATAGTATATGAATGACTTAATGACTTTAATACTAATAATTTTTAATTATTAATCATACATTTTTGTATGATAAACGGCCGCGTTGGCCGACCAGTTATTGTGTTTTCCCACGAAAATTTGAGATTTATCTGTAGTAAAAGGTAAGAAAAGAAATGTAACGAACCTGTGTATGGGGACTGGGGTCTATACTCGGTTGGGGTACACGAAAATTGTAAGTAGGCATATTGAGTACTTCGTATTCTCAATATAATAGGTTGGGGAAAAAAATCTTTTCGCATAGTATAGTAAGTATAAATTTGTAATAAAATCTCTATGTCTATACTATTTGTATCTGGCTGGTTTTGGTGTCATTAAAAGTTTAAATTTTAAAGAAGATAATTCCAAATTCAAATAAGGAAAAATTTGAGATTTTTATTTGTTTTTCGTACTGTCAAGATGAGTGAATCTAATGAAGAAATTCGATACATTTTAAAATATTACTACAAAAAAGGTAAAAATTCAACGCAAGCCGCGAAAAAAATTTGCGATGTTTATGGACCTAGTGCAGTGTCTGTGAGAGTAGCACAAATTTGGTTTAAGCGTTTTCAATCCGGAAATGTTGATGTCAAAGATGCACCTCACCGTCTGGTCGCCCTATTACGGATAAAATGGATGCCATTTTTGAAAAAGTGGAGCAAGATCGGCATATCAGTAGTTACGACGTAGCTGAAGAACTGGGAATTGACCACAAAACAGTTTTGGCGCATTTGAAAAAAACTGGGTACACAAAAAACCTCGATATTTGGGTACCTCACGAGCTCACTGAAAGAAACCTAATGAACCGTGTACTCATTTGTGATTCTTTATTACGACGTAATGAAACCGAACCATTTTTGATGAAGCTGATAACTGGTGATGAAAAATGGATCACGTACGTCAAGAACATGCGAAAAAGGTCGTGGTCGAAGGCCGGTCGGCTTCACAAACTGTGGCGAAACCCGGGTTAACTCGCAACAAGGTGATGCTGTGTGGGTGGTGGGATTGGAAGGGCATTATTCATTATGAGCTGTTACCACCAGGCAGGACCATGGATTCTGAACTCTACTAATGAGATTAAAGCAAGAAGTTGAGAGAAAGTGGCCGGAATTAATTAACGCAGAAGGGGTGTGGTTTTTCATCATGATAACGCTAGACCTCATACATATTTAGCCACTCAGCAAAAATTAAGAGAGTTTGGCTGGGAGGTGCTAATGCATCCGCCGTATAGTCCTGACCTTGCACCTTCAGATTTACACCTGTTTCGGTCTCTTCAGAATTCTTTAGGCAGTGTCAGGTTAACATCACGAGAGGACTGCCAAAACTACTTGCCGCGGTTTTTGATCAGAAGCCCTCCAATTTCTATAGAAATGGGATCATGTTCCTACCTACAAAATGGCAAAAAAGTTATCGAACAAAATGGTACCTACATACTTTAGTTGAATGTAAATAAACTATATTAAAGAATGTTTTGAATTTTCATAAAAAATGCGAAGAAACTTTTTCCCCAGCTCTTTATATACTTACAATTTTCGTTTTGTTACTATTTCGTTATTATCTATACTGTGTATACCCGCCTATACCTAGTAAATTTCTAATCATGGAGATTAGAGACCAGGAGGACCATCACTTCATACTAAAGCATTACCCGCCTGTCCCTGAAAATTTGTAGAATTTATAACGCGCTGTCGTCGGTAAGTAGTATTTGTGAAGTTAGCTGTTTATGAGATAAGGAGAACCAAGGCCCTAGAATGTAGTGTCTCAGAAATATTGTCAAACCAAGGAGGCGCTGCGATCGCTATGTTGTCTCAATGCCTAACTCCACGTTGTCACAATAGTGACAGTACTCATAAATAGCTAACTTCACAGATACTACTTACCGACGGCAGCGCGTTGTAAATTCTACACATTTTCAGAGACAGGCGGGTAATACTTTAGTATGAAGCGATGGTCCTCCTGGTCTTTAATCTCCATGATCAGTATTGTCACTATTGTGACAACGTGAAGATAGGCATTGAGACAACATAGCGATCGCAGCGCCTCCTTAGTTTGTCAATATTTCTGAAACACTGTATTCTAGTGCGATGGCCCTCCTGGTCTCTAACCTCCATGGGCCGGACTGTAATACATATTTTTTTCTACGTGACATTGGCGAAGTAATCTGTGCTCAACTGGCACGCTTGAAGCCATTAACAAGAGAATTGAATTGTACATATTTTATAGATAATTTATTTTTGAAAATTTTATTGAAAAAGTCATTATTTAAATTATTAATTACTAGCGACCAACCCTCGCTTCGCTGCGGGTTCGTTCCTAGTGCAAAACAAAAAAAATGTCCCACGGGAACCATACATTTTTCGGGATAATAAGTGTTATTCCAGTCTATAATCTGTGCCAAATATAATCTTCATACTCTCAGCCGCTCTGGCGTGATTGAGTAACAAAATGCACCTATCTATTAATCTATCCACATAAACTTTCACATTTATAATATAGTAAGGAATTGAAGAATTATTGGAAATATGGAACATGTAAGAAACATAGAGGCATGTAATGTCGTTTTATTTAACTTTTTCGTACATTCTTTATCGTTTTTCAAATTTAACATAAATGGGATTCTTTGATCTCAGGATTATGTCGACGACAAAAGTAATATCTTGAGGCTTAGTAACGGGCAACAACCGATATTTCCGCAGCACTGCTGATAGCACTAACTTCATTTCCATCATTGCAAACCTTTGACCTGGCGAATGATCAACAAAAACAACCCTAATTAGATATTAAACATGCATCTTAAAATTTATAATAATCAAATTTTCATTTACTACAGTACTGTTTTTAAATATTTTCAGTGTTAGTTGAAACCAAAAATAATACAGTATTTTCAACTCGTCGTTCTATGCTCGCGGCATTTATTTTTGTCTAGTATTTATGGTATACTAGCTGACCCGGCAGACTTCGTTCTACCTCAATCGATAAATAAAAGACCTAATTTTTTTTCGTATTAATTCACCTTTTAAACCTTCTCTGGACTTCCACAAATAATTCAAGACTAAAATTAGCCAAATCGGTCCAGCCGTTCTCGAGTTTTAGCGAGACTAACGAACAGCAATTCATTCTTATATATATATAGAAGATATCACTATAATAATATTTATATTATTTATGTAGGCAAATTAATAACACACATCACCATCTAGTTCCACGGTATGCGTTAGCTGCCAGGCTTGTGTTATAGATACCAGAAGCTTGATTTACTACACATGTAGATATAATTTTAAATACATACGAATACATATTATAAACAGAACTAGCCTAAACTGTTTCTGTCTCTATTCATCATTTATCATTTCTTTCTCTATTTAAGGTCAAAAGTCGCTAGTGAAGTAGAATCTATGATCTCTAATTATTATCATGCTTTTATTATTATGATAATTATTGATCAAACCAAATTGCACAATTGACAATAATTGTACAATTTGGGGTTATAATAATAATCAATAATTTAGAATCTTTATCTAACCTATGCAATTCCTAGGTCCAGCGCTAAATGGTATATATGCAAAAGGGTGCCAAGTAGGCTCTTCCATAAATCTATGATCTCTAATAATTATTATAATGCTTTTGTTATTATGATAATTATCGATCAAACCAAATTGCACAATTGACAATAATTGTACAATTTGGGATTATAATAATAATCAATAATCTAGAATCTTTATCTAACCTATGCAATTCCTAGGTCCAGCGCTAAATGGTATATATGCAAAAGGGTGCCAAGTAGGCTCTTCCATAAATCTTTCCGGACGAAAACGCAATGGTTCCACAAACTGATCACTGCGTCGATGTAAGTCGATAATTAAAATAGTACAATCAGTTCCAGGCGGACACTTGTAGTTTTCTGAAAAGGTAGCAGTAGTAGGTTAGGGAGTTTAAATAAAAATAAACATTTAACCTCGAATTGAATCCGTGTTAAACGCTAAACGTAAACGTTTGATGTTACAGGCTGAAATTTGATAACTTTAGATACCAGTACAGCTGTAGATTAAAATGAGGCGTTCAATCGGTAACAGTACCTAGTCATTATTATCGAATAGAAGAATATATAGAATATTTTAAAATTTGTGTCTATTTGTGTTGTGACCACATCACTGGACAAATTTGGTATGATGATAGCTGTTTCTACTGGTCAACATAATATGGGATACTTATTACTGCGGGAAACTATCTCGTCTCTGAGTAATCTATACTAAACTTTTCTAGGAAACGAACGTCAAGTCATCACAAATAATGTTTTTATGACGTTACTTACTTAGATTAAGTGACTCTTCACAAGCTCTGGATATGACACATACAGGTGGGTATAGCCTGAGTGATTCCTTGATACAACTTTCTAGGTACTTCATCTCTGTTAGATCACTCATTGTAGCAGTCCGTTCAGATGTACCAAAAATTTGTAAACATTCCTCAAACGCTTTGTTCTATAACATTTCACAATATTTGGGATAATAATTTAATACTACAATGTTAAAAGTTTATCTTAAAAAGAGATAAACTTAAGAATACTTATACAAAATATATTCATACTATTTGCCTTAACAGAAAAAAAAACAATAAGAAATATTTTATATATTAATAATATGTATAAAATGGTAGTGGCAGCCCAGTGGTAACGCGATAGCTTGGTTAACCGAGTGAAGCGGGTTCAAACCAGGTCTCGCACCCCTGATATTTTTATGTGCGAATCATTTCTCATATGATTACCACTTGTCTTACGGTGAAGGAAAATGTCGTGAGGAAACCTGCATGTCTGAGAGAACCTAGCAAGTTATCGATAGTGGACATGTGAAGTCGGCCAACCCGCACTTGTCTAGCGTGGTGGACTATGGCCTCATTACTTTCGTATTGAAGGAAGACCCGTGCCCAGCTGTGGGACGTTGAAAATAGACTGAATATATTATGTATACCTAAATGTTTTTCTATTTATAACATTGTAAAGCGTTAAACAAAATTAATTTTAATTTTACAATTATCTAAAATAGGTCAACAACTCATCTCGAAATATCGAAAACCGCTTGACGTATAAAGATGAAATTTTGCAGGGAGCTAGTTTATACGAGTAGTTAGTAGTAGTCTATGGGCTCTTGCAAGATTGTATGAATGTTTGGTAGAGAGCACCTAGGGACGAACCCGTGCAAAGCGAGAGCGAGTCGCTAGTTAAAATATAATTTTAATAAAAAACTGCTTAGTTTTGTAGAGTCTTGTTATATAAAATACTGGTTGATTCTACTTTCATGAAATATATCTGTTTTAATAAACCCCCTCATTCCATTCGACATAATATACCAGAAATACCTTGAAGAATCTCTTTTTCTTAAGCTTTTATATTATAGATCTAAAATTAATTGTACCTGTTCTTCTGGGTGGTTAGCCAGTAACATTAATGTAAACAGAAGAGCTGTTGAAGTTGTATCATGTCCCTAGAACATAAATAAAACATACGAAATATAAGTAAATAAATATCGCTGGTATAAATCAATAAGTCTGTAGTCTTTGTAGTCGTGTAGTAGTTTTGTTTGTAGTCTTCTTGTATGGCCGCATATACGATTTATCATATTACGATAAAACTTTAGTGATAATATTGTTTTTTAAAAGGGCAGGACATTGTTATATCTAATCTATAATTAATTACTTACGCAATTGCTTTAGCTTCAAAATTAATGTTCATTTAAAACAATAAATACAACAACAAATTTTGGTGTCCTAATTAACACTGTCCTAATTAAAAATGGTACTGAAAACTTATGTTGCTTCTTACTTATTATGTATGTTACATGGCGACTTACTAAATAAAACTAGGGGTTGACAATTTGAAAATAAATTAAGTCACAAAATTACAAATCCACATAATAAAATTCTCATGATAGTGATACAATGTGGAATTTTACAGAACGACAACACATGACACAACATATAATAGTGATACAATGTGGAATTTTACAGAACGACAACACATGACACAACAACATTTGGTAACTATCTTAGATAGATAGTCTATCTACAATTATGATTGTTTAAATTAGGTACCTTAGGTATTGTGTTTTTGCACAATTAATTCGTAGCAACATGAACACAAAAGAAAACAAATGTCCTACAATAAAGATTTTTCATTTATGGATCAAGACTTATTACGTTTCCGTCTCTTAACTTGTTTAAATAACATCGTCATATTTTGTTTTAGTAGCCAGTTGATTTTCACGGGATTTATTATTAAAAATATGCAAATAATATAAAGCTTACCTCAAACATAAAAGTATCTACTTCTTCATTAATTCCCCTACTATCTATTTTTCCCTGCTCCTCAATATCTAATAATAAATCTAACATTGCTAACCGTTTCTTCTTATTGCTATAAAAATCTTCTTTAGGATCCTTATTTACTTCTGCATATAAATTCTTAAAGTTACCGTTATCACGACGTTTTTTAATTACGCTGTCCCGAAAAGTTCCTAATAAATTTAATAAATCTTTATGTTTGCGACCAACTGAACTCAAATTAAAAAGAAAATCTAAATGGAACCAAACTCGTTGTCCTCTGTAAACTATATATGTTCCCAGTGTATGTATCGCATCTTTATAACGTTTACCCATGCCTGTCGTCTCTTCATCCAGTTGGGTTCCCATAGCCGTCTCTGTGATCATATATACAACATAAAGCTATGTAGTATATGTATATAATATATGTAATACTTGTAATATGTAATTGGAATATTTACGTACCACATATTGAGTTCAAAGTCATATTCGCTATAAAAGGATAAATATCTGTTTTTTGTTCGTCTACTTGTGCTGCCAGGCTTTCAATAAATTTTTCAGTATTTTCAATGAGAATAGTACTAAAATGGCGAAGAATGTTGAAATGGAATGCAGGGGTGAGAATTTTTCTTCGTTCATACCATTTTTCACCTAAAAGTTCCTTTGATTTTAAAAGAAGTAAGTAAATATTTTTTTAAAATACATATATGTAAGAAAACACAGAAAAATATTTTTTTTATATTTAATTCTTTTACCATTACTTAGCAGGAGACCATCATTTAACCAAGGGCGAAGAGGGAAGTAAAAATAACCTTTTTTATTATACTTCGTACTGGTAAGCAGAGTCTGTAAAAAGTTTTATAATTGTTGTTTAATATAAAAAATATATGAGATAATTCTTTTTAAAAATTAAAGATATCTTCTTTCAAGTAAACAACAATGAACATAAGTCAAGTCAAGTCTAAGGCGAGGATTAGGGAACGAAAGACGCCATATGACGCCATAAGTCCGAGATAAGGCGTGAAACAAGATGACTAATTTATACCCGGAATATTGCAGATGTTATACAGAGGGTTAATTAAATGGTAAGAGATCTCCTGGGGCTCCGTTATGATATGGGGGTTTCACAAGGCTCTATTGTTGGCCCATTTCTCTTCCTAATTTATTTAAATGATTTGCCATCTTCAAAATTAATAAAACTCTCAACACCTAATGTTAAACTAGTTGATAATGGTGTAGTATTACTACATTGGAGAAATGTTAAAACCGGTAGAGTCCACTAAATTCCTAGGTATTATCATACATTCGAAAGTACAGTGGGATCTCCGTATTGTGGGGCTGATTGAAAAAAATAGACTTATTACTGACGTAGATACAGCTCGCGTAGTTTCACTGTGCTATTATCCGCTGGGTGCGTAAGGCATGGTGGGGGAAACAAAAGTGATGTCAGCGCCCGCTGCGGACCAAAACAGAACTACGAGTGGCTCTTTATTATTTATGACCATAAAAATAACATGTGTGTCAGTTAAATTAAATAAATAAAATAAAATGGGTCATCAGAGTTGTTGTGTAGTCGATTGCAAAAATACTAGTAGAAATATTAATTGTAAATTTTATAAGTTTCCGGTTGCCAGACAATGAAGTGATGGTTTGCTTATTAGATATAAAATAATTAATAATTGGGAATTTAATTGTTTTTATGATCGAACAATCACCAATAGTCGTCGAACCAACGATAATTGATCAAAATTAATTAATCTGAGCGATAAAAATAAAGATATCTAGTAAAGGGGGCCAACTTAAGGGTGAACATTTGTTTAAATAATTATAAATAAATAAAAGACGTACAAACAATTTCTACATTCGGACATTAACGAACAAACGACAAACAAATAATTAAAAATAAAAAAAATCCGTAAATCAAAAAAAGTTGGGCCAACCTAATTCACTTATTGAGACTTGTTTTAGTTGTTGTATTTATTTTACTTACTGTTTTCAGCTGACCCACGGAAAAAAAATTAATTGAATGTACACTCTGTGTAATATATCACATTTAACATTGAAAAAATTTTTTTTTCAAGTTTATTTTATTTTTTTAATAGCTATTTGGCATACAATACATGTATATTTTCTCAAAAGAGCCACCGTGAGTTGTATCGTTAGATGGCGCTAGAGTCACGCACCCAGCGGATACCCTATGGAATATTACTATGGGGAAATGCAGGTACCGTTAAAACAATTTTTGTCCTGCAGCAAAAAAAAGCTATCCATGCAATTTATAGTTAGTTTAGGCCCTAGGGTATCATTAAAAGATAAGTTATAAAGAAATAAAAAATATTGACTCTTGCATCTCAGTACGTGTACGAAGAAGTTATGTATCATAGCATTAATACTAGGAGCAAACAATAACTTGTAAGTTGTAATGCCTGTGACTCGGTTGCACCTAGTCAGTCATTCTTTTTATGGATAACGTATACCCTTTTAAAACAGGATCCCAGAAAACGTTAAATAAGCTAAGCTCTATTGTTAAAAAACGTGTAAAAGAACGTTTGTGTACTAAAGTATAATATATTCAATTAACGATTTTTTAGAAGACAGTACGCCTTGGGAATAATGTGATCGCCTCCAGGCTAATTCAACCTTACAGAACTATTGTTAATTTTAGTTTAATTTGTAAGGAAATCCACCAGAGAACTAAAGTCCTTGATATTACGCGTTGAAAGTTTTAATACAATATCACAATATGCCTGGAAACAAGACTGTTTGTTTATTGTTTGTCTATGGAAATTTGCGTTAACAAAAGACATGTTAAACAGGAAGTTGTAACCGACTGTAAGTTTGGTGTCAGTTTCGGTAGGACTGGCTCTTCTATCCAGTAAGTCACATAACCAACTGTATAAAGGTTGTATGGTATTCGTACAAGTTTGGGTTTGTAAGTATATATGTATATGGGTGTTTTTATTATACGTTTATGACTTTTTGAAATTTTGTTCAAGATATAATATGGATAAAATATAAGTTACTGTCATTTATGAAATGAGATAATTCTCAATACGTAAACTGAAAATTTACGAAAAACTATGTCCTAATGTAAATAAATAAAACATAACTTGAAAATGTTGTTTGTTTAAGTTTAAAATGAACAATATTTTTATTCTAGCTCTCAATGGAAAATTTATAACAACTGATATCGAGCACTTTGTCCAATTACCTAATTGATATCGTAATCACTACTAAAAGCGAGCTATTGCGTTAATCTCTTACCTACATACTTATTTTCTTAATTTACATTAATTTTATTTGTAAAAGATCGATTTTTATTTGTACAAAATAGAGCTTTCCAATTTTGAGAGTTTGATCTTATAATTTTATACACTCTAGTTTTTTTATACCTCTTATGTTGTCCAAAAACTTACCTCTATATCCTCTGGATTGTGTATTAATAAGCATTTCATTTCACAAATTTTTATTTTATATAAATCCTTATATATTTTAGACAGCTTGCGAAAATAATTAAATAGCGCATCTGGAAAAAAAAATGTTTAATGTACCTATGCATAATTTATAACCAATACTTTGTTACACACAAACTTTTAGTGTTCTAACCGGCTTCCATTATAAAATCAAAAGTATTGCCAAAAAACAATATTCCTTTGGGTCCAGGAATCCTTTCAAATTCTTCATCCATAAAGAGACGATTGTAAAGAAGATACAGCAGAGAAAGTATTCCCACTAATAACACTAAGAGCCACGTCATTTTTGTAAAAAATGGTCTATTTTGTTAGTTTATTATAAATTTATTGCCTCAAACTATCATAATGTTATAACCAAGAGTCACCACAATATTATGAAATAAACTGAAGAGATAAATTA
Organism: Boloria euphrosyne; assembly: GCA_951802675.2. NCBI lineage: Eukaryota > Metazoa > Arthropoda > Insecta > Lepidoptera > Nymphalidae > Boloria > Boloria euphrosyne. The sequence goes on from OX637872.1 coordinate 9,766,441, forward strand.
ACGATGTTTATTAACAAAATATGTGAGATAGAGCTGTAAGGACTACTTTACTTCAACTGCCGTCAGTCATAATATATGCACAGTTAGGTATCGCCATATCGCATCTATTCATATAGTACGTAATCAATGCATTTAGTAATCATTGCATGTAGTATTTAGTTTGTTGTATTATTATTTGATAAAAGTACCTATTAATCTATGTAACATATTATAAAACAAACTCCTCCGCCGCGTCTGTCTGTCTGTCTGTCTGTCTGTTCGCGATAAACTCAAAATCTACTGCACCAATTTTCATGCAGTTTTCACCAATGGATAGAATGGTTCTCCACGAAGGTTTTAATATATAATTTGTCAAGTTTTTTTTTATAAATTGGTTAAAATATAATGATATCTGTTGGAGGTGTCGGAAAAATTTAAGCCGTCTGGGAGCTTTCAACGAAAACGCTGACTAAACCTTTTGAGATATAACTAAATGATGTATGGTGGAATTGTGTATCTTATATAGGTCTACAGAAAAGTCCGCGATGTCTCTTAAAGATAACATACTATATAGAAAAAAGTTAGGAAATTTAAAACAACATATGACTGTTGTCATGGTGCGTGCAATTCAAATAATTAACTCAAATATATACCGGGCGGTGCGAAGTAAATATATACAACACGTACCTAGGGGCGAACCCGAGCAAAGCGAGGGTGAGTCGCTAGTTTACAAATAATGGCAACATCGCAACCGTTAGAAAAGCTTCATTTTATTTGCTCTAACCGCTCTTACTTACCATGATTTTCTTTTTCATGTCATTTTCATACAAGGCAAAAGCTAAGCATCCAAAGAATCCAAATAGGCCAATGAAAATAGAATTTAATTTTGCCTGAATTTAAATTTAAAATTTTTGTTCTTCATGAGGCTTGGGATCAATTATTTAGGAGTAATATAATAACAAAATGCTGACAGATTCCGGTGGAGCTTCAGGAACCATCTTAAAAATATTTTTGGCTGATATCTCGGAACCTATTTTGCATTATTGCACAAAATAAAATTTCACATCTCTTATTTCCAGTAAAAACTTTCCGCGAAATGTACCTACCGTTTACGATTTACCTACTGCTCACTTAATAACCGTAATTATGTTTTTTTTACAATACATAATATAATACTTGTGTATGTGTCAATATCGATCGATATATCGATATTACTTTCACCTCCCTAAGCAATAATAATAACGATACACCTACATCATCACTACAATATGCCCTGCCCCCAACCCGTGTAGTGCAATAGACAGAGTTTTTAAGTTTTTAAGTCTAAAATATCGACTTTTAGATGCTAATAATTTCTATTGTAAGCAATATTTCTTTAAAATCAAAAGGTACGTAGGTACATAGATTTCTATTATATCTACAACATTTCCAAAGATTATGAAATTTGGACTACGTTTAGGGGATGAAAAACGTTATCGCTTTTTGTACAAAAATGTACAGCTTCACAATCCTCTTAAAAAGGCCTTAAAACCATTTATTTAAAATCAAAACTGTAAATAAGGTGGGTGGACCATGGAACCATGTTACTTCGAAGGCCTATTATCAAAAAGTCATAGTTATTGCCACGTGATGACAAATTCCTTTTACTTACTCTAATACCTATCTATCTTAAGGACATAGACGCGGCGGCAAGTCTCTCATGCCAATATTATGTTAATGCGGTCCATCGATATATTGAGTTCTCTTTTTTTGACGTTCAAATTGTAAGTCGCGCTCACAGAGAAACTTAAGTTTTTAAGTAAATAACTTATTATTTTCATTAATTTTTGTTACACTGAATTAGTAATAAGGGTTGGTTATAGTAATAAAGAAAAAGTTACCACTTTATTATGATTTCAGTCTATATCGGTAGTTTCCCTAGAAAAGTCAATGGTTCCTTGTAAGGCCAATCAAACCAGGACAGTTAATTTTTTTTAAATTTTACTATTAAGGTTCTTGAAAACTTATTTTTTATCAATATAAAACTCATTATTACCTTTAAAAACATTTCTTTATTATAATTTCTAAAAGATTCTAAGTTATACCACATATCACATAATACTATACTAGCTTATACAATTGTGATCAAGCTATTTTCGTTGAATAAATTAAATGGATAGATAATTTTGAGCGTTTAATGTTACGTTATAATGAAAGACCTTTTAATGTAATTTGAGTATAAGCAGATATTTTGATAATAATAACGTTAGTTTTCAGTTCAATGACTGATTTATAATATTGGCCTTGTATGGGGCCCTGTTCCTAGCAAGGCCATTAAGAAGAGCTTTCCAAAAACTATATAGTAGATAGTGATTAATTTTGCAATAAAAAAAGTGTTTAATGTGTTAGATAATAAAACTGAGTGTTATTAAAAAATAAGTTTGTTTCATTTATCCAGTAAATAAAAAAATTATAACTGTTTATTTCTTAAGGTGGTCTTCCATGGTCCACCCACCTCATGGGTATTGCTATTTGTCCAATAATCAGATGATAAAGAAATAATTACATTCGTCCGGCTATTATCGGTTTGTACTTTAATATCTATATCACATCTTTTGCTTTCTTATCTATACGAGTATATATTTTTATAATATATAAAAGGCTTTGTCCTGAATGATTGATGGATCAACGCACAGCCTAAACGGCAGATCGTAAAAATGTGAAACTTGGAGGGTGTGTTCTTTGTATGACATAGACATCAGATAAGAAAGGATTTTCCAAAATTCTACTCCTAAGGGGGTGAAAAAGTGGGGCAAAGTTTGTATGGGACAACGTGATTCCATTGGTTCAATTTACTTAAAATTATGCATAAACATTCTTTAACAGAATTGTTGGAAGACGTGGTTCATATTTTATTGAAACTCATCGCCTAATGTAGTTAAAAAGGGGTAGAAAGTTATTTTGGGGATGAGTTGATATACTCCTTAGTGAATTTGATTTTAATGACATTTTATTTTGACACATGTTTCAAAAATCTATCCGATTACAATTTATTTATTTATTTATTTATTTATTTATTTATTTATTTAGGAAACAAACGGTGTAACATAACAGTTATGGCATAACAAACAATTAATAGCACAGAACCAATAAAAGTTTCCATTATTAAAATACACTTATAGCAAAGGAATAGTTACAGATGCCAAATATATTAAAAATAACAATAAAAACAGACTAATTAATTAATAAGAGAGACAGAGACACAATAATTAATAATTACAATTACATTATAAAATCTTCAAAATATAAATTCATTAAATAAAATACATATTTAAAAATTAACAATGTAAAAATGTAAATTAATAAAATCAATAACAGCTTACATTAATCAAATTGTGCATAATACAAATTTTAAATTTATTAAGAGAGAGATGAAATATGTCATTACTAATAAAAAGTTTATTATACTGATCACAACTTCTAATGATGAATGAATTTTTTGCAAATTTAGTTCTGGTAGCAGGGACATAAAAAGTGGATTTTTGTCTGGGAATAGTATTACGTGGACATTTAAAATGTAATTTAGACAGTAAATAAGGTGAATCGATTTCGTGATTCAAGATCTTATAAAGAAGGACTTGATCTCGCTGAGCACGTCGATCAACCGCTGACATAAGTGTGGAGAATTTCTTATTGTTAATAGAAAAATTAACTGGGAGGTTCTTAATAAATCGATCATGTATACGTTCGATTCTACAAATATGATTCTTATACTGAGGATTCCAAACAGAAGAAGCATACTCTAAGATGGACCTAACAAAGGTGTTGTACAAAATGATGCGTGTTGACGGTTGCTTAAACTCCTTGGATATCCTCAGTACAAAACCCAGCATACGATATGCTTTGTTAGCGATATAAGCGACGTGCTCATCAAAGAGTAACTTGGAGTCGATTATAACTCCAAGATCTTTCACCACTCTAGTTCTGGGAATAGTTTCTCTATTTAATTTATATTGGTAATTAATAGTTGAACGCTTTCGAGAAAAGGTGATAACATTGCACTTTTTAATGTTCAAAAACAAGGAATTCATAGAACAGTAATTACTAAATCGATCTAAATCATTCTGAAAATCAACGCAATCATTTATACCCCTAATAATTTTAAATATTTTATTATCATCAGCATATAATAAAAATTTGGAGTGTTCGAAGACTAGGTTAATATCATTTAAATATAAATTAAAAAATAAGGGACCTAGATGCGATCCTTGTGGTACCCCGGACGGGACTGGAATAAAAGATGAACAGTAACCTTTTATAGTTACTGCTTGACTACGTTTGCTTAGGTACGATTCGATCCAACGTAGAAGGTCGCCGTGTACACCAATGTATCTTAATTTTTCCAGAAGAATAAGGTGAGATATTTTATCAAATGCCTTAGAAAAATCTGTGTACACGGCGTCCACCTGATACCCATTATCCATTGCACACGTAACAAAATCTGTAAATTCGCAAAGATTAGTTTCCGTAGATTTCCTGCCAATAAAACCATGCTGCTGCTCAATAATTATAGGTCTAATAACGGGAAACATTGTATCATAAACCATCTTTTCAAACATCTTCGGGATACAACTTAATTTCGAAATAGGTCGGTAATTTTTTATATCATGCTTGTCACCGCTTTTAAAGATAGGTACTACATAAGACCTTTTCCATTGAGAAGGCATAGTGCACGTCCGCAAAGATAGATTAAAAAGAATAAACAAGGGCAATCTAAGGCTCTCATTACATCTCTTCAAAAATATAGCAGGTACCCCATCTGGACCACAGCCCTTGTTTATGTCTAATGATTTCAAGTATTTATCAACAGTCAACACTGAAATACTAACAGAAGAAAGATTTAAGGTATTATTGCAATTAAGAACGTCTACATTAATATTATTGGTATACTTAATGGGAGTCTGTTCAAAAGAAGAGTAAAAGTAGTTGTTGAAAAGATCACTAATCTCTTGTCCATTGTTTGTAGAAAAATTATTTAGGTAAAACATATCGGGTAAGTCAGCACTTTGCTTTTTAGATTTTACAAACGTCCAAAAGTATTTAGAGTCTTTAGCAATTGTATTTTCAGCGTATTTCAGATAGTTATTATAACATTCGTTATCAACAACTTTTTGTCTCTTCCTTAGCATACGAAAAGTACAATAGTCACTATAATTTGCATAAATTTTCCATTTTTTATGGACTTTAATTTTTTCTTTGTTTATTTTTTTTAATGCAGAGGTATACCAAATGGGATATTTGTTATTACCATGAACAGTTTTAGTGGGTACAAGAGAGTCAATAACACCATTAATAATTTCGTAAAATACCTCGACTGCATGCTCAATATCTAAAGACTTAAAACGCTCTTGCCAATCAATTTCAAACAACCTTTTATTTATTTCATGATAATTCGCTTTCCGGAAAAGTTTAACGACTCGTGGAATATTCCTGAGGAAGTTACATAGTAAATTGGTAAATTCAATGTCTAAAGCAGGGTGATGTGAATCTTCTTTAACTAAAGGTATTTCACTGTGTTTTACACTAATACAATTAGAATTGCTAATCACCAGATCCAAATACCGATTATTACTATTAGGTATGCCGTTAAACTGGTTTAAATTATTTATTCGTAGAAAAGTAGATAATAGGCTAACTTGAGAATTTGAACCACTGGGTGTATGTAAAAGTTTAGTGACGTTAGTATCATCAACTCGAGACCAATTAGCGGCCGGAATATTGAAATCTCCAACTAATAAAAATGTGTCTTTAGGATGTAAAATGATTGCTTCAGACACCTGTTCGTAAAATTTAATTTGATCATCAAGTTGCAACGTACATTGGGGAAAGTAACCGCAATATATTCGAAAGTTGGTAAGATTGTTGTTTGACTTAATGTTTATACAGATAGTAATTACATCAAATGAGCAAGTATTAGTGGAGGGTTGAACTGCTACTTCTCTCACAGTTAAACCATTTCGAACAGCAATCAGAACGCCACCACCTAGATTATCATTCCGAGAGTCATAATCACGATCGCATCGGTAGACGGAGTATCTATAGTCGAAGAGTTCAGAATCGTAAATACCAGGCAACAACCATGTTTCTGTTAGACAAATTATATCGTATTCAACATTCAATAAGTTAGAAAAAAATGAAGACGTTTTCGAACGTAGTCCACGTACATTTTGGTAATACAACATTATTTTAGAATCCATTGGAATAAAATAAGACTATAACGACATTACTATTAATTATAAAATGTAAATATAAAAAACAACAATTCATCGACAGAAAATAATAATTAATTAAAAGTGAATTAAATTTTTTTATCCCTGTATTCATCCAGCATATACATTGAAAACAATAATTATAGTAAACCTTAAATAAAAAGTATAAAAAATATTTATTAAACCTATAAGATTCCAAATAATAAATACATAACAATAAACCTAATAATAGTTTAATTAAAATATTCATCTCTCTCTTAAAGCTGCGAAATAAAAATATAGGCATATTAATAAAGTTTAACAAGAACTTCACATGCATATAGAAATAAAAATACAGTAAATCAATAAAAACATTATTAGTACTTATATTATTTTTTTTAAATCATTTTCGGACTGAATGTGCAAAACAGGACTAGTATCGTTTTTTCTCACCATGATGGAACAGTTCTTAACCCATACATATTTGAACTTCTTTTCACGAGCTAGATCTTTACACTTTCGGAGAATCATTTTATTGAAACTAGTAAGGTGATCGTTAAAGTAAATGCTATGGCTATTACCTACATATCCGATATCACAGCACTTTAAATTCTTCTTTTCCCTCAATCTAGACAAAAAGTCGTCCTTTTTGTATCGAGACTGGAAACGAATAATTATAGGTCTAGGTTTTTTGGAGTCGTTTTGCTTAGGAGTGACTCTAGTGATGAAGTCAATGTCCGCAGCAGCAAAATTTTTAACATCGGCAACACCGGCAATTTTACTTATTGTGTTTAGTAAATTCTCATTTTTTGCTTCTGGTACACCGATTATCTCAATGTTAGATCGTCGCGCCCATTGCTCCTTTTTATTAATATCGTTCTGAAGAGCGGTCATAGCCCCTTGCAAATTCGAACATTCCAACCTACTAGCTTCGATTGTTCTAATTTTTGCTTCAACAGATTCCATCTTATTTGTGACGCTATCATATCTGTCGCTAAGAAACTGCACAGAACTGCGTAATGTAGATATTTCCATTCGAAGATCATCGAAAGATTTTTGAAATGAGGACAGGGCTTCTTTAATCTCTGATTTAATTATAGAACGTATTTCGTCCACCGTAATCTGCGCAAGACTTAAAGTTTTTTGATTTGACTTAGCGGATTTGTCCACATTGCTCGTTGTAGCCTTGTCACTCTTTGGCTTAGATCGCTTTGTAACATTACGGCAAGGAGTATCGTCTTTATTGTTACGAGGAGAGGCGCTGCCACAGGAGGGGCACCTCCACATCAGTCTTATGTTTTCATCGAGCTCCCAGTTCGGTGATTTAGATGGAAGGGCACAAGCGACGTGGAAGTTTCGTTCACAACGTTTACAAATAAGAGGATCGTGAGTTTCACATCTAATTTTGTTGCAGCAAGCAAATTCCATTTTGTTACGACTTACAAGTATACAAATAAAATTTAAAAACGAAAATAATTATATGAGGTTGGATTTGAACCTGGGGCGTTTTGGTTAAGCCACTAAACGTGCACCGATAGGCCAGCGAACGCTACCGGCGATTAATGAATTAGTCTATGTTGTCACAAGCAATACGATGCGTTGTGTTTTGAGGTCAATAACCTACGGCGACAAGGACACGGTCGTATTAACGTGTACACTTCAAACGATTGAATACGTGTAGGTAATTAACAGTTTCAACTTTCACTTCGAAATTTTGCACAATATACAGCAAATACTTTAAAAAATTTTGCACTACACTTTTATTAATTAGGTAAATTAACTAAATATATAAGGATTTTATAGTAAAATTCGGTTTTAACTAGCAAAACGAATTATTTGGCTGAGAACGACGGGGGGTGCATCTGTACCCATCTTTGCCTCGCGGCGTACTATATTTGACCTTTCAATTTTAAAGGGAATAACTTTTATGTGAGCGATTTTAACCAAATTTTTTGTTCGGGAATCGTTCGGGATCGGAAATTAATAGCGTTCTTGTACCAAAGTTGTTTTAATTATTTAAAAACACGAGCACAGTCTGTACACAACACTAGTCTATGAGCACTGTAATTCACTTGTTAATACTCCTTCTCAATGCTTCTTCACTACTCTTCACTTTTCCACAATTTCGTATTTCTAGTCTTCACTCAACTTCGACTCGATGTCAACATCTCTCTACACACTGCCGGCCTTTTTATATGCATAAATATTAGAACATTCTAGTATCGAAAATTCAAAATGTTTCTCGTAATTTCGAATCCTTTCCCGAAAGTGTTTTTTCTCTCTCTAACACATTAGAATTTGTAATAAACTGTTCCTGTCATCTAATTGACATAAGTTAAAAATTGACATTCGCCGTTCTTAGGCACGGTACAAGCGTGCTATTATGACGAGTTTACACTATATATTACGCGACATTATTATTACAGTGGAATAATATTGTAAAGTATATAAATGTGGTATAAATTAAAATAAAATAAAAAAAATAGTACACATACTAATTAAGTATATGTTTTTCATCTATGTGTATAATATTTTTATTTGCTTTTAAAAAATATTATTATAAACTAGCGGCTTCGCCCGCGTTTATTTTTTTAATCGCTACTACTTCATTCGATCACTCGCTAGGTTGATCTGTAGATTGCCTGAAAATTTCTCCAAAATTACTCCAGTTATTTCAGAACCCATATAATATGTGCACGCCCTCTTCCGTTCTTGGAACCGCCTACCTCTTCCAATTGTACGCTGTGCTGCGCTTTATATTTCTATTAGTAGTAATTTGTTAAGATTGACATTTTTATAGTCGTATTATCTTTTGAATGGATTTTTCGATTTGTATAATTCTTAAAGTTATTTCAAGTTATTGTCAGACATTAATTCGAAATAATGAGAGCACTAAGACCTCAATCTGGCCATGTCGAAAAACCGTTCTTAGTGGACTTCTACTAACTATTAAGTAACTCCATACCAAGTTTTAAGTTTAATGCACAGAAATTAGGGGACTTTCATACAAATTTGTGAGATCCCTTAGACCACCTCAATCCGACCCAGTCGCAAAATCCGTTCTTAACGGACATCTACTAACTATAAACTTCCTCCGTGCCAAATTTATAGTTTGTATTTCAAAAAATGAAGGAATTTCATACATACTTGGGAGAGCCCTTAGACCTCCTTATTCCAGCCCTGTCTCAAAATTCGTTCTTGGCGGAGGTTTACTAACAATTAACAACCTCCCTGAAAAATTTAAGTTTGTAGCACAAACGATGAAGGACTTTCATACAAATTTGTGAAAGCCCTTAGACCACCTTCATCCGACTCTCTCGCAAAATCCGTTCTTAGCGGATGTCTACTAACTACACATTACCTCCCTGCCAAATTTGAAGTTTGTAGCACAAAAAATGAAGGACTTTCATACAAACTTGCAAGAGCCCTTAGACCACCTTATTGCGGCCCAGTCGCAAAATTTTTCTTAGCGGACAACTACTAACTTTAAACTACCTTTCTGCCAAATTTAAAGTTGCTAGTATAAAAATGAAGATATTTCATAAAAACTTGCGAGAGCCCTTAGACCTTCTTGACCTAGCCCTGTCACAAAATTCGGTATTGGCTGACGTTTACTAACAATTAACTACCTCCCTGCCAAGCTTAAAGTTTGTAGCACAAAACCTGAAGACTTTCATACAAACATGCGGGAGCCCTTAGACTACCTTAATCCGGTCCTGTCGCAAAATCCGTTCTTAGCGGACGTCTACTATTTATAAACTGCCTCCCTGCCAATTTTCATCTACATACGTCCAGTAGTTTTCGAGATTTCGTGATGAGTGATTGAGTGTTTTTCGCATTTATATATATAGATTAATTATTACGTACTAATTGATAAATGTATGTAAATTTTCTGGAATGATTTAAACGGGTTGTTTAGTAGCTACCTGGTTGTTCGTTGGCGGGAGCTCGTGACACGATTGAGTACTATTGATTTATAAATAATAATAATAATAATAACTTTATTTCTCAAAAAGGTTACACATACAAATATATCTTAGGTCAAATTATAGTTTCACATAACAGTGCATTATATATCAGTTGAATGCCTCTGCTGCCGTACTAGGATAACCTGTGTTACGGCAAACAGCGCCCACCCCTCAAACATGGGCAAGAATGATAATGTAAAACTTAATTATATTTTTATAAAGAAAAAATACAGAGATACAAAAGTAAATGTGTGTGTGTGTGTGTGTGTGTGTGTGTGTGTGTGTGTGTGTGTGTGTGTGTGTGTGTGTGTGTGTGTGTGTGTGTGTGTGTGTGTTTGTGTGTGTGCGCGCGCGCGTGTGTGTGTGTTGTGGTTGTCATAGCAATGTAGAAAGCGAATTATATCAATTGTAGCTGTCTAAAAGCCCACGGCCCGTTTTCTCACAGATCAGTCCGCGCCGCGCCGGACCGACGGGCCGTGGGAATCGATGCATCCGATGAAGCCCGTGGTGGCCTCTTGTCGTCCGTCCGATCCATCGGGAGTTGGTAAGTTCAAAGGCGCGGTGCGGCGCGGCGCGTCGGCGCCCGTCGCGGCCTGTATGGGCGCGTCTACGTTGCTCCACGGCCAGGTATTCTCAGTCGAGCACATGCGCTAGGAACAGGAACAGGTGGATGCGCAGCACGCAACGTTGGATGGTTTTCGTGCTATTAGCCTTTGGGGTAAGTTTTTACCCCACTATGTTATTAGTGTAACATATTTTTTTTCGAACAAGTTCTTGTTTTTTTAATATTATTAACATACATATTTTTCCCACAAAATGTTAAAATATTTAAATGAAGAACAAATAGTGACCATGTTCAATGATTCAGAGGAAGATGGACTTACACATCTGCCACTAAATCAATTTGAGAGTGATTATGAAGATGGCGTAACTGCTGAAAGTGATCATGACACAGAAAGTGAGATGGAAATTGAAAGCGATGCAGAAGCATCATCAGATGAATATTTCAACAGTAATCAGTTTTCATATTCAGAGCTTGCAATCTTGAATCAAAAATGAAACGGCGAATCTTCATCAAAGATCTTGGTCCTTCTTTGATTAAACTTCATGTTAAAAAGAGAAAACATGATGCTTTCAGGTATCCGAAAGAGCTAAGAGAACAAATTTATAATTTTCTTGGATGTTGATTAACGATGGCGAAACACCAGCAAAGAGAGTGAAATCTGGACACTGTTACCTCTGTACGTAAAGATGATCGAAAGTGAACAAAAACGAATAAGTAACATTTATAGTCCTGAAAAAAAACTTAAACCAAAGTCAAAGTAAAATCGACCTTTTTTGTATATATTTAAATAAAAATGATGAAATTAACTACAAAAAGTTATCAAGCAATGATATGAATATTATTTTGTAATATATATACAAAGCTTTTTTGTACAAAGCTCTGGAATTGGGGTGAATTTTTACCCCACGATGTTGGTTATGTAACAAAAAGTCACTATGTTAGTTAGGGGTTAATCGTTCATTTCGCCTGCGGCGACGCATGCGCGTACACGTACTTGATGGAGTGGAGAATGTCAGACAACAGACCGCACCAGGCGGGCACGGGCCGTGGGAACGCTCAAAACGGGCCGCGACGGGCCTACACGGGCGGAGCAACGCCTGGCGCGGCCCGTCGCCCGGCGCGCCGTGGGACCGCACCGTAAGAGTTTTTCAGTTTCATGGTTTGATAGGTTCAAAAAGAAGTTAACAAGTTTCACCTTACATATATTACTATTGACAGAGAAAATATCTAATTTTTTATTAATTTTATCATAAATAAACGGTCCCATTTCAACTCGGCATGTTGTTTTAGAACAATATTTTGTCAGACTTTCAGAACTATTTGTTGAGCAATCTCAAGACATTTCAGTGTAGTTTTCGGTGCTCCACCCCATGAGGATATGCAATAAGAGATGAGTGATTGACATAATGCAAAGTACACACGTTTTAAAATAAGGGGTTCAACGATCTTCCGTAGGTTTCTAAAAATACTGGATAATTTACGGATTCGATTTGCTAAATTAGAAATATGCATTTTAAAGTTGAGATGACTGTCTATAATAACACCTAAATATTTAATGGTTTCGACTCGTTCTAGAGATTGACAGGAACAATTTTAACTTTTTCTACAAGAATGGGATATCAGTTGATATTCTACACTTGGTCTTCTTATATTACGAATAGAATGAGCTACTTGGTCTTTTCTGTGTTTATTGTTAGAGTATTGTTCCATAACCACTCATTAACCACATCAAGACCGTATTGTGCAGCAGCGAAAACATCGGATCAGGTATTTGCAACAAAAATTAAAGCAGTATCGTCTGCATAAGAGATTAATTTTCCTTGAGGGAAAACTAACGAAGCTAAATTGTTAATATAAATCAAGAATAAAGTTGGGCCTAATGTACTGCCCTGGGGCACTCCATGATTAACCGCAAGACTATCGTTAACGTAATCACCAATGCGTATGTGATATGCGATTGTGAACGATCAGAAAGGTAACTTTCAAATAGTTTTAATTGAGTTCCCCTTATTCCCAGATTCTCAAGTTTGTAAATTAGCTTAGTTATAGAGATCGTGTCAAAAGCTTTTGCTAGGTCCAAAAATATTGAAATTACTTTATTACCCTTATCCAAACCCTTAAACAAAATCAGTCAGTGTAAACACTGGATCACCTGTGGATTTACCTTTGCGAAAACCGAATGGATTCATTGAAAGTAGATTATTAGTTTCCAAATATTGAATGAGCCTATTATTTAATATCTTTTCTAATATTTTCGATAGAGACGGTAAGATAGATATGGGTCTATAATTACAAGGTAGTTTTTTATCGCCACTTTTATGTATAGGGTGAATCTCCGATTTTTTGAGAATTGTAGGGAATATTCCTGTATTAAGACATAAATTAAAAATATGTGTTAGAGGCAGGCTAAAAAAGCAAATATGATCTTTAAGAAACCTATTTGAAATAAGGTCCCATCCAATGATATTATAAGTAAAAAGGTGTAGATACGTTACCTAAACGACATTCTACCTTCAAAAACGGCACACTAACGCACACATGAATAACTAAAAATATTGCAATAACACTGAACACACTACATTACGATTAGTTGTCAAAATAGGATGGCATGATTCAAGTATCGCCAGTGAAAAAGAGACAAATATAATTCGCGACAGTGCGTCGTCAACCCGTGACTATGTTCAGGTGGGCCAATTAGCCTAGTTTTGGTGTGCCGCTTTTTGAGCGCGTATGACTTATCTACACCTTTTTTCCTAGTATATCAATGGTCCCATCCAACTAATAACTAACTATATGAGACTACATAATTAACTAAAACTCAGAACCATAGATATATAACACCTAGATGGAGCGTAGGTCCAAGCTATTTGTAACCACTTTTTTTGGCTAGATTTCGAGATGTGGCTAGATACGTTTCCCGTCGTGTCAATGTCAATTGTCAAGTTACACAACTACATACGTACAACTTAGGTACTTACTTAGTCTTAGCTCCCGCTTTATTTATTTAAAAATGACTTGCTGTGCAGTGAAAGGGTGTCATAAGTCATAACACGTCACATAATAAAACTAAGAAAAAGAAAATCAACATTATTTGGCTGTATGTGTTCGTGCCTTCGGTTGCAATTACGTGACACTTACGCACACATTCATACTAATGCTACTTCAATATTGAGCGGAATTATGTATGAAACTATCAGTCTAGGTATTATTAGTCTAAGCTCAGAACCATCAGGAGATTATTAATCATTGAAAAATAAAACTAAGATTAGTAGTAATAGCACTGCAAATTAATAATAAATTTAGTATGATAATATAATAAACATGACTGATCACTGATGACAGTTGTACTGAGAAAGTAAAACGTCAATGCTACGATCGATACACAGACAATAAAATTACTAATATTACTATTAAAAAATAGGGATTGGTGGTAGAAGGATAAAAATTTAGGGTTATATGTATTTTTGATAGCAATCATAAAAAAATAAAAAATAAAAATTTGGTCTAAAAACAATTGTAGGATACTGTGATAAAAGTATTTTATGTTATTGTACTCTGTGTACCAAATATTGATACATTTTTCGACATTGTCAAGCACAGTCGATGTCAAATAGACTCACTCGACAGTTTTGCCCATGGAGATTAGAAACCAGGAGAACCAAGGCCCTAGAATGTAGTGTCTCAGAAATATTGTCAAACCAAGGAGGCGCTGCGATCGCTATGTTGTCTCAATGCCTAACTTCACGTTGTCACAATAGTGACAGTACTCATAAATAGCTAACTTGACAGATACTACTTATTGACGGCAGCGCGCTATAAACTCTACAAATTTTCAGAGACAGACGGGTAATGCTTTAGTATGAAGCGTTGGTTCTCCTGTATCTAACCTCCATGGTTTTGCCACTCGTTCTTGTCGTTTCTGGTATAATCCAGCCATTTTATGATGGTTGTCAGATGTCAACAATACATAGAAATATTGACTATATTTAACTATGTTACCGACCAATCTCCTTCGTGTCTTCTCCATTCTACGTGACCATGGAGGTTAGATACAGGAGAACCAACGCTTCATACTAAAGCATTACCCGTCTGTCTCTGAAAATTTGTAGAGTTTATAGCGCGCTGCCGTCAATAAGTAGTATCTGTCAAGTTAGCTATTTATGAGTACTGTCACTATTGTGACAACGTGAAGTTAGGCATTGAGACAACATAGCGATCGCAGCGCCTCCTTGGTTTGACAATATTTCTGAGACACTACATTCTAGGGCCTTGGTTCTCCTGGTTTCTAATCTCCATGTACGTGACATTGGCGAAGTAATCTGTGCTCAACTGGCACGCCTTGAAGCCATTAAACAAAAGAATTGAATTGAATTGACTATATTTAACATAGTTGGATAATAAGACATTTTATTTTACATTTGATTAAATTTTGTGATAAGTAACAATAAATGCAATAAAATAATGTACTTACAAGTGAAAAGAAATAGTGCTGCTTCCGCTGCAGTTTTAACACCATTTAACAGAAAATTTAGTCCTTTTTGGGAGATGTTTTGTTAACAAGTAAGTGCTTGAAACTGACGCAAAAACAAACGACCAAGGCTAAAATTTACTGGTTACTGACAAGACCGGTAAAGTACCGGTACTGGTTACTGATAAGTCCGCTTATATGTCGGGTCCAGTGGCTATTCGTTCATGGTTTCACATTGTATTGTGACAGTTGTAAGAACACATTCTTTAAAGGTGATTATAATAAATAAATCTTAAATCTATAAATCTTGTAATTTATTTTTATAATCCAGTATCAAATAGATTTGTATAATATACAGATAATAAATATACACTATTTACTACTCTTTCTAATTACACTAAATGGATTTATTTATGTTCCAACCGTCACCTTTAATCAACCCTACTAATATAAATGTGAATGTAAGTTTGTTTGTTACGAAAACTACTTATCCGATCATCATGAAACTTTGTACACATATTCTTGAAGGTATTAGAAGTAACGTGCTCATTTAATCTTAACATTTCTTCTTTTTTCTATCGTTTTTCAAATTTAATATAAATGGGATTCTTTGGTCTTAGGATTATGTCGACGAAAAAACTAATATCTTGAGGTTTAGTAACGGGCAGCAACCGATATTTACGCAGCACTGCTGATAGCACCAATTTCATTTGCATCATTGCAAATTTTTGACCTGAAAAATAATGATAAAAACTTAAAAAACGAAATCAATAAGCTTTATTACGGATGCAACCCAAAATTTATATTACATATAATTTTTCTATTTCTATTTTGCACTAAACTATTTTAAAATATCGTCAGTGTTGTTGAAACCAAAATGAAACTTCATTTCACCGTCTGCTTGTGCCAAAATTATGTGCAGTTAGTATCACATTCTTGCTAACTTTAATTCTAACTCAATAGTCCGCCTTGGATAGAAAGAAAACCTGTACTACGAGTATCATGTTTTATTTAATATAACAACTATCAAATCGCTCAAAAGTACACTATAGAGTATGATAACTTGTTAATCATGTAAAGTATAAGACACATAAAAAAAAAGTATAAGAATCCACATCTAACCTATGCAATTCCTAGGTCCCGCGCTAAATGGTATATATGCGAAAGGGTGCCAAGTAGGCACTTCCATGAATCTTTCCGGGCGAAATCGCAATGGTTCCACAAATTGATCACTGCGTCGATGTAAGTCGAAAATGAAAATAGCACAATTAGTTCCAGGCGGACACTTGTAGTTTTCTGAAAAATATCAGTTTGAAAGTGTAAATGAAGATGTTGACTGCATTAATTAATGGGTAAAAATGTTTTTTTTTTTGTGGATTTAAATCTATGTATTTAAACGTGGTTTAAACGTGGGTATCACTAGAAAAACACTGGAGCAAACCAAGAGTATATCGCTAGTCTTATATATAAAAATCTCGTGTCACAGTGTTTGTTATGGAACTCCTCCGAAACGGCTTAACCGATTTTTATTTGTGTATATTTGGTAGGTCTGCCTTTTATCCTTTTACCCCAATTACCCTAAATTTTAATCCTTGTACTAACAATCCCTATTTTTAATAGTTATTAAAAGGCGCCCGCCGCCTTTTAATAGTTATTAAAAGGAGCCGCGGGAATTGCTAGTATAAAATAAATAAACATTGAAGTCATCACTGACCACAAGTTTTTTTTTATTTAAAAAGAATTCAATTGTGCTAGGGATTAGTATTAATCAATGTTATTATGACGTTACTTACTTAGAGTAAGTGGATCATCACAAGTCCTTGATATAAGATTTACAGGTGGGTATAGCCTTAGTGATTCTTTGATGCAACTTTCTAGGTACTTCATCCCTGTTAGATCATTTGTTGTAGCAGTCCTTTCAGATGTACCAAAAATTTGGAAACATTCTGCAAAGGCTTTGTCCTAAAACATTTAAAATATTATGAAAAAATATTTGTTATTTTAAATATATATATTTTTTATCTATATACACTTAGGTGCAAAACTGTCCCAACCACACATGAAAATCATATTTTTCGTAAAAAAAAGAAGTGAAATAATTATTCAAAACTTTAACTATATTTTTACAATAGCAGACATGACACAAAGTAAGAAAATGAAAAATTTAATTGTTACATCTCTATTATGTATTCATAAACACAAAATAATATTGGGACACTTTTGCACCGCTTTGGAAAAAATAAAAATTCGAAGCTGTAATGTTTAGTCCGAAGACCTTTTGCTCTCATCACTTCTGCCAATCTCTTCGGCATACTTCTAACAAGTTTTAAGCACTAGTCAAGAGAAATTTTATATTGTTCTCGTACTCGTTTCCATAAAATATTGACATCAGTCAACCATCATCAGATGGTGGTGAGTCATAATCCCTTAGTAAAGTCCTATTCAAGTCTATCTTAAATTTTTTATGGCTTTAAGGTCTGTTCTCAGTGCAGGCTATTGTAGAACTTCAAATTCTAACTTATTCAACCAATTCGAACTAATTTTTTCGCGAGTGCTTGAGGTCTTTATTGTATTGAAAAAGTATTCTTTTTTCAGGTAGCGGCATATTTTCGATAGTTTCTGTCAAATTTGTATCTTTAATATTGAGATACAATTCTTTTTTCATTATGTCGTTAAATCTTCTAACAGATCCAGTTCTGTCAGCCACGCAGCTCAAAATTTTGACATTTTCACCCCCATGGTTCACTGTTTGTATGAAATCTTTTACATTCTTCTTCTCTTCGTCTCTCTTCCAATTCCATTGCCTTCCGTATGTAGAGTATCTGTTAATCTTTGTTTTACACGACTCCAATCACCGGCTGTCCACGACTAATACTTCTTCACAAACTTAAGACGAGCTTTTAGTTTTTTTTCGACAGTAAAAGCTTCTTCTTTTTATCTACACGGCTCTAAAGTCAGCCGAATATAAAGCCCATTGCTCTATTCACTTACTTACTATTTTACTAGTATCTCTGCGAACTTGTACTGATGCATTTAAGGCCGATTTTGCTTCTCCCGCAGTCAGGTGTCTCATCACTCGTTGAGTACCGGTCGAGTATATGATAAATATCTCAAGTACTCGCGAAAAAATTGGTTCGAATTGGTTGAATAAACAAGAATTTGAAGTGCTACAGTAGCCTGCACTGAGCACAGACCTTAAAGCCATAAAAAATTTAAGGATAGACTTGAATAGGACTTTACTAAGGGATTACGACTCACCACCATCTGATGATGGTTGACTGATGTCAATATTTTATGGAAACGAGTACGAAAACAATATAAAATTTCTCTTGACTAGTGCTTAAAACTTGTTAGAAGTATGCCGAAGAGATTGGCAGAAGTGATGAGAGCAAAAGGTCTTCGGACTAAACATTACAGCTTCGAATTTTTATTTTTTCCAAAGCGGTGCAAAAGTGTCCCAATATTATTTTGTGTTTATGAATACATAATAGAGATGTAACAATTAAATTTTTCATTTTCTTACTTTGTGTCATGTCTGCTATTGTAAAAATATAGTTAAAGTTTTGAATAATTATTTCACTTCTTTTTTTTACGAAAAATACGATTTTCATGTGTGGTTGGGACAGTTTTGCACCTAAGTATATATATAAAAATGAATTGCTAAAACTCGAACTCGAAAACTGTTAGTCTCGCTAAAACTCGAGAACGGCTGGACCGATTTGGCTAATTTTGGTCTTGAATTATTTGTGGAAGTCCAGAGAAGGTTTAAAAGGTGAATAAATACGAAAAAAAAAATTTAGGTCTTTTATTTATCGATTGAGGTAGAACGAAGTCTGCCGGGTCAGCTAGTATTTTATAGTTAAAATGAATGAAAATTTAAGCACTTTCAGTAGTATACTCAGACATATAATTACCATATGGTGAGTGAAAAGTGAAAACCATACTACAAATGTGTTGCGTTATAAATTATTTTTAACAAAAAAACAAAAAACCGACTTCCAAACTAAATAAATCTAAACTAAAAAGTAGAAAATAATACTTTTAAGAACTTTGTTAATTTTGATGTCGGTGCCAGCCAGATATTTTGATTATTTTTACAAATTAATAGATTAATCGAATATGTATCTATTTATGCCAGCCAAAGCAAACCCTAAATAAGCTAACATTACATCTAGTTAACAGGAACCCCAGGTAAAGTAAAGAAACCTCGAGTAAACATTGAGTAAAACAAATTATTCATTCGTCGGCCACTATGTTAATACCCAACATACCTTGCACTTCCTCACGACATCAGTTAGCAGTTACCACCCCCATCATAATATCATCAACACTATAGTACTGTTAATACCTCGCTGCAGACTCGGCCATAAATCATTCGAGTGTTTCGCTCTCTTTCCCAATCACGGACCTTATGGCACGGCATTGTGCATTACTACGCTGTGCATTACTGCAGTCGATGAGTGATATTGATAGTTCTTTTTTTTGTATCTTTATAAATGGGTGATAGAAATAAAAACACGTTTATTTGACACGTAATGGTCTAATTTATATTTGTAGCGATTTAAATATACTTAATAGCACAGCACAACTAAAATAGTTATACTAAATAGGCTAAACATATTTGCTAATTACCCTCTTTAGTTTTTAATAATTAGTTAGTTAATCATATTAGTACCCATTAGTTACCCTGCATACTTGAATGAATGCAGTATGTTTACGTCGTAACCTTGATGATTCCGTTATCGATAGCGGCCTTGCGCGCGCGCAACTAGCGCACATCCCTAGTTCGATTATGATTTATGGCCGAGTCTGCAACGAAGTATTAACACTACTATCATAGTATAAAGAATAACAAGTAGGGCAACTTCATACAAGCGCACCGCGCGCGGCTTGTATGTGTGTCATAGTATCTTTACGTTGCCGCAAGCACACTCAAACAATATCTCGAACCGTTTATCAGTGCGCCAGTCAAGGCTAACGCCGCACAAGTTTCGCGCGTCACGGCTTTTCACTATATGAAAAATGTGTGATATTCGTAGAACAACTTATTGCTGTGTGTTTGGGTGTCTAAATTCTTCATCGATTCCAGAGTTGTCTTTGTTCAGATTACCTACTGAACAGGAAAGGTAAACAAATCACTTATTCTAGCATATAATTTATACTTGATGATGAAATACTTATGTAGGTACTTTTATTTTTGTTGTATTAGTTTATTATTTTAAAAGGATGTGATATGATTTTATAAATATATTATACTTTTTTTTTAATTGTTACTAATAGCATATTTATGTTTTTGTAAACGCAAGAAATTAAAGAATTTATTTTATTTATTTACAAGCAAGTAACTACAGGCCTAATAAAAATAATCATAAACATGTAGAAACAAAATGTTTTACATTCTTAAATGTATATAAATAATAAATATTTTTTAATAACACACTTCCCGGCCCTTGCCAATTTCTGAGCACTGAATTAAAATTTAGCTACAGTGACAACCCTGTGACAGGCAACTACGGTAGGTTATTATATCGCGGATTGGGTCGAAGTTGCCCTACTTGTTCTCTTTATACTATGCTACTTTAGTGAGGAGACTATTGCGTTACAAATTATATAGTCTAACCGTTATGGTAGGGGAGCCCAAGAGGGGATTTTGGGATTTACTCATTACCCTTAGATATAATATAAGGATACCTTACATATTTATAAATACAACCAACCAGTATGTACCGTTAATATAGGGGAGTAAAAAATTTGCAAAAAAAACGGGCGGTTTCGATTTTCTTCCTGGCTGAAAAAAATAAAATACCAAAAAGGTTTTAATCATTTGAACATGTTACTGGCCAGTTATAAAAGTGCCATAATGTTTATAAGAGTACATTCCAAATTCAATTTTTTGATTGAGCCTGGTTTTCAATGAAAACAACTTTTAACTACATTTTGTGGCGCGAATTCCCAATAGTTAATATCGACTCTAATTTACTTTTTGTCAATTTTTATTAAATTATCTGATGTCCTTGACATTTAAAAGTATTCTTATTGCTGTTTAGCAATCTCGAAAATGGTAGATAAAGTGATAAAAGCGAGCAAAATTATTGCGCTGCTTGAAGAAGGTTGCAGTCAATTCTTCGTGGCTCAGAGGCTAAATGTGAGTCGGTCGACAGTTCAAAGGACTTGGCAGCGCTATCAAGAGACCGGTTCCGTCAAGAGAAGACCTGGTTCTGGTAGAAGACATGTACCGAACCACGGGATGATCGTTTTCTAGTTAGTCAAGCGTTGAGAAATAGCAAATCTTCTTATGTGGAAATCAAGAACAGCCTCGATGAAATAAGAAATGTGCAAATTAGTCTATGGACGGTCAGGAGGAGGCTTCTCACTGCTAATATACACAGTCATCGCCCGGCACGCGGCCCTAAATTACTCCGTGGACATCAAGTTGCCAGGCTTAGCTTCGCTCGAAATTGTGTGTCATGGACTCATGAAGACTGGGATAGGGTATTGTTCTCCGATGAAGCTAGGATATCTCTGCATGGTGAAGACCGACGTCGGCGAGTTCTACGTAGACGAGGAGAACGCTTTGCAGAGGCATGTTTTGAAGAAATCACACCGTATGGAGGGGGCTCTGTTATGTTTTGGGCAGGAATAAATTCTATGGATCGTACGGAGTTAGTCTTCATCGAAAACGGTACACTGACTGGACACCGATACATAACGGAAGTTCTAATTCCTTATGCACAACCCGCTTTAACCGCTCTTGGCGAAAACTCAATTTTAATGGACGACAACGCTCGCGCCCACCGGTCTGGCGATGTGGAAGCGTATATGCTAGAAGTCGGATTTCGTCGTTTGGACTGGCCATCTAGAAGTCCGGACCTCAATCCCATAGAGCATGTCTGGGACGCTCTGAAGCGACGAGTGAGATCAGTGCAGCCGGCTCCGCAGACCATCAGAGAGCTAAAGAATGTGATTACCGCGGAGTGGGAACGTATTCCCTAAGAAACCATAAAAGATATACTCGCTAGCATGCCCAGACGAATGCAAGCTGTGATTTCAGCAAGAGGGGGTCACACTCAATACTAAACTTTTATCTGCTTTTAATGTATTCAAGAAAAACAAAGAAATTAACGCGTTTCATTTTTATTTAGCAATCAGGTACAATAATAGTGTTTTGAGCTTAAGCATTATTTTTCAATAATTTAATCAAAATGTTATGATAAAAGTGATGAAAACTATTCCTTCCTAATTAATTTATAAAATTCTGAGGATAACAATAGTTAAGCTTAAGTGCCCTCCGGACTTCTAGATGGCCAGTCCAAACGACGAAATCCGACTTCTAGCATATACGCTTCCACATCGCCAGACCGGTGGGCGCGAGCGTTGTCGTCCATAAAAATTGAGTTTTCGCCAAGATATATATGTATATATATTATGTATATATATGTATATATGTATATATATATATATATATATATATATATATATATATATATATATATATATATATATATATATATATATATATATATATATATATATATATATATATATATATATATATATATATATATATATATATATATATATATTATTTGTGCAGGCTGCAGACGAATCACACTAAAAATTTAAGTTGGAGATTCGAAAGTGCTCGTCTTTTAAATAGTAACAGTCTTATTAATTTATCCACTTCATGCATTTGACAAAATTACAAGGAATAGCTTAAATGATCTCTTTTACCTGAGTTTCCTATATAGTTTTAATAATACAGAGCTAAAAATATAATTGTCACCTACCTGTTCTTCTGGGTGGTTGGCCAGTAACATTAAAGCAAACAAAAGAGCTGTTGAAGTTGTATCATGTCCCTAGAACACAAAAGGTATTAATAAGTACTACATAAATATTTTTAGTCTTCTTTTATAGCTGCATAAAGCTGCATTTTCTCCAATTTCATTAATTCTTTTAAGTCCAGTATAATATAACAAAACACTCTTATAAAATACCCACAGATATAAAAGACTTTTTCGTAACATAATAAATTATGCCCTAATTAATACTTCGAATTTGCGACCGACAGCTACACCTTTTTAATATACCTAATTTATATTAAAAAACGAGACTCTCTTCGCTCCGCTCGGGTTCGTCCCGACTTATGTTAATTTCTGAGAAAGTAGACTATTTCAAAGTATGAAATGTAAATCTATTGAGTAGCTTTCATGTCGCTTTGGTTTCATTTAAAAACCAATTATAGTTTCATAGAAAAAAAATAAAGTTAGGGGTTGCAACCCTTATTTTTTAAAAACGAATGAAGCTAGGGGTTTTATAATTGGCCTAATTTTTTTTCCAACAACTAGCAACAAAATAAAGGCACAAATGTCAAAAAAGACATCAGTGCAGATTTCATATGGAGACCCGATGAGACCCATTAACATAACATAAAAAAAAGGATTGATGAACTCTTAAGATTATAATGGAGAATAAAAAATAGGATTAAACTCATAGAATTCAGGGTACTTAAGTACTAACGCCACCGCAGATATAAATATGGCGGCGATTTTTAAGTGCCGCCATTCTACATCTAAAATTCATTTGGCGCCATTTTTAGGCTTTTTTTTAATAAAGTATTCGATTTATAATAGTGTTATTTTGTGATAGTTTTCGACTATGGCACTCGCCGGCCGCTGCCGCGGCACGCTCGCTACGCTCGCTCGCCTCATGCGATGTGGTCATATATCTAACCTAACCTGACAAACCTAGAAAGAAAGATTCTTAAAATTAACCTTATGAACCACTGACCTCTATAATACCACTGGACTGGCTGTTGTCAACGTGCTTTTGTGGCTGCTTGATATTCGCCATTTTGGCGCTGTCCGCCGCTGTCGGACGTAGCGAGAGTTTGAGGTACTAAAACTAATGATGTCGATATCAGCGAGCAAATATCGATAACTATCAATAATAAGATTTTACAATCAATAAAACTGTTTCAAATAAAGATTTTTATTTTTTTATTTTTATTAATCAATAACCGTATCATCATAATTACTACTTATGTTTTATTAACAACAAAATTAGTTCTCGGGACTCTCGCTAGTGGCGCTTCAAATGGACACAAAAAAATTGCTGTCAAACGCTTGGAACAGCCAGTCCAGTGGTATTATAGAGGTCAGTGTTATGAACCTATTATATACAAGCTCAAAGAAAATAGTTATTATGCTATTGCATAGCTATTAGCTTCAATCGCGGGCCTTGAGCGTGGAGACCGAATCCAGAAATTCCGTAACGAAAATAATGTGATATTTCATATTATTTTACAAACAGCTCCCTCTAGTATTGTCTACAGATTACATATTGTATTTAATAGATGGCGCTTTTTAACATTTTTTTTTCAATAATGACATGGGTGTCATTTTCGAGGTTTCTCGGGGTGCTGATTGCGAAAATGAGGTCCATTTTCAAATCCAAGGTGGCGGACATCCGGCTTTTTTTCAATAGATAATAAAATAAAATTTATATTATATTTATCGGTCACCACGCTCAAAAAGTGTAACTTGATTAATTTCAAAGAAAATAATATCAAAGAAAAAAAAACAAAGGAAAAAAACACTGCATAAATAAAATAAATAAATAATTATAATTGCATAAGTTGATAAAAACAGCTATGCAATAGCTTTACCGCAGCAGTCTCCGAGTGCCACACGTCTTTTTTACACGCTTTTTATTAGCTTCACCTGTATGTTTGTAACCGACTTCTTTGGGCGCGATTTTGACCCACTTCAAACGGCCAGATTTCGTTTGTTTCACGCTTTTTTTAAAATCAAATAATTAATTTAAATTCATTATTAAAATTTATTTTCTATTTTTTAGTTTGGTTTTCTATAAAAAGCGTGTTTTTAGTTTTTTTAAAACTATTATTTATTTTATGATATAAGCACATTCACACAAATCTATAGAAACACGAAAGTGCGGTAGCGTTAGTACGTAAGTACCGAATTCAGAATTCACTTCAGAATAAGTAGTGCTTACCTCAAACATAAAAGTATCAACTTCCTCGTTAATTCCCGCGGTATCAATTTTTCCCTGCTCCTCAATATCTAATAATAAATCTAACATTGCCAACCGCTTCTTCTTTTTGAAATAAAAATCTTCTTCAGCATCATTACTTACTTCTGCATACAAATTCTTATAGTTTCCGTTATCTCGACGATTTTTTATTACGCGGTCCCGAAATGTTCCTAATAAATTTAACAAATCCTTTTGCTTGCGACCAACCGAGCTTAAATTAAAAAGAAAATCTATATGGTACCAAATTCGTTGTCCTCTGTAAACTAAATATGTTCCCAGTGTATGTATCGCATCTTTATAACGGCTGCTCATGCCTGATGTCTCATCATCCAATTGGGTTCCCATAGCTGTCTCTGTAATATATACATAACATTTTTATAAGTATTTTACGAAATACTTGTAATTTGATGACTTTTGAATTTTGACTTACCACATAGTGAATTTAAAGTCATATTTGTTATAAAAGGATAAATATCAGTTTTTTGTTTGTGTACTTCGGATGCAAGGCTTTCAACAAATTTGTCAGTATTTTCAATGATAATAGTTCTGAAGTTGCTAAGGACTTTGAAATGAAATGCAGGGGTGAGAATTTTTCTTCGTTCAGACCATTTTTTACCTAAAAGTTTGTTTGATGTGAAAAGAAGTAGACAAAATATTTATTTATATAATAAAATATTTTATAAATATATAAGTTTAATATTATATTACCATTACTAAGCAGGAGACCGTCGTTTAACCAAGGGCGAAAAATTAAGTAAATATAACCTTTTCTATTATACTTCGTATTTGAAAGCACAGTCTGTAATAAACGTTTTATAGTTATTTGCATAAATTATTGTAAGGAAAACTGAGATAATTCTTATTGTTTTTAAGTACCTATTAAGTATATAAAATAAAACTCTTCTTATATATAAAGTTCTCGTGTCACAATGTTCGTTCCCGTACTCCTCCGAAACAGCTTGACCGATTCTCATGAAATTTTGTGAGCATATTGAGTAGGTCTGAGAATCGGCCAACATCTATTTTTCATACCCCTAAGTAATAAGGGTTGTCCCCTAAGTAATAAAAAATATTTATATACAAAACAACGCTTGCCGGGTCAGCTAGTCTTAGTATTAATGTATATATAGCTGTTTCTTCATCGTTTGTATTCCAACATCATATTACGTCTTATACCTACTCAACAGATTCTTATTTGAAATATATGTAGTTAGCTAAATAATAGTTAATACGCGAAAGGTTGTACTTAATGCTATAATGATCATTAATCAATATTTTATTCGTTAACATTAATATGTAATCTGGTGGCACAACTGTTCTCGCCAGTTGAGTAATAACAGAAAACAAAGTGTGACTTGATTTTTAATACTATATTTTCCTTGAAGTACCTACATTGTGCTTTTTGACTGATAGTGATAAGTAGGAATACTCAGATTACTTATAATATTCAGTTTAAGCACTTTTGACTCTACAATTTTTGTTTCGTTTACTAGGTGTAGGAAATACAATGGTTATTGTTTAATATAATAAGAGTATAATTAATAGTCTATGTAGTACCATTATACTCTTAATTACCTTGATAAGATCTAAAGCTTTAACTTTTTGTGGTAGAAGAACAGCGTTGCGGAACCATTTTTGCCAACATTTTTTCAAGTTATGTTTTTTTGATATAAATTATAATATCCTTCTTTAGATCTTGAATAATTTTAAAATTAAAAATTATCAGGTTTTGAAATGTCATCTCTTTCAGACTACATACTACATTAAAAATATATAAAATTTTTAACTATAATTTCTGATCACTTTTTCTTTTAGATTATAAAAAAGGAAATCATCATCCATACTAATATTATAAATGCGAAAGTAACTCTGTCTTTCTGTCTGTCTGTCTGTTACCTTTTCACGCCTAAACTACCCAACCGATTTTGCTGAAATTTGGTATGTAGATAGTTTGCATTCATGAGAAGAACATAGGCATATTATTTTTTGGAAATTCAACCCCTAAAAGGGTTAAAAGGGATGGCAAAGTTTGTATGAGAAAAATATTTTTATTGCACATTTTTGCATGAAACTTTGAATTAATGCTTTTTAGTACAAATGATGAAACACGTATTTCAGGGTTTTTCGAAATGGGGGTCCATTGGGGGTTAAAGGGGGTGGCTAAGTTTGTATGGGAAATTTAATTCTATTGAAATATTTTGCGTGACACTGAAATAATGCTCTGTAATACAAATTATGAGATACATATCTAAGCGTTTTTTGAAAATCAACCCAAAAAATATTTAACAGTAATTTTTACCATAAGTCCATAAGCCACGTACATCAGTTTATCATTAACGAAAAACACACAAATAAATTATGATGCACATAGTAGCAAAATTGGTTAAAAATAGGAAATAAGTTTTAGAAAGCGCAGCAGTGGCGGCACGGCAGGTGCGGGGCGCGCGCGGGCAAGCCACTTGCGGAACAATAAAACAATATTCAGTTGTGTATGACTAATGTATTTAATGTGCAAAATTAGGTTAAGTATTTTTTAATTAAACTTAAAATTTTGATGTTTTTTTTTGTTTCATTCCTAAGTGAAAACACAATTACTGGTTCTATAGAGTTCTTACTAATTTATATAGATAACTCTTGCTAAAACTTAAGAGAAACATCTCACAGGATTACAAAATAACTGGCGCTGTAGATGAAATAGAAAATGCTACACAGTAGTTTTCAGAAAAGAGGGCCAGAACTTTAAATGGGGAATCAGTCCTTGGTACATTATAAGTAACAGTATATAAGCAAAACTGTTTATTTTATTCACTCTTAGCGCGAGCGAAGCCGCGGGCACCGCTAGTCTTTATATATAAAGCACTTCTGTGCGTGTGTATGTAATTTTGAACTCTCCCTAAACGGCTCAACCAATTTTGATGTAATGTTTTGTGTGTGTTCGAGTGGATTCGAGAATGGTTTAGTTTCACAATTCAGTCCACTACATAATGTTTTTTTTTCATTCAATTATAAATAACGTTGCTAGGCAACGTTGTTTTGCGCATGCGTGGGTACAGGACGACTGTCGGGTCCGCTATATAGTAATAAAATTCGAACTTAGTCAAATAATACATTAAATACTTTTTCGATAATCTTAATGAAATAGCCATTATTATCGATTAACAGGGGCCGAATTTATAGTTTGTAGAATTTTTGTCTGTCTGTCTGTGACCGCCGCGCTGGTTAGATTTTGATGAAAATTAGTAAGACGATAGCGGGATATCCGGATAAAGGATAGTTTTTACTACGGGAAATATCTTATTTTTGAGAAATCTACACTAACCGTTAAAACGTATCTGATAACCCGAATGGAGCCAGGGTTAGTCAATAATAATTTAGAGATGTGCCGACTATTCGGCTTCTTACTTTGTATGTATTTCTCAATAAAATATATGGAGGAATCACATTAAATAATAAGGTTGTTCGTTAACGTTATTATATTTCTAGTTAACAATATGTTTTACACATTTTAAAATATAAAGCAACCTTTCCTTTGGAAATTACTTTCTAAAATCACTTATTTGAATACAAAAAATAGTTTATTTTCACATATTTTATTAATACTTAAAATCGCTAATTTTCAATTATGTATTATCTTAATAACAAACAAAACATAATATATATTTTTATCTTACTTATAAAAAAACTAGCGGACCCGACAGACGTTGTCCTGTCCGCATGCGCAAAACAACGTTGCCTAGCAACGACTTGTTTATAATTGGATATTTCATTTATTGTGTAAATGTATAAATAGCTAATTAATTCAAAAAATACATGTTGTAGTGGACCGAATTGTGAATCTAAACCATTCTCGAATGCACTCGAACACGCACAAAACATTTCATCAAAATCGGTCCAGTCGTTTAGGAGGAGTTCAGTCACATACACACGCACACAAGAAATATATATATTAAGATGTTTGGTCGAATCTTGAAATGAAATATCTTGAAATATTCTCGATGGCCTCTATGGCCGAACCTATAGTTTTTTTGAAATTTTGTCTGTCGGTCTATGACCGTATGACGAGAAATCCACTGGACAGATTTTGATGAAATTTTGAAATTTGGTATGATAATAGCTGGATATTCGAGTTAACATGTAGCATACTTTTTACTTCCGGAAAACAACTCATTTCGGAGAAATCTATGCTAATTGTTAAAGTAAACCAGGCAAACCCAAGAAGAGCGAGGTTGAGGTTGATATTTTTACTGTGGTTGAGGTTTTACTCTATACCTACGTATAATTAAATTCTAACTTAGTCGAATCTGTACATTGAATATTTAGAAAATCTAATTGAAATTGTCTTCATTAACGATACAGAGGCCGAATCTACAGTTTTCAGAAATTTAACTGTCTATGTGTTTGTGTGATCACACAAGAAAACCACACATTTTTTGGGCAGATTTTGATAAAATTTGAATCATGACAACTGGTTATCCGGGTTAACATATAATATACTTTTTCTGCACGAAAATATCTTATTTCTGAGAGATCTAAACTAACAGTTAAAATCCCAGGCTACTCAGAAAGTATTGCGACAAAGTTTTTATATAAGAGACTGGATAAACTATTTTGAAAATATGATTATTTATAAGTAAACAGGAACGTTACACTTACAAAATTTTCCACATCATTTTTTGCGAACTAATTTAATCTATCATGTCTCATTGAGAAATTGATCTGCGCCGGGAACATCTTCGCGCTATGATTATATACGTATTTGCAATGACATTCATGGATGAAGGCCTTTCCAAGGCAATCGAGTATCGTTATTTAACTTTGGGAGACGAAGAAAGAAGTGGTCGCCCTGTGATGGCTGTTACCGAAGAAAACGTGTTAACAGTGAAAAATTTGATCCTTCACCAGCATCTTTGCGTGAGGAGGATAGTTTCACGCTGG
This sequence comes from Boloria euphrosyne, assembly GCA_951802675.2. Lineage (NCBI taxonomy): Eukaryota > Metazoa > Arthropoda > Insecta > Lepidoptera > Nymphalidae > Boloria > Boloria euphrosyne. The sequence goes on from OX637872.1 coordinate 9,796,636, forward strand.
GTGCCACACAACCTTACCGATGCTACAGGTCCTGGATGTATCAATGCGATTCAAAATGAAACGCCAGTCGACGGTTTAGGTGTTTCAAAACAAATCAACAAAAAGTAAAGCGATCTAGAAAGGGAGGAAATTTTAATCGCGAGCTTTTCAATTTGACTATTTGATATAAATTCCTTTTATGTAACCAAAGAAGCAATAACGCTGAATGATATACTACAAAATGCTTGGCAGAAGATTTTTCTGTTGTGAGCAACAAGCGACCGAGCACAAGGCTTCGTAGGCTACTCCCCACAGTGACAACGCGCCACACCGCACCCAAAACGAGGCTTTTCCTGGACAGTACCCCGGCCAAACTACTGCATCACTCTTCTAACAGCCCTGACCTAGCACCGTGTGACTTCTTTTATTTGCGAAAATAAAAAAGCAGCTCAAATGCATACTATTTTCGTCGCCTGAAAATGCGCCGTGAACGTTCGAGCAAGCTGTACATGAGGTGTCTGCAGCGGATTAAAAAAATTGTTTCGAAAACTAGTTAAGACGCATGGAACTTTGTATATAGGCCGGTGGAGAGTACCTACTTGGAAAAGATTTATACTAGTCGGCTAGTGGGCCTTCATGTGCCCTATATTATTTCTAGGGCTCTTTCAATTTAGGCTTTTCGAGTCGACTGTCGTCTTAGAGTAGGACGGAAACGTCGCGAATGCAGCGTGTTTTAAATTTCGTTCTTCACTAGTGCGGTGAATAGTACATTTACAATTATCGTACGTGATAAAAAAATGCCATTATAGGGGTTTTGTATGAAAATACTTGTAAAATCCACTGCTGACAATTATATACATAGACATTACTGATTTACGAACGCACTGCAGTCTGCTAAGCTTCCCAATGAGGCGTTTGGTGTCGGACGGCTACAGCGGTCCTGCAGCGACCCGGGCGTTAGCAGCGGCACAGTTTAACGTGCGACAGCAGAACGACTCGAAACGTCTAAATTGATCAAGTGGTAGTGCCATGCTTGTTACCTTCGGGTAGCAGCCGAATGGGCCGGCACGCCCCGTATAGTACCACTCTCTCACAGAAGACTGGCGTGAAGTGGCAGCCATGCTGTCGCGTTTCGTCCGGTAAGTGAGAGTCCGGGAGGCCCACTCCCCATCCCTACTCCCGTCCTTCTCCCTCCTCCTTCCCTCCCTTTCCTGAAAGGCCGGCAACGCATCTGCAAGCCCTGTGATGTTGCAGATGTCCATGGGCGGAGGTGATCACTTACCATCAGGTGAGCCTCCTGCCCGTTTGCCCCCTTTGTCCCATAAAAAAAAAACCCTAATCCCCCTATATATTTACAATTCAAATTGTAGCCTTGAAAAGCGAAAAAAATAGTGATTTATTTACTGATAGACCCTGATTTGAAAAATAACAGACTGTTTTCGAATTCATATAGACATCTGTTATTATTGGGTGAACAGATACAATCTTGTTTAACCTGTTATAACCAAAGTCTAGTTGCCGGCGGATTGCCCTCCTGGTCTCGCCACGCCCATTATACCTAAAGCGCGGTAAAGCGGTTTCGGTCAAACAATATCTGTGTTTATAGTCCTGAATACCATGCATACAATTATTTTCTTATTTTTAAATCCATTTTATTTTTAACCGACTTCAAAAAACGGAGGAGGATCTCAATTCGTCGGGGACTTTGTTTAAATTTTTTTTATATGTATGTTCCCCGATTACTCGACCATGGCTGGACCGATTTGGAAAATACTTTTTTGTTTGAAAGGGTATAGTTTCCAGTTGGTCTCATAGTCACCAAGTCACGATCTGATGATCCCAGGGAAATCGAAGGCAACTCTCAAATTTTATAGGCACTTATTACGTTTTTCATATATTTCCTAAAGCTGTTCAATTATTTGCGTCTGATAATCATCATCTCCTGTGGTTGAGCTAATGATGGAAGGTACAACTTCTCAACGGTTAGAAGTTAAAAGAAATTTTTTTCAATATTATACGTAATTATATATATATATATATATATATATATATATATATATATATATATATATATATATATATATATATATATATATATTCTTTACTGCACATTCAATTATGTTACACAGATTATATAGAGATCAATGTGAGCAAAGGTGGATTATAGACCGATAGTTAAATTCTTTCAGGCTCTTATTAACCGACTTCAAAAAAGGAGGAGGTTCTCTATTCGTTGGGGACTTTTTTATGTATGTTCCCCATTACTCAAAGATGGCTGGACCGATTTGGAAAATTCTTTTTTTTACATAAACAAAATAAGTAATTACTTTCCGCTAAATATTTGAAAATAAATTATTTTTAACAAAAAACAAAAACCGACTTCAAAACTAAACAAATCTAAACTAAAAAGTAGAAAATAATACGTTTAAGAACTTCGTTAATTTTGAAGGCGGTGCCAGCCAAAGCAAAACAACCTTAAATAGACACATATGCGATTAATCTATAAATTTGTAAACATAATCAAAATACCGTTCGAAAGTCCATTGCAAAGGCAATATAAATCTATCCGTCCTGGCTGGCACCGACTTCAAAATTAGCGAAGTTCTTAAAAGTATTATTTTCTACTTTTTAGTTTAGATTTGTTTAGTTCTGAAGTCAGTTTTTGTTATTTTTTTTAAAAATCGAGTCTTGTTTTAAAAACTTTTACCTCTTACCTAAGAAACTTACCTCTACATCCTCTGGATTGATTATCGTAACGTATCTCATTGTACCAATTTTGAGTTTATATAAATCCTTATATGTGTTAGCTAACATACGATAATAATTATATAATGCCCCTGAAAAAATATATATAGACATATTATGAAAATAACTAGTGATAGTCAGATTGCAAGCAAATATAAACAAATATATCTTACCTGAATCCATTATAAAATCAAAAGTATTGCCAATAAACAATAACCCTTTGGGTCCGGGAATTTTTTCAAAGTCTTCATCAAAAAACAAACGATTGTAAAGAAAATATAGCAGAGAAAGTATTCCCACCAGTAACACTAAGAGCCACATCATATTTGTAGAAAGTTTGTCTATTGACACAATATTTTATTTTGTGTAAATGACTTTCTCAAAATATCAACACGCAACAACAAATAATGACTACGATCTTACTAAAATACTTAAAAAGAAATAAACAATGTTTATCAGCTAAATATTCCATGAGCTCTACGACCGAAACAAGTATGTATTATTACCTACTGACAACATCGCAATAGCAAATACTTAATATATATATTCGCATTACATTATATATGTCGGCACAGAACAGTTAATATCTGAATTATTCAAATTAGTGGCGTGATCATTAACACATTCAGAGCCACCGTCACGCACAGCGTGTTTACATTAAATTTCTTAGCCACGCCGCGGACACGCTAGGCGTGTTTGAGTGTTTATGTGATATTTCGAAAAATATGCTGTATTTCTACTCAAATTTGTAAGTATATAATCCTTATGTCATAAACTACCCATATTTTAAATGGTTCGAGAAAATAAAGAACTTTTTTGAGTACGAAAAAAAAGTTATTATACTATGCCAAGAACGCACCAAGCGTGACCACTTAAAAATTATAATCATAGATTCTCAACATTTTATTTAAAATGAAACAATGTGTTTTAGAATTGTCTTAGCCACATCAGTTTTTCAAAGATTAGGGATTTTTTACAAAGAATGGATTTGAAAGCGGTTTGGTGGTTGACTGGTGTTTAAGTAACTGTATATCTAATCTTAAAATAAAACACATACTTGCGTATGCTTCTAAATGGCTGCACTGATTTGGATGAAACTATTTGGTTGTACATTGAAATGTGTTGTTTACTGTATGGTTTACAAACACATTTGCACATAGTAGGTGACGATGTGATCGTGTTTTCATGAATACATAGTACTGTAAACTAATATAGCTTATTATTATAAATAAGTCGTTGTTAAGTTACGTATTACTTAAAAAAGATAAGTTCGCATGCGTAAGTAAAATTGAAGCACGCGTACTTTTTATGAAAACACTAGCATTCTCCGCGGATCCGTCGCGTTCAGACGACCGAAAATCAAATTCTTAGATTTTTCATAACATAATACTGTACCACATTCATTGCTCATTGAATGTCTAAGGTTTCGTCGATTTGAGGCATAGGATGACTATCCTTATTATTGTTATTATTTGAAATTGTTTGATGATTTTTTGTGTATATTTGGTAGGTCTGAGAATAGGTCGTAGGCAAGTTTTTACTCTCCTCATCCTTTCAGATTTTTCATTTCTTATTTTTAGACCAAATTTTTTTTTTTGATTTGGCATCAAAAAATACTTATAACCCTAAATTTTCATTCTTCTACCTCTAATTCCTATTATAAATAGTGATTATAATGTGAGCGGAGCCGCGGGAATTGCTAGTATATGTACAACATAAAAAATATTTGCTTAATATTCTTAATATTAATTATAATTTGCTATTAATCAAATTAAATATATTATAGTATGATTGTAGATGAGTGTGATTTTGATTCACGACGTCTGCGAATCTCAATACTTATTAAACGTTTTTACTTATTCCAAGTCCTTTGCAGCCCAGAGTAAAAATATCCTCCAATGAAGTTGTTAACAATTAGTAGGAAATTAAAAACATGACAACTAAACTCGTGCGCCATGTCTTAGGGAGAATTAAATAAACGCTAGAATTGTTTCAGTTTTGTTTGTTCGCCCACTGCCACTGCCCAGCCCACTGGTTTGCTGAAGTATGACACTTCAGTTGGTATCTTCACATCGCTTCAGTATTAGCTTAATCTATAATACTGAAATACCTACCGGGAATTGGGTGCCTTAGATCTAAGTTGTCTCTCATTAAAATACCCCCTGTACCTATTTGTCTTAGTCAACACGCTTGGCAGGCGGGTTCTTTCGCTTATGAATGACGCTACTGCCTGACATGAGGTCTCGAATTTAAGGATTCCAGCTTTTATGCGGTCGTACCGGCAAGTATTCAGTCACTAGAGCTTTATCCGTTATTTGACACGATGCACCACGCAGCAGCAGCAGATGAGGTCTTAAGGTGGTGGTTGGCCTCCCTTACATTCCGTAAGTACATATTTAGTAATTGACTAGCAATAACCGCGTCTCATCCGTGTTCTAAAGAGGGAAATGTAAGTCATAATGTTAATGTTTCAAATTTTTTTTATTCCATAGAACTTAGAGCTAATACGGGCTATGTATTTATGTGGTAGAAGCCAACTGGTATTGCAACTCTTTTTTCATGTGCGAATCATTTCTAAGGTGATTACCATTTTCTTGAAGAAACATCGTAAGGAAACCTTCATGTCGGAAAGTAGAAGTTTTCAGAACACACGTGAAGTCCGCCAATCCGCACTTGGCTAGCATGGTGAACTTTAGACCTACCTTGTATTGAAGTGAAACTCGCACCCAGCGGTGAGACGTTAAAAGGGCTATATGAGCCGAGCTATGTATGTAACTCAAATGTAAAAAATATTGCAGTGTCTAAAAATAAATAGGTGATTCTCCTTCACCTATCAAGTGGTATCAAAATTAAGGATTATAATGGAGATAAAAGAGCTTCTAAACACTTTTTCAATAAAAAAATACTTTCGAGAGTAAAAAAAATTCACAAACATTAACATCATAATATACCTATTAAACCTTTAAAATAAATAAAAGTAAAAATAAAAATAGCCTTTTATTCTCTGTCTCATAACCAGTTACAAAGTCAAAGTCAAAGTCAAAATATACTTTATTCAAATAGACTTTTACAAGCACTTTTGAATCGTCACTTTTACATTATTATACGAATTTAAATCATGCAATGACATTTTAACTACAGATATGTTATACGCTCACTAAACATCCGAAAAAAGTGTTCCGCGCTGCACACATACACACTTTTCATTCAATGTACATTTCACTACAAGTCAAAATGATAGAAAGGGGATAGTCGATAAAATCAATAAGAAAAAAAGAGACAGCTAGTGTTGTCAATTGCGCGTCAATGTAAACAAACATTAGTCTAGCGACCGATGACATATCAGAAAATTAGGCAAATAATTGAAATATATTAATAAATCGAAGTATACTGCGTTCTTACATGTGGTATGAGATCCCTTGTGTTTTATTAACTTTGGTATCATAATTGGTGCATTTCCTAAATACACAGGATGGCATTTTTTTAAATTTTGTAGCAGCGTACCACTCGTCGCCATGCGGTGACACAGACTAAAGGCAATACGTCCTAATTAGGACGTTTTCGAGTTTTCACGATTGCGCGCTCATAACATATCTATAGTTAAAATATCAAGTGTCAGTCTGTAAGTCTGGGACTTGGGAGTAAACTACCACCGACTCGGAATGCTGTTCTGCCGAGAAGAGCAGGCGAGAAACTCAGCAGTTGCTCTTTTAAATAAAATATTTGATTACAATATTTATCGCATTACAATATTTATTGCATTACAATATTTATCTATTTGTCCTACGTGAGACACAACAAGACATTAATCCCACACATTTACATCTTCTAAGTATTCCGTGGTGGTGTAATTAGCTTTATTCAATTGAGTAGCAAATAATATTTTGTCGCACAAATATAATGTTACAATATATATATTGCGAAGCAACCGTATACCAATTTCTTTAAAAAGTTCGAGGAGAGTATCCCGAGCGCCAATGTTATAAATGGCCCGAATGGCCCTTTTTTGAATTATATATATGGACATTAAATGTCCGCTGCATTACCCCACAACAAAATGCCATACGACAAAATGCTATGGAAGTAGCTAAAGTAAACAAGTCTGGCAGTGTCAACGTCTGTTAGCTGCCTGACTCTTCTGACAGCGAAAACAGCGGAGCTTAGTCTACTCGCAAGAGACGAAAGATGGGGACCCCATTGCAAACCCAAATCTAATGTCAATCCCAAGAAAACCGTGGAGTCTACCGTGTTTAATATGTCGTTATTAAGATACAAGTTGAAATTTTGCATTTTTACATTAGGTAATAAAAACTGCATATATTTTGTCTTCTTGGCATTTAAAGCAAGATTATTATTAAACCAATGAAGTATATGCGATAATGCACTATTGACTTCGTCGTAATTATTGGACTTTCTATCAACTTTAAAAATTGAGGACGTATCATCCGCAAAGAGTACAATATCACAAAACTTGTCGGCATAAAATGGGAGATCATTAATATAAACTAAGAACAAAAATGGACCCAAGATAGATCCCTGTGGAACACCCATCTCAATACGAGATCCAAAAGAATTAACATTATTTACCGCGACCTTCTGAACCCTACCACTAAGATACGATGCAATGAGATCAAGGGCAATACCACGAACTCCGTAATGAGCAAATTTAAGCAGAAGAGTTTCATGCTCTACACAATCAAAAGCTTTAGTGAGTTTAGATAAGTCACAGAAAACACCAATTGCATTCTGTGATTTTTCCCAAGCGTCATAAATATGTCTAAGAAGCGCTATCCCCGCATCAGCTGTAGACCTACCTCTAGTGAACCCATATTGTTCACTATGGAAAATATTATTTATGTTAAAATGATTCAATAGTTGACTTAACATAAGTTTCTCAAAGATTTTACTCATACATGGCAATATAGAAATAGGTCTATAGTTGCCAGGATCATTTTTAACGCCATTTTTAAAAAGAGGTATTACTTTACTAATTTTCATGAGATCAGGGAATATACCAGTGTCTATACATTTATTGAATATAAGAGCTAAACAAGGTGCAATGTTTGTCATTATTGTATTAAGTAATTTAACAGACATGCCCCACAAATCACCAGTTTTCCTTACATTAAAAGTTTTAAATATTTTAATTATTTCATGTGCACATATAAAAATTTAAATTGGTGATTACAGTGCCTTGTATGATTTCTCAAGAATTTGACTGCCTCTATAGGGGAAGATTTTAGAGAAGATGTGACCACTTCTGGTATTTTCGAAAAAAAACTCTCAAATGTATTTGCGACATCTTCATCGGAACTTACTGTAACATTATCAATTAAAAATTGGACAGGTTCGCTGGCGGGCTTTGATCTTCCAGCCGTACGAGAAATTACGTCCCAAGTGGCTTTAATTTTATTATCAGAATTCAAAATTTTATTTCTAATGTGAATAGACTTAGCTTGGAGACAATCATTTTTAAAAATTTTAGAATAAGTTCTTACCCGGCTATGGAACGTTGGGTCTTGAATCCATTGCTTCATACTGTATAATTCGTACAATTTATCTTTACTTCTGTATATGCCGACTGTCGCCCAGTCGCAAAATTTCATTATAGTGTTTTGTAATACAGTACGTTCTTTAAATACGTTATTGAATGACTCCAAGAGTATATTGAATACTTTATTGTAGTAAGAATTGGGACTGTCAACGGTCATGTTCATATTAAGTAATTGCTGTGTGACTGTCTGTTTAAAAAAAATAATTTTATTTGTATTGACCGGTCTACATTTGATTTTTTGTCTAATATTAACAATATTATTACTTATAGAAAATTTTTGACCAAAGTGATCTGAACTCAAGTTTCTAATGATAGATTTATCAAGCACTTCTCCTTGATAAAAGACATTATCTATACATGTCGAAGAAAAGTTAGTAACACGAGTTGGTTCGCAAAAAATATTAAATAAATCGTAAGATCTAAACAAATTTAAAAGGCGATTACTAAGAAGCGTTACTTGAAGTATATCTACATTAAAATCGCCGCACACAATTACTGGTTTTTTGTTAGTACAAAGATTTCTCAGAACATCGTCCATCTTATTTTCGAACATGTCAAAGTCACCCGAAGGGGGCCGGTATATTTTAGTTAAATATACATATATTTTAGTGAAACTATTGCTTATATAATTTATTAAAAGTATATTGAAATATAAAAGTTTAACCTTAATGTAACATAATATTGTAATATTCTATTCGTTTATGCCAATATAAATTAATTTACAGTAAGTTTTAAATGTTGTGTACTTTTTTTTTATTTATGACATTGGCAGCTATAATGTCAGGTTGTCTTGGACATAGGCCTCCTCCAACTTTGCCCACTCTGTTCGGCTCCTTGCCATTCTTCTACATCCATTTGGAAGATCATCCTCCCATCTTTTCTGTTGTCTTCCTCTTTTTCTTTTGCAATTTCGGGGGTACCATTCTGTTATGCTTTTTGTCCATTTTTCTTTTGTAGATCTCATTATGTGGCCAATCCATCTCCATTTTAATTGTTTTATTTTACGTATTACATCCACTACTCCTGTTGCCCTCCGTATCTCTGTGAGTCTATACCTATGAACCAAACGGATACCCAACATACTCCTCTCCATTCTATGTTGACATACTTTTAATTTATTCATATTTAGTTGTGTTAGGGACCATGTTTGGCATCCATAAGAAGTATGGGTAGTATGCATGCATTGAAAACTTTCCTTTTCTCAGATAGTGTTTTACTCTTTACAATTTCCTTGAGGGACCAGCATCTAGACCAACTGCTGGTAATTCTGCGCTGGATCTATTTCGACATGAGTTGGTGTGGTGATATTAAGTGACCAAGGTATATATTGTTACGTACTACGGGTTCGGGATCGGAAATTAATAGTGTTCTTGTACCAAAGTTGTTTTAATTATTTAAAGACACGAGCACAGTCTGTACACAACACTAGTCTCTGAACACTGTATCTCGCTTCTCAATACTTCTTTACTAATACTTTAACCAACTCTTCACTTTTCCACAATTTCGTATTTCAAATCTTCACTCAACTTCGTCTCGATGTCAACTGATCTCTCGACACACTTTTTATATGCATAAATATTAGAACATTCTAGTATCGAAAATTCAAAATGTTTCTAGTAATTTCGAATCCTTTCTCGACAATTCTTTGTCTCTCTCTCTGACACATTCGAATTTGTAATAAACTATTCCTGTCATCTAATTGACATAAGTTAAAATTTGACATTCGCCGTTCTTAGGCATGGTACAAGCGTGCTATTATGACGTGTTCACACTATATTACGCGACAATATATTCATCAACATGTTCTATATCCTGGCCGCCTACACATATCCTGACCTTTAAGTTGTTGGTAATGATTTTATTTTTGGACAGATTGATTGTTAGGCCTACTTCTTTACTTTTATCTGCTTATTGTTGCAACATGCTTTCTAGTACTCTAGGTTCTTCAGCAAGCACAACAACATCATCGGCAAACCTGAGATGGCTAAGTTTTGAACCATTAACATTTATACCTAAGTTTTCCCAATCTAGTTCTCTAAAAACATTTTCAAGTACAGCGGAGAATAGCTTTGGAGACAAGGGGTCTCCTTGTCTTAGTCCTCTTTGTATATCAAATTCTGTAATCTTCTCCAGTTGTTTCTAGCTGAATTCTGGCTGTGCATGCTTTGTATATTTCTTTTATGATGTTTATATAATTTTTTTGTACTTCCTGTTTTCCTAATGCAGTATATATTGAGTGATGGTAGATAGAATCAAAGGCTTTATTGTAGTCTACAAAGGTTATTTAAACTCTTTTGCAAAAAAAAACGGGCACTTAAACAAAGAACTATTTTATAATTACTATTAGTTTGCTTGACAATTTTAGGTATTGTTATCCTCAGAATTTTATAAATTAATTAGGAAGGAATAGTTTTCATCAGTTTTATCATAACATTTTGATTAAATTATTGAGAAATAATGTTTAAGCTCGAAACACTATTATTGTACCTGCTCGCTAAATAAAAATGAAACGCGTTAATTTCTTCGTTTTTCTTGAATACATTAAAGCAGATAAAAGTTTAGTATTGAGTGTGACCCTCTCTTGCTGAAATCACAGCTTGCATTCGTCTGGGCATGCTGCGAGTATATCGTTTATGGTTTCTTGGGGAATACGTTCCCACTCCGCGGTAATCACATTCTTTAGCTCTCTGATGGTCTGCGGAGCCGGCTGCACTGATCTCACTCGTCGCTTCAGAGCGTCCCAGACATGCTCTATGGGATTGAGGTCCGGACTTCTAGATGGCCAGTCCAAACGACGAAATCCGACTTCTAGCATATACGCTTCCACATCGCCAGACCGGTGGGCGCGAGCGTTGTCGTCCATTAAAATTGAGTTTTCGCCAAGAGCGGTTAAAGCGGGTTGTGCATAAGGAATTAGAACTTCCGTTATGTATCGGTGTCCAGTCAGTGTACCGTTTTCGATGAAGACTAACTCCGTACGATCCATAGAATTTATTCCTGCCCAAAACATAACAGAGCCCCCTCCATACGGTGTGATTTCTTCAAAACATGCCTCTGCAAAGCGTTCTCCTCGTCTACGTAGAACTCGCCGACGTCGGTCTTCACCATGCAGAGATATCCTAGCTTCATCGGAGAACAATACCCTATCCCAGTCTTCATGAGTCCATGACACACAATTTCGAGTGAAGCTAAGCCTGGCAACTCGATGTCCACGGAGTAATTTAGGGCCGCGTGCCGGGCGATGACTGTGTATATTAGCAGCGAGAAACCTCCTCCTGACCGTCCAGAGACTAATTTGCACATTTCTTACTTCTTCGAGGCTGTGCTTGAGGTCTATATAAGAAGATTTGCGATTTCTCAACGCTTGACTAACTAGAAAACGATCATCCCGTGGTTCGGTACATGTCTTTCTGCCAGAACCAGGCCTTCTCTTGACGAAACCGGTCTCTTGATAGCGCTGCCAGGTCCTTTGAACTGTCGACCGACTCACATTTAGCCTCTGAGCCACGAAGCATTGACTGCAACCTTCTTCAAGCAGCGCAAAAATTTACTTTCGAAAAAATCTTGTAGAGGTTTGTCATCAAACTTATTGTCTCAATGCCTAACTTCACGTTGTCACAATAGTGACAGTACTCATAAATAGCTAACTTCACAGATACTACTTACCGACGGCAGCGCGTTGTAAATTCTACACATTTTCAGAGACAGGCGGGTAATGCTTTAGTATGAAGCGATGGTCCTCCTGGTCTTTAATCTCCATGAATAACACAGTAAAAATATCAACAGTACGGAAACTGCATACTTAACGTTCGAAACGGCACACTCACACAAATATGCGCATCAACGAGGCCCCTTAGCGGACGCTGCGGTGCTGTCAGTCGTGTTTGCCGCGTTGAAAGTATCACCGCGATCTTTTTAAAGATGCCACGAACTTATTGCGTAGTATATGGCTGTTTGAACTCTGCTTCATCAAAACCGGAGATTTCATTTTTTAAACTCCGTACTGATTTTGAAAGGTAAGAATGATTTATTGCTTTAATCGATATAAAAAAAATAGTCAACAATAATTATAAGTTAATAAAGTAATTAAAATAATTAATCTTTTTTTTACATCGACACCTGAATTCTGAAACTGTAATTTTTTTCTATTTTTGCCAGTAAGGATCACGATCATAACCGGTTATTACTTTAGTAAATGATATATATTTTTTTTGAGATACAACTCTTGATATTAAACTGTTCCGCTTTACAAACTATCATCTTTTACTGATATTAACACCATGAGATTTTTATTTTATTTGTAAACTACTTATGTATTTCAACTCGATTGTTAGATCACTACAGAAAACAAAATGGTTTAATAAATAAACTATTTCAAAAACATTAAGAGCGACAACCCTAACACTCCAATGGAGCGTAGGTATTTATTTTAACAACTAGGCCTAGTTTCCATACTGGTTGATATTTTTACTGTGACAATAATCAGTTATAAATACCCTTATCGCCACCGTACACCCTATCGCCAGGTCAGAAGTGGTTCAGCCGTGAGCCCGGCACTTTGGTTATAAGTGCTCTGACTTGACCGAGATACCTATCAGGTAATCTCTGTATCGTTTTGACAGTATTTTTAGTACTTATAATGGTTACTTTACTATTTTTATTTTTATAAGTATAAAGTATTATTTTGAGGTGCTTTCAATGCTATCAATCATACATTATTTATTTATGGCTTTATTGCCTTATTACAAGTAATTTTAGATATTTATAATTAAATAACTAATAATTAAATGTACAATTATTATAATAAAATGAGTATTTGAAATTATTGTTTATTCATTTTCTACCATTCTCTCACATATAATAATTAATTGCTATTATAATATATGTTATATATTTTAAGACGTTGTTTTTTCGTGTGAACGCGTGGGACTAGAAATTTCAATAAATTTAAAGATAAGACTTATAATAATCTTAAGTTTAAATTTTAATGCTCCTAAATTACGTATTTTAGAAATACATGACAAAATCTATTAAAGAATTACTAAATTACAATCAAATAAATATTGGTCGAATTATTTTATGTACAAAACTAGCAATACCCGCGGTTCCGCCGCGTTTGGTAGACTTTGCGTCCACTGTTTTATACTTAATATAGCGTTTTTAATAAAAAAATATTATATTTACTTAATAATAAAGTTTCAAATTTCCTATTTTGTGGTTTTATTTCTAAGTTTTTTGTTTTTTTTAGGCGAGCTATTTTTCCGCAATAAAAAGTATCCAGTGGCCCAGGTAACTACTAACTAGCTCTCATCATTCATCATAACAAATTTTATCTAAATTCGTTCCGCAATTTTCTTGTGATGCGGTCACTGACAGACACTCAGACAAAAAATCTAAAAACAATAGATTCGGCCTCTGTATCGATAATAATGCCTATTTCAATATTATTATCCAAAAAAAATATTTAATGTACAGTTTTGACACAGAATTTACTATATGTATAGATTTATATAACACTAGCAGTTCCCGCAACTTCGCCCGCGTTCTTATCACTCTAAAAACAGGGATTAGTGGTAGAAGGATAAAAGTTTTGGGTTATATAAGTATGCCATGATGCCAAATTATAAAAAGTAAAAAATAAAAATTTGGTCTAAAAATAAAAAAATAAATATCTTGAGAGAGCCACCCTTATCACTTAGGCCTTAGGGGAATAAAAAATAGCCTAGGACCTATTCTCAGACGTACCAAACATGCACAAAAAAATTCAATTAAATCGGTCAAACCGTTTTGGACGAATTCGATAACATAAACTGTGATTTTTATATATTAGAGATTGGAGATAATAATTTTCTAACTTAGTTGAATCTGTACTTTATGGTCTGATTTTGTTTGGCGTTCTTATCAACTTTTAAAATTTAAAAGATTCTCGTATTTATATAACATAACTACAATAGTTGAGCATATGTTCTGGCCAGGCCAAAGTCTTTTAGACCAATTAGCCTCACATCTTTTCTTCTCAAAACAATGGAGAAGGTGCTTGACAGGTAAATAAGAGACACTGCATTGTCTGAATTTCCAATGCACTACAGTCAACATGCCTATCGCAAGTGCAAATCTACGGAGACTGCCCTTGTAAATCTTATAGATACGGTGAAAAAGGCTTTAGAGGACAAGGAAATAGCACTGTGTGCATTTCTCGATATCGAAGGTGCTTTTGACAGCTCTCCTACTCCGCTGTTGGTTGATGGGCTGACAATCAAGAATGTCGACCCTACAACGGTAAGTTGGGTAAAATCTATGCTCACTAGCAGGAGAGCGAAAATAGTGCTTCACGACACAAGTATCCATATATCTACAGCAAGAGGATGCCCGCAGGGGGGAGTACTGTCCCCCCTACTGTGAACACTTGCTGTGGACGGGTTACTACACAAATTGGCAGAACTGTGCATTGATGCGCTAGGCTACGCTGATGACCTGGTAATCATTGTGAGAGGATTCTGTCAATCTACACTATCAACCATACTTCAAAGGGGGCTAAACACTGTCAGTGACTGATGTGTCAGAAGTGACCTATCAGTAAACGCCGACAAGACTGTGATTGTTCCTTTTACAAATAAGCGAAGATTAGACAAATTAGTCTCGCTAAAACTAAATGGAAACAAAATTCCTTTCTCCACTGAAGTCAAATACCTGGGTCTGACCCTGGACCAGAAACTGACTTGGAATCAACATTTAGCTAAAATCCTTAACAAAGCGAAAATGGCTTTGGGAACAAGCGGCCGCATGTTAGGCAGCAACTGGGGCTTAAGTCCCAGAACTACCCTATGGACCTACACTGCCATCGTGGGGCCAATCGTCACTTATGCTTCGGTAGTCTGGCACAATAAGGCTGAACGAACGACAACCATCCACAAACTAGACAGTCTTCAGAGAACAGCTTGTCTAATGACCACAGGAGCCATGTCCACTTGCCCTGGTCAAGCACTAAACGCCCTACTTCGACTGCCACCACTAAATTTATTTATAAAGAAGGAGGCACAGGCCAGCATATACAGGGCGAAAATCAGGACTTATTGGCTCTCCCGGAAAATGAGGACGTTACAGGACTCGCTTCAAGAGGTGCCGATACTCGGTATGACAACAGATACCATGCTAAGCCGGCACCTATTTGACAAACAATATAAAATTGAATTTCCGTCAAGGGAGGACTGGCACAATGGACAACTAACCCTTAAAGACGGAAGTCTCATCTGGTATACAGACGGTTCCAAAACTGGACCGAAAGTAGGATGTGGCATCTACGGTGAGGGACCAAGGTTCAACAAAAGCGTAAGCCTTGGACAATTCGCCTCTATTTTTCAAGCAGAAATATATGGCATTCTGGAGTGTGCAGAGGCCAATCTGCGGAAACAATACAAGCATCAGACCATATACATAAATTCGGATAGCCAAGCTGCACTATTAGCGCTGGACTCAACCACAGTTTCATCAAAACTAGTAGAGCAGTGCATGGAGCGACTAAACTCCTTAGGAAACAACAACAAAGTTGTGTTAAGATGGGTTCCGGCCTCCGGGTCATGCTGGTATAAACGGCAATGAACGTGCGGATGAGCTAGCAAGAAAGGGAGCTCTTGGTTCGCAGCAGGGTCCAGAACCCTTCTGCGGATAACCCAAGAGTTTGGCTCAGAAAACCCTAATGACTATGTGTCTAAAGGCTGCACTTAGAGCTTGGACTGAATCAAAAGGAATGACTCACTCCCAGAAGCTAATCAAAGCCTTTGACAAAAGCTTCAGCAATCTCCTGCTAACACTAAGTAGGAATTCACTACGAATACTAGCAAGAGCCTACACTGGACACTGTTGTCTAAACAAACACATGCTCAACCTGAGGCTGAGTGAAACGCAGACCTGCAGAATTTGCATGGACGCAGAGGAAACGCCGATTCATCTTCTGGGGGAATGTGAACCACTCATGCACAAACGCAATATTTATCTTGGGGAATACTTTCTAAGCCCAGATGAACTTTCAGAGTGTAACCCTAAGAAAATCCTGCAGTTTATCTCAGCTGCAGGGTTCAGTGCTCTCCTCTAATTTACAAAGTGGCGATCACAATAGACCTAACAAATGGTCGCAGTGATATTATAGCCGCTAATAGGAAATAAAAAAAATATATATATGTTCTAGCCAAGTTGTTTTTAGATGTATATGTGATGTAAATGTAATTTTGCTTAGTTACTGTAGCAACGCACCGCGGTTTCACCCGCGTAGTTCAAGTTCCCGGGAGAATACGAGGATAAAATATAGGTTACGTTATTCGCTAACAATGTAATTTTGAATTAGTAAAATAATTTTTGATATCGGTCCAGTAGTTTTAGAGTTTATTCTAAACATAGGACAGTTTGTTCAAACTGCGACATCTTAATTTACTTTTATAATCTTTATAACTATCATAACTTCTAAACGAAAAGTCCGTAATTAGATTAATTATTAGGGATCTCTAATTTTTTGAAAATATAATATAGCCTATGTTACTTAGGAAAGATGTAGCTTTCTCATGGTGTAAGAATTTTTAAAATCGGTCCAGTAGTTTTTGAGTTTAATCGTTACATACAAAAATACAAATCTTTCCTCTTTATAATATTACTAGCGACTCACCCCCGCTTCGCTGGGGTTCGTCCCTAGGTCCCCCTTTAAGGATATTTTTTTACAAACTTTGAACGTCTTATTTATTTATGTATCTAATCAAAAGCCTAAAAATAAGTTTCAAGTTTATAGCTTTAAAAATGACTTAATTTCCATACAAACTTTAATCTCTTATTTCAACCCCCTAACACAGTGTTCCGCAAACTTTTTGTGTTCAAGGTACATCTAGGACGACGAAAATTTTTGGAGGTACACAACAAATTAAAAATTAGTTTTTAAGTAATATTAATCAACATTTATTATAAATCCAAACGAATATTGGCCCGCGCCAAACGAAACCACACAATTAGATGAACGAAACAAAACGCTTCGCTCGTTAGGTCCCTTGATTTACATAAAAGTATTATTGATTGATTTACATATTAGTATGTGTAATATTTTTTACCCTTACTTACTTACTAGAGATAAGTTTATAAGATAACCCTATTTTTCCGAGGCACACCAATTAATAACCACGGTACACCAGTGTGCGGCGGTACACACTTTGCGGAACACTGCCCAAACAGACCTTTTTTAGTCTTGAAAAGTCGAATTCCTTTCTCAGGTTCTAGACTATCCGTGTAAGAAATTTCATTTAAATTGGTAGCAGACAGACAAAATTACTTTCGCATTTATAATATTAGTAAGTAGTAAAAACTAAGTACATAATTTTATAATTATATCTACTCATAAGTTTATAAAGTAATAAAATTAAGTAAGCTTATTTAAAAATGACCAAAATAATATTTTACATTGTCTACCTAATAAAAGTTGATCATAGAGTCAGACGGAATATTTTAAACTGTGGCTTGGTGCTAAAATCCCAGTTCGCGCTTATATGCCTCGCCTTAACTGTTATAGTAGTATATACCATCGCGGACTTTTTTGTGACCAATCATGAGTAACATTAATAAGTATATCGAACACTTTTATATACACAATATATTCGTTTTGATACCTTGGGTTACATTGTTCCATGTTCAAATTCCTAATCTGTAATATTTATATAATATAAAAAATCGGTCCACTTTTTCAGTTTCACGGTCCAGTTTTTGAGTCTAATCGTAACAAGCGAAGAAACAAAAAATCAAATACTTTCCCTTTATAATACTAGCATAGATTACTTAGAACGTACCAACGCTTGATTCCACATTTAATTTAGTAAAATTCCACCCCTCTTTTGTAACAACTTCTCTACAGAACCAGCTACTGTGTATTACTGTTAGAATAAAATATTTTCTTGTCCTAAATATTGACCCTAGTAATAATCTATCACTACACCAAACTTTTTTACAACCGGTTCTGTGATTTTTGTGTGAACGTAGTCAACGTACACATCGGTTAGCTAAGTTAATGTTTTTAATAGGAATGTACAGATAAAAACAGTAACTTAGTAGACAGACATACACATACAAAAAAACTGCAAACTTTTCTTTTTAAGACCTTTAATTTTCTAGTACATGGTTTGGATGTATCTCAAAAGTTTTAGCAAGCGTTAGCCATATAACTACTTAAATTAATAAAAGAGCACCCGTTTTCCTATCGGAACGAAATACTTTTTATTCAAACAAAAGTATTTTAAATGTTGCCTCGTAACTTATCACTACACAAAATTTTATTCAAAATGATGTGAAACGTACACATCGATTCGCTATGTTACTGTTTTTATACGTACTGATTAAAATAGCTACTTAAAAACAAAGGCCTTTTTAAGACCTACAATTTCCTTCTACGTCATTTTTATCTATTATGTGTTATTTTATGTCGCCAAAGACGACTTAATAAAACCAATTATTTTGTTTACCTATGGAAATGGAATATTGTTCTGCAATAAAAAGTACCCATTTAAGTAATCATGAGATCCGAGTAATAAGTTATTACTACATTTAGTAAAAATCGTTCACATAAAAGCTAAGTAATTCCCTTTAAAATTGAAATGTCAAATATTTTAATAGGATTGAGTTTTGAAACATATGTCAAAATAAAATATCATTTAAATCAAATGCACTAATATATAATTTAAGTTAAGTTTAAGTTAATATTAATATTAACTCATCTCCGAAATTACTTTCTACCACTTTTTAACCCCATTAGGCGATAAGTTTCAATAAATTATGAAACACGTCTTCCAACAATTCTGTTAAAGAATGTTTATGCAAAGTTTGAAATGGATTTGACCAAGGAATAATGTTGTTCCATACAAACTTTGCCCCCCTTTTTCACACCCTTGGGAGTAGAATTTTGGAAAATCCGTTCTTATCGGATGCCTACGTCATACAAAGAACACACCCTCCAAGTTTCAGATTTTTACGATCTGCCGTTTAGGCTATGCGTTGATCCATCACTTTTGTGTAGGCATTTGTTATTGCTGCAGGGTTGTCAAAAATATAAATAAATAAATATATAATATATTATATCATCAGTTCTACATTTGTGTATTCGTAGTATGAGTATATAAAAGGATGCCAGGAATAAAATAAAAAAGTATTGAACGACGAAATATATAAATTTATATATAATATAAATAATGAATTATATGACTAGTTTTATTATAAACAAATAAAAAAAATCAAATTAGTTAGGTTAGTAAGAAAAATACTGAGATACTGATTCTATTAAAGTCCACAAATGCGAAACTGAATGGTATTTTTAATATTTGAATTTACGAGTTTTTAGAATGCGATTGTTCAATTTGACGATATTGTAAATTCTCATACGTACAAACAATTTTAATAAAAAGACAAACGGGAAGCAGGCACAGTTTTGAGTCCCACATAACTACATGTGGTATGTGTCAATGCATTTCTAAACATAAAAAAAATTTAAACGATAATCATATCGATTTTACGAAAAATTTCACATCCGTCATATTGAATCTGTACAAAAATCTAGTAATATGTAATCGGCACCCCCAAAAACCATGGAAACGATATCAATATTGATTTTATGAAAAAATTCGCGTCCGCCATCTTGAACTTTGAAATATACTGTCAAATACGTAATGGGCCCGAAAACCGTTCTAAGAAAAGACAAAAATCTAGTAAACAATAATATGCATAATTTAGCCTAATATCGCTGGGCTAATATTTTTGACCTTTCTTCAGTATGTGGAAACTGATAAAATTTTAAATTCTTATCTAAACGAGATAATGACATGCAGTCTCCCACAGTACATGTAGTACGAACAATTATAGATAAGTATAAGTCAAACGAAACACTTAAAACAATCAAATTAAAAAGCGTCAACCCTAGCTAACGCGTACCGAGCGGAATGTATGGCAGCTCGGTACGGCTACCGCCCCCGCAAACCCCGCACGATTGCTCTGTCTAGACACGTCCGTTGGCTGACTATATGTTTCATTGACTTTGCTATCGTTTTAAGTTAAAATGAATTCAAGGTAGTAAGTAGCTGTCGCACCAACTCGCGTTAGTTTTTATTTATTTTTTAATTTTTCACTAACCGACTGCTAAAATATATGTTATTTATTGAAAGAGTAATATGCCTAATAATTAATAAGTTTATAATACTTTCACTTCCCATTTATATTAGTTATGATGTCTCATGTCGAAAACGTGTACGTGTCCAGTGGTTTCCGTTGGCAATAACGTCATAAGTTATGATTACCTCTTAAAAGTAACGGATACCTCAGAATACGTTGCCAATTCCCATACAATTCATATTTAGGCTATACTACTATTATTTACTTGTTTAATACTATCTTTTAATTTGACCTTTTTGGACTGGCGCAAAAAGAGGGGTGTTATAAGTTTGACGTGTCTGTCTGTCTGTCTGTGGCTCCGTAGCTCGCGAACGGATGAAGCGATTTCAATTTAGTTTTTTTTTTATGAAAGGTGAGTTGCGGGTGAGTGTTTTTAGATGTCATGATCATGTTTGATGAAAATCGGTTGAGTTGTTTAAAAGTTGTGGGGGTTGAAAGTGGGGATGAATAACCGAATGTCTGCAAATATAATCGAGTGGGGTCTCAGATAAAAAAAAGTGCATCACGTGCACATTACAAATATGTTCAATGAAAATCGGTTGAGACCTGAAAAAACTCTGGGGGTAAAAGTGGGGAAAATAACTAATATCTGCAAATATATTATGTGGTGGGGAGAAAATGAGAATGAAAATCCGAATGTCAACAAATTTACCCAAGTAGGATCGCAAATTTCCCAACGAAAAATTTGGAATCTATGTATTAACAACTTAACAAAATCTACATTATATAATATATTATAAGTGTGCACCTTTGTACCTGTTACCTATATAAAAAGTATATTATTAAAAATTAAAAAAAAACCCCGACACAAAAACCTGAGTGACTTTTGTGACCTCAAACAAGAAACTCAATCTTAAAGTACCAAGTATGTACGAGTATTAATAATTAAAAAAATATATGGCGTTGGGGGACCTTATTAACCTATGGGGGCCAATAAGTTTAGACTATTTGTAATTGAATTGTTAGGTTAGGTTAGGTTAATTAGACGGCCTAGTTGGCGTAGTGGTGAGCAATGTACGACCACACGCACTAGGTCCCGGGTTCGTGTCCCGGTTCGAATAGAATTTATAATTTAATATGTGTTCGGGGTCGGTGGTTCATAGCGAGTACAACCTCCCCCGCATAATTTGGGGGGGGGGGGGGGGTGTCATGTTAGAAAGCTCTAAGTCTCGACGGAAAACCGAAAAGTTCACTGCTTCAGAAGTCCTAGGCAGACGGCCTACGATGTACGGACGTTGCGGAGAATTAGTAGGTGTGAGGGAAAGTAGGAATTAGTAAGGGACCGCCCTGAAAGTTCCGAAATAAGTTGGACGAGTACCACCGCCGAAAGACGGTGGGAAAGAGACCCCATTTTGTCAACGCCGCCTCGGCCCTCGGCAGGCTTCTGCCAAATGTCGAGGGCCCTGAATCTCCTTGCCGGCGGCTTTATGCCGGCATTGTGAGGTCCATGGCACTGTACGGCGCCCCTGTTTGGTTCGACGCCCTCTACGCACCTAACAGGGCCCAATTGTGCAGAGCGCAGCGGGTCCTGGCGGTGAGGGCGATACGGGGATACCGTACGGTATCCTACGAGGCGGCCACACTTCTGGCGAGCGATCCGCCCTGGTATCTCCAGGCGGAGCTGCTCGCCGAGGTTTATCGGTTTCGGGCGAGCGAGCGGGCGCGCGGGGAACGTCCTGCGAGGGAGGGAATCGCTCGGATCAAGCGCCTTTGTGATGAGGCCCTGATTCGGCGATGGGAGGAGCAACTGGGAGACCCAGCGGCTGGCCTGGCGACGGTGGGTGTGATTCGTCCGCACCTGTCTCGCTGGGTCAGGAGGCCACACGGAGTCCTGACGTACAGGCTGACGCAGGTGCTTACCGGGCATGGTTGCTTCGGTAGGTATTTGTGTCGGGTTGCGCATCGGGAACCATTGCCCGAATGCCACGAGTGTGGTGCGCCCGAGGACATCTCGCACCACACCCTCGCGGTATGCGCCGCCTGGTCACCCCAGCGCCATGACCTGATGACGGTAGTGGGTGGAGACCTTTCGTTAAGCAGTGTGGTGGGGGCCATGCTGCGTGACGAGAGGTCCTGGTCGGCGATGGTCTCCTTCAGTGAGACCGTCATCTCACTGAAGGAGACGGCGGAGAGGGAACGCGAGGCTAACGCTTTGCACCCTCTTCGTAGTCGTTGGCTAGGGGAGAGGAGGCGCCGCTAAGCGCACCTTCTCCCGCCACCCTAGAGGAGCTACGGCGGGGGGGTCGCTCACTTGACCCCCCTGCGCGTCATCGGGACGGTCGGGATGCCCTGTGAACAGAGGGCATCCTGATTTAGGCGAGGTGGCCCGCTTGGATCGGGCCGTCCGCAGAGACATTACAATCGAGTGCGAAAGCGATCCCGTAACGTCCCATTGCACTGCGGCGACGTGTTCCGCTGGAGGTTTTAGTGAGTAGGAGTCTCACAGTCTCCACCGGTTGACGGACCAGTGGGACCTCATGATGAGTTTCCTCCAGCGATACCAAAAAAAAAAAGGTTAGGTTAATTAGGTGGCGTGTTTAGTCCATTCATTTCATATGAGTATTGAGATAATTAATAGCTGAAGTTCCTATCCAGAACTAGAACATCCTGCTCACAAGCCGACTAGCTAGGAATAAAACCTAGTGGTTAAATAATATATACTTATTACAATTTTAACGATATATTTTATTATAATAATTCAAATATACATAATTTGCTTATCAGCCCAATTACAGACATCAAATTAATTTAAATATCTTTATAATTTTTTTCTTTAATTTTAATTATCTTTTATAGTTGTAATAATTTTTAATTACTATAATAATATAATAATTATATTTTTAAAAACTAAAGTTCAAAGTTCGAAACTTGTCATCATCAATTATAAATTGTGCGCAACCTTTTAAGATTTTTTATACAGTTATTATGATTATTATACTCGTAAGTGTCATATAAATTGTTTCTTCTTGTCCCAAATTTTGTGACCTAAATAGATAAAAAAGAAATATCGTAGTAAGATACTCAGATAAATGTATACTTCCATTGAACGTTTAATCTTAACACTTAACAGTCTCCTACGTTTTCTATCGTTTTTCAAATTTAACATAAATAGGGTCCTTTGGTCTCAGAATTATGTCGACGACAAAACTAATATCTTGAGGCTTAGTAACGGGCAACAACCGATATTTGCGCAGCACTGCTGATAGCACTAACTTCATTTCCATCATTGCAAACCTTTGACCTGGGAAATAATAAACAAAACGTTAAATATTGTTCTTAATTAAAAAGTTTCATTACAGTTGCATCTTCTACCAGTAAAAAAAAAACAAGCAATACTTTATAAACACAGCACAGACAGAGAAAATTGCCACTACTATGGTCAATAAAAGTTGAAATCGAACCTGCGATCTCTAAGTATCATGCTTTTTATTAATATAATAAATATCGAAATGCACAAGATTGCAACTTAGAGTAAAATCAAAATCTACATCTAACCTATGCAATTTCTAGGTCCAGCGCTAAATGGTATATATGCGAAAGGGTGCCAAGTAGGCTCTTCCATGAATCTTTCCGGACGAAATCGCAATGGTTCCACAAACTGATCACTGCGTCGATGTAAATCGATAATTAATATAGTACAATCAATTCCAGACGGACATTTGTAGTTCTCTGAAAGACATTTTTAATAAACAAATGTAAATGGTTATATTTAATATGAAAAGCTATAAACTGCATAAAACTAATTGACTTTTTCATGAAGGCTCAGAAAGTTTAGAAAAGCAGAAGTGTCAGTTTTTCAACAGCAGGTAAATTATATAAAGCCAATAAAAGACCGCTAATTACCACTAGGACATTTATCAAAGTTTAAAAATATTATGGTAATTATTAACAAAACATTGCTATTCATAAATGTTGTCCGTTACCTTTGTTGTATTATTGAAAAGAGTTATTAAAACATTTTTTAAAGTAATTTCATATGTTTAGCTAAGATTATATACGCTTACTTAAATTAAGTGGTTCATCACAGGTCCTTGAAATAAAATATACAGGTGGGTAAAGCCTCAGAGATTCTTTGATGCAACTTTCTAGGTACTTCATCTCTGCTAAATCACTCATTGTAGCACTCCGACGAGATGTACCAAAAATGTTTAAGCTTTCTTCAAAGGCTTTGTTCTATAATGTGATAATTAGGCTTTAACTCAAATCTTAAATATTTTCTCTTACATAAAAAAACAGCAGCAAACAACAACGGCCAATTAACATTTTCATTTATTTACTGCAGATACCTAACCAGATTCACTGATCATTCTTTTTTTATTTGAAAGCTGGTGCGTTTCATGCGTTCACACAAGAGAAGCGTGTGTTTGTTTGACCAAGGTCTGCCCTGTAGTTTTTGATTGTTTTGGTTTTGTTCGAAAACGTATACTTTTAGTTCTGTCCTATTTAAATTTGACACCTCGGGATGTCGAAAATAGGGGATGATGAATTTTCCCCTACTGAATTTTATAAAATACCTTCATCTTTCTTTGATGCTATGGTCGTCGTTTAACCGTTTCTTGGTCATGAAAGTTCTTACGTATCGTAACAATTTTCGACAAGTATACAATTGTTTATTTTGCGCATATTCAACTCTCTATTTATACGGTTTAATTTTATATAAAACAAAGTTAAGTAAGTCCTAATGAATTAAATAATTTTTAAGTATAATACTGCAGAACATTGGCGTAAAGAGTGTGATCATGTGACACATGTAGAACAAAAATATTGGGAACAAGACCATTTATTAGAAGATAAGCGACAGTATATTATAAATGTAACAGATTCGGGTACATAAGGTCAGAAGAAGATAATGTTTTGAATTAATTTGGAATAATGGTCAGTTTAAGCTTAAGTTCAAGTTTACGTTAAGTTTAGTTTAAGTTATAAAGTATAAGTAAGGGCGGCGACTTTACAAACGTAAACTTAAACTTATACTGACCCCCCTACACATCAAAAAAAATAAAATTGCTGCCTCTGAAATACGCAACCCTAAATGTAACTTTTCAATGGACTAACGAACAGATTTAGAAATCCGAGATAGAACTTTCCGGTAGACATAATAGTATTCATATTGTGATCTATGTAGAATTAATGCTATCTACCCCTCCGTGTACAAGGTGACTTAAAATTCATCCCGTACTAGGTGGGGTATGAAATACCCAAAATATAAAGATGATAAAAGTAGACGATTTATGTTTTTGGAGAATTTTAATATTCGGTATTAATAAATGCATAGTAATAATTAGGTTTAAGTAAAACTTTTGCATAAAAAGTATTGTATTAAAATATTTTTTTTAATTAAAAAAAATGAAATAACATTACTGCTCGTAATCTTTGTAGTATAACAAACATTTTCTTATGGACTAATTTTAAATGGCACTTTAATCATCACAGTCATTTTATATTTCCCAATAATTAAACATAAATTGAACTCTAGATAGATATGAATAGAATTGAGGTCATTGGGGTTCAATTTACCACACACAATATACATGCTCCATATATGTCGGCGCGCATAACTTTTTACATATATATTAAGTTTTACGATCTTTGTTTCTAGAACAATTTGAGCATCTTTTCACTATGTTTGACCTTTTTGCTGGAGCTAATCTATCAGTCTTAAATCTAAAGCACCGTGTAGCCACGATGTCAAGTCTCAAGTTGTTTATTAGGAAAGCAAATCTGTTTCTGTTCCTTGTATCTCATAAAAATATTCCTGTCCCATCAGAAACCCATACATCGATTGTACTTTGACGGCCAGCGCAAGCCAAACCTGATAGAAAAAGTAAACCGTAAAGTGCTTTCATTTCTTTCTTTGTGGTTTCCATTTCGTTGTTCTGCCTTTGCCCATATAATACCTTTTTCTAGACGTGCGTATCTCTGAAAGCGAGACATCGTCATCACTGTCTAAACTCTAAATCAGTTGATTCAGCATCAATCTCGTTGTTTGTATCACTCTGAATACTCATCCTCAGAAACCGGTCCTGAACCACCAGGATTCTAACTCAAAGTCGTCTCCTTCTTCTAAAAGTGCATGTAATATTTTAGATTCCTAGAAATGAGACATTCTTTATTTAAAGTACTATCTGTTAGTAATTTTATTCCATTTAAAATGCTAAACGTACATAAAATAATCCAAAGAACTTAAAAAAAAGTCATACCTTTTTATGACCGCGCCTTACGTCGAGGTATGATGCCCATGCGCACTTTACGGACGTGTAACTCACTTAGCAATAGCCGCCGGAATTACTCACTACCCAGCAACACTGAACTGAGCAGCAACGTCGCAATTTCAGCGACTGAGACTTAGAACTTAATTGCGATCATAATTTTAAAATTATTGCAATTTTTGTAGGGTATGTCAAACCCCACATAGTACACAGAGGGCTACATTAAAAAAGTAAAAATAATAAATGAAACTACCTTTTCGGATTTTGTCGCGGATTTATTTTGATTTTTAGTTCCCTACGTTTCGAATGCTTTACAGCAATCATGGTCACGGGAGAGACTAAGGTATTTGACGTCTCATAGGTTTATATACTTGTTACAGACAGTGCCTACCCACAATTTACAAAAATTTTGAAAATGGCATCAGAGTACCTTATAAAATTTTAATTCTAAACATTTATATTTAAATTTAAATAATTTAAAAATAATTTATAATTATGGCAATATTATTAACTTATTTTTAGCTAGTATTATTATAATTATTATAATTTTTATTTTAATATTAGTTATTCAAAAGTATTATGTAGTGTTGCTATTCTAATAATATGTATATTTTCTTACCTATAAATTGTTTATGCTAAGTTGCATTTTATTATTTAAATTAAGTATTAATTTGATATAAGAAAATTAAGTTAAAATATAAATTGAATTTTGATTATTTTAAAGTATTAAGCAACACTACTGCAAATTAAAAATAATTTAATCAAATTAAAATATGCTTAGATTTAATAGATTCTTTTAAATTATAATTTTTAAAAAATTTTTTGAATTTAGATTGAAAGAAAGCTACTGCACGGTTCGGAAGGCAGTTTGTGCAGAGAAGAACTGGCAAGAAACTCTACACTTGCTCTTTTTAAAAATACTTTAACAAT
This sequence comes from Boloria euphrosyne, assembly GCA_951802675.2. Lineage (NCBI taxonomy): Eukaryota > Metazoa > Arthropoda > Insecta > Lepidoptera > Nymphalidae > Boloria > Boloria euphrosyne. The sequence goes on from OX637872.1 coordinate 9,824,236, forward strand.
ATTGCAATACATACAATAATTATATATAATATTGAATTTGACTACTTGTATCAAGATCTACACAGTATGAGCTAACTACATCCGACTGTCTATTATGATTACTTTTATTATTATTAGATTTTATTATATTAATTACAGGATCCCAAAAAGGTGGTAATACCCAGCCGTCCTCTCTATTAAAGTTAGGATGTTTTTTTAATTTCAATTGCCTCGCGAATCATTCTAGGTCGATAACGAGTCTCTTTCGCGAGTATTTGAGGGTTATCAAAGCGAATATAGTGGCTGGGGCGATCCAGACAATGTTTACAGACAGCGGATGTAGTATTGCGACGGTGCTTCACATCAGCTATGTGTTCTTTGATCCTAGTTCTAATAGATCTCTTTGTTTGTCCGATATAAGAGAGCCCACAGTCACAATCAAGTTTGTATACTCCTGCATCTTGGAGAGGGATATGGCACTTGACTGATGGTAGAAACTGACTGATTTTTTTTTTATGTGACAAAGGGGGCAAGCGGGCAGGAGGCTCACGTGATGGAAAGTGATCACCTCCGCCCATGGACATCTGCAACACCACAGGGCTTGCAGATGCGTTGCCGGCCTTTTAGGAAAGGGAGGGAGGGAGGAGGGAGAAGGACGGGAGGAGGGATGGGGAGTGGGCCTCCCGGACTCTCACTTACCGGACGAAACGCGACAGCATAGCTGCCACTTCACGCCGGTCTTCTGTGAGAGAGTGGTACTATACGGGACGTGCCGGCCCATTCGGCTGCTACCCGAAGGTAACAAGCATGGCACTACCACTTGATAAAAGATTTTCTTAGGCGGCTTGAAATATGTTTTGATAGAAGCACGCTTTAGGATGTAGCCAATCTTGTCAGTGACTCCCGTGACCATGATTGCTGTAAAGCATTCGAAACGTAGGGAACTAAAAATCAAAATAAATCCGCGACAAAATCCGAAAAGGTAGTTTCATTTATAATGTCGAATATTCGCGTAAATCTAAGAAAGTATTATAAAAATAATAACTTAAAAAACCGACTTCAAAATAAATTTAAAAATCAATTCTTTCAGTTCTCACATTCTGATGTTTTTTTTTAAATTCGAAATCTTTTTTTTATTTTTGTTATGTTTAACGTCCAGCAAAATTAAGACTGGTGTAGTTCTTTTTTATGCAATGATTATAATAATAAAGTGTTTGTTAAAGTGATGTTAAAAAATTTATATATTTTTTTTTATTTTTACCTTATTTTAATATCTGACATATCTAATATAAGAAGTTTATATGACAACCATATATTTTTTTCAATTGGCAAATTTTTTACTTTAAGGGTTTTTTACTGAGCATAGTTAATAGCTTAGAATTTTTGAGAACGTTATCTAAAGATATTGAATTGAATTGAATTGAATACGGTATGTATTCAATTAAGAATAAAACAGTAACTTACCGAAATCTGTACATGAAATATATTTTTTTTAAATAATAACTGTAACGTATTGTATTTAGAAAACAGAATTTTGAAAATACAGACGTAAGATAAATTCTCACCTGTTCTTCTGGGTAGTTGGCCAGTAACATCAAAGTAAACAGAAGAGCTGTTGAAGTTGTATCATGTCCCTAAAACGTAAATAGTGTTATGTAATACTAGCTGTTCCTCGCGGCTCCGCCCGCGTTTGTAGAAGGATGAAAATTTAGGATTATATTTAGGTTTTGAAGCCAGATCATAAAAAAATAAGTAAAGATTTGATCTGAAATTAAAAAATAAAAAATCTGGAGAGATCCCTACATATTATATTTAAAATGCTATGATAATTTTTAAATAAAAAAATGGTTGTTGTGCCTCACTCGACATAGATAGGTATAGTGTGTCGCGGACTTTTTTGTAGATATTTATAAGATCTACAATTAATTAGACCATTTTATGGTTCTATCTTTTATAGTTTAGGCAGCGTACGCAAAATAAGTAACTTTTCTGGTTGATTTTTTACACCTTGTGTCCGAAAAACCCAAATATCTTACGGAACCCTATTTTTTTCCAAAATAAAATATAGTCTATGTTACTCGTGGATAATGTAGCTTTCGAATGGTGAAAGTATTTTTAAAATCGGTTCAGTAGTTTTTGAGCCTATTCATTACAAATAAACAAACAAACAAACAAACAAAGTTTTCCTCTTTATAATATTAGTGTAGATTACTTTTATTATTAATGTTGTTTATTATTTCTTATATTATTTCTTGGTTTTCTGAGTACGATACAACTTTAGTAATAATAAAATACTTTATTATTTATTTATGAAGGGAAGAACATATTATATATAACATATATATTAATCTGCAAATTAACTTTATTGCTCATTGACAAAAATATTTGTCGTTGAAGTTTAATACAGCAAAAATATCGTCACAAAAATTGATGTCCTAATTATTAACTACTAATTAGGACTTTTTTTCGCTACTATACTAAAAGTTGCAACAAAGCAACCTTGCCTTTAAATAGAAATACCAATCTTTATTTTTAATAACTCATGTAAACAAGTACGGTGCTACGACAACAAGTGAGGTAGACTTGCTTGCTCCCCACTGGAAAGGCCACCAACCCAACTGCCCAACTTTTAACCCAACTTTTATTATAGGTATATACTTGTTGGCTATGGGTACGAAAAAACGAAAAACCCTGGAATGGGCCATACCCTCAATCATTCCTGAGAACGAACTTCCGATGCTGGCAATAGGGACCATCAGGGGCAAGAGGGAAGCCACTCAGCTGCTGGGGATGAAAAAAAGATGGCCCAACACTGAGCACTGGAGGGTCGCGCAGAGCAGGGTCTAGCGAAATGGACATGTGGTGTCATTCTTCCTGAACGTTCTTCTGTTGCAGCCATCCGGGCTAAGAAATGTGAGATCGTTATAAGTTTAAAGAAACTAACTTTTAAAATTAAGAGCGATCTCATATTTGGATGGATTGGATCCTCAAACTTAGAACCTGCTGAACAAGATCAAGCACGACTGGCTTCATTGCACGGGGGCTCTGAGGAACAGGATAGGATGGGTCTTAGTTAGCGACACTTAGCCGACTCTTTGCCTCGAAGCGAAGGGGTTGGTATGGAACCGCAGTTCTCTACTTCGAAAGAGATACAAAAAATGTCCCAATCGGAGTAGAGGGACTACTGGGTTTGAGCCGCGTGTGGGTGCCGCTGGAAGTCACAGGGATCTACACGCAGGGATGGCCAGGGAGGCACGTCTACTAGGGGTAGAGGAAATTATCCTTGGCATGCAAGTGTAGGGCGACCATGCCCTAAACCTGTACGGACCAAATGGGGGAAAACGCATAAGCACTACTCAGAGGGGTGTGGTGAGTGTCCTACAAGTAGATCTCCACAGACTTGCTGCAGCTGCAGCGGTAATGAAGCAATGCTTTGCAAAGTGCAAGACAAGTCTAGTTCAAGAACCCTGGGTAGCTAAAACTCAGGTTCAGGGACTAAATTCTGCCGGTAAGATACTTAGCTACAACATTGGTAAAAGAACCAAAGCTTGCATATTATTTCATAAATTTATTAATTCCTTTTTTTTTATTATTATTTATTAATTTCAGAACTTTGCAGTAACAACATGGTTACCGCTTTTGTCAATCTCAAAGGTTGTGATGGTGCGAGGGTAATCTTTTGCTCTGCCTACCTACCCGGAGAAAGACAATCCGACGGAAGACTTAGCGAGAGTGGTAGAATTTGCCACACGCCACAACGCCGAGCTCCTCATAGGATGTGATGCGAACGCACGTCATGCCTCATGGAGAAGTAGTAACACAAACAAAAGAGGTGAGATACTTTTTGACTTTCTAATAGCTAATAAATGACCTTTTAACGCTAAAGGAAGGTTGCGAACTGACTTTTGTTTTTTGTTACGCGTGCTAGGCAGGAAGTTTTAGATATCATCACGTTTGGATCACACATGGCATGTCAATTAAAAACACAATGTCGAATCACAGGGTCGAATCACAGGCACATAGCTTTCAATGTAAAAGCTACCATAGAAGCCGCAACAACCACTTACAGGGACCCGAGAGCAAATTGGGAAATGACGACCTTTCCCAAAAAATTCAGAACCACAGACAGTTTGGTACTTGCGGTGAAAAGCCTCACCAAAGTTATTAGTTTAGAATTTGAAGAGAGCTTTCTTCTCAAGGAACATGTAGGGGTATCAACGGAGGAAGCAACGTATTATAGCACACGTAAAGGAAAAGTCCAAAAAAAAAGTTGAAAATTAAAAAGCATTCCCATATATCATGATCATACAATTTAGAGGTCTAGCTTATTGTTACAGGTAATGGTACGGAACCCTTCGTGCGCGAGTCCGACTGGCACTTGGCCGAATTTATGACACAAAAAAACTAAAAGAATGATAAGGATGAAATAATACCTTTACATAATTTAGTACCTCAAACATAAATGTATCAACTTCCTCGTTAATTCCTGCATTGTCTATTTTTCCCTGCTCCTCAATAGTCAATAATAAATCTAACATTGCCAACCGCTTCTTCTTATTGCTATAAAAATCTTCCTCAGGATCGTTCATTACTTCTGCATATAAATTCTTGTAATTACCGTTATCTCGACGTTGTTTAATAACGCGGTCTCGAAATGTTCCTAATAATTTTAACAAATCCTTTTGCTTGCGACCAACCGAGCTTAAATTAAAAAGAAAATACATATGGAACCACACTCGTTGTGCTCTGTAAAGTAAATATGTTCCCAGTGTATGTATCGCATCTTTATAGCGTCTGCCCATGCCTGATGTCTCTTCATTCAGTTGAGTTCCCATTGCTGTCTCTGTCAATCACACACAATAGTGTTAAATGTTTTCATAGGAAATTCTGTAAATGTTATATTATATACATACTTTTGAAATAATTTACTTACCACATATAGAACTTAAAGTCATATTTGCTATGAAAGGGTAAATTTCAGTTTTTTGTTTGCCTACTTCAGGTTCGAGGCTTACCACAAATTTTTCTGTATTTTCAATGAGAATGGTGCTAAAATGGCGAAGAATGTTGAAATGAAATGCGGGGGTGAGAATTTTTCTTCGTTCATACCATTTTTCACCTGCAAAGTTTGGCATTAAAAGAAGTTAATGTTTTGTAATATGTATTAGCAATTTAGTTTATAAATTGACTTGATTTACCGCTACTTAACAGAAGACCATCGTTTAACCAAGGACGAAGAAAGAAGTAGAGATAACCTTTTTTATTATGCTTTGTATTGGTCAGCACAGTCTGTAAAAAATATAACGATGCACACAAATTTTATTAGGAGCATTTAACTTTCTCAATTATCTATATTAGGTCTGTCTTGCTAGATTTTATTTGCTTTAAAAAATATTTTCTATATTAGCGAACTAAGTTGATAAAAGTTGGCTAGATAAAAGAATTATCTGTCCAACTTTTTGCTTAACAACTTAGTTCGCTAAAACTTGTAAAATTAAAAACCGGTAAAATTACGTTTTGACCTTGATTTTAATTTTTAACTACGAATAAGAACATGATATACATATTATGACGACGTTAACATAATATTATGAACATTTTATTTATATAATTAACTTAATAATGAGTTCTAAAAAATCTTGACATTTTCGTTAGTTTTATAATTGGTAGAACTTGTATCATTTGGACGGACTCTTATCTAAGTAACTTACCTCTACATCCTCCGGATTAAATATAAGTACGCTTCTCATTGTACCAATTTTAAGTCTATATAAATCCTTGTATGTTTTAGGCAATTCACGAAAATAATCAAATAACGCCACTGCAAAAAACATGATCAAGTAAGTCTTTACAGTCTTTAATATAATTATTAAAAATGATAGTGAAATTATAACAACATATCAACAAATCTTACCGGACTCCATTAAAAAATCAAAAGCGTTTCCAAAAATCCATATTCCCTTAGGTCCCGGAATTTTATTAAATTTATCGTCAATATACATACGATTATAAAAAAAATAAAGTAAAGAAAGTATTCCAACAAATAACACAAACAGCCCCAACATCTTATCTTATTAATTATAAATATAATTCTATAACATTAACAAATTAATAAACCTCTTTCGAAAACATCAAGACGTTATACAGGATCTAAATTATTGATAAAAAACAAAGTGAAACTAAATATTCCACGAGTTTGCGACGATAAAATATTACCGATAACTTTATCCGTACAAAATATGTTTATAAATAGACCATCAACACAGCTATTACAAACACTTCACGTATAATAACTAAATAATATCTATTTATGATTTAAGACCAAAACTATACTCCGTTCACAATTACCTCCAAATAGCAACAACTGAATTATATATTAGTAGTTCTTGTCTCAATAAATGTATTACTACTAAACTATTAATATAACACAGAACTTGTAATATAAAGGAATAGAATTAATGCTAGGCGAGCCGGTAGCACGCGCCGCGTGTCTGGCTAAAGAGCCATAGTAGGGGAGCCCATGATGCTAAACGATCATCTGAAATACTCGAGCGCGTCAGATTAAGATAAGGGAGATCAACTAAGAAGAGTCAAATTTGCTAATCTGACGATTTCAGCGTAACAGGGAAGTTTCAGGAAGTGGGGAGGTAACAAAGTTGTAAGAAAAACAATGTCTTAACTTACTTGAGCGCGGTTAATTGTGAGATTGTGAGGGTAATGATACCGGAATAATGAAAAATATATGTATAACTTGACGATTTTGGCAAGCCGAGCTCCGGGCTTGTTTGTAACAAAAAGTTGGTTTTGGGAATCAAATTTGGTGAGTTATATTTATTATTATTTTGATAATGAGTGATAATGATATGAAATGTTTTCTGTGAAGAAATTCTACTTTTAGAAAGGTTTTATTGCTTATTCCTCATGGTCATTTTTTTTTCAAGTTGGCAGATTACCTATAACCCTCAAGACATTCGTCAGATTTTTAGTCAGTATGGCTGGGACACTATGATGAACCTTCAGTATGCTTATCTGACGCGCTCCAGTATGTTAAGATGGCATATTTTTATATTTTTAGCAATTCGCTGCCAGCTTACCGCCTTCCAAACCAGTTTAAGAAATGGGAGCATCGGTAGGGTTCAATTAACACCCCCTCTAAAATCTGACGCGCTGGAGTAAATTCATTTTTTATATTTATGGCCCCACCACCCAAATCGGCAGATTAATATATATTTCATATCAGAGACTTGTTGGAGCATGATAAATATCATTATCTGACAAGCTTGAGTATCTCCATTTCAATGTTCTTCTTTTAATTTTGAAAGTCCGTAGACCCTTGCCCCACCGCTGTAAAGATTATTATAGGACCATTTATTCTTCCAATTATTTAATATAGAAAATCTTATACGTTTCCGCGACGCTCGAATAAATCCACATTTAGCATCATGGGCTCCCCTACTATTACAAGTTCTTTCCTTTAACTTTATTTTGTAGATAGACGTCTATCACTGACTGTTGTTGACTACTATCAACAACATTGTTATATTTAATATTTTTTGTAATTAGGAACTAGTTAAGAGCAACGCAGCCAGAGATCTCAAAAAAAACCAAAATTTACTTATAAAATAATTTTATTAATAAAATAATACTAAAACTAATTTACATGTCTATCGCTACGCGATGCAACAATAGAAGTGATTTAAAAAATATAATTTTAATTTATGAAGTAAAGTATGAAAAACAAAAGTGTAACGTTACGATCCTTAGAATGCTGACGGAGCGCCTCGTGACCGGAGTGTCGCAATTGTGTACGCTAAGCCAGCACTCCACCTATAGCTATGCTCTATAACTCCTCCACCCCGAGAACAGCAACTATTTTAGGACGGTGTGATAAAATGTTGCTGGAAACTGCTCCTGGATCGGGTCCGATGCTTCAACTGCTTGGCTTTGATGATTTATTCCCTTGCCATCTTCCTTGCTAGATTTAGGTCTATGATGGTGTGCATTTCTATAGCGATGTGTAATGATCATCCCACACATGAGTACAAGTGCACCTAATAATATGATATAGAAGGGAATTGTGGTGTGATAAAGTGAAGACGTTTCCTTTTCTATTGATACAGTCGGTTGCAACATGACTTTATTCTGTATAGAATGCAGGTTCTTTAAATCAATAGATTTTAATTGTATGTGGTTTGTACTCTTATATTGTTGTTTCTCGTATTTTATGTCTAAAATTTTCATTGGGTGTCCCGCAACTTTGTCCTCGGTGTTACTAACAACAATTTCACTTGTCCTTAACATGCAATTTATAGGGATTGTGGCCAAAAAACTTCCATTTAATACGATGAAATCTTCTCGTCCACATATAACGTGTACTTTCGTAGGCTGTGGAAACGATATTATATAATGTCTTCCATCTAATTCCTCCAAAGCTTCTTGTGAAAGAGTTAATGAAGTCATCTCGCAAGTGTGATACAGGGTTTGATTGTGAATCAGTGTCTGAATGCAGTCCCATGAGGTTCGAAGTATGTTGTTCTTACTCTCACAAAGATACCATTGGTTATTGAACTTCGGGCATTCTGCCTCTATGTACATGAATGTATGCCTGTTGGTAAGGATATAAGGAGAGGGAGGAAAAAGAGTCTGCATCTTCCTATTCGGAAAAACAGCTAACTTATACATATAAAAAGATTCAAAAGAAACTAATGGTAGCTTAAATACTATAACTATTTGCCTGCCATTATAATAATAGCCTGGCTTTATTATATCATAATATTGTCTTAATTCTAAATCTATAATTTGCTCCTTCGGGTAGATTTCTCGAAGTCTTATTAACATTTTATCTATTTCATTTATACTTAACATTGAATGGTGCATACTAGAGGATCTAATAAATGCTAATGAATTTTCTATTTTTTCTAATTCTTCTAAAATATCGTCTACGTTTTCTGTAATTATAGTGAAAAGTTGAGCAAATTTAGCATACTTAATTAAACTAGTACCACTATAACTATCCTTATCTAAAAGTAAAAACAACGTAGCATTAAGCTTATCTTGATTCTCTACTAACTGTGTAATAATATCAGTTTGACGGTTCATCCACTCTTTACTGATACTAATATGACTGTTAAATTCGGAAATCACTTTAGATTGAGTCTCTTCTAAGAGTTTTATGGCATTATTGTATTTAATTGCGTCCGTATAATCTAAATTACCCGTTATGCTCTTTATTATAGATCCTAATCCATCCACGAGACCTCGTTTTACACGGTTTGGCTCCATAGTTTGTAACTGTGTTCTAACTTTGTCTAATTTTGCGTGAAGATAATATATCTGCAATTCGTATAATGCAAAAGTGTCATTTTCCAAAGATGTCTGAAAGTCGCGCAATTGTCTTTGTAAAGTTAAAATTGTGTCATCTATATTATTAAGTTGTATGTATTGCACAAAGGCATGATGGTGAGTTATGAGTCTAGTAAGTCCTAATTTGAAAGGCAGCAATCCGGGTCCGTCTTCTAAGCTTTCAAGTTGTACAGTCTAAGTCGCTGTCAGTTGAATGTCAGGATGATGGGGATGACCAGGAGATGTATCCTGTAACAATTTGGGATTCTTAGTCACTCGTTTAATTCTATGTTTAGCTATTGGGTCTTTTTTCTTAGAGGTATAAATATGTATGGGCAAGTTAGCCAGCACTTTGTCTTGGACATAGCGTGGAGCACACTTTTGTCTACTTGCCAAAGGATTATTAATAAAAACTTGTTGATTAGGTTGGAATTCTACTTCGCGCTCTCTCTCTTTGTTCCGATTTTCTATAATAGCTACTCGATTTTTTAAGGTAAAATCATTAATGGTGTCGTAAACAGTTTGCATCTGTTCCCTATGCGTTCGAACATACTGTTGCATTAAATGTTTGAAAATGTCAATCTCTAGTGGGTCACGTGGGTCAAAATGTCCGTTTATTATGTCATAAGGTCTGCATTTCGTAAAACTGTGCACTGAACTATTGTAACCGATGATGGCATAAGGCATCAGGTTAGTGACAGGATCATTCTTATTTTTTAGTCTTAAAACTCGAAGATGTTCAAGTAAAGTCAGATGTAGTCTTTCGATATTACCGTTGCTACTAGGACAGTGGGATAGAGTTTTATGATGAATTATTTTATGAAGTTCTGTAAATTCTGTGAAAAGCTGATTGCTAAATTCAGTACCGTTATCGCTTACTATTGTTAATGGAAAATTATGGTGAGTACAAAATTGTAAGAGGGCCTGTAACACACTAATAGCGGTTGCATCTTTTAGGTGATAGGCTTGAGCGTATTTAGAGAAAACATCTACAATAGTTAAATATTTTTCGGTTTCTATAGTAAATACATCTATGTGCACAATTTCAAAAGGTTTTGTGGCTGGTGGAACGACACGATATTGCTGTTTTGTTGGTTTACGGTCATACTTTGTTTCACCACAGACCGAGCATTGATTGATATATTTCGTTATGTGCTCTCTCATTTTAGGCCAGTAATAACGCTTAGAAAGAGCAAGGTAGCACTCATTTATACCACGATGGTTAGTTTTCCCTTCGTGATATTTTTGAATTATGTTTTGCTGCTTAAGATATTCACTAACATTTTCTAATTCAAACTTAGTTAAAACGAGATTCATAGATGAACTTCTAAATTTTTCTTGTATTATGGGGATAATATCGAACATACTAAAAGTTGGTTCTATCAATAAAGCTGTCTTAATTTTTGGGTTGACAAATTCTTTTATAACGCTCACTACATCATTTACTAAATAGGGTTGTCTCACTTCAGCTGCTATTCGAGTATGAGTTTCGAATGGTTTCGAGACTTTAGGTTTACGCTGAATATCTCCTACGGCCGTTAAATGTAATTGTCTATGAAATTTATTTAGTGGTTCATCGGTAATGGGAATTTCGAGTATAGGATTTTCTTTACTTGAATGGGTTGTTTCTGTCGATGACCCTATCGAAACAATGTCTTCGGATGGGTTTGCTACAACTGAACTTATCTCTTCATTGTGAATTTCGATTCGTGATAGAGCGTCTGCGTTAGTGTTTATCGTACCCTTTTTGTATACAACCGTAAAATCGTATTCACTCAATTTAAGCTTCCAACGAGTTAATCTAGAATTCGGTTCTTTCATGTTCATAACCCACTGCAATGGCTTATGATCCGTGAGTATTTTAAATTTTCTACCAAACAGATAAGGGCGAAAATACTTTGTTGCCCACACAATGGCCAACAATTCCTTTTCGATAGTACTGTAATTTAATTCTGTATCATTAAGAGTTCTAGACGCATAAGAGATGGGTTTATCAGAACCAATGGGTCCTTGCGATAGAATAGCGCCAATAGCGACATTAGATGCGTCAGTAGTTAGTATGAATTCCTTATTGAAGTCTGGATATTGTAGGATGGGGCCATTTATTAAAATTTTTCTACATTTCTCAAAACAATTTATATATTCCTCATTTAAAATTATTTTATTACCCTTTTTCAAACACTTTGTAAGAGGTTTAGTAAGTCTTGCAAAATCTGGGATAAATTTTCTATAATAACCTAACAAACCTAAGAATTGTTTTATCTCTTTACTAGTTTTAGGCATTGGATACTTTTCTATCGCTTTAATTTTATCCGGATTGGGCTTAATTCCATCCTTAGAAATGATATGGCCTAAGTACGCTGTTTCTAACTTTAAAAACTCTGACTTATCTAACTGGATTTTAAAATTTGATTCCCTTAACTTTTTAAATACTTTTTCTAAATTAACTATATGCTCTTGTAAAGAAGTGCTAAATACAATTATGTCATCTAGGTATACTAAGCAAACGGTGTTCTGTAATTCTTTAAGAACGTTATCCATTACGCGCTGGAATGTCGATGGTCCGTTTTTCAGTCCCATCGGCATTCTTAAAAACTCGTAATGTCCATGCTCTACGTTAAATGCGGTTTTTGAAATATCATCAGGATGCATTTCTACTTGATGAAACCCGCTCGCAAGATCTAATGTCGTGAAATATTGACAACTGCCTAACTTGTCTAGTACGTCTGTAATATTGGGAATGGGGTATTTATCGTCAAGTGTTTTTTCATTAAGTTTTCTAAAGTCTACGACGAGCCGCCATTTAGTTTTACCAGAGGCGTCCGTTTTCTTGGGAACCACCCAGATGGGCGAGCTCCAAGCGGAATCAGAAGGTCTTATAATCCCCTGTTCTAACATTTTATTAATTTGACTTCTAACTTCTTCTCTATGGACAAATGGATATCTATAATTCTTACTATGCACGGGAATTTCATCAGTAGTTCTTATGCGATGCTTGATTTTATTAGTAAATGTTAAAGCCTCGTCTTCAATGTAAAATATGTCAGCATATTTGGAACACAAAACCTCTAAATTAGTACGCTCTTCAGAATTTAAATGATCTGTACGTAAACGACTTAGTACCTCTTTCGCTCGAGATGATAAATTTGAACTATTAAAAACTTCAACGTTGTGAATCTCAGTATCTATACTCCTATCCATGGAAAAAATCACGTCATGATCAGTTGGATTAATAACTTCCAAAATTCCGCGATTATTTTTTATGGATGCCAAACAGCTAGTTATAATACAATTAGAAATTACCTGCTCCGGAATTAAATGATGCAATATATATAATGCACTAATCTTGTTACTTTTGTGGAGAAACTCTCAGCTGCCTTAGACTCTAGGCAAACCGTTGACGTCATATATACTGATTTCAGTAAGGCTTTTGATAAGGTGCATCATGGAATCCTACTTCAAAAACTATCTATGTATGGTTTTGCTGATCAACTGCTGAATTGGTTTAAATCTTATCTTTCTAATAGACCATCAGTTGTGGTTGTCAATGGTTATAAATCTTCTCCGTTTACAGCAACTTCCGGAGTCCCGCAAGGTTCTATACTTGGTCCTTTACTCTTTAATCTTTTTATTAATGATCTGTGCAATAGTTTTGTATATTCCGACTACTATTTTTATGCTGATGACTTAAAAATATCTAGATGCATTCATAATGACAATGATGTATTATTTTTGCAAAGCGATTTAAACCGTATAGCTTCTTGGTGTACCATCAATGGTATGGTGTTAAATACTGATAAATGTAATTTTATTCGCTTCTCTAGAAGTCAAAGTAAGTCACAGGGATCTTATCTTCTAAATAATATACAATTGAGCGAAGTTATGCATACAAATGATCTTGGAGTAATCCTTGATTCAAAGTTACGTTTTGATAAGCATATAGATAATATTTGTAAAAAAGCACTTAAAACTCTTGGATTTCTTCTCCGTAATTGTAAAGATTTTAAAAAACCAGATACTAAAATATGCTTATATAATGCACTAGTTCGTAGCATCCTAGAATACTGTAGCGTAGTTTGGAATCCACACTATAATAAGTATAAAAAAAGAATAGAATCCGTACAAAAGCGGTTCTTATGGCACATTTCATATCATAGTGGGATCAATCAATCTATTCGTAGTTATGAGGACCGACTTAAGCACTTTAAAATGCAATCCCTTTCTGATCGAAGACATTTGCTTGACAACCTTTTTCTGTTTAAGCTTGTAAGAGGCATATTTGACTCGGAATGGTTATTATCCCAAATCGACTTGGCTATACCATCAAGACTACCCAGACCTAATAATATTACATTATTTCGCGAAAAACTATGCAAAACCAACCTGGGTCATAATGCGCCTCTGAACAGAATTATACGTTCTCATAAGACGTTATGCACAAGCCATGATATTGATATCTTCTCTGATTCTTTATATAAATTTAAGAAAACTGTTAAATTTAAACTTCATTAATTTAATTAGTTATAATTAAAACTATATGTTATATAGAAGTAAATTGCATTTTTATGTTTTTGTTTTTGTCTATAGGAAGGTACCTACTTTGTTAATTTTTTTTTTTTAACTTTTACTTACCTACTAATGTCAGTCTATTATTTTATTCTATAAGTTTTTTTTTTTTCTTTTTAATATGTTGTCATGTCATAGGAATGCAGTGTTGCTTTTAATTAGGGCATTTAGTCTAGTATTTTTGTCTTTCTTGTTATATATCACCTACTTTTGTATGAATGTATGCTCTGTTAGCAACCTATAAATAAATAAATAAATAAATAAATAAATAAAAAACATCGCCGTCCCTACTATTTACCGGTATTTTAATTAATTTAGAGGAATTAGCCGGTATGACATCTTCATACAAATTTACGTTACATGAGTTATACATATATATAGGATTAGTAGCATTTTGAGTGTATAATAATTTATCCCTAAGATCTATCCTAGCCGCCCACTGTTCGAGTAAATCTAGTCCTATAAGTCCGTCAAAGTAATTATGAAATCGGTATATGAAAAGTTTCATGTCTTTTAAGTCATTGAATTCAGTAAACGTCGGTATGGTGATGGAATAGTTATTACGTGTGGTAGCGTGAACGTTGGTCACTTCGAAAGGGTCATAGTTAAGAGGGACATTGTAAAAGTAATTTTTAACTGCTTCTGGGCTTATAAATGACTGATTAGCCCCAGTGTCAATAAGTAGTTTTAAAGGAGGGTTTTTAATTTGTATGTAAGGGAGCTGTCTTTGCGTCTGTATCAGGGTTCATTCCCGGGAATTCTCGAGCCGAGAATTCCCGGGAAATCGTTGGGCTTTGTTCCCGGGAAATGAAGCTCGAGAAAAGTCGAGAACTCGAGAAATCATGTACCTATATAGAAATTAAATCGCCGTTTGTTGTGTTGCGTGGCGGCGCGGGCCAAAGCGCAGGGGCACCCTTTGATCTCGCTGAGAATGAGCCGGGTGTGGTAGAAGAAGTAAGCCCACGAGAACCTGAACCCGAAAGCTTCGAAATTCAATTAGAAAAACAATTAAAGGCATTTGAACAAATGAGGAGGCAAGTGCAGTGGCACTGTCAAAATATAGTAAAGAAATAGTTCTTACTTTTTGAACAGACTGGGAAGAGGTCACTAAATTTAGAATCTATGTACAAAGCATTGCTTTCAGTTAAGCCTACGTCAACTGAAAATGAAGGGTACAGGGGCAAAGCAAGGAATGTCACATAAAATTAAAAAAAGTAGAAAAGTGCGGGAACATATAGATTTTGAATAGAAATTTCCTCCTCTTTAATGAGCTTTTTTCAAAATTACCTAAATATTAATATTTTTCGAGTTATTAACAAAAAACGAAATATCATTTTTTCCATCTTATTTTGTTAATAACAATCGCAATTTTTTATGTGCTAATATACCCTTAAAAACATTTTTCTAGACGTCATTCCGAATCGAATGAGCTATCGCACATATTTTTAGGAGCTTTATTTCTATTTAACACTTGTTTTTGAACTTGTTGACAAGACTAGAAGCTACTTTTCTTACTTTTTAAATATAATGAATAAAAGTTTTATAATTAATTTGATACTTTTATTTAAGACGAAAACCACTGAATTTGCTGTCGTTATTGGAACCAAATAATATGAGAAAACGTACGTAAATGTAAATTTCTCGACAACCCGAGAAGCCTCGAGAAATTAGCCTCGAGAATTCTCGAGACCCGAGAAATTGAAAAGCTCGAGAAATCATGAACCCTAGTCTGTATGTTAACCTCTATTTTGGCTTGTTTAACTTGGGGGTTTCTCGAAAATCCGATTTATTGTCATTAGTCTGCTTGTCAAAGTCTGCGTCTCGTACCAGTTCGGTTTGGTCGTATTGTTGAGTAGTGGTAGTGTTCATGTCATATTCTTGTTCGTGGTAGTCAGTAAAGTGAGTCGGGTAGTAATAGTAAGGGTCTGTATCGTAATAGTACTCAAAGTCATCATTACAGTCAAAGTCCTGGAAATAAGACTCATGGAAATTCATTTCGCGTGGGAAGTTACTATTGTATGGCTGTCGATTAATATGCTGTGGTGCAAATGGGCGTGAATTAAAATTTGTAGGGGGTAATTGTTTCGGTGTGTAATTAACAATTCCGCTCATCGGCCTCTGAAATTGATTTTGATTTCTAAGGGGAAGTCGAAACATGTTACTACTATGATTATAATTGGGAGGTAATGCGCGGAACATCTGTTGTGTGCGTGTTGGTTGTTGATAATAAGGTGCACTTACCTGCTTTTGTCTCAAATCTGGTTGTTGCTGCTGCTGCTGATGTGGCTGTTGTAAAATTTGCTTTTGGTTTGAAGGCATAAAAGTCGCTGGAGGAAAATTGAATGCTTTTGGTGTTTGTGGCAAAAATATTGGTACTGTCTGAGTAGGCTTAGGTGCCACGTGCTTTCTTTCACTAAATGATTCATTTCTATTTTGCATATAAGTAGCATTCAATTCTTCTTGCACGAATTCTAATGCCTTTTCAATATTATCAGGACGCATGCAACGAATCCTTGAGCCTAGAGGCTCCTTTAATCCGCGTATGTATGCTTGCATCGTTAATTTTTTATAAAGAACGCGCTTTGCTTCAATCGTCGTTGGAATAGTTTCATGAAGCATTACATACGTCATGATAGTATTAAATAACGTTTGGCAACGCTCATAATATTCTTGAGGTGTACTATTACCCTGTGTGGCTAGAGCAAGATCGTTATAAAGCGCGGTCTCGTCTCTTTGATCTGAGAAATTATTTATCAAAGCTGTCCTAATCCCTAACCAATTTTCAGATATGCCATTTGAATTAATAAAACGTGCTGCGGAACCTGTTATTTTATTTAAAATAGAGTTAATTAACGTTAAATTTGATAGCTCTGAGCCAGGTTCAGTTCCTACATAGTGACTAACAATTTGATCGCAAATATTAATAAATCTAGGTAAAATATTAGGGTTCCCGTCAAATTCGGGAACAGCGCGCACTGCCTTAAAAATAGTTTCTAAATCATGCGATGCCATTATATCTAATTCACAAATTAATTCTAAATTTCTATTTAAATCTAAATTATTCCTACGAGAGGTCCTACTTGATGCAGTACCCCGTGGGTTCGATTTCCTGGGGTGGAAAATCTTGGAAAAATAAAATAACGATTATATGAAAAGGAAATAAGGACACAGGCTATTCTATGTACTTACATGAACATTTTGATTTTCCTTGGTATCGATGTTCGGATCCCTCGGGCTGGTGCTTCTAGGTTCTCACACTGATACTCTGAGACAGTAGTCGATATAGATTACTATAGTCTCTTTTGAGTATCCTACCGACTGCGCCAGTTAAGAGCAACGCAGCCAGAGATCTCAAAAAAAACCAAAATTTACTTATAAAATAATTTTATTAATAAAATAATACTAAAACTAATTTACATGTCTATCGCTACGCGATGCAACAATAGAAGTGATTTAAAAAATATAATTTTAATTTATGAAGTAAAGTATGAAAAACAAAAGTGTAACGTTACGATCCTTAGAATGCTGACGGAGCGCCTCGTGACCGGAGTGTCGCAATTGTGTACGCTAAGCCAGCACTCCACCTATAGCTATGCTCTATAACTAACTCTATTACTTTTATAATAACATTGTAACCGAGTCAATCTGTGCAATAAATATTTTTTAAAAAATCTTATTGAAATAAATATTGTTATCGACACAGAGGCCGAATCTACAGTTTTTAGAATTTTATCTGTCTGTCTGTGATCGCATCACGAGAACACCACTGACCGAAATTTTGTGTGATGATAATATGTGGAAATCCGGGTGAATATATAGGATGCTTTTTACTGCGCGAAAATATCTAATTTCTGAGAAATTTATACTAATTGTTTAATTGTACCTAGGGACTAGGGAGTCTCTAGTATCTCTATATTACAATATTTATTTATTTATTTATTTATTTATTTATTTATTTATTTATTTATTTATTTATTTATTTATATAGGTTTACCAACAGGATATATAAGAATGTGTTTTATAAAAATAATCATTACTATAATCGAGGATCATCTTAAATATACCAATTACAGGTAAACACAACATTGTTATGACATAAACAGAACAGAACAAAAAAAGAAACAAAATAATCCTAATTTAAAAATAATAAACTAAACCAAGTAAGATAAAATAATTAATTGAATGTAACAAAAACATATTATAATTTAAAACAATAAATATTTAATTATAGATAATTATTTAAGTTTTAAAGAAAAGTGATTATTTAATTTTTTTTTAAATTTAGGTAAAGAGTCGTCAAATATATCTAAGTCTAAAATTACTTTATTTAACATATTATAAAAATTACATATTCTTATAATTGGAGAATTTGCTCCAAGATTGGTACGCACAAATGGATAATAAAAAATCCTAGTCATTGGTTGCCTAGGGATTTTACTTGGAACACAGATTGAAATTTGTGACAGAAGATGACTGCAGCTTATGAAACCATTAACAATTTTGAATAGTAAATAAAATAAAAATAAAATATAATATAATAAAATATTTTGAATAGTAAATTAAATACTATGTATATACTATACTAGCTGTGCCCGCGACTTCGTTCGCGTTGATGTCGGAACTTAACAATGTATTTTTTAGTGCGAAGCGCTGTTGGAGGATACCGATACAAATCATTTTTTTTTTATTTATGCTAGTGCTTCTTTATAAACAACATTAGCTGTGGAACCATCTGGAGCGTACACAAAAAGGTTATTGGAGTTGTTTACGCGGGAAAGAGCTACGTATAGTTGACCATGAGAAAAGCATCCAATACTTAGGTCCACCCCCGCAACTGATAATGTCTGGCCCTGAGCTTTATTAATCGTCATGGCATAACAGAGACTGACTGGGAATTGCACTCGTTTGAAAGAGAAAGGAAAGTTGTTGGGAATTATAGATATTCTTGGAATAAAAACAATATCACCGGGGCCGCACTTCGATTATGTTTTGCTGCAGATTTGTGACTTTGAGCCGAGTGCCGTTGCAAAGTTTGGGAGGACATACATTTCTGAGGACAATTATTGGTACACCGATTTTTAAAACTATTTTGTGGGCTGGAAGTCCGGGTGTGTTGAGGGAATCCAAAAATTCTACCGGGTAGTGTATTTATAGAGGTGTATTCTCTACTATTCCCGGACACATGACTCAATATTTTTAAATTAATTGCCGCTGCTTGGTCATTGCGGGGAGTCAAAATAGCTCGCAGACATAGCCAAGAACCGGCTTGATTTCCCATGTTTGTGGAATCTCCGTACACAGAAGAAATTAGCTCCTGTTGTGATGTAACGCAAGAACAGTGATTATCAATCAAAATAACTTTTCCGTCTTCTTGTACGGGGTATGTGCCATCGCCTATTTGTAACAATAAATTGGAAAACTCCTGTGCATTTTCACAGCCTCCTAACTGTGCACTAAAAACTTAATGTTACTTCAATTTACGCACATATTGTTGTGTATAAAAGTTACGTGAAGTTGTGAGACCAAATGCACATAACCCTAATTTCACTTTTGGAATTTCTCTACTTCTTCACTTTAAACTCAAATATCTTTTGACAGACTGAACCGATTGCAATGAAACAAAAACTAAATGTTACTTCAAGTTATGTCAATCGTTGTGTATAAAAGTTATCTACACTGATTTCGTACATAGTACGTGATGCCCTGATAAATAAACAGACAAACCGACAAACCGACAAACAGACAAACAGACAAAAATTCTAAAAATGCTGGAAATGGGTTCTATTGGTTGTCCTTTAACACCCTGGCTATATATATGCTGTGGAGCAGCGGCATTCAAGAATACTGCTCCCCCCTCTCATCCCGTGGTTGTAGTAAGAGTCTACTAAGGGAACAGGATGGGTCACAAAACAGAACCTTGTGGCAATCCAACTGACGGATGGCGATATAACCACCAGTAAAAGCCATAAGGCGCTAAATGCTAGCCAGTGAGGGGCAGCAGCCTCACTGGTTCAAAACCTGGACTGGACTGGGCGGGGTATCAATATAAACGGCGAGCACATCTCACATCTGAGGTTTGCTGATGATATTGTCATCACGGCAGAATCGCTGGAGGATTTGGAGGGAGGGGATGCTGTCTGATCTGAACGCTGCTTCTAGGCGTATCGGCCTTGGGATGAATTTGGATAAAACCAAAATCATGTTCAATGAACAGAAAGCCCTTCCGAGACCGGTGATGCTGGAAGGCTCCCCATTAGAGGTTGTTTCTGAGTACACTTACCTGGGCCAAATAATTCAACTTGGCAGAAACAATTTCGAAAAGGAGTCCAACAGAAGAATTCAGCTAGCATGGGCAGCATTCAGAAAGCTGAGGCAGGTCCTCACGTCACCTATCCCGCAATCATTAAAGACCAAGGTCTTTAATCAGTGCGTGCTCCCCGCTATGACCTACGGTGCTGAAACGTAGACACTCACGGCAGGGCTTGCCCGCAAGTTCAAGGTCGCTCAGAGTGCTATGGAACGGAGGATGCTCGGAGTCTCTCTGATGGACCGCCTCAGAAATGAGCATATCCGTCAGAGAACCAAAGTGACCGACATTATGCATCGGATTAGCACGTTGAAGTGGACATGGGCAGGCCACATCTGCAGAAGGACTGATGGACGTTGGAGCCAGAAAGTCCTTGAGTGGAGACCGCGTACTGGCAAACGTAGCGTGGGACGCCCACCCGCGAGATGGGAAGACGACCTGCGCAGCCATGCCGGCATCGAATGGATGCGAACGGCAGCTGACAGGAAGAAGTGGCGCGCCTTGGGGGAGGCCTATGTCCAGCAGTGAACTGCAAAAGGCTGTTGATGATGATGATGATGATGACCCTGGCTATTTCTTTTGAAATTTTTTTTGATGTACAAAAACGACTTTTCTACAGTTTTATTATATGTATAGATATGTATAGTTGAATAAATAGGTAAAGATAAGACAGTCCTTCCATCATTGTCTATCGGGTCTAAAACGCTCTCTAAATATTTCATTGAATGGATGATGGGTTTTAACGTGAAAGTGTACCACTAAATCAACTTAACTACATGTTTTTTTTTTATTTCGAAAAAAAATTATGTTCCGGAATAATAAGTAAATTTTAATCTAAAGTATAATACAATGATACATGTTTTTGAATGACATAATCATTATTATTTAACATTCCAGAATTATTTTTTATCAGGAAACAAGTGGCGTAATCTACTATATTATTTTTTAATTTAGATAAGAATGACCATCTTTCCAGATTTTATTCGCAAATATATTAAGCTTTGTTATTTATTTATTTATTTATTATAAGGGATGATGCACAGCACAGAAAAAGTTGTTAAAAAAAGTTATATACAATTATGAAGGCCAATTATGAACATCCAACTTATTATAATAACAACTTATGTATAATCAAAAGCTTTACAGTAATTTCATAGTCATGGAAGAGACTTGGGACTTCTATATGTAACTATGTATGCAAGGACATTACCAAATTGACAGGTTATATTTCAGGATCATAAGAAAACGTGTAATATGGAGTTGATTACAGTCATTAACTAAACTCAACTTCACAAATGGCATTTAAAGTAACTAAAAAAAGGAGGGAAAGAAAGGAGACTGTAAGTATCAGGTGAACATAACATTGCTCTTTCAAAATAACATAAATGTTAGCTTGTAGTATATTGTTTGCTACTATTTGCTACTAATGATGTACTTATCTTGCTAAGGACTCCAACTATAATTAATTTATAAAATAGATAATCATAAAATATTCTTTTAGATACCGGATATTTTGAGTTGTACGTTCACTAACACAAAAAAAAACAAAAAATATATTAGTCCCGTTGAGTTTCTTTCGCCAGTTCTTCTCAGGTCAGTGGTTTCTTCCTTCCGAACTGGTAGTACTCATGACGTTCAGTAAAAAATTGTAATAATTTCATGCTGAATAAAATACTTTAAATTGGAATTTGAACTACAATGATTTTCATAATTCTTAACGAAGAGAAGTTATTTTTGTAAATTTAAAATTACATGTTTTTTACTAATATTTTTATTACTAATATTTCAAAAACTAATATTTTATTAATATAAAACCAGAGCTCATTTAGTTTTATGATATATTCGCTGATGTCCCAACCTTTTATTTTATTTATTTATGTTCCCACTACTATGTAAAATGTAAATTAAGAACACGCAGTAGCAAGCACATGTTATAACAGCCTTGTACAGACAGAGCAGCGGCCATGTTCATTTCTGTCTATGTTGCGTGTAGTATTGATAAAGGTCGTTATTATCTAAATTTTCAGCAAAATACAATTGGTGAAATATAATTCAATACTATTGGCCAAAAAATTTGAAAAATTTCGTTTTAATTAACTTTTAACCTATCTTTGAACGTAAACAAAGTTTAAAATTATATAAATTCGTCAGAAAGTATTAAACATACATATACAAGTCCTATTTTAGATTAAGCAAGAAACAAAAAAACTCTCATCTTTCATTTAGATTCCACTTAAAACAAATAAATTCCTTGTGGTCATAACATAGTACCTACTACGCGGAAGGATGTTTGATTTTCAAATGTTTTATCGGTAAAAAAATAGTATGTATTGAATCAAAAGTGAATATTTATGGTACAATAATATCTCGAGTTACCGTTCACGTGACGCGTTGATTAAAAATGTAGGGTTAAATGACAAAGATACCGTAAGACAAGGATCCTTTTCAACACAAGCGAGAGAGAGCACATAATTAAATAAAAATATGTAAGCGGTAACGCGTCGCTTGTATAACCGAGTGATGCGGGTTCAAATCCGGGTCTCGCACCTCTGATATTCTCATGTGCGAATCATTTCTATCATGATTACCACTTGTCTTACGGTGAAGGAAAACATCGTGAGGAAACCTGCATGTATGAGAAAACCTAGCAAGTTTTCGTAAGACATGTGAAGTCCGCCAACACGCACTGGGCCAGCGCGGTGGACTATGGCCTGATCTCCTCGTACTGAGGGAGGCCCGTGCCCAGCAGTGGGACGTTAAAAAGGGCTGATGATGATGATGATGATGATGTAAGATATAATTAAAATGGAAATAGTGAGAAACTAGGATAAATGTATAATTCCACTGAACGTTCTCCTTTAATCTTAACAGTCTCCTACATTTTCTATCGTTCTTCAAATTTAACATAAATAGGATCCTTTGGTCTCAGAATTATGTCGGCGACAAAAGTAATATCTTGAGGCTTAGTAACGGGCAACAACCGATATTTCCGCAGCGCTGCTGATAGCACTAACTTCATTTCCATCATTGCAAACCTTTGACCTGGAAAATAATTAACAAAACGTACCATATTGTAATTAAAAAGCTTCATTACAGGTGCATTTTCTACCAAGCACGCAAAAGACAAGCAATACTTTAAAATTATGTGCAGTTGATATGACACTAGTATACTAAATATCGACACTACATAATAAATATCGAAATACACAAGATTGCATAAAATCAAATATCTTCATCTAACCTATGCAATTCCTAGGACCTGCGCTAAATGGTATATATATGCGAAAGGGTGCCAAGTAGGCTCCTCCATGAATCTTTCCGGACGAAATCGCAATGGTTCCACAAACTGATCACTGCGTCGATGTAAATCGATAATTAAAATTGTGTAATCAATTCCAGAAGGACATTTGTAGTTCTCTGAAATAAATTTTTAATAAAAAAATATTAATGCATTTTTTATGTATTCTTTGTTAATTGTATCCTTTTTTGGTGTAATAAAGTATTACATTTATAAACATTTTTTTTTCTATATAAGTAAAAAGCTATAAAGCGTAAAACTATGGAATCGACTTTTTATGAAGGCTCAGAACTGAGAAAAACTAAAGTATTAGGATTTCAACAGTAAGTTATTTAACTAGAACCAAGAAAATACCGAAAATTAAAAAGATTTATTCGTGTAATTCGATGCTTAGATAAATTAATCTATCTTCTTAATATTATATACGCTTACTTAGATTAACTGGTTCATCACAGGTTCTTGATATAAAATATACAGGTGGGTAAAGCCTCAGTGATTCTTTGATACAAATTTCAAGGTACTTCATCTCTGCTAGATCACTCATTGTAGCACTTCGTTTAGATGTACCAAAAATGTTTAAGCATTCTTCAAAGGCTTTGTTCTATAATAATAAAAGCAACTGATTGATATTTTTCATTTATTTACTATCTAACCAGATTAACTCATGATTTTTTTTTCGTTTTAGATTTGTTCAAAAGTAAGTAAATAAACAGACACCGCAAGTTATCGAAAATAGGGGATTGAATTTTCCCCTACTGAATTTTATAAAATACCTTTATCTCTTTGCATTGACAATTATTATCAATGAACAAAGATCACTAAATTATCTTTTAAAAGGATTCTTTGGCACCGACGCAAAATTACTTAGCTATACGTACATTGCTTTAAGGGCTTAATTATTAAGGTATACTTACTTAAACTAGTTTAAGAAGTTAGTTATGAAGGTTAAATAAAAAAGGTTTATTATTTATTGCTTTTTAATTTTTCCAGCGGTTTCATTTTTTGTTTTTATGTGTGCTTAATTTTTGATATTTTAAAATAGCTGCCTACCTGAAAAATAAATCACCCCTATTTTCCCACCCTTAGGGTAGGAATCCTTTCTCCAAATTTATATGAGACCAACTTCGAGGTATCTCCTATCCTATCCTAATAAAAAACCCTAATAAATGA
Organism: Boloria euphrosyne; assembly: GCA_951802675.2. Taxonomy (NCBI): domain Eukaryota; kingdom Metazoa; phylum Arthropoda; class Insecta; order Lepidoptera; family Nymphalidae; genus Boloria; species Boloria euphrosyne. Next base: position 9,848,898 of record OX637872.1, read on the forward strand.
AGAAAATGGGACTACCTTCGTAAGAACCTCCTCCGTTTTTTCGTCGGTTAAAAAGTGAAAATAATAACTTAAAAAACAACTTGACTACAACTAATTTTAAAAATCAGTTATTTACTTTAACTTGGTATTTAAAAAAGCACAGCGAATGCAGCTTTCCATACGGGGTATATGAACTTTCAGAGTACCAACAAGAATATTGAAATCAAATTAACAATTCTAGAGTGTTTATTAAATTTTAAATAAAAATGTTATATTGTATTTTATTTATACCTTGTTTTAAAACCTAACATAATAATTTTTTTTCATTTTTTTACTTTAAAGGTCCTGAGCATGGCTAATATTTAGGCATTTTTAGAATACGTTATACATATATAACCTATACACGTTATACGGCAGAACGTAATACCTATATACCTACCTACATATAGAAAAAAATAGTAACGTAGTGAAATCTGTACACGTAGGTAATATTTTTAAGAGTTTTGAAAATACAGAGGTAACATAAATTCTCACCTGTTCTTCTGGGTGGTTGGCCAGTAACATCAAAGTAAACAGTAGAGCTGTTGAAGTTGTATCATGTCCCTAAAACATAGATAGTGTTATGTAAATAAATTTTGCTAATAATGATGTTACATAATTTTTTGGTCTTCTAATTACGATAAAACTTTAGTGATATACTTTTTTATTTCAAAAGGGCAGAACCGTGAATGCTTTATTAAATCTGGAAGTAGAAAAGAAGAAGTGGAAGTAACTTTCTTATACTCAATGTCACAAATATTTATCGGTCAAATACAGCAAAAATATCGTCACAAAAAAGATGTCCTTATTGATAAGTATTATTTGCAACCGTGAGCGACTGTTTCTTACGCTCCTATATTAAAACTATTATTGCGAATGTTATGTCTTGTGTCATGAAAATACCCACTAAAGTGTAACAAGCTTGCGTTTTAGGTTTTAATACTACTACTACCTACTTGCGATATCCCACTAAATACTTGTGTTTCCTTTGTCTCTTAGTATACGATTAAATAATTATCACTTTATTTTTAATAACTCATGCAGGCAACTACGGTGCTACGACAACAAGTGAGGCATTGTAGAGTCAAGAAGTAAACTTTATTGCTCTCCATCGGAAAGGCCACTTTCTTAATTAATTGTCTATGAAAGTTAAGGTGATATTTTCACAATGGTAAACCTTCTGTGATGTATGTAGGTAGATGCACTATTCCAATATGTATATTTAAAAGGGGGTATTTAAACTTTTACGATGAGTCGGCAATAAACGGGCAACGAAGTACTTGTGTTTTCTTTGTCTCTTAGTATACGATTAAATAATTATCACTTTATTTTTAATAACTCATGCAGGCAACTACGGTGCTACGACAACAAGTGAGGCATTGTAGAGTCAAGAAGTAGACTTTATTGCTCTCCATCGGAAAGGCCACTTTCAAAATTAATTGTCTATGAAAGTTAAAGTGATATTTTCACAGTAGTACATAGCGGTAAAAAATATACTTAATTTTACAAATTTCTTTTTTTTTATCAATTGATTTAGCACACTTAGATAGTACACTTAGGTACTCTTATAAAGTATGAAATCAAAAATTAGAAAATCATAAAACTAGTATGTAATTATTCCAACGTCGGTCAATCGAGAGGAAAATAAATTGGTACACCGAATTTTTCATATTTGATAGATTTTAGAAATTGTTTTATTCTAACGTACGTCAGAACCAATTGCCAAAATTTTTATGATGATACATTTTTAACTTGATAATATAACACTTAAGGAGACAAATAATGATAAAGATAAAGTAAAACCTTTACATAATTTGCGTAATTTAGAATTAATAGTACCTCAAACATAAATGTATCAACTTCCTCGTTAATTCCTGCATTGTCTATTTTTCCCTGCTCCTCAATAGTCAGTAATAAATCTAACATTGCCAACCGCTTCTTCTTATTGCTATAAAAATCTTCCTCAGGATCGTTCATTACTTCTGCATATAAATTCTTGTAATTGCAGTTATCTCGACGTTGTTTAATAACGCGGTCTCGAAATGTTCCTATTAATTTTAACAAATCCTTTTGCTTGCGACCAACCGAGCTTAAATTAAAAAGAAAATCTATATGGAACCAAATTCGTTGTCCTCTGTGAAGTAAATATGTTCCCAGTGTATGTATCGCATCTTTATAACGTCTGCCCATGCCTGATGTCTCTTCATTCAGTTGAGTCCCCATTGCTGTCTCTGTCAATCACACACAATAGTGTTAAGTGTTTTTGTACGAAAATCTGTAAATTTTCATACACTTGAAATGTTTAACTTACCACATATAGAGCTTAAAGTCATATTTGTTATGAAAGGGTAAATGTCAGTTTTTTGTTTGCCTACTTCAGGTGCGAGGCTTTCTACAAATTTTTCAGAACTTTCTATGAGAATAGTGCTGAAATGGCGAAGAATGTTGAAATGAAATGCGGGGGTGAGAATTTTTCTTCGTTCATACCATTTTTCACCTGCAAATGTTGATGTTTTGTAATATTAGCAAATACTATGAAAATCTACAGCAAGTCGACCGTTTGGAATAAAAGGGTTCCATCCAACATTTTTCTATATTTTGATTTTTTAACTTAAAAATGTTTCATGCGACCATAACTTTGTTCTCTAAACCTTTGAACGTCATCTATTGACCCTTAATGAATTAGCTGCATAAAAAAGTTCTATTTGTGAAATTAATGATTCAAAAAGTTCCATCTGCCTCATGAATGTTAAAATCCAGATGGAACCATCTTATTCCAAACGGTCGAAGTATGCATTAATGAGTGTTTATAAATTGACTTGACTTACCGCTACTTAGCAGAAGACCATCGTTTAACCAAGGGCGAAGAAAGAAGTAGAGATAACCTTTTTTATTATGCTTTGAATTGGTGAGCACAGTCTGTAAACATTATAACGATAAAGAATATTTATCTTTCTCAATTATGTTCTACTAGCAGTACCCGCGGCTTCGCCCGCGTTAATTTTTTAAATATTAGGAGTCAATCCCGCGGGAACTCCGGGATAAAAAGTAGCCTATATATTATTCTGGGTCTTCAGCTACCTACATACCAAATTTCATCGTAATCGGTTCAGTAGTATTTGCGTGAAAGAGTAACAAACATCCATACTCACAAACTTTCGCATTTATAATATTAGTAGGATATTCGTTATGTCTTGCTAGATTTTAATTGCTTTAAAAGTTATATTCATTTTATTTCCTATATGAGCAAACTTAGTTGTTAAGCAAAAAGTTGGACAGAATATAAAAAACGCTTGTGAAATTAAAAACCGGAAAAATTATATTCTTGACCTTCATTTTAATTATGAATAAGAACATATACTCGTACAATTAATAATTAAATATATAATAAAAATTTATAATGAGAAGTTTTAAAAAATTTTGAGATTTTTGTTAGTATCTTTATTGGTAGAATTTGTAACATTTCACGGACTCTTATCTAAGGAACTTACCTCTGCATCTTCTGGATTAAGTATAAGTACGTTTCTCATTGGACCAAGTTTAAGTTTATATAAATCCTTGTATGTTTTAGGCAATCCGCGAAAATAATCAAATAACTCCACTGCAATAAACATGATCGCGTATTTCTTTACATTCTTTAATATAATTATTGTAAATGTAAAATAATGATAGTGAAATTACAACAACATATTATCAGCAAATCTTACCGGTATCCATAAAAAAATCAAAAGTATTTCCAAAAAACCATATTCCTTTGGGTCCCGGAATTTTATTAAATTCATCATCGATAAACGTACGATTATAAAAAAAATAAAGCAAAGAAAGTATTCCAACAAATAACACAAAGAGCCCCAACATCTTATCTTAGTACCTATGAAATGTAATTCTTTAACATTAGCAACGGCTGTTTGATTTCTACAAATTATTAAATCAAGACAGTGTTACAGGATCTAATAATTATTGATAAAGAACAAGACAAGTTTATCTGAATATTTTACGACTTGAACGACGCTCTAAGATAAAGTTTTACCGATACAGTAGTGCCGAATATGTTACGATAAACAAAGACCATCTACGCAGACACTACTTCACGAATAATAACTGACTAATATTTATTTATTATTTAAAAGACGAAAACTGTACTCCGTTCCCAATTAACTCCAAATAGGAACTACTCAATTAACTATTTACGCGTAGTTCTTATCTCAATAAATGTTACGTAACTATAAAATTAGACTTTAACCCTATTCTGTAGATAGACGTAACAATATCGATTACAAAAAATGATATATAATATTATTAATATTTCTAATTAGGAAATTAATAATTTATAAGTACTCTTATAATAAAATTATAACCGAGTCAATCTGTGCAATAATCTTTTTTTTTAATCTTATTGAAATTTATTTATTTATTTATTTAAAAGGCATACTTACTAAATTTATAAAATAACATACTTATTAGGAACAAAACAAAGATAGGGGAGAGTTCGATAATACCGCGCGGCTGATAATTCCGCGCATCGGCATATCTCAAAAACTATACACTAGTTGTGCGATCCAGTGCGTAAATATCAAATTCCTACATGCCTACACCTCCCCGCGCGCATCACCAGATTGTCCCGAACGACGAGGGAGGGACAAGGTGTTGTAGATGTTTTTTTCCTCATTCCTTATAGTTTTATGCGCACTTTCGATAAAAGGTAAGCCATACTGTATTTATATTGTAATACATTAAACCCATACATTTTCATGTTAATATACTGTAGAATAATTGTTAGAACAATTTTTATTATACAATTTACTTTTCTGTATTATTTTGAGGTTACAAAATAAAATGGACAAGTTTGACAATTTCGCGCCTGGGGCGTGGACCGTGGTATTATCAGACGAGGGCGCGAAATTGTAAACTGTGAAAATAATGTTTTATTTAATAACTCCGTTAAAGCAGCGGTAATAAAAAGAACGAAAGTAAGAAATTAAGCAAATGAAGGTAGAAAAAGACAAGAACGTTACAGAGAAGAAAGTTGAAGATAAGAAACAAACTAAAAGAACGTCTATGAACAGGAAAGTTTTAAGCAGCAGCGAAAAGGTGGGGATGAAGATTGTATGAAAAGCAAATAGAGAAAGCTCCGGAAATGTAAAAATAAAGCAAAAGGTCAAAGTAATGTATCGTGAAGATGATGTACCTTACTCAGTTGTGCAATGGTGGTGTAGATGACGATATGGAGAATCGTGACATTTGCGCCGTATGTCAAGGGTTTGGTCGTAACGGAAAAATTTGGTTCCGTTGTTGTAGATCATGCGGATTTCGGTAAATAAGGAACGCAGCGGAAATTTTGTTTCAATGTAAGAATTTAAGTTTTTGTAATTATTTCGTAATACTTTATATAGTGAATTATCTTGTACCTAAAAGAATATTTTTAGAAATAAAAAGGCTCCTTATTTTCACGCGCTTCTTTATGAAAACTTAAAAGTGTGTTAGTTTCTTTATTACTATAGTTACTTACCGATTTGCACTAAATTAATGTGGGCACGGTTTTATCAAACCTAGGCACGATATTATCCGACCAGTTTGACAATACCGCGTTTTCCCATTTTTTTATAATTTTGTAATAATAACTTTCTGTTCAAAATTTGGATTTTTTTATCATACTATACGTGTACCTAAATAAATTTCCTACTACTTACAGCTTTTTTTGTTTATAAAAATCAAACCTTGCCCTAATTATAGGTCCAAGCCCTTAGGGGCTCAATACTATCCAACTCTACTTCTCTTTTTTCAATATTTTAACAAGTATGCACATCATTTTATAAAATGTAAGTAAATATGTATCCATATCTATATCTATATATATTATATAAAAGAAAGTCGTGTTAGTAACACTTTATAACTCAACAACGGCTGTACCGATTTGGCTGAAAATTGGTGGGGAGGTAGCTTAGATCCAGGAGAAGGACATAGGCTACTAATTTTAAGGCGAAAAAGGGCTTTTAAAGGGCTGAAATAGGGGATGAAAGTTTGTATGGAAATTACGTCATTTTTAAAGCTATACTCTGATTTATAATTCGACGGAATTCTGACAGATGCCATTCTTTGACAACTCATATATCATAAGCCTTTTTTGCTTTGAATTATTTTTATATATTTATTTATTGGAACGAAGTTCCTTACGGCAGGCTTGGAGGGGATAGGGATTTTGCTGCGCGACCGAACTGAAAAAAATGTGATAGTAAAACCGTAAGAAAAAGTGCGTGGAATAAAACCGTTAAATGAGACGTGCGCAGGCGCGACAGTCGCATACAACAGCGAGTGGTGTATAATACCTTTCTCTTTCTCCCTCTTTCTTTTCGTTCTCTCATCCCTTCTCTTTCTATTACCACTCCACCGATAATTTGAATTACGATGATTTTTTTTTATTTTAAGTAATTTATTATTTCCGAAAATACTGAATTTCCTAAATACTTTCTTGTACTTAAATAAAAACTAATCAGCAAAATTTAAGAGAAAAATCAAGAAAACCTACATAAAATTGAGCACGATTTTTTTTGCAATTTGTGTCGATTCTACATTAGCCGAAGGAACTTCGTTCCTACCTGGTGTCCCACGACACCACATCATTTTATTGTAAATTGTTTTTGTTTTGTGCATTCAATGCTCAGTAACTACAATGTCTATATTTTTAACCTAAATTAAAAAGCCGATTAGAACAACATATCTCTTGAATAAATAAATAAATAAATGAAAATATTTATTAATCATTATCATTTATATCATCATTGTCGTAATCATCATCCACCATTGGATGATAAAGAAATCACACACACTATCAGATCATGAGGAGGACACATTTTATCCTCTTCTTTAAATAATTTGGTTTAAGTATACTTGCCATTTTTGAGCTGTGATATTATTTATGCTCTCTGATATCAATTGTGTATATATATTGTAAATATTTTTGTAATATTGGCTCTAACAAAAAATATTAACAAATGAAGAGGTTTCCTAAAAAATGTTTGCAGCCAATGAATTTTCAGGGAAAATTTGACAGGGATTCCTGTAATAGAAAAATAATTTCCATAACAATCATTGTAACTGCAATAATATGATAGTAAAAAATGTAATTACCATTTTATAGTTATTTCTAATTTTTTGAGTCTTAGTGTTTCTCATTGAAACTTTAAATTCCAGAAAGGTTTATTTTTTATTTTGCTATAGAAGCTTAATTTGACGTATCAATTATAACCGTTGCCATGGTGCGTGCAATGGTAATTAAATCAGCAAATATATACCGGGTGGTGCGAAGTATATATATATATATAGGTATTGTAATCGATAGGTCAGAGGTCAAATATATATTTTTTAGAATTCTTGTCTGTCTGTTTGTCTGTGATCGATGTACCGTATCACGAGAACACCACTGAACAGATTTTGATGAAGTTTTGTATGATGATAACTGGCTATCCAGGTCGCAACATATAGGATGTTCTTTACTGCGCGAAAATATCTAATTTCTGAGAAATCTATACTAGTTGCTTATATTACAGTGTGAATAAATAGGCAAAGATAAGACAGTCCTTCCAGTATCATTGCCTATCTGGGGGCCTACCTTGGCTTTTCGTACCATGACGTCCTTATAGCAAGGGTATTAACATTCTTACTTTTCTAGCCGTTTTGTAACGTCACGACAACAAAACTGCTAAGAAAATGTTAATATCATTTATTCAATTCGTACCGTGAGGTCATTTTTGACTATTTGTCAATTCTTACTTTTATGTCATATAAGACGACTCGTTTGGCTCAGTTGGTAGTGACCCTACTTTCTGCGTCAGCGGTCGCGGGTTCGAGTCCCGCTGGAGGCATTCATTTGCTAAGCACGAATGTTTGTACTCTAGTCATGGGTGTTTATATTTATAATATGTATGTATTTGAAATTTATATGTGTAGTATATCAACTATCTGGTATCCGTAGCACAAGCCTCGTAGCTTACCACGGAACCAGATGGCGCTGTTGTAATAATGTCTCAACATATTTAGTCCCAACATATTTAGCAATCTTATAAAAGTTGCTGTTACGTGTCGGATGTATTATTATTTTCAAAATTTATAATATATAAATGCTTATTGATTGTGTCATATAAATTAAGTTAAACCTATTATTTTCGAAAATGTGTCGATTGATACACATATCGTGTAATTTCAGTGCTCGGGTACTTTATTTATACTTCGATTTTAGAAATGTAATAATTTCCAGTATTCCTTAGTTTAATAAAAGCTGATAACGCAGAAGATTAAAGAAGTTCGCTAAATCTTGTTTTCCCCGTGATCCCGTGACTTCGATTTAGAAGAATTTACTAAGAATTAACCTACCTATTATAAAACATGTAAAACGAACTGTAACTAGACTATCTGATGGAAATTCACATACTCGGAGGTAATAAAGTAAAGAAAAATACGAAAAATATTGTTTCCAGTTAGTAATATCGCTAGCAAGTACTTTTACTTAGTCTATCTCTTTTGCATTTTTAATTACCTACTTATTTCATGTTCCCTATTCGCTTCTCTTGATAGGCATTACAATATACCAAGATTAGGCTGTGAATACCTTAGGTATATTGGATAATATAATAGTTAAAAATTATAAACAGAGAGATATAATTACTTTCACATATATTAGACTTCTATGATTTTTCATTATATGGATGATATCTAAAAGTTATATAAAAAGTTGAATCTTTATGTCCCTTAAAGAACTTACAACACTTAAGTTGTTATAAATTATAATAACTCTTTATGTATTATAATAATATATTTATTTTTAAAAATATAAAGGAACTCAATTACAGTACAATAGGAGTTCGACCACAGTGCATCATCGAACAGCAGCAGAACTAGACTACATAGAAATTTTTCTCCACTGATTAAGGAAAAAGCAGTACTTGAAATTCCAAAGAAACAGTTTTTAACAAAATTATTTTTAGTTTTTAAAAAGTTTACTTTATTTTTGTATTTGCGTAGCTGAAATTTATAGTGCTAACTTTATAATATTCAACATGTGTAAGTCACAAAAAGAATTAGTTGTATTGTATAAACTTGAAAATTACTATTACTAATAAGGAGGTAAAGAGAGTATTGTGTCGTCTAGACGTGAATAAAGCCAGTGGTCCTGATGGTATACCAGCGATAGTTCTTAAACCATGTGCTCCCGGGTTGTCTCCGATACTGACACGTCTGTACCGCCTTTCTCTTAGGACTGAAATAGTACCAAAATCCTGGAAGCTTGCCAACGTGCAACCAGTGCCCAAGAAAGGTAGCCGTGCCGACCCTGCTAATTATCGTCCGATCTCAATCACATTCATACTCTGCAAGATTATGGAGCGTGTATTGAATACTCGTCTTATGGCATACCTAGAACAGAACGATCTCCTCAGTGATCGACAATATGGGTTTCGCCGGAATCGGTCGACTGGGGACCTTCTAGTGTATGCCAATCACACCTTTGGCGAAGCTCTTGAGCGAGGGTGGGAAGCGATTGCCGTTTCTCTCGATGTCTCTAAAGCTATTGACAGGGTCTGGCACGCTAGCCTTATAAGCAAGCTTTCAGCCTATGGCTTATCTCCTGGCCTGATTGGCTGGATTAAAGACTTTCTGAGCGACCGATCACTCAGAGTTTTGGTGGAGGGTTGTTCATCACAACCCTTAAAAACCAACTCTGGAGTACCTCAGGGGTCTGTTCTCTCTGCAACCTTGTTCTTGCTGCATATCAACGATCTGCTTATACCCGGTATCTATGGGTACGCAGACGACAGCACTGTTGTAGAGAGATACCTGCCGAATCCTCGGGCCAGTAGAGATCAAATTCAGTCCGAAAGAGAGGCCATGGTAGAGCGGTTGAATCTCACACTCAGGTCAGTCTCCACTTGGGGCGATGCCAATCTTGTGAGTTTCAACGCCACCAAAACACAGGCGTGCCTGTTCACCACGAAAAGGAGTCCTTTCACCTTGACTCCGACTTTCCGAAATGTGCCTCTAGAATACACAGACCGTCTGCAGTTACTGGGGATGGACATTACCCCCAACATGAACTACGGGCGGTTCATCGAGTCTAGGCTAATGTAGAAGCGAGGAAAGTTGGCATCCTTGCAAAGGTTCGACAGTATTTCACGCCGGGACAGCTTCTTATTCTATATAAAGCTCAAGTCCGATCGTGCGTGGAATACTGTAGTCACATATGGGCTGGTGTTGCAAAATGCCATCTGTCAGCCTTGGACTCGATTGAGAGGCATGCGCAGAGGCTTATTGGTGACCCTACGCTATTAAAAGCTAACTTACAAAGCCTCGATCACCGACGTAGGGTTGCCAGCCTTTGTGTGTTCTATAGGTTACATTTCGGAGAATGTGCGCAGGAATACACACGACTTAATTCCCCCATCCCCTTTCCATCATCGGACAACCCGACGAACGGCTGGCCTCCATCCTTATGTCGTGGACATTCCACCCGTCCGGACGAAGCGTTTCGCTTCGTCATTTATTATACGTGCGGCTAAGGATTGGAATAGCCTGCCTGCGTCGGTGTTTCCGTCCGATTACAATATGGGTGTCTTCAAGGCAAGAGTGAATAGGTCGCTACTGAATTAGTGCGACCCCATCTACGACTGCGTTACCACTTACCATCAGGTGGAGCGTAGTCAAGCACTAATTCTGATTTGAATAAAAAAAAAAAAAAAAGAAATCAAAAACATATTTAGCAATTTGTCTTGCTTCTCCATATGATTTCTTTCACATTTGCATAGTACTTTGTGAATTCGCGATATTATTTAAATAGCCAATTGTTAACATAATAATCAATGATATTCTAAAAGCCGGGTCCCACGGCCCGTTTTCTCACAGATCAGTCCGCGCCGCGCCGGACCGACGGGCCGTGGGAACCGATGCATCCGATGAAGCCCGTGGTGGCCACTTGTCGTCCGTCCGATCCATCGGGAGTCGGTAAGTTCAAAGGCGCGGCGCGGCGCATCGGCGCCCGTCGCGACCTGTATGGGCGCGTCTACGTTGCTTGTTAACCCTTAACTAACATAGTGAAATAAATTAATACCCCAGTCGTATATTTTTGATTATATTTCCTTAACCTTTTGTATTAGCGACTTCCACGGCCAGGTATTCTCAGTCGAGCACATGCGCTAGGAACAGGAACAGGTGGCTGGCAGCACGCAACGTTGGATGGTTTTCCTGCTATTAGCCTTTGGGGTAAGTTTTTACCCCACTATGTTATTAGTGTAACATATTTTTTTTCGAACAAGTTCTTGTTTTTTTAATATTTTTAACATACATATTTTTGCCACAAAATGTTAAAATATTTAAATGAAGAACAAATAATGACCATGTTCAATGATTCAGAGGAAGATGAGCTTACAAATCTGCCACTAAATCAATTTGAGAGTGATTATGAAAATGGCGTAACTGCTGAAAGTGATCATGACACAGAAAGTGAGATGGAAATTGAAAGCGATGCAGAAGCATCATCAGATGAATATGTCAACAGTAATCAGTTTTCATATTCAGAGCTTGCAAACTTGAATCAAAAATGAAACGGCGAATCTTCATCAAAGATCTTGGTCCTTCTTTGATTAAACTTCATGTTAAAAAGAGAAAACATGATGCTTTCAGGTATCCGAAAGAGCTAAGAGAACAAATTTATAATTTTCTTGGATGTTGATTAACGATGGCGAACCACCAGCAATAGAGAGTGAAATCTGGACACTGTTACCTCTGTACGTAAAGATGATCGAAAGTGAACAAAAACGAATAAGTAACATTTATAGTCCTGAAAAAAACTAAAACCGAAGTCAAAGTAAAATTGTCCTTTTTTGTATATATTTAAATAAAAATGATAAAATTAACTACAAGTTATCAAGCAACGATATGAATATTATTTTGTAATATATATAGCTCTGAAATTGGGGTGGATTTTTACCCCACGATGTTGGTTATGTAAAATAAAGTCACTATGTTAGTTAGGGGTTAATCGTTCATTTCGCCTGCGGCGGCGCATGCGCGTACACGCACTTGATGGAGTGGAGAATGTCAGACAACAGACCGCACCAGGCGGGCACGTGCCGTGGGAACGCTCAAAACGGGCCGCAACGGGCTTACACGGGCGGAGCAACGCCTGGCGCGGCCCGTCGCCCGGCGCGCCGTGGGACCGCACCGTAATAGACAGATATGTTATACGCTCACTAAACAACCGAAAAAAGTGTTCTGCGCAGCACACATACACACTTTTCATTCAAGGTACATTTCACTACCAGTCAAAATGATAGAAAGGGGATAGTCGATAAAATCAATAAGAAAAAAAGAGACAGCTAGTGTTGTCAATTGCGCGTCAATGTAAACAAACATTAGTCTAGCGACCGATGACATATCAGAATATTAGGCAAATAATTGAAATATATTAATAAATCGAAGTATACTGCGTTCTTACATGTGGTATGAGATCCCTTGTGTTTTATTAACTTTGGTATCATAATTGGTGCATTTCCTAAATACACAGGATGGTATTTTTTTTAATTTTGTAGCAGCGTACCACTCGTCGCCATGCGTGACACAGACTAAAGGCAATACGTCCCAATTAGGACGTTTTCGAGTCTTCACGATTGCGCGCTCACAACATATCTAGAATATCATTGATAATAATATATTGACTAAAAATATTCAAACCACGTCAAAATAAATACCTACATATAGGCAATTTAAAATATTATTAAAGTGTTTCTTAATGTTAATTCATAAAGTACAAATAGTTAGTAAAATAATTAGTTAAACTTATTATATTCTACTCGAAAACCTCATATAAACTATCTTCTTATATTGTCAATTTTCGTCGTCAAGTAAACAAATTGGCAGACGGTTGTCAAGTAAATAATTTGTTCCGAATATTGTGTCACAACCTAAACCCTAACTTATAATATTACGTTTTCAAATAATTTTCTTAATTTTTAACACTAAACAAAATCTAATTATTGTATAAGTTTTATAAAAATACATAAAGTTTGCGTGTATTTTTGTGGTATATGTTTATGAAATTAAATAATATTTTATTTTATTTTATACAAGGTAAAAGCACTAACCACATTTACGAACGACAATATGAAAATAATTAGTTCAGGCTCATCACAAAGCATTTATAACACAATCTTGCTTTTTACAGCTCATGGTACGAATTAAGGTAAGATTATTGTAATCGTGAAACAAAACAGTCTTGAAATAAGAATGTTTTTAAATAGTTCATGGTACGCCCACTGGTCTTAAACGCTCTCTAAATATTCTATTAAATGGATTTTGATTTTAACGTGACAGTTTACCACTAAATTGCTGAGGCAATTTACATGATTTCTTTTTATTTCGAAAAAAGGTATGTTCCGGAATAACAAATAAATTTTAATATTTTTATAATACAAAACCATATGATTTTGAGTGACGTAATCATTGCTAATTTATTAACATTCCAGAATTTGTTTTTATCACGAAAGAAGTGGCGTAATTTACTACATATTTTTTTAATATTTTCGGATTTTGTTCGCAAAATTTTCATTTTTGGGACTCGGTGTTTCGAATGCTTTACAGTAATTTCATAGTCGTTATAACCGTCTGAGGTGCTCTAACAAATAATTGTTTATTTTTTTAATTTAAAATTAAACAAGTTTATTATGTTTTATAACTATTCAAGAATAACCAAATCATACCTAGATGTTATGTCTACATATTAAGTTTAATGAATGTTACAATCAAATTAGAAATTATAGATGTTCCTGAAGGTTGACATTTATATACTTATATTTTGTTTTTGAAAAATATTTTCGCAAAAAAAACATTATTTCATTATACAACGATACTATCTACGAGAAAAATAAAAACCTAATATAATATCTAAGTACATAGAGTCATAAAAAACAAAGTCTGTCTGCCTATCTGTCTGTCTGTCTGTTTGCGCAAAACTAAAAAACTACTGCACCGATTTCATGCTGTTTTCACCAATGGAAAGGGTGGTTCTCGAGAAGGTTTTAGTAAATAATTAGTAAAGTATTTAAATTTATTTTGACTCTGATGATATCTTAGGAGTAATCGGAAAAAAATACGGACGCGAGAATAAAATGAAAGCGCTACTTCAAGCGCCGCTTCGCTTGATGCTATCGCCGACATTAAATTTTTAACGTTCTACCACCAATTCCTATTTTTTTATTGTGATTAGAACGCGGGTGAAGCCACGGGAATTGCTAGTAAATTATAAATTAATGTTATGTGGCCTTGTTCAACTGAAACATTTAAACTTTGTTCTGTAACAAAAAATGAATTTCGTATTATATTAAATAGTTAGGTACATTTAATAGCTTTAATAGCATTTTTTATGACAAAAAATTGTTGATTTTTGTACCTACTGGCCTTATATAAATTTAACAAGGTTATAAGTAATTTATTATTACTATTAAGACGGGGAAGGTTCTGTTGAGTTTTAAGTATTTCATCAAGTATAAAATGCATTTTTAACCCATATAAAATATTAATAAAAGATATTGCTTTCATACAAGAAAATCGATCAATTAATAAAAAATACAATTTTTTCAACGCAGTTCTTTTACCGCTAAAAGATACGTATAAGATTTAATGTAAAACAGGAATTATATTCAATTAGGACTTCTTAAAATATTAAAATATTATGTTAATTCGTCCAACGGCCATTAAAATAACTAATAAGATGATTCTGAGAAAATATAACAACTGTCTTTAAGAATGAAGAAAGGGTATCTTTCCAAAAAGATGGAAGTTACAAAGACTTGTGCTTCATCCTGAAGGAAAGAGGAAAGTAAGGTTAATTATTGCTCAATTTGACTAAAGTAAATTTAGTTATATATGTTATATACTGCAGGTAAAATACTATAGCGCATAGTCAGCTGAATTCTATTACCAGAAGCAAGACTTTACTATCGCAAATAATTTAGCAATGATACTAATTGAATCATAGAAAAATGTTAGTAGGTGCGAGTTGCAACCGAACCTACGACGTTAACAGAAACTGTATAATAACTTTATAATAATAACTTTTTATTCATTCATAAACATATCAAATAACATAAAGTACCAATAACAAATTAAAATTACAACAGATTGAATTTGGAACCTACCTGAACTAGGTTAACATCCTGTGTTTCAGGTTAAGGTTTTAATATGCATTTCTTGCTTTTGATGTTAAAACAATGCAAAAAATTTACATATAACTATGATAATTACATAACTAAACTTAACATAATATGTTTATTGTATTTAACCTAAATTAAGTGTATTTTGATACTACTAGCAAACTTTCTGTGTCAGTGTAGTTCAACGTTTGCAGAAATTCCGATATTATTTTTTTACATTGTTTAAAATTTAAATGGTATATATATATATTCAAAATCCTATTGAATTTGTTCAATTCAAATTCAAATTCAAAATATTTTATTCAGCATGAAATTATTACAATTTTTTACTGAACGTCATGAGTCTACCACCAGTTCGGAAGGAAGAAACCACTGACCTGAGAAGAACTGGCGAAAGAAACTCAGCGGGACTAATGTATATTTTTTTTTTTTTTGTCTTAGTGTTTTTTCTTTTTTTTTTTTTTAATTAAATTGAAATTAACAATAATTCTATAGGTTGAAACAGCCTGGTGGCGATCACATCATTCCCAAGGCGTACTATCTTCTAAAAATCGTTAATCGTATAATATCCTTTAGTACACAAACGTTCTTTCACAATTTTTTTAAATTTGGCAATAGAAGCTTGTTGAACGTTTTCTGGGATCCTGTTGTATAAGCGTATACATTGTCCATAAAAAGAATTACTGACTCGTCGTAAGCGAGTCACAGGCATTACAAGTTTATTTTTACTCCGAGTGTTAATACTATGCATGTCGCAGTTCTTGGGAAATTCGTGTATATTTTTATGAACATATATAACATTTTCGTACACGTACTGAGAAGCAACAGTCAATATTTTTATTTCTTTAAACTTATCTCTTAATGATACTCTAGGGCCTAAACTATAAATTGCACGAATAGCTCTTTTCTGCAGGACAAAAATTGTATTAACGGTAGCTGCATTTCCCAATAATAAGATACCATATGACATAATACTATGAAAGTAACTAAAGTATACTATGCGAGCTGTATCTATGTCAGTAATAAGTCTAATTTTTTTAACCGCGAACGCTGCAGAGCTAAGCCTCTTCGCTAGCTCCTCAATATGGAGATTCCACTGCAATTTCGAATCTAAGATAATACCTAGGAATTTAGTTGACTGTACCGGTTTTAACATTTCTCCGCCTAATACTACACCATTATCAATAAGTTTAACATTAGGTGTTGTGAATTTTATTAATTTTGTTTTTTTGTTATTTAATAATAAATTATTCGAATCAAACCAATAGACAACCTTTGAGAGAGCATCGTTTACATCGTCGTATATATGTAAATTACGTTTTACCTTAAAAATAAGTGAAGTATCATCAGCGAACAATACTATCTCATGTTTGTCCTGCACAAAAAATGGCAAATCATTTATGTAAACTAGGAAGAGAAATGGGCCAAGAATAGAGCCTTGTGGAACCCCCATATCTAACGGAGCCCCAGGGGATCTCTTACTATTTACATCAACCCTCTGTATTCTATTACTCAGATAGGAATTCAGGAGGTTGAGTGCCTTATTTCTAATCCCATAATGATGCAGTTTCCTGATCAACGTCACGTGATGCACACAATCGAAGGCCTTGGATAAGTCACAGAATATCCCAAGAGCATCCTGCGACCTCTCCCATGCCTCAAAAATATTTTTAACTAGCTCAACACTAGCATCTGCTGTGGAGCGACCTTTTGTGAAGCCAAACTGTTTCTTATAAAGTAGGTTGTGTGCATTAAAATGCGATAACATTTGCCCGAGTATGATTTTTTCAAAAATTTTACTAAATGTTGGGAGTACTGAAATGGGTCTAAAGTTATTAGGATCTAGGGTACTACCTGATTTAAAAATTGGAATAACTTTACTGTGTTTCATTAGATCAGGAAACACACCACGTTCTATACAGCCATTAAATATAGTAGCTAAATGAGGTGCAACAACATCAATTACCGAACTAACCACTTTGACAGATATACCCCATAGATCAGCTGATTTCTTGATGTCCAGGCTTCTGAAGGCTACCATTATATCTTTGGGGTTTACAGGTTTAAATTTAAATATTGCATTACATTCTTTAACGTTTTCCCTTAACAAAAATTCTGCAATGTCTGGAGACGAATTAAGAGATTGCGTTGTTGACCGTGGAATGTCAGTGAAAAATTTTTCAAACTCAGATGCAACTTCTCGTTCTGAGGTAATAAAATTATTATTAATATTTAATTTATAATCGAAGCTACGATCTGTGACTCTTCCACTTTCACAAGCAATTATGTTCCATGTCATTTTGATTTTATTTTGTGCATTTCTTATTTTGTCTTTAATATACAAGGATTTTGCCGTGTAACATACTCTTCTAAACATTTTTGAGTAGGCACTTACAAAAGAAGCAAACGATACACTATGATTATAGGCTCTTTCACTGTACAATTCGTATAGCCTTTGCCTGCTCTTGCAAATGCCAGGAGTTGCCCATTCACCAAATGTCAAGAGACCCCCTGAATTGACTGTTTTAGAAGTGAATATTGTAGAAAATTCAGTTTTTACTAATTTAAATAAAGAGTTATATAAGTAGTTGGGGTCATTAATGTAGGATAAATATGGAAGCTTAGCCACAATACTACCTCTAAACTTCTCCATACGTGTAGTATTTATAGGTACAAAAGACTTTTTTAAAATATTTTTGTTGGCATTTAATAAAGAATAACAAAAGGAAGCTAACTGGCCACAATGGTCTGAGCTTAATTTATTAATAATAGCTTTATAATATGGTTTACAATTTGTAAATATGTTATCAATACATGTAGCACTAGTAGCAGTGATTCTAGTTGGCTCAGTAAATAAGTTATGTAGGTTATATGATAGAAGCATAGATTTAAATCTAAGACTTATATTAGAATTATCTGATAAATTAATATTAAAATCTCCACATACAATAATAACCTTATTAGAAATATTTAATTTTAACAAAACTTCTTCCAATACTTTCTCAAAGTACTCATATAACCCACTACAATGAGGTGCTCAAGCTCTACGCAGGCTAGTTCAATAGTTTGCTCAACAGAGAGGCTCACAATATCTTTACGTTCTTTATATTTAAAAAGTTTACTAATAATTATTAAAGAGCCACCGCGTATAGCTTTTTCTCTGTTGAACATACTAGCTACCCGGTGACCGCTGAAGTTAAATATGGACTGGGAGATGCAAAGCCAGTGTTCAGTTAAACATAAAATTTGAATATTTTCACCATTCATAAATAACTCCAGTTCAAGTTCCTTACCTAACATGCCCTGTATATTTTGGTGCACCAGGTTTACATTTTTTAAATTTTTACAAATATGGGCATTTCTTACTAAATTATTATGAAATTTATTTGATTTAGAATCATGATTTGTTAATATGCTAGAGGTATCCTCTGTTGTCTTAATAATTAATTTAAATTCTTATTTGGAACGGATTCCACATTACAAAATGTCTTAATATTACAATTTTACTCAATAGGAGCAGATGTCAAAGTAACCAGATTATTGGCTATGTCAGTTTGTATATAATAAGATAGCACAGATGCTATCTGTCGCTTAAAAAAATATGGTAGGCTCAGCCTACTATATGTCAACATATAATTATTATGTTTCCATAAATTATTTATGTCAATAACATCAATTTTATTACTTTTTTTAATATTTAAATTCAAATACTTACAAGTAGTCAAAGTGTGCATTAGATTGTTAATGTCATATCTTAACCTATTTTCTTGTGGCAATTTACCTAAATAAGGTAGTGTAAACAATAAAATTTTATTTATATTTAATTGTTCCAATTTATTTAAAATATTTTTCATTGAATGATTGTTTACAGTACCCCTTCTCCCAATTAATAAAATAATGGTTGTGTTGGGACAGTGAGCCTCACTCAAAACGCTATTAACTATTTGATTATAAGTGGCTCCGGGCATGCAATGATTGATTACTCTCTGACCCACACAAAAATCATTTAATAATACACCCATACCTTTTCCTAACTCATCACTATAAATTTTAATATATTTTGTTTCCTCAGGAATAGATATGGACTGTACAGGTACATTTTAAAATTTGGGCTCGCTGTGAGTCCCCGCAGGCTGAGTAGGGGATTCACTAGTTAAGCTAGTATCTATCTGCCCTGTTGGACCTGAAGATAAAAGGTGGCATTCACAATTATGATTTTTAATAAATGAGTCAAAACGCTCAAGGTTATTGTTACTAAGTTTTACCAGGTCATCCATGGCAGATATATGTTCAGCAATTTCTTTCTGAGCAGTACTGTATTTGGATGTTAATGTTTCTAATCTGTGTTTTAAATTTTCTATCTCAGACTGCAGTGAGCTAACATCAGCCTCATAGTCATTTTTTAATATATTAATTTCTTGACAGTATGATATCATTTTTGTTTTAATAGCTACTTTCTCTTTACAAATATTCTTATACTTTTTATATATATTTTTTGTTTTTAATAATTGGTGACATTTTTTTATTAGTTTATTGATTTTAATATATTTTTTTAATTTATTTTTACTTGGCATAGGGATGGTAGTACTTGTGTCATCACGGGTCAAATCTATTATACTAATATTATTTTTCAAGTTTGGGACAGGGGACACTAAGCTGGGTGCATTTTCAACCAATTCATTATATAGACATTGGGTTTGAGAGGCTGTCAGATTATAGTTACTATTTTTTAGATCCTTAATTTGTTGTACAAAAAAGGGCCTAAAAATATGTAAAACCTATTAGCAAAAGCATGTTTAGTTCTGGGCTTAGAACAGACTAAATCTTTTCTTCTTTTGTCAGAGGGATTAGGGTTAAAAGGAAGTTCAATGTGCTGTTTTAAGGAAGCATGCAGTATATATAATTGTCTAACTGTTAGCACCTTGCATTCCGAGTAAAGCTTTTTTGTGGGAAAAATGTATGGGCGGTTGGTGGCTACTTTTAGGATTGCCCTTTGGGCACGTTCGAGAGGTAGTAGAGCTGTTTTCGCAGCACCACCCCAGGCGGTTATGCAATAGGTGAGGATGGATTCACACAAGGATTGGTAAACTAGTTTGATTAATTTATAGTCTGCTATATTACGTAGAAATTTAAAAATAAAAGTCAATTTTCGAACTCTATTGCATAATAATTCAATGTGGTGACGAAAATTCAGGTTAGTGTCAAGGGTAATGCCTAGATATTTAATATAATCAGTCTTAGTTAATTTCGGACAATTGCATGCAGTGTCAGCAGACGTTGTACAATTATGCGCGTAAATGTTTTGATTAGTAAGTAGCGCGTTGGTGTTTTTCATCGTAAATAATAAATATTTAGTTTTGTCCGTATTTAAACTGAGATGATTATTATGAAGCCACTTTATTACGATATCAAAACCACTCTGTGCTACCACATAGGCAACTTGACGAGATTTTGCTGAGAATAATAGCACTGTATCGTCTGCATATGACGTAATAATACTGTTTTTCAGGTTCATATTACAGAGGTCATTAATATAAATTAGAAATAGGGTAGGACCCAATATACTTCCTTGAGGCAAGCCATAGTGTTGTTTTTGAGGCCAGAGCTTACGTAATTGCCTATTTTTACATATTGAGTTCGATCACTTAGATAGTCAGAAAAAAGTTGTAGCTGTGTGCCTCTTATCCCAATTGCTTCAAGTTTGCGCAAAAGTATGGAAAAGGAGATAGTATCAAAGGCTTTAGCGAGGTCTAGAAAAATCCCAATATTGTGGATTCCATTATCTAGGTTAGTGGTTATCTTCTCTGTTAGTTGGTGCACAGCTTGATTAGTTGATCTCTTTGGTCTAAAACCAAATTGCCTTTCCGAAAGTAACTTGTTACCTTCAAGATATTTAATCAAACGACTATTTATAATATTCTCTAGAATTTTCGAGAGTCCTGTTAACACTGAAATAGGTCTATAGTTTTTTGAAAAAGCTTTGTCTCCGGATCTATATATAGGAGTGATCACTGCTTTCTTCAGCAAAGTAGGAAAAACTCCTTTAGCTAAGCACATGTTAAAAATAAAGGTTATCGGAGGGGCTAGTTGGTGTTTGTAATTTTTTAGTATGCTGTTTGAAATGTTATCCCATCCGACAGCGCAATTCTCTTTTAACCCTGTTATTATTCTCAATACTTCATCAACATCGGTATCTAGTAAAACAAAAGAATTTAGGCTGGAATGTGACGTAATTTTTACATTTTCCAAAGGAATTTTCCGCTCTTGTGAAGATTTTTCTGCTAGGGTTTTACCAATATTACAAAAAAATGAGTTGACTTTGTTTAATGCCTCTAAATGACAAGTCTCAGTAGACAATAAATCATGTGGAGGTGAACATATCTTCAACAGTTTCTTTAAATTGTTGGAGGAGACTGAAACTTGCTGCTCTTCCTGTAGGTGCTTCATGGTATCATATGCCTCCAAGGTTTTTTGCTTAAGAGATTGGTACAGGATTGCCATCTGAGAGGTGCTTCCTGTAGCTTTGCGGCAAAGATTGACAACACGAAGTTTTTGCTCTGAGTTCATTTTGCTGTCCGCGACCACTGAGCAGATCTCATTTAATATTGATTCAACATTTATTAGCCAGTTTTGAATTTCCGGAGTCGTTATGAGTTCGGCGGGCAGTTCGGTATCGCTGGATAGTGGGCATGAGCCGTCAACGTGTACAGAACATGGCTGAGCGGGCGTAGAAGGTGGAGTGCGTTGTGTCCTTTGACTACGTCCAAATAGGCTAGTGCCTGGATTTGACATCTCTACAAGCACTAATTGTTTAAAGTAGAAAATTTAGAACATGCTTGTAAACACTCGTGACACACATTAAAACTACTTTCGCCGCGTAAGTCAATTAATTATTTGTTATAACTAAACACGTCCGCATATCAAGAAATGCAGTTTAAAACTATAGTGTATAGAGCATGTTCGCCTTAAATTTGAGGAACTATAAGTCGCGTGTAACATTAACATTTAACATAGCAACAGAATATTTTAAAAAAATATATACATTTATACATATTTGTGTAATATGTACCTAATACTAAAAAAAATAATGATTTTCATTTTCAGTAAAACTATTATGGAGGTACCTATCAATTGCCTTAATAAATAAAAATCTGAGCAATTTTACTTAACCGATGTATTATTATTCCAAAAAAGTAAAAAAAACATTGATTATATAATTTATTATTGCTATTTCTATTTTCGTATTTCTAATTTGACATAAATAGGATCTCTGACTCTTAGCACGTAATCTGTAACAAAAATGATGTCCCTCGGTGTGGTGACGGGTAGCAGCCGGTAGCGACGCAACACAGCGGATAAGGCCAGTTTCAACTCCATCATTGCAAATTTTTGCCCTATATAAATTACCAAAATAGTAAGTGTTACCCAAATTACAGATTCATCATTAATTAATCATCTTTACTTTTAACTAATTAGGTAATGTGTTAAACATAATATATAGTTATATAGTTCAAAAATAAATGAATGGATATTTGTTACTAAATTACGGACGTAAATTAAAAATTGCATAATAAAAATATTAATAAAAATCATAGTCTGAAATAGCTCATAGGTTATTTTTATCCCGGAAAAATATATAAGATAGATGTGTTTTTGTTTTTCTATAGAGACGAACGCGAGCAAAGTGGGGGTGAGTCGCTATAATTCATAATTAAGTTCAAGATTTGCTGTAGTAGACAAGGAAATCACTTTTTGGTCCGGGAGGTAGCGTTGCATTTAGATAAAGATAATAATCAAAGGGTGGTTCAGCAGGTGCATCCAAGGTGGAAGGTTTAACATAATAATAAATATATGAATAAATTATAAGTAACAGAACAACTTAAAGTTTTAAAGATAATTCAAAAATTTGTTAAAAAGCGTCATCTATTGAATATAATATGTAATCTGTATATATAATACTAGAGGGCGCTGTTCGTAAAATAAACCAAATTTTTAGTGTCAATGTTTTTGTATTCGTTTGCCGTTTGGCGTTTACTGAGGTCTGAGACTGAATGGCTACTTAGCAGCTTTTAACCCCCTGCTGACAACTTTACCACCATTGAATAGCTAGCTGACATTTTTTTATTAATTAATAGATTGTTGTACCTATATTAGTTACAGACGACCTGAAATTAATGTTTTTTTTTTTTAAATCAGGTGTATATCAGCTGCTGACGTGTAATCCGCCGTTACCTATGCTGCTGACTATTTTTGTATTTTTGATATTATGCAAACAACCATTCAACAAATTATTAAGCGACCGTTTTGGATTTTTTATTTTTACATAATCGAAATTTTTTATCCCGCCTTTCTACCCTTTTTGAGCCTGCTGACTTTCGTAACACTATATGACTGCTAATAAATATTTGAATCCCGGACCATTTAATATACGATAATTTTTGTTTGAAAAAATAAGTAGGTATATTACTTAATTTTTTTTTATTTTTACTTAATTATTTTAATTTTTACCTAATAATTTATGTAATAAATATGCTAATTCAATTTTGCTTACCAATACAGTTTCTTGGCCCAGCACTGAAGGGAATATACGCGTAGGGATGCCACGTAGGCTCTACAAAAAATCTTTCTGGTCTAAACTCTTGAGGTTCAACAAACTGATCGCTTCTTCTATGAAGATCAAATATCAAAATGGCACACTCTGTTCCTGCAGGTACTTCATAGTCCCCTGATAGTTATAATGAAAGGTTTAAAATCTTTAGTTACATAATTGCAATAGTAGGATTCGTCATATTATTATGTACTTAATTGTAATTATATTATTATAATATTACTATATTTTATACTTTATAGTATAAAAAATACACATCGTAAGAGAATTTGGTTTGATTATAAGATTTTTTATATCAAACATTATATATACGATACATTGACCTTATGCAATCATCTTAATATATACATCTAAGTATATAAAAGCGAAAGGTCACTCACCCACTCATTATGAAATATCTAAAACCGCTTGACCTATATAGGTGAAATTTGGCAGAGAGGTAGTTTATTAGACGTCCGCACAAACGGATTTTGCGACAGGGCCAGATTAGAGAGGTTTAAGAGCTCTCGCATATTTGTATGATAGTCCTCATTTTTTGTGCTACAAACCCTAAATTTTGCAGGGATCACCTAGGGACTAACTCAAACGCAGCAAGGGTGTATCGCTAGTACTTTAAAATATTATCATACCTGTTTTTTTTAAGTCTGTGATGTGATTTTTAGATTTTCTTATCTGGAGTTTTATCAAAATTTACTTACATTACACTTACGCTAAGATAAACACTAAGATATTTATCGTTAATTACCTAATTTAAGTAGTTCGTTATTCCTTCGAGTGATGACTGGTAATGGTGGATACAATCTCAAGCTTTCTTTTATACAACATTCTAAATATTTCATTTGTGCTAAGTCAGCCATTGTCAGAGAACGATCAGATGAGCCAACAATTAGGTTATATTCCTCTACAACTTTATCCTTGAAATTAAATGAAAAATAATTAGATATTCGTTGGAAACATGCACAGTAAATCTATAATCACTCATTGATTCATCACGAAATCTCGAAAACCGCTAGACGTATAAAGATGAAAATTGGCAGGGAGGTAGTTTATAAATAGAAGACGTCCGCTAAGAACGGATTTTGCGACAGGGCGGCGGATTAAGGTGGTTCAAGGGTTCTCGCAAGTTTGTATAAAAATCCTTCATTTTTGTATTGCAAACTTTAAATTTGGCAGGGAAGTAGTTAATTGTTAGTAAACGTCCGCTAAGAACGAATGTTGCGACAGGGCCGGGTTAAGGTCTAAAGGCTCTCGCAAGTTTATATGATAGTCCCTCATTTTTTGGGCTACAAACTTTAATTTGGCAGGAAGCTAGTTAATAGTTAGTAGATTACTTTTAGAATTGTACAAATCGGATACTCCATTCGAAAGATATTGACAAAATGAAGATAATGACAAAGAATTGAAAATAATTTTAAAATGTCAATCTAAACAAAATACTACCTAAAACTACGAAAAATAAAGCGCAGCATACCGGACAACAAGGCGAGGGAGGGGGTGCCAAGTGCGGGAGAGGGGCATACACATAAATGAAATAGGTAGCGTAGCCGCGCGGCTCAGGAGTTTACTTATGATGGGTTCTGAAATTGGTGTGATTTTGATGAAATTTGGAGGAAATCTATAATAGAACAACTCAGCGAGTGATAGAGTGAAGTTTAGTTGCGATTAAAAAAATTAACGTGGGCGAAGCCGCGGGTACTGCTACTAAAGCAGTCTGCCTTATTTGATACTTGATAGACGTCAAGATTACTATTTACCATTCAGCTTTGTTTAATTATGTGTATTTTATTTAAATATTATTAATCATAATATAAAAATTAGGAAAGTTTTTACATAGTCACCTGTACATCTGAATGGTTAGCCAGAAGCATCATTGTAAACTGCAGAGCGTTAGCTGATGTGTCATGACCCTGTATAGTAACAAAAAATAAAATCTCAGTAGGTACACTCTTTGAAACTTTTAAAACTTCTCGCAAATTGGCACTGCACAGAACAGTTTTCGCTTAGATTTTTATTTTCCACCAATCAAAATAGGTACAAGCACCTTCTTTAAAAGTATTTACATGCTCTATAATAATAAAAAATAAAGTTATTTATAATATTTTAAATTTAAATTCACAATAACCTCTTTGAACACAATGTTCTTACCTATTTGTATATATTTTATAAGTATAAAAACAATGATATTCTAATAGACAGATATGTTATACATTTCCTAAATACACAGGATGGCATTTTTTTTTATTTTGTAGTAGCGTACCACTCGTCGCCATGCGTGACACAGACTAAAGGCAATACGTCCCAATTAGGACGTTTTCGAATCTTCACGATTACGCGCTCACATCATATCTATTGTTAGAATAACATTGTATAAAAATATATATCTTAGCATTAAAACGTCATTAAATTCAAGTTTACAGTCTTATTTTCATTTACATCATAGAGATGGTCTAAGTTACATAGGACAAGTATAGATAGTTCAAAATATAGTTTAAGTTATACTCACGCCGAACATAAATGTATCAACTTCTTCACCAATTCCTTGTGAATCTATTGCGCCATCCCTCTCAGCTTTTATCAGAATGTCTAACATAGCCATCTTCTTTTTCTCCTTTAAGTGTACGTTTACTTTGTTATCAGCATTTAATTCATTGACGACATTTATATTTAATTCATCATTACGATTTCGTCTTTTTTCTATGATTCGATTGCGAAAGGAAGTGAGATTTTTAAGTATTTGTTTTTGTTTACGACCAATTTTAGTCAAACTGAATATGAAACTTGGGTACATCCATACTCTTTGGGCCCGATATACTGCATATTGTCCGATCTTATATATACTATCTTTGTATAATTTTCCAAAGTTAGTGGATTCTTTATCCAGTTTTATGCCCATGGCAGTTTCTGAAATTAAAAAAACATCTGCTATTGTCGCGTAATGGAATGTGTTGTGCGCCATTATAACAAAAATAATAATATTTAAAAATGGCAAGTCTGAAGCACGCTATAGGAATACACACAGGTGTGAACTGGTGACAGGTGACAAAAAATAGTGCTCGGAGACTAAGTTAAGCCAGAATGGATTTTTTGTGAAGAGCCATAAAGAAATCATATGAACACAAAATTAGTAAAATTTTTAAGTGCATTTTTATTTCCGATCTCAGAACTCATAGACCGTAAAAATACTATTTTCGTGTTTTCAGAAGATGTGTTAACTTCTGGTGGGAGAATTTAATAACTTCACATATATTTTTTTAAATTAGATTTAGGCACAGACAATTTAACCTAATTTAGGTAAGCCCAGTGGAAACGCTCACCAGTCGACACGCTCGGTTATCCAAGCGTACGCTTGGATAACCGAGTGATGCGGGTTCCTATCCGGGTCTCGACACTCGCACCTCTGATATTTTCATGTGCAAATCATTTCCAACATGATTATCACTTGTCTTACGGTGAAGTTAAACATCGTGAGGAAACCTACATGTCTGAGAGAACCTAGCAAGTTCTCGACAGACATATGAAGTCCGTCAACCCGCGCTGGGCCAATGTGGTGGACTATGGCCTGATCCCCGTCGTATTGAAGGGAGACCCGTGCCCAGCTGTGGGACGTTAAAGGGCTGAATACAATCGAGGACTGATAGTTATATTTACGTTATTTTAAATGCAAAATTCATTTAATATAATTAGGTATATCTAAAATTCAATTCATAAAATTAATCAAAATTAATTATTGTATAAGTATAAAGTTAACTATAATAATAATATAGGTACCTAAGCCATATAAGTATTATGTAATGTAAATTATTTTAAAAAACAACTAACCACAAATCGAATTTAAAGCAAACTCGTTTATATAGGGTAAAATTTTAATTTTAGTTTGATTTGCTTCTGCTTTTAGATTTTCTACGAACTTAAAACAATTATCTTCAATGATTGTTTTAAAAATTGTAAGAACGTTGAAATGAAAAGCTGGAGTTAGTAATTTTCTTCGTCGATGCCATTTAAGTCCTGTAAAAAAATAATAAACCTTTATAGCTTAGCCATAGCTTAGTGTAAATAAAGTATACTTTAATTCAATTACAATAAAATTTTATGAAAGTATACAATCTTATTTGTTAAAATGAAAATATTTTTTTAAATTGCAATTTAAACCTAATATTTTCTATACAAAAACATTTGTAACAACTGTTATGAGAATATAAATAAGAATATAAATAAGAAATAGATTATACGAAACTCACCATTACTAATTAATAGGCCACCTTTCAACCATGGCTCTATAAAATCATATACATAACCTTTCGTATTATACCGAGTACCGCTAAGAACAGTCTGCAAATATAATTAACAATTGCGAAGCTTAGTAAAAAACAGTACAATTTCAAATTATAACTAAATTGAAGTTTATTTACAATGTTTTTACCTCAATGTCTATTGGATTGTGTATAATAACTACCTTCACCGGTCCAAATTTTAATTTAAATAACCTTTTGTATTTATTACATAAGTGCCTGAAGTAGTAGAACATTTTAACTAAAACAAGAATAAGTTAAGGTTAGAGAAGACGAATAACAAATAATTTTTATCGATTTCTTTTATATTGAAAATTTAAGTACCTATTTGTAAACTTTTATTCTTATTGATAAAACAATTCGGACAAGTCGGACTCGCCAACCGAGCAGTACTAAAAATATAGGCTTTTAGGTTTCCAATTCTGTATAAATTTAAGAAATATTAAAAAAAAATCTACGAAGAAGATTGTTTTTTGTGGCATGAATGATGAATGGCCATATATTTTTTTTTGGTACATAAACTTTGAACTTTGATTTTTTCACAACTTCAAGGGACTTTACATTTACACCCATGTATAGGATTTTAATTTCAACTCGATACCTCCACGCGTTCCTGAGATAAAGCGTCTTGACAGACAGACAGACAAACAGACAGACGGAGAACAAAGTCATAAGGGTTCGGGTTTTTCCTTGTAAGGTACAGAACCCTAAAACCGACTTATAATTAATTTATTGCTACAGAATTAGGTAAACATATACAAACCTGGATCCACTATAAGTTCTAAAGTGTTGTTAAGCAAGACAATTCCCGGTGGTCCAGGAATTTTATCAAATTCCTTGTTTCTTGTCATCCAATACAGGGCTATCATTAGTAATAATAATAGGAACTCTAAAACGTAAAGCATTCTAAATAATTCTTTTACCTTTGGATGAAAAACGTACGATAAAAATATTTTTAAACGTCTACAATTAGTGCTTTAACACTTTTTAACTAAACATATAGGTAAATATTTAAATATTTAATTCGCTAGACGTCACACGCGTGGTACTTGACGATGAAAATGAACAGTCTTTGGCAGAACTTTCATATATAACTTACGAGATAATAGCCTCAGAAGTAATATAATAATAATGATATGTAAAGAAAGTCCCATGAAAAACGCATCATAAAAATTGCAAGTTTCGATCGTAGTTCTTGTACCGCAAAATGATTTGAGATCTTAATATTCTAAGCCAAGTCGATAAATATATTCAATACCTATATATTAAAGAATCTATATAGGGCACAGAACACATATTACTTGGTATATGGACAATGGACATAATTTCCCTTATATACTTAATATTGGTGCTATGAGCGCTTTATTTATATTTGTTATGCATATAGACCCGCTTGCGGTATGTTCAATTAGATATAATATTTATAATACTTCATTCAGGTATTCTTATCGGATTATATACAGGTAATTCTATTAATAAACGAAATAAAGAATTCATATTAGAATATTGATGATCGATGAGATAGTGACTAAATTAAAGTTTGACCGGCAATAGTTCGTGAGCTGCAGCCTAAAATTTTTCTTTGTCCTGAAAATTCAAGCTTCTAGGTACATTGTTGTAGATAACTACAACGATGTTATAAGGAGTATGCGAAATTTTCTGGAATGAATTGGAGAAAACGAAAATATTTTTACTTTTAAGTTTATTCGAAAAGACAGAGAACTGTGAAAATAATTCAAAAATAATTTAAATGAAAATATGCAGCTTTGGCCCATTTAATATTTATTCTACAATTTCACATTTCTGCTAATAAAAAGTTAATTATTTAATGACGGTTACTGATATAGGACCTTTTAACTCAAAAATATTATAACGTCACAACCATGTCAACATAATATCAATAGGTACCTACTACAATAAAATATTTTCTGTTTATAACAATAAAAACAAGAATGAAATAAAATTACAAGCACACAAAAGCTTACAAGTAAATATCCTTTAAAAATAAGTTTATCAATGAAACCATATCAACGAACCAATAAAGCGTTTATGCTTGAAGTAAGTTCTTATTGAATTCATTATAATATTATGTATTTTGCAATATGTGTATAAATGCTAGCCAACTGAGCAGGAGATATTATAATCCACAAGTGTCTCTATTCCTGTCACTGTCATACTCCGGTGGATAGACTACTCGAAACGACTAGTGAGAATTAAGTTAAAGCTTTACATTCTCCCAACTTCCCAATTTCGGGCTGCCTAGACTTACTAAACAGAAAGACTCGATAACAAAACTTAGCCCGACCCGACACTCGAACCCAGGAACTCCGGATGTACATGCTAACCAGTACACACCCAAGGCAGTTTGAACTTATTGCAGTTAACCTACGACTATTATTGCGAAGGAGTCACTAGGGTAATTAAGAGTTTCGTGGCAACGCTATTTGAGCTACATAAAGTTAAATTAAAATTAAATTAAGGCTTTTACTATATTCTTCCTATTTGTCATTACAATTAGTTTATAAAATACGAAGTGACTATTTGTACGGGTACCTACTGGACGAATAAATCATATTTATTCGTACATTTATCGGATTATTAGCTTGTTTATTTTATTTATTTTATGTTATGTTAAAAGTCGGTGGAATCTTAAATAATAAATTTTCAGCTCGGTAGGTTAAGGTTATTTTCTTTTTATATTTTGCATATATCCTGCACCTAAAACTCACTTATTTTTTATTTGAAAGCAAAAAAATGATAGGTATTCGTATAAACCGACAATGGTCGGGCGGATAATTATATATTTATAACCGATAAGCGGACGATTGGCTGTTGCTAGTAAATGTTGGTGGGATCTTAAATAATAAATTTTCAGCTCGGTAGGTTAAGGTTATTTTCTTTTTATATTTTGCATATATCCTGCACCTAAACCTCACTTATTTTTTATTAGAAAGCAAAAAAAGTGATAGATATTTCATATTCGTATAAACCGACAATTGTCGGATATTTTCTTTATTTATCCGATTAGCGGACGACTTACTTCGTCCAGTAGCCATTTTAATAACTAACTGTGCCCGCGACTTCGTTCGCGTGGATGTCGGAACTTAACAATGTATTTTTTAGTGGGAAGCACTGTTGGAGGATACCGATACAAATCATTTTTTTTTTATTTAAGCTAGTGCTTCTTTATAAACAACATTGGCTGTGGAAACATCTGGAGCGTACACAAAAAGGTTATTGGGGTTGTTTACGCGGGAAAGAACTACGTATAGTTGACCATGAGTAAAGCATCACTTCACGATCTTCTTCTGATTCCTGGGACCTACTTAGTCTCTTCCTTTTCGCATCTCGGCTACGCTGCGAAAGGTTTGTTTTTTTTTCTAGAAGTCATTTTCAAAATAAAAACTGAACCAAACAAATAGAATATTGAACCAAATAAATCAACAATTTACAACAACACAAATATACAAAATGAGAATGAAGACTAATAAAATTTCAAACTACGAAGTAAATAAAACTACTTGACTCAAATTGCAAGTTATTATTTACTTCGCACTTCGAAATTAAGACCGAATCTAACCCCCGCTACACACGTAACGATATATCGTAGCGATTTCAAACTGTGCAGATAAATCGAACGTTCATAGTGTCTCCACACGCCTCCCATATCGACGTTGATCGTCAGTTCTCCGTAGAAGCTCACGCAAGAAACATGTCGTCCACGATGGAAGATGATGACTTACTTGCGATATTAGGCCTCGTTATGTGTTGTTAAAAAAATTGTTAATTTAATTTAATTTTGTTAAAATTCTTATTGTGTTGGATAGTCCGTTTATCGAGGAAGGCTATACGCTATATTACATCCCGCTATCATCAATAGGAGCGGAGCACCAATGAAAAATGTTGCCAAAACGGGAGAAAAATATTCCGTTTGAGAGCTTCCGTTGCGTGCGCTGCGTAAACGGTTAAAGTTATGCACAAATTATGTATGACGGAATTGTTCCTCTTTAAAAGTTCTAAAAAAAGTCCGCAATAGCATATGTCTAACTTTTAAGCTTGACTCGCTATAACATTTTTTATTAGTAGTAGGGGTAAATCTACAAATGATGCAGTTTTTTCTCTGACAAATTATATTAGCTCAAATTTGGACGCAGGGAAAAAGGTAATCTCTATTTATCTCGATCTTGCCAAGGCTTTTGATACGATTTCTATACCAATCTTATTACTTAAGCTTGAAAAACTGGGAATAAGAGATCGTCAACTGCATCTTTTTGAGAACTATCTTTCTGAGCGAACTCAATGCATACGAATTGGAGATAACGTTAGTGATTGTCGTAGTATGGAATATGGTGTTCCTCAAGGTAGCATTTTGGGTCCGACATTATTTCTGGTATATATAAACGACTTATTATGCTTAAATATATATAATGGAAAAATTATTTCCTATGCTGATGACACAGCTTTGATTTTTTCATCAGATACGTGGGATAAAGTATTTGATGCTGCTCAAAATGGTTTCAATATTGTTGCAAACTGGCTTCGCTATAATATATTAACATTAAATACCGCCAAAACGAAGTTTATCGCGTACTCAATTCGTAATGTTAATCGACCAAATGGACAATTTCGTATACTTTCCCATTCTTGCGATAACAACCGAAATTGCTATTGTCAATCGATTGAACAAGTTCAATCAATTAAATATCTGGGTGTAATCATTGACTGCCATCTTAGCTTCAAGCAACATATTGATAATTTAATTACTAAAGTTCGCAAATTGTCATACATATTTAAAAATCTTAGGTATATCGTGGATCCAATCATTATGAAGAGAGTTTACCAGTCACTATGTCAGTCTATTATCACTTACTGTATCTCTTCATGGGGC
Source organism: Boloria euphrosyne (assembly GCA_951802675.2). Lineage (NCBI taxonomy): Eukaryota > Metazoa > Arthropoda > Insecta > Lepidoptera > Nymphalidae > Boloria > Boloria euphrosyne. The sequence continues at coordinate 9,881,895 of OX637872.1, forward strand.
GGTGCGTCAAAAACAACATTGAAATCGCTTGAAATAGCACAACGTACAGCTCTAAAAATCTGCTCATTCAAGCCCTTTCTGTGCCCAACTCAAGAACTTTACCAATACTGTGAAGTTCTGACTGTTCGAAAACTTTTTATATTGAGCATCGTTTTAAGACAACATTCAGAGCTTAACTTTAATCAGTCCACGGTCAATAAACGAAGATATTATGCAGTTTGCAACAATAATAATGAATATAAAACAATGTTCATAAATAAATTCTATAGTTATTTAGGACCTTTTATATATAACAAAATTAACAAAAAACTTAATATTTTCTCCGAAAATAGCAAAACTTGTAAAATTAGAGTTTATGACTATCTGCTTAAATTATCATACGATGAAACTGAGGATCTTTTGTGTGTTTTAAGTTGATTACATTTTACACACACAAACATACACACACACGCACGCCCACACATACACATACACACACACACACACACACACACACACACACACACACACACACACACACACACACAACTTGTTCTTTTGTTCTTTTAGATAAATAATTGTGATTTAAAAGTAAACTTTTAGCAAATGGCTAATTAATGATCGGTAATATTTGGGGGAGAGGCGCTGTTTGCTGTAATACAGGTCTCCTAGTACAGCAACAGAGGCTACCTGATCTTTTGATATTGTAACAGCCACACATAAAATTGTCTCTAAGTTGTTATGTATATTTTCTTTAGTTTGAATCAATAAAGTTTATTATTATTATTATTATTATTATTGTTATAAAATTTGTTTTAAGATAATGCATTATTTGCGATGGTATTTAACCCTAGAACCCTACACTATCTGGCGTATACAGTGTTCCTACACAGGGGTGACGAGGGACCCCAAACTTAAATAGTCTAAAACTATATAAATAAAAACAAGTTTATAAAATGATACTTTTATTTATATTCATTAACACAATGAGATGACAAATTGGTCTTATAATTTATAAAGACAATACAATTTCAGCATTTCTTTCATACTTTAATTTGGTACTCCAAACAAATGGAATTTTTGTACCTAGTGCACATGGTCGTTCGTTTTTGGTCCCTGTTTCTTGGGCAGAAACCAAAACGCCCCTGGGAGCAATGTTGAGATCCAGAAGTATCGACAGGCATAGGTTTTTTGAGAATCGCTGCAATCATTTCTTTTATATCCCTCCTCAAAGTTGGACTTTGTAGGCGTTCCTCTAAGTGTGCCTCTACGAGATTTAGTCCCAAATCTTTTAGAAAAGTGCGGCGATATTTCATGTCCCCTTTATTATTTACTCATGAGCAATTAAAAAAGAACCCAAGAATTGATACCGATTCCATTTATAACCCATAGAAAATGCACATTGACCAAAGTTTGGTTTTTCTTTGTACAGGCCTTTTTTTGGCCTTTTTGCATCGAAAACATCCACTTCTTCCTTTGACTTATTATACAAATGTATAATTTGTGGTAACTGGACTTCATTATTATTGTCTGGAGAGTCTTGGAGCGTTGACAACATGTTGATAACTTTTTTTTTCGTCGATTTTCGTCCGTCCGTCATACGCCAACATAGCGGCGTTCTTTCTCTATTTGTTGAAACCACTAATGATTTTGCTATTTTGCCTATGTTCTATCGCGTTGTAGTTAGTATGAGATATAATTCCTCCTTATTCAATCCCCTGTTCACAGCTATCTGCAGGTAATAAAAAAGTAGAAAATATTGCTGTTGTGCTATATAGGTATTTTTGTATTTCAAAGGAAAAATGATCCTAAATTCAAGTTTATAGATTAATTGTTTTTGTAAAACATAACCTTAACAATCAATTATGTAAGTCTTAACTATTATATGTACTAAAATAGGTCAAAATTCGCATAAATATTGAAAAAATAATAACTTTAATTTCTCAAAATACTTACGGTGTTACTACACTGGGGTGCTACAGCACCCAATGACACACGTACCCACCTCTATACCGTATGTTTGTCATCATGTCTCTAACCAGTCCGTAGCGCGTGGCCTCAAAGTAAAATACACGGGAAGTCTAAGTTGTGTGTTTAAATACGATGAGATAATTTCGAAAATAAAACCATGTGGGGTGCTCCAGCACCCCGAGTAGGGTTCTAGGGTTAATAAGCATGATATTAATCCTTATCCAAATAAATAAGATATTCATCACAAGTATTTAATTTTAAATAAAATTGCTCTTGGAATCATTTGATTTCAATGAATATCTTATGAGATATCATAGTTTTAAAATAACTCCGCAACAAAATAATTATCATCGCGTTGAATATGGGCGGACGGGCGAAAGAATTTGATTTCCAGACTTTAGAACGCAAGCGAAGCCGCGGGAAAGGCTAGTTTTTATATAAAGCGGGAGTAGGCGGCGGGAAAGTATATAGCAACAAGCGAGCACCTTAAATACCTACTGGCGCGAACTGAGCGATCTCCATCCACACGTGACGATAAAACTGTGCAAACGCAATCGACAACGATTTATTGGATAGAAATTGCAACTGCCACCGATGAACGATAAACTGCAACGATTTACCATACACACGATCGATAAATCGACGCAAACCAGTTTGCGCAGTTTTATCGCTACGATATATCGTAACGTGTGTAGCAGGGGTTAGTTACCCCTTTATATATCTAGCAATATACTCTATGATACCTCTTTAAAGACAGAACTTTAATGACTCCTACAAAACTCAAAGATAGCCGTCGCCCGGCAGACATGGGCGATTCAGAAAATAACTTCACACGCACAACGCCATCTATCGAACAATACTGCACGCAGTTGATCTCTAGTTCGAATACTCGTAGATGGCGCTGTTTTAATATTTTACTTCGGAAACACTATTATAATTTTATTAATTTACATTTTTTATAAGGTGTGAACTGATTACTATGAAACAAAAAACTTAATGTTACTTCAATTTACGCACATATTATTGTGTATAAAAGTTACTTGAAGTTGTGATATCAAATGCACATAACCCTAATTTTACTTCTGGAATTTCTCTACTTCTTCACTTTAAACTCAAATATCTTTTGATAGACTGAACCCATTGCAATGAAACAAAAACTAAATGTTACTTCAAGTTACGTTCAATCGTTGTGTATAAAAGTTATCTACATTGCTTTCGTACATTTTACGTGATGTCCGGATAAATAAACAGACAAACCGACAAACCGACAAACAGACAAACAGACAAAAATTCTAAAAATGCTGGAAATGGGTTCTATTGGTTGTCCTTTAACACCCTGGCTATTTTTTTTGTATTTTTTTTTTGATGTACAAAAACGACTTTTCTACAGTTTTATTATATGTATAGATTATAAATTGTTCGTACGGTAACCGTATTAATAGACCTATAAAATAATATATAAGCCGATGAAAAGTAACATTATTATTTTCTTATTAGTAACCGAATACATAGTAACTCGGTAATGACTATTGCTGAAATTATATCAGTGGCAGACTACGAATTGAAAACACGACGGAAACTATCACTTAGGAATTTCATAGGTATCAATAACAAAATAATTACCTAGTTTGTATATGCATAATCATGTCTTTCTCAAGGGATAAAACATCGTAAACTTTAATTAAACTAGGAAAAAGCCGAGCTTTTATAACGGCTATAATGTTACAGCGATTTTAACTCTTTGGTTTTCTAACAGATGGCGTTAGAAGTACAATACATTCTATCCAATGAACACAAAATTGTGAATGTTCATTTATTATAATGGTTATAAAATTATAATTTTTTACAGATAACACATCTAGATATGAAGTTAAATCACTATTTTAAAGCAGAAATCTATAGGCTTGATAGTTTTTCAGTAAAGTTCTCAGATTGTAGGATTAAATAATTAATTCTTCGAATTAACAGTAAAGTTCGTTTCTTAAAAATATAAAAAAAAATAGCAATTTTAGTAATCAACACTAAGTAAATGTAATAAATAGACAGTCAATCATCCTCTTATCGTTAATAATTTATAATTTACTATATTCTTATTTCACCAATGAAACGTAGTAAAATATTTTTAAATAACTGCTCTTTTATCCTTGAATTAAATACTTTTATTATAGTTATTTGTTTGACAAATTGAAGACATTATATATAATAGCATCATACGAATATAAAATTAAAATATAAATAAATAATTTAGATTTTTATTTTATTATATCATAAAGACAATACCTAATTAGAATCGTAAAATACTTACTTACATACGGTTGTTGAATCCTTTATACGAGCAGCTGTTTTAGTCATATCGATCATTTTTGAGATGACCTGCGAATTGGTGGTGTTACTACATTTCATATTCCAAATTATACGCATTTTATAAACTTAATAATAAATAACATTAACTTAAAAATCGAAAAAAAGTATCTTTTGGTCATATAGTATTGTTTTATCCAAGCTACGAAAGGGAACATCCATAAATTACGTGAGGCGTTTGGGGTGAGGAGGGGGTCGAGCAAAATATCAAGACATCTCACCAAGGAGGGATGGGTATACAAATCGTCAAAATTGTCTTACGTTATTAATGGTGTCCCCAAATGTACATGTAAATTTAAGATACCCGACTGCATCGAAGTTGGTATTGCTGCAGTTGGGTTTGTTGGGTGCGCGTAGATTACTACGTTCATCGCGTATTTAATTGAAATATTTTTTTATAAATTATTATAAATAATAGAATATAATATAAAAAATAAATTTCAAACAAAATTGTATTGTTTCCGAGATATCGGCCGAAAACATTTTTTAAAGATGGCGATTGTGGCGTCACCTGGATCTGTCAGTATTTTGTGATTTTATGCTCAGTAAGTGATCCTAAACCTTATAAAAAAAAATTTGGATCGGAAATTTAGTGCAAAGTGAAATTCTATTTTTACTGGCCTAGTAGTGTGCGTATATGGAAGCCCGCCATACTGATTAAGCAGTCGGTCGATAGTTGGCCGACTGTTTAGTTTGAAGGCAAACGTATAGCACATCAAACTTTTTAGTTCTAATGTGCGCACGTCCATACATCTCCATACAGATTAAGCAACCAACTAAACTATCGGCCGATCGAAAGTCCGCTATTTGCGAGGGCTCTTATAGTTTTATTTTTACTTTGTTAATCTAAATTGTTTTAAAGCTTTTATGAACTATGTCCTACTCTCCCACGTGATGAACACAAGCTCGTGCCCAGCAATGGGACGTAAAAAAGGGTTGAATAGGTACTTTATTTTTGTGGATGCTTCAAAAAAATATTTTAAGGTACATTATTTGACGTCTAAAATTCGAATATTTATTTTTATTGATATCTATGTATAATGTACACCCTATCATATGACATTCGCGTTATCAAGACGTATATGTATCTATCAACTGATGAATCAGCGAAATAACTTAGCAATTACGACAAAACATCGGTGGCATAAAAATACACTAGAAACACATGACCCTCTTTTAGTTACTGCAGACAGGTAAATAGTGCTCACAACCCTCAAAAGAGAAACGCAATATGCGCGTGAGTACAAAAGATATAATAGATAATGGACCTCTATACAAACAAAATAATATAGTACTATTGACATAGACTTTAAATTCATAGTGTAAACTCCATATAAAGACACTCGATTTAACTACAAACTCCCTAAAACGTCGAAATCACTCGGCTTTGGTTGGTTTAGTTTGTCTTCCATACAATCATACACTCTATATGACATTACTCCCACTCTCAATAACGACAACAATAAAATAATAAATAGTACTTTTAAAGTTGTCAAAATTAGTAAAAATTCCGTCGTGCATTTAAAAGCTCTGAAAGCAGCAAAATTATTGGCAAAGTACTTTCTTTATCACTAGATATCGCAAGATATGAATAAAATAAGTAAAAAAAATACCTCAAAATTACTGGTGCAGCAAAAGACGTCAGACGAAATTAACAAACTATACGCAATAGCGTTTTAATAAGAATTATTTTTATAGGTATATGTAATTCCTAACACTAGTCTGAAAGCATTTTCGTTCTCAGATTTTAATTTTTATACAGATTTTTCTTCTCTCTTTTTAACGACAACTCTTTATAACGTCGAAATATGCACGGTCCCTTGAGTGTCGATATATAGAATTTACACTGTATTTAGATTCGTGAAAAAAATCTTTGACAAAAAGTCTTGAAAAGCTCTAAAGGCTAATAGGGCTTAATGATATTGTTCAATTTTAAGTATTTGTTTTGTTATAACGAATTTTGTTTCTACTTTGCTATATTATAAGAGGCAGTGGTAGCCCAGCGGTAACGCGTTCGCTTGGATACCGAGTGATGCGTGTTCAAATCCGGGTCTCGCACCTCTGATATTTTCATGTGCGAATTATTTTCTATCATGATTACCACTTGTCTTACGGTGAAGGAAAACATCGTGACGAAACAAGCATGTCTGAAAAAACCTAGCAGTCCGCCAACTGGCCTAGCGCTGTGGACTATGGCCTCATCCCCCTCGTACTAAGGGAGGGCCGTGCCCAGCTGTGGGACGTTAATAGGGCTGAAGATAATGATGATATTATAAGTATAATTATTTTACAGTTCCGTTCGGCTAATACTCTGGGACGTGCCCGTCTGCTGCTGGTCGAATTCGGCAAAGATGTCTTTTCTCTGTGGCACTACGGAGCACCCTTTCCTACGTTTCTAAAACTTATTGGAACTTTAATTCTATGTGTTATTGCGATCCTGCCGCTACTCTACCCCCTATTCGTCTTAGCCTTCACATATTTCACATTTGAAGGTCTTTTCCTAAGGTATTTTCTCACCACATATGGACCACACCACATATTCTTAAAAATACTAAATAGCTACTTCTAATTCACTAACTGAGCTTATGTAACTTTTGAATTTCCCTATAAAATAGTCGATGATGTGTATATCAAATAAAAAAAATGTTATATTCTTAATTTGTTTTGCTAACTTAATTGTAGTAAGACAGTAATAAATAAAAGAAATGTTTTACAGTTGGTGGCTTAACGAGCCTAAGTGCTTTCTGCCACGCGCCATTTTCCAGCGTATACTCTCTCTGACATTTCAACCTTGTAAACCAGCCGACATATGGAAAGTTCGAGAAGTTCTCACTCGTGGTATTCTTCTTACTCATTCGCTCGCCACCTCCGTGGACTATCTCTGCGTCATGCAGGGATTACTTGATGGGACATAAAGGTAACGTAATTATGCATGTTACTCTAAGGTTAATATTCAATACATACTTGCTATTTTACGTTGCTAAGCAAATAAGTAGAGTATTGCTAGCGAGGATTTGACATTGTTTAGTTAGTGGAACCAGATGTAACTTTGATTGCTTTAGTCGTACCTTGTTACTCTTATACTTGCTCTGGTTTACTCCATATAAAACACAGCATTAACAAACACAAACGAATGAAGCATGACATATTGGCCAAATTTTATCTTAATTAGAAAATAATAAGATAGAATAGTAAAATTCATGAGTAGGCAATATTTATTTATATTATTTAGTCTTAGAAAACAAAAATCATCATTTACAATTTGAAGGCATGGCCTTCGCTGGCGGCGATATGCAAAAGGTAGTATTCTTCTTTACAGGGATTGTATCCTTTTAATTTGGAGAGCGTGGAATCATATTTACAAATGAATGATCTGTATAATTTAAAGACAAAACGACCACGAACGACGAACATATTTTTATAGTATACAAAATTAGAAATGTAGGTACTATAAATTATATGAAATTCTTAAATATTTTTACAAAAAATGAAATCGAGTTACAAAACTATAAAATCTATATAAACTACACTAATTGAAGCAGACATAACGAATGGGAGACCCTTGATTTAAATTTTTTATATTATGTATTCGAGCTATGCCGAGTCTAACCGACTTAGTAATATTAAATTATTGTCTTTTGGGTAAAAAAAATCCTTGATTAGGTATTTCAATAAACTATACTCCATTTCACAGAAATATATCTAGAGATATTTTAATATTATTTTTATTTAATTAATATTATTTTAATTAAAAATACTATGGGCCAAATTTTATATGGCAACCTAGCCAGACCATATTCTGCTATTTATAATAATTTATAAAAAATAGATTTCACTAAAATGCGCTATTAGATTAAGATCCCAGAGCGTTCTGACATAACTTATTTTCACATGGATGAAACCTTTACGACTTAGTAGCGTCTAGTATACTTTTAAATACCTGCCTATTTGTGGAGCTTGCCCTGTGACACCTGGGCAGGTACCAGGTGAGAAAGGTAACTAAAAATATGAGTTATCTTACTTAAATTTGTATGGCTGATTTTTATATATATTTTGTAAAATATTATTCTAAACTAGAATTATAAAGTGTCAGACACTTTTCATGGACCAGAGCTTTTGTCAGACGCTTTAAAGCTCGACAAAAAATTAATGAACTTTACTTATTTTTTCATGTCTGACTTTTAAATATGTTATTCAAGTAACTATTACAAAGTTATATTTCATCAGTCAGACAAATTCGAGTGACCAAACATCCCCTAAACACAAAAATATATACACACCTGAAGTACCTACAGAATATAAATTAATAAAAATATTCGTAAAGTAAAGCACCTACTGATATGTGCATTGTGTAAATAAAGCGGAAACAATAGTAGATTAGAGAATAGGAAGTTAGAATTTAGCTTAAAATTAACACCTATGTTACTATTACTATAAAACTATATTCCTACCAACATATTCCCTCAATGCTATTAAATAACTACATGTAAATTAAAAATAAAATTAAAAAATTAAAAAACCTGTGCAAATTCTTATATTTACTTGATACACACAAAGCTAATTTTTTTTTGGTCAATAACCCCCGGCGTCCTTAGAAGACCTTACCAAAATTTCATCAGATAGAATATATAGTTTAGAAATGCATAAAGAACAAACATACAATTTTTTATTTATTAGGGCGAGCGAAGCGAGACCAAACACTATCCCACAACCAGAGCGTTTTGTGGTACACTTTACTGAAAAACAGTCACGCCTATAGATTTATGCTTTAACATAGTAATCTAACTTCACATTTAGATGTGTTATCTGTCAAAAGAATATATATATCTGAAATGGCTGGACCGATTTTGATGATTTGCTAGTATTATAATAAAATTCTAATTTATTCGAATCTGTACATTAAATATTTAAATTAAAAATCTTATTATATTATTCTTTTATCCATTACATAAACAAGTAAATAAATAAATAAATAGTCATTATTATCGATACAGAGGCCAAATATATAGTTTTTAGAATTTTTGTCTGTTTGTCTGTCTGTGACGAGAAAAATCACTGGACACGTTATGATGAAATTTGGTATAATCATAGTTGGTTATTCGGGTCAATATATAGGATTCTCGTTACTTCAGGTAAATATCTCAGTTGTCAGAAATATATACTATGAGTTATAACGTATCCAGTCATATATTTAATTTCAATCTAAGAATTTGGTTTCCGGTCTGTAGAATGCGTTTTTAGAACATTTTTTTACATAATAATTGTTGAGTACTGATATGATTTCTCAGAAATAACAAATCCTGCAGTACTGTTACCCCCTATGACCATACTCAATTTCATTAAAATTTGTCTATTGGTTTTCTTGTGAAACAGTCACAGTCAAACTGACATTTTTTTTAAAGAAAAAAAGATTCAACTTGATAAATATATAGATATACATTTTGCATGGGTTGAATCTTTTTAAATCTTTTTTTATAAGGGATCTTATTGAAATAAGGATGCAAAAATCTTGGATTGAAATTAGTAAGTATTTTCAATACATTTCAATTTTTTACTCTGAGACCCATGCGCATAGTGCTCTCGCGCTCGCACTTCCGACTAAATAATTTTGTGTTTAGGGGATGTTTGGTCACTCGAATTTGTCTGACTGATGAAATATAACTTTGTAATAGTTACTTGAATAACATATTTAAAAGTCAGACATGAAAAAATAAGTAAAGTTCATTAATTTTTTGTCGAGCTTTAAAGCGTCTGACAAAAGCTCTGGTCCATGAAAAGTGTCTGACACTTTATAATTCTAGTTTAGAATAATATTTTACAAAATATATATAAAAATCAGCCATACAAATTTAAGTAAGATAACTCATATTTTTAGTTACCTTTCTCACCTGGTACCTGCCCAGGTGTCACAGGGCAAGCTCCACAAGTAGGCAGGTATTTAAAAGTATACTAGACGCTACTAAGTCGTAAAGGTTTCATCCATGTGAAAATAAGTTATGTCAGAACGCTCTGGGATCTTGGTATATATGATCGTAGTGATCTTGCGGTAGGATCCTAGGTTAAAAGCTGTCGGCCGATAGTTTGTCTAGTCTACGCACCCAAAAACCCAACTGTTTAGTCGGGATAGTGTGCGCGAATACACGGTCAAACTATCGACCGATCGATGCTCCCTGTTTGCGGGGGCTCTTACTATTTTAATTCAAAAATCTTTAACGTTTGATTGATAAGTGTACTATACATTTTATGACGTTATCTTTTTATAAATTGACAACTATAGCCAGCCACTTAAGATACCGCATAACGGGAGGTACAGTGCCTAAATAAAGCCACGACGAACCAACAGTAGAGCGAAACATCTCGTCATCGCTACACGGCACTATGGCGACAACGATAATTGTTATCGCCCTTATGGCACTCGCCCACTCGTAAGTACTGTTCGTTTTTTCTAAACAAACTCTAACATTACGTACATTCAAGCGTCACTACACTCAAAAAACAAGCAATCAGTATTCATGCGCAATTATTGAACTTGTATTTTTAATGCAAATTTATTATTGCCAGATGGCCTTGTCGCATGGCATGTCGAGTAGGTATAACTTCATTTTTATTCAAATCTTTAGTAAACTTTCTACAAATACTAGTAAATGACATGACAATATAGTAGTATAAGCTTAATGTAAATATTAATATTATTTGTGTATTTTCTACATTTAAATTTGGCTGTTTTTTTTTAAATGTGAATATGAATTTAATTATACAATATAGACATATTCATTAAGTATGTGTCTGCATCAATGTGTTCTATATACTTTTTTGACCTAGATTTTCATACTATCTTCACGATTCTGTTTCCCAAAGTACATTATCGATATCTCAATTCGCTTGTTTACGTGAACTTTTCAAGGGGACACATAAGTATTACAAACTCGTGAAATATGAAATTTTTAGATTATTTAAAAATTTATCGTTGATGCAAGAAATATTTATTGTTCCAAATTTATAACAAATAATATTGTATTTCTCGATTTTGGTAGCCTCTGAAAAAAAATTTGGGGAGGGATTTAACCGATTCGCGAATTAAGTTATCGATATATATAATATACCTACATAGTACTTATATAATATCTACATTCTATCAAATATTCGAATTATAAGGTTCTTAGTATGTTCGGCTCTGTCTAAACTTAAAAGTAATAAGACATTGCAGCGCAGTTGTCATTGTCGCCAGTGGAGGTCGCTTCAAAGCCAATGCTTCACTTGCGTATTCCTTAATAATACATGGTGCAAATAATTGTTTCGAAACAGAATGCAATGTTTTAATACTGACAGTGACCTTAAATGGAATAACCATCAAAGTTTTCTAGTGTTAATTGAAGTGTCTGTTGTTAGTTTCAAATTAACAGCTAAAACTTTTGTCTGTCTGTTTGTTCCGGCTAATCTCTGAAACGGCTGGACCGATTTAGACGGGACTTTCACAAACAAACTTACCTAAAGTTATAAGGAGTAACTTATTTTATTGGACAATTATAAAAACCGTTTAATTAAGTTAAAACTTAAACTTACGCCCAGCAAAGCGGGCTGGGTTTGCTAGTCTTATATAAATACAAAACCATCTGTGTCCTTATTTTTTTACTCTGATTGACCTACTGCAGGTCATGTGTCATAAGCAATTAAACTACAATTTTCATAATCAAATTACGTTTGATTATGAAAATTGTAAAAACCAAAAAACTAAATGAAATATTTGGAAAAAACATAACAAGCGTAATAAACTAGTTCAATTCACATTTTTATTTCAACAGTATTTACTATTACAAAAGATATTTACATTTAAAACCTCTGCTTAAGTCATGATGAATCTGTAGTACTTATATTATGTAATATACTGTTAGGTATATAACAATAGTTTAAATAATATTTAAGGGGATATGCACGCTATACAAAATTTCCTGAAGGATTTACATTTGGTGTTGCTACAGCCGCTCATCAAATAGAAGGAGCTTGGAACGTCAGTGGTAAGAAAGATCTTTAATTGGCATAAGTTTTGTTTTTCAACCATCACCTATTCCATAATATCTTATCTTCTTTTCTAAGAGGTTTAAATCTGTCAAAGTGTACTATTGTCAACACCAAAGACACCCACGAAATTCCTATCTAGTTGATCCATATCATATTGACACATTGAGATTAGCCGTTTAAATAATACTTTTAAGTGTTATGTAATATTTATTACTCGCTTTTATTAAATTTAAATTATCGTTTATTTAATTTTTATTTTTTTATTTAATTATGGTTATTAAATTAAAATTATTATTATCGTTTTTGTACTTATTAGTAACATATCATTTAAATGGCGTATAGTACAAAAAATATCGACCTAGAAATAAATTTATCGTAAAGTTTGGTAAAGCAACCGTTACATTCAATTAAAATAGTATATCGGCCAACTGACAACTCTCACGGTAAACTTATCCTTTGTATATAAGTATATAAGTTCAATAAGAAAAGACTTCACATCGCGGTATATGTACCTACTAACATTTCTTTCTCCATCTTATAAAATTGAAAAACTACTTGTAGAAGTAAATTAAAACCAATGTTCCAAATTGTAATATTATTGTAATACCATTTTAATGTTTATTTTCTAACAAAAATGACATTTAATTTTCATAGGTAAGTCGGAAAACGTTTGGGATCGCCTTACACACACGCGGCCTTGGATGGTTGCTGATGGAACGAATGGTGACATTGCATGTGACTCTTATAACAGATACCAAGAGGACGTAGATGAACTTGCATACCTTGGTGTAGACTTTTATAGATTTTCTTTATCATGGGCTAGGATCTTGCCTACTGGCCGTGTAGATTATGTAAACCCTGATGGTATTCGCTACTATCATGCTCTTCTAGATGCTTTAGCTGAGAAGAATATTGAACCCTTGGTAATTATATGATAATGAAACTTAAATGTGTTACTTTTATTATATTTAAACACACGACATCAATTTATTTGGTTACGAGCCATTTCGAGTGTATTCAGCCCTTTTTAATGTCCCACTGCTGGGCACAGGCCCCCTTTCAATACGAGTGGGATGAGACCATAGTCCACAACGATGGCCAAGTTCGGGTTGACAGATTCACATATTATTCCAAAAATTTTCTCAGAAATGCAGGTTTCCTCACGACGATGTTTTCCTCCGTGGATAGAGTAGTATTCATATTAAAACTCATTCGCAAATGAAATGATCAGATGTGCAAGACCCGGATTCTAACCCGCATTACATGGTAATCCAAGCAGGCTTGTACTTACTATCCCTGTCAATATAGAATAATGATAAATAATATTATGGAATTTATATTTTATACATGTTACTGGCCTACTATATTTCAGATTTATGATATTAAAATTATATTTTTCTGTACAGGTTACTTTATTTCACTGGGACTTACCGCAAACACTCCAAGATTTAGGAGGTTGGGCTAATCCAAAAATGATTGATTACTTCCGTGATTATTCTGACTTGTGCTTCAGGGAATTCGGCGACAAGATCAAATCCTGGATAACATTTAACGAACCTTATGAAATTTGCGAAGATGCATACGGTGATGATAAAAAGGCACCTGCCATCGAAAGTCATGGTGTTGGAAACTATTTATGCAGCGACACTCTACTTAAGGCTCACGCTGAATCGTATCATTTATATAATGACACCTACAGGCCTACCCAAAACGGAAGAATAATGATCTCTATCAACTCTATTTGGTACGAGCCGAGTGACCCTGAAAATTCAGAACAAGTTGCTCTAGCGGAAGTGGCTAATCAATTTAAGGTATAGTTGTTAATTTTATGTTTATTTAACAGATAAATAAACACACTAGGCTAGGATCACAAATGCTACTTTAAATTAAATGTAGTTGTATTAAGTAATCTTTTAATGTTTGATTTATTTAGTTTGGATGGTTCGCTCACCCAATTTTCACCGAGCAAGGTGGCTACCCCGCAGTCATGGTTGAGAATGTTGCGCAGCAAAGTCAAGCCGAAGGTCTTCCAAAATCTCGTTTAGAGCAGTTTGACGAATACTGGATTGAAAGGATTAAGGGCACATCAGACTTCCTCGGCATAAATCACTACACCACGCACTTGATCACCGGCCCCGGCGTAGATCCACTTGCAAAATCGCCATCATGGCTTAAAGATATTGGAGCTATCACTTCATTAAAAGTTGGCGGGGACTCAGCTTCCGAATGGCTCAGAGTAAATATATCTAACTATTTTATTTAAATGATTTAAATGTCATACATTATCCAAATACAATTCCTTGCACAGTCTTATCATAGTATTTTTTAAGTAGTAACCAACTTAAATGATACCTACATATTTACAATTTACAATTTTTAAGGTGGTTCCCACGGGTTTTGCTAACTTATTGCGCTGGTGTAAAAGTTCCTACAATGACCCACCTATTTATATAACTGAAAACGGATGCTCTGATCGCGGTGCCATACAGGATTATAGCAGAATTCAGTACTTGAATGTAAGTAACATTAATAATAATTGCAGTATGCACTGGCAGCAGTGAAGTTTCTGACTTTTTTAGCTTTCAAAATAGAAGATTTAATTTATCGTATAATAATTGATACATATAAACATATTAAGTATAAGCAGGAACTTCTTATTTTTGAAGTTACTAATTCCAAGAATGTTTCATTTTGAACCTTAATTTCACCAAAATCAAGTTACTTATACCGACCTATATCCTTTTTCTTGATTTTTATAACGATTGTTCCAGGATTACCTTTCGGAAATCTTAAATGTTATATACGATGATGATGTGAAAGTTCTTGGTTACACCTTATGGACGCTTATGGATAACTTTGAATGGCGTGCTGGATTTTCGTAAGTATAACTAACTGAAGCGTTACTACAATTATTAGCTTGAAAGAAGCATATTTAATTTGGACGGAAGTTACAGGTTCATTATTGCGCTTTTTAATTATCAATTGTATTGACCTTTTCAATATTAATCCTTGTTCTACCATAGGAATAATGTGAGACAATAGACTATAAAAAAGTTGTCTAATAAATTAATTAAACCCCCTCAAGTTTACTAGAGTTTTCTATGCAACTTAATCTATATTAATTATAACAAAGAAATTTCTGAAACTGAAAAAATGGAATAATAATTTAAAAAACTATAATAATTAAACGGTAGGTAATTATTTAACACTGACACATTTCACAAACAGTGAACGCTTCGGCTTATACTACGTCGACATTAATGATCCGGATCGTCCAAGAACTCCTAAATTATCCGTAGAATATTACAAACAATTGATTGCAACAAGGGAGATCCCTCAAGACGACCGATTCAAAGATCCAGCTGTAAGTACTTTATAGTACATATTAGTATTTTACACATTTATTTTGTACATATTACTATTAGTATTTGTGTGTGTGTGTATATATTTTTCGTACGTAACTTAGCACATTTTAACAAAATTAAAATTTTCTTTATTATGAATGTGGCCTACTTAATGTTCTCACTCACAAACGTAAGTAAAAGTATCTAAATCAATATTTATTATTATATAGCTTTCTATTTCTCTAATTCTTCTAGCATCTACCTAAGGCTTCACAAGCGCATGTATTTACTAAACAGCCATCACAAAGCTCTGACATACACTTCTCATGGGACCGCATGCTGCAAATTATTCGAGCTATCGTTTTAAAATACCTCGTCTGATACAAATACCACTTGCTGTTTTAGATGGAATACTATTAAAATACAATGTAAACTTTGATAATGAATCGTTACATCGAATTAAGAGAGAAAAATAATTGAGAGAAAACGTGCTCCCAGTATATATATTTTTTTTAATTTTTTCATGCTGTGAGATCACATTATACTTATAGAGAACGAACAAGAATTTAAGTAGTTTAGCAGTACCAAGTCGTTGATGAGTGTTCCTTTTGAGTTGAGGGGATGGTTCAGACTCGCCCATTTCATCATCATTATTTTCTTCCTCCTTATTTTTCTCCTTAATTCATAATGAATATCTATTAATGTCCAAATATGAACGTATTTTTTCGTTATAGAGAATTTCGTTACATTATTAAGAGTCTTTTGGCCATATAAAGAACTCAAAAAAAGAACTATAATACAAAAATATCATTCATATTTGTTCATAGATTATACTAATACGCTTTTAAAAACGCATAAAAATCCTGAACTGTATGTACTTATATACACTTTTGTAAATAAGTATAAATAAAAGTATTTAAAGTTATGTTCAAATTGACGTGACTTTTCGTATAATATGAAAGATATATAAATTATTTATTATATATATATTTTAGTATTAATATATTTATTCTCAATTGCTTTATATATACGTATGTATTTATAATTTAATAGGTGAGACGAGGTATCTGAGCGTCGCGTTAACAGCTGCTAGCAGTAAAAACCAAATTGTATGCCATGATAATAAATATACTATATTAACAACTTAATTTTGCCTTTTTATAAACCAAATAACCCCATCGTAATGCTACTTGGCTTGCTTTTTTTAATATATTTTGTAGTTAGTCATACTAAAAGTATTATTATACCGTAGAGTGTCATCACGAACAATTATTATAAAATTAGTTCAAATAAATGTAAATAGATAACGTTGCATGTATTGATTTGTTATTGAAGTGGTTTAATACTACTTAACAAAAAAAAACCAAAATGGTGAATTATTTTAAAAGTAATATTTTAACTGAAGAAAACGAAAGTTGTTTATGAAATCAGACAAATAAAAGGACAGACAGTATAATTCTATACTTTAACATATTATTTTCTTTTCCTTATAGCGAATCTACAAAGTGGAACTGTAAAGGAATGGGAGAACAATTGAAAACGATGATGGATATTAAAACAAATATTTATTTAGTTCATATAAGAATATCAAATTATGTACAATGAAATTATTGAAAATTAGTATTAATGACATTATAATTTCATTGCTATAACATTGATACACATTTATATACACTACAGAGAAAACTTGCGTGTGTCAGACTGAAAAGATATGTTTGTAAAATATAGGCTATACTTAAGAAATAAACTATAATATAGTTTACACTTATTATATTGTTCCGAATATTATTCTGTGAGTCCAAGAGACGTGTCGCAAACGGTTAGCAAACATGGAATGTTTCTCATTATGTCATTGCAACGAAAACATAGTAGCTAATTACGTACACGTCATAAATTTACAACTTTAAGCCATATGAATAAAACAAAATCTTTATTAGCTTTTTTATACGAAGAAAAGCAGTTTCTTATCTATGCTAAGATATGAAAGAAACCTTTGGTATTTTATTTAGTTAGTACAAGTAACAGCACAATGCAATTTGCTTTAGATATTGTAGAATTTTTAAAGAAAAATGTTCAAGTTATATACCATTTAATTTTGATTTCTTTGGTAATGAAAGTTAATGTTCCATTCGACGCATCCCTTATAATATATTTACACACAAATTCTTATATTTTAGTTATATAATCTTACAGTTGTAGATTTATGCGCTGCGCCGATACATTGTAGTCATCACAAATGACCTCTACTATGCTTTCACAGGTGTTCACATAATGTAGTGCATGTTTTGAGTGTTACTTAAAGATAAATACAAAACGCAATAAAATATAAACGACGCTACAGTTTAATACAAATTAATATCTAAAGGTAAAGATAAAGCAAATATAGAATAATGAACTGAACAATATGAAAAGCATCGTCACTTACGAGTACAAGAATTACTAAACGACGAATACAAAATAAAAGTACGACGAAGGATCGACAGAATACAATTAAAATGTATTATAAACCCAGCACCGTTACACCTAATTACAATAGTTACACAGTTGCTATTACTGCTATTTATATAAAAGAAAATTACAATAAAGACTTACAAGAATAAAGTACTTTCACTAATATGGCAAAGTTTTCAATGTAGTATTTTTAATTAATTTTAGGCCTAATTTCAACATCATATTCAAACGATCTAATTGAAATCATAAAAACTCTAAAGACTAGGTGGGCTAAAACGCAATTTTCGAAAAGTTTTTGTTATTAAAGAGAAATTATTGGTATAAGAGGACAGAAAAATATGCCGTAATTCGCACTGCTACTTTAATTTTAGTACATTTGAACATCGAGTACTTTCTCAGTTGTCGTCGAAGCAACGGACACTTATTGCACTTACAGCAAACACACGCACTAGCACTCTCACAGAAAGTATTCCTAGCTTAGAATATAAAAGCACTCTGCAACGGCAACTATGAGTACTTTTTATCTTCTAAAGTTCCTAACTAGCGGCACCCATGCACACGCAAATACACCGTACACTTCGTAATAATAATAGTGAACTTAATAGTTGCCACAATAACTAACTAGGCTGCAATCACCTATCTCTAACCTAAATATAATCTCGAAAATACACAAGGACGGTGTAAGTAGACAAACACGTTACTACGAAAAGTATAAGTAGTTTTATTTGATTCAACATTAATACAATACATAAATCGATAGTTCGTTTATAAAAAGTGTAGAAATATATCAATCTTAATTTTAACACAATAAATAAATATATAAAGGCACAATAAGGCACAGTTACGTCAGGAAGTCATCACAAACTAAGTAACATCGATAAAATACGAATCGTCCTAATCAAATAACATCGTAAAGTTCAGCGGAAAGTAGGATTTCCAATAGTCTAATTTTAAAGAGTACGGGAAACCTAGCTTGCCCAGTTTGCTCATTGCAAATCGGCTTCTTTCGTCAAGAAGGAAGGCTTGCAACCGCCGCGGACTCTGAGCTCGGTTACCCAGTGCGGCGACAATCTCGCTACGCCACGTGACTAGCCGACACGCCTGGCCGTACACTCGCATTACGCTCACATTAATAGCACTCCTAGTTAAATTTAAAGGGATTTTACAATTAGAAATAAGCCAGATATTGTTTGATTAAATGGACGTTTGGTATACAGAATGCCCGCATATTATCGAAAATACGTGAGGTACAAAAGTACCAACATGCAAGATACAAACGTACATATTCATATGCATGCAAATTAGTGGCATAGTAAATGTTTAAGAATACTTATCATGCAGAATTTCGCATTCGTATCTCATTCCGATAAATGCCGAGACGTGAAAACTAATTCTGAATAATAAGTGACCGGACCCCACCTTACACTTATTCGTTATTTGACTAATTTTGAACGGTTACAATCGTTTTAAATAACAATGTTAAGCTTTAAACAAAAATCACACAAACCATACACGAATAATCCGATCATTTCCACACGTTACGCTATTTACTGTCATTTACTGAGTGAAATATACACCTTTACCGTTCATCGACACTCGATAATGGATGTTCTGACGCGGTAAGTACTCTACAGTTACGATATAATACCTAATTTAAAGTTTGTGGGTCGCCTAGACCTAGACCGCGCCGCCTTACAGCCAGGTTAGCACGTTGTCGGGCTTGCTGGGCGTGGAGTTTATTAGTGACTGCACGTCATCCAGTAGTATGTCATTCGTGAATTCACCCAACTGAAATTAAACAGAAAAGAAACTTTATATTATTTCATATATTATGTAATAAATGTAACATAAGCTTTATTTTCATGATTAAAAATCTAATTTTTAGAGGTATAATAATAATTTACGTCTGATTACTAAGAAATCATCAATGATTATTGTAATTAAGTACACGCTATTAATTATTATTCTATATTCTTTACTATATTCATTATTGAAAGTATTTAAAAATGTATCTTTAATTAATTAAATAAGTAACGTTTTAAAAGTATGTTTGCATAACCGATACAAAAAACAATCTTATTATATCAAAATGGAAATGTAATTGCTTAAAGAATGCATGAATAACCAACGAAAGCTTGCTCGCCTGGTTTGCATTCGTAGAAACATAACAAGGACAACAGTTGATAGGAATTCGTTACCTTTAGAAGGCTTATTATTTATTGACTGGTAAGTAATGTTCACTTATTTCATTATGAGTTTTTTCAATGCATAATTATGATCAAATTACGTAAAATTAGTATATTCTTACTTAATAATAAATTTAATAGATATGAAAATGGTAGATAGACAGCTGTAGTTGTCCAATGGTAACGCGTTCGCTTTAATAGCCGAGTGATGCGGGTTCGGATCCGGGTCTCGCACCTCTGATATTTTCATGTGCGAATCATTTTATAACATGATTACCACTCGTATTACGCTGAAGGAAAACATCGTAAGGAAACCTGCGAGTCTGGGATTTTTATAAGATTTTCCAAAAAAAAACATGTACAAATTTGACTCAGAATTTTAGTATACTCATACGTCTGTAATACATATTCTAATCTCATCTTTTCTATCAATCAATAGATGGCGTAGTTTTCTATGGAAATGTTAAAAACATCCATGGTGAAAGTGATCGATATCACACTAAAGACTATTTAGTATTTACTTGTAATGAGGGTACCAAGTCGTCGGTGTCGCCGAGCGTGATGTCGGCGGTGTCGAGGCTCGCGCCTGCCTCGCTGGTGCAGTCCATGCGGTCGTCCATGCTCGTGAGGAAGTCTTCGGGAGTGTGCGGCATCGAGTAGGAGGACTGCGTGACCGCCATGCCGAGCCCGCTGTCCGCCGACTCCTGCCTCTGGTGATCAGTCAGCCCCGAGAGGAACGGGTCCAGAGGCAGGTCGGTGTTGGTCGCGCCCGTGTTGCTTGGCAACGACACCACGATAGGCGAAGATTGCCGCGCCATTAACCCTGACTAGAGAAATTTTCATGCATCTTGAGCTCATATATTTTTCGACGTATTGCTTTTATTTTACGGTGAGTGCGTCCGCGCTCATAAGTTACGGGCGGATTGCGAACTCATTTAATTGCTTTTACTTTATATAAAGATTTTTTATATATGGATACAATATTAATTTATTATTCATTTATTTTAATATTAAATATTATAAGATAAAATTAACATTACTTATTATACTAATGAATTTTATTGAAATTTCAATTCTGAAATAATACTTAAACTTCACGAAATTCAAAGAATACTTAAGAAAGTTTTTCAAAAATAGTTACCTGGAGTAGTATCTCCTGTTGGCGTTGCTTCAGTCGTTCTCGTTCTAGCTGTAGAGACTGCAGACGTAGTTTTTGCTGACAAGCCTGTATCGAGGCGTTAGCCCAGCCGCCTCCCGCGGCGCCGCCTGACGCAGGGGTACGCTGCAAGTGTTGCGCTGAAATCAGGAAAACGTACGTTAATATACGTTAAAATATTCAGACTTTATTTTCTTCTAATGTCTACTGTACGGTAAAATACTTACGTATTCGAGGATCGAACCAGGAAGTCGTCCGAGCGGCGTGGTTGATAAAGTATATTTCTCCCTCTGGTGTCGTGGCTTGTTCCCAACCATCCGGCAACGGCCCGAGAGGATCCGTCGTCGTATTAGTGCTTGTACTCTTCGCTGCTGAAATTAATTAGACGCGTTTGAGTTTATTGAAATTAACTTTAATTATGTTATTCACAAACGAGTTTTAAATTCTCTCAACAGCGACTAGTTGCAAGCCAGCAGGTGGTGGATACGAATGAACTATACGTATTAAATAGATGGAAATGAGATGGAAACGATGGAAGGTCATCGAGTTTATTCCGAGAAAATTGTCGCGCAATAATATCCAGTAGTGGGAGATGTTATTGTGCGTTTGTATCCAGAAAGTGATATTCAAAGGAAAGCAAAGGTTTTAAAACACTACACGTTCAACTGTCTGCAAAACATTTCCTCGTAGTGTTTTCAATGCACTATAAACAGCATTTTCATTTTAAAACGTACGGTTGCGTTTGGCCAGTTCGTACGGAGAATAAAATGAATCACCATGCAGCGGATGCAACGCCAACTCACCCTCACACATTCACGCTCATCTCGCACTCTGAAGGTATGCGACACGTAACAAATGGACGGCCATTCATAAACAACAACCGTTATATAATTATTCGATAAGTACCTACATATAATACATATTTTGATCATTGATAATTTTAAAAGAACTTGTATACGTTACACTTACGTATGTAAGTGAGGCAAGAATAGCTAATAGATATGCTGTATCATGTATGTAAGTATGTATTTAATAAAATAATAGGGTAATAATACCGTAATCCAAATTTAATTTATGGACGTATATTATTATGTATTGTCCTAGAAATTGTTTGTTCTTATTGATTAATCAGATACGCAACTATTTAACTAAGAAATTTAAGTTACGAAATTAAGTAATAAAGAATTAAAACTCGTAAACTTTGTCACGTAACGCTGAAGTTGTTTTATTACACAAAATACAATTATATATAGGTACTCAATAGTGCAATATGTCGAACATATAATGAAATAAATACTTGATTTAAATTCATAAAAGGCATTACCATGCCTTTTATAAAAAAGCAATAGCTGATTAAAAATATCTCAAAAGAGTGCTTATTTAACTGGATGTTATGTAACACGAGCACAGTTACATTTTTATATAAAAGATATTTATTTAGTACAAAAAATGCTCATAACTTAGAAATGTAATGCATCATAAGAAAACTATTTCATATTTGAAAGGTAATATGTTATCGCGACATCAGATTATAACAAGGAATGCGCTATAAAAACATTATTCGTATGTCAGGTGATCTACATAGTGGGATTGTTTGCGTCTTGTAATAAACCTACAGATAAGAGTATCTCGTAGCAAAGAACCTGCAACTTACTCTATTTAGCGCCGTCAGACATGTTCATTGTCCCAGAACGTGACTAGAGCACGTATTGAAGCAAACTATCATAACAAAATGCACAATATACCTCCACACGTGACTCTATAACGTCTTCGATTTGGCCAACTGTCCTTGTTATACTTCCGAACTGTTTCGTTTTCAAAATACTATTTAAAGGTATACATTTAACATGCCACGTAAGAAAAACAACAACATTTATAAGTATAACTTCGTCGAAAATATAAACTTCGACTCATAATTTAAAAGTAGAAGTTAATATTTTTGTAAGCAGTATGAGTCTGATATGAGTTCTCTATGATTTTTTATGATTTTTGCTTGTCCAAGATTCACATCAAATATAATATTTTTGTGTTTTCTTTAGTTTATATATAATAAATACCTTTTGCCGTGAGGCTTTCTCAACGTGCGGTTTTAAATAGATAAGTTTTCTTGCCAAATAGTTACGAAACCAAACCTATTTTTCTCAAAATGTTAATAGAAGAACATTCGAATAGTGTAAATTATCAAATTATTTTTTTTTTTTATTAAATCTCTCTCTCTCAAATGAAAAATAAAACAGTTAAACGACGGATGAGCGTTACCAGTAGTGCCCGTAGAGTCAAGGCAAAGAAGAAATAAGTAGGAAATGTGTTGATATAGAGTGTAGAGTGTAGACCATATTAACACAAATGTGTCGCAAGAGCGCTGAAAGCGGCGCCGCCAGGGCCGCTGTGCTGGCGCCGACACACCAATGTATTTTCCGAACACCTTTCAACGCTCGTCTCGCATCGACCGACGGAAAC
The DNA here is from genome assembly GCA_951802675.2 of Boloria euphrosyne. NCBI lineage: Eukaryota > Metazoa > Arthropoda > Insecta > Lepidoptera > Nymphalidae > Boloria > Boloria euphrosyne. The sequence goes on from OX637872.1 coordinate 9,905,822, forward strand.
AACGCGTTAATTCCCGTCATAAAATCAGTTTTAGAATTCGGGTTATTTACTTGTTTTTATTTTAGATCCATGATAATTTTAAACGTCGCTCCGAAGCCAATTAGATCACGTGAAAACAAAATCAAGTAATGTGTTTGCTTCTCAAACGTAACAAACTAACGTTACACCTTTTACGCTTATTTCATTTAAGAAAAAGTTAATGAGCGAAGTCATAACTCTTTGCATATTATTTGCAACGTACTATTTCAAGCCTTATTAGACTATATACTGTAGAGTGAGTATACTGTAGAGTAGCTATCACTAATTTATATAATCTGTAATTAATTTTATATAAAGTGAGCAAATTACTGTTTGTGTAATTGCTTTATCTTCCAACTTTATTTTACACTAGTGATTTAGCGCGAGCAAAGCCGCGGGTTTCGCTAGTAAATATATACAAAAACTTGACAAATTATATACTGACACCTTCCACGAGAACGACTCTATCCATAGGTGAAAACAGCATGAAAATTAGTGCAGTAGCTTTTGAGTCTATCGCGAACAGACAGACGCGGCGGACGACTTTGTTTTACAATGTGAAGTGATGTAGCTATAGCTAAAGCATGAAAGTGTATAGGTACCTATTACTTTTATAACCGTTTTGATTATCTCTGATGTATATAATAAATAATTTTCTTTTTTGATTCATTTTATAAATAAACTAGCGACTTACTCTCACTAATAGCTTGGGTGCGTCCTTAAGTGTATTTTGCCATACATTTTATTTTAAACCTTTCAGGTAGCGCATGCCTTTACGCTAAATGGCCAGTTAGTTACTATGATTTCTGGCAGTTAACACATTTTTTAGTGTATAAAAAACTAATAATGTATATAAGTAAGCCTATAAGACTGCGCGGCAATGTAGCTTCCTAATAGTGAAGAAAATTGGGTCAGTAGCTTCAGGATTACATACTAAATCCAAACATTACCTATATATAATATTATATAGACAAGTGACTTACGTCTCAAGATACGTACCTACAAACTGCAATTTAATAGACCTTCTTGAGTGCAATTATACTATAAAACATTGTTTTTGTATAAACAAATACGCTTAAGGACGTTATTAAAGCTTATATTTAGTGCAATTTTAACGAAACATACATGGATTAGGTATATACCTAAACCTTCCTTTCCACTCCATCTATTAATAAAAACCGTATGAGAATCCATCATTACATTTTGAGTTAATCTCGTTTAAACGACAGACAGACAGACGTGGCAGTGGGACAATATTTTATAATATGTAGTGATAAAATGTACCTGTAGTTACTGCAGCAACAGCAGCAATGGCCGGTGCAGCAGCTGGTGTGAGTAGCGCTTCTGCGCTCTGGTGCTGCACACTTGTTACAGTCTGCGCTGCCAATGTCTTACGAGGATCCTCCCATGTCGTGGTCTTTGTTATGTGACTGTAATGAAAACAAAACAAACGTTATTTTTTCAGTACAAGCTCTATCTATATCTATAATTAATATTAATTATTAAGTATAGAGAGGAAAGATTTGTATTTTTGTGTGTTACTAGTAAACTCAAAAACTACTGGACCGATTTTAATGAAATTTGGTACACGGATAGTCTAGAACCTGAGAAAGAAAATAGGCTACTTTTAAAGGCGAAAAAATAGCTGTAAGGGGTTGAAATAGGGCATGAAACTTTGTATGGAAACTACTTCAATTTTAAAGCTAGAAACTTGAAACCTATTATTTAGGTTTTTGATTAGATATTATAAATAAGTAAGACATTCAAAGTAGTAAATAATAAATATACGACTACGTAATACGCTAATGAATAAAAATATACGACTAAAAAAATGTTTTTAGTTATTTGTGTAATTATATGTTATAATGCTACATATATAAATGAATATATTATTATGTTTTTTGAATTAAAATTCCGAGAAACAACACAACTAAATTCCGGGAAAGTTTCCGACAGAAAATTTTAATACATGATGCCATAATGTACAGTAGGTGACATGTAATTCTTAACCGAATAACTTATAATTTAAAAACACAGTTAATATAATCAGTAAGTAACGGACATAAAAGGAAAAGCCGCGGTGAGTTGCTCTTTAAGTATATACCTATTTTGATAAACATAGGTACATATATTCTTGCTTTTCTGGAAGTTGCAAGATAGAAGGAAACAATCATAATAAGTATGTTCATACGAAATATAAAAGAGAATGTTATTAAATACCTTACGTATTCTATTTGATGGTCATACGTATTGCTTTAGCTATGAGTAGCATAACAAGGGATATAGCATTAGCGAACAAAATGTATAAATTGTTGTGAGCTTACAAATAACATATACAACTGGATATATGTCTCCACTTGCCATTCCATCACTTAAATTAGGTTTCGTAGAATACATAAAATGACTAAACAGCAAAGGTATTACAATATTCATATTTATTATTTAACAATGAATAAAGTAAACATGCCAACAAATTAAAAGGATTTCATTTTAACCTTCAGCTGTTGACCACATATAGTATCAGAAAAATAGTCTATACCTACTTCCGTATGAACAGCTTATAACAATACAATATATAAATATAACAATTTAATTAATACATCAGGTGCTCAGCGCGACCAAAATTGATGAATTTCCGAACTTTCGCCAAATAAGCAAGTTTTTAAATATCCTGTTAGCAAAATTCGAACCTGCCAGACCACATTTCATTGATATCAACTTGATTATTTTTATTTGATGATTTAAATTGTAAAGTAAAGGTCAAAATATTAGTAAAAATTTTAAAAACTTAAATCTCTAATAATAAGTAGAATTAATTATTAATCAATGTATCATAAATAATAATACGTACATTTAAACTACATTTAAAAAATAATGTTAAGAATGAAAAATATTCTTAAAACCGGCAACTATATACCTATAAGTATCAATTTAACACGAAGTTATACTTATGTTAATACCCAAATCCAAAGTTCATTCCTTTATAAATGATTAATTTAATATGATTAATTAATTCATGATCATCAACAGAATAAAAATTTAGATAAATGTAATGCTTGCAATATACTCCTAAGTGAGTATATTGCAAGAGTTAGTTATCTTACGGTGGTAGTCCTTGGGTGTTACACGCAGGCAATTTACAATTAAAAGGCCGTTGGTAACAGACATGTGAGCCGTGCCTCCCTACTTAGCGGTCGATGTGACCAATTTGTAGGTAAACCGGACGCGGCGTTCGCGCTGGCGACCTAGTGAATAAGCAGTCTTTCCGCCATGATGAATGGCTCTTTTACTTTCTTTACACTTAAGTAGGTAGTTAATTATATATTGACTACCCTTTGCTTATTAACGCGAAATACTCACTTCACTCGTTGTTCTACACATATTACATTTGCGAAAATGATGCAAGTTATTGGTCCGCCATCGACATCACTAAAACAATTAAGATAATATGTACCATTTTAGAAAACTGATTATGCATATTAAAAAGATTACTATTTATTAAACGTATTATGTATGCAACCTGTTAATTTATAAGTATTAAAGTCACTTTTTACAAAAAAAAACATTTCATTTTTTTATTTCTTCTCTTTCTATTTAATTAAGTATAATTTAAGGCTAAATAAATTATTATAATAATTACTGGTACGTTTTAACGATTAGTATGTAATAGAAAGACTAATCTTGTGTTGTCCCATGGGAATGACAATCTCCCGCGGTAAAAGGTTCGTCAAGTGTTTCGACGTGAAAGAAGTACTAGTGCTACCAAACAAAAAACAAAGTCAAGCTGTATATTGTTGAAAGAGAAAGTGGCAAATCTTGAAGTACATTCCAGTGCCAAGTTTATATTAATTTTAAGGTAGCATTCCTAATTAATAATAATATAAAATGGTAGTTAGGAAAACGAAATATTTGCCATCAGAGAATATTTAGAAAAGCAAATGTCGAATTGGTCAAGCCCTCCCCAAGCTTTGCACAGAGCTGCTCTGCCAGAGCAACACATTTAACCATTCATTTTGTCATATAATATGAATGAAGGAGGAAAATGATTTGAATTTTAATAGTTTCATAATAAGTACTAGTGACTCATGTAGGTACGTTTTAACGTTGTTAGATTTCTCAGAGATGTGATATTTTCCTCAAAACAGTATCCTATAGGTATGTATACTATACGTTGACCCGAATAACCAGTTATATCATCATACCAAATTTCGTCAAAATCAATCTAGTGGTTTTCTCGTGATGCGGTCACAGACAAACAAAAATTCTAAAGACTATATTCTGCCTTTATACTAATAATAATGTCTTCTTAAATAAGATCTTCTGTACATTTGACTGAGTTAGAATTTTATTATAATATGTATAAAATAATAATAAACAAACTGCGACACGTGTATTTTAGATTTCATTCGCCTTTGATTTATTAATAAAATAGTTTTAAAAATTGTAATTCATAAATAAAAAAAGAGAAATGTCTATAAAGAGAAAGCATTTCATGGTGAGATCCATTGCAAAGAAATGAACAGAATGGTTTATAACATAACAAAAAGTAAAGATAACGAAATGATTTAGCAATGGAAAGCGGCCGAGGGCATGACCACGATGAATCGATTTGCTCGGGGCGTTAATGAACTTGGCCGCAGTATCAGCTGTTGTCGATGTCGCGCTAACAAACTGTACTCACTATAAGTGCGCTTGCGCACCTGCATAATTTTTATTATTGTTTTGTTATTTAAAAAAGGTCCTAAGAGATACTTACCTTAATTCATTACAAGTTCTTACTCTACCCTTCTCTACATAGTTATAAGTGTAATGTTAAGAGGAGTTTAATATTTTTTTAGCTTATTAATTTATTATTAAGTCAATAAAATGGTGTCAGTAGGAATTGTATCTTATGTACTCCTAACTAATCTATGTAGTAATAAAATAAAAATATTATGTTCATATAAAAATGAAAGTATGTTTCCGTTGCTCACGCTATAACTTGAGAACGATATCATTTATCTTTTTTAAGTTTTCTAATACTTTGTAGAGGGTTCTTACATAAAGAAAAAATTAGAAAAGCGAGCAGAAAAGTCAATTACGAAAAATTAACGACAAGTATTTCAACTTCGCGCGTTTGGCACGTAGGTACGTAGACACAAACTCGAGCAGAGCGAGGCTGCAGTACACATTAAAAGTTTATAAGAAATTTACTATTTCCCTCACTCCTGAATTTTTCCGTTTTTCTCTACAAGAACCTTCCTCGTGTCTTAACGAAAATATAAAAAAAAATGTCGATTTAGTGGAGCCGTTCTCTACTCTAGGTAACGGTCTCAAGCAAAACATTTAGTGATTAATTTTTATTTATATAGAATTAAAGATTAATTGAAACAACCTAGATTAATTGAATTTCAAGTAACAGGTACACATGTATTACTTATAAGGGATTTGCAAGTCATTCGCTAATGAATGTATAATTTTTACGGATTTTAATTTATATGAAATTTGTTTACAGACTTGTTTTTACGTTTAAGTTTCTAGAGTTAAAATAATTATATTTAATGAAGTATGTCAATGGTAATAGAATAAAAGAAGAGGTTATAAACAAAAGAATTTCCTATGTTTTATTGCAAATTTGTTAAAGTTTAATTATTACAAATTAGTGGGTAAATGTAAATAATTTATTACGTATTTATAATTCGTGTTGACCACGTGAAGCACAGTGCGGGGTGCGGGGGGAGGTTCGCCGTGTGTAATTACAGAGCAGCCTGCCGACTCGGCGCTCGACCGACGCTATTGCATAACCACGTTATACAAGTAGCGCCTGCGCATACTTAGACATGTAATGACAGCCACTACCTCACCATTCCGGGAATTGAACAGATTTACCCATAAGTTAAATTAATATTTAAGATATTGTGATGGACCAATTATGACCTTTTTTAGTTTTAAGTTGAAATATCACTTGTACTGTCGAGCTTTGAGTAATGTTTTGAACAATAAATATCATACAGACTCTAAACGATAGACTTTTTTAATTTATATAATTACTAGCAATTCCCGCGGCTTTGCCCGTGAACGAAGGATGAAAATTTAGGGTTATAAGAATTGTTTGATGCCAAATCATAAAAAAGTGAAAAATAAAAATTTGGTCTTAAAATACTTAAATAATAAAATATCTGGAGAGGGCCACCATTATCACCTAGGGGAATTAAAAATAGCCTACGACCTATTCTCAGAACTACCAAATATACAGAAAAAATTAGATCTATTTATTATATTTTAACTCTTCTCAAACAAAATATGATACATATCCAAGAATATGGTAATTTCATGTAATATGCGTAGTGAAATTATAATTTAAATAGACATGGTGAACAGTCACCAGGTGACAAGCTGTATTGAGAAACAAAATGTCTTTCTCTCGTGAAGGCCTTCTACTCTTACACAATAGTGCTTGCAGTTTCTCGATAGCTCAAATACCACTAGGTGTACTTTGAAACAAAGAGCACATTTCAGTGGTTTTAAACTCCGAACAATGAAATGAGGATTTTAGTTCTAAAGCTAAATTTTGATCTGTACTTGAAATAATCAAACTGCTTAAAATAATACAGATACACTCTATAATATAATATATATACAATTATAGTCTATAGTTGTGGTGAACCTCTTTCTCTACTTATATAGTGAACCTCTTTAGACACTTTTCATTATTTATTTAAATTGTTATATGGATGTTTGTCATTGTCATAACAAATACGTTGTAAATGTCACGTTTTGCTAATTAAAACCTACTGTATAGGTTTTGGCTATTATTTCAATTTAATTAGCAAACGGAACGACTATATCCCATGGATAAATATCTACGACCTGAGCGGTTCGATGGTGACCCGTCCCTAAGCTCGTCGGCCGCGGAGTGGGCTCACTGGAAGAAAACGTTTGTCAACTTTCTTGCGGCGCAGGACTCAACCACTACTACTGATAAGGTCAAGCTTACCGTACTCATTAACCATGTGTCACCTAACGTGTATACCTACATAAGCGAATGCGAAACATACGAACAAGCGTTGACTCTCTTGAACAAACTCTACGTTAAACCAAATAACATCCTGTATGCTCGCCACGCTCTCGCCACTCGGAGACAAGCTAGTCACGAGACTATCGACACCTACATCCAAGCTTTGAAGCAACTGTCCAAGGATTGTAATTTTTCTGCTGTCGATAGTAAGACGAATCGGGATGACAATATTCGCGACGCTTTCATAGCTGGCATCTCCTCAACAAAAATAAGAGAGAGGCTACTTGAAAACCTAAGCCTAACGTTGGACGAAGCGCATAACCAGGCGCGCTCTTTAGAGATGGCTGAAGTCAATACGTTACACTACAATAACACCTCATTGAATGCTGTTACCGAAAACATCCCTGGTCAAACTTCTATCTCCAGTGGAAATACCTCTGCAGCCACGTCGACGCCGACCTTTCAGAACCGCTCAAATCGAAAATGTTTCTTCTGTGGAGGACGTGTGCACCCGCGCAAGTCATGCCCCGCCTTCGATGTGACGTGTCAACTATGTAACAAGAAAGGGCACCTTGCTAAAGTCTGTCGCAGTAAGAACACAATTAGCGCTGCCACGCCTGACCAGGACAATGTCACCGCCTGCATCATCGCCGCATCGCCGTCGTCCCTGCATAAAGCTATTGTTCCTGCATATATCAAAGGCATTAGAGCTGAAGCACTACTAGATACAGGCAGTTCTAAGAGCTTTATTAACTTCGAATTTTCTAAACTTTGCTCTCTGAAGATGAAACCTAGTCAGCAGATGATATCTATGGCCTCTCTTAACCACACTTCCTCAGTGAAAGGAGAAACCTGCCAGACGCTTACCTTAGGAAAACACACATACGAAAACGTTCAACTGCTTGTTGTAGAAAATTTATGCTCAGACATGATTTTAGGACATGACGTATTAGAAAAGCATTCATCCCTCGAATTCGCATTTGGTGGCCCGAAAGAACCTCTTGTCGTCTGCAACGTAGCCGAAGCATCTGTCCCTGCAGTGCCTTTATTCGCCAATCTATCTCCAGAATGCAAACCAATTGCTATAAAGTCTCGAAGATACAGCGATGATGACCGACGTTTTATTGAGGAGGAGGTGAAGAACCTCTTAAATGAAGGCGTGATAGAAGAGAGTCGGTCACCATGGCGAGCACAGGTACTGATCACTAAGAATGCAAATCACCGGAAACGCCTAGTAATTGACTACTCCAGAACTATAAATCGATTTACAGAACTAGACGCCTATCCACTTCCCTGTATAGAGGAACTGATATCAAAAGTGGCCAAATATTCTGTGTTTAGTACCATAGACTTAAAAAGCGCCTATCATCAAGTTCCTATCTTACCAGAAGAAAGACCATACACTGCGTTTGAAGCAGCTGGAAATCTATACCAGTTTCGACGTATACCATTTGGAGTCACAAATGGAGTTTCCAGCTTCCAAAGAACCATCGATTGGCTTATTAGAACGGAAGATTTGAAAGGAACATTTGCATATCTCGACGATATAACAATTTGCGGCAAAACACTAGAAGAGCATGACTATAATCTACAAAATTTTCTTGCTGCAGCTAGGAAGTACGGCCTAACACTCAATGAAGCAAAATCCAAATTTAAACAAACTTCTATCAACATACTTGGCTATACGATCGCCAACAATATCATCAAACCTGACAATGATAGATTAGAACCTCTTCTAAACTTACCTCCTCCTCAGGACTTGCCCAGCTTGCGAAGAGCCCTAGGTATGTTCGCCCATTACTCAAAGTGGATATTAAACTTTTCTGAAAAGGTAAATGAACTAGCAAAGACCAAGACATTTCCGCTGAGTACCACTATGATTAAAGATTTCCAAGAACTTAAAAAGGCCATAGTCAAGTCTTGTGTTCACGCCATTGACAATAATGTACCATTCACTGTAGAAACTGACGCCTCGGAACACTCCATTGCAGCAACTCTTTCACAGGCTGGCAGGCCAGTAGCCTTCTTTTCGAGGACACTTAACCCCTCTGAACAAAATCATTCAGCAATCGAAAAGGAGGCTTACGCTATTGTTGAATCGTTAAAGAAGTGGCGGCATTTCCTTATAGGGAAATCATTTTTGCTCATCACCGATCAGCGTTCTGTTGCTTTCATGTTCAACACTAAGCACACCAGTAAAATAAAAAATGAGAAAATACAGCGCTGGCGATTGGAACTATCTCCATACAAATATGACATCGTATACAGGCCTGGCTCGCAGAATCATGTAGCGGACGCCCTCTCTCGTGTCTGCGCCATCGTTGAAACACCAGGGAAGCTACGATCGCTCCACGAAGCTCTTTGCCACCCAGGTGTAACCAGAATGGCACATTGGGTTCGTTCCAAAAACTTGGCCTACTCGATCGAAGAGATAAAGAGCATGACGAAAGACTGTCGAATCTGTTCAGAAATTAAACCTAGATTCATTAAAGCTGACCCGCAAAATAAACTAATTAAGGCTATAGCGCCTTTCGAACGACTTAGCATGGATTTTAAGGGACCTGTACCATCTAAATCGCAAAACAGATTCATTTTAACGGTAATCGATGAGTACTCTCGCTTTCCATTCGCTTTTCCGTGCTCTGACATAAGCGCTGGAACTGTAATCAGGCATTTAGATAGCATTTTTGTCATGTTCGGCACCCCAGCTTATGTGCACTCAGACCGAGGGACATCATTTTTATCGGCTGATGTTAAAAAATTCCTACACTCCAGACAAATAGCGACGAGTCGTACAACGCCATACAATCCTCAAGGCAATGGTCAAGTTGAAAGGCTCAATTCTACGCTCTGGAAAACTATACAGTTGGCATTGAAAACTAAGAACCTACCGATAGAGAGCTGGGAGGATGTCCTACCGCAAGCATTACACTCCATACGTTCGCTCTTGTGTACTAGCACAAATTGTACACCACATGAAAGAATGTTTCGACACTCACGTAGATCGACAAATGGAGATTCAATTCCTACATGGCTAACGGACTCAAGCAGAGTGCTTATGCGACGTTTTGATCGGAAAACGAAATATCAACCGCTAGCTGAGGAGGTGGAGGTACTGGAGACTAACCCCACCTATTCGTACGTTCGAACGATGGATGGTCGCGAGACTACTGTGTCCAACCGCCATTTAGCGCCTTTGGGGTGCAACGGAGAAGATATCCTCACAATTGACGAGTTTGTAGATGCCGAGCCCGAAAGATCGCACTCTCCATCACCACCATGTTCGCCACCGACGACTTCGCCTTCATCGCCAATAGCATACTATTCGCCACCAGTCTCGCCGCCAGAGACTCCTTCGTCACCGCCACCATCTGAGGTCTTGCAAGGAGTACCAGAGCGAATGAGCGTCCAAGCAAACGAGCCCGCAATTGCGGAGCTACCCCGGAGATCGGCTAGATCACGGAATCCGCCAAAGTATCTACGTGATTACATCTGGCCGGGGTGAATGTGGTGAACCTCTTTCTCTACTTATATAGTGAACCTCTTTAGACACTTTTCATTATTTATTTAAATTGTTATATGGATGTTTGTCATTGTCATAACAAATACTATGTCACGTTTTGCTAATTAAAACCTACTGTATAGGTTTTGGCTATTATTTCAATAGTATAAAAAAAACGTATTTTTAAATAAAATTACGGCCACTTCATCTATAGTTACTACTAGTAACCTATCATCGTGGTTATTTATCAATATTGGGACGCACAATCGTCTCTAACTTTTAAATTAGTTTACTTTTGGAATATCAAAAAATATTTTAACTGCCATTTAGTTAATAAATGATCTTTTAATTTTTTTTTAAAAGAGCGCATTATGAAAACTGTATAAATACCTACAAAAGCCTAATTAAAACTAGTAAAATGTGCACCTGACCCGCCGATCGCTCCTAAGATGGCGTTGAACATCAGCGGATGCACGTCACGTCGGACGCACATCCTCATTCGTCTTATACGTAATTTTCCCCCTGTTACACTTGACTCCCAATACCTACTTGTGACCACAGCACTTAGACCACCGAGTAACCTCGAAACAACGCAGATTATTTATTCTCGAGATTGATTACGTAACCAAATAAATTGCGCGGTTACTGCACATCTAATTGAACCCCGGAAGACAGAATAATCAGGACAAGTCTGGCAAGTTGGGCTAAGAACAGTTATTGAGCTTAAATATGGTAAAATTTTGCAATTCAAAGTATATAATAGTGAAATTGAATTGGAAACCAAGAGTTACCGTAAAAGTTACTTAACAGACGATTATGGTGTAAATTCATGCCTCTTATGTAGCGTTAAATTAACAATGAAACAAAATAAATTTCAGTAATTCATTTTTATTCAATCTTTAATGCTAGGCAAAGCTATGTATATCGTATGTAAGTTAATAATAACATTTTAATCCAATAATTAAAAATATTTATAAACATCAGTAGATGCCTATTTGTATGTATTAAACATATTACTTATACATATTTTCTATCATGAATCTAGCGTTGCGTAGAAGTGGATCAAGTAAATCTAAATGGATGATGATAGTACTTCGTAACAATCTGGTGGATAAATGGACCAATTCTGGCTGTGACTCATTCATTCACATGAATACGCTTTACTAACCAGCAAAATTTATTTACGCTAACAGAATTGAAGATCATGACTGAGTGGTGATATTCCACTATTCACATGCTATTATTACAATTTATAAAGCTGATATAAAATTCTTAAAATATATATTATGATTGATAAAGTACTTAAAGGACGTAACTGTAAAAATAACCTACAACTATACCATTTATAATTTTTATAATTTTCATAATTTGCTTTTTTATCTACGTATCGTTACCACGGTTTCTACGAGATGGATCATAGGTTTTTCACCGAGAGCAACATGGCGGAGACGGCGTTCTAAATTTGAATCTCGGACGAGTCGGCGCTCGCGTACGTAAATAAACGCACACAAGTAATCAGTAACACTGTACAAACGAGAGCAACGTGTACCAACTGTGCAACACCATATAACATAATTAACTCAATTAATTTCTATAGACACTAGCTTTTTATAAGAGTCAGAAAAACACAAAATAATTACGTCGTCCATCTATCTCTACATCGATATATTGCGTTATATCTTGTTTTCTTTGAGGATATATATCAGCTACCCACACAAACAGAAGTGGACGAAAATGTCCGCGTGACGCATCGACTTCCGGCCGATGATTTTATTACGGGATCTACTGTTCCAACCGATCTGTAGATATAAAATGATTGTAGTTTTATATCAATATTTAAGCATATAACTTTTCCCTTACAATATGTTGCTCATTTACTCTATTAATTTTTAATATGGTTTTTTGATTATGATAATAATATGATTTCATTTTATTTTAGCAGTATATACATATCTATTACATTTAAAAATATATATCTTTAAGTAATTATAAAAGCACTATGCATACTATGAACAAACAAAAGGTTACGTCCACAGGCGGGTGGCGCCAGATCGTTCTCGCTCGCGACAAAGAACCGATTGATTTATTTATATCACATTGGCCTGCAATATCAATACGTGCATGTATTTTGACACTATAAAAAGTTCACAAATATTAATTTTAGAGGGATATTGTAGCTCTTTTTGTACACACGTACATAGATAATTAATGCACGGAAAAGATACTCTACCTGTCATACCTTTAAAATGTTATTTAAAGAATCGATTATTTTTTGCTAAAAGTAATAGTATATTATTCCGAATGTGTGTAATTGCAAAGCTATTTATCAGTTTTAGTTTCGATCTTTCTATTTGGCTGTATTGATGAGTTAACGATGTTAACGATTGCAACTGTTACCCATTCAATATCTTTTTTTGCTAGTAAGTTAAATTCAATATTTTACTAGTTAAACACGAAGTTCATTTTCATTTAACATTCACGCTAACCTCTATGCTGCATTGTGAAGATGTAGGTAAGAACAAATATACAATTCAGGCACACTTGTAAGAATTTGATAAAACAAGGAGGATGGAGCGTTCACATGGTAAAGTAATAATATAAAACAGCTATCATAAATATTTTATTAATCCCCAGAGGAGAACAAAGAGCAATCCATAGAGTTTAGTAAACTAGAAATGGCTTGTCAGAAAGAATAAATAAATATTTATTTTACTATAATATTGTAATAAGTTAATGAAGACATATTTCTACATAGTATAAAAATAAAAGATAAAGAATAAGGCATTTGATAATTTACTGTGATATTAAGTATATTATGTTGTTCGTTAGATGCCAGCCATTTTACATTGTGCACATTAGCACAGACAAACCGCCCACAAACCTCTTCTATCTTACTCCGAGTAGATCGCAAGGTAGTAGAGCGGGCGCGAACTAGGCGGCCTTGCGGCTAGGCGGTCCGCCGTTCGCTAGCAGAGGTTAACAACATGTTTTTCATCTAACTTTAGAAAGTAGCCAGATAACACTTGCGTTATCTCAAAGAAATTAGGCACAATCCTGAGTTAGGGTAATTGACGATAATCCTCTAACGAGAAACGATTAATACTTCTTAGAATATATTATAGTTTAATAATTGCATTTTCGATTACTATACAAAAAGTACTTTTTTTAGCATTAAATAATATTAAGTGTTTGTAGAATAATTCACTAAGTAACATTGATAAATAACTGGTTTAATTGAAAGCTAAATATCAAAGGTAAGGTTGGCGTTGGACAAGGATGACGGAGCGTCGTGACCTGTCTTTGCGTCAACTCAAGACCCAGTATACAGCATCCGGGTCGACTAAATGTGTTATCATTGAATTCACAAACTGCCGAACGGTTTCCAAAATGGATATTGCGAAAAACAGTATTTAGACCGGTTTTAAGGTCGTTCGGCGGCTATCGCTACATAATTCACTGTTAATAGTATTTTACCTACATTAGCTAGTGCCCGTGACTTCGTTTGTTTTTGTAACTCTATTTGTCGCAACCACTAAATGTTATAAACATTAACATTATATAATAGCACAAAGCGAACTCTGTCTCAGCTCCGGAGTCTGGACTTAGTGAATCAATTCACCTTCATGTTTTTTTTTTTTAAATGTAAACACTTATAATAAAAAACTCTTATCGTTTTTTAAATTTGAGAAGTGATGGTTTGAACATTCCTAAAACTTATAGCTATATTTTTATACCTAATTTTCAACAATGACCTATGTAAAAATATCATTTTTATAGAGTTACCTACTTAAATAAGTAAAATTAAATAATAACACATTGTGCCTCTTTGTGACATATTTTATTAAATGTTACAAAATTTTAACAGAGCGATTACTGAGCCGTTTGTAAATATACTGAGTATCAATAAATTCTAAAATAGAGTTGTAAAGAAACAGTTTGAAAACTCATAAAATACACGTTACATTAAAATGAATTACACAAAACCAAAGTAAAGATGTGTCTATTAACATCCTGACATATATTTATTTGCTTTGTTATATAGATTCTGTTAAAACTTTTACACTATTATCTACGGTCTAGTTCACAAATTAGAAGATATAATAATTTCTAGATCCTATTATATCTCAGCGTATACACAAGATCAATAAAAAGATAATGTATATCCGTCAAGTGTTAAAATAGTACATACAAGAGAAGTTGAGCAGGGTTCAGTATTTTTAAGGTGAGTCACATGATTATGAGAGCTATGCCCTATAATTAGACGTTAATCAGAAAAAGGCAGAACACGGAGCATATGTCCGGCGCCAACGGAAGCCGGTCTGGCACGAATACTTCATTGTGCATTACGCTACTCATTCATATGGCTTCCACTAGCCAGGTTGCGGATAGTGCGCCCATTCACTGAAGCAAAGGCACCGGAAGTTCTAATGGTTTGACCACTTGTTGGGTACTGGTGCACCGGATTCGCGACTTGCCAGGAACTAAACAGTTAGCGCTACGGATATACTCTTTTTACAGTCCAGTCTAGACAGTCAATAAATTTGTACTACTAAACTCTATTATGAAAATGGCAAATGCATCCTGATGTGAGTATGGGAGTCAGTGATTTAATAGATACTTGAGAAGCAACAGGTTTCAGACTAGAGAGTAAGCGCATTGCGAGCTGCATCGCTAAGGCTACTGTCCTGCTGCGGCCGCGGACTTTGGACCTGACTGTTTATATGCATGTCTCGTTCCCTCTTGCAAACAAATGTTTTGTCCCGCTTGCTCCTCTGCACCGCCATCATTAAAGTCACCGCTAGATTCGTTTCGATGTCTTTTTCTGTCACGGGTAACCTGACTTGAGTATAAGTTTTATTTATGTAAAACTTTAAAGCTGTATAATAATAACATTTGTTCTAATACATCTAGTACATACTAAAACTTAATTTATAGAAAATAAATTATTAAAGCCTAAAAAGTAGGTATACGCACAAAGAGTCTACAAACGAGAAATAAAATACATATTAAATAATTTACAACAATATTGATTATTAATATCCAAAAATATCCCCATCCATATGAAATAAAAAGACTTTTCTTAGTACGTAGTTTAAATCTTGTATTTTCCTGTTCATTGAAGAAACAAAACACACGTTTCGCAAGGTAATGCAGCGGAGCATTTCCATCAGCTTGCATGACTGGTTTACCTTTGTGCCTTTCTAAATAAGCTTAGTGCTATCTAAGCACTAACCCTGCTACTATATATAGTTACTAGCGAACCCGGCCCGCATCGCTGGGCATAAGTTAAAATAAATACAATGTTATATGTAGCCTAAGTTACTCCTTATAATATTAGCTATCTGCGAAAAGGAACGGTCAAAATCAGTCCAGCCGTTTCACAGATAATCCGGAACAAACAGACAGACAGACAAAAAAATAAAAATTGATTTTGTGATGTTAGTACGGTATAAGCTTTCATGTGCATATTGTAAAAGCTTTTAATTTGAAATTATAAACAGACACTTCAGTTTTATTTATATACATATACTGATGTAGGTACTGATTGTTAGATTATCACTAAGTGTGCTCAGACTACATTAAAATTTAATGTAGTCTGAGTAAGTGAACTATAAGAAAATAAGACAATGTGAAATAATAATTGCGAAATTGTGTGGGTTAATCTGATTACGACTTCGAGGTGCAAAATGTCACTTATAATAATTTAAATATCGTTTGCGCAAGTACAATTGTATTTACGGTATTACATACATCAAGGTCGGGTCATGATATGTTTTAACATTGTTTTCTAAATGTCGCTGACAGACATGTAAAGCGTATCAGGAATTTGTTAAACACGTTTATTGTTTCCTAACGTATAAAATGAATCGATTTTCGTTTTTTTTAATGCAGTAATGATTAATGAACACCCAGCAGAAATTTTAAAAATCTGGTAAAAATTGTTTAAAGCCCCGTTTATCAGTACATAAGTAACGAATTACTGTAGGATCTTCCACAAGTAGAGTAGCTATTGGCATTAATTTTGAAACAAATAAAAAAACCAAAAAAAAATACAAAAATGTTTACAATTCATTAACAGATATCTTCATAAAAGTACCTACACTATTAGACATTACTGAATATCTCTAGTGGTTCTGAGAATGCGGCAAGATGCTCAAAAGCCGAGGCGGAGCCAGGAAAAAAATCAATCCCTTTGTTACTAACAACTCAGGTGTACCAAATAAAATAAAATAAGCTCAACACAACCTGACAGTACACTTGCAGGGAGGCGCCGAACATAATTTATCGATATAAATAATGAGGTGAAATGTATTTTATAGCCGACACCAAATTTATGGTTTATTTGCCATCCGATATAGTATGATGTCGACAGTATGACAATTTCTAAATTTTACGTAAATGCTATTAAATATACATAAATACCAATTCATATTTATTTATTAAATCGTTTTTTTTATTTATGAAAATTACTTAATTTAAACAGTTTTGGTTTAATTATTAGGTATACACAACAGTTGGAGATGAGCTTTAAAACAAAATGTTTAATAATAGTCACTATTCGTTTTAAATCTATGCTGACATTACAAACATAGTTTTATAAATTAGTTTTATCACAGCCATACCTTGTTGGTTGATAATATTTGAACGACAAGATAAATGATGTCGATACTCGATAGTTATAAGATGGGAAGATGCTTAGTTCGGACTGCGGCGTATGGATATAAAGAACGTCCTGATGGAGAGGCGATTATCGGAGCCCGGGTAGCGGGGGGGAGCTTTCGTGGGGTCGGTTCCGAGAAAATGACTCGAGCCTCGCAGGCAAGTTGCGGCAACATCACAGGAGGCAATCTTGTTAACTCCGCCAGAAGGTGAAAAATGGACGCAATGGGTAAATGCGTTTTGAATGTTATACGTTGGTACTCAATTAATTTTTAGACGGCGACGCCCATCTCATCCTTATCAACCCGTTATTTTAGATAATTAATATCAATCATTTTATATATCTGTCTAAATAACGCTATAATCATATTGTGTTAAGTAATTAGTAATTATAATTTTATATCGGATATTACTGTAATAAAAAAACTACAAATATGAATACTGAGTATAAATCATGTTCGACAGTGAGAGTATAATGAAGTGGTTTTGTCAAGCATGATCGCTATTGGATGCCGAAATAACCGCATGCGTAGTGTTCAATGGGCAGGCGCGGGAGGCGCGGGGGCGGACGTCGCGGCGCTCGCGCCAAAATTAGACGTAAACAAGACGAGAACGAGGCGCCGTCGACGACCAAGCGTTGCGACTTGTGATCCACTCTGCAACTCTGCGTCTATCCTCCAACAAAAGTACCGCCAATATAATATTTTACTTTATTGCAACACTATGTATTCATTATTTTCACTAGAATCTAGAGTTAAAAGTTTTTAAATAGGAATATCATCTTGAGTGTCACAGCGATTTCGGTTTACGAAATTGCGACACCTACAATTAGGGTTTTGACCAGAGACTTATAATGTTTTAGCATAATTTAAAATAAATAGTTTTTGATGCCGGATGTCGTATGCATCGAATTATGTGCGTGTTGCATGAAACGCAAAATTTCTGACAACGAATAAGGACCGATTATAATTATTTAAATGGCGAAATTAAGGTCATTCACTCGATAATGGGCATTTGGGACTATAAAATATTCATATTACATACATACATACTTATAAATGTATAAGATAGCGTGTCCACTTGATTGGAGCAGCTGTCTTTATCTTCTTCTCTGCTTAACATTAACATTAAAAACGAAAGCATGTTTTGATTCTTCAACGCTTATTTACAAGCATTGTGAGTTTTTCCAATTGATAAGCAATAAACCTAAATACACAATTTAAAAAACTGTATATACAATGATAAGTAAAATTATATTAGGTAGTTGAATTATAGATCATAGTAAAACTAAAAATACTAGGTAAGTAGCGTTTATCAAAGTTCGAAGGGAATCACTTTACTATAAATTATAATGATGCCGCTGTTATAAAAAAATGTCCTCAATTTAGTCAATAGATAAAGTAAGATGTACGTTCACATATTATTATACTGCTGGAAATCGTGAAGTCCGAGATTCTAGTCATGGATACGAATAATTATTAGGTATATTATATAGTCAAACAAGGAGTACTTTAAAGCAGATCCTGAGTTAGGAAGTTTGTCTGTAACGCTCTGTACAGTGCTTTCCATTTAACCGAGCTGAAGAGTGAGGGAAATAGATAATATTATGTTTGTAATTTGAAAAGAAAGTGTATTTGTATGCGCAAAACAGACGAATTTATCTCAGTAAAATTATCAGTTGTAATCGGATACTGAGAAAAGGGCAAAAAATTATTTTTTCCTGGGATTAATAGGTGAAATGGAATCGTATTTCGTCAGAAGAGGCCAACAAGTTCCAGTGTGTATTTCTAAAATAGGAATAGTTGCTGTAGTCAAAAAAATATATTCTTCATTTTATTTTCAGTCATTTATACTCAAATTGTGAGTTCTATTGTATCAATATAACAGTCAGAGCGGCATTTAGATAAGGTCGCCATCTTTTGGAGTGACATTTTTATATATATATTGTAATATTTATAATTAAAAAATATATGTACATGTATAATATGTTAACATACCGAAAGGAGCCCACGGACTCGATAAAAGCAATCTCCCACAGATCTTTTACCACGTCGTATTGCGGTCTAGTATGAGTAATAGACATAACCTTCCGTTCTCAAACACTTATTTTAACTGAACGTCATTGAATACCATTCAATATTTTATCCCTTTTTCATTCTTAAAACCACAAAATAACCAAATCAAAAAAAAATATTTTCAAATTTTGAGTAAAACAAATAATGCAATTCATGACCAATGTTGATGTATGAGTGATAATTCATTGGTGGCGTGTCTTTCTTCGCTTTCAAATGTTTAGTTACCATTTTATAATTTTCTCCATAGAAAACTAGAAATTTGCTAAACTATATCCAATTTAACGCCATTATAAGAAATGACGTCACGTCGTGGTCATCTTTAAAGTTGTAACATGGGCCTAAGGCGCCCGTCAATGTACACACTTGACCCCTTTTGATCTCACAATTAGGCATGGCAATACTCCCAGCATATCGAGGTTCATACCTACTTGTACTCGTAAGTATATATTATCATGAATATTTAAACAAATCCTTGTTAATTGTCCTCTATACATAAATACAACTGACGTGTTGTCCCACAAATGTATTGTTTTAATCAAAAACTATAAATTGACTGTTTAATTGTATTGCTAGGACCAACATATTAAGTATCTATGTCAAAAAAAGTTATAAGTACTTCAATTTTTCAATACTTTAAAGATTTTTGTTTTCATCAAATATAGATACTTTATATTTTTAAACTTTTATACTTTATACATCAGTTACTATATTATTATACTACTTATACTATATTTTGCGAACATATTATCTACGAATAGAAAACCTCGCGACCACAACCTGCGTTTTGAGAAGCTATTCCGCTCATCACACCGAAGATTCTATCTTCACTCAATTTTTCTATAAGACCAACTTTAAGTTGCTGTTCTTCATATTTTTATTTTAAAAAGCCGTAGCCCCGTTTTTGTCCCTTTTTGGAGGAAGTACACTTCCAACCAAAAATCCGCAACGACATAAAATCTATAAAGTTTGATACAGATCGGTTGTAAAAATCAACCTGTAGAGGAGTATCAACGGACAGAGGAAAGCTTTTGTCAGACTAGAAGCAGTCGCTTTTGCTTGCTCGGTCAATAAGTAATCTGTTTTCGTGGGTCTTAGCTTGAGATGATGCTCCTGATGGCACACAAATTCAAGAAAACATTAGATGAATTGAATTCATGAGAATACCTATCACTATAGAAATGTAATATAAACAAATAAGTATTTATATGTATATCAGTGAATTAGTCGGCTTAATTAGCCGATCATTAAACATCTTAGACAATGAGAGCACGCAAACTGCAAAGTAGACCTATTGGTTAATTGGTATTATTGTTTTCTACTTTCTTTTATTATATCCTATCCACAAAAGTATTCAGCAAAAGTTCTTAACATAATATATTCTACCGGTGTGGTCTAAATATTCCGTCTCAAGTTTATATTTACATACATCTTTGTGATCGCATATACATATAATTGGAATTCATTTATACCGATGACACAAGTCAATAAAAACATCTGTGTCTACAAAGCACGATATTGTGGAGCTTCACGAACAAAGCTGTACCCTTGACGAGAAAAGTAAGAGCGACTAAACACGAAATGAAGGTGGAAATCCAACAAAATATGATGATTTTAAAAGAAACACTCGACATTATTTCTTTCGAATATAAAGAATGTTGCAGATCCCAGTTAATCGTGTAGATTTCATACATTTAGAAAATATAATTAATAGGTAAACATGTTGCACACGTAATGAAAAATAATATCACTATTTATTCTAACCATCTCACTTACCTATTAAAGTTTCAACATATCGGTACCGAAAAAAAATATGTAAGTAAAAAAGTAAGTAAGTAATTGTAGGTAATCAGATATAAAATTATTATAAATTGTTAATTAGTCTAACGATTGAAACTTTCTGTAGAGTAAGCAGACGAGAGCTCATGATATTATTTAAAAAAATATAAAGATTTAAATATGTATATTCGATTTTCAAATCAAAAGTACAATATCAATGTAAGTTGAAGTAGATTTTATTTAAAATGATATTTCTGAATTTTCTCAGACATTGGCCACATGTACTGTTCCTAACACCTGATAGTTTCTGATTGATTCCGATAAGACGATGTCTAGAGCCAACATCCAGTAATCAGAGCGTGGAAACTGAGTACCTTGTTTTTGTTACCAACACTGTAAATGATAATGTGTTCTATCCAGTTGATTTAAGAGCTATAATTTATTTTCCTTTGTTGTTAATAACACTTAACGCTATCGTTCACGCAAAAGGATGTTTTAAGATTAAAATATAATAACAAATTGTATTTGATGGCATATACAGTAAAATAAATAATAGTAATTATTTACCAGCACGGTACTTAACGTTATTTTGAACAAGTAAAAGCAGATTACAAATTGCTAAGATTAGAAGTAGTACAAAAAAAATTGTTACGATAAGATTGAATAAAGAACCTGATAATTTTTTCGAAGAGGTTTATTTGAATGAAAAACTTTTTATCTCTTATCTAAAATGAGGTAATAGTGTTTATTTATGAATAGGTACATTCGTATATTTACTTTTTATGATTTTATATTTACTAGAAATATTTATATAATATGTTTTACCAAAAAAAACTACCAAATCGTCATCAATAATAGAATAACTTATTTAGTAACGTCATTACGTAACTTCTAATAACAATTATGCTAATACTTCCGGTAATTATTAGTGTAGTGACAAGCAATTTAAATGAGATTCATGTATTGTAAATTTATAAAATCTTATTGTCGACAAAGTTCCGTTAGCTACCTGTCGCGTCCGATGCTAAGCGAACAAGTTTCTTAGAAGGCGATAGTATGCTGTATTTCAAACGTTATCGCTTTGAATACCCTACGATAAGTTCACTTGTAGTGCATGTGACTACTTCACTGTTATTCGTAGAAATAGTATTTACCTTTTTGTTGCTTACTTAATGTTAATCACTTTAAATATTTAATTCAATAAGCAGATTTTAATAGATTTCTTTTAAAACAGTAATAACATAAATTTAAAATATATACATTTCAATTTCTTAGATTTACGCGAATATTGAAAATTTTAAGTAAAACTAATTTTTCGTGTTTTTAGCGGATTTATTTGAATTTTAAGTACCTTTGTACTCGTATATATTATGAAGGTGACAGAATAGCTGAGGTAAACTGTAACTGTTAGGAATGAATGTTTATAAAAAAATATGAATAAAATAATATGTTAAAAGTAAAAACAAATTTCTGCTTCATTGCAACCCATCTAACTTAATAAAATTAGAGTTGAATGAACTTAACAGCTCTTTTTCGAAATAACTTAGTATCTGTATTCAACAGCAGGAGTTTCTCTGATTAACAATTCAAAGGACGACACTTTAAAGGAAATATTGTACGATGTCCATTCAGTAAGGTTAATTTATTATAATTTTTATATGCGGTGCCATAGGTATGTATACAAAAACAATGGTAAAAGATTAAGTATTTTTTTAACTTCTTAAGAACCTTATGAAATAACATTACATTGAAGAATACATTTTGTAGATTCCAGATGCACATTACAAAAAATGACGGGTAATGTAATAAATTAATAAGAAAAGCGTGGGTCAAGAGTCATCACTAACAGTAAGGTGCTACACTGAAGCTACCGGGCTGATAGCGCCGCGTTGGGCGACCGCCAAGGCAATTTGCATCGCTACCCATTTCGGAACTTCGCCAAGTCTAGCCGAACAAAACCACAGAGAATTACCCTCCATTCCAATAATAATTAAAGCAAACATTTCGCATACGAGACACACACGGGCCGTTATGGAGCTTATAAAACATCGACCCAACTTGCAATTAAGAAACGATGCGAACGTCTATTTGCCGACACGGAAGAGACGCCCCGCTTGCAATGGTCCATCTCTTGCTTCGTACAGACGACGCGTTAGAGACCAGAGCCAAGAAGGTAACTATATAAATTAATATTTCTGTTATTACACAGATACCTACTACTTTTTATTGCTTAATACTTTTCCAGGTTTAACGAATTACAGACATTAAGTAAGAGTTATAACGAAAGTATATAATAAAAGAATAATTTTGATAAACAAGGAGATAAAATTTTGTATAATATTTATAGTTCACCTTGTCTTGAACCCTTTTTAACGTCCCACTACTGGGCTCGGGCCTCCCTTAGTAACTACTACCTAACTAACTTCACCTTAACGATAATATATTTAATATGAATATCCATTAAAAAAGTGATATTTTGTAGTATTGTTACTTAGTTATATGCTTATTTTGCGGGCAGTTTATTTACGAGGTGGCAAAAGCTTTGATGTAGCATTGGCTGCTGTCCACCGGTGAGATGGACGGCGCGGCGTCGAGAGTCGACGTGTAACTACCTCTGTTACCAAACAAACGAGATTATTATAGGCCTACAAACAAACTGCTTATTATGTGACATAAGATTTACAGACATCATTGAGATAATTTATATTGTCGTAGTTAAGACGGCTAGTCATGACTAAATTAAACATTGAAGTTATCCTGGAACTCTACAAATCGACAGAATAGAAAAGTTGATAAAGTAATTATATAAATTTTACAAGTTTTTGTATAAATATTTTAAACTCATTTAATAATGAATTTAAAATTATTTAGTTCGATATTATATGCTCAAACAACAGAAGCTCAGAGTTCGCCCACGCTGTACGATATGATCCTAGACTACGTAAGTGAAACGTAACCTAATAATAATGGCAGTGGCGCCAGGTTCGCAGCCATAACAGATTATAGATAAATTGTAAAATGGTATTGAGTATTCGTATTTCGTATTACCATAATCTCTTAATGATTCTTACAAAAGTAACTTTATTCTCAACGGATACAGTTTCTGGTAAGTCGTTAATGACGTAATATTCCTTTTTCCTCAAAACTAATCTGGTTTAGTGATTTCCATAATTAGCATTTTCTAATAACTTAGTTACTTAGCACTGTGTCATAAAAAGTATATCTTTGTTTGTTTTCGTGATTCATTTAAACTTAGTTTATCAATTTTTATCACTAAGTACTCTCTGACGAAAGGTATACGATTGCGATAAGATATCTTATGACGACAATGTATTTTAAGATAGTGAGAAATTATGACAACTTTTATTTTACAGATATAAAAAATAGGGCCTCTACTTTAATCGCCAGTAGACGTGTGTAAATATACTATTGTTTATAGTATATATTGCTAAACAATAATAATTAATTATTATTATTACTTGTGGTGGTAATCCCCACACCACCCAACATACATAAATGTCACCCTATTTATATATCAGCGTCTTGAGAGAGAATTAAAATGTAGAGTTTAAAAGATAAGAGCTAGGTGAATTTGGCTTTAAACTTGTGAAAGATAGTAAATTAAAGAATATAAAACATAAAAAAATTGTGTATAATTCAATAATTAATTTATCAAATTATTTAAAGTAATATTATATTAACGGATACACTAATAAGAAACTCGTATATTATTATTATTTTTAATATCATCAATCATCATCGTATGGTACCTTTGTAGGTATTTGATGGAAACTGTTTAATTAAGATAACATGAGGTAGACTTTATTACTACACGTCGCAAAACTTGACTTCTGTCCATAAAATCAATATAAAGACGGTATTGTATTTATTTAAAATGTTTATTTCAAAGTTTAAAATAAATTATAGTTACTGCTAAGACTTCTAAATACAACGAGTAAGGAGAACCTTTTTTAAAAAATATTGAGGACGAAGAAAGGTGTGAATATAAAGATCTAGATAAGAGGGTAGCGTGGTGCTCGGGACATTGGTTGGCACAGACAATGGACATTCATCCTAATACTGACGAAAAAGGAGAATAAATAACATCTCGTTAAAAGGTAAAAATTTGTCCTAGAAAAACATTTAAATAACGTCAATTTTTCAAAAAGTTTTTCAAGTCTTCGTAATTGGTTCTAAGAGGTGCAGTTGGCCCAAAAATCTTAAATATACAGCATATCAACATAATATTATACCTAAATAAAAAGATTACTTTTTAATTTATTTATATTGTACATTATAGGTATATAGATGAGGACATTTAGTACGCACAGTAGAATTACAGCCGGGGTAAATCCACTGACCACGGAAACCTCACAAGTTCTTTTCCTTTTAGTGTTAATTGAACTATATTTTGTTTTATTATATAAATATGAATAAATGTTGAAATGACCCAATTAGTAACATAATAATATTTTAGTTGAGCACTCAATAAAAATAAACATTACACAATAATATTGTGAAAATGAAAGGTATGTAATCAAATGTAGAGTCTCTGACACTCCTCTAGAGAAACGATTTTACAAATTAACTCTTTTAAAGATACGAAAACACACGTGTTTAGATATTAACGAACTAATAATAGTATATGTACGTCAAACGAAAATTGTAAAGTTTCAAGTATTTTAAAAAACCCAACATACATAGTTGTTTATTTCCTTTTTCTTGAATCCACACAGCAAATAGTAGACAAAGACGACCACCTAAGAGTTACGTACATTATTATTGGCGACCGTAAACACTGGATTTTTATACAATAAGTTGTGTACTTATTGTACTGTCAATTGTCATACACCTCCTTAGAAAAAAAACAAGCTAATTTTTATTTCATATTCAATATTTATGGTAATTATAAACATGCGGACCTACATACATAATAATCATGGCGTTAACAACTACCAACTGAAAATCATAGTATAGAAATAATAAGTTATTTTAATTCTTAACTTACTTGAGATAATATATTTGTCCTTCCGGAGTACGAGCCTGTTCCCAACCAGCTGGTAGAGGCCCAAGATCATCTGGGTTGTGTGTACCGACATCGTATGATCTCTGTTTTGCATGTTGATGTGGTAGAGGCGGTTGCTGAGTTTGTTGACCGGCTGCGTAGGTCTGCTGCAAGCTGGCTGGTGAAGAGTGTGCTCGGGAGTGCGATACTGGCACAGCTCCCGTAGCGGACGACGATCCAAACGCCGAATCAGCCGAATTTTCTCGCGAGTGAGACACAGATGGCGACTTGGAACCGGTCGACGGCGGGTTAAAGAACGACTTTGGAAGCTGTCGCATACGCAGAGGCACCTGTAGCGGTCGTTTAGAGTCGGGCTTTAGCACTGTGTCGAATAATGACTGCAAGACCGAGTCAGAATCCTGGTCTACGCGGAGGACCAGGTTCGATTTCTGTTCACCGTCCGAGTTGAGAGCCATGTTTGAGTCGGGACGAATAAATCTCGAAACCGACCTGGCCCACCGCTGTGACACAACACTAGCACGCTACGGGTTGGCACGGCGCCACCCGACGTATTCGTAGTATAGCGCTCGGTGCGCGACTGACGCATGCCCCGCCCGCGCCGCCCTGCTCCCGCCTGCCCACGCGCACCCGCGCACCGCCCGCTACACCCGCGCAGACCGGTCTTCGAGAACGATGCCCCTCAACCCGCTTAGCACACCTACCTCACCTAACGACTATCCTTCACTTGCATTAACACCGTCACAAAGCTTTGATAAACTTTACCTATAAGATCCAATAAATAATTGATTGAATAAAAGTTAGCACCTGTGTTTAAAATATACCTATATAATTACCTTACCTATGTACGACACAAATAGAAAGTAATGTGAAGGCTTCACATCCTTCACGCTAATTATTTACCAAAATGCATCAAAATTATATTAGTTGACGGGCTATAATTTTTTAATGAAAGTAATGTAAGGAAAGCTAAAAATATTTTAATGTTGTATATAATCCGGCTCAAAGGACCTTTAATAGAGTTAAGAAGGAGTTTCAATAGAGCTAGTAGTGTTAACTAATATTTTGCTACTCAAGTTTAGTAGAATGAAATAATTTTATGAATACTGGTAAATTATACTTATAATACAAGTGTTACCTGTCGCAAGTTTATTTATTTATTACATTAAGAGAAATAAAAAAAATCGCTGAATACTATACATATTACATACCTTGTCTGGTTACTGGAGGTATTCCTGACACCTTTAGTAAGTGCGACCACGGCTCTACCTTGACTATTTTTATACCTATGCATTTCTGGATTTGTATTTGAATTATTTGCTGCTTTCGTCCTTTTAATATTCCATTTTTTAAGTAGTCGGGATATATATCTTTTTTACTTTACATATTTTTACTTATATTATGACGATACGTTTAGTTCAGTTGGTAGTGACTCTACTTTCTGCGCCAGCGGTCGCGGGTTCGAGTCCCGCTGGGGGCATTCATTTGTTGAGCACGAATTTGTTTTTTTTTTTGCATCCATTTGTTTTCAAGTGGTAGTGCCATGCTTGTTACCTTCGGGTAGCAGCCGAATGGGCCGGCACGCCCCGTATAGTACCACTCTCTCACAGGAGACCGGCGTGAAGTGGCAGCTATGCTGTCGCGTTTCGTTCGGTAAGTGAGAGTCCGGGAGGCCCACTCCCCATCCCACTCCCGTCCTTCTCCCTCCTCCCTCCCTCCCTTTCCTAAAAGGCCGGCAACGCATCTGGGAGCCCTGCAGTGTTGCAGATGTTCATGGGCGGAGGTGATCACTTCCCATCAGGTGAGCCTCCTGCCCGTTTGCCCCCTTTGTCCCATAAAAAAAAAAAGAATGTTTGTACTCCAGTCATGGGTGTTAATATGTGTGTATTTAAAATTTCTATGTGCAGTATAATATCAACTATCTGGTATCCGTAACACAAGCACGTAACGTAGCTTACCACGGAACTAGATGGCGCTGTTGTAATATGTCCCTACAATATGTCCCAATACACTATACTAAAGAAAAATTAACAATAATTAATTATTATATAAATATTTTATTGAATATTCGCATTCGTATTCGCGAAAGTATGAAATCTGGCATTCGTCATAATATGTCAGTAGACTCAATACTAATAGTAAAATATTGCACAATGTAGCACTACCTATTGTTAAATTGAGTTGTGGTTAGCAAGTTTGGTTTTAGAGACTGCACTATTACCTGAATGCCGCCATTTTTTACCCAATATGGCAGACGTTACAAAATGGCAATATATCATTTGCATATTTTATCATAAGTCATAAGAGCACAATTAGCAAGAAATCGTCATTATAAGTACCTAAATTCAATATGACAAATGACGGTATCCAAAAAGAGGACTATATTTTTTTTTTGATATCCACCTGCAACTTTTAAAGCTCAGCATGAAAATGGGTGCTTCCTGCACCGATTTTCATGCTGTTTTACCAATGGATAGTGGTTCTCGATGAAGGTTTTAGGAAGGTTTTTATAATTTGTCAAGTTTTTGTATACATTTACTAGCGGAACCCAATTATTAAACTACTTAATTAATTAAACTAATTGATGTTTATTTATTTCATAAAACCTTTCATCATCATCATCATCAGCCCTTTTTAACGTCCCACTGCTGGGCATGGGCCTCCCTCATTACGAGGGGATCAGGCCATAGTCCACCGCGCTGGCCCAGTGCGTGTTGGCGGACTTCACATGTCTTACGAAAACTTCTAGGTTTTCTCAGACATGAGGTTTCCTCACGATGTTTTTATTCACCGTAAGACAAGTGGTAAACATGATAGAATTGATTCGCACATGAAAATATCAGAGGTGCGAGACCCGGATTTGAACCCGCATCACTCGGTTATACAAGCGACGCGTTACCGCTGGGCTACCACTGCCGACTACAGAATAAAACTTTATACTGCCGAATAAAACCTTTATCTATAATTAAACACTGACCTCTATAATACCACTGGACTGGCTGTTTCAAGCGTTTGACAGCAATTTTTTGTGTCCATTTGAAGCGCCACTAGCGAGAGGGTCGAGAACTAATTTTGACGTATATTGCAAATGACAGCGAGAAGTGTTTATTTACTGTAAAGTAATTTTGCATTTTCGTTGTTAATATAACATAAGTAGTAATTATGATGATACGGTTATTGATTAATAAAAATAAAAATCTTTATATCGACATCATTAGCTTTAGTACCACGAACTCTCGCTACTCGTCCGACATCGGCGGACAGCGCCAAAATGGCGAATATCAAGCAGCCACAAAAGCACGTTGACAACAGCCAGTCCAGTGGTCCAGAGGTCCAGTCCAGAGGTCAGTGATAACTAAAACTATTTAGGTATTCGAAGGATTTCTATCAAAAAATGAATACAAATTATTTTAGTTTTTTTAATTTTTTTATTACAAAAGTATTATTATGATATTATTTAGACCATTATTTGCTTGTTTTATTTGTAATTATGGCGTTACGGTAACTAGAATATGATATGTAAGTTGTTTAAATTTGTGAAGTACATGAGCTACAATAATATTTCGGTACCAATGATATTTTAACTACAGATATGTTATACGCTCACTAAACAACCATAAAAA
The DNA here is from genome assembly GCA_951802675.2 of Boloria euphrosyne. Lineage (NCBI taxonomy): Eukaryota > Metazoa > Arthropoda > Insecta > Lepidoptera > Nymphalidae > Boloria > Boloria euphrosyne. The sequence continues at coordinate 9,935,496 of OX637872.1, forward strand.
GTGTTCCGCGCTGCACACATACACACTTTTCATTCAAGGTACATGTCAAAATGATAGAAAGGGGATAGTCGATAAAATCAATAAGAAAAAAAGAGACAGCTAGTGTTGTCAATTGCGCGTCAATGTAAACAAACATTAGTCTAGCGACCGATGACATATCAAAATATTAGGCAAATAATTGAAATATATTAATAAATCGAAGTATACTGCGTTCTTACATGTGGTATGAGATCCCTTGTGTTTTATTAACTTTGGTATCATAATTGGTGCATTTCCTAAATACACAGGATGGCATTTTTTTAAATTTTGTAGCAGCGTACCACTCGTCGCCATGCGGTGACACAGACTAAAGGCAATACGTCCTAATTAGGACGTTTTCGAGTTTTCACGATTGCGCGCTTATAACATATCTATAGTTAAAATATCATTGTTCGGTACTGAAAAATCTATTTAATCTTAATTTTATTCTAATTTAATCTAACACTATCCCACAATCTGAACATTGTGATTTGTGTGGTACACTTTACTGCCTATGGATTTGTGCTTTAACATAGGTAGTAATTTAACTTCTTATCAAGATGTGTTATCTGTCAAAAAAATATAATTTTATACCTACCTATTAAAACTTATCATTAACAATTTTGTGTTCAATTGATAGAATGTTATTGTATTACTAACGCCATCTTTTAGAAAACCAAAGAGTTACCATCGCTGTAAAATTATTACCCGTTAGCGGTTAGAAAACCGCGCTAGCCCTCACAAAACTTAGCTTTTTGCTAATTTTAATTTATAGTCTTAGAATAATAATTAGATTATTATAAATAAATTCTTACGGGTGTTACGACCTCAGAACTGAGAACAATAACTATTAACTAAAGCATAGAAACCAGCCCCTCTAGACAAATGGCAAACGCTCCGTACCGATTCTATTTCGATAAACGCTAACGCCTAAGGAGGACCATCTCGTGTACGAAAAAGTGTCCGTAAAAACGCGTCCAGTAAGAGTGGCGCTGCAGTAGCAGTCGATAAATTTTAAAGAAAGCGCCAAACGTAATTAGAAAAAAATTACGCTTTCTCTCTGCAGTAATTTGTTTATATTTACTAATACATTTTTTAGACTACGTAAATAGTTGAGGTTTTGTATACTAGCATTTTACTAACTACTTGAGTCATTAAAAAATTTAAATATTTGAACTCAGCAAACTTCACTCCATTTATAACAGCTATGTTCATATTGAAACTATTCATATACCAACGTACTCTGTGAACTATTCGAACGCCAGCGCTATTCTGGTAGGTAATGAAAACTTTATTTTCAGTATACAGCTGGACACTTTTTCAACTTTCCCCCCATATGAGATGGTTCTCCTTATCTCTACCCATATTTGAATCTAATCACTAGTCGTAAGCTTATGTCAATCCCATACATTGATTATTCTATTCTACTAGCGTTTTGCCACTTGTCTAGAGGGGCTGCAGAAGGCGCTTTACGACATTCGAAGGATTTTTCATAGATATGATTCGAAGTGTACGCTGTCATAGACAAAAGAGTATTTATAGTGCCTAGTGATATGACTATGCATAAGATAAATACCGATATCGACTCCTTAGTTTATGGTATAAAAATATAACATCCAAAATTCATGCAAGCAAATGTCGAGTTTTTTAATAAAATGACAAAGACTTTATTATATACAGATACATTGATTGATAGAAATGAGCACCCAATAGTTTGATCAATATAATTATATTTTTTCTTGTGTGTTACGTGTGTTACGGTACACTTCTTGTGAGCCCCGCTCAGTTAAGTTATAAAATATAGCTACCTACTTTAGATTAAAATTTATCTCTCTTTTTCAATTTCCTGGCTTAGATTTATTTTGAAAACATCAAGTTCGGGTATTCATATATATTTACTATAAATGCCACAGGATCTAAGAGAATAGTAGAGCAACGTAGCTTAAAGATTTTTATATTTATTTAAAAGTATTTTTATATACTATTTTTATATAGAATTTTAATGTAGCAAGTAATGTTTATCTCTAATTTAGGCTGTGTTCCGATATGCACTGCGAGCACTGCACAGTGCTATCACTGTAGAAAAATTCGTTCCGTTATGGACTGCCAGTATACTGCCGCAGTACCCTAGGGAAATATATGACGTCATAAATCGCCGCCATATTCTACTGTGAGCACTGGCGTTTTCGAGGTAAGGTACTCGCAGTACCTTGATCACCTGATCAGTCAAAACCACTCGAGTGCCTAACGTCTTATAAACAAAGCTACAGTTTAATCAGAAAATTTGAAAGTTCTGTAATTAGTTCGGATTAATAAATAAAACAATAAAACAATGGAAGAATTGCAAAAATTAACCTTATTAGACTGTGTTGAAAATGTTCAATACGAGCTGAAAGTTACGCAGGAAATTTTTGATCGTGCAAAGACAGGTAAGTTTGCCATTGTATACATTATTAATGTACTAGAAAACTTGAATACACTCATTTGAATGCTGCGTCAAAAAATGCGGCTGACAGTATACGGGATTGCGTTCCGTTTTAAATCGTAATCAGTATAACTGGCTATAAAGGAACGGCTTCACAGTATACTGAATTGACGTCACACTGTACAGTGGTCGCAGTGCATATCGGAACATACCCTTAATCTCTTTTCTCGTTTACCCGGTTTAAATTTAAATTTTATAGCAGTCACAGTGACACTTGACAGTGACAGTACTGTGTTCGAATCATATAACATATTTTGAATTTTGATTTTATTTATTGATCGTAGTGTATAGATCGTTCATCGTACTTTAACTTTATATATACTTTATATATTAATTTACATCTTAATTCTGGTCGATAGAGAAGTATAGCGTTCCTTTTTGTTGTTATTTAACAATTGCTGTGTTTTCTTTTTAAACATACATGTTCATAGTTTAAAACGTTTGAGTTTGCGCAGTAGAGTCTAAACCTATACCTTTGAATTATATTAATGATAATGAAGTATACAAAGCTCCACAACGCTATCTTTATACGCGCATGCGTTATAAATGCATTCAGCAACAAAGCAAAAAAATCATTACTAAAAATACATTTCGTTAAATCACGGAATCCTAGAGTAAAACAAACATATTTTTATAATTCTTGGAAAACTATGGTAATCATAAATTGACTATGACGGCGTCTTTGGAAAGTTTCGAACGGTGTTGTCGACTTTGCGCAGAAGAGCAGGAAGTTACTATAATGATATTCAGTGAAGAAGCTGAAGCAATGTTACTTCAGAATAAACTGAATAAATACTTATTAATTGAGGTACGTGTTTTAATGACATAACTTCGCCGTTATCTAAATTATATCATAAGTACCTATGTACTTTAAGCAATAATTGAATACCTATAAATAATAACTAAAATAGTATTTTTGCAATTTATTATTTCATATAAATAATGTATGGAAAATTGCATGTACATGTTATTCATTTATTTTTATAAAAATAATAAAAGTTCTTTTTCTCATTAGGTTGATGAAGATGATAAGTTACCAAAAACTATTTGTATTAAATGTTGTTCTAAGTTGCAAACAGTGTGTGATTTTATTGACACAGCTAGGAAAGCACAAGAACTATTGCAGAACAGAAGCCTATTATTAGAACAAAATGATGATTTAATGGAGACTTTTAATACAAAAATAAAAGTGTCACCAGAAATTGTAGAAGAAACTAAATTTTCAGCTATGGAGATTAGTGTTGACCCAATGATTGTATTGCAAAATTCTGAAGAAGACAACTCACCAGACATTGAAATTAATGAGTCCAGAGAACAGGATGTCACCTATTTGCATGGAGTTGATGGGGAAGATGTTACTATAAAACTTATAAAAAATGGGGAAGGTGAAACATGTGAAGATGAGAAAGATGTCATAAAGCCTTTTAAGTGCCCATCATGCTTTAGAGGTTTTTTTACTGAGCTAGCTTTTAAAAATCATTCTTGGACACACCTTAATGAAGAAAAAAATTTGAAACCTTTTAAATGTTCTACTTGTGGAGATGTGTTTAATTACAAAATAGAATTATTGTTACATTTAAAAACTCATCGCAGTACTGAAATGTGCCTAATATGTGGACGAGTGTATGTTTAATCTTATATAGTAATTAACACCCATTAATGAATGTAATATTTAATTTTCTCTCATGTATATTTTAAACTATATTATATCATAAAAGTCAATATATAAATGTAATATTTGCCACATGGAAAGCCCTAGAAAGGCCATCTTTGTGGATACTACAATGTCAAATTTCTATTTTGACATTAGTCTTGTGGACGATATGTCCATTGCTATATATTATAATATTTAGGAATTATGGGATTGACATGTAAATGTAAAAATTGTCTTAATTCCATGAACTATGATGTACCGGAACTAAAGGTTTATTTTTTATTATAGCTTCAAAAATCAAAGGAATTTAAGAGCACATATAGCAGCACATTCATCTGAAAGGAATAAATGTTACATATGTAAAATATGTGGAAGATCATACAACACTAGCAGTACATTAAAAAGTCATAGTGTTACACATAGTACTGAAAGGCCTTATAGTTGTCATTACTGTAAAAAAAGTTTTAAAAGGAATCAAGATTTGAAGGTAAATTTTCAAGTATTAATGTTTTATATTTGTATAATTGTTAAAAACTAATCTTAATGTTCAATTACTATATTTTATTTTATAAATATACTAGCAATTTCCGAGGCTCCGCCCGCGTTCTAATCAATGTTATAAAATAGGGTTTAGTTGTGGAAGGATGAACATTTAGTATTTGTCGATGTCAAATAATAAAAAAATAAAATGATTTTGTCTAAAAATAAAAAAAATATAAAAATTGGAGAGGGCCAATCTTATCACCTAGGGGCATAAAAATAGCCTACGACCTATTCTCAGACTACCAAATGTACACAAAAAATGTCTTAAAAATCAGTTGAGCCATTTCAGCTTGATAACAAACACTGACACGAGATTTTTATATATAAGATTTCCAATATAACTTTTTTGGTAAAGATAACTGTAATAGCTTTGTAAAGGGAAATAATATTTTTATTACAGTTTCACATAAATCAACACACTGGTGCAAAGCCTTATAAATGCCCATACTGTGATAAGTGCTTTGCAAGTTCAGGAAATTGCTACTCACATAAAAATCGTATGCATCCAGACAAAGAAGACGTTAATAAAAAATTTAAAAGAAAAACGCTCATGCTCACTCATGAAGGCGCCACAAAGTTGCGGCCAAATGCACCAAAGCCTAGCCTTGTTCAAGTGAAACCTCCTATAAAATATCAATGTACAATTTGTGAGCATAGCTTTATGAAAAGAGATAATTTTACGGTGGGTTACTTAATATATTATAATTGCAATATTTTGTGTTTGTGACTAGATAAATAATATATAAGAGAAGAAGGCACCATTAACCTGCCACGGGAAGAAAGACCTTCTTATGATAAGCCAGTAAAAAAAATAGCATTCTACAACCAGTTGTACTCAAGTACCAGCCATTTCATTGAAAAACTAATAATGTACTACCCAGGGTTAAATTTTTCAGCATTGTGACTAGAGTTTTCAATTGCTTGTAGATTTTAATGCTGTTACGGTCCCGCAAAAAGCCAAACCAGTTGTTGCCAAATCAAACAAATCGGAAGCAAATGTATTTTTAAAGAAAAAGAATTTTTAAATTATATATCATTGGTACATGTACTTCAAATTTACCTTCACTAAATTTTGACTACTGCTACTAAAAAAATAATACACTAAGCCAAGCAGACAATTTGAATCAAAAATGGCCGATTTCATGGAGATTCTAAAATGCCATATCATATCTACTGTAAAAAAATAATATTGAATTTTATTTTTTTCCGATAGATCTATAAAATTCTGTTAACAGAGATAAAATTCAGGATACCTAAAGTTACAAAGTCTTTACTGTTTGGTACCTTGGAATCTAAAGTCATAGTATAGTGTTATAAATTATGCTGAATATATACATTATCTAATTCTTTGCCTTGTTAAAATATTAGTAAATTGTTTATTCATTATTATATTGAATTATATTTTTTGTTATTATTAGAATGCATAAGAAATATCTATATTTTAATTTTTGCTTTAATTTTACAGTACCACATGTATCAACATACAGGTGAAAAACCATTCCAGTGTTCTCTGTGTAATGCCAAATTCGTTACCAGAAGAGGCCTTTTGCTTCATCATGACAAGACGCACCCAGGGAAGGATCGCCCATTAGCTTTATTGTCAAAAAATATCTTATTGAAATAAAAAAAAAAACATTTTTTTATAAATGAAAATTAATATATTAAAAATACTTATATGACACTAAATCGACTTGAATATTTACCTCATTTATGAAAGTTGCTTCTGTTCGTTTACTTTATAATATTATTTGTAAATTAAAATAGTTTGACATTTTACAACTATAACAATGATTGTTACATTTTAATTTGAAAATGTTGATTAAAGGTCAATAGGCTAACCTCTTTTTCATTTATATTCAAAGGTAGTGTAAAGCAATAATATATTTTGATCTTAAACCTATTAAAAGTTTCTGATATATTTTTTGTAACATTATTATCTTGGAAACAGTTAAAATAAAATTTAGCAAATGTTTAAAAGCGTCCCTGAGACGATCAATCGCAAATGTCAATTTTACGTTATTGACAATTGCCATTGATCGTTTACAAGTATGTACAATTGAAGCGATTGTTAACCAATAACCATACACAACACCGTTCCTTCCCTAACTGGGCTTGCGTTTTTAAGAAGATCCTAATTTTGGCGTTTTTTAATAAATGGCTGGAAAACCCTATAGGTATCAAATAAAGGGGATTGACTAGTAGAATACTATTTATATTATTTTTTGTCGGGGGTTTTTTAAATTTTCAATTTATTCACTTTTTTATGATTTGGCATCAAAATATTCTAATAACCTTCGGCAGCCGAACCTTCGGCTGCGGGTGTAGCCGCGGGAATTGTTAGTAATTTATGTTTTCAATTTTTCAAATTTATGTTTGTTTTTCGATTAAGGATATTTGGATTTCAAAAATGTTTCGATGGGGTGCTAACCATAGATGAAAAATAAAGGTGCTAACACTGACTTAAGACTTTTATAATACCACTGGACAGGCTGATGTCAACGTGCTTTTGTGGCTGCTTGATATTCGCCATTTTGGCGCTGTCGGACACGTAGCGGGAGTTTGTGGTACTAAAACTAATGATGTCGATATCAGCGAGCAAATATAGATAACTTTTAATAATAAGCTTTAACAATCAATAAAACTGTTTCAAATAAAGATTTTTATTTTATTAATCAATAACCGTATCATCATAATTACTACTTATGATATATAACCAACGAAAATGCAAAATTACTTTACAGTTTATTTTTCATCTATGCTTTACAGTAAACAAACACTTCTCGCTGTCATTTGCAATATACGTTAAAATTAGTTCTCGGGACTCTCGCTAGTGGCGCTTCAAATGGACACAAAAAAATTGCTGTCAAACGCTTGGATCAGCCTGTCCCATGGAGGTTAGAGACCAGGAGAACCATCGCTTCATACTAAAGCATTACCCGCCTGTCCCTGAAAATTTGTAGAATTTATAACGCGCTGCCGTCGGTAAGTAGTATTTGTGAAGTTAGCTGTTTATGAATTATGAGTATTGTCACTATTGTGACAACGTGAAGTGAGGCAGCGCCTCCTTAGTTTGACAATATTTCTGAGACACTACATTCTAGGGTGATGGTCCTCCTGGTCTCTAATCTCCATGGCCTGTCCTGTGGTATTATAGAGGTCAGTGGTATATCTACATCGTAGACACTCTGTCTACGATCCACATACATATATGTACACTGACCTCTATAATACCACTGGACAGGCTGTTCCAAGCGTTTGACAGCAATTTTTTTTGTGTCCATTTGAAGCGCCACTAGCGAGAGTCCCGAGAACTAATTTTGAAAGTAATTTTGCATTTTCGTTGTTATTATAACATAAATAGTCATTATGATGATACGGTTATTGATTAATAAAAATAAAAAATTAAAATCTTTATTTGAAACAGTTTTATTGATTGTGAAATATTATTATTAAAAGTTATCGATATTTGCTCGTTTTAGTATCACAAACTCTCGCTACGTCCGACAGCGCCAAAATGGCGAATATCAAGCAGCCACAAAATTATGTTGACAACAGCCAGTCCAGTGGTATTATAGAGGTCAGTGTATATGTAGCAATATACTCTATGGTCATACATAGACTGTAAAGTGTAGACGGAATATCTACCGTATCTATAGACTTGCTATGGTCGTATACAGTATATTATCTATACTCTTTGGTCGTATATCTTAGCGAGACAGGCAATACGTATTATGTTCATAATATTATATACTCTTTATTAGTCATCCATGCTAATAACTATTATTATATGTAAATAAAATGTCATAGTAAGTCTAGAGTTAATATTGGTCCAATCAATTTCCTTAGACCCATCTTCTGACCAAAAATGCATTGTTTATTTATCTATTTATTTAGTTATTAGATATTTTTTGTATTATCGTATCAATATCGTGTTTGTATATTTGAACAATAAATTCGTACAAAATGAAATAAAATAATTTATTTTCCTCCTTTATTTATACTTTCCTTAGCTTACCATGATAAACGTAGTCGTAGTCTAGTGAAATTATTCATTAGGTAAAAAAAAACAAACATAAACTATAAGTCCTAAACTTTATATAAAATAAAATACCGAAAGTATTTTAAAATATTTTTCAAGAAAATAAAGTGGTTTCTAAAATCGTTCATACAAAATTACTGAAAATATAAAACTTTATTATAACGACATGAAATAACGAGAGGTATATTTGAACTACCTATAATAAATTACATTAAATGAATTGTTTGGCTGCCAATAAGATCGACTATAATAAAAAAATCTATAGTTGGCGCTAACTTGAGATTCAATTATTGAAAATAAAAAAAATAAAAAATAAAAACGAACAAAAAAATTTTTGATCAGACATTGAAGAACAGTTAAAGAACAATTGAATTAGCTAAAAAAAATAATAAAAAATCAATTAACCCCTAAGGGAGCTAGTTAAAAAAATATTATTCTTTTGGCTAGCTTTATAATATATGGTACAATATTTTTAATAGGGATGTGTAATAAGAATTATAATATTTGGATGAAGAACGATATAATTTAAATCGATTCTATCTAAAGTTATATCTTTAAAAGTTAGTAGGTACATAAAATAGCTTATTATTTTTGATTGGGTTAAAACAAAAAAAAATCATTTTTGTTTTGAACACTTTTAGCAAAGATAATTAAAATATAAAAAAAAATTATATAATTATGAATATTTCTTTATTCGAATACTCGACCTTTACAAATGACCTCAAGGTTGAAGAGTCAATAAAAAATTAAATGCGCATGCGTAGGTATCCCGTATCTACCGTCAACAGTGTTTCATGTTTGGCGGGCTGATAAGTCGAAACTTGAGGGTTCTTGATCACGATGAAATTATTTCATTCATTAGTCGCCTGTCAGTTACACATTTCTCACGTTAACCACTATTGTTCCCGCAACTTTTACATTTTCATCGGAAATGTCGAGCGATAAAATAATAATAAATAAAGAAATGGCTCGTCAAAATGGTATTGTACAACCTTTGCTAACTGGTAAGTGAAAGTTAAATTTTGGAGCGAAGTTTAAATATTTTTAATTATTCACTGTTTATTAAATATATATTATAAGCAATGATATATTACAAGTAGTTTTTTTACCTCAATTAAAGAGACTAAAGTTTGCTTAGTTTTAATTTATATTTAGTATAAATTGTTATTATATTTCTTGCAGATTTGTATCAAATAACTATGGCTTATGCTTATTGGAAATCGGGAAAAGTAAACGACAGTGCTGTATTTGATCTATTTTTTCGCACTAATCCGTTTCAAGGAGAATTTACTATTTTCGCTGGCCTTGAAGAGTGTTTAAAATTTTTGGAGAACTTTCATTATTCCAATAGTGGTGAGTAAATTTTATTGTGTAAAATTTTAAAATAAACTTGTTATGAAACTTAAATTTATTTTCAGACATAGAGTATTTAAAACAAACATTACCAGCAGATATTGAACAGGATTTTTTTGATTATCTAAAAGATTTAACCTGTAAAGATATTAAATTAAGTGCAATTGAAGAAGGCTCTGTCGTATTTCCAAGGTATGTATAAATGTTTTGTTATCTACTATTTTAAGGTTATATGTAAACTAAAAATTATTATAAAAGAATATAATACATACCTAATTTATGTGTATTTTACCTGAAGAATAAACTAAAATTTTACAAAACTAGGCCAACATGAACTTTTAAAACGTCTTAAAAATTATTCATGAGATTGAAAATATAATGTACAAGTGTTAAACATTAGGGTTTCTAAATTTTTATGGATTTTAAATTTGAATTGTACATAAAGAATAAAAACAGCATTGTTTTTATTTCAATACTCTTAAATAATTCAGACATATTAAATGTATAAATTAATATCTCCTTTGACTTCCATAAGTAGTGTAATATTTTTCAGCACACATACATATATACAATTTGAATTGGATATATAAAGAATTGCTCTGGTCGAATGAAAAAACCTTAAATGTATATTTTATTTACTTCAACTGATGTAAAGTGAATAAATTTATACATATGTAAAGTCTTGACTACCCTCTAGAGTCTAGCTAATAATGAAGTAGTTATGAGATTCATTAAAATTTTGTATTATTGTGGAACATAACAAAACAATCAATTTCTTCTTTGTTATATTTACATTGCTTATTATTTATATTTTTAATATATTTAATATAAATTTTTAATCTTCAATTTTAGTATATTTTACTATAATATCTTTTATCTTTATTTCATAAAAAAAATGCATGCAACATAATGTATTTTTTCCTCTGATAAAGAAAACTTTGTAGTATGTGTTTACTTGTGAAATGCAGGTCAATGTAATTAATATATATAGATAAAGTAAAGATGTTGTTTTTATGTGGCACACATTATTAAAAAAAAGAAAGGTTAGGCTCGGTTTTGGTCGATAGTACTGGATTTTCTAATATTAAAATGCTGCTTAATTACAAAATATAAAATGCTGGAATACATTTCCCCATAATTAAAAAAAAGATTAGTTTACTGAAATCTGGGATGTTTTCTATCCCTATTCCCTACTCTACTCTTCCTATGTCAAATCTGTTCATTAAATATTTTTTGAAAAAACTCATTAAAGTAGTCTTTATTATTGATACAGAGGCTGAATCTATTGTTTTAGAATTTTTGTCTGTCTACCTGCCTGTCTGTTACCACATCACTATAAAACAGCTTTATAATTTACCAAACCATTTTACAGAAATATGTTATAACTTATAGGCAGTCGACACATTATGTCAATATATAAAAACAATAATGATCATAATTAAAAATATATCATAGCTTAAAATTAGATCTGACAAAAATAGATTATATCTTTGGCAGGAAATATCAATAATAGCAATGGAAAAAATGACGTCTAATTATTTTATAAATAGAATAATATACTGCCTATATGTTACGTAATATTTATAGTAATTAATAATTATGTGTTATATAATATAACCCAGTACACTGTAGCGCGGTGGAAGGCATTGGTAGCCAGGTAGAGTGATGCGGGTTCAAATCCGGGTCTCGCACCTGATATTTTCATGTGAATCATTTCCAACATGATTACCACTTGTCTTATGGTGAAGTAAAACCCGCACTTCGCTAGCGTGATGGTCTATGGCTTGATCTCCTGGTATTGAAGGAAGGCCTATGCCCAGCAGTAGGACGTCACTCAAAAAGCCAATATTTGAAGTTCACACCTACAATATATATTTTTTCATTCTATATATTGTTTCTAGTGCGTACTAGAGTACATTGCGATGTAGTATTTAGTACATGTAGGTATATAGTATAATATGCGAGTTAGAAGAAATAAAAAGACTAGTCGAAATAATAAGATAAAATATTCGCATTTGTTAAAAATGCTCGTAGTAGGTACATAATATTATTATAAACTGTTTAATTTGAAGTTTTATTTCAGAGTTCCCCTTTTAAGAGTAGAAGGACCGCTAATTATCGCACAATTACTGGAGACTACGTTGTTGACTCTAGTTAACTTCGCAAGGTAAGTCACTTTACGAAATCACTCTAGACTTACTCATTTACCTAGCATGTTTCATATTACTATAAATTTAACTTTAAAATCTATATAATAATTGCTCCTTTCTTGCAAGCTTTAATAGAACTCTCAATTTTGTATGTATGTATGTATGTATGTAGGTACTATGTATCATGTCTATTCGGCTAAAATCTTGCGACTTAATTTTAAAGCATCCTCGACCAATTAATAATAATCCATGGTGACCTTTATAACATGTTTATATCAAATATGACAGACTTTGTATAAATAACAAAAATATATGAAAAATAAACCTAGTTTTAAAACAATTTTAATCAACTCTTTAAACTACATAATTTTTGAAATACATTTTCAATGACTTCGATGATATATGACAATTAATATTCTTCTACTGATAGGTATATAAAAATCTCGTATCACAGTGTTTGTTATCGAACTCCTCTGAAACGGCTTGACCAATTTTTACGAAATTTTGTTGTTATAAACCAAACTATATACTCTGTGTCACATCATTTTGACAGTGACAGTTTTGTCTTGTCTATGCGCCGGAGTCGATCCGCCGGCAGTCTGCCTCCGCTTGTTTTGCTCTTCGAATAAGAATTGAAATATATGCCGTGTTGTGTTCGTCTCGGCATTATTTGCCCTTTTGTGACGGTATTGTGTACGGCATACCTAAATTGGACTGTTTAATACAATTGTAAATAATATATTTGTTGATTGTACTTTGATGGACATGTGGCCTATTGTTGAGTACATAAGTGCATCGCCCACGTGTCAGTTGCATTAATTTATCTATAATAAGTACTAACAGTGAATTGTTTTACGAACTAACGTTTATATATACTTAGTGACAATTTGTGAAATTGTGTATTGACATTGTGTACCTACGCCGGTCATTAAACCGCATCTTGGAGCATCTTCATCCTGCCGCCTTCAGTTAAGTATAATCTATTAGCATTAGACGTTATGATTGGCCAATTGTAGTTTGATGTTAATTAGATTTATACATAAGGCAGCGTCGTCGAAGAAGAACGCGAGGTACCTATATTTACTATGTTCTATATGGTTAAGCTCTGTGTATCGCAGACATAATGTTCATCCCGTTTGAACCTGAGACATTTCACGCTTCCACTCAACTCTGCTAAAACCCCAGGTCGGATGTAACATAATTTGTTTTGGTAGCCGGAGCGTAGTTTAGATAGATATTAAATGTATTGCAGATAGATATTAAATGTATTGTATGCGCTTGCTACTTTGTGTAAAATTAATTACTAGTTATTGTTACTAAACAACTTAAGATTTCCATTTTATATGAAACAATTCATATTCTTTAAATGTAAAATTGTAAAAGCTCAAACATAAAGTTATTATTAAACTTACATAATTGTTTGTATTAATGATTTAAAGTTAACTTGTTGTTGATAAAATACTTTAATTTGATTCATACATCTATGCAGTATTTGGGTTACTTCAAAACCAACTTAGTATTTTGCTACTTTAAACATAGTTTGTTATAAATTGTTTAGTATAATTTAAATAATTAATTTAAAGGTTTAGTATTATTTGTGTTGTACTTTTGTTGCCCAGTTTATTATAAAATATAAATATAAGTAATTTAGATCATAATTTGTTTGAACATTTGCCTCAAAGATTTGTTTTGTTCTTTGTACTCATATTTAGGTATCTATTTGAGATTTGATATTTATGTTATAGCGATAACACTCTGTTGTCTCATTTGAAAGTTATATTTTTTTGTTGTTGTTATTACAATATTATTTTGTTTTGTTTGCTTGTGTCCTTTGTGCTTGAAGATGGCTGCCGCCGCATTCACTATTGTCCGTGACTCATATTCCGGGATTGTGGCTCACCTGAGATGGTTCACTTCTGCTGCCGCATTGGTGAATAGGGAGGATCGCATAGAGGCATTGTTGGATAGGCATGAGAAATGCCCTACACGTCTTAAGGAGGTGGAGGAGCATTATCAGCGCTTCATCTCACATCTAGATGATGTACCTGTGGAGTCATTCCCGGAGCACCGACGAGAACAAGTCCATGAGGACTACGCCCAAATTATGAACCTGGCCGACGACATCGCCCAACGCGCGCAGGAGGTTCTAGCCTCGCGCGCCGGAGTACCGGCTCACAGCGCCCCTTTGAAAACTCCCGTGGGCCTTTTGACCAAACTACCCAATTTGGATCTTCCAGGTTTTGATGGTCGGTTAGACACGTGGCTGGGATTTATCGGATTGTTCGAGAGCCTTGTAGACTCGAGGGACGATTTGGGCCCGTCTCAAAAACTGGCATATCTGCTCTCCGTGCTTGATGGAGAGGCGAGGGGCTTAGTGCAGCACCTCCCAATACGAGACGGGAGCTATGAAGTCGCGCGGTCATTGCTCACCAAGCGCTACCACAATGAGCGCTGCCTGGCCGATGCCCATATCGACCAGATTATGGACCTTCCCGTAGTGAGCAATGCCACCCAGTTGAGGACCGAGCTGCTCAACCCCCTCCTTATAGCCACTAACGCTCTCCACCGTCTGGGACTGCCGGTTGCCCAGTGGTCTTACCTACTGGTGCGTATTGTGCTTAAGCGATTGCCGGTGTCCTTGAGGGCACGCTTTGAACAGGGGCACGCTAGGGATGAGGCTTCCCCTCTCCCTACTTTTGAACAGCTCCTGACATTCCTGGAGGACGAGTGTCGCATGGGTGACGTTATGGTCGCCTATACACCGGTGGGAGCATCAAGTCCCAGACCCACCAACCAACGGCGCACTGCTCAAACTGCGCCAAGGGGAAGGACGGCCCCCCGCTTTGCTGTCGCTCAGGCCGCACGACCGGACTGCCGATATTGTAAGTCCCAGGGGCACCGAACGGCGAAGTGCCCGGATTTTGCAGCGCTGCATGTGGCCGCTCGTAGGCGGATTGCCCAGGCCCGAGGATGGTGTTTCTCCTGCCTGGGGGACCACTATCAGCGCGCCTGCCCCGACACGCATCCGTGTCCTATTTGTGGAGGGCAGCACCTCAAACTGCTGTGTGCCAACGCGAATGGCCGCCGCGACCACGCAGGGTCGCCTTCGGGCGGGTATGTGAGCGGACGCCGGGACCAGTCCCGCAGTTTGGAGTCCGGCTCACCCCTTCCACGCCGCGCCGATTGTGCTGCCGTTGATCGCCGACATGGTTCGGCACGCAGCCCCACGGGCGGGTATGGAAGCGGGCCTCGGGTCCAATCCCGCACCTTTGTGCCCCGCTCGCCCCCCTTGCTCCCGCGTGACCAATCAAGGTCACCTCCGGTCGTATACCACGATTACCGTGATGCACGTCCGGCACGATTGCCATCCCCCCCCTCTGGCGGAGCGTCCCCGTTTGGAATCGCGCAACCCTCGTTACGGACGCTCCAGGGGCTACGAACCGTCGACTATGGCTCGTGGCAGTCGTCACCGACAGGAGGCAGACTTCAAGCCCTTCCCTCATTTTGACGTGCCGTCCCGGGACAGCGGCGCTCGATCGCCGCCACGCGACCGTTAGGACGTTGGCGTCTGCCCCCGCTATGCACCGCCCCCTTTTGAGACCGTCCTCTTGCCCACGGCCTATGTCAGGGTCTGGGGACGGACGGGTGCCTCGGTTGTAGTCCGAGCGATATTGGACACAGGCTCACAAGGTTGCATAGCCTCGTCTTGGTTGGTAGGGCAGACTGGCCAGACTATTAAAAGATATTCAGATGTAATAAGAGGTGTCGGCAACGCCCCTGTGGCCACAGTTGAGGGCCGCGTTTGGCTTGATTTCTCCCCCTCAAATTCTCCACGCCCGACGTTGGGATCGTCGGCCATTGTGATGGAGAATATCTTGGGCAGTCACCCGCAAGTTCGATTGTCTGCGGATGCGGTAAAATTGACCGCTGATTTGAACTTGGCTGACCCTAAATTTGACCTACCTGGCACGGTAGATTTGTTGCTTGGTGCCGATGTTCTGGGCAAAATATTACTTGGCAAGGATCGTGTTTTGCAGCCAGGTGGCCTAGTGGCCCTCCGGACCATATTTGGGTTCGCATTGATGGGGCCTGTATTGAGGGCTCCTCCCCCTGCTGAACTTGGAACGGCCTTGATGGTGGGCTCCGCCCTGTCTGACGCCGTGCAGAGATTTTGGGAAGTAGAAGAGCCACCACAAGCGCCCCGCTCTGATCCGGAACATGAGGAGTGTGAACGGTTCTATAATAGCAACACCACTTACATCCGTTCTGGCCAGATAATGACAAGATTGCCATTTCTCGCCGTACGTCCGCCCCTTGGCGACTCGCGGGCTACCGCAGAGAAGCGTTTGCTGGCGATGGAGCGCCGCATGAACAGGGACCCGCTACTCAAGGAGAAGTATATTGACTTCATGCGGGAGTATGAGGATTTGGGACACATGTCCGTGTCAAAATTTGACTGGCGCTCGACGGAGCATTTCTTTCTCCCGCATCATGCCGTAATAAAACCATCAAGTGGCAAGTTGCGCACAGTATTTGATGGTTCTGCGCAGACCACATCGGGAGTGTCCTTGAACCAGTGTCTTCATTCTGGTCCCAAATTGCTTAAGGACCTTTGTGACGTCATCACTCGGTTTCGGCGTCATCAATTTGTCTTTGTGACTGACATCAAGATGATGTTCAGGCAAACGGTCATTCACCCTGATGATCGCCGATACCAGTTGATATTGTGGCGGGAAAACCCGAAGGACCCCATGCTTGTTTACGAGCTCAACACGAACACATACGGGCTACGGTCTAGCCCCTTTTTGGCCATACGCTCGCTTTGGGAGCTCGCGGATCGAGAGCGTATGTCGTTTCCTCGCGCAGCCGCCATTTTGAAGGAGGACCTATATGTTGATGACATATGCACTGGCGCGTCCACGGAGAGAGAGGCTCTCCTCTTGCGCGATGAATTGATTGGCTTACTAGCCTCCGCAGGATATGAGTTGCGTAAATGGATCTCCAACTTGCCTGCGCTCTTGGAAGGTCTACCGGATGATCACCAGCAAGATCCTCACCTTTTTGAGAACCGTGACAATCCTGCCATGATGACTGTACTTGGAATCCAGTACAGACCAGTCCAGGACATCTTCACATTTAACGTTGATTTGGATTCGCCTCATACTTGGACGAAACGACTGGTTCTGTCGACTGTCGCTAGAACGTTTGATCCCAATGGCTGGATATGCCCGGTCATATTCTGGGCCAAATGCTTTCTGCAGAGACTTTGGATTGCTGGTCTCGGATGGGACGAGCCACTCCGCGAAGCTGTTTTGGAGGACTGGCTCCTATTTGCTTCCTCATTGCCTGCCATCAATAGGATATCGTTACCCCGTGCTATGCTTCCGCCAGGGAAGTATACAGCGTCCCTTCATGGGTTCTCGGACGCTTCGGAACGTGGGTACGCAGCAGCCGTATATTTGCGCACCGTGACCATAGATGGTCAGGTGAAAGTGTCGTTAGTTATGGCGAAGAGCAAGGTCGCGCCTCTCCGAACTGCGTTGACAATTCCTAAGTTAGAATTGTCGGGAGCGGCCCTTCTTGCTCGCCTCTTGAACCATGTCATGTCCACCTTGAGCCCGTCAGTTAACATTGCCACAGTCTATGCATGGACTGACAGTCAAATTGTTCTGTGTTGGCTGAAGACGTCGGTCCACACCTTAGAGGTGTTTGTAGCAAACCGTGTCTCTCAGATCCAGAAATCGGAGACACCGTTGATTTGGAGGCATGTGCCTGGCGAAATGAACCCTGCTGATTGTGCGTCACGGGGATGCATGGCCCCCCTGTTGGTTGAGCACTCCTTGTGGTGGGGACCTAAGTGGTTGACTAGATCAGAATCTAATTGGCCACGAACACCGGCCTTGGATACTGTCGCCTTGCCTGGGCTGCGAACGCTGGCGGTTGAACGGCAGGACCGTTCGTTCGACCCAGATTTTCTAATGAATCGCTACAGCTCATTGGATAAATTGCTTAGTGTCACCGCTTGGATCAAGCGCTTCATCAGAAATTGTAGACACCCACAGGACAAACGTTTGGAGGCGTTCTTATCGCCACAAGAGCTCCAGGAGGCTCTTCTTCATTGGGTTCGTTCTGTGCAACAGGCACACTTTGAAAACGAGATTGACATCTTGAGGAAGGGCAAATCCAAGTTGTCTGGAGCCATTTGCAAACTGAACCCCTTCTTGGATAGTGAGGGTCTTTTACGTGTCGGAGGGCGTCTTAGGAACGCAAATCTCCCTTATGGAGCTCGTCACCCCCTCCTGTTGCCCAAGAGCGGTCACTTGGTGAATTTGTTGGTGACTGACCGTCACATCAAGAACTCCCACGCCGGCTGTAATGCCTTATTGGCCATTTTACAGCGAGAATTTTGGATTTTATCGGCCCGAAGGACGATCCGTAGCGTGGTCTTTCGCTGCATGCCTTGCTATAGGCTCAAGGCCTCTACCATGCAGCCTATTATGGGTGACCTGCCCTCGGATCGGGTCTCTGAGATAAGGCCCTTTGCTGGAGTTGGTACGGACTTTGCAGGTCCCTTTTCAGTTAAGACCTCGACCCTCAGGAACAGTAAAACGGTCAAGGCTTACCTGTGCGTCTTTGTCTGTCTATCCACCAAGGCGGTACATTTGGAACTCGTCTCAGCCCTCTCGACAGAGGCCTTTGTTGCAACGTTAGATAGATTCGTGTCACGACGAGGACTACCATCCTTGATTCGGTCGGATTGCGGCACCAACTTCAAAGGCACAAACAACTACTTAAAAGAGATATGTGATTTTTTGGCGTCTAACGAGACTGAAATTGCGTCTAGACTAGCTAGTCGCAGAATAACTTGGAAGTTCAGTCCCGCGTCATGTCCCCACTGGGGAGGAATATTTGAAAGCGTGGTAAAGGTTGCCAAGACACATTTGCGACGAGTAATTGGCGAATCTGTATTGACATTTGAAGAGCTCGCAACTGTGTTTTGCAAAATTGAAGCCGTTTTAAATTCACGCCCGTTGTGCCCGGTCTCTTCAGACCCTAATGACTTGGAAGCCCTCACACCGGGCCATTTTTTGATTGGACAGCCCTTAAACGCCCTGCCGGAATACCCCTTTGTTAATGTGAGACCCAATCGTCTCTCGCGGTTTGAATTGGTCCAACAACTCACTCAGAGCTTTTGGAAGCGTTGGAATTTAGAATACTTGCACATTCTCCAGCAGCGCGTTAAGTGGACTGAAAAGACTGATCCACCTCATGTTGGTGACCTCGTTCTGGTTAAGGACGCTAACTCACCGCCACTGTGTTGGCGCAGAGGGCGCATTCTTAACCTTGTCTTTGGAGCAGATGGAGTGCCCCGTTTTGCTGAGGTTCGGGTGGACGGTTCTGTTCTGAAGAGAGCGGTATCAACCTTGTCACGACTGCCAGTAAATTAGCGGCCAGGTAGTCCTGGCCGAGGCGGGTAGATGTTATAAACCAAACTATATACTCTGTGTCACATCATTTTGACAGTGACAGTTTTGTCTTGTCTATGCGCCGGAGTCGATCCGCCGGCAGTCTGCCTCCGCTTGTTTTGCTCTTCGAATAAGAATTGAAATATATGCCGTGTTGTGTTCGTCTCGGCATTATTTGCCCTTTTGTGACGGTATTGTGTACGGCATACCTAAATTGGACTGTTTAATACAATTGTAAATAATATATTTGTTGATTGTACTTTGATGGACATGTGGCCTATTGTTGAGTACATAAGTGCATCGCCCACGTGTCAGTTGCATTAATTTATCTATAATAAGTACTAACAGTGAATTGTTTTACGAACTAACGTTTATATATACTTAGTGACAATTTGTGAAATTGTGTATTGACATTGTGTACCTACGCCGGTCATTAAACCGCATCTTGGAGCATCTTCATCCTGCCGCCTTCAGTTAAGTATAATCTATTAGCATTAGACGTTATGATTGGCCAATTGTAGTTTGATGTTAATTAGATTTATACATAAGGCAGCGTCGTCGAAGAAGAACGCGAGGTACCTATATTTACTATGTTCTATATGGTTAAGCTCTGTGTATCGCAGACATAATGTTCATCCCGTTTGAACCTGAGACATTTCACGCTTCCACTCAACTCTGCTAAAACCCCAGGTCGGATGTAACATTTGTGTACCTATAATTAGTAGTTCTGAGAATATTTTTTAATCGTATGCTATTTTTTATTCACCTAGGTGAGAAGGATTTTTTTATTCTTAAACCATTTTTTATGATTTGGCATCAAAAAATCCTAAATTTTCATCCTTCTACCACCAATCCACATACACTAAGGTGCAAAACTGTCCCAACCATACATGTAATTCGTATTTTTCGTTAAAAAAAGAAGTGAAATAATTATTCAAAACTTTAACTATATTTTTACAATAGCAGACATGACACAAAGTAAGAAAATGAAAAATTAAATTGTTACATCTCTATTATGTATTCATAAACACAAAATAATATTGGGACACTTTTGCACCGCTTTGGAAAAAATAAAAATTCGAAGCTGTAATGTTTAGTCCGAAGACCTTTTGCTCTCATCACTTCTGCCAATCTCTTCGGCGTACTTCTAACAAGTTTTAAGCAATAGTCAAGAGAAATTTTATATTGTTCTCGTACTCGTTTCCATAAAATATTGACATCAGTCAACCATCATCAGATGGTGGTGAGTCATAATCCCTTAGTAAAGTCCTATTCAAGTCTATCCTTAAATTTTTAATGGCTTTAAGGCCTGTGCTCAGTGCAGGCTATTGTAGCACTTCAAATTTTGGCTTATTCAACCAATTCGAACTATTTTTTTCGAGAGTGCTTGAAGTCTTTATTGTGTTGAAAAAGTACTTTTTTTTCAGTTAGCGGCATATTTTCGATAGTTTCTGTCAAATTTGTATCTTTAATATTGAGATACAATTCTTTTTTCATTATGTCGTTAAATCTTCTAACAGATCCAGTTCTGTCAGCCACGCAGCTCAAAATTTTGACATTTTCACCTCCATGGTTCACTGTTTGTATGAAATCTTTTACATTCTTCTTCTCTTCGTCTCTCTACCAATTCCATTGCCTTCCGTCTGTAGAGTATCTGTTAATCTTTGTTTTACACGACTCCAATCACCGGCTGTCCACGACTAATACTTCTTCACAAACTTAAGACGAGCTTTTAGTTTTTTTTTCGACAGTAAAAGCTTCTTCTTTTTCACTATACGGCTCTAAAGCCAGCCGAATATAAAGCCCATTGCTCTATTCACTTACTTACTATTTGACTCGTATCTCTGCGAACTAGTACTGATGCATTTAAGGCCGATTTTTCTTCTCCCGCAGTTGGGTGTCTCATCACTCGTTGAGTACCAGTCGAGTATATGATAAAGACCTCCAGTACTCGCGAAAAAATTGGTTCGAATTGGTTGAATAAACAAGAATTTGAAGTGCTACAGTAGCCTGCACTGAGCACAGAGCTTAAAGCCATAAAAAATTTGAGGATAGACTTGAATAGGACTTTACTAAGGGATTATGACTCACCACCATCTGATGATGCTTGACTGATGTCATTATTATATGGAAACGAGTACGAGAACAATATAAAATTTCTCTTGACTATTGCTTAAAACTTGTTAGAAGTATGCCGAAGAGATTGGCAGAAGTGATGAGAGCAAAAGGTCTTCGAACTAAACATTACAGCTTCGAATTTTTATTTTTTCCAAAGCGGTGCAAAAGTGTCCCAATATTATTTTGTGTTTATGAATACATAATAGAGATGTAACAATTTAATTTTTCATTTTCTTACTTTGTGTCATGTCTGCTATTGTAAAAATATAGTTAAAGTTTTGAATAATTATTTCACTTCTTTTTTTTACGAAAAATATGATTTTCATGTATGGTTGGGACAGTTTTGCACCTAAGTATATATAATACATATATAATAGATATGTAATTGAATAATGTAAATATATATACTCTCATTTACTATGAAACTAATTAAAACTATTAAGATATAGCATGATGTGACAAATGCAGAAAAAACAAGCACCACGATTGTTTCTTAACGACCTATATTGGCGGATAATTATAGCCAGGCAAAGGTATACGAGATAAATTTAGTCTCCTTCGACATATTGTTGTTTTCTTATATTATTCGGAACAGTTAAAATCTATTTATGAAATATGACACTCTTATTGTACATGAAGTTGTTATTGAAATAAAGCTCGGAATAAATAAAGCTTCTGTTGCTAATGTTTCGTACAATTCTAAAAGCATTACTACTTGTATAGTAAAATAATAATATACTATTTGTGCAATTTACCTTAAATCTATAAATCTACGTATTATTATTCCTAGGCAAAGAATTTCTTACAAAGTAAAAATGATCCTTTCATATTCACTTGCTGACTCATACATTCAGAGCGACCGTAGTACCTAGTTATGGTTATATTGATATTCATGATAAAGAATATACTATTATAAAATATGTAGTTTTAGAATTTAAAATTACTAGTGACAATTGAGATTAAGTCATTTTTTTCCTACTTAAAAGATAGGAATGCATATAATATGTAATACGAGTATGTACTCTACATAAATCTAAGTGGTGTTTAATGTTTTAGAAATATCTAAATTTTTTATAATAATAAAGGAAACGTATATTGAAAGCTCCGGAACGTTATCTATTATATCAGTTAGGCACCACTAAGCACATTAATTACTACAATTTTCCAGTACCTAACTATCAGCTCTTCATTTTATGGTTAAAGTTGTTTTCAATATCAATATTACACTTTATATGCAATCAACAATGTATAAGCTATTTAATACGTATAATAAATTAATTAAATTCAAAAGAAAACATAAAACGTATACTTTGTCTTTGTGTTAGCAGGTATTTTTATATTGAAAATGTAAAAATCTAAATATATTTGGGTATATCAGTAGATCCTTATCATAATATAGGTAAATTGAGAACAATCATGTCTCAGCAAATTGTGACGGATTTTATAAGAATTGTTGAAAGCCACGCTCTAAATTCTAGGTTTCTGTTGCGAATGCTTTACCTAGTTTACCAAGTTACGTTTCAAATGTTAAATAGCAAAAATTGTAAAGTAAGCATAATAAGTACAATTTGAACGTTTTGAATTTGTTATATTTTGTTTCAGTTTGATGGCGACAAATGCAGCTCGGTATAGAATGGTCGCTGGGAAAAATGTCTCCCTTCTTGAATTCGGCTTGCGAAGAGCACAAGGACCCGACGGTGGTCTCTCAGCATCGAAATACGCATACATTGGTGAGAATTTTTAATTGCTCTTGAAAAAAAAAACCTCTTGAGAGTACAAATCTAATAATATGAAAAATATAATGTCGTATATAACATTCGTGTTATATTACACAACAGAACGATGGTGTCCAGGGTTATTGATTGTATTAGCGTAATCCTGCAGCTTATGTTGCTGTGAAACCAAACCGCTCGGTGCCTGGTACGGGCTTTCAAACTTGTACATAAAACGCCCGACGCGCCATTGACTCATGAAGAGCCGAATACCAAATAAGTTTCTTTAATTTGGTGCTATCATGCAAGCCTTGACATTGAACACTTTTCCCATTACTGCGGACAATGAATTTTCGAATACCTTTTGTAAATTAATAGCAAACTATGTTAGCAACTTAAGTGAAGGTCTGCTTTTAACCTGGATCATTTTAGTTTTAAATAAATAATTGCCCCAAAGTTCGCATAGATCTTAAATATGTATGAATATGGTTCAATTATCTATATACACATTAGTATGCGAGAAAAAAATAAAGATGTAGTATTAGTAATAGATATTACAAATTGTACACACAGTTTCATACACATTACACAGTTTGAAATATCTTAACAGAAATCTAAATGAAAATTCGATATTTCAGGTGGATTTGACGGTACAAGTAACGTTCTGGCCGGGAAAATGTTTAACATACCCGTCAAAGGGACTCATGCGCACTCGTTCGTGACGTCATTCAGCACGCTCGACGAGTTGCATTCGGTCGCGCTGAGACACGCGCAGAACGGCAAGCAGTGCCACTTGCTAGAACTGGCCGTCACCTGGCGGAAACGTCTCTCCGCCGTTCTAGACGTGTCTCCTGAAGAGGCTAGCGATGGAGAACTGGCCGCCTTAATAGCCTATGCCCAAGCCTTCCCATCGGGCTTCCTGGCTTTAGTGGACACTTACGATGTGAAGAGGTACAATTTTCAAGGCTTACCGTCACGCCACAAGCAGCAAACGAATGGGCATTCTGGCTACAATAGCAACTGTGGATCCAATGGTCGTACAAACAAAAACTGCTCTATACGTAATACGTGTGGATATAGCACGGTCGAACGCACACTGAGGTAAACATGCGAGACCGCATATTGACATTTGGTGTCTGAACTTATTATTGTTTTGCATCGCTCGTTAATGGTTCATTCGTGACTGCCAGATCATACCCTACATAACTCACAGGCCGCCGCGTGGCCGGCCGTCGTCGGATCACCCGACTCACCCAATTCACCCGACTCACCCAATTCACCCGACTCACCCGACTCACCCGATTCACCCGACTCGACTCACTCGACCGATACGATACGAGGTACACGACGCTCCGACTCTATGTACATAATGTTATCGGTACATAAGACATTTTGCTTCAGTGTGACGTATTGTCCTGCAACTTACAATAAATGGGACAACTCAGTCATTGGGCACAGTTGCATTGTAAAGGGATTGCACACATTCACAGTATACTTTTAATATTTGCATGACTTTCATTTACACGGCATTGTTTATTTGGGTAGCATAAGTTTTAGGTGCAAATGTGGTTTTTTTTCGAAAAATTTGGTCTCAATTTCTTCAACTTCAACGTGATTTCGAAATTCGAATTGCGTTGAGTATTAATATATTATGTAACGAGTCTTAGTACTAATTATTGTAATTTTGCAAAATATCTCAAAAATAATTTTTATTTTATATCCTTGATATTTAAAAACGTACTTACTAGAAATGATGTAGAGTTTGATGGAGAGATGAAGAGACTTAAAAAGCATTACAAAAAAAATCGAAATTACGTATAAAATAACTATATAAATAAAATTACGTATAGAACGACGTAAAAACAATGTGCATTATATCATGTTTATAAATATGACTTCCCAAAAACGATCGTTTTCTGGAGTCTAGCTGTAAAAGAGCTGCTGTATACGAGTATGTAGAGTTGTAATATTTATCTTTTTTTTAACAAAAATGCTATTTAATAATTGTAGAGTTCCTTTCATTAGCAATGTGTATTAAAGTTATTGTAATGGCTTTCGCCATTAAATATTACAAATTTGTTTTTACCCAAAAGAGGGAATGTAAAGGGTTGAGCTTACTTTAAATTTACATAGTATGTTAACTCTAAAATTTTTATTGACATACTTAAAATTATTTTTATGAATTAAGCAGTTAAATGAATAGGTAAACAGCAAAAACTCTGTAGTAATAAATTTATTTATGTATTTTTTAGTATAAAAGTGTAGTTATTGAATGTAGTAGTGTTACTTTTTTGTTACATCTCTACGTTATCTATGCATCTCTATACAAATAAAATTGAAGAGTATGTAATAACAACGTTTTACTATAATACGAATTGAAATTATATACGGTACCTATAAGAAAAGCACATTTTTGTGTCTGTATATCTTTCCGGTTAATCTCCGAAATAATAAACCTCTGAGCAGATTTTGGCGGGTTTTTAACTGCCAAATACGGAGTAGTATAAGCAACTTTTCTTTAAGAAAAATGATTAAGGTCCACTAAAAAAATCCTACCGTCGCAACTTTATAATAATAAATAGCCCTTCCCGCGGCTTCGCCCGCGTTCTAAGGATTGGAAACGAACTTTTAGATTTAACATATTACTTATTGTGTTTAATAACGTATTTATTTGAATAAGGATTAGTATCATGCTTACAATATCGCAAATAAGGCATTATCTTAGAACAAATTTTATTACCATAAAAAAGGTTATATTGAATCAATCTTAAAAGATAGGTATTATATTATGCTGTCGCGAGCTTTTTTTAGAACTTTTAGAAGAGGAATGATTCCCTTATACATAGAAGAATTTTTTAACTCGAACCAGTAGTTCCTGAGATTAGCGCGTTCAACCAAACAAACAAACTCTTCAGCTTTTTAATATTAGCATAGATAAAGAGATCTCTCTTCCTTGTTTATTTGACGTATTAATAATGTTTATTTTAACCGGTTATAGTTCGTCAGTTATCAATTAATATAATTTAATACTTACTGTTTACATATTTACTTCATAGTATAATGTGACACTTTGTTGATTGTAAGTTAGAATTATATTTATTTTTTATTTATGGTTTAAATCTGAGGGCTCATTATTAACATCATAGTTGTTAAAATTTTTGCTTAATGCTTTTATAACGAAAATGACTAACTTAATTTTTAATTTCTATTTTACCAAGCCAAGGGTATACATTCTATAAAAAAATAATTTAAAATTTTCGATTTTATTTTAATATTCGCTTTTTTTATTTACATTCATAATTATTAATTAATTCTTTTCACATATATTTTTTTTCGTACTAAAATTCATTATAGTGTAGAAAGTGTTCATGTGATGTAGTAGCAGTAGCAGTCATAGTAACTGCACTTGAATCGCAGGTTTGACTCCTGCTACGTTACCATAGTATTTACATCCATACAAATATTTGTGGCTTCATATCCATATTTACTCTATTTACTTGAATACATTTAACAGATTAATCAACTTACTTATATCACCTTCAAATGGGCAATTGTCAACAGGAGTGGTTTACTGAACTTTTGCGCAGTAGCATTAGCTTTAAACGACTGCGGCTACAAGGCCGTGGGTATTCGAATAGATAGTGGGGACTTGGCCTACCTGTCAGTCCTAGCGAGAGACACCTTCATCAGAGTGGCGGAGAAGTACCAACTGCCGTGGTTCTCCAAGCTGACCATCGTAGCCTCCAATGATATCAACGAAGAGACTATACTAAGTCTTCACGAGCAAGGACATGCTATAGATTGCTTCGGGATCGGCACTCATTTGGGTAAGTTTTTTGAAATTTGTGACTGACTGAGGAGTTTTAGAAGTAATTTTAGGGGATGACATTTTCTGATTTTAATGTTTGTGTGTGTATGTTTGCTTATCTATTGCACAAAACGGCTGAAAAATTTTGATGAAATTTTGCATACAATAGTCTATGAACTGGAGGACACAAGCTAATGTTAGTTTTTAAATTAATATAATAGTATATTTTAAATTTAGTTTTCAATTATTATCTTTAGTGATCTATATTTCATAGAAAATATTTACATTATACATAAAAATGTCATACAAAGATATACCTACCTTTTATGTATTTATTCAATTTACACATTAATGATGCCGCTTTCTTTTTAGTGCATAATTCCTTTTTTGGTGAATACTATAGTAAAATAAGTCAAATATTATAATCACGATGACAAGAATTTATCACCAACTATCTTATCAGAAAAAGGGGAAATTTATAATAAATTCTATATCTGGATATCGCTCTCTAAGACCCAGTTAGTTGCATGACATAGCGAATTACGTCATATACCACAAATATTTAAAAAGCAGTGACGCGATAGCTTGGGAATTATTTTTAACACGATTACCACTTGTCTATACTGTGAAGGCAAACATCGTGAGGAAACCTACATGTTTGAGAGAAACTAGAAAGCTTTCAAAAGACACGTAAAGTCTGTCAACCCACGCTTTTCATGTGGTAGACTATGGTCTGACCCCCTCGTATTGAAGATAACTTGCTGGCTGAATGTGCAAAAGGGCTAAACAATTACAAGAAAATGTTTCATACATGTTTTAGTTTCCTATAAACAATGGAATAGTATTTACGTAGAACTCACGATGCTCTCAGTTATAATTATTCGGTTGTGATTTTTTACATAAACATATTATATGTTTTGTTATAATGAATATATAATATGCCAACACTAAAGTACTTACTTACTAGCTCTTGTTAATTAAATAAATGTCTTCAGCCCTTTTTAACGTCCCACTACTAGGCTGGTGCCTCCCTCAGTACGAGAGGGATCAGGCCATAGTCCACCGCGCTGGCCTAGTGCGTGTTGCCGGACTTCACATGTCTTACGAGAACTAGCTAGGGTTTCTCATATTAATATAATATTTTAATTTTTAATGTTTAGATTCGACTAAGTTTATTTTAAATTAAAAACAGACACTACAATTTTATTTATATACACTGATGTATATAGATGGATCAAGGAATAGTTTCGTTGATTGACATCTATTTTTTTTATATCTAATTCATATCTTTTTTTTTCCTCCAATTTCCTTTTCTTCATTAATTATACAGTCATTTAGGATACACTGTTCATAATTTTTTTTTGTTATAAATTAACGATGTATTTTACAGTAACATGTCAACGTCAACCTGCACTAGGCTGTGTGTACAAGTTGGTCGAAATTAATGGGCAACCACGCATCAAGCTCAGCCAAGATGTCGGCAAAGTGACCATACCTGGACATAAACAGGTATTTGCTATATATTTTTACGCCTAAATTACAAATATTTTGTTTTGTAAAATTTGTAATTTATATTTTAATTGTCATTTTATTAAAAGCAATTAACCTCGATTTTTAACTATTATACTGTTCTGATTTTACTGTGAATTCTACAATAATATACTAGTTTATGTTATGATTAATAGTGTAAAACGCATGCTTTTGTATTTCCGTATTTTTTATTATATACAATATATGTAAATGACTCTTCCGTTATCTCTGTGACCTTAAACTCATTTTAACTTAATTAGACGCACTTTACATACACGCATAATTTAAGATTTTTTTTTACAAAAGTACTTAATAAACGATATTATTTATTATACAATAAAAGGTGGAGCAATATTTTATAATATTTAAATCGCTGAATAAAACTATATAATCAATAGCGAATAATCCAAAATGCATTTGGCAAAATTTCAAAACACTTAAGATTGTCACAGTATCATAAAGTGGTCGTTGAGGTTGTAATTTAATGAAAATACTTATATTTAGCGTATACATAGAGAAATTTACAAACATGATACTTAATATTAGTAATTAACCAGGAAATAAATTATTTTTTTTTTCGAAATCAGAGTGTCGATGGATATTGGACAATATATATAATGGTTTTGGGTCAAAAGTCAAAACATACGTCACGTACAATTATTAATTGTCTGTTTTTAATCGAGGTAGAATCACTTCCCTTTTGTCGATAGACACGTAATTTGTATACGAATCTATAACCTTTGCGACAAGCATAACACAATTATCTACTATCAGGACGTGGAAATGATAGTCGTTACTTTAAAAAAAAATATTTCTAGGAAAGAAGTAATGTATCGGTCTCATTCATTCAATTGTCCATTATTTCCTAAACTTCTGTTTCACCGAGATTAATTGTCATACTAACTTGTCATTATGTATGGCAAGTGGAAAAGCTTAATTTTAAATGTTTTTTAGTCTCTTAAACTTTCCATACTTTCACATCTGAAGAGGAATTCATCTCTTTTTACAAGAGGAAGTGCAAAAGAAATTTAACACAACATCGTCATAATTCTGGCTGCCTAACGTCACTACGATGCTTAGATCGCTACATCACGTAATCCTTAGATTAAATATAGGTATATATTATAGGTATATTTTTGTTATCTTGGGTGTTTACGGTCGAGATATTACAGTGAATTGCCGTATTATAAAGATATATCAGTCAATTTTTATCTTCAATGAACATCTCCATACTACACGATATTGAAGAAGTGCATTGTGGCCAACTGGCACAATCACAATCTAAATAAAACTCAAAAACACTTAGGTATTATATTCTTATTTCTTAGTTTAAGTGGATCCCTAAGTACAGGGCATTCCAAGAATTTTTGTTTTCGTGACATTTTAAAATATGCATTTCAGTTTATTGTTAGTAGAGATTTTTAAAAACATGCTGTTTAATGAACCCATTTTTCATGAAATCATTAATTCATTCACAGTTTAAAGAGTTACCTATATTACTGAGCTAAAGTTAATGTTAGGGTACAGTTACACATGCTCATAAAATGTCATGCTTATTAGCATGCTTAAAACAAGCATGCTCTTCAAACTGACATATTATAAATTTAATTGACTGACACATTATAAATTAAAAACGCTGACGCAATAAATTGGACACACATGCTATTTAAGCACGGGCTGGTTCTTTGGTATTCGACATTCTAGCAAGTTCTCTGCCAGTGTGCAAGTGAAAAATGGAAAACCAAGTGAATTTTCCAGTAGACTTTGACAGTAGCATGCCCAAAAATCGCACGACCGTCGAATTTTGAGCATGCTCGAAATAAGCATGCTCATTATTAGCAATGTTTCGACACACATGCTACTAAGTAGCAATTGCTCAATAGTGGCATGCTTTCGTCATTCGTGCTAGTTATGAGCATGTGTAACTGTACCCTTACTTTTTTTTAGTAACTGTAGAGTTGCACGTCACTCTGGTTAAGTGCAAATATTGACTGTTGGACACGAGTATGGTGTCAACAAGTATTTGCATTATGCTGAAATTCAATAATTGTTGCCCTATCTTAATCATGCATCCATCCGCGAGCTACAAGTTTTATGAAAATAGTTAATTTTATCGGCCGTGTAGGATTCATTACTATTTTTCCTTCACCGTATTAGAGATTTGGATATGTGAAAAATATTTTGCAAATGAAAATTTCAAATATGGTCATTTTGTTTGTATCCTTTTACTTGGCCTTTTAAATGAAAACCTTAATAAAAGCTAGCCAATGCTTTAAAAAAATCTTTGCAGTACGCATCAGACATCATAATATCATTTGCAGAAAGTCAAGACAATTATTGTAGGTTAGCCATAAAACTTAAAATATTTACTTAATCGACTTCTGCCAGGCAGATATCATGAGCATAATAAAATAATTTACAGCTAAGCTAAGCTAGTTAATGTGATTTTTGAAGTCGTTAGCGACCACAAAATTGTGTTGAGGAAGTAAACCTTGAGAACAGTGAAGAGAATATAATACTGTAGTTCTGACTAATCGTTCAGAAAATAAACAAATAAAGCATTAAGCCACTACAGTGGCTTTTTTACTGTATTTATTATATTATTAAGTAATGATAAATTAATTTATCTCACAGATATTAATTTAACACAATAAAAGGATGGTTTAATTTTAATTTCTTTAAACTTATAATATATTTAACAGTAATATTATTTACGGTAATTCCATAAAAATAGAAAATCTAATCCTCCACCAATTCGAATGGATTTAAGCATTGGAAGTATTTCTTGTACGGAAGGTTATCTATAGATATATTATAGTCCAAGGCTGAACGTAATATCTAGTTATCAACCATAGTTACATAACCCATTGTGTACAATGACTCAAGAGTTGTATTATTTTACATTAGATTTAAGTAAGGATTCGCGCGCATTGTTTTGTATCTCTATTTACGTATATGTTTGATAAAGAGATCTATTACCAAGCATTTTCTTGTATGGCGGAAGTCTTTTGTTGTCTACGTCATAAATGTATCTTACCAAGTTATCTTAATACAAGCAATGTTTTCATACTTATACTTTCCATTCTCAAAAACGCTTTATTTCAGAAATTATAGGGAATGATTGTACAAAATACTTTACGATCATGTCCATTGTCCAACATTTTATTTTAATACTAGCAGTACCCGCGGCTTCGTCCGCATTCATGTTATTAATCGCTACAAAACTTCACTCCCTCCCTGCTCCATTGCCAAAAATGTTATTAAAATGAATTTCAGCAATTTCAGAACCCATCGTAAATATACCCTTAAACCGCCCCTGTCGCAAAATCTGTTCTTAGCGGACGTCTACTATAAACTAACTCCCTGCCTAATTTAAAAATTGCTGCACTAAAGATGAAGGACTTTCACACAAAATGAATGATTTTGATACTAACTTGCGAGAGCCCTTAAACCTTCTTATTCCGGCCCTGTCGAAAACCGTTCTTAACGGACTTCTACCAACTATTACCAATCTCCCTAACAAATTTAAAGTTTGTGGTACAAAAGATAAAGGTTTTTCATACAAACATACAACAAACCTTAGACCTCCTCAATGCGGTCCTATCGCAAAATTAGTTTTAAACGGATGTCTACTAACTATTCACTACCTCCCTGCCATATTTATAGTTTGTAGCTCGAAAAATGAAGGAATTTCATATAAACATGCGAGAGCCGTTAGGCCTCCTTAATTCGGCCCTGTTACAAAATACGTTCTCAGCGGATGTCTACTGACTATGTACTACCTCCTTGTAAAGTTTATAGCACAAAAAATGAAGGAATTTCATACAAACTTGAGCGTCTTTAGACCTCCTGAATCCAGCCCTGTCGCAAAATCCATTCTCTCATTTGCGCAATCACATGTTCTTACTGTATACCAATTTTTATAAAGATCGGTTCTACAGTTCTTGAGTTATAGCGGGACATACAGACAGACAGACAAAAATTTCAAAAATGGTAAACTGATGTCAGCGAGTCATGAAACGAATATTTATCACGAAATTCGACAAAAAAATTGAGTGTACAGACAGACTACAGATTTATATAGTAGTATAGATGTAAAAACATCTATTCGTGCCTTTGAAATACTTAAAGACAAATGTGGTTTTAAACAGTTTACTGACGTTTTCCATGCAATTTATAGATTTAATGTAGGTATTTGTAATATGCGTATTCTGATTTCTGTTATGTGTTATACCTCTTTTTACTACACGCGTGATATAATGCCGTTTATATATTATCATCAGCGACTTACTTCTTTACGGGATATTATTAATTGCACATCAAATAAATAATCACATATCAATATATTTTCATCATTTATATGCCTTTTTAAATCAAATAAATTACTTTACTACAAATAAACTGAATGTTTAACAAAACTAGTACTGCAGAAAAAAATAAAATATACATCAGCATGACATTACTTTTATCCTCATAATGCGATACAAATAAATTTATTTAAGTACAAAAATTCTAAATGTTTATCAAAAATACTAACTGCACAGCAAATTAACTAGTGCGCATGTAGAAGATACTCTTTGTCAAAGCTATCTTCGCTTAAGCTTCTTTCGATTTAGATAACATAGGTTCAAAAGGTTAATTTTAAAACCTTTTCTTTCTTTCTAGGTTGGTTAGGTTAGGTTAGATATATGACCAAATCGCACAAGCGGCCGGCGAGTGCCAATAATTAAATATTAACGCGAACGCGAATTAAAAAAAGAGTTACGAATGTGCATTAGTCATTATAAGCAGTGCATTAATAAAATTGCTTTACATTAAGATAAACAGCCGTACGTTACGAAAATAAATTGTAGTGTGTTTTCTAATACTTTTGAGTTGAGTATTCTGCTGTGCAATCAGTAATTTTGATGGAAATTTGGATTATTATTTCATAAAAAAAGTATTTAATTTGATTTGCGTTTAAATACCACCCCGTCTTTACTTCTCTCAGGTGCATGTCTGTGTACGTTAAATGAATAAAATAGTTATTGTGAGTGTATATTAGGAGAAAGACATACCATGCTATTACCGATTTTTCTATGACTTTTATCGATGTATATTTACAGGGCCGTCTTTACCAGGGGGTGCAAGGGGTGCGGTGCACCCGGGCGCGGAGCGCCCGGGGGCGCCTGCCGAGCGCTGAATATTTAGATATTTCATTGAACTTAACGCCATTGCACAACTTCATATACTTGTTACGACAAAATTATACGTATGCGCAAAATTAAATATATAAAAAAATAGTCATCAACAATAATCAATGTTTACTTTTATTACGCTTTCGGCGCTTGTCATACCGCTCATGATGTGCAAGCTAAAATGACTTTTATTACTACATAAATATCAATTTTATTTAATACAACACGCGCGCGGCAAAATCTCTAATTCAAAGACAGTGTCTTAACCTTTGACACATTGCCGCCCGGTTGCCCGCACTTGAAGCAAAATGATCTTTAAGTCAATAAATTGTAAGTTCATTTGAAAAGGGCGCGCGGCGGCGGCGCGGCACCTGTGCATCTGTCATAGGCGAGTAATTGCGCCCTTTGACATAGCCGTCCGGGCGCTCACACTTACAGAGAAATTATCTCTAAATCACTACAATTAGGTGTAAGTTCATTTGAATTTATAGCGCGGCGCGCGGCGCCTATGAAGCGTCGGTCAGTGATTGATCTGATTTCTTCTTTTAAGTAATTAAATTATTCGTTAGCTCATTTATATATGGAGCAATATACTCTATGCTCATTTCATTTGCGACAACCGCCGAATTAGCACGGAAGATCTAGCGGAGAAACCATAGTGTAAGTTGTAAGTGCATGGAATAAATGGAATTTATTCGTCATAAATAAGAGAAAAAATATCAAGGTAAGTCAATTTTATTTTTTAAGGTACAATACCGATACCTGAAAGTACTCATACCTAGCTAGAAAAATGCATCATTGACGTCATCGTGTTGGAAGGTCCTGCCTGGTTCGAATCCTAGGTTGGGGAACAAATTTTTTGTATGTATTTATTTATGAGAGAGAGTCGTGATTGTTTATTTGTTTTCAAAATAAATACAAATACAAATTCTTAATGTTAGTGATTGATACAATACAAACCAAAGTAGGTTTTTATTAAATTCTATTAAATTTAGAATAATGAAAGAAAAATTAAATATTAAATTAAAATTTGATTTTATTGTAGATGGCCGAATTAGTGGATGGTAAAAAGAAACCATCGGGTGCTCAAAACAGAAAAAGGAAACTGGAGAAAGAAGAAAAAATTAAAAAGCTAACTTCTCCGATTGACTCTTTTTTTCGACCTGGTAAGTTCAGTTAGTTCATTGGTACCTTTAAGGTACCTACCAACCAACTAACTCATAACACAACACAATTCGCTGTCTGGGTTCGATCCCTAAGTTCCTACCTACTTATTATTATTACATAATACATATCTTATTTTTTATAATCAAGAAAATTACAAGAAAACTTAACAATTATTATATACAAAGCCAATGTACTCTTAATTATTACTGTACATAATTTTGGGCGAAAAATGAGCTCTCCTGTCACCACTTATCTGTAACTGTATACCTAATGACAATATCTAAATTCTAATTAATTGTTATTTTGCGGATTGCGCACCGGAAGGCGCAATGGTTAGTAACAGTGACTCTTGTGCCAAAGGTCTCGGGTTCGAATCCCGGTCGGTGCAAATATTTGTTTAAATACAAACCTTCTTTTGGGAATTATGTTTTTTCATGAAATAGCCGCAGGCGAGAACCGCCAATTGCAATTAAAGTAAATTGTAACGGATTAGACTATGCCCGCCTTAACCTTCAGGTACTGTTTTTATTGTCCTAAAATATTATTGCGTGGCCCTGTTACCACTCTTGGTTACACAAATTGTTAACAATATTATTTTTAGGTACATCTTCGTCAACATCAACCCGACAGTTAGAAGAGACAGTCAACTTAGAAGAGAGTATTTCACAAGTTCCAGCTCACACCAGTACCAGTACCTCGCCTACTCCAAGTGAACCAATTGTTAACCAACCAGCAACAGAACCAAATGTACGATTTTGTGAAAATGTCGTGAATGATCCTGCTCTCTGGCCGCAAGTAATACCTGATAATTTAAGATTATTTTTAACAGAACGTGAACCAATTCAGATTAAAAAAAACAACTATCCTTCAGATAGTAATATGAGGTCGTTTTCAGATACATATTACAGTAAAAAGTTACAAAACAACGAAATTATTCATCGAGTTTGGCTTGTATATTCAACATCTACTGATTCTGTATTTTGTTTTCACTGTAAGCTTTTTAATATTAATGTCACTGCATTTAATGGCCCTACTGGTTACAAAGACTGGGGGCATTTGTCGAGAAATATAGAACGACATGAGAAAAGTTCAGGGCACATATGTTCTTTTAAAAAATATTTGGATCTAAAAAATAACTTATTGAAAGGGCAAACAGTAGACTCGGTAAATCAAACTGAAATAGACCGCGAGAAAAAGAGGTGGACGGCAGTTTTGGAAAGGATAATCGAAATTATAAAATTTTTGGCAGGTCAAAATATAGCATTTAGGGGCACAACTGAGAAGTTGTATGACCCAAATAATGGTAATTTTTTAAAGTTGGTGGAGAGTATATCTAATTTTGATAGTACACTATCAGAACACATTGCTCGAATTCAAAGAGCTCAGCATCGCATGCCACATTATCTTGGTCATAACATTCAAAATGAACTAATTAGTATAATTGCTGAAAAAATTAAAACGACTATAATTAGTCTTTTGAAGCAATGTAAATACTACTCTATAATTCTAGATTGCACACCTGATATCTCACACCAAGAACAACTTACTATTATTGTGAGGTTTATTTATTTAAATCCATCGACAAAACGCGCTGAGGTACGAGAACATTTTTTAGGTTTTTTACCTGTAACTGATACTACCGGACAAGGGTTGAAGACTTATTTGTTAGATTTCTTAAAATCATGCAATATTGAATTAGATGATTTGCGAGGCCAAGGATATGATAATGGGGCCAATATGAGGGGGAAAAATATAGGCCTCCAAAAAAAAATATTGGACATGAATCCTCGTGCTTTTTACGTACCGTGTGCTGCTCACTCCCTTAATTTAGTAGTAAACGACGCTGCTAAAAGTTCATTGGAAATTACAAACTTTTTCTGTATTGTCCAAGAAATCTATGTATTTTTTTCAGCATCCACCTCACGCTGGGATGAAATTATGAAACAGATACCTACTTTGACATTAAAACCTCTTTCAAATACGACGCGTTGGGAAAGTAGATTTGATGCTCTTAGAACACTACGTTTTAACATGGATAAAATTTACGATGCATTATACTCTATTTTTACAAATAACAAGTATGATAGCGACACAAAAAACATAGCGAGTTCATTAATAGCCAAATTAAAGTCTTATAGATTCATATGTTCAGTAGTTATATGGTACAATATTTTACTGAACATTAATATTGTAAGCAAAAATTTGCAAAAATCAGATGTAATTATTTCAGAGGCTACCAAAATGATTAATCTGGTTAAAAAAGATTTGGAACAATACCGCACCGATAGTGCATTTGAACAGTTGCTATCTGACGCAAAATTAATTGCTGAAGAATTAGAATGCGAAACAGAATTCAAAGAAACTGCTCGTCCACGTCCCCGAAAAAGACATTTTGATTACGAGGCTGCAAATGAGCCCATTTTAGACCCAACCAAGAAATTTAAAGTATGTTTTTATTTCTTTCTACTGGACACTGCTATCTCGAAATTAAATGAGAGATTCGATTTGCTGACGGAACACAATTCAGTTTTTGCACTCTTCCAAAACATTGAATGCTGGAGGAAATTAGAGATGCATGAAAAAAAATCTCAATGTTCTCGGCTATAAGAAAAACTAACATTTAAAAATAGATTTGATATTGACGGGGAGGATTTATACAATGAATTAGAATTGTTGCCAATATTTTTTCCCAATGCATCAACAAGTACTCCCACTGATATTTTAAGTTATATATATTCTAATAATTTAATCTCCTCATTTCCTAATATCGCAACATCTCTACGTATATATTTAACACTTCCTGTTACAGTAGCTGAAGGTGAACGATCCTTTTCAAAATTAAAATTAATAAAAAATTATCTTCGGTCAACCATGACCCAAGACAGACTGACTAACTTAGCTATTATAAGTATAGAATCCAAAATTGATACAAAAATAAATGATTTAATTAAAATCTTTGCCAACTCAAAAGCAAGAAAAATTGAGATTGTTTGATGTATATACATACAATAAATAGATATTTAGCAATTAAATAATAATATAAACGAACGTTGGAACTTGGATTGCTGGTGTTTTTCGCCATTACGATCACTGTTAATTGTAATTAATATAACTCAAAATATAACTCAAAATTCTATTGATTTCTCAACTAATAGGTTCCTTCCTTTTTGGATTTTTGCATCATGTTCTAAGTTCTTTTTCATGTTAAAATAAAAGTATAGTTTTAGAAGGTTCATCGAAAAATCTTCCCTTTTTTTTAAGTAGGTAACTTTTCCAGAGTGTTAATTCCATAAAATGGACATAATGTTTCAAATGGAGAATAGTTTTGTTTTTTATTTGTATAATTGGGTTTAAGTTGTATAATTTAAGTTTAATTTTAGTTTTGTATTTTAGAGAAGTAAATAAATTAATTATCAAAATAACGTGTATTTGATATTTCTTGGTTGACTGGGTTCTAGGACCCCTTTCACACTGCAGTGTGTCGTCGGTCGCGTGCCACGCTTTAGTGTAAAAGCAAACTAGGGCGCAGGCTAAGCTCCGCACCCCGGCGCCGAATAGGGTTAAGACGGCACTGTATATTTACAATTTTCTAGTATATTATTTTTATGTATCTTTTAAGATTAAGCAAGCCTTACAAATAAAAATGGACAGGGCAATGTGCTTTTTCGTGGGAACGAAAAATTGTGAACTTCTAAGAACTGAGATAGGAAGAGATTCTGTCGGAATGAAGTAGTAATAAGTACCCTAAATGTTAACCTGAATAATAAATAATCACTACATAAAATATAATTTAAATCAGTTCAATACCTTTTGCGCGAATAAGACTCACTTTTGTTTTGAGGTCTATTCTGTATACAACACCTACCTTACAGTCATTTTTATAAAAAAATATTTTGCATACAGATGTCTTTTTCATACTATTTTAGTTTAGATAATAATATATAAGAACAATTACCACTGTATAAAAAGTATTTTAATATTAATATGATTTACAATTAATTCCAGGCCTACAGATTATTCGGGGCAGACGGACACGCGCTAATAGACTTGTTGCAGCGGTCTTCCGAGCCCGCGCCCGAGGTGGGGCAGAAGGTGTTGTGTAGGCACCCGTTCCAAGAGTCCAAACGGGCTTATGTCATACCTAGCCATGTCGAACATCTGTATAAGGTATATTTTATATATTTTCCTTTACTTTTTAGGGTCTTATAGCCAAAAAAATATATATTATAATATTGTTATTTCAGTTTGTATGTGTATATCACAGTCATCTTACTGAGAGACTATTATAGAGCTTCAAGGTCATGTAAACCACTAGGCAATGCTGTAATTACATTGAAAAACCGCAACAGTATCTATTATATATACAAAGTATTAGAAGGATAATATATACATATAACTATTTAAAAAAATTAAAAAATATATTATATTATATTTCCTCAGGTGTATTGGAACGATGGACGTGTTTATGAAGCTCCGAAATCTTTGGCAGAAGTGCGGGAGAGAGTTCAATCCTCCTTGAGGACTCTACGCCAAGACATCAAGAGAAACTTGAACCCCACTCCATATAAGGTACAGACTAACGTAAGATTCTTTCGTAATATATAATACGAAA
Source organism: Boloria euphrosyne (assembly GCA_951802675.2). Classification (NCBI taxonomy): domain Eukaryota; kingdom Metazoa; phylum Arthropoda; class Insecta; order Lepidoptera; family Nymphalidae; genus Boloria; species Boloria euphrosyne. The sequence goes on from OX637872.1 coordinate 9,975,328, forward strand.
AGACTGATTAAAGGCAATATTTAACTCGCTTGCTCGGTTGTTCCCGAGATACGTATTATAGAGATATTCTTTATTGCACACCACAAGTTAACTTAAGATAGAGAAATAGCACAAAAGGCGGCCTTATCACTAAGTGAGCGATATTTTTAGTAAGATTCAAACTTAATGGCAGCTCGGAAGTTAGCTGCGAGTGTAGGTACGCGCATGTACATTCAAATCGACGCACGGTGGGCTGGAATCGTCAAGTGGGGACTTAAGGATTCAAATGTGTATTTTTGAATTTTATGTACTAATACAAATATTTTTTGTTACTTGTAATTTTTTTGTAAACCTAGTATTTTTCGAGTTATAGACGCCTAAACTTTGTATGAAATATTAATCGGTTTTTGGTTTAATCTGACATGTTTTAATATTATATTACAGAAATATAGCAAAAAATCAAATATGACGTCATTTATTTTTCACGATACTCACTCACACCACCCTTATGACGTCATTTGTTTTTAATAATACTCAATAGCGCGGTGACCCTCATTAGCGCGTCGGCCATTGAGCGCAGCAAAATGATGACGTGTCATTATGTGATTGGATGATGAATAGCAGGTAAAAAAATTACACGGTTACATTTGAAAAACAACCATCCTCAGTACGTTGTTACACATCGTAATAAACGCACTATCCTATCTCACATTTTCGGAATACTAATACTATTTATACGTAAAAATGTTCGATTAGGTGTCAAATATTGATATTGTTGTGCTATTAAAGGAAAGTGGAAGTGTCTCCTGGGGACACCACTGATAAAAAAACGCGCTTAGTTCTCTACCTCAAGGGTGGTGTGGAAAAGGGAATGAAAATCAATTTTCTCCAAAAGCGCAGAAAATCGCAGCAAGTGATATATCGGATAATTTGCCTAAAAAATAGCACAGTCGAATACCGAAAGCCGTTTTTTGAGAACTCTTGAGAATTAAAAGTTATTCATATAAAATCAAATTTTTTCATACAAAAATAAATTCAAATCGTGATATCTTTAAAAATATTAGGTATATACAAAAATCGCAATTTACAAAAATGTCTTGTATTTAGTGGTAGATCACAAAGCCATTATTATTTTTTTTAAAATTGCTCATCAATTTTCGTGAATCCCTAAGTCTATGGAAGCTTGATTTCAGCCCACCGTGCGACGTCCCGCTGATTGGCTGATACCTAAAAATTGCGATCTGCGCATCGGATTGTTCGATATTCGGAGCCGTCAGTTTGAATCGTACTATACATCAGCTATAATGTTTATTAAAATAGTTCAACAGTCTTAACAGTTGTCAGATATTTAAATTTATAGTTTATATCATGTATGTAATGATAATTTTATCTTTTATTTATTATATTAAATTGTTAATAGGTGGCTGTCAGTGATGATCTATATAGTTTCATCCATGATCTGTGGCTGCAGAATGCTCCCATCGGTGAACTGTCATGAAAGTCAGACCAACAGAAGTTTCATTGTCATAGGATCTTAATATATTCCAATATGTTGGGTACCATTAGTACTGTTTGAATGTTAAAACTGTACGTGTTTTAAAGAGATGATGATGATGCTAAGTAAAGCAATTTTGAGTGTTATCAGATATCTGCATCGAGTTGCATATTACATTAGTATATGTATTATATTACTAAAAAACTAATGATCATTGTATGTTTTACTTTACATGTATCCGCTGGGTGCGTAAGGCATGGTGGGGGAAACAAAAGTGATGTCAGCGCCCGCTGCGGACCAAAACAGAACTACGAGTGGCTCTTTATTATTTATGACCATAAAAATAACACGTGTGTCAGTTAAATTAAATAAATAAAATAAAATGGCTCATCAGAGTTGTTGTGTAGTCGATTGCAAAAATACTAGTAGAAATAGTAATTGTAATTTTTATAAGTTTCCGGTTGCCAGACAATGAAGTGATGGTTTGCTTATTAGATATAAAATAATTAATAATTGGGAATTTAATTGTTTTTATGATCAAACAATCACCAATAGTCGTCGAACCAACGATAATTGATCAAAATTAATTAATCTGAGCGATAAAAATAAAGATATCTAGTAAAGGGGGCCAACTTAAGGATGAACATTTGTTTAATTAATTATAAATAAATAAAAGACGTACAAACAATTTCTACATTCGAACATTAACGAACAAACGACGAACAAATAATTAAAAATAAAAAAATCCGTAAATCAAAAAAAGTTGGGCCAACCTAATTCACTTATTAAGACTTGTTTTAGTTGTTGTATTTATTTTACTTACTGTTTTCAGCTGACCCACGGAAAAAAAATTAATTTAATGTACACTCTGTGTAATATATCACATTTAACATTGAAAAAAATTTTTTTTCAATAGCTATTTGGCATACAATACATGTATATTTTCTCAAAAGAGCCACCGTGAGTTGTATCGTTAGATGGCGCTAGAGTCACGCACCCAGCGGATAGTAAATGAAACTTGTATATATTCTCTGTTAAAATAAAAATGCTTTGAAATATGGATTTGGCCTAGACAAATTGCTTTCTAAACCACTAATTTGTAGTATCTCGATAAAGGTGGAGAAGTACAAAAAAACCTTTCCACAAAACGTTAAGAAGGTATAAACATTTATACCTTGGACATCTAATGTCATGTCTGCTTTCAAGCATGTTATATAGTATTCATTTGGCATATTAATGAAATTGCTTTATATCGCCATTATCACTCAAAGAGTAAATGTTAGCTTTATAATTTATTGATAGGGAAAGGTACAACTATATATTATAGTAGTATAAATTAAGAAAAAATATTAAATTATTAAGGAGATCACAACGTATAAAGGATAATATAAAGGAGATCCCAATCTATGTGGTGAACCCCTCACTTTTTTCGCGGAATATATTTTTTAAACCATACAAATAGTGTCCGACCGAACATTCGGTTTCGGTTTCGGTTTCGGTCGAGTTTCGGCAAAAAACGGGGTTTCGGTTTAGTTTCGGTTTCGGTGGCAAACCTGCCGAAACTGCGACCGAAACCGAAACTGCATTCGGGAGTTTTCGCGCTGTGATCGGTCATGTTCGGCGAGTTGATTTCCATCCAAGCGGCTAATCATGTCGTTCATTTTGTATGTTGTCAGTTTTTGTGTTATTTATTTTCTGTAAGTTTTATCACGTGATATGGCATAAGATTAGTCATCAAAAAATAAATCAATATAACAAAAGCCCTTTTTAGCGTTCACTTCTGGGCACGGGCCTCCCTCAGTACGAGGGGGATCAGGCCATAGTCAACCGCGGTGGCCTAGTGCGTGTTTTGCTAGGTTTTCTATGCACGTTTCCTCACGATGTTTTCCTTCACCGTAAGACAAGTAGTAATCATGATAGAAATGATTCGCACATGAAAATATCAGAGGTGCGAGACCCAGATTTGAACCCGCATCACTGGGTTATCCAAGCGAGCGCGTTACCGCTGGGCTACCGCTGTCTTAAATTAACCTAACTATCTAAAAATTTTTTGGTTAATTTAACTCTCTCCCTAATGCTATACCTAAACAAAAATTAGTGTACTTGGTACTTACTATAGTGCACTAGTGGTGATAATATTGTGAATTCAGAGTTTCAAAGTTCCCTGTCAATACACAAGATTCCCATATAGGAACCGTCATGTGGCCAATCGAAATACTACTTTTGACAACTTTGTTCATTTATAGGTTGAATATAAAATTTTACAAGCGACAACAACAGATCGATGTGAAACAAAAGATAGTGGCGCAAAAAGAAAAAACATAATAACGTTTTCTTTATTTTTCTCTTAAAACATGATCCTGGTAAGGAAGTTTCGGTTTCGGTTTCGGTTTCGGCCGAAACTGAGAGCGTTGCCGAAATTCGGTTTCGGTTTCGGTTTCGGTCGTAAAAACCAGTTTCGGTCGGACACTACATACAAAACATTATCAAACAAAACATTGTCACAAAAAATTTGCTTTTTTAAAATAAAAATATACGGCAGACTTGCCTCTGCATGGAAGACTAGTGAGAGGTCCACTACATAGATCAGTCATCAGGATCCTCGACCAAATGTTATTTTTTGTAAGTGGTAAAATGTTGATTTATTTTAAATACGAATAGTTTTAAGTATACTGTAATTTTAATACATATATTACATTTAAAATGATCATAGACGTTTGGTTAAATAGACCTAAATTGCAGGTAATAATTTTTCTGTGATATCCAAACCAATATGACCCTTTAATAATAAACTACTAGTCAAAATTGTTTTAAAGATCGGTATTAGATAATGCTATTGCATTTCTAGATACAAATTATAATATGTCCCATGAGATAAGAAAAAAAAAATCAACCATTTATTAAATGTATAATACATTCAAAATGATATCTAATATCACTTGCCTTTTGCTTAGTGAAGATTAAAATACATTTTGGGAACAAATACTAACGATTAACCTTCAAATAATATGTAAATGATCTCTATAAATTTAAATTGGTTCCTATTCACTACATTTTGTGTTAAATTTGATAATAGACTAAGCAAATACCTATATGGTTAAAAACCATTGTTGGAGTGACGTATTTGCTTGACTATTATGTAATTTGAACTTACACAATAATGTTTAATTGAAAATAATTTATGCTCTAAGCATTTAGTGTCATATTCCTTTAGCTTATACTCGTATATATTTTAAAAATAGAAATAGTTTTACTTCCTTTCTCATAGAAAGATAAATATTTATATAAAAAGGTGTTAGGTATAATAATATTCCATGAAGATTTGATTGATATGGTATGGGTTAATCACTAAATTTATTTTAAAATAATATATGTATATATATATATATATTATATATATATATATATATATATATATATATATATATATATATATATATATATATATATATATATATATATATATATATATATATATATATATATGTACCACATAAAGTAATCTTTGTGTCTTTAAGTAAAATTTTGAAATGTAAACAATTACTTTATTGTTTTTAACTTAAATTACAAATGACCTACTCATTTATTCCATTAACCATCCTAAATTATATTTTGTATATAATTTAGGATTTAGGAGGCCATATTTTACCAATTTGTTATGAATAAATACTGTTTTATTTAAACAAGAAGATCAATTTAGTGCACAAAGTTTAGAATAGTGTTATAAATGTTATGCGAAAAACATAATTATGATGTTTAAAGAAATGGAATTTATAATACATAGATGTAAAATAATTTTATATTATAGTTATATCTATCTATAATTATTCCCTTGTATGATCAGTTGGATATTTTAACAGGTTGTAATCTACTTAAACATTCGCGATTCTGGTATCCTATATATTATATATAATATTTATAATATACAGTAGTTCAATATATAAATACTATATACATTTATATTGATTTATTAGATTCAGGACTTAAAATGTAACAATGTTTTTTTAATTTACATAATATAGTTTATTATTATTATTTTACATCAATTTTCTTAACATGTTTGTTTGAACAAATACAAAATAGTTACAACAAAAGGTATCCATAGTAAAGATTATTTTTATATAAACGATATACAATATACATTTACGATAAAAATAATAAATCATGTTAATGTAATATTCAAGAAGATAACAGGCTTTTAGTTACTAAGTAATATTATGTGTGCCTTTATAGCAGCAATATCATGCACATTTTACATAATATGTAAGTAGTTGTAACATATTAGCTATATAAACATTTTAATTGCACTAAATGTAAATTTTGGAGTAAATAAATTTATCAAACTTATTTTTTTTAATAAACACTAATTATTTACAGACATTTTTTTATGAGAACACAACATGAATATAAAATACTATAATAAGTTGGCATGAAGTATAATTATTTAATTGAATTTAAAAAAATGTATAAAAATATGTAAATTCTTTTAATAAGATTTTATTAAATATTTAAAAATTGTCCATTTCAATACTTGCTTACTAATGTATATTTATTTTTTTTACATTCGCATGCAAAAGGCAGAAACAAGTTTTAGGCGATCGATTTAAAATATTTCTGACAAAAAATTACAAATCTAAAATGATAAAGAGTATACTATCTCTCTAAAAAATACTTTCTCTCTAAAAAATAAAAAAAAATATGAAAAGTTTTAAGAACCGTCAAGAAAATATTTCGATTTTAAATTTTTTCGTAGTAGCCTTATCAATCGACTACCTATGCAATAAAATGTTCAGCCATAATGTTCTCATGTGTAGTTAAATTCGCACGATTTTTAGATGTTTGTCTGCCATTCTTCAATTTAAAAAACTTTTTATAGTCTTTAATAATTTTATAATAATAGGCAAATAATACTACTTTAATAATAATTTTTGAGATAAAACGAAAATGCAAGAGCAAGTTCAGTTTTGCCACGTCAAGAGACGATCTTATTTTCTTAACGATTTAATATATATGGCTTTCTTTTTGAACATGACCTCTTAATTCTAGTAAAACTAGGCTTATAGGCTTCGATCATATCGAAGGTTATAGGTGTATTAACAATTGTAAAAAAATCAAGTATTCATCATTGGACATTAAAAAAAAATTTAAATTTCTTCTCCATGGCACTTGACATTCACGGAGTATGTAATTTGTGCTCAATTTGTACGCTTTGAAGCTATTTAATAAGTGAATTGAATTGAGAAAAATTTAGGACGAAGAAAAAATTGGTTAGGAATTACGAGAGAATATAGAATTGTATTATACATTAATTATATGGTTAGGTCAGACATAACGTTTACTTGAGCAGTCGGTTAAAATCGGTCAAGATATCCGGTCAAGTGATGTTCTCTCAAACCGTCATACACACTGACCTCTATAGTCTATAACATGGAGATTAGAAACCAGGAGAACCAAGGCCCTACAATGTAGTGTCTCAGAAATATTGTCTAACCAAGGAGGCGCTGCGATCGCTATGTTGTCTCAATGCCTAACTTCACGTTGTCACAACAGTGACAGTACTCATAAATAGCTAACTTCACAGATACTACTTACCGCCGGCAGCGCGTTGTAAATTCTACACATTTTCAGAGACATGCGGGTAATGCTTTAGTATGAAGCGATGGTCCTCCTGGTTTCTAATCTCCATGCTCTATAATACCACTGGACAGGCTGTTCCAAGCGTGTGACAGCAATTTTTTGTGTCCATTTGAAGCGCCACTAGCGAGAGTCCCGAGAACTAATTTTGACGTATATTGCCAATGATAGAGAATTGAGGAGTGTTTGTTTACTGTAAAGTAATTTTACATTTTCGTTGTTAATATAACATAAGTAGTAATTATGATGATTAAAAAATAAAAATCTTTATTTGAAACAGTTTTATTGATTGTAAAATCTTATTATTACAAGTTATCGATATTTGCTCGCTGATATCGACATCATTAAGTTTTAGTACCACGAACTCTCGCTACGTCCGACATCGGCGGACAGCGCCAAAATGGCGAATATCAAGTAGCCACAATTCACAAAAGCACGTTGACAACAGCCAGTCCAGTGGTATTATAGAGGTCAGTGGTCATACATCATACATGTCATGAGTCATCATAAGGAAAACTCAAGCAATATATAGCGCATGGAGATTAGAGCACCATGCTCTATGGGAAAACTTCAATATAATTATTAACCGTTACAATGTAACAAAAATGAAGAATTGAATTTCCTTTTTCAGATAGTTAATTTATATTTTAAAATAATATCTGCATTATATTTTTTGCCGTCCATTTTATTCATAGCTATGTTGCTGCTAAGCTGACATCTATGCAAACAAAATATTCCTCAGAAGTCAGACCTCAATTTTCATGATTGTGAGTTGTGACATTCATATGGCAACATTCTCATATAATTTTTGAAAGTAAATTATTTATTTGACAAATAACCTATTGAATCTACTGTAAAGACTGATTTTTTACAATTTTTACTCAAATAATAAGCTAAATAAGTAAGTGAACTAGATAACGGTGCAAGCAACAGATAGAAAATAAATTACGCTGCCATAAATTGTAAGTATTTAATTAGAATTTATACCCGTGACTATAAAAGGAAACGTAGTTTTTATGATAAAATGACCCGCTTATTCTAATTTTACTACAAAAAGGACTACTAAATAAATCGGCTTATTTAGTACTTAACATTTTGTTTCCTGTATATTTATTTTTGTTTTTATGCCAATCAATTAACAGCTCACTAAATTATGTTTTCCTGTTGAGCTTATACACAAAATTGGCTCATTATTTCGGAGACTTTTAAGATTCATACTTCTTATGATCTATGAAACTTGTTTCAGTTTTTGCTAAATGTATACGAAGAATTATAAATAAATGAAACAAAAAATACATAAATCCTATTAAAATTCATTAATTAAATGAATGTTATTTTTATAAGTTATTGAATTAAATTTTACAAATCATGACAATATTGCAATTTCATTGGTTTTATAAGTGTGTCAGTAAAATTAAAATATTTTAATTCTTCACTTTAAAAACTGATAACTTAGTTTATGGAGTGATACTATTTTTATGAAGTTAGTCAATTGTTAATACAACACATTTATTGTCTAGTGTGAATTTAATATAAATTATATAGTGAGGGGGTTGAAAGAGTTTCAAAACAATAATATTAAATATAACTTTCCATCTATAACTCAATATATTTATATATATATATATATATATATATATATATATATATATATATATATATATATATATATATATATATATAGACTTAATGACAGCTAAAAAGCCCATAAATCACTCATTATTATTTCAAACATCAGAAGACACACTTCAGATACATGTAGCGTCTCTCTTAACTCTCATTTTTTTCAAAAGTGCATAAAAAATAAAAACAAATGTAAAGAATATTGATAATTTTTTTTTAATTATAAGTTGACCGCTTTTGTAACAAGAAATTCATACATTGCAATTGGCCTGCATGCTTGGTAATATAATTTTGACTTTGTAGGAAATCCCAAAAGTTATTAATTTAGCTTTAGGTTTTAGATTTTCACTAGGATGCTTGCATTCTATTGAAATGTTCTACATTTTATATGATATGATGGCTAAATACCGTTTCCTGATGCTGGAACTGGGTTGCACTAGCCATGGTCACAGACAGACACTATAGTTACACAGGATAAGTTCTATAATTATTTCAATTGTAATGATATTTTATTTTATAGAAAATTATAATAGTAACCTATGGCTGTAATATAAAACGTCATTACAATTTAGTACTCATATAACCTAGAGTTGGCTTAAAGATTTACCTATAAGAAGCAAGTGAAAGTCACTAGTTATTGTCATTGTAACTGTTTAGTTTGAGGCTCAATCAAAAAACATTAAGGAAGTTTCCTAAAACTATGTAGCACTTTTATATCTAATAATTAGGTATTTTATTTATAATAATGTTTAAATAAAAAAATGAAACATTTCATGATTTAGGTAGTATAAAAAACTTAGTGTAACCACCCTGCGTCTAGGTGGATATGTGGCTTGATGCATATAACTGATGGTCGAGCTCAGTGGCGTGCCATAAAAAACGCGTAAATTCAGTAGTTGACGAAAGCATGCTGAATAGTGAATATGACTAATTTTGAATGCAATACATTTTTTCCCAAACATTTCATTTTATGTATAATGCTATACCTACCCATAATATGTATATTTTTCATAATACTGCTAATGTTTAAACACAAAATCATTTTCCTGTTAGATACGCAGGCGCGTCTCTCTTGCACCCAAACTAAGGCTGCTACTATAAAAGTTTGTTTTTGCAAAGCTTACGTTAATTATTTCTGTCAAATTATTCATTTTTATTACATTTATAATTAAGATACGTAAAACATACTAGGTACGTACTGAAAAATATTGCCATGTTCCACTGTAACTCATAAATCAAAACATTAAGCCTTTGGTCATACCGTACATAATATTTAGTGACATTGAATATGTATAGCGTGCTCTGTGCACTGCCAAGAAGAGAAGTCACGTCATGTCACATGTGAATGATCTAATCTCTTGTAAAAGTACACACGTGGCTTAAACCACAGGAAGTCAGTAGCATTATATGGTATAGCAATACATACTAATGTGTATTGTATTTTAAAATATTATGTGGTGTTGGTATAAAAAATTGGCCTAATTTTTCATAAGAAACACAATCATATGAAAGTAAGGTATTAATACCTTGAACAGTATCAAAAATGTTTATAGGTATCGAGATAAGTCTGTCCTTTTAGACCAAAAGCTTTGCGGGCTCCTTAAGAGCACCGCGAATAAGCTCGGGTGGCAGGATGCGCCAGGCGGGCGGCGCATCCGCCCTGCGTCAGTCCCGCCAGTCGCCCGCCGCCGTGCGCCCGGCCGGCCGCCGACCTCACGACCTCTCACATCGCACTATACTTTGTTATGCCATACACAATACTATCACACGGAAATGTCATATAAATGATTCTCAACTCATTATTAAGCGTTATAAATGTGTAGAAAAATATATTTATTATAAATAAACAGTGTTGATATTTAATGTTACGATTTCTCAAAAGTTTATGTATGTTCTCAAATAGAGCTATATTCTATGAGATTTTTATTTAAAAATTATGTTTAAAAGTTGTTGTGCACGGCCAAATAAAAAGATTAACAAGAGCAAATCAAAATCTTTAAATATGGATTCTCTCGCTGACACCTCGCAAGGTAATGAGAACTTGGAGATTAAAGACAATAGCAATGCAAATTTTGCTAAGCAGGATGACCAGGAAATCACAAGTAATTTGTCTGAAGAAAGTGCTAAAAAAGAAGTTGATGTAGACAAACATGATAATCCTGTTGTACCTGATATTATCTGTACAGAGCAAACTACAAACTCTGATGCAAACGATTGCATTGATGAAGATGCTAGCACTGATGACCTATTCGCTAAAGGAGATTTCACTAAAAAAAGATTTTCAGTTGATTATAACAAGCGCCGGATAGATTTTAAAAGATTTTCTATTGATTGTAGTAGGAATGTTGCTACTTTAGAGGAACTTGTAAATCTCGAGAAAGAATTAGCTAGAACAAACGTTGATGTACGCAAAGGAAGACGTAAATCTACGGGTATTTTAAAATCGACTTCTGATAGTGGGGATATTGGAGGTAGTCGTCTCAAAATAAAACAAAACTCTTGTTCGGATGATGATGATGTATTTGAGAGGGAAATGGTATTAAGTGATACAGAGGGACCTAGAGAACCCCCAGCTACCCCTGTTGGGCGTGATGAATTGGCTTTACGGAGACATAGGTTTTTTTCGGATTTAGTGTGTGCCGCTAGAGCTGCTGTTGAACATAGAGTAAGATTTGATCCACTGGGACCAGTCGTTGCTGATGGTGGTAAGAATATACGATAAACACTACACTACGCCTTATGACGTTTTACTTTCGATTATTTACTAGCTATAACAAAAAGCTATGATTTGCCTGTAATAAGGTAAAAAATAGACAATTCTTTTGATTATAAAATTTAAGCTAACAGGTTTAGGACGGGAAAAAATCAATGCGGTTGGCAGATATCCAAGTAAACGCTCCACTCTCATATCTCAGATACTCCAGCTTCCGATATAACGCAAACAGCAAAAATATTCTGAATAGCTATTGATATGCATACCTATATCTAAAAGGGCGGGAGATAATATTATCAGATAACAATCTTTGAAAGTTCTAAATAAAACTATTTCATAACATTTTAACTATTCTTAAAACATAATTAATAATTATGTAATATGTAGGCACATTGTGCTATATATAGCTGATATGTATCGAACATTAACTCTCCATAAAGATGATAATAAAAATGGATCCACCGTTAATCTCAAAGTAGCCCCATTCAATAAAATTACTAAGTTATTACTTTGAAAGCAATTTTATGACACTTTTAAGGCCACTTAGGTTTACGAGGATAAAAAAAAACAAACAAAATATTACAGGAACATTTATACATTTTTTTATGAGCACATATTCATATTTGAAACAATATATTGTTTCTGTATCTATAAAAGTAGTATATCACTGTATATTTTCTTAGTTGTATATTTCCGTGGATGTTAATACTGCATAGATAACTACAAGCGAAGAAAGATATATTTAAGATAATATCATCTTACATTGTGATATTTCAAGCTGCATATTATGATATCATCGACGAAGGCGAAACGGAATAGATAATAATCTTTATGAATGTACATTTTTACTATATTTTACGTAGAGATGCGGTTTTAAATTAAAAAAATAAGTTAATTACAAACTCTTTAGTGCTGGTTTGTTGATGTGGCATACCGTCTTTATTTGAAAGTTATAAAGACTAACGGCAAAGTGTATTCATTACGATGTAAGTAACAAAGCTAGGTGAATAACATCTAGCTTCACAACTGGTATTTAATTAGTCGGAACCGCTTTACAGGAATATTCGCGGGTAGTTAAAACGTAACAGTTAGTATAAAAATTATTTTATTTTAATAAAAGTTATAAAATGAAATTAAAAATAAATAAATAGGTATAAAATGCTTTACAATTTTATGTAACTGGTTTATTTTTCTGTCCAAACTATTTTTACTATAGTTTTATTTTTGCATTGAATTTCTTTAAGTCTTTAACGTTTCGGTCATACATTATCCATATGGTCTACGTCAAATGAGTCATATTATTGTTAAGTGGACCAAGCGGTAAGGCGTGTTCACAACCATGATGTCGACCTTTGCTAGTTTGCTAGTAGAGTTTCTAGAGAATGAGTGACCGGCGAACAGCCGGTTGGTCTGATTCACAGTAACATCCGTCCTCGAAGTTCGGACTGGCTGGAATCAGTGTTGGACGGCGTACGCGCACGCCTACACGTTCACATATTATGTGCTCAGTGTGTAATATTAATTTGTTTATAATAAGTGGTATTGTTGTTAGTGCATAAAAAGGGAATTAAAACAACCGTTAATTTAAAGTAAGTGTTGTAATTTTTAATATATTTACATAAAACGTATCTAGTAATATGTTGTTTATACTAAATTAAATATTACCGAAACTAAGTAAACGTAAAAACAGGAACACAAATTCGAACAGTCGATACAGTCAGCTTCCGATGACACATCATCGTAGTGAATAATAATAATAATATCATTATTATTAAAACTATAAATAGCAGTGCTATTTTAAAATTATCTTAGTTTCTAGAGCGGAGATACAAACTTCGTTCATCGTATAATATATACGAATATCTGCAACGAAGCGAACAATTTTATTAGGATTTAGTTTCTTGGCTGTAGCTTTAAAAGTGTAAAGAAATGATTTTGAACTTATATTTCAATCTACTCGGACAAGTAAAATAAATTTGCCTAACATCAGTGCTAGTGCAGTCACCTGTATAATAAAAGTTCCATTCGACGTAACCATCCAGTAGATCTCTACAACTAACCTTCAGGCACATACAGATAATTCAGAATTCTTATTTATAATTATATATACATAATATTTATTTTTGTGTTTATATCCTGTTAAATATTTAGATTATGAGGATGACAATATTGTCGTAATATCTAAAAATTAAATTGCCTTAAATTATGCTTAATAATTTTATTTTGTATTATTTATATTAAGTACTTGGTACCTAATTAGAACTACTTAGTAATTAATAGAAAATAATTAAGGGCTATAAATATACATATAATACTTAAAGCATTAAGCGTATCATGATAGGTAATGGACGAATTTAATTATTACGAGGTAAATTATAATAATTAATTACTTTACCATAACAACATTACAAAATTCTAATAAAACTACACAACCAAAATATCTTTCGTCGGAAAAATGTATGTTCCTATTTTTTTCTCGTACTTGTTTTAAGCAAAAGATTTTTTTATAATTTTTTTTTATTGTAAATAAATAATATTTTTTTAGTTTTGTCGTATTTGCCACCTCCACATAGTACGAGTATTTGTCATCTCCACATAGTTGTCATACACAACTATCTAGAGTTTCATAAAGTGTAATTTAACTACTTACTGTTACTTCATTACTATTACGAGTAAGTATTACCATTAATTAATTAAATGTATAAATATTGTCTATGTCATGTTGACATACTACATTTTGTGGCACTACCGAAAACTTTAACAAATTAAAGCGTATACTCTTTAGTTGGAACTGCATAATTTAGGAGCGTTTGCGACGCTGTTCTTTGAAAAGAAATCCGTCATTAAAAATGTACCTATTCTGGGTGCTTGAGGGTCGAAAAAGCAAGTGGAACAAGTTAAATAGTTCTACTTATTTTCACCCTATTTCCAAAGGCTTTGCATTTTATAGAGTTGATTGTTGGAATTAGGAATTAATAATTATAATCTATTTGCAAAATTATTTCGTGATAAGTTAGTTAAACCATCGAGTGGGGACTAATAATAATATGTCAAACTTTACTGTATAGAGTATACGGTGTCTATTTCGGTTTATTGCTAACGAACACGGGCGCAGATGGCGAATTAATTAATTACATTGTTTGTATAATTTTTTTTTCTATAAAGAGCAATATATTGTATAGAACATTTACGTATGTATACCTATTAAATAGTTAATAATTTAGGTTACTTTCTATTATTATCTGTGATCATTTTTTAATACGGTAACAAACTATCAAAATCCTTAAGCATTGTTAATAAATATAGTATTGCATAATAAATTCATATGTATGACGTATACGAATTGTGTATTGGAATAAAGATAGAATATAAATTAATAAGATCTTATCAATGATAAATTTTGAGCTTTTATCCGGAAAGCTTAATGTTCATAATGGAAAGTGTATATATACGCTTTAGAAGATTCGATAACTTATTTATAATAAGCAGCTTAATGTCCATAACTTACATATTCAAAATAAAAATATCTTCAAACAATATCTCAAACTAAAAGTAGAATATTTTGTGTAACTATGTATTACTACCTAATTATTCCAATTAAAATTAAAAATGTACCTCGTAATTACATAATGTTTTTATAGAACTTGTAGCCTATATGGGCATTAATTAATTAAAAGTTTTAAAGCTCTTGTAAAGCGTTAAGCAGTTACAATTTTTAAAATAAAACTTAGATAGGTTTCATCAAAAACTGTTTTTTTAACAATCTTTTCTTGGTTTAAGCTTCATATTTTATAAAAAGATGCCAGCTTATTCAGCTTTTTGTATATAACTATATATTTCCATGTAGATATACCTACCTACTATAAAAATTTATGATTATCACAGATAACATTAGAACTATACGATGTACCTTTTGTTTTTTTTACCGTCGCGTATAAACGTTTATCATTTGCTTATTAATGTCATTAGTAGTCTTATTATAGTGCATAATCATTACGTCTAGTAATTGATACAAGTTTGAGTAACCGACTTCATTTGCGGTTGATCATAATCATTGGGTATTGTGCTAGATGTGGTTGTGCATTCTTGAAAGTGATTGTTGTTTATTCTTAGTTCTCTCATTTCAAATATCATTATAATATTTATAATTATTTATATAATGTTTTCTATGTATCGCATACTCAGTGATCGATAGTTATAAAAAAATATTACTTATGTAATTTTGAAATACTTATAAGTAGGTATATCATAATGAATTGTATTTATACTGAAGGACGTCATTTTAAACTTCTATTTCAATATTAGCATTTGCTAAAGTAAACTGAATTTTCTGCTGACTGGCAAGTGGCAACTGCTTTAGACCATTGTGATTTTAGTTTTCAAGAGGGCTTAATCCCTAACTTAAGATACATATTGTGTGAGGCGTACCATGCTTAATTATAAAAATATAAATGTTAAACGTGTTAGGCCAAAATTTGATAACAACGGTCAACGAAACAAAGTCATCCGAGATTTTTTTATAACTTATAGAGTCTGCGTTACTCTTACGTTATGTAATGTGATAAAAATCTCCAATTTGAGATAGGTACTTTGCTAATTATTTCCTGGAACTCTTCTTTAAACATATGTAATTAAATTTGTTGTACGCGCGCATTACGTAACGACGTTAGTCATTTTATACTGACCTTGGCCGTGCAATGGCACGAAAATAAATGTGGGTACGGAACCCTTTTGGATATTGTAGAGCTCTATGGTAAAACTAGCTAATTTTACAGTAAAACTCTACAATATCGATAGTAATTTTGTAATTGTTAAGCATAGAAAAAATTCTTACGAATTGATTAGGTATATACTTATATGAGTTTGTAACAAGAGTATCTTTTATATTATTAATTATACTACGTATCTTATTGATTCCAAGACGTAATTGTTCTTCGTGAACTCCTCTCCCTAATTTAATAATAATGAGAAAAATAATAATTATAGCTCATGGTCAGAGAAATGGGATAGATAATTAATTCCGTTTAACGGCAGATATTTTATCAGAAAAATATGTTTATAAACCTATACGCACTTGATAGATCTTATTACGAATCGAATCGAATGATTATTACTGAATATTTTCGATCAAAACAAAGCTCTCGTTTTGTATAAAGTATTAATTTAGTAGGTAAATCAGATTCCTTAAGGATTTTATTTCAGTAGTCCAAATATATTTCTTTTACTTAAGATCCATCCATATACCACTGTATGCCATCACTGTTTTCTGCCGATTTCCGCCTGTACTATCTGAATATTAATTTCAAGGTATAATATAGTAACTCTACCGTGTACCGTGTATGTACCAGCTAGGTATTTTTCATTTAAATAATTTTCTTGTTTGTTGTTTGCATTATAAGTACGTGATAATTTATTAAAGACGTGTCTAGGAAGGAGTTTTTCTGAATATTTTCAATATTTTATTTTATTATTGTACTTCTCTAGGTTGTTTACAAGGCGTTTTATGAATTTAACGCCGTTTCAATGTTATATATAAACAAGAATGAACCACACATTATTTCTTGACAAAATGCCAATTCAGATTTAGAATTATAGTACTTATATATTTTATTATTAATACCTAATTTTAACCTCATTTTTTCAAATATTTTTTATTTTGACTGAGGTAATTACGAGTATTATATTATTGTAATGAGCTAATGAATTCTTATCATCTTATGTCTCATTCATTTCTTAAGAATTACATCGTAATGTTTCGTTTAGCTTTGCTTTATCACATTTTAGTAACAACAGGTATTTATCGCACCGTATCTTTCAATACTTAGTCATTTGATAATAAATATCCATTGACGCTGCATTCGTGGTGAAGTGATTATTTTGTGTGAATAATTGAGTTTTTTTGGAGATATTTATTGTTTTGCTGACAACGTTAGTTTTATTATTTATTAATTATTCGAAATGGATAACAAGAGTACTAGAAATATGAGACACTTGATAGAAATGTTTGATAGAACTCGAACTAATACGGACGAGGAGGAGGGTGCGGTCAATTCTGTACTTTTTGAAGCTAACCAAGATAATATTGATTGTGAGTTAAAAGGTATCTAATTATGTTACGAATATAGTTACTAATTCGTTTTGTCGGTTGATTAACTAAATAATTCGGTAAATGATTACCCTCTAAATCTAAACACACTTTTAATTAGATTATCTTTTTACTGTTGTATACCTAGGTATAATAGAAAAGTAATGTGTAGGTTCTTAAAAATGTGGAATTGGCAAAAATCTAAACAATCTTTAACATTATGTCCTTTCGATATTTACTTTCGATAAGGATATTAAAATCGCACTGAATTAATTTAAAGTATGTTATAGTTGTTGTTACGTAATATATTTTTAAAGTACGTTATAATGTTTTAAATAACGTAGTAATTTTTGTGCACTCATATTCATTAGTCACTCATGACAGTTGATGTAAGATGTGTAACAAATGCTTAACATATTATATTTTGTTCTCAGGCAACGAAGTTGAGCAAACATCTGCTGGTCATAGCACGGCTGCTGATCTCGAGTCCCTCATCGAGCGGCTGGAGCGCGTGACGTCACGCTTAGAGCGCTTGCCCGTTCTGCGCGAGCGCACTCCAACTCCGCCTTGCTCTCCGGTACCCTCCCCTGCCGGCGACGCCACACAAGCACCATTGATTGCAAGTTTTATAGAAACTGACGATATGAGTATCAACGGGTACCAGGACTTAGTGCAGGTTAGATGGATTGCTTAATATCTATCATGAAGTCAGTCAAAGTAATTGTTGTTATACTTCTTTAGATTTTTTAAATTTTGACTATTGACACTTATTCTAGATGAAATTTTAAGAGATGTTATAAAGATGGCAAATCCAAACTTTATACCGAAATATAGTAAAATCTACCCACATTATATATTAATCCTTTAAATATTTTACAAGTCATAAAAGGGCGTGTGCTATGTATGAAAATTGAAATCATAAGATAAATATAAAATCCGTTGAAGGATGTTTGTTATTCGTTACTAAAACATCGATTTCAAACACTTGTTACCGTAAGTAGCGTCATGTGACAGTTGAGACAACACTGTAACTTGTAAGCTGATAGATAACACAAGGTGATTAGTACTGTTTACTTCTTAGTACATACTCGTATAATACACAATAAACATAACCTTTTGTGTGCTGGCAACACTAAATTTGATAGTATAATAAAACAAGATAAAAATAACTTTATTTATGTCTAGCGATAAAGATCAAATAGTAATAATAATAAATGAAGGAAAGTATCGCTGTGAGGCTTTTGTTTACGCGCAGAAAGTATCAAACTAATCAATTTCGATTAACAATGATCGCCCTCGTTTATACAAGTACAATTTGTTAACATTCAATATAACTTTATACTACATCCCCGAAGCATAAAGAAATTTTGTTTACAAATATTTTATACCATTTCTAAACTCTTAACTAAAACAAAAAACACGTTCACTCAAATAAATAGATCTGAGTTTTATGACTTAGGATAATAAGTGTGACGTAATATTTAGTACCTAATTAAATTTATACATAATAATTTTCTTATAATATAATATAGTTGTGTAGTATTTATTCTCAATTCCTTCTATACTGTGATAAATGGTACGGTAGGTCATTAATCATAGTTCGATGATTGTATCAAGTGTAAATAGTACCTATTGAATATCACGAGCTTTTATAAACACGTTATCTATTCGTAAACTGCGAGAATCGTTGTGTATAAAGGGTATTAATTTTAATAAATAATCTGAACACATTCGACACATGTTAGCTTACACACTCTCGGTTTTATTATATGCATTCTCGGAACGAAATACTTTTAAACTTCATATAACGACATAAGAAGAGCAAGATGACCTTTTTGCAAAGTACAGGTCATTCACTTTTAAATTAACAGTATCTTTATAATGCTCCAAAAACGGGGATAATGTATTAATGACTTATTTACATTTTACTGCCATCAATATTTATAGCATCGTATGTGAAATACATGTCATTTATTTTTACCGTTTTTATGAGATGAGCTTTCAAGAGATCAAATATTGTAAATTTATACCGCAATAGATGGAGTTTTGTGAGAAGTTTCGGCTTCTTCCATTGAACAAATATTTGAAGAGTACATATTGCTACGTATTTTGTCTAGTGTTCAGTTGTTCTTAGATTTTATTACCACAAATTCTTATACAACTTTTAACTTAGTTGTTACAGTATAATACTAAATTGCTTTTATACGTAAAAATATTGTTCTAGGGTCCTCTGCTTACTTATCTTCAGTTGTCGAAGCAACTCGGCGGCGACATTGCCACGCACGCCAACCTCGTTAATGATGCTTTTCAGTAAGATTCTTTATTTTTTCTACATTCTTATTTAAATATTAAAACTTAAAAGTTAAAACAGTGGAAAAAAAATCTGATATTTATTTGATACAAAGCATTCCAACTGAGAGGTTTTATGAAAAGATTTTTTTAGATTATATTTTTAAAATATTTAAAAATGCATTTAAAAATTATTACAATTTTTCCACTATAGGGAACAGTTGCGCTACATTCAGTTAGCGACAACGCGGTCTAAGCCATCGCAGGCTGAAGAGGTTCAACTCTTAGCACCGACAAGCGAAAAGATCTCGTCAATCCAACAATATCGCGAGAAAAATAGAGCCTCGCCTTTCTTCAACCACCTCTCAGCTATATCTGAGAGTATCCCAGCTCTGGGATGGGTGGCCGTGTCTCCCACACCAGCCCCGTATGTGAAGGAGATGAACGATGCTGGTCAATTTTATACCAACCGTGTCTTAAAGGAGTGGAAGGAGAAAGACAAGACTCATGTTGAATGGTGCCGCGCTTGGGTGCAGTTGCTATCTGATTTGCAGGCATATGTAAAGCAGTATCATACCACAGGCTTGGTTTGGTCTGGTAAGTCTGTTTTTCCTTATATATTCACATTCATATGCAGCATTTTAAAAAACATCATGCTTTTACCAACATGTATTTATATTATACCTAGTACAGTATTATCCACGTGCTAGAACTGCGACCTTCTTTGCACTGCCTATTTCTAAGCTAGCAGGCCTGAAAGACTTTGTTCTTTTCTTTTCGATGTATACAATTTATTAATTATAATAAGACGAAGGTGTTAGCTACTACATGTTAATGGAATTACCTATAGATATACATAGTAGGTATATACGTAAGTATATAAAAAACGGCTTAACGTTTATTTCGTTAAAGCGAAGGCAGTGTGTTTATCGCTTTAATATTGCTTACATTATTAATACTTTAAAGTACTAAAAGTAGGTCACAGTTAGGTAATATTATGTTAGTACTTATTATACTCGTGCCGTGGCCATACAGAACTAACCTTGAAAAAATAGGTTATCTCGTACCCAGGACCAAGAACTTTTTAATTAACTTTAGCTAGCTTTTGTTTCGTGTATTATAATAAAATTACAGACAGCTTTCAATGTTGTACTAACATACTTTATTTTGTATATAATATCGTTAGTATTATTCTTCTAGGCATTAAATACGTTAATTCAACATACGAAGTTAGTGATAAAAATGTAAATTTTATATTATATGCATGTAATAATTTATCTAAAATTCTTAATCTTATTTAATATTTTAATTTAATCTTTACTTGAAAATGTTAACGAACAAAATCTTGCACGAAGAAAATATTTATTTTAAGTTTTATTTACTCAAATGTGTATACATAGGTATATATGCCATTGATCCCTTTTATTGGAGTAAATCTCGATTGCTACTACTATGTATTTCTCCAAGGACAAGGAATCAATATCGTTATTGGATACCTCTAAAAAGGATTGCCAAATATTTACTGTACACATAGTTTTTTTTTCGTGGCCATTTTAGTTTTTTCTGTTGTGCTTTTATAGTTTATTCGATGTTGTTAAAGTGTATAGTAAAAAAGGAATTATTTTTACACAACGTTTTCAGTCATACTTTTAAAAAATAATGTGTGAGTAAATTTAAAAACATCAAACATTGATTATTTTGATTTACCAGCTACGTGTGTCCTAATACTATATTTCACCACCAGCAAAGAAAAATTTTGATATTTACTATACATACTTAGAATTTGGACGAGTGTATGTTTTACTCGTATATTTTAATACTAGCGACTCACCCTCGCTTCGCTCGGGTTCGTCCCCAGGTCTCTCTTTAGTATAGTTTAAAAATGACGTAATTTCCATATATAATCGCGTAAGAAACGCTTTCATTCGACCGTTTTTTCTCCGATTCCCTTTGCAAAACGGACTACCACGTAAAAGCCTTTTTATTTTTTTTATTTTTCGGTTTTTTATATAACCTATGACACTCAGCAATAATGTGGCTTTCTATTGGTGAAAGAATTTTTAAAATCGGTTCAGTAGATCCCGCGATTACCCCCTTATAAACGACATAATATGGTTGCTTGTGGTACTGCTGCCGACAAGAGTCTTGGTTTCAGTCCCGGGTCAGGCCAATACAGTAATTAGGTTATTTGCCATCGAATTGGAGTGATATTGAACACCTCCAAGTTTCCACTTAGACTTTTTTACACAATAATGTTTACAACAATGGTTAACAATATAGCTTTTTTGACACTGATCGCCGCACCATGAAGAAATTAGATCAGTGTAACAAAAAAAATTAGTGTGCAAGTACCAGAGTTGACGGTGTTCTCAGGTAAGGGTGGCGCTCCACCGCCGCCCCCGCCCGGCGGCATGCCCCCACCACCCCCAGCTCTCCCCGACGTGGACTTCGCCAACATGCCCGCTGATGACCGAAGCGCACTCTTCGCCGAGATTAATAAAGGAGAAGCTATAACTAGTAGTAAGCGCAATTTTCTTGTATAGCTATTTGTTCGGATAATTAAAATAATTATTTGTATGTGAAAATGTAATTTTCTTCATGTAAGGAAATATTTAGTTTTAGAATTTATATTTGTGTTTGTTAGGAACGCGTTAATACAATTTAAAGAAACGTAATCGTAATTTTTAAGGTAGTTTACCTTCTATTTCACTATGATACTATACGACGTACAGCGTTAATTAGTAGGCACTGGCGTCCCACCTTTAGAGCAAAACCTTTAACAGCTAATTACACATTGTAAATCGCAATTTCCTTGCACATCTCCATACTATGCATATTATGTTATTTATTTAATTCTGAAGCTTACATTTTTCCTTTAAGGTTTTGGGTTCGACTTTTCATCTATGATCTTAATACACGATTCAGTGCTTTAATAATATTATACATCGAGGCCTTATTAGTAATATATGTACAAAGATTTCATAATGTTCCTTATGTTACAAATATTTATTTAAAATTAAAATATTACAAAAAATACAATCTATTAACAGATTGTCACAATGCGGCTTTCGTATTTCATAACCAGCAATTTTATTCGAATTTCGAACTTTAAAGCTAACGAAGCTCCAATCCTCTTCAATTGTGAATGGCTCACTCCGAACAATTCTGTTCCGTCCATTGTTGTTTGGTTTCAATTTTTGTAAATTATCTACTTCAACTCATTGAAATAATAATGTATCCTTGAATATATGTAGCAAACCAAACAGAATCACAGAATATAAAAAATGATAAAAATATGTCAGCACGGATATTTTGCTTACTACTCTTTTCAACGCTAGGCTAGCTTTCATGTCAGCGTGCTTTGTAGCGGGTATAAAATGTGAAACTTGGTACTATCCAACAGTGAATTTATATCAAAAAAGGCAAGTGATAAAAAAGATTTTATGTTTATTCAAATTAGATGAAACAGATAATTTTGTAAAGTTTTTAATTTAAGCATATAAAGGAAGGAACTTTTTGATTCTTAATATAGATGCGAAAATGTGGTTGGTTAATTGACTCTGTTTCTTACATCAAGAATTCCCATTTGTAATAAAAGTACCTTAGTACCTAAGCGTTGATACTTTTAATTGTACTTTTTTTAATTTCTTTTTATTTGATTAGGTCTCCGTAAAGTGACATCGGAAATGCAAACCCACAAGAACCCTCAGCTACGTCAGGGACCCGCACCGTTTAAAGCCGCTGCACCAAAGGTGCCTACTAAAGCTCTACCGACCCCCGGCGCCGGAACGCTCCCCGACAAACCGCCCGTCTTTGCTAGAGACGGCAAGAAATGGATCATCGTAAGTATTATAATAATTAATGTTGATATTAAAAGTTGAGTATTTTAGAAAAAATTGGTGAATATTTTGTTGTAAATATTGTTTATTAAATATTTAAAAAATATATAATTATATAGGTAGGTACAGGGTATGCGATAAAGTTATTTTAAAACCTCGGCGTTAATATTTAACTGTACAACAATAAGTATTTCATTTATATTAACTGAATATGTAATCTTAATGTATAAAACTGACATAAAAACAAAAAAATAAAGTCGATGTGTGTATGTATGATCCTATGGACTCTGAAACAACTGGACCGATTTCGATGAAATTTTCAGCAAATCATCAGATTGGCCTAGCTAGCCAGTGATCGTATGAAGCTTACTAGCGATTGAAAATGAACGGGCAAAGCCGCGGGTACTGCTAGTATTTTATATATAAATTACCAATCAATATTTTACAATATTCATAGGTCGGTTGGTAAATTTGATTTTAAAATACATTACAGCCGCAACGTCAACCAATTTGAAGGTTTAATAATATTAATACATTGAAGATCATATATACAGAAGTACGTATCGCTACTTAATTACAATTAGTCGCCGCACGTATACCGTTAATGTGTTTTGGCCTCTCCGACATATCGTATTTTATCACATGTTAGAAGGTTTTTAGGGCTTTTTGAGGTAAATTATGCGGTTAATTTTCGTTATTATTTAATTAAATTTGTTTCTAACTAGCAACTCACTTTCGCTTCACTCCGGTTTGGCTCTAATAGTTACGTTTTAACGATTAGTACCTATAGATTTCTCAGTCACTTTAATTTTAAAATTCTAACTTCAAAAAGTGCACTTGGTTAAAGATCGATTTGTAGGTACATTGTTAGTACACTTTATTGTACTAACAATGTACCTACTATGACAGTTTGTACGAATAAGATAACCTCCGACTCAAACAATATCAAATACCTATTTTTTATGTCCCAAGGAACAAAAAAATTTTTGTAATAATGGATTTTTATACTTATATTTTTCCTGACCTCTATATGGTTTTTCAAAATGTCGTCTAAAAGGTTATATGGCTTTTACGCTGGTAAAAGGTCTTTCTTGTAAGACGGCACATTTGTGCCGTCTGTCAGCAAACTGGTACGTGTTGCCATATATGTAAGTGCGTATATCTTTACTTCACTTATTTTATGTAGGTCACATAAAATAAGTGAAGTGCCTCATTTTTATAAAATCGTGTCGTTTAGCTCACAGTATAAACAAAAAGTTTTTTTTACTAAAAAGGTTGTCGTTATTACTGTTTAAACAAAACATTTTTGCCGAAGTGTAGGATGAAAAGTCGCATTAGTAAATAATTGCGCATTCTCTCGCATCAAAATTGCTTAATAATGTACTGAAATGGTAAAAATGTGAATTTTGTGCGGTTTTTTCGTTTCCGTTTTAATGTTCAGATATTCTTCGAGCGGAAACGTTAAGAGATGATTTAGTTATGTCACTCGCGTCTTGCCTACCCACCCCTGAATATATTTATTATATTTTTATTGGTAATTGAATTTAATACTGTATTTAAATGTATTAATCTTCTTCACATTTGTTTTTCTATTTTCGGAAATGGGAAGGAGTTTGCACAAAGTGCGGTTAAAAGGATCTTTATCATTTATTGTCAGCTCCTTTTTCACAAAGTTTCATGTCACAAACAACTATCTTGTGTGTGGGCGAGGGTCTGTACTCTGTAAGCATGATTTATAAAGAGCGTTCAAACGTCGAGCCAAACTCCTCGGGCAATTTCTTACATGCTATTCCAAGTTTGCTAAAAGGACTTGTAAAGCGTTGAATTATAAATTCCAGCGTCGAAATGCCCATTTGCTAAAATATCCCTACTGTCTAACTTGACAGTTTATTTTGTATAACATTTGTTGCCAGTAGTAAATAAACTTGTAATGTTTGTTTTAATGAAATGTTTTACGTCGAAAAAAAATCAAATTAATTAAATAATATAAATAAGAAAAAAGTTAAGCAGGCGCTGTTATTAACTTGTTATGTTATTTACGGTGCATACACATATACCGTTAAGAATATCTGTAGTGCAAGCAGAAAGTAATTACTAATTAGCACTATAATTAAGCACATGTTAGTTTTTATGAATATAGGTAATTGAGAAAATAGTACCTTTATTGTTGTTGCTGTACATTTGTTGTACTCGTACTGCAATAACCTCATTTTCTGTTATTTGGTAGGAAATTCACTATTTAACTCATACTATGTTATAATTTATAGTATTACAAAATCCTAAGTTCTTTAAATGTAGGAAAGGCAAACATACGAAAGAATGGACTGAGACGATATAATCCTATTATACCCCTATTACAATACATATCTACCTAATTTCGTAAATAAACAAGCAAATGTTAATGAGAAACAAATTTCCAGGAATACCAAAAAGGCAATTCCAACCTGGTGGTAGAAAACGCGGAGATGAACAACGTAGTGTACATGTTCCGCTGCCGCGACTCCGCACTCACTGTGCGCGGGAAGATCAACGGCGTCGTGCTCGACTCCTGCACCAAGTGCGCCGTGGTGTTCGACAACCTGGTGTCCAGCGTCGAGTTTGTCAACTGCCAGTCCGTGCAAATGCAGGTTAGTAAGCGACTTTAGTTTATACTAGCGACCCACCCTCGCCTCGTTAGGGTTCGTCCCTAGATTTAGCGCGAGAGTTTAAAATAAAAAAATTTTCTAAAAGAAAAGTAAGCCTTTTTTACTCCGTATAACATTAGCTATCTGCCAGTGAAACTCCCGTCAAAATCGGTTTAGCCGTTTCAGAGATTACCCGGAACAGAGAGACAGACAAAAAAATAAAAACTTGATTTTTTTGTTGTAAGTACCGTATATAGATATTTTTATAATATGCAATATCAGTGAAAAGCTGTGACATATTTAAGTTCTATTTATTAATCGTACCTATGGTATGAAGGGGTTCGATTTTCTTATGCAAGCTGGCACTTGAAGTGTTTTTAAGTAGTAGTACTCATTGAAACTGGAGTGAATGGATAGAAGACACTAACAGACAAAATATAATAATATTAATGGTTAGGGCTCAACGTTGTCACGTTTTTGAGATATTTTGAGGTAAAACTCGCTTATAAGAAAGCAATGAACAGAATATTTTTTCATGTGTATGTACCTTTTCTTTTTGTATTAACTTTGAAATGTCTCGGAACCAGGGTGTTTATATATTTTATTTATGTTAAGCTCTGGCGGGGTCAAAACTGTACATTGACCTTTTACTCAGTAAAAAAATATACGAGAAATCGTAAGGAATATGATTAGGAATGGAGGATTCAATTTACTTCTTCGCGTGTTTGCGCACTTATTGCTTTACATTACATTTAAGAAGATTTTAATGAAACTCTTATTACAAATGCTACAATTTTTAATAAACGAAACAGTTATAAATGTTAAAATAATTTTCATTCCAAACCGTTAAACAAATAGGCTTGATATAAAACGCATTTGATTACGTGGTTCGATGTTGTATATTAATTAATTCGAAGTTCAAACGTGAGCCGCATAATGTAATATTCTATTAAATATCTTCTCATACGAGTAATAAATAACAATTAGTGGCTATACTGGATACTGTACATAATATATTTTAATAAATAAAAAATAAAACATTGCCGTGTCACGACGTTTGTCCGGGATGGACTTCGAAATTATGTATTCGATGTTAACGAATCTCTTTTTTTTTAAATAATTGTGGTTTGCCGCAACTTAAAAAATAGGTTAGTTTTATTCTTGTTCTTCTGTTTGTTGTTGTTCTTCTCTTTTTTTATGTAAAATTAACGATTTTCACTTTTTTACAATAATTCCTAAGTTAAAGAAGGTCATACAAAAGAGCTTTTTTTTCTATGTAGATTTTGTGACGATTCTTTGCAGATAATGTCATGCACATTCCTAGTTCATTCCACTTGCATTGATAAAGATTATTGGTTAGTAGTAGTTGTATTCTTAGCGGTATCCGTTACGTATTTATAAAAACTAGTTTTTAGGAATGAAATTACCATAGACTTTTTGTTACCAGTACATAAAAAAAATAACATTTTCAGTTCTTTGTCTGTATCACTTCAGATATTCTTGTACATGTATTTTGAAAAAATAAATTTTGTATTGGTTAATAAATCGTAACAATATAATATTTTTGTTTTGTAAATAGTATACTTATAACATATTATGTAGCTGCGTGTTACAATGTTGAGGTATGTCCTCTGTGAATAAAGTCGCCTCACGTGTCTCAGTTAAGTTACTTAATTATTATAATAGCTACAAGTAATCTAATTTTGAAGTTCGACAACAGTTATTAATAGAAGGCTCACTCTCATAAGTATGAAATCCGATATACCAACAACATACTATTAGCAGTAACGTTAATTGAGATTAAAAAATTAATTAGACGTGATATTGTATGCTTAGGAGTAACGCGCTCATTTGAAAACCGATCTGCATTTCTCCCACTACTAGAATTTTTATATCCAGGATCATTTTCAATATTATAATATAACGGTTAAAAACGTAAAAACCACCTTTTTTGAGTGAACGATTTTCCTTAAGAGGTGTAAAATCTGCCAAGCCGCAACTGTTAGAATTGCGGATTAAGGTCTAATTCCCCTCGTGTGAAAGAGAGGTCCGCCCAAAGGGATGTTGAAAGGGCTGAATTATTAAACACTCCATTTGAACGTAATCATTGATGTATGTATGACATGTGTGTTACAGTCATATCATTATCTTTGTAGGCTTCAATTTAATACGTGAATAAAAATATTGTATCGAAGCTATTATGATCTTCCGTATATGTGAACTAGAGGTTTTGTTGTACTCAATTTAAACCAAAATGAACGGCTTATTTGGTTTAACCGGGTATTACGTCAACATGCGGTTGATATCGAATATAATACATTGTGTCATGTTATAACATTGCTCGATCTTACCAACTGATTGAATTGTTGCTGAAAGTAATATATACTTAAATCTACTCAATTTACATAAATGCAGGCTAACAGTCAAGCTCGGCCTATGAGCTTAATTAAATTTTTTTTGTTTGCTTTGGTAGGCTTACAACATTTTAATATTCAAAATAGCTACACATATTGTCGACTGAGCTTTTCTGATCTCCATAAATTAATTGTAGCGTTGAACACTTAAAATACTTATTCGAAGTACCATAATGTGATGGCAGTTAACATATTTAAAGAACATATAAATCATAATTTCTTGCTGGTTTTTGATATCAATGTATGTATTAATAGTTGTAGGAACAAAGCCAAATATGCAAATTGCTCACCTGTTGACGACTTGAATAGAAAATCAATGAGAATAGCGAACTAATCATCATGAATCACAACACACCGTGTTATTTGTTAACGTATAGTATATAGTACTTATAATATTTTATGATGTGTTAGTTGATGAACAGGATAGAACGTACCCTAAAAAGAAAATACAGAATCCTTATATGATCACTTTTTTGTCCGTCTGTCTGTCAAGGCTTTATATATATATATATATATATATATATATATATATATATATATATATATATATATATGTTCATAAGCTATTCATGTAGGAATTTGTATATTGTACTGTAGTGTATACACATTCCTCTACTTCGCTTTGTAATTTCCGCTTTGTAATCTAGAATTGCTTTGTTCTCTTTACACCTTTAGTTTATGAAAGAAACAATTTCATATTTGATTTACAACTGAATATTAGAATCTTATTTAATCCTGATATGAGATAAAATTATTAAATTATGGCCAGTCAAAAGTCAGTCTTTATTTTTAAGTTTTAATTTTATACATTTCTAGATATAGTAGTAACACAGTAAAAAGAAAGTATTTTCAAATTTAAATGGGTTTGAATTTAAAGTACACGCATCAAACAAAGCAAGAATTATCCAAATCGGTTCATAAAATAATAGAGTTCGAGACAACAAACATACTCGTGAAATATACAAACGAATTAAAAATCTCCTTTTTAAAGTCAATTGAAGAAAATAAGTCATTCTTTAAAGTATGATTTTTAATTATTACCTTTAAAGAAGTATTGCTGTATAAAAATATATTAACATGTAATATACGAAAATTTTTAATCAGTCTTCGCTTCTGATTTTTTCTATTTCCACCTGACTTATAGTTTCTTCTGGCACCATACTTAAATCTCCGATCGCTCTTTTACACTGACATTTTTGTTCTTCACAATGATATTTTAATTATAGATATGTTATGAGCGCGCAATCGTGAAAACTCGAAAACATCCTAATTAGGACGTATTGCCTTTAGTCTGTGTCACCACATGGCGACGAGTGGTACGCTGCTACAAAATTAAAAAAATGCCATCCTGTGTATTTAGGAAATGCACCAATTATGATACCAAAGTTAATAAAACACAAGGGATCTCATACCACATGTAAGAGCGCAGTATACTTCGATTTATTAATATATTTCAATTATTTGCCTAATATTCTGATATGTCATCGGTCGCTAGACTAATGTTTGTTTACATTGACGCGCAATTGACAACACTAGCTGTCTCTTTTTTTCTTATTGATTTTATCGACTATCCCCTTTCTATCATTTTGACATGTACCTTGAATGAAAAGTGTGTATGTGTGCAGCGCGGAACACTTTTTTCGGTTGTTTAGTGAGCGTATAACATATCTGTAGTTAAAATATCATTGGTTCTTCACTATTGTACAGGTCATAACAATCGTCCAGATCTGTTTCATTTTCTAGACATTTTCTTTCAAATGCCGTATCTAAGTTAATATTCTGAAACATAATTTAACACATTTTATGTGACAAATTTATTAACTTATATCATAAATAAAACTATCTTTTCGGATTTCGAATTTTTGTCGATTTATTATAACATTTTGAATGCTTACGTAACTCACGGGAAACTCGCCCAAAAATATTGTTGTAAAGCATTTCAATTTAAAAAGATAGTTTTATTTAAAATTTTAAATATTTCCGTTAATCTACGAAATAATTATAATTTACATTTTATTCGGAAACAGGTGGTCTATATTGATGATTTTGTATCCAACTCATATTGTAGTCTTCATAGTAATTATCAGCATTGTTTCTAAAGTCACTGTCAGAATCGGAAAAACTGTGGGCATTAGATTTAGAATATTCTTCCACAGCCTCTTGCCTTGGTGTGATTTCCATATTGTGCTGCATATTAAAGGTTAACATCGACAGTCTATTACTATTAATGACCATATTCAATGTTTTCTGCCAATCATTTAATAATTTTTTGATGTTATTCATCTGAAACAATTTAATTTATTTTCTGTAAGCAGTGTAAGATTTTGATCGTTCTCGTGTGGCAGGTACTTACCCTTTTTCTTAATTTAGATTTTCTTTTTCTTAGTTTAATGTAGAGTCGGAGATAAGCAACTCTGTAAACTATAGTAACTTTAGCTATTTTAATATTATAGTCCTGTTTGTTGTCAGTGTCCCTGGCTGAAGTGTGTTCGTTTTCTTCAATATGAGCTGGTTCACCGGCCTCGCTGGCTGTAGCGTATCCACTATGTTCAACATTTACCGGTTCGCTAGGATTTTGGCAGCAGTTATTCTTTTCTGTCTCATGTCTCACTATTTGGTCATACTTCAGTTCCTTTAGTAAATCCACAATTAGTTTGCACTCTGAAAGTTTTGATTGATTTAACTTGTCTTTTCGATAAATGTATAATTATTAAAAGCAAACAAAAGTATTATGATAGAACTTAATTTATTATTGCGCAATCGCCTATTACTGTTATTACTACTACCTATTGGGCTGTTATTACTAGCATTTCTCAATTCTTCGTTTACTGCAATTATTTCTCGGACTCTTGCTCTAACTTTATGAAAATCCTTAACTCTCTGCTTTAATAACTGTTCTCGCTCAGCAAATTCTGAACATCGTAAAGTTAGTTTCACAGTATGAACTATTTGAATCTGGAAATTACCTTTATTAATTATCCTAACGATTTAAGTTTGAGCGTCATTCTTTCTCTACAATATTTTAAGAAATATGTTAACCTGTAATTTTATGTCCTCAAGTTCCATCTGTTGTTGTTTGATCCTTTCGCGAGATGCAATGTAAATATTTCTTATTCTATGCATATAAACACTCATCGGAACCAACTTGATTGGAAAGACAATCTATATTATAAACAAATAGGTACATTTATATCTAATAGTAATTGTTATATTATGTTTATATAATACTACAATATCTAAAAAATAATAATTGAAATACCGCATTGTGAAATGAGCAATGTGCGTAAATAGCATAAATAAGTTTAATGCAGAAGTAGCAATAAGGTATCGTAAACTGTTCTAAAACGTATTCCCAGTATTCGTGTAACAATGACGTATCATCATTTTTAATTTGTTCCATAGTAATTTGATGAATGTGTTCCAAACTCATTGTTTAATATAGTTTTGTATAAAAGTGCTTTCTACGATATCTCAAACACACATAGTAATCAGATCTAAATCATTATAATTTTTTTTTTTTTTTTTTTTTTTTTAACGTAGATGGCTTGGGATTGCGTTTACAGACGCAATACATTCTGCCAGTGTCGCGTTTTGTGAGGAAGACACGAATAAGATTGAGCGGTAATTTTGAAATTTAGAAATGGAGAGTGATAATAAAATTATACATGAATGATCGGTTTAAGACATAAAATGGTATAATGATAGAAGATGGTAATAAACACTACGTTATAGATGAATTTTATTATGAATTATAAATTTAACTAATTTTTTAGTTAAATTTAATTTCATTATAATTATTTCAATCACTGTTTCATCCTCTGTAAAATATGCCAAAAAGACATCAGTCAAAACGTTATTAGTGTCAAGTTAGTGACGTTCTAAACATTCTTGTTTATTTTTTGACTTTTACAAAATAAGTAGATTGCATATTATCATAGTAATATTTTATTATTAGCAATTCCCGCGGCTCTGCCCGCGTTCTCATCGCGGTAGAAGGATGTAGGGTCATATGTATATGTTTTGATGATAAATTATAAAAAAATACAAATTTTGTCTAAAAATAAATAGTTAAAATCTGGAGAGGGCCACCCTTATCACCTAGGGGAATAAAAAATAGCCATTACGGAAAAAAAATATTATTATAATTTAATAACTATTCAAATAAAATTTACTGAAAATAGTATAATAATACCAAAAATATACCAGCGACTCACGCTCGCTCTCCCTAGGGGACCAGCGCGAGCACAACTTAAAGACAGCACTTGTAGAAAAAAAATTATGTATTTAAATAAATTAAAAAATAAATATACAGAATACTTTCTTAGATTTACGCGAATATTCGACATTATAAATGAAACTACCTTTTCGGATTTTGTCGCGGATTTATTTTCTCTCGAATCTTCGAATGCTTTACAGCAATCACGGTCACGGGAGAGACTTGTCTCTCCCGTGATCATGATTGCTGTAAAGCATTCGAAACGTCGGGAACTAAAAATCAAAATAAATCCGCGAAAAAATCCGAAAAGGTAGTTTCATTTAAATATACAGAAATTAAAATTGTTTTACCTAATACATACCGGACTGACAAATTTTCGTGCGAATGAAATAACGCTCTACGAAGCCGAAATTAGACGATGGTTTCTTTTCAAAGGTCGATGTGCAATATTTATTGCCGGGTACTATACATCAGTCTTCATTTTGATGTTTTCTTTTAATAAAGATAAAACTTTTCTTACATAAGCATACGTTAAATTATATTTTCTTTTCGTGAAAAAGGGTCGGACAGTTTTCTGCCCTTACAAGAATTCCGATATCTTCATCATTTTTCCTTTCTACTGTTGTTTTACAATTCTTTCAATGAAAACAAATGTATTTTTAACCGACTGAAAAAAATAATTGATTTTTATTGAGTGATTTATTCTTTCGTTTCCTAATATATTTTTTTATAAATATTTAGTATTCATGGTTTTTCAAAAGCGAAGGATTTAAAAAAAAAACTTTTTAAATTAATGAAGTCCCGTATATACTTAAGTAGTCTAGTATCTAAAATATGATTTCCTCTACGCAGGTGCTGGGTAAGGTGCCAACCATCTCGATCGACAAGACGGACGGCTGCCAGATCTATCTTTCGAATGAGTCGCTCGACGTGGAAATCGTTTCTTCCAAATCCTCGGAAATGAATGTGCTCGTTCCAAAGGCCAATGGCGATTACGTATGTATTTTAGTTTTATTGTATTTAAATGTGCTTTCTCTAACCAAACTAATTTTCAGTAAAATTTAACCATTTACATAATATAGTCTAGGTACAAACTCAATATTTATTTCAGACGGAGTACCCAATTCCTGAACAATTCAAGACTATGTTGAACAAGCCGCCCACAGGCCTCACCACGACGCCCGTCGAGAACAAAGGCTAAATCTCAAAGCAATCGCCCGGGGACTCGCCATATTTTATTTTATACCTGCAGATGCTACGAATACCGTATAGGTCACGGGGGTGAGATTAACTAATAAGCCAAATTTATATTCCTTGCACGAATTAGATCTTTTACTTCACACGACTCGCCTTGACTCATCGTGCACTAAATAATAATAGATGCAGGTATAATTTAATTAATATAGCGATCTCCGATCTCATAATCAGTCTAATTTTCTTCATAAGAGTACATCTTAAATAACTTCTTGCTCATTTCGCTCGATACTAGGAATATAAGGTATAAATCAAATATGACGTAGAAATAACTATCATTCAAGTATTTACTGGCCTTTATGTGAATATAAAGATGTTCCTTACTTACTCGTGTTTTTGTATTTTCTTTAGAAGTCGGGATATTGATCGGAGTACCGCTCGGTACGGGATGTAGTCTTAGCTTAGATGTAAGGAGTGTGAATGTCTCGAAACTTTAAATTAAGGATAGTGATGGGCGATTACGATTGAAACAAAATATTACTTTAATTTTATCGTCATTAAGATTTAATTTCCAGTCTCATCTACCTCTAAGTGGAGATTAATAATGTTTATCTATGTCGATTTTTGTAATTTTATTTTATTTTTTGATTCGATTGAAGCTATCTCATTTGTGTTAGTCTTAATATTCGTGGTCGCCCGTCTCTAAATGTTTGGATTTTTCGATGTGACTATCTGTAACTTCATAAAGTGATTTTAAAACCCCGATACGTCGACTACGCAAGAGCTTTCTCTAACATTACTTTCTAAGTAACTGTTTTATTTGGTTTGTGATCGTTCTCAGATACTTTTATAACAGGACATCTATATAATTTATAATTTAAATATCGTATTAATCAATAATTGTATTAATGGAAGTATTATAATAGAAATGATTGTTAATCAGCATTTTCTGTGTTTCGTAATTATTGTGACTTCGCTAATAAGAATTGTAATTATTTATTATGCCATTCTTATTTTGAAGATATTTTAATTTATTTGTGGAAAGATTAAAATAATTTTTAAGTAAATAAGTGTTATTATTTCATCTGAACCTTCCCGTTAATATTATTGATCTTAATTAATGTGAATTAATTGTAATGGGTTTAAAATAATCAAATATTTGTATATTTTTAAATCAATCTTGTTAATTTTTCATAGGGAGTTTTTTTTATACCAAAACTATAGTCTCACCCTCGCTCCGTTCTGACAGAAAGACAAAAATTCTCAAAACTATAGATTCTGTCTATGTATCGATAATAATGACTATGTCAAGTATAAGATTTAAAAAATAATACTTAATATCTGTACAATCGACTTAGAATTTTATTATAATTAGACCATTGAACAAGTCTTATTCGCTATTACCACGCACCAGCGGAATGAGAGACCGTATAATGAATAGCCGGTGGAGAACTAATTAATAGATTAAGAAATAAAAGATTAAATAAATTGTTTTGAAGATTTTATTTTTTCATGGCATACATCGTCCATCTGAAACGAAACGCTTCAAACGAAAAAGGCGGTCCATGAGTGAATAAATAGTTTATATAGCATACTTATAGATACAACAGATTGGGCGATAGAGTTAAAGCTATATGTACAAAGCCCAAGACTTATGGCATAGTTGTTTTTTTTATTTAATTGAAAGTTCAAAGAAAATTTATAAATCACTTGAGATTCACATTCGACATATTTTCTTTACTCTATATAACTTACATTCTACTTATAAAGTATCAGTCGAAATTGAACAATAGTAAACTATCATTACTGGCTATAAATAACATTTTCTAAATAATTGACTCAATCTGGGTTAGAACTACTCGAGTTTGGATGATCGCTGCATTGCCACTCGTCGCTGCCGTCCGAACATTCAAGAAATCCGTTACAGACGCTCGACGCTGGTAAGCATTCACCAAGTGGACATCTAAAGCCTCTGCACGTGTCAAATGTTTTATGACCTACTCGTTTGTTTTCTGCAACGTCTAAATCTGAGTAGAAGTCTTCGTTTTCTTCTTCACTCAATGGAATAGTTTTGTTAACTACTGGAGTATAAGTAGCCATAACGCTGTCTATCCACTCGATGTAGTGAGACACTTTAGTGTAGACGCCGGGCCTATTCGCTCGCGCGCATCCGTAGCCATTGCTGGTGACACCATAGATGTACCATTTGTCCGACTCCTGTAATTATACACATTATAAAACTTAATAAAGAGATCCAATTAGGATTAATGTTAATATTTGAATGACATGATGACAAAAAAATCGGTATCGGAAATCACCAATCAGGAGGTTTACCCGACTGCGCGGTGCGCCGACTCCAAAGGAACTCCTTGTGTGTTAATACTTTCTTAGATTTACGCGAATATTCGACATTATAAATGAAACTACCTTTTCGGATTTTGTCGCGGATTTATTTTTATTTTTAGTTCCCGACGTTTCGAATGCTTTACAGCAATCATGGTCACGGGAGAGTCCTTGTGTGTTTGTATGTATGTTCGAATCAATTGAGTGGGGTATCGAAATACAGATTTTTAAGAGACTATTACAAAAATATAGATTCCTTTTATGCTTACAAGTATTTTAAAATAAGAAATTGTTAAACATAGATTTCTATGAATGTCTAACTTATTATAAAATTCTTTTTTAGACTTACACTAATATTTGCTATATGAAATAAAATAGTTTTTTAGAAAAATAAATAATCATTAGCACCTGACACATGAGCGGTCCGCCGGAGTCGCCAAGGCAAGCGTCGCGGCCGCCTCGCTCATACCCCGCGCAGAACATATCGTCGGTCACGCGGTACAGCGGCAATAGCCTTGTGCGTCGTCTGCATTCGGCCGTCGAGATTACTGGTAATTCTACTTCTTGCAACGTGTCCGCTGAAAAACATTACTTGATTAATATCTTATGTAACACGTTAAGTACTACTGTAAAAAGGAGATTATATACATACTGAGACTGGAAGGAAGCCAATAAATCGAAATATTTACCTTATGTTAGAACTGAGTTGAAGATCTACGCATTATTAGATAGAGAAAATTTTACATTTATTTATTATTTTTTTCATTTACAATAAATGTTAACTTATTATATCAGGTATATTAAATTTAATAAAATTAAACTTACGGAAGACTCGTTCATGTTCATACAGTTGACCCCATCCAACAACAGTGCAGTAATGTCCGGCTGGGGGCTGGGCTCGTGACGGTGGCAGACAAGCTGGTCGAAGGCGAGCGTGTAAGGCTAATGGGTCTATACGTAATAACGCTATATCATTCCTAAAACCTCGTGGTGCGTATCGAGGATGCAAGACCACCTGTCTTACACGTGATACTCTTTCCCATGGGCCCCGAGGCCACGCTCCTCTACGCAATGCTCCTAATC
Source organism: Boloria euphrosyne (assembly GCA_951802675.2). Taxonomy (NCBI): domain Eukaryota; kingdom Metazoa; phylum Arthropoda; class Insecta; order Lepidoptera; family Nymphalidae; genus Boloria; species Boloria euphrosyne. The sequence continues at coordinate 10,012,859 of OX637872.1, forward strand.
TGGCAACCCAATGAGCTTCCGTCGCTCTATAATAATATAAAAAAAATATTTATAAGTCAGGCATCTTCAATAATTGCGAAGGTTTGTGGTTTGTAAGCGTATGTAGTGTTCGAAATCCCTTCACGCTGAAAAGGTTGGACGGATTTGAATATAAAACAAAGATAGAGTACGGAGAGATAGAGGCCGTCTGAAGTAACCTGGGCTTTTGCTAAGCATTTAGCGACGCAGTGGGTGACTGGGGTGTAAAATTAAGTCGTTAGTGAAGTAAATAATATTTAAATGTATATTAAAAATACTTTATTATTACTAAAAAATGTACACTGAAATACGCCAAAAAAGGAAATCTATACTTACTGATAAAAACAATGGCTGGCAGACAGGAGCCATTCAGCTGCTATGAGGGTAGCGCCGCACTGGAAGTCGCCATCTCGGTACAGAGCCGCCTGCCAGGGCCAGGCGCCCGCCGCCGCGCCGCCGCCGCCCACCACCCTGCCCCACCGGACGCGCTCGTAATTAACTGCCCTAACCAACACCGATACCTAACTGTACCTTTCTCATACCTCACTCTCTCAATTTCATTTCATTAGAATTACTTGATATACTTTATATTGAATATATATATGTTTGATATGGGAAGGTACCTACTAGCTCCTGAAACACAGCTTTCTTTTAGTTACGGCTGTGTGAAATTGTCACCAATGTATTTGGTTTTAATTTTTTATTTACCGTAATTTCTAATGAATAACTTAAAATTTTACTTAGTTTTACACTGTTTAAAAATTTATCTTTTATTCGCTCTGATTTGCTATTGTTAGCCATGTACACTGTACATGCGAGTAATTAATATAAAGTTCTACGGCTCTTACCTGGGTGTTTGTGCATCTGCATGAGGTCGTATCCCGCAGTCCAAGTCTTTGCAGCGAACTCTTAAAGCTCTATGACGCGCACAAGTGGAGCGCTTGAACGTAAGTCGAGTGTCGGCGGCACGGGCGTGAGCATTGTGCCATACTTCCCAGTAGCCTTCAGAACTTACTTTCCGGCCCTCTCTTGCTTCGCGGACCCAGGGTGAATCACTGTAACAGTCACAGAAGACTATAATTTTTCCGTTAACTTTATATTTTTCCAGTACCATAAAATCAATCTTGTTTAATTACTATGGACGTAAACAAATATTTCACTCGGATTACTTACTGAAAGGTCATAGCTCGACACACTGCTCTTCCTAAGTCTGGCAATTTAAGTGTGCTATGCGCTTGTGAAACTACGTCATCAAAGTTCTCTACACATAATCTACCCCATACGCCACGTTTACGCACCATAACGAAACCTTTAAAATATAATAAATGCAAATGAAATCAATTATTCTTTAAGTATGAGTAGACAAGTCGATTCAATTACGAGTAATTTATTACCTTCTTCATTGTAAGGAATCACTTCATTATTTTCGATGTTATCACCCAATGCTACACAACTCTTCTCATCATCTCCAAGGGGACAGTCAGGGAAACCATCGCATACTTTCGTCGTTTCAACACATTGACGAGCGTTAGCACAAACGAATTGGCCTTCCTTACACCATTCTACGAAAATAATATTTTTTTTAGAATTAATACTTTATAGTATAATAAGAAATATAAGAATCTTTAAAATCACTCACCACATTTATTTTCATCTGAATAGTCCCAACAATCAACAAAGCCATCACAAATTTTGGACTGTGAAAACTCAGCGCGCAAATAATCTGCACAAGAGCATGAATGTTCGTCTTCACCCCCAGGACAATCTAACAGTTTATTACATCGAGATGTTGCAGGAAGGCATGCACCATTTTCGCACAAAAACGACGTTGTAGTATTACATATATCTGTAAAATATTAATTTAAATTTATATTTTTTTTAATAATACTAATAATTAATCATTTATTTTTCAGTTGTGTTATATATTGAATTTTTACCTTCTTCATTTTTTTCTTTTAGAACATCTTTTTCTTTTTGAAGTTTCGTAGCAACTGGTTTGCTGTATGTTTTATCTGGCTTACCTAAATTGTTATTGTCGTCCTTTGAATGTTGAACTTTATTATACGTTTTTGTCAATATTTTGAATCCTGCCTGATTGAGTGTATAACTAGAAGGAATAGCCTTTGTGGAAATTATTCCGCCGGGAGAACGAAATAAACTGTTGTTTTTATAATCAGAGATAGTAGCAAGGCTCGCTAGTTGACGTAACTTATCAATTGTTAATGCACTGGTTTGATTAGTTGGTATTTCCAGCACTACATCCGGTTGTAAAGTCAGTTCGTAAGCTGGAAGATTTTGTGTTTTATTTGCCTGCTTACTACTTACGCTTCCAGTTACATGATATGATACTCTGTAAGTACCATCAGGAATAACGGATTTGTCATTATTCTCCAATTTATCCTTTGTGTACTCATTATTATGCGTATAAATAAAATCATCATTAGATTTTGGTAATCTGTTTCCACTTGAAATGGGGGTACTAGATATATCAGATTTGTTAAAAAAATCATTTAAAGTTAAAGAGTAAGCATCACCTTCTTTTATGGCGTCATTGAAACTTGTTGACATAGTAACAATTTCAGAAGCCTGTGGAATGTTTTCAGATAAATTGTGAATCATGTCATCAATATTTTCATTATGAAAAATCGTATCAGTGTCGCTCGTAAAACTTCGCTTATTGTCGTTCAGTGCTTGTGCTTCTATTTTTGGTCGAGGCCGTAAAGGCCGATTATAACCTAAATTGGATTTAGCTGGCATTAATGTTATTACTCGGGCTGTTGTAGTTTCAAGTTCTTCGTCTAGAACCACTTCAACAAACCCTGTCCTTTCATTTTGTGAGTCTCGATCTTCATCTTTGTCACTTTCAGATTTTGTTAACACATTTTTGGGTCTTTCAGTTTCTAGTGGAGTTGATGTTTCGATTGGCTTGTCTGAAGTATTTTGAGAATATCGCTTAATTATATCAGTCAAATTTCGTAGTATAGAACTTTTACTTGGAAATTTCGGAGTTGTACTAGGAGAAATGGCTTCATTTTTCGTGATGATTGCTTGTAAAGTATCATTATAATATTTTTGAGGAGTCGATCTTATGTGAGTTTCATTATTATTTGTAGATGTGTTAACTAGTTCCCAAGTATGATGAGGTAAACTTGTTGTGGGTATTATAGAAACTTTATTATTAGGACGTTTAGTTGTATTGTCTATTTTAATGGTGGTAGTTTTATTTTCAGGTTTTATTGTCGAAAATTCAATTGCATGCGAGGCAGTAGTATTTGTTTTTTCAGTTTCAGTTATTGTTTTTTGTGTAGATGTCGATGTCGTAGTTTTATAAGTTGTAGTACTATTTTGTTTTTTCACTATTGATATACCTTCTATGGGCACTCTCTCAGTACTATTGTCATTTTGATCAAATTGTATAACGTTAAGGGTAACCGAAGTGGTTTTATCTTTTGGCGGCCTTACAATTGGTTTACCATCGTTGTAATCATCTTTTGAAAGATTTTCATGCACCACTTCTACAACACCGCTTATTTTATCAACTGGTAGTGGATGTGGTTTAGGATAACTAGAACCAAGAGTTTCCATATCTTTCATTGGTGGTGCAAAAGCTGGTAATGTGAAACTTGTATAGACTGGACTGGGTATATACACATCCGCACCTAAATTTGGATCAATATTATAAAGTCCTGAAGGTTTGCGTGTAGTTTTTTCAATTGGTTTGTTAATGCTTGGAGGACTTAAAATACTTTCTAGCAACCCTATATCTTCAATAACTTCTGCGACGCCTATTCTATCTTCTGCACCTTGATCTGCTATGTCTTTATTTAATGCAATGGGTTTTTCACTTGTTACTTCATAATAAGGCCTTGTTATAGGTCTCCAGGGCTCATTGTCAATTACATGTGGGACAGTAAATAATGTGTCAATTTTAGGCAAATCTTTGTCATGATTTTCATTTGTCAAAAGATCTAACAAAATTTGAGATACATTTTTTGTTGTAGTTGCCATCGTTGTCGTCGTGGTTGAAATGGTAGTTGATTTAGGTAAAGTAATTGTTGTTTCATTAATATTTACCTCTTTATTAGAATACGTTTCCGTCTTTGGCTTAATATTAACAGATGATTTGATAGTAAATGGCCGATTCTTTGACGTAGTAGACGAAAATCTTTTAGTGGTAGTAGTAGTTCTAAGTGGAGGAGACTTAGTTGTGGGAGCTTTCGTTGTTATAGTTGTTTTTATAGTTGTCATTTGTTTTTGATTTGACTTTTCTTCATGCCGTGGAGGGTTTGCGTTATGTTTATTTTCTGTTATATCGGCCTCAGTTTTAGTGATTTGAAAAGAACCTTGCACAACAGGTATATTTTCTGTATCAATATCTGGCTCATCTGGATCATTCATTGATGCTGGATTTGGTTTTAATGTAGTTTTTCGAACTACACCTATCCTGCTCTGTAATGTTTTATCTTTAGTATTTGGAGGTGATAATACTTTTGGATTATTAATTGCTATACTTTCATTCATTGCTTCTTTAACATATTGTTCAGAATGATATGTATGTTCTAGATCCCTTTTGATGACTATACTTGATGTATCTATTTTTATTTGGCCGAACGCTGGATGTTTTGATATTAAATCTTGTACCAATATACCTTTCAAAGTTTCCTCTATATTAGTAATGGAACTGTAACAAAAGTATATTTTATACATTCTAAAACTTTAAATACTTTCTTGTTTAATTTACTCTAAAGTTACTATCTATACATCTATATTCGATACATATAAATAAAATTGAAGAGTCTATTTTTAATTTCGAATTAACAGCTTTTCACTAAATGCATTGGAAAGTATATAAGGTTTTAACATGAAAAAAATCTATTTTTATTTTTTTTTATCTGTATGTCTTTTTGTTTGTTTGTTCCGGCTAATCTCTGAAACGGCTAGACTGATTTTGACGGGACTTTCATTTGCGAGTGAGAGTTTTTGATGTAAGTACCGTATGATATACTTTCATATTAAATTAAAAACAGACACTTCAATTTTATTTATATGTACATCAGTACTGTAAAATGTACATTAGTACGTAATGCGTATGTACAGTTTTATATTAATAGTTTGATTTTTTTTACCATAACTTAGTTAAACAGTTAATTTAAAAATAAGTATTGCTTATATTTACATACCTAGGTATTTTTCTTCTATCAAGATATAATTTAAAGTGAACATCAAGACGTCGATCGCCAAAGCCTGTTACTAGGGCTCCTGCAAAAGCTTGTCGCAAAGCTGAAGGTGCTGCATACACTTGTCGTAGCGATGCACCATATCGCCTCGCGCGTTCTCTCCACGCCGGACTTCCCGGGGCCCCACCATAAACATCTCCTCTTGTCACTCGAAATGTGCCTTCAAATGTCATTATTGCTGAAAAGTACAGGTAATAAATATTAAAATTAAATAATTAATTATTTAATTGATCCGTTTATGTATGTAAATATACACGTAAACATGTAGTGTATGATGTATCTACTACTTACTAGGTATCTTTTATTTATTGAAATGTGTTATGTGTCATCTAAAATAAGTTAATCTCGTGGCTTATTCAGAATTATATTGTGTTTATGAATTGTATGTTTCAATTTTTTTAAATGGTTTTAAGTGGTATTCAAGATAGGATCTCTGTTGTTTTATTTTTTAATTTAATACAAATAAATTGTATCATGATATTTGGTTACATGGTACATAGGTATAGTGTTTAGATTCTTCTCAAATATAACTATTTTTTAAAAGTATATATTCTTACGTTCGCCATTGTCCGGACGAAGTGCACCCATATAGAAGGCTAGTGCGGCTACAGCTAGGACAGCTACTGCGGCCAATAGAGCACCACCAACAAGCGCTGCGGAACACAGCCCGCCACTCCGTCCACTGCTAGGGGCACGAGCGTATCCACTGCCCGCAAACCTGTATTCACTCTGAAAAGTAAAATTATATTTATTTAAGGTCAATTGTTTCAATGCTTAAACTACTCAATATAAAATCAAAATAAGTTTAAAATCAAAGTTTATAGAAAATATAAATATTCCAACTGTTGAATGTCGATTTACACCATTATTAATTAATCCAACAATGTACATAATGGTAAGTTACTAATAAAAGCAAATATTTTTAATATACATTGTATGAAAATTTATGTTCAATAAATTACCAATAGTAGATCCGTAAGAAAATTGTCATCTTTTTAAGCTTTGAATCTAATACACTTTCTCTTGCTACTGATAATTTCTTGCCAGCAAAACCCAATATGCTTATACTTACTTAAGTACTTAGTCCGTCCAACCTCAGACCCAGCCGTACAAATTACTCACTTACTATTTATTCACATACCTATTACATATATAATGCTATTATTAAAATAAAGACATTACTAATTCCCGCATACAATTATAAAGAAAATTCTAAATTCTTTAATTAAGTTATAAAAATTGGCTATTTCTGAGTTCAAAGAGAATGTTAAGTAGAAAGTAAAGAGAGCTGTAATTAATGCTTATGGGATATCTTTGGAAAGAAAACGTTCAAAAAAAGATAAAACAAGGAAAAACCGATTTCATTTTTATACTAAAAATAAATATTATTATATTTTTAATTACGTATGAAATACTCGTAAATGTCTTTAAATAAAATGTAGATGTGAAGAAGTTATAACTTAGAGGGTGAATTAATAGGTAATAAAATAACAGTATTAAATCCTAATAAAATATTATTGGTAATTTAAGTAAAATATATATTGTTTCAATGCACAACAACTATTTGAATAAATACTTAATAACATAGTAGTATAATAGCATAGATTGTAAGAACATTACGATGTTGAGATAGTGGATGAATACGACTTGGGGTATGGTCGATGTTAGGGTAAAGGGTTAAAGTTCAGATGAAATCCTATTAGAACACAAGTTGTTACCTACTGTACCCGTAAGCCCAAAGCAATAAACGATACAAGTTAAAGTCATATTATAAAATGAACTCTACACAAGGTACACCCAAATTAAAAATAACTTAAAATACTTATACCACCATAAAAGATTTATGTTTTTCATATTTATATGAAACTTTCTTTTTGGTATACCTATGCGTAAAATCTACTTACAATTAGTGAAAATATCGAAGTCGAAACTCGGAAGTATCTTTTTCTATTTGAAGTTGCTTAAAAACGATTAAGTGCGCTATCTACAACATACAATTACCTCTATATTAAAAAATAAATGTGTCGTATCATAACATTTTAAAAAATGTATCCTAAGGGAAAGAAAACATTTAAGAATGTCGCAATTATGATTTAATGATCATATTTTACTCAAATATGAGTTATGCAGTAAATTTTACATCACCAACTTCATTGTCGAATGCCAGCGTCGAAAATTGGCGGAGTTTAGCTCGAGCCTCGATCATTACCGTGCCATGCCGATGGGAACAAGCATAGCGTACCCGCTCCCCGTGTCGGGCCAGCTCTGGGAATCGCCGGCGGTGGGCCGTTTGTTATTTTATTTGCCTAAGGCCTCACCAATCTACATGCTTGTCGATTTACACCATTATTTTTAATGGAAACATAAATAATACACATCTTACTACAATTTTAACTAAATTGATTTTTATTAACAAAAATGTATAAGTACAAACATAAAAATAGGTATTTTTTGATAAAAAATGATTTTCAACTTAGGTCCCACCGAGATTTGAACTCGGATCGTTGGATTCAAAGTCCAAAGTGCTAACCATTACACCATGGGACCTTGATACTATGATAACGAAAATATCGCTCCAATTCTGATCTAACAGGAACGACAAAGGCAATAAATTCTTAATTTGATTTAAATCATTGCATAAAATATAGGGTTACACAAATGTATTATTTCACGATTGTTAAATGTACAAAAAAAGTAAGAATTTGATACATCTAATACAATATAATTTCAGTTTTTTTTTTCAGTTGTTCTTATCAGAAATAAATATATTTATAACAACTTTTTTTTATTTATTATATAAATTAATAACATAAAATAATTCACATTATAATCATATAACTCAATTGAATTATATTAAAAGCAAGCCGACTAAGATTCTTGTAATACTCGTGCATTCTGATGGTTTTTGGTAGAGCACCGTAACATTTTGAAAACAAGGCCCGAATTACGACGATACAAATATTTCGACTGTTTGGTTTTTAAGCATAATAATTAAACTCTGGAACCGACGTTCATTACGAGACGATTAAAGTTTTTGTTTCAGACAAGAACAGAAAAGAATAACTTCACGTTGACGTAATCAAATAGAAATGGTCCAAACAACAATTATTGAGTATCCACTAGTTGCTAAAGTATGGTCGCGTAGCGTCGCTTCAATATCGATCGCGCGTTCGAGTGTAGCATACCTACTAATTCAATAGAAAACATGAACATAATATTATGTAGAATATTCAAAATCCATAAAGCTTTCATGTCATATAAGCACAATGTATAATAAAGTAATCGCAAAGAAACTGCCTTTTAATATTTTTTTCATCCTCGTGTCATTAAAAAGCAACGAAATGCAGCATACATATTATCCGCTCGTAGCGGAGCGTGAAATATAATTCAGACTTGATTTTTAGGATTTTCTGAATGCCAGTATGTTTTATTTATTTTATATCTATACAGTGTTATTTAGTATTACACACTGTATCTACTTTTTAACCGACTTCAAAAAAGGAGGAGGTTATATGTTCCGATGTATGTATTTTTTTTTTTTTTATGTATGTTCACCGATTTCTCCGCCAACTGTGGGCCGATTTCAAAAATTTTTCTTTTGTTCGGTAGGGTATAGTTCTGAGGGGGTCCCATTATCACAAAATCAGGATCTGATGATGGGATCCCAGGGAAATCCAGGGCAACTTTCAAAATTTATAGGCACCTATAATGTTTTTTATATATTTTCTAAAGCTGTTCAAGCATTTGCGTCTGAAAATCGTAATCTCATGTGATGAGCTGATGATGGAAGGTAGAATTCTTCAAATGTTATTGTTTATCTGTGTTCACCGATTTATGCGTCAATTGTGGGCCGATTTCAAAAATTTATTTTTTGTTTGGTAGGGTATACTTCCAAGATGTTCCCATTGTCACCAAGTTAGGATCTGATAATGGAATCCTAGGGAAATCGATGGCAACTCTTAAATTTTATAGGCACTTAGTACATTTTTCATATATTTTCTAAAGTTTTTTAAGAATTTGCATCTGATAATTACCATCTCATGTGGATAAGCTGATGATGGAAGGTACAACTCCTCAACGGCTAGGAGTTGAAAGGAAATTCCTTTAAAATTATACATACATATAGACTGATAGTTGTGTTCTTCCAGGCTATTACGTTAATATGATAGTAGAAGGTAAATCTCATTAACCTCTAGGAGTTAGGTGGAATAATGGACGTGGTTTATTTAAACTATTTCGTATGGGGAATGTAAACATAAAGATGAGCTCGTAGTTTAGTTACAGCTACAGTAGTCGTAGATCGAGTACACTTTGGACACCAACACCCCCCCCCCCCCCCCCTTTCGGTAGACCCGATAATTAATTACTATTACGTTACATACGTTAATAGGTATGCTCGTTGTTTAATATAAAGCTTAAACAGATTTTAAATTAGTGACATATAGTAAGTCACTATAATTAAATCAGCTAAATAAAAGGTACACTAAAAATGGAAAAATAAGTTATTTTTTAAAAAAAAATTAAACCGACTTCAAAAAATCAGCACTAAAAAGAGAAAAATCTAAACTAAAAAGTTGAAAATAATACTATTAAGAACTTTGTTAATTTTGGAGTCGGTGCCAGCCAAAGCAAAATAACCCTAAATAGATACATATTCGATTAATCTATCAATTTGTAAACATAATCAAAATACCTGGCTGGCACCGACTCCAAAATTAACAAAGTTCTTAATAGTATTATTTTCAACTTTTTAGTTTAGATTTTTCTCTTTTTAGTGCTGATTTTTTGAAGTCGGTTTAATTTTTCAACAATAGATTTAAATATTTACAATAAAAATAGAAATATGTAGTTATTTTCTTTTTTTTAAATTATACGTGTGACCGAACAAATATTGTTCGACTTCTTATTTATCCAAGTTTTATAATGCAGGAAGACCCGACTGAGCTATAAACTCAGCGAAGATAAGGTACGTTTGTAAACGCTAAGCCAGGTTTGCTTCTGACTAAATTTATCGCAAAAGCTCTACCTAGAGCTTTCATTTTTACAAGAAAATGAGTGTGTTTATTTAATAAGCAAAGTAAAACCTCAAATTACTCCCATTGTTTAACGACTTAGTAAATTGATGCCAACTAAATATATATTATTCAGGAGATATACAATATACATGCATATATTAGGAGTAGTATAATGTAATCTAGTCACGTTTGAATCGACTATGATACGTCCACGAACTTTGGTGACCTAATTTAACAAAAATGTATTTCCAATACATAGTTTTGTGAATTTGTTCCAAGTTTTTGAAAATTATCGTTTCAATTTATTAAAGAAATAAGCTGTTTCTTACCTGAATTTAGAATAAATCTTTACTGAGTTATTAGCGTCTGTATAGCTTTTTAGGCCAGTGACCTCTGAAATACACTTTTTTGTGTAGCTGGCTTTAATTGTTAATTTAACTTTTAGCAGCTTCTTTTATTGTACTCATTCAAAGCAATTATATTACGTCGTTATGACATATAGACATGTAGACTTTTGATCAAAAACTAAATAAAAAACATAAATTTAAAACTTGTAAGTATAATGATCGTCAAAAATAGGTTCCACCGAGATTTGAACTCGGATCGCTGGATTCAGAGTCCAGAGTGCTAACCATTACACCATGGAACCGTTGTCCCAATCAACGAAATATGCTATTTAATAATTTCTTTAAGTTAACCTGCTTGCGTTATATCCTGAATATCTGTCTAAATTTCTATTCTTCTCTTTGAATCTAAAATAATTTTCAAAATACAATAATTTCTTTACAATTCTACAATTAGCTTATTTTTTAACATCATAATGTTTTTTTTCTATTATGTCATTACTGTAGCTAGTAATCATGATCATACAAAATGTGACATATAATAATAATTTATTAATACATGTATATATATAATTACAGCAAATAAAATGTGCAGTATAGTTTAATACACATTTACATGTAGGTATCGATATATGTACTTTTATCTATTACTCGGTCTGTATGTATGTGCTAATTTTACGCTAGCTTACCCTAGCGATACAAATTGCATACACTTGGAAAATTGAGTTGACACCATTGCCGCCATTCCGCTATTCGTATAAATCACTGATATCCAGAATTACAAAGTAGTTTGTTAGAACATGAGCACTTATACTGAGTAAAATTTATTATTAAACTAGCGACTCACTCTCACTTCACACGGGCTCGTCCCTAGATACTTGTAATGGATTCATATGATGTATTAATCAGAAATTAGATTTTTTCATGTTTTTTCTACTATAATATACATGTATTGTCCATATTTAAAATGTTACTATTAAATGAGTCTAACTATTGAAAACCGCATTAAAACCCGTTGCGTAGTTTAAAAGATCTAAGCGTACTGACGACGGGAAAGACTTTGTTTTACACTATGTAGAGCTAAAAGGCGATATTAAGTTTTAACATTATTTACAGATTATTTTAGAGAATGCAAACAAATATACAATTAATATCCATAGGTCTGTGTGTCATTGGGATGTTCCGGGCAAGTTGTCAACCGTTACCGCTGTCTTCTCGAAGTTCTAAGGGATTAGAGTAGGACACATGAGAGAATAATGTGTTAGGTCAGTTAGGTTAATTATTTTAAATTGGAAAATAATGAAATATTAACATTCTGATATTATAGTTCCTTTTAAAATTTTTATCTATTGCTAAACAATAACTTGAATAAGTAGAACCGAAAAAACATAAAGTAATGTAATAATAAAAAATGTAATCATCGATTCAAATCTAGGGTGAAAGAACTTTAAAAGTACCCCTTGAAACCTAATGTATTCTAGTATAAAAATAGATAGGTACAAATACTTAATTATGCTTCGGATGAGACAAATAAATGACTAGCATCCATTTAGATAGACGACGACATTACGTTAAGCTACTATTTTATTTCAAGATGTACATACCCGTAATACCCTTGCAAGTTACAGGCAAGACCGGGCGGCCTTGCGGTGTATGACCTCATAGGATCATATTGCAGGATACCTTATGTTTAATGGAACCCTTAATTAGATGGGAATTATTTAAAGACGTTATAAAAATACAATAATTAAATCTGTTTGAAGGAGAGTTTAATAAACATTTTCAGCTTAACATGATACGAAAAAAATTACGATCAACAATATTCGCCTTTTAGACTTGCAAATGATTAACAAATCAATTAAAAGAGGTGTTAGAGTGCTTACTTGTACAATTACTGGGCAAGGTTCCCCGTAATGTTTCAGGTCATGGATGAGCACGTAATAGTTTTGACGCAGCTTCTAACATGTTAGTCATGGTAACATTGAGGATTATTTCGTCGATGAGAGATATCATGCTACATCATGGAGTTATAATTAGTTGTAATTTATTACATACCGACGTCAAAATACAATGTCCGCTAATTATGAACCAAATTGTGTATGGAGAGTTAATAATGGTTGTAATAGCCGTCGTGACATCTCGGGCATGTTTGAAATTGTACTTTTTATTTCCTTCTCATAATATATTGTAAATTATTATATAGTAATATTCTAATAATACAGTAAAATTATATTATTATAGTCATTCTATTATAATGGAAATGTTAATGTAACACTCAAAAGATTATGTTGTAAAAGCTCAGATAGTGCAAATTCCAAGCTAACTTTGGTCGCAGGTAGGTAGGTTATATACATTTTTAGATTACATAGGTACTACATATTTGTGATTACACGTAATGGACATTATTATCTTTTATCTTCTAGTCTTGATGAAGGATTTGAGAAGGAAAACTAAAACACCCACACTGTTTGACAAATGATATCTTGTAAATTGTATATGATTTAAATATATAATCATAAAAAAATGTAATGAGCGACACTAAATCTACGCCTTTGAACTATATCAAGGTTAATTGATACTTTTTGGAGGACAGCTACTTTGGTATCATATAAAACAATGCTAAGTAGTTTTTTTTTCTTTATATTGTTTTATTCTAACTAAGTACTACACGCTTCATGCTATTATTACTAAAAAAAAATGATATATATTCTTAATATTTTGGAAAGATATGTGCAGTCCACCAGCACTTAATATAAATAAAAAAAGACCTAAATATTTTTAACTGTAATAAAGTCTCCGCATCAAATGTGTTCAGAGGAAAAACTTTAAACTATAACATACCAACTTCTATTAGTTAGTTATTAAGTCAAAATAAATCATGCAAATAAAAGAGACAATAATAATATATTACAGATAAAATATTAAGTGAGACGCAATAAAACGACAAGTGTAGAGTCTCGAAAAGCAGAATAAAAAATTATATATTGTTATGCCGATAATAATATATAACGTAGAAGCTAGTAAGAAGCTTTTATTTTTCTTTTCACAATAATAAGTTGTTTTTCATTCTCTTCAGTGTATACCTGAGCCCTGATTATTACTAAGTGTTCACTGTTTTGTAATTTCCCATTTTCAGTATTTTATTTAAGAAAAAATAGAAATGAAATTGAAATGATCATTGCACTTTACTTACTTGTGTACCAGTAATAAGTTAAATGGAATTGGATCAATATTTATATTATATCAATTTATTAGTATGATAAAATTATTTGTATGCACTTCCTACATATGTTTTTTCAGCTTAAAATTTTACTTTAACACATCTTAATTATTAACAATAATTAAAAACAGTGGCAGCAATTTTTTATTCTTTGTTACCGCTTTGAAGTGACACTTTGGCCATATCTTCTACGAGTATTATCATCGTCGCATAAACTGCGGTACAACGAAGGTACTCTTGGTTGTAACGCAGTTTATGCGACGGTATACAGTTATTATACTTATATAATAGAATCATTTTTTATTATAGAATCGTTTTTTATTACGTCTTAAAAGTAATTGAGGTATTTAACAATAGCAGCAGGCAAATATTTGAAATTCTTAATGATTACATCGAGTACGCACACGCTCACGATTGTATTATATGTAGAATGTGTTACACCTAGTAAATGCAAACTATGGCGTTCGACACCATTAAGTCCATCTGTATACAGCGGTAGTAACCCGTAAAGAATGTAGGTGCATAAAAATGAGGAATGCAGCGCAAATAACCGCTCCATCAGCACTGAAGATAGAACACTGATTGCTATAATGACGCGTCTGTTTCTTCGTAGTCACATTCCTATCAGCGGATTACGAGCCCGCTTATAGGCTTTATATACATTGACAATACGTAACTGTACGTATAATTCTTATGCTTGTCATCATCGCTACGCTTCATTTTATATCTACGAGTAAGTTATACATTCCACAATGTATTGTTTATATATACGAGTATACGGTCTGTTAATGAAAATGTCTGTTACGAT